>CM060941.1:201658793-206458793 GCA_030765085.1 Allium cepa | reverse complement strand
TTTTACTGGAAACAGTTTCTAGTTATTTTCGTTAGAGAGCATATCCTACACTTATCACCAAATATATTATCATATTTAAGGATCTTATTTAATTAAATCATATTATCCATACTTCTAACATTAACATGTGCTAATCTACTATGCTATAAGGAAAAAGAGTCGATAATTTAAGCAGAATCAACCATTTTATTAACATTCAGTATGAACATTCCGTCACACATGTACCATTTTCCAACAAACATTCACCTGTAGTCAATACATACTTATCTGAGACTTATGTGGAACCAAACTTATTTGATAGACTACTAGAAACAAGGTTCTTTCTAACTTTGGGTACATAATATACATCATCTAATGTCAAAATCTTCACGGACATGAACTTTAAGTCTACAGCCCCCTTCCCCTTGACTGCTGCTTTCGCTAAGTTTCCTACATAGAGATAATTTTTATCCTCGGATAGTTCGAGTTTCTTGAGTAGACTCTTGTCGTTGCAGATATGCATAGTAGCAACAGAATCGATCCACCAAGAATCCTCTCTTTCAATCATGTTGATTTCAGAGACTACAAATGCCATGTTTACTTTTGTCGATTGAGGTTTCTTTTTAGGGAAACGACAATCTCTTTCAAAGTGACCACGTTTTACACAATCGTAGCACCCTTCCATTTTCTTGACTTTCTTGTTATTGAAATTTTCTTATTCTAAAATTTCCTCTTTTGATTAAAAGATTTCTTTGAGGTTTGATTTTCCTCTTTATCCTCCACCGCATGAATCTTAGATGAAAACATCGTCGTTTCAGTGATTTCTTTCTGCTTAAGTTGTTCTTCCACTTATAAATACTATGCAAGATTATCCAGAATCATATCCTCCTTCATGTGTTTAAGGATTTTCCTTTGATCTTTCCAAGAAGGTGGAAGTTTGTCTATTATGGATGAGACATTTATCTCTTCATCCATATTTATTTTATGCTAGTTGAACTGGTTTATGATATGCATAATATCATTGAATTACTCTAATACTGGCCTAACATCGGTCATTTTATATTTAAAAAAATTAGTAGCCAAAAATTTCTTACTTATTGCATTCTCTATTAGAAACTTGGCCTCCGATGTATCCCAAACTTCTTTGGCAGTTGATTTACTGTAGTACATATCGACCAGAGTATCCTCATTGCATTGCGTATGTGTGACGACCCAAAATTTTCAACATTTGAAATTAAAATATTTAATTGATTTTAATTATTGGAAGTTGTTTTTAAACTTGAATTTCAATATTAACTATAAATTTGGCAATTTAGTTATTGAATTTAATTTATTAAAATCGGATAAAAATTTGAATCTTCAATTTTAAGCCGATTAAGAATATTTCAAAGGCTTGTCAAATTTATATTTACAATACTGAAGATAATAGAAGCTTCAGAATTGAATTTGAGACTGTTTTGTTAAGTATGGAAATTTATATCGTTTAAATCGATATCTAAAAATATCCTTCCGAGGCACAGTCTCGAAATTCGACGAAACCAGTTTCATTGAATCCGTAATATTGTATTATTATCGGATTTCAATTTTCGTAACATCTGGAGTTATTGTGTGACCATACGGTTGATAAACGCGCTGAAATTAAATCGAAAATTCAATATAAAAATCTGGGTTCGAAAAGCTATCTTCTCCATACGATCGAATCTGGACCCAGAAACTTTTCCATCGCGTTCGAAATAAGGGTATAACCCTACAAACGCCTGGTGGCACACCTCGATTGGACGTCAAAATTTTGTGCTGCGGATATCGAGACGATTCACATTTCAATTTAATTTGAATTTAAATTTGAATATAATAATATAATTAAATTTCTGCCCAGACATTGACATGTTGAGAAAATTTAATACGTGTCTACTTTTCTCCGATGGATGTTCACACGCGTTCATCTTCATTGAAAAAATAATCTCGTTTAAAATAAGAAAAAAAATGAACGATAACTTTTTTTCTTTCTTCTTTCGTTCAAAAAAAAAATCAAGTGGCCTCCCTCTTTCAATTTGTTTTGAAATCACATTTGCAGAAGAAAAAAAAAATGGCCGTTTGTTCAATTGCTGAGCGAATCTCGATCGATTCGTGCCTCGAAATCGAACGAAAAGGCACCGACATTCTCGATTCAAACCCAAGCTCGAGGGTTCAAGCGAGGCATCACATCGTCCACGGCAAGCTAGGTCATCGAGGCGATTCGCAAGGCTTAGGAAAGGTGCGCAGTAAACTCAAGGCTAGCGGCAGCTCGTGCGCAAGCTTGAAATAAGGGTAAGGCAATGTGATTTTTTGAATTTGCGTGGCAATGTTAGGGCACGACACTGGCATGTGTTCGCGATCAAGATGGCTCGTTCGAGTAGCGGCACTGGCATGCGCGAGTTATCTAGGAATTCGTGGACATTGAGGCTGAAATCGCGAGGTGGATTGGTTGTTGCCGTTCTCGAGCATGTTGAGGGTCTGAATTCGTTTCCAGTACGGTATTTGTCTCTCTTCTTTCGATTTGAACTTGGTTTTAAAACTTAGATTGAAATTTTATTAAGTTTTAAACAGAAAAATCTATACAGATAAGTGTTAAATTTACTTATTTAGTTATTTTAATTACTAAGATAATTTATTTAAAGGAAATCAGTTCAAAATTAAATTATTAGTTTAAAATAAAATCATTGTTAATTAAATTTATAAACGGGAATTTAATGGTTCAATTTATTTGAATATTAATAAAATTGTATAATTGTTTATACATGGTCTAATACAATGAAGAAAACAATCTGGAATGAAAATGGATTGCATGCAAAGCAAAGGTGATATCTTCTCACTCAAAACAAATAGTCTTGCTTAATTTTAAATATTTAAATTTAAAATTGTTGACTGTGTGCTTGAATGATAAATTTTTATAGTTGTATTGAATTAGACCCTACGCACCGCATAATAGCGGATGATATTGTATTAATCTTATATACCGCGATATTCCACCTCGAAGTGGAATTGGTATTATATATGTACTTGGAGTGATCGATTTCCCGCATTATATAGCGAATGAGATCCTATGCGCCGCATAATAGCGGATGATATTATATTAAATCCATATACTGCGATATACCACCTCGAAGTGGAATTGGTATCTAACTATTGTGTTAACGTATGTGGATGCAGGGAAACAGGTTGGAGGGATCCAACCGGATTCCTCAAATATTTGAATTTGTTTCAATATTATGCGTTGATTATTTATAATTTATGTGTGATTATTTGTGATTTAAACCGTTGAAGGCTATAATTTAGCCGAATATATTTTTGTAATCGTAGGATACCAGAAAGAAATAAAAAAAATTGGATTTTTAAATTTGGGTAGAAAATTTATAATAAATTCATTTAAAAGAATTGGGTGAATTTAAAAGAGGAAATTTAAATAGATAAAGTTTTATTTTTGAAAACTTATTAAATAAATTCCAAAATATGAGAAAAGTTTAATGAATGGATTTCGAGTAATATTATTTAATAGTTGAAGAATTTATTTAAGATACGGATTTTTTTAAATATTTGAAAGAGATAAAAGAATTTATTTCAAAAAGAAATTAAATTTAGAAATTAAATTTGGGATTTAATTTGGAGTTTAAATAAATTTTAGAAATCGATTTGGGATTTAATTTAGAGTTAAAATAAATTTTAGGAATTGATTTGGAAATTTGATTTGGTGTTTTGGAAATAAATTGGGAAATCAATTTGAAATTGATTTTGTGTTTTAAATTAAATTTGGGAAAATGGATTTAGAAAATTTGATTTGGTATTGGAAAATAAAATTAGAAATCAATTTGAAATTTCATTTGGTCTTTGAAAGTGAATATTTGAAAAACGATTTAAAAATCATATATCAATGTATATTTTGGAAATTTAAAATTCACAATAGGAATTTTATAAAGGAAAGGTAATTTTTTTTAAAAATAAATAAATGTTGGTTTATTTTTAAAGTGTTGAAAGAAATTTACAGATTTGGAATGTAAATTAAAATAAATCGAAAAGATTTATTATTTGTTTTGAATGGACCATTTTGAAATGGAAAGAGAATTCTTCCCTGAAAAGCCTAACATATTTTTAATGTAGCTTTTGAAGTATAAATTAAAAGTTCTAGAAATTGATTTAAAAAAATATTGTTGGAGAAATTAATTTGGGAATTGTTTTAAATCTTTAAAGTAAAGATTTATTTAACTAAGTATAGAAGGGATTATTTTAAAGATTAAATTGATATTTGAATTAAAAAATAGTTATTTATATATTTATACTATATCTACTAATTTTATTTTAAAATTAGTTTGGACTTGAAGTCTTTTATTTGTGACAATTAGTATAATATTTTCATAACAAATATTTAAGTAAAGGTAGTTTTATTTTAAATGTCTCCCAGAATATTTTGGATAACTGATTTGAATTATTTTAAAATATTTGAACTCGGCAAATTTTTAGTGGAATCAAATAAATATTTCGAAATTTATTCCCCGTGAGGAAGGTGATTTGAAAGTTGTTTTCAAAGGATTGAAGTGTGAAAAGTGATTTGAAATTTGTTTTCAAAAGATTGAAAGGTGATTTGAAATTTGTTTTCAAATAGTTGATGTGACGACCCGGAATTTTGAGCAATACCAATTTAATAATCTTTGATAATAATTAAATTGATTTGATCATTTTATATAATAAATTGACAAGTTAAAATTTATTTTAAAGATTAATGATAACAATTTTTTAATATCTATTAATATTTTTCTTAACAATATAAATAGGCAAGTTTAATTCTTTTGAAAATTTATAATATTTTAATTTGGAAATATTTATTTTGGCAATTTAATGGTAAGATTTATTTTTCTGAGGCTAATCAAAATATTTTCTATTTATAATATATATATATTGATATATCTTGTAAATAGGAAGTTTTTAAGTAATAAAAGCTATCTACTCAAATTATAATATATATGAATATATACATTGTGGTTTGAAATTTGTTTTGAGATTTAATACAGTAATTATCAAATATAATGTTAAAATGTTTTTGTATTTGAAATGTGTATATATGTTAGTATATACATATATTTTAAATAGGAATTTTATTAATTTGAACTTAATAAGAAGTTTCAAACTTTAATAAATATATAAATAGTAATTTGAAATGTTAATTTGATTTAATATTGAGATTTAAATTTCTATAACAAAGTTAATTTCTTATTTAATATAGATACATATATATTTTATACTTAAGTTTGGAATAAGATTTAAATTTAAAAAGTTCATTTGTTTTTATTATTCTTTCATTTTAATTTTATCATAAGATAGGTTGTTCTAAAATTTTACATAGAAAGTTAAAATAAAATTTTCAAATCTATAAACATATGTTATATTAAATTGGATCAAAAATATAAGTTATTTATAAAGGCATATATGAATTTTATTTTGAAATATTTATTAAAGATCTAAAAGCTTGTTTATATAAGATGAAAACATTTTACAATCATATAAATATTACATAATAAAATCAATAAGTAAGCATTAAAATACATTACATCCATATACACATTTCATGCAAGGCTTAAAATAAATTATAAAAGGAAAATAACATTTAAAACATTAATTAGACATTTAAAAACAACACTTGTAAAACATTTAATGTATGTTAAGACAAATGTAAATTAAATGGTATAGGTGTAAGCTAATAAGGATATAAGGTAGACAAATGTCATCCTCTTAATACTTTAATTTAAAATTTAATAATAAGAAAAAGAAATATCCTTCAGCAAAATATTTTGTTCATTCTGAAACAAAGATCAAAAATGAATGCAAATCAAAACAAAGATAAAAAAGAAAAGATGAACTGTAGAAATCTGAAATCAGAAGTAAAAAATAAACTGGCAATTCAAATAGAGGCTAATGCAAGATTTTCAAATGAAATTAGAGGCAAGCAACTGGAATAATTCAAGCAATTCAAGAAATTCTGGAATCAAACAATTCAGAGGGTTCATCAACATGCAGAAGGAATTCAGGAGCATGCATATGAATTTTAAAAGCCTGGAAAACAGTTATATTATCTGCTCTCTGTTCTTTGCTAAATCAAGTGAGTAAATACAATTTTAAAAACAGTTTTGAATCTTAAAATGGATCTTGTTCTTGTGAAATCATGATGGTTCGTCTGGATTCTTGGATTTAAACTAATGCATGTTTGAAATATAAAATGTTTGATGCCTGTGTAGTTAAACAGTTACTGTGTGATACTAACAGGTAGCATTTACATATTAAAATCAATAACTTCATGTTGAATCCAAATTAGCTTGTGATTCTTAAACAAAGGTTGTTTGAAATCAAGTAATCTTTCATCTAAAAATAGTTATAGATTTTTAAAACGAATGTTTGGCTCAAAATTTCCAAATTTGCAGTAAAAATTAAATTGGGTCGAAAATTTTATGAATACAATTTGTAATTTTGATTACATGATTGGGATAGTGATAGAAAATCATGATTTTAGAAGCTTGAATTACAAATTTTAGTTGGGTAACTTGTGTGAATTTGGGGTTTGAGTGTTTTATGCATTTTGACCAAATTGTGGCGAACAACGGCAAAGTGGGGGTCGTGGTTGTGCTCGAAGGTGGAGGGGTCAGCAGTGACCATGGGAAAAATAGGATGGTGATTTCTTTTTGGATGAGGTGGCCGGAATTGTGCATAGTAGGGTTTGTTACTTTGTGAATGCCGACGATGTTCTTTTAAATTTTGCGGCATAGAGAGGTTACGGGAGGTGATCGCAAGGGGTTAGGGAGATGCCGGGGAGTGAGGCGAAGCTTCGGTGAACGTAGAGAAGCTTATTAATTCCATGATCATCGACGGCGATTAAGTTCTCTGATGGATGGGTTCAGGCAGCTTGGGTTGGAGTGCAAGATTTCGATTCTGGGTCGTATGGGGTTTTCTGGGTTTTGCGAGGTGTTGAAGGGGTCGAGAGTGACTGGTCAAGGCCGCTGCGATGGTCGTTGGCGACCGGAAGCTCGGTGCATGTTGCACGCGTGAGAGTGTATCAGGTGAAGTTTGAGTTTTTGGAAGAAGAAGGTTGTACTCGGGTCTTTGTCCAGGGTAGTTCGAGTATTTCTCGAAGCAGAGATATGTTAGGGGTGACTTGGGATTTAGTTTGATTTACCCGGGGTAGACGCGAGATTTTCTGTGGTTTGCTCGAGTATGTTGGGCAGGTTTATGTTTTGGGTGCAAACGGTTATAAAGGTTTTAAGAAAATTTAACAGCAAGGTTTATAAAGTTTAAAAACAAGATTATATGATTTTGTAAATAGTTCTAGATTAGAAAACAATAGTTAAACAAGTTTGTTTATAAAACTAAATTGTTTTAAAGTTGGTTAAACAAGTTTTATATGTATGAATATGAAAGTTTAAAAAAAAATAAGTGGATGTTGAAACAAGTTTGTATTAAATTTTTATTAAATAGCTGTGGAAAAAGGGGTTTTAAAAGATTCAAAAGTTTAATTTAAAATGTGTTTAATTATAAATTGATTTCTAAAAGGTTATATTTTATTTTAAATTAAGTATAACGATTAAGAACTTGGTAATCAATTAAAATAAAATTTTTATTAAGTAATATAGAATTTTGATTTAATCAAAGATAATTAATTTGTGAAAATAATTAAGATAATTCAACTTTTATTAATAATCAAAGTGATTTGGTTAATATAAATGATTTGATTTAGATAATGGTTATCTTAATTAAGAATCTTTTTATTATTAGAAGTTAAGAATCGTTTAATTAAATTTAAATGATTAAGTTAAATAATTAATTAAGTAATCGATTTCTGGAGATAATTAAGAAAAAGATAATTACTTTATGAAAGTAATTAAGTGGATGTGATTAAGGGTTAATCACTTGTGTTATTAAGTAATAAAATTAATTAAAGGTTTAAATTATTTAATGAACGGTAAATTAATAAAGAATCAAAAGTAAATAATTAAGTGATTAATTACTTGTTAAGTAATTAATTAAAAAGAATTTAATTAATGAAGTAATCATTAATTAATGGAAATAATTAATTAATTGTTAATTAATAATTTAAGGATAATTAAATTATAATTAAGTTCTAATTACTAAATGTAATTAAAGTGATTAATTAAAAATGATTAATTAAAAGTAATTAATCAAGAATATTTAATTAAAAGTAATTGATCAAGTGTGATTAATTAAAAGTGATTAATCAGGTGTGATTAATTAAAGCTAATTAAGAGATAATTACTTAGGGTAATTAAAGAATAATTAATCAAATGTGATTAATTTTAAAAGAGTAACTAAGAGGTAATTACTTAGTATAATTAAGAAGTAATTAATCAAGATGATTAATTAAATTTGTAATTAAGGAATAATTACTTAAAGTAATTAAGTAATAATTAATCAAGTATGATTATTTCAAAATGGATAATTAAGTGATGTTTAATTAATTAATTTGTAATTAATTAATGAGAAGTTGGATTGATGATAATCCAAGTGATTAAGCATGGAATTAATTTAATTTAAGGGTTAATTAAATTAATTAAGTTTGGATCAAACTTGTTTATGAATGATGAATGATTGATTGATAAGTATCATTGGATGAGTTAATGTTATTGGTTGATATTATATGTCATTGGGTTATATGAGATATATTTGAGATGTGATATATATGCTGCTTTGTGATATGTATGGATGAATGTGATAATTGTGAATTATCTATCTGCGTAATGTGAATCATCCATTTATGTTAAGTGATATTTCTGAAATATCTATTGTTTAAATCCCTTAAGTATAACTTGGACATTAAAATGGCGTTTGGATTCGGTGAGACCGGGATCGGGTTTCCATATTTGGATATCCGAAAACCACATCGATTCCAATTAAACGTTAGTTCGTGAATCCAAGTAGAGCAAGTGAAGACTCGAGGTGTAAGAACTATACGTCAGTATAACTCTATGGGTGATTCCGTAATGAGTTTGACGGAATAGTGCTTATAGGTTCGAGATGGTGATTCAGAGTGCAAGGGCTATGGTCGTTGACTCTGAGGGTGATTCCAAAATGAGTGCAACGAGATAGTGCCTTCGGTTCCGTTCGAACCCGGGACGGACTTGTATGGGTTGAATGCTTTCATAACAACGTCAGGCGGACGATG
Source organism: Allium cepa (assembly GCA_030765085.1). Classification (NCBI taxonomy): domain Eukaryota; kingdom Viridiplantae; phylum Streptophyta; class Magnoliopsida; order Asparagales; family Amaryllidaceae; genus Allium; species Allium cepa. The sequence goes on along the minus strand of CM060941.1, from coordinate 206,449,618 downwards.
AGCACTCTAAGATAAATATGTCCAATAAAGGTAATCGCAGCCTCAAGCCTCATCAACCGGGAATGGCTAAAACATGGGAGGTGCAGCAAGGCTTCGTGGGTAGCTCCCACTGGAGGGCGAGATACATCCCTATCTAGAAGTCCCTTTTTATTTCGGCTGTGTGGGCAGTTAGTCTGCAGCCAACTACGGGGTGGTCTTGTTCGGGACTGTTCAGTAAGGAATGGTCCCAGACTTGTGTTGCAAGGGAGTGGGAGTACTCCTCGGTACGGTGATCTAGGCCACGTACTGTGACGGGCGGTACCCCAGTAGCCCTTCCATTGATGGAAACCCATTTTCCCTACGAGACCCTACGGTTTTGTTTGTATTACCCGCTTTTGTGGCTAGTAGCTGGAATTTAATAGATGTAACAATTTCGGCTATTTCATATTTACTTGAAAACCCTAGACACTATTATAATATCACTGGATTTCCTATCAAATGTTTTGGTTAGCGTAAGGTAAAAACTTTTCCACGTTTATGTGTGTGAAGTCTTACGTGATACCTTTTCTTTTCAAAGGTTTTTCTAAAGTTAAGCAATCTTAAACCGTTTACCCACACCAGACCCCTGTCTGACCCGAGTGCTTATTTTCTGTTTTATTAAACACTTGGGTACTCATATTCTGTATGAGTAGTCAAGTGATTCAGGTTATCTCTTGACGAATTCTGGAGGAGCTTTGGAGCAGGAGGCTTCAGCGTGTAGATATAGTTAGAGTTTTCGCTGTGTGTTATCCAGTATTGATGTTCTTGTATTATATATTAGACAGAAATGTTATAACTATCTAAATTAAGATGTGTAGTTGTGTACTCTGATGTATATGATACTATGTATATGTTTTATATTATATTTAAATCGTTCCGCTGTGAGATTCTGATGTGTTGGTTTTTTTTTCTTTCTTCTCTTTCTTTTCTTCTTCTATCTCTTTCTTAATTAGTGATGCGATTTTCTGGTAATAGAAAGTCGGGTCGCTACATTATGGTATCAGAGCGCTAGGTTGAGCGAATACCTAGACTCTGGAGTGGTATCTATCTTGAGAGAGCGTACTTGTAATGTTTATATATATATAGATATATTTATATCTACCTAATCTGTTGGGTTATCTGTTCGGATTTTCCAACAAAGGCTATAGAGGTAGATAAGGTAGGAGTGTGTGTAACACGACTACCACTATTGGTAGAGTCTCATATGTTGTGGTTGAAGGTGTATCTGTCGAGATTGTTGACCTAATACCGTCTCGAATAAGTTTTGTGGATTGGAGAAAGGATTTCTTTGAGTCCATAGGAAGTCTTTTTTCAAGGATTAGAGTATATTCTTGGAGTGTGAGGTCAATTTGCTCTCGAATGAGCAGGGATTTCCAAGAGTTGAGTTTGCCAGCTAGATAGAAGCAGGTGATGGTATCTTGGTAACTTCAGGAAGGAATAGCTGTGTGATGGGATGCAGTATCCATAGATGATTTTGAGGATGTTCTTTTGGAGTAAGATTAAGATGGTGTTAAGGGAACTGTGATGCCTACTACAGGGAAGATTCGGATGTTTAGGATTTTTCTAGATCTCAAGTAAGGGTATCTTATCTGTATTGAAGTATGAGACTAAGGTCGTTGAGTTATCTCATTTCAGACATGGTCTCATTTGTTTTCCTTAAGAAGATAAGTGGTTGGTGTTGGGTTGGATCCGAGTTTCTTTGAGGAGATGTCTACCCGTCTCAAGGATTTTTAGTGGAATTGGGTGATAGTTTTGTGTTTCAAGGAGCTTTTGGTTAAGGAAGATCTTTGGTTTAGCTGTATCATTGAAGTGAAGTTTGGAAGCAGCAGCATGGGTCCGTTTCTTCGATGATTCAGAAATTTTTGGGATCCTACTATCGGCAGTCCAGGCAGATAGTGAAGGCTTATCCATTTCTTCGGAAAGCTCAGTAGAGCAGGATATTTGTAGGAAGTGATCTATCAGTTTTCTGGTAGATAAGCCATTCTGGAAAGATTGATCTCGATTAGGGAAGCTATTCTAGTTGGGAAGGATAGTTCTTGGAGTATGAACTGAGTGGAATCGCAAAAGTGGCTTACGAATAGTTTGGGGATCTTTGAGTATTCTTTGGTTTGGGATTGAGGCATCTCAAGTAGAGGTGAAAGCTATGAAAGTAGTCGGATATTCTCTAGATGTTTTTGAGGAAATCAGAGATTTACCCGAATCAGAGTTTGAGTTTTCTTATCGACTTGGATTTCTAAGAGCAGTATTGATGATTCAACCTTGTAGAGGGATGACTCTTAGAGCGAGAAGAGTTGGTGAGGCAGCTCAGGATTCTTTGGAGAGGGATTGACCATCTAGTTCTAGTTAAGGTTCCGCTGGGAAGTTTTGACCAAATGGAATGGGTCACTAAGATTTTATGGGTTGGATGAACAGGGTATGGAGAAGTGTGTGCTTAAGTTCGTCGATAGCATTCTTATCTATTCCAGATCAGAGTTGTGCAGCGGAAGCGAGATAGCAGTTATTCTAGTATGGGAGCAACCGGGAGTTGCAGTAGAGGATTTCTACAGGAAATTCAAGTATGAAGAAATTTTCTGGAATTTGGAAGGTAGGGTTGTCAAGTGCAACTATTTGGCTATTCCAGATATGAGATGTAGGATTTAAGTCCACTGATGCTTGTGGAATAGAGTAGTGTTTTGGATTTCAGCAAATTTTTGAGAGGAGCCATTTTGTTGAGTAAGATCTAGAAATTTGGTTTGATTTTGGTCCAGTTTGATTCATGAAGCAATCAGCAAGGGTTAAGCTGATCAGGAAGTTGAAGGTGACTCAGGAGCATCAGAAGAGTTATGCAGTTAGAATTGAGAAGATTTGGAATGTGAAGTTGGAATTTGGATATTACTTTAGTTCTATCCAATCAAAGGAGATATGAGATTTGGTAAAAATGGAGAGTTCGCTCTGGAAGTATTTTGAGTTTTTTTGTGTTCTCTAGAGATTAGATTTTAATCTACAAGATTGAATTGCCAGTTTGGGTAACTGGAATTCATGGTGTTTCACATATCTCTGAGGAATATGTGTATGATTCATCGAGTAATTGAATCAGCAGTTCTAAAGGATCTAGTAGTTGAGCTGGTTTTGAGTTTAGTCTGATATCTTGTTCAGATTTGTAGGATCAGATGAGGGAGTTCTTGGTTATAGTAATATAGTTAGTTAAGGTTCTGTAGAGCGAGTATTCCAGTATAGGTATCTGGAAACTCTTGATAATATTAGGAAGTTCTATTCAGAATTTTGTCTGGATATTTAGAATTTTTTGTTGCATTGGTTGCTATGGTTGCTCTGATTGATTGAGTGATTGCTATTTAAAATTTAAATTCTTTAGCTGGGTTATTAAATTATCTTTGCTTTTAAATTTCGGGAACGAAATTCTTTTAAGGGGGGAGAAATGTGACGACCCAGAATTTTGAGCAATATCAATTTAATAATCTTTGATAATAATTAAACTGATTTGATCATTTTATATAATAAATTGACAAGTTAAAATTTATTTTAAAGATTAATGATAACAATTTGTTAATATCTATTAATATTTGTCTTAACAATATAAATAAGCAAGTTTAATTCTTTGGAAAATTTATAATATTTTAATTTGGAAATATTTATTTTGGCAATTTAATATTGGTAAGATTTATTTTTCTGAGGCTAATTAAAATATTTTCTATTTATAATATTTATGTATTGATATATCTTGTAAATAGGAAGTTTTTAAGTAATAAAAGCTATCTACTCAAATTATAATATATATGAATATATACATTATGATTTGAAATTTGTTTTGAGATTTAATACAGTAATTATCAAATATAATGTTAAAATGTTTTTGTATTTGAAATGTGTATATATATTAGTATATATATATTTGAAATAGGAATTTTATTGCTTTGAACTTAATAAGAAGTTTCAAACTTTAATAAATATATAAATAGTAATTTGAAATGTTAATTTGATTTAATATTTTTGAAATAATATTTGAGATTTAAATTTCTATAACAAAGTTAATTTCTTGTTTAATATAGATACATATATATTTTATACTTAAGTTTGGAATAAGATTTAAATTTAAAAAGTTCATTTGTTTTTATTATTCTTTCATTTTAATTTTATCATAAGATAGGTTGTTCTAAAATTTTACATAGAAAGTTAAAATAAAATTTTCAAATCTATAAACATATGTTATATTAAATTGGATCTCAAATATAAGTTATTTATAAAGGCCTATATGAATTTGCTTTTGAAATATTTATTAAAGATCTAAAAGCTTGTTTATATAAGATAAAAACATTTTACAATCATATAAATATTACATAATAAAATCGATAAGTAAGCATTAAAATACATTACATCCATATACACATTTCATGCAAGGCTTAAAATAAATTATAAAAGGAAAATAACATTTAAAACATTAATTAGACATTTAAAAACAACACTTGTAAAACATTTAATGTATGTTAAGACAAATGTAAATTAAATGGTATAGGTGTAAGCTAATAAGGATATAAGGTAGACAAATGTCATCCTCTTAATACTTTAATTTAAAATTTAATAATAAGAAAAAGAAATATTCTTCAGCAAAATATTTTGTTCATTCTGAAACAAAGATCAAAAATGAATGCAAATCAAAACAAAGATAAAAAAGAAAAGATGAAACTGTAGAAATCTGAAATCAGAAGTAAAAAAACTGGAAATTCAAACAGAAGCTAATGCAAGATTTTCAAATGAAATTAGAGGCAAGCAACTGGAATAATTCAAGAAATTCAAGAAATTCAAGAAATTCTGGAATCAAACAATTCAGAGGGTTCACCAACATGCAGAAGGAATTCAGGAGCATGCATATGAATTTTAAAAGCCTGGAAAACAGTTCTATTATCTGCTCTCTGTTCTTTGCTAAATCAAGTGAGTAAATACAATTTTAAAAACAGTATTGAATTTTAAAATGGATCTTGTTCTTCTGAAATCATGATGATTCGTCTGGATTCTTGGATTTAAACTAATGCATGTTTGAAATATAAAATGTTTGATGCCTGTGTAGTTAAACAGTTACTGTGTGATATTAACAAGTGACATTTACATATTAAAATCAATAACTTCATTTTGAATCCAAATTAGCTTGTGATTCGTAAATAAAGGTTGTTTGAAATCAAGTAATCTTTCATCTAAAAATAGTTATAGATTTTTAAAACGAATGTTTGGCTCAAAATTTCCAAATTTGCAGTAAAAATCAAATTGGGTCGAAAATTTTATGAATACAATTTGTAGTATTGATTGCATGATTGGGATAGTGATAGAAAATCATGATTTAGAAGTTTGAATTACAAATTTTAGTTGGGTAACTTGTTTGAATTTGGGGTTTGAGTGTTTTATGCATTTTGACCAAATTGTGGCGAACGACGGCAAAGTGGGGGTCGTGGTTGTGCTCGAAGGTGGAGGGGGTCAGCAGTGACCATGGCAAAAATAGGATGGTGATTTCTTTTTGGATGAGGTGGCCGGAATTGTGCATAGTAGGGTTTGTTACTTTGTGAATGCCGACGATGTTCTTTTTGATTTTGTGGCATAGAGAGGTTACGGGAGGTGATCGTAAGGGGTTAGGGAGATGCTGGGGAGTGTGGCGAAGCTTCGGTGAACGTAGAGAAGCTTATTGATTCCATGATCATCGACGGCGATTAAGTTCTCTGATGAATGGGTTCAGGCAGTTTGGGTTGGAGGGCAAGATTTCGATTCTGGGTCTTATGGGGTTTTCTGGGTTTTGCGAGGTGTTGAAGGGGTCGAGAGTGACTGGTCAAGGCCGCTCCGATGGTCGTTGGCGACCGAAAGCTCGGTGCATATTGCACGCGTGAGAGTGTATCAGGTGAAGTTTGAGTTTTTGGAAGAAGGAGGTTGTACTCGGGTCTTTGTCCAGGGAAGTTCGAGTATTTCTCGAAGCAGAGATATGTTAGGGGTGACTCGGGATTTAGTTTGATTTACCCGGGGTAGACGTTTGATTTTCTGTGGTTTGCTCGAGTATGTTGGGCAGGTTTATGTTTTGGGTGCAAAAAGTTATAAAGGTTTTGAGAAAATTTAACAGCAAGGTTTATAAAGTTTAAAAACAAGATTATATGATTTTGTAAATAATTCTAGATTAGAAAACAAGAGTTAAACAAGTTTGTTTATAAAACTAAATTGTTTTAAAGTTGGTTAAACAAGTTTTATATATATAAATATGAAAGTTTTAAAAAAAAATAAGTGGATGTTGAAATAAGTTTGTATTAAATTTTTATTAAATAGCTTTGGAAAAAGGGGTTTTAAAAGATTCAAAAGTTTAATTTAAAATGTGTTTAATTATAAATTGATTTCTAAAAGGTTATATTTTATTTTAAATTGAGTATAACGATTAAGAACTTGGTAATCAATTAAAATAAAGTTTTTATTAAGTAATATAGAATTTTGATTTAATCAAAGATAATTAATTTGTGAAAATAATTAAGATAATTCAACTTTTATTAATAATCAAAGTGTTTTGGTTAATATAAATGATTTGATTTAGATAATGGTTATCTTAACTAATAATCTTTTTATTATTAGAAGTTAAGAATCGTTTAATTAAATTTAAATGATTAAGTTAAATAATTAATTAAGTAACCGATTTCTGGAGATAATTAAGCAAAAGATAATTACTTTATGAAAGTAATTAAGTGGATGTGATTAAGGGTTAACCACTTGTGTTATTAAGTAATAAAATTAATTAAAGTTTTAAATTATTTAATTAATGGTAAATTAATAAAGAATCAAAAGTAATTAATTAAGTGATTAATTACTTGTTAAGTAATTAATTAAAAAGAATTTAACTAATGAAGTAATCATTAATTAATGAAAATAATTAATTAATTGTTAATTAATAATTTAAGGATAATTAAATTATAATTAAGTTCTAATTACTAAATGTAATTAAAGTAATTAATTAAAAATGATTAATTAAAAGTAATTAATCAAGAATATTTAATTAAAAGTAATTAATCAAGTGTGATTAATTAAAAACGATTAATCAGGTGTGATTAATTAAAGATAATTAAGAGATAATTACTTAGGGTAACTAAAGAATAATTAATCAAATGTGATTAATTTTAAAAGAGTAACTAAGAGGTAATTACTTAGTATAATTAAGAAGTAATTAATCAAGATGATTAATTAAATTTGTAATTAAGGAATAATTACTTAAAGTAATTAAGTAATAATTAATCAAGTATGATTAATTCAAAATGGATAATTAAGTGACGTTTAATTAATTAATTTGTAATTAATTAATGAGAAGTTGGATTGATGATAATCCAAGTGATTAAGCATGGAATTAATTTAATTTAAGGGTGAATTAAATTAATTAAGTTTGGATCAAACTTGTTTGTGAATGATGAATGATTGATTGATAAGTATCATTGGATGAGTTAATGTTATTGGTTGATATTATATGTCATTGGTTGATATGAGATATATTTGAGATGTGATATATATGCTGCTTTGTGATATGTATGAATGAATGTGATAATTGTGAATTATCTATCTGTGTAATGTGAATCATCCATTTATGTTAAGTGATATTTCTGAAATATCTATTGTTTAAATCCCTTAAGTATAACTCGGACATTAAAATGGCGTTTGGATTCGGTGAGACCGGGATCAGGTTTCCATATTTGGATATCCGAAAACCACATCGATTCTAATTAAACGTTAGGTCGTGAATCCAAGTGGAGATAGTGAAGACTCGAGGTGTAAGAACTATACGTCATTATAACTCTGTGGGTGATTCCGTAATGAGTTTGACGGAATAGTGCTCATAGGTTCGAGATGGTGATTCAGAGTGCAAGGTCTATGGTCGTTGACTCTGAGGGTGATTCCAAAATGAGTGCAAGGAGATAGTGCCTTCGGTTCCGTTCGAACCCGGGACGAACTTGTATGGATTGAATGCTTTCAGAACATCGTCAGGCGGACGATGAGCATTCTAAGATAAATATGTCCTATAAAGGTAATCGCAGCCTCAAGCCTCATCAACCGGGAATGGCTAAAACAGGGGAGGTGCAGCAAGGCTTCGTGGGTAGCTCCCACTGGAGGGCGAGATACATCCCTGTCTAGAAGTCCCTTTTTATTTCGGCTGTGTGCGCAGTTGGTCTACAGCCAACTGCGGGGTGGTCTTGTTCGAGACTGTTCAGTAAGGAATGGTCCCGGCCTTTTGTTACAGGGGAGTGGGAGTACTCCTCGGTACGGTGATCTAGGCCACGTACTGTGATGGGCGGTACCCCAGTAGCCCTGCCATTGATGGAAACCCATTTTCCCTACGAGACCCTACGGTTTTGTTTATATTACCCACTTTTGTGGCTAGTAGCAGGAATTTAATAGATGTAACAATTTCGGCTATTTCATATTTACTTGAAAACCCTAGACACTATTATAATATCACTGGATTTCCTCTCAAATGTTTTGGTTAGCGTAAGGTAAAAACTTTTCCATGTTTATGTGTGGGAAGTCTTACGTGATACCTTTTCTTTTCAAAGGTTTTTCTAAAGTTAAGCAATCTTAAATCGTTTACCCACACCAGACCCCTGTCTGACCCGAGTGTTTATTTTCTGTTTTATTAAACTCTTGGGTAATCATATTCTGTATGGGTAGTCAAGTGATTCAGGTTATCTCTTGACGAATTCTGGAGGAGCTTTGGAGCAGGAGGCTTCAGCGTGTAGATATAGTTAGAGTTTTCGCTGTGTGTTATTCAGTATTGATGTTCTTATATTGTATATTAGACAGAAATGTTATAACTGTCTAAATTGGGATGTGTAGTTGTGTACTCTGATGTATATGATACTATGTATATGTTTTATATTATATTTAAATCGTTCCGCTGTGAGATTCTGATGTGTTGTTTTTTTTTGTTTTTTTCTTTTTCTTTCTTCTCTTTCTTTTCTTCTTCTATCTCTTTCTTTCTTAATTAGTGATGCGATTTTCTGGTGATAGAAAGTCGGGTCGCTACAGTTGAAGTGTTAAAATTTTATCTTACGAAGATATTTTGAAAATAAAAAATTTGGGAAAATTTATTTAAACCTTGGTAATTGTTGTGAATTATTGTTTGATTGTGATTATTGTAAATATAGATAGATAGTTAAATAACCGACTATCAATATTGGCCTTTTTAATGGCATTTGAATTTCGATGCGACCGGGGGTCGGATTCCAAATGGATATTCGAAAACCACATCGAACCTTTGTGATTGTAATGGATCTTTTATTTAAAATATCAAAGTGGAAATTTGTTGTTATTTGTTTGAAATCTGATTGAACGCTTATTTTTTTAAAATAAGCACTCATTATTCGGATTAGCCGGGAGAGGACTTTGTGTCATAAAACCCACTCCGAATAATGATACGACGAAATGGGATTGCATTTGCAGACGGTATTGAAGACCGGGTATTTTCGAAAGCGAAAGGATTACATGTCGAATGTCTCCGCAATGGGTTGCTACGGTATAGAGATTTTATCACCCTTTGTGATGGGGATTCCGGACGTGATTAGTGAATATCCGGATTTGCAAGGGCTTCTTTGAAGTGCCTTCGGTTCCGTTCGATCCCGAAACAGACTTGTATGGATATGTGTCTGACGTTAGACTTTGATATGTAAAGCTGTTTTCTATCAAATACATTTCTGTTGGTGGCGGAGAATTTATTCTCTTAGCTTAACACCCTTCTCTGAGACGTACGAGCTCAGAGGTTATGTAGTTGATGGTTACTAGTGATATATTCCCAGATTGATAACGTGGCATACGAAGTGCTGCTGATCATTTGTTGATCAAAGCATGACTTTGTGAAAATGTAGCTTTATGGACGAGACTTCGTCGGACCTCACACCCCGGAAATGGTCGAAACAGGAAGGATGCGGCAATGTTATTTGGGGGTAGCGCCCCCTGAGTATGTCATTTCCTTCTGGAAAAGGGTAGTATCATGGTATGGACCCCAGATATTTTACCTATGTTGATGCTGCAAATTTGTTATACTTTGTGGTTGTTGCTCTGTGGTTGAGGATCCTCGGATAAAGGTCGCAAACGACCAAGGGATGGCAAACTCGTGTAGTAGTTACCTAGTTACAGAGGTAACCCGGCCTTGTGTTGGCAGAGAGATGGTTAAGTTCTCGGGACGTCCCTCCAGAGGTGTACCCATGTGGCATCAGAAGTTCCTTAGCCTGGCCATTTGTTGGAAATACAATCATCAATACGCGCTTTGTACGGTTTTAGTTGTAAACCCTGCCAATTAACATGGTAGGTATAGTAGGCATACTATAACGGTACGTATGCTGGCTAAGACTAATATTATACTTTCGAAAGGTTTTCTGCACTATGCACTAATGATAATATTAAAAAGAATTTTGCGTATCAAGCATGTTTGACTATCATAAGGAGAAATCTCCCCCAAGTGTGCGTTTGCATTGTTTGTGTGGCGGGAGGCCTTATGGTAGTTTCATTTTCCAAATGCATAGCGGATTTCTTTCTTTGTGAAAATAACTGTTTTTAAGATCTCACACCAGTTCCATGACTGACCTAAGTTTATTGTTCCCTTTCTAAACTCTGGGTGCCCATAATTTTCCACACGGACAGCCTAGAGTCCGGTTATCATTATTCTGGAGCGAAGTTGAAAAAGAGTTGCTGTAAAGATCTGAAGGCAAGTTGGATGGCGAGACGTATCATTATGCTATGTATTATCCGCTGCGTTGGGATTGCTGTAGGTCCGGTTTTAATATGGATTAGATGTTGTAAGTGCCTAGTGTTGAATGGTGTCATTGTAAACTCTAGTGTTGTATTGTAATAACAAATATGATTCCTTGCTTTAAAGATTATTCGTTTATCTATTATATTTATTCCACTGCGAAATGTGAGATTCTGTTATTGTTTCTGTTTCTTCTTCTATCTTCTTCTTCTTTAAACCCTAAAGGTTCGATTTTCCAACATTCGACTGTGCGGCATTTGACAAAGTGGACGTATTGATGTCGACTTTCGAACGTGGAAAAAATTGGGTCGTTACAAAGTGGTATCAGAGCATTTGGTTAAGCGACAACCTTGGCTCTGTTGGGTGTTACTCATTTAGGATAGAGTCAGTAGTACTCTAGAATGAGTTTGAGTGTAATAATAGATATGAGCGCGTATTTGTTAGTGAATATAAAATTATTTTATATTGTGTTAGTTGGTTTGTTAAGTGGTATATGGATTTTGGTCAATACGAGTAATTAACGTTATTGATAGGGATCTCTAAACACTTGTACAGAACAAATTCGACACGGTATTGTTTTAAAATAAAGTAAATGAAATAATTTTGCCCAAATTATTTTCGTATACGAAAGAAATAATTTTTCAGTAATATACGGTTGCTTGGTTGTTAGAAAATGATAGTATTAAATTATTATCATTGATTATTAAATCAGAAATTGAAATCATAATCGAAGCTAAAAAATAAATTCACATACAAATGGGATTTGAAAATGTAAATTGTAAATGAGATTTATAATTTGAAATAGAATTCCAGAGAGGTGTTTTGAAAGGATTTGAAATTTGGAAAATTTGGAAATTAAATCCCTTTTGAGTTTGGAAATGATTTTCAAGGGTTTTGAAAAATAGTTTTGGAGGGATAAAAAGCTCTAAACTCTTTACAGTCGCTGAAAAATAGCTTCGGTGATGACTACAGCATCATCGATGTTCATTTTCGAGTTTCCAAGAGAGGAATTCTGCCGAATTATTTTAAACGGAAGTTGTTTGTAAACTGGGTTTGGTTTTGGGAATTGAAAGGATAATTTGAATTGAGTACAAAGATGATTTTGAAAGGTTGAAAGGACTCTGGAATCTTATTAAAAATAGTTATGGAATAATAAATAAGTTTGAAAACTTAGAAAATTCAGATTTAAACTGAAATTAACATGAGTTAATTTGAATACAGGTAAATTCGAGAAGCCTTATAGACTAAATGATTGGAATAAAATTTATTAAGGTGGAGAATAAATTTGTGAATGAATAAATGAATTTACAATTGCAAGTAAATAAAAATGAAACTGAATGTTGAAATTCATTTGGAATTTGTAGGCGAAACTAATTGAAGGAATGAAAAAAAATTTGTCAAGTTGGACAAAATAAAGAAAAGCATTGGAAATGGAATTAGTAAGTAGGACTAATTGAAGGAGTGACCAAATGAATAATGTTTGAAAAGAATTGAATTCGATATTTATAAATGAATGGTAAATTGAATTCATATGGAATTTGAAATCCAGTTTAAATATAAGTAGATATTAACCAAAGTGTGTTAATATAAAATAAATATAATGTGTGTATAGAATATTTGCATTGAAGTTAAGAAATAAATGGTGAAATTCTTGAATAAAATTGGAATTGAGGGAATATTCTAAGTTAATAAATGAATGAAGTTAAACTGGAAATTGTGAAATGGTAATTGTGAATAAAGGAATCAAAATAAATGTGAATAATAGAAAAGAAAAATTGATATATCTAATAATCAATTGGAATTAATACATAGGATGTACGTATATTATTTTATTCGCATAGCGATTTGATCCAGAATTCGTGCACAGAATTTTGAGACAGTTATATCGATCCGAGTTTGGATTTTTCACTTGATTTTTGACGACTAACCTGGATATGGATTTTTGGTTGATTCTGGAAATCCTCTATCATAGTTTAGAACTATGCAAGGAGAATGACGGTTTCTGATCAAGAAACCAGATCCGAGTCCGCACTAGGAAGTCGGGTGGACGATACTAGTTCGGAAGTGAAATTGTGTGATCGAGCGAGCAATCGAATTTGGTATTGAGTACGAATGATATGTGTGCATCGTACGGGCCTAAATGAATATTGAAACTTTGGTAAAGAAATGTATGAAATGATTTTGAATGTCGCAATTAGACATTATTGCTAAGTAGATACATAGGTGTGTTAAGGGAAAATGGAATCGAGATTTTTGATTTCGAAGATAAATTTAATTTGCCCAACAAAAAGGTATGTATTTAAATTTTTATATGAAATTTGATGATTTTCTTGCCCAGCTACTTGGCTTTTCGTTTTCTTTTTAAAACTTGGGTGCCCGTTGTATCATTTAATTGATTTTAAATATTGGAAGTTGTTATTAAACTTGAATTTCAATTTTTTCTATAAATTTGGCAATTTAGTTATTGAATTTAATTTATTGAGATCGGGTAAAAATTTGAATCTTCAATTTTAAGCTGATTAAAAATATTTTTTTTTTAGCAAAAGCTAGCGGGGTTAACAGGGCCCCTACCTGATTTTATTGCAAAAAAACAATAAAACACAAAACTTGCCCAAAAGAGAACAGCAAGCAAGAAAAAAAGAAAATACAAAACACAACACACGGAGCTACACAGAAAGAAAAGCACAACAAAAAAACACACAAAGCAAAACAAGAAAACAAGAAACACACCAAAAAAACCAACTATCTCCAAGCATCCATGTATATGGCTGGAAAAATAGCTTGCATCTTCATTGTTTTGTAAATTTCATACTTCAATACTTTCCATAACACCTGACCATCTCTCCTCTTCTTATCAAAGCAAATCAAATTTCGTTCATACCACACCACTGCCATGTATTTCTTCAAGCATATAGCTAAGTGTCTCGCCTTCAAAGTTCGCCACCTTATAGCTTTGTAAATCATGTCAAAATCCAGCATAGGTTGATTAGCCAACAGTCTACTCCCAGCTACAAGCATCATTTTGTCAAACAGCATCTTAGTGTAAGAACATTGCATGAACAAATGGTGCACAGTCTCAGGGTCATTAGCACAGAAAAAACAATTTGATCCCCTATCATATCCCATCTCCATCAATTTGGTTCTAGTTAACATTGCATTTTGCAGCACTTTCCAGAGCATAAGATTATCCCCTGGGGTTGAATCAGTTGTCCAAATAACTTTGCTCCACTTGAAATCATTATCACCAAAACTGTGCAGGTGCTTGTACACAAGCTTAACAGTATGAGGTCTATCATTCCAAAACACATCACCAACATCAACAAGAGGGTACTTATTACATTGTATATCATTCCACACTGACCTGATGTACTGATTTGATGAGTATGGCAGATTCATGTTACCCTGGAAAATATAATCCACCGCCTTTGCATTAAAAGGTATACCAGTCTGTTGGATCTGTTGATATGTGAACAAAGAATGCAATATCACTCCCTTGGCCACCCATGGATCGTACCAAAATTTGACAGTAGAAGAATTTGACAACCTATGAACAATAATAGGAAGCAATCTATCACGTAAACTCAGGAGATTTCTCCAAGTCCAGCTGCAAATTTGTGGAGTGGTAACAGTCCAGAAACTAGCCCTACCAATTCTATTGACCCAAACCCAATTAACCCAACCAGAGTTATCCTTGGCAATAATTGAATTTAGATGAGTACTGAATGCAGCAATATTCCAGTCAACAATGTTTAAAACCCCCAGCCCACCAGCATTTAAACTCTTCTCAAAACATTTGAATGAACATGGCAATGGCTTCCTGTTTTTGGTGGATCCAGTCCAAAAGAATCTTAGCATTGCACTTCTGACATGATGCAAAAGTTTAGTCGGCAAGATAAACGCTTTAGCCCAATAAACAGTCATAGAAAATGCAACAGACTTGATAAGGACAAGCCTTCCTGCCTGGGTCAAAAATCTGTTAGACCACATGTCAAGAATAGCAACCATTTTGGAATACAATGGGAGGCAATCAGCATACTTCAGTCTTGATGTCAATAGCGGGAGGCCAAGATAAGTCATATTATTACTCATTCTTTGGAGACCAGTGTAATGTAGAAGACTGTTGTAAATACTGGTGGAAACCCCTGCAATTGCTATACTTGATTTAGAAAAATTTAGTTGCAAACCTGACATCAAATAAAAGTCAGTCAAAGTTTTAATAACACTTTGCAACGAGGGGAGATGAGGCTTAGTAAAAATCATAATGTCATCAGCAAACAAGAGAGTAGTAACATTTGTTAGTTTGCACTTGGGGTGGTATTTAATTTGCCCAGCAGCATACTTTGTTAACATTAATCTAGTGAGCACTTCCATCACCATAAGAAATAAGTACGAAGAAATCGGATCCCCTTGCCTAATTCCCTGCCTACTCTTGAAATAACCAACAGGTCGACCATTAATAACAATGGAGAACCTAGCAGTTGAAATGCATTCATATACCCACCCAACAAATGGCTTCGGAAAGTTCATTAATGCCATTATTCTCACAATGGTGGACCAGTGAATGGAATCATAAGCTTTAGATATGTCTAGGTTTAGCATAGCAGAAGGAGAAATATTTGATCTCGAATATCCACAAAGCAGCTCTTGAGCCAGCAAAATGTTGTCATAAATACTCCTATTGGGAAGAAAAGCAACCTGATTGTGAGAAATAATTTGGGGGAGAACATGCAGAAGTCTTGACGCAATAATCTTTGATATACACTTATACACCACGTTACAGCACGAGATTGGTCTAAAAGAAGAGACAGAGCTTGGTTCAGAACTTTTTGGGATTAGTACAATATTAGTTGAGTTAACTTCAGATAGCAGTGTGCATTTAATAAAAAAATTGTGCACTGCCTTGCAGAAATCCACTTGAATAATGTCCCAGCAAGTAACAAAGAAGAGGACATTGAACCCATCAGGCCCACCACACGATTTTCTATTCATTGCAAAGAGTGTATTTTTTATTTCCTCATCAGTAACTTGATTAACCAGCATAGCAGCTTGCAATGTGGACAAGCTAGGCAGGTGGATGTTGTTTAACTTGTCAAGATCAGGAATAAAGTCAGAGGAGTTACCAAACAAGTGCTCAAAATATTGAACAAAAGCAGCATCAATTAAATCAGGAGTTGAAACAGTAGAACCTTCAAGAGTAGTTATTGAGTGTATATTTTCTTTAGCCTGTTTGATTTTGATCGAGGAATGAAAAAACTCAGTGTTACGATCACCAAAATTATACCACTTACTATGAAACTGCTGTTTTTTCATTCCACTTTCAATTTCTAGAGCTTTGTTAAGAAGATCACATAGCCTTACTTCCTCTTCAGCTGCATTTTGATCATGGGGGTTGTTCATCATAAATTCCTGAGCCTCAGCATACTTCTTCTTCAAAATTTTTGATTGCTTTGTTCCATCACCATACTTCTCAGTTGCCCAAGCTCTCAAAAGCTTTTTAACTTGTTTAAGCTTCCTGCAAAGAATAAACATAGGGTTACCATAACAATGCAAGGACCACGCTATATTCACAGTTGGTTTGAATTCAGAAGAACTAATCCAATCATTAAAAAATTTGAAACTTCTTTTTTCATTTTTCATTTTGGGACCGTCAGAAAGAATCAATGGGGAGTGATCAGATAGAATGGGATGGATTAGATTGACAGAGAGATTAGGCCAAGTAGAAAGAGCTTTGAAATTGCAGAAAGCATGATCAATAGTAGAGAATGTTCTGACACCACTCCTACATTTGTTATTCCATGAGTATCTAGCACCATGAGAGGGTATCTTGATGAGATTCGATTCATAAATGGCATTGTTCAATGGAAGGATATGCTTTGGATATAATGGTTGGCCACCAAACTTGTCATCCAGATGAAAACAGCTATTAAAATCACCAACAACCAGCCATGGATGTGTTTCTTGCCTTAGATTTGGTAAGAAATCAAATAGATTTTGCCTAGAAACAGCTGTATTGTCAGCATAAACAAAAGTAAAATAAAAGGAAGATTTGGTTTGCTGGTAGATGATTTTGGAGTGTATGTATTGTCTGGAAGAAATTACAGAGGTGATAGAGTAAACAGTTGGATCAAATAGGATGAAAATCCTACCATAATCAGCATCAGCAAGGTTGTGGATAAACTTCCAAGAAGGATTGATGTAATTTGCAGCCCTAGAAGTTAAAACAAGATTAAGTTTTGATTCCAAGATAGCAAAAATTTTTAGATTATGATAATTTATATGATTTTTGACTTGGTCAAGTTTCAGTTGGTTATGAGCACCCCTAATGTTCCAAACACCTATATTTTGTATCTTCATTATCTAAAGAGATTGATGGATGATGTTCTTTCTGCTCCTGGTTGCAGGAGATTGTGCATCATTGGAATCAGCCTTTGATTTTGATGTTTTCTTTGCTGCCAGTCTTGTTCTGGTGTCTATGTTACCATGGCAGTTATCATCACAGGCTTGCTTTTCTTTGTTATACCAACCTGGTATGATAGCATTGTTAACATATGGGAAAGGGGATGTGATTGGTAAAGATGGAGGAGAAGAATTTTTATTGTGTGGGACAGAAAAGGATGTAGTTTGAACAGAATGGAGTGGAACAGAAGGAGAATCAGATGGATTAACATTAGTTGAACAGACTAGTTCAATAATGCTTTTTGCATTGTTATTGAGGAAATTGATATCAGTGGAAGGGATGATTTGATTTCTCATGACTTTACCCCTTTCCAATTGTGCTTGCCCATTTAAATTATTAAGAGTATCAACATGTTGTAATGACTCAGCAGTTGTGTGCACATGCACAGATGGATCAGCATGCACATGGATATCTACTTGTAATTCATCACTATCAGCTACCTGGTTGTTATGCTCAGTTAAAAACGTACTTGATTCATGTATTACCCCCATCTCAACTCCCATAACTTCATCATTAGCATTATCCTCACCCACCTGCTCAACATCAATTGCATCTCCATCAATATGATCTTCAATCACTTGATACCTGTTAACCAAACTTATATTACCAACAGTAAAAGGCATTGATTCATCATTAGCATTTACCTCCCCCACTTGCTCTACATCAATTGCATCTCCAATAATTTGGTCTTCAAGCACTTGGAAACTGTTAACCAACCTTATATTACTATCAGGAATAGACAGCGACTTTTCCTTGGTCGTAACTTCACTATCATTGTTACTACCCACCTTATATGGAGCAGTACACTGCGTTAACTTTGCACCAACATTATCACCTTGCATTTTACCAATTTCCCCATGTCTGTTATCCCTTTTTTTGTTATTTTTATAATTAACCTTTTTCCACACCTGATTTTGATTTCTATTTGTGCTCAACAGCCTTTTCTTGCCATTAACTCCATCCCTATCATCATGGGTATCAATAACTTCATCTGCAGTGACTTTAGCTTCTGACACAGCATGAGAACAGTTACTGCCAGCATGTCCAAATTCTTTACAATTAACACACACTTCTGGTTTCCATAAGTACTTAACTGCAACCTTATGATCAGTGCCATCCATCAACTTAACCAAAAAATTATCCACCAGCTCCTTATCAGGTGATACCTCAACCAAGCATTTTGCAAAAGTAATCCTTTCCATTCTCTCCGTAGATTGATCCATGCACAGGAATTTTCCAACCCTTGACGCCAACCAGTTAATACCATAATGTGACCAAGCATAAAGTGGTATGTTAAATAACTTAATCCAAACAGGAACAGAGCGAATAGTCCGACAACTATTACCCACCGTCACATCCCATGGCTTGATAATAAACAATTTGTTTCTCATGATAATAGGATCAGCTTCAGAAATCCGTTGCCGGTCTTCCGCAGACGAAAACCTGAAGAGGAAAACAAAACCATCCGACTTAACATTGACTTCTCCTCTGAGCTTCCATACTTTCTTCAGATGATACACCACACTCACATATGGCAGGGGTTTATCCAGGAAAAACCCAACAAGGTAGTCTTTCCACACAGCAGTACCAGCCTGAATAATATCACTAGAAGGCACAAGTACATCTCCAGAGAAAAGAAGAGGGATGTCCTGGGGAACATAAGTTCCTGCATTACGTGGCTTCGATTTGAAAAGCGTGGACCAAGGCACCGAATCAAGAGAAGATGAAAGTTTTGAAGGTGGATTGGGACAGGGTGGAACAGGAGAAGGCAGATTAGGAAGGATTTGATCAGTGAAATTTAGAGGAGGAGGATCAGGCGATGGAGGCGGCAGAGTAGCAGAGAGAGAGATGACGGGGACAAGATTTGACAACGATGGACTGATGGACGGCGGTATGGAAGAGGGAGAAGGAAGAACAGTGGATGGAACAGTAGAAAGAATGGGAGGTAAGGGGGAGGGAACGGTCCCCATGAAAAACTTTGTACTTGTTGAAAAAGCGTGGAGGATCTTTACGAAAACTTTGGGGACAAAACTTTGGGGACAGGGAGACTATGTCGCCCTGACCTTTGGTTAAGCCGGTTTTAAAGTGGCCGTGCACTTATGTCTCATACTTGTGGCCGCTGGGAATCGAACCTGTGCCACCACAACAAGATGCAGCAACTCACCTCATGTCGTAAACCACTGGACCAAAATATTTCAAAGGCTTGTAAAATTTATATTTACAATACTGAAGATAATAGAAGCTTCAGATGTGAATTTGAGACTGTTTTGTTAAATATTGAAATTTATATCGTTTAAATCGATATCTAAAAATATCCTTCCGAGGCACAGTCTTGGAATTCGACGAAACCAGTTCCATCGGATTCGTAATATTGTATTATTATCAGATTTCAATTTTCGTAACATCTGGAGTTATTGTGTGACCATACGGTTGATAAACGCGCTGAAATTAAATTGAAAATTCAATATAAAAGGCTGGGTTCGAAAAGCTATCTTCTCAATACGATCGAATCTGGACCCAGAACCTTTTCCATCGTTCGCAATAGGGGTATAACTCTACAAACGTCTGGCGGCACACCTCGATTGGAGGTCAAAATTTTGTGTTGCGAACATCGAGACGATTCACATTTGAATTTAAGTTGAATTTAAATTTGAATATAATAATATAATTAAATTTCTGCCCAGACATTGACATGTTGAGAAAATTTGATACGTGTCTACTTTTCTCCGATGGATGTTTACACGCATTCATCTTCAATGAAAAAAAATCTCGTTTAAAATAAGAAAAAAAACAAACAATAACTTTTTTTTCTTTCTTCTTTCATTCAAAAACAAAATCAAGTGGCCGCCCTCTTTATATTTGTTTTGAAATCAAATTTGCAGAAGAAAAAAAATAATGGTCGTTTGTTCAATTGCCGAGCGAAGCTCGATTGATTCGTGCCTCCAAATCGAACGAAGAGGCACCGACATTCTCGATTCAAGCCCAAGCTCGAGGGTTCAAGCCAGGCATCGCATCGTTCACGGCAAGCTAGGTCATCGAGGCGATTCGCACGGCTTAGGCAAGGTGCGTAGTGAACTCGAGGCTAGCGGCAAGTGCGCAAGCTTGAAACAAGGGGAAGGCAACGTGATTTTTTGAATTTGCGTGGCGATGTTATGGCATGACACTGGCATGTGTTCGCGATAGAGATGGCTCGTTCGAGGAGCGGCGCTGGCATGCGCGAGTTATCTAGGAATTCGTGGACATCGAGGCTGAAACCGCGAGGTGGATTGGTTGTTGCCGTTCTCGAGCATGTTGAGGGTCTGAATTCGTTTCCAGTAAGGTATTTGTCTCTCTTCTTTCGATTTAAACTTGGTTTTAAAACTTAGATTGAAATTTTATTAAGTTTTAAACAGAAAAATCTATACAGATAAGTGTTAAATTTACTTATTTAGTTATTTTAATTACTAAGATAATTTATTTAAAGGAAATCAGTTCAAATTTAAATTTATTAGTTTAAAATAAAATCATTGGTAATTAAATTTATAAATGGTAATTTAATGGTTCAATTTATTTGAATATTACTAAAATTGTATAATTGTTTATACAATGTCTAATACAATGAAGAAAACAATCTGGAATGAAAATGGATTGCACGCAAAGCAAAGGTGAGATCTTCTCACTCAAAACAAATAGTCTTGTTTAATTTTAAATAGTTAAATTTAAAATTGTTGATTGTGTGCTTGAATGATAAATTTTTATTAGTTGTATTGAATTATACCCTATGCGCCGCATAATAGCGGATGATATTATATTAAACCCATATACCGCGATATTCCACCTTGAAGTGGAATTGGTATTATATATGTATTTGGAGTGATTGTTTCCCGCACTATATAGCGGATGAGACCCTATGCGCCGCATAATAGCGGATGATATAATATTAAACCCATATACCACGATATTCCACCTCGAAGTGGAATTTGTATTTAATTATTGTGCTAACGTCTATGGATGCAGGGAAACAGGTTGGAGGGATTCAACTGGATTCCTAAAATATTTGAATTTGTTTCAATATTGTGCGTTGATTATTTATAATCTGTATGTGATTATTTGTGATTGAAACCGTTGAAGGCTATAATTTAGCCGAATATATTGTTGGTATCGTAGGATACCAGAAAGAAATAAAAAAATTGGATTTTGAAATTTGGGTAGAAAATTTATAATAAATTCATTCAAAAGAATTGGGTGAATTTAAAAGAAGAAATTTAAATAGATAAAGTTTTATTTTGAAAACTTATTAAATAAATTCCAAAATATGAGAAAAGTTTAATAAATGGATTTCGAGTAATATTATTTAATAGTTGAAGAATTTATTTAAAATAAAGAAATTTTTAAATATTTGAAAGAGATAAAAGAATTTATTTCAAAAAGGAAATAAATTTAGAAATTAAATTTGGGATTTAATTTGGAGTTGAAATAAATTTTAGAAATCGATTTGGGTTTTAATTTAGAGTTAAAATAAATTTTGGGAATCGATCTGGAAATTTGATTTGGTGTTTTGGAAATAAATTAGGAAATTGATTTGAAATTGATTTGGTGTTTTAAATTAAATTTTGGAAAATCGATTTGGAAAATTTGATTTGGTATTGGAAAATAAAATTAGAAATCAATTTGAAATTTGATTTGGTGTTTGAAAGTGAATATTTGGAAAACGATTTAAAAATCATATATCAGTGGACATTTTGGAAATTTAAAATTCATAATGGAAATTTTATAAAGGAATGGCAATTTGTTTAAAAAAATAAATGTTGGTTTATTTTTAAAAGTATTGAAAGAAATTTACAGATTTGGAATGTAAATTAAAATAAATCGAGAAGATTTATTATTTGTTTTGAATGGACCATTTTGAAATGGAAAGTGAATTCCTCCCTGAAAAGCCAAATATAATTTTAATGTAGCTTTTGAAGTACAAATTAAAAGTTCTAGAAATTGATTTGAAAAAAAATATTGTTGGAGAAATTAATTTGGAAATTGTTTTAAATCTTTAAAGTAAAGATTTATTTAATTAAGTATAGAAGGGATTATTTTAAAGATTAAATTGATATTTGAATTAGAAAATAGTTATTTAAATATTTATACTCTATCTACTAATTTTATTTTAAAATTAGTTTGGACTTGAAGTCTTTTATTTGTGACAATTAGTATAATATTTTCATAACTAATATTTAAGTAAAGGTAGTTTTATTTTAAACGTCTCCCAGAATATTTTGGATAACTGATTTGAATTATTTTAAAATATTTGAACTTGGCAAATTTTAAGTGGAATCAAATAAATATTTGGAAATTTATTCCACGTGAGGAAGGTGATTTGAAAGTTGTTTTCAAAGAATTGAAGTGCGAAAAGTGATTTGAAATTGGTTTTCAAAAGATTGAAAGGTGAAAAGTGATTTGAAATTTGTTTTCAAATAGTTGAAGTGTTAAAATTTTACCTTACAAAGATATTTTGAAAATAAATAATTTGGGAAAAATTATTTAAACCTTGGTGATTGTTGTGCATTATTGTTTGATAGTGATTATTGTAAATATAGATTGATAGTTAAATAACCGACTATCAATATTGGCCTTTTTAATGTCATTTGAATTTCGATGCGACCCGGGGTCGGATTCCAAATGGATATTCGAAAACCACATCGAACCTTTGTGATTGTGATGGATCTTTTATTTAGAAGATCAAAGTGGAAATTTGTTTTGATTTGTTTGAAATCTGATTGAACACTTATTTTTTTTAAAATAAGCACTCATTATTCGGATTACCCGGGAGATGACTTTGTGTCATAAAACTCATTCCGAATAATGATACGACGAAATGGGATTGCATTTGAAGACGGTGTTGAAGACCGGGTATTTTCGAAAGCGAAAGGATTTCCTGTCGAATTTCTCTACACTGGGTTGCTCCGTTATAGAGATTTTATCACCCTTTGTGATAGGGATTTTGGACGTGATTAGTGAATATCTGGATTTGCAAGGGCTTCTTTGAAGTGCCTTCGGTTCCGTTCGATCCCGAAACGGACTTGTATGGATGTGTGTCTAACGTTACACTTTGAGATGTAAAGCTGGTTTCTATCAAAAACATTTCTGTTGGTGGCGGAGAATTTATTCTCTTAGCTTAACACCCTTCTCTGAGACGTACGAGCTCAGATGTTATGTAGTTGATGGTTACTAGTGATATATTCCCAGATTGGTAACGTGGCATACGAAGTGCTGTTGATCATTTTTTGATCAAAGCATGACTTTGTGAAAAGTGTAGTTTTTTAGACGAGTTCGTCGGACCTCACACCACAGAAATGGTCGAAATAGGAAGGATGCGGCAATGTTATTTGGGGGTAGCGCCCCCTGAGGGTATGTCATTTCCTTCTGGAAAAGGGTGGTATCATGGTATGGAGCCCAGATATTTTACCTATGTTGATGCTGCAAATTTATTATACTTTGTGGTTGTTTCTTTGTGGTTGAGGATCCTTGGATAAAGGTCGCAATCGACCGGGGGATGGCATACTCGTGTAGTAGTTACCTAGTTACAAAGGTAACCCGGTCCTGTGTTGGCAGAGAGCTAGTTAAGTTCTCGGGACGTCCCTCCAGAGGTGTACCAATGTGGCATCGGAAGTTCCTTAGCCTGACCATTTGTTGGAAATCCAATCATCAATACGCGCTTTGTACGGTTTTAGTTGTAGAACCTTCCAATTAACATGGTAGTTATAGTAGGCATACTATAATGGTACGTATGCTGGCTAAGATTAATATTATACTTTCGAAAGGATTTCTGCACTATGCACTAATGATAATATTAAAAAGAATTTTGCGTATCAAGCATGTTTGACTATCATAAGAAGAAATCTCCCCCAAGTGTGCGTTTGCATTGTGTGTGTGGCGGGAGGCCTTATGGTAGTTTCGTTTTCCAAATGCATAGTGGATTTCTTTCTTTGTGAAAATAACTATTTTTAAGATATCACACCAGTTCCATGACTGACCTGAGTTTATTGTTCCCTTTTGTAAACTCTGGGTGCCCATAATTTTCCACACGGGCAGCCTAGAGTCAGGTTATCATTATTCTGGAGCGAAGTCGAAAAAGAGTTGCTGTAGAGATCTAAAAGCAAGTTGGATGGCGAGACGTATCATTATGCTATGTATTATCTGCTGCGTTGGGATTGTTGTAAGTCCGGTTTTAATATGGATTAGATGTTGTAAGTGCCTAGTGTTGAATGGTGTCATTGTAAACTCTAGTGTTGTATTGTAATAACAAATATGATTCCTCTTTTTAAAGATTATTCATTTATCTATTATATTTATTCCGCTGCGAAATGTGAGATTCTGTTATTGTTTCTGTTTCTTCTTCTATCTTCTTCTTCTTTAAACCCTAACGGTTCGGGTTTTCGGCATTCGACTGTACGGCATTTGATACAGTGGACGTATTGATGTCAGCTTTCGGACGTCGAAAAAATTGGGTCGTTACAATATGTGCCCTTGCATATGTAATAATTTTGTTCCCATTTTAGTCCAATCAGAATACACTAATCTACCATCAGCCTGGACTGTTATAACAACGTGTCCTCACAATTACTAATAAATTCGACTAACAAATCTAATAGAAAATAAAATATACATATATACATCTTGGAGGCATCCAGCTCGTCTTCTTAAGCTTCAAAGCATCCAAACTAGATTTGAAAATATACTCAGTCTGACCCAAGCATTATAATAAAATAACACCGGATCAGTTTGATAAACCAGCATGAGAAAACTCTATCAAATCGTATTGATTTCTATGTTTGAAAATCCTTTTCCAAATAAAAAGTATCTCGTAAGATCACACCGCACTAAACATGGATGGGTTTTTATGTTACGATGACCAAAATATTTCTATAAGAAATCATCTGATATTATAATAATGTCTAGGGTTTAAAATAAATTTTGAATATAGCTGGAATGCTTGCATCTCACATTCCAGCATAGTAGATATACAATCAATTTCGTAGACTCGTATTGGGAAATGGTTTCTAACTATGAAAAGGTAAGGGTCTATCCATCGAATTCGTACACCTCTAGATAAAATGTACGGGAGGCTACAACATGTTGCACTTCTGCTGCTCAGGACTGGCACTACCCCTTACTGGGTAGCGTTGAATATTATCACCCCTTGGTTGATAAAAGACCATAATGAGCCCTAAAGCGTACACAGATATCGACTCTGGATAAGGGATGATCATACCCTAATTGGAGCGACCCACATAGCCTTGTGGCACGTCCCTACTTTATTCATTTATCGGTTGTGAGGCTAGAGGTAATGATTTGCCTTCTTTTAGCATTTTCCTCTTGGAATGCTAACACTGCCCTCAAGGAGAAATGTAGTCCCAGCATTCATCCATACAAGTTCGTTCTGGGTCTGAACGAAACCGAAGGCAGTACCTCTACTGCTTCCATTTTGGAATCACCCTCAAGATTAGTAGTAAGTATGCCTTTCACATAGAAAAGCTCTATCTTCGATTTTCTTCAAGATGTTCCAATTCGAACGCTTATGCCGGTTCGAAGTGGTTTTCAGATAATATATCTAATTCCAGCCTCTCCAAACTGACAATGATAATTTAAAACTATCAAAGTTTGATTGCCAGATATTTAACTATCAAATAAAAAAAAATCAATCAAATCAAGGATATATTTCCACAGGCAAACCAGCATTAGTTAAACACATAAGCCACCACTGACCTCTTTAATTAATCCTTTCATTAATTAAAATCACCTTGTAAATACTTGTATCAAAATACTTTTACAAAGGTATACTTACAAACCCTTTTACTCTTTTCAATACTTAGAAGAATATCCATATACTATTCTCAACGGTATAACTATATTCACAAAAACTGAGAAAGATTTCCTAATTGGTATTAAGTATGGAGAGATGTCTCCATACCACCATAATTACTTAAAGATCATTTTCGAAAATCAATCACATCTTCATTTATAAATTCCCTTTTAATAAAACTCTAAAATTATTTATAAAACTCTTTTTATAAATTTATAAAAATCATTTATAAAACACTTTTATAAATCTCTAAAACAATTTATAAAACTCTTCTATAACGATCCTTTGTAAAAAATATCTTTTAAATTTTCTTTATAAAAATTGTAATGACCTTAATTTTGACTAACATTATTTAGGACATTTAATTAGATAATTTAAATGTAATAATGTAAATGGTTAAGGGATTGAGATTTTGTATGATTATACGGTAGTCGTGCCTTAACTAATTAATAACCCAAAGAGAATTAAAATGAAGAAAAAGAAGGGTAATAAGATAAGGCCAAAATAGGAATAAACTAAGTTCTTATACCCTAAACCCTTATTCCAATTTCATTTACAATATTCACAAACAAAAACTTAACCCAGAGCTTGGCCGGCCATGTTTTGATTTAAGGGGAAGATAAGTAAGAATTCAAGAAGGAAGCTTAATCTAATTAATTCAAGGGAAAAATCTCAAACTGCTTAACAACAAGGTAAGGCGAATAATAGATTACATCTCATTTCTATTACTTTCGGTTTCTACATGAGAACCAAATTTATTTTGCAGGAAAAATGCCATGTTTTTGACTGTTTATATATATATATATATATATATATGCTTGTTCATGATTTATGTTATTTCATATAGATATTATAACAAGATTTGATTTGAAAAACCTATTAAATGACATCCAAATGGCTTACCTTTTGATATAAGGTTAGAAACATTATTTTAGAGTTGGGATTCAAGTTTCATAATTTTCTAAGTTCTTGTGGATTTATTATGAATTTTGTAGTAAAGAAAATGGTTAAATTTGGTTTAAATTATTTTTGGCTATCATATGTTAGCTTTGGGTCAGAAATTTAAATATGTTAGAAAACATATTGAAAGTGATTTATGTTAATTTTTAAAGAATTTTCCTAACTATTATTAAAGATATAAAATTATTTAAGATATGGGACTTAAATGTTTTATATGTTTAGAAAAGAGAAGGGGCAATTTGTTAAATGTTTTAAATTGTTATTTACTGAATTCGGAAGCCCTTTTAGAAAAGGTTTTGTAAAAGAATTTTTAACCAATTATATGTTGACAAACAAGGCAAGTTAGTTGGAAAGATATTGCTTTTAAAAGTTAAAAAATCATATTCGTAAAGGATTACTACTTTTCCACTTACAGGAGCCACCTTTCGACCCCATACATCCGCCTTCTACCAAGTTGAAACCAATATACATGGTATTAATGCCTTGGAGCGTAGTGGATTGGAGAAAAATGGAAGGTATAGAGTCGAAACATGCTCTCGAAGAGGTAGAAATAGTTCTTATAAACTCGGAACTATTGTGGTTATAAATAAGGCTTTCGAAGGGTTTGGAGCTTTCCACTTAACCAACTTCCTTCTGCTTATATAAAGAAAGGGCTTTCGGATGGGTTGCCGCCTTTTGTTTTTAAAACAAGCTTTCGAAGGAGTCGAAACCCCTGCTGCCGCATTCAACCCTTCGAATCAATGCTTTCGAAAGGGTATTTTTGCCTTTAAACTTTGAAGCCGCTTCTCCATGCTTTCGAAAGGGTTGATTTGGAAACCATCCACTTTCTTTTTCGTAGGAAAAATGCTTTTGAAAGCAATGCTTTCACCCTAGTTCTTTTAAGATCCTTTGCCCTATTAAATGCTAAACCCAAAGATTTCGAAAGAATAGTTTTAAATGGTTTCGAAGCTATGTTCCACAAATTTTTACTTGAACCCAGTGCTTTCGAAATGTTTGTTTTAAGTAAAGGACTTTAATGCTTTCGAAAAATATATAATGAAGGTTTCGAAAGGTTAGCTTTTAGTATTTGAATGGAAGGTTTCCAATGCTTTCGAAAGGCAAATTTGAAATGTTTTGAAAAGAGGATGTCTAAGGTTTCATAAAGCTTTTGAAGGGACACTTACAATGATTTTGAAAGATCTATTTACAAAGGTTTCGAAAGGTATGTTTTGGCCTTTTGGCCTAGTGTTTCAAGGTAAAGTAGTTAACCTTTTTTGAAAGGGTACTTTCAGTGGATTCATAAGGGACTATTTAAAGTTTTTAAACAAGGGTTTTGAAGGTGATATCTTGGATTTAAAACCTATTGTTTTCTAAGTTAAAGAAGTTCTTTAACTTGTTTTAAAGGGATAGATAACCCTATTGATCTAGGTTTTCATTAACATAGTTTTGTGTAAAGCATATATCATAGCAAAGATATTTGAGTAAAGCAAAGAGTATATTTTCCTTATTTAAGTATGATTTAAAGAATTAAATCAATTTGAAAGAAATGTTTTCAAGTAAAATTTGATGGGGTAGTTAACCTTAAGCAAATGAATTGGATAATAGAATACGAGATGAGACTAGTATAGGGTCGCGCCATGTACTTTAGCTAATAGTCCTTAGCTAATATAAGTTCAATATTCCAATGTGTAGGGTTTTGTCATAGGTAAGACTAAAACGATGTTATACATAAAAAGTAATATATAGAGAAAGACAGGTTATTGGTGAGCCCTCAAAGCCATTAGGTTCAGTTGACCCTAGAAGAAGATAGATAATGGCTGATAACCAAGTAGTGTGTCTAATAAATGTTAGATAATTAATTATGTTTGGTAGGCCCGAGTCAGCTAATGGTTAATAGTTAGCCAAACAAAACTACATTGTTCTGACAGATAGTTCATTGATTACCTGGTTTATGTGCATATATGATATTGCTATTATTGTTTTAATCAGTTTGATTGCTGGATTCTAATTTGCAAAAATTATGTTTTAAAAGAGATATTAGTGAGGGGAAACTCATTCCGCTAAGCGGCATAGTCTCGCTTAATATCGTTAAACTGTGATGTAATAGTATTATTCACACCAGGCTTTATGTTTGACTCGAAGTTTATGTTTTCTTCTTAAACTCTCGGATGCTCAAAATTTAATTTGAGTAGATTGAGAGTTAAGGTATTTCAGGTTTAGTAGGTTGGATGAATAAGCTTCTGATGATGTGCAAGAGGCAAAGCTAGCTATGTAGGAGCTATTTAGTTTTATTTCCAATGTGATGTATTAAGACTGATATGTCTATTTAGTACTCTAATCATCCAAGGGGACATCTTCATATATCGCTTTTGGAGTAAATTGTAATAATTATATTTGATAAAAATTTGGGAATCGTTTTGAGATTATGTATCTAAGTATAGAATATAAATTTGAAATGTAATCAAAAAAGTTGTTTTTAAGTCTGAGTTGATTTTATTCCATATTCATGTGCTTCTAATATTACGGATACCATTAGCGTTACTATATTTTGCCACCGAAAGTTAATTCTATAGATGACTGCAGTATCTGTAGCGCTTAGCTTCGGGTCTCAAGATAGGGAATGTTACAACTTGATATCAGAGCATAGGTATGTGAAAAACTTGAAAGAAATTACAAACTTAAAATTATTTAGAAAACATAATCCTAACGAATTAGAAAAAAGATTGCGGTACGGGATAACGCTATAGTAAGGTACTTGTATTTCAATATATAAGTATACGCTTTATCTCTATTTTACCATCTCTCTTAGGCCATTCTTCTGTATCTTACAAAGACTCAAATGCAGATTTTACGGATATAAGATATGGATGCCAGAAGTGGAAGAGTTAACATTAGTGGAGGAAGCACCACAACTAATGGGAATGCTAGACCAAACACTAGGAGGAATCAAGGTCAGGTACAAGCTGCTAATGTGGGTGTTGGAATGCCGCAAGTTGATATAGGAGCTATGTATCATGTTCTTTATTAACATGATGCAGACTGGAGTTGTTTCGGGTTTATTTGGAGGAAATGCTGAAGGAAGAAATCAGGGAGCTCCAGTGGTCAATAATTATGTTGTGTTGAGTAGAGACTATGCCAAACTTGGAGGAAAACCGTTTATCGGGACTGAAGACGCAATTGAAGTGGAGAGTTAGTTACTTCATTGCGAGAGGATTTTGCTGATTTAGGGCTCAATGTTGAGCAAAAAAGGAGGCTTGTTTCCAGGCAATTACAGCGAGCAGCACTGTACTGGTGGAATAGTGTTACGGTTGGAGTTAATGAGGAGACCATGACTTGGGCTGAGTTCAAAAGGAGGTTTGAAGAAAGAGTTATGACAGAGATTGCTAAGTCAACTCTGCTCAGGAAGTTTGCTGAGTTGGAGCAGGGAGATATGACAGTGCTTGAGTATGCAACCAAATTTTAGGATCCATCGAGATATGAATATGCTACGGTTGATACTATTATCAAAAGGAATGAGAAGTTTATCCATGGTATAAAGTATGAGCTTACTAAGGCCACATTATCACATATTATAGATCCGTACGATGTAGTTGCTAAGATGGCTTTGAGGCAGGAAGAGATGCTTGCTTTCCTTGAGGGTAACAAAGTAGGGGGAGCTCAAGGAGGGAAAAACCAAAAGAGGCCATTTTTCTATAAGAGGGGAGTTCAGAAGAGTGGAGCTGCCAAGAAGGGTAAGATAAAAATTATTTGCTATAAGTTTGATAAGAAGGGACACTATGCTCATGAGTGCCGGACAGGCAAAGGAAAGAAAGCTACTAACAAGAAAGGAGTGAGATGTTTCAACTATGATCAAATTGGACATTATAAGAATCAGTGCATGGAGCCATCCAAGGATGGAAAAGGCAAAGTATTTGCATTGGAGCCAGCTACCTCGAGACGAACAATAAAGGAAAAGGGAAAAGCTGTGTTGGCAGGTACACTTTTGATTCATGGTGTATCAGTTAGAGTTCTATTTGACACTGGTGCGTCGCATTCTTTTATATCTCATTGTTTGGTAGATAAGCTTAACCTAGAACCCTTATACCTAGTCACTTCCTTAAGGGTTGCAAACCCGATAGGAGGTTATGCGACTCTTGGGATGAGATGTGACCACCTAGAGTTTAATTGTTAGGTCATGTATTTACTTGCAGTTTGCATGTGTTTGATTTCGTAGGGTGTAGAATTATTTGGGTATGGATTGGATAAGTAAATACAATGCTAGTATATATTTTCATGATAGGAAAACATCACTTAGACACCCTGACTATAGCGATCGGATAACATACTACGTAGAAAACTCTAGTTTAGAGGTTAGTGCTTTGTTGGGTGTTATGAAGGCAGAAGATGAGTTGAATCGATTTTTCATTGTCAAAGAATTCATAGATGCCTTAAAGCCCGTAGTAGGACTGCCACCAAACGAGCTATTGAATTTCAGATAGATTTAGTAGCAGGAGCAGAACCGGTGAGTAGACCGCCAAGTAGAATGACACTTACCAAGATGAAGGAGTTACAGGTGCAGTTGGTGGATTTAGATGGTAAGAATTTTATTAGACCAAGCAGTTAGCCTTGGGGAGCAACCGTCGTGTTTGCAAAGAAACCGAATGGATCGTTAACGTTATGTATAGATTATTGTAAGTTGAATGAGAAGACGATAAATAACCGATATCTGTTACCAAGAATTGATGATTTGTTCGATCGGTTGAGTGGAGCCAAAGTATTTTAACAATTGGATTTGGCAACAGGGTTCCATTAGCTTAGGGTAGCAGAGGATATTATTCCTTTACGGCGTTTAGAACCAGATACGGATCATACGAATGGTTAGTAATGACGTTCGGACTAAATACGCGCCAGCATTCTCTGTAGATTTGATGAACCGATTTTTCCTAGAACACTTAGATAGGTTCATATTAGTATTCATAGATGACATTTTGATATAGTCCAAAGATAAAAGAGAGCATGAAGTTCATCTTAGAGTGGTGCTTGAGATGTTGAGGCAGTATCGAATGAAGGCGAAATTTTCGAAATGCCATTTCTGAAAGAAGGAAGTGAAGTTTCTTGGTCACATAGTCTCAGAGAAGGGGTTGTCAGTTGATCCGGCTAAGATCGAGGCAGTGAATAGTGGAAGAGATCCGAGACAGTGACTACGACAAAAAGTTTTCATGGATTAGTTGGTTATTATTGGAGATTCATTAAGGATTTTTTGCGGATAGCGTAACCGATGACTAAGCTAACGCGAAAGGATGTGAAGTTCATTTGGACCGTTAAGTGTGAGGAATCATTCCAGAAGCTGTAACACTTATTGAAAAATGCACATGTGTTAATTGTTCCAGAAGGGAACCAGGACTTCGTAGTGTATACAGATGCATGTGGAACAGGATTAGGAGTTGTTCTAATGCAAAGGGGTAAAGTGGTTGTCTATGCTTCTCGACAACTCAGACCTCATGAGGTTAGATATCCAACACATGATTTGGAACTAGCTGTAGTAATTTTTGCATTGATGGTGTGGAGACATTACCTTTTGGGGGAGAGATTCGAGTTGTATATAGATCATAAGTCATTGAGATATTTTTTCTCTCAGAAGACGTTGAATATAAGACAGCAGAGGTGGTTAGAGTCTTTAGCCGCGTATGACTTTGGTATCGAGTACACACTAGAAAAAGGCAATAAGGTTGCAAACGCACTTAGTAGAAAACATCAGAATGCAGTATTGGCAATGATAGCTGAGTAAAAAGATTTAGAAGCATTAACTACACGCAGAATACAGTGGAGATCTGAGGCTGGACCTAGTAAGGAAACTTCTATGTTTTCATGTTTAGAGGTTCGATCGGTGATGATCGAAAAGATCGCTTCTAAACAAGAAGGGGATCCATTATTAGCGGAACGAATCAAAAAGTTAAGGGATGGAACGGAGAGCGATGACTTAAAAGATTTCAATCTTGACTAGAATGGGTGGTTGAGGAAGAAAGGACGACTATGTGTTCCAAATGTGGGAAACATTAGGAAGGAAGTTCTTAGAGAATGTCATCGTTCAAAGTTCACCGTTCATCCCGGAGGAACTAAGATGTATCAGGATATGAAAATAAGTTTCTTCTGGGAAGGCGTGAAGAGGGATGTAGATGTATGGGTGAAAGAGTGTTCGAACTGTCAATAGGTAAAAGCTAAACATCAAAAACCAAGTAGGTTGTTTCAGCTTTTAGATGTTACTATGGAAATGGGATTCTATCTCAATGGATTATATAGATGGGTTGCCAAGGTCGAATCGACTAAATGAAAGTATTTGGGTTATGGTAGACAGATTGACCAAGAGTGTCCATTTCATTCCAGTTAAGTCAACCAGGACGGCACCTGTTTTGGCTAAATTATTCATGAATGATATAGTTAGACTGCATGAAATTCCTAGTAGTATAGTAAGTGATAGAGAATCCTTATTCAATGGTGAGTTTTGGAAAAGTCTACAGGAGACTTTGGGTACCAAGCTCAAGATGTGTACCGCTTACCATTCACAGACAGATGGGCAAATGGTAAGAGTTAACAAAGTCTAAGAAGATTTGTTAAGAGCCTGTGTGCTAGATTTTGGGGGTTCATGGGAAGACCGCCTATGCTTAGTCGAGTTTTCGTATAACAACAGTTATCAGACTAGTATAGGGATGGTACCATTTGAAGCTTTGTTAGAAGGCCATGAAAATCTCTCGTTTGTTGGTTAGAGATTGGGGATAGGTTAGTTCTTGGTCCAGATTTGGTTAGGGAAGCTACAGAAAAGATTGAGCTCATTTGAGCTAGAATAAAGGAAGCTCGGTCTAGGTAGAAGAGTTATGCTGATAGAAGATGGAAAGACTTAGAATTCGTAGTTGGAGAGCATGTTTTCGTCAAGGTATCACTGATTAAAGGTGTAATTAGATTCGGAAAATCGGGAAAATTGGCACCAAGATTTGTTGGACCATTTCCTATTGTAGAAAGGATAAGGAAACTCACATATATAGTAGAGTTGTCGAATAGTTTGGCAGGAATTCGTAATGTTTTTCATATGTCTCGTCTAAGGAAGTGTATTCGAGATCCAGAAACTACTATTGCACCGACTGAGTTAGATGATTTAGTAGTGGAACTGAATTTGACTATAGTTAGAAAACCATTTCATATAGCTACGGGAGACGAGAAGATGCTAAGGAATAAGACAGTCAGATTAGTCAAAGTTCAGTGGAGTGACGACGAGAGAGGCTGTACTTGGGATACTGGGAGTAGGATAGAGATACTTATCCTGACTTGTTTCATGGTATGTTATATCTTTATGATTGATTTTTATGAGTACCTTATCGTAATTTCGAGGACGAAATTTTTTAAGGAGAGGAGTCTGTAATGACCCTAATTTTGACTAACATTATTTAGGATATTTAATTAGATAAATGAAATGAAATAATGTAAATAGTTAAGGGATTGATATTTGTATGATTATAGGGTACCATGCCTTAACTAATCAATAAGCCAAAGAGAATTGAAATGAAGAAAAAAAGAGTAATAAGATGATGGCAAAATAGAAATAAACTAAGTTCTTATATACTAAACCCTTATTCCAATTTCATTTACAATATTCACAAACAAAAATTAAACCTAAAGCTTTGTTGGCCACCTTAGAGGAAAACAAGGGGAAGATGAGCAAGAATTCAAGAAGGAAGCTTAATCAAATTAATTCAATGAAAAATCTCAAACTCCTTAACAACAAGCTAAGGTGAATAATAGAATACATCTCATTATCATTACTTATAGTTTCTAGATTAGATCCGAAGAAAAATGCATTGTTTTGATTGTTTAAATGGAAATATGCTTGTTGATGATTTATGTTGTTTCATATAGATTTTATGATAAGATTTGATTTGAAAAACGTATTAAATGACATCCAAAAAGCTTGCATTTTTTATATAAGGCCAGAAACATTATTTTAGAGATGGTTTTCAAGTTTCACATTTCTTTAAGTTGTTGTGGATTTATTATGAATTTTTTAGTAAAGAAAATGGTTAAATTGGGTTTAAATCATTTTTGGCTATTATATGTCAGCTTTGGGTCAGAAATTTAAATATGTTAGAAAACATATTAAAAGTGATTTATGGGAATTTTTAGAGAATTTTCCTAACTATTTTATGAAAGATAAAAAATTATTTAAAGTATGGGACTTAAATGTTTTATATTTTTAGAAAAGGAGAAGGGGCAATTTGTTAAGTGCTTTTAAATTGTTATTTACTGAATTCGGCAGCACTTTTAGAAAAGGATTTGTAAAATAATTGGCAATCAATTATATGTTGACAAATAAGGCAAGTTAGTTGGAAAGATATTACTTTTAAAAGTTAAAAAAATCATTTTTGTAAAGAATTACTACTTAGCCACTAACAGCAGCCACTTTTCGATCCCATACATCTGCCTTCTACCAAGTCGAAACCAATACACACAGTATTATTGCCTTGGTATGTAGTGGATTGGAGAAAGGCGGAAGGTATAGAGTCGAAACATGCTTTCGAAGGGGTAGAAGTGGCTCTTATAAACTTGGAACTATTGTGGTTAAAAATAAGGCTTTCGAAGGGGTTGGAGCTTTTGACTTAACCTGCTTCCTTCTTATAGTTGGAGCTTTTGACTTAACCAACTTCCTTCTTATAGCTGACTTAACCAACTTTCAAAAGCTTTATTTTTAGTATTTGAATGGAAGGTTCCAATGCTTTCAAAAGGCAAGTTTGAAGTGTTTTGAAAAGATGATGTCTAAGGTTTCATATAGCTTTCAAAGGAACACTTTCAATGATTTCAAAAGGTCTATTTTCAAAGGTTTCGAAATGTATGTTTTGGCCTTTTGGCCTAGTGTTTCAAAATAAAGTAGTTAACCCATTTTGAAAGGGGAACTTTCAATGGAGTCGAAAGGGAGCGTTTAAAGTTTTTAAACAAGGGTTTCGCAGGTGATATCTGGGATTCAAAACCTAATGTTCTCTAAGTTAAAGAAGGTCTTTAACTTGTTTTAAAGAGACAGATTACCCTATTAACTTAGGTTTTCATCGACATTGTTTCGTATATGCTCGTATAAAGCATATATCATGGCAAAGATATTTGAATAAAACAAAGAGTATATTTACCTTTTTATGTATGATTTAAAGAGTTGAATCAATTTGAAACTCAAGGTAAATTTAATGGTGTAGTTAACCCTTATTAAATGACTCAGATAATAGAATACCAGATGAGACTGGTATATGGTCGTGCCCTTACTTTAGCTAATAGCCCTAGATAATATAAGTCACAAATTCCAGTGTGTGAGGCTTTGTCATAATTATGACTAAAATGATGTTACACACAGAAAGAAATGTATAGAGAAAGATAGATTATTGGTGAGCCTGCAAAACAATTAGGTTCAGTTGAGCCTAGAAGAAGATAGTTAAAGGCAAATAGCCCATAGTGTGTCTTACAGATATTAGATAATTGATTGTGTCTGGTAGGCGCGAGTCAGCCAATGGTTAATAGTTAGCCAAACAAAACAACATTGTTCAGAAAGATAGTCCATTGATTACCTGATTTATGTGCATATATGATATTGTTATTATTGCTTTAATAAGTTTGATTGCAGGATTCTGATTTGCAAAAGATATGTTTTAAAAGAGATATTAGTGAGGGGAAACCCGTTCTGCTAAGCCGTATGGTCTTACTTAATATCAGTAATCGAGATGTAATAATATTATTTACACCTATGTAGTTAATGCCCAGCTATTACCCCACTACAACCCCGCTATATCTCGTAGCGGAATTCTACCACTGCGATTTTTCCATATAGCTCCAAAATATAGCCTTTCTGCTTTAATCCTCGCTATTTCCGCTATATCCCATTACTTCCGCTACATTCTGCTATTCCGCTATATCTTTTTTAATAAAATGAATTGAAAAATTGCATTTATACATTATAAAATTATGAAACTAATTTATTTGATTTAATTTTTAATATATTTTCAGAAATGAAAATACTCTAATATTCTACCAAATTCAATTATGTTATATAACAGTTTTTCGTTTATTTAAAGTATATTCTCACGTGTTTTTATTTAAAATTATTTATGTATTATTTATAATTCAATTGAATGATAATTTTTCATTTAATTACCATTTATATATTTGTAAAAGCATTAAGTACGAGTTTTATATGCTATTTTAGAACCATCCGCTATATCCCGCTATATCCTTGCTGTATCCCCACTATGACTTTTTGCACCTCCACCGCTTTGAATCTACCAAGCGCATTAACTGCACAGATTCACACTAGCCTTTATGTCTGACTCGAAGTTTATGTTCTCCCCTTAAACTCTAGGGTGCTCAAAATTCAATTTGAGTAGATTGAGTGTTAAGGTTTTTCAGGTTTAGTAGGTTAGACGAATAAGCTTCTGATGACATGCTGGAGGCAAAGCTATATGTCGGAGCTATTTAGTTTTATTTCCATTGTGATGTATTAAGACTGATATGTCTATTTAGTGCTCTAATCATCCAAGGGGGCATCTTTATATGTCACT
The DNA here is from genome assembly GCA_030765085.1 of Allium cepa. Classification (NCBI taxonomy): domain Eukaryota; kingdom Viridiplantae; phylum Streptophyta; class Magnoliopsida; order Asparagales; family Amaryllidaceae; genus Allium; species Allium cepa. The sequence continues at coordinate 206,412,065 of CM060941.1, read as the reverse complement.
CTTGGCAAATTATAATAATTATATTTCATCAAAACCTGGGATCGTTTTGGGATTACGTATCTGAATTGAAATATTGTTTTGAAAGGTAATTAAAAAAGTTGTTTTTAAATCTGAGCTGATTTTATTTCATATTCATGTGCTTCTGATATTTTGGATACCATTAACATTATCGTATTCTGTTACCTGAAGTTAATGCTATAAATCACTGCAGCATCTATAGCGCTTAGCTTCGGGCCTCAAGATAGGGGTTGTTACAAAAATCTTTTCTAAAATCCCTTTATAAAAGTTTTTTGTAAAGCCTTTATAAAAATCCTTTATAATTACAAACCTCCATTTTCATTTTTAAACTCTTTATTAATTGAAATTCCTTTATAAATCAATCTATTATTTATGAATACAGTTTATTAGATAAATTAAATAACTTTAAACATCATAAATAAATAGTATGTTAACTTTGCAATAATATTGGTAACATAGTCAATTTTCTTTAGAACGTCATTAATGAAATAATTAATTTACTTGAAAATATTATTAGTGTAATAATAAATAACTTAAAAAAGTTATTAGTATAGCAATAAATAACTTCAAAACATTATTAGTATAATATATAATTAACAATTCCAAAGATTATTAATTTAATAATCAATAATTAAGCTTCAAAAATTATTATAATAAATAATTATTAACTTCTAAAACATTATTAATAAATAATAGTTATTAATTCCAAAACATTATTAATAAATAATTATTATCTTCAAACAATATTAATTATTTAAATAAATAACGTTTCACAATATTAAAATATTCATGATAAATAACCTCTAACCAATGTTTGTATTATTATTAATATTATTAATTATTAATAAATATAATTAATTATCAATTATTAATGTTATTAATTTTTAATTATAAAATATTAAATATTAATATTAAATATTAAAATTAATTATTATTTCTTAATTATTAATATTAATTATTACTTTAATTATTGATTATTAATGTTAATTATTAAACATTAAACATTAATTTTTATTTATTAATTATTAATTATTTATTAATAATATTTATTTATTAATTATTAGTTATTATATTAATTATTGATTATTAAATAATTATTATTAATAGTAATTATTTCATATTTCAAATTAACCATTAATTGTTATTTATTACTAATTTTTTATTAATATTTAACTATTAGTATCATTATTTAATTATAATTATTATTTAACTATTACAACGAGTAAGCGAAAAATAATTGTAATAGGCATCTATTATAATTGGCAAATAAGAAGAGTTATTACAAATAGGCATCTATTACAACTGGAAAAAAAGAAAGGTTATAATAGTGTTAGCTCCAAAATTGGTCACTAACACCCAAATCCAAGTGAAAGCACCAACTAACAATCACAAATAACAGATAGAGTGTATGTAGAGAGTAATAATGTGGAGAACAGTCAAAATTAAAATGAAAGCAGTAAAGAACACAGATTTTACAGTGGTTCGGCTAACTCCGGCCTACGTCCACCCCAGAAGTTTCCTTTTTTATTGATGTAAGAATCAGTTACAGTTACAAATTGGTAGAGTAACCTCAGCCTTAGAAAATAGAAAGTCAGAGAGCCAGCCAAAGATCCCTTTTCTAGAACCCCACATGCTGTATTTATAGGTAAGTCCAGGTAGTTATTGGGCTCTATGAATGACCCAGGCCCATCAAGGCCGAACGGCCTATGCCGAACCACAAAGCCGAGCCACACCGACCTCTCCACAATGTCGAGCGACCCATGATGCCGAACGACCCATCATGCTGAACGACCCATGATGTCGAACGATGTCCAATGCCGAGCAAAGTTCGATGCCGAACGGCCCATGATGCCGAGCGACTTCCAATGCCGAGCGATGTACAATGCCGAACGACTTCCAGTGCCAAGTGACTTCCAATGCCGAGCGGCGTCCAATGCCGAACGAGGTTTGATGCCGAGCAAGGCCTGGTGCCAAGCAACCCAAGATGCCGAGACGTACCGCCAGGACTGAAACACCTCACCAATGCCGAATGACCTTCATCCACTGCCGAGTGAACCTCTTCTCACTCTAATGCCGAGCGACCTAGTGCATCCAGACCGAGCCGTCCATGCCGAACGACCCCTAACTCCTTCAATCTATACCGAACCATATTTCCTAGACCCAAATTATAGTCGATCCATATTCCAAGTGCGCTGTGTCATCCATCCATCCAGTCGACTAAATCCATCGTGCACCTGCCTCGACAAACGATCAGTCGATTAAGTTAAATCCGCCTGTCCACGGCCTTGCTAAAAGGCGGGTTAACACTTGCCTCCCAAAACATGCCTTGCTATTGGAAGGCGTGTTTTGAATAGCCTCAAATTCAACATTCAAAGTCCATGTTTCATCCATACCAATAACCAATAACCGAATCCAGGACCTCTCCGGGTCATTATCCAAATCCTTTGCCGTTCATAGCCGATATTCATATCCGTAACCTCTCCGGGTTCTTGTCAAGCGCAATCCACACCTGAAGACCGTGGTCCAGTGTCCCAGAACATTGAGTAATGCCACGGCTTAAGTCCTAAGCCGAATCCTGGTCGCTTCGGACCCTTGTCGAGCATAGTCCATACTCGACATCCCGATATAGCAGCCGATAATATTGGGCCTAAGTCCTAGGCCGAATCTTGGTCTCTCCGGACCCTTTCCGAGCATTGTCCATACTTGACGACCTGAAATAGTAACCAATAATATGGGGCCTAAGTCCTAGGCCGAATCCTGGTCTCTCCGAACCCTTGCCGAGCATTGTCCATACTCAACGACCTGAAATAGTAACCGATAATACGGGGCCTAAGTCCTAGGCCGAATCCTAGTCTCCGGACCCTTGCCGAGCATAGTCATACTCGATGACCTGAATAAGTTGATTTGACGTGCTTGGACAAAGCGACTTACCCCTTGCCAGGTATAATCCATACCAGACGACCATTTATCAAAAACCAGATAAAAATCCAATCAAAAGCCAATTCAAAATCCATATCAAATCAGAAAAAAAAAATCCATATCAAAAATCCAAACCAATATCCAAACCAGAAAACAATCATCCAAATAAAAGTCCAAACCAAGAAACAAACAAAACCAAAAGTTCAAACCAAACTAGGAAAAAGCAAATGTCCAAGCCAAAAAAGAAAAGGCAGATTTCACAAACTAGAGCATCGCGGTTTATCACCATCTCAGAGCATGCGTAGGGGCTATCTCCATCCCCGTACATGAGTAAGTGACTTGGCCGTTTTCCCAGAGTTTGCAACTTATTTCGTATCATCCCTGTCAAAGGATAACCAACTGACCACCATTCCTGGTCCTCACGCCATCGTTGTTTGAGGTAGTTGGTGGTTGTTCCTGTCGCATCGTGGCATTTTGAGCTCGAACATATTGTCGCAGATGTCCATTCCTTACATGCTCCTCGATTATATCCTTTAAATGCCTGCAGTTTTTGGTATTATGCCCGTCCAAATCGTGAAAATGACAGTGCCTACCTGATGCCCTTTCACGTTATGAGGGTTCTCTCCTAGCTGGCCTTCGGTAGGGAAGGCGATTCCAAGTCTCCAAATAAATCGATTCCAACGTCTCGTTCAATCCTGTGTAGGTGGAGAATTTTGGCTCTCTCCACCGCTTCCTAGCTTTTCCTAATTCGTCATCTAGCTTCCTTTTTCCTTTGTCTTTATCTTTATCCATGCCTTCGATGGATGGCCATCCACCCTCAGCCGCGTTCACCTCCTTTAACTTCATATCTGAGCATGCATCTTCCTGCCGAAGGAATCTCTTAGTTTCGTGAAAGAATTCCCCGAGATCCATTGGAGGGTCTTGTATCAGTGACACTTTGAAATCTGAATTCTCTTTAACTCCTGACACTACCACCATTAAAACCATCGATGGATCCAGTCGATCCACCGAAGCAACCTCTGTATTGAACCGAGTTAAGAAAGCTCTGAGTGACTCGTCTGTCCTTTGTTTTACTGATGTTAGCGTCATCACATTCTTTGGCCTCTTGATATGAACCAGAAATTGCTTCAGAAACCTGTCCACCAATTCTGTTCATGTCCTAATGGATCCTTTTTCCAGCTGTCTGAACCACATAGCAGCTATATCTGTTAAGTACAGAGGGAAAAATCGGGCCATTACTTCCTCCGATGCCCCCGGAACTTCCATATGTCTTGTGTATCTCATCAAGTGATCAGTTGGATAAGCCTTGCCAATGTATACCTCCACATTAGGTAGCTTAAAATCTAGTGGATTCCATGCTATTCTAATTTCATGAGTAAATGGACTCCTGTTTACTCCTTTTAGATCTCTATTGGTCAAACCTCCGTGCATAGTTCGCCTGATGATCTCAGCCAATCCAGCATTGTTTGTCAAGAGTTGCCCCCCGAGTCCCAGAGGGAATTCTGGTACATACTCTTCATCCCGCGCTCCTACATTCCTGCCAGCATCTTGTTGTGTAGTGTCAACTGGAATTTCTCCATGAATTGGTCCAGCATTTCCTAGTGGTGTGCCCTCGGGCCTAGGTCCTTCCAGATTGATAGTTGTCTGTCGAATGGGGGTTCCCTGTTGAGTCACTCCATCAGCCTGCTGGTAGAGTTCCTCTGGTCTAGCCCCAAGACCTTGAGTACTTGCAGTTCCCGATTGTCCAAATTGCCTAAGAAGAGCCTGCATCATCTCCCCTTGTCGTTTCATCATCGCTTCCATCTCCTCTCTAGTGATATAGACGGATGCTTGACCCGCTCCATTTCCAGAGGAAGCCTCTTGACTTCCCTTTTGATTGCTTCTTTCTATCACTTGCTTTCTTGTTGATGGCCTAGCCATTGCTTCCTAGAATCTAAGTTCCTAGCTCCAAAATTCCCGAGTTCTTTCCTTCTCAGTGAAAGCACCAAAATGTTAGCGCCAAAATTGGTCACTAACACCCAAATCCAAGCGAAAGCGCCAACTAACAGAGATAACAGATAGAGTGTATGTAGAGAGTAATAAGGTGGAGAACAGTCAAAATTAAAATGAAAGCAATAAAGAACACATATTTTATAGCGGTTCGGCTAACTCCGGCCTACGTCACCTCTAGAGGTTTCCTTTTTTTATTGTTGTAAGAATCAGTTACAGTTACAAAATGGTAGAGTAACCTTAGTCTTAGGAAATAAAAAGTCAGAGAGCCAGCCGAAGATCCCTTTTCTAGAACCCCACATGCTATATTTATAGGCAAGTCCAGGTAGTTATTGGGCTCTATGAATGACCCGGGGCCATTAAGGCCGAACGGCCTATGCCGAACCACAATGCCGAGCCACACCGGCCTCTCCACAATGCCGAGCGACCCATGATGCCGAACGAACCATCATGCCTAACGACCCATGCTGTCGAACGATGTCCAATGCGGAACGATGTCCAATGTCGAACGATGTCCAATGCCAAGCGAAGTTCGATGCCGAACGACCCACGATGCCGAGCGACTTCCAATGCCGAGCGAGGTACAATGCCGAGCGATGTACAATGCTGAGCGACTTCCCGTGCCGAGCGACTTCCAATGCCAAGTGGCGTCCAATGTCGAACGAGGTTTGATGTCGAGCAAGGCCTGGTGCCGAGCGACCCAAGATGCCGAGCCATACCACCAGAACAGAAGCACCTCACCAATGCCGAATGATCTTCATCCACTGCCAAGTGAACCTCTTCTCACTCCAATGCCGAGCGACCTAGTGCATTCAGACCAAGCCGTCCATGCCAAACGACCCCTAACTCCTTCAGTCTATACCGAACCATATTTCCTAGACCCAAATTATATTCGATCCATCTTCCAAGTGCGTTGCGTCATCCATCCATCCAGTCGACTAAATCCATCGTGCACCAGCCTCGACAAACGAGCAGTCGATTAAGTTAAATCTGCCTGCCCACGGCCTTGCTAAAAGGCGGATTAACAAATAGGCATCTATATTATTAAATATTAGTATTGTTAATTATAAAATATTAATTATTAATATTAGTTATTACTTATTAAATATTCATTATTAATTTTGAAACATTAATTCTTTTTTATTAATTATTTATCATTTAATAATAACTATTAATTATTATATTAATTATTTATTATTGATAATTATATTAATACAGGAGAATGCGTAGACTATGATTTTTTTGAAATGATACTTTTTATACAACATGTCACTAGGACATGTCAATAAACGTTCGAATCACGTTACAAGTTTTGAACTTGTGATCTCTCGCACCAAAACCGAATCATTTAACCACTGGGACAATGGTGCTTGTCAAAGACTATGAAAATTATATTAATTATTATATTAGATTTTGAATTTTTTTTCTTTCGAATATGTTAGTTTTTAACATGATTAATTATTAAAAAATTATCATTGTATTTTATTTTGAAAACTTTGTATATGGTTATGCACTAATAACTGGAAAGTAAATATAAGTCTATTGGAATATTGATTAAATCCTTCTACAGCGTCTAAAATTATCGAAGTTAACAATGATTAGTTAAGAGTTGTTGAAAATTAGCATTTATTACAACTGGTAGACTGAAAAGGTTGTAATATATATATCTATTGCAACTGGCAAAAAAAGTTGTAAAAATTGGCATCTATTACAATGGAAAAAAGAAAATGATTATAACAGGCATCTATTACAATGGGCAATCAGGGAATAAGTATTGATGGAAATGGTATCTATTACAGCAAGAAAAAAACAGTTGCAATAGGCATCTATGACAACGTGCAAATGAAAAACGTTGTAATATGTGTCTATTACAACGAACAAAGAAAAAGTGTTGTTGAAAAGTGACATATATTACAACAAGAAAAATAAAACCATTGTAATAGATTTCTTTTACAACTACCTTTTTTGACCGTTGTAAAAACATCGTTATAGTATAGTATTTTTGTTGTAGCATGATATTATGGACTCACAACAGATATAGTTAAACCATAAATATGGTTGATAATGTACCATGCATTGAAAATGGTTCAATAAGTGTTATATCTTTTTTAAAAGTAAAATCAATATTGCCTATTATGGTGTCAATGATACCGACAATAAGTGCACAGGCCTATATTATTGATACATTGAATCTATACAGCTGCATATTTTGTTGGAAAACAGAAATAATTTATATCACTATATACGTTGTTCCTACTACAAACCAATTATTGATTACGATTGTAACAACAAATCAGTTCCTAAAAATTCCATAGAAAACCAAAAGGTTCTAAACTAGAACTTCAAGTCGCAAGCCCTTGTGGTGATCTTAGATGCCTCAAATTATACTTGGTGAGCTCTTTGTATTTCTCAATCAACCCAACATTACCTTGGAAATGTGAACAATGATGGTCTTGTCTTGGTTCTTAAGATCAACTTTACGAGGCTTAGAAACATTTTATCAAAAACTTTGCTTTTTGATTATGAAGCTACATTTCTAGAGGAAGATATTTAGAAGATAGAAGCATTTGATGTTTCCAATTATAACATTGCTACGATCATTTTCAAATAAATTAAGAAATAAGTGATTATGAACCTGTATTAGAGATAATGTTAACGTTACTGACTTGATGGATGCACAGATTGAAGCTTTCGCCAAAGCTGAGCCAAACAAAGTTGCAATCTACAATGTTAAAATATGAGAAGGTTTGTTTGTTTAGTTATTCTTAATTATGATTCGTTTGAACATAGGAGAAAAAACTGTGATACTACTTTTAAGTTATCATCTGCTTGTATATTTCAAAGAGCAATATCAATGTGAAACTAGTTACAAAATTTAACTTATACATGTGATATCATAAAAATTTAGTGTTCTATAACACATAACACGAAAGACATGCCTTCAGACCCTAACCCAGAGTCGAATGGTATTGGGTAGACTCTTAGGAAAGTTTAAACAAATTTTGTTGCAGCAAGTTAGCTTTGCACAAGTGTTGAGAATTTCTTATGCAAGTTGAAAGTAAATATTATTTCTAGATGGATCCATAAAAGAAATTGTGAGAACATGCAAGGAGACAACCGGTGTCAATGTCAATGTTTAATATTCAAGTTGCAAACCTAGAAGTTATGTCCAAGTAAAGTTTACTGATTTGGTATATTTGTCTAAATAAGGGATTTCATACAATGAATTGGTTTTATTTGTGTCTAAATGGTTTTATGTATGTATTGGATTATGATTATGTGTAAAAACGTAACCAATTCAGTACTCTTGGAATTATCGAGTTATTATAACGTAATATTCGTATTTTTAGAATTAGACTGAATATGCTCAGGGTCGGCCCAGGGGAAGCCTACCGAGCCATTGGGCTTGGACAACAACTCCCACCCCATCCCCCCCTGCCCGGGCCGGGCGCAAAAACATTTAGAAAATGATTTAATCAAATAGATTATTATGAGTAATAATGTAAATACATGTAAAAAAATAAGTAGCATTGTGGTATACTAGTTAACAATCCAAAAGTTTCCTATGTGACTTGAGTTTGATCCTGGTTGAAGGCAATGATTTTGAATTTACGGAAACCTTTTTTAGTTTAAACATTTTGGGGCTTGGGCAACCTATTTTATGGGTCGGGCCTGAAGATGTAACTTTATGTTCCTTGCACTTTCTGACATACTTTTGTTGCATGAATAGTATATGTTTGTAAGTCAAATAGTGTAACTCAAAATAACATGTCTTTATCTTTCTTTTTAACTGCTAATATGTTTTCTCGAATCTTTTTGCAAATGTATTCTACAAAGTACTCTTCTATTTAGCTTACCATTTCTGAAACCAAAATAGTATCTATTTTTCTTTCATATTGCTAATACGTTTTATGTCGTACATTTTCTTTAATATGTTTGTTTTTAACAATTCAACATATCATTATTTGTTTTTTTGAAATTAATGACTTGTTATTAATATATTTTATGCTCCATATTTTTTAATTTTTTAATTTTTTTTATAATTTCTAGTAATGCATATAATTTTTTTGTTAAACATATTATGGTTAGTTGTTTAATGGGAATTAATTAAAAAATACAAAAGATGTTTTATTTGAAATTATACGATTAAACGGTCGATTTTTCCACCGTTGTACAGTTGTACTACTATTGATATAATTATTATTTAATTATTACTTAATAGTTGTAATAATTTGGTATCGCTATTTTTTAGCACAGACGTAGACTTGCAAAATTGCCAGCCCCATTAATAATTAGGAAAAACTAAAAAAGGAAAACACTATAATGAAAAATAAATATTCTTAAATATTAGACATTTCAAAATAAGACACATATTCATATAACTTTTCGAAAGTAAAGGAAAAAAATATAGGAAATATTTAATCGAGAACATCAAAAAGTCAACTTCATTTATTATCGTGGCACAATCTAACTGATAGTGGTCAAGTTATTTTATTATTATTGTTTCTAATCATAATTCAATTAGGAAAAAATGATACATTCCATTGTTTAAAACAATCTAAAACTGTCAAAAATGTTATATAAATGATCAAACTGACCGTTATACTGATCTATCTAATGTAAGCTTGTAAAACCAAATTGTGTGAAATCAAAAAACAAGGAACGTGTTTTTAACATGTCTCCTTAAATATCTTCGATGTTAATTACTTTGTTTTCTCCATAAATATCTTAAATTTATTTTTTTTCAACATATTTTCATTTTATGTTTACATAAAATCAATGAAAACTGTATCTTTTTCAAAATTATATAATTAAACGGTCAGTTTACCCAACGTTATGCGGTTGTACTAGTAGGCTTTTTTATAGAACATGGGAATGAGAATATTAGTAAAAATATGCATCAAATAAATTTTCTACTATCTAAAACATAGCAATTACTCAAACTTTGAGTTTATTTTTTAAAAATTCAAATTTTGTGCTAAATAACTGACAATTTACATAAAAAAAAGAATAAAATTATAGTACAATTACTTATAAACTAGAAGATACAACCAAACAATTGATGATAAAATATAATAAAAGGCTAACCTAAACATTTAAAAACACCTAAAAAGAAAATAAAAGCTAACATAAAATATATTTTTGAATAAGTTTCTTGACTTTAATAAATAAATAAAAAGAGAACGTCAAAGAAGAACATGATAATATTTTATATATTTGACCAAAATAAGATGAAGGATGTTTCTAGATAATAATTGAAGTTTATAAATATCTATTCCATATTCGATTAAAAAATTAAAATTAATATTGATCACGTAGAATACCTTTGAATGACAAAATGAAAAAAGAAAAGGTCTCAAAATTTTGATATCCTCTAAAATTAGGATTTTATAAACTAGTATTCAAATGAAAACAAAGGTAAGATATATATTTCCTAAAATTAGGACAAAAGTAAATCTCTTATGGGACAATGATGTCTCTACTGATTATCTAAAGATGGTGGGATCAAATCCTGTTGGCGTCAATTAATCATGTTTTATTAATGATAAACTTCACACTGTGGAATTCAAATAGGAAACACTGAAATATAAAAATGCCTAAAATTGAAAAAAAAACTTCATAATATGGAATTCAAATGAATAAAAGAGCAACATATATTTGATTACCATACCAAAATTTTAATGTAATATAAAAATGGATAAGCTTCATAAGATGAGATTCAATGAGAAACTGATAAGATATTTTTATTTGAAATGGTACTTTATATACAACATGTCACTGGGACAACATATTACATGTCAATAAGTGTTCTAATCACGCTACGCAAGTTTCGAACTTTTGACCTCTCGCACCAAAGCCGAATCACTTAACCACTTGGATAATGGTGCTTATCATGACAAGATATCACATGACAAGATATATTAAATGACATATTTTCTAAATAAAATATAAAACAACACAAGTCCAATGTGCATATGTTTGTATGAACACACACATCATTTCTCAAAACCACAAACCACAACTCCTACCGCAAAGATCACTCTAACTTAAGTGATAAGGTAACTTTATTGTTATTTTTTCAATCTGGTTTTAAAATGAATTACTTATTCCTATAATTATTATATTCCCATAATTATTATAAATCTTTGATATTTTTTAAATGTCGGAGTGGGAAAGGAGGAAAATGGTGTGTTAATAGAATTGGCCTATTATATTAGTTTCAATCATTATGAGAAATGAATCTTATTTTATTTTCTATACAACTTTTGTTCAATTAGGAAATTTATGATAGGACCATGGTGGAAATTATGTGTGATATTTATGTACTTTTGCGTACTTTTGAACTTGGTTTAATTAATTTTGTAGTCCTATTGAGTATTGTTTAATGGAGTTCTAGATATAATTATTGGGTTCCACATTTTTGGTATACACAAATTTTCTAAAATGCTTTTATGTTCTTAATTAGAGGGTCATAAATTCAAGTTTTGATGTTAGATCAAATATACGTTAATAATTTTTATTTGAAAATTTAGCTTGTGCTAACTCCGACAAAACTATATATATAAAGTTTGGTCGATTTAAACTTTGACAAAAAAAATATTTTTATCATATACTTCAAACTTTCGATCTTCATGAACAATATTTCTGTAATTATAAAAAAAAATCTTGGATCATTTTATACAGACATTATGTTTTCATAAGGTATGTTTTGAGTTAAAAAAATAGTCAATAATGATGTATGTAAAATAAACATTGATTAATATTCTATCCTTGAGAAAGAGTTCACTTGATCCAGTAAGAATTGTTAGATTTTGGTGACACTATATGGCGATTTGAAGAGGTCAAAAATAGCTTGATAATGATGAAAACGGCGCACGAATCAGAGCTCGGATGCTCAAGTTATCGCGATTTGAAGATGCACAGGCTAAAAGTTATGTCAGACACTTACATGAATCCTCAGACGTTTGACAAAGGTTTACTGTAGCCTAAAAATTGCGATAGAGATCTGAGAGGTTGTGACAGACGTCTGACGCATTGTAGTTTTTTTGCTCCAGAATTTGTGTATTTTCTTGTAGGGCTTCAAGGGGCAAATCTATTCTATTTGAATATTGATCATTGTAATCAATCTCTTGTACCATTCTCATTGGTATTGATAAAGGCTCTCTCTCAAAGTGGGTGTACACTAACAAGACATTAGTGAAACCACTATAAATTGGTGTGTGATTTATTTTTCGTTGTTGCTTTATTTTTCTATTGCTTGTTTGGTGATTGTGATTTGTTTTGGTTTGGATTGAGTTTGGATTGAGATATTGTTTGGTTGTTTTTGCACTTCTTACCACAATCTCATTTTCCACTGTGCTTTGGGGTTTTGATTTGAGTGGTCTCGAGTTAGAATTTCCCATAACATCTGTTATTAGAGCATTGCTGTTGGTAGGTGGTTGTAGAAATGCTGGAATCGGATGTACCTTAGGCAGTCCCTCAATGGTTAGTCCACCTGGTGTAGCACCGTATGTACGTGGATCGTATGCGGCTTCAAGTTCACAATTGGTTATAAACAAGTGGAATGACAGTAATGATTTTGAGAAATGGCAATAGGAGATGACGGCTACTATACGGAATTGTGTGCATCGGGTAGTGTTTTAAACACATTTGTTGCCGAGGGACATCTCAGATGTTGAGAGAGAGGAAATGGAAGAGTGGGCATTTACTACACTTCAACTTGCTATGGGGGAGAATGTTATCTGAAATTAGGGATGAGATTACTGCTAAAGGTATATGGGACAAGTTGGATGAGTTGTATATGAAGAAGTCACTTATTAATCGTTTGATCGTATTGTAAACGTTCTTCACCTATAAGATGAAGAAGGGTACTTTGCTTAAAGCGCACTTGAATGCATTTGATGATTTTCTAATGAAGATGAAGGCGGTAAATTTGAAGATTGAGGAAGAGCAAAAGGCAATGATATTGTTGTGTTCGTTGTCGGACCGTTATTCGGGTTTCAAAAATAGTTTGATCTATAGCCAGGATACATTAACTCTTGATGATGTCAAAACGGATCTTCTTAGCGAGGAGTTACGGTATCAAATGAAGGAGTTGGGTGATGGAAGTAGTGGTGTGAGTAGTGGTTACGGTTTATTTATGGAGAAGGAGATATATGAGAAGAAAGGGAACCAGGGGCGTTCTAGATCAAGGAAGCTCGGTTGGAGAGGAAAATTGAGGGAAAGAAATAGGAAGTGTTTTAGTTGTAAGAAACTTGGTTATTAGAAGAATGAGTGTTCGAAAAAGGAGAAAGGGAAGAAAGAAGTAGCATCTACATCCATAGCGGTGGAGAGTGGAGTTGGTGAGGGAAACGTAGACGCCTTGACGACGGTAGCATCATATGTTTTGAGTATCGAATGGGTGCTCGATTCGGGGGCGTATTATCATATAACGCCGAATAGGAATTGTTTTTCTTCTTATGTCGACAAAGAAGGAAATTCAATTGTTATGGGTAACGGTACTATTTTTATGTCGAAGGGCATTGGTTCCGTGCAAATTCGGATGTTTGACCGAGCGGTTTGTACTCTCACTAATGTACGCTGTGTTCCGGGACTTCAGAAGTCACTTATCTCTTTAGGGCAGCTGGATTCTTTAAGATGTAAGATCGCTATTGAGTGTGATAGTTTGCTATTTTCAAATTGTGTGCTTGTGGTGATGAAGGGTGCTAGGACTCATGGTGTTTATTTACTTCAATGTGTGATTATAAAAGGAAAAACTAGCATTTGTGTTGATGGTTCTCATGGCTTGGATGCGACTAGGTTGTGGCATTTGAGATTAGGTCATGTCTCAAAAAGGAGTTTGGATATTCTTCAGGATAGGGAGATGATCGTTGAGAGAGTTTCAACAAACTAGAGTTTTGCGAGGAATGTGTCATGGGAAAGCAAACAAAAGTGTCTTCGATGAAGGAAAGCATGATTCGAGAGAGGTTCTTGAGTATGTTTACACAGATTTTTGGGGACCAGCACTGGTAGCTTCTTTGGGAGGAACAAAGTATTATATTATTTCATTGATGATTTTTCTCAGAAGGTATGGGTGTATGTAATGAAGGATAAGTTGGAGGCATTTGCAAAGTTCAAAGTTTGGAAGGATCTTATTCAGAATGAGGGTGTTAAGTCTTTGAAGGTTCTGCGGTCCGACAATGGCGGAGAGTATGTTTTCGGAGAATTCTTGGAGTTTTGCAAGCATCATGGTATTTGAAGGCATTTTACAACACCGGGAAATCCATAATCGAATGGTGTTGTGGAGAGGATGAACCGTACTCTATTTGAGAAGCTTGATGCCTGAGATTGACATCGGGTTTTCTAAAGGGGTTTTGAGCCGAAGCGTTGTCAATCGCATTGCATATTGTTTGTCATGACCCAAAATTCAGCATTCGGAGAATCAACATCGAATACCTCACTTGTATGCGACTGTCGAAGACTCAAACGTCGAACTCCAGTTCGGATGGAGCTTATAACAACATTAGATGAAAATAAACAGCGAAAACAAAATGAACATCATTGAACATAACACAGGTACAATCTAGATACAATATCCATTACAACATCGATCACCAATATCAGATTGCTACAAATATGATACAACAATAAAATGACAACAGAAACTTCAAAAAGTTTCCAACATACCTCACTTCGATAACATCTTCAAAATCTCCAACACTTCAAAAAATTTCCAAGGCCAAAAGCTTCCAAAATCCGACAGCTCCCAAAAGACTTCAAAATCCAAGCTAGCTCCAAAACACGGATAACCTGCTTTTAGGCTGCCCGTGTGAAAAATTATGGGCACCCAGAGTTTAGGAAGAGAACAATAAACTCCGGATCAGTCATGGGACTGGTATGAGTAAACAAATAGTTGTTTGAAATAAAAATAGTTTATAAAATAAAACCGATATGCTTTTGGAAAATGAAACTACCATAAGGCCTCCCTGCACACACACAATGCAATCGCACAATTGAAGGAGATTTCTCCTTATGATAGTCAAATATGCTTGATACGAGAAAACTCTTTTATATATTATTATTAGTGCATAGTGTGAAAACATTTTCGAAAGTATAATATTAATCTTATCTGGCATAGTTACCATTATATTATGCCTGCTATGGCTACCACCCGAGGTGGCAGGTTATACAACTAAAATCGTACAGGGCTCGTATTGTTTTGTTTGGATTTCCAACAAATGGTCAGGCAAAGGAACTTCCTACACAAAATGGAATGCCTCTGAAGGGACGTCTCCGAGAACCTAACCAGATCTCTGCCAACACAAAGCCGGGTTACCTCTGTAACTAGGTAACTACTGACATGAGTATGCCATCTTTCGGTCATTACCAACCTTTATCCGAAGCCCTTCTCAACCAAAAAACACAAAGCAATAAGTTTGCAGCAACCACAAAGTTAAGTATCTTGGCTCCATACCATGATACCACTTATAATCCAGAAGAAAATGGACATAACCTCAGGGGGTGCTACCCCCAAATAACCTTGCTGCAACGATTCTTGTTTCGACCATAACCGGGTTGTGAGGTTCGACGAAGTCTCGTCCACAAAGCTACGCTTTTTCACAAATCTATGCTTTGATCAACAAATGATCAGCGGTATTCAGCATGCCACACTACCAAATTAGGAGTATATCACTAATATCCCTCAATTACATAACCTCTGAGCTCGTACGTCTCAGAGAAGGGTGTTAAGCTAAGAGAATAAATTCTCTGCCACTAACAGAAATGTATTTGAAAGAAATCAGCTTTGTATCTAAAATTGTAATGTCAGACATACAACCATACAAGTCTGTTCCGGGTTCGAACAGAACCGAAGGCACTTTCGAAAAATCCCTTGCAATCCGGGAATCCACAATCCCGATCAGACTCCCCATCATATATGGAGATCTCTATATCGAAGCAACTCAATGCAGAGTCATTCGACAGGTTATCCTATCGTTCTCGAAGACGCCCGGTCTTCACCACTGTCTTCAAATGTTATCCATTTCGTAGTATCACTATTCGGAATGGGTTATACGACACAAAGGCCCTCTCCCGGCTAAACCGAATAGTGAGCATTCAATTTAAAAACACGTGGATATATCATTTACAAAGATTCACTATCAAGGTTCGACGTGCGTTTCGGATAACCAACTAGAATCCGACTCCCTGTCGCATCGAAATTCAAATGTCGTTTCACGGCCCAATGAGTTTTCACATTCACACAGAAGTACATTCATCACAGATATCACATCTCAGCACAAAGCAATTCATATTACATACCATCACAATCACATATCAGCAATATCAATCCAACACACAGCATTCAATAATAATCAATCATCTTTAATTAAGATGAATAAATCGTGTGGTTTAAATTAATTAATCCACATAATTACTTTCATTAATTGTCTTTAATCAATGATTAATTATCATTATTCACAATTGATTAAGTCTTAATCACTTTCATTAACTAATCACTCCCTAATCAATTATCTTAATTAATTAAATCCTTAATTGTTAATTAAATAAACCTCAATTACTTTATTAATTAATTATTCCTTAATTAATAATTAATTTCAAATTAATTAACCTTAATTATTTATTAAATTAATCTTTAGTATTAAGTGATTAATTAAGTAATTATTCTTTTTAAGTAATTATATTAATAAAATCATTAACTACTTAATAAATTAAAAGATAAATATTTTTATCTTTATTAATTACTTTGATTATCTTATAAACCTTGTTTGATAAATCATCTTTATCACATTAGTTACTTCAAAGGTTAAGATTAGTTTAAATAACATTCTATCTTAATTACCCTTTTAAATTACATTATTTATTTAATATAAATAACTTTATAAAATGATGTAACAAAATTAATTAAATTAAAATTTAATTACCTTGAAAATATCTTCCTTAAATCTTTAATTGATTCAAACTTAAATCAAAATCATCAATTTGAAAACATGGTTTAAAAGTTTGAATTTTGTTTTAAAGTAAACTGTTTCATATAACAGGCTCGAGACCTGCTTCGAGTTTTACCCGAGAGAATCTCCTGTTTGCTTCGAGTTCCACCAAAAATCAAACCATGCGCCAAATTTTTTCAAACTTAAAATTTTCTAAGTCTTTAACCCTGCGCATTCAAAAATTTACTCGAGTTGAGCAAATACACGATACTCCAGAAGATTGCTTCGAGTCGCCATTGCTTCTTCCTTCTTCAAAACCACTGACACAAACCTTGGTGTCGTGCACATGCACCGATCAACGTTAGTCCTCCGGCCTGTAAGACCACAACCAACAGACCACCTTCCATCCCCTCTTGCTACTTGAACACAGATAAGCACAGATAGAATTCGAAAACAAAATCGAGTTGCCTCGATCAAAATAGGTGCAGCAGCCTTCACCAAAGGATCACCTCGAACACCCCACGCCGACCACCGGGCTGTCTAAGACTCCGGCCACACCTAGCTAACCTTCACCACTACCATTTCCCAAAGCCCCATACGACTCAATCCATTAGAGACGTAGTAGTGGCAACTATTCCAACCTCAACCCATTTTAGGGCTTAGACCCTTCACCAATCAATTTCGCCGCCATGGTGATTGGAAAAAATCACTTATCATTTTTCCTGGCCTCGACAACTCCCCAACCACCTTCTGGAAAAATCTCGTCCTTCCAAAATGCCTCGATCGCCAGTAAAACCCCAAAACTCATTTCCAGTTCATCGTCAAAATGCTCACTCTAAACAAAATTTTAAAATCTTGATTTTAATCTTAAAAATCAATATTTTCAAAGACAATTTAGGTTATATAATCAAATCGAATAATCAAAGAAATCAAAATTTAATTATAAATTGAGTTACAGTACTTTCTTGTTCCAGACCCCATATTCTTGATATTAGCTTATAAAACTATTTTTAAAATTTAGTTTTAATGAATTTGAATACTTTTTATTTTAACACTTCAATCTAATAAAAACTAGAAGTAGAGATTTTTTTGGATTTGACAGGTTTTTGAAAACCTGGAACTAGAACAGGGATTAATAAACCTGTACATGAACATGCACATGCAAGATACATAAAAATATTCACAGATTGGTACATGCAAACCAATGTCCAAACTTGCTTGAATCATACATTCAAACAATAGATCAAAAATCAAAGTTTTAAGGGGTTTACTCACCTGTTTTTGAAGAGCAGGGGAGAAGAAACCTGGAAGTTTGTTTTTTGAAGTCTGGAAAGCTATCTTAAATTTGATCCTGGATTTTTTTCCTACAACTAGTTATGTAAATTTGCTTAGCTTCTGATGGATTTACTTGATTGATTACTTAACAAATTGAAACTCAATTCTTAAAAGGATTTACCTTCAGTTTATTTTTATGAAAACAGAGAAGAGCCTAAGATTCTGTTGAACTTGAAAAATCTGGAAATTACAATTTTGATTTTTTTAATTTACTGGAATGATCCTTGCTTTACTTTGTTATTTACTAGAAATTTTTTTCAACTTGATCTGATTCCTTTGCTTGAGATGATCTCCAAGTTTTAAACTTTGAATTGAAAAGATGTTTAATTTCCAAAAAAATTCTGTTCTGAAGATTTTTTCTTTCTTTGATTTTCTTTGCTCTGGTTTAATTACTTGTTGGTTTGAGGGTTTGATTTTTCTCAGATTTGTTGAAGTTTTTTTTTAAAACTGAGAAAGAAATGAGAAAAGGAAGTTAAAATGATTTATATAACCTTGTTTCTCATTTTAATAAATTTTCTTAAAATAAATTCAATAAAATGACACTTGTTAACTTCCATTCTTTAATAGACTACACTTGTTTAAATTATGGGTTAAGATTTCAACACTTGTCTTAGGCATGCATAAATATTTTCGTATAAATTTTAAATTACATTTCCTATTTTATAAATATTTTCCTATTCATTATTATATACACATATAAGGAAGAAATGTTTTAAACTAATTTCACATTAAACAAATGACATATTTATTATTTTAAATGCAAATTATTTCACTAAGATATTTGTTTAATTTTATTTTTTAAATTCAAGTTCAAATTCATATTCAAATTTGAATTATAATCCATTTATATGTATAAATCAATACTAATTATATTTGTCTTGAAAATTTTCAAATAAATTCCAAAATTTCAAGTAAATCACTAATTTTAAATTGATAAAATTCGGGGATGTTACAGGTTTCCCTTTAAGAAAATTTCGTCCTTGAAATTTGAAAGAGAGAGAAAGACAAACAAGAAATTATATGAAGATATAAAAGATAGAGAAATGGCTTACCAATCAAGCAGGAATATCCACTCTGCAATTAGGATAGGACTTTTGCATGCTATCCTCTGTTTTCCAAGTACAGTCCTTTGGATCGCCACTCCATTGCACTTTATCTAGTTTCAAATTTTGTTCCTCGGCTGCTTTTCATCACGATCAATGATTATTATTGGTTCCCTCTTTACTGACAGATTTGGTGTGATCTCCAAATCCTGCTGAGCAGCTTCTTCAATGATACTATCTGGGTCGTGCACATATTTCCAGAGGTCAGAAATGTGGAAAACATCACGCACGCCAGATAACGAGCTGGGTAGCTGCGCTCGATATGCTAGAGGACCAATCCTCTCCAGAATAGGAAAATGACCAATACACCGTGGTGCCAGCTTACCAATTTTCCCAAACCTTAACATGCCACGTATTAGAGACACTTTTAGAAATACAGAATCTCCAACTTGGAATTACAAATCTCTTCTTCTGCGGTCATAATAACTCTTCTGACGACTTTGAGCGGTTATCAATTTCTTTCAAATAAAATCTACTTTCTCCGTCGCTTTTTTAAACATTTCTGGTCCAAGGATGAGTCTATCACCTGATTCGATCCAGCATGCAGGTGATCGACACGGACGACCATATAAAGCCTCAAAAGGAGCCATCTCGATGATGGGCTGATAACATTGTTATATGAGAATCTACTAGATGTAAATAGTCCTCCCAAGAACCACCAAAGTCGAGAATACAAGCTCGCAAAAGGTCTTCTAAAATTTGATTAATCCTTTCTGTTTGACCATCAGACTGCGGGTGATAAGCAGTACTGAAGTTGAGTTTGGTTCCCAATGCGGCTTGGAATGCCTCCAAAATCTACTAGTGAAGATCGGATCGCGATCACTAATTATACTGCAGGGGATACCGTGGAGACGAACCATCTCTTTTATATATAGTTCAGCCAAACTTGCCGCTGTCCGGGTGGATTTCACTGGAATGAAGTGGGCAGTTTTGGTCAGACGGTTCACTATAACCCAAATTGCTTCATTTCTTTTCTTAGTTCGTGTTAATCCGTCGATGAAATCCATCGATACTTGATCCCATTTCCACTTCGGTACTTCCAAAGGCTGAAGTAAACCCGCCACTTTCTTTTGATCGCTTTTAATCTATTGACAGGTAGCACAATGACTCATATATATAGATATGTCCCTTTTCATCTTTTGTCACCAAAATGTTCTTTTGATATCGCGATACATTTTATTGACTCCTGGATGGATACAAAGCTTGGACTTGTGGCATTATTCCAAAACTTCACGTTTTAAATCCAAAACATCTGGGACACAAATTCTTCCTTTCATTCTTATAACCTTACTGTCGTCGAATTCAAAACTAGTATTTTCACCATGACGTATTCTCTCGTAAATTTGATGAAGAAACTCATCTTCTTTCTGTTTGCTGGCGATCTTTTCAAGGAGAGTAGGAGTGATAACAAGATGAGCAAGAATAGTGTGATTCCTACTCAAAGCATCGGTAACTACATTAGCCTTTCCAGGTGTATACAGAATTTGTAGGTCATAGGATGCTAGAAATTCCAACCAACGTTGTTGTCGCAGATTCAAATCTTTCTGGGTGAAGAGATACTTCAAAGATTTGTGGTCGGTGAATAATTCAAATTTTTCACCTAAACAAGAAAGATTTATTAAGTATAGATTAAGTTAAGTTGAACTTTAAAATTTTTTTTTCTTTCTTAGAAAAGATGAAGGAGATTCTTACCCAGAAGATAATGTCGCCAAATTTTAAGGCGAAAATAACAGCCAAGAGATCCAAATCGTGTGATGGGTAGTTTCTCTCGTGCGGATGTAATTGTCTACTCGCGTAGGGAATTACCTTTCCATTTTGCATTAGCACCGCACCCACACCATGACCACAAGCATCGGTATAGATAGATAAGCCTTGGTTCCCGTTGATAATAGCGAGAATGGGAGTAGTAGTCAATCTCTTTTTCAACTCCCGAAAAGCTTCATCACATTTTGGAGTCCAATCGAACTTGGCATTCTTCATTGTTAGCTTGGTCAATAGACTAGCTATCTTAGAAAAGTCCTGAACAAACTTTCGGTAATATCCTGTTAAACCTAGCAAACTTCAAACTTCTTTCGGAGTAGTGGGCCGCTTCCAGTCAAGAATAGCTGAAATTTTGCTAGGATCAACAGAAATTCCTTCTTCTTTAACAATATGGCCAAGAAATCAGACTTCTTTGACCCAAAAGTGACATTTAGAAAATTTTGCAAATAGGATGTTCCTCTCAATATCTCTAAAACAATTCTGAGATGCTCAGCATGCTCCTCTTCAGTTTTGGAATAGATTAGGATATCATCGATAAATACAAGCACAAATTTATTCAACACCTCTCGAAACACATAGGTCATTAAATCTACGAAGTACGCGGGAGCGTTGGTTAGTCCGAAAGGTATGACTAACCATTCATAGAATACGTCCGGACCGCTAAAAGCAGTCAAGTGAACACAATCTTCGGTAATTCGTAGCTGATGGAATCCCTGGGCTAGATCCATCTTTGAAAAGAATCGTGCGCCATGAAGTTGATTAAAAAGATCATCGATCTTGGGTAAAGGAAACTTGTTTTTGAGAGTTTGTTTATTGAGATCGCGGTAGTCAACACACAATCTCAAGGATCCATCAGATTTAGCCACAAACACCACAGTTGAACCCCATTTAGAACCACTAGGATATATCAGTCCCTTATCTAGCAAATCACCAGGTTGCTTGACTAGTTCAATTATTTCCGTAGGTGCCATCCTGCGACTTGCATGTACGACAGGACAAGCATTTGGAATTAAGTCAATTCTGAATTCTATTTCTCTATATGGGGGTAAAGACTTTACTTCTTCGAATACATCGGGAAAATGCTGGACAATAGGAATGGACTCCAGACTAAGTTCTAGATATCCCAACGTATACATCAACTTATCCCTTTTTGGACTAGGGTCTTCACAAGAAATTTCAATGAAACCTCCAAGCTTTGTTTTGACCAAAATCATTCGATTGTTGCAATCTAATTTGGCTTCGTACCTTGTTAACCAATTCATCCCAAGTAATATTTCAAATTCGTTAAAGTCTAGAACATAAAGGTTGATAGGAAATTGATGGCCAGAATACGAGATAGGCACTCCCCTACAATATAGATAAAGATTTGCAGGACCACCCACCGGATTCTTCACACAAATAGGTTCCTCGACAAAGTAAGGTTTAAGTTTTAATTCATTCACAATTTGTTGGGAGATAAATGTAGGATCTAGATTAACCCTAGAGGGGGGGTGAATAGGGTTAATAACAAATTTTCTCGATTTAAAACAAAGAAACAAACTGCAGAAATAAATATGCTGAAAAGTAAATCACACACAAAATTTACCCAGCTTCGGCAACCCCTGCCTACTGCTGCATTCCCAGATTTCTATTAGAATTAAACAGTATCTCGCTTACAAACACTCTACCAGACTCGCAAACCCTTGCTCCCGCTCACAAACACTCTCACAGACTCGCACACCCTGCTCCGCCTATAGAGCTTTGTTTACTCGCAAACTCTGCTCCGCCTCTAGAGCTTTGCAAACTCGCACACCCTGCTCACTGAACTAATTCTAACTAGTCAATCTGACACTACCTAAACCCTAGGTGGTGATTTACAAATTCTTTGACACGAAAAGAAAAAAAAAACAATCTTCAAAAATAAAACCAGGAGCAAAAATCAAAATACGAACTTGAATCCCTAATTTTTTTTTTTTTTGCTCAAAATAAAATCAACCCTTTTTAATAAAACCCTAAATAAAAAAAAACTAAAGCCCTTTAAAACAAATAAGGCCGGCCCCTTGTCTTTAACCCGATCCACTTCTATTCTTTGACCCGTGAAGAAAAATGGCGGCCCTCTGTTGTATTTCGTTCGATCTGGAATTAGGGCTTCGGCTCTTGCGTTGCAATTAGGGCTTCGATTCTTCGTTGCAATTATGGCTTCGGCTCTGGATGATTGATTCACTTACTTGCGTTGCTCTTGCTCATGCTTGTTCTCTGATGGACTGCGTCGCATGTTCTCTGATAATTGCTTCTTGTTGCAAGCTCTATCTCTGATGATCGAGTTGTTGAATTGCGGTATGTTATTTCACTTTTGTTTGGTTTGTTTGTTTGCCTTTTTCTCGATGCCAATGATGATTTCTTTTGGGGTTTATTTATAGGGTTGAAACCCTCCTAATCACTGTCATATTTGATTTTTCCATGTCGTTGATTTTTTTCTTGAAATCAATTTCGAATTATTGCTGTCCATATTTGTTTTCGAATTATTTAATTCGAAGATCTCTTTCCATACTTGTTGGTTCGGCCCCTTTATGAATTAACACAGACCATATATGAATTCGAGATATTTGATTCAGAGATATCTTTCCAAAATTAAATTCCTTAATTAAAGCAAAAAAGAAACTGACTTCGGCCATCTTTTCTTGTCTCCATTTGAACGTATGTTCATCTGGTCATTGTTGAATATGTTGCATTTTCAAATTGCTGACCATCCAGACTTTTGTTAACTTCACTGTGTATATGCGTATTTCAATGTTGCAGTGATCATTGAATTTTGATCGAGGCCATTTGCACTTGTGGTTGGTCACTTGAACTTGATTGTTTGGTTTCATGTGCATGTGCTTATATTTCCAGTGTGCACTTGGCTGTTCTTTCATTTTGCTGTAATCTCACTTCGAATTGCATACACTTCATGTTGACATTTGCAATGCTTCGACACAGATGCTACACTAGTTCATTGTGTTGTTGTCTGGACACATATTTTATCACTTGATCTTGCAGTCTTCATTTTTGCTGTGACACTTGTGATATTCATGTTGATTGCTTCATGACTTGTGCACATTTGTGTTGCTTACTGATGCATGCACTCGAGTCATTCTGGTCGTTGTCTCCAGTTGCTTGTGTATCACTATGATGCCTGGTTTACACTGTCATGTTGCTTTCATATATGCACAGTTGGTTCATGTATCACTTGAATTTGTTTCACTGCCATACTTGTAGCTTGCCTCTGGTGTAGTCTTGTCTGGTGCATTGACATTGACATTGTATTACTGTCCCTTTACCATGTTGCATTATTCACTGAGCATTTCTATGTTGAGTTTGCATTGGTGTAGTTGTTCATTTCAGTGAGTTGTCTGCACTTGTGAACTTTGTTGTTGGCATTGGCTTTGTCTTCTGTTGACATTTGCAGTTGTACTTCTGTTGGCAGTGTAGTTGTTCTTGCTTTGATGCATCTATGTCCTGCCATGTTGCTGTTGACATGTTCATATGAACTTGCATTCATTTGAGTTCATTCCACTGTTTCATGTAGCTGTTGACATGTTTATATGAACTTGCATTCATTTGAGTTCATTCCACTGCCATGTAGTTGTTTGCCAAGACTGTTGTACACTTGCTTGAAGTTGTTCTGCACTTTGGTGGCTCTGGCTTGATTTGTTCTGATTTGTAAGTTGTGCTTTTTCTTGGTCTCTGTTGCATGCTTGTTTGTATGTTGCACTTGATATTGCAGTCTCTGGCATTCTTGTACAACTTCATTGTTGCTGCTTGTATCACTGGTATATCTTGTCTGCACTTGCATACTCACTTTGGTCTGTTGGTGGCATTCCTTTTGTCCATGGTACTGTTTGAGTTGTTGCAGTTTATCACTTGACTTGTTAGTGCATTGCCACACTGTACATTCTTGAACTTGGTCTCTGATGGTGTTGAACTTCACTGTTGCATTCCATTTGTGTTTGCTGTCAGTTGATGTTCTATTGCAGTTGTACTGCTTGATATTCATTCCTGTAGTTTGCATTCATGTACTTGCTGTCGTAGATGTTTTGAACTGCATACTTCTTGTTGCAGTTTTGAACAACGCTCGGCCATGTTAGTTTCATATGCATATTTGTGCATATTGACCATTGGTTGTTCATTTGGGCTGCTGGACTTGTTATACATTTCATAGTACATCTGTTTTGGACTTGTTTTTGGATTGCATTGCGTTGAGTCGAATTTGCAGTGATGGCTTGACCTTTGCACTTTCACACTTGCTCTTGTTGGCTGCACACACGAGTTGGCGAGGCAGTGCACACGTGTATGAATGTACACGTGTGTATTGCAGCCACTTGTGATTACCTGTCCCTGTAATATCTATGTGCACGACTTTGTGATAAATTCAAGTGTGAATGATGACGAACAACCCATATATCTGAGGCAAACATTATTTTCAAAAATATCGTTTATTTTAAACTTCAAAAATATTTCTCGATCAATTTTACTGCGTTAGTGAATATTTTTGCAGATTTGCTCAGATGCTAGATACAAACTGAAATGTAGTTGAAGACCAAATACGAGAGTGAGTGATATGTAGTGAGGATAATGATGTAAATATGAAATGTGATGTAGTTCAAAATTGTATATAGTGAGAGCATGAATTTGTACTTTTCAAGATTTGTAATAAATATTTGTTTGAATAAAATTTCTGTTTGAATTCAAAATCTGTGTAACTTGTTCTGTTTGAATTCAAATTAAAATTCTGTGTAATTTATTTTATTCAACAAATATTTATTTAATATATGAAAATTAAAATAGTACATTAACAAATACATTTAAACGAACTATATATATGTGTTTATTATCATCAAACAAAAATCATATAAGCGCAAAGCGCATATTTCACAATCTCCCCCTTTTGATGATAACAAACATATATTTAAGATTTTGACCGTGTTAAATGTATTTGATCCATGGTATACTCTAATTTGCTCCCCCTATTTAAATGCTTACTCTCTACATGATGCTCCCCCTACATATATGTATACAAATAAAAATATATACAAATGAGCTTAGATGCATGGAAAATTATTTGACCTTTGCTTGATTCTATTTGACAAAATCTTAACTTTTCTCTCCCCCTTTTGTTATCAGCAAAAGAATAACAGTGTGAGAGAAAATAGAGATGAAGTGATCAATATTAATCCAACATTAAACTCAAATTGAATATAAATATTAAACTCAAATAAGAATCAAACAAAAATCATAACGACCCTTGTTAGGCGCATATTCCACTTTTAGAAATGACGGATATAAAATTCTCATACAATATCATACAGTTAAATCTTCTTGTGGTACATTTATATCAGGAATTTGAATATCTACTAATCATGCATAACCGTTAGGACTTTTAAATGAGATTAGTAGTATTCCAAATTTTTTTTTTAAAAAAAAATGAAATCAAGTATCTTCTAACCACGCATGACCGTGAGGACTTTTAAATGGGATTAAAATCAACTTGTCTATTAAATCAATTAATTTTGATATGTGTTTCATACATGCATAACCATAAGGACTTTTAAATGAGCATGGAAGCACATAATCAAAAATCCAAGTAATTCACCCATGCATAACCGTGAGGACTTTTAAATGAGAGTGGATACTTTGGATATTTATTTATTTTTACAAAAAAATGTGAAATGAAAAGCAAATGATCCCTGATTATAGTACCACCTATTGACAAACTATCTTGAATATTTGATAAATCATGGTCGATAGAAATAATGGTAGATATAGAAATGGTCATGGAATTTTTACCCAACAAGAAGTTTTATAACTCTTGATTAAATTCCTAAAGAAATTTTCCAAATATACTCTTTTGAGTAATGTATGTTAATTATCAACACTAATCACTTTTTGAATCACAATTTATCTCTTCGATAATCAGCAGGGAGTCGGATTAGTCAAAATTTGTCATTTAAAATCAAATAAACATGACTAATCTGAAAGTATGGTCAAACAATTATTTTTACGAAGGGGTTATATGAGAGAAAAAAATCTGCTAAATGAAAATTATTTCAAGTGAAAAATATGCAGATATTTTCTTTGAAAAATGATGCAGCAAATGTATGTTTCACCATAAATCATGTTCAACTCGTAAATTTTCTATCAACTAGATTACCAGAATGAACTGCATCTGAATTTCTTTTTCACTTCAAAATATCACTAACTTGATAAACAAGACCATGAAAATATGCATAAGAAACTTACACTCAATTTTGAATAGTGAACAAGTCAGAATAAATCATCATCTCAATCTTGGCTGATTTCATTCAGAAAATGGTACAGATTATCACATAAGAATATCTTCACCTGTTTTACCTTTACGATGATTTTACGTGATTACCCATTGTGATTCTGTCACCTTTATACTAGGCTAAGGAACTTTGCTTTGACACTCATTGTGTTTCTGGAACAGCCAAAATCCAGAAAACACCGTTGATGTTCCTTAGCCTGCCACCATACCTACACGAGAAAAGATTTATGTGACCTATTTATAGGTCCATGGTTGTTAGTGGCAGAAGCATTATGAATAAACAAACCCTTTGGAACCCAAACTTGTTTTGTCCTTTCATTCTTGTTCCAATAGACATGAAATCTGTTTGTAGAATTTTTAGGAACCCAAACTTGTATAAATTTTGTGTTCTTGTTCCTATGTCTACAATTTTCAACATGATGTCCAATTATTTCACATCTACCAAAGACACTCCTACCTTTTGCACTATCCTCAACTTGTGTTTTTCCAAAACCTAGTCCTTTTCTGTTGTTAGCAAACATTTGATTTCCCAATAACATGTTGAATGATTTTTCTCCTATTGAAAAGTTATTCAATGATTTCTCAAGATTTTGGACTTTGGTTTTTAGCATCGTGTTTTCATTTACAAGTGAGGCGCATTTATTTATGAAATCTTTTTTCCTAGTGTCAATGGTTTTCATAAGACTCAAGTTTTCTTTTTCAAGATTCTCACAGCTATTCTTGAGTCTTGACAATTCTGAATCTAAAATTCTACACTTTTCACATTCTAGGTTATGAATATTATCAAGTTCGGTTTCTAACCTAAAATTTTCAAGAGCAAGTTTTCTCTTATCAGATTTCAGTTTTTCAATTTTAGATTCAAGAGTATCAACTACTCCAGTGAGATCAGAACACATAAAAACAAGATCTCTATAGGAATACTCACCTTCCTCACTTGATTCCTCCGAGCTTGCTTCTGAATCTGATTTTGCCACAAGACACAAGTTAGCCTCCTCTGAGCTGCTATCTGAAACTTCCTCTCCTTCTTCATCATCCCAAGTTGCTGCGAACACCTTCTTTTCCTTTTTCTTTCCTTTGTTATATTTGAGAAGTGGGCATTCTGGTTTGATGTGGCCAGGCTTGTTGCAATTATAACACGTCAGCTCATTATCGAAATTTTCAGAATCTTTTGACGAATTGCCCTTTGTTTTCTTCTTGCGTGGCTTGAATCTTGACCATCTTCTAAGATTATTTACAGCCATTGCAAGTTCTTCAATTGGATCTTCTCCTTCATTGCTCTCTTGTTTGATTTTTAAGGCAATTGTCTTCTTCTTTGGTTCGGAGTTGTTGCGTTCTTCCTTTGCTTTTAGCTCAAGCTCATATGTCATCAAGTTGCCAATCAACTCCTCCATGCTTAGCTTACTCAGATCTTTCGATTCTTGTATTGCTGTGACTTTTGCCTCAAAGTTCATCGGTAAGACTCGTAGAATCTTCCGCACAAGCTCTACCTCAGTGAAGACCTTCCCAAGTGCTCTAGCGTTGTATACCAAGGTTGAAAAGCGTCCAAACATATCCTTTATGCTCTCGCCTTTGTCCATCACAAAGTTCTCGTATTCGTTGCTGAATAGGGCTAGACGAGACTCCTTGACTTGAGAAGTTCCTTCGTGTGTCACCTCCAAAGTGTGCCAAATTTCCTGTGCTGTTGTACAATGAGAAATTCTATTAAATTCGTTTTTATCAAGAGCACAGATTAAAGCATTCATGGCTTTAGCATTTGTGGTTTTCAATCTCTTATCGTTTTCATCCCACCTATCCTTAGGTTTAGGAATCTCAGTACCACCAACAGTTATAGTAGGAGGTTTATAGCCAGTTTCAATAATATCCCAAACATCATAATCCACTGAACTAAGATAAATACCCATCCTAACTTTCCAATAAGCATAATCATTCCCGTTAAACATGGGTGGCCTGACAATAGATTGCCCCTCAGAAAAAGCATTATTTGGTAGACTCATGACTCTAGAGTTAAATAAAAAATACCAGGCTTTGATACCACTTGTAGGATCTAGATTAACCCTAGAGGGGGGGTGAATAGGGTTAATAACAAATTTTCTCGATTTAAAACAAAGAAACAAACTGCAGAAATAAATATGCTGAAAAGTAAATCACACACAAAATTTACCCAGCTTCGGCAACCCCTGCCTACTGCTGCATTCCCAGATTTCTATTAGAATTAAACAGTATCTCGCTTACAAACACTCTACCAGACTCGCAAACCCTTGCTCCCGCTCACAAACACTCTCACAGACTCGCACACCCTGCTCCGCCTATAGAGCTTTGTTTACTCGCAAACTCTGCTCCGCCTCTAGAGCTTTGCAAACTCGCACACCCTGCTCACTGAACTAATTCTAACTAGTCAATCTGACACTACCTAAACCCTAGGTGGTGATTTACAAATTCTTTGACACGAAAAGAAAAAAAAAACAATCTTCAAAAATAAAACCAGGAGCAAAAATCAAAATACGAACTTGAATCCCTAATTTTTTTTTTTTTTTTGCTCAAAATAAAATCAACCCTTTTTAATAAAACCCTAAATAAAAAAAAACTAAAGCCCTTTAAAACAAATAAGGCCGGCCCCTTGTCTTTAACCCGATCCACTTCTATTCTTTGACCCGTGAAGAAAAATGGCGGCCCTCTGTTGTATTTCGTTCGATCTGGAATTAGGGCTTCGGCTCTTGCGTTGCAATTAGGGCTTCGATTCTTCGTTGCAATTATGGCTTCGGCTCTGGATGATTGATTCACTTACTTGCGTTGCTCTTGCTCATGCTTGTTCTCTGATGGACTGCGTCGCATGTTCTCTGATAATTGCTTCTTGTTGCAAGCTCTATCTCTGATGATCGAGTTGTTGAATTGCGGTATGTTATTTCACTTTTGTTTGGTTTGTTTGTTTGCCTTTTTCTCGATGCCAATGATGATTTCTTTTGGGGTTTATTTATAGGGTTGAAACCCTCCTAATCACTGTCATATTTGATTTTTCCATGTCGTTGATTTTTTTCTTGAAATCAATTTCGAATTATTGCTGTCCATATTTGTTTTCGAATTATTTAATTCGAAGATCTCTTTCCATACTTGTTGGTTCGGCCCCTTTATGAATTAACACAGACCATATATGAATTCGAGATATTTGATTCAGAGATATCTTTCCAAAATTAAATTCCTTAATTAAAGCAAAAAAGAAACTGACTTCGGCCATCTTTTCTTGTCTCCATTTGAACGTATGTTCATCTGGTCATTGTTGAATATGTTGCATTTTCAAATTGCTGACCATCCAGACTTTTGTTAACTTCACTGTGTATATGCGTATTTCAATGTTGCAGTGATCATTGAATTTTGATCGAGGCCATTTGCACTTGTGGTTGGTCACTTGAACTTGATTGTTTGGTTTCATGTGCATGTGCTTATATTTCCAGTGTGCACTTGGCTGTTCTTTCATTTTGCTGTAATCTCACTTCGAATTGCATACACTTCATGTTGACATTTGCAATGCTTCGACACAGATGCTACACTAGTTCATTGTGTTGTTGTCTGGACACATATTTTATCACTTGATCTTGCAGTCTTCATTTTTGCTGTGACACTTGTGATATTCATGTTGATTGCTTCATGACTTGTGCACATTTGTGTTGCTTACTGATGCATGCACTCGAGTCATTCTGGTCGTTGTCTCCAGTTGCTTGTGTATCACTATGATGCCTGGTTTACACTGTCATGTTGCTTTCATATATGCACAGTTGGTTCATGTATCACTTGAATTTGTTTCACTGCCATACTTGTAGCTTGCCTCTGGTGTAGTCTTGTCTGGTGCATTGACATTGACATTGTATTACTGTCCCTTTACCATGTTGCATTATTCACTGAGCATTTCTATGTTGAGTTTGCATTGGTGTAGTTGTTCATTTCAGTGAGTTGTCTGCACTTGTGAACTTTGTTGTTGGCATTGGCTTTGTCTTCTGTTGACATTTGCAGTTGTACTTCTGTTGGCAGTGTAGTTGTTCTTGCTTTGATGCATCTATGTCCTGCCATGTTGCTGTTGACATGTTCATATGAACTTGCATTCATTTGAGTTCATTCCACTGTTTCATGTAGCTGTTGACATGTTTATATGAACTTGCATTCATTTGAGTTCATTCCACTGCCATGTAGTTGTTTGCCAAGACTGTTGTACACTTGCTTGAAGTTGTTCTGCACTTTGGTGGCTCTGGCTTGATTTGTTCTGATTTGTAAGTTGTGCTTTTTCTTGGTCTCTGTTGCATGCTTGTTTGTATGTTGCACTTGATATTGCAGTCTCTGGCATTCTTGTACAACTTCATTGTTGCTGCTTGTATCACTGGTATATCTTGTCTGCACTTGCATACTCACTTTGGTCTGTTGGTGGCATTCCTTTTGTCCATGGTACTGTTTGAGTTGTTGCAGTTTATCACTTGACTTGTTAGTGCATTGCCACACTGTACATTCTTGAACTTGGTCTCTGATGGTGTTGAACTTCACTGTTGCATTCCATTTGTGTTTGCTGTCAGTTGATGTTCTATTGCAGTTGTACTGCTTGATATTCATTCCTGTAGTTTGCATTCATGTACTTGCTGTCGTAGATGTTTTGAACTGCATACTTCTTGTTGCAGTTTTGAACAACGCTCGGCCATGTTAGTTTCATATGCATATTTGTGCATATTGACCATTGGTTGTTCATTTGGGCTGCTGGACTTGTTATACATTTCATAGTACATCTGTTTTGGACTTGTTTTTGGATTGCATTGCGTTGAGTCGAATTTGCAGTGATGGCTTGACCTTTGCACTTT
This sequence comes from Allium cepa, assembly GCA_030765085.1. Classification (NCBI taxonomy): domain Eukaryota; kingdom Viridiplantae; phylum Streptophyta; class Magnoliopsida; order Asparagales; family Amaryllidaceae; genus Allium; species Allium cepa. Next base: position 206,379,874 of record CM060941.1, on the reverse strand, counting down.
CACACTTGCTCTTGTTGGCTGCACACACGAGTTGGCGAGGCAGTGCACACGTGTATGAATGTACACGTGTGTATTGCAGCCACTTGTGATTACCTGTCCCTGTAATATCTATGTGCACGACTTTGTGATAAATTCAAGTGTGAATGATGACGAACAACCCATATATCTGAGGCAAACATTATTTTCAAAAATATCGTTTATTTTAAACTTCAAAAATATTTCTCGATCAATTTTACTGCGTTAGTGAATATTTTTGCAGATTTGCTCAGATGCTAGATACAAACTGAAATGCAGTTGAAGACCAAATACGAGAGTGAGTGATATGTAGTGAGGATAATGATGTAAATATGAAATGTGATGTAGTTCAAAATTGTATATAGTGAGAGCATGAATTTGTACTTTTCAAGATTTGTAATAAATATTTGTTTGAATAAAATTTCTGTTTGAATTCAAAATCTGTGTAACTTGTTCTGTTTGAATTCAAATTAAAATTCTGTGTAATTTATTTTATTCAACAAATATTTATTTAATATATGAAAATTAAAATAGTACATTAACAAATACATTTAAACGAACTATATATATGTGTTTATTATCATCAAACAAAAATCATATAAGCGCAAAGCGCATATTTCACAATAAAGCTATGTGAAACTCCTGTGTCGAATAAAACTCTAACAACTCTATCATCAACAATAAGGTTACCCTCTAAACTCCCTTTCCTTCATCCGCCTTTGAAGTTGAGGGGTCATCTTCTATCGCTACATTTTTTCTACTTGTGCTTGTTTCTTTTTCGGGCAATTTTAAACACCATGACCTGGCTGGTGACAACAATAGCATTCCTTGGATCTTTGACTTGCCTTCATGGGTTGATCTTTCTTCACCTGTTTCTTTGGCTTCTGACAATCGTTTGCTAAATGGCCTTCCTCCTGACAGTTGTAACAAGTAACATTTCTAGCCGAGTTTTCCTGACTACTCCTCTTCTCCTTTCCTTGATTCCGCTTCTTCCCTTGAAATTTTCTTTTCTTCCAATTCAAACTACTTGAACTCCCCTTCTCTTCGACACTTTCTGCATATCTAGGGTAGCATATCGATAATCCATATCGATCAAGTCTGAAAAAGATTCTTTTATGTAGGCTGTTATCCTCTTGTGGTATTCCTTATTCATTCCCCGAATGAATCTTTCATTTTTCTTCAAAGGTGTATTCACCAACTCCGGACCAAATCGAGACAATTCATTGAATTTATTCAAATATTCCTCAAATGATAAACTTTCTTGTTTCAAATCCATGAACTCCTGGTACATTCGAGAGATACCAGCAGATGGAATATATCACTGCTCAAATACTTATTTAAATCGTCTCTAAGTAAACTCATCTTCTGGCTCATCCATTGTAACTGTCTCCCACCAAGCTAAGGCTTCCTCTTGGAGTTGCCAAGAAGCTATTAATCTCATCTGATCATCTTCCAGTTTTAGTCCCCTAAAAATTCTTTCACATGATCTAATCCAAGCTTGGGCTTCAACAATAGACTCCTTGCCAGTAAACGGCTTTCCACCAAGTCTCGAGAAGCTTTTATATAGATTAGCCAGATTCGACCGATGCTGAGTAGAAATAGCTGCTGTTGCAGGGACTTGACCAGCTGTAGTGGTATTTCCTCATCCCCTACCTTGTCCTCTTCTTACGCTCATTCTCACTATCTGTAAATAGTAAGAAAACTAGATTTAGGTATACGGACAAGATATCTTAGGGAATATCAACGGTTAAAAAGAATAGACCAAGAAATTTTAGTGTTTCGGTCTCTCAGTTTATACTCATTCTAGGGTATGCTTCACCCTATCTCTAATGAGCGACCTAATGTGTTATACTCCATAGCTAAAGTTCTTACTCAACCTTTTGCTCTGATAACACTTGTCACGACCTGAAATCCAGCGTTCGGAGAATCGACATCGAATACCTCACTTGTATTCGACTGTCGAAGACTCAAACGTCGAACTACAGTTCGGATGGAGCTTATAACAACATTAGATGAAAATAAACAGTGGAAACAAAATGAACATCATTGAACATAACACATATACACTCTTGATACAATATCCATTACAGCATCGATCACCAATATCAGAGTGCTACAAATATGATACAACAATAAAACGACAACAGAAACTTCAACAAGTTTCCAACATACTTCACTTTGATAACATCTTCAAAAACTCCAACACTTTAAAAGATTTCCAAGGCCAAAAGCTTCCAAAATTCGACAGCTTCCAAAAGACTTCAAAATCCAAGCTAGCTCCAAAACACGGATAACCTGCTTCAAGGCTGCCCGTGTGAAAAATTACGGACACCCAGTTTAGGAGGGGAACAATAAACTCCGGGCTAGTCATGGGACTGGTATGAGTAAACAAACAGTTATTTGAAATAAAAACAGTTTATAAAAGAAAACCGATATAATTTTGGAAAATGAAATTACCATAAGGCCTCCCCGCACACAAACAATGCAATCGCACAATTGGAGGAGATTTCTCCTTATGATAGTCAAATATGCTTAATACAAGAAAACTCTTTTAGATATTATTATTAGTGCATAGTGTGAAAACATTTTCGAAAGTATAATATTAATCTTAGCCGGCATAGGTACCATTATATTATGCCTGCTATAGCTACCACCTGAGGTGGCAGGTTATACAACTAAAACCGTACAGGGCTTGTATTGTTTTGTTTGGATTTCCAATAAATGGTTAGGCAAAGGAACTTCCTACACAAAATGGAACGCCACTGGAGGGACGTTCCCGAGAACCTAACCGGATCTCTACCAACATAAAGTCGGGTTACCTCTGTGACTAGGTAACTACTAACACGATTATGCCATCTCCTAGTCGTAACCAACCTTTATCCGAAGCGCATCTCAACCAACAACCACAAAGAAATAAGTTCGCAGCAACCACAAAGTTAAGTATCGGAGCTCCATATCATGATACCGCTTATAATCCAGAAGAAAATGGACATACCCTCATAGGGCTCTACCCCCAAATAACCTTGCTGCAACGATTCTTGTTTCGACCATAACCGGGTTGTGAGGTTCGACGAAGTCTCGTCCACAAAGCTACGCTTTTTCACAAAGCCATGCTTCGATCAACAAATAATCAGCAGCACTCAGCATGCCACACTACCAAATTGGGAGTATATCACTAATAACCCTCAATTACATAACCTTTGAACTCGTACGACTCAGAGAAGGGTGTTAGGCTAAGAGAATAAATTCTCCGCCACCAACAGAAATGTATTTGAAAGAAATCAGCTTTATATCTCATATTGTAATGTCAGACATACAACCATACAAATCTGTTCCAGGTTCGAACAGAACGAAAGGCACTTCCGAATAAGCCCTTGCAATCTGAGTATCCACAATGACAATCGAACTCCCCATCACATATGGAGATCTCTATACCGAAGCAACTTAGTGCAGAGTCATTCGACAGGTTATCCTATCATTCTCGAAGACTCCCGGTCTTCACCACCATCTTCAAATGCCACCATTTCGTCGTATCACTATTCGGAATGGGTTATACAACACAAAGGTCCTCTCCCGACTAAACCGAATAGTGAGCGTTCAATTTAAAAACACGTGGATATATCATTCACAAAGATTCACTATCAAGGTTCGATGTGGGTTTCGGATAACCAAATGGAATCCGACTCCCTGTCGCATCAAAATTCAAATGTCGTTTTATGGGCTAATGGGTTTTCATATTCACACAAAAGTATATTCATAACAGATATCATAGCCCAGCACAAAGTAATTCATATTACATACCATCACAATAACATATCAGAAATATCAATCCAACATACAGCATTCAATAATAATCAATCATCTTTAATTAAGATGAATAAATCATGTGGTTTAAATTAATTAATCCACATAATTACTTTCATTAATTATCTTTAATCAATGATTAATTATCATTAATTACAATTGATTAAGTCTTAATCACCTTCATTAATTAATCATTCCCTAATCAATTATCTTAATTAATTAAATCCTTAATTGTTAATTAATTAAATCTCAATTACTTTATTAATTAATTATTCCTTAATTAATAATTAATTTCAAATTAATTAACCTTAATTATTTATTAAATTAATCTCTAATATTGTTATCCCGCTTTTTGGCAAAACCGTGATACCAAAAGATCGATCGAAAACGAAAGACGGCTCGTCTCAAAGAATGGTTACACATTGCTTCGCTATGGATATCGATGAATTTTGCCTGAGCCCGGATCAGGATACAATTGATAAGACGTGACAAACAAAGCCATAAAAGCCAGCGTTTCAAATTTCAGGTTAATCGGAGTTCATATGAACGAGATATGATCGATGCAAATTAGCCAAAGTACGTTGTTCGTATCCATCGAATTGTTGTGGAGATGCCCATTTCGAATCCAACGGATTCGAATCCATCAATATTTATTTTGTTCGAATCCATCAGGTTCCTCATACTTCGAATCGATCGAGTTCGAGTCGATCATTAACATGATACCGGTCAGTTCGAATCGATCAGTTTCGAATCGATCAAATAGGCATCGCCTCAGCATGTTCGTGTCCATGCTAGAGCAATGTTTCGTATCCATCAGTAGGCCGCATTTCGTATCGATACTCATATCCATCACCACACCTCGGTTCGTATCCATCGGCTTCGTATCGATCGGAATGGCCAGGCCTTCGCATCGATGGACTTCGTATCGAACGAACTTCGGCTAGAGTGTCTTAATCGAATCCATCAGTATGCAGTTTACTTCGTAACGATCACCTAACGTCAGATTCGCATCCATCAGAGATTCGCTACTTCATCTCCATCATGAGACCACGTTCGAATCCATGAGCTGAGACTTGTTCATATCCATCAGGTCAACGAGCCTGGGTGACGTGTCATCCCTCGATACGAACAAGGCGAAATTTATGGAGTCGATACGGTCAACTCGGACTAAAAACCGGATCGAGGCGAAGCATGCGTGCCACATCATCACGAGACCACGTGAGGTGATCGAGTCGAAGAGATCGTTTCGAATTGATGGATTCGAAATAAACAGCCAACCGAAACATACTAACTCGTATCGATCATATCTCCCAAACCGCCGATCCAAATGCAACGAAATTTGCACAGAAGCTTCCGTACAAGGTAAAGAATGTTCCTGCCAAGTTTCAGCTCGATTGGGTCATTTTTTGATGGATACGAAATCACTTCGTATCGATCTCAGATCGAGTCGAAACTTGTGGGGTCGGTCGCGTGGGCCCACTCACGTGCCAGAAAAAGTCTCCCGAAGTTTGAGCGAGATCTGAGCCTCCTACGCCTATAAATAACACCCTGAAGCCTACAGAAAGGGGGGATTTTTGGGCCATTGAACGTCCAGACTCTTCCGCATTCAATTCTACTCTTCATTACCGTTGTTGTAATCAAACTTCAAAGCTATTATCAACCGTAATCCGCTGTAATTGATTGAAATCATCAAGTGAATCAATAAAGACATAAACTTTAGAGTGGACGTAGGCAAGATCGCCGAACAATTATAAATCCTGTGTTTGTGATTGTTATTTTTGAATTGTTATGTTTGATATTGCTTAGATATGAGATTTGTGTTGAATATTGCTGATTTGTGTTCATAAATGGGTGTTTTCACGATATTGGGGTTTGGACCATTTTTGGTGGAAACACTTTGGTGCTTTCACTGAGAGAAGCTGACTCAGGAGAAGTTGAATTTGAAGACTTAAGAATTCATATCTAAGAGCTATGAAAAGACAAACAAGTAGAAGACAAAGGCCAGAAAGAAGTCAACATGAGGGAAGTTAAGAGGCTTCTTCAGGAGCGAATCAAGCATCGATCTTCATTACCAGGGATGAGATGGAGACGATGATGAAGAGGCAAGAAGAGTTGATCCAGAGCTTGTTTCAACAAATTGGGCAACTTGGAGCACAGAACAGAGGAGCTGATGGAGTTCAGAACGGAGCAGGTACATCCGACATAGCACCTGGATTAGGAGGCACACACTTGGAGCATGTTGATCCAATACCGGAGAGAGAGAGAGAGAGAGGAGCATCTGCGCAACCTGGAGGTAGCAGAGGAATGAACGCTCAGTCAAGGGGGCAGATTCCAGAATTCCCTCATGAACTCTGGGGACAGGTCGAAAGTGATGAACGAGGATTGCATCTTGGAGACAATGATAGATTGGCGCAAATGGTCAGGCGAGCTATGAGAGGCGGATTAATAAACAGAGATCTAGAAGACGTGAACATGAGTCTCTTTTCTCCTGCAATCAGAATGGCTAGGAACCCGCCAGAGTTCAAGTTACCATCAGTGGAGATGTACGATGGGAGAATGGATCCCACGGTCCATCTGACAAGATATATGAGACACATGGAAGTGCTGGGGGCATCATAGGAAGTTATGTCCCGGTGCTTTCCATTATATCTGAGGAAATCGCAGCATTATGGTTTAGGCAACTGGAAAGCGGCTCTATAGGAACATGGGCAGATTTAACTGAGAGATTCATGAGGCAATTTAGGGTTCACATTACAAGACCCAAGAATGTGATGAGTTTGGCAATTTTGAAGCAAAAAGCTGGAGAGACTTTGAGGAGTTTCCTGACGCGATTCAATGCGGCAGCAACATCGGTGGATCGGCCAGATCCATCCATGGTTATGATGGCAGCTGTGTCCGGAATAGCTAATGGCACGGATTTCAAAAATTCATTGACTAAAGATCCACCTATGGATCTAGGAGAATTCTATCACGAAGCAGAAAAGTTCTTGCGATTGGAAGATGCGAGTGCAGAAAGAGAAGAAAATGATGAACTCAATGTTTATACGGTCAAAGATGGAAATCCCCCAGAGAAAGGTACAAAAACTAGCAAGGGGAAACGAAAGGCTGAGAGTAGCTATAACAGATCAACGCAACCCCGAAAGGAACCAAGGTTCACCACATACTCAGAGCTGAATGATAGTTTGGAACGAATCTATCAGGATACCAGAAAACAGGTTCCGTATCGTAGACCAATGCGAAGAGATCCAACTTCTGACGAGAGAAAATAAGTATTGCATATTCCATGAACTGAACGGACATAACACTAATGATTGTAGACATCTGAAGGAAGAGGTAGAAGGGCATATTATGAACGGTATGCTACTTCAGTATGTGAGGAGGCGAACTCCAGTGGTGGAGCCAGAGCGACCACCATCTACATCAGCTAGAGGTGACCCTGAACCGGGACAACGTTTTGATTATCAATTGATTGATTGATTGAAATAATGATGAACAAGTCGTAAACCTCTCACTAGCACGGTTAAATCATTTACACATGTAAGCGATCGTGCACGATCCATAGGCATGCTCTGAATGACTACTGACCGCGCCATAGTGAGAATTTACACTTTGACATCCTTGCTTTGCTTTTGTTTCGTTTTGATTTGGACATTTAGACTTTGCTTGTTTGGACATTTCTGTTGTGAGATTCGTATGATCATTACTTTGATATTTGCAATTCTGTGAAAGAATTAACTTATATGCCTGTTGGATCGCGAACGGTCCACGAGCACCTCTTGTATGGCGACGAACCGCCAAAGTCTTTGATTCGAAAACTCCCCCGAACATGAACTCCAGCATCGATAATACTAAGCCCCCCTGGGCACACACAATTCGCCTCGAACGGCACACGATCGCGAACGATCACAATTTTCCTCGAACGGCACCCGACCACGAACGGTCACGATTCACTTATTATGATGTCCGACCTCGAACGGTCACAATCCGCCTCGAACGGCATACGATCGCGGATGATCATAATCCGCCTCGAACGACATATGATCGCGGACAATCATAATTCGCCTCGAACGGCACATGATCGCGAACGATCAACATTTTCCGTGAACGGCAACGATCGCGAACGGTCCCATTCCATCCTTTACCGCGAACGGCATCGACCGCGAACGGTCCCGATTCACCTCAAATGGCACACGATCCCGAACGATCATCATTCGAGGTCATATGAAATTATCAAGTTCTTTGCAGGTTGTTGACAGGATATGAACATCCAACTTATAGCATTACAAAACACACCTTCCTATCGCAAGGCATGTTTTGGGGGGCAAATGTTATCCTGCTTTTTGGCAAAGCCGTGATACCAAAAGATCGATCGAAAACGAAAGGCAGCTCATCTCAAAGAATGGTTACACATTGCTTCGCTATGGATATCGATGAAGTTTGTCCGAGCCCGGATCAGGCTACAATTGATAAGCGTGACAAGCAAAGCCATAAAAGCCAGCGTTTCAAATTTTAGGTTATCGGAGTTCATATGAACGAGATATGATCGATGTAAGTTAGCCTAAGTACGTTGTTCGTATCCATCAAATTGTTGTGGAGATGCCCATTTCAAATCCATCGGATTCGAATCCATCAATATTTGTTTTGTTTGAATCCATCAGGTTCCTCATACTTCGAATCGATCGAGTTCGAATCGATCATTAACATGATACCGGTCAGTTCGAATCGATCGGTTTCGAATCGATCAAATAGGCATCGCCTCAGCATGTTCGTGTCCGTACTAGAGCACTGTTTCGTATCCATCAGTAGGCCGCATTTCGTATCGATACTCGTATCCATCACCACACCTCGGTTCGTATCCATCGGCTTCGTATCGATCGGAATGGCCAGGTCTTCGCATCGATGGACTTCGTATCGAACGAACTTCGGCTAGAGTATCTTAATCGAATCCATCAGTATGCAGTTTACTTCGTAACGATCACCTAACATCAGCTTCACATCCATCATAGATTCGCTGCTTCGTCTCCATCACGAGACCACGTTTGAATCCATGAGCTGAGACTTGTTCGTATCCATCAGGTCAACGAGCCTGGGTGACGTGTCATCCCTCGATACGAAAAAGGCGAAATTTATGGAGTCGATACGGTCAACTCGGAGTAAAAACCGGATCGAGGCGAAGCATGCGTGCCACATCATCACGAGACCACGTAAGGTGATCGAGTCGAAGAGATCGTTTCGAATTGATGGATTCGAAATAAACAGCCAACCGAAACATACCAACTCGTATCGATCATATCTCCCAAACCGCTGATCCAAATGCAACGAAATTTTCACAGAAGCTTCCGTACAAGGTAAAGAATGTTCCTGTCAAGTTTCAGCTCGATTGTGTCATTTTTTGATGGATATGAAATCACTTCGTATCGATCTCAGATCGAGTCTAAACTTGGTGGGGTCGGTCACGTGGGCCCACTCACATGCCAGAAAAAGTCTCCCGAAGTTTGAGTGAGATCTGAGCTTCCTACGCCTATAAATAGCACCCTGAAGCCTACAGAAAGGGAGGATTTTTGGGCCATTGAACGTCCAGACTCTGCCGGATTCAATTCTATTCTTCATTACCGCTGTTGTAATCAAACTTCAAAGCTATTATCAACCGTAATCCGCTATAATTGATTGAAATCATCAGGTGAATCAATAAAGACATAAGCTTCAGAGTGGACGTAGGCAAGATCGTCGAACCACTATAAATCCTGTGTTTGTGATTGTTATTTCTGAATTGCTGTGTTTGATATTGCTTAGATCTGAGATTTGTGTTAAATATTGCTGATTTGTGTTCATAAACGGGTGCTTTCACGATATTGGAGTTTGGACCATTTTTGGGGCAAACAAATATTAAGTGGTTAATTAAGTAATTATTCTTTTTAAGTAATTATATTAACAAAATCATTAACTACTTAGTAAATTAAAAGATAAATCTTTCTATCTTTATTAATCACTTTGATTATCTTATAAACCTTGTTTAATAAATCATCTTTATCACATTAGTTACTTCAAAAGGTTAAGATTAGTTTAAATAACATTCTATCTTAATTACCCTTTTCAATTACATTATTTATTTAATATAAATAACTTTATAAAATGATGTAACAAAATTAAATAAATTAAAATTTAATTACCTTGAAAATATCTTCCTTAAATCTTTAATTGATTCAAACTTAAATCAAAATCATCAATTTGAAAACATGGTTTAAAAAGGTTTAAAAGTTTGAATTTTGTTTTAAAGTAAACTGTTTCATATAACAGGCTCGAGACCCGCTTCGAGTCTTACCCGAGAGAATTTCCTGTTTGCTTCGAGTTCCACCAAAAATCAACCCGTGCGCCATTTTTATTTCAAATTTAAAATTTTCTAACTGTTTACCCCTGCGCATTCAAAAATTTACTCGAGCCCAACTTCGAGCAAATACACGATACTCCAAAAGATCGCTTCAAGTCGCCACTGCTTCTTCCTTCTTCCAAACCACTGACACAAAGCTTGGTGCTGTGCACATGCACTGATAAACATCAGTCCTCTGGCCTCCAAGACCACCACCAGCAGACCACCTTTCACCCCCTCTTGCTACCCGAACGCAAAGAAGCACAGATAGAATTCGAAAACAAAATCGAGTTGCCTCGATCAAAATAGGCACAACAGCCTTCACCAGAGGATCACCTTGAACACCGCACGCCGACCACCAAACTGTCTAAGACTCTGGCCACACCTAGCTAACCTTCACCATTGCCATTTCCCAAAACCCCGTACGACTTGATCCATCAGAGATGTAGTAGTGGCAACTATTCCGACCTCAACCCATTTTAGGGCTTAGACCCTTCACCGATCAATTTCGCCACGGTGACTGGAAAAAATCACCTATCATTTTTCCTGGCCTCGACAACTCCCCAACCACCTTCTGGCAAAATCCCGTCCATCCAAAACGCCTCGATCGCCAGTGAAGCCCCAAAACTCGTTTCCGGTTCATCGTCAAAATGCTCACTCTAAACATAATTTTAAAATCTTGATTTTAATCTTAAAAAACAATATTTTCGAAGACGATTTAGGTTATATAATCAAATCAAATAATCAAAGAAATCAAATTTTAATTATAAATTGAGTTTACAGACTTTCTTGTTCCAAACCCCATATTCTAGATATTAGCTTGTAAAACTATTTTTAAAATATAGTTTTAATGAATTTGAATAATTTTTATTTTAAGACTTCAATCTAATAAAAACTAGAAGTAGAGATTTTTTTGGGTTTGACAGGTTTTTGAAAACATGGAACTAGAACATGGATTAATAACCCTGTACATGAACATGCACAGGCAAGATACATATACATATTCATAGATTGGTGCATGCAAACCAATGTTCAAATTTGCTTGAATCATACATTCAAACAACAGATCAAAAATCAAAGTTTAAGGGGTTTACTCGCCTCTTTTTGAAGAGCAGGGGAGAAGAAACCCGGAAGTTTGATTTTTTGAAGTCTGGAAAGCTATTTTAAATTTTATCCTGGATTTTTTTCCTGCAACTAGTTACGTAAATTTATTTAGCTTATGATGGATTTACTTGCTTGATTACTTAACAAATTGAAACTCAAATTCTTAAAAGGATTTACCTTCGGTTTATTTTTATGAAAACAGAGAAGAGCCTGAGATTCCGTTGAACTTGAAAAATCTGGAAATTACAACTTTGATTTGTTTAATTTACTGGAATGATCCTTGCTTTACTTTGTTGTTTACTGGAAATTGTTTTCAACTTGATCTGATTCCTTTGCTTGAGATGATCTCCGCGTTTTAAACTTTGAATTGAAAAGATGTTTAATTTCCAACTTTTTTCCGTTTTGAAGATTTTTTCTTTCTTTGATTTTCTTTGCTCTGGTTTGATTACTTGTTAGTTTGAGGGTTTGAATTTTCTCAGATTTGTTGAATATTTTTTTAAAACTGAGAAAGAAATGAGAAAAGGAAGTTAAAATGGTTTATATAACCTTTTTTCTCATTTTAATAAATTTTCTCAAAATAAATTCAATAAAAGGACACTTGTTAACTTCCATTCTTTAATAGATTACACTTGTTTAAATTATGGGTTAAGATTTCAACACTTTTCTTAGGCATGCATAAATATTTTCATATAAATTTTAAATTATATTTCCTATTTTATAAATATTTTCCTATTCATTATTATATACACATTTAAGGAAGAAATGTTTTAAACTAATTTCACATTAAATAAATGACATATTTATTATTTTAAATGCAAATTATTTCACTAAGATATTTGTTTAAAAAAAATTAATTCAATTATAATCCATTTATATGTATAAATCAAAACTAATTCTATTTGTCTTGAAAAATTCCAAATTAAATTCCAAAATTTCAAATAAATTACTAATTTTAAATTGATAAAATTCGGGGATGTTACATTGTTAATCGAATTCCATGCCCGGCTAATGGTAACAAAGTTCCAAAGGAAGTGTGGAAGGGAAAGAGCATTGAATTGAGTTATCTTTGTGTGTTTGGTAGTCCGGTTTATGTGCATGGTTCAGGAAATGATAAGCTTGAGCCTAGAGCTTTCAATGAAATTTTGCTTGGTTATACGGACGGTGTAAAAAGCTATTGGATTTGGAATCCGAAACGAAGAAGGTTATTAATTCTCATCATGTTACTTTTGATGAGTCGGCTTTGTCCAAGGAGAACGAGAGCTCATCGGATGTTCCAGATTTGGTTCATGGTGAATCAAAGGAGAAGGAAGTTATTCACACCTTTCATCCAAGGAGTAGAGAGTTGAAGATGCTTGTGAGGAGGAAGCGGTTGATGTTACGTCACAGAGTCCATAGGGTGCCTCTAGTAGTGTTGATGATGTACATAATTCTAGAGAGGATTCGGTTCAAGGTGGAGCCGAAAGGAGTTTGGGTGATAGAATTGCTGCTTGGGTTTGTCGTCATGCTATAAGGCCACTCGAAAGAGATGGTGATTGGAACTATCTTAGCTTTTATGATAATTTGGACTATGCTCTTCGTTTAGTCAAAGATGAGTCGATGGACCTTGATGACGTCATGAATTTGGATGATAGCTCGAAGTGGATTTATGCCATGAAGAAAGAGATGTAATCGTTGATGATGAATCAAACTTGGGATTTGGTTCCACTTTCTAAAGGAAACCGTGCTATTGTGTGCAAATGGATATACAAGGTGAAGGATGATGGAAGATACAAAGATAAGCTAGTGGCTAAGGGGTTTGCACAAAGGAATGGAAAGGAGTATGATGAGATATTCGCAGTAGTTGTGCGTCATACTTCAATCTAGATATTACTTGCTATAGTTGTTATTCATGACTTGGAGTTTGAGCAACTTGATGTGAATACTACCCTCTTACATGGTGACTTGGATGAAGACATCTACATGGAGAAACCGGAAGGTTTTATTGTAGGTGGTAAGTTAAATTTTGTTTGCAAGTTAAAGAAATCACTATATGGTTTAAAGCAATCACCTAGACAATGGTACAAGAGATTTGATTATTTTATACTTGAAAATGGTTTTAATAGAAGCATCAAGGATGCTTTGTATATTTCAAGAGGTTGCAAAATGATTGTTGGGTGTATTTACTCTTGTATGTGGATGACATGCACATTGCTTCTAAGGATAAAAATGAAATCAACAAGTTAAAATGGAGTTTAATATCGACAGTTCGAAATGAAGGATCTTTGAGAAGCAAAGAAGATATTGGGCATGGATATAGAAAGGGATCGAAAGCGTTTTGAGTTAAAATTGACTCAAAAGGAGTATATAAAGAAAGTGTTTTGTCGATTTAGCATGGAGGATGAAAAGGCGTCAAATACGCTTTTACTTTACATATGAAGCTTTGGAGTAAGGGATCACATATCTCGGAGAAAGACAAGGCTTATGGCAATGGTACCATATGCAAGTGCGGTTGGAAGTTTACTGTATTCCATGGTATGTACAAGGTTCGATATTGTAAAAGCTGTCAGGATGGTTAGTCAGTACATGACTAATCTAGTGAAATCGCATTAGGAAGCTGTGAAGCTTATATTGAGATACCTTAGAGGTACATCATTTCATAGTCTTGTTTTTTGCGGTAGTGAGGTAATGAATTGCAAGTTGTTGGTTATTGTGATTCGGACTACGCCGGCGATAGGGATTGGAGAAAGTCAACTTCCAGGTATGTCTTCACACTTGGTGGTACGACCATAAGTTAGAGATCGAGATTGCAGACCGTGGTTGTTTTATCCACTAGGAGACGGAGTTGATAGCTGCAGTAGAGGGGCAAAAGAGGCACTTCATTTGAGGCGATTGTTATGTGACCTGGGATTTGAACACGATAGTATCGATGTTCAATGTGATAGCCAAAGTGTTATTCACTTGGCGGAGAATTTGGCATTTAGCCTGTGGAGTAAGCATATTGAAGTGAAAGAGTCATTTTTAGTAGCCATGGCTCAAGATAAGCAAGTATATATTCGAAAAGTGCACATGAAGGATAACGCGGAAGATATGTTCACCAAAGCAATGTCAGTTGGGAAGTTTGAGCATTGCTCGAAGTTGATTCGCTGGAGGAAGTGCTAGGTGTCATGGGATGGCACGGTTGAGGGAGGAGCTTGTTTATGGATGATGAAAAGTATCGGTGAGAGACTGTGATTCTATCTTCTTAATGAGTACTAATTTACACTCCTTAGTACTCTTGTCTTTTAGTGAGACGGTTTTGGATTTGGGTGCTTTTACACTTCGTTAGCGGACGGGGGCTTTGCGTGAGCTCATTGATGGATTGCAATGGGCGGTGGCTTTACTGGAGCTCATTGAGAAAGCATTCAAGCTTGTTTGGTTGAAGGTAGAAGTGGTGATAGTTTGGCGATACTAGATGGTGTCAAGGTGGAGTGTTAAATTTTGAAGATACTATATGGTGAATTGTAAAGGTCGAGAATAGCTTGATAACGGTGAAAACATGCGAATCGGAGCTCGGATTATCGCGATTTGAAAATGCACAAGCTGAAAGTTGTATCATGCGTCTGATTGGAATCCTCGGACATCTGACAGCAGGTTTACTGCAGCCCGAAAATTACGATAGACGCCCGAGGGTCGTGACAGACGTCTGATGCGTTGCAATTTTGTTTTGCCGATCCAAAATTTATGTATTTGCTTGTAGGGCTTCAAAAGGCAAATCAGGTATTTGTCAAGGAAGGATTGGCTTTAAGGAGCAAATCAGGTATTTGTCAAGGAAAGATGGTTCACTATATAAACTATTTTCATAATTCAAAGCAGGGTACTTGATCAATCCAAGAAATTAAGGGTTTTATCTTCCATTAAAATAGGGTTTATCTAAATCTAGTTTTCTTCAATTCTCTTCTCCACAAATCTATTCTATTTGAATATTGATCATTGTAATCAATCTCTTATATTTTCTCATTGGTATTAATAAAGCTTCTCTCTCAAAGTGGATATACATTAATAAGATATTAGTGGAAGCACTATAATTCGATGTGATTTATTTTGCATTATTGCTTTGTTTTTCTATTGCTTGTTTGGTGATTGTGATTTATTTTGGATTGAGATATTGATTGGTTATTTTTGCACTTCTTACCACGATCTCGTTTTCCACCATGCTTTGAAGTTTTGATTTGAGTAGCTCGAGTTAGAATTTTCCATAAAGAAGATTTATAATTTGACATAAGCGTCATTATTGACATAAGCGACATCACATATTAACTGAAAAAGTGTCAGTGACCAGTGAGCTTATAACAACGCAATCAACCTTGATCAAGCAATAGAAACAGCAAAAACCAAGAACCATAGCATAATAATAAGCAGTAAGTTGGATTCTAAAGCGATAGACCCATAGTATCAAGCAGCACACATAACTTCCAAAAGCATAATAAGCAAAAATTACAATACTGCATATTCAATTACATAAATCAGGCCTTAAGCAAAGAAATAGCAGAAACCAAAAACTTGTCATCTTCTTCAAAGAGCTGGAGATTCTTACTCTTCAACAAAAACTCAACACCATCATCATCAAAATCCAAGAGGCAACCAACCTTGATCATCTCCATAAGTGCATCAACCTGATCACCTTTTTCATACAACAGTCCATTAGACACAGCCTCAGAAAAATACGTTGCAAATTCAATTTTTACTTTCACTGCAGAAGAACCATTGATCTCTTGAACAAACAAACTGGACTCATCTTTTTCCCATCGAACCATTTTGCTAGCATCCACTTTCAGAGTTTTTCCCGATGATAGAGTGAGACTGTAGCACATTTTGATAGGCTCTTTCGTTTCAAAAATGGTAGAATCAAGAAGGGTCTTCACTGTTTCATGTCTGTCTTCAACTGAGTTGTTCAAAGAAGGGTTTGCAAGGAAGGCAAGAAGGATTTTGATCAAACCTTTCTTGATGACTGCTTCTTTTGAGTCTACTTCTCTGAAATTGCTGCTCTTCGATAGGGCGAAACTCTCCTTCTTTGTAAACTGAGATATTGTTTGAACGCCAATAGAGCTGTAGATTGAGTTCATTGTTGTATGAGAAACGGTTGAAGGATACCAAATGAAAACAGATTCCTCTGAAGCAGAGTCAAATAGATCTTTTAAGAGAAGATCATCTGGAATGAATACATCTTGCTTTTTCGACAGTGAAATTGCAGTTCCTGTATCCATGGTAGCAATGAATACAAAGATTTACCAAGATATAGTAACTTGGAAGAAGATTAATTACTGTGCTGATCAAGCTTTATTTATCATGGACATCGTTCATGCAAGGTTTTATTTTTATTTTTCAGGTATTGCATGTAAAAACATCACTTTAGTGAAATGGATCTTAGCTAGAAATAAACCGATAGCAACCAACAGTGAAGAACTGTTTTAATAGGTGTGCTGTAAAGCAGGAATCAAAGACATTATACTTAAATATTTCCTCTAAGCAATGTATACACTCACATATGTATAGCATGAGTGTACGTATATGTAAATGTAGTAGTTATAATTCACACCTTTTTGCACAGGGAGCATAGTGACAGTCTCCGTAAGTAGTTTCTCAGCCTTTGATTTCCAATTCTTTGCAATAAAGTTCCAGAACATCGAGCATTCAGCTACTGTTAATTGCTGCACATTAAAGCTTTCCCAAATTTTCCAGAGTTTACAATAGTCTCCGACGCTTGGATCATTCCTGACCTTTAAAACCATAGAGAAGAAAGGAAGTAAGCTTCACTCATAAAGCTTGTCTAGAACATGAAGCTGAAACCCAAAGAGATTGTCTTTGTCTCTAATAACACACTCATCAGGTCTGACCCATTTACCATCATCCCCATTTGGTATCCAGATCCAATCTGAACAGGAATCTTTAGGCTCCCACTTAAGCTTCAACAATAAAGTGTATATTCGAGTAATCGCAGCACTGTCATTATGAGCCTTGAGATGAGAAGCAATCAAAGAGCATGCTTTAGTACCGCAATCAACAACAATTCCTATTCCCATCAGCTCCTTTTTATGAGTAGTAAGTTCTGATCCATAAAATTCCTCATCGATGAACGGCCCATCATCCCTTCGTAAACAACATTCGAATTCAGAGTTGAAAAGGATGCATTCGCTTGGTTGCATGTATCCCATACATGTTTTTATCCATTTTTGATTAATATTTCTTCTGAATTCATTCGAAAAATCATCCATATTTTTTGCCTTTAAAAAATAATTTATGCACTTAAGCAAGGCAATCAAACTAGAAGGTTTCACAAGCAAAGGATCTTTTGGAATTTTAAGACACGTAATAACAAAGTGAGCTCCATCTTTGAACTCAACTATTGCACCCAATGCCTTGAGTTCATCTTTGTATTCACGTATCTCTTTTCCATAGCCATCATCGCTATCGTCAATGAAAGGAAGAGAAGCAATTGAAGAAATGTCAACCCAGTGCTGATCATATAATATTGACTCACTTGGAGATTTCAAACCACTACTCGTGCGTAGCCATTTCTCATTATACATGTTAGTAAGATTAACTGGAAAAGTGCAATGCATCATTTTTAGCTTCCGGTAGCATGAAAGCAACGCTAATATATTCTCCTTTTTAAGAGAATTTGAAGATAGTAAAAGCTTGAATTGATTAACGATTGCTTTTGATGCATCTTCAAATTTAACGAGGACCCCAACTTTATTCAATGCTTCTTTGTGAGAACCAAGCTTGCCTCGATAAAACCGTTGATCGACCAGAGGAACTTCATTAACCACCTTGAGAAGGCATTCCCACTCAGAATCAACAAGAAAAGACTCGATAGGTGTTTTATAACCTAGATGAGTTTTTACCCATCTTAACCCTTTTAGCTTGCTTATAAAATTATCACTGCATTGAACTTTAGAAACACAATCAAGCAGCAGAATAGCAGCATCAGCACTAATTGGAGAGGTGAGTTTGAAGTGATCGACCAAAATACGATAATTATTGTCAAAATGGATTAAAACACCCAGTAAACTAAGTTCTGTACTATAGTTCACAATTTCGTTGCCATAAAAGTTCACATCAATGAAAGGCAGATTGCTTATCTCGGCTGCCGTAGTCCATTCAGAATTTTTCAAAACTGAACCAGCTGGAGATCGATAGCCATGAGTTGTCTTGAGCCAATTTTCATCTTTTATGCTAGATATGAAATCTTTGGGTGAAAGCTGCTTCTCTCTCAGTACTCTGATCAGTTTCAGAATAGAAATAACATTCGCTCCTGTCAAATTATGAGACGTTGCCTTTGCCATGAGATGTTCACCTATATAAGATGATGCTTCCCCAAACTCGGACCGAACACCAATTAGTTTCAGCTCATCTTTGTAATTTCCGAGCTTGTAGTCATAGAAGCCTTGATTTATCGTGGGTATGTCAACAAGCACACACTCAGCTTGCAATAAACTTCCCCAATCAGAACTTGAAAGAAATGAACTTGAAGGTGGTTTGTAACCAATTGAAGTTTTCAGCCAACCTCCATTCTTCACACATTCTAAAAACCGATATGGGATCTGAATACCTCGATACCTTAATTTTCGAATCCATTCCAAAAGCAAAATTGTGTTTGATTTTGATAAAGGTGAGTACACAGTTGGAAAAGAAGCATTTGGAGGACAAATTTTAGGTACGTCTGAAGCACCAATGTAAGAAATAAGAAAGGTTAAAAGTTGGTTTTCAGGTGTGTTGTTACCAGCAAAACAGCCACTTGATATATATTCAGCTCCTAGCTCTACATAACCCTCTGACCTCCATGGATTTGTGCCCATTAAGCCAACCCATTCACTTCCTTTAGCAGGTACAAGAACCTTGCTCCATTGTACATTTACTTGACCATAGTTATCAATAAGAGGCATGGAAGTACACAACTCCTTTACTTGCCACTCCGCTAAATGCATTTTTGATGAAGAGTGATATATGAAGTGTGCAAAGGCAACCGCCAGTCTTCTATCTCTACCCATTTCCTTCAGAATGCGCTGTGCATAATCATACACACTGAAAACCTCCATCTTCACATAATCTTTAAGCCAAGTAACAATTTCTGACTTCCTTTGATGAGACTTAAGAGCTGCTTGTGTTCTTCGAGGCATGAAAATCAAATTAGTCGATCTGAATTCACGATTCCAGTTAATTAACCATGGAGTGCAATCCTCATCTGAGGCAATGCACAAGTTGCAGCTTTGTTGGTTTGCCTTGTATACGCTTAACCAGGAAATATCACCATTTGGGTCCACATATTTTATGATGGGAATGTGGATCACATTAGTGCCATCAAAGAAATTATACCAATGACCAGCCAAGAAATGAACAAGGTCCAAGTAAACCTCATCAGAAACTTCTTTTACAAGCTTTGAGCTTTCAATGCATTTTCCATACCATTGTTTGTCAACAAATTCAATACCCATAAATGTTAACACCTTGCTATATTCTCCCTTATCAAACGAAGAGCTCAAGATATATGCCTCATGGGTTGACAAACTCTCCAACTTAACACCCACTTTACGTGCTTTATCAAGAATATTCCAGAAATCAGGAAGTAAGCGAAAGACATCACAGGGTTTACAGAAAAAATTCTGTTCGCATGGTATAATGTTCTCAATTGCAATTTTTTCCTTTATACTCTGCCTAATTGCTTCAAATTTTGAAGAGATATTTATAGGTAAAAAGCGAAACATTGAAGGAATATTGAACGAAGGTGTAGACTCAACTGATTTTACTAAAGATTTGAATGCTTCAATGAAGGCAATGGGCACACATTCAAGAATTCCTTTATTCCACACACTATCAAATTGTATTGACTCCCTAGATGAATTTAGGAGAAAATCAGCTTGAACTATGAATGGAAAGCCAGTTTCCATCTCAGTGGGTAAAAAAGCATAAATACCAGGCATCTTCTGACCTCGATTTAGGCGCTGATTCCATGGAAAAGCTAAAGTTATAGACCATTCATCGACCTCCATTCGCTTTTCCACCCTACATTCAGGTTTAACTGGGAATTTTTGCACCCACATGAAGTAACTACAGCTATCCTCTTCATCATCGCCATTTTCTAAAGAAGCAAGGTGACAAGTGTATGATTTAGCGTCTATATTCTTTTGTGTCTGTGCTTCAGTTTCACTTGATATCGATACTTGACTAACTGTGTTGAGTGCTGGATTATCATTATTTTCTTTTACAGACAACTGCCTGATTTTTGATAAGAACAAGAGAATTTCAGGGTGCATTTTTGAAAGTTGTTCTTTGACAGCGACAATTTTATCTGATTTCAATGGCAAGATTAAAGTAGTGGTAGGGAGAGGTTTTGAAGCACCATGAAGTTCTTTTACTTTTGACAGCATTGAACTATCAGTGACCCATTCAGGAACAATGTATCCTATATTACATTCTTCGCATGGTTTTTCATTGAATCGTATCTGATATCCATTGCTGAAGATATGTGGTTGACTGGAAATCAGAAATACACTTTTAAACCCAATACCTGTGAAGACAGTTATTTTTTGTTTATGTAAAATAATTGATGAAAAATTAAAACATCATGCAATGAAGTAAACAAGGAATGCTGCTTTCTGTCAATTTTTTTAACAACTAATTACTTATATATCTTGCTTATTATTGCACTTGCATGTTGCATCCCATTTTAATTTAATATGCATAATGAAATGCAAGTCATACATCTCAAGTTCAATTGTTGGCCATGGTTTTAGCTTATTATGACAGTAGAGATTAATTTTTACATGCATTTCACCTTAAATGTTTTATAGTAACATTAACACCCTAAATTCCTGATTATCATCTAAGCGAACTCAAGGATATCGACTTAGCTTTGAGTAAGCTAAACTATTACACGTTTTGTGTTCATGAAATCACAACTCCGAATAAGAAAGTAAAAAAACAAAGTAAGCAAACCTTTCTCTCCAATATATCCTCGGTGCCTATTGCCTTTCTTAGTAGATATGCCAGCACCACAAATGGATTCAATATTAGCTTTAGAGAATCCTTTCTCATTGTTAAAAACAATGAGGGTCGAAGCAGCTCCTGTTTCGGTGATATCTTTTGAAGTAATCATAAACTCTAGAGACGGTGCAACTCCACTTGGATATTCATTATCTTCAGCATTCTGTAAATGCAAATAATCAGTTGTTTGCTTTTGTTTATATGAGCTAGTTTATTCAATTAGGAAAGGCTCAACTACAAAATAGTACCGTGGATTATCCAATACTGATTACAAAAATAGTTTTGAAGTTGAACTATTGAAGTTGAACAGAAAAATAATTTGTATTGTGTGTGTGTGTGTGGAGGGGGGGGGGGGGGGGGGGGTTGGTTCTTGAGGTAACAAACTGATGTGATGTGCATGAATGTCAACAAAACAACTAAAAAAATTTCCCCCTGCAACATAATGAATGGTATTCTTGCAATAATAATTGTTATCGTATATTCGCGATGTGTGTATTATATGTTTCTTGAATTTTTAATAATTCAAATTTGATGGATTTGATTTTTTGAATTAAAATAAATTAGATGTACCAAAGTGTTACAGCTAAAATATGAGGGATCATGCAGTATGCTACTTCTTATGGATAGGTATAGTCAAAAGCTCAAGAGGACTTTTATGTTATTCAGTTATAGTTCATAAATACTCCTAATCTAGTTTTTAAACTACAAAAAAGAATCTAATTCATGCTGAATCAGACTTATACTCCCTAAAGTTGATATAATTTGCAAAGCAATCATTATCACTAAATTGCAAGTTCGGTACTGAACAACATGTTTTGCAGCACCTAAGATACATACATACGTACATGCCTCTGTGTGTGTTCCACAATAAATTTACATATAATTTTAGATTGGCTAATGCAAGTTCACTCTTCACATGCATTTACTTTAAGCACCAAATTATTATTAAATGCACACACATACATATATAGCAAAATATCCTTAAAAGATTACCATGTAATTGAGTGCATATAAGAAGTTGAAAGTTCGAGCCATAGTTATAACTTGTACACCCTTAAATTATTAAAAGCACGTTGGAGGTGGACGCAGTTATGTGCTCATCTTAGTTACATCCCACATATAACTATATGAAATATCTGCTACACTCGCATTTTTGATGTAGTGCATTAGATTCATTTAACAAATAACCACTCATGATGCTCACATGACTAATTATAATCACTAATTATATAAGTGTCAAGGTGCCATCATTAATACAATTAATTTTTTAAATCAATCTACAACAATTTATATTGAGAATCATACCCAAAACACCTATTAGGAAGCTTATCCAAATTGAAAATCGAATGTAAACAAATTCGAAAGATTATAACGTACATCAATATGAGTGAACGGTGTCTTTATTAGGCGAAAATACTGAACCCAAGTACAATGAAATCAGATTAAGACCAAATCAAACCAAAGCACAATAAAATTTGAACCTTACTGAGCTAAACCAGGTCAGTTTTCCTTGAACCGTATTGTTTTACTGTGCAAACAAATGCATGAAATAATGAAAGGTTACTGACAAATATATGTGTATCTTATATGAATTGCATGATTAACTAGGAAGTGATACTGTATTTGATAAAATTATATAATTTGTTTGTAGTTAGAGTACATTGGAAATAACCAAGCAGTTAATTACATTACTATTATCTAGGTGACAGGTCTAAAGTTACAAGAAAAATGACAAGATTAAACATTTATCGCATTAATATTACCATTTATCATATCTAATGAGGAAAAGCAATAAGCATTAGCATGGCAGTAAAGAAGTCTTACTACACTTTATTACATGGAGTAAGAATAAACTATCAACATTTATAACTCATGGTACTTTAACTACCATATATTATCAATTTGGCTTAATGGTCGATTCAGTTATGTAAATTGCTTAATCCAAATAGGACCAATAATAGAAAATTTTCAGCTTTGAATAGGGATGACAATGAAACAGGTTTAAGGTCCGAACCTGACAGATCATCTTTTATTTTGATCCATCAAGACCGACCCTATTAGATCATCAGGACAAGTAGATCTATGACTCGGTCTTGAAAGCCGTGGATCCCGGGTCGAGTCGAGGTTTGGCAAACTTTTCCCAACTCGCATTCTCTTGAGAGCTTTTAATATCAATTAATTATGATTTGTTGAACTATTTAAACATAAGTTTATATAATGAGACATCGTAATATTTTATTTAGTAAGTTCTAATATTTTGAAATATAAGTTGCATCATTGCTAATTGTATAACAAAATATGCATATTATTTGAATTGTAATCGAAAACTTCATGTTTTTTCTTCTCATTGTATACTCATAAATTTCTATAATCAATATAGTTTTTAATATATATCTTTCTTACATGTAAAAATATTATTATATGTTAATCGGAATACAACATTTGAGAAAACATAAAAAGATGCATCGAGTTTGGAGCGTATCGGGTCTTACCCGATCCGTACGGATCTCCGATTGGGGATAGAAGGGTACGAAAAATCCATCTCATTGTCATCTCGAGTTTTGAAGTATTAAATATAAATTCATTAGCGCTGATATCATGTTGAAATTCAAGATCCATCCACACATCCCTCCGTCAGGCAACATAAAGCTTTGGTCAACAACTTAAAAAAAAGAAATCTCTTGTTGTTACGTGCGTCGTGCGACCAAACTCGTATATATACCACTCTACCATTATTATTTTTCATGACGTTGGAATATTATTTCCAATTTGTGTTCATTACCCATGTACAATGCCAAGACAGCCAACAGTTATTATAAATAAAAACACTACAGAGATTTTTAGCGCGGGAATTTAATTATTTTAGTGCTTGAAGTGCCCCATATGGGAATAAATCAGGAACTGCTTAATAAATCAGGAACTAACTATTTAAATTGGTGTATTTTATGGCTTAAGGCACCCAAAGCCATCGCTTTAAATTTGCTTTCTTTATAAGATGCTTAAACTTTAATATGCATGTTGCTTACATATGATAAAAGTATTCGAGGGGCTTTAAAAAATAATATAGAAGATCGTGCTATGTAAAAACATGACAAATAGAGTTCTGAATACAGAAAAATCTATGGCAAAGATGCATGTAAAATGAAATAATAATCCTGCCATAACGTACGCTAACAAAGTTCTTATATTTTGATCTATCCTTTAACACAAGAAATTAATCTCTAGAAATTTAATGCTAACGTTTCTACGATGAGCATAAACAGAACGCAAATTAAAATTCTTCAACCATGCTAAAAATTACTCAAAATATGGGTTTAGGGTTTTCAATTTCTCCAAAAATGGGTCTTTAAATCTCAATATTGATGAACAACATGCCACAGACATGCAGAGAGTTTTATTTTATAAATCAACAAAATACACTTTTATTTTCACACACACATCCCTAAAAATTTGAAACATACTTGGATAAGCTCCATAAGGAAGTGCACGTCTTTGCTGTACAATTCTTCAGAAAGATAACCAACTGTTCTATGAACCATTGCTGCTAATGGGTTCTTCTCATCTCTTCCTATGTAGAATGTTTCTCTCCTAATCTTTTCTATGTGATCATACGCTGAATTACTTCTCTCCATTTTTGTCTTTATTTTTCCTCAACTTTTTCTTCACTGCATTCAGTAGTGGAGAAGAAAAGGGAGCATTTTAACCGATTTAAATTTTAAATCAACGCCTTAGCAGCTAAGGAATATGTACGGACCCAATTGACGTCTTTTCAGAATGTGTATTACATGAATTAACAAGAATTCGTAACATTATCGTATTAAAAAGTTTTTATATGGATTTTCCAAAAATCGTTCGCGCTTAAAATATGACAATGTTTCTTTCTTTTGCACAACCATGACAAAATATGTTTAAAAAAAGATAAATTTTCAAAAGAGACCAATTTTCAAAACAATTTGCAGATACAGGCTGGTTTTGAAACTAATTGCAGAAATAGACTTGTTTTGGCCAGCTCAGCGATAGCTGACCAAAGTTTAGAAAAAAATATAACGGGGCGCATTTCTGAAATGCGCCCCTTTGTATTTGCATTGGCGCATCTGCAAAATGCGCCAGTGCAAATCTCTGCATAAAACAGAAAGCAAAATACTAATGTACCCAACTCACTTTTTTTAAACAAAACAGTCTACTCCAAACTCCAATTCTGAACCTTCCTTCCATTCAGCTCAAAAATTGATCAATATCTACTTAAATCTCCAAAATATACAAGGATTACTAGTCGGATTATTTCTATCAGCTACTTGGCATCAATTTGAAGGTAAAAACTCAAACCCTAGCTTAATTTTTGGGTATTTTCATATTCTAACTTTCACATGTCCATCCTTTTATTTTTATGCTTTGTTATGTCATTAGTATTTGTGTAGTAATTGATTATTCTAAAATTAATAATGTTTTCTT
This sequence comes from Allium cepa, assembly GCA_030765085.1. Lineage (NCBI taxonomy): Eukaryota > Viridiplantae > Streptophyta > Magnoliopsida > Asparagales > Amaryllidaceae > Allium > Allium cepa. The sequence goes on along the minus strand of CM060941.1, from coordinate 206,354,130 downwards.
TTTTAGAAGTATGTCGGATTTCATCCCAATAATTTGCTACTTTGATGGAAAATTGGCTATAAAAGAAAACAATACACCGGTATATGTTGGTGGTAAACAAAAAGGGTCGAAGGTTAAAAAATTTTGCTCCTATCATGAACTAAAAGAAAAGGTGTATAGGGTGATAAAAATTAATTCACAAGAATATGATGTAAAACTAGTAAGCAAGTGGGTTGCTGATTCTGGATCTTCTGCTATCGACGTAAATGATGATGAAGATGTCGATGCTATGTTTTCCGTTAATATGAAAGTGATCGAATTATTTGTAATAAAAGAGGAGTTGAGACATTTTGAAGATGCAAATACCACTAATTTGAACCAACATTCTACTCAAATTCTTGATACTATTCCGAGTTATCCTTATCAGAGCATTCCAAGTCCAGTATTCCCTACTTGTGTAAATACAAAGTAAGTAATTTGTTAAAGTATTTACATTCGAGTAGTTGAAATTTATAGCGTTTTGATCTCATACTATTTTTTTCACAGTTCTACGATGCATCCGGGTGGTTCAAGCTCTAAATTGGCAAATGATCAATTTTTACACTCCGTTCCTACAAATGTTAGAGAGGTTAACAATGATGATGGAGGTCGTAGTTCACCGCATATAGATAGTATGCAAATTGCTTCAATGGATAATGATATGTCATGGATGCATAATATGGAAGTTAACAATGAAGCGCTAGAGTTTGAAATTAATCATGAGAAAGAAAATGAAATTAACGAAGCATCTTTGGTGGAAGAAGATGACGATGATAACGATGAACATATTGAATTTGAGATGCCTTTAACAGATGATTTATGTACTGCAAAAATTATGGCGGCTTCATTAATTGAAAATGTAACTCCTATTAGAGATGTTTTTACCTCAGAATGTGTTGATTCTGGTTTTCAAGTGGGAATGCAATTTCAAACAAAGGAAATACTTATTCAGCAGTTAAGTGAGTGGTCCATCAAGAATTCTGTTTCTTTTAAACCCATAAAATCCTGCAAAACAGAGTACACCGCGATTTGTAGTGTTGATAAAAATTGCCATTGGAGACTACATGCAATTGTCCCTAAAAAATCATTGATGGGGTGGTGGGAAATTAGAAAATATGATGGCAATCATACTTGTGTTAATCCGATTATTAATTCAAATCATAAACAAGCTACAAGCAGGTTTATTGCTAATAAAATACTTCCTTTTGTGAAATCGGATTTGAATACAACTCCTTCTGCGATTCAAGTGCTAATGGCTGAAACTTTTTTTATCAAAATCAGCTACTTCAAGGCATATAAAGCATTGCATAAAGCACTGGAGAGAGTTTTCGGAGATTGGGAAACATCGTATGCTGAGTTACCACAATATTTAACTACCATTAAAAAACATAATCCGGAACAATTTTCAAAGTTGATGTCGAAAGAATCACCAATGATAAAGTTCTTTTTAAGAGTGCATTTTGGGCATTTGGTGCATCTATTGATGGTTTTGCGCATTGTCGACCGTTGCTTTGCATTGATGGCACTCATCTATACGGTAAATATCAAGGTACGTTGCTAGTCGCGACTGGAGTAGATGCAAATGATGGTATATTTCCATTAGCATATGCAATCGTAGACTCTGAATCAAAAGATAGTTGGGATTGGTTTCTTAGATGCATGTACTACCATATACATAGTGTTCGCAATAGGTGTTTAACCTTTATATCCGATCGAATGAAAGGTATTCCGAGAGCATTAGATAATTGGCCACAAGAACACCATCACCGTTTTTGTGCTAGACATCTCAAAGCTAACTTTCAAGTTGCTGGATTTAGTCAAAAAAATTTAGTAGACTTGTTTTATTCATGTGCTAGTGCTACAGATGATTTGCAGTACAAAGAGTTAAGGGGACACTTGAAAACTATTGCTCCAGATGCACATGCTTGGATTGAAAGAAGTTTACGAGGTGCGGAGGAAAATTGGGCTCTATGCAAGGATAATGGTGGAAGATTTATGATGATGACAACAAATGTGTCCGAAAGTTTTAATGGAGTTCTAAGAGGCGCTCGTGCTTTGCCAGTTAAGTCGTTAGTAGCAAGAACGTTTTATCGTTTAAACAACTATTTCATGAAACGTCGTTCCGATGCCGAGGGATTTGAAACGCAAATGAGTCCAAAGTCGAAACTCTTTTAGCCAAAAGAGCAAAACAAGCAAGATCTTGCTCTATTGTTAGATTCAATCAAACCGAATGGCAAGTGAATGATCAATTTGGAAAAGCGTTTACAGTGACATTACAGGATAATATATGTAGTTGCACTTGCAACATACCTTTATTGCAAAAGTTGCCATGTTTGCATGTGATGGCCGCTTGTGCTCGAACCATTGGAGGAGCGAATAGATCATATTACGATTTTTGTTCAAAGTGATTTTCAGTAGAAAATTATAAAGCAAGTTACTCTCCAAGTTTTCATCCAATTCCAGATAGTAGATATTGGGATGCATATCACGGTCCGACCATATTGCCACCGCCTACAAAAAGAAAGACGGGACGTCCACGGTCGACAAGAATTAAAGGCATGATGGATAAAATGGGAGGAAGTAAACAAAATACTTGTAGTAAATGTGGTCAAAAGGGACATAAAAGATCAATTTGTCCGTCAAAATAATTTGCATATGTTGTAGTGTATGATTTGAACGTGTTGTAGCGAATGATTTGAATGTTGTTTGGATTGGATGTTAATCTTCAGTTTGTATGTTGTTTGGTTTGGATGTTAATCTTCAGTTTGTATGTTGTTTGATTACGTCAAATTGTGCAATGTTAATTTTCACTTCGTAATATGAATGCGTGCAACAGAATTGTATGGGCGAAATTTATAAAGCAGGTCTCTGTTGACAACAGAACTATATGGGCGCATTGTGCAGTTGCGCCTATAAAAATTTATGAGGACGCATTTGGTAAATGCGCCCCGTGTTGTATTTATGGGCGCATTTTGCAGTAGCGCCCACGAAAATGTGGGCGCATTTGGTAAATGCGCCCCGTCCTGTTAACATACCAGCCCAGCCAACCTACCTTCCTCATTTCCTCTCATCCCACCATTTCCCTCAAAATCCCTAAAACCCTAAATCTACTAAATTCGAAAATCCAACATCAATTTTAGTTATTTCTTCGTCAAATCTGTTGACCAATGGAAGGATCATCATCATCTTCTCAAGTTAGAGGTATAATCTTCAACTTTGTTTATCAATTTGGAATTTTAGCAATTTGGAATTTTAGCAATTTGGAATTTTATTTATCAATTTAGTTTTGCACCACCAAAATGAACATTGAGGCAAGTACATTCACTTACGTCAAAGCATTTACATCAAAGCAATTACATTCGTTTACATCAATTTGTTTAGATTTACATTCATTTACATCAATTTGTTTATATTTACATTTATTTACATCATTTGTTTACTTGAAGAGTTGGTACCCGGTCCCGTGAATGCAAGTGTTTTGTATCTTCAGAATGAACATCGAAGCAATGATAGGAACTTGATGCAGGTATTTTTCAAGAAAATTAAAATTACCATTGAGTGTTTGTTTATGCAAGTGTTTGTTCATGAACTTGATGCAAGTGTTTGTTTATGAATATGTAGAGTGATGAGCCACTTGAGTGTCATGATCATTCAAGCAAGTTAAAATTAATCAAGTCGAATACTCATAGAGTTCAACTTGCATTACAAAGAGCGGGATTCAGAGAAATATCTAGATTGGGTTTTTTCAAAATAGATCATGCACTAATTACTTCATTGGTAGATAGATGGAGACCAGAGACTTCAACTTTCCATTTCCCTACCGGTGAAATTACCATAACATTAGCAGATGTTAGTTGCCTTCTAGGTGTTACGGTAGAAGGAAATCCTGTTACAATCAGACAGCTAAGTAATTACGAAGATATTTGTCAACAGTGTTTAGGTGTGGTTCCACCTCGGAGTGAGATAAGAGGTGCAACAGTTAAGTTGACATGGCTTCGCGACATGTTTGCAGATGAGCCATCACCGGATGCTTCGGATGAAGAAATTGAATATCATGCGAGAGCTGTTATTCTACATCTAATATCTTGTCGTCTATTTCCCGATCATTCTAAAGGACGACTAAACCTTTTTTGGTTATTGTTTTTGCGAAATCTAGATGAGTGTGCACGATATTCTTGGGGCAGTGCTATATTGGCAACATTATATAACGAGTTAACAAATGTTGCACTCATGAAATCTAAATCGATAGCTGGTTGTCTCTCGCTTTTACAGGTACAATATGCATAGATATATTTGCTATAAACTCATATGTAATATTTAATTATAAAGTATTCAAAATTTTAATTTATTTCACAGCTTTGGGCATGGACACATCTTCCCATTGGTCGTCCAAATGTGACTTCATCCATGCAAATCGACAGAACATTGCCTTATAGTGCAAGGTAGTGAATTTCCAACTACATTTACATGTGTGTATTTTTGTATTAATAAAACTCTACTTGTATAACCATATATATAGGTGGTTTGGTTCGAGGAGTTGGGTTGAGTCTCCAAAGCAGGTGGCCACTTACTATCGCGACCAGCTCGACATGTTAACAGATGAAGTTGTTATATGGAATCCATATACACAGGATGTGCTAGTCGATCTTCCGCAGATATGTCTAAGTGGGATGCATAATTGGCTTTGTAAGACACCTATCATATGCATGCGAGATGTAGAAATGTATAATCCTGATCGAGTGATGCGACAGTTTGGTCTTCAGCAACACATACCCGATCCATGCGAACCAAAGCCGGATTTGGAGTTTGCTATCGTCCAGTGGAACGATAGACATAACCGTATCGTACACCAACAGCTTCCTACAATTCCTATTTCGAGATACATGACTTGGTATTGGTCGATTACTCGAAGATTCATTGTAGCAGATCGGACTTCTCACGAACGAGCATACACCACTCGTGCACCGCTTGAGCGAGATGTGGTAAATCTTCATATTATCGTGATATTTTTAGTTTGTTCGCTTGAATTATATTTCTAATTTTGAATAAATAACTTTAACTTGTAGGTCGATGTACTAGAGACGGTAGCAGGAGGGTTAGCTGATATCGGACATGGTAGAGTACCCGAACGAGAAGTCCAACCACGGTGCCTTGATTTGAAAAAACTTATTGACACGCTCCTTTTTAGAAATCGATTAACACGGTCAAGCTCTTCCGAACAAGCTATGCGGACTAGAGAGCGAAGAACTAAAAGAAGGCAAGATACACACCAATCGCAACCTGCTGGACCTTCTCAACCTCCACCTACTCAAGATGATCCAACTCAACCATGAGCACTCCTATTTTTAGTTTACTATTAATTTGCTTTTGTAATCGAACTATAACTTCTGCTTTAATTCGAATGTAATCGGATTTTAATTATGTTATGCTGGAGTTTATTTAATGATAGTTTTATTTGTTGGCTTTCATATTGATAAACGTTTGTTATCACTTAAGATGGTCCAATTGAATTTCGATTTTGTGTATTTTAATTCGAATTCGAATTGAAATATATAGTTTGCTGTCCAGGTTTGGCCAGCAAGTATTGCATTGGCGCATTTTGCAGATGCGCCAGTGCAAATACAAAGGGGCGCATTTTAGAAATGCGCCCCGTTATATTTTTTTAAACTATGGATATTTGCACTGGCGCATTTTGCAGATGCGCCAGTGCAAATACAAAGGGGCGCATTTCAAAAATGCGCCCCATTATATATCTTTTTAAACTTTGGTCAGCTCATCGCTGAGCTGGCCAAAACAAGCCTATTTCTGCAATTAGTTTCAAAACTAGCCTATATCTGCAAATTGTTTTGAAAATTGGTCTCTTTTGAAAATTTGTCCTTAAAAAAATAAAAATAATAACAATTGCACATCAACTAAGGGTGCATTCAACGTCGAAAATTAAAATGTGACAAATGGGTTAAATGCACCGTACCGTTTCAATGAAGCTGTTCGACGCAACAAATGGGATCATGAGTTTTTTCGAGAAAACGTCATACCTATCAATATCATGATTGGATCGACCATGCCATGCCATAAGAGAAATATTATCTTAACTGTGTTGATCGGATGAGGCCTGAATATCGGATGAGGCCTGAATAAAAATCAAAATCTTTTATTTCGGTATTGTTTATAACATGTATTTTTCTATTTTTTATATGAATTTCCATATGTCGACCTCCTCAACTAAATAGAAGATGCGAACTGTTGTGGATTGAAGCCCCCATAAAACGCTTTCTTTCATCAGCATTTTCTCTACACGGTCATACCAATTTCATCAACATTTCCTCAACTAAATCGTTCACGTTATTATTACTTTAATCTATATATTAAAAAAATCAATTTCAACACACAGCATATATAGCATGCTAATTGTAACGACCCGAGATTTGGATATTTAAAATTGAAATATTTAAATTGATTTTTAATATTTAAAAGTTAATTTTAACTTGAATTTCAAATATAATTGATAATTTAATTATTGAATTAAATAATTGGAAATTGGGTAAATTGTTGAATCTGGAGTTTTAAGCTTGTTAAAAATAATTTAAAGGCTTATAAAATTTATATTGATAATAATGAAGATAATAAAAGTTTTAAATTTGAATTTAAAAGTGATTTGTTCAGTTTTAAAAATATACCGCTTAAAAATGACATTTGAAAATAGTCTTCCGGGGCACAGTCTCGGATTTTGACGAAACTAGTTCCATTGAATTCGTAATAATATATTATTATCGGATTTTAAATTTCGTAACATTTGGAGTTATCGTTTGGCCATACGGGATATAAACGCGCTGAAATTTATATCGAAATTCAATATAATAATTGGATCCAAAAAACTACATTCTCCATACGATCGAATTAGGACTTGAAACATTTTCCATTGCGTTCGGAATAGGGATATAACATTATAAATGCCTAGTGGCACACGTCGATAGGAGGTCGAGATTTTAAGTTGCGAAATCGAGATGATTTAAATTTAAATAAATATATATTTATATTGATTGACATTTATATTCACATCAGAACTTTTTCCTTTCTCCTCAAATCACTATAGAAAGCTATTTTAACATGCAACTGTTCACCAACACGTTACTTTTTTTTTTAAATCACGACCCCCTTCAGTTGCACGATATAGTCCTCAATCAAAATAATATTGTTCGTTCGTTCTCTTTCTTCATTCGTTTTTAGGCCTCTTTCTTCGTCACGGTGATGAGAAAAAAATGGAAGATAATTTTGTTCATTCTCTTTCTTCGTCATGGTCGTTCTGGTGATCGTCGGCCTCATCTTAGGCCTTGGCGTGCTCCGCCATCACTCGACAACGATGCCAACACTAGGCCCATGACATCCAGACCGCGAAGCGCTGCCAATAGAATGATTTCCACCACTGCCATGTCAGCGTCGCCACTTCTCGATCTGCCTGGAGGTTCGGGTCTAGTTTCGTGAGAAGGGGGAGCTGCTGCGGACGGAATCTGGGAAGGTGCGGTTCAAGGAGATGGAGGTTCGACTAGCGTTGGCAGTGTCTTGATTGACTTGGAGTTAGGGCTTGGTGCTGTTTGTGGCAATTAGGGAGGGTGAGGCCGCGTTGAACTCGGGGGAAACATGTCGAGGCAGTTTGCAGTGGTCTATGGGTAAAGCTCGGCTATGGGATGCCGAAGAGTATGTCACAATTTGCTGTAGAGGGGTAGAGGCTATAGGAGTCGTGGTGAGGTCGTCCGAGCTTTGAGGTGAGGATGCATGACGTGGTCTGGAACTTGGTCGCGAGAGTGAGGTGAGGAGTAAGTTCTTAATTCTTTTGCATTAAGTTAAGTTGAGTATAAATAATCATTCAAGGACTAATCGATTCATTTATAAGTAATTTATTTAAATAAGGTAATTTACTAGTCAGGTATCATTAGTAATTTAGTTATAATTTCAAAAAAAAATCGATAACCTATATACATAATTTTTTTAATTACAATACAATTTCAATTACATCACAATTTTTCACCATACGATTGTCATTTAGATTTGCACCTCACTACATATCACTCATTCACTCGTATTTTATCTTCAACTATACTCCGGCCCGAATCCAGCATCTGAGTTATCTGTAAAATATACACTGACGCGGTAAAATTGAAAAAGAAATATTTGTGCAGTGTAAAATAAAATGTTTATTTTTTGAAAATATTATTTGCCTCAGTTATTTAGGTTGTTCGCCATCATTTAATTTTGAATTCATCAAACAAGAACAACTTGTGACATACACAATGTATCACTGTACATCCCACGAGGCCGTGCACACCAAAATACACTTGATAGAACTGCAGGGATAGGTGAGAACAAGGTCAAACCCAATCAAAAGCTTGGATTCAACTCAAGTGAAATACAAATAAAGTCACAACACGAGCACAAGTTCAAACCCGAGCCAAAGCTAGGTTCAACTCAGGTGCAATACAAAAACACAATTGTGTATACATGAATAAAACTCAAGTCAGTGCACCAGTGAAACAAGATCAGGTATAAGCATGGATGTGATAAGCATAATGAACACAAGTGACTTAAAGCACATGATGCAATACCACTGAATACAAGTGCATATATAAGCCCGAATGAGCAAGTGCACTAGGACAGCAGCTCTACACATAAGAGAATACAAGACTACACAGTCAATGGTTTAAATCACAAACAACTAGAGTCAATATCAAACCAAAACTGCAACCATACATGACTACCATAACATGAATGTCCAAGCTAGGTAGACAAGTGAAAAATGCATAACACATATATACACGCATATATACACACACATACACACATAGTGCTCGACAAATTACAAACTACACATGAAACCAGTAATCATAAGTTCAACAAAACATATGCATATGTGAAAACATAAAGACTACAGCTCCAAAGCAGACTACATGATGATGCCAGGAAGTGGATAGTGCAACCAAGTAACATTTATGTATGCAACTCGAAGCAAGAAGGTCAAAGGCACAAACACATCAGCTTCAATTGGAAACAGTTCAAGAATGAACCAACTATTAGTATTCAATCAGAGGCCAAGGCCACGACTAGATTCAAGTATACATGGGGAACAGAGCAGCACAGACTCGAAAAAAAGAAATTCAAGATGAATGCAAATCATCATTATGGAGTTCAACATAAACTGTATACAAGCTACAGACTTCAAGTACAATGCAACTGTTGAGTCACAAGTTTTATGAAAGTTTTGATTTCTGACAAATAAGGCGATCGACAAAACAAGGTCATTAGAGCTACATATGTTACTATAGATTATAGGTTGATTATTTGATATTGTAATAGTGATAAACTTGTTAAAATCTATCCTCAAATAATCATGCACCTCAATATAATCGATATATATATATACATTTTAAAAGCATTGCACATTCATTGTGCAAATTAACAGGTACCGGTCGACCGGTTAATAATCATATGGTCGACCGTTTCTGTGTAAAATGCACAATGAACATGCACACATGCACATAACGTATATATATTTTAAATTCCTGTCTACTGGTCACTTTTTAACCTGTCGACCGTTTTTGAACAGAAAGCAATTTTTCCAAAAGACACTTCTCTTCTCCAAAGGTTGCATCTCTTACCTTTCACCAAAGATCATATCTCTTAATGGCAAAGAGTTACAACCATTCTTATCTATATAAACTCATCCAATTCATTGATTAAAGAATAACGATTTCATATTCTTTTAATCTAATCTCTGATCTTAATTCTGCATTATAAAAGCTCTAAATTATTTATTGAATCTTTGAAACTATTTCATATCCTTTGATTCAATAATATACTTTCCTTAATCTTTTCAAAACATCATATCGCATACTTTGAGGATAAGATTATAGGAAGGGTGTACTGCTAGTGACAAATCCGTGTTTTTAAGAGCACAAGTTGTCAACAACAATTGTATTTGTTCTTTTGTTAAAGTCCTCTGTGTTGTAAGAGGCAAGTGTTGAAGTCCTCAGTGTATTAGAGGCGTGAAATCCCGTTCGGCTGTTCGGGTGTTGTAAACATGTTCCTCCGGGTGAAGCGAGCAAGTTAATAGTGAAAATCCAGATAGAAGTCTGGGACTGGACGTAGGACGGTGCTCCGAACCAGTATAAAAATCTCTGGTGTGATTTTTCTATTTTTTATTTACTATGCTATTATCATCTATTTCCGCATTTGTATTGTAATCCATATTACACGATCCGTGTATACTATATTAGCACATATAATTGTATACACACCGCACTTTCATTTGGTATCAGAGCACGGTCATCATATAACCATAACACAGTTATTTGATATATTATAGTAATATGGCAAATAACGTAAGTACTAGCACTCAAAACACCACTTACACGGAGGGTCAATCGACACAAAGACCTCCATTTTTCAATGGTCTTAACTATAGTTATTGGGCAACACGTATGTCATTCTTTATGCAATCAAATAGCTATGATGCTTGGAATGCCACTCAAAGAGAAATAGTGAATCCAACAACTGATTATTCAGAATGGACTGTAGCTGAGAAAACGGCAGCAGCTGTAAATGCAAGAGCAATAAATATGTTGTTCTGTGCATTAGACCAAAATGAATATAACCGTGTTAGTATCTGCACTACTGCATATCAAATTTGGCAAACACTAAAAATCACTCATGAAGGTACTAACAAGGTTAAACAAGCCAAAATAGCCATGCTAAAAAGTCAATTTCAAAATTTCACAATGAAACCAAATGAGACAATCAATGACATGTATTCACGGTTTCAAACTATTCACCATGCACTGATTGGCTTAGGACAAAAGTATTCTGATTTCGATGTTGTTTCAACAGTCCTACATTCTCTGACTAGTGAATGGGAAGGAAAAGTATTAGCAATCGAAGAAGCTAATGACCTTTCCGTCATGAAGCCAGATGAATTGATAGGAAATTTAATGTCCTATGAAGCAAATTTGCAGGCTAGAAAAGAACAGAAGGAAGAAAAGAAAAATGTAGCATTTCATGTTGAGAAAGATGAAAATGAATTAGATTCTGAAGACGAAGATTTGGCGTTCATTGCGAAAGGATTCAAAAAATTCTTAAAATATCGAAAAGCCAGTCGTTACAATAAAAGGAAACCTGGATCAAATAAACCATCTTCATCTGCTATAGAATGTTTCAACTGCCACAAAAAGGGACACATGCAGAAAGATTGTCCAGAACAAAAGAAGAAGTCAGAAAATGACAAATTCAAATATAAAAAGGACAAATCTAAGAAACGAGCTTTCTCAGTAACATGGGATGATTCAGAGACATCTTCATCAGAAAGTGAAAGTGATTCAGAGAATGAACAAGCTAATGTTTGTTTCATGGCAACAGAAGATGAGGTACAAATTCCTACATTTGATGAATTACTTGATATTAATGCTGAATTGATAGTCAAATATAAAGACATAAAACGTCAATTAAAAGTAGTCAAAGCAGATTTAAGTAGAGTAGAGCTTGAACGAGAAATGTTAAAAGATGAGAAGAAAATATTAGAAGAGGAACTTGAAAATATTCAAGAATCATCATCTAATGTTGATACTCAAATATCTCTTTTGAGTCAAGAAATAGAAACTCAAAAAGAGAAAAATAATGCTCTCACTACTGAAAATCATGAGCTTAAAGCAAAAGTCAAAATTCTAGACCTAGAAAAAGCTAGCTTACAAACAAAGTTTGATGACATTACTCAAAATGTTTCTAACTTTAACAAAGGTCTAGAAAACTTGACAAAAATCATTGAAAGTTCACAATCTATTTCAGACAAACAAGGATTGGGATATAACAAACAAGAAACCAAGAAACATCTTGGAAATAAAAGGAAAAAGAAAGTACAAAAAACTGAAGCTAAGAAAAATCTTAGTTTATTATATTCCAAACCAAAACCAGTTGTGAAATTTCAAAAGAAAAATGTCAAGACTATCAAAATATGGGTTCCTAAAACAAATAACAATTTGATTAGGAACAAATACATTCAGCAATTCATGAATACTGTGCATTTTAATAACAATTATATATATAAAGGGGATACCGGACCCAAATGGGTTTGGACTCCTAAGACCTAACTCTTAGGACCCTATAAAAAGTGGGTACCATGGACTTAATTCTATTTTTTGCAGGTCCCACTTAAGAAAAGAGGAAAATGGATATTGGACAGTGGTTGCTCAAAACACATGACGGGAGACAAGAGTTTATTAACAAATATTACATATTCAGATGGTGGCTCCATCACTTTTGGAGACAATTCAAAAGGCTATATCATCGGCAAAGGCGATGTGAGCAATTGCGGTACATCTAACTTACCTCTTATTACTAATGTCATGCTAGTTAGAAATTTGAAACACAATTTGCTAAGTATTAGTCAGTTATGTGACAAGGGTTTTATAATTTCATTTTCAAATAATAAGTGTAGTATTTTAGATAAAGACCATAATTTGGTTTTCGAAGGTTATAGAGACAGAAATATATATATTTTGAATATGAACATTAATCATAATTCAGATATGTGTCTTGTGGCTAATGACAATGATCCATGGCTATGGCACAAACGCTTCTGTCATATAAACTTCAGAACTATTGACAAGCTAGCCAAAAACAATCTAGTTAGAGGACTACCCAAAATGAGTTTTAAAGTTAACAACATTTGTGACGCATGTCAAGTAGGAAAATTGACCAAATCATCTTTTAAATCCAAGAAAGTCATATCAACATTACAACCACTTGAGTTACTACACATGGATTTATTTGGACCTACTAGAGTTCAATCAATAAATCACAGCCAATATGTGCTTGTAATTGTTGATGATTTCTCTCGTTATACATGGACAATTTTCTTAAAAAATAAAAGTGACACTTTCGATCATTTCAAATCTTTCGTCAAAAGAATTCAAAAATTAAAAGGAATTAAAGTTAAAAATATTAGAAGCGATCATGGCGGAGAATTTGAAAATAATGAATTTGAACATTTTTGTACAAAGAAAGGTATATATCATAATTTTTCGTTTCCCAGAACTCCACAACAGAACGGAGTTGTAGAACGGAAGAACCGAACTTTACAAGAATGTGCAAGAACATTATTGAATGGAACCACCTTACCAAAACATTTTTGGGCAGAAGCTGTGGCAACTGCCTGTTATGTTTTGAATCGTGTATCCATAAGACCTCTTACCAAGAATACTCCTTATGAATTATTTAACAAAAGGAATCCTAAAATCTCATACTTCAAAGTTTTTGGTTCCAAGTGCTTTATTTTAAATACAAAAGACCAGCTTGGCAAATTCGATCCAAAGGCCGATGAAGGAATATTTGTCGGTTATTCGGAACGAAGTAAGGCCTATCGGATATTTAATAAACGAACCAAAACTATTGAAGAATCACTTCATGTCTCTTTTAACGAAATCTATCAGCACCCTCACACTATATCAGATGATGACGAATCAATAGTCACTGACAATCAAATCATCACAAATATTGATTCTGACTCGGAAATAGTTATTGAGAATATTCCTCAAATATGTGAGTTACAATCACCACCAAGAATATTAAGAGACCATCCGCCTCAAAATATAATCGGTGAAATAACATCACATGTCAGAACAAGGAGTCAACTCAATCAAATGGGTCATGTCGCTTTTCTCTCAAATATCGAACCTAAGAATCCAAAAGAAGCTGCTACAGATGATTATTGGATCATTGCCATGCAGGAAGAACTAAATCAGTTTGAGCGCAATGACGTTTGGGAACTTGTTCCAAGACCAACTGATCAGTCAGTAATTGGTACTAAATTGGTCTATAAAAATAAGGCTGACGAACAAGGAAATATCACCAAAAATAAAGCAAGATTAGTAGCACAAGGATATAATCAGGAAGAAGGTATCGATTATGAAGAAACTTTTGCACCAGTTGCTCGACTAGAAGCTATTAGAATCCTATTATCTTTTGCTTGTCACCATAATTTCAAACTTTATCAGATGGATGTCAAAAGTGCTTTTCTCAATGGATTTATCAAAGAGAATGTCTATGTCGAACAACCTCCTCTGTTCATACATGAAAAATATCCTGACCATGTGTTCAAACTTAAGAAAGCTCTGTATGGTTTAAAACAAGCACCCCGTGCTTGGTATGAACGACTACGTAGCTATCTTATTAGCTCAGGATGTCAAATAGGCAAAGTCGATCAAACTTTGTTTATTAAACATTCTCGAAAAGATATTCTAGTTATCCAGATATATGTGGACGATATCATCTTTGGTTCAACAAACGATAAACTTTGCAAAGAATTTGCAAATATTATGACCAAAGAATTCGAAATGTCTCATATGGGAGAACTATCTTATTTTCTTGGACTTCAAATAAAGCAACTTTCAAATGGCATTTTTATTAATCAAGAAAAATACTGTGAAAACCTTATCAAACGCTTCGGATTAGAAAATACATATGGTAAACCAACTCCTATGAGTACAACTACACATCTTGACAAAGATGAAAGTGGTAAGAATGTTGACCAGAAATTGTATCGAAGCATGATTGGTTCTCTTCTTTATCTTACAGCTAGTCGTCCAGATATAATAATGAGTGTTTGTTTATGTGCTCGTTTTCAAGCCGATCCAAAGGAATCACATCTACGAGCAGTGAAACGTATAATTCGTTATCTTAATAATACCAAAGATTTCGGTCTTTTTTATCCAAAAGAATGTCCATTTGAATTAGTATCATATAGTGATGCTGATTTCGGTGGCTCACGAACGGATAGAAAAAGTACAAGTGGTACGTGCCATTTTATTGGAAAATCACTTGTCTCTTGGTTCAGTAAGAAACAGAATTGTGTTTCACTATCAACATGTGAAGCTGAATATATATCAGCAGCTCTTGCTTGTACTCAAGTACTATATATGCAACAAACACTTCAAGATTTTGATATTCATTTATCAAATTCTATTATATACTGTGATAACACTAGTGCTATAAATCTCTCTAAAAATCCAGTAAATCACTCCAGAACCAAACACATTGATATCCGTCATCATTTCCTTCGAGATAATATTGACAAAGGAAATATATGTCTTGAATATGTTCATACTGACAATCAATTAGCAGACATTTTTACTAAGCCTCTACTCGAATCTAATTTTATTAGATTACGAAGAGAGCTTGGTTTAATTTCAAGAAAAAATCTTGACTAAGTAATTTCTAAAGAACGTCTTCTTGTTAGTTATCCTTTAGTTATTCTTTTTAGTTATCCTTTAACTTTAACTATTGCATAAACTATATTTTTCTTACATTAAATATAAGCCACTGCTTTATTTAATGGTTAAATTCTCTTTACTCATTTTATAAATTCAGTTTTAAAAAGAAAGCTATTTTTAGATTTACAATAAAATTTCTGCTTATGTTTTCTTGGTTAACATTTATCATTAACTCACATCCATAGGTTTATACTCAAAAAAAAACTTGTATATAAGCTTGCAAAAATTTTATATTTTGATCATCTTTTCTTTTTATCTAACCATAATATTCTATACAACATACAATATGGCTCACATTTGTGATAAATGTGCTCAAGAATCATACATTTCAATTACGAGTTCTGAGTCGGAGGAATTTTACTCTCCTACAACTCCAAAACAAAAATCAAGTTGTCATCATCAATGCTCTTGTATGTCTGATAAAACTCCAAATTCAAAACGAGTGAAGCGGACACTATTCTATTCTCCTCGTACCAAAGCTCAAATCGATGAGATACACCACTACCAGAAACATCAGATAGACCTTCAAAGACAACTCCATTACGGGCAAAGTCAACTTTATCACGAGCAACAACGGACGTCGGCACGATTGTCCGTTTTAGAAAAGTTGGCAACATTTTTCTACGGTTCCAACAAAAATGACGTGCATGAACCAATGCCGTCTAGGCCGTCAACATCTAAAAGTCCTAACTCATGGGATCAGAACTATGAGAAGAATGAAGGAGCTCAGAAACAATGGAGTCCATGGTCGAAACGTATTGAAGGAAACAACGATAATTCTAATGACGAATTTTCTCATTAGATTTATATATAGTTATTATATCTTTATCTATCTCTTGTGTAATGACGGTTATATTTTGTATTACGTATAAAATATAATATATATTGGTTGATATATGATAAAAACTTGAAAAATAAACTTAAATTTCACAGCAGACCAAAACCGGTCGACCGCCCCTGTTATAGCCGGTCGACCGTTTGCTCTCTGGTTGAAAACGGTCGACCGGCCAAAATCAGTAGGTCGACCGGTTGTCGTATTTTCAGTTTTTTATATAAACCTATGCGTCATTTTTCCCTCTACCCTCATTCACTCTTTACTCAAACTGTTCTCTTACCCCAAATCACAAACCCTAGTTTCCATTTTTCAATTCCCAAATCACAAATCCTCCAACAATGGCTCCTCCTCAAAAGAAATCAAAGAAAGGAGCAACCTCTGAAACTTCATCTCTTACCATCTCCGTCAAAAAATGGCTTCAAACTCTAATTGCTGTAACAAGATGGAATCAGATGACAAATTACAAGTTTCATCCAGGCTCTTTCATCAAATTTGATGATTTCACGGCTTACGGAGTTCGGAGGTTAGCCAATAATGCCAACATTACTCCATTAATAGATTTTTCTGCAAATAGTGTGGAGATAAATCATTTGATGATCAAATTATTTTACGCCAACATGAATCTTGATGAATATCAACCTGATAATCCAAACGGCGTCATCTGGTCTGTGGTCTGTGGGAAGCAAATTTTTCTTACTCATGCTAGAATTGCCTCTATACTTGGTATACCTAATCGAGGCGAAGAGTTTTCATCTACCTTCTGCGAAGTCTTCACTCGAAATAGTACCAGTCATCAGTTTATAGAAGACAATAGTGATGGCACTAAGTCTATTGGACTTCGACCGACAGCCAGGTTACTTCATCGGGTTTTGATGCATTCTCTTTTTCCTAGACTTGGAAATTATGATGCAGTGTACAAAGAAAACTTCAAGGCACTCTATGCTATCTATGGTGAAATCCAAATCAATTGGGTTCACGTGCTTTTTGATGAAATTCTCAAGGTAAATAACTCAACCCGGCCTCATTTCTTCTACAATGAATATATCATGAGACTTTTGTTAGCTTGTGGGGTCAATCCTCCTGATTCTGCAACCTCAAAACCAAAATGCATTGATTCCATCACCATCAAGCGAATGAAGCTTCCTCCACCTTATCTTGAGATTATGCCTTTTGAAGAATGGCAACAAAGAGGACCAAGGAAACAACGAGCAACTTCCTCTCGTCCTCGTTCCGATGAAGTAGAACTTTTAAAATCAAAGTCATCAACAAAAGAATCACTTGAAACAATAGCGCGTAACCAATTTTTGCTTGAATCACGTCTCAAGCGCATGGACTCTAAAATCGATAAGCGCTTCAATAATTTCAAGTCATTCTTCGGTATGCTATGGGATGCTATATCATGTTCCACATCCACCTCTGTTCAAGCACAAGACCCAGGAAAACGTCCTGCTGCTCCAGTTTTCACCTGGACATCATCTGACGAGTCTACAGGAATGAGTGGTCATGGACATGGTGAATCATCTAGAGGGCACAATGATGAGGAAGAAGAAGATGATGATGACGACGACGATGATGATGATGAAGAGGAGATACGATCTGCTTCATCCTAGATTCTATTATGGTTTAGCTCTTTAAAAACATTCATCGACACTTGTACTAAATAGTGTCGTTATCTATGATTTTCATTTGACATTATGTTCTGTAGTAAACTCTGTTATGTTTTTGATGTGTTAATGATTTATTTTTCTATATCATATTCATTCTATGCATATCATATTCTAGTATCTGTTACTCCTTTTTGTCGATGACAAAGGGGGAGAAAGGGCTAACAATTGCTTGCAGGAACATACATTTATAAGAATTCAAAGAGAAAGAGATCACATACTCAGGGGGAGATTCAGATTTGCAGATATATATTGTCATCAATCAAAAAGGGGAAGAATGTTGAGTCACAAGTTTTATGAAAGTTTTGATTTCTGACAAATAAGGCGATCGACAAAACAAGGTCATTAGAGCTACATATGTTACTATAGATTATAGGTTGATTATTTGATATTGTAATAGTGATAAACTTGTTAAAATCCATCCTCAAATAATCATGCACCTCAATATAATCGATATATATACGTTTTAAAAGCATTGCACATTCATTGTGCAAATTAACAGGTACCGGTCGACCGGTTAATAATCATACGGTCGACCGTTTCTGTGTAAAATGCACAATGAACGTGCACACATGCACATAACGTATATATATTTTAAATTCCTGTCTACTGGTCACTTTTTAACCTGTCGACCGTTTTTGAACAGAAAGCAATTTTTCCAAAAGACACTTCTCTTCTCCAAAGGTTGCATCTCTTACCTTTCACCAAAGATCATATCTCTTAATGGCAAAGAGTTACAACCATTCTTATCTATATAAACTCATCCAATTCATTGATTAAAGAATAACGATTTCATATTCTTTTAATCTAATCTCTGATCTTAATTCTGCATTATAAAAGCTCTAAATTATTTATTGAATCTTTGAAACTATTTCATATCCTTTGATTCAATGATATACTTTCCTTAATCTTTTCAAAACATCATATCGCATACTTTGAGGATAAGATTATAGGAAGGGTGTACTGCTAGTGACAAATCCGTGTTTTTAAGAGCACAAGTTGTCAACAACAATTGTATTTGTTCTTTTTTTAAAGTCCTCCGTGTTGTAAGAGGCAAGTGTTGAAGTCCTCAGTGTATTAGAGGCGTGAAATCCCGTTCGGCTGTTCGGGTGTTGTAAACCTGTTCCTCCGGGTGAAGCGAGGAAGTTAATAGTGAAAATCCAGATAGAAGTCTGGGACTGGACGTAGGACGGTGCTCCGAACCAGTATAAAAATCTCTGGTGTGATTTTTCTATTTTTTATTTACTATGCTATTATCATCTATTTCCGCATTTGTATTGTAATCCATATTACACGATCCGTGTATACTATATTAGCACATATAATTGTATACACACCGCACTTTAAGCAACAACTTCAACTAGTGCACAGTGCAGACTCGAATGAACAGTGGACAGAAGCTCAACAATGAACCAGTTCAAAAAGGCAAAAGTGGTGCACAACAACTATACATGAAGATCATCAGGGATGCAACTCAACTCAAATCCAGACAACATGAAGTATGAATGCAATGACCAGAGTAACAATCATATCAAGTTGCATCAGAGGCGTGCACAACAACAACAAATGGTTTCCAAGCAATGTAAATGAACATACATGAAAAATATGTATCAAAACCTGACATGTAGTGATACAAGTAGCAATATGCAGTGACAACCAAAATAGTGCAAACTAGCTCGAAGCAACAACAAATGGCAGACAACATGAACATAGATGTACAAAGACTTCAGTGAGACAACACACATGTATATACATGGTACATACATACGAAATAACATCAGACTCAAGTAAATCATCATAGAAAAATGCAATGACCATGGCAACTCCAAGCAGACTCAAATATCATATGCACTGGCTCAAAAGAAATGCAACATGAAGATAGAGTGAGTGGATGTATACATATGTAGCAGGTAGCAAATGTCACAATGACTTCAACATCAAACCAGATAAATGCAACGATTCAGTGCATTGCAGTAAGGACAACACAAATGAATTAACATGAATGCAAAGCATTCAAGAGGAACAGAACAGCAGTCAACATAAATTCAAAATGCCAAAACCATGCTAAGGTAATATCGAACAAGTCAGTGCCGAGATCAAAACACGTAGCAGGTGACACAAAATTAAACGAGTCAAAGCCAGAGCTACAAAATCTATAAACAGTTTGATAAGTCAACGAAGAGATGAAAGAACACAAATCAAGCCGAAGTCAAACCAAAAATTGACGGAGCAGGTTGAAATTCATGAAGCCGTGATAATCAAGTAAATAAAAAATATACGAATTGAACTAGTCAGGATTAATCACAAGCAACCAAGCATAATCGAATGGCCAAGCTAAAGTTTCAAAAGAATTCAAATAAAATATATACGAACGAGATTATAGGATTCTGAATCCTATATAACCCAAGTCGTCATCGGCATTCACAATATTCGAGGTTAAGAAACAACAGAGAGGAATAAATCATTCAACTCGAATCAAAGTTGAGTATAATATAAATCGAAAAAGGGATAAATGTACCAATTCAAAGAATCATTCAATATCGACAAGTTGAAGCAGTCGAAATTGAACAAAGTAGCAATCAATCCAAAGCAAACTCATATCTCAATTGAAGCAAAAGAACAAGTGGAGACTTCAACCCACAAAACCATAAATCAGAAAGAGGAACGAACGAGTAAAAAAGGAAGCAGCCATTTTTCAACGCAAAGAAAGTCGGTCGATAATACAAAGGGAAAAATGGGGAATTCACTTTTATTTCTTTTGGGCTTTTTGTTTTTAAATTAGGGTTTTTTTGTTTTAAATTGTTTTTAATTTGTATTTTTCTTTTAAACATTTGTAATTTTCTAGTCGTGTGACCAGGGACAAACTACGGGGTGTGGTTTAAGAATTCGCAACTCAGTGGCTAAGTTGTGGCAGGGTTTTAACATAGAATTAGGTTAGTCGATAACTGGTGTCGTGAGTTTATGTGTGTAAGCATCTGACTAATTAGTTGCTAGTGGAAACCTTGGGGACAGCACGTAGGCAAGGTTTTGCCGAAGCTGGGTAAATCTATGTTGTTCTATCTCTGTTTTTTATTATTCTGCTATTATCTGTGCTACTATTATTCTACTATATCTGTGTTGCAATTATTTTATATACTTCCGCAATAAATTTTTATAATTATTAGGATCGCCCTATTCACCCCCCTCCCTATAGGGTGAAATTGATCTTACAAGTGGTATTAGAGCTAGGAACAAAAACAAATTTTGTTTTAAAATTTTTGAATTTTCAAAAACCAATTTTTGTTTTAAAAATTTGAATTTTTAAAATGGCTTCTTTTAATAATGATTTTGCTGAAGGTCAATCCATAGTTAGACCATCAATATTCAATGGTGAATATGCTTACTGAAAAAATAGAATGAAAATTTTTCTGAAAACTATTGGTGCTTGAAATATTGTCGAGATGGGTTATAGAGCACCAACTATAGTTATAGATAATCAAGAAATTGAAAAACCGAAGGATCAATGGACAGATCTAGAAAATAAACTATAGAATGCTAATGCTAAAGCTATGAATTCTATTATTTATTCATTGGATCAAATTGAATTTAATCGTGTCTCACGTTGTCTAACTGCGCAAGAAATATGGCATACACTCGAAGTGACTCATGAAGGAACGTCTCAAGTCAAAGAATCTCGCCTTGTCATTCTTAGTAGCGAATACGAGAACTTCACAATAGCCAAGGATGAAAATGTCAAAGAGATGTATAAACGACTTTCCAATCTCATACACAAATCAAAAGCTCTCGGAAAATCATACACAGAGTTGGAAATAGTCCGAAATATGCTCAGAGTCCTTCCACGAAGTTTTGAATCAAAAGTTAATACCATTCAAGAATCAAAAGATTTGAAACAAATTAAAGTTGAAGAACTCATCGGAAATCTCACAACTTATGAGTTAGAAATGAAATTCAAGGAAGAACGAGAAGAAGGTGATACTCGAAAGAAATCAATAGCTCTTAAAGGAACAATAAAAAGTGATGATGATGATGAAGCAGCTGAGCTGGCGCAACTAATAAAGAGATTCAAAAAGTGGAACCGCAAATACGGAAATCCAGCTCTAAATCAACAATTGAAAAGCAAAATAGTCAAAGCACTAGACAACTCAGAAGAATATGAGATCATTTGTCACAAGTGCAACAAACCCGGTCATATCAAGCTAAATTATCCTCAGAATCAATTCAGCTAAGGAAAGAAATGAAAAGGAGAAGTTTTGCAGCCACTTGGGATGACACTAATAAATATGATAAAAGCACTGGAAGTGAGAGTAAAAAAGCCGATCTGTGCCTTCGACATGATATAACTGACAGTGATGATGACGAGCCAAGTGAGGTATCAAAACTTACTCAATCAGAATTATATATATTTTTTCACTAAGTAAATGGCTGTTTCGAACGACTTAGGGAGAAATACGCTAAAATTGAATCACAAAGAGATACTTTGATAGATTTAAATAAACAACTTGATCAATTAGTTCAAAACTATCAACTCAAGAGCCCTAATTGTGAAAAGTGTCCATCATTCGAAGAAGAAATTAAAAGTCAGAAATTAAAATTAAATCGCTTGAAAATGAAATTTTATTTTGAAAGAAAGTGAAAATACTAGGAGAGAAAATTCTATTAAAAAGTGCACACAATTATTGAATGAAAATGAATCTCTCAAAACACAAGTCCAACAACTGTCTACGACTTTAAGAAAATTTTCAAAAGGAGAAAGATCATTAAATATGCTATTAGGGAGACAAACTGTTAATACAGATAGACAAGGACTTGGATATAATCAATCCGAACATGTTAGAAGCAAAATTAATCAAGTCAAATCCGAGTGCACAATTTGTATAAAAATTGGATACAATCAAAACAACTGTTGGTATAGACCCAAACACGTGAAAACAATATCAATTTGGGTTCCGAAAGGCACGAATACAAAATTCCTCAAAGTCAAACAAATCTGGGTGCCGAAAGGAACATATATAAATAGTTTTGGGTCTACACAAATATATTTTTATAAATCTTTTGCCACTAACAAACATGGACCTATAAAAACAAATAGGTCATAAAAATCTTCTTTCGTGTAGGTGTGGTGGCAGGCTAAGGAACAACAATAGTGCTTTCTGGATTTTGGTTATTCCAGGTACACGAAGGGCTGCAAATCAAAGTTCCTTAGCCTAGTACAAAATTGGCAGAATCACAATGGGAAAACAACGAAAAATTATCGTAAAGGTAAAATAGGTAACGGTACATCTATCTTGAAAGATATATTAAATGTGATAATCTGCACCATAATCTGAATTAAATCAGTCAGTTATGTGATGAGGAAATGAATGTTAATTTTGATTCTGACTTATTCAAAATTGTTGGCCAATTATCTTTTATATGACAAGAACACTTTGAACTAGTTCATATAGATTCATTTGGAATAATGATATTGCAAGTTTAGATAATAAGAAACATTGTCTTGAATTGATTTTTGATTACTCTAGATACACGTGGATATATTTGCTTATCATACTACTTCTGGATCGGACACTATGTTCACTATTTGTAAATTTGCACGACTTCAATTCAAATCCAAAAGAATTTCATATAAAAGCTGTTAAAAAAGATTACACACTTCACGGTCTGGTCTATAACATCCAACTAATGATAATCTTGAGTCAAAAGGAAATTTGGATGCAGATTACACTGAAAATCTAGTTGATAGAAAAATTAATAGTGGAACATGATTTATATTGAGACGTTCAGTAGTTGCATCGATTTTCAAAGAAAATATCTGCATATTTTTATTTCACTTAATTTTCAATCAGCATACATTTTTTATAAAACCCCTTTCAGAAAAAAGTTTTTGTTAACCTTGTTTCAGATTAGTCATTTTAGAAAATTTGATTTTATAATTATTTATGTATTTGATTTTAAATTACTACATTAACTAATCTGACTTCCTACTGATTATCGAAAAGATAAATAGTAATTAAAAAATTGATAAGGGTTGATATTAATCATATATTATAACTTGAGACAATATATCTAATAAATTTCTTTAAAAACTTTAAAAAATATTTATAATAACTTTTGATGGGTAAAAAGTCCATGACCATCTCTATTGCTATTATATTTCTAACGACCATCACTCATCAAAACCAAATATAGTAAGTCAATATGTGGTATTTTAAATGGGAAATCATTCGTTTTTCATTTATTATATTTTTAGCAATAAAAACATCCAAAGTATTCACTCTTATTTAAAAGTCCTAACGGTTATGCATACGTGGATTACTTGGAAATTTTGATTATGTGCTTTCATGCTCATTTAAAGTCCTCACGGTTATGCATGTATGGAACACATATCAAAATTGATTATTAAATAGACAAGTTGATTCTAATCACATTTAAAAGTCCTCACGGTTATGCATGGTTAGAAGATGCTTGAATTCACTTTTTTTTTAAATTTGGAATACTACTAATCTCATTTAAAAGTCCTAACGGTTATGCATGGTTAGTAGATATTGAAATTCCTAATATAAATATACCACAAGTAGACACAACTATATGGTTTTACATCATCCATATCATTATAAAGTGGAATATGCGCCTAACAGAGTATTTATGAATTTTGTTTGTTTTTTTTATACTGAAATTTAATATTTATACTCGATTGGGTATTAACATTGTATTAATGTCTATCACTTTATCTCTATTTTTCTAACACTATTACTATTTTGCTGATAACAAAAGGGGGAGAGAAAAGTTATGATTTTGGAAAATAAAGGTCAAATACTTTATTTTTTATTTTCTATTTGCATCTAGGTTCATTTGCATATTTTTATTTATTTTCATGCATATATGAAAAGGGAGTTTTGTTTTAGAGAGGGAGAATTCAAATAGGGGAGCAAATTGAATGATCAAACACATTTAATAAATTCAAAATCTTAAATATATGTTTGTTATCATCAAAAGGGTGAGATTGTTGAATATGCTAGTATATGATTTTTGTTTGATGATAATAAACATATATATATTCATCATTTATTTGTCAATGTACTATTTTATTTTCACATAATTAAATAAATATTTGCTGAATAAAATAAATAACACAGAGTTTAAATTCAAATAGATATTTTACTCAAACAAATATTTTATTACAATTTTGAATAGTACAAATTTGAGCTCTCATTATATATACAATTTTTGATTACAATATAATTTTGATTACATCACAATTTTTCACTATACAATTGTCATTTACATTTGCACCTCACTACATATCACTCATTCACTCGTATTTTATCTTTAACTGTACTCCAACCCGAATCCAGCATCTGAGTTATCTATAAAATATACACTTGACACAGTAAAATTGAAAAAGAAATATTTGTGCAGTGTAAAATAAAATGTGTATTTTTTGAAAATATTATTTGCTTTAGTTATTTGGATTGTTCGTCGTCATTTAATTTTGAATTCATCAAACATGAACAACTTGTGACATGCACATTATATCACTGTATATGCCACAAGGCCGTGCACACAAATATACACTTGACAAAAATGCAGGGACATGTGAGCACAAGGTCAAACCCAATCAAAAGCTAGGATTCAACTCAAGTGAAATACAAGTAAGTCACAATACGAACACAAGGTCAAACCCGAGCCAAAACTAGGTTCAACTCAAGTGCAATACAAAAACACAATTGTGTACACATGAATAAAACTCAAGTCAGTGCATCTGTGAAAGAAGATCAGGTATAAGCATGGATGTGATAAGCATAATGAACACAAGTGACTCAAAGCACATGATGCAATACCACTGAATACAAGTGCATATATAAGCTCGAGTGAGCAAGTGCACCAGGACAACGGCTCTACACATAAGAGAATACAGGACTACACGGTCAATGGTTTAAATCACAGTCAACTAGAGTCAATATCAAACCAAAACTGCAACCATACATGATTACCATAACATGAATGTCCAAACTAGGTAGACAAGTAAAAAATGCACAACACATGTATACACGCATATATATATATATATATATATATATATATATATATGTATGTATGTATGTATGTATGTATGTATGTATGTATGTATGTATGTATGCATGTATGTATATACATGGTGCTCGGCATATTACAAACTGCACATGAAACCAGTAATCATAAGTTCAACAAAACATATGCATATGTGAAAACATGAAGACTACAGCTCCAAAGCAGACTACATGATGATGCCAGGAAGTGGATAGTGTAACAAAGTAACATATATGTATGCAACTCGAAGCAAGAAGGTCAAAGGAACAAACACATCAGCTTCAATTGGAAACAGTTCAAGAATGAACCAACTGCAAGCATTCAATCAGAGACCAAGGCCAAGATTAGATTCAAGTATACATGAGGAACAGAGTAGCACAGACTCGAAGAAAAGGAATTCAAGATGAATGCAAATCATCATTATGGAGTTCAACATGAACTGTATACAAGCTACAGACTTCAAGTACAATGCAACAACTTCAACCAGTGCATAGTGTAGACTCGAATGAACAGTGAACAAAAGCTCAACAATGAACCAGTTCAAAAAGGCATAAAGTGGTGCACAGTAACTAAACATGAAGATCATCAGGGATGCAACTCAACTCAAATCCAGACAACATGAAGAATGAATGCAATAGCCAGAGTAACAATCATATCAAGCTGCATCAGAGGCATGCACAACAACAAAAAATGGTTTCCAAGCAATATGCATAAACACACATGAAAAAAATGTATCTAAACCCGACATGGACTGATACTAGTAGCAATATGTAGTAACAACCATTAAAATGTAAACTAGCTCGAAGCAATAACAAAGTGCAGACAACATGAACATAGATGTTCAAAGGCTTCAGTGAGACCACACACATGTATATACACAGTGCACACATATGAAATAACATCAGACTCAAGTAAATCATCATAGAGTGGATGTATACATATGCATTAGGTCGCAAATTTCACAGTGACTTCAACATCAAAACAGACAAGTGCAATGATTCAGTGCATTAAAGCAAGGATAACATAAATGAATTAACATGAATGCAAAGCATTTAAGAGGAACAGAACAGCAGTCAACATAAATTCAAAATGCCAAAACCGTGGTCAGGTAATATCGAACAAGTCAGTGCCGAGATCAAACCTGTAGCAGGTTATACAAAATTGAACGAGTCAAAGCCAGAGCTATAAAATATATAAACAGTTCGATAAGTCAAGGCAGAGATGAAAGAACACTATGATGGCCCACAAATCCGTAACCCTTTGAGCCGACAATATTCTTCATCAATTCAACTCAAAGTGGACGAAAATACGAGTCTTTAGGGTTAAAGAAGAAAGAGGTAGAAGAAGAAGATAAAAACAACATCAGAGTCTCACAATCGCAGCGGAACAAAATACAATATATAGTAATAGCTTTTAAATACAAAGAAATATGTACTATTATATATACATACCATTATCAGAGTACAACCATCATTCATCAGTTTGGAAAGCTTATTATCTTTCCTTACACAGAAAATAGTAATTCAAATATGGAGATATGTCTCTGTCATCCAGCTCGCCTCCTAAGCTCCATAGTATATCATCCTGAATCTGTTCAACT
Organism: Allium cepa; assembly: GCA_030765085.1. Taxonomy (NCBI): domain Eukaryota; kingdom Viridiplantae; phylum Streptophyta; class Magnoliopsida; order Asparagales; family Amaryllidaceae; genus Allium; species Allium cepa. The sequence continues at coordinate 206,326,635 of CM060941.1, read as the reverse complement.
CGGTCTGACCCGAGCATCATAATAAAACAACACCGAGTCAGTCTACAAAACTAGCATGAGAAAATCACACCCAATTGGATTATTTATTTTTGAAAATTCTTTGAAAACAAAGGTTTCTCGTAAGACCACGCCACAAATAAATATGCCAGATTTTTACCTTACGATAACCAAAACATTTTTATCAAATTCGTCTGATATTATGATAGTGTCTATAGAAAGTAAAATAGAATCTAGCTGAAATGCTTGCATCTCACGTTCCAGCAATAGTTGGGCACAATCAAAACCGTATAGCCGCTTGTTGGAGATTGGATTCCATACAATGGTAGGGCTACTAGGGAACCGCCTGTCACTTTACCTGGTCTATATCAAAGTACCGAGGACCACTCCCGATTCCCTGCAACACAAGACCAGAGCTACCCCTTACTAGGTAGTCCGAATAAGATCACCCCGCGGTTGGAGTGACCAACCGCCACACAGCCGAAATAAAAAGGGACCTCAAGACAGGGGAAATCTTACCCTAATTGGATGCTACACATTTAGCCTTGCTACACCTCCCATGTTTTAGCCATTCCCGGTTGATGAGTCTTGAGGATATGCGTTACCTTTTTAGCATACATTCACTTAGAATGCTCACCGTCCTCCAATGACGATGTTTTGCTAGCATTCGTCCATACAAATTGTCCTGGGTCTGGACAAACCGAAAAACTGTCTTCATTATCTTCACGGTCTTCATTCGCTACGTTTAAACCGGATCGAAGTGGTTTTCAGATAATTAAATCCGATCCCGCTCTCTTTGAAACGATCAGCGCATTGGCTAATATTGATAGTCTTTGTTTAACTATCAAATAACATTCACAAGCAGCCATTAGGCCTTAAATAATTTTCCCCAAATTATTTATCTCAAAATATCTACTCAAGATATTATTCCCATACTTCAACACTTTGAAAATAGTTTCAAATCTTTTTTTTTTCCGCGGAATAATTTCGACCTTTGCCCAATACTTAGAATATTTTTCCCACTTCATTTAATACCCAACAATTTTCTATTTTATTTTCTCAAAAATCATATACACTTTTGTTTGCAAATCCCCACTCGTTTACAAAAATTCTATAAATTCAAGAATTTCTTAATTTATTTCCTTTAATATTTCCAAAGATATTTATGCTTGCTTATAATCCCAGTTTCACTTCTATTTCCTTGTGAATTTTATTTCACCCTCCGAAGTTTTCTTATCTTATGATTTAGCAATTTATTTAAGCTTCCATGATAACCCTATAAGATCTTCCTCTAAAATCTTATTCCATTAAATAACTTCGCTTCTCATCTCATGAGGATTTATAATTAAATTTTATAACATTTGAAAACATATATCTCTATACAATAAGAAAAAAATGGTTTATTTTCAAAATATGGTTTAAGGTAAATTAAATATCGATATCTGAAAAGTGTTAAAGTTCATATCCAGTTCCTAATTAATTTACAAGATTGGTTTATAAAATTAGAGTTTATCTCACAAAAGTCTATTTACATAAAATCCAATATTCTCCATTTCCATTTATAAAATCCTCTAGATTCGTATCCCATCGATCCTATCCAAATTATCACCATTCTCATATTCGAAATATATTCCATTATTTCTCTTCTAACGATTCCCATAACTCGATATAAGTTCGCACCATTAACTTATATTTTCAACATATCCACTGATATCATTTTATCTCATTTATAAGCCCTGTTTATAAATTTATAAACTCCCTTGAGTTTTCCATTTATTTATAAAACCAATTCTTTATTTATAATTCCATTGTAACATTTTAGCCTTTAAGAAAATTTTGTTTTATTTCTCATCCAGCCCTTAATAGATAATTTAATTTTAAGTCTTTACTTAAACAATTTACAAATGGTTAAGTAATACCAAGTTAGCCTATATATTTCTTTATTCTTCTTAATTTCCTTTTTAATAAATCAAATTTTCAATACAAATAATTTCTTTCAAATTTCCCTTTTAAATTCCTTCACTTAATTGTTATGGTATTTAAAAATATCCAAATTCAATTCGCAGACTATTTGACATTTAATGATTTAATTCATATACAATCCATGTCAGTTTATCTATCACATCATATATCAACTTATATATGAATAATAAATATTCTTAAGGAATCCTGTTGGACCCCTCCAACCTGTTTCCCTGCATCCACAGATGTTAGTCAACAAATAAAATACCAATCCCACTTCGAGGGGAATATCGCGGTATATAGGGTCATCCACTATTATGCGGGATGCATAGAGTCTCGTCAGCTATATAATGCGGGAATATCCATCACTCCAATACTAATATGTATACTACTATATATATGTAACCATCCAACAGATAATTATTTAATTCATCCAAGCATATCCATTAATTTAAATTTAATCATTTAAATTAAACTATGGAATCCATATAAGTAAGAAAATCTCACCTTTTTTTTGCAATCCACTTCAATCTCGACTTGATTCATGATTTTTGACCTTGGACAAACATTATATGATTTATTAATATTCGAACAAATCGAACAATCAATTACCGTTTAATAAATTTGTTTTAATCTAATAATTTAAATTTAAATTAATATTTCCCTTTAAAAATCTTTTAGTAACTAAAAATAATTAAATAAGTTAATTAAACAAATTAATCACCTTAATAAATTATTTTAAAATAAACTAGTAAATTGAAATATGTTTATGTATATTTATTTATTTCTTACATATACTAAAATAACATTTATAGATTAAAATCGAATTTTTACATAAATTCCAGTATTTTCCCAAAGTCTTATATATATTTTCTATTTATCTACATACATATATGTATACACACTTTTATTATACTTAGATGAAAATAAAATTCTTTCTAACACACACACATACACACACACACACACACACACACATATATATATATATATGTGTGTGTGTGTGTGTGTATATTTAATTAAAGACAGAAATGTTTTATACTTCACTGTAATATATATATTTTTCTCTTCTGTTTTCTCCAATCTATATACATATATATAATTTAATAAATTAAAATAAAATAAAAATACCTTACCGCCACCACCCAAGCCGAACCCTAAACCTCGTGCACGTAGCTACGCCCTCGAGTCGCCATCATGGCCCATTCGCCACTGTCGAACACCGTGACTACCTATCATGATCGAGCCACCTCCACCACTCGCGCATGAGCTCGCGAGCGACCCCCTAAACCACCGCACGCATAGTCTCCATCTTCCAACCAATCTCGACCATTGCCACCGCTTGACTTTCCCTAGAGCCGCCTTGCGCGCCTCACGCGACTTCGTCCTCCATGCTCGCGGTGAAGCATGGAGAGGACTACGCGATGCAGTTGCGTGATGAATCGTTTACGATTTTGTGAATTGTGAATTGGAAGAGGAAGGGATTCACATGATTTGGTTTCGAATTTTGATTTTCATTCTTTTTTTTCGTTCGAAGGTTTGAAAGTGGGCACGCGCTTTTAATTCGAAGAAATTTGCTCGGCCCTGAATTCCATTTTCATTTTCTTTTGGTTTTTCTTTTGAACGATCTGCTTTCTTTTAAATAGAAGAGGGAGGGGACAAGAAAAAGCACGATGAGATGCTAACATGCCTGCATTAACTTGCTACAATGCTTTGGAAAGGTCTGGAAAAAGTTCTGATGGTGAAAGAAAGGCAGCTGATGGGAATATTTTGACCAGTCAAACACTATATATATATACACATATATATAAATTTAAATTTAAACCGTCTTGGATTCGTAGCTTAAAATCTTGACATCCTATCAAGGCATGCCGCTAGGTGTTTATAATGTTATACCATTATTCCGAGCATAATGGAAAAGGTTTCGAGTCCTAATTCGATCTTATAGAGAAGATTGCTTTTTGGACCCAATTATTATATTGAATTTTGATATAAATTTCAACGCGTTTATATATCGTATGATCACACGAAACCTCCAAACACTACGAAATTTGAAATCCAATAATAATACATGGATCCAATGGAACTAGTTTCTTCGAATTTCAAGACCGTGCCTCGGAAGGCTATTTTTACATATCAATTTGAACGATATATTTTTAAAACTGAACAGATCACTTCCAAATTCAATTTTAAAAGTTGCATTGTCTTCCATATTATTAATATGAATTTTACAAGCCTTTAAATTATTTTTATCAGGCTTAAAACTCAAGATTCAATATTTCACCCAATTTTCAATTATTAAATTCAAGAGTTGAATTATCCGATACATAACTATATCTAAATCCTGAATCTATTTTATTAAATAAACCTAAGTTTCCATCTTCATAACCAATTTATAGCTCAATTTTTAAAAATCATTTAAAGATCCCAAATTCAATGTCGAAAAATCCGAGTATTTACAAACAAAAATCAAGCCAAAGTCAAACCAGAAATTCACGGAGCAAGTTAAAATTTGTGAAGCCGTGATAATCAAGTAAACACAAACTATACTAATTAAACCAGTCAGGATTAATCCTAAGCAACCAAGCATAATCGAATGGCCAAGCTAAAGTTTCATAAGAATTCAAACAAAATATATACGAACGAGATTATAGGATTTCGAATCCTATTTAACCCAAGTCATCATCGGCATTCACAATATTCGAGTTCAAGCAACAAAAGAGAGGAATAAATCATTCAGCTCGAATTAAAGTCGAGTATAATATAAACTGAAAAGGGGATAAACGTACCAATTCAAAGCATCGTTCAATCTCGACAAGTTAAAGCAGCCGAAGTTGAACAAAGTAGCAATCAATCCAAAGCAAACCCTTACCTCGATTAAAGCAAAAGAACAAGCGACGACTTCTACCCGCAAAACCCTAAATAAAAAAGGGGAACGAACGAGTAAAAAAGAAGCAGCCATTTTTCAACGCAAAGAAAGTCGGCCGATAATACAAAAGGAAAAAAGGGGGATTCACTTTTATTTTATTTTAGGCCGGCATTTCTTTTAGGCTTTTTATTTTTAAATTAGGGTTTTTGTGTTTTAAATTGTTTTTATTTTGTACTTTTCTTTTAAACCTTCATAATTTTCTAGTCGTGTAACTAAGGACAAACTATGGGGCGTAGTTTGAGAATTCGCAACTCGATAACTGAGTATAGTGGGTGTCGTGAGATTACCTGTATATGCGTATGACTACTTAATTTCTAGTAGAAACCTTGGGGGCAGCACGTAGGCAGGGTTTTGCCGAAGCTGGGTAAATCTGTGTTGTTCTATCTTTGTTTTTTATTATTCTGCTATTATCTGTGCTGCTATTATCCTGTTATATCTATGTTGTGATTATTTTATATACTTCCACATAAAAAATTTATAATTATTAGTATCACCCTATTCACCCCCCACCCCTCTAGGGTGAAATCGATCCTACAAATCCCTGGGTTGATACCGTAGTGGTACTTTCCGAATCATTTTAAAGGTTTTCCAAATATCTTTGAAGAATAGTTTTGGAGATTTACTTAACTCGATAAGATATGTATATATATTGGATAAAGAGATTTAATTTATTAGAATTAAATAAAAATGATATTTAGTGTTTCCAAAGGAAAATGAAATATTTGGACGAATGGTTGTTATTTGATAGTTAAATAACTGACTATCAAATCTGGACTAAAAATATAACTTTGGGAATATCTAAGAGAATACGGAAAATATATGGTACAGTTACCGTTCGAGATGCTATACTGTACGTATAATCTCGTTTCATTCTTCTAGGACGTTTATAAGGAAATTCATCCACTAAAGGTTATGAGGTGATCTCCAATCTTATTTTCGTCTGTGTATTTCCTAAAGAACTGGGGTTGAATTTACCAGAAATATCGAACGTTGTTTCAAAGAGTCTAGAATCGGATTTGTTATCCGAAAATCACTTCGATCCAACAAGTATGTTTTCGAAATGAAGACAAGAGTTGGAGTCGAAGATGGAGCAGTGAAGTGCAAAGGCTAATCGTTACTAATCCTAAGAGTGATTCCAAAATGGATGTAGTAGAAGTAGTGCCTTCGGTTCTGTTCGGACCGAGAACGGACTTGTATGTATGAATGCTATCAGTACATTGTCATTGGGGGACAATGAGTATTCTAAGCGAAAATCCATAAAATATAATCATAGCCTCTAGCCTCATCAACCGGGAATGACTGAAAAGCAGGATGGATACAGCAAGGCTAAGTGGGTAGCACCCAATTAGGGTATGTTTATCACCTTTCTAAATACCCTCAGATATTATTACTATGATTATGGAAGGAGCTTGGAAAGGGTGGGAACACCCGAGGTGATAGCATATTAAGTCTATTTTGGTCAGGGATAGTCCAGTCATGTGTGGCAGAGGATCCTGGCGTGGTCCTCGATACAGTGTTTCTAGACATGTACAGTGACAGGTGGTACCCCAGTACCTAGTCATTCGTATGGAATCAATTCTTCAATAAGCACCGTACGGTTTTGATTGTGCCTAACTATGCTAAAATGTGAGATGCAAACATTTCAGCTATTTGAATAAGTATTTGTACTTAGACACTATTATAATATTAGAGGATTTGATATGAAATGTTTTGGTTATTGTAAGGTAAAAACCCGTCGTGTTTATTTGTGGCGTGGCGTGGTCTTACGAGATACCTTTGATTTTCAAAGGATTTTGATAGCTTTAATAATCCAATTTGAGTTTGTTTTCTCACGATGGTTTTCCAAACTGACTCGGGTGTTATTTTATTATAATGCTCGGGTCAGACCAAATATTTCAGATACAAGATAGGATGATATGGAGTTCAGGAGGTGAGCTAGATGACGAAGACGTATTATACGTATTTGATTTTATTCCGCTGTGTATGGTATGTTGTATATTCAGCTTTTGTGAGGACAAGTTATTATAATAGTCCAGTTTTGTGCTATTGATTTATGTTATACTCTGGTGATGTAATGTATATAAACAACTATCTATTATATATTGTTCCGCTGCGATTGTGAGATTTTGTGTTGTTGTTTCTATTTTCTTTCCTACCTCTTTCTTCTTTACCCTAGCGATATGATATTTCTAGCATTCGATTACTCAGCATGTAATACAGTGGACGTATTGATGTTGATTTTTGGGTGTCAAAAATCCTAGACCGTGACACTTGGTGTCAAAGCTGAAGGTTAAGTGAGAACCTTGGCTTTGGTGGGGATTACTCATTGGATATAGGTTCAATAGCACCCTATAATGAGTTTGAGTGTATTGATAAATATGAGCGCGTACTTGTTAGTGAATATAAAATTGTTTTATATTGTGTTGATTGGTTTGTTGAGTTGCATATGGATTCTGGTCAATACGAGTAATTAACGTTATTGATAGGGATCTCTAAACACTATAATAGAACAATTCCACACGGTATTGTTTTAAAATGGGGTAAATGAAATAATTTTACCAAAATTATTTATATACATATATATATATATATATATAAGTAAATAATTTTTTAGAAATTATTATAGTTATAGTTGCTTGGTTGCTAGGGAATGATAATATTAAACTATTATCATTTGTTGTTGTTGTAATTGAAATAAAAGTTTGATATTATAACCAAAAGTAAAGAGAAACAGTTCATATAACAAAACGAAATTTGTAAATATGAATTTATAAATGTGATTTATAATTTGAAATGAAATTCCAAAGGAATATTTAAAATACAGATTTAAAAGGATTTAAAAAAGTGGAAATTCGAAAATTTTATCCCGTTGGTTTTGAAAATGTGTTTTTCAAATTTGGGAAATAATGGTGATATTATTTGGGGAATATTTTTGAATCGAAAATATTCAAAAAATGCTTTAAAGGAATAAAAGTACTGAACTCACTTCGGTCGCTAGAAAATAATTTCGGTGATGACTGCAGCATCAACGATGTCCATTCTCGAGTTTTCAAGGGAGGGATTACTACCTCAATGATTTGAATTGGAGTTTGTTTGCAAAACTGGTTTGATTTTGAAATGCAAAGGAATAATTTAATATACAAATGGGTTGTGTATATGTGATTGGTTTGAAAAATGATTTTGAAATACTTAAGAGATTTTTAAAAATTTGGGTTTAATCTAAAATGTTATTTGGTAAATATGCTAAAATAGTTTGAAAACTTATAATTTTTTTTAATATTGGAATGATATTTAATTTGAATAAAGTTAAATTGAAGAACTAGTTCGAGTGGACTAAATAAAATAAAAATTTAGAAATAAAATTTGATTGAGATATGAAATAAATTAGTGAATTAGATATGGTTTGAGATATGATAGAATTCAATATTTAAGATTTGGAGATAAATTGAGTCCAAATAGAAATTGAAAATTTAATTTGAATAAAAATGGATGTAAAATTAAGTGAGAAGTGGAAATAAGTATAAGAAGTTGTATAAAATATTTATAATAGACTTAAGAAATTGAGGGTGGAATTCTTAAGTAACAATTGGTGTTTGGAAAGTATGCTGAGTAAATAAATAATTGTGTTTGATAACTGTGGGTAAGTGAAATTGGTATTAGGAAATATACTAAGTTAATGTTTGAATGAAGATTAAATAAAAGTTGTGTAAAAGGGATAAGTGTGAATAAATGAATGAACTTAAAATAAATGTAAATAAGATGAAATTGATACAGCTAAAATCAATTAGAAATTAGTATGTAGGTTGTACGTATATTGTTTATTTGCATAACGATTTGATCCAGATTCGAGCACAAAATTTCGAGATAGTTATATCGATTCGAGTTGGAGATTTTTCACTCGATTTTGGATGGCGAACCCTGGTTATGGATTTTTGATTGATCCTGAAATTCTCTATCATAGTATACACTTGTGGTGTGGTCGTCCAATCAAGGTACCAGATCTGAGTCCGCACTAGAGAGTCGGGTGAACGATACTAGTTCGGGAGTGAAATTGTGTGATCGAGTGAGCGATCGAATTTGACATTGTGTACGAATGGTATGTACATCGTACGGCTTTTGATGGAATAAATGTTGAAATTTGAAAGTGCTAAATGAAATGATTTGAATTATGTGATTGGATAATATTGGTAAGTGAGATGAAGGATATTTAAAAGCAAAAGATAAATTGATGTCTTCGATACCAGAGATAAAATTTAAATCTGCCCGACAAAAAGGTATGTATTTAAATTGTCATATAAAATTGATGATTTTCTGATTGAGCCACTTGGCTTTTGTTTTCTTTAGATGATTTGGGCCCGTAGAGGTAGTTTTATAGTTTTTCGGATCAAGCCGCGCAAAGGAGACGTTGGCGAAATTTTTCGAAAATTTAAAGAGTAAGAAAAAAATTTAAAGAAAATTTTGATAATTTAAAATTTGCTTTTAAATTATAATTTGAATGATTGAAGGAATAGTATGAGTGGAATCTATGAATGAAGTTGGGAAATAGCAAAAGTGATAATGTGGTTTCAAAAAAAGTTGTTTTCAAAAAGTTGTTTAAACTATTTGGTTTTTGAAATAATTAACGGGTTGTGGACCGTTCTTCTTACCTAGGAATTTCGAGGACGAAATTCTTATAAGGGGGAGGAATGTAATGACTTGGGATTTTGAATATTCGAAATTGAAATATTTAAATTTATTTTTAATATTTAAAAGTTAATTTTAACTTGAATTTCAAATATAACAATTATTGATAATTTAATTGTTGAATTAAATAATTGGAAATTGGGTAAATTGTTGAATCGGGATTTTTAAGCTTGCTAAAAATAATTTAAAGGCTTATAAAATTTATATTGATAATAATGAAGATAATAAAAGTTTTAAATTTGAATTTAAAAGTGATTTGTTCAGTTTTAAAAATATATCATTTAAAATGGCATTTAAAAATAGCCTTCGGGGCATAGTCTCGGATTTTGACGAAACAAGTTCCATTAAATTCGTAATAATATATTTTTATCGGATTTCAAATTTCTTAACTTTTGGAGTTATCGTTTGGCCTTACGGTTTATAAACGTGCTGAAATTTATATCGAAATTCAATATAATAATTAGATCCAAAAGGCTAGCTTCTCTATACAATCGAATTAGGACTCGAAACCTTTTCCATTGCATTCAAAATAAGGTATAACATTATAAACGCCTAGCGGCATGCCTCAATAGGAGGTCGAGATTTTAAGTTTCGAAATCTAGACGATTTAAATTTAAAAAATAATATTTATATTGATCATTTATATTTACATCAGAACGTTTTCCTTTCTCCTTAAATCACTGTAGCAAGAATATTTTAACACACAACTGTTCACCAACATGCTACTATTTTTTTAAATCATGACCCCCTTCAGTTGCACGATATAGTTCTCAGTCAAGATAATATTGTTCGTTCGTTCTCTTTATTCGTTCTTTCGTTCTTAGGTCTCTTCCTTTGTCACGGTGATGAGAGAAAAATGGAAGATAATTTCATTCATTCTCTTTCTTTGTCATGGTCGTTCTGCTGATCGCCGGCCTCATCTTAGGCCTCGGCATGCTCCGCTATCACCTCGACAATGGTGCCGACAGTAGGCCTATGACGACCGGACCGCAAGCGCTGCCAATAAAATGATTTCCACCACTGTTACGTTGGCGTCGCCGCTTCTCTGTCCACCTGGAGGTTCGGGTCTAGTTTCATGAGAAGGGGGAGCACTGTGGATGGAATCCGGGAAGGTGCGGTTCAAGGAGATGGAGGTTCGACCAGTGTTGGCAGTGTTTTGATTAACTTGGAGTTAGGGCTTGGTGCCATTTGAGCGATTAGGGGGGGTGAGGCCACGTTGAACTCGGGGGAAACATGTCGAGGCAGTTTTTGGTGGTCTATGGGTAAAGCTCGGCTATGGGAGGCCGAAGAGTATGTCGTGATTTTCTATAGAGTGGTAGAGGCTACAGGATGTCGTGGTGAGGTCGTTCGAGCCTTGAGATGAGGATGTGTGACGTGGTCTGGAACATGGTCAGAGAGTGAGGTGAGGAGTTAGTTCTTAATTCTTTTACATTAAGTTAAGTTGAGTATAAATAGTCATTCAAGGACTAATCGATTCATTTATAAATAATTTATTTAAATATAGTAATTTACTAGTTAAGTATCATTAGTAGTTTAATTATAATTGGAAAAAAAATCGATAACTTGTATACTTCAAATTTTCTTATACGAGGTTAAAATCGGACGAAATGGGTCGTATGGGATTCGTGGTTGGGAAATCTACGCAGTGGATTTAAAATTGGAATGGATTGAAATTAAAAATCAAGGTGAGTTAATCTCACTCAAATTTGGAATTTCTGCAATTAATTTTAAGTTGTTAAAATTAATTATTGGTTGATTGATTGAATTTGATAATTATTATCAGTACTAGATGTTATATTATATATATAGTAGCGTGTGTGTATGTATATTGGAGTGATTGATATTCCCGCATATATATTGCGGTAGGAGACCCTATACTCCCCGCATAATAGCGGATGACCCTATATACCACAATATCCCCCTCGAAGTGGGATTGGTATTTTTATATTGTATTAACATCTGTGGATGCAGGAAAACAGGTTGGAGGGATCCAACTAGATTCCTCAAAAATTTTGAAATTATTTTTATATTCAGTGATATGGTTATTTGAATAATCTATGATAGATTATATTGGAAATTGAATTTACTGCATGCTACGGTATTGCTGAATATCTTTTTGGCATTTTAAAATATCAAAAATACGAATGTTGAATTTTTAAAGGGAAATTAAAAGGGAATTTTATAGTAATATATTTATAGTAAGTTGGGTAAATTAAAAATAATGAATTGGGAGAAATAAATAGTTTTGATTTTTAAAATCCTATTAATAATTCCATAATATGGAAAAAAAGAAATTTTTGAATAAATGTGAATAAAAGGGTTTTAAAAATTAAGAACTTAAGCGATATTGTTTTTAAGTATAAAAGAATATATTTTTAAATTTAAGATTTAAATAGTTTGGAAAGAATAAAAGGGGAATTTTGTAAATAAAATATGAAATTAATGTCCCAAATTAGATAAGATTTTAAATCACAAAAAGGAAGTGAATCTGAAATTAGTGGGTTTTGGATAAATTTGGTTAACCAAGAAATTAATTTAAAGATGGGATTTAATTTAGAAAATCGATTTAAAATCTATTAGGCGTTGTGAAACTGTTATAAACAGTAAATGGGACTATGGGGTTATAAACGAAGTTTATAAAATAAAGGGGAGTAATTATTAATGGATAATTTGAAATTATAAATTCACGGTGGGAATTTATAAGGAGATGGGTAAATTGTTTTAAAAATAAGTAGTAGTTTTATTTTTAGAGATGTGAAAAAGGAAATTTACGGAATTGGAACATAAATCAAACTGGAAATAAATCGAGACGGATTTATAAAATAATTAAACTGGCTATATTGGAGTTGAAAATAAATTTTTCGAAAAAGTTAAGTTTATTTTAAAAGAAAGATTTTTAAGTATTAATTAGAAAATTTAAAAAGTGTTTAAAAGAATGTTTTTGAAAAATTTATTATTTAATTTTTTTAAATTTTTAAAGTAAATATTAATTAAGTTAGTTATAGTAGAGCAATGATCGACTCAAAAAGATGATATATCTCCAAAAGCATCTTCAACGGAAGATAGTGTACATGTTCAGAATCAATAAATGACAATAGACCCCCCCCCCCCAAAGATAATTGTGGCTGCTATATATATAACATGTTTATATTTAGTTTATAAACATAATTGTACAACGTTATATGGTTGTTGCCCTTAATTTTGCTATGCGTATTCTCATAATTGTATAACATTATATTAGCCACTTGCTTGATGGCCACTTGCTTGATGGTGCAGTAAATTGATATAATAACGACATTATGTAATTAATGCAAATTAATGCTTATTAATTCCACTTTCCAATATTTTATTCATCTTCCCTTAAATCTATTTTTGCCCTAACCAAGTTTTCCATACATATACGTTTTGATATTTGCATCATTTATTCACAGTATAATGCATAACCTTGAAATTCATAAATCTCTAAATAGATATATAATAAATCAAGATATATTCATTTATTTAAATTAATTAATTAGAATTAACTAATTAGATCATTACCAACATTGTAAAACCATTCCGTTTTGATATTTGTATCATTTATTCACAGTTTGATGCATAACCTTGAAATCATAAATATCCAAATAAGGTATACAGTAAATCAAGATGTATTCTTTTGTTTAAATTAGATATACATTAACATGTATTTTTCCATGTTCCATATAAAGGGAAATTTTGGAAGTTTGCCGTCGGACCAAAATTTTGCGCTTCCTAACAAACTATTAATAAAGATTTTCATCGATCGGTTGATTTTATGTTTGTAAATAACATGTAACCATGATATTATTTTGAGAATACACAGAGCAATGCACTTAAATAAACAATACAAACAAATTCTAAGAAGCGCAAACTACCTTTTTAATATAAAGTAGATGTGTAGAAGTTGCATTCACATAAATGATTTTTTTTACTATAGAATAAGATTGAAATATAAAAGTGCAAGATAGGCTATAGTGTAAAACACAGTTTCAGTTGTATAATTACACTGACCTGAAGCTATGATATCGGATATCAATGATGGCAAGCAACTCAATGAAGTGGGTCCAAAAGGAAATAGTGGTGGTGGGAGATCTGAATGGAGATGACAGGAGCAAGAAGTGTAAAAGTGTGATGCCCCACCCCTATACTCACGCTAGCCAAGGACACTACGGAGTAACGCCGTCGACTAGCACGAAGAATAAGGCTGTTGTGGAGCGACCATCCGTGTAATTGCTTTGTGCGAGCGTCGATATGTCAGATAGTATAACAAGCATAAGAGGAAATCCGACATACCGATACAAACTAAAAGGTACTACACGGTGGCTATAATATCTTAGGAAACAAATATAGAAATAAGCATAACATAAATCAGTCACAGATATCCATATCACAAAGGCGGAAACAGATATGAATATAACATATAGAAGTGTGCATCAGAGTAGTGGTCAAACAAGATCCACAATATCACAAAAGAATAGATACAAGTGCTACACAAAAGAATATGTATACATCAAGAAGTCTCTATCTCGAATGTATATCAAAAAAACTACCAATCTAATGTAGTTAGACAAAAATAAGACGATGGCCCCAAATAAGGAGTCAAGCAGAAGCACCTGTAACATCTCGGTCTGACCCGAGTATTATTTAATAAGAAAATAATAAATGGATCAGTGTAGCTATAAATATCAGATAAGACGAGATAGGATAAGAGATATGATAAAAACGTATGATAACAATAATGCCATACTGCGACAAGTATACATTAAATAACAACAAAAATCATACAATATCACAAGAATCTTCTCAAAGATCAAAAGAATATCATATTCTTTATTTTTTTATTCACCAAGTCACAAATATTGGCAAACATCGCAATGCCGATCGTAAAGGTTGTTAAAACACAAATTCACCAATGCACAAATATTGATAAAACTCATCAATGTAAATCACTAAAATTGGTGAGACATAAATTCTAGAAATCATCAATTAGAAATCCAGAAATCACAAAAGGGGGAGGCCTATCACAAAACGGAAGCATGAAAACTCACCAATACGTGTATCATAAAACGGAACGCTATTCCATGGTTGCTAACCATTAATTTTGAATGGAGGCTCCATAAACGGCCCGAAGACCATGGGTCGCTACCCCACTAATTTTGAGCCGAAACTCCACAGAAACGGGGTTTAGTCTCCCTCGCAGACAAAGAGACATCGCACATTGCTAGTCTAAACCACAAAATGATCATCATCGATCATCAAGAAGTGTCAATTACACTAAGCTAGTAAATAAATGAGTTTAGCTTCATGTCCCATAACCATTAGCTTAACTAAAATATTTACGAACAAATTGTAGATCTCCACTCGAAAGTCGTCACGAGAGTTTCAATCGAACAAGTCTAAGAATTAACCAACAAAGTAAATGCAAGCGTTTCATACCACTTGTTTTGCTAAGTCATTTAATTGGATTTCTCGAACAAATGAGGTAAAGGTTTGTGTATACTAATAGGTTGGAAAACGGTTTTATAAACGAGTTTGATATTGAAAGTAAATGTTGAAATCGTTTTGATGAAAGAGTTTGAATATTTACTACTAGTATAGAAACCTTTGCATTTTAAAGTGACAAACCATATAAATGATTGTAGAAACAATCAATCACCAAAAATTCACATATGAAGACGTGAATTAAATCAAATAAAATCGATACCAAACCCATCAAAATGGATATTCTCAAAAATCCAAAGAAAGTAGTCATCAAAATAGATAAAAGTGATAACAACTAATCGGATCGACAAAAATCGATTAACATTGGAAATTTAGTCAAAAATAAGGCGAATAGGCAAAACTAGTTATTTCCTGACGTCTGCAGGTTGATCCAGACGTCTAGATTTGGTCTCTGGAAATATTCCAGAAAACCATTTAGACGTCTGAAATCTCAAATCAGACGTCTGATCTCCTTTCAGACGTCTGAAACGACAATTCAGACATCTAAAATTAGTCACTGCCCTTTTTTATTTTTCTACCGTGTATAATTTTCTCCAGGAGGCAAAACCAGACGTCTGGCATTGGTATCCAGACGTCTGAACGCCTGGTAAGGGCAACAATTTTCCTAGGCCATGATGACCAAAACGATTTCGAGAGCAATCGAGCGAGCAAGGCGACAAAGGATTTACGCCAAGCGACAACCCGGCCTTATAGGCTCTTCGATACACCCCAAACAACATATCCAAACATCCTTAGTAGGATTTTCATAAAATTGGACTTCAAATCCAAAAAATTAGTAAAACACCATATCAATTCATATCAAAGCCAAATGATCGTGGATAGATGTTAGGAATTCATACCTAACCATAAAGATAGATATTGACATAGATGTGAGATAAAAATCTCACCTTTTACTTAAAAACAAATGAAGGAGAAGCTTGAAAACAAAGGAAGATCAACCACTCTTCAATCTCAACTCAAAAAGCTCCAATCTAAGCTCATAAGCAAATATTTCCTAAATTAGGTTATAGGAAATTTCTGAAATTGGAGAGAGATTGAGAAGGAGAAGAAGAAGAGGATGCTTACCAAAGCTTCTCTTGAATTTTGGAGCTAGAACTTGAATTTGAAAAGAAGATTAGGGCTTAGGAATTCTAATTTCCTTTCTCTTCCCCTATTTTTCTAAAGCTTGAAGTGTTAGGAAATTTTATAATGAATGAAGAGAGGTGAATTGGAGTTGGGTTGGTAAGTTGGGTTTAATGGGCTGAAACCCAAACTCAAAGCCCTAAGTGAAAAGATCCAAATTCTAGCTAACTCCAAACATACCAATGTTTATACTTAAACATGTCACAAACGCTATTCTGGACTCAATGAAAGTGGTCTCGAGTCCTAATTCGATCGTTTGCAAAAAGTAGCATTTCAGACAAAAATCCGACTGACGACGCTATATTTAAATAAAATATTTAACTATATAATCATAAAATATGCGGGCTGTTACAGACTCCCCTCCTTAAAGAAATTGCGTCCTCGTAATATTTTAGAAGAAAAATAAAAGTAACTACCATAAAAGCATATCAACATAAAAGAAATTTGAAATAAGAAGTTCACCTGAAAGAGCACGAGAGAGTAAGTCCGGATGTGTTCGCTCGATGAATTCTCTAGATTCCCAAGAAAAATCCTTAGGATTTGAGGACCATTGAACTTTCACAAGAGGAACATCTTTCTTTCATAGGCGTTTAACCTTCGAAGCAATGATACGAATAGGATGTTGCTCATAAGTCAAATTAGGCGAAACTTCTATTTCTTCCACAACACCGGGCTCAAGAATAGAATCGGAATCTCGAAGGCATTTCCGTAATTGAGAGACGTGAAATATGTCATGAATAGCAGAGAACTGGACCGGTAATAAAAGGCGATAAGCCACGGAAACAATACGTTCGGTGATGGGAAATGGACCAATATATCGAGGTGCTAATTTTCCCGATCGACTGAAACGCACAACACCCTTCATAGGGGAAAAATGAATAAACATAAAATCTCCCACAGAAAATTCTAATTTCCTTCTTCGGTTATCGGCATAGGATTTTTGCCTACTTTGAGCTTCTTTCATCCTATGATGAATAAGGTCAATCTTTTCTATGGAATCACGAATAAAATCTGGACCTAAAACCAGCTTCTCACCAGCCTCAAGCCAACAAGAAGGAGATCGGCATGGCCTTTCGTAGAGTGCCTCGAAAGGTGCCATACTAATACTAGATTGGAAGCTATTATTATAGGAAAACTCAACAAGCGAAATATGATCTTCCCAACTTCTGCCAAAATCAAGAACACATGCACGAAGAAGATCTTCAAGAGTTTGATTCACATGCTCGGTTTGTCCATCGGACTGAGGATGATAAGCGGTGCTAAAATTAAGCTTCGTTCCCAAAGCTTTTTGAAGACTCTTCCAGAATCTACTAGTAAACAATGGATCACGATCGCTCAATCGAAGTAGGAACTCCATGCAATTTAACAATTTCTTTAATAAAGATTTTGTCTAAAACAGGTACGGTCCGATTAGTTCGAACGGGAATAAAATGGACGGATTTTGTAAGTCTATCAACTATCACCCATAGGCTATCATGACCCGAACGAGAACGGGGAAGACCGTTAATAAAATCCATGGAAATTTGGTCCCACTTCCAAATTGGAATGTCCAAAGGTTACAATAACCCGCCGGACCTTTGATGCTCGGCCTTAACAAGTTGGTAAGTCACGCAACACTTAATGAAGTTAGAAATATCAGATTTCATCCCATCCAAATAATAAAGTCGCTTCATATCCGCGTACATTTTACTATGAATGGTAAATTTAAAACGATGAGAATCTTCTAAAATATCTTTACGAAGACCACTAATATTTGTCACGACAAGTCTACCAAACTTTCGAATACCACCACGAGAATCATTATCAAAGTCTTTCAAACCTTCAATATCAGTTTTATCCCTAAAATTTTGGCTAAGAAGAGACAATTGAGGATCTAGCTTTTGAACTTCATGGATGCGGTCTAAAAGAGAGGGATGAGCCTTAAGGCTACAAAGAACAAGAGATGAACATGAATCAGATTCATGATCTCGAATCTCATAAGTTGATAAAGTCTCGAGATCATTCCATTCGGATATCATCATGGAAACAACCGCTTGTCGCTTACGACCAAGGGCATCGACAACACGATTTCCCTTTTCAGGAATATAAAGAATACCAAGATCATAAGATGCAAGGAACTCGAGCCAAAGTTGTTGACGCAAATTAAGTTCCTTTGGAGAAAATAAGTAATTCAAAGATTTATTATCGGTGTAGAGAACAAATTTTTCTCCCAAAAGATAATGACGCCAAATTCTAAGGACGAAAACAGTAGCTGCAAGCTCTAAATCATGAGTGGCATATCTAGCCTCGGCAGGCTTTAATTTCCTAGAAGCATAAGCAATAACACGTTCCCTTTACATAAGAACGGCTCCCAAACCAACACGACTAGCATTGGTATAAACAATAAAATCTTGGTTCCCTTTGGGAATCACAAGAATAGGAGCATCGGAAAGGAGTTCTTTTAATTTCTGAAAAGAAGCTTCACATTTGTCCGACCAAATGTATTTAACTCCCTTCTTTGTCAAACTAGTAAGAGGCATAGAAATTTTTGAAAAGTCTTTTATGAAATGACGGTAATAACCCACCAACCCGAAAAAACTACAGATTTCCGTCACACTCTCCGGTCTCTTTCAATTTTGAATCGCTTCAATCTTTGAAGGATCTACGTAAATTTCGGATTCAGAAATAATATGATCGAGAAACTTCACACGAGATTGCCAAAAGTGGCACTTACAAAAAATTTCTTATAATTGGTTGCTCCTAAGGGTTTCCAACATAATCCGAAGATGCTTTTCATGCTCTTCCTCGGTTTTGGAATATACAAGAATATCATCTATAAAGATGAAAACAAATCAATTGAGGAAGTCTTTGAAAACTCGATTTATAAGGTCAATGAAATAAGCTGGACATTCGTTAAACCAAATGGCATAACAAGCCATTCATAAGATCCATAATGAGTACGGAACGACATCAAAGGAATGATATCCTCTGCAATACGAAGCTGATGAAAACCGTTTGCTAAGTCTAACCATGAAAAGACTGTAGCACCGCAAAGTTGGTCAAACAAATCATCAAACCGAGGTAAAGGATATTTATTCTTAATGGTAAGATCATTAAGCTTACGATAGTCAACATAAAGCCTAAGTGTACCATCAGATTTCTTCACAAAAATAGCTGAAGCTCCCCAATGAGAGGAACTAGAGCGAATAAATTGCTTCATCTCCAATTTGGATAATTGTTTACACATCTCCTCATTTTCCTTATTGGACATACGATAAGGAGGACGAGTAATAGGTAGAGCTCCAGGGATTAGATTAATTCTGAACTCAATTGCTCACTTAGGTGGTAATCCTAAAACGGGCTCAAATATGTCGGAAAATTCACGAACAACATGAATGAGAGAAATGACATCTTCCTCATCATTATTATCGTCATCATGAGGGTTTAGAGAATATAAAGATGCTGCCAAATTGGAATCCGAATCTTTAAGAAAAATGGGAATCTGCTTAACAGATTGAGGATGTCGAAGATGAATAGTCCACTCTGGACATAGGATATAGGCTTCATAACGGTTAAGCTAATCCATTCCCAAAATCATTCCGAAACCTAAGTAACACATGACACGCAAATCGGCTCGGAAAGAAAAAACACATAAAATAATCTCGACGTCTTTATAAAGAAAACTGAGTGTTGCGGATCCACCAACGGCATTCGCAATTCTCATAGAAGTCATCAAAGCCATAACACTTAAAGAAAAAGTATCAACAAGTTCTTTTGATATGAAAGAATGGGATGCACCCGTATCAAAAAGAACTCGAATAGGATGATCATGAAACATAATAAGCCATCAAGGATAGAATGAGAAATACCTTGACCACGAGAAGTGTTACTAGGGGCTTGCACAACGTTTAGCTTCCCCTCCTTCTTGCTTTGAAGTTTGGGCCATGCAGATATATAATGACCCGAACTTTTGCAATAGCGACAAGCAAGGGGCTTTGAACACTTATTTGCATAATGGTCTTTAGAACCACAATTGTAGCAATGCCCACCACTAGAGGTAGAAGTCTTTGCTACCGAAGTTGCTTGCTTCCCTTTCTTGTTGGGGTAAGGACCTTTGAACTTATTAGGCATCTTCTTGTTGTTGTTGAAGTTCGGTTTTGCACTCCCAACTTCAACATCGCTCTCTCTATCCGCCTCTTCAAGTCGAAGAGCGATATCAACAAGCTGGTCAAAAGCAACTTCCAGCTTCAGAAGTAAAGGCTTTTTTAGATTCTTATTAAAGCCATAGATAAACCTCTGATTCTTCTTCAATGGGGTATTTATATACTCGACCCCATAATTAGAGAGCGATTCAAAAGATACGACATATTCTGCCACAAAAGATTCATCTTGAACAATGTCAATAAAACGACGTGCCAGGGTCACTTTTTCAGCTTTTGGCACAAACTTCGATTGAAATCTTTCCCAGAATTGCTCCCAAGTAAGATCTACTTCAATAATTTTAAAAATCAGAAGCTCGTACCAATCTAATGCTCTTTCTTGGAGTATACTAGAAGCCACTTGGACTCGATGAAGATCAATAAGATTCATGTGAGAAAAGATGTGATCGCATGTTCTAAGCCAACCTCGGACTTCTATAATAGTTTCGGTTCCCATGAATGGCTTCCCATCCAAATTGGTATAGTCACTGCACATGCGTGCAAACCCGGACTTCGGGTGAGTAGGCTCTGGAATGGGTCCGACATCTTGAGCATTCTTTACAAGATCTAGAAGCTCTTGTGCAGACATAAATACTCCATCCTGAGGAGTAGCACTAGATTGACCAACGCTGGGACGGCCTGGTCTAACCATTTCTCTTCTTCAAGAAAGAAATAAAGAAGACGAAAAAGTTATTCTCAAAATGAATATCAAACAATCATGATTGATAAAACAAGGCATCACAAGGAAAATAGGATAGAACGGGTCCTATGACGCGAATAAATCCTAAAGCACGATTCCTAACAAGAACTCAGGACGATGATCCTTGCTAGATTATTCTACATTGTTCGGAAATTTGGCTTTGATACCAAGCTGTGATGCCCCACCTTTATATTCACGCTAGCCAAGGACGCTACAGAGTAATGCCGTCGACTAGCATGAAGAATAAGGCCGTTGAGGAGCAACCATTCGTGTAATTGCTTTGTTTGAGCGTCGATATGTCAGATAGTATAACAAGCATAAGTGGAAATCCGACATACCGATACAAACTCAAAGGTACTACACGGTGGCTATAATATCTTCGGAAACAAATATAGAAATAAGCATAACACAAATCAGTCACAATTATCCATATCACAAAGGCGGAAACAGATATGAATATAACGCATAGAAGTGTGCATCAGAGTAGTGGTCAAACAAGATCCACAATATCACAAAAGAATAGATACAGGTGCCACACAAAATAATATGTATACATCAAGGAGTCTCTATCTCGAATGTATATCAACAAAAACTACCAATCTAATGCAGTTAGATAAAAGTCAGACGATGGCCCCAAATAAGGAGTCAAGCAGAAGAACCTGTAACATCTCGGTCTGACCCGAGTATTATTTAATAAGAAAATAATAAACAGATCAGTCTAGATATAAATATCAGATAAGACGAGATAGGATAAGAGATATGATAATAATGTATGATAACAATAATGCCATACTGCGACAAGTATACATTAAATAATAACAAAAATCATACAGTATCACAAGAATCTTCTCAAAGATCAAAAGAATATCATATTCTTTATTTTTTTATTCACCAAGTCACAAATATTGGCAAACATCTCAATGCCGATCGTAAAGGTTGTTGAAACACAAATTCACTAATGCACAAATATTGATAAAACTCATCAGTGTAAATCACTAAAATTGGTGAGACACAAATTCTAGAAATCATCAATTAGAAATCCAGAAATCACAAAAGGGGGAGGCTTATTACAAAACGGGAGCATGAAAACTCACCAACACGTGTATCACAAAACGAAATGCTATTCCATTGTTGCTAACCATTAATTTTGAGCGGAGGCTCCACAAACGGCCCGAAGACCATGGGTCACTACCCCACCAATTTTGAGCCGAAACTCCTCAGAAACGGGTTTAGTCTCCCTCGTAGACAATGAGACATCGCACATTGCTAGTCTAAACCACAAAATGATCATCATCGATCATCAAGAAGTGTCAATTACACTAATCTAGTAAATAAATGAGTTTAGCTTCATGTCCCATAACTACTAGCTTGATTAAAATATTTACGAACAAATTGTAGATCTCCATTCGAATGTTGTCACAAGAGTTTCAATCGAACAAGTCTAAGAATTAACCAACAAAGTAAACGCAAGTGTTTCATACCACTTGTTTTGCTAAGTCGTTTAATTGGATTTCTCGAACGAATGGGATAAAGGTTTGTATATACTAATAGGTTGGAAAACGGTTTTATAAACGAGTTTGATATTGAAAGTAAATGTTGAAATCATTTTGATGAAAGAGTTTGAATATTTACTACTGGTATAGAAACCTTTGCATTTTAAAGTGACAAACCATACAAATGATTGTAGAAACAATCAATCGCCAAAAATTCACATACGAAGACGTGAATTAAATCAAATAAAATCGATACCAAACCCATCAAAATGGATAATCTAAAAAATCCAAAGAAAGTAGTCATCAAAGTAGATAAAAGTGATAACAACTAATCAGATCGACAAAAATCGATTAACATTGGAAATTTAGTCAAAAATAAGGCGAATAGGCAAAACTGGTTATTTCCAGACGTCTGAGGGGTTGACCCAGACATTTGGATTTGGTCTTTGGAAATATTCCAAAAAACCATCCAGACGTTTGAAATCTCAAATCAGACGTCTGACCTGCTTCAGACGTCTGAAACAACTATTCAAACGCCTGAAATTTTTCGCTGCCCTTTTATTTTTCTACCGTGTATAATTTTCTCCAGGAGGCAAAACCAGATGTCTGGCATTGGTATCCAGATGTCTGAACACCTGGTAAGGGCAACAATTTGCCTAGGCCATGATGGCCAAAATGATTTCGGGAGCGATCGAGCGAGCAACGGTGACTAAGGATTTACGCCAAGCGATAACCCGGTTTTATAGGCTCTTCGATACACCCCAAACAACATATCCAAACATCCTTAGTAGGATTTTCATAAAATCAGACTTCAAATCCAAAAAATTAGTAAATCACCAAATCAATTCAAATCAAAAGCAAATGATCATGGATAGATGTTAGGAATTCATACCTAACCACAAAGATAAATATAGACATAGATGTGAGATAATAAGCTCACCTTTTACTCAAAAACAAATGAAGGAAAAGCTTGAAAACAAAGGAAGATCAACTATTCTTCAATCTCAACTCTAAAAGCTCCAATTTAAGGCCATAAGCAAATATTTCCTAAATTAGGTTACAGGAAATTTATGAAATTATAAAGAGGTTGAGAAGGAGAAGGAGAAGAGGATGCTTACCAAAGCTTCTCTTGAATTTTGGAGCTAGAACTTGAATTTGCAAAGAATATTAGGGCTTAGGAATTCTAATTTCTTTTCTCTTCCCCCATTTTTCTAAAGCTTGAAGTGTTAGGAAATTTTAGAATGAATGAAGAGAGGTGAAGTGGAGTTGGGTTGATAAGTTGGGTTTAATGGGCTGAAACTCAAATTCAAAGCCCTAAGTGGAAAGATCGAAATTCTAGCTAACTCCAAACATACCAATGTTTATACTTAAAAAGGTCGCAAACGCTATTCTGGACTCAATGAAAGTGGTCTCGAGTCCTAATTCGATCGTTTGCAAAAAGTAGCATTTTGGGTAAAAATCCGACTAACGATGCTATATTTAAATAAAATATTTAAATATACAATCTTAAAATATGCGGGTTGTTACAAAAAGGAACAAGAGTGAAAAGAGATGTGAATATGGATGGATAGATGAATAAGGTGGTACTTGGTTATGCAAAGTGACTTACTATATATATATATAATACAGGTTTGAAAGTCAAAATATCAAGTATACTCTTTCACATACCCTCGGTCCGTTCTGGAGGAATATCTCCTACTCTACCTCCAATGGATCGTAGTATCAACTTATGTTAATCATCCAACTAATCTCTAATTGTAACAACCCTGAAAATCTGTTATTTATTTTGATTGTTTATTTTGATTATTTTATTTGAAAACTTTATTATATTTATTAAAATGGATAAATTTTGTTATTTTAAATATAATTTTTGATTTTTGTGTGAACTATAATTCCAAACATGAATAAATAGGATATTTCCAAAAAAGTGTATTTTTGGTCAAATTGGTCAAACTTTGACTTTTAAATTTAAAATTTAAATATTTTAATTCTTAAATTTTATCTTTCATTATGAAAATAATTAAATTTCAAGAATACTGCTTTTTGTTTCGTTGAAATCCGATTTATATTGTGAAAGTTATGCTTTTTACAATATTGTATGTAAATTGATTTATTTAATAAAATTATCTATTTTAATTTATATAAATAATATTTTTATTTGTCATATTATGTTCTAATATGTTTTATGTGACATTTTAGGTATATATTTTTATTTTAAAATATTTTAAAGTGTTGAATATGCGCTTATATGATTTTTGTTTGATGATAATAAACATATATACATTCGATTAAATGTATTTGTTAATGTACTATTTTATTTTTCATAGATTAAATAAATATTTACCGAATAAAATTAATTAACACAGAATTTGAATTCAAACAGAAATTTTATTCAAGCAAATATTTATTACAATTTTGAATAGTACAAATTCAAGCTCTCATATACATATACAATTTTGATTACAAATACATCACAATTTCATATTTACATTTAACCTCACTACACATCACTCATTCACTCAATTCGTATTTTATCTTCAACTTCATTTCAGTTAGAATCCAGCATCTGAGCAATCTGCAAAAATATTCACTAACGTAGTAAAATTGAAAAAGAAATATTTTGCAATATAAAATAAAATATGATTTTTTAAAAATATTATTTGCCTCAGTTATTTGGGTTGTTCGTCATCATTTACATTTGAATTCATCACACACGAACAATGTGACATACACAGTGTATCACTGTACATGCCACAAGGCCGTGCACACTGATATACACTTGATAATGCTACAGGGACAGGTGAGCACAAGGTCGGACCCAAAATAAAAGGACGGGTTCAACTCCGGTGCAAATATAAATAAAATCACAACACACGCACAAGGTCAAACCCGAACTATTAGCTAGGTTCAACACAGGGCAGGTGTACATGCAACGACTTCAAGCATGATTCAGGTATGAACAGAGAATAAGGTAATATGTGAATGTGCAGACCTTAATGAAAAACAAAGAGAAGGTACTGTACAGAAGAACAAATGAATCAGAATACAAATGTATAGAAACAACCACAACTACATTAAGGCTCAGTGGTGAAGCAACAATATCTAGTGATATTGAGCACACATGAAACAATGCAGTAAAACCAAATACCCAATACACATGACAGCAAATGCTCAAACTCAGGAGGACAACACAAACCAAGCTACATGCATGTAAGTTCAAGAGTGAAGCCACAAACACACGAGAATGGAATGCACATGTCAGGGAAGCAACAAAGCTTCACAATGAACCAGTGGCCATAAACAGAGTGCATGTTATAACAACAAAAACCAAGACGAACAAATGTGCAACCTGAACAATAAAATGTCCAGACCAGGCTACACAATATCAAAGTGCAGACGACCAAATATACAACCAAAGAAGAAAACCATCAAGCCAACATAGCAGCAGTATGCAAGTGCATACACAAAGAGGCACATTAATGTACAACAACAAATGCACATGTTAACATCACTGGCAATTATTCATTCGAGTTCAAGCAACATAACAAAGGCAACAAGGTCAGAGTACGGTGCAACTCAATGATGCAACATTTTTAAAATGCACAAATATGCTATGCAGTGAAGTCAAAGAAAACAGAGGCATCAATATGGCAACACAGTAGCAACATGCACCAGTAAACCAAGCAATCAATATCGAACAAATTCTTACAGGCAATAGCAAATCAATTTTATCAAGGCCAGAGTCGAAGCCGACCATTAATTCATGAAATCAAAAAAAGTGATCGAAGTCAAAGTCAGAAACGATCAAGCCGTGGTCATCACAAAAATGAATCAAAGCCGTGACCATCAAGTAACGAAGTATATACGTATTCTGAACAAGTCAATACAATCTCAAGCAAACAATCAAAATCCAACGATCAAGCAATATCAGTTGACAAATTCAAATACAGAATATACGACGAAAACCAAGGGTTACAAACCCTATGTAAGGAAATCATCATCGGCAATCTCATCATCGAGTTCAAGAATATTAACTTAAAGAAATAAAGCAAAAATCACATACCAATTTGCAGTCGAACTCGATCAAATATAAGAAGTCGTGTTCAAATCGAAGATACGGTCGATTGCCGAAGCAAATCAGAGGAACAGCGATTGCAATCAACCAACAAATCAGTCGACTTCATCTATTTCTTCAAAAACCCTAAATTAGATAGAAGGGACGAAGCCCTAATTGAATTGCGACGAGAACAAGCCGCCATTATCAAGAGCACAGGAAAAAGGAACGGGCCGAAGAATTAAAAGAAATGGGATATAAATCGCCTTTTAATTTGGGCCGGCCTGTTTTTAAAAGGAGCTTTCTCTTTTAATATTTAAGGGTTTTTTAAATTAGGGTTTTTTATCTTTTATTTTCTTTTTAAATTTGTTTTTAAATTTTAAACCGTTTAAATTTCTAGTCGTGTGACTAGGGGACAAGCTACGTGGCGTAGCTTGAGAATTCGCAACTCAGTGGCTGAGTTGTGGCAGGGTTTTGAGCGTAGAGTTAGGTTTAGTCGATAGAGGGTGTCGCGAGTTTACGTGTGTAAGCGTCTGACTATCTAATTTCTATTAGAAACCTTGAGGGCAGCACGTAGGCAGGGTTTTGCCGAAGCTGGGTAAATTCTGTGTTGTTCTGTTTCTGTTATTTATATTCTGCGATATCTGTGCTGCTATTATTCTGCTGTGATTTGTGTTGAACTAATTTTATTAGCTTCCGCGATTAATTTTATAATTAGCACTATCACCCTATTCACCCTCCCTCTAGGGTGAAATCGATCCTACATAAAGTAATGTTATAATTTTTCCAAAGCTTAGTGTATTTATTTTCAAAATTTTAAAGCCTAGTTTCTATTTTAAAGCTATTTTCTTAATTTAATTATATCTATATAAAATTTATTTATTTATTTTTGTTTATTCATTATATTTTTGTGTTTTTATCTTTATTTATATGTATTTTTCATATATTTAAAATTGCAAAAAGAATTTGGAAATATGAAGAGCTTTGACCTTTAATATGCATGCCTTTTCACATTCACTTTTGCCTTTTCAATACCAATCACCACATGCATTCAATTGCCGACCTTATCCTCTTTCCTTCAGCGGATCTCCCTCATATTTTTCACGTAAAAAAAAGTTTCTCAAACCCAAAAATTTCGGCCCCATCTCCTGAAGAAAATTTTGGTAAATTTCTATTCTTCTTTTGCACTTTTTATACTTGTTTTGTTTGATTTTGCACTTGCCTTCACCTTCATGTAGTTCGGCCTGCCAACTCCAGCACCTTGGCCATCTCCACCACCACCTACTCTAGCCATCATTCCCTCCTTCTCACTAACCATCCATGGTTGAAGCCCTATAGGATGATGATCCACCAAAAATTGATGAAAACTCCACCTTAACACTTCCTAGCCGAGCCTTCCCTTGTTGCCACCACTTCAACCACCACTTTGGACGACCCATCCACCACCACCACCAGCCACAACCTGAGCATAGGACCCTACCACGTCTGTACATGCACTCATCAGATAAGGCCATGCCCAATCCATGCTTGGCCGAAGCCATTTAGGCTTTGAAATCCATGTTGTTGCTTGTAGTTGTGGGTTGATGCACACATATGCCTTCATCTCCTTCATAAATTGTTGTGGCCAACCTATATGACCTCAACCTGACCTTAACCTGATCCAAAACCGTCCTATTACAGTGCTTTTCCAGTCCATAGCTGAAGCACAAGTGGTTGAATGCAAGTGCAAAAAGCTCTAGCTTTGAATTATGTAGTTATTCCCAGCATTGTTTTGTAATATTTTATTTTGTAATCCATATTGTACTTTGTTTTGTTTAAAATTTGACAAGGCAATTAGCTTCGGCTCTCCCACTCTTGAATCGTAGTCGTGCTTTCGTGCCTTTGTGGATCTTAATTTGTTTGTTTGGTTGTTATCTCCAGCTTGTAGAGGTGAGTATTTCTCACCAGACATTCCATACTTATATAAGTAGTAAACTGACACCCTGTGAATCCGTAGGTATTATTATTATGTTATAACTGCTTATGCTATGATCATATGATATTCACCCTATTTATACACCTTTCATATCATCTGTTACTGTTATATGATGTTATTCTGTTTATTTATATCAGTTTATCACATTACAAGTTCCCTGTAGATAGAATCATTATGGGTTCAAATGATACATACCCGAACGGACTTTAGAATAAGAAAAAATCGTTATGGGCTGAAATGATAGGCCTTAATGATTTTTAATTATTTTCGTTTACTTGGGATTGCAGGTTTGGAATGATATAACCCTGGTTTTCTTTGTAAATTACAGATTGAAATGATATATTATCCGTATCACTTTACCTAGGCTAGAAAATGATATACAGACCCGCGGTTAAAATATATTTTTCTAAAATTTTTAAAATATTTTAGAAATGTAAATATTATAATATTTTGATTCAAAACTTAATTAAAAATGATTTCTGTAAAGTAATATTGATTTTCTAAAAATTTATAAGTGAAATAAATTAATGGTAAAGTTAGAAATTTGAAATATAAGTTATTTTGGAAATTTTGATTTGGTGATAAATGGAATTTAAATTAAATAGGAAAATATGATAAATAGATTTAAATTAAAATTAAAATGAATTTAAATGATTTTTATAAAGTATTAATGATTTTTGAATAAATTAAGATGTGAAATAAATGAATGTTTAAGTTGAATTTTGAAATATAGCTTAATTTGGAAATTTGTGAAATTTGTTTAAAAATGAATTTTAGGTTAAGTAAATAAAATGAAAAATAAGTTAAATTTGGAAATTTAAACTTAAGTGTTAAGTTAAAAATTTAATTATAAAGAATTGAAATTGAATGTTGAATTATATAAGTAAATTATTATTAAATTGATTTTTGAATGAAAATTTAACTTTATAAAATCATGAATATAAGGGTATTTAAATGATTGTTTTAAAAGTGAAAATATATGATTTTATAAGTTTAAAATGATTTAAATAAAAATTTAACTGTTTGTGAAATTATATTGAATATGTGGAATTTAATTAACAGCATTTTTGAAATGTTATTTTTTCTAATGTAAAGGATATTACAGCATTCATAAATGCTATAGTTGATAGAAATGACTAAATGACTAAATTGAATTAAGGGCTATTATAGCACTTTGTAAGTGCTGTAGTTGTTTAAATTAACTAAGGTTTTATTTGAACTAAAGTAACCCTATTACATCATTTTCTAAATGCTGTCTTTTGTTAAATTGAATTGTTTTAAAAGTAACTTTCCGTAGCATTTTCTAAATGCCGCGAAAGTTGAATTTTTATTGTTTTAATAAATTTAAGTGAACAAATGAACTTTGAAAGGTTTAAATTTTGGAAATTTAGTAAATTAATTATTAAATATAATAACTTCATTTTAATAATTAAAAATGAAGTAATTTGTTTTGAAATATAAACTATTTTGAAATGTGTGTTGAAATGGTATTTTAAATAAAATGAATGCGGTTTTGAAAAGATATGATATTTTGATATTTTCAAATGGATTTTTGAATGATATTGAATTTCGAAATGATATTTGATTTCGATGTATAAATTACAATTTTGAAATTTTAACCACGGGACGTATTTAATGTATTGTTTAACTGATCCTTAAAGGATGGGCGATCCCAAGCATCCTTTAAGTTATTGTACATTACTACTACAGTTCACTTGAGTTGGTTTACATTACATAAGTATATATGTCCTGACTCGAGTGTTTTGTGTTTTACTTTACGCTCGGGTCAGCCTGATTATTTACAGCTTATTGGATTTCTTTTCTGGAGCTAGCAATCATTGGAGATTCTGCTTATCTAGTTATCTATTCCCTTTCAGTTTCAGTTGTTCTATTTCAGCTCTGATATTTATAAACTTCTAGATATTTGGGATTTCTATTGTATATGTTTCAGACTTATATTATGTATTATGTTTTGAGAGTTTGTTATAGTAGCTTCATGAACTACTATGGTATTTTAATTTCCGCTGCGAGTTATTCTGATATTTCTGTGTCTGTGATTTTGTGACTATATTTCATTTGCTCCAAATTTATTTACAATGCGGTATTTTGAGCAATTCAAGTCTGGCATGTGTGGATGCGAATGGCTGAAAATATCGGGTTGTTACACTAATATCAAATGTGATGACCTCCCTCTACCTCCTATATTCAATACACAAATATCTGATACCATAAATACGCTGCATCGGTATCCGACCGATGGAAGGAAGGAGTCAAGGGTGAAATACAATATCAATCACATAAACTCGTAGAACATCTCACGATGCATAGAAAAAATGTAATAACCAAATAGATGTAAAACAAGCAAGATAGTAATATAACCAATTAAACCATAATAAAACATCATATCAGAGTGTAGTAGGTTCATCGGATTATATATAAAACAGAGTGATAATAGAGTTTATACATCTTGAATCAAATAAACTCTAAATAACCGTCTTTAATAATAGATGAGAACTGACATGGCTCCGCAGCACTTCATAATGGTATATAGAGATTACAACTTCAAATATAGATATATGAAAAGGCATCAGCCTCCTGCTCGTCCTCCACACAAATCCATCTGTTATCTCATACATATCTCTCAGTGTACTTATCTAAAAGTACTCAAACTAATAAGAAGCAATGAAAATACCTCAGATCAGGCAAAAGTATGGTATGAGCAATCTATAATCTCAAAATAGATATAAGTCATAAATATTGTAAAGATGAACATATGGTATGGAGAATCATATCGATATATCCCTACATCCAACAAGTTAGCAAATAAATGCAATATACACTGATCTATCATCATATGGGTGTACTACACTAAGTATAATATAAGATGTCAAGGTATCTATCATTACTCGGATGTCGTTGGAGATATGATAACTCATATGATAATCAAGAAGGTCAGCGACTACTTAACATCACGACCATGTCGATGCTCAAATAGATACCATCACTAATGTAAAGACCCCACCATTATCCCAATATTATTAAAGAACATTATAAGTAATATCGTCTAATAACATGAAGAATACGGATGTTTAAGGGCGACCTAATGTGACTATATCTTCGGACTAACACTGACGTGTCTTTATTACCTTTTTGTGGATATGAACTGAAATTTTTGACGTTTATAGTATCAATACAAAGTAATAGACACATAGGTTTAAAATATTCAGAACAATGTATAACATAAATAAATCAGAATCCGAGCCACAGATCACAACGGAATAATATACGTCATTTACATAATAAAATATCAGTACTAGAACCACATAATATATACATCACATCCAAAATATTGTATCATGTACACAATGACTACTAAATAATTTACAGGACATACCCTTCTAAATATCAATATGTACAATAATGAAGTAAACTGTAGTAATCAAAATAGTCTACTCTAGTGCTAGCACAAAAATCCAAAATTCACCGAGTCTCTATACTTATAGAGTCTCGGCATGACCCGTGTATTATAAAAATAAACAGGCCAGACTATATCTAATAAAGAGATGAGATACTGGTATCATAAATATATGACTTAACAATAAAATAAGCCATAATATAAATATGCCTAAGACCAAATAATCATAATAAGGCATATCAATCAAAATCACCATTTCATAAATCCATTATCATAAATATATGGCTTAACAATAAAATAAGCCACGATAGAAATATGCCCAAAGCCAAATAATCATAATAAGGCATATCTATCAAAATCACCATTTCATAAATCCATATCAAGTCTCAAATATACTATCATAAAAAATATAGTGATAATAACTCAAAATTCTTCAGAGCCAAAAGATACTAAATATCCATCCCAAAATCTCTGAAGGACAACCATCACTAATGAAATAATAATGATAGTCAACTATCAGTTTAATACAATGACACGGATTCTGACGTATCAAGATAGACCCCACCACATAGTGTAAAGTCGAACGTATCAAAAATAGACTACTATGCGAATTTACCTATTGTAAACAAATATAGGCAAACATCATCCAAACTGTATACAAAAAAATAACTAATAGGTATTAGTCATCCAGTCTATAGACTCATCATGCATGTAACACCTGTCTAAGGAATCAACCGATAGGCATTAGAGATCAGGAAGAACACCAACTGTGAAAGCAATCTGCTGGGCCGACAGTGACATTGAGAGATAAAATCTAGGGGAGAAAATGGGTATTAGATACCCCAGTAGTTCTAGCCATAAACGATGGATACATTTACAATGTAATTTCAGTAGTCATTTTCCATTTTAGTTGGAAAATGCAGTCGGATGTTTGGGGTGCTATAAGCGATCGGGGGTGGTAACTCATATAATAGGAGGAAGCTTTGCACAGAGTTCCATTACTATTAATGGTTGGCTTCATGATTTTTTTTATAGGCATAGACATCTAAGTAATTCAGCCTTATGGTTCTTCATTATCTGTATACGATCTTTTTTCTTAGGGGCTCGTTTTGTTTGGACTTTTAGTTTAATGTTTCTATTCAGCGGCCGTAGTTATTGGTCAGAACTCATTGAATCCATTATTTGGGCTTGTAACAAATTATAACTTGCTCCTGCTACTCAGCCTAGAGCCTTGAGCATTATAGAAGGACGTGCTGTAGGAATAACACATTACCATCTGGGTGGAATTGCCACAACATGGCACTCTTCTTAGCAAGAATTAAAATGTAACCAACTGTCCCAAACCAAAAGGTTAAATTCCAGTATTTAGTAAAAGCTAGTAAATTTCATTCAAACTATATTCAAGAAATTATAATAATAAGTGAAAGAATTGTATGAAATGCCTCATACCAATCCGACAATTCAATCATTTATTATAATTCTTTGCTTCATAGAAAAACACGAAATCTTATTAAAATCTCAAATCCATAATAAATAAAATAAAAGAGTTTTAGATTAATTTTTCTATATAAAAAGATATAATTTTCCAAAATCACTTTTAATTTATAAACTCATTTTAAAGAAAAGTTTCTTATTTACGAAAGCTTTTGAACTCTTTAAAACCCACTTTAATAATAAAAATCACTAAAAATTAAAATTATTGCTTTCATACCGCTTTTATAAAATAGTCCATATTTTATCTTTTGCCTCTAAACCATTTCCAAAATAATATACTCAAAATAGTAAATTTAAAAAGTTTTTTAAATAAGTATTACTTATCTTTAAAAGCTTTGACTGGAAATTTTGAAATAAGCAATAAGTTAAGAAAATAATATGATTTAACTATATTCTATAAATTAAATCTCAAATAAGGATCAAAATAAATAAAACCTTATTTTGAAAACCTTTTAAACACATTTTAACAATTCAAACAATAAACCCATTGAAAATTCAACATCTTAAGCCAACATTACTCAAAAAAACAATTCCATAATATGGAATTATTTAGGGACTTGAGTTGCTTTCCGACAACTTTGGTCACACAAACAATACACAACAACCATATAATTTAGTTACAACTGATCAAACACATTTCGATGGTTTTCAACATCATGTAATTTCATAATCGATAATGTATCCGAATTCAATATTTAGAACATACAATTCATTCAACTCAACCACCAAACTAATTGAAATCGTAGCATGCAATTTTATTTTAGTTCTATCATTCAATCGCGACCAAAGATTTACGCAATTCATATTTTAAGCAAGGCATATAAAAAAAATGAATATAACCAATTTCGATATAAGTGTGTGAGTGAAATAAAATAACTCACCTTAACCCCACTAGCTTGTTGAATTCCTAAATTTTTGATTCAGCCTGCACCCAAGATCCCAAATTAATTTGTCTCCCAAAACTCTAGCTATCATCGATGACATCAAAACATTGCTCCTCCACACATCACCTGACGAACAACAACCTCGAAGCACGCACGTCCTTTGTTGAAAGTCGACAACCACGCGGCTCCTAGTTCCCCACCTCCATCACCTCACGTGCACGAAGTCACTCTCAACACTACCTATCCATGCACACATGTCGCATGACATTTTGCGTCCTACT
The DNA here is from genome assembly GCA_030765085.1 of Allium cepa. Lineage (NCBI taxonomy): Eukaryota > Viridiplantae > Streptophyta > Magnoliopsida > Asparagales > Amaryllidaceae > Allium > Allium cepa. The sequence continues at coordinate 206,291,948 of CM060941.1, read as the reverse complement.
TCCCCATGACGTCGACCTCGAGCCGCCCTCCTTTGCATGCGACAGCCACCATTGCGATTCATTCGCTCATCGTCGTTTTTTCCTTCTTTATTCGATTTCAATTTCTGAAAGAGGGATAGGGCAAGCTTCAAAGGAAACGGGCTTGGGGAATGAGAAGTGTGGGTTTGGTTTGAAAATGAGGGATGGGCTGGCTTTATTGCTTAAGTGATATGTTTGTTTATTTGTTTCTTTTACATTTACATTTATTTTATTTTCCTTTTAAGTTGTTCTTTATTGATTTTCATAACTATTCTAGTTTAAATTAATTTGATTTACACTTTATTTAATAAAGGATGTTTCCAAATATTGTAAAAAAGGAATATATTAATTAACTTAATTTTATCATAACAAAATCCTTTATTAAATAAATTTTAATTGTATAGTAATTTGATTTCAAAAATAAAAATTACCAAAAATCAAATTCAGATATTTTTATTTTTATTAAATTTATATAATATTACGGGCTCAAAAACAGGGTTGTTACAACTAAGATGCAGGATAAACACGTGAGCGCCATCACATACCCCTGCTCTATGCTCAGGAGCATATATCACAACTTTCGAGTTCTCCAACGATCCCCTTAGCACAAGACTCGATAGTAGAATCTACTAGATCTACTTCACATGCCATCAGCACTCTGACCTTGTCTGCTAAGATGATCATTAGATGCCATAGTCACTTCCCACACGAAGTACACAATCTTTACTGCTCCAAAACATCGAGTCGTGGAAGTCTTGTCATTTCCTTAGTTGCCATGAACTTTCCCAAAGTTGCCCCCTGCTTGCATCGAAGTAGCATTCGTGTTTACCTTGCATTTGCATTGCACCAACCTTACTTCAACACATAACCATGCAAATAGTGGTAGCCAATTTCTCGCAAACCGTCAGCTTTCAGCACATGCGATCGATCGTGGCATTTCCCCGTGGCATCCCCCGACACTTCTTCATAATTACTTTGGGTCGGTACCGATCCGTACGGATCGGTATTGATCCATCTTTCTTGATATAGCCAATTTATCCAAACTCCTACGACGACTGGTCTCACCTCCAAGTAGTCATCATATCTCGAAGCAAACTCCACCTTTCCTCTGCCTTCAATACTTGACCATTTTTAAACGCTTTCATTTTATACCGATCGATCTACAGCATGATTACCTCGTGTATTTGCTATCAAATCTGGAGGTTAGCTTCGTGTTGGCCTTATGCTTTAATTACTCCACTTGCTTTAAACCAAAACGTGCACACGAACCAAGAAAATGGTTCTGAACTTATCCATATGGGTCAATGCTGCTCCATGAAGACTTAGTCAAACTTTGGCTAAATCGTTTCTTGACACTTCTGCATTGATCCCACTTTGATTTTCCTCTTTAATCTTCTTGCAATCTCCTTTGCATCGATCTAATTCTAAACCCTCTAGAGTCGATCCATCGAAGTTGTTCTATCGTTATGGATCTTCCATAACTTGTGTAATCGAATCAGAGAGCGCATCATTAAGCCACTCCATCCACACTGAGATCCTTGCCTAAAGAACGAACCGCTTTCCATATTCACTATCAATAAATGTTTCATCTAATTTAATATCCAAAAATACACACAGACAAGTAATCCAAGCATCTTGTCATATCATAGCAATCAATATACATCCATATTCTTTTCTAGCATTCGTATGATTAACATCATATGAGAACACATGTTAAAATCATTTAAAAATTATTTATATTCATCCGTAATTCGTTTATAAAATCAAATATATTACGAAATCACTTTTTGATTTTAAAAATGGATCTAAAACACTTTTTTTGGATGGCAAGCTGACTGTTATAGTGGCTCATCCACTTTTTATAGATAAATTTTAACAGGTGTGAGGTAAAACATCTCGGCAGCTTTGGCAAATACACCTACATAGAAAATCATTCAAATAGTTGCCCAAGGTAGTCACTCATATAACTCAAAAGACCTAAGCATACTTGCCGGGCATGATTACAACAATACACTGGCCAACACTACAACACACAATATTAATAATGACTAAAATTATGACCCTAAGCATAGTGTCAAAAGCTCCCGCTAGGAAGACAAAACATTACAGAAAAGCAAAACAAAAATGCAAGAACTTGCAAAAAAACCCAAAAGGAAACAAGGATACAGTTGAATTGCTGAAGCTATCGAGTGCTAGATTCCAAAACGCTACCAGAATAGGGAGAAATGGAAACCGAGATCATTCTTAGTGCCAACGAGAAGCTCGATAATCAATATCGGAGAAGAACCTTCTATTGCAATGCAATCGTTAAGGACAGTAAATCTACTTGCTTATAACCCTAAACATGCATTTAATATATATATATATATATATATATATATAAGTATATATGATGGCTGTCAGTTAAGATCATTCACCAATCGATGTAAATTGCTAAAATCGGTCTAAATCTGAGACAACAGTAATAAGCATGAATCCTAGAGACTTAAAAATCCAAATTTGAAGGTCTCTATTTACTCTACTTGCTTACCTACACTTAATTACTTAATTTGGCTATAATTAGTACGAATTTGAGATGATTTTGAAATGAGATAGTTTATTAGATGATTAAATATGTTTTTAGGAAGTGGAAAAGTGACTAGTACTATTTCTCCAAGCTATAGTTAGCACAAATCTTGAAATCACTAATTGGGCCTAATTATGGTGTTAGCTCGTTTTTGAGCCAAAGCATATATGGACTAGTCGGAACCACTGAATGGTCATAAGATAAGCCAAAAGTCCTGAAACGCAAGTCCAGAAATCAAAATTCAGGTAAAGTCAAAAGAATTGGTGTAAAACCTTGCTTATAGCTTGAAGATAACTAACTATTCTCCAAATGAGTCAAGTAGCGAAGGGCAAACTTAAAACGCACAACTCAAAGTGTTAAGTCATAACCGAGTTAAACCCCTCAACTCTGTACCAAGTCATGGAGCTAACTCAGTTCACATCTTCAAAAAGTTAAAGGCCAAAAGCAAAGCAAAAGTGCAATGCCAATGAAAGTTACAAGTCGGTACTGATTATGGGCTACAACTCGATATTGAGTTGAGATGACAAATACTACTTTGGCCATGATCTCTTTCTATAGCCTCCTATTGACGTGGAGAACATTAGGAGAAGGTTTCAGAGCTTATTTTGTTGAGCTTTGTTTATGAATAGAGGGAGAGGGGAACAAAACGTGATCTTTCTGTATTCTGAATTAGTCGATTTTACCCAGATGCTTTGTTGGATCCTTACCAAACTTGTAAGCAACCAAGATGTAAAATCATAGTCGTAAAGAATCTCAGAAATCATTAATAAAGTTTAAGTGGACGAGGCCATAGCATCTATCATTCCACTATAAATTCTCCTATGTTATTTACCTTATTTTATATTTATTTCTTTATTAAGTTCTACTTATAATTTAAATGGGTGTTTATTCAAATTTTAATGCAAACATTTTGGTGCTTTCACTGAGAGATCTCAAGATTATCGCTCTTTGGATCTATCTCGAACCTTTGGGTTATTACAATCCATGAGTTATATCTAAATATAGTTATTGGAAGATCCTTGATTACTTAGATTTCCATAAAATATATCATTGGACCCAAAAAAGCTACGACCTTCAGATTTGCGAAAAAGAAATCAACTACCTCTATACCCATTGACGATGCCGAAAATGAAGGCTCTCAACATGAGGAAGAGACAAATCAACTCGTTGCTGTAGAAATTCCATATGCACCAAAAATGGGGACTACAGTTGATTTGGATAGATTGATGATGAAAATGAATAGAAAGATAATGGAAAGTCAGAAGTTATACCGAAGTAGATGAAGGATAAGATTGATATGATGACTCAGCTATCTTAGAGGCGAAAGAAGAGTCTTAAGGAGTTATCATCTTCTGATTCAGAAGAATAAAGTTCGTTTTCGTGGAACAGAAGCCGAAGGGATGAAATAGAAGATGAAAAGATAGGAAGTTGGGGCTTCGAAAATAGGGTTTGAAAAACTCAAGCTCGAAGTTCATAACTTGGCACCAGTTCAACTCCACAAGTTGGCATAGATCCAAGAACCCGAGTTGTGATTGATGATCTAGATGGTGAGTTGCCTGATGGAGTTAATGTTGATGCTGAGAAAGTAGCTAATGGCAAGAGTGGTGGAGCTCAAACAATTTCCGCTAAGCCATCATGAAGATAACATGAACCGAAAGAATTGGACGAACGGTTCTCCCATAGACATGGGAACCCAGATATCACAGAACTAACCAAGAGCATTTTTAGAGCCAGACTCTCAGGGCAGGCTGTGATGATCGCCGTCAGTCGATTCAATAGATTCAGATTATCTTTTTGATATGTTGGTGAGGCTGGTGAATGAGAACCAGTATAGAAGTAACAATGGTTGTCGTTCTTCGCCTTATAAGAACCCATTGGTTGAAAACATTTTATGGGAGGATTGTCCCAAGAGATTTGCAATGCTTATGATGTCGTCATACAAAAACAATTGCTCTGAGACAACATCTTCTGAAGTGTGAGTGACACATATATGGTGCTAGAGAAACTTACGTTGTGAGATGTAGATGTTTCCCTATATTTCTTGAGGGAATGACTACGATGTGGTTTACTCAGCTTGCACCGAAATCTATATCTTCATTTGATCAACTGGTTAGGAATTTGTGAAGTAGTTCCGACTTCACACTACTTGACCAAAGGATGTGACGTCCTTATCAAGCATTTTTTAGAGCCACAGAGAGTCTCTGAAGAATTTTTTTTGATTAGATTCAACGCCGCTGTGACTGAAGTGAGCAATGCCAAGGAAGATATTGTACTGATGGCATTGATTCGAGGAATTCATTTAGGTACTAATTTTGATAAGTAGTTGAAAATGAATCCATCATAGACAATAGAAGAGTTTTATCGAAAAGCGACCTAATATTTGAGCTTGAAAGAGGCAGATATGGCTGCTGGAAAGGCTTGTGGAAGATTGTCTACAAAAGTAGTGCAAAGCAACGTTGTTGTAAAGCAAACCGCTAACAGGGTCAAAATTTTTGCAATTAATGTTGGAAACAAGAACAATAATCATAAAAGAGAAAACCTGGGCACTAGAGGTAGAATGCCAGATTTCAAGAAGTGGCACAAGTTATTAGAACAGGGCCAGCCAGTAGTGGAAGATATGAGTGAATTTCAAAAAAAAATCCTTTATTGGATCTATATTGGGCCTATGAAGCCTAATTTACTTAAAATATTTCTAAATTTAATTTAAATAAAATCTCTTATTTCATTTAGATTTATAAATTATAGATATAATTTTATTTAATTTATATTCAGTTAAATATAATAATACACATACGTGTTATATACATATATGTATGTGTGTTTATGTGTAACATAATAATCCATGCAAGATATAACATGCCCATATATAAATGTCGGGATTTACATTGCAACGGACATGTTAGCTCATTCTATATATATTAAATTTTGTTCAATTATATGTATGTATGTAAACTTATTATTTATATAAATATTAAAACTACGTAAAAAATTATATATATATACACGTATGTTTGTATGCATATGTATGTATATATATATATATATATATATCTTATATGTAAAAATATTATTGATTTATATATAAATATACTATTGCATTAAAAGTTATATATATATATATATATATATATATATGTATGTATGTATGTATGTATGTACGTACGTACATACGTATGTATGTATGCATGTATGTTTTTTTTGTGTACGTAATGTACAAAGTTTTTTTAAATTTTTTTTACACATATACATATATATGTATGAATTACTATAACAAAATTATTATTACTATATATATAAGCATATTTACAATAAATAAATATGTATATGTATATATATATGTATGTATACGTATGAATGTATGTATGTAGAATAATTATGTATACTTAAATCTTTCCGGATAGAATACACAATACAAATATATATCTCTGTGTGTGTGTGTGTGTGTGTGTCTGTATATTTTCATATATAATAAAATAATAATAATAAATATTTTTGTGTAATATTATTCAAAAAATTTTTTAGAAAATCAAGCATGATATTTTAAAATTATGAAATTTTTTCCAAAAATTTCTGAGTCAAAATAGTACTTTTAATAAATTAATTAATTTCGACCATTTATTAATTTATTTTTTAAACTATAAAATTAATTTTTAAAATTTGATTTTTTGGCTAAGACTTTTTATGATGAGTAAAAAAAATTAAAATTTTATATATAATTTTTGAAAGTTATTTTGTTTTATATGATTTACTTAATCGGTATTTTGATTTATTGGTATTAAATAATAGTAAATAAGTATTAAAAATTAATTTGCAGCCACTAAAAAATATAATCTATATAGATATGAATTTATGAAATATAAGTTCAAATATTAACACGATACGACGATATAATTAAATACAAGTCATACAATTAAAATTAGGTAGTAAATTAATACATACACACACACACACACACACATATATATATATATTAATAAAATGATAATATTTAAAATAAAATTTATCCAGTTTTGCACTTCATATCTATATTTATGTAAAATGGTTTTATTCAAATAAATTAAAAAACACATATAATCAATCTGATATGTGACAACATTGATGATACGTATAAGAATCTCACCTAAGTAGCAATATAATAAATGTATGTATGTATACGAATAATATAATGTTATCCAAAAATTATAAATCATATATTATAGTAAATACATACCTAATACTAGTGCCTTATGGCACACCTTATAATGATGAATTCTTCCTCCTTTGAAATCTTCTCGATTCGGCAGATTTCTAATCCTTGAACTGTAGACTTTTAGCCATCCAATAGCTATTTCCTTTTGAATGGATTTGAGATTAATTTGTTGGAGCTCCTTTTTGATGAGGTCAGTCAGCAATGATGGGGAAACATCAGCCAAAAATTCCTTTTTGCATTATGGTTAGGGGTTCTTTTATAGTGGAAGAAATATAGAGAAACATGGATCACATCTCATACTATTTCTCATCAAATCTCAACCATCCATCTATAAACCCCTCTAGCCTTTTTAGCCGCCTTCTACAACCCCTATTTCTGCTGAAATAACATCTTAACATCATGGGGTAACGGCTAGTTTAAGCCCAAATAAATATTATTAATTAAATCTAATTTAATTGCTTGTCGATATCGCATATCGATCGATATATTTATAACTATTATAAATATATACAATAATATTTACTCCTCAAATTCCTTCTTTGCCTTCAGTTACATCTAAAAATGATTTTTAAACTTTATTATGACCATCCCTTATTCGTTGTTTGCGTATCCTATTATCGAGAAGTGTATCCACAACCTCTTATACTAATCTTTCCTGACACATTACCACTTTCCCTGGCGTAGCCTACTTGTTGCTAATAGGTCAGTAAGAGTATTGTTTCGATAGATAACTCTTCCATAGAGTTCATTATCATATTCAAAATTTTATAATTAATATTTCATAAATATTAATTAATTTATAACAAACTAATTAAATCTTTGGCCTAAAGAGAATTCACTATTTTGGTTGTGTGACTCGTCAAGTGTAAATTTGGTTAGCCATTAACATCGAACTATTCGAATGTTAATGTTCACTCGTCACTTAGCAGGTGGTATGACACTTTGACCAGATTTATCGCTTAGTTTTGGTAAAATCCAATTTTACATTACTAAGCTTTACCTGGTTGTGATATTTATTTTACACCAATTCTCTTCGTCAAAACTATATCACTTTGGATTTATGGAGTTTGGTAATGGTCAAAATTCCAATATTGTTCATATTCAACCCTATGGTCCAAACACAAAGTTTTTAGTTTAATAATAAAAATTATTATTAACCGAAATGCTCTGGCCATAAACTTTGACTTTGAGTTGACTTGAACTGACCATGATACGAACCCCCTATAACTTAGGAGATAATCCTCTCTTGAATAGTGCTTCACTTCCAATACTTCCACTCAATCCAACTATAGTCACTCGATGGACGCCATGCCGGGATTTGACTATAATCAAAGTGGAGCTTTTATATTGAAGATCCACGGTATTCTCATGTCGAGAGAACTATGTAAATCAATCACATCGATATTTTCTGTTTGGCCTTAGTTATATTAACCAACATAAAACTATTTAGTGAGTTGTTTCATAATTAGCCAACAACTATCAGTATGTAACCACTTGGTGCCTCTTGAAGTCACGAGTAATACATTTGGAGAGCGTTACGTACTTTAGTCTTAATGGATACATCGATATCCGGTCTCGATACATCTTGACTACGAATATTAAAATGGTATATTTATATTTATTATGATAAATTACTCATGGTTACAACACTTTGTAACTACTATCACAAAATATACCATTTATGGATTTTCTATGAATATGGTTTTATTTAAATTGATTAATTAATATAACACGGTATATCTGGTATATTATAGAAAGAAAGTACTTTTTATTTTGAACAAGATTGGTCAACAAGTTAGATAGGTAAGAAATTACACAATTACCCCTAGGGCATACCTCTAACTCTAGTAATCTCCAACTTGCACTTGGGTCAATTATGGAATCTTATTTCAACTTTTCCAATCGGTTTCCTCAAAACCAATTTGGTTAGACCCTTAGTGAATGTGTATGCTATTATGTTTCTACTATCTACTTTGTCAATCAGCTCTCTCCGACGCTGATAAACTACCTTTATCATGTGGAACAATTCAGACTATGTCTCTCAACTTTCAGCGAGCTCTAAGTTCTGTTACGAACTATATCGCAACATTGTCATCATATAACGATGTTATGAGATTCAATCGCCCTGAGCCCGGTAATAAATTTATGCATTTATATTTTTATGCATTGCTTTTTTTTGTGCTATTCAAGGCGATATGCTTAGCTTTTTTCATTGAATCAACCACAGTATTTCATTTGGAACATTTCCAATTTGAAGATTCTTAACTTAAATTTATTATTGACAAATTATACTCAATATCACTTATGAAATTTGAGTCTGAACACTTCTTCATAAGGAGTTCATTGTTTCCGTAAACGGATCTCTAGTATTTCAAAAATATGCGAGAACATCTCAAATAACCATTCAGTAATTTCTACTTGGATTTGATACTTGCTTCATATATCAAATACATAAACAAATCATGATATCACCGACATCATAACATGTATGATAATTCATATTGCTAATGCATAAGGAATCCATCTTACATGTTTAGTATTAAATATTTTAATAAGGTGTCCTTGCATATCGTTTGGGACATTCCTAACATCTTTTATACTTACTACAAATGGAATCATTTAAAAATCCAACATTGGGTATTAAAACAACTAAGGCTGATTTTAACATAAGTACATCCCTAAAAATCAATGGTGTGTTGTTTATGGTTTAGAAATATCTATGTACCTTTTTAACTTTCTTTCTTTTGAGCACACACTTCCTCTCATTTTGATTGACAATCAATCTATTTGATGTTCTTATCAAAACATTTGTTCAATTTTAATGCTCTACGAACGAAACTTTCATATCAATTCTTAGATCATATCCAAAAACTCACAAACTCAATATCGCTCCCACTGACTTCGAGACACTTTGGTTATTCTATGTAAATTATTTATTCTAAATCATTATTCTGAATTTTATATTTCAATACATATGTACCAACACATAAAGTCATATTGTGCGATAATTTTGTGAGTAAAATCCGAATCTACTTGAGCACATCGAATGGTAAATCTATCACGTTAATTTCAACAATTGAAAATTACAGTATTATTCTTATTAATATGGCTCACTATATTCCAACTACATTTGTCTTTCTCTTCAAGACATATTTGCTGCCATAAAGATCATATCCTTTCAGATACAGCTATCAAAATCATATTTTGATAATGTACTTGGAATTTATTCCTAATTTGTGCATTGTACCATATCACAGAGTCAATAATCTTAATGATATAATTAAATAATTGAGGAATATTTATTCTTAACATTGACAAGAAATTCACAATTTCTCTTAAATGTACAAGAATACTCATTAGACGTTCTAATGTATTTTTGTTCATTTAGGTTCAGCCAATTTTATTTCATCCCTTAAAACTAGTTTTATCATTGGATCATATCCAAATCAATTTTCAAACCAATAATTTCTTCGCTATAGAGTTGGTATTTCTTGAAACAACAATTGTTTCTCAATGAAACAGAACGTGCAATCATAAACATTTTATGAATTTCCTTATATAAAACTAATTTTGCATTAGTTTACAATATATTTATTCATAAATTAACCATCCAATGACTACTGTACCCAAACTTCTTTTGGGTGATTCATACAAGATCCCTCACGAACAATTATTATGTGTAGACTTTCGACCTGCATAATCTGCCAACTCCTTAGCCTATGAAATGCTGGGGGTTTCTTATAAACCCGTATCTTGTATAGTTTTGTAAATTATTATTTAGATGAAGTAATATTAACGTTGTGTAATACTCTTAAGTACATAACCTTATAGAAAGAAATTAACTCAACTCACTCATAATTAATCATACTTTGTCCATCAAAGTTCGATTATATCTGATCGATACATCATTATGTATCGCATGGAGGAGTGATATTTGAGATTGAATCATTATTCATTTTTAGGTACGTTCAGAACTCTTTCCAATATACTCACATATTCGCTCGAATTAAATCATTCTATTTTGTTGCACATTATTTTATTTACTTCCGTTTTATACTCTATGAGTCTACAATAGACATACTATACGTGTATCAAATATACATGTCCATGTCGATGATAATTCATCCGTGAATATAGTGAAGTGTGTGGAACCATTTTGGTATTAATAGACTCGCGATTGCATGCATTTATGTGTATCAATTTGAAGAGTTCATCAAATCTTATAACACTCCCACTAAATGGGTGCATAACCTTTAATTTATTTGAGATACACTTTACCTGTATCATATGATTTATAATCATATAATAAAAATTATTTCTCAAACCTATGGCTTAGTCTATATTTCCAAACTAATTATAAATAATTTTAGATACTTCTGTATTTTTCAATGCATCACATTTGTTGCGAAAACAAATACCACATTATAGTTTTATTCATTACAAATATTCATAATATTCAAATATTACTATGTCCATTTTTCAATCGCCAAAAATAGTCATTATTTCATAAATAATTTTCGGTATGTTTTATGAAAACAATTTTTGAACTTGATGCAACAACAGGTGCTACATGATATGCTCCCACTATTTCTGCCATTATTATAATAGTATACTAAATTTGGAGGTCCATCGTTCACTTAATATAAATTATTTATTTCATGTACTACAACTAATTTACAACGGAGAGTTCTTTGATCAAATATCTTGAACTCGAAGAAATAAATCTCATAGAAAATAATTTTCTAAATGAAAATACATTTCGAAATAGAAATCATATTTCTCGTTCCAACTTTAAATATCAATTATTGTTATTATGAATCTTGTTTCCAATGTTTCTTTATGAAGTAGAAGTGGCAATTCACTCTCTTCATCCCAACTGTACGTTAAATCATATTTACTCTTATACATACATTTTCCTTTCTAAATGGTTGAACCATTCAAAAGAAAATCCTTACTACAACATCATAATGTGCTTTTTACAAATGCATAGTTGATCATCCTTAACATTCAAGGACATCAAATATGTTGCACTTTGCGTAACTGATCAAACTGACATTTTAACGATCGAGTCTTATGTCTATATTATAGTTTTGGTCTTGTGTTACATTTAAGCTGTGTGGTTAAAGCTCCGCAAAATCCCTGCTGTAGCGCATAACACTCTTCGACTGGTACAGTATTTCAATTTAGCTCCATTAAACAGTAGATCCACTTTAAGCCCCGCTATATTTCGCAACACCCACTAAATCAAGGCTTTTTAGCACCCGCTTTAGCAATATTAATATACAAATGTTTATTTGACTACTTCTCTTTAAGAAAAAAACCAAAATGTTAGGATAAAGACATAATTTTAAGGCATAAATACTCTATGTAAGCAACTAAATTTAGTCTGCATAAATCGTGATATTCTTTTGTATTGTTATCTAAGATTAAACAATATTTCTTTTTCCTACATAAATAATGTGAGATTGACCATTAATTAACTTTAAATATTTAATTTTATATCTAATGAGGCTTTTTGGACCTCTGTTATTTTTTGCTATATCCATACTTTATTCCCGCTATAACCTTTTGCACTTCTACTGCTATAAAATCGCTAAGCGCTTTAACTACATAGCATTTAACACAATACAATCTTTATTGTAATCAATCAAATAGAATAATCGATCTCACATTACGGTTTATTTTCTTATTTCAGATTAACTAACTTCATCGAAGTATCATACATTACAAACGGGAAATGTTCTCAATATAACAATTATTTGCGATGGTATATGGATTAAATATCCATAGTCTTGCATTGCTTTTATAGTTTGAAACTCATAGTACGAAATATATGTTCTCGACCAAATAAATACGTAAGCGACTTACGAATGTATTTAGTAGTTGTAAAATCAGACGCTTGCATGGGTATTGAAACATTAACATGCAAGAAGCATTTATTAGTAAGTATATATTAAATTTCAATTGTCAATCTTCAATTCAGTTCGTTTGTATATCTTAATTGATAAACGTTTTATCAATCATTTTAATTGCACAAATTTATCAATGTAGACTATTATAACATTATATAGCATATGTTCTTACAATATTAAAAAGGTTAAATGTTATCATTTATTTTTTCTAATAAGGCTCCTATTAATCATTTATGTTTTACTAAACCTTAAGTGAAACATAGATTTCATTCGACTTCACTGGTGGGTATTAGGCTCATCCGTCTTGGAATTCTAAGCTTGAGTATGCTCAATAAGTCATAGCTCCATGGGCGATAGATATCTCTTTATCGGTGGTATCATATACAACTCCAAAACCTATGATGCCTTGTCCTAATTTCGCTACTGTAACGACCCGCTATTTTGGACTATTCGCATCCGCACATGTCGGGCTTGAATAATTCAAAATACCTAATTGTTAATTTAAATTTGGCAAAACTGAACATATACAGTAAATAAATAATCACAGATCACAGATACAGAGTAATAAATGCAACGGAAATAAAAGATAGTAGTTCATGAAGCTACTATATATATAACAGAGTTAAATTTGTTACAACAGAATTCTCGAATACAATAGTCAAATACAAGAATCAGAATATATCACTAGAATCGACTGAATATCTGAAAGCTGGATAAATAGCCGGATCTCCAAGCGAAGCTCCAACTCCAAAGGTGAGTCTTGAATACTGGTACACTCAGTCTGACCCGAGCGTACATCAAAACACAAAACACTCGAGTCAGGATTAACATTCTTATATCAATAAATCCAACTCAAGTGAAATAACAACTGAAATACAAGTAACTCAAAGGACGTTGGGATAACCATCCTCTAAGGATCCGTTAAACTACCTACTATGTAGTAGTCTTCGTTAAGTAGATAATGTCTATCAGTAATATAAAGTATCAAAATAGTGTTAAGGAGTTACCATTATTCCCCTTAACACATTTTATATAAGCATCATAGTCTATACAGCACTGTAAACTCTACCGTAAACTAGTGGGCTATCAGGGAGTACTCCATAGGTATAACACAAAACAAATTCATAGTGGTCGCGTATATAGGGATACAAGTATGACAAGGCACATGAGGCAATACCCAAGGTAGTGAAACTACCGTTTGCCTGATTTGGACTGGTGAGAACGCATCGCCGCAACGATCGCAACACCGCGAAACAACACTCCCAAAATTTCGATGGTGCACACCAATCAATAACAAGTAATGAGTAGTTTACGAAGAAGTGTGTTCGCTCGAGGTGGCTAACCCCATTAGGCCCGGCACGGCTCCTGTTTTAGTCATTTCCAATTTGACAAAAGTGTCAAGGCTAACCATTATCGTTCTCTTTCTTCAGTCATCACGTACATCATTCCAACCACTTCATTCTGGATCATACTCCGCGTATAGTTATTAAAGAGGTTTTCGGTTTAGACAGAGAGTATGTCCATAACCGATTCCAGTTTCTTTAATAACTTTCGTAATCATTACACCGATTGGTCGTTAATAAATTTCAAAAGCCAAATCAATTCCTATTTCAATTAGAATTTGTAAACCAACATTCCATTTGTCTTTCTATACCAATTTCCATAATTTACGTTTCAAAACATCCAAATTACTATTCAAAATCTTATAATTCAATTTCAGTTTTTATTTAAAACAATTCAAATATAGATTCAAGTTCGTATATCTGCTTCATTCCGTAATCATTTTAATTAATTTAATTTAACATTCAAATCAATTTAAACTCATTGATCGATTTCATTCAATATTCATTAAGTTAATTTATCAACCCAAAACAATTCTTTTTAAATTTCCAATTCATTAAATCAATTACTTAAGTTCAACTCCATTATATCAAAACTTACAAATTGAATTAAATTAAATTTTCCAAATCAAATTCTTTAAATTACAAGTCTTACATTAATTTTAATAAATCATAATTTTTTTTCTTGTTAAAGAAATTCAATTATCTTATTTATTTCCTTAGTTACAAATTTCAAAACTCAATTAATAAAGAAGCTTAATTTCACTTATTCAAGAAGTTCAATTTCATTTATTAAAGAATTCAATTTTATTTAATTATTAAATAATTCAATCTCATTAAATTATTAAATAATTTCAAAACTTAATTATTAAATAATTTCAACTTAATTCAATCATTTCTTAAATTAAACAACGTTCTTTCATCAATTATTTTGTTAATATTTTGTTTCAGATTATTAAATATTAACATTTAAATTTCACTAGAATTCAAATTCCAACTTCATTTAAAAACCTTATCATTTTATTCAAATAAAATCTTTATTTTTATTTTAAAATAAAATTATTGACCAATCGGGTTCATTAAATTCTCTATCCTAGGTCAAAGTTTTATTTGGGTATTTATCATTTCAACCCGATTCCATTTCAATTCAAAAATCAAAGCATAGCAAAGGGAACTTGCAGTGTGATAACTGGGATGGTGTTAAATAAACAAGCAATAACAACAATCAATAACAATCCAATAATTAATTCAAATAATCCTGAAATAATCGTATTAATTCACATAGTTGTTTGTGCAAATTAATATAATTATTTCTAGAATCTACTCTATCATTTCATGTAGATTAAAGATTATTACACTATTATTTTATGCGGTTCTACACTTTACATTTATTATTCGATTTCATACTATATCAATTTATACAACATAAATTTAAATGGTTCAAGGTGTAATCAACCATATTTCTACATGTCCAGTAATTAAACATTTAAAGGGGTCATATTATACAAATTTTATCTAATCAAATTCAACACATATATCAATTTCAAATTGTTAAATCCTACGTCAATTTCAATTGTAAATTATTTATTACTTCATACATTAACAATTTAACGTCCAATATCAACATCAAACAATCAATCATTTATCGACCAAACTGGATTATCATCGTATAAATAATAGATAATGGTGTCAGATGTCACAGGTGAACTGATACAGGTAATAGCACATATAACAGTGTAAATAACCAATAGCAGCATATTTCAATTGTCGTTTCAATTGAAATCAAATTTAATAAATAAAAGAACATTAATCATGAGTGATTTCTCACCTTTCAAGGCTATAGATGAACGATAGCTGAGATAGTGGCACGGATATGCATAGGGATACAAACACGAGCAAGGCAAAGCAAATTACAGCTGGAATCGATGGAAAAAAATCAAGATAAGCCATAGATTGACTGAAATGAAGCTGATAATTAGGTGTTGACGAAACAAATCGAAACTGGATTGGTGCAGATAAATGGTATAAGTGAATTCATATATACCACTATAACAACATTTTCATAACAAACAACTTATATGCACATATATATATTTTCAAATTTAAATTTAATATTATAAATTACTGTAGATATATAATACAGTAAAATCATATATATATATATTGAAATGATATGGGCTACTAAATATATATATATATATATATATACACAATAAGTATCTCTTAAACAATTAAAACTGGGAAAGTAGAATAGAAAACAAATGTAACAAAATATGACAGCTTACGAATATCCTCATACAGTAAAAAAACATGATATATATATATATATATATATATATTAATATAGAACGAGTTAAAATAGACATATACTTTAATATACAAAACTAAGATATACAAATTTGTATAAACTGACATAGTATAACTGCCATATTATACTTATACTAACATATTTTTAGGACATGTATAACTAACGCTTCCTTTTGATATAAAATATAGTATGTTATACTAAGCAGCATACATACCAACCTTGTATAAACATGCAGTTCCCAAAACTCAACTCAAGAATATATATAAACTATTATATACTTACATATCTCTAACAGATATATATAAAAACAATTATACACAAACAACTTTAACTTACAATATATAATACTATAACTAATATATAATCCATACCAATTCAAAGAAAGGAAAAAGGAACAAACGGAAGGAGGCACGCGAGCTCAGGTCTGCTGTTGCGTGCGGAGGATGGTGATGGTGGAGGAGAAGTTGCCGAGTACGCCTGAAGGAGGAAACGGGGTGAGTTGAGAGCAGCAGTTGTGGGAAGTGTCGCTTGGGCTTGTAGCACGGGTGGAGGCGTTCGGCATGGCTACGGAGAGGATGTAGGCGAGTGATGAGGGAATTTGGGTGGTTCTGGCCGAAGAAGAACTGCCGGCGACGAGCAAGAGAGGAAGGAACCAGTCGAGCTGTGGTTCGTGAGGTGCTCGAGGGAGAGAGGGCGAGTGGAAGGAGCTACAGCGGAAGGGAATGGCGGGTCGAGGTGACTGCGTTGGTGGGGTTCGACCATGTCTGGTGAGCGCTAATGCAAATTGGAATGGTTGGGTTGCGTGAATTCTTGCGAGTGAAAGGAGAGAGTGGACAGGAAGGGAACACGAACAGATTGCTTTTCAATATTTTCTCTCTCTTCAATTTGACAGCATAGGTGTGTAGGTAGAGAACGGAAGGAAATTAGCAGTGAAAGGAACAGAGAAGGAGACTATCAAAATATTATATGTTGGAAATGGTAACTGAAATAAATTCATATCGTGGAAATAGCAAAGGTCTTGGAATTTGAATACAAGGAAATTAAATGCTAGTGACTATTGAAATTTACACGGTGATTAAACAAACAGACAAACGAATTCAAAAAGTTCAAAACGGTACCGATACAGATGACCGTTTCGCAGTTTTCGCGGCGTACCGAACTGCAAAATATACAAATGAGTATACTTCAAAGATCAACACGACGAGACGATCAAAACGGTATACAGATATCAGTGGTACGATTGAATTATAAAAACCCGAATTTTCTACTAGCGGAGAATGCAGCAAAAACGCTGGAAAATAAGATCGACGGAGCTAAAGAAGTCCGGATTTGGAAAAATAAAAAATGACGTCTTGCTCAGAAGATGATTTAGAATTTTTTAATGTAAAAATATTCAGGTTTAGAAAACATTTTATTTTTATCAATTCCTAACTGATTAAATTGAAATAAAATTACACACGAAATAAACTTTCATATTTTCAGATGAAAATTTACCAGTTGCTATGTTTAATTAGACGCATTTCAAATATTAAATTTTTATTTCAAATTTTATTTTGAAATTTCACGAAATTTAATTAATCACATTATTAAAATAATTAAAGTTTACGGGTCGTTACACTCTCCCCCACTCAAAACTTTTCGTCCCCAAAAAGGAAGAAGGTAGGAAAATGGAAACAATCAAAAAGAAAATAGATTGGAAAAACAAAAAACAAAAAAACAAAAAAAAACAATTAATTTAAACCATATAATTTCAACTTTAAATTAATTTATATTCAGCAATTGATTTAATCCGTTTGATTTTCTTAAGTTAAATCAAGCTTTAACTATTTCAAGATTGATTTTCTTATTATCCAATCGTCTTTAATTAACAGTTTCAAAATCATAAATTTGAATAGTCATTTATTAAAATTATACTTTATTCAACAAATTATATTCTTCTTTATTCCAAATTATTATTAAATTTTATTCCACTTAATATATCTTATCTCATATATTAAGTATATTTACACTAATAATAACTACTTAAATTTATTTCAAAATTCTTTTAACATCATTTTATACTGTATAATATTCAATTACATAGTTAACTTTCGAGTAATTTAGGCAAGTTATATTGTAATGCAGTTGAGCACTATATAAGTAAAATTTTCTAATTTAATTATTCAGGCTTAAATATTTATTCAAAATTTTGATTTCATTTTATAATTGAAATTATCCTCAACAAAAATTTAAGAATTAAATTTCTGATTCTCTTCAAACTATTTAGGGATAAATATATATATATATATATATATATATATATATATATATGCTATAGATATCAAATCAAATTTAAAACCATATGTCAATATATTTTATAAATTAAATCATACTTTAGAAATCCAAATCAATTGAATTTTTCAAAGCAAAACTATAATAAAGCTACAGAATGGTCTCTCCACTTCGAAACCCGAAAATAAATGTCAATGATGCGGCCGTCATCACCGAAATTATTTTCCAACGACAATGTAGGAGAGCACTGTTTTAAACATTTTAAAATTCTTTGAAATGATTTCTATTCGAAAATAATATACCTTCTAAAACTTAAAAAAACAAAGTTGAAATCACCGAAAATTTTAAATTCTCAATTTTTTATGTAAATACATTTCAAATTTCAAATCAAATTATAGCCAAGTTTTATAAATTCATTTATTTATTATTTCTGACAACAAATTCATTATCAATTTAATTTCATAAAATTTAAACTTATATAATATAATCATACAAAACTATTTTATTCACCAAATTCGAAAATACTATTGTGTCTGTTTGCTCTGTTCAAGTGTTTTGGAAATTCTATTGATAGCGTTGATCAGACGAATCGATCGAAAACCCAAATCAACATCAACAACTCAAACAATATAATATATAAAACATTTTTAACATTAATTTACAAATACACTTCCTCACTCAACGATACAATAATGGATTTCAAAGCAAGGATAGAGATTCAAATTTGATGGACTCAAATCAAAGAGATTTTTTTTTATTTTTGATTCCAAGATAAGTTTGAAACAAAAATAAGATAATTAAATAACAAAATAGGGCGATGGATAAGTTTATATAAATCGTGGGCAACCTTAACCGGGTCGACCGTGACTCTAAGAATGAAATCGATGCAGAATTTCGAGCAAATCTACATTCGATCTCAAGAAATAGAATTCAGGTATAGCAGGAGATAGATAGCATCGTAAACCGAGGATACAGAAATCTCCGGTAAATCAATGTCTATTGTAAAGGAGTTTCACCCCTTTACAAATCAATTTGAGATTGGCGAGATCGCCGACTCATTATAAAGATCATTCGAAGGGGAGTTATGGGATGCTTCAGAATCGAAAGAAGACGAATAGCGAGGGACACGAATGAATTTAGGAACCGTAGGAAACGTTCCAAAATTCAAAGGAATCGAATCAAAAAGGACGAGATTTAAACTTAGATGGAAGTGATTCTGTAAATACATTTAACATATATACTAAGTTTTGCCTAGAGCCACCAAAGCTCTGATACCAACCGTAACGACCCGCTATTTTGGACTATTCGCATCCGCACATGTCGGGCTTGAATAATTCAAAATACCGAATTGTTAATTTAAATTTGGAAAAACTGAACATATACAGTAAATAAATAATCATAGATCATAGACACAGAGTAATAAATGCAGCGGAAACAAAAGATAGTAGTTCATGAAGCTACTATACATATAACAGAGTTAAATATGTTAGAACAGAAGTCTCGAATACAATAGTCAAATACAAGAATCAGAATATATCACTAGAATCAACTGAATATCTGAAAGCTGGATAGATAGCCGGATCTTCAAGCGAAGCTCCAACTCCAAAGGCGAGTCTTGAATACTGGTACACTCAGTCTGACCCGAGCGTAAAGCAAAACACAAAACACTCGAGTCAGGATTAACATTCTTATATCAATAAATCCAACTCAAGTGAAATAACAACTGAAATACAAGCAACTCAAAGGACGTTGGGATAACCATCCTCTAAGGATCCGTTAAACTATCTACTATGTAGTAGTGTACTCTAAGTAGATAATGTCTATCAGTAATATAAAGTATCAAAACAGTGTTAAGGAGTTACCATTATTCCCCGTAACACATTTTATATAAGCATCATAATCTATACAGCACTGTAAACTCCACCGTAAACTAGTGGGCTATCAGGGAGTACTCCATAGGTATAACACAAAACAAATTTGTAGTGGTCGCGTATATAGGGATACAAGTATGACAAGGCACATGAGGCAATACCCAAGGTAGTGAAACTACCGTTTGCCTGATCCGGACTGGTGAGAACGCATCGCCGCAACGATCGCAACAAAGCGAAACAACACTCCCAAAATTTCCAGGGTGCACACCAATCAATAACAAGTAATGAGTAGTTTACTAAGAAGTGTGCTCGCTCGAGGTGGCTAACCCCATTTGGCCCGGCACGGCTTCTGTTTTAGTCATTTCCAATTTAACACAAGTGTCAAGGCTATCCATTATCGTTATCTTTATTCAGTCATCACTTACATCATTCCAACCACTTCATTCTGGATCATACTCCGAGTATTGTTATTAAAGTGGTTTTCGGTTTAGACAGAGAGTATATCCATAACCGATTCCGGTTTCTATAATAACTTTCGTAATTATTACACCGATTGGTCGTTTAATATATTTCAAAAACCAAATCAATTCCCATTTCAATTAGAATTTGCAAACCAACATTCCATTTGTCTTTATATATCAATTTCCATCATTTACGTTTCAAAACTTCCAAATTACTATTCAAAATCTTATAATTCAATTTCAATTTTTATTTAAAACAATTCAAATATTGATTCAAGTTCGTATATCTGCTTCATTCCATAATCATTTTAATTAATTTAATTTAACATTCAAATCAATTTAAACTCATTGATCGATTTCATTCAATATTCGTTAAGTTAATTTATCAACCCAAAACAATTCTTTTTAAATTTCCAATTCATTAAATCAATTACTTAAGTTCAATTCCACTATATCAAAACTTACAAATTGAATTAAATTAAATTTGTCAAATCAAATGCTTTAAATTACAAGTCTTACATTAATTTTAATAAATCACAATTTTTTTCTTGTTAAAGAAATTTAATTATCTTATTTATTTCCTTAGTTACAAATTTCAAAACTCAATTAATAAAGAAGCTTAATTTCACTTATTCAAGAAGTTCAATTTCATTTGTTAAAGAATTCAATTTTATTTAATTATTAAATAATTCAATCTCATTAAATTATTAAATAATTTCAAAACTTAATTATTAAATAATTTCAACTTAATTCAATCATTTCTTAAATAAAACAACGTTCTTTCATCAATTACTTTGTTAATATTTTGTTTCAGATTATTGAATATTAACATTTAAATTTCACTAGAATTCAAATTCCAACTTCATTTAAAACCCTTATTGTTTTATTCAAATGAAATCTTTATTTTTATTTTAAAATTAAATTATTGACCAATCGGGTTATTAAATTCTCTATCCTAGGTCAAAGTTTTATTTGGGTATTTATCATTTCAACCCGATTCCATTTCAATTCAAAAATCAAAGCATAGCAAAGGCAACTTGCCGTGTGATAACTAGGATGGTGTCAAAGTAAATAAACAAGCAATAACAACAATCAATAACAATCCAATAATTAATTCAAATAATCCCGAAATAATCGTATTAATTCACATTGTTGTTTGTGCAAATTGATATAATTATTTCTAGAATCTACTCTATCATTTCATGTAGATTAAAGATTATTACACTATTATTTTATGCGGTTCTACGCTTTACATTTATTATTCAATTTCATACTATATCAATTTATACAACATAAATTTAAATGGTTCAAGGTGTAATCAACCATATTTCTACATGTCTAGTAATTAAACATTTAAAGGGGTCATATTATACAAATTTTATGTAATCAAATTCAACACATATATCAATTTCAAATTGTTAACTCCTACGTCAATTTCAATTGTAAATTATTTATCACTTCATACATTAACAATTTAACGTCCAATATCAACATCAAACAATCAATCATTTATCGACCAAACTGGATTTTCATCGTATAAATAACAGATAATGGTGTCAGATGTCACAGGTGAACTGGTACAGGTAATAGCATATATATAACAGTGTAAATAACCAACAGCAACATATTTCAATTGTCATTTCAATTGAAATCAAATTTAATAAATAAAAGAACATTAATCGTGAGTGATTGCTCACCTTTCGAGGCTATAGATGAACGATAGCTTAGATAGTGGCACGGACATGCACAGGGATACAGACACGAGCAAGGCAAAGAAAATTACAGCTGGAATCGATGGAAAAAAAATCAAGATAAGCCGTAGATTTACTGAAATGAAGCTGATAATTAGGTGTTGACGAAACAAATCGAAACTGGATTGGTGCAGATAAATGGTATAAGTGAATTCATATATACCACTATAACATCATTTTCATAACAAACAACTTATATGCACATATATATATTTTCAAATTTAAATTTAATATTATAAATTACTGTAGATATATAATACAGTAAAATCATATATATATATATATATATATTGAAATGATATGGGCTACTAAATATATATATATACACACAATACGTATCTCTTAAACAATTAAAACTGTGGAAGTAGAGTAGATAACAAATGTAACAAAATATGACAGCTTACGAATATCCTCATACAGTAAACAAAACATAATATATATATTCATATAGAACAAGTTAAAATAGACATATACTTTAATATACAAAACTAAGATATACAAATTTGTATAAACTGACATAGTATAACTGCCATATTATACTTATAATAACATATGGTTAGGACTTGTATAAAATAACGCTTCCTTTTGATATAAAATATAGTATATTATACTAAGCAGCATACATACCAACTCTGTATAAACATGCAATTTCCAAAACTCAACTCAAGAATATATATATAAACTATTATATACTTACATATCTTTAACAGATATATATAAACAATTATACACAAACAACTTTAACTTACAATATAGAATACTATAACTAATATATAATCCATACCAATTCAAAGAAAAGAAAGAGTAACAAACGGAAGGAGGCATGGGAGCTCAGGTCTGCTGTTGCGTGCGGAGGATGGTGATGGCGGAGGCGAAGTTGCTGAGTAGGCCTGAAGGAGGAACGGGGTGAGTTGAGAGCAGCAGTTGTGGGAAGTGTCTCTTGGGTTTGTGGCACGGGTGGGAGGTGTTCGGCATGGCTGCGGAGAGGATGTAGGCGAGTGATGTGATGAGGCAATTTGGGTGGTTCTGGCCGAAGAAGAACTGCCGGTGACGAGCATGAGAGGAAGGAACCGTTCGAGCTGTGGTTCGTGAGGTGCTCGAAGGAGAGAGGGCGAGTGGGAAGGAGATACGGCGGAAGAATGGCGGGTCGAGGTGTCTGCGTTGGTGGGGTTCGGCCATGTCTGGTGAGCGGGAATGCAAATTGGAATGATCGGGTTGCGTGAATTCTTGTGAGTGAAAGGAGAGAGAGTGGACAGGAAGGGAACACGAACAGATTGCTTTTCACTTTCTTTTTTCTCTTCAATTTGACAACATAGGTGTGTAGGTAGAGAAGGAAAGGAAATTAGCAGTGAAAGGAACAGAGAAGGAGACTATCAAAATATTATATGTTGGAAATGGTAACTGAAATAAATTCAGATCGTGGAAATAGCAAAGGTCTTGGAAGTTTAATACAAGGAAATTAAATGCTAGTGACTATTGGAATTCACACGGTGATTAAACAAACAGACAAACAAATTCAAAAAGTTCAAAACGGTACCGATATAGATGACCGTTTCGCAGTTTTCGCGGCGTACCGAACTGCAAAATATTAAATATTAAATATTTTGCAGTTCCTAAATACACTCAATATAATGTTGTTCATTAAGTGTATTTAGGGATTTTGAATGTTCTACCTTTAGTTTAAACATTCTTATTATATAAGTTTTATTATTATATAACTTTTACATTTTAATTAACTTATATGATAGTCTTATGTATAATAATATATTAATTAAATCTTATTTAATTGATTAACATTTTAATTAATCATATATTACTTTAATATAACATTTATATTGAATACTTATTTACATACTAACCTTTATAATATAACACATATATATCATATATATGTATGTATGTATTTTTATTTAATTAATTAACTTTTAATTAATTTAAATAATTAACCTTTAATTTATTTTTTAATCAATTAAACTTCAATTAATGAACCTTTAATTAATTAATATATGTATTTAAAAAAATTAAATTAAATTTTATTAATTTTGGAAATCATATTATATATACACATGTATACTTATGATATCTTAAACATTTTTAAACATCATAACCTAAATCAAACATATGTAATACATGTATATATTTTTCATTAATTAACTTATTGAATTTATTTATTTATTTTATTAATCTTATTAATAAGTACAAAATTCCAAACCAATTTTAATATTTTCAAATATATTGAAAATTTTATTATATTATATCTTTTAATATATATGTATTTAAATTTAACTTTTACATTTAAAACCTTATATTTTAATTTCGAAACAATTTTGAAAATTAACCCAAGGCCCAATTCAAATTTGCGCCTTTTCTATTAAGGACAACTTTTGAGCTTTGAGCTTAATAGTCAACCCTAACACGACTAATTTAGACCGCATGGGCTATTGGGCTCCGATACCATTGTTGGAACCGAACCAGTCCACAACGGAAAACATGGGTGAATTTCAGAAAAACTTCCCTTATTGGATCTGTATTGACATATGACGTCTAATTTATTTAGAACATTTCTAAATTTAATTTAAATAAAATCTTTTATTTCATTTAAATTTATTGATTATAGATAGAATTTTATTTAATTTATATTCAATTAAATATAATAATAGACATATGTATCATATACATATATGTATGTGCGTGCATGTGCAACATAATAATCCATACAAGGTATAACATCCCCGTATATAAACGTTGGGATTTACATCGTAACGGACATGTTAGCTCATCGTATATGTATTGAATGTTGTCCAAATATATGTATGTATGTAAACTTTTTATTTATATAAATATTGAAACTTTGTAAAATTATATGTATATGTATATTTATATGTATCTTATATGCAAAAATATTAATGATTTACATCTATACTATTGCGTTAAAATTTAAATATATATATGTATGTACATACATAATATATAAAGTTTTTTATAACATTTTACACATATACATATGTATGTATGAATTATAGTAACAAAATTATTATTATTATTATTATTATTATTATTATATTTAAATATATATGTATATATAACTATATTTAAATACATATGTATGTATGAATTATAGTAACAAAATAATATCATTCATAATATTAATCAAGAAGGAAACTTTACTATCAATGCAGTAGACTTCGAGGAGCAAGCGATTAAATATTATAATGATTTGTTTAATGGAGAATTCTGTTCTAACTTACCAAGCATCCAATGCAGGAGGCATATAAATTCCAAAAGTAGAAGGATGTTGACAAGGCAAATCACTGAGACTGAAGTCCTGGAAGCTCTGAATGCCAGCCACATCGACTCCAGTCCAGGACCTGACGGACTCGGCTCCAAGTTCTACACTCTCCATTGGAGTGACCTGAAATACAACATCATATCAGCAATGTAAGAAATATTACAAAACGGAAAGTTTGTTAAAGAAATTAACCATACATTCATCTGTTTAATTCCTAAAAAAGATAATCCTTCAAAAATTAAGGATTATCGTCCTATTGCTTGTTGCAATGTGATATACAAAATTCTAAGCAAGATTCTATGCAATAGAATGAAGATGATATTACTTGATCTCATTTCCGAATGTCAAAGCGCTTTCATTAAAAGTAGAAGCATTTATGAAAACTCGCTTATGGCACATGAGTTGGTTAGGAATTTTAACAAACCAGAAACGAATAAATTTTGTCTAAAGGTTGACCTCCACAAAGCATATGACAAAATCAATCGACACTTTATTATCCATATGCTCACTTCTATGGGATTTCCTTCAAAATTTGTGAGTCTAATAAAAGAATGTATAACTACACTTACCTTCTTTATCCTGATCAATGGCGTACCAAAAGGTTTCATAGGGTCCAATAGAGGCATTCGGCATGGAGACCCTTTATCCCCCTACTTGTTTGCAATTACCATGGAATACTTTTCGCTACAAATGGAGTTGGCTACTCATCACAAGCCAGTTCGGACTATTTTTAACTTCCAGCCTACTGTGAGTCACTTACTCTATGCAGATGACTTGCTCATCTGTATAAAATCCAGTAATGAATCAGCATCAACGATTAATGACATTTTCATAAACTTAGATAAATACACTGGTCTAAAACTGAATGAATAGAAAACCAAATGCTATTTTAACAAAACATGTAGTAGGAGAGCAGAGGTGTTGGATCTCTTGAATGTGAAGGAAGGAAGCCTGCCAGTCAAATACTTAGGGGTTCCATTATCTCCAAACAAAATCACAGACAGAGAACGTGCAGTCCTCGTATCTTCCATCAGGGATAGACTGCAGGGCTGGAGCTCCAAACTACTATCTCTTGCAGGTCGTATCGAACTGGTGCACACTGTTATTCATTCTAAAGTTAACTTCTGGTTGCAAACATTTCAACTCCCTGATGCTTCTATCCAAAAAATTGAAAAGGTTTATGCGGACTTCATTTGGAAAGGTGGTTTACATAAGATCAAATATGACAAATTATGCAGGCCCAAAGATGAAGGAGGTGTGGGACTTAAAAGACTAAAAGATATGAGAACAGTGCACACCCTCAAGCAGGCTTGGAGAATTATCAATGGAAAAGGATTATGGGGCACATGGATTAGAAAAAGATACATTAAAGGCAATTTCTGGAAAATGACCATTGATAATAATGCTTCAGCAAATTGGAAAGCTATAATGAAAGTCAGAAATATCTTAGCCTCCCTTTGTACTCGTGAAATAGCAACTGGAAGAGAAACTGACCTTTGGAGAGATCCTTGGATTCAAGGAGAATCTTTGATTGACATTTTGGGACTGCACACCTTTTCTGACTTTGGATGCCCGAACAATAGAGTCCAAGAAGTGATCAATAATAATATGTGGAATTTCTCCTTGCCAATTAACCAAGACAAAAAAGAAGCAGTCCAGTATATGCCAATTTATAATGGTAGAGAATCAGATATTTGGGTCTGGAAGCCTACTGGCAAGGATTTCACTACTAAGACTACTTCGAACGAGATCAGAAAAAAAGATAGAAAAGCTGCATGGAGCAATATCATATGGGACCATGTCAACAACCTGAAAATGGCATTCACTTCTTATAAAGCGATAATGCGAAGATTAGCTACAAAAGATAGGTTATCGAAATAGGGCTTGATAAATGATACCGTTTGTAACCTATGTAATTAGAGCATAGAAACACATGAACACCTATTTTTCGACTGCGCTTACTCAAATTTCGTGTGGAATTCGTGCAACAATTTCGTAAATCTAACACTGCACTCAAATAAACTTGAGAAACAGATCATTTACCTGGTTTTCAGAGATAATGGCAAAGACTTCGAACCCAAACTGCACAAAATCGCCATTATTGTAGCTGTATGGAATATTTGGAAGGAGAGGAACCGTAGAGTTTTTCAAAGCAAACAAAGAAACCACTCTGAAGTTAGCAAAATAGCGATTGGAGACATGCAGCTAACGCTGAAAAGAATTAAGAACAAACATCTTACCAGGCAGGAACAAGTCGCAACTCGTATTGTAGATGAAGATCGGAACCTTCCATTGGCAGGAACCCTAGGTTGGAGTCACCAGTCTCGGCCGCCATGAATTCGAGCTGATTGATTGTAGACGATGAATGAACTGTCTTTTATGGAAAGGGTCTAGTTGTATTAAGTTGTCTGTACTTCGTACTGGTCCAAATAGGGCTAACACTTTGGGCTGAAATGCCTTAATAAAAGCTTAACCCATTTTCAAAAAAAAAATTGAATATCTAAATATGTATATACGTATATGTATATATATTAGTTATGTATTTAATATATGTATATATATATATATATTTAAATAGAATGCACAACATAAAAAAATTATATATATTATTGCATTAATATGTGTGTATATATATATATATATCAAAAAATCAATTTAAATTTAGTTGGTTTAAATGGCGATAATGTAAACGACATTTAGGCGGCTTTCCTGCTCTCCTCTTCTCCTATAAAACCTGCATTTCACTCGCTTCCTTTCCATGTCCTCTCCCTTTCATCTTTCGCCTGAGCTATATGTTAGTACTCCTTCTATGAACAGACTTGGGAGCTAGTTTGGAGCCCTCCCCATCTCTCAGCCACTACCGTTCAATGCTACAACATCCAAGTTCCCGCCTCTACGTTCCTCCCTTACCAGTCACCCTATTCTAGATTCGGGAACCTTCCATGTTGCATAGACAAACCCTTTTGCTGCATTAGTTCCATCTTCCGCTAGTGGCGACGCTACATCGATTTCTGGCATCACTTCATCTGAGATGGTATCCCATATTGCTCCCATTTTGGAAACTGCTCTTGGAAGTAATGGCCAATGAACAGAGAATCAATTACCAGTTTTTGGTCTTGTTGGTGATATTTTTGATTGTGGTTTAGATAGTGTGTTAGCAGGCGGTGGGTCCTTGGTTGTTCCTGCTCAGGGAGGAAGTTATGTTGTTCATGTAGTGGAGAAACAAGTGGATGTAGATTGCACGCCATGTGCTTGTGTAAATGTCCAGCCACATTCTTTTGCTGCTGGAACTGCTAGTTTCCATGCTAGTCCTCTTCCTGGTTTTGGCAGTCGCCCCGATTTGGTTCCAACAATTCCAGGTCCTATTAAGCCATCTTGTAAGTGATCTTCTTTATTTAGCGCGTTGCCAAGAAACGCTGGTGCTTACGTTCTCTGCTCGTTTGATATTATAGAGGACAATGGAGCTATAATTCCTCCAGTAGAGGTGTTGGAAGCTAAAGTTGATTTTTGATTGGAGTATTTAGTTGGTTTCTTTCTTGAATCTAATCTGCCATACCGCTTTATGTGTGACTGTTGCAGCAATCGTTGGAATATAAAGGATAGATTTCAAGTTCACTTCGATAATTGTTTATTCTTTTTCAAGTTCTCTTGGAAAAGAAAAAAGGCTTCGTGTGCTGGAGGCGGATCCCTCCATTATAGCTGGGCAGCCTTTCTTATTCCCCGTAGAGCCCTACGGTGGACAAAATGAGAAACATATTCTTTCTATTCCAGTTTGGACTTATTTCACTCATATTCTGTCTAACTTACAACCCATGATTAGGTTGAATTAGTTAGCGAGTGTTGTTGGCAAGCTCCAGTATTTTGATGCGAATATAGTAGCTCGAAATAGGTTGGTGTATGCTAAGGCTCATATTAAAGTATCTCCTGACAAGCCTTTAACTTCCAAGATTCCTGTACGCATTGCTAGTGGGAATGTTTCAGTTGTTGATGTCCATTATAGTTGGAAGCTATATATTTACAAGTCTTGTCACTCTTTTGGACACCTTTTAGATGCTTGTACTTTGCAGGCCGAGACTTCTCCTGTTGCGCTTTTTGAGAGAATCTCTCTTCCTCGTCCTCCTGCTATGAAGTGGGTTCCAAAGCCTTGCCCAGTTACTATTGTTACTTTTGAGACTCTGCATTCGATGTTTGGAGATCTCTCTGATGTTATTATTGATGAACGTTGGTTGCTCTTGTTGCGGTTCCACCTTCGTCTGGCATTTCATGGGATCCATCTGACCTAGCATAGCATCATGGGCCTTCTAAAATGTGGCTTGACCCGAAAGATGGCAGTTTTCTAAAGTATATTGGTGGACTTGAAGTGCATATATTACTATTTTATCACGTCGAGGGGGAGGGTCTTACCCTCACAATGCATGGCCGGTTTGGTGATTTAAATCACTCACTTCTTGCAGAAGACTCTTGGGATCGGAAATTCATTTACAGTCCTCATTCCAATGATTATGTTACTTCCTTAGCATTACTATTTTCTAGGTTCCTTGATGTCATTGGGAATGTGGCTTTGAGTGAGGGGAGTGGCTCTTCCTCTTCGGAGGAGGACCAGACCAGTGTAATTGTTGTTTAGTAGTTTGGTATATTTACCAAACTCCTTCTTTTCATTTACTTTAGCTGTTCTGGTGCATGTACCAAGCACCTGTTTCACATTCATTTATATGTACCGGTAAAGGCCCGGTCAAACCTGCTAACTTTGCTCTCTCTCTCTATATATATATATATATATATATATATATATTATTTAAAATACAATAAAATAATAATAAAATAGTTTTTTGTGTTATATTATTTGAATTTCAATTTTTTAGAAAATCAAGCATGATATTTTAAATTTACAAATTTTTTTAATTTTCTGAGTCGAAATAATATTTTCAATTAATTTTTTGATTTCAACCGTTTATTAAATTGATTTTCTTTAAAGACAAATGGCCGAGAGTTTATATGATGATAAAATAAAATAAAATTTAATTTTCCAAACATATTTTATTTTATGTGATTTATTTAATTAGTTTATTGTTTTAAATAATATCAAATAATAGTAAGTTAATATTAAAAATTAATCTGCAGCTATTGAAAAATATAGTCTATGTAGATATGCATTTATAAAATATAAGTTCAACTATTAACATGATATGATGATATAATTAAATACAGGTCATATAATTAAAATTAGGTAGTATATTAATATATATATGTGTATGTATGTATGTATATTAATTAATAAATAAAATGATAATAATCAAAAATAAAAATTATTTGGTTGTGCACTTCAGATATATACACACATACACATAATTTATTTTTTAAATAAATTAAAGCATACATATGACCAATCTAATATGTGACAGCGTTGATGATACATATAAGAATCTCACCAAACTAGCAATATAATAATGATATATATATATATATATATATATATATATATATATAATGTCATCTAGAAATTATAAATCATATAGTATAGTAAATACATACCTAATACTAATGCCTTATAGCACACCTTGCATTATCCCTCTTTTGAAATCTTCTCGATTCGGCAGATTGCTAATCCTTGAACCATATCCTTAAGCTATCCAATAGTTATTGCCTTTTAAATTGATTTGAGATGAATTTGTTGGAGCTCCTTTTTGATGAGGTTGGACGGCAATGATGAGAAAATGGCAGCCAAAAAGGTCCTTTTTGCATTATGATTTGGGGTTCTTTTATAGTGGAAGAAATAGAGAGAAACATGGATCACATCTTATACCATTTCTCATCAAATTTCAATCATCCTTCTCGAAACCCGTCTAGTCTTTTTAGTCGCCTCTACAACTATTGCAGTCGAAATAACATATTAACATCATGGACTAACAACCCATTTAAGCCCAAATAAATATTATTAATTAAATCTAATTTAAGTTTTGGTCGGTATTGCATATCGATCGATATATTTATAACTATTATAAATATATACAATAATATTTACTCCTCCAATCATATTCAGAATTTTATAATTAATATTTCAGAAATATTAATTAATTCATAACAATTATAAACTAATTAAATCATTTGGTCTAAAAAGAATTCACCGTTTCGGTTGTGTAACTCGTTGGGTGTAAATTTGGTCAACGATTAACATCGAACTATTCGAATATTAATGTTCATATGTCACTTAGCAGGTGGTGTGATATTTTGGCTAAATTTATTACTTACTTGGTTTCGGTAAAATCCAATTTTACAGTATTAAGCGTTACCCGCTTGTGACATATATTTTACACCAATTCTCTTCGTCAAAATTATATCACTTTAGACTTATGGAATTTGGTAATGGTCAAAATTCCAATATCGTCCATGTTCAACTCTATAGTCCAAACAAAAAGTCCTTGGTTCAATAATAATAGTAATAACTATAGTCACTTGATGGATGTTATGTCATGATTTGACTATAATCAAAGCAGAGCTTTAATATTGAAAATCCACAGTGTTTTCAAGTCGAGAGAACTATGTAAATAAGTCATATCGATATTTTCTATTTGACCTTAGTTATATTAACCAATAAAAAACTATCGAGTGAGTTTTTCCATAATTATCTAATAACCATCAGTACTTAGCCACTTGGTTCCCCCACCAGTCATGAGTAATACACTTTCTAACATTTATAGAGTATTACGTACTCTAGTCTCTATGGATACATTAATATCCAGTCTCGATGCATCTTGACTAGGAACATTTTAAATAGTATATTTATACATTGTGATAAATTACTCATGATTACAACACATTGTAACTACTATCACAAAATATACCATTTATGAATTTTCTATGAAATATACTTTTGATTAAATTGATTAATTAATATAACACATTATATCAAGTATATTATAGAAAGAATATACCTTTTATTTTGAACAAGATTGGTCAATGAGTTAGACATATGTAATTTCCCTTAGTGCATCGAAAATGTTGTGATTAATATTGGAAATAAGAACAATAATCATAAAAGAGAAAACCAAGGCGCTGGAGGTAGAAAGCCAAATTTCAAGAAGCGGCCTAGGTATCCAAAGCATAAAGATTGTACCTCATTGAATGAAATCGTGAAAAACATTTAACTTTCCAACCAAGGCACTGAAAATTAAAAAAATCCATCTCGGTGGGAGTTAACTAGTCGAGAGAAGATGTCTTGTTAGCATTGTCGCTTCCATGAGATTCACGAGCATAATATGAACAAGTGCCGACACTTATGGGAAAAAAATCAAAGATTTTATCAAGAAGAAGAAACTTCAACAATATGTGAAGGACCCATAGGATGTCGGGCAAGTGAACAATAGGCCCCAGGGAAAATAGCTCAAGGGGAAGGCTGGGTCTAGTGGAGAGGAACCTAGGCAGCCTGAAAGAAGACTTCTAATTAATACCATTACCGATGGATCTCAGTCGATTGAGAAAAGTTTGAACGATATGTAATAATATGGAAGTTCGTTAAGACATTTGTTCTGGAGAGTTGCTTTAGTATAGAAGATGGAGTTATTGCAAAACAACTGAAGTTGATGACTGTTGGCACTGTGATCAGGAATCATAAAGAAGATAGGGTAGAGGCGCAAACGGTTGCCCTCTTAGTGAATAGAACCGGGATTGTACCGGCTTCTGTAAAACGAGTTCTCATCGATTGTGGGAGCTCAATTAATATTCTATTTAAGAAAACATATTATCACATGCGGATGCATGGGAATGATCTGAAGCCATGTAAATCCCGCATCAGGTGATATACCTAAGAGGCTACAAAGCCTTTGGATGTGTTAACATATCAGTGGAGCTTGGTAAAGGTTACCATTAGAGAGTACGGGTGCAAACCTTCGCTGTAATAAATACATACTCTGCTTACAATGCTTTCTTGGACCGACCAGCCCTTGCCAGTTTTAGAGTAGTCCTAGCCCCGTAGTGCTTGATGATGAAGTTCCCGACTGAGAATGGAGTGGAAGTCATTCAAGGAGATCAGAGTACAGGTCGTGAATGCTACATCGCAGAACTGAAATAGGATAAGTGACATGAAAAAGGAAAAGGTGCAGAGAGGACCCTTTACATCAAAGTAATTGATGCATAGCAACCGCATCCTAAGCCCTGGCTCGGATGACATAGTAAATTTTACAAATCTATTGATCCGAGAAAAGAGCCAAAGGGTGCGAGGGCAGCCCCAGTCGAGCTGACAATTAATTAACCGATCGATGAGGATGACCCCCTCTAGTCCTAAAGATCGGATCTCAACTTAACGTGAAAATGAAGGAGTTAACAAGGTTTTTTTGGGTAAACTGGGACGAGTTTTCTTGAACACATTCTGATATATGTGGAATATCACTATAGATAGCATGTCATACATTGAATGTGGACCCGCGATGCCTTCCAGTGAAGAAGAAGAGGCGCATCCTAGGTCTGGAGTGATCCGTTGCGTTAAAAGAAGTGGATAAGATGAAGGTTAATGGCTTCATCCGTGAATGTGTGTCGAACCCAGTGTTAGTCAAGAAGCTTAATGAAAATAGCGGGCATACATCGATTATTTAGACCTGAATAAAGCATGCCCAAAGAACAGCTTTTGGTTAGCGAAGATTAACCAACTCGTGGACTCAACTGATGGACATGAACTATTATCCTTCATGGATGTGTGTTCCCTTTATAATCAAATAGCAATGCACATTCCAGATCAAGAGCACACCGGTTTCATTACCAACTTGGGACATATTGGTATCAAGTGATGTCATTTAATCTGAAGAATATAGAAGCTACATACCGGAGTTTGGAAAATTCAACATTTAAGGATCAGATCAGATGTACAATAGAGGTCTATATGGAGCAAACGATATGCTAATGATGTCATAATGATTGGTGAACCACATGCGCGACCTCTCGAAGATGTTTGATGTTCTTCAGAAGTATGGGATGAAGACCAATCCATTAAAATGTTCTTTCAGAGTCAGAGCAGGAAATTTTTTGGTTTCAAAGTAAACTAAAGGCGAGTAGAAGATAATCCATAGCAATTCAAAGCTTTGAGAGATGTTGAAGCCCTAAAAACAAGGAGGAAAATGTAGAGCTTGAATGGAAAGGTCGTTGGGCTGAGTCAGTTCATCTCAAAAGAGATGGATAAATCTGTGTCGTTCTTTGATGTCCTTAAGAAAGAGAAAGGAAAGTTTGCCTGGACGGAAGAATGTCAGAAAGCTTTCCATGCCTTGCTTGATTGCATGTAAAGGCCACTAGTCTTATCAAAGCCTTTGGAAGGAGAGTTCATGTTTATTTTCTTGGTCGTTTCTTTTCACGCACTAAGTGCCGCCTTGGTATGTGAGAATCCAAAATGCAGAGGTCTGTGTATTACATCGGCAAGTGGTTCACTGGAGTAGAGAAGAATTATCCAAAATAAAGAAGCTAGCTTACCGCTTATTGATTGCTTCGAGGAAGTTACCGCCCTACATTCAGGCTCATCCGATAAAAGTATTGACTGATCAACCAATTAGATAAGTATTGTACCAATCCAAGACTTCGAAAAGGTTACTGAAGTGGAATATCAAACTGAGCCAGTATGATATAATGTATATCCTAAGAGGGCAGTACAAGGATAGATGTTGACTGATTTCATTGCATAGTTTACCATTTGGGATAAAGAAATGAAAGAGGAGGCGGTCTCAGTCGCCATATGGAAACCGTACACAGATGGAGCGTCCAATGAATGCTGCTCTAAGGCAAGAGTGATCCTAGTAACCCCAGAGGAATAGAAAAGCCATTATGCCTTAGAACTTGAGTTTCCTACAATAAACAATGAATATAAGGCACTGATCATGGGGCTCAAAATAGCGAAAGAATCGGGAGTCATAACATTGATTATATACAACGACTCTTCGTTGGTGGTCCGTCGGGTGAAGAAGAAATTTCAGGCTAAGGGAGAGAGGCTTACCCCTTACTTGATGAAGGTTCTAAAACTGCTGAATGATATCAAATATTACACAATAACGCATATTCTTGAGAAGAAAAACACGAAAGTTGATTCGTTGGCCAAGCTGACTAGCTTTAGAGGTGCGCAACTTATGAAATTGGTTTCAGTGGAGGTTTTGTTGGCTCTGAGCATTGACTAGATGGATGTCGATTGGATCTTGGAGGCAGTGTGGAAAAGGGGTCATGAATTACTCCGATCAAGGAATATTTGTTGAAGAGAACTCTCTAGAGTAAAAGAAATGAACAAATGAAACTCTTATGCAAAGTACTGTGATTTATTGTCCAAGGAGTACTATATAAGGGAGGATTCTTCGCTTATCTACTATGATGCATCACCAAGGAAGAAGCCCAAAAGATTTTGACCGATTTACATAAAGAAAGTTGTGGTGATCACCCCATAGGGCAAACTTTGGAAAAAAATATTCTTCAATATGAATACGTTTTGCCAACAGTCAACCGTGATGTGGCTGATTACATTAGAAAGTGCGATAGGTGCCAATGATTTGCGAAGGTTCCTACAGCAACATCCATAGAGCTTACAAATGTCACCCCATGACCATTTTCCATTTGGGGACTTGATAAAATCGATGTTTAGGTATAAGCTCTTTTGCCTTAAAGCCTTCTCAACATTCTTCCCAAAGCTCTCATCGACGTGGCTTACCTGCTCTCACCAACATAATCATTAAGATCGATGTTGAATTTAACATTCTTCTTTAGTAGAGTATTGATAAATGAAATCTCATATTTCGATAATAGGTCGAACTCAGCAACATGTTATGAAACTAACAAATCACCATGTTTCAAATCAACAAACTTCCTGAATAAAACCGACCTCTGAACAACTGGGATAAACTTCTCTTCGAAACGGACTTTAAACTAATCCTATGTGATCCGATTCGAAGGTAGCAACTTTAGTGGCGTTCCACTAGCCCTTAGCCCTGCCTCGAAGTTGCCTAAAATCCAACTTACACTTTTGATCATTTTTTAATTCAAGATCACCAAAGATACACTAACAAGTATCAAGTTAATCTTGGACTTCCATGGCAAACCATGTTCCCATCAATGGTTTGCTTTCAAGATTAGTGGAACCTTTATTGAGCCTAGCAATGTTAGCTCTGGGCGCTTGCACTTGAGCACCACCACATGCCGTAGCACTAGGAGCTCCTTCTTAGGCATTTTGCATTCTCTTCATCATCATTGTAGCGAACATGGTCTACATGTCAGGCTTAGCTACCAACCCTATGCCCATTCCTTTCTCAACTCCAGAGATGATGTTCCTAACCATATTCCTCGTATGCATGCTCATCCTTATCAGTTGTAATAAGAGTGACCAGTCTCTCATAAAGGAATAAGGTGATACTCGGTTATGCAATGCGACCTGCTATATATATATATATATATATATATATATATATATATATATATATATATATACTATAGTTTTGAAAATCAAAATATATAACGAGTTCACTCTTTCACGTACTTTCGATCCATTTTAGAGTGATATCTCATACTCTACCTCCAATGGATCGTAGTATCAAATTAGGTTAATCTTTCAATGTAAGCTTCTATACCAAATATGACAACCTTCCTCCATTTACGATCCAATATACAAACATCTGATATCATATGTGTGATGCATCGATATCCGACCATGGAAGGAAGCAGCCTAGGGTGAAATATGATATCAATCACATAAACTCGTAGAACATCTCATTACATATAGACAAAATATAATAACTAAATAGATGTAAAACAAATGAGACAATAATGTAACCAACTGAACCAGAATAAAACTTCATATCCGAGTGCAGTACGTTCATCACATTATATATAAAAAAGAGCGATAATAGAGTTTATAAAATAAACTCTAAATAACTATCTCTAATAATATATATGTACTGGCATAGCTTCACAACACTACACAATGGTATAGAGATTGCAGCTCCAAATATAGATATTTGAAAAAGCATCAGCCTCTTACTTATCCTTCGCACAACTCCATGCATTATCGCATAATGTCTATTAATCTACTCATTTAATAGCACTTAGGATAATAAGAAGCAATGCAAATATCTCGAATCAGATAACATTTTGATAAACGGTCTATAATCTTAAAATAGATATAAGTCGTAAATATCATAAAGAGGAACATATGATATAAAGAATCATATCGATCTGTCCCTATATCTAACAAGTTGGCACATAAACACAATATGCAAATTTATCATCAAGTGAGTGTACTATACTAAATATAAGGTGTCGGGGTACCTACTTCACTATTACCTATATCACATGACATTTCTCTTTGCTCACTTAGATGCCATTGGATATATGATAACTCATATGACCCGAAAAGCCCGTTCCATCTTCGAAACGAGAGTGGATAATCCCATATATCAAAATAGATGTTTTTGATATTTTTAAATTCAATGAAATAGGTTTCAAGTCCTAATTCCATTGTATGAAGAAGTTAGCTTTTAAAACCAGCTTATTTCAAATTGAATTCAATAAATTAATTTATGTGCGTTTAGAGCCCGCACGATCAAACGACAAGTCCGATCGCTACGAAACTTCAAATCATACAATAATTCACTGTTACGGATCCAATGAAACTAGTTTGTCGAAATCCGAGACAGTGGCCAAAATGACTATTTTCACGTTAATTAAATAAATTATTATTATATTATTTAATCACTTTTGAATTCAAATTTAATGGTTAATCATTTTTCATCATTTTTGATTACCTAGTAATTTATAATCTTTTAAAAAAATTCCATGTTAAATTTAATTATCAATATTGCACTAATTACAGCGTTCAAAATTTCAATTGCAATAAATTCATAAATTATAATTTAAATTCAATTAAATTCATTTATTTTGATTTACACCTTATTATTCAATCAACTATCACCTTATGGATATAATTAACACTGGTTTACCATTCGTTACATTAATATTCTACAATTATCATCTTTTATCATACTAAGTGCAATATTTACTTAAATTAGTTGCAATTTCTTTCTAATTTAATTTGAACAGATTAAATAAATAGGTGATAAATAACAATTGTTACCCTTTTTATTAATTTAATCACATATATAAGTTTATTATCTATAAACAAATGTTATAACTACATATACAACACTAATTTTATTCAACTACAATTAATTACATATTATCTCACCATTTAATATAGCATTTAATCTATTTCTTTATTTACAATTTCTATAATCAATTATAACTTTACAATCATTTCAATTAATTGGAATTACATTAAAATAGTTATCAACTGCCTTAAATCAACATTACAAAAATTACATTCTAGTTATTCTCCTCGTTATTGAATCTTAAATTTTAATTTTTCCACAACATTAAATTCCAAAGCTTATTTAATTAATAAATTTAATTATCGAAAATTTATGGATCGTTACACTCTCCCCCACTCAAAACTTTTCGTCCTCGAAAATGAAAGGAGGAATTAAGAAACTAATATATTTTATTCAAATAATAAATTTATAAGCACTTGAAAATTACATAATTAAGTATTTAAATAAAATATATCAATTTATAAACAATTAAATCCTTCATATTCAAGTTAATAAAAGTTTGAAAACATTTCACTTTCAAAATTTTCAAGTCTTAATTTCACGGAAAATTTCGACAGAGTCTCCTTTGTACTGAGTGGTCTGGGAGAAATAATAATATTAATAATAACAATATATATCATATTTCAAAAATAAAATATCCTAAATAACGGGAAAACAATATAACATCGCTATAACCGTAATCCGAAAACGTACCAATTTGTCGGGCAAACAACGCTTTATTTATGAAACCAAAAGTAGCAGCTATTGCTTCCATAAACCTATATTTCACTTATAAAATCCAAAATAGTGAGAATTTAAGTATAAGGGAGATATTTAAATTGTTTCAATTAATAACAAAACAATCAACACAACATAACAATAGTCACTTACAAAAAGAACCATACAGTCATCACATGCAATCAAAGTAATCAACCATCCTTCCATAACAACCAAGACAAATGGTTTGTTCGGCTTTAGAAACTTTTAATCGTATAAAATGATAAATAACTACTAAGTATACCATACACTCAACAGTCTTATATAAAACTTAATAGATTATTTATACATCTTTATACAGTTAGAAGTATCCTTTATCAACTATTCCATAAGCCAAGCAACCAATAATTTCAAATGTCATTAAGTTTATTCTTATAAATTTCTTTTCATATTTACTGTTCATCTACTTTTATTCATTCTTACAAAGTTTATTTCATTAATCTTCATTCATTCCTTACAAATTCATTTCTTATTCATTCATACAATGCCATTCTTTCATTACTTTACGTCCATTTACTTACATAAGTTATTTCTATTTAATTATTAAAACATCCATAATCAGTCCTCGAAATATTACGTAAGTCACTTTGCAAATTTAATTCACCATTATTATTTATTTTATTTTTCACATTTATTTCTTTCATATATAACATTATTGAACATTTAATCTATTTCTGAAGCGTTGTTCTTTTTTTTTTATTCATTCACATAATATTTTCTTTTCCCACTCACTTACATTCATTTACTTACATGAGTTATTTACATAATATAGTTCCTATTAAATGCTTGTAATCATCATTGAATACATTGTTAAAGTATTACATACATTTAATTTATTTCCAATTTATTCATACATGTTTGTCTCTTATTAGTTTACATTCATTTATTCACCTTTATTATTTACTTATATAACTTGATTTCCATGTAATATAGATATTCATTGTGAACCAATTCCTACTTGAGTTTCTCTACCTTTTATTCACATTCATTGTTTATAGAGTTTGACTTTAATTTAATGAATCGTTCAAGTTAGGTGATGTTCGATTTTACTATTTAATCTAATTATTAGCATTTCAAAACATCAACCTATGTTTATAACATTCACTGTACATCTAAATTCTTATTTATAGAAATAATTTCATTGAACACTTTCATTACTTAAGTTTTACTTGTATAATATTTCATTACATATTTCTATTAACATTTCAACTTTTAATATTTTGGTAAGTTATATATACGTCTTTTAGAATGTAATTGAATGTTACACAAGTTTATCTTATTTATTTTAGTTAACAAAATATTCAATAATTACATCTTCTAAATTTTCATATCTACAAGTTACAAATTTTCAATTACTTATATATTTCATTAATCACTTAGCCTCCAATTTCTTATTTTTCATTTTTAGAAGTTTTCAATTTATTAATATAGTCTAGATTTCATTCATTATAATAATTAAAATTTCTAATTTACAGAAACTAATTAAGAACTAAATACTAGGTTCCATTTTCAAATATTTTTAATATAATACATAATAATATCTTTTGTACATCCAAGTCATATTTAGAAAATTTAAAGTTAAGATTTGTTTATTGTTATCCCGCCTTTTGGCAAGGCCGAGATACCAAGGAATTGACAGGAGAGACAGGGTCGTACGTCCCCAGCATTGGATAACTACGAATATCAATGAATTTTTCCCGAGCCCGGATCGGGCTACAATTGATAAGATACGCCAAGCAAGGCCGAGAAAACCAATGTTCGAATTTCAAGACAATCCGATTTTATATGCTCAAGTTATCACCAATGAAAAGTGGCAGAGTTAGCTATAGTTCGAATCCATCAAGGGTAGGGCCTTGGTTCGAATCCATCAAAAGCACTCCCTGCTTCGAATCCATCAGGGACGTGCCTTCGTTCGAATCCATCAGAGGTAGCCACGCTTCGAATCCCTCCACACCTGCCTTGGTTCGAATCCCTCGAAGTATTCCCATCTTCGACTCCATCCCATGAAAGTCCTTCGAATCCATCCACACCTGCCTTGGTTTGTATCCCTCGAAGTATTCCCATCTTCGGCTCCATCCCATGAAAGTCCTTCGAATCCATCAAGCGGAGAAGTCTTCGCATCGATCAACTATGAAATACTCTGATCGATATGAAGGGCACGTACGAGGATACCTTCGAATCCATAACTTCGAATCCACCAAGTCATAGCAGCTAAAACCAAGGATTCGACCGAGTAAACTCGGAGAAAAAGGTGGGTCGACTCGAGAAGCGCGCGTGCCACGTCACCAGGCACATGCTCGACCGATCGATTCGACCCTATCGATTCGAAGGGATCGATTCGAAGCACGTATATCAACTGAAAATGCAATCTTGAATCGATCATAACTTGAGATCTACAAGTCCAAATGCTATGAAATTTTCACAGGAGCTTGCATATACATAGAAGAATGTCCATGCCAAGTTTCATCACGATTGGACACTTTTTTGATCGATTCGAACCAAGGGTCGAATCGATCCCAAAGTGGGCCCGGATCTCCAGAATTCGGCCATGTGGGCCCCCTACACGTGCCAGAAGTGGTCTCCCCGAATTTTAGATGAAATATCAGCCTCCAGCACTTATAAATAGAGCCCCCGGTCATTCAGAAAGGGGATCGGAGAATTTCGAGAGTAAGAGAACGCCCGGACGCTGCCAGAATTGCTTCAGAGCACCACTACTGCCCTTGATTTCGAATTTAAGCTTACTACTTGCTGTACTTTGACATTAAAAAGATGTATTCTCCGAATATCAAGCAATAAAGTAACAAAATTTCATAGTGGACGTAGGCGAAACGCCGAACCACTCTAAATCGTTGTCTCTTGTGCAATTTACTTCCTGCTATTTGGAGTTTTTGTTAGATAATCCACATTTTAATTTACTTTCTTCATTTATTATCTCTTCAAAAACTTCCGACGAGTGTTGTGCCCAATTTTGACACAAACACTTTGGTGCTTTCACTGAGAAAAAACCCAGTTTTTTCCTCCCGCTCCTTGGATCTATGTTCGATACCGGATTGCATAAATCTAAGAGAGAGATACAGACCTCATATTCAGATTCCTTCCGTTCTATTCAGATTTGTTCAAAGTCTAGGAAAGGATTCAACGCTTCAAGATGGTGAGCACAAGAACCACTTCTAACATTGGTGATCAAGAAGGTCGGGATAGGCAAAATCCCACATAACTATAGTCTAGCAATCAAGATGCTGCTGGGCATACGGATCAGTCGGGTCCGGTCACAAGACAAGAGTTCCAGGCACTACTCCAGGAACTAACCCAAAGCCGACAACAGCTAACTGAGCAGTTGCGCGCTAACGCTGAGTTGACCAATCAATTAAATCGCCAAAAGCGAAGAAGATCCAGAAGGGATCAAGCTCCTCATTCTTCCACCGAAAGCTCTGCTTCATCTGACTACAATAACAGATCTACCCGTCCCAGGCTAGACGGAAACCATGCGCAAGCTGCTGACTATCAACAGGCGTTAACCGTTGGGCAAGTAAGAGTTGGCCCATCAACCAGCTTCCATACTGGACCCTCCTCCCGAGGAGGCACTATTCCACAATACACTGCAGATGATCGAGCTGCCACAGCCGCTGCAGTTGACATAGGAGTTGATGCCCGAGATCACTCCAATCAAAATTATCATCAGCAGGGACAGGCTCCAGAGCCATATGTCCCAGAAGACGTCGAGCCAAGGAGGCGAGATACGGATCGTCGACAGCGCCCGATCCCACCTCGCACTGTGGAACCCGACCACACTTTGGCTCACCATACACAGAATTTTCCAATGCCAGACTTCTCAGCCATGGTACGACAAATGATTCGCGAGAGTCAAGGCCTAACAAATGACGATTGGGGAATCTCCCGAAGTCATACCCCGTTTACTGATGACATATTGTATGCTGATCCTCCTCAGCGATTCAGAATGCCAACCCTGCCTATGTATGAAGGGAATTCCGACCCAAATCAACATATTTTAAAATATGAATGGCCGATGGCTGCTGCGAGAGCTGATGATGCAGTAAAGTGCCGCAGTTTTCCCATTTCCTTAGGGGGAATTGCGACGATGTGGTTTACACGATTACTGCCACGGTCTATTTCTTCATTTGATCAGTTAGCTACCAAATTTGTTGAACAATTTCGCATGCATATTGCCCGACCTAAAGATGTTAATACCTTATCAAGTGTCACTCAAGCTCCCGGAGAAACACTTAGACGATATTTGGAGAGATTCAATGTTGCATGCGCAGAGGTCACCAACCCCAATGATAATTCTATTTTAATGGCTTTGACTAAAGGAATTGACACTGATTCCGAGTTTGGAAATTGGTTAGCTAGAAAGCCTCCCGCATCGTTGGACCGTTTCTATTCCAAAGCCGCTCAATTCTTGAGGTGAGAGGATGCGAAACAGTCTAGGAAGCAGGACGATGCAAGGCCCAGCAGTGAAGGGATTCAGAGTAATGTTGCGGTTAAACAATCCGGAGAAAGTTCAGAAAAAGTCGAGTTGAATATTCAAAATAAACAGACTCAACGATCAAGAAACGGTGATAGCCGAAGCAAGAAGCAAGACCAGAATCGTGGTCCGGGACGTAGGGCCGCAATGTTTGACATTTATACACCACTTAACACGTCGTTGGAAAACGTATACCTACAGACTTGTAATACTATGCAATACAAGAAGCCTGCTTCGAAGCCTTCATCGGAAAGGCAGATTCAAACAGGAAAATTCTGTAGGTTTCATGAAAGTTATGGGCATAATACCAATGAGTGTAGGCATTTGCAAGACCTCATTGAAAAGTTGATCAGAGAGAGAAAGTTGGACCAGTTTGTTCGGGCGCCGCAGTCTGGTGGAGCGGGCCCATCTAATCAAAATCGAACACAGAATCAGGAAAGACAAGGTGAACCCGCTCGTACGGGCGGAAGGTTGGTTATTAATACAATAAGTGGTTGTCCCCATCCAGCAGACAGAAGCTGGAGAGAAATGGAGTCATATGCTAGCTCGATCA
Source organism: Allium cepa (assembly GCA_030765085.1). NCBI lineage: Eukaryota > Viridiplantae > Streptophyta > Magnoliopsida > Asparagales > Amaryllidaceae > Allium > Allium cepa. The sequence continues at coordinate 206,247,059 of CM060941.1, read as the reverse complement.
GGCATGTGGACTTTGAATGCTACAGTAAATCAGAAGATGGAACACCGGCTAAACAACAAAAGACGATGGCTGACGAAATCGTATTTAGAAATCGAGATGCCGATAAAGTCGAAGCTCCCACAATTGACCCGTTGGTCATATCCGCTCATGTTGGTCCTGCTTGGATGAAGAGGATCTTGGTAGACAGTGAAAGTTCCGTGAACATACTGTTTAAAAGAGCATACGATTTAATGAAGATGGAAGCTAAAGACTTAAAACCTTGTCAATCACGAGTCCATGGCTTCAACGGAAGTGCGACAACACCAACCGGAATGGTTGAATTGTCGGTGGAGTTGGGAGTGGGAGAATGCCGAAGAGTTCGGATGTTGCAATTTGTTGTCTTGGATATACCTTCCCCGTACAATCCCTTTTTGGGCCGACCGGCCCTTGCTGAATTTACGGCCGCTATTGCCCCATGGTGTTTAACTCTGAAGTTCCCTACTGACCACGGGATAGGAGTTGTACAAGGAGATCAGGCTGTTGGAAGAGCCTGTTAAGTTGCTGAGCTGCGGGAGGCGCAGCGAAAAGAAAAAGGAAAAGGCGTAGAGGAATCTCTCTGCGTCCGTTTCACTGACGATTGACAATTAGCGCCTGGGCCTCGGCCTGGGCACCACAACCAATTCCCAAAGGATCTTGATCCAAGGGACAATGATAATAAAGAAGAATCTACGAAAAGTCAGGCTTCTCCGGCCGAGCTAACCATTGATGTCCCGATTGACGATGATCACGATGACTCGAGAATGTTGAAGATTGGGTCTCAGCTTAACCAAAAGACACAACAGGAATTGGTTGATTTTCTCCGGGCGAATCTCGACGTATTCGCCTGGACGCACTCTGATATGTGTGGAATATCGTCGGACATCGCGAGCCACACCTTGAACATTGACCCGCTGTATATCCCGGTCAAACAGAAAAGGCGTGGTATGGATCTAGAGAGATCTGCCGTCCTTAAGGAAGAGGTCGACAAATTAAAGACGAATGGGTTCACTAGAGATGCTTTATACCCAGAATGGGTGTCCAATCCCGTACTTGTCCGGAAACCAAACGGGAAATGGAGAACGTGTATCGATTACTCTGACCTGAATAAAGCCTGCCCAAAAGACAGCTTTCCGCTTCCCCGAATCGATCAACTGGTAGATTCAACCGCCGGACATGAATTATTATCCTTCATGGATGCTTACTTAGGTTACAATCAGATACCCATGCATGTACCAGACCAAGAACACACAAGCTTCGTAACCAACTTGGGCTTATACTGCTACAAGGTCATGCCTTTTGGATTAAAGAATGCTGGCGCAACTTATCAACGCTTAGTCAACCGAATGTTTGCCGATCAGATTGGGAAGACTATGGAGGTCTATGTAGATGACATGTTGGTGAAATCACGATACTCTGATGGCCATGTCAAAGACTTGGAGTCAATGTTCAATATCTTCCGGAAATACGGGATGAAGCTTAATCCACTAAAATGTCATTTCGGAGTCGCATCCGGAAAATTCCTTGGGTTCATTGTCAATGCCCAGGAATAGAGGCCAACCCAGAGAAGATCTGGGCTATCAGAAATCTTCAAACTTCGAGAACCATAAAGCAAGTTCAGAGTCTTAATGGGAAAGTTGCAGCACTGAGCAGGTTTATCTCAAAGTCGGCCGACAAATGCATTCCCTTCTTCGATTTGATTCGAAAAGGGAAACGAAACTTCGAATGGACTGCAGAATGTGAGGGCGCATTTCAATCGCTAATCCAACATCTTTCCGTACCACCAATCCTTTCAAAGCCTGTAGATCATGAACAGTTATATCTTTACCTGGCGGTATCAGAAAATGCAATCAGTGCTGCATTAATTCGGGAGGAAGACCGAGTGCAAAAACCGGTCTACTACGTGAGTAAACGATTGACCGGAGCTGAGAGAAATTATCCAAAGCTTGAAAAGTTGGCATATTGCCTAGTCATTGCCTCGAGGAAGCTCCGTCCATATTTCCAGGCTCATCCTATTACTGTGTACACCGATCAGCCGTTACGACAGGTCCTCACGCGGCCTGAGACGTCTGGTAGGTTACTAAAATGGAACATCGAATTGAGTCAATTCGACATCACTTATACTCCAAGAAGAGCCATTCACGGCCAAGTCCTAGCAGATTTTATAGCCGAATTCACTGTTCCTGAAGACTTGCCCGAGACCAGCAAATCTCCCGAATACATATGGAAGCTGTACACCGACGGTGCGTCCAACGATCGGTGCTCAGGAGCTGGGGTAGTGCTTGAAACCCCCGAGGGACGATCCATATGTTATGCTTTAAAGTTCGAGTTCCGTGCAACCAACAACGAAGCCGAGTACGAAGCTCTACTTACCGGACTAAAGCTTGCCCGTGATCTGAAAATCATCGCTGTAGAGATCTACTGTGATTCCCAGTTGATAGTATGTCAAGTTCGAGGAGAATATCAGGCCAAAGACCGAAGATTAGCCGCTTATCTAACTCGAGTTCTGGAGATGCTTAATCAATTCGATTACTATGCTATTTTCTACATACCCCGAGAGCACAATCAGAAAGCTGATTCGTTGGCAAAGTTAGCAAGTACGGGTGAGGCTCAGCGGTTGGGGTTTGTTCCGGTTGAAACCCTATCCTCTCCGAGCATTGATCGAAGGGAGATCGATTTTACATTTGAAGCTACCTCCACTAGGGAGTCGTGGATGACCCCTTATCGAGATTATATCGAACGTGGTGTATTTCCCGAGCGACGAAGCGAGAAAAGACAAGTTCTACGAAAGGCCTCACGATTTGTTATTCAAAATGGAGTCATGTATCGGAGAGGATACTCTGTTCATCTCCTCCGGTGTATCGCGCACGATGAAGTCAAACGAGTGTTACACGATGTACACGAAGGAGAATGTGGCGATCACACTGGGGGGTAAGCACTTGCAAAGAAAATACTTCGATATGGGTATTATTGGCCTACTGTTAATCGCGATGCTGCAGACTATGCTAGAAAATGTGACAAATGCCAGAAACACGCTCGAATTCCTAGAGCCCCGCCTACTGAGATAACCCAAATGGTCAGTCCTTGGCCATTTGCGGTATGGGGAATAGATATCATCGACACATTGCCTTTGGCCAAAGGTGGTGCGAAGTACGCCATCGTCGCAGTTGATTATTTCACCAAATGAGCTGAAGCTGAACCCCTTGCGACAATTACGACAAAGAAAGTAATCAACTTTGTAGTACGTAACATCATCTGCCGTTTTGGTCTCCCACATACTATCATCACCGATAACGGAACCCAATTCGACAGTGCTGAATTCAAGAATTTCTGTCAACGATTCCACATCCATAAGAAATTCTCTACAGTAGCGCACCCTCAAGCAAATGGTCAAGTTGAAGCTGTTAATAAAGTTATCAAGTCCATTCTAAAGAAGCGACTGGAAAAAGATGGAGGCAAATGGGTCGACGAACTTCCTATGGCATTATGGGCCTATCGAACAACTCATAAAACTGCAACCGGTGATACCCCGTTTTCTCTATCCTACGGCTCTGAAGTCGTTATTCCAGTCGAAACGGAAGTGCACTCTCATCATGTAACGTATTATGATCCGAAAACAAACGCCATACTACTTGCTGAATCTTTGGATTTACTCGATGAGAAGCGCGAAGAGGCTGACTTGAAGGTAGCTGCATATCGAAGTCAAGTCGCCCGACTATACAATGCCAAGGTCCGTCCGCGAACCTTCGAACTCGGCGATCTCGTACTCAAAAGGGTCTATCCGGTCCCTTCGCACATAAAGCCAAATTGGAAAGGGCCGTATGTGATTTCACAAAAGCTCGGAGATGGCACGTTCAAATTATCGACCGTTGACGGTCTTACTTTGCCGAGAGTTTGGAATAGCGAAAGTCTTCGTCGCTACTACATATAAAAGACTTTACTTATTTATTTTCTGTCAATTTATTCCTTTGCATTTTATTCTAGCATTTCGAGATTTAAATTTGTAATAAGGCAACTGACTTTGCCATATTTTCTCGTTTCAGCAATAAAATGCCATCTCTTCGAGCCAGAGCCGTGATTTATTGAATATGACGTACAATATCACGATGCACGGAGAGCTAAGTTCCATCACGCGGTGGGATTTATTCAAATAGTGAGTAACTGTGATACGACCGGTCACTCGCTAAGTGAAACCCGAGCTCGGGAGCAGAACACTACACCAACATAAACGGGGATTGATACACGACAATCACTCTTCCAACTCCAAATTCCCAGAGTGTGAATTGGAGTATAAACTTCAACTCTCGATTCCCGGAGCGCGAACCGGAGTATAAATCCATCGCTCCCAGAGTGTGAGCCAACTCCAAATTCCCGGAGTGCGAATTGGAGTATAAACTTCAACTCTTGGTTCCCGGAGCGCGAACCGGGATATAAACCCATCGCTCCCAGAGTGTGAGCCAACTCCAAATTGCCAGAGTGCGAATTGGAGTATAAACTTCAACTCTCGGTTCCCGGAGCGCGAACCGGAGTATAAATCCATCGCTCCCAGAGTGTGAGCTAACTCCAAATTTCCGGAGTGCGAATTGGAGTATAAACTCCAACTTCTGATTCCCGGAGTGCAAGCCAGAATATAAAACTCTATCTCCAAATTCCCAGAGTGTGAATTGGAGCATAAACACCAACTCTAGGTTCCCAGAACGCGAACCGGAGTGTAAGTTACTAACTTCAAATTCCCGGAGTGTGAATTGGAGTATAAACGTCAATTACAAGTTCCCGGAGAGCGAACTAAGTCATAAACACTGATAATTAATAAGTTCCCAGAATATGGGCCGAACTGTTAATTGCAAATTATGTTAATTCCCCGAAGTGTGGACATGTATTCAAGGCTTATGACATATGTGAGCACGAGCTAATCAATGCAATAATTAGGCAAAAAAGAAAAGAGTTGTTTTCCATTCTATCAACAAACACAAAAGGGGTTTGATTACATGACAAAACAAAAAAAAAACAGTCCATAAAGTGGGTGCCGAATCCACACTTATACACGGCCTAAAAAAGGAGAAGTAAAAAGAATTGCCATTTCACAACTGCATGATAAGACGAGAAGTTCACTCCTTCTTCTTCTGGTGTCTCTTCTTCGGAGTTGAGCCGCTAGACCCACTACCCGGCTTCTTGCGAGATTTTTTGTCCTTCTTTGGGGCATCCTCAGGATCTGGCATAATATCCACGTCTTCCTCAGAGCTGGAAGGGATAGAGATCCTTTTGTGAGGACGAACCGAAGGCAGAGAAGCCGTAACAGGTGGTGGAACTTCAGCACTAGAAGTTATAGCTGTGCTGGCAGGAGAAGTAACCGTTAAAGGAGTTAAGCTTGGTGGAGCAACAACACTTCCGGAACCACCGACCGTCGTCACCGCAGCCATTTCAGCGCTTATCTCGGCAAGGATTTCTTCTTCTCGGGAAGATCGAGCAGCGCTGGACACACTGACAGTCGGCATAAACGAGCTAAAAGTTGGAGCGACTCCACCCATTGCAAAGGAAGGATCGGTAAAAGGTTCACAGGGTTGCTTGAGAAGTTCCTCAATCATCTGAACATCAAACGACATTGAACTCCCCTCTTCCATCTCGCCGGCTACGGCGGTAGTTGTAATAGCCTCAGTAACGACAGCCCCTTATATTGGCTGCGAAGTTTGTGGTACTGTAAGTGCTGCCGCATCACTTTCAGTCACTGGTCGAAAAGAAATGAGAATAATTAGTCAAATGATCTGTTCCAAGTTCGTCATTCTAAAAACACTTAAACAACATTTTAAATACCTTTCTTGCCTCGGCTCGGTGATGAGACGAGTTCGGAAACAGTAGTTGTACCAAGAGACAGTTCCGGTCGATCCGGGTTATAAGCAGGAACAACATGTGGACCAACTGTAGCAGTAACTCCAGACGAGGTCGGGGCATCAACTGAAACATCCTCACTATGATGTGCAGCTCCAGAACCCTCGCCAGTCTCCACATGGTGAAAACCAAGTCTCTCTCTCTCAGCAGAAATCATCGCTTCATGGAGAAGTTTCCTTTCCTCCTCGCTCAACAAGCGAGATTCGAGTTCAAATTCATCCACGGCACCTTCAGGGAGAGATGCTTTCTTATTCGCCACCAACTTTCTCCAAGCACTGAGTAGAAGCGTAGAATAATCTCCGAGCCAAGAGAGATTTCTGTGCTCAAGCACATCAGCATTGTAAGTGTCAAGAAGATCATCAAACTCGGCTTCTACTCTGAATATCTCTGCTTGAACTCTCTCTTCCACTTCTGCCTCCACCGCTTCAACCTTAGCAACCGCCGCGTCTCGCTCAGCTCAGAGAGACACGGCTTGCTCGCACGCTTCTTGTGCGGCCATGTTAGCGTCATCTTTTTCCTTGTTCAAGTCGGCAAACTTTGTCTTCAATTCCTCAAGCTCTTTGACCGCCGCATCCCGCTCGGCCTCAACATTTTTATACCGATGGCCCAAATCTTCAACTAAAGTGCAATGCGCTTATTGCATCTTTGCCATCTCAGCTAGTGTCTCATCGACCTTTTTTAGCGACTCCATTTCGGCTTTACGAGAAGATTCCGTTTCAGATTGAAGTATGTCAACAATACGGTTCTTCTGAGCCAAGTCTGCTTCTAGTTTCTCAATAACTTTGGCTCGATCGAAGGCTACTTTCGAAGCTTTAACAGCCGCCCTGTACCATTCTTTATACTGAGCATAAAAATCACGGGTATAGCTGAGGGCGGTGTTCACAGCCTCTTCGGGAATTCTTTTGAGATTGGGTGGAAAGATATAAGCATCGAAGCATATTTCTGGAAAATCCTTCTTCAGTTGAGCAATTCTTATAGCCCCTTCACCAGACGGTTCAAGAGGGGCCTCCTCCACAGTCACGGTAGTAGCCGTATCAGTCCTTGAACGATGCGGACCAGGTTTTGAGATTTGTAGAGATGGCTGTTGTCGCGAAGGTTCAACTGCAGGTGCCTGCCTTCTGGGTGGCGGAGGAGAACGAAAGGGTGAACGGTACCTTCGGTCCCTATCAGAATGCTCCTGGCTAGAATAATATCGGGAATGGTCCTTTTCACGATGCTCTTGTTCATAATGCCTCCGCTCACGATCACGGTCAGAATCCCTACGGCGAGATTCGTAATAAGATGAGGAATGATGCACTCGCCGAAGTCTATCGAGTGTAGAAGGACGATCCGACATGGCACCTGTAAAGAAGAAACAATTCGGTTAAGTACCAAGGAAAAGCACTGCAATGCATGTGGAAGTCGTGAAGTGTTGTGAAAAGTGTAATAATGCGCAAAACCCCTCGACCAACCAGAAGCGTCGATTACACTAACGGGAAAAGGTTCGCTTATATCAAGCGCTCCCCGAAGCTCTTCCAACCCGGACCCGTGGTGGAGAGATACGTAGTCCGGAATGGGAATATCGTCCAGCCCTGTGAAAAGGTCTCCGGACAGGCGAAGAGAGGCGCCGGAGACAGTAACCCCAGGTTTGGAATGGGTTATACGACTACAGACTTCCATCTCTTAAACTTAGGTACATCAGCCTTGCCTTTCTGACCCTCTTCTATTCGGGAAAGGTCGGCTGCTATCTCAGTGTCCGTGGGCGTTCTTTCATCATCGCTCACTTCTCTTATCACTACACCAGGTTTTCTTTTTGCCACTTTCTTCTTCTTCCTCGAGGCCGATTGTGCCAACCCTTCAATTACAATACTCTGGCTCATCCCAATCAAACCCAATGTCCTTAAGTTATCGTGGGTCAGCAGCAAGTCAATGTGCCTTGAGTCGCTTGGGACCCTTTGCAAGCTTTGAACGACGCCTCTATAGTACCCACCGGAAGGTCTCGAAATGATGGCTGTAAGAGTAACAGAGTATTAGTGTAAGTATTAAAAGTGGCCATTCAAAGATGAATTATGATACTTACGTCTGGATAACCATCTCCTGGCAAATCCTGGGGGGCATCGAACAAAAAACCACTCATTCTTGAAATAGCTAAGCCTGGTCCAGGCCCCAGTCACAACATGACAGTTCCTGACCGCTTCCAAAAAAGTGAAAGACGGGCTATCACCCTTGCTCTTGAAATTGAATATGTGCTTGATCTCGTTAGGCCTTGGCGGGCGAAAAAGGCAATCCATAAATATGACAAAGGCGCTATTCAGCAATGCATGCCCGTTGGGATGGAGTTGTGAGGGAGCAATTCCTAAATACGACAACATCTCTCTGATGTATTGGTTAAAAGGAGGGAGAGATCCAGCCGCGCAGGCATGGCGGTAAAAGGCGGTATATCCTTCAGGTGGGTTATGTGGTCTGTCACTAGCACTAGGTAATAAAACATCGTCCAGGGATATGTTATGTTTCGAACATATCCGGCCCAACAGAGACTCCGATATATTGGACTGGACAGAATCGACATGATCTTCGATAAATATGGCCTCCGGCAACTCATCCGGAGCCGGATCTATGACTTCAGGAGGGATTTCCGGTATCTCAAGCGCTGGAGGAGGCGAGCTTTGAGCTTCTTGTTGTTGAGAACTCGAACATTCCATAATTAACTAACTCACCAGAAAGCGGCGTTAAATACATAAAAAGCCCATGCATTCCCCCGGTGTAAAGTGTATAAATATGTCGTGTAGTGCAAGTGCTATGCATAACTTAAGCAGATTTTACAAGCTGAAACGAGATGTCCGAACGACGAAACTTTGGAATCTGAAGATGAAAATGACCGTCATCGCTGACCGTCACTTCCACGCCACCCCGATGCCATTGACCAATTCAAGTACCATTCTGTTATATTATTAGTTAAGTTACAGTTCCATCAACGAGTTTCAAAAAGGAGGTCAAGTCTTAACAGTCAAGATCGATTATGCAAGGCCAAAGCTTGTTGGAGTCAAGTGTGCTGAAGTTCATTAAGTTTATTAAAGTTCAACTTGAAATTAGTCGAAGATCGGATGATGGAACGAGTCAGAAAAATTGGATTCTTTGAGTTGAAGGCGTTCGAAACCATCGAATCGAATCGATGTGCTTCGAATCCATGTGGTTCGACTCGATATACTTCAAGATGGAGAAAACGCTTCGAATCCGTGAGCACTAAGTGACTTCGAATCGATCAACATTCAACACCTTCGAATCGATCAAGGTATTGACGCTTCGAATCGATCGACACGAGGCCTTTTTTCTTTGCAAGCATCGATTCGAAGCTCTGTAATCAACATCGATTCGAATAGCTCCATTCTGGATCGATGCGAGGCAAAGAAAAACAGTACTTCTCCGGATCTTTGCTTCTCCAAGGAAGTTTCAACGCTTCGCTATGCTTCGAAGCATCGATTCGACCCATTCCGTTCAGATCTCACAACTCCTCGAAATTTTCAAGAAGAAAAGGTCGAATCGATGTCAAAGACTTCCAGTTCTATCATTCCTTACTCGGCTTGATCCATCAGTTACCTGATTTAGTGAAATCACAAGGGAAAGCTTAAAGAAATTCGATCGATTCGTGGAAGACGCGCTTGTTCTAGCTCTGGAAGATCGGTTCGAAGAAGAAGCTACAGCAACAGTGAAAAGTAAAAAGCGAAAAAAGAGCCCAGCCTCACGTATTTATATGGATTCCAGGAAAGGTTCGTGGCGTTTCGTCTCCCGGTTGACCTGACCGTTTGCGACCGGTCACAGACCACATCGATTCGAACAACTGTTTTCGAAACCACCACGTCCGAATCCATCATGGCATCGTATATTTCATGACCTCGAATCCATCGTGGCTTCGAATCCCTCACAACTTCGAACCCATCAAGACGACATCGATACGAGGCATCATCGATACGAAGCAATTGAACGAGGGGTGAAGTAAAAATCCTATCGATTCGAAGATTATCGAATCGAATGGTCGATTTCGAATCCATCAGAAATCGCCGGCGGGAACAAACACATTGCTTTGATGTGAAAAATTACTTGTTTACCTTTTACATCGATTCAGGAAAGGATCGGTACAAGAGGATGATCATAGACAATCATAAAAACAATGTTTCAACTCGAATCTCAAATCGGTTCAGGAGAGGATTGATGCAGAATTCGATAACCAACCGAATTGGCAATAACTTGCAATCACGCAACGTTAGCAAAAGACAAGGTAACACATATATGCATATCTGTCTGGCTAATATTTGATCCTGGACATTCACAGGGACCAGATGCACATCTCATCATGATTTCAACGGCAGACAGCCAATCACAATCATACGACAGTTGATTACAGCAATACAGAATACAACTTTCAGCAGAGCATGTCATAGTTGTCCAACGTGGGATTGCAGCACTTCAAAGCACGTCATGTTTACACAAGACGTACTTTGGGGGGCAAATGTTATCCCGCCTTTTGGCAAGGCCGACATACCAAGGAATTGACAGGAGAGACAGGGCCGTACGTCCCCAGCATTGGATAACTACGAATATCAATGAATTTTTCCCGAGCCCGGATCGGGCTACAATCGATAAGATACGCCAAGCAAGGCCGAGAAAACCAATGCTTCGAATTTCAAGACAATCCGATTTTATATGCTCAAGTTATCACCAATGAAAAGTGGCAGAGTTAGCTATAGTTCGAATCCATCAAGGGTAGGGCCTTGGTTCGAATCCATCCAAAGCACTCCCTGCTTTGAATCCATCAGGGACGTGCCTTCGTTCGAATCCATCAGAGGTAGCCACGCTTCGAATCCCTCCACACCTGCCTTGGTTCGAATCCCTCGAAGTATTCCCATCTTCGACTCCATCCCATGAAAGTCCTTCGAATCCATCCACACCTTCCTTGGTTCGAATCCCTCGAAGTATTCCCATCTTCGGCTCCATCCCATGAAAGTCCTTCGAATCCATCAAGCGGAGAAGTCTTCGCATCGACCAACTATGAAATACTCTGACCAATACGAAGGGCACGTACGAGGATACCTTCGAATCCATAACTTCGAATCCACCAAGTCATAGCAGCTAAAACCAAGGATTCGACCTAGTAAACTCGGAGAAAAAGGTGGGTAAACCCGAGAAGCGCGCGCACCACGTCACCAGGCACATGCTCGACCGATCGATTCGACCCTATCGATTCGAAGGGACCCATTCGAAGCACGTATATCAACTGAAAATGCAATCTTGAATCGATCATAACTTGAGATCTACAAGTCCAAATGCTATGAAATTTTCACAGGAGCTTGCATATACATAGAAGAATGTCGACACCAAGTTTCATCACGATTGGACACTTTTTTGATCGATTCGAACCAAGGGTCGAATCGATCCCAAAGTGGGCCCGGATCTCCAGAATTCGGCCATGTGGGCCCCCCATACGTGCCAGAAGTGGTCTCCTCGAATTTTAGGCGAAATATCAGCCTCCAGCACTTATAAATAGAGCCCCCGGTCATTCAGAAAGGGGATCGGAGAATTTCGAGAGTAAGAGAACGCCCGGACGCTGCCAGAATTGCTTCAGAGCACCACTACTGCCCTTGATTTCTAATTTAAGCTTACTACTTGCTGTACTTTGACATTAAAAAGTTGTATTCTCCGAATATCAAGCAATAAAGTAACAAAATTTCATAGTGGACGTAGGCGAAACGCCGAACCACTCTAAATCGTTGTCTCTTGTGCAATTTACTTTCTGCTATTTGGAGTTTTTGTTAGATAATCCACGTTTTAATTTACTTTCTTCATTTATTATCTCTTCAAAAACTTCCGACGAGTGTTGTGCCCAATTTTGACACAAACACTTATCAAACAAATGTGCAGTAAAACTATAATAGCTGTCTTCCCACTTTGAAACTAGAAAATGAACATCGATGATGCATGCACTCATCACCGAATTTATTTTCCAGCTACAGAGAGAAGAGTACAAAACTTATTTCCTTTCAAAAAAAAATCATTTTTTTACATTTCTTTTAACTTGCATTGAAATTATTTATATCTGAAAATACTTCCAAATATTACTATTATTATATTCCAAAACCTTTTGAAAACAAATTTCAACCCCGGAACTTATGTTCCAAAATTTCCAGTTGAATTCATTTTATTTATAATCCAATTTTGCCACCATTATTTATAAAATTTCACTTTCTAACAAACAAACATATTGCATCCATCCATATCCATTTATAAAAATTATTCTTTTATATCCAAAATATAATACTAGATAAAATTATTTCATTTTTCCATATTTCAAAACCAATATTATGTCGGTTCGCCCTATTAAGTGTTTAGAAATCCCTATCGATGTTATCATCCCATATACCGGTCGGAATTTATAAATACTAAACAGAACAAATTAACACAACATGAAAATATTTTTATAACACCAACAAGTACGCTCTCTCATATATATACTCAGATAAACTCATTCTAGGGTATTACAACCTTATCTCTAATGAGGCAGACCCCACAAAGCTAAGGTTATCGCTAAACCAAGGCTCTTATACCAAATGTAACGACCCACCTTTTTGGACGGTTCGGGTCGACAATAAACCACACATGTCAGACTCAAACCATTCAAAAGGGAGGATTGTTATGAGGTAATTAAGAAAAAGAAGATAAAGAAAGAAAAACATAACACAAGAATCTCACAGCGGGAGGACAAAATATAGTAATCAAAGAAACAGTTCATAAGGCTATTTACAAATAACATTTAATTACACTTTTACAATAGAGACCAGAGTTATGCATACAGCAGGAATAAATAATAATGCAGCGGAACAACATGATGTAGTTTAACATAAATGAAATAATATAGTATACAAATCTCCGACTTCGTTCTATGGAAAAGCAGTCTTCGATATTCTGAAAAGCTCAGACTAACCCGAGCGAATTGAAAAGACAAAAAACTCGAATCAAAACTAAAAGATCTTATATAAGTTAAATCAACAATAAATAAATATGAGTGTGACGGCTTCATAGATGTTTATGGGGTTTGACATCTCTTATCCAGTGTCTAACATGCATGCAATAACTTAAGAGATGTTCGAGATTTCCATCTCTTAAGGATCCGTTAAAGTATGTAAATACATAGTACAATACGTTATTATACTAGTGTCTACAATAAAGTACGGTATTAAAATAGCGTTAAAGCGTTATACATATCCCCCTTAACACATTTTTATATATTCATGTAGTCTATACAGATACTACAAGCCCCACCAAACTGATGGGATACTCGGGGAGCACTCCATAGGTATGGTACAAACCAAACTCGTAATGGGCGCGATAAGGCATGTAACAAGGCATGCGAGACAATTCCTAGGGTAGGATACTACCGTTTTAAGAATCCAGACTAGTGGTAACGCATAGCAACTACTACCGCCCACCTCGGAACACGCTCTTATAATCAAATCGAGGGGTGGCCACCAAATCAATCACAAAGTCAAAATATGACATTGAAGAAGCATGTTTGATTGGAGGTGCGACCTCACTTGGCCCAGCATGGCTCCTGTTTTATTCACATTAAGCTGACTCGCGGGAGTCAGGGTTACATTAATACCTCATACAGAATCGTTCGCCAAACCATCCTACTTTATTCTGGATTCTTCACCACGTACACAGTTGTTAAAGTGGTTTTCGGTATTGGCAGAGAATACGACAATATCCGATCTCGGTCTCTTTAACAACCAAACGCTTATTTCACACCGGATGGTTCTTTTACATTTCCAAAACCAATTCATAATTGACAAGGCCGGTCCTGAAGTATTGGAGGCCCAAGGCAAAAAATAAGATAAAAAATTGCAATCTTTGTAAAGTTAAAATGGCCAAGGATTGATAAAAAAATTGCACTTTCCCAATATCAAACTTGGATTTCAAAACAAGGAGGCAAGTAAATTTACCAACAAGATGATCCCGCAATTTACCAACAAAATGGCCCGTAACATTTTGAGGTCTGGATAAGAAAATTTACAGTCAAATTATATCGTGGGCAGTTTACTGCAAAAGGTTAAGTACATATTATGGGCTACAAAATGCCCAAGTACCATCGTAAAAGAAAATTTATTACAAAATGCTCAAATCTTATCTAAAGCCATATTGTGGGCTGGATAAATCAGAGGCCCCTGACATTTTGAGGCCCTAGGCGGTGGCCTCAGTGGCCTTATGTCAGAGCCGACACTGATAATTGATATTAAAATATCATATTCAATTCAAACCATCTCACTTTTGAAATCATATCGAAAAAATAGGTTAAATCCTCATTTCAAAATCATCATATTTACTCAAATATATCATTTCACTAAAAATATTATTTCAAATCTCAACGTAGGTTATAACATCATTTAACCATATTCGCTTTTAAATCAAAGATTTATATATAAACACTTCAACTTTACATGGTCTAAAATTTAAAGAATAGTTTAGATAGTCATAAATAGTTTAAATAGTAAAAAAAAAATAGTTAGAATAATTTAAAATAGTTTAAATGGGTTAAAATAGTTTAAAACAGAGTAAAATAGTTTTAAGTAGTTAAAATAGTTTAAATGGGATAAAATAGAGTAAAATAGTTTTAAATAGTTAATAGTTTAAAAAAGATTAAATTAGTTCAAATATAGATTAAAATAGTTTAAAATAGTTTAAAATTAGATTTAATACAATTTTAATAGTTTAATATAAAATAGTTCGATTATTGAAAATGGTTTATATAGTGAATAGTTTAAAAAGCTAAATAAATCAGAATTTAAAATAATATATCTTTATATAGTTTATATTAAAATAATTGATTTGAAATTAATATCAAATTAAACTATTAATTCCATTCAACAAATCTAGATCGTATCCATATTTCAACAAAACAAAATTTTCTTTCAATAAAATTCCCAAAAATCGTTTCAATTTATATCGATTTCAAATTCATGTTTTAACTACAATCTTAAAGCACTTCAAATTCATAGATTTTAAAGTTCAAATATTCAAACATTTCAATAACTCAATTTCGATACATTTCATTTATATTTCAGAATTCAACTCAAAAATACTCAATTAAATTTCTTTAAACCAATTCTAATTTCAACATTAAAGCTTGGATTTTCGAAAATAATTCAGTTTATATAAATCCAATTTTATTTCAAAATATCATTTAACTAAATTTAAAATTTAAGAATTTAAAAATCATTTAATTTAACCAATCTGGTGTCCGTATATAATTTTCTACCCTATGGTCAAGTGATACGGATATATATCATTTCAACCCGTAATAATTTAAAATTTATGGGTATATATCATTTCAACCCGTAATCCCGAATTAAAATTTAAAATCCATAAAATTGCTCGAGTCTATTATTTCAACTCATAACAATCCTAATCTATAAGATCGTTCGGGTGTGTATCATTTCAACCTATAAGGATTTTTCTAACAATAAACTAAGGGAACTTGCAGTGTGATATCAATACATATAAAATAACATAACATCCAGTCATCCAATATCAATAATTAAAGATCCATCACAATCATCATTCAAATCAACCAATAAATAACATAAATTAATTGATCATCATTAACAAGTATTTAATTGACAACTAAAATTCATTATTAAATTAAATGGCGATTAAATTCAATAAAAGTCAGATTTAACAGAAATAACAATTTAAATATGTCAAACATCAACTAATCAATTTCTAATCACACATAAATTTATTTAACTAACATAAGACAATTTAGTAGTTGTGAGTGGGTTAAAACACTAACTTTTGGTTTCAAATTGATTTAAAATCCTATTATAACCCAAAATTTGAACAGTCTTAAAATTCGTCCAAATCAATTCCTTAATGTCCGAAATTTCGATACGATCGCAGCAGAACAAACCGCGTATAAATCCGACCTTGTATGTAAAAGTAATAAATATTAGAACATTTGAGAATTTAAAATTAAATTAAAATTTAAAGCGAAGCAAATAGAGAACGACACATCACTTGATGCCTTCACGCTTGAAACCCTCCATCTCCAGAACACTCAAACTCGACTGTAGCCCTAGCTGCCATGAGCGTGCTGCAACTCTGCCGCCACCTAGGCCAGTCGCGGCCACGACCGCCACCCCTAGAGAAGCCGCCAACCTCCCTCACAACGCCTCGATCACCATCGACCATCACGTCGCCGAAGAGAACAGCCACCGCCAATATAATCTTCGAACCCAAATTGAATTTTACAGGCCGATCCAACCACTTATTTGAAAAACGACGAACTCAGATGAACTACCCTCGTCGATCTCCCCGCAACCATACCCTCGAATCAACGATCCATCATCGTTGATCAACCATCAAACAGACGGCCGAGAATGCTTTGGCCAATTCTGGACAAACCAAAAGTCGATTGCAAAAACGAATAGTAGATCTAGATTACGCTCTTCAAGAGCTTTGAAATGGTATATAATATGATATGATTTTGAGGAGTTTGATTTTCGATTTGAATTTGAAATAGAAATAGAAATAGGGTTTGTAATTGGAATTGAAGATGGGTTTCTACCATTAGAAGAAAGGAGCAGACAGAAATTTCAGTACGTACAGAATAATTGAATGGCTGCTAGGGTTTGAGAAACAAAGATCAATTTAGAATCGGTTCGAAACGACAATAACGACCCAAAAAGCCTGTTCCGTCTCCGAAACGAGAGTGAGTCATCCCATATATCAAAATAGATATTTTTGATATTTTTAAAATCAATGGAACATGTTTCAAGTCCTAATTCCTTGTAGGAAGAAGTTAGCTTTTAAAATCAGCTTATTTCAAATTGAATTCAATAAATTGATTTCTGCACGTTTCGAGCTCGCACGATAAACCACAAGTTCGATCGCTACGAAACTTGAAATCTTAATAATCACTGTTACGGATCTGATGAACTGATTTCGTCGAAATCCGAGACAGTGGCCAAAATGACTATTTTCACGTTAATTAATTAAATTATAATTATATTAATTTAATCACTTTTGAATTCAAATTTAATGGTTAACCATTTTTCATCATTTTTGATTACCTGGTAATTTATAATCTTTTAAAAAAAATTCATGTCAAATTTAATTATTAATATTGCGCTAATTACAGCGTTCAAAATTTCAATCGCAATAAATTCATTAATTATGATTTAAATTCAATTAAATTCATTTATTTTGATTTACATCTTATTATTCTATCAACTATCACGTTATGGACATAATTAACACTGGTTTACCATTAATTACATTAATATTCTACAATTATCATCTTTTATCATATTAAATGCAATATTTACTTAACTTAGCTGCAATTGCTTTCCAATTTAATTTGAACAGATTAAACAAATAGGTGATAAATAACAATTGTTGCCCTTTTTCTTAATTTAATCACAATTATAAGTTTATTATCTACAAACAAATGTTATAACTACTTATACAGCACTGATTTTATTCAATTACAATTAATTACATATTATCTCACCATTTAATATAGCATTTAATTTATTTTCTTATTTACTATTTCTACAACAAATTATAACTTTACAATCATTTCAATTAATTAGAATTACATTAAAATAGTTATCAATTGCCTTAAATTAACAGTACAAAAATTACATTCTAATTATTCCCATCATTATTAAATCTTAAATCTTAAATTTTTCACAACATTAAATTCCAAAACTTATTTAATTATCGAAAATTTAGGGGACGTTACAACTAGTCAATGCATACGCACACATGTATACATAAACATATCAAAAATTCACAAATCACGTTTCAGGCTTTACCGAAACGATAACCCAACACATTCTCATGCAACTTAGCGCATCTGGTGGTCGCTATGGCTACATGAGATTGCTCATAACGTGCTTGTACACACATACCGACATTCACATACGCGTATACAATTACTTACACAAATAAGCAAACATTATCAAATATCCAAACTATTCAACTATTCTAATTACAATACAAGAATTGTATTGATTACTATATATTTTCAAATACACGTATACATATACTTATCCATATACATATACATACACATATATTTAAATAACAATTTGATTATTTAATAATCAAATCTTACTTTTATTTATCATATCTTTTCTATAAAAGTCAAATTTTCTTTTCTACATTTTATAAAATCATTCCATTATTTTATGAAACAAAAAACTAGCTTATAAATCATTTTTAAGCTCTTATAATATATTCATCCCAAGATTATTTTATAAAACCTTACAACCACATTTTAAAGTAATTCCTTCTTACTATTTATAAAATCTCATACTTTTATAAAATATTTCTTTTGTATTATTTCATGAAACTCGTATTTTCATAAAATATTTATTTTCTATTATTTTATAAAACCTCGTACTTTTACAAAATATTACCTCTTCATTGTTTTATAAGATCCCATACTTTTATAAAATATACTATTTATACTATTTTACAAATTCTCATTCCTTTTAACAAAATATATCTTTATTATTATTTTATAAAATCCCATTCTATTTTATAAAATACACCTTCATTCTTATTTTATAAAATATCATACTATTTTATAAAATATACCTTTCACTTATAAATTATTTTATTACTTCAATAATATTTATAAGTACTAATTAAGTTTCGTTAAGCCTCTAATCACTTTAACAATAAGTGTAGAGCTCTTAATTTGTTTAATTAGCTTACTTATTTCATTTTATAAAATATTCCATTATTTTATAAAATCATTTCTTCACTTAAATAAAATTTATAAATACTAATTAGGCTTCAATAGGCCTTTAATCACTGTAGTGATAAGCGTAGAGCTCCAACTCACTTAATTAACTTACTAACTTTTCCAAACATCATTTAAATGGTTTAATTAATGTTTTCTAATGACATGCACATCATTATATTACTTAAATTATCTCAAATCAAACCATAGCATCATATGTAATCATCCAATTAACCCTAAAACCAATTCTAGACTCGCTAACATTTCCAAACATGATGATTAAGGCTCCAAACAAACAATTAGTTAATGGAATCATGTTTATAACATGAATACAAACCAAAACCATAACATACAATTCTCCAAATCAAATGACATAAATTCGTAATAATTATTAAACAAGTATATGAAGTTTAACTAGTAAATTAAATAGGAGAATCATCCCACTCACCTCTTCTTCTCCAAACCAAGCTCAAAATCACAAAAACCCAAATCCAAGCATACTTTAAATTTGAGATCTCCACCTAAACTCCACTTCATACTAATTTCTTCATGGATTTTGTAGACAATTGTGAGAGAAGATTTATGGTGATTTTTAATTGATTTTATAAAATTTATTCAAAGGGCTTAGGACTTAGGGATTAAGGGGTGAATATGAAAAGATTAAGAGAGAAGGAGAAGAAATTAACGTGAATGAAAAGTGAATGAGAGGAAATGAAAAGAGATAGTCACTTATAGACAACTAATGGGCTTAGCCCAAATTCTCTTCATTCGGCACTATTTATCCTCGAAAATTATTGACTCCAAACATAGTTGAGTCTATACTCATTTTTCTCATCTCAGAAAAGCGGTCTCATCTACGAGTATTCCAAGACCCAATTCGACCGTCACTGAAAAATTGAGTATAATGGGTGTTTCTTCGATTAATGATTAAATATTTAAATAAATCATTTAAATATCCAGTCGTTGAAAAAGCGAGATGTTACAATCATGAAGGTCAGTGACTACTCGACATCGTGATCATGTCAATGCTTGAATAAATATCATCACTAAGGTATTGTCATCACACAAGTGAACTAGACCATTATTAAGGTTTGATACATGGGTGAGCATCTTCACATACCCCTACTTTAGGAATATATATCACAACCTTCACGTGATCCAACGATCCCCTTGGAACACATTCCGATAGTAGAATCCACTAGTTCTACTCCACAAGCCATCAGCACCCTGAACTTGTCTTCTTAGATGATCACTAGATACCATAGTGTTGTCGTCAAAATTGACCACCAACACCCAATTATGTGAAAGCACCAATATCCAATCCAATCACAGAAATATAAAGGGAAATAAATGAAGGAAAAAATTTAAACAAAAAGAAAGCAAGTAAATAGAGACACGGATTTATAGTATTTCGGCTAACTCCGGCCTGTGTCCACTCCAAATATGTTTCTGTGATTAGTTTATACTGCTAATTATAGTTACAAATCCGTGAAGTTCAAGAATAAAAATGGCAGAGTATGGCTTAGGTAGAAGATGAAGAAAAGTAGAATGAAGTCCTCTTTTCTAAAGTCGTACATGTTGTATTTACAGGTGAAACTTCGGCTACAGGACCTTCTTATCCACATAAGCCCACCATAGGGGGCGCTTGGCCCAACTCTCAATAGAGAGGGATCGATATTGATCCCTCCATATGTTGAGTTTGGGGCAGCGACCCCTATGGTAGCCTCCTTATGCTCTGATATGACGGTGTTCCAAATGTCATGATGATTGGATGCATGATGCTCGAGTTTTGGTGGACCTTTGGTTCGAATCCCCTTCTAGTCTAAAAGACGTCGATCCTTCTCTATGAGTGACATGCCGATCCATAATGATCATGAGATATATGCCGATCCATAATGTTTGTGAGATACATGCCGACCCATCCAGTTGGAATGTCACACCGACCCCTAGCGTAGTGGATGCTATGCTGACCCTTCTCAATGGATCATACCGATCCCTCACGGTTGACTCCAGACTTCCTATGTTGATCCCTATAACATGCTCTTATGATCCATCTACTTATCCAAACATGCCGACCCATACATACTCCTTCATGCTTATCCCTCAGACTCCATTATATAATGTCGATCCTTCCCATTCCACTATGCATATCCGTCTTGTTCTATGAGGCCATGCCGATCCCTCTTGTTTTACAGGGCTAGGCCGATCCCTCCTGCTCGAAGTGCACCAATCCCTACTTTTTTCAATGAAGTAGACCGAACCCTCTATAGCAAACCATACCGACCCCTCGTACAACCAATCTTGTTAATCCCTTCCTAGTTACTAAGCTGTGAAGTACGACGATCGCTTTATATTGAAGCGTACCGGTCCCTTTGTCACCGACCATGCCGAGCCTTCCTTAATAAAGCAAGCCGACCCCTATTCATGAGCCAATCCATGACGATCCCTTCCATCCGTTGCACCACATTCCTAACTTCGAACATTCTGCCTTGTTTATCTACCAGTTCCATTCAATTCTGACTTCATATAACCATTTGTACTTTACCTTTGGGTCCTACAACCATCGCTTTGCACTCATCAGCCTTGATAACCGTGAAGTCTGTTATGTTAAATCCGCATGTATACTGCTTTGATGAAAGGTGAGCTAACACATAGTCACTTCCCACTTAAAGTACCCAATCTTTACTCTCAAAACATTGAGTTATGGAAGTCTTATTATTTCCTTGGTTGCTCTGAACTTCCCTGAAGTAGCCTCATGTATGCCTCGGAGTCGCATTTTTACCACACGTTTGCCTCTCACCAGCCTCACGTTAACACACCACATACGAACAGTGATAGACAATTTCTTGCAAACCGTTAACTTTCAACACGTGCGATCAATTGTGGCATTTCCCCGTGCATCCCTCGACAATTCTTCATAATTAATTCAGGTCATATGAATTGGTACCTATCCATCTTGCTTATGACATGGCCAATTTTTGGTTAAATCCAAAACTCCCACAACAATCAATCTCACCTCCAAGTAGCTCCAGCTTTTTTCTATCAAATCTCGAAGCAAATCCCACGTTTCCTCTGCGCTTTAACACTTAGCCAATTTTGAATGCTTTCATTTTATACCGATCGATCTACATCGTGATTACCTCGTGTATCCACTATCAAATCTCAGGGTTAGCCTCATGTTGGCCACGTGCTTCAATTGCTTCATTTGCTTTGAACCAAAATATGCACACAAACCAAGAAAATGGTTCAGTACTCACCAATATGGGTCAGCATCGATTCATCCAGACTTAGCTAAATTTTGGTTAATTCATTTCCTGATATTTTAGCATTGATCCTACTGTGATTCACCTCTTCAATCTGCTTGCAATCTCTTTTGCACTGATCCGACTTTAAACCTTCTAGATCCAATCCATCGAAATTGTTCCATCGCTACAGATCTTCCATCACTTGAGTAATCAAATCAGAGAGTGCATCACTAAGACACTTTATCCACACTAATATTATTGCCCAAAGAATGATTCACTTCCTATATTCGCTATTGATAAGCGTTTCATCTAATTTATGATGCAAACATACGCACAACAAGTAATACAAGCATCATATCATAGTAATCAATATACATCCATATTCTATTCTAGCATTCGTATGATCAACCATAATATGAGAACACATGTTAAAATCCTTTAAAAACATTTAAATTCATCCATAAGTCATTTATAAATCAAATCAGTTACAAAATTTGTTCTGAGTTTAAAATAGATCTAAAACACCTTTTTAATATATAAGTATAAAGGCTATAAGATGATACATCATTCACCAATCGATGTAAATTGCCCAAATCTCCCTAAATCCAAGATGAACAATAATGGCATAAACCTTAGAGCCCTATAATGCTAATTTGAAGGTCTATATTTAATCTATTGGCTTATCTATCCTTAATTACTTAATTCGGCTATAATTAGTATGAATTTGAGATGGTTTTGATATGAGATAGTTTATTGGAGGATTAGATATGTTTTTAGGAAGTCGGAAAGTGATTGGTAATGTTTCTCTAAGCATCGGTTAGCACAAACCATGAAATCGCTAATTGGACCCGGTTATGATCTTCGGTTAATTGCAATTAAAATCTGTCCAAAAACTGACAAATTTAAAACTGCGATATATTTCAATCCATAAGGTCAAAATTCTATTATGATCACTATAATAATAGAAGACCATCATATACTTCATTTGGAGGTAGTTTCGAAGGTGGTTTTAGGACCCAATTCGGCTTTTATCCGAAGTTACAGCCATTACAAGATTTCAGAGTCAAAATTATCCACAGTTAATTATAAAAGTCAAAAATGTCAAAGCATAATACTATCCAAAGTTTTAACCTATTTGAAAGTCAGTTAGTAATGAAAATAATACTTCTACGATTCGCCGATACGTAGAAATGTATAGAGAATCTAAGTCGTTAAACATTAACACATCATTTTATTAAGATGAAACAAGTTAGACTTATCTAAACATTAGAAGTTCGATTTGGTAATACATGCTACTCACTTGTACGTTAGCAAAGGAGTAGCAAACATGCCACATAGGATTTCCAATTTCATTAGTTGCCCCTTCCACAAGATGCACTTTGAACATGACTTCTTTTTGGTCATGCATTAGTGTTTACTATTGTGATTACAGTCCAAGAGTTCATCAGTTATAATTCTCATCACTACAATGAGTTTTTCTAGATGCAAATTTCAAACAATTGAACTCATTCCCATGAGTAGATCTAGTTGTTCGTATTATAAGATTTGAGATAAATTTGGTGTAAAATATATACGAACATGTAGATAACCATAAGAAATAAAGATGTGAATGTGTGATGATTTTATCGTGTTATAACTGAGACTTGCTATTTATTATTAGGTGCAGACCTGTCAAATGGATCGGATCGGGTCATAATGGATTGGGTCAAAATTAACCCAACCCATTTTATGACCCGACCTATTTGATATATTTGTTAAAAGAATAGATCCAACCCATTTCATATATCACTACTAGAAAGGCTTCAGAAAGCGACATAGCCTAGCGACGGCTAGCAACGGCTAAAAAAAGCGGCTGTTGCTAGCCGTCGCTAGCCGTCGCTTATCGCGTTATACAAACCTGATACCCGAGAGAAAACATTTTCATTTCACTCTCCGCAAATCCACTCAGATCCGCCGCCCCCCGCAACCAGCCGCCGCCCTCCGCCACCAGGAGCCGTCGCAACCTTGCGTCGCTAATTTCAACTTCTCTAAACTTGCCGGTATCTCCTATTTTCCATTATCTTTGTTTAATTTAGGTTTAAATTAAATTAGCTGATGATTTAGGGATTTGGAATTGGATGATTTAGGGATTTGCAATTGATGAATATATGTTATTAGTTTATGATATATAGTTTATTATTTGAATTGGGTATATAATGGTAAACCTAATTTAGAAAATTAGTTGATTATGTGTTTGAAAATGGTGATTATTGCGTATTAGGTGATGATAATTAGTGTTGATTTGGTGATATTAATTAGTGAATTTATTGTTTACTATGTTGTTAAAAATTATGGCTAATTTAAAATTCAAAAAATAGTCCATAATTATTGAATAATATGTTTATTAATAAGTTTACGAGAATGTTTGTTATACTGTTGTAAGTGCTAACTACTTATTTAGTTCACAAAATCGTTAATTAAAATTTATGTAGTTAAACAAAAGTTAAAATACATTTTAAAATTTTAGTTTAATTAATATATATTTAAATAGTTAAATGAATTATAAAATAGTTTTTGTAGTTGTTAAAATAGTAACTCATAATTCACATTTGTGAGATAAGGCATATTTTTCGAGTTACTGATAGTTCTCATGGATTTTGATTCATAATTAAACAAATTCTATTTGGCTACATTACTAAAAAAAATTTAACATCATTATTTCACTACAGACCACTAATACTTCAATATTCATATTTTTTAATTTGTGCTTTATTTATATGAACCCCTTAGAGAATTTTTGGCCCCGTCTGACAAGTGTTGTATATGATCGTTATATGGATATTAGTTTTTCCACAGAACGGACATCTATATTCATCTGATACAACATTTGTTGGATTTATCCTAGTATTTGGACAAGTTACAAACACAATAAAGTAATCATATTTTATAAATCATTTCAGTTTAAATGATTCAGAAAATTTCGATGGCACTTCTTTTTTTCCCTGTATACACGCACTTGTATACGATACATAGAATAAAGGGAAGTGTTGCCAAAATTTTTTTACAATCGTTTAACCTGAAATGATTTATAAAATATGATTACATTATTGTGTTTGTAATGGGAAGTAAGATAACCGGCCGTCAAAGTAAAAAAACAATAAACTTAAAAATTGAAAAATTGAATGCAGTATTTGTTTGAATTTGTTAAAATAGTAAATGGTTATATATGAATTTTTACAAGACTTTAATATGAAGTGTGTTATTCAATCTTCTAACCTACATTTTACAAATCAGGAAATATGTTCGATTATTTTCTCGATCGTAGTTGGATGTATGAACCTCGAAAATGTATGAAAGGATCAATAAAAGAACATTTCTGTAACAGTGTACACGTATTTATTAGATTTGCTCAATCTAATAATCGAAATAACGTAGACATTCGTTGTCCGTATAGTAAGTGAAAACATATGAAGCATTGGAAACCAGATATAGTAGAAGTATATTTGTACAAATTTGGTTTTGTGTTGAATTATTACTTATGAGATCGTCATGGAGAACTTGTTCAACCTGCATCTAATTTTGTAGTGTTAGAGGACAATAATACTATGACCAATCCTATAGAAAACATGGTGCAAGATGTTGCACGACCAATGTTTCCTACCTTTGACAAAGGTGATGATGGGAACGAAAATGTTGACGAAGAGCCGACCGCGGAAGCTAAATTTTTTTATGATTTATTGAATTCTGCTAAGAGGCCATTGTAGGATGGATGTAAAAACGGAACCGAATTATCTATAACCGTTGAATACATCACTACGAAATCGAAATTTAATCTTACAGAAGCTGCATTAACAGCAGTTGTACAAACTGCAAAACGACACATGCCACCTAATAATTTGATGTGTGATAGTCATTATAAAGTAAAAAACTTATGTCTGCTTTTGGATTGCCGTACCAGAAGATAGATACATGTGTAAAAGGTTGCATGCTTTATTGGAAAGAAGACGCTCATCTTACTAAATGCAGAATATGTAACGAGGAAAGATACAAACCAAGAAAAAAGAAAGGAAAAGAAGTTCCACATAAGAGGATGCATTATTTACCCATCACTCCCAAACTTCAACGGTTATATGCAACTTCTGCTACAGCATGTCATATGCGATGACACAGTATGAGAACACAAGAAGAAGGAACTTTGATACATCCATCTGATGGAGAAGCATGAAAACATTTCGATAAGACTTATCCTGAATTTGCGACAGAGAGCCGTAATGTTAGGCTTGGCTTATGTACGGATGGATTTTCGTCATTTTCTCAGTTTGGTAGTAAATATTCAAGATGGCCTATTATTATTACTCCTTATAATTTACCTCCATGGATGTATGAAAACTCCATATATGTTTCTAACGATTGTCGTCCCCGGTTCCGATGGTCCGACACAAGGAATTGATGTTTATCTACAACCACTAATCGATGAGTTGAAAACACTGTGGCATGAAGGAGTTGAAACGTACGACATTTCGAGAAAAAGGAATTTTTGTATGTTTGCTTCTTTATTATGGACTATTAGCGATTTTCCCGCGTATGGCATGCTTTCAGGTTGGAGCACATCTGAACGTCTAGCTTGTCCTTATTGTATGAATGAAACACGAGCATTTTCATTAAAGTATGGAAAGAAATTTTCTTGGTTTGACTGTCATCGGTATTTTCTACATATCAATCATAAATTTAAAACGGATAAAAAGAACTTTAAAGCTAACAGATTAAAGAGCATGCTACCACCTAAGGTTTGGACAAGTGAAGAGGTATATGAAATTGTAAAAAACTACCCAAAGATACATGAAACTAGGGTACATGTTGAAATTCCAGGTAAATCGGACATTCATAACTGGTGCAAGCAAAGTATATTCTGGGAGTTACCGTACTGGAAAAATCTCCTACTCCGACATAACATTGACGTCATGCACAACGAAAAAAACGTGTTTGACAACGTGTTTAATACAATTTTGAATGTGAAAGAGAAAACCAAGGACGATGCGAATTCAAGACGCGATATATTACACTTCTGTAAGTGGCCCGAACTTCAATTATACGACGATAATAAGAAACCCAAAGCATGCTATGAGCGAGACAATAAGCAAGTAAAACTCGTTCTAAAATGGGTGGAAGGACTTAGATGTCCTGATGGGATTTCTTCTAACCTCCGTAGATGTGTTGACTTTAAAAGCAGCAAATTGAGTGGGATGAAAAGTCACGATTTCCACATTATGATGGAGTATTTTTCTCTCGAGATTTTCAAAGAACTGTTGCCTCCAAAAATATGGAGTGTTATAACAGAATTAAGTATGTTTTATAAACAGCTTTGTTCTACGACGTTAAAGGTAGATCGTATACGTAAACTTGAAACAGAAATCTCTGTACTTCTATGCAAACTGAAGAAAATATTTCCGCCTGGTTATTTTAATGTAATGGAGCATTTACCTATTCATCTTCCATCTGAAGCGCTCCTTCGTGGTCCTGTACAATATGGATGGGTGTATCCATTTAAGAGGTAATTTAATTAATTTCGGTTTTTGTACCACCATATAAATTTAATTAATTTTGTTATAGGTACCTGAATCATTTGAAAAAAAAAATTAGACAAAAGCACGGGTAGAAGGTTCGATTTGCAAATCATACCTTGAAGAAGAAGCTTCATTTTTTTTCTCACATTACTTTAGTAAAGATGTGAACTTATCATTCGTAAGTGTTCCTCATAATGAAGAAACTATTAAGCAGGATTCTTCTCAAACAATATTATCTATTTTTAGACAACATGAAAGACCTGCTGGGAAATGTGTGGAAATATAGTTAGATGATAGAGATTACCATGTGGCACACACATATGTTCTTCTAAATTGTGCTGAAGTTGCACCATTTGTCAGGTAATTATGTATTCATATATAATTCAATTATACATGTATACATTAATTATAAAGGAATATAATACATATTTGCAGCATATACGAATCACAACATCCATTTGGCGATCTCAGTAAACAATTTGCTGGATGGTTTTCAAACTACGTTCATGATACAGAAAACTGTGTTATTGGCGAAGGATTACGACATCTTGCTATCGGACCAAAACGAAATGTCAAGACTTATCCAATATTCTTCGTCAATGGATTTAAATTCAACACCAAAGATTACGGGGCTGAAAAATTAACATATAACAGTGGTATATTTGTCAAAGGAAGTGCTGATCCAGAGGAGCATATAAAAGATTTTTACGGCGTCTTAACACAAGTTTTAGAGTTGACATATTATATACAACCTGTAGAGAAAGTTGTTTTATTCAAATGCAACTGGTTTAGCAATGTTCCCAGCTCTGGAATTAACGTGGACAAAGATTATAAGCTAATTGGAATAAGGCATACGTCGCATTACTATAAGTATGATCATTTTGTATTAGCTAAGCAAGCTTTACAAGTTTATTTTGCTCCATATCCGTCCTTAAAAAAAGATAAAGCAGACTGGTGGGCTGTTTATAAAACAAAGGCAAAATATACATTTGATGGAAATAATATTCCAGATGAAGCAGCGTATCAAGCGGATCTCGAGCCAAATACTGAAATAGTGATAACCGATGACATTGATGTAGGGTCGTTGACTGATGAATCGAATGTTTTAATAGATGCGTTTGTAAGTACCGAAGAAAGTGATATAGAGTACGAGACCGAGCCTGAATTAGAATATGACGAAGACTGATCATAGATGGCATCGCTTGTTGTATAATTCTGAGCTATGTATTAACAATAATGACTATGTTCTGTAATATTCTGAGCTATGTAATAATAATGATGACTATATATGATCTGTATCATTCTGAGTTATGCATTATTCTTTTCATGTATGTTTTTTCGATGATTATGTGCAACGTATGCTTATGTGATGATTATCACTTGATTAATAATTATGTGATGATTATGCAATGATTAATGATTATGTGCTACTGATTGATGATTATGTGATGCTTATGTTATCAGTACTCTTTTCTAAGCAGTGTATGATATTATATTTATGTTTGTGCCAGATATGTCTAATAGGCGACGTAATCGACGTAGTACATCTCAGTCACCTTCACTTGGAGCAAGTCCGAGTAGCTCTGAGCCAGATCTCCGTCGAGTTGCGGAGATAGTTCCGAAAAGTGCTAGGTATGTATCAAACTTATTTGAATTATATTATATGAAATATATTGAATATATACATCAACATTTCTACAGAGGATTCGAGGTGGAGCCGTCCAAGTTCATTTTACAAGTATCGAAGGAAGCATACAAGAGATGGATGTCCGGGTCTTGGCCTCAGTGGGATAACATCCCAACACATATAAAAAACGCAATATGGGCTGATCTTATGGTAAGTACAACTTTGTAATATATAATTATGCCTTATATGAAACCAAAAACAATATGTCATCATGCCTTATGATATCAGTTTTACGTATTCTGTTCTGCTGATTGTTTTTTAATTATATAATCTCTTTTACATAACACGTATGATAAATCAATATGCAGGCAGCTGTACGTGTGGATCCGCAGGATATGGATGTTTTTATAAATCATTGGAATAAAAAGATATGAAAAAATTACAGAGAGACTCTGTCAATGGCTAAGAGTTCAGGAAAAAAGCCAAGTTGGATGGGAGATGATATTTGGGCTGGATTCCAACAATATTGGGAATCTGAAGCATTTAAAGTAAGTTATATTATCACTATATTTTTACATTTAAATGTGTTGAATTATTTTACTTAATAGTGTGTATAAATTAATATGAATTATCGGCGAGAAACAAGGCTAATAGAAACAAAAACCCCATTTTACATCGTGGTGGCTCGAAATCCTTCCAACAACATAGGAGGGAATTGGTAAATAAATCAACCAATATTTATGTCATTAATGTATATATTTACTAGTGTCTCTTTACCACATATTATATTCTTGTATATAATCTATTTTTGTATATACTTGTGCAAATTATAAATATGATCTATTCTTGTATATATTCAGTGGGCAAAGTATGAAAGGGAGCCTACAACGGCTGAGGTTTTCAGAGTTACACATGCAGTGGAGCATACAGATGAGGATGAGAATGTTTCATATGATTGGTCGGACGACAAGGCTGTTGTAATGGTAAATATGTTTATTTCTATAATGAAAATATTTCATATTCGTTTATTCCACAGTAAATAAGTAAATTGTATAGCAATTGTGTCAAATATCTATTCGTAATTGTAGGAGAGATATAAAGCAGAGCATGCACGAGCGATACAAGCGAATGGACGAGAGTCGCTTACGGTTGATGAGTCTAATCGGATATGGGATTCAATCATTGAACCGACAAGTCGAAACAGGCGTTACAGTTTCAGCAATATGGTATGTACTCAACGTTTACACAGTAGAAACCTGTATGCTATGAACTTCTTATTCACTTGAGTTTATTACCAATAACTTAAGTTTTCGTATTGTTATTGTATGTCACGAACTTCTTATTCACTTGAA
This sequence comes from Allium cepa, assembly GCA_030765085.1. Classification (NCBI taxonomy): domain Eukaryota; kingdom Viridiplantae; phylum Streptophyta; class Magnoliopsida; order Asparagales; family Amaryllidaceae; genus Allium; species Allium cepa. Next base: position 206,216,610 of record CM060941.1, on the reverse strand, counting down.
TTATTTCACAGGCTCTTAATTTTCAAAGGGCGTATAGGAGATCCATCGATGAAGAAGAGATTGCTCGGATGCACACAATTGGATGAGCTCAATGATTGACAGAAGGGTTAGTTGGCGATGCAGATACATGAGCGTATTGCTGCCTTCTATCAGGAGCATGGGTCAATGCCCGGGGAAGGAGGTGCAGATGATGATGATTAGTTGGTTTGTTTTGATGGGTACGATATATATATATATATAAACATATTATGATGGATTTGACATTTGGTAATTTGGATATTGTGATTGATACTTAGTGTTTTGATGGATTTGGTATTTTGGTTGTTTTGATTGATACTTTGGCACTTGATATGTACTGGTCGTTTAATTTAGTTATGTGGTTTGGTGGATTTTCATATTTGGTTATATTGATTTTCTTATATGATATTGTGAGTATACGTTGGAATATGCAATATTTGATGATTTGGTTATGTTGATATTGATTATATGGTATGATGGAATTGTATTACATGTGTGGATTGATGGAATTATATTACTTGGATTGATTCGGATTGAGGGTTGAAGGTGCTGCAATGTGGCAGCAAATATATTTCAGTTTTGCAACGGCTAACAACGGTCCTGTGGTCAAATATAGCAATGACTAGCAACGGCAATATTGCAACGCTTTGCAACGGTTTGCATCAACAACCCGGAAAACCAACAACCCCAACGGTTGCTTCCACATGGACACTTAGCCGTTACAAGCCGTTGCAAAAAGAACAACGGAGCCGTCGCTAAGGTCGTCGCTTTCTTTAGTTGCAACGAGATATTTTACAACGGCTTTTACCAACGGCTAGCGACAGCCGCCAACGGCTATTAGCCATTGCTAAACAGTGCTTCTTTGTAGTGCATGGGTAACCCCTTTTTAACCCACTTAAAACATCAAATATTCTACCAAATAACTGGAAAAAATATATATCATGAAGCTGCATATACTACTGAGTATGTACTAAAAACTAAGTCAAAAGCTTCCAACATAACACTAAAACTGCACAAATATAACACAAATATCATATAATACATACATAGAGCTGGAAGTGCAGAAATGTAGAAACTGTTTAAACTGTAGAATACATAATAAAATTGCATCAAATAATATCTGAAAGTGCACCAATATCATGAAATATCATACATAAAGCAAATAAGTGATTATCACTGTTTAGTTGTGCTATAGTCAGAACTACAGTAACTCGACCTAAAATAAACAACACAAAGAGGGTCAGAAGTTGAGCAATTTGCAGCAAATTATAAGCATGTGACAGTGCATTTTTCATATGTTCATCCTATTTGCACTGTTCGAAACCTTAGGTTCATTTTAAATTTTCAAATAAAGGTTTGAGTTTACTCAATTCATATCTCCTTAACTTTGCTTCTTTCATCTCTTTCGTGATCTTGGAATGCATGACCGCTATGATTTAGAAACCGTTTTAAGGTACATCAATCATAATATTTATATATATTAAAGGAGTAGTAAATTTGATTTCTAGGTCACTATTGTTATCATTCAGAAAACAATGCAAAGAGTAGGCACTGCATGTAGATTTATGATTAAATTTTATTTGGTTTGAAGGGAACGTTCTGTTTCTCTTTTAATGCCTTGCACTTCTGAATAATGTTTGTAATTGGTTATTTGACAGTGTATAAATATGTGCAATATAACTTATTACAATTTGTCTATTGAGGAAACTAGCTAAGAATATATACAAAACAGCGTGATGCCCAACCTAGTTAATAGTTGGTAAGAGACCAAAATCTGGTATTTGCATGTTGTTGCATTGACTACATAATTTTAAAAGGTGCATAATATTGGTCAAGCTAGTATTCCAACTATACTCAAAACTTGAATGGTGTATTCAAGCAAACCTTCTGTTATTCAGTTTCAGAATAAGCAAGTCTTTTATGCATTTTTGCTTATAATGCTCATTTCTTCTAGTCATTTATATTTATTATTTGGATGGATATCTTTGGTGAAACGACTTTATTTTAAAACTCAATTGATCTAAATTTTTCTTCAATATAAAAGCCAGTAAAGTTACTCAATGTTGAACATCCATAATAATTTTTGGCATAACAACAAAGTTAATAAAAAAAAATCTAGAGTTAAATCGCTAAAATATGCAGTCCAAGAATAAAATGCATGTGTGCCGAAGTGAGGCACTTTATTATGATAAACTTGACATATTTCAGTAGAAATAAAGTTTAAAGAGGACTACCAAATTTATGTATGAATAATTATAGTTTACTTTTTTATACATGTTTACATTCTATAACATGATCTAAAATAATATCATCATAATACATAACTTTTGATTAACCGGCCAAAGCTTTAATACAAATTTAGTGCTTATCCAGTATAATGATAAGTGCTTAGATTACTACAAGCAGCTCCAACCGATATTTACATGTTCCAATAAGCACACCATATGCACAGCCACAATTTGCAAAAGCAAATCGGATAAAAATAATAAAAATACACCAGTAATTGTTTTTTAGACAAAACTGGATGTCCTTTCAGAAATACACTGACTTTGTGCTTCTCCGTAACATGACTCATGAGCAAACTGAAGGGCGAAAATAATCTGTTTCTAATTAACAAAAGTTGTTTCCTTTCTTCACTAACAAAACGTGATTGTTTACACAAAGATAGACTACACATTACACGCAGTAACACAAATATATGAATGACCCACAATTTATTCAGACAATTTTAAAAATCAAATGAATACTACTTAATCAATTAGCTAACTAGAAGAGAGAGAAAAATCAATCAATGAATACAATAATAAATAACTCATGGAAACTTGACCTTGAATCAAATAGTAAATGAACTAAAAAATACTAAAAATAAATTAATTCGATGAAACGAACAACAGCTTAATCGAAATATCAAGCAATCTATCAACAAGCTTAACCAGATTCTGAGAAATGAAACAAACCTAACACAAATAAGAAAAGTGTCTTTAAATCCATAAATTTACAAAATAAAATTTCATACCTTTTCTATTTTTGTTTCTCACGTTCAGTTGCTTCGGGAATTCTCAAATTGAATGAACACTAGATCGTTGTAGTCTCAAGATGAGATATAATTAAATGATTTTGAGAGAACGATCGCTATGGATAAAATAAATTTAGGAATCATCAGATTAAGGGTTCTGAGTGGGTTTGGTGGTAAATGGGTCGGTATATATTTTTTTGGTGGGTTAATGGGTTTTGAGTCTTTTGCCTCACTGTAAAAAAAGAACAAACTGGGTTTGACCCATCCATAATTAAACAGCGTTATAAGAGTTGGGTTAATGGGCTGTTTATTGATAGGCCTAATTAGATGTACATGCATAACAAATTGCGCTGTAGCGTAAGTTTAAATGTTTGATATTTTGCCAGCAACTAAACCTTATGTCTACACGTTATATTCAATTCATGCTATGCTATGTTACCTCACCATATGAATATAAATCTTATTCGTAAAAAATCTTGCGTGTATACCGATTTCAAGTTATGCAAGTTCTTGGGAGGTAGGAAGAAGAAGTAGGGGAAGCATAACTGCAAAGCATGACTGTGATATTACTTAATAGCTTCAAGGCTAAGAAAAGAAACTCAAGCACGCAAGCTTCAAGGTTAAGTACAATAAAACTTTACTCTAGATATCATTAAGAACATTTATTACAGTTATACACTATATTTCTAATATAGAAACCGTTGTGGACTATAAGAAGACAAGAAGTCATTAGAGAAAGGAAGAACAGATATTTCATCCATTATAGGTGTAAACATATAATACAATGGAGCTTTGTTTATATACATGTGATGAAAAAGATGATTACACTCATGTCCATATAACATTTGGCATATTCACCATTATATTTTGTATATATTATAACACTCCCCCTTGAATACGCATTTTCGAAATCTTGAATGTTCATATGGTAACTTGCAGCTATCCTTTTGAAATATATACATATGGTGATTGCTTTCCATCATTATTATCTTGGTTACAGATATCTATTTAGTCGATATTGTTAGATTTGGTGATACAATATTTCCATACTAAAGAAGATTTGAAAGATATTGTTGATTTCAGTGATACAATATTTCTAGTTATAGAAGATTTGGAAGATATTTGAGATAATTACTCAAATATATTGCCTCTTTTATATCATTAAATGGAACAATAAATTACCTACATGAGAAGAAGGATTATTTTGGGAGATTGAAGTAATTGGTTAATTCTCTAATTAGCTGATTAAAGAAGGAATTTTATCAGGCCTATGTAAATTTGGAAAAAATGAAAAATCAAATGGATAAACGTATTTTGTATGAATAGAAGAATTTGTGAGCCATTTATTTATGATCGTAAATCAATTACTTCAACCCCAAGTAATAATATCTATATAAAAACAAAAATTAGCATGAGTAGAATCATCATCTCAAGTTGTATTTCTTATTTTTCTTCTTAGCCTCCATTATCAATCTTGTAAATTCTCTTTTCTTAGAAATAATGAAATCTCCTTTCCCCAAAGTGGATGTACACTACTTGCGATAGTGGAACCACTGTAAATCCATGTGTGAACTCTCTATTTATTTTCTTCAGTGAACTAGGGGTTCATATGCAGCATCCGATTCATAGCTGGCTATAGAGAAGTGGAATTGAGATAATGATTTTGAGGAGTGGTAGTGGAAGATGAAAACAGTGTTGAGAAGAAATCGTGCTCATCAGGTTGTGTTTGACGCAGAATCATTACCAGCAGATATCTCAGAATTGGAAAGAAACAAGATGGAAGAATAGGTCTTTAATACCCTCCAATTGGCCATGGGTAAGAACTTCATCTCGAAAATTAGCAGTAAAACTAACACTAGAGGCTTTTAGAAGAAATTGAAGGACCTCTACATGAAGAAATCGCTCACGAATAGGCTGATTTTGCTGAAGACTTTCTTCACGTACAAGATAAGGGAAAGTACGTCGTTGAAATCACATCTTAACTTCTTCAATTACTTGATGATGAAGATGAAAGCTATTGATTAAAATGTGCATGAGGAGTAAAAGGCAATGTGATATTATGCTCTCTTCCAGAGTGATACACGGTATTTTCTAACAGTTTAACCTATGGTAGAAGCACGCTGACATTAAAAGATGTGAAGACGGGACTCTTGAGTGAAGAGATGAGTGATCAAAATGAAGCTTTTAAGCGAAAGTGAAGAAGCTAGTAGTAATCAAGGACTATTCATAGAGAGAGGAAGAAATGAGAAGAACGAGAATAATTTCGTAGGGCGTTTTAAGTCAAGAAAGCCTGGAAGTGGTTTGAGAGGCAAGTCTAGAGACAACAGGTGTCATCATTGTAAGAAGCATGTCCACTAGAAGAAAGATTACCCAGATTTGAGGAAGAGAAATGAAGAGGGCGGTTATTCATCTATTGCAGCAGAGAAGGTTATTTCTGATGATCTGCTGACTACACTATTTCAGATATATCAGACCATTAGATGCTGGATTTAGGTACATCTTTCCACATGACGCTTAAGAATAAGTATCTTTGTTCTTATGAAGATAAGGAGGAAAGTGCTATATTGATGGGAAACGATGCTACTTGCAAGTCATTAGGAGAATAATTAGTGTGTATCCACATGCATGATGGTGTAGTATGCACTATCACTAAAGTCCGCTATGTTCCAAGTTTAAGGAAATCTCTTCTATCTTTGGGTCATCTAGCACCATTGGGTTACATGATTACGATAGAGTTGGTTAGCTTGAAGGTGACATGTAGTGCTCTTGGATTGATGAAAAGGGTAATGGCAGGAATCTTGATTTGCTGAAAGGATCTACAGTTCTTGGAGAGTCATGTGTTAGAGTTGATAGTTCACGAGCTTTGGATGCCACCAGACTTTGGCATCGCATATTGTGTCGTGTTTTCGGAGAAGAGATTGGAGTTGCTTCATAAAAGGAAGATGATTAAGGGTGAAAGCTTCAACCATTTAAAGTTCTGCCAGAAGTATGCATCGAAGAAACAGACAAAGGCTTCTTTCAATGTCGGTAGACATGAGTTCAAAGAAGTACTAGAGTATGTCCATATGGATGTTTGCTACAGCTCCTATTGAAGAAGCTAAGTATGTTATCTTCTTTTATCAATGACTACTCTCAGAAGGTTTGGGTGTTCGTGATGAAAGCTAAGTCAGAGTTGTTTGAGAAGTTCAAAACTTAGAAGGCATTGGTAGAGAATGAAATCGAAAGGAAGTTGAAGGTGCTGAGATCCGACAATGGTAGTGAGTTTTTTCTAAGGAGTTCATAAATTTCTGCAGGTAGCATGGAATTCGAAAATACTTCACTACACTCGGAGATTTGCAATCAAATGGATTCGCTGAAAGGATGAATATGATTCTACTGAAGAAAGCTCGTTGTTTGGTATTGGCTGTGGGTTTATCTAGAGGCTTTTGTGCTGAAGTTTTATCGACTGCGGTATATATCATCAATCGAATTTCATGCTCAACCATTGATGCAAATATTCCAGAGGAAATTGGAAAGGTACATCTATACATATCGGTTATTTTTCTATATTTGGTAGCTCTATGTATGTTCATCATACAGAAAATGACAAGTTGAAGGCTAGAGCCTATAAAGGCATATTTTTTGGCTATAAAGAAGGCATCAAAGTGTATCGCATTTGGAACCCTGTTGATAGGAAGATAGTGCACTCTAGACATGTTACATTTGATGAGTCTGCTATGTTCAAGCCTTAAGGGAATCCATCTAGTTCAATAAATTCAGAAGTTAAAAGGCCTAAGGAGGTGAAAATTATCCCCACATATCAGCCTAATAGTAGAATCAGTGCTGCAAAAGAATACGGAGTAATTTCATTCGTTGACACATCACATGGTGGTCCACAAAATTCCTCTCGTAATAATGGTGATGGTCGTGAAGCTAGAGATGATCCAGCTCAAGGTGGAGTTGATAGAAGCTTAGGCGAAGTTACACCAGAGTTAGAAGGCCACTAAATAAGTATAGACACTGGAATTATGCAAATCTTTACCTTGGTGATCAGTTTGACTATGCACTACATATAATGCAAGATGAGCCTTTTGAATTTGAAGAAGCTATGAGTTCGAGTGACAGCTCAAAATGGATGCATGCAATGAAGGAGGAGATGGATTCATTGAAGAAGAATCAGACTTGGGAATTGGTACCACTCGCTCAAGAATGCCGAGCCATAGGATGCAAGTAGGTATACAAGATGAAGGATGATTGGAGATACAAGGCTAGACTTGTTGCAAAAGGTTTTTGCAAAGGAAGGGGATGAAGTATGATGAGGTTGTAGGATCTAGATTAACCCTAGAGGGGGCGGGGGTGAATAGGGTTATAGCAAATTTTCTCGATTTAAACACAGAAACAAACTGCAGAAATAAATATACTAAAAAGTAAATGACACACAAAATTTACCCAGCTTCGGCAACCTCTGCCTACTGTTGCATTCCCAGATTTCTATTAGAATTAAACAGTATCCCGCTTACAAACACTCTACTAGACTCGCGAACCTTTGCTCCCGCTCACAAACACTCTACTAGACTCGCACACCCTGCTCCGCCTATAGAGTTTCGTTTACTCGCAAACTCTGCTCCCGCCTATAGAGTTTTGCAAACTCGCACACCCTGCTCACTGAACTAATTCTAACTAGACAATCTGACACTACCTACAACCTAGGTGGTGATTTACAAATTCTTTGACTTGAAAAGAAAAAACAGACTTCAAAATTAAAACCAGGAGCAAAAATTAAAATACGAACTTTGACTCTACAATTTTTGCTCAAAATAAAACTAAAAACCCCTTTAAAATTAAAGCCTAAACTAAAACCCCCTTTTGATAATGAAGGTCGGCCCACTAATTCTTGAACCCGATCCTTTTTTCTTTTTGGCTTGTGAAAAAATGATGGCGGTCGTTCCTCTTGAAATTAGGGCATCGTTCCCCTATTTCTTTGCTACTGTAAAATTGCGGCTTTGTTCTTCTTTCTCGAATTAGGGCTTCGGCTCTGTATTGTGATGCACTTGCTTGCGCTTGTTCTCTGATGATTGATTCTGGTTGACTTGCTCTTGCTCGTTCTCTGATGATCGAGTTGTTTATTCGGTATGTAGTTTCTCTGTTTGTGCTATTATGATTTTTGTACTTAAACTCGATGCCGATGATGATAGTTTGGGTTTGATATTTATATGAATTCGAATACACTTAAATTCGTTCGTATCAATTCGATACTTTCCTGATTTTCTAATGCTTGATGCGCACGATTTTCCTGTTTTACTTTTTAACTTGATAATCACGGTTTCTCGAATCTCCTTGATTCTCACGGCATTTCAAACTTTCCTATTTTTAAATCTCTGACCATTTCAAAAATAAAGATACGAATTTTTTTCTTTTTCCTGTTTCGTGCATTCTGTAACTTGCTTCTTTCACGCTCGATATTATATTGATGATTGAGATTTTTCCTTGGCTGTTTCATAATCTTATACCCGATAATTCTTGGTTTTAAACTGCTTCGATGTTGATAATTCGCTGGGATGACCACGGCTTTAAAACTTTCCTATTTCTTGAATTTTGCAACTTGTTTCTCTACTACTATATATATTCATCAATGTTGGCATCTGCATTGCATTTCTCAGTGAACTCCATTTCACTTTGTTGCATTTGGTCTCGAGTTTCACTGTTGCATGCACTTGTTGTATGTGTGTGTTCATATTTGAAACATACTCGATCTATAGTTGTTTTTGCTTCTGCTTTCACTTGCATATTGTTGGTCGAAACTGGTCCTTGTATCAATGCTCGGCCATGTTGCATATTGCATTTGATCTGCACTTTCACTGTTCTCGAGTTGCACACTTTGATTTACTTGAACCTTTGGTTTGTCACTGTTGCATTACTGTATCTTGTGGCAGTTGCTATGCCTTTGTGCATACTGTACTACTCTGGTCTTGCATAGTTCCATGTTGCTGTTGGTCTGACTTGAACTTTCATTGTTGAGTTTGTTCATTGAGTTGCTGTTGTCTGCACTTGCACACTCTATACTTTGGTATTGTTCCATGCTGTTACCTGGTCGAGTTGTGGTCTTCAAGCATATTGCCGTGATTGTTGTTCCAGCGTGCATTTCTCTGTTGCACTTGCTTTTGATATAGCTGTTGGTTGATGTGCATGAGTTACTTGCGTTGATCCATGTATTTGTGCTTTGATGCATTTTTGATTTGTCAAAGCTTTGCATTCTTCATGTAGCCTTATGTTGAACCCAGTTTTAAAACTCGGGTTTGACCTTGTGCTCGTGTCGTGATATATTGCATGTGCGTTGAACCCGGCTTTTCATTTGGGTTTGACCTGTGCTCACCTGTCCCTGTAGCATTATCAAGTGTATACCGATGTGCACGGCCTTGTGGCATATACAGTGATACACTGTGTATGTCACAAGTTGTTCGTGTATGATGAATTCAAATTTAAATGATGGCGAACAACCCAAATAACTGAGGCAAATCATATTTTCAAAAATCATATGTTATTTTATTTTGCAAAAATATTTCTTTTTCAATTTTACTGCGTTAGTGAATATTTTTGCAGATTGCTCAGATGCTGGATTCAAACTGAAATGCAGTTGAAGACAAAATACGAGTGTGAGTGATATGTAGTGAGAAATTTATGTAAACTGAATTGTGATGTAATTAAAAATGTATATGTATAGTGAGAGCTTGATTTGTACTATTCAAGATTGTAATAAATATTTGTTTGAATAAAATTTCTGTTTGAATTCAAAATCTGTGTAACTTGTTCTGTTTGAATTCAAATTCAAATTCCGTGTAATTTATTTTATTCAACAAATATTTATTTAATCTATGAAAAACAAAATAGTACATTACCAAATACATTTAAATGAATATATATATATATATATATGTTTATTATCATCAAACAAAAACATATAAGCGCATATTCATACAATCTCCCCCTTTTGATGATAACAAACATATATTTAAGATTCTGACCGTATTAAATGTATTTGATCAATGATATACTCTAATTGCTCCCCCTATTTAAATGCTTCCTCTCTACATGATGCTCCCCCTACATATATGCATACAAATAGAAATCTATTCATATAAGCCTAGATGCAAATGAAAAATCATTTGACCTTTGCTTGATTCTATTTGACAAAATCTTAACTTTTCTCTCCCCCTTTTGTTATCAGCAAAAGAATAATAGTGTTAGAGAAAATAGAGATAGAGTGATCGATATTAATCCAACATTAAACTCAAATTGAATATAAATATTAAACTTCAATAAGAATCAAACAAAAACCATAACTACCCTTGTTAGGCGCATATTCCACTTTTAGAAATGATGGATATGATGTTCATATAAAATCATACAGTTGAATCTTCTTGTGGTACATTTATATCAGGAATTTGAATATCTACTAATCATGCATAACCGTTAGGACTTTTAAATGAGATTAGTAGTATTCCAATTTAATTTTTAAAAAATGAAATCAAGTATCTTCTAACCACGCATGACCGTGAGGACTTTTAAATGGGATTAGAATCAACTTGTCTATTAAACCAATCGATTTTGATATGCGTTCCATACATGCATAACCGTAAGGACTTTTAAATGAGCATGGAAGCACATAATCAAAAATCCAAGTAATTCACCCATGCATAACCGTGAGGACTTTTAAATGAGAGTGAATACTTTGGATATTTATTTATTTTTACAAAAAAATGTGACATGAAAAACAAATGATTCCTGATTATAGTACCACATATCGACAAACTATATTGAATATTTGATAAACCATGGTCGATAGAAATAATGATAGATATAGAAATGGTCATGGAATCTTTACCCAACAAAAAGTTTTATAATTCTTGTTTTAATTCCTAAATAAATTTTCCAAATATACTCTCTTGAGTAATGTATGTTTAAATATCTACACTTATCATCTTTTCAATCACTATTTATCTTTTCGATAATTAGCAGGGAGTCGGATTAGTCAAAATTTGTCATTTTAAAATCAAATAAAAATGACTATTCTGAAAATATGGTCAAACAATTATTTTATCGAAGGGGTTATATGAGAAAAAGTTTCTGCTAAATGAAAATTCTTTAAAATGAAAAATATGCAGATATTTTCTATGAAAAACGATGCAGCAAATGAATGTTTCAAAAATTAATCACGTTCCACCAGTAATTTTTCTATCAACTATATTACCAGTATAATCTGCATCTGAATTTCTCTTTTACTCCAAAATATCACTAACTAAATTTGATAGACCAGACATGAAGTGTGCATAAAAACTCAAACTCAATTTTTAATAGCATTTCAAATGACCTTCTCTTGAATTTGGATTGAAGCCATGTAAATAATCAGAAACCCGTGAATATAGAGCCAGCATGTTGAACAAGTCAGAATCAAAAATTATCATTTCTACAACATCTCAATATTGGCTGATTTCATTCAGAATACGGTGCAGATTATCACAGAAATATACCTTCACCTGTTTTACCTTTACGGTAATTTTACGTGATTGCCCATTGTGATTCTGTCACCTTTGTACTAGGCTAAGGAACTTTGCTTTGTCGCCCGTTATGTTTCTGGAGCAGCCAAAAATCCAGAAAACACTGTTGTTGTTCCTTAGCCTGCCACCACACCTACACGGGAAAAGATTTATGTGACCTATTTGTTTTTATAGGTCCATGGTTGTTAGTGACAGAAGAATTAGAAACATAATTTTGTGGAGACCCAAAACTGTTTATATATGTTCCTTTTGGCACCCAAATTTGTTTAACTTTGAGAGATTTTATATTTGTCCCTTTTGAAACCCAAATTGGTATGGTTTTCACATGTTTGGGTCTATACCAATAATTATTGCGATTGTGTCCATATTTCCTACAAATTGTGCACATTGAATTTTCTTGATTAATCTTGTTTTCAACAATTTTAGATTGACTATATCCAAGCCCTTTCCTATCTGTGTTAACAGTTTGCTTTCCTAATAGCATATTCAACGATTTTTCATTTTTTGAAAATTTATCTAAAGTCGTTGACAATTGTTGGACGTGTGTTTTGAGAGATTCATTTTCGTTTAACAATTGTGTGCACTTTTGAATGGAATTCCTAGTATTTTCACTCTCTTTCAAAATCAGAATTTCATTTTCAAGTGATTTTATATTGATTACTGATTTTTTTATTTCTTTTTCGAATGTTGGACACTTATCACACTTAGGGATCTTACTTTGATAGGTTTTAACTAATTTTTCGAGTTGTTCATTTAATTCCATCAAAGTATCTTTTTGTGATTCAAGTTTGGCATACTTCTCTCTAAGTTGTTCAAAACAGCCATTCACTTTGTGGAAATAAATAAGTAATTCAGAGTGAGTGAGTTTTGATACCTCGCTTGGCTTCATATTGTTCTCTCTGTTTTTTAATTTTTGATTGAGAGCTGGATTTCCGTATTTGTGGTTCCTCCTTTTGAACTTCTTCATTAGTAATGCCCGCTTGACTGCTCCATCATCATCATCCTCATCACAATTGTTCTTTAGCAATCCTGTTAAGCACATTTCTTTAACTGATTCGGTTGTGGAGGACATCTTATTACTATTAACTTTTGCACCATATATTGCATCGAAAGTATTCCAGATTTTCTGTGCATTTTCACAACGAGAGACGAAATAAAAATTATCACGATTAATATGAGAATATAATATATGCATAGCAAGAGCATTAATCGAGAGAATTTTCTTATTTGTTATATCACACCCATTTTCAATAATATCCCAACATTTAATATTAACAGATTTTAAGTAAAATTCCATTTTCAATTTCCAGTCCAAAAAATCTGTTCCATTGAAAATAGAAGGAATAATATTGGAATGACCCTCAACAAAAGTATTATCTGGTGGATTCATGACTCTAGAGTTAAAGAAAAATACCGTGCTCTGATACCACTTGTAGGATCTAGATTAACCCTAGAGGGGGGGTGAATAGGGTTATAGCAAATTTTCTCGATTTAAACACAGAAACAAACTGCAGAAATAAATATGCTGGAAAGTAAATCACACAAAAAATTTACCCAGCTTCGGCAACCCCTGCCTACTGTTGCATTCCCATATTTCTATTAGAATTAAACAGTATCCCGCTTACAAACACTCTACTAGACTCGCAAACCTTTGCTCCCGCTCACAAACACTCTACTAGACTCGCACACCCTGCTCCGCCTATAGAGTTTCGTTTACTCGCAAACTCTACTCCCGCCTATAGAGTTTTGCAAACTCGCACACCCTGCTCACTGAACTAATTCTAACTAGACAATATGACACTACCTACAACCTAGATGGTGATTTACAAATTCTTTGACTTGATAAGAAAAAACAGACTTCAAAATTAAAACTAGGAGCAAAAATTAAAATACGAACTTTGACTCTACAATTTTTGCTCAAAATAAAACTAAAAACCCCTTTAAAATTAAAGCCTAAACTAAAACCCCCTTTTGATAATGAAGGGCGGCCCACTAATTCTTGAACCCGATCCTTTTTTCTTTTTGGCTTGTGAAAAAATGATGGCGGTCGTTCCTCTTGAAATTAGGGCATCGTTCCCCTATTTCTTTGCTACTGTAAAATTGCGGCTTTGTTCTTCTTTCTCGAATTAGGGCTTCGGCTCTGTATTGTGATGCTCTTGCTTGCGCTTGTTCTCTGATGATTGATTCTGGTTGACTTGCTCTTGCTCGTTCTCTGATGATCGAGTTGTTGATTCGGTATGTAGTTTCTCTGTTTGTGCTATTATGACTTTTGTACTTAAACTCGATGCCAATGATGATAGTTTGGGTTTGATATTTATATGAATTCGAATACACTTAAATTCGTTCGTATCAATTCGATAATTTCCTGATTTTCTAATGCTTGATGCGCACGACTTTCCTGTTTTACTTTTTAACTTGATAATCACGGTTTCTCGAATCTCCTTGATTCTCAAGGCATTTCAAACTTTCCTATTTTTAAATCTCTGACCATTTAAAAAATAAAGATACGAAATTTTTTCTTTTTCCTGTTTCGTGCATTCTGTAACTTGCTTCTTTCACGCTCGATATTATATTGATGATTGAGATTTTTCCTTGGCTGTTTCATAATCTTATACCCGATAATTCTTGGTTTTAAACTGCTTCGATGTTGATAATTCGCTGGTATGACCACGGCTTTAAAACTTTCCTATTTCTTGAATTTTGCAACTTGCTTCTCTACTACTATATATATTCATCAATGTTGGCATCTGCATTGCATTTCTCAGTGAACTCCATTTCACTTTGTTGCATTTGGTCTCGAGTTTCACTGTTGCATGCACTTGTTGTACGTGTGTGTTCATATTTGAAACATACTCGACCTATAGTTGTTTTTGCTTCTGGTTTCACTTGCATATTGTTGGTCGAAACTGGTCCTTGTATCAATGCTCGGCCATGTTGCATATTGCATTTGGTCTGCACTTTCACTGTTCTCGAGTTGCACACTTTGATTTACTTGAACCTTTGGTTTTTCATTGTTGCATTACTGTATCTTGTGGCAGTTGCTATGCATTTGTGCATACTGTACTACTCTGGTCTTGCATAGTTCCATGTTGCTGTTGGTCTGACTTGAACTTTCATTGTTGAGTTTGTTCATTGAGTTGCTGTTGTATGCACTTGCACACTCCATACTTTGGTATTGTTCCATGCTGTTACCTGGTCGAGCCGTGGTCTTCAAGTATATTGCCATGATTGTAGTTCCAGCGTGCATTTCTCTGTTGCACTTGCTTTTGATATAGCTGTTGGTTGATGTGCATGAGTTACTTGCGTTGATCCATGTATTTGTGCTTTGATGCATTTTCGATTTGTCAAAGCTTTGCATTCTTCATGTAGCCTTATGTTGAACCCAGTTTTAAAACTCGGGTTTGACCTCGTGCTCGTGTCGTGATATATTGCATGTGTGTTGAACCCGGCTTTTCATTTGGGTTTGACCTGTGCTCACCTGTCCCTGTAGCATTATCAAGTGTATACCGATGTGCACGGCCTTGTGGCATATACAGTGATACACTGTGTATGTCACAAGTTGTTCGTGTATGATGAATTCAAATTTAAATGATGACGAACAACCCAAATAACTTAGGCAAATCATATTTTCAAAAATCATATTTTATTTTATATTGCAAAAATATTTCTTTTTCAATTTTACTGCGTTAGTGAATATTTTTGCAGATTGCTCAGATGCTGGATTCAAACTGGAATGCAGTTGAAGACAAAATACGAGTGTGAGTGATATGTAGTGAGAAATTTATGTAAACTGAATTGTGATGTAATTAAAAATGTATATATATAGTGAGAGCTTGATTTGTACTATTCAAGATTGTAATAAATATTTGTTTGAATAAAATTTCTGTTTGAATTCAAAATCTGTGTAACTTGTTCTGTTTGAATTCAAATTCAAATTCTGTGTAATTTATTTTATTCAACAAATATTTATTTAATCTATGAAAAACAAAATAGTACATTACCAAATACATTTAAATGAATATATATGTTTATTATCATCAAACAAAAACATATAAGCGCATATTCATACAATCTCCCCCTTTTGATGATAACAAACATATATTTAAGATTTTGACCGTATTAAATGTATTTGATCAATGATATACTCTAATTGCTCTCCCTATTTAAATGCTTCCTCTCTACATGATGCTCCCCCTACATATATGCATACAAATAGAAATCTATTCATATAAGCCTAGATGCAAATGGAAAATTATTTGACCTTTGCTTGATTCTATTTGACAAAATCTTAACTTTTCTCTCCCCCTTTTGTTATCAGCAAAAGAATAATAGTGTTAGAGAAAACAGAGATAGAGTGATCGATATTAATCCAACATTAAACTCAAATTGAATATAAATATTAAACTTCAATAAGAATCAAACAAAAACCATAACTACCCTTGTTAGGCGCATATTCCACTTTTAGAAATGATGGATATGATGTTCATATAAAATAATACAGTTGAATCTTCATGTGGTACATTTATATCAGGAATTTGAATATCTACTAATCATGCATAACCGTTAGGACTTTAAATGAGATTAGTAGTATTCCAATTTAATTTTTAAAAAATGAAATCAAGTATCTTCTAACCACGCATGACCGTGAGGACTTTTAAATGGGATTAGAATCAACTTGTCTATTAAACCAATCGATTTTGATATGCGTTCCATACATGCATAACCGTAAGGACTTTTAAATGAGCATGGAAGCACATAATCAAAAATCCATGTAATTCACCCATGCATAACCGTGAGGACTTTTAAATGAGAGTGAATACTTTGGATATTTATTTATTTTTACAAAAAAATGTGACATGAAAAACAAATGATTCCTGATTATAGTACCACATATCGACAAACTATATTGAATATTTGATAAACCATGGTCGATAGAAATAATGATAGATATAGAAATGGTCATGGAATCTTTACCCAACAAAAAGTTTTATAATTCTTGTTTTAATTCGTAAAGAAATTTTCCAAATATACTCTCTTGAGTAATGTATGTTTAAATATCTACACTTATCATCTTTTCAATCACTATTTATCTTTTCGATAATTAGCAGGGAGTCGGATTAGTCAAAATTTGTCATTTTAAAATCAAATAAAAATGACTATTCTGAAAATATGGTCAAACAATTATTTTCTCGAAGGGGTTATATGAGAAAAAGTTTCTGCTAAATGAAAATTCTTTAAAATGAAAAATATGCAGATATTTTCTATGAAAAACGATTCAGCAAATGAATGTTTCAAAAATTAATCACGTTCCACCAGTAATTTTTCTATCAACTATATTACCAGTGTAATCTGCATCTGAATTTCTCTTTTACTCCAAAATATCACTAACTAAATTTGATAGACCAGACATGAAGTGTGCATAAAAACTCAAACTCAATTTTTAATAGCATTTCAAATGACCTTCTCTTGAATTTGGATTGAAGCCATGTAAATAATCAGAAACCCGTGAATATAGAGCCAGCATGTTGAACAAGTCAGAATAAAAAATTATCATTTCTACAACATCTCAATATTGGCTGATTTCATTCAGAATACGGTGCAGATTATCACGGAAATATACCTTCACCTGTTTTACCTTTACGATAATTTTACGTGATTGCCCATTGTGATTCTGTCACCTTTGTACTAGGCTAAGGAACTTTGCTTTGTCGCCCGTTGTGTTTCTGGAGCAGCCAAAAATCCAGAAAACACTGTTGTTGTTCCTTAGCCTGCCACCACACCTACACGGGAAAAGATTTATGCGACCTATTTGTTTTTATAGGTCCATGGTTGTTAGTGGCAGAAGATTTAGAAACATAATTTTGTGGAGACCCAAAACTGTTTATATATGTTCCTTTTGGCACCCAAATTTGTTTAACTTTGAGAGATTTTATATTTGTGCCTTTTGGAACCCAAATTGGTATGGTTTTCACATGTTTGGGTCTATACCAACAATTATTGCGATTGTGTCCATATTTCCTACAAATTGTGCACATTGAATTTTCTTGATTAATCTTATTTTCAACAATTTTAGATTGATTATATCCAAGCCCTTTCCTATCTGTGTTAACAGTTTGCTTTCCTAATAGCATATTCAATGATTTTTCATTTTTTGAAAATTTATCTAAAGTCGTTGACAATTGTTGGACTTGTGTTTTGAGAGATTCATTTTCGTTTAACAATTGTGTGCACTTTTGAATAGAATTCCTAGTATTTTCACTCTCTTTCAAAATCAGAATTTCATTTTCAAGTGATTTTATATTGATTTCTGATTTTTTTATTTCTTTTTCGAATGTTGGACACTTATCACACTTAGGGATCTTACTTTGATAGGTTTTAACTAATTTTTCGAGTTGTTCATTTAATTCCATCAAAGTATCTTTTTGTGATTCAAGTTTGGCATACTTCTCCCTAAGTTGTTCAAAACAACCATTCACTTCGTGGAAATAAATAAGTAATTCAGAGTGAGTGAGTTTTGATACCTCGCTTGGCTTCATATTGTGCTCTCTGTTTTTTAATTTTTGATTGAGAGCTAGATTTCCGTATTTGCGGTTCCTCCTTTTGAACTTCTTCATTAGTAATGCCTGCTTGACTGCTCCATCATCATCATCCTCATCACAATTGTTCTTTACCAATCCTGTTAAGCACATTTCTTTAACTGATTCGGTTGTGGAGGACATCTTATTACTGTTGACTTTTGCACCATATATTGCATCGAGAGTATTCCAGATTTTCTGTGCATTTTACAATGAGAGACGAAATAAAAATTATCACGATTAATATGAGAATATAATATATGCATAGCAAGAGCATTAATCGAGAGAATTTTCTTATTTGTTATATCACACCCATTTTCAATAATATCCCAACATTTAATATTAACAGATTTTAAGTAAAATTCCATTTTCAATTTCCAGTCCAAAAAATCTATTCCATTGAAAATAGAAGGAATAATATTGTAATGACCCTCAACAAAAGTATTATCTGGTGGATTCATGACTCTAGAGTTAAAGAAAAATACCGTGCTCTGATACCACTTGTAGGATCTAGATTAACCCTAGAGGGGGGGTGAATAGGGTTATAGCAAATTTTCTCGATTTAAACACATAAACAAACTGCAGAAATAAATATGCTGAAAAGTAAATCACACACAAAATTTACCCAGCTTCGGCAACCCCTGCCTACTGCTGCATTCCCAGATTTCTATTAGAATTAAACAGTATCCCGCTTACAAACACTCTACTAGACTCGCAAACCTTTGCTTCCGCTCATAAACACTCTACTAGACTCGCACACCCTGCTCCGCCTATAGAGTTTCGTTTACTCGCAAACTCTGCTCCCGCCTATAGAGTTTTGCAAACTCGCACACCCTGCTCACTGAACTAATTCTAACTAGACAATCTGACACTACCTACAACCTAGGTGGTGATTTACAAATTCTTTGACTTGAAAAGAAAAAACAGACTTCAAAATTAAAACCAGGAGCAAAAATTAAAATACGAACTTTGACTCTACAATTTTTGCTCAAAATAAAACTAAAAACCCCTTTAAAATTAAAGCCTAAACTAAAACCCCCTTTTGATAATGAAGGCCGGCACACTAATTCTTGAACCCGATCCTTTTTTCTTTTTGGCTTGTGAAAAAATGATGGCGGTCGTTCCTCTTGAAATTAGGGCATCGTTCCCCTATTTCTTTGCTACTGTAAAATTGCGGCTATGTTCTTCTTTCTCGAATAAGGGCTTCGGCTCTGTATTGTGATGCTCTTGCTTGCACTTGTTCTCTGATGATTGATTCTGGTTGACTTGCTCTTGCTCGTTCTCTGATGATCGAGTTGTTTATTCGGTATGTAGTTTCTCTGTTTGTGCTATTATGATTTTTGTACTTAAACTCGATGCCGATGATGATAGTTTGGGTTTGATATTTATATGAATTCGAATACACTTAAATTCGTTCGTATCAATTCGATACTTTCCTGATTTTCTAATGCTTGATGCGCACGATTTTCCTGTTTTACTTTTAAACTTGATAATCACGGTTTCTCGAATCTCCTTGATTCTCACGGCATTTCAAACTTTCCTATTTTTAAATCTCTGACCATTTCAAAAATAAAGATACGAATTTTTTTCTTTTTGCTGTTTCGTGCATTCTGTAACTTGCTTCTTTCACGCTCGATATTATATTGATGATTGAGATTTTTCCTTGGCTGTTTCATAATCTTATACCCGATAATTCTTGGTTTTAAACTGCTTCGATGTTGATAATTCGCTGGGATGACCACGGCTTTAAAACTTTCCTATTTCTTGAATTTTGCAACTTGCTTCTCTGCTACTATATATATTCATCAATGTTGGCATCTGCATTGCATTTCTCAGTGAACTCCATTTCACTTTGTTGCATTTGGTCTCGAGTTTCACTGTTGCATGCACTTGTTGTATGTGTGTGTTCATATTTGCAACATACTCGATCTATAGTTGTTTTTGCTTCTGGTTTCACTTGCATATTGTTGGTCGAAACTGGTCCTTGTATCAATGCTCGGCCATGTTGCATATTGCATTTGGTCTGCACTTTCACTATTCTCGAGTTGCACACTTTGATTTACTTGAACCTTTGGTTTTTCACTGTTGCATTACTGTATCTTGTGGCAGTTACTATGCCTTTGTGCATACTGTACTACTCTGGTCTTGCATAGTTCCATGTTGCTGTTGGTCTGACTTGAACTTTCATTGTTGAGTTTGTTCATTGAGTTGCTGTTGTATGCACTTGCACACTCCATACTTTGGTATTGTTCCATGCTGTTACCTGGTCGAGCTGTGGTCTTCAAGCATATTGCCGTGATTGTAGTTCCAGCGTGCATTTCTCTGTTGCACTTGCTTTTGATATAGCTGTTGGTTGATGTGCATGAGTTACTTGCGTTGATCCATGTATTTGTGCTTTGATGCATTTTTGATTTGTCAAAGCTTTGCATTCTTCATGTAGCCTTGTGTTGAACCCAGTTTTAAAACTCGGGTTTGACCTTGTGCTCGTGTCGTGATATATTGCATGTGCGTTGAACCCGGCTTTTCATTTGGGTTTGACCTGTGCTCACCTGTCCCTGTAGCATTATCAAGTGTATACCGATGTGCACGGCCTTGTGGCATATACAGTGATACACTGTGTATGTCACAAGTTGTTCGTGTATGATGAATTCAAATTTAAATGATGACGAACAACCCAAATAACTGAGGCAAATCATATTTTCAAAAATCATATTTTATTTTATATTGCAAAAATATTTCTTTTTCAATTTTACTGCGTTAGTGAATATTTTTGCAGATTGCTCAGATGCTGGATTCAAACTGGAATGCAGTTGAAGACATAATACGAGTGTGAGTGATATGTAGTGAGAAATTTATGTAAACTGAATTGTGATGTAATTAAAAATGTATATGTGTAGTGAGAGCTTGATTTGTACTATTCAAGATTGTAATAAATATTTGTTTGAATAAAATTTCTGTTTGAATTCAAAATCTGTGTAACTTGTTCTGTTTGAATTCAAATTCAAATTCTGTGTAATTTATTTTATCCAACAAATATTTATTTAATCTATGAAAAACAAAATAGTACATTACCAAATACATTTAAATGAATATATATGTTTATTATCATCAAACAAAAACATATAAGCGCATATTCATACAGAGGTGTTTGCTCCGGTTGTTAGACATACTTCTATTCAGATATTGCTAGCTGTAGTTGTAACTCACGACAAGGAATTGGAAACATTAGACGTAAAGATCCTTTTTGCATAGAGACTTAGAATAGACTATCTGTATGAAGCAGCCAGAAGGATTTATAGAGGATGGAAAGAAGGAACGGGTTTGCAGGCTGAAGAAGTCTATATATGGTTAGAAGCAATCGCCTAGGCAATGGTATAAGAGCTTTGACTCTTTTATGCTTACTCTTGGTTTCAATGGAAGCATAAAGATGCTTGGATTTATTTTAAGCATATGGGTAATGGTAACTGGATATATTTACTCTTGTATGTGGACGATATGCTAATCGATTCCAAGGACAAAGCTGAAATTGAAAGGTTAAAATTAAAGATAGAAACGAAATTCAAGATGAAAGACCTTGGTGAAGCATAGAAGATTTTAAGGATGGAAATCCAAAGGGAGAGAAAGCTAAAGGTGTTGAGATTGACACAGAAAGAATATATCCAGAAAGTGCTTGCTCGGTTCAGCATTGAGAAGGCAAAGGCAATTAGTACTCACATGCCTTTGCACGTATAGTTTTCAGAGAAGAGCTCTTCGATCTCAGACGAAGACAAAGCTTATATGGAGAAGGTACCTTATGCTTGTGCGATTGGAAGCTTGATGTATGTTATGATTTTCACGAGACTGGATATTGCACAGATGGTTGGTTTGGTTAGTCGCTATATGGCTAATCCGGGGAAATCACATTGGGAAGCAGTGAAGTACATTTTGAGGTTTCTTAGAGGAACAACATATTATGAGCTTGTTTTTGACGGTAGGGAAAAATATTTCAACGTGGTCAGATTTTTTGATTCTGATTATGTTAGAGACAGAGATCGAAGGAAGTCAACCTCATGTTACGTCTTTACACTTGGAAAGACAACCGTTAGTTGGAGAACGAGGTCGCAGACTATAGTTGACTTGTCTACTGTAGAGGTAGAATTAATAGCTGCTGTAGAAGCAGCCAAGGAAGCACTTTACTTGAAGCGGGTGTTGTGTGATTAGGCTTTGCTCATGGGAGTATAGTAGTAAATTGCGACAGGCAAAGCGCAATACATCTGACTGAGAATCTGGCATTTAGTTCAAGGAAAAAGACATAGAGGTAAGAGAGTCTTTCATTGTCTTTATAAATGAATAAAAGCAGGTACATCTTCAAAAAATTCAGACTGAGGAGAACGTAGCAGACGTGTTCACTAAGTCCTTGCTTGTTGCAAAGTTCGAGCATTGTTCAAACTTGATTTGCTTGCTGAAGTGCTAGGTGCCACTAGGTGGCACAGAGGGAGAGTGAGTTGATAGATGGAAATGTTTGTTTTGGAGATTAATAGGTCCTACACAGAGATGGCACTTTCAACACTTTATTAGAAGGCGATGGCCTTGCCGAAGTTCGTTGACAAAGTGCAATGGGTGATGGCCAGGCCGAAGCTCATTGGGGAAGTGTCTATGGTGTTTTGTCCAAGAGCTGCTTGGAGTAAGAAGATGTAGGTGAAGTTGGTAGGCTTGCGGGGAAATATAGTATCAAGGTGGAGATTGTTAGATTTGATAATAAAATATTTCCATATTAAAGAAGATTTGGAAGAAACTATTGATTTCAGTGATACAATATTTCTAGTTCCAGAAGATTTGGAAGATATTTGAGATAATTACTCAAATATATCGCCCCTTTTATAACATTACAGATAGTAATAAATTACCTACATGAGGAGAAGAATTATTTTGGGAGACCGAGGTAATAAATTAATTCCCTAATTGGCTTATTAAAGAAGGAATCTTATCAGGCGCATGTAAATTGGAGAAAACCGAAAAATCAAATGGATAAACGTTTCCCATATGAATAGGAGAATTGATGAAGCATTAATTTATGACCATAAGTCAATTACTTCAACCCCAAGTGACAATCTCTATATAAAGGTGGAGATTATCGTGAGCAAACTCATCATCTCAAGTAGTATTTCTTATTCTTCTTCTTCACCTCCATTATCAATCTGGTAAAATTATCTTTTCTTAGAAATAGTAAAATCTCCTCCCATAAAGTGGATGTACACTATCTCACGATAATGGAACCACTATAAATGCATATATGAACTCCTTATTTACTTTCTTCTGTGATTTGCTGTTTTATTCTCTTATTTCTGTTTGTTTTATCGCACTACGACATGATCTTTTACTTCTGTATTTATTTGGGTTAATTTACAGTAATTTGTGTGAAATCTACCCCAACAAATATAGATATTATATATTTCCTCATAACAATCTCTATTAGAAAAATCCAATAGGAAAAATATTAAACAAGGAGAAGAGTATAATTTGTAAAATCATTGACATCATACTAAAAATGATATTTTTCGCTAAGGATTTTGATATTTCAAGATTAAAATAATGCCTCATTAAAACCGTACGGGAAAACCCAATGGGAAAAATGTTGGTGAAGGAAAAATAGTGCAACATAGTATGACATTTTATTATCTTACTGCATCAAATGAAAGTTGATACTTCTGGATCAATGTAATGCCTCGTTAAAACATTTCTGAGAAAAACCCAATTGGAAAAAAAATTAGTTAAGGAAAAGACTACATTATGATAAATTTATGAACGCTTCTCCTGATTTTGTATTTTTCCTTTTAAGTTTGAATACATATCTTAGTAATTCAAATCGGCTACAATTACTTATGATCCATATTGTGTAACATAGCTTAGACAAGTATAAAGAAAATTAAAATCAGAAGACAATAATTCTACTTTTTCTCCTTTGGATGTTCATCATTTATAAATAGTTGCCTCGTTAGAAATCTTGCTAGGGAAAAACCCGATAGGGAAAATACCAACATGAAGGAAAAAGAGTACAACGTCGCAATCCATAAATAATGAACATTCTTAGCTATCTCATATGCATTTGCATGCTTCAAGCATGTTTTCCTATCAAAATAATATTTAATTCCTCAATTAAACCATTTATTATTGTCACCATTTGATTATACATACATATACACACGCGCGTGCATTTGTGTATATGCCTTTGATAAGACAGATTTTTCGAAGATTATTTCTTTCAAATATGGTTTGCATTTTATGCACTTTGTATGCTGATTTTATGAAAAAGACTTAATGTGCTTTTATTTTAGTGCTTCAAATTAGTTTTTCATATTGTAACTACATCTTCGATGGATATTAAGAGTTTCATTATAACAATATTTAATAGCAGGAAAAAATTTACTCCTCATGAACTAGATCAAAATTTTCATTACAACAATTCTTGAAAGAAGTTTGTAGTCTACGCTGTTGGTGCTTTCCATTCTTTAAACCACCAAAGCTACGTATATTCTTCAAGAACTTGCAAATTTCATCATTTAATATGATTTAATCAATATTTAGACCTTTAGGTATTTTAAGTGTTTCAAACACTTTCATTACTTCAGACAATTCAATTATTTCTACAGTTATCATGCCTAGGGCACTTAACATATTACTGACACTATATGTGCTTTAGTAATTTCAGTGTGCATTTGCCACTTTATACAAATACACACATGCATACATACATACATACATACATACTTACATACGTTCCTAATTATATATTATGCAATACATGTCCACGTTTCTTATTTAGGAAAAGATTTGACGACCAATCATGTTTTTCTCTAATTTAAGATCTTTAATTTATTTATAAACATAAGCTTTGTATTATTTACAAATTTATCATTAATGATTATTTCTTGTTAATTCTAAATATAATTTATTGAGATCTCTTTATCTATCATGTGTTAGGTACTTAAACCACTTCTATCATTATTTAATAATTATATCATATAAGTCTCTTCCAAAGCACCCCTTGGTGTTTCTTCAAGAATCCCACCTCCTTTATTTGCTCTTTATTACTTACTCCAAAAATATATAGAACTGACTTATTTAGCACCTATACCTTTTCGATCCTTCAGGGATATAAATATATATTGGAGCAAGTTTACTAGGGATATTATCGATAATTTATCCAAGTTACTTAATATTTTGTGTTATCGTATATGTTAACAAATATTTAAGCTTGATAATCAAAATGAACTTTTATCCTTTTTATCCTCCCCCTCTTTGTCACATTGAATAATAATCATCTTTAGATTCTCATTTTGATCCACTATGATATTGCCATCAGAAAATACATCATACATATTAATTACAGTAGGATAATTTTTTTATCAATTGATACGATACATTCAAGTGATATTGCTTACTTTTAGAGTCTTTTCTCATTCATTGATCTAACCAATTAGAGAAATTTAATCATAGATCATTCGAATACATAGAGACTTTAGGTCATTCAACATTTATGTTGATTGATTTTTAAATCATTAAATGATATTTATACATTATCTATAACATGAGCTCATATCCATTTAGTCAAACAGTCTTCAGGTTAGTCAAATATTTGCATATATGGATATATATGTGCGTCCACGTATTTTATATGCATATTTGAAACTTCTATTTTCTTTCCCATTTGAGTTAGTGATCTAACAACAAACTATTATAAGGACATAAATTATTAAAAAAAAATTATCAATCGATATCAATGTGCTTCCTTAAATATCACATGATAATGTTCAAAACGCTTGGTTTGAAAATACATACGCATCAAGTTTGACTTATCAATAATAACTTCAAGTTATTTGATATATTATAACTTGTAGTTATTGAATATATTGTAGCTTCTAGTTACCTTTGACTTATACACTTCTTCTTTCCAATTTTCTCAAAAATCTCATGTGTTGCCATTTGTCCCAGTAGTTTAATTGTTATATACTTTTTAGTTACTTTTTTCATAACCGTTATTTCTTAAAAGAAATACCAATGGACTTATTAATGTTTTATAAATTTTACATGAAATACCAACATACATCTCATTTTCTAATTCTTTCCTTTCTATTTCAGTTTCTCACAAAATTGTCTTCTTTCCTTTTTCAATTTCTTATGCATGCAATCGCAATCTAAATCAAGTTAAAAATTATTTCAATCTCTTTAATTTTTTATTCTAACAAGAATTTGATTGAATTTTTCAGTTTCTTTTCATTCGTATTTAACTTGAATTATTTTAGATTTTATTCATACTTTGCAGCGATTATTTTCCTACCAACTGCTTTCGATGTTATTGCTTTTATAGAAAAGTAACCCGAAGACTTCAAAAAAATATTTCTCCTACTAGTTCGATCGAGCTTGATTAAAAAGTTAGATTTTTTTTCCATTTATCCTTTCATTTAAACCAATGTTAAATTTGAATTTTTTTACAACCCTTGTTTGTAAATTACCTTGATTAGAATTTCAAAACCATCTATAAAAACCCTGGATTGTAGATTACCTTGATTTGAATTTCACTACCTTTTAATATTCTAAAATTCTAAATTCTCATTTAAATTTCCAATTTAATCATTTTGAAATTCTAAAGGTAATTTACAAACCCGAGTTGTTACATTTTTTTCTTTAATTTCTGATTTTTACTTTGGGGTTAAATGTAACAACCAGGTAATTTCAACCATTCGCATCCACTATAAGTGTATAGGTAGACACTCATGCCGGAATTGAATTGCTCAAGATACCGCGTTGTAAATAAAATTTGGCAAATTTCAGAATATACAGTAAATAATAAACACAGATCACAGACACAGAGTATTTAATAATGCAGCAGAAGTAAAAGAAATAGTAGTTCATGAAGCTACTATATAAATATATCAGAGTTAAATAAAATACAACAGAAGAAATAAAGTACAACAGAAGTCTCAAGATGATAACTAAGTACAAGCTGAATAGAACAACAGAACTAGAATAGATAAAACTAGATAAGCAGATAATCTCCAGCGATTCCAATCTCCAGAAAGTGGAATTCAAATCTGTGAATAACTCAGGCTGACCTGAGCGTAAATAAAAATACAAACACTCGAGTCAGGACAATGTATACTTATATAATGTAAACTAACTCAAGTGAACTGTAATAAGGTACAAGTAACTTAAAGGATGTCTGGGACCGCCCATCCTCTAAGGATCCGTTAGACTATTTACTATATAGTAATATTGCGCTATTATAATAATGTCTACAGTAAAATAAACTTACTTTTAAATAGCGTTCCGGGCTACCCATATCACCCTTCACACATAATAGTCCCAGTAGTCCATCCAATATCATGATATCTCCAAATCGGGAAACTATCAGAGGATACCACACGGGCTACAGGAGAAAAACAAACTCGTAGTAAAGGCTCGATATGGTAGGTGACACGGCACACATGGCAATGCCAGGGTAGATATACCAATTACGCACACGGGCTGGTGGTAACGTAGCAGCCACATACGCCCACCTCGGAACACACTCCCATATCAAAATCGGAGGATGGCCATCTAATCAATCACAAATAAGAGTATAGTATCGAAGGAATGTGTCCGACCAGAGAAGCTACCCTTTTTAGCCCGAGATCGCTCCTGTTTTAGCCACCTTATGCCAACTCACGGGAGTCAGGTCGACGTAATATACCTCAAGAACGTCACCACCATCTTACTTCATTCTGGAATCTCCACCGCGCACACGATTGTCAAAGTGGTTTTCGGTATCGACAGAGAGTATGCCAGATATTCGATCCCGGTCTCTTTGCCAACCAATCGTTATTATAATCCGCGGCTATAACTTTTAAAATAATATTTATACTTCAAAATAGAATATCATTTCAAATCCAAATCTTTATCAAAATAAAGATTTAATTAATTCTAAACCAATTCAAAAACATCATATCTTTCCAGAACTTCCTGTCAAATCATTTCAATATATCAAAATATCATATCTTTCCAAAACCACATTTCAAATCTTCTTAATATATCAAAATATCATATCTTTACAAAACTTCATTTCCAATCATTTTAATATATCAAAATATCATATCTTTCCAAAACTACATTTCAAATCATTTTAATATATCAAAATATCATATCTTTCAAGAACTTCCTGTCAAATCATTTCAATATATCAAAATATCATATCTTTCCAAAACCACATTTCAAATCATCTTAATATATCAAAATATCATATCTTTCCAAAACCTCATTTCCAATCATTTTAATGTATCAAAATATCATATCTTTCCAAAACTACATTTCAAATCATTTTAATATATCAAAATATCATATCTTTTCAAAACCACATTTCAAATCATTTTAATATATCAAAATATCATATCTTTTCAAAACCACATTTCAAATCATTTTAATATATCAAAATATCGTATCTTTTCAAAACCACATTTCAAATCATCTTAATATATCAAAATATTATATCTTTACAAAACCAAATTTCAAATCATTTTAATATATCAAAATATCATATATTTTCAAAACCACATTTCAAATCATCTTAATATATCAAAATATCATATCTTTACAAAACTTCATTTCCAATCATTTTAATATATCAAAATATCATATCTTTTCAGAACCACATTTCAATTCATTTTAATATATCAATATATCATATCTTTTCAAACCCAAATTTCAAATCATTTTAATATATCAAAATATCATATCTTTCAAAATTCATTTCAAAACCATATTCATTTTATTCAATTTAAAATACCATTTCAATTCACATTTCAAAATAATTTATATTTCAAATCAAATTACTTCATTTAAATCAAAAATGAAGTTATTACATTTAATAATTAAATTATCAAATTTCCAAAATTTTCAACTTTCAAAGTTCGTTTATTCACTCAATTTTATCAAAATAGTGAAAATTCACTTTTCGCAGCATTTAGAAAACGCTATGGAAAGTTACATTCGAAACAGTTCAATTTAACAAAAGATAGTATTTTAAAATGCTATAATAGGGTTTACTTAAATTTCAAATAAACTTAGTTAAATTCAACAATTATAGCACTTACATAAATTGCTATAATAGCCATTAATTCAATTTAGCTTTTTAGTTCATCATCATCAACTATGGCATTTACAAATGCTGTAATATCATTTACACTGCAATTAATAGCATTTCAAAAATGCAGTTAATTAACTTCAAATATTCAATATAATTTCACAACCAATTATAATTTTTATTTAAAACATTTTTAACTTATAAAATCATACATTTTCACATTTATAAACATCATTTAATTTTCCTTAAGTTCATGATTTTATATAGTTAAATTTCCATTCAAAAATCAAGATTTAATAATAATTCACTTATTAAATTTCAACATTAAATTTTAAATTCATTAAATAAAACTTCAACTTAACACCTAAATTTAAAATTTCAAAATATAACTTAATTTCAATTTTATTTATTTAACTTAAAATTCACTTTTAAGCCAAATTCACAAATTCCCATTTTGGTTATATTTCAAAATTTCAACTTAAATAATCATTCATTCCACATTTTAACTTTATTCAAAAATCAATAATATATAATAAAATCACTTTTAAATTCATTTTTAAATTCAAATTATCATAGATTTATCACAATTTCATACTTAATTTAATTTCCAATTATAATTAAATCAAAATTTCCGAAATGACTTACATTCAAATTTTCTAACTTTTTCATAATTTATTTAACTTATAAATTTCCATAAAATCAATAATACTTTACAAAAATTATTTAATAAATTTTAAATCAAAATATTATAATAATTACATTTCTAAAATATTTTAAATTTTTTAGAGAAACATATTTTAACTACGGGCCTGTATATAATTTTCTACGCTAGGTAAAGTGATACGGGTAATATATCATTTCAACCCGTAATTTACAAAGAAAATCCGGGTTTTATCATTTCAAACCCGCAGTCACAAGTAAACCCATTCAGGCCTATCATTTCAGCCCATAACGATTTTTCCTTATTCTAAAGTTCGTTTGGGTATGTATCATTTCAACCCATAGTGATTCTAATCTAAAGGTAACTTGCAGTGTGATAAACTGATAAAAATAACAGAACAACATAATATAATAGTAACAGATGTTATAACAGGTGTTTAAGCATGGGTGAACATCATATAATCATAATATAGTAGGTGTAACATGATAATGCATTTTACAGATTCAAAAGGGGTCAATTCACTAGTTATATATGTACATACTGTCTGGTGAGAATAACTCACTTGTATAAGATGGAGACGACAATTGAAACACTCAAACTGAGATATTCAAAAGCATGATGGCATGAAAAAGATTCGAGTTTGAGAGAGCCAAAGATTAATTTGCCTTGAACACATTCAAACAAGGCAATACAACCAATGTAAGTTTCAACCCAAAATACAATTAAACAATGTTAGAATTGAATGCATAAATCATCTCCAAACCACTTGTACTTGCCTTCTACCACCTGTGCTTCAGATATAGGTCAGAAAGGCACGGCTAAAGCAAGGGCTAGGACCTAGTTTGGGTTCATAAGAGGTCGGCCAAACATAGGAAAAGATGGTGCAAAGTTGGTATAAAGAGCTAGGTGCATGGAACTAACACTACAAGGCAACTACCATGGATTCTATGCAACATATGGGTTCGGCCACAAGCTAGAATAGTGTGGCCATCACTATAGTGGGATGGAGGATGGTGTGCCAGAGGGTTTCAGGTCGTCCATGGGTGGTGGAGGTGGAGTTGGTGGCGGCCAAAGGAAGGTGAAGGTGATGAAGACATAGGTGTTGGCTATGGTGCATATAGGTGAAGTTTGTGTAGATTTAGGTGGAGCTTCACCATAGGATGGCTCGGCTTGGCAATGGAGTTGGAGAGGAGGTGGTGGAGACTGTCTTAGGTGGTGGTGGAGGCGGCAAGGTGGCTGGGGTGGTGGGGCCAAACCTGAAGTAGAAGAGAAGGCAAGTGAAAATCAACATAAACAAGTAGAAACCAAGAAGATATTTCATAGAAAAGAAGAAGAAGTTTACCACCACTTTGCTTCAGAAATAGCCGTGATTTTTTTGTGATGAAGAAGAAAAAGTATTCACATGAAATTGAAAATAAAATGTCGGCTGAAGAGTGGAGTTAAGGCAGCCAATTGAAGAGATGTTGGTTGAGAAATGAAAAGACGGAATACAAAAAGGCTTAAGCAAATAAAAGGTTACTAAACTCTTCAAATTTCCAATATTTCTTTTTAAAATTTTATATAGCTGAAAATAATAATAATATCAGTCAAAATTTCTAAAATACAACAAAATATAATATATATATATATATACATATATATATAAATAAATTAATTATATAAGGTTAAAATAAGAAAATAGCACAAAATTGCAAACTAGGCCTTAAAAATTAGAAATAACTTCAATAACTTTGGAAAATTTTATTTTAATTTAAATACATGTAAAATAAATAAAATAAAGTAAAAAACAGAAAATACTCATAAAATAAATAAATAAATTTTAACTATATATAATTAAATTAAGAAAATAACAAAGAAAGTGGAAACTAGGCTTTAAAATAGAAAATAAATTCAATAAGCTTTGGAAAAATTCAAACATTCCTTTAAAAATATTAAAAAGTCAAAATATACATAATATAACATAAATATATAAATTAGAGTAAGATATATCAAGTAAAAATATCATTTATATAAATTAAAACAAAGAATATTGTTAAATAACCCTATATACACACAATATTGAAAACAATATAACTTTTACAATTTAAATCAAATTTCAACGAAACGAAAAGCAGTATTCATGATATTAGATCTATTTTCATAATAAAATATAAAATTAAAGAATTTAAATATTTAAATTTAAAATTTAAAAGTCAAAGTTTGACCAGTTTTGACCACAAATCCATTTTTCAGAAAAATATTCAATTTATACCAGTTTGAAATTATAATTCATATAATAATCAAAATTTATATTTAAAATGAAATGTTTGAAATAAAACAAGTTTAAAATAATTTCAAAATAAAATAAAGTCAAATTTAAATTATATGCAAAAATCTAGGGTTGTTACACTCTCCCCCACTCAAAACTTTTCGTCCTCGAAAAGTAATGAGGTACGGAAAAGCACAGAAAAAGATAAAGTGAAATAAGATTAAGACAAGGTGACAAGAGGATTGAGATTATACCTGATAACTGTTGTTATATGTAAGTTTAGCAAGGTGGAGATTATAGAAAGATTTCTAAACAGAAAAATTATAGAAAAAATGCCTACACCAGCCTGAAGCAAGATAAGGAAAATAAGGACAACCAAAAGATAGTTTGAAAAACAAAATAAGATAATAAGTTAGAAACCATAGAAATTTCAAATTAAATTGATAATTAATTTTACACTAGTTTAATAAACCTTAACTATCTCTAATTTCAATATCTTATCATCCAATTTTCTTAAATTAACACTTTCTAAAATCATGGATTTGAAGAAAAATCATTTATTATACTCAAAATATAATTAATAAATTTAATTCTCCCTCATTCCTAATTAAAATTAAAATTATTCCTCTCAATAATTTTTTCCTATGTTAAGTATGTTTACACTTATTATAACTGTTTTAACTTATTCTTAGTCTTTTAACATCATTTTATATTGTAAATTATTCAGTTTACTCTTTTATTCTATTTACCTCTATTAATATTTTTATAACAAAATTTAAGTGTATAATATTTATTATAACCAAAATTTTATTTATTAAATCTTTTTATATTGTATATTATCCAATTACATTGTTAACTTCTAAAATTAAGGTAAGTTATATTGGAATGCAATTGAGTATTATACAAATGAAACTTTCAAATTCAATCATTTCAAGTTTGAATCATTTATTCAAAATTTTGATTTTCTTTTTATAATTGAAATGATTCTTTAAGATAAAGTTTAAGAATAAAATTTTCGATTCCTTCAAACCATTTAGAGATAAATAAATATATATACATAATATGTCAATCAAATCTAAATCATATATCCATATATATTATAAATCCAGTATTATTTTAGAAATCCAAATCAATTAAATTTCCCAAAACAAAGCTGTAGCAAGACTACAGAATGGTATCTTCACTTCGAAACTCGAAAATGAACGTCGATGATGTCG
Source organism: Allium cepa (assembly GCA_030765085.1). NCBI lineage: Eukaryota > Viridiplantae > Streptophyta > Magnoliopsida > Asparagales > Amaryllidaceae > Allium > Allium cepa. The sequence continues at coordinate 206,183,246 of CM060941.1, read as the reverse complement.
TGGTCATCACCGAAGTTATTTTCCAGCGACAAAGAAAAGAGCACTAATTTTAAGCTTTAAAATTCCTTGGAAACAAATTTCTATTAGAAAATACTTTAAATAATATACCCCTTGTAAAACTTTAAAAACAAGGTTTGAAACCATCGGATATTAAATTCTCAAATTTCTTGTTTTAAACTCATTTTAGTTCCCAAATCAATTTATAAACATCTATTTATAAATTCATTTATAGAACAATAAATGATAAATCAAGTATTATAATTTTAAATGATTAATTTAAATCAATTTATTAAGCTCCATAAATTTACTTATATCAAAATTTATTTCATTAACCAAATTTTAAAATAATATTGTGTCAGTTTGTTCTGTCAAAGTGTTTTAGAAATCCCATCGATAGCGTTGATCAGACGAATCAATCGGAAACCCAAATCAACATCAACAACTCAAACAACACAATATAAAACAAAACATTAATATTGATTTACAAGTGCAATTCAAAATGTTTGGAAGATAGATTGGAAACAAAAGACAAGATGGTTGAATAACAAAAATAGGGAGGTGGATAAGCTTAAATAAATCGCGGGCAACCTTAACCGGGTTAACCGTGACTTAAAGAATAAGATCGATGTGGATTTTCTAGGATAAATCAACATTCGATCTCAATAGGTAGAGTTTGGAATAGCAAAAGATATTAGCGTCTAAACCAAGGATAAATATAAATCTCATGGTGAATCGATGCTAATTGTAGAGGAGTTTCCCCATTTACAATGAATTTTTGAGATTGGCGGGACTGCCAATTCACTATAAAGCTCATTCGAAGTGGAGTTATGGGATACTCTAGAATCAAAAGGAGATGAATAATGAGGGGTATGAATGAATTTTGAAACCGCAAGGAACGTTCCAAAATTCAAATGAAATTTGAACCAAAGAGGGAGAGATTCAAGTTTGGATGAAAGTGATTCTATAACTAAATTTACCATACATTCTAAGTTTTGCCTCAAAGCCAAAGCTCTGGTACCAACTGTAACAACCAAGTAATTTCAACCATTCGCATCCATTATAAGTGTATAGGTAGACACTCATACCGGAATTGAATTGCTCAAAATACCGCGTTGTAAATAAAATTTGGCAAATTTCAGAATATACAGTAAATAATAATCACAGATCACAGACACAGAGTATTTAATAATGCAGCAGAAGCAAAAGAAATAGTACTTCATGAAGCTACTATATAAATATATCAGAGTTAAATAAAATACAACAGAAGAAATAAAGTACAACAGAAGTCTCAAGATGATAACCAAGTACAAGCTGAATAGAACAACAGAACTGGAATAGATAAAACTAGATAAGCAGATAATCTCCAGCGATTTTAATCTCCAGAAAGTGGAATCTAAATCTGTGAATAACTCAGGCTGAACCGAGCGTAAATAAAAATACAAACACTCGAGTCAGGACAATATATACTTATATAATGTAAACCAACTCAAGTGAACTGTAATAAGGTACAAGTAACTTAAAGGATGCATGGGACCGTCCATCCTCCAAGGATCTGTTAAACTATTTACTATATAGTTATATTGCGCTATTATAATAATGTCTACAGTAAAATAAACTTACTTTTAAATAGCGTTCTGGGCTACCCATATCACCCTTCACACATAATAGTCCCAGTAGTCCATCCAATATCATGATATCTCCAGATCGGGAAACTATCAGAGGATACCACACGGGCTACGGGAGAAAAACAAACTCGTAGTAAATGCTCGATATGGTAGGTGACACGGCACACAAGGCAATGCCAGGGTAGACGCACACGGGCTGGTGGTAACGCAACAACCATATACGCCCACCTCGGAACACACTCCCATATCAAAATCGAAGGATGACCATCTAATCAATCACAAATAAGAGTACAGTATCGAGGAATGTGTCCGACCAAAGGAGCTACCCATTTTGGCCCGAGATCGCTCCTGTTTTAGCCACCTTATGCCAACTCACGGGAGTCGGGTCCACCTAATATACCTCAAGAACGTCGCCACCATCCTACTTCATTCTGGAATCTCCACGGCGCACACGGTTGTCAAAGTGGTTTTCGGTATCGACAGAGAGTATGCCAGATATCCGATTTCGGTCTTTTTGCCAACCAATCGTTATTATAACCCGCGATTATAACTTTTAAAATAATATTTATACTTCAAAATAGAATATCATTTCAAATCCAAATCTTTATCAAAATAAAGGTTTAATTAATTCTAAACCAATTCAAAAACATCATATCTTTTCAGAACTTCCTGTCAAACCATTTCAATATATCAAAATATCATATCTTTCCAAAACCACATTTCAATTCATCTTAATATATCAAAATATCATATCTTTCCAAAACTACATTTCAAACTATTTTAATATATCAAAATATCATATCTTTCCAGAACTTCCTGTCAAATCATTTCAATATATCAAAATATCATATTTTTCAAAACCACTTTTCAAATCATCTTAATATATCAAAATATCATATCTTTCCAAAACTACATTTCAAATCATTTTAATATATCAAAATATCATATCTTTTCAAAACAACATTTCAAATCATTTTAATATATCAAAATATCGTATCTTTTCAAAACCACATTTCAAATCATCTTAGTATATCAAAATATGATATCTTTACAAAACCACATTTCAAATCATTTTAATATATCAAAATATCATATCTTTTCAAAACCATATTTCAAATCATCTTAATATATCAAAATATTATATCTTTACAAAACTTCATTTCCAATTATTTTAATATATCAAAATATCATATCTTTTCAGAACCACATTTCAAATCATTTAAATATATCAAAATATCATATCTTTTCAAACCCACATTTCAAATCATTTTAATATATCAAAATATCATATCTTTCAAAATTCATTTCAAAACCATATTCATTTTATTCAATTTAAAATACCATTTCAATTCACATTTCAAAATAGTTTATATTTCAAATCAAATTACTTCATTTAAATCAAAAATAAAGTAATTACATTTAATAATTAAATTATTAAATTTCCTAAATTTTCAACTTTTAAAGTTCATTTATTCACTTAAGTTTATCAAAATAGTGAAAATTCACTTTTCGCAGCATTTAGAAAACGCTGCGGAAAGTTACATTCAAAACAGTTCAATTTAACAAAAAACAGCATTTTAAAATACTGTAATAGGGTTTACTTAAATTTTAAATAAACTTAGTTAAATTCAACAATTATAGCACTTACATAAATTACTATAATAGCCTTTAATTCAATTTAGCTTTTTAGTTCATTATCATCAACTACAGCATTTACTAATGCTGTAATATCATTTACAATGCAATTAATAGCATTTCAAAAATGTAGTTAATTAACTTCAAATATTCAATATAATTTCACAACCAATCATAATTTTTATTTAAAACATTTTTAACTTATAAAATCATACATTTTCACATTTATAAACATCATTTAATTTTCCTTAAGTTCATGATTTTATAAAGTTAAATTTCCATTCAAAAATCAAGATTTAATAATAATTCACTTATTAAATTTCAACATTATATTTTAAATTCATTGAATTAAATTTCAACTTAACACTTAAGTTTAAAATTTCAAAATATAACTTAATTATCAATTTATTTATTTAACTTAAAATTCACTTTTAAGCCAAATTCACAAATTCCCATTTTGGTTATATTTCAAAATTTCAACTTAAATAATCATTCATTCCACATTTTAACTTTATTCAAAAATCATTAATATATTATAAAATCAATTTAAATTCATTTTTAAATTCAAATTATCATAGATTATCATAATTTCATATTTAATTTAATTTCCAATTATAATTAAATCAAAATTTCCAAAATGACTTACATTCAAATTTTCTAACTTTTCCATAATTTATTTAACTTATAAATTTCCAGAAAATCAATAATACTTTACAAAAATTATTTTTAATAAATTTTAAATCAAAATATTATAATAATTACATTTCTAAAATATTTTAAATTTTTTATAAAAACATATTTTAACTACGGGCCTGTATATAATTTTCTACGCTAGGTAAAGTGATACGGGTAATATATCATTTCAACCCGTAATTTACAAAGAAAATCCGGGTTTTATCATTTCAAACCCACAGTCCCAAGTAAATGAAATAATTTGAAAACCATTCAGGCCTACCATTTCAGCCCATAACGATTTTCCCTTATTCTAAAGTCCGTTCGGGTATGTATCATTTCAACCCATAGTGATTCTAATCTAAAGGGAACTTGCAGTGTGATAAACTGATAAAAATAACAGAACAACATAATATAATAGTAACAGATGTTATAACAGGTATTTAAGCATGGGTGAACATCATATAATCATAATATAGCAGGTGTAACATGATAATGCATTTTACAGATTCAAAAGGGGTCAATTCACTGGTTATATATGTACATATTGTCTGGTGAGAATAACTCACTTGTATAAGATGGAGACGACAACTGAAACACACAAACTGAGATCTTCAAAAGCACGATGGCATGATAAAGATTCGAGTTTAAGAGAGCCAAAGATTAATTTGCCTTGAACACATTCAAACAAGGCAATACAACCAACATAAGTTTCAACCCAAAATACGATTAAACAATGTTAGAATTGAATGCATAAATCATCTCCAAACCACTTGCACTTGCCTTCTACCACCTATGCTTTAGATATAGGTCAGAAAGGCACGGCTAAAGCAAGGACTAGGACCTAGTTTGGGTTCATTAGAGGTCGGCCAAACATAGGAAAATATGGTGCAAAGTTGGTACAAAGAGCTAGGTGCATGGAACTAACACTACAAGGCAACTACCACGGATTCTATGCAACATATGGGTTCGGCCACAAGCTAGCATGGTGTGGCCATCACTGTAGTGTGATGGAGGATGGTGTGACAGAGGGTTTCAGGTCGTCCATGGGTGGTGGAGGTGGAGTTGGTGGCGGCCAAAGGAAGGTTGAAGGTGATGAAGACATAGGTGTTGGCTATGGTGTATATAGGTGAAGTTTGTGTAGATTTAGGTGGAGTTTCACCATAGGATGGCTCGGCTTGGCAATGGGGTTGGAGAGGAGGTGGTGGAGGCTGGCTCAGGTGGTGGTGGAGGCGGCAAGGTGGCTGGGGTGGTGGGGCCAAACCTGAAGTAGAAGAGAAGGCAAGTGAAAATCAACATAAACAAGTAGAAAACAAGAAGAAATTTCATAGAAAAGAAGAAGAAGTTTACCACCACTTTGCTTTAGAAATGGCCGTGATTTTTTTGTGATGAGGAAGAAAAAATATTCACGTGAAATTGAAAATAAAATGCCGTCTGAAGAGTGGAGCTAAGGCAGCCAATTGAAGAGATGTTGATTGAGAAATGAAAAGACAGAATACAAAAAGGCTTAAGCAAATAAAAGGTTACTAAACTCTTCAAATTTTCAATATTTCTTTTTTTAATTTTATATAACTGAAAATAATAATAATCTCAGTCAAAATTTCGGAAATATAACAAAATATAATATATATATATATAAATTAATTAATTATATAAGGTTAAAATAAGAAAATAGCACAAAATTGCAAACTAGGCCTTAAAAATTTGAAATAACTTCAATAAATAAAATTTAATTATATATAATTAAATTAAGAAAATAGCAAAAAAAATGGAAACTAGGCTTTAAAATAGAAAAAAAATTCAATAAGCTTTGGAAAAATTCAAACATCCCTTGAAAAATATTTAAAAGTCAAAAGATACATAATATAACATAAATATATAAATTAGAATAAGATATATCAAGTAAAAATATCATTTATATAAATTAAAACAAAGAATATTGTTAAATAACCCTATATACACATAATATTGAAAACAATATTACTTTTACAATTTAAATCAAATTTCAACGAAACGAAAAGCAGTATTCATGATATTTAATATATTTTCATAATAAAAGATAAAATTCAAGAATTTAAATATTTAAATTTAAAATTTAAAAGTCAAAGTTTGACCAATTTTGACCATAAATCCATTTTTCAGGAAAATATTCAATTTATACCAGTTTGAAATTATAATTCATCTAATAATCAAAATTTATATTTAAAATGAAATGTTTGAAATAAAACAATTTTAAAATAAAATAAAGTCAAATTTAAATTATATGAAAAAATCTAGGGTTGTTACATTAAATTTTCATTTTGTAAGATTATGAATATTTTTCTCTTCGTTTGTCTTATAAAAAGTTGCTAATTTCATAAATATTTTGCTACCATAGAATCTCCTATCCTGTTGGTTAGTAGAATCTATTATAGATAAAGTTAAAAACTATTTGATTCTTAAGTTTTGTATAATTATTGACTTTCATTTGATTTTTTTTGTTTGCTATGATTTTCTATTTTGTTATATTCATTTATTTTGTAGGGAACAATTTGTTCATTGCGACATAGATATCTACTCCATTTTGTAATGTTAATCCTTTTCTATTACTAACCTATGTAATTGTATAAGAATATAAATTTGAAAAAAAAACATTATACATGAGGTAAAAGAATATTAAAATAATGAACTTTTGTACTATATTTTAAAGGAAAACGTAACACATTTGGTCTAGCTACAATAGGCAATTTTGAATTTTTTTTAGAAGTTTGATTCCAAATGACCTTTTTATAAACTTTTTTTAATTCAAATGTTTTTATTATGTTACACTACCTGAACTAATTTATAATTCAAAATATTAATGATACCATTAATGCCTACAGAATATATAATGATATCATTAATGTCAGAATGATCTATATGTCTACTATGGTGTATAAAAATATCAATATTTAGACTATTTGTACTCTTATGTCCAAGCACAATAATCATGCATTCATTATTTTCATATATTACGACATTTATCATCTTCTAATTCTTTCACTTCCATTTCATTCGCATAATATTGTCTTTTCCCTTTTCAATTTCATATGTATGATATGATTCAAAAATAGTTCTATTTGTATTTTAAATCAAATTAAAAATTATTCCCAAACAATTTTTAATTAATATCTTAAAAAAATTCAGTCTAACTAGATTTTGATTGAATTCTTCGATAGTAATCCACTTAGTATTCATCCTAAATTATTTATGATTCTATTAATATTATGCAGCGATTGTTTTCGAACCCCTTGCTTTCAGTGTTATAATTTTTATGGAAAAATATTATAAAGACCACAAAAAATATAGACTACCAGTTCCATCAAACTTGATTAAAAGGTTAGACTTGTTCATAATTATTTATCTTTTCAGTTAATTTGATGTTTGTTAGTGCCAAAATTGGTCACCAACACCCAAATCCACATGAAAGCACCAAATCACAGTCACAGAACACAGATAGAATGTATTTAGAGAGTATAAATATAAAGAACATTAAAAATAAGAAAGAAAGCAGTAAGAACAGAGGATTTATAGTGGTTCAGCTGACTCCGACCTACGTCTACTCCAGAAATTTCCTTTCTATTGATGTTAGAATCAATTACAGTTACAATCCAGAGTTTCTGGAACAACAATGGTAGAGCAGCCTTAGTAAGGAAGAAGAAGAGAAGCTGAATGAGAATCCCTTTTCTGAAGCCCTACATGATATATTTGTAGGCAAACCCTAAGTTATTGGGCTTCCTAAGTGGTCTGGGTCCACCAAGACCATAGCCGATCTAGACTGAACACCACGATCGGACCTGAGTTCAGAATATGCTGACCAAAAGTAGTTTTGATAATGACCCAAAGAAATCTCATCTCTGACCCGAAGCAAAATGGTAGCCGACCCGGAGTAGCTTACGTCTTCGTCCATGCCGACCCCAACTTGATTTTCCCAAAGCCGACCCGAAGTATCAAGAACACCGACCCAGAGCTGATGCTATGTCGACCCACTTGTGAACACCAGCACGCCGATCCACATAACCATGCTGGTCCACACCATTCCGTCGAACCATATCTGACCGAGCCATATCTGACCGAACCATATCTGGCCGAACCACCTCAACTTTCACACCATGACCAAATGACATGACCTTTCTTCTTTTGCACGACCGACCCTCCTCAACCATTCCACCTGGACCTATCTACCCTGACATATCCTACCTGTCCGATTCACTCCATTGACAACCCACTCATAATGCCGAACTACCTTGATGCTCGACCGATCCATGTCATCTCTCCACTCCTCGATCGATCCATACTCTCCAGGCCGAACGACCACCAATGCCGATCGAACAATTCCTCCTAGACTGAACAACCATCAATGCAGACCGACCTTAGCTCACCAAGTTTAGCCGACCCACTAGTGCCGAACAACTTTAACACGCAGACCCACACCACCAATGACCAAGCTACATACGACCGAGCCGCCCTTACCGAACGGTCCACACCGAACCATCCATGACTGATCGTCTATCCATCCGACTAGGTCAAACCCATCGTATTTCGATCTTGACAAACGAGTATTTAGTTAAATCCGCATATTCATGGCCTTGCCAAAAGGCAGGTTAACAATGTTGATTTGAATTTTTTGTTATAATTTCTAATTTCTTCTTCTAAGTTATAATTTGAGGTTAAATTTGTCGTTTGTAAGATTATGAACATATTTATCTTAACGTCTTTCATAAAGTTACTGATTTTATAAATATGTCGATTCCACAAAATCGCCTATTGATTAGTAAAACCTATTACCTATAAAGTTGAAAACTTTATTTTGGTCTAAAGTTTTATATAATAATTGACTTCCGTTTAATTTCTTGTTTAGCATTTTTCATTTCGGTTATTCATTTATTACGTAGGGAATATTTGGTTTATTGCTACTTATATATCAACTCCAATTTTACATAATCCATTAGAGGTAACATTCTTCCTTTTCCAATTCAAATCCATATAATTATATTAAAAAATATTTTTGCATGAACGTTGTATTTGAAGTAAAAGAATGTCAAAATAATAAATTTTTGTGTAGTATTTTGAAGAATAAATTAGCACTTTTGATCTAGCTGCAGTATGCATCTTTGATGTTTTCTTAGAAGTTTAATTCTGAATAAGTGTTTTTAAATATATTTTTATTTAAATGCTTTATATTTTGTTACATAACTTTAATTTATTTTTTTGAAAATTTTCATATTAGTCATCTTTACCAAATCCAGAGTTTAATTCATTTTTAATTGGTGTTTTTCAATCTCTCATGAAATACCCATAAACAACATGCATTTTTCAATTAATGTAAGGTTACCATTGCTTTTTTAGGGATCTTATTGAGTAGTGAAATAACTATTAATGATTTTCCACAATGTTGGTTTGAAATTAAGTTGTTTTGTTTTTCTTCTTTTTACAATTTGGAGATATTTGCAGATAATTATGGACTGAAGATACGAATATTTCATAACATTTGTACGTAAATTAACTACAACTAGAATGAATCATATTAAATAACACTACCATGCAACTAATAAAAAAAATAGTAAATTAATCATCAATTATCTATATATTTGATTTTAAGATTAGTTTTATGTTTGATTCTTTTAATGTGTCAAGTTTCTAAAATTCTTGCTTTTTTACTTTTAGCATGTTTTAAAAGTATAAAAGGGAATTATGTGTAGTACATTCTCTAATTTGAAAATTGTAATCAAACCAAAAATAAATAATTAGTATTAATGGAATCAATTCTCTATTTATTTTGGATTCAAATTAAATATAGTAAATCTGTCATTTTATTTTTTAGTTTTAGTTGCATATAACAATAAATATATGTTCATTCTTCAGTTGAACATAACTTTATATCTATTAATATATGAAGTTTAAAAACCAATAATTGTCTACAAATTGAAATGAATTTTATATCACTATTTTCAGATTGATTTAGGTTGATTTTATTATATATGACTTAAAGTGTACGTGGACTTCAAAAGATATCAGTTGATGAAATCACTAATTATTTGTACTTTCATTTTAAGAACAACGCTATGTTTGTTTCTTTTAATGCATCAAGTTTCCAAATTTCTGCTTTATACTTATAGAAAAAATTTAGAACTATCAAAAACTAAATTTAACTTCTTTAAATTTTTAAAAATTTATTAGAGAATATGTATAATTTTATTTGAAATTTTTCTTTAAAGTAAATGAAGTTAACTAGATTCTTAGTGATTATATATAATTAACATAATTGAATACTGCAAGCAATTATAGGTTAATTTAAAACTTTACGGTTTGTTTTTTTTATTGATTATCGATATTAATTATGACTTTACATTCAGATTCAACAAGAATTGAATATTATTCCACCTTTAATGTTTAATTAAGAATTCTCAAATCTATAGTAATTAATTCATTTAGATAGAATTAAAGAGAATTATTTTAATAATCAACATGTAGTCAATTCTTTAATTTAACATAGAATAAATAAAATATAAAATTAATATTGTAAATAATTCTCTAATTTGTTTGTATTCAGATTTAAATCAGTAGTTATCCTTATCTTAATTTACTTACATTCTCTCAAGTTTATATGACGCTAAATATCAATGCCTTATCTTGATATTTGTTTTTATATTTCTATATATTGGAATCATTTAAATACTGAAATATTTTCGAAAAATTAATTCATCGTTGGTTTGAATAATTTTTTATAAATTAAAAAATCTACTATGCTAGAGATACTTGTTTTTAAAACTGTGCAAAGTCAAATATGATGAGCCTTTATATTTTAAAACTGTTAGAAAATACGATTAGCTAAAAATTTTATAAATTTTTTAAAAAGAAATGTGTAACTTAGTTAATTTGAAAATATGAAAATGTTACATTTTTTTATTTTTTTTGAAAGCTGATAATATAACATGTTGACCTGATTAAAATTTAACATTACAAAATTGGAATAAATATGAACATCGCTAGGACTCTTTTCTCAACGACTTGAACACTAAAACATGGTTGGTAATTGATTTACACTAGCAATTTGTGTACTAAAATTCATTAAATTATCTTTCAATATTTAACTTCAAGTAGTGTATGTGCATATATATATATATTATATAATAAAACGAATTTGCTCACATGTTATCTGTCCAGCTAATGTGTCTACATATTGTTAAAGTTTACAAGTAAACTAAATTTAAATAGTAAAGATCATATCAAATAATATTTCCGATGCAACATATAAAAGGAAGTAATATATATTTAACTAAAACATGGTTTCAAGGAGTGATACTTTGTTCAAGCAGAATACTCATTTTGATGTCATAGAGGTTGTTAGTTGTGGCTTGCATTGTAAATGGAGTGGATGCATGTATTGAATTGGTTAAAGTCCTATATCGTAGGATATTTGGAATAATCGTGGTTTATACACTACTACAAAATAGGCTATTTGCATCGGTTGTTTACCCCTCTTTTGCATCAGTTCAACAACCGATGCATATGCAACCGATGCAACAACCTTAACACTTTTGCATCAGTTCTGAAACCGATGCAAAACGGTCCTTTTTGCATCGGTTGTTACTAACAACTGATGTAAAATATCATGGTTGATTGCTTGGACACAGCCCCCATGTTGCATCGGTTGTAATGAAAATCGATGCAACAAAGGAACTTGTTGCATAGGTTGTTGTTGAAAACCGATGCAAACTAATCCCTCTATTGCATCGGTTTTTTATAACAACCGATGCAAACTAATCCCTCTATTGCATCAGCTATTTATACCTGATGCAAAAAAGCCATTCTCAGAAACCATTATTACAGTACTCAAATAGACTATATATATATATATTATTGATTATAACAAATAATTATTACATGCAATATTACAATCATTCAAAATTAAATTTGATGGCAAATACATAATCAGATTTAATAAATAGCATAAGTGCACGGGTTAATACATAATCAGATTTAATAAATACAGTATTCTTAGATTTAATAAGTAGTATATTCAGAACTCTTCTCAAAATGTTTGAAGATGAATACGGGTTAGAAGAAAATGGGCCTATTATAGTTCCATGCGATGCAGTTTTTATGGACTGCATCTTGGCTTTGCTTCAGTGTTGAGTTCCGAAAGACCTTAACTTAACTTTCTTCAGTTCTTTATGCCCTAATCAGTGTTCCATGGCTTCTTCAACATTTCATGGATCTGAAAATTGCTGCTGCCAGAAATGAATATTTTTCTATGTTATTCAGTTACTCTTCAGATAAATGATTAAACCGACATGAAAAAAAGACAGAAGAATGTAAACAACTTCTGTAAATACAAATATTACCTCAATAGTTTTCCCATTAGAAGCAGTGACTATGTCACCTGGCCTCATTGCTGTACCACTTATCATATTTTCACATGCAGCCACGACAAAATGAACCTGAATGCAAGAAATCAACAATCATAATTTCAGCACATCAAGCACTTATCAGAACCTTTTTTCTTTCTTTAATTTCTATTTTTACGTAAGCCATAAGCAATACTTGCCTCAACTCCAGCAGGCTTGATTTGTCCAATTGCTTTTGCAGCCCCAAGTGTTGCTGCAGAGCCACCCATATCGAATTTCATGATACAATAGATGTTCCTGCACCAACCTTGATGTTGTAGCCACCACTGTTATAAACAAGAAGTAAAAATACAATAAAATGAATTTCACTTTATCTGTTACTATATATCATTAATAAAAATCAAGTTTATCGAGTGGTAGCGAAACATACAGTCTAGCAAAAACATAAATGGCATATTAAGATCCCTATGTCATTGATCTAGATTAAAATATGACTTGACAAGTGAAATTAATTAAACTAATACCATATAGCGAAATTACAACTGAAGCATTTCCCAAAAGAGTAACTTTTTGCTGAATAAACGAGACCCATGCATCGATTTATCATAGAATATGGATATATTTTGTCTACTGTCTTCCAAACAGAGTTTGGAATAATACACAATCATCATGTATGTCAAAGTAGCTAAGGCGCAAACCATGAGCCTTGGGCTTTTTGGAGCATAGGGCCTTTTTGCGTGTCTATACCAGCTTGATATACTATTGTACTAATTACAAATTAAACTTTACACACACATATATAAGTTGATATGGTACGCACAGACACACGCGTGCGCACACACAAAAGTTTGATAAACTATTTTACTATCAAATTTGGACTTGGAGCATGGGTGTTCTCTATAAGGCCGGGTTTCTCTTGAATGCACAAAAATACTGGAAAAAGGAAAAAATACAGTATTGCATTCTATAGGGTTCATGGTAAAACAATTTTACCTATCAAAGGTCAATCCTTTTCCAACAATTGCCAGTTTTCTTTTCACATCACCATTGTTGGGAGGTTTATAACAGAAATGAATGAAATGGGGAGGATTAGAAGATGCAGCTCCAACAGCCAAGTATGAGCCCATTTTCAATTCTTCGCACTGTTTTACATCTAAAATCTTTGCAGTTAAAACATCACCATACATAGAAGCTATGCTTGCAGCCTCTTCAGCCAGCACGCCTGCATGTATTGTACTCAACAGATAAACAATCAACTATGATATGATAGCAAAGACTTGTTATGCTTCTGTAAATGGATATTACTACTATTTTTAGAGATGTGTCTACATGAGGACAATCTATGTTTGGAGGATGTTGTTAAAAGTTGAAAACATGTATAAAAAATATATAGAACCGCTACATATGAATCTTCCTTTCTTATTTACCAGGTGTTAGTACATTAGCTGGTGCATTAACCAACTCTCTTCCGAAAATGATACCAGAGCAAACATCACTTGCATACTTGATTTTTCGCTCCAGTTCTTTACCAGTACCCAGACCGATAATATCAACAGAACTGAGAGTTGTCTTCTTCGCTTCAGATTTGAACCCGTAGTCTTCAAATACTCCAAGCAGAGTACCTAAGCATGGATATTTAAGGTATTTAACCGATAGAAAAATGAACACCATAACTACCGATATCATAACACCATTTGAATAGGCACTTGCTAATTAACATAACATATCCACAGATAATCACTTCGATCTGGAATTTTTTAGGAGTGATAAATAAGATAATATTTATAACCTGGGGGTTAAGGGTCAAATTATGATAGGAAAACAATGTAACTTGAGCCTTTTGAATTGGAAATTCTTGAGGTTTGGGCTACATAATTTATATGTTAATATTCTGACATGTACCTAATGCAATAGCTGAAGAAGCATTAAGCTTGAACTCTTCTGAGATTGCACTAGCAAGAACAACAGCAGCGTTGCTAGCATGCACGGCCTTTGCAACTAAAGCAATAATCTCCCCGAGTCCTTTATACGGAGCAGATAGGGATGATGACTTAGATGAACCAAGCCCAACTCGACCAACTCTTTTGAAACTATAACCTGGTAATCTGAGCATTGTTGACTGTCCCAGTTTCCCTGTAAAATCTGTTTCTGTTGAATTTTCAACTAGAAGACCACCGAGTTGTTCATCAAGCTTTCTCAAGATTGGATTCTCAAATTTGGAGTTTGAATCCTTTGATAAGTCTTTATCGGTTACAGCAATTGCAAGTATATCTCCTTTCCATTCAGTTACATCAGTATCCTTTGGAGAAAATGTGATCTAACAAAATGAAGTAGATAATTGAGTCTTTGACTGAGTGGATACATGCAAGTTTTGTTCCAAGATATATGATGCATGACTGATTTTTCTATGATTTACTGCTTCATTTTGGACTTAACATGTATCATTGCCTTATAAGTGTAGAAAAACTAAGTTAATCAAATGAATAAGCTAAGAACATCAAAGAGAAACATAACTAAAATATTATTTATTTATTTTAAATTTTTGTACCAGATTACCAGTTCAATGAATTTGTATCATGTATGAAAGAAATGTCACAAGGTATGCAACAAGAAACAATGCTGAATTGCTAATAAGAAATTATCAAAAGAATCTTAAGTCCTTACCAAAATATTGCCAAGCATACAACTCAAACAAGGCAACTAAAGATTCTATGCATTCTGATTATTGATATGATATATAAAAAAATGATTCTCATTGTTAACCATCTGGAATGATGGTTAAAAATATATGAATAAGGTTAAAGTTAAATCAACAGGTCATGTCTATTGAGTATTGACTATTTTAATTCTCTCAAGCTCATTTAAGACAAAATACTTAAATTTTTATTATGGTATTTAATATGCAAGTAGTGATTCTGGGGTAGTAATAATTTTTTGTTGGAAATGGAGTTGATGAGCTAGGTGGTTTATAACAGTGGAGGGTGATAGTGGGAGGTTGATGTTAGGTTTGTAGAGTGTTTGTGGTTTAAAGGCAATGGAGGAGGAACTATTATGGTATTTGACGGGGAGTGTTGTAGCAGAGGAAAGATGCAGTGGTGATGGTAGATTGGGAATAAAGGCGGTGTAAGGCAGGGAGATGGATGGTTAATGCAGGCTCGTACACTTGGGCGAAGTTGCAGTTGGGTGAAGTTGTAGTGCACTTGGGTGAAGTTGAACTTGGATGGTTTATGGAAACAGATGGTAGCTTGTAGCAGTTTGAGGTGAAGTTGCAGTGATTTAGGAAAGTAGAGGAATGTGCTAACTGGTAGCTTGTAGCAGTTTTGGTTGGCAGTAAGGAGGTTTAGGGTGATGGCAGCAGTTTCGGGTGGTAGAGGTGGCAGTGCAGATTGAGATGAGTGGCAGTGGTTTTGGGATGAAATTTAATCAGAGAATGAAAAAACAAAAATGATAGATATATTTTGAAATAGAATGTAACCAGTGAATGTAAAAACAAAATCAGTGGTAGTTGTTTTCGTTGAGAAGAAATTTAATCAGGGAATGTAAAAATAAAATTGCAATGCAATTTTTTTAAATGTCCGAGTATATCTGAACAGGGAATGTAAAATATATAACAACTTGTAGTGCAAAATTAGCAAAGACCGAAGAATGTAAGAGAATTCAAATAAAAACTAAAAGCTAACACAAAACATATCTGAATATATCTTTTTTTTCATTTTCTATATATATATTAGTATGGAACTTTTGGTGAGATTAAGTAATAAAGCCAAGGTCTGTACCTGAATTTTGGGTTTAGTTTCGACCATGCACAGTTTACTGTCAGTCTGCGACCAGTAACCGAAAACCTAGAACATCTGTTTCTTGATGGAAACATAAGAGTGGGAACTGAGAATCAAGTAGGCCTCAACATGAAGAATGTTAGCAACGTTTATTTCTGATATGTAATAGGGCATGAATTTAACTTCGATTCTTGGACTCGATCTTTTCCTTTGCTAAAACCGTAGATATATGGTAATTGTACGGAATCAGGAGGAAGATGCCTTGTGTCATTAAGTGGTTTCTAAACAATGGAAGAGAACTTACTGTCATAAGAGGCTGAAACCGCTGAGAAAATGAAGCAACATATGAATATTCTAGAGAAAATTTTGGAAGACATTTTTGCAGAATTTCTAAAACTATGAAAAATAGAAATGAATATCGTTGCTTACATTGACTGATTGTTTATTGACACACATACATCTGCTCAACGGCCATCTTCTTCATTTACTTCACTGCTACTTCCCACTGCAACTTCCCACTGACAAAAAAAAACCAATTGTTGCAACTGAACCTTCAAAAAAAACTTTGAGCATCGTTCAACCTCCCCCTAAAACCGCACAATCAACCAAGGAATTAATTTCCAAGCAATTTTTCTCACATATATATTAATCTACAACTATTAATTTCCAAGCAATTAATCCACTTACCATACATTAGTAACCACTAACTACTAGTGAACCACTCAGACAGCAAGTATAAATCACAGTTGCTTTTAAGCTACTTTTTCAAGCAGCCCAGTCCTCCTTCACAAAATATGGTACATTAAACGATCAAAATCACCTTTACTATTACATAAGAATACAAAAAAGAAAAGGGCTACTATTGTATACCATTTATCCTTGTCTTTTTCACTAATAATTGAGATTGGATTTGGATAACCTGCTCTAGTAATTACCCAAGCAAGTTACTCTTAGTAAAGTGAGTACCACCACCCTTGTATTTAAATATACCACACTTGTTAATTCAACAAAGCAGGTGACTGAAATCCAGTGAGATTAGCCACATAACCATTGTTTTCCTTTAATTCGGCTGTACAAAAGATAGAGAGACAGCGTTACTGTTACCGATTTAAATTAATCTACTATCTATCCAGAGTCCAGACCCACAACTAAAATAGTGCAATCAACACAAGTATCAATGTTAGCGAATCAAAATTCATTACATTTGTTTGAAACTCATTTTGATTTTCTTCATTTCCTTCAGTAAGAGCACCCTTGTCCTTCACGTGTGATATTTGCTTCAATCATAGCCTGCTCAAAGAAATTTCAAACTTTGTTGTCGTGCATCACACAACTCTAAAACAGATAGTAAGCGGAGTAGGAATGCAGTTGAACATCAATACAAACACAATTCTAAAAAGAAACTTGAACAAATAATAACAAACAATTAACAAATGATTTGTTTAAGAATTAACTGACATTGGATTAACTACAGTGATATGGCATTTGTGGCAAGAATGAAATATTCAATTATTTGAAGCAAGAACAACTCCAAATAAAAATTATATTAATAATCTACAATTGCAAGATACTTCTACCTAAATCTACATATTACGATAAAGAGCTAGATTCAAGAATACTTATCCATGCTGCTCTCGATAAACTTGCCAAAGCTTAAATCGGCGACTCGACGTTTGGCTCCAACTTCAAACCACCTTAATCAATACGTCAATTAAGAACTACTGGATGCTACCAAGCAACATGAAGCAAAATATGTATTTGTAGCAGTTCGGTTACAGATCCAAGGTTTTAGTTGGATCGATTTTGATTTGGCATTTTACGGTAAAATTTGGATTTGGAAGCATGTGAATCTGGAGGTGAAGTATGAGGAGTTGCGTATATGGACTAGCTTTTGGATTTGGAATTTAGGCTTAAGGAAAGATGGGAAGCGGGAAATGAAAATAAGAGGGCGTCTAACAACCATTAGCGTCGGCTATAAAAAAATTAATGCAAATAAAGGTAGTTGCACCGGTTGTAAAGAAAACTGATGCAACTAACACTATTTGCATCAGTGTATTTTCTTTGGTTGTTGACGATAACCGATGCAAATTGTATTTTTGTGTTATCTACTGCTTTCCACATACCAAATGCATCGGTTGTTAAAACGTAATCGATGCAAATACTTCTATTTGCATCGGTTGTGGTAACAACCGATGCAAATGAGGCGAAGCAACATGCATATTTTGTAGTAGTGATATATATAGGATTTATGGCGTGTAACATTGGAGATTCCTTTTGTTACAATGTGTTGCCGATACCAGATTATGTGCCTGATGGGAGGCGATGAAGGGATGTTCAATTGGGACGCCGGCATGGGGATTTCGACCATTTATGGCACTAGACAGGGTGAAGCAAACGCGTTCGGAAGGTGGGAATGCCGAAACTCAACATGGTATTAGAGCTCCATGGTTCGAGGGATCGATATGATGCAGTGTGACCAAAGCATGACTCTTAAGGAGCTTGAGCATGGGATGCTAATCAAGGTGGAGATATGATTAAGCAACCTGCTTCCCCCTGCTTATGAGAACTCGGAGTAGCAGCTTGACACCACTGCGAAAAGGGCTCAGTATAACTCCAAGGTGACTTGAGCAATGCTCGCCAAGGTGGAGATTGTTAGTTGTGGCTCGCATTGTAATAGAGTGAGTGCATAGATTGAATGGGTTAAAGTCCCACATCATAGGATATTTGGAATAATCGTGGTATATATGAGATTGGTAGCATGTAACATTGGTGATTTCTTTTGTTATAATGTGTTGCCAAGACCAGATTATATACTCGATGGGAGGTGATGAAGGGATGTTCAATCGGGACGCCGGTATGGAAGACTTCGACCGTTGATGACATTAGACACGGTGAAGCAAACACGTTTGGAATGTGGAAATTCCGAAACTCAATATGGTATCAGAGCTCCATGGTTCGAGGGATCAATATGATGTAGTGTGACCGATGCATGGCTCTTAAGAGGCTTGAGCATGGGATGCTCGTCAAGGTGGAGATATGGTTAAGCAGCCTACTTCCCCTTGCTTATGAGAACTCGGAGTAGCAGCTTTACACCACTACGAAAGGATTCAGTATAACTCCATTGTGACTTGAGCAATGCTCGCCCAGGTGGAGATTGTTAGGTGTGGCTCACATTGTAAATAAAGTGGGTGCATGGAATAAATGGGTTAAAGTCCTACATTTTAGGATATTTGGAATAATTATGGTATACATATAGGATTGGTGGCACGTAACATTGGGAATTCTTTTGTTACAATGTGTTGCCAAGACTAAATTATATGCCCGATGGGAGACAATAAAGGGATGTTCAATTGGGACGCTGACATGGGAGACTTCGACCGTTGATGGCACTAGACACGGTGAAGCAAATGCATTTGGAATGCAGGAATGTCGAAACTCAACAGAGGCTTGAACCCATGACATTTAGAACCTTTCTCTAAAGCGCCATACCCCTAACTACTTGAGCTAAAGGTTCTTGACTAATTAGGAAATTATGATTGATAACATTTAATATGAATTTAAACTAAGGCAAATCCAATTCATACACTGTAAATTGCTATACATATACTGAAAATTTTATTAAAATCAAATACACCATTTTTACTTAATATACACCACACAGATTACAAAATTACCCTTAATCTGAAATAAAATAAAACCCTTATGTCATTTTAGTAACTTTCTCTCTCTCATGAATTAATCAAAATAAGGTTCTCAAATCCACTCTTGTAAATTCCAATTTTCAAATTGAAAAACCTTGAATGGAATTCAAATTATTTAACCATTTATATATATATATAATTTAATTTAATTTTTGAGTACTATAACATTAAATTAATTCAATCTTGATGTTAAATTTAAATTCGATTTCATTTAAGTAAAAGATAGAGAAGAATTCATTACGCTACATATCATATTGGTTTCAATAATAATTTTAAATTTTATATTTAATTAAAGAGGAAACTTTTCAAAATTGACTGTGCATGAATTCGACCTTAAAGTGTATAAATATAATTTGATACCTAAATGAAATTCAAATTTAATTCACCTGATGATGTATAGAAATTTTAGTTGCTTTATGGATGAAATTATATTGATTAAACTACGAATTTATGAATCTTTATTATTGAATTTTATTTTTATTTTCTTTAATGGGGGCGTTTTGGTTTAATGTCTTATAAAATATTATGGTGTGGGTAAGGAAATTAATAATGTATGAATAGAATTTGCCTTAAACTAATCAGGGAATTAACAAAAATTAATTCTCTATGTTGATATTACATTTGGTGAATAAAATTGATTACGTATTAATTCTCGTTAATGCCAACCAAATAGATTTATTCCTTTTAACAACAACATTTTAAAGCATTGTAAGTTTCGACTCTATGAGAGAACATGTAATGTGATTATTTTGTAACTTTAACAAATGCTCTTTTAAAGATAATAAATTAGAAACTCACTATCCGTTTTATAAATATATTTCTTGCCTTTCAAACTTTGGGCAAAAGAATAAACAAATGAGTATATATATATATATATATATATATATATATAATATTTTCCAATAAACAAGCAAAATATTTCATTTCTTTCACACTTTTGGTAATGTTATATTTATGTATTTTTGAATGCCTAAAATAAAGGATCATATATTTGATATATAACAAACATGTTGATAATCATTACCTTACATGCATATATTACATATGAATTGGGTTCAAATTATATTGGATTGACGCTACTTTATGCAAACAAAAAAATTATAAGCATTAATATCGATGTTGAGTTAGTGCTACTAAAAAAATCATGCCAAATATCAGAATTTAAATATTTGTAACATGATACCATGCCACGAATAAAAAGGAATGAAGGCTAATTACTTTAATTAAGGATAATATGTTTAATTACTTTGCTTCAATGACTATGTTTCTTTATATCATTTGATCCAAATTTTATTTTCGATGAAATGTGATGTATGATATATTTTTGTATATCCACAAGTATTTTTTTAATAGTGATATTAATTTACTTTGAATTACTCTTATTGTCATATATTATTTTAGTTGTTATATTTTTCATCAATATTTTGAAGTAAAAGTGTCACGTCATATTACATATAGGTGTCACGTCATATTATATTATCCATATTAGAAATATAATGTTTCAAATCAACTATAATATTTTCTCTAATTAGATTATGCGTAATGTTAAAAAGTGTAATAATGCAAAATTGAAAGATGATTTCTTTGAAACTAATTATAACATTATCTCATTTTGAATACTATTTCTCTGCTCAAAGTTTAGAATACTATTACGAACAAAATTGTGCATATATTTAAATTTATATGTTAAACATAAGATAAAATTATGTTGACTTATATCGTTTACATTTGAAAACTAGTAAGCATGCATGCTTGGTAATGTAATATTTATCAAATTAGGAACAATTGACTGTTGATGTTATCTTTCGTTGTATAAAATCATTGTCCTTTAAAATATTTTTTTAATATGCTTCAAGAATAGTTAAGAAAAAATTTCAAAATGTATTTGTCATTAGCGTTCAAGAAAATTATAATCAAAAGAGTTACAATCCATAGATATTTATTTTCAAGTTCATATAATTTAAAATTCCAAAAAATTTATCATCGAAACTATATCGTGAATGAGATATTCCGAAATTTTTTGGCAATATAAATTTAATAATCTATGTAAAAATTTAAATTAATTTGATAAATATTTGAATTGATTTAATAATCTTCTTTTAAATAAGTATTTAACTGATAATTTATCTTTTTAGAACTAATTTAATTGTTTCCTATTTACAATATATATCTATATATTTATATATATTGTAAATAGTTCATCGTTGTTTTAAATTTAATAAATAAAGTTATGTTCTCTAATTCTAATATTTTTGGTAAATTTGGAAGTTTGATTTAATTTAGTATTAAGCTATTAAATAATCATATGGCTTCAAAATACTTAAGATTTAAGTTTAATTTGTTTAAAATAATTTTAGCTTAAATTTAAATTAAACAAAACGGTTCGTTTGTTCTTTTTAAATACAGGTTGATACAATAAGTAATTTATTAAATAAAGGGATAATTCTTTTATAAATCATTTTGATTTAATAATAAGCTATATTAATAATGTAAATCTTTACAAATGGATTTTAAATAAAATTGTTATTTCAACTTTAATTATATATATGTGTGTTTGAATGAAATTTATGATTTGGAAATTAAAAATAAAGGTTTTCAAAATGTTTAAATTAAAATAAACGTTATTAATATTAATATAAGTATAAAATAAAATAATAATAAGTAATAAAATATTTGTTAGTCATAGTTAAAATACTAATGTAAATACAAATAAGAAATGAAGTGAAATACAAACTACAGAATAAACAAGCATACAACACAAACTATAAATTTGAAACCAAAGAATAAAACAAGAACAAAGTATAAAATAAAATAACCTTCTTTCACAAGAGCATCTACCTGCAAGATACAAAATAAAATATCTTCATTCAAAGTCAAATGAAATTAGTCAAAGTATGGAAATAACACCTCACAAAAGATGTATATTATAGTTCAAACTAGAAACAATAAAACAAATATTCATATACAAGTAGCTTCGTATACAAGCTAAACTTTAACCTGCAGGTTGTACACTTACACACACATATCTTTTAGCAGCTGAACATAAATATACTTATGTCAACTAACAGAGAAACCAAGTATTAATTACTATCATCTCAGCACATTATTTTGTCAATTCAAGTGTATACAAATCTGTACATCTCAGATATAAAAGTCTGCTATATCAAAAACAAGTAAAACTTGTACATATGGTAACCTACAACTGTTCAAAAGTTTTCCTATTTACATATCCTACTATTTTAGTTCGTTCACAATCACTTAACAAACTTAGTAAACCCAAAAGTATACAGGTAGCATTTCTATTTTGTTTACAACTGAAACATCAACAACAAACTTCTTTATACAACTTGAATAAAGTTTGCAACTCAACTACAAACAAGAAGATTAAGGAAAATCAAAGAAAACCATTTTTCCAGTTTTGACATCCAAAGCTTTCCAAATAAAAGTGCTCTGTCCATCTCCATCACTTGTGAGTAACATCATCTTTAAAGGTTTAAATTTTAGATATGGTTGCTTGGTTGATGTCTGTAATATGTATATATTGTTTGCTATATCTCTGTATGTATGAGTGTAGCTATTTCTGTAACATTTTGTTCTTTACTTCAAGTATCAGTGTGATTTAAAAATCATCATCTTTTTGCTTACTTACTGTTTAGATTAGGACTCAATCAAAGTTTTTGGATTAGCATAGATGGATGTTTAAAATTTATAGGAAAGTTAAATATAAACTTGAGTAAGCCTGGAAAAAATGAAATAACAGAGCAAATCATAAAACAAGTCAAAATTCAGTTGTCATGATCCATCAATTCAAGTTTATGAACTGATTACTAAATCAAAATTAGGATTTTTAAAACTCAAATCACATTTTTTTTAGTTGAGCTATGAACATGCTTTACTGGGTTGATCAATTCGAGCATTTTGGGTTGCCTCTGGAAGTATCGTTGATCGGAGGGCTTGAGGTTCGTTTTGGAGGTAGTTGGGTGGTCGGTGAGGCCAGGAAAATTGTCAGGAAGTTGATCTGTGACCGGAGGTGACGATGGTGGCTAGTTTTATTTCGTAGACCTAGTTTTGACTATGGCTGGAAATTTGATCGTTTCGGGGCCAAGGAGGGATCGAGTTCGATGGAACTCTGGGGGATGGTTGCGGGGACATGGTAGAAGCTGTAGCCGGAGGCGGTGGTACTCCGGTGGTTGGAGTTTGAAGAGCGGTGGAGGTTACTGAATTGGGGTGGAAACCTGTATATGTTTCCAGGTTTGAGAGTGGAAGTTTGTTTTTTTGTTTCGAGCAGGTGGGCAACTTTGGGTGGTCGTGATCGCATCTGATGATGGTAGGCGACATGTTGGGGTTCGTATGGATGGCCGGAGGTGGCTGGGGCCACGGTGCACGTGCACCGAGCCATTGAAGTGTGGAGGTGTTGTTCTTTGGGTGCAGAGTGGTGAACTGGGGAAATCACTCGAGTCATACGGGTACGTGACTCGAAGCAAGGGAGGAGAAAACTCGAAGCGTTCTTAGTTCGCGTCGAGTTAATGTTTATTCAGGCTTTTTGCTGAAACCTGGAAGTTGTGTTTGTTTTATTTAAAAAAAAACAAATTCAAATGTTACCTGAAAATAAGTAATAGATTTAAACAAGTCTAAATTTAGTGGGGAGTTTGAATTCAAGCTTATTGTTAGATTCAAATTTGAAAGGAAATCAAAGTTTAAGTGTTTAAAGGTAGGTTTCAGGTTTTTAAAAACCTGACAAGTTTCAGAATGTAAGTTAATTTAAAATTTGAAACAGAATTTAAACCGTGATTTAAATTCAAAAATTTAAAGTATAGTTTCAAACGAACATTCTAACCTTAAGGATTTAAAATGGATTTGGAATTGAAAATCAGTTTTTAATTAAAGTTTTTAAAGGAAGTTTAAATCAAAAAGTTTGAAATCAAAGATAGATTGATGGAATTCAAGATTACCTAGAATTCAAATCTGAAAATTTAAATCAGTTTTAAATATGGATGTTTTAAAAATAAGTTCAAATAAAATAGTTTTGAAAAGTAAAGTTGTTTCAAATAAATGTTTAACTTGATGATGAAAAACAAAAGGTTTTAATGGAAAGTAAATAAACTTGAACTTGCAAGTTAAAATATTAATGTACTTTGGTAGTTTAAGTTTAAATAAGGTAAAGTAGTTCAATTTAAAAGATTTTCTTATATAAGTTCATATGTAAATAATAAATGTTATTTACATTTATTTAAAAAGATTTTAAATTGAATTTAAATGTAGCAAATGTTTAAACAATGATCATTTTGAATCTTAAATGGAATTTGAATTTAAATTTGAAATGTAATGTTCTAATGCACTTTAATATTTATGAAGTCATTAATAAAGAAATAAATTATCTTAAGAAAAATTGAGATATTTAAATGATTTAATGAATAAGTTAATTAAGAAATGACTTATGTATTAATAATTTAGAACAATTTATAATTAGAAATTAATTAAGAGAGTAAATTAAGAAAAGTTATTAGTTAATGAAGATAATTAACTAAGAATTATTAATTAATTAATATGTGTGATTAATTTTATTAATTAATTAGATTAATTAGTTAAGATAATTATTTGCAAGTTGTGAAGTAATTACTTAATGGAAGTAATTAAGAGATTAATTACTTATTGTAATTAATTTTGATAAAATGATTAATTTAAGTTAATTAATTTTGTTTAATTAATTTAAGAAAATCATTTGATATATTGATAAGTGTGATTACTTAGTGTATTCAATGGAGCATAAATTACTTGGAAAAGTAATTAGATGATAATTACTGGATGTAATTAATACAAAGGATTTGTAAATGGAGTAATTTGGATAATTAATTTTGTAATTAATCATGGAATTAATTAATAGAGGTAATTAATTATGGAATAATTAATTCATTAATATGTAATTAAGGGTAGTTAATTACTGGTTGATATTAGTCAGGGATGATTAATAATTGTGTTTGATTAAAGATTAATTGCTTAATGTAATTAATTTAAATAAAGTAATTTAATTTAAATCTAAATTAAAGATCATTAATTAATAATTAATGATGTAATTAAGAATTGGTTAATTAAGGAATAATCGATAATAGGGTGATTAATTTATGTAATTAGTTAAGAATAAATGTAATTAAGTAAATGAAGAAATAAATGTTAAGTACTATGAATGATGAAGAATAATTAATTTGTGAAATTAATTAAAGACTAATTACTTATTGTAATTAGAAGATGATTAATCAAAGGTGTTTAATCAAGATGAATATCTAGAGAATAATTAATTAATTTGATTTATAATTAATTAATGGTTGTATAAGCAAGATTTATAGATGAAGTAATTAATTTAATTTACTTTAAATTAATTAGAGATAGAAGTAGTTAATTTAATTCATTTTAAATTAATCACAAATGATATGATTATAAATCATTGCTTATGGATGAATGATACTGATATTTCATTTGATGATTGTGAACTCAGATATGAGATGAATAATATCTATGTTACTTGGATGTTTGGTTTAAGTATGATAGTATATTATTATGTGATTGGGTTGATGATTTTGGTTATCTGTTTATGATGATGGTATGATTATCTACTGTGATATTATGAATTATCCATCTGTGTGTATATTGATAATGTTGAATTAAACTGTTAAGACTAAATAGACAACTTGGCCTTAAAAGACACGTTTTGAATTTCGATGAGACCGGGATCGGTTTTCCTTATTTGGAACATCCGAAAACCACATCGATTCCAAATTAACGATAGGTCGTGAATCTGAAGTGAAGATGAAGATTCAGATTGCAAGGGTTATCGTCGTTAACTCTGAGGGTGATTCCAAAATGAGTGTAACGAGATAATGCCTTCGGTTTCGTTCGAACCCGGAACGAACTTGTATGGATTGAATGCTTTCAACACATCGTCAGGTGGGCGATGAGCATTCTAAGAAATGTATTCTCTAAAGGTAATCGTAGCCTCAAGCCTCATCAACCGGGAATGGCTAAAACAGGGGATGTGCAGCAAGGTTAGGTGGGTCATGCCCAAGGAGGACAAGATTTTCCCCTGTCTAGATGTCCCTTTTTATTTCGGCTGTGTGGGCGGTTGGATGTACACCAACTGCGGGGTTATCTTGTTCGGGACTGTTCAGTAAGGAATGGTTCCGGCCTTGTGTTGGAGGGGGTCGGGAGTGATCCTCGGTACGTTGATCTAGGCCACGTACTGTGACGGGCGGTACCCCAGTAGCCCTGCCATTGTATGGAATCCACAATCCAATAAGTGCCGACGGTTTTGATTGTATTACCCACTTTTGTGGCTAGTAGATGGAATTTAATGAATGTAACAATTTTGGCTATTTTCTATTTACTTGAAAACCCTAGACCTATTATAATATCACAGAATTTCCTATCAAATGCTTTGGTTAGCATAAGGTAAAAACTTACCCATGTTTATGTGTGGGGAGTCTTACGTGAAACCTTTTATTTCAAAGGATTTTCAAAATTAAGCAACTTTAACCTGTTACTCATACCAGACCCATGTCTGACCCGCAGTTTATTTTTGTTTTTCATAAACTCTCGGGTACCCAAAATTTTTACGGGTAGCCAAGGGATTCAGGTTAGATTTGACGAATTCTGGAGGAGCAATGGAGCAGGAGGCTTCAGCGTTGTGGATATATATATAGTTCCGCTGTGTTGGTATTTTTGAGTCATTTGTTTGAGTTATGTTGTATTAACTAGACAGGTGTTTATAACTGTCTAGTATGTGATGTATTATCTGTATAACTCTGATTGATGTTGTATATTATGTAAATAATTATGTGATTATTATAATTTATTCATTCCGTTGTGAGATTCTGATGTTGTTCTTTCTTCTCTATCTTTTCTATTTTCTCACCCCTTTCTTTCTTCAAAACGATACGTCTTCCTGGGGTTGGAAGTCGGGGTCCTTATAGTTGGTATCAGAGCACTAGGTTGAGTGAATACCTAGGCTCTTGAATGATTTCTTTCCTGAGAGAGCGTATTTGTAATTTTGATATATATATATATATATATATATATATATATATATTTCTACCTATTGTTGGGATACCTGTTCTGGTTTCCCAATGAGTTATAAAGGTATATAGGGTAGTGGTGTGTGTCACACGACTACCAATGGTTGGAGTTTGAATGTTTAGGATTGGGAGTGTACTTGTCGAGACTATAGACCTAATACCGTCTCGAGTGAGCTTTGAGTGGTGTAAGGATTTCATCGATCTCTGAAGGAAACCTGTTAAGGTTCGGAGTTTATTTTTGAAGTATAAGTTTGGAAGAGCTAGAGTTTGGGTCTGTCTGTTGGACAGAAGCCAGGCATGATATCTTGATACATCAAGGTGTAGTAGCGGTGTGATGAGACACAGTGACTATGGATGTCTCCGATGATGTTTCTTTGGAACAAGTTAAGAAAGAGTGTCTGCTTCGGTGTTGTAGCTGAGTTCAGTAGAATGTTTCTGTTGGTTTGAGGTCCGAGTTTCTCGAAGAGCTTTGGATTAGGAAGTCTTCTGGCTTAGTAGTTTTCTTGGGGTAACTACGGGAGCAGCAGAGTAGTTCCATTTCTTCGATGGATTGGCCACATAAGTGTAAGCTGTTCTGATTTGTAAAGAGAGAGCAGTATCTTTGGAATTAGGCTGGATTGATCGCAAAAGTGACTTGCGATAGTTTGAGTGTTCTCTTGCGTTTCAGAGATTTTTCTGGATGTTTTCAAGAAGTCGGAGATTTGCTAACATCTGGAAATTGAGTTAGGTGAAGCAGCTCAGATTTTGGAGAAACTGCTGAGTTTTATTTTTTGATATGTGAACTTTATTTTTGGAATGTGTTGTCCAGTCTGTGCTCGACTTCAGCATTTTCATCTGTTCAGTCAGAGTTGCGCAGTGGAAGCATGGTGGCAGCTGTTTAGTTGAGAAGCAATTGGATGTTGCAATATTTGGATTGGAGAGCTCTATAGGGAATTTTTTAGGATCTGAGACCAGATTGGAGTGCACCTGTTTTATCTTTTCCGGATGAGAGAAGTGAGTTCTGTTTTCTGATTTGGAATAGAGTTTGTGTTCTGAGTTTTTGGTTGATCTTAGAAAGATCATTTTGTTGGATTTTCTTTGGTTCAGTTTGTTTCTAAGGACATCAGCAAGAGTTGAGCTGATCAGGAAAGATGTAGGCAGCACAGGATCGTCCGAAGAGTTTTGTGGATAAGAGACGGAGGAATTTGGATTCCGAAATCGAGAATTTGATTTTGGATAAGTGTTTGGTATTCAGGATTGAATTGTCAGTTTGGATAACAGGTATTCGTTGTATTTCACGTATCTCTGAGGGAGTACGTATAAGATCTATATCTGGTTGTAGAACCTGCAGTTCAGGGAATTTTGGTTATTGATTCAGACTTGCTTGTAGTCTGATATCCTGTCTTGTTTTGTAGATCTAGATGAGTGGAAGCTCTATGGCTTAGTAGTATTGGTTGTTTGGATTCTATAGAGCGAGTAACCCGGTATTTATACTTGAGGAAACTCGAAAAAATTCTATCCGGAGTTTTGTCTGGATAGTTAGATTTGTTTGTTTGGATGAATTGGTTGCTATGATTGTTAGTTTATGGTTGATATATGCTTGTGTTTAAAATTTAAATTTTTAATTGGATTATTAAATTACCTTTGTTTTAAATTTCGGGGACAAAATTCTTTTAAGGGGGAAGGAATGTGATATTCCCAAAATTTTTGGCAATATAAATTTAATAATCTGTGTAAAAATTTAAATTAATTTGATAAATATTTGAGTTGATTTAATAATCTTCTTTTAAATAAGTATTTAACTGATAATTTATCTTTTGAGAACTAATTTAATTGTTTCCTATTTACAATATATACCTATATATTTATATATATATTGTAAATAGTTCATCGTTGTTTTAAATTTAATAAATAAAGTTATGTTCTCTAATTCTAATATTTTTGGTAAATTTGGAAGTTTGATTTAATTTAGCATTAAGCTATTAAATAATCATATGGCTTCAAAATACTTAAGATTTAAGTTTAATTTGTTTAAAATAATTTTAGCTTAAATTTAAATTAAACAAAAAGGTTCGTTTGTTCTTTTTAAATACAGGTTGATACAATAAGTAATTTATTAAATAAAGGGATAATTATTTTATAAATCATTTTGATTTAATAATGAGCTATATTAATAATGTAAATCTTTACAAATGGATTTTAAATAAAATTGTTATTTCAACTTTAATTATATATATGTGTGTTTGAATGAAAGTTATGATTTGGAAATTAAAAATAAAGGTTTTCAAAATGTTTAAATTAAAATAAACATTATTAATATTAATATAAGTATAAAATAAAATAATAATAAGTAATAAAATATTTGTTAGTCATAGTTAAAATACTAATGTAAATACAAATAAGAAATGAAGTGAAATACAAACTACAGAATAAACAAGCATACAACACAAACTATAAATTTGAAACCAAAGAATAAAACAAGAACAAAGTATAAAATAAAATAACCTTCTTTCACAAGAGCATCTACCTGCAAGATACAAAATAAAATATCTTCATTCAAAGTCAAATGAAATTAGTCAAAGTATGGAAATAACACCTCACAAAAGATGTATATTATAGTTCAAACTAGAAACAATAAAACAAATATTCATATACAAGTAGCTTCATATACAAGCTAAACTTCAACCTACAGGTTGTACACTTACACACACATATCTTTTAGCAGCTGAACATAAATATACTTATGTCAACTAATAGAGAAACCAAGTATTAATTACTATCATCTTAGCACATTATTTTGTCAATTCAAGTGTATACAAATCTGTACATCTCAGATATAAAAGTCTGCTATGTCAAAAACAAGTAAAACTTGTACATATGGTAACCTACAGCTGTTCAAAAGTTTTCCTATTTATATATCCTACTATTTTAGTTCGTTCACAATCACTTAACAAACTTAGTAAACCCGAAAGTATACAGGTAGCATTTCTATTTTGTTTACAATTGAAACATCAAGAACAAACTTCTTTATACAACTTGAATAAAGTTTGCAACTCAACTACAAACAAGAAGATTAAGGAAAATCAAAGAAAACCATTTTTCCAGATTTGACATCCAAAGCTTTCCAAATAAAAGTGCTCTGTCCATCTCCATCACTTGTGAGTAACATCATCTTTAAAGGTTTAAATTTTAGATATGGTTGCTTGGTTGATGTCTGTAATATGTATATATTGTTTGCTATATCTCTGTATGTATGAGTGTAGCTATTTCTGTAACATTTTGTTCTTTACTTCAAGTATTAGTGTGATTTAAAAATCATCATCTTTTTACTTACTTGCTGTTTGGATTAGGACTTAATCAAAGTTTTTGGATTAGCATAGATGGGTGTTTAAAATTTATAGGAAAGTTAAATATAAACTTGAGTAAGCCTGGAAAAAAATGAAATAACAGAGCAAATCATAAAACAAGTCAAAATTCAGTTGTCATGATCCATCAATTCAAGTTTATGAACTGATTACTAAATCAAAATTAGGATTTTTAAAACTCAAATCACATTTTTTTTAGTTGAGCTGTGAACATGCTTTACTGGGTTGATCAATTCGATCATTTTGGGTTGCCTCTGGAAGTATCGTTGATCAAAGGGCTTGAGGTTCGTTTTGGAGGTAGTTGGGTGGTCGGTGAGGCCAGGAAAATTGTCAGGAAGTTGATCCGTGACCGGAGGTGACGATGGTGGCTAGTTTTATTTCCTAGACCTAGTTTTGACTATAGCTGGAAATTTGATCGTTTCGGGGCCAAGGAGGGATCGAGTTCGATGAAACTCTGGGGGATGGTTGCGGGGACATGGTAGAAGCTGTAGCCAGAGGCGGTGGTACTCCGGTGGTCGGAGTTTGAAGAGCGGTGGAGGTTACGGGTTTGGGGTGGAAACCTTTATATGTTTCCAGGTTTGAGAGTGGAAGTTTGTTTTTTTGTTTCGAGCAGTAGGGCAGCTTTGGGTGGTCGTGATCGCATCTGATGATCGTAGGCGACGT
This sequence comes from Allium cepa, assembly GCA_030765085.1. Classification (NCBI taxonomy): domain Eukaryota; kingdom Viridiplantae; phylum Streptophyta; class Magnoliopsida; order Asparagales; family Amaryllidaceae; genus Allium; species Allium cepa. Next base: position 206,151,395 of record CM060941.1, on the reverse strand, counting down.
GTTGGGGTTCGTATGGATGGCTGGAGGTGGCTGGGGCCACGGTGCACGTGCACCGTGCCATTGAAGTGTGGAGGTGTTGTTCTTTGGGTGCAGAGTGGTGAACTGGGAAATCACTCGAGTCATACGGGTACGTGACTCGAAGCAAGGGAGGAGAAAACTCGAAGCGTTCTTAGTTCGCGTCGAGTTAATGTTTATTCAGGCTTTTTGCAGAAACCTGGAAGCAGTGTTTGTTTTTTTAAAAAAAAAAACAAATTCAAATGTTACCCGAAAATAAGTAATAGATTTAAACAAGTCTAAATTTAGTGGGGAGTTTGAATTCAAGCTTATTGTTAGATTCAAATTTGAAAGGAAATCAAAGTTTAAGTGTTTAAAGGTAGGTTTCAGGTATTTAAAACCCTGACAAGTTTCAGAATGTAAGTTAATTTAAAATTTGAAACAGAATTTAAACCGTGATTTAAATTCAAAAATTTAAAGTATAGTTTCAAATGAACATTCTAACCTTAAGGATTTAAAATGGATTTGGATTTGAAAATCAGTTTTTAATTCAAGTTTTTAAAGGAAGTTTAAATCAAAAAGTTTGAAATCAAAGATAGATTGATGGAATTCAAGATTACCTAGAATTCAAATCTGAAAATTTAAATCAGTTTTAAATATGGATGTTTTAAAAATAAGTTCAAAAAAAATAGTTTTGAAAAGTAAAGTTGTTTCAAATAAATGTTTAACTTGATGATGAAAAACAAAAGGTTTTAATGGAAAGTAAATAAACTTGAACTTGCAAGTTAAAATATTAATGTACTTTGGTAGTTTAAGTTTAAATAAGGTAAAGTAGTTCAATTTAAAAGATTTTCTTATATAAGTTCATATGTAAATAATAAATGTTATTTACATTTATTTAAAAAGATTTTAAATTGAATTTAAATTTAGTAAATGTTTAAACAATGATCATTTTGAACCTTAAATGGAATTTGAATTTAAATTTGAAATGCAATGTTCTAATACACTTTAATATTTATGAAGTCATTAATAAAGAAATAAATTATGTTAAGAAAAATTAAGATATTTAAATGATTTAATGAATAAGTTAATTAAGAAATGAGTTATGTATTAATAATTTAGAACAATTTATAATTAGAAATTAATTAAGAGAGTAAATTAAGAAAAATTATTAGTTAATGAAGATAATTAACTAAGAATTATTAATTAATTAATACGTGTGATTAATTAGTTAAGATAATCATTTGCAAGTTGTGAAGTAATTACTTAATGGAAGTAATTAAGAGATTAATTAATTATTGTAATTAATTTTGATAAAATGATTAATTTAAGTTAATTAATTTAGTTTAATTAATTTAAGAAAATCATTTGATATATTGATAAGTGTGATTACTTAGTGTATTCAATGGAGCATAAATTACTTGGAAAAGTAATTAGATGATAATTACTGGATGTAATTAATACAAAGGATTTGTAAATGGAGTAATTTGGATAATTAATTTTGTAATTAATCATGGAATTAATTAATAGAGGTAATTAATTATGGAATAATTAATTCATTAATATGTAATTAAGGGTAGTTAATTACTGGTTGATATTAGTCAGGGATGATTAATAATTGTGTTTGATTAAAGATTAATTGCTTAATGTAATTAATTTAAATAAAGTAATTTAATTTAAATCTAAATTAAAGATCATTAATTAATAATTAATGATGTAATTAAGAATTGGTTAATTAAGGAATAATCAATAATAGGATGATTAATTTATGTAATTAATTAAGAATAAATGTAATTAAGTAAATGAAGAAATAAATGTTAATTACTATGAATGATGAAGAATAATTAATTTGTGAAATTAATTAAAGACTAATTACTTATTGTAATTAGAAGATGATTAATCAAAGGTGTTTAATCAAGATGAATATCTAGAGAATAATTAATTAATTTGATTTATAATTAATTAATGGTTGTATAAGCAAGATTTATAGATGAAGTAATTAATTTAATTTACTTTAAATTAATTAGTGATAGAAGTAGTTAATTTAATTCATTTTAAATTAATTACAAATGGTACGATTATAAATCATTGCTTATGGATGAATGATATTGATATTTCATTTGATGATTGTGAACTCAGATATGAGATGAATAATATCTATGTTACTTGGATGTTTGGTTTAAGTATGATAGTATATTATTATCTGATTGGGTTGATGATTTTGATTATCTGTTTATGATGATGATATGATTATCTACTGTGATATTATGAATTATCCATCTGTGTGTATATTGATAATGTTGAATTAAACTGTTAAGACTAAATAGACAACTTGGCCTTAAAAGACACGTTTTGGATTTCGATGAGACCGGGATCGGTTTTCCTTATTTGGAACATCCGAAAACCACATCGATTCCAAATTAACGATAGGTCGTGAATCTGAAGTGAAGATGAAGATTCAGATTGCAAGGGTTATCGTCGTTAACTCTGAGGGTGATTCCAAAATGAGTGTAACGAGATAATGCCTTCGGTTTCGTTCGAACCCGGAACGAACTTGTATGGATTGAATGCTTTCAACACATCGTCAGGTGGGCGATGAGCATTCTAAGAAATGTATTCTCTAAAGGTAATCGTAGCCTCAAGCCTCATCAACCGGGAATGGCTAAAACAGGGGATGTGCAGCAAGGTTAGGTGGGTCATGCCCAAGAAGGACAAGATTTTTCCCCTGTCTAGATGTCCCTTTTTATTTCGGCTGTGTGGGCGGTTGGATGTACACCAACCGCGGGGTTATCTTGTTCGGGGCTGTTCGGTAAGGAATGGTTCCGGCCTTGTGTTGCAGGGGGTCAGGAGTGATCCTCGGTACGTTGATCTAGGCCACGTACTGTGACGGGCGGTACCCCAGTAGCCCTGCCATTGTATGGAATCCACAATCCAATAAGTGCCAACGGTTTTGATTGTATTACCCACTTTTGTGGCTAGTAGCTGGAATTTAATGAATGTAACAATTTCGGCTATTTTCTATTTACTTGAAAACCCTAGACCTATTATAATATCACAGAATTTCCTATCAAATGCTTTGGTTAGCGTAAGGTAAAAACTTATTCATGTTTATGTGTGGGGAGTCTTACGTGATACCTTTTATTTCAAAGGATTTTCAAAATTAAGCAACTTTAACCTGTTACTCATACCAGACCCATGTCTGACCCGGAGTTTATTTTTGTTTTTCATAAACTCTCGGGTACCCAAATTTTTACGGGTAGCCAAGGGATTCAGGTTAGATTTGACGAATTCTGGAGGAGCAATGGAGCTGGAGGCTTCAGCGTTGTGGATATATATATAGTTCCGCTGTGTTGGTATCTTTGAGTCATTTGTTTGAGTTGTGTTGTATTAACTAGACAAGTGTTTATAACTGTCTAGTATGTGATGTATTATCTGTATAACTCTGATTGTTGTTGTATATTATGTAAATACTTATGTGATTATTATAATTTATTCGTTGCGCTGTGAGATTCCGATGTTGTTGTTCTTTCTTCTCTATCTTTTCTATTTTCTCACCCCTTTCTTTCTTCAAAACGATACATCTTCCTGGGGTAGGAAGTCGGGGTCGTTACAGTGAAACTCATGTGCATAACGCGTGTTCGCACTTGTCAATAATAAAAATTTCAAGATCTAAATCATACAATTTGTTAGTGTTTCATAGTTTAATATTGAATTCAAACTTTTCTTAGTAATAATTATCAAAGCTTCTGATTTGGTAGTTCATAAAACTTGCAATATTTCATATAACTTCAAATTCCATGTTTTATTTAGTCAAAATCATCATATTGTAATTTAAGGAGTATAAACTATAAGCTTCTTATTTATTTCCATTATCAAACTTCAAACTTATGTTCATTTTTGTCCACTTAAATGTATAAATTTACGTGGATATATAATATAATTTAAATTTTGCTCATTATTCTTCAAATTTTCTTAAGTTTGAACTATTACTTCAAATTTTACTTAATGGTTTTCAATCTAAACATTGTTGACCGTTCAATTCAAATAAATTATATACACAACTTTGAGTTGTTAATATTTATTCTTCAATTATATTTCAGATATCTCTTTTGAACACTATTTATAATTATTTATCCGAGAATAATACATAGTTCGAATTACATATAGTAATCTCTTATGGAGAGTTCAATATATATATATATATATATATATGTATATATATATATATAGAACAAAAATAAAAGTATCTTCTGGACATTTGAAATGTTATATAAATATGCAATTATATTAGTTACACATGGAAAATCTCTTCAAGTTCGTATTTATTTATGGCTTTCGTGAAAATTCTGATATGACATATAGATTATTTTTTCAAGAGTATATCTGATGATATTTCTTCAAAAATAGTTATGCATATGATATTCAATTCAATGTTATTGAAAAAGTAATAGATCACAGATCATTATTTACTCTTAAATTTGTCTGATGGAGCTACGAGTCCATGACAATAGTAGATTGATTTTTATAAATATATTTCGTACCAATTGCTATGGTTTAATTTTGATTTACAAATTCTTTGGGTTATTTATTGATACATCACTTTTTGAAGTGATATATAACATTTGAAAATATTTCATAGGCAATGCTTATTTAGTGCTATACAAGGATATAATATCTCATTTGGAGATATTTTATAAGCACCACTTTTGAAGTGTGATAGTAAAAGTATTATGTCAATTGTCTACTTATGGAGTATTATAGTAATACACATTTTTTCTTGAAGAGATTTTATAAATCTCTTTTAGAGTTATTTTACCATTACCTATAATGTTTTGAAAATGATTGAAGAGAATTATTTGATTTTGAGATACTTGGTAACATAGTACATCAATATTGTATGTACAATATTTATAAAGCAAATATATGATGTTGGGCCTTATGAAGCCAGCCCACTTGAGTTGAAAACGCAGTATTTGATATACGACTGCTATTGAGATGATACTTCATTTTATCATTTATCGCCCTTCTAAAACCGAGATTATGGCATGATGCGATTTTCTAAAATTTATCAAATCCTTCTAGATCCGCAACTATACTTCAAAATTGATAAAATATTTGTACGAGTGCTTTAGCGAGCCATACCTACATGTCTGATTTGATCTTCAAATCATCTAGATCTTTAAATCTAAGAACTTGCAAGGTTTTGAGTTTCAGATCTAAGGATTTTCTTTAGATCTGACACAGGAATCTCTTGCAGCCTAATTTCTAGCTCATGCATGATATAAATCTGGTCTTCTTGTGTCAGCTGAAACTTGATTTCACCATGAGCTCGTCTCTAAATATTACGAAGTACCTCATAGATAAGGATTTGGTAAGGACATCGACTCTTTGGTAGGTAAAAGGTATATGTTTAACTTGTATTTTTCCACTGAGTATTTGTTCTCGTAAGAAGTATAGATCTATTTCAATGTGTTTTGTCCTTAAATGTAGCACCGGATTTGCAGACATGTGCACTGCACTTAGATTATTACACCATAAAATTAGCTTGAGATATGATTTGATTTTTAATTCACTTAACAAAGATTGAATCCATAATATTTCTGTTGTTGCACTGGGTAAACTCCTATATTCAGCCTAGGTGCTGGATTTGGAATTTATTGACTTCTTTTTATAACACCATGATATAAGATTTTCTCTAATATAAATGCAATATTTAGAAATAGATTTTCTATCATCCGCGTCTGTTGCTCAATCTGCATCAGTGTAACCAACCACATTGAGACCGTTGCATTTTTTGAAAGATAGTCTATAGTTTGCGGTTCCTTTAAGATATCTTAAAATCCACTATATCGTTCTCCAGTGCTCATTCAATGGTTCCTGTATAAATTGAGACACTTTGTTAACACTGAATGATATGTCATGTCTAGTTACGGTTGCATATTGTAAAGCTCCAACAATGCTTCTGTATTGTTTAATATTAAATACTGGTTCTCACATGTTCTTGGAGAGCTGATGGTTTTTTATTTGCATCATCCATTTTTGATTTGTGCAGTAATTCAGCAATGTACTTCTTCTAACTTAGAATCATTTCTAAATTTGACTTCCTTATTATCTTCATGCCTAGAAAGTAGCTTAAGTCTTCAAGATCTTCGACTGAGAACTTTTTATCCATGTATCGAATAAGATTGTTAATGTCTGCATCATTCTCACCTGTAATAATTATATCATCAACATATATTAGAATGTATATCATGGATTCTTTACTATCATTGATGAAAAGTGAATTGTCTGATTTGGTAGACTGTTAAGGTGGTTTTCAGTCTATCAAACCAGACCCTTGGTGCCTGTTTAAGGCCATATATTGCCTCATTTAATTTGCACACATAATTTGTATTTTGATTGTATCCCTGTGGCCGCTCCATATAAATTTCCTTCTGTAAAATGCCATTAAAGAAGGTATTATTGACATCAAGTTGACTGATATTCCAGTTTTTGTGTAAAGCAATGGTAAGAATAATTCTAATAGTCGCTGGTTTGGCTACTGGAGAGAATGTCTCATTGAAGTCCAACCCATATTGTTGAGTGTAACCTTTAGCAACAAGTTTTGCTTTATATCTAGCCACAGTTCCATCTGGATTCTTTTTTAGTTTAAAGTCCACTTACATCCTACCATATTTTTGTTGTCTGGTGGATAGACTAGATCCTATATTTTATTTCTTATAAGAGAATTGTACTCTTCATCCATGGATGCTTTTCATTTTTTGTCTTTTGTAGCTTGATCAAATGTTTCTGGTTCTTCAGTCATTGTGGTTGAAATATATAGCTTTGGCTTGAATATACCAATCTTTGCCCTTGTGATCATAGGGTGACCCGATGTCACTTGTGGATCTTCTCTGTTTGATTGAGCAATATTATCTCTGATATATCTAGCTGAGTACTTGAACTTTCTTCACTAATTTGCTGATCTTGATTGATAGGTTGAGTAGGAGACTGATTGAGTAGTTGGGTGTTTCAACTGGTTCATGACCTAATTGTAGTTGTGAATCAGGAGCTCCTGCATTCCTTTCAGTCTCTTATCGTTGTCAATTGTCTGAGTAAATGGATAGGTCAGGTATTGATGCCCTTGGGTTAAGTATCTTCCTTGTTTTTTTCATGTCTGTACTGCTAAAGAGAAATATATGCTCATTAAATACAACATATCTGCTAATGAAAAATTTCCCTTTGTCATCCAGATATTTATATCCCTTCTGATTTACACCATATCCTATAAAAGTATATGGATCTAAAGTTCAATTTGTTTGTGTTGTATGGTCTTAAATAGGGAAAAATAGACATCCAAAGATCTTTAGACTTTGATAGTCATGTTTTATACCATATAATTTTCCTACGGGACTTACTCCTTTCAAGACCTTTGTTGGTAATCTATTAGTTAAGTAAACTACCATGTTAAATGAGTCAGGCCAGAATTTCAAGGGTAAAGATGCCTGAGCTAAGAGAGTAAGTCCAATCTCAACAATATGTCTATGTTTTCTTTCAGTTAAGCCATTTTGTTCAAAAGTATAGGGACATGTAATTCTGTGAATTATTCCCTTTTTATTAAAATAATTACTGAGTGTTTTAAACTTAGTACCACCATCAGATTAAATAGTTTTAACTTGACACCCATATTGCTTTTTAGCCAGAGATATAAAATGAACTACAACATTGTATGTTTTAGATTTGGCCTTCAAGAAATAAATCCAAGTATGGCTAGAATATGCATCAATAAAAGCTATATAGTATTTATAGCCATAATCTGAACATACTGGGGCCAGACCCCATAGGTCTGTAGCAACTAACTCTAATGGATTTGAATATACAGTGTGAGAATTGTTAAATGCTAGCTTGTGAATTTTACCCATCTGACAGTAAGTACAAATATATGGTAATGGAATATCATCAAAAGCAATTTTATTATCACTAAGTTTGTTTAACAACATTCATATTTGGAAGTCCAAGATTGTAGTGCCATAGGTCTAACATATTTTTGCGATTTTCTATTTGAGTGACTTCTGACAGATTACAAATTTCTTGTTCTTTTCCATGATTGACGCAACTAACTAGTTTGAAACAGTATAACCCTCTGTCTACATCACCTTGCAAGAGAATTTCTTTAGTTAGTATGTCTTTAACTAAACAATATTTAGGAAAGAATTCAAAATAGACATTTTATTGTCTTTGGCAAATTGAGAAATAACGATAATTTTTTTTTATTTTTGGCACTCTCAATAAATTATTCAAAAATAACCGTCTTACACCTCTGATATGGGCTTGTCTAGAATGAGTGATATTAATAGACTCATCATTTCCCATGCAAATTGACTGTGTACCTTTATACTCTTTACACCCAAGCTTCAAGTTGTCAAGATTGCTTGTTATATGATTTGTTGCTCCAGAGACAGGATACCATGCTTCATCTTGAATATGTTCAGACCTTGTAATTTGATTTTTGTTGTTTTCTGTTTGATTACTTGCATCTAATTGCACCTGTGCCAAATTTCTACTGTAATTACTATTTGTTTGTCTACTTGAATTCTGTCGTGGAACATAATTCAAGTTAAGTCTGAAGTAGCACATTGGGGGCAGTGTGACCAACTTTTTCACATATTTGACATTTTGGTCTATTGTTGTTATTCCACCTTCCTATGCTCCTGCCTCTGACTGACTGATTACCTCTTTGATTTTGTTGCTCATTCTTGTTATTGTGTTGAATTTTACCCCTGTAGTTTGCTGCATAGTTAATGGATATGTCTGAGTCAATGTGTTTCTTGAAATCTATTCTCCCTTCATGTACAAGAAGTATAGAATGCACATCTTCTATAGGTGGTGTAGTTTTTTGAGATGATATGACTATAACAACTGCCTCATATTCATCATTTAGACCACTTAATACGATCAAGACTTGTTCTAAATCTGAGATTTTATGCCCAACTGCCTCAAGTAAATCACAAGTTGTTTTGATTTTTGGTAATTATTCACCCATAGATAGATTGTCCGTTTTGATACTATGCAATTGCCTTTTATAATGCATTATCTTGGCAACGGATTGAGAATTAAGTATTCTCTCAACTATTGTCCATATTCCTTTAGCAGTTTTTCTTCCTATCACTTGAGGTAGTAACTTCATATACTTATGGAAAATAATAGCCATGGGCATATTAAGCTATCTTGCCTTTGATACTTTATGAAATCTTCATTACTAGCAATCTTGTTTTCTTGATCAGTTATGAACATTGCTGGAATAGGAATAATACCAAGGAGAAATGTTTCAAGGCCATAGCCTCTGACTGCAGTTTCTACTTGGGCTTTCCAAAGAAGATAGCTACCGTCTTCAAGTTGGGCTGTAATTAATTGGCTCTAAGGGCTAATAATGGTTTTGATGAGATTTTTTGTTGCAACCTGATAAGAACTAAATGAGTTTGCTGAAGCGGAAGAGTTTTCTTCTGCCATGATGATAATTCTTGAAACAAGAAAAACCATGGGAATTCAGAATCTTCCTTTCCAGAACAAGAAATACTTTCTTCAGCAGGAAAATAAAGTATTGTTTTAGCCAAAGTTGAATGATGAAATTATTCTGACAATTTTCTTGGCATGGCACTACCTTTCTTGCTGTTTTCTTAATTTTTGATTTGGAATTTTGTGGATTTTCTTGTTGCTTGTGAGAATTTTGCTTGCCTTTTTCTTGAAAATTTTTGGCAGCCATAAACTCAAGTGATTTCTTTGGCACGACACTGATTTTCAATTGTGAATTCTCAAATAACCCAAGTGATGAAAACTTTCCTGATGGGTTATTAGAATGTCAAATGATGAATATGGCTCTGATGATATATCTCCTTTATGGTACGGGTTTGTTGTAGATGCTATTAAGCTTGAAGATGCTCTGATACCATGTAAAGTTTTGAAAACGATTGAGAGAATTATTTGTTTTTGAGATACTCAGTAACATAATACAACAATACTGTACGTACAATATTTATAAAGCAAATATAAGATGTTGGGCCTTATGAAGCCAGCCCACTTGAGTTGAAAATGCAGTATTTGATATACGACTGCTATTGAGATGAGACTTCATTTTATTCTTTATCTTCACCTCTTCTCGAGGCTTACATATCTATTTTGGAGATACTTTATATGCACCACTTTTGGAATATCATATCAACATACAATATCATTTTCTATATAAATTACATAATCACTACTTTTACAATAGTATAAAATATCTCAGCTGGAGATTTTTGTTGTAATAACATCAAAATGTCATATCAAAATTTTAATACAGGTAACAAAATTAAATACATTAAATAAAAGTTAGACGTGAGAGATAATACCGCAACTTCTGAAGTATAGTATCACTATATAAAATCTCTTTTGAAGATAAATTATTATCACTGCTTATGGTGTTTCATATGTGCCCTTTAAGGGGATATTACATTATTTTCAAAGGAAGTGCAATATAACAGAAGTAAAAATTTCTATACCATGTCTTACAAAGATTAATACATATACACACACATTCATAAACATAACTAGTATGTCATATAAGTTATCTCTTCCAAAGAATATTAAAGCCTATTTCTTTAACAAAATAGCTAGGCAAATGTGCATAAAAAATAATTTATAAAAACTTCAGTTCTACAACATATCGTGACTAGTAAAAATCAGACCTACTAATTTTTTTTTATAATACTCACTCAACTACAAGTTTGAGTTATATTAGATATATCAACAAGAAAGCAACAGAGATAATAATTATATTGAAGCTACAAATATGGAATGAAATTAGACTTTGTATTGTACACAAATCTATAAATTAAATATGCATACTTTTCCATAATTGTAAGTTAAACAATTTTAACTTACTAAACATATAAACTAAATTAAAATAGAAGAAAAATGTAGTCATTAGAGAAAAAGAGATGAGATATTTCATTCATCGCAGATATAAACATACAATACAATAAATCTTTATTTATTGACATGTGACCAAAAACGAAGATTACAATAATGTTCATATAACATTTAGCATACCCATCCTTATATTTTGTATGTATTACCACTAGAAACCAGATTATTGTTAAAGACGTTTTGCATATAATAAGATAACAATAACAAAGTTTTTCTGGCTTCCATTATGAAGTTTATTATTTTGTGTGGGCCTGGTTATAAATAATTTAAAAAATGATGTCCGGTTGAAACATCGCACCAAGTCCCCTCTCCATAATTGTTTGCATTATGTCTTCATCCATTCGTTTGTTGATAATCTTGCTCTGATGTCTTTGATGTATTAAGATTTTTTCCTCCAAATTAGGGTAAACGTGACATTTATCAAAACGTAGCGAGCTCAAGTAGTGTGAAACTTTAAAGTACAAGCTCATCAACTTGGTCGCGTGGTGTGTTATAACCATAGTTTCGAAGACCGAACTGTGAGTCAAACTGTAATGATGGAAGATCAAAGATTTTAGTGGTCCAACCGGTCAGACCGTGAGAACCCGCGTTAATCGCTGATTTTTATTTTATTGATTTAAATGTAAATTATTTCAATTAATGTTAAATTTTAATCAATTATAATTGATATATTGAAATTTAAAACAATTATTTTTAAAATTTCTAACAAGTATTAATTGAAAATTTTCTATAACACTTTTTTTAACATAAAATTATAAATTTTATTATTTTTTAAGATGAAAAAGGTTCAGTTCAACGATAATTCGTAAAATGTACACTAACAATGTATTATGTGGTCCAAAATTAATAACATAATACAATAATTTAGTGGTTAAAGTTATGAAATTATTCGTTAAATTAATTATGCGAAAAAATGAAGAATAAAGTAATAATTTTTTTTCTCAAATTAAAAAAACCGTAGGATTAAAAGATATCGATATAAATGTTATTTTAGGGTTTTGAGGTTAAACCACGGACATGCGACAAACACTAGTTATAACAGACTACTGCTACTTATATATTATTTTTTGCATCATTACTTCAACTCTTCTCTCTCTTGCACTTTATTCTTCATTTCAATCCGAACTGTGGAATATGCCAACCAATGATTCGCATATGTAAATGCATTTATAATCTTGGCGTTTCCTAACTGGCCTAACTTCCCTTATAAATTGGCATAAGCTTACAAACTTGAACAAAAATTATTTTAATCTTCATATCATACTATATAGCCATGAAAAGCCAAACCTCTTTACTTCTTGTCCTTCTACTTCTTCCTTCCTTACTTGCAACTCTTTCCACTGCCAAACAAGATTTCGACTTCTTTTACTTTGTTCTTCAGGTTGGTTTCCCTTTTCAAATTTTTCATCAATGTCAAAAATTACATCACATCTATCATTATATATTGTTTACATATTCTGACGTATGCATATATGATTGATTAATGCAGTGGCCAGGGTCATATTGTGACACAAGTAAAAGCTGTTGCTACCCATCAACTGGAAAGCCTGCTGCTGACTTTGGTATTCACGGACTTTGGCCAAATTACAACGATGGGTCATGGCCATCCAATTGCGATCCTGATAGTGAATTTGATTCCACCAAGGTAATTATTCATCCTATACTTTCTATTCCCAGCATAAACCAATTACTATCCAAAATCTTCCAAGTGAATGTGTTATGAAACCCTCATACTTGTAGAAAAATAGTTTATTACCATCATCATCTGGACTTGATCTTCAAAAATGATTAACCCGTACATATTGAAAATTGAAAACACAAAACTCAAAAGTTCAAAACCAAATGGGTCTTCCGTATTTTGGCCAGATATATTCATCGTTTCTCTCTCTTCTAAATCAACAATAACGTGCAAAAGGGTTGCAGATTGATGACCTAATGGATGAAATGAGAACGAACTGGCCAACTCTATCCTGTCCAAGCAACGACGGTACAAAGTTCTGGACGCATGAATGGGAGAAGCACGGAACATGTTCAGAGTCAGTACTAGACCAGCATGCTTATTTCAAATCAGCGCTGACCCTAAAGAATAAACTGAACCTGCTCCAAGTGCTGAGGAATGAAGGCATTGAACCGGACGGAGGATTCTACAGTGTAAACAGTGTCAAAAGTGCTATTAAAAGGGGAACAGGTTTCACACCTGGAATTGAGTGTAACGTTGATGAATCGAGAAACAGTCAGTTGTATCAGATTTATATGTGTGTGGATACTCCTGGGACTGAATTTATTGAGTGTCCTTTGTTTCCTAGGACTAAGTGTGGTTCCAGAATTGAGTTTCCTGCTTTTTAAGTTGTTATTGTACTTTCTTTTATGTTGAAAATAAAGAGGCTTGTCGTTTTAGAATGTGGATAATATATATACTTCGATGTTTTATACATTGGAACTTATTTCTTTAGCCAAATCAGCAGGTTGTTAATTTAGGTAAACTACTACGGATATATCAACAAAAAAAGTGCGCAAATTTAAGGTTTGATACGGCTGATGTTTTCTTTTAACCGAGGAGATCACCTAGTCCCAACTTTCTGTGGTCCGATGGGTCCAGCTAACCAGCGCACAGTTTCTACAAATAAGTACTTTATCTCTTTTAGTGAAAGAACTTTGTGCAAAATTTATAAAAAACTTTGTGTTTTGAATGGTTGGACATACGAGGACAGGGCCATTTGGGACTAGGTGTTTGCTTCCCCTTTTACTTATATTTACACAGCTGTCATGTATCACATTTGACTATCCAACAACTCAGGAACAGCATGGAAAAAATACCCTGCTCTATCTCCGTGTGTGTTCCCTTAATGTTCACTTGGTAATTGTATAAACAAAAAAGTCTTGGCAGTGAGTAAATATTGTATCCTACTGTATAGGAAAACCTGCTGCATGTTCACATCACGTATATGCTTAATTTAAAGTGTATATGTATATATATATATACCCTTAACGTTGACTGGGTAATTTAAAAAACAAAAAAAAATCGTGGTAGTGAGTAAAGGTTGTATCCTACTGTATAGAAAAACCTGCTGCATGTTCACATCACATGTATGCTTAATTTAAGGTGTATATGTGTATATATTCCCTTGACGTTCATTTGTTAATTAAAAAAACAAAAAAAGTTTTAACAGTGAGTAAATATTGTATCCTACTACATAGAAAAACCTGCTGCATGTTCACATCACACATATGCTTAATTTAAGGCACTATCGAGCATAATAAACATGCAACTAGTATAATATCTCAACTGTCTCAAAACTCATGTTAACAAATAAGTTCCACATAGCATTAGCTCAAAAATAAAATACATTCAACCATGAAAACATGAAAATGAAGCAAAACAATTAACAGATGATGTAGTAGTTATTTAGCTAACATTCTGTACAAATCATACTATCAAAACTACACCAATAACATTAAATAGACCATAAATATTTACAGTCTATATTGTATATTTTTGTAAAATATGTATAGCATAAATGGCAAATATTTGCATTTATAAACTAAATACTTGCAGTTTACACCGTAAATTTTCATCGAAAATAATAATATTAGTTTTTCGTTAAACATGTTTTCAAAATGGATGAAAGTGAATTTTGAAAATTAGAAAAATGTTTTCATTTTATTTTTTTCCGTTTCTTATATCTCACCATCTTCTTGGCATTGACAACATAAGTTTTATGTTGTTATTAAAAAGAAAAAAGAAAAAAAATGTTATATTTGTTTAATTGCAGAGTAATTTCAGAAACTATACAACAAACTAAATTGGGACAAAATAAACAACAAGTCATCTACTCAGAATATTTAACAATCTATATTGTACAGTTCACGAAAATATCACAATCGATCCTTAATAGATTTTTTTTAGTGAATTTTCCAACTCTTGCCAGCTATGATGCGAATACATAATTGGTCTATTCAACAATCACATTTAAGCCTCAAACAGATCAACAACTACAACATATAAAACCTCAAAATATACTCCATGTTGCATATATTTTTAAGCTGTAACAGGTGAAATTTGGAAAAAGTATGATCTTCAACCATCGTACAATCTTTTCAAAATTGACAAACACCATTTTTCGAATGGTTAAATGATTTGATTTTGATGCGAGATGTCACAAGTTCGAAATTTGCATAGCATGATTCAAACGTTTATTGACATGTGATATATTGTCTTAGTGATTTGTTGTACATAAAGTACCATTTCAAAAAAAAAAAAGTCTTTCCAAAATTTACTTCAAAGCAACAATCATTTTAGATTTACGTACTCATTAGAACAAGCATTGTTAAAGGATGGTCAGCAATGGTTACGAGGATTTTATGTTAAAATTGTGACTAAAGTATACATTAGACCATTACCTATAATGAACCTGTTTAGTTCATATCTCTCTCCTCATTCTACATTGAACAAACTGGCTCCGCATTCCGATAAACACAAAACTAGCCATTGGACCGCTAAAAATAGGGGGAACTGGATGTCGAAACTTTTGCCATTTTAAATAAATTAGTCAAGTATTCATTGTGTTATTTAAAGTGGTGAAAACTTCGTCGTTTAAATCTCCATACATCAAACCAGCCGTCTTCTTCTTTCTCCTTTCAGAAACAAACCCCTATCCATTTTCATCAAAATTTTCACCCCAAGCCCCTAATCGAAGCAAAAACATAAAAATTAAACCTTGTTTTTGTGATCTACATGTGATGAAATGTTTAGATTGCTTAAAAAATTTATGAAAAAATTAACGCATGGAAAAATAGTAGAAGTGGAGACGACGGCGGTGTTGCCATGGAGAAGAGAACGTGGTTGAGTCATTTGGATACGAGCACGGAATAGAAGAGCTATTTGAAGCCGTCAAATATGCTATCAAGGAGGGTGGAGGCGAAAGTGGTTGCAAAGGTCAAAGGGGCCGTAGGGGCCGTCGATGTTGTCGAGCAGGCAGGAGTCGTAGAAGAGTGAGATAGGTTTCTGCTGGAGTTGCTGAGTTGAATGGTTTTGAAAATCCGAATTTGAGTGCAAATAAGGTTCTTACAGATATTCAGGTAATCCAGAAGGAGACGTGCATGGCAGCACAAAGATCAGTTTGGCTAAAAGTATTTTTTTTACCTATTACAGTTAAATAAATTGTTATTTTCTTACGCATATTTACAATTTCGTTTAACTAAAACAGTAATGGAATATTCATTTCCGGTATTCGTTAGCTAATACCCTAAAATATTTTCACAAGCGTTTGACAAATATTCCTAGAGTTGAACCGTTTCTGTATGAGCTCGGATTTCGTAATATTTTAGGTAATTGAACCATTCGTTTAATTTAAAAAATATTCCATCAATTTAATGTAGTTTAGCTTAATTTTTGATGTAATTTAATATTCTTGAATATTATTAAAGATGATGTTTAATCGTGTGATGCTATTGCTCTTCGGTAGTATAAATCACCCATGCATTTCATCTTCCTTGTAGTGAGTTAGGGATTACACCGTTAAACTTTTCTATACTCACCGGTATTAGCATATGAGTGGTTGGTTTGCATCGCTTCTATATGATGATATGGGGCATGATATCACACACTTGTTCGTGACCATTTTCCGCATTTAAACACTTCGTCAACATCTTATCAGACCGCCACTGCTATCAGAGTTAGTGCAATTATAACTGTCATTAACAACATAACGATGGTGTATTCATCAGAGCATAATTTGAAACTTGCTCGACTATTTGCACTATATCTTATGGAAACTCGTGTTCAGTGTCAATAGTAATAGTATCCAGGTCATCTATGTTGAGATCGTGGTAGGTTTAGACTTTGACCGCACTTTCATATAATGATTGGGGTACTCTCATACTTGCGTACATATACAGATGTTTGGACGCATGGTCCCTAGTTTCTGATTCACGGTTTTTATTGTTTGGTTTTCAAGAGTTGGTATAATATTGATATTTTGAGTATTTTAGGAACTTTCGTTTCGTGACAATGACTTCAGATGCTTCTAGTTTCTTCCCTCTTTTATTATTTTGGTGTACGAACGATAGGAGGACTAGTGCAGACGAATCCCGCCATGTATATATTCATAAACAGATTGACTTGAGGATGTATAGATATGGCAATTGATATGACATCCATTTGTTAGTAGCGATTCGATCGAGTTTGAGTTTGTGCAGTTAGCTAGGATGCTCAACATGCAGAATTTTCCTTTACTATCATATCTTGGAGTGTTCGGTTCTTACTGGTACCACAATGAAAGGTGTTGGAGACAATTGCATGATCATGATGCCATTCTTGATGATCCATACCCTTATACGTATTGATGTATGATTCATGATTCAAATTAGCTTGCTGCTACAAGAGAGGCAGGTTGATGGCTAGCAGATAAATTTCTTATTACTGGTCCATCATACATGGATTTTTGGCACATATTTTAAACTATATCTGGTGATACTATTACTTTTGCAGCGTCGATAGATTTGATAGGGTCACCTGCTATAAGTCATGGGATAGCACTTTCGATTTTCAAGGATCGTACCCAGCCTAGTTAAGGATATCACGTACCAGATCATGTATCTGCTGCTAATCACTTTGGTTGGACTATATTAGTACCTACATCTTCTGGAGCTGACCGTTATGTTGACATGTTTCATCCTCCTGCACACGACCAGTATCTGATCCCATCCAGATAACGTATGGTGATCTATTCGACTTGCAAATAAGACTCTGCCATACTTGATGTATAGAGCACAAATGTAGTTTTGATTATTACTGTTGAATATGCGAGTATATGATTTTTGTTTGATGATAATAAACATATATATATATATATTCATTTAAATGTATTTGTTAATGTACTATTATATTTTTCACATAATTAAATAAATATTTGCTGAATAAAATAAATGACATGGTATTTAAATTCAAACAGATATTTTATTCTAACAAATATTTATTATAATTTTGAATAGTACAAATTTGAACTCTCACTATATATATATACACACAAATTCAATGACAATACAATTTCGATTATACTATAATTTCTATTTTACAAATACACCTCACTACATATCGCTCATTCACTCGTATTTATCTTCAACTTTATTCTAGATTGAATCCAGCATCTGAGCAATCTGAAAAAATAAATACTGATGCAGTAAAATTGAAAAGGAAATATTTTTGCATTATAAAATAAAATGTGGATTTTGAAAATACTATTTGCCTCAGTTATTTGGGTTGTTCGTCAGCATTTAAATTTGAATTCATCATACATGAACAGCTTGTGACATGCACAGTGTATCACTGTACATGCCACAAGGCCATGCACGCCGATATATACACTTGATAAAATTATAAGGACAAGCGAGAACAGGTCAAACCCAAATGAAAAGCCGGGTTCAACTCAAGTTCAATAAAAATAATGTCACAATATCAGCACAAGGTCAAACCCGAGCTTTAAGCTGGATTCAACACAAGTGCAATTCAAAATGCAAATAATTCTCGAGTGAAATAAAGGCCATGCAAGCTACATACAGTCTCAAGTGAAAGGCTAGACAATCCAATCAAAATAAGGTACAAATATGGATACAACCATATGCAAGTTCAATGCACCGGGGCACGAAGGAGCAGCAGCCTTAACTAGTGAATGGCCAAGAAAAATAAATAGTAAAGCAATGACAATGCAAGTGCATACAAGCTACATGATCACTGACCACATATAAAGAGACTACATGAAGTCAATGCACAAACATATATATATATATATATATATATATACATATACATATACACATATGTATATACACAGTATACATACGTGTAGTGACTGCACAGTCAAGTGCATAACCATGAAAACGCAGACTACAATATCAAAATAAAGACTGTAATAATTACACAATGCATAGCATCATCAATGCAACCAGACTTCGAGTCGAGTAGTTGGCAATGCACACAAATGCACATGTATCAAAACCAGGTACAAATTCAAGTGAAAACAAAATGGTACAAGTGCAAGCTCAACTGAATCTATATGTGCAGACTACACGAATAAATGGAGATGCAACCAAATCACAGATGTCCAGACTAAATGCAATGACTGGTGCAACTCAATACAGCAAATACCAGTGAAGCACATAATGCAAGCCTGCAAACTACAACAGACTTAAGTGCTACCAAAATTTATTAAGCAACAATAAGTGTATAGGTCTGTGACGATATCAAGTGAAGGCCACAGCAGCTCAAATGAGCAATCTCAAACATGATACTAATGACATGCACAGATAAACATCAAGTGATGAAACAGACATGTATGCATACACAGATTAGAACCAGAAAACAAAGACCAAATTCAAATGCAACCTGAACAGTTTTTACCAAAGTCGAAGTTAATAATTTCAAGTGACCGAAGTCAAATGCAAGTATCAGTTTTGAACAAGACAGTGAAGCCGAAGTCAACAAGCACAAAGAACAGAACATGTCAAGTATGCTACAGCGATGAACTCAATCAGTGCCGAAGTCAAGTAAATGACAAAATTCAAGTCAAAGCCGATACTGCACAAGTCAGTGCCAAAATCGTCACAGTAAAGTCAGAGCCGTGGAAATCAAGGAATCGAGCAGATTCAAAATCAAAGCTGTGAGTACCAAAAAATCAAAATATATACGAATTGGCAAGGTCAGAAATCATCACAAGCATCTACGCAATATCGAATGGCCGAGGAGAATTACAGACGAATTCAAAAAAATATATACGAACGAAAAACAAGGGTTTCGAACCCTATATAAAAAAATCTAAATATCGTCGACAAAGATTGTAATTCGAGTTCAAGCAATAATAGAGAAGATTATATCAATAACTCAAATCATTAATTGAGTTCAAGCAAGCAAAATAGTAGAGCAAAAGGCAACAAACTACATACCGAATTTATAGTCGAACTCGAATAAAATCAAAGAAGCTGCGTCTGACATGAGGAGAAGATCGATTGTCGAAGCAAATCAGAAGAACATCAATTGTAATTGTCAACAATCAATCGGCTTCTTCATAATTTACAAAAGCCCTAATTTCAGAATGAACGAGGAAAGGAAATTAAAGCAGCCGTTATCACTCAAGCAAGCCGGCCGAATAATATAAGGAAAGGGATCTAATTTTTATTACTTTGGGCCAGCCTATATATTTAGGCTCTAATATATTCCAATTAGGGTTTTATTTTAAATTGTTTTTAAATTGTGTATTTTTTTCCTTTAAACGATTGTAATTTCTAGTCGTGTGACTAGGGTACGAACTGCGGTGGTGTAGTTCAAGAATTCGCAACTTAGTGGCTGAGTTGTGGCAGGGTTTTGAGCGTAGAGTTAGGCTAGTCGATAGCGGGTGTCGTGAGTTTACGTGTGTAAGCGTTTGACTGCTTAATTTCTAGTATAAACCTTGGGGCAGCACATAGGTAGGGTTTTGCCGAAGTTGGATAAATTATGTGTCATTCTATTTCTGCATTTATTATTCTGCTATTATCTGTGCTGTTATAATTTTGATATATCTGTGTTGAAATAATTTTATACAAACTTCCGCAATAATTTTTATAATTAACAGCATCACCCTATCCACCCCCTCTAGGGTGAAATCGATCCTACATGTGGTATCAGAGCTAGGTACAAAAGCTATTTTTGTTTTAAAAATATTGATTTTCAAAAACCAATTTTTGTTTTAAAATTTGAATTTTAAAATGGCTTCTTTTAATACTGCTTTTGCTGAGGGTCAGTCCATAGTTAGGCCATCAACGTTCAATGGTGAATACGCCTACTGGAAAAATAGAATGAATTTTTTTTTGAAAACCATTGACGCTTGGAATATTGTTGAGACTGGTTATAGAGCACCAACTATAATTGTAGATAATCAAGAAATAGATAAACCGATGGATCAATGGACTGATCTAGAAAATAAGTTACAGAATGCTAATGCCAAAGCTATGAATTCGATTGTTTGTTCATTAGATCAATTTGAATTTGATCGTGTCTCACATTGTCTAACTGCGCAGGAAATATGGCACACACTAGAAGTGACTCACAAAGGAACATCTCAAGTCAAGGAATCTTGCTGTGACGCCCCACCTCTATACCCACGCTAGCCAAGGACACTACAACGTAATGCCGTCAACTAACAAGGAGAATAAGGCTGGTTAGGAGCGACCATCTATAGCCTTGCTCCAACTATCTATTGAATACATCAACAATAGACATACCAAGCATGTCGACATACCCAATGAATACTTAAAACAAAACCATAGGTGGTTGGAGGATCTATCAGAACAGAATATAACAACTCAAATGTAATATACATCACAAAACAGTAGATCATCATATACACATATATTGATACATAACAGAGTTTACAAACTGATACACGTCAAGTGGTATAGCAAACCACAATATACAGACGAATTCGAAATAATACATATATCAGAGTTACAATAAAAAGAAGTGCACAAAAAGCTTTAACAAAAAGGAATAAGCTAAATAGTCCATGCGGAAGCAAAATAGGCTAAGTCCAAAAGCACCTAACCTGAAACATCTCGGTCTGACCCGAGTATAAAATACGCCGGTCAGTCTAGCTAAACAAATCGGTTAGATAAACTGAACAACAATAACCTGCAAGGTCACAATGTATAACAAATATCTCTAAAAGAGATAACACAATCATCTAACAAAAGATGAATCATATCATAACAAGCCTTATATCATCGACAACACAATAAACAAAGGATATGAATATCCCAAAACAAGCCATAAAGGCAAATAACAAATACCAATGAAGGTAACACAAGTTCCACAAGGTAGTCGCTATATATCGTGCGGCTCAAAAAGACCAACACCGAAGAGCGATACCTAGGGAATATACATATCAATGAAACATCATAAAATTTGCACGTGCTCAGTACTGTATAAACAAGGATCCATGAGCCCGAAGACTCCAAACCCAAATATCACTCGAGCGGCTCATAAAGACCTAACTCCGAAAGCGATACAATAGGGAAACAAACCCAAAGGCACAAACCCGAAGGCAACATACCCGAAGGCAACATACCCGAAGGCAACAAACCTGAAGGAGAGTCTGAAGACACTATCCTAAAGGCAACAAACCGTAGTGGTGAAGGTCCGGAGGCCCAGTACTGGACACCACTAACTGGCAGAATGTGTCATAACTCTCAAAAAGGAATCCGAAAAGTGGTAACGTGAGTCCCATAACCACTCGTTTGCACTAAATGATTTACTATCCGTTAGTTAATTTCACACTCAAAGCAGTACAAAGTCTACCTCATCTCATTGGTAAACCAGACCAAAAGGTCAAAACAATCAATCGAATAGGTCGGGGATTAATCGGAAAGACAAACACATGGATTCATGGTTCGTGTTTTACCTAACCATTTAATCTCCCTTCCACTCCGCTCGTAGTGCGAAATTGTGTATGTGCGTTTTAAATAGAGTTTATAAATTAGAGAAGCAAGCCTTTAATACAATTTAAAAGATTATTTTATAAAAACCCATGAATGAAGTCAAAAATAAGTTATCAAAGCCAAAGATGCAATAACAACCACTAAGAACCAACTTGAATCGATAAAATTTGGAAAACACACAAAAAGGAAAAATAGGCAAAACAGCAGCAGGTCGGTCGGCCGGCTACAGGGCTCGGTCGACCGGACCCTGATCCTGGAAACTTTCGGGATATAGGTTCGGTCGACCGGACAGGGTGTTCGGTCGGCCGACCCTGCAACCTGGGCTGTTTCCATCCTACCCAAATGATGAGCAAATTTCCCCCAATTTTGCAATCGGACAATTAATGGCACTAAGGGTTTATACCAACGACAACCCGGCCCTATATGCTCATCAATACACCTCGAAAAACATGATCAAAACATTCATAAGATAATGTTCATAAAAATTTGACTTTGAAACTCAAGAATTGGAATATTCATAAAACCAATCCAATCAAAAATCAAATGCATATGAATAAGTAATAGGAATTTATACCCATCACCCTTGAAATCAAGAGAAGTAGATGTTAGTTCAAAATCACCTCTTTACATACAAACAAAGATAAGAAGCATAAACAAAAGAAGGAGACCAACTACTCTTCACTTCAACTCTACAAGCTTCAATCTAAGAATAAAACACATATTTTCCAAATTAGGTTTAGGAAACTTCAGAAATTGAAGAGGAGAAGAGTTGGAGAAGATGAAGAAGAGGCTTACCAATATCTTCTCTTTGATTTTTGGAGCAAGAATTCAAGTTGCAAAAAGAAACTAGGGCTTGGAATTTCTAATTCCTCTTCCTTTCCCCCATTTTCAGTTTTAGCTTAAGTTTGGAGGTGAAAATGAGTGAATGGAAAGAGATGGGCTGGGCTAGGGTATTTAGTTAGCTACTGGGCTGAACCCAAACCCAAAACCCAACTAGAAAAAGTAGCAAAAATTCAACTTACTCCAAACATATCAAAGCTTATACTCAAAATGATCGCAAACGCCATTTTGGACTCAATGGAGCGGTATCGAGCCCTAATTTGGCCGTTTGCAAAAAGTAACATTTCGGACCTAAAAATCCGACCAACGACACTATATTTAAATAAAACATTTTAATATACAATCGTTAAATATGCGGGTTGTTACAGATCTCCCCTCCTTACAAAATTGCGTCCCTGCAATTCATAGAGACGATACTTGTAACAACTACATACATACAACATTCAAAAGAAAAGGAAATAAGCTTAAGACGAAAAGATATTCTCACCATTCTCAAGCAAAGATAGAAAACCCGGATAAGATCGCTCGATATACTCTCTGGTTTCCCAAGTATAGTCATTGGGACTAGCGGACCATTGAACTTTAACGAGCTGCACGTCCTTGTTTCGAAGGTGTCGCACCTCCGTGTCAAGTACGCGAATAGGTTGCTGTACAAAAGATAAGTCCGGTGAGACCTCAAGCTCTTGCAAATCAGGAGAATCAATAACAGAATCCGACTCCCGAAGACACTTTCGAAGTTGAGAGACGTGAAACACATCATGAATGCCAGATAAATGAGCCGGAAGTGAAACTCTATAAGCCACAGGGCCAATACGTTCAGTAATAGAAAATGGTCCTATAAAGCGAGGAGCCAATTTCCCAGTCGTACTAAAATGCATCACCCCCTTCAAAGGAGAAACACGAACAAAAACAAGATCGCCAATCGAGAACTCGAGAGGCTTCCTACGGCTGTCAGCGTAGGACTTCTGGCGGCTTTGTGCCTCTTTCATTCTCAAACGAATAAGATCAATCTTGTCGGAAGAATCAAGAACAAAATCTGGACCAAGAATAAGCTTCTCCCCAGATTCCAACCAATAAGAAGGTGATCTATGTGGCCTTCCATATAAAGCTTCAAAAGGAGCCATACCGATACAAGACTGAAAATTATTATTGTAGGAGAACTCTACAAGAGGTAGGTGATCCTCCTAACCACCACCGAAATAAAAAATACAAATACGGAGAAGATCTTCCAAGATACGATTTACCCGTTCAGTCTGTCCATCAGACTGCGGATGATAAGCTGTACTAAAATTAAGCTTTGTTCCCAAAGCTTGCTGAAGACTCTTCCAAAAATGACTCGTGAATAAGGGATCACGATCACTCACAATAGAACTAGGAACACCGTGAAGTCTCACGATTTCCTTGACATATAACTTAGTCAAATGCGAAGCGGTCCTATTAGACTTAATAGGGATAAAATGAGCAGACTTAGTGAGGCGATCAACAATAACCTAGATGCTAGAATGGCCTGATCTCGAACGAGGTAGGCCGTCAATGAAATCCATAGAAATCTGATCCCATTTCCACAGCGGAATCTCTAGAGGCTGAAGAAGACCCGAAGAACGCTGATGTTCGGCCTTAATACGCTGACAAGTTATGCAATTACTCACATAACTCACCACATCATGCTTCATGCCTTCCCAATAATAAAGACGACGCATATCCGCATACATCTTACTACTACCAGGATGATCGGTATACTTAGAACGGTGACAGTCATCAAGAATGTCATGCCTAAGTGCAAAATCAGAAGGCACAAAAAGACGGTTCTTCTTGCGAAGACACCCATGAGAATCAATGCTGAAATCCCGCAACGCCTCGTCACAGGATCCAGACTCACAAAGCTAAATAAGATGCAACAAATCAGGATCACGCCACTGAGCATCGGCAATACGATCCAACAAAATGGGTCGAGCTCCCAAACTAAATAATAGAATAGGAGAATCAGAAGATAAACCTCGATCATGAATTTCACAAAAAGATAGAGTCTCAAGAATATCTCATTCGGCAGGCATCATAGAAATAACAGCCGAATGTTTGCGACTAAGCGCATCAGCAACATGATTAACCTTACCAGGGGTATACTAGATATCAAAGTCATAGGAAGCAAGAAACTCGAGCCAACGCTGTTGTCTCATACTAAGTTCCTTCTGAGTAAACAAATACTTCAAGTATTTATGATCGGTATAGAGAATGAAGCGCTCGCCCAATAAATAGTGTCGCCAAATCTTCAAGGCGAAGACAATGGCGGCTAACTCAAGATCATGAGTGGCATAGCGAACTTCATTCGGACGCAGTTGCCTAGAAGCATAAGCAACCACCCGATCCTTCTGCATAAGAACAGCACCGAGACCACTACCACAAGCATCGGTGTAGACAACAAGATCCTGATTCCCCTCGGGAACCACCATAATAGGAGCATTAGTGAGAAGTTCCTTCAATGTCTGAAAGGAAGCTTCACACTTGTCGGACCAAATAAAACGAATGTCTTTCCGAGTAAGGCTGGTGAGAGCAAGCATAATACGGAAAAAATCCTTAATGAACCGACGGTAATAACCCGCCAATCCAAGGAAACTACGAATCTCATGCACATTCTCAGGCCTCTTCCAATTTTGGATGGCTTCGATCTTTGAGGGATCGACAGAAATGCCATCGGAAGATACAACATGGCCTAAGAACTTAACCTTATTCTCCCAAAAGTGGCATTTGGAGAATTTGGCTCTAAGCTGATGATGACGGAGAGTACTCAAGACAATTCTCAAGTGATTAGCATGCTCAGCTTCAGACTTAGAATAAATAAGGATGTCATCAATGAAGACAAGGACGAACTTATCAAGATATTCCCGGAATACCCTATTCATGAGATCAACAAAGAAAGCAGGAGAGTTCGTCAACCCGAACGGCATAACGAGCCACTCAAAAGAACCATAACGAGTGCGGAAAGCGGTAAGCGGTATGCTATCCTCCGCGACTCGTAATTGATGAAAACCTGTGGCAAGGTCAAGCTGAGAAAAGACCTTAGCACCACTCAATAGATCGAACATATCATCGATCCTAGGTAATGGATACCTATTCCTAATGGTTAACTCGTTAAGCTTGCGATAGTCAATGTAAAGCCTAAGAGTTCCATCGGATTTCTTCACGAAGACAACCGCGGATCCCCACGCAGAAAAACTGGACTGAATCAGCTGCTTGGACTCAAGCTCTAAAACCTGCTTCTTGAGTTCCTCATTTTCCTTTGTAGACATCTTCGTGGGAGGACGACTAACTGGCTGCGCGCCTGGAATGAGATCAATGCGGAACTCAATTGCCCGCTTGGGTGGCAAACCCGAAACAGGTTCAAAAACATCAGAAAAGTCACAAGCAGTAGGAATACGAGATATATCATCATCATCTCGCGAGTTAAGAGAACATAAAGCCATTTCGGAATTATCCACATCCCGAAGAACAAGAGATAACTGAGTAGGCGAATCCGGATGTCGAAGATACAAAACTCTCTCCGAACAAATAATCCTGGCATCATATCTCACTAGCCAGTCTATTTCCAAAATCATATCAAATACCAGACAAGAAATAACGTGCAGATTCACACGAAAAGAACAACCACATAAAACAATCTCAACATCATCACAAAGCATGCTAAGGGTCGCTTATCCCCCAATAGGATTCGCAATCCTTAAAGAAGTAACCAAACAAGAAACATCCAAAGATAAATCATCGACGAGCTTCTTCGATACGAAAGAATGTGATGCACCCGTATCGAAAAGAACTCGAATACTATGATCATGAAATAAAATAGAACCTTCCAAAATAGATGGAGATAAACCTTTGGGCCGAAAAGGACCTTCAGAAGCCTTAGCGGCATAAAGCTTGCTAGACTTGGCACCAGCCGGAACAGTAGGGCAAGTGGAAACATGATGTCCTTCCTTCTTGCAATAGCGACAGAAGAGAGGCTTAGAACAAGCTCGAATCATATGATCAGGAGAACCACAATTGAAACACTTCCGAACGAAAGGTGTTCCAGAAGACTGAGGCTGAGAACTAGAACCACCAGTCTTCTTCTTCTTAGAAGGAAAAGACCTGGACTTCTGGAATGGAAACTGCTTCTTGTTGGGGTTCTTGGAAACCTCAACATCAACCTCACTATCACACTCCTTCTCGACGGTTTCAAGATGAAGCGCTGAATCAACCAACTCCTCAAAAGAAAGCTTAAGCTGGAGCAACAAAGACTTCTTAAGATGTTTCTTAAGACCAGAGACAAACTTCAGATTTTTCTTATAAGAAGTGCTAATGAATTCAAGACCATACTTAGATAAAGCCTCGAATGATGCAACATACTTAGAAACAGAAGATTTCCCTTGCTTCAACTCAAGGAAGCGACGGGTCAATAAAACTTTTTCAGATTCAAGAACGAACTTGAGTTCAAATCGCTCCCGAAACTGAGTCCAAGAAAGAGTAGACTCATCAATTTAGGCTACAGGAAGCTCATACCAATCAAGAGCACGCTCTTGTAATAAGCTAGAAGTTACAAGAACTCTATCATGGTCAGGAAGATCCATGCGAGAGAAGATACGCTCGCACGTGCGAAACCAAGCTTGGACTTCAAGAACAGACTCGGAGCCCTTAAACGGGTTTCCTCCAAGATGAGAAAAATCACTGCACAGACGTGCAAAGGCAGACTTGCGAGGTGGAGAAACTCGAGGAGCAACTGGAGGCTGAGTGCTCCTAAACAACTCCAAAAACTGATTGGCAGACATATAAACGCCATCCGGATGTGAGCCACTGGATTGCCCAGCATATATCAGAGTTACAATAAAAAGGACTGCACAAAAAGCTTTTACAAAAAGGAACAAGTTGAATAGTCCATGCGGAAGCAAAATAGGCTAAGTCCAAAAGCACCTAACCTGAAACATTTTGGTCTAACCCGAGTATAAAATACGCGGGTCAGTCTAGCTAAACAAATCAGTTAGATAAACTGAACAACAATAACCTGCAAGGTCACAATGTATAACAAATATCTCTAAAAGAGATAACACAATCATCTAACAAAAGATGAATCATATCATAACAAGCCTCATATCATCGGCAACACAATAAATAAAGGATATGAATATCCCAAAACAAGCCATAAAGGCAAATAACAAATACCAATGAAGGTAACACAAGTTCCACAAGGTAGTCGCTATATATCGTGCGGCTCAAAAAGACCAACACCGAAGAGCGATACCTAGGGAATATACATATCAATGAAACATCATAAAATTTGCACGTGCTCAGTACTGTATAAACAAGGATCCATGAGCCCGAAGACTCCAAACCCAAATATCACTCGAGCGGCTCATAAAGACCTAACTCCGAAAGCGATACAAACCGGCAACAAACCGAAGGCACAAACCCGAAGGTACAAACCCGAAGTCAACATACCCGAAGGCAACATACCCGAAGGAAACAAACCTGAAGGAGAGTCCGAAGACACTATCCCAAAGGCAACAAACCGTAGTGGTGAAGGTCCGAAGGCCCAGTACTGGACACCACTAACTGGCAGAATGTATCATAACTCTCAAAAAGGAATCCGAAAAGTGGTAACGTGAGTCCTATAACCACTCGTTTGCACTTAACGGTTTACTATCCGTTAGTTAATTTCACACTCAAAGCAGTACAAAGTCTACCTCATCTCATTGGTAAACCAGACCAAAAGGTCAAAACAATCAATCGAATAGGTCGGGGATTAATCGGAAAGACAAACGCATGGATTCATGGTCCGTGTTTTACCTAACCATTTAATCTCCCTTCCACTCCGCTCGAAGTGCGAAATTGTGTATGTGCGTTTTAAATAGAGTTTATGAATTAGAGAAGAAAGCCTTTAATACAATTTAAAAGATTATTTTATAAAAACCCATGAATGAAGTCAAAAATAAGTTATCAAAGCCAAAGATGCAATAACAACCACTAAGAACCAACTTGAATCAATAAAATTTGGAAAACACACAAAAAGGCAAAATAGGCAAAACAGAAGCAGGTCGGTCGGCCGGCTACAGAGCTCGGTCGACCGGACTCTGATCCTGGAAACTTTCGAGATACAGTTTCGGTCGACCAGACAGGGTCTTCGGTCGGCCGACCCTGCAACCTGGGCTGTTTCCATCCTACCCAAATGATGAGCAAATTTCCCCCAATTTTGCAGTCGGACGATTAATGGCACTAAGGGTTTATACCAACGACAACCCGGCCCTATATGCTCATCAATACACCTCGAAAAACATGATCAAAACATTCATAAGAGAATGTTCATAAAAATTTGATGAAACTCAAGAATTGGAATATTCATAAAACCAGTCCAATCAAAAATCAAATGCATATGAATAAGTAATAGGAATTCATACCCATCACCCATGAAATCAGAGAAGTAGATGTGAGTTCAAAGCTCACATCTTTACACACAAACAAAGATGAGAAGAAGCACAAACACAAGAAGGAGACGAACTACTTTTCACTTCAACTCTACAAGCTTCAATCTAAAAATAAAACACATATTTCCCAAATTAGGTTTAGGAAACTTCAGAAATTGAAGAGGAGAAGAGTTGGAGAAGATGAAGAAGAGGCAATTCAAGTTGCAAAAAGAAACTAGGGCTTGGAATTTCTAATTCCTCTTCCTTTCCCCCATTTTCAGTTTTAGCTTAAGTTTGGTGGTGAAAATGAGTGAATGGAAAGAGATGGGTTGAGCTAAGGTATTTAGTTAGCTAGTGGGCTAAACCCAAACCCAAAACCCAACTAGAAAAGGTAGCAAAATTCAACTTACTCCAAACATATCAAAGCTTATACTCAAAGAGATCGCAAACGCCATTTTGGACTCAATGGAGGCGGTATCGAGCCTCAATTTGGCCGTTTGCAAAAAGTAACATTTCGGACCTAAAAATCTGACTAACGACACTATATTTAAATAAAACATTTAAATATACAATCATTAAATATGCGGGTTGTTACACTTGCCTTGCCATGCTGAGTAGCGAATACGAGAATTTTACAATGGCCAAGGAAGAAAATGTTAAAGAGATGTACGGAGGGCTTTCCAACATCGTATACAAATCAAAAGCTCTCGGAAAATCATATACGGAATTGGAAATAGTCCGAAAAATCCTCAGAGTCCTTCCACGAAGTTTTGAAGGAAAAGTGACTGCCGTTCAAGAATCGAAAGATTTAAAACAAATCAAAGTTGAAGAACTCATCGGAAATCTCACCACTTATGAGCTAGAAATGAAATTCAAGGAAGAGCATGAAGGAGGAGACACTCGAAAGAAATCAATAGCTTTCAAAGGAACAACTGAAAGTGATGATGATGACGATGATGATGGAGCAGCAGAGCTGGAAATGTTAATAAAGAGATTAAAAAAGTGGAACCGCAAATATGGAATCCAGCTCTAAATAAAAAATAAAAAAAAGAATAATCAAAGTTCTAGATAACCCAGAACATCAAGAAATCATCTGTCATAAGTGCAACCAACCCAAACATATCAAGTCCAATTGTCCTCAAAATCGATACGACTGAGAAAAGAAATCAAAAAGGAATTTTTTTGCAGCCACGTGGATATAAGTGATGAAGATAATAAAAGTACTTGCAGTGAGAGTGAGAAAGTAGATATGTGCCATCAAGGTAATATAACTTATAGCGACGATGATGAGCCAAGCGAGGTATCAAAACACACTCACTCAGAATTACTTATATATTTTCACGAAGTAAATGGCCGTTTTGAACGACTTAGGGAGAAGTATGCCAAACTTGAATCACAAAAAGATACATTGATAGATTTAAATAAACAACTTGACCAATTAGTTAAAAACTATCAAAGTAGGATCCTTAAGTGTGATAAGTGTCCAACATTCGAAGAAGAGATTAAAAAATCAGAAATCAAAATTAAATCGCTTGAAATGAAATTATGATTATGAAAGGAAGTGAAAATACAAGAAGAGAAAATTCTATTAAAAAGTGCACACAATTATTAAACGAAGATGAATCTCTCAAAACACAAGTCCAACAACTGTTAACGACTTTAGGAAAAAATTTCAGAAGTGAAAGATCGTTGAATATGTTATTAGGGAAACAAACTGTTAATACAGTTAGACAAGGACTTGGATATAATCAATCTGAAAATGTTAGAAATGAAATTTATCAAGTCAATTCAATGTGCACAATTTGTAGAAAATTTGGACACAATCAAAACAATTGCTGGTGTAGACCCAAACACATGAAAACTATACCAATTTGGGTTCTAAAAGGCATAAATATAAAATCTCTCAAAGTTAAACAAATCTGGGTGCCGAAAGGAACATATATAAATAGTTTTGGGTCTCTACAAAATTATTCTCCAAAATATTCTGCCACTAACAATCATGGACCTATAAAAACAAACAGGTCATAAAAATCTTTCATCGTGTAGGTGTGGTGGCAAGCTAAGGAACTACAATAGTGTTATCTGGATTCTGGTTGTTCCAGAAACACAACGGAGACAAAGCAAAGTTCTTTAGCCTAGTACAAAGGTGACAGAATCACAGTGGACAATAATGAAAAAATATCGTAAAGGTGAAAGAGGTAATGGTATATTCATCTTGGACAATATATTAATGTGATAATCTACACCATATCTGATTTGAACTAGCTCAGCCAGTTATGTGATAAAGAAATAAACGTAGATGATTAATATGACTTATTCAAAATTGTTAACCAATCATCTTTGAACAATTTATGTGGAGTATTGATGATGTTTTAATAATTAATGATGATGTATGATGATACATTTGGTTATTTACGGCTGACACTATATTCATGATTTTGTTTATTGGCATGGCTTCAATTAAAATCCAAAAGAATTTCATTTAAAAAGTTGAAAAAGAAGGATTTCAAGAAATTGTTGAAAATCTCACGGTCTGCTCTATGACATGACATTTAATTAATAATAATTTTGAGTGGAAGAAAAATTCAGATGCGGATTACACTGGCAATCTAGTTGATAGAAAAATTACTAGTGGAACGTGATTTACATTGAGACATTTAGTAACTGCATCGTTTTTCAAAGAAAATATTTGCATATTTTTCATTTCAAATAATTTTCAAAAAGCAAAAGTTTTTCTTATAAAAGCCCTTCTAGAAAATCATTTTTGACCTTGTTTTCAGATTAGTCATTTTTAGAAAAAATGATTTTATAATTATTTTTGAATTTGATTTTAAATGACTACATCGACTAATCTGACCCCTACTAATTATCAAAAAGATAAATAGTGGTTGAAAAAGTGATGAGTGTTGATACTAATCATATATTATAACTTGAGACGGTATAATTAGTAAATTTCTTTAGAAATTTAAACAAGAGTTATAAACACGTTTGTTGGAAAAAATTCCATGATAATTTCTATCTCTATCATTTTCTATCGACCATCACTTATCGTAGTCCAATATAGTACGTCAATATGTGGTGATTTAAACAGGAACCATTCGTTTTTCATTTTATTTTTTTTAAAATAAAAATAAAAATAATAATATAAAAATAAAATAAAAAATCCAAAGTATTCACTCTCATTTAAAAGTCCTCACGGTTATGCATGAGTGAACTACTTGGAATTTTTGATTATGTACTTCCATGCTCATTTAATAGTCCTTACGGTCATTCATGTATGGAACGCATGTCAGAAAAATTGATTATTAAATAGACAAGTTGATTCTAATCCCATTTAAAAGTCCTCACGGTTATGCGTGGTTAGAAGATACTTGAATTCATTTTTTTTAAATAAAATTAGAGTACAACTAATCTCATTTAATAGTCCTAACGGTCATGCATGGTTAGTAGATATTCAAATTCCTGATATAAATATACCACAAATAGACACAACTGTATGGTTTTATATGATGACATCATTCCCATCAATCTAAAAGTGGAATATGCGCCTAACACAGTATTTATGATTTTTGTTTGATTTTTTTATTGAAATTTAATATTTATATTCGATTGAGTTTTAATATTGTATTAATGTCTATCACTTTATCTCTATTTTTCTAAGCCTATTACTCTTTTGCTGATAACAAAAGGGGAAAAGAAAAGTTAAGATTTTGGCAAATAAAGGGCAAATAATTTCTGTTTGCATCTAGGCCCGTTTGCATATTTTTATTTACATGCATATATGAAGGGGAAGCTTTGTATAGAGAGGAAGCATTCAAATAGGGGGAGCAAATTGAATGTTCAAATACATTTAACAAATTCAAAATCTTAAATATATGTTTGTTATCATCAAAAGGGGGAGATTGTCGAATATGCGAGTATGTGATTTTTGTTTGATGATAAAAACATATATATATTCATTTAAATGTATTTGTTAATGTACTATTTTATTTTTCACATAATTAAATAAATATTTACTGAATAAAATAAATAACATAGTATTTAAATTCAAACAGATATTTTATTCAAACAAATATTTATTACAATTTTGAATAGTACAAATTTGAACTCTCACTATATATATACAAATTCAATGACAATACAATTTTGATTACATCATAATTTCTAATTTATAAATACACCTCACTACATATCGCTCATTCACTCGTATTTATCTTCAACTTTATTCCAGATTGAATCCAGCATCTGAGCAATCTGCAAAAATAAATACTGATACAGTAAAATTGAAAAGGAAATATTTTTGTAGTATAAAATAAAATATGGATTTTGAAAATAATATTTGCCTCAGTTATTTGGGTTGTTCGTCATCATTTAAATTTGAATTCATCATACACGAGCAGCTTATGACATGCACAGTGTATCACTGCACATGCCACAAGGCCATGAACACCGATATACACAATTGATAAAATTACAGGGACAAGTGAGCACATGTCAAACCCAAATGAAAAGCCAGGTTCAACTCAAGTGCAATAAAAATAATGTCATAATATCAGCACAAGGTGAAACCCGAGCTTTAAGCTGGATTCAACACAGGTGCAATTCAAAATGCAAATAATTCTCGAGTGAAATAAAGGCCATGCAAGCCACATACAGTCTCAAGATAAAGGCTGGATAGTCCAATCAAAATAAGGTACAAATATGGATACAACCATATACAAGTTCAATGCACCGGGGCACGAAGGAGCAGCAGCCTTAACAAGTGAATGGCTAAGAAAAATAAACAGTAAAGCAATGACAATGCAAGTGCATACAAGCTACATGATCACTGACCGCATATATAGAGACCACATGAAGTCAATGCACAAACATATATATACACACACACACATATATATATATATATATATATACGTGTAGTGACTACACATTCAAGTGCAAGCCTTAGTGCATAACCCTGAAAACGCAGACTACAATATCAAAATAAAGACTGTAATAATTACACAGTGCATAGCATCATCAATGCAACCAGACTTCGAGTCGAGCAGTTGACAATGCACACAAATGCACATGTATCAAAACCAGGTACAAATTCAAGTGAAAACAAAATGGTACAAGTGCAAGCTCAACTGAATCTATATGTGCAGACTACACGAATAAATGGAGATGCAACCAAATCACAGATATCCAGACTAAATGCAAAGACTAGTGCAACTCAATACAGCAAAGACTAGTGAAGCACATAATGCAAGCCTGCAAACTACAACAGACTCAAGTGCTACCATAATTTATTAAGCAACAATAAGTGTACAGGTCTGTGACGATATCAAGTGAAGGCCATAGCAGCTCAAATAAGCAATCTCAAACATGATACTAGTGACATGCACAGATAAACATCAAGTGATGAAACAGACATGTATGCATACACACATTAGAACCAAAAAACAAAGACCAAAATCACATGCAACCTGAACAGTTTTTACCAAAGTCGAAGTCAATAATGTCAAGTGACCGAAGTCAAATGCAAGTATCAGTTTTGAACAGGACAGACAAGCACAAAGAACAGAACAGGTCAAGTATGCTACATCGATGAACTCAATCAGTGACGAAGTCAAGTAAATGACAAAATTCAAGTCAAAGCCGATACTAAACAAGTCAGTGCCAAAATCATCATAGCAAAGTCAAAGCCGAGGAGATTCAAAATCAAAGCCGTGAGTACCAAAAAATCAAAATATATACGAATTGACAAAGTTAGAAATCATCACAAGCATCTATACAATATCGAATGGCCGAGGAGAACAGACGAAATCAAACAAATATACACGAACGAAAATCATGGGTTTCGAACCCTATAAAAAAAACTTTAAACGTCATCGGCAAAAATTGTAATTCGAGTTCAAGCAATAATAGAGAAGATTATATCAATAACTCGAATCATTAATTGAGTTCAAGCAAGCAAAATAGTAGAGCAAAAGGCAACAAATTAGAAATCGAATTTATAGTCGAACTCGATTAAAATCGAAGAAGCTGCATTCGACATGAAGAGATGATCGATTACTAAAGCAAATCATAAGAACAACAATTGTAATCGATCAACGATCAGTAGGCTTCTTTGTAATTTACAAAAGCCCTAATTTTAGAACGAACGAGGAAAGGAAATTGATGCAGCCATTATCACTAAAGCAAGCCGGCCGAATAATATAAGAAAAGGGATCTAATTTTTATTACTTTGGGCCGGCCTATATATTTAGGCTCTAATATATTCCAATTAGGGTTTTATTTTAAATTGTGTATTTTTTGCTTTAAACGATTGTAAATTCTAGTCGTGTGACTAAGGTACGAACTGCAGTGGTGTAGTTCGAGAATTCGCAACTCAGTAGCTGAGTTGTGGCACTGTTTTGAGCGTAGGGTTAAGGCTAGCCGATAGCAGGTGTCGCGAGTTTACGTGTGTAAGCGTTTGACTGCTTAATTTCTAGTAGGAACCTTGGGGGCAGCACGTAGGCAGAGTTTTGCCGATGTTGGGCAAATTCTGTGTCGTTCTATTTCTGCATTTATTATTCTACTATTATCTGTGCTGTTATAATTCTGATATATCTGTGTTGAAATAATTTTATACAAACTTCCACAATAATTTTTATAATTAATAGCATCACCCTATTCACCCCCCCTCTAGGGTGAAATCGATCCTACAGTTACGAGGATGCATTATGCCGACAGGCAGAGCAGACTGCATGACTATAGGCTAAGCTATAGGCAAAGCGGAAGATATTCTATGATTATGGTCTGTACTTTGAGTCAGGTCAACGTCATATACCCCGTCCACCTGTGGATGACTGGCAGTGTATTTTATTTATCTTTATTTATGTTCCCATGATGTATATTTTGGTGTTTTTGTTTATAGTTTTTGTACTGATTCTGATTCATGTTATGTTTAGGGTTATTCACTATTTATGAACTATGATTGATGTTATGTTTGTTACACCATAATTTCTACAAAGTACAAATTGCGAATATTCGAAATGAAAGTTCCCTGGCTTGTGATTTCGAACCCATTATTTGGTTTCCAACAAGAAGTTAAGCATTAGACTCGGTATCCGAGAGCATATAGTCCAAGAGCATGAGTTAAAGCATTGACCGAGATCAAGGTCATTGTCTAGCTAAGAAAAGAAGCTTACCAAGGGCAGCAGTAGCCTAAACCAAAAGCATTTAAGCAAGTATCAACAATCAATGGTTTAGATAGCTCAAGCGGGGACCAATGGTCATGATAAATGGAAAGATATCCAAGAGGCTATATATAACAGCAAAACGTCAACAAACAACATCAAAATACACTCAACCAGATGAAAAGAAGCATTCAAATCTAAACCACACATAGCAAGCCAGGTCATCAATCGAAGAGAAAGCACATGCACCAATGGAAGAATTTTAAATTTGTTATAAATAGGGGACCATCTACTACTGTAAAGGGCCGACATTAATAAAAGAATTTAAATATAAAATCATAAAGTACTTTCTATATTAGAGCTCTCTTTATAAACTCATTAATGGAGGAAATGTATAGACTCAATTTAATAGGCCTCTTGGCTAGGTAAGAGTAACTAAATATGGAAAGGACAGTCGACGTAGGGACTTCATCTTGAACCACTGTAAATGTCTCAGTGTTATTTACTTTCTACACTTTACCTTCTCTATATTGGCTATTATGACCCTAAGGTTCAACGTCTTGTAATCTCAGCTTAATTGCAACATGTCTCGGTAATCTCTTTAGCGGTTCAATAATCTAACCATCTTCCGGAGCTATACATTTGGACCTCAGGATGTTGGTGTAGATGAAATTTTGCACTAATATTTTTGGTGTTAGAAGGAGGGCCCCCTCCGCTCTCTTCCAATCGAGCAAATTCAACAATTGAAAACCCTTAATCAAGCATGAAGCCAAAAAGCATCCTCTTAAAAGACCCCTCACTCTTCGACCCAAGATGAAGGAACTGGAGAACTGCTTGTGATTGATGGAAATCAGGCGAACCAAGTAAATCAAGCTGATATTGAGGAAGCTATCGCTTCAGTACTTACAGAAGGTGAATTTCAATAAATGATGCTGAAAATTCGTTTCCGACACAACACAATAGTCATGATGGCAAGGGAAGTAGCTAATATAGGTGAGACTACAAAGAGCAGCAAGTGCAAAAGTCCTTCTAAGAGGCCCTTAACTCTAAGTTCATAAAGGGAAAACTTCGGAGGAAGGCAGGAAAATAGACCAGAAACTCAAAATGTTGAAGCTAAAACTCTAAGATTTAACAAGGATCGAGGAATGCAAGCCTTATTAATAAAATAATCAAAGCAAGTACGGAAGCTTCAAGAGGATCGGTCTAGCCTTGGTGCCAAGATGAAGCTCCGAAAGGTTCAGCCTTTCTCATTAGAAATTATAAGATCTCCTATGCCTTCAAGATTCAGGATACAGAAACTTTATTATGATGGATCTTCCGACCCCAAGGATCATGTCACTTTATACGAGATCTGAATGCAAGCTATGAGATTAAATGCAGATTCTTGCCTATGGCTTTTAGTGGGCCCACCATGAAATGGTTCCAAAGCTATCCACCGAATTCTATTAGCTCGTGAGAACAGTTGACTACGGAGTTCTCGAAACGATTCTTCGCCTCAAAAGATACTGGAACAAAACCGAGTCTACATGTCGACTTTAGACAGGGAGAGGAAAGTCTCTATAGTACTATTATAGCAGGTTTAATGACGTAGCTGCCTGATGCAAGGGCATGACGGATGAGACCAAGTTGGTTGCTATCATATTGGGGATATACAAGAATACCCCATTCTGGGATGATCTACTAAGACAGGAATGCAAGTCCTTGAATGAGTTTTTTTCCAAGCTTGAGGGGAAATCCAAATTGAAGAATCTAAGGGAGTTATCAGAAAGAACCTAGAATGGAATGACAATAACAAAAAGTTCGCCCCGGCCAAAAGATTTAAGAGGGAAATTCAAGTGGCAGAAGCATATCCCTTGACTCATTCTTATTTTCAAGTCTACACAATGACTCAAGGCCGAATGCCGAACCCTTTGATAAGAGGGAAAGCATCAGATGCTAACCAAGGAGGAAATATTGCAGCTATCATCGGCAGAATGGTCATAACACTAAAGAGTGTCGGTTTTGAAGTCTTTCATCAACAGGCTAGTCAGAGAAGGAAAGCTATAAGTTTCCTAAAAAATGATAATACTTAGGGAGCCACTCCAGCAGGAAAAAAAATGCCTAGCCTTAAGCACCGCTCCGAGATCTTTACCAACCCCTTATAATTTTGTTGGTGTCATCTTGGGAGAACCCCACATTACCAGGGCAAGTAATGGAAGTTGGAAGAGATACGTTAATGAAGCCAAAGATGGAAACATCTCGGTGTATGAGATGAAGAGGACTGAGAAATAGCAGAAGTTTAGGCCGGATATTACAATTGGCAACTTTATAAGTGGGATGTTTGTCACCCTCATAATGATCCACTTGTAATTACAGCTCAATTGGACTTTCGAAGGTTGCAAAAATAATGGTAGATCTAGAGCCTCTATTAACATAATCTTCAAGCATGCTTTCAATATGATGAGGTTACGAAAACACACTCATGTCCAGGCATGCACCCATATATGGGTTCAACGATGATGGAGCCATTCCTCTTGGAGAATGAAATCTAATGGTCAAAGATGGAAGTGACCTTAGCTGTAAGATCTTCGAAACAACTTTTGTCATTATGGACATCCCCTCAGTGTACAATACCTTCTTCGAGAGGCCAGCTCTTGACGTCATGGATGGATACGTATCTATTAAGCATTTACTTTTGAAATTTCCCATCAAGAAAGGTGACGGGCTTGTAAGGGAGATCAGTGGATCTTGAGACAGTTGTAATATGCAAGTCTGAACATGATCGATAAACGAAAAACTTCGTCTTATGAGAACAATGTCAAAGTTAACCAAACAACTCCTCTCGAAATTAAGGAAATAGTTAATACCATGAGTTCTAAATCTATAGGAAGCTTTAAGAAACCCTTAAGAATTCTCCCAAGGCAAGAAGATTTCGCTATCGAAGAATTAATTTGCATATCAGGCTTTCGAAGAGAATATAATAAGATAGAATAGGGGCAAAGTAGTAAGTATTTTAAGAGAAAGAAAAAGATTGTTCACACTGTATAAGAAGTTCCAAGGGAAGAAGAAATTGAGATCGATCTTGATCTGAGATAAGGAGCTGAGACGGCTTCAGCAGTCGAGACTCTAGAAGAAGTGTGCCTCATGAAGATGACAAGTTTAAGATAGTTAAGGTAGAAACTTATTTCCATCCTTCTATCCGAGAAGAGCTGCTTTCCTTCCTCAAGCATAACAAAGATGTATTCGCTTGGAATCACGGCGATATTATAGCAATCGAACCCTTGGCCATTTGCTATTGTTTAAATATAGATCCAAAGTTCACTCGCGTAAGGAAAAAAGGAGGTCTTTAGACAAGTTTTGATATGTGGCTCCACAAAAAGAAATCAAAAGGTAACTAAAGAATAATTTCATCTAAGATGTCTACTATCTGAAGTGGATCTCTAATCCAGTATCAGTAAAGAAGTCAAATAGGAAATGAAGGACTTGCATTGACTTTACTGATTTAAACAAATCTTGTCCGAAGGATTACTACCCTTTGCCGAGAATTGATCAATCAGTAGATGCTACCAATGGGCATCAATTGCTTTTATTTATGGACGCCTATTTCGAGTACAATCAGATCCCAGTGTTTAAGTCTGATGAGGAGCATACAAGTTTTATCACCAACGTTAGTTTGTTTTGCTAAAAGGTAATGTCCTTCAGTCTTAAGAATATTGGTTCAATGTATCAAAAGATAGTCAACCGAATGTTTACTAAGCAAATAGGTCAAAACATAGAGGTGTATGTTGATGACATGTTGGTCAAATCTAAGCAATCAGAAAGTCATGTTTTGGATCTAGATGAGACGTTCGATGTTCTCCAGAAGTATCAGATGAAGCTAAACCCTCAGAAGTATACCTTCGTTATACAATCCGGGAAATTCCTAGGTTTTATAGTAAGTGCTGGAGGGATAGAGACAAACTCAGATCAGATAAAAGCTATAACCGACATAAGGGCTCCAACTAATGGAAAGGAGTTAATGATCTTGAATGGAAAGATTGCTGCTTTTAATAGGAACATAAGTCGATCGACCGACAAGTGTGTTCTCTTCAAGCTCTTAAAGAAGCATATTGCTTTCAAATGAAAAGATGACTGCTAGAAATATTCGAAGATCTGCAAAAGCATCTAAGTTCTCCCTCGGTGTTGTCTAAATCGATGGATGGGGAAAACCTGTTTCTCAATTGGCTGCCTTGAATCAAGCCATAAGTTTGGCCTAGTAAGAGATGATAATGGTATCTAGAGACCCTTATATTATGTAAGTAAAAGGCCAGGTCCAACCGAGAAGTGCTATCCTATAATTGCAAAGCTCGCCTACAACTTAATGCTCACAGCAAGAAAGCTTCGGAAATATTTCCAGGCCCATCCTATTAAAGTCCTTAAGGATCAATCACTTCAAAAAGCTTTTAGTAAACCCAAGACTGCAGGAAGGTTAATCAAGTGGGCTATAGAGCTCAGTCAATATGAGATATCATATGAGCCAAGGATAGAAATAAAAAATTAAGTACTAGCTGACTTCATCACTGAATGCACCGATTTCGAACCGAAGTTGAAAAAGAAGACAATAAGAATAAGAAACTCTCTTGGCAAATTTATGTTGACGGAGCCTTAAATGAGAAAAGGGTAGCTGCCGGCTATATCTTAGTAACCTTAGACAACCATCAAATTTACTTTGCAATCAAGCTCGCCTTTTCAACAACCAATAATGCAGCCGAGTATGAATCCTTGATCACTGGATTAAGAATGGCAGTTTCTATCAGAGTCTTAGAGATTCGGGTATACAGCGACTCCCAAATAGTTTTTAATCAAATTCTCAGTCAATATCAGACCCAAGACCAGAGGTTATCTCTCGATGCTAAGCAGGTAAAGCAACTACTTGGAGCTTTCAAGAGTTATCACATAGAAAGCATCCCTCGAGATCGAAATACTAGGTTTGATGCCTTAGCAAAATATGCATGGTCAAAGGATGTAAGAGAATTTAATTTCATCCCAGTTGAGATCCTAAAGAAACCTAGCATATAGGTACCAAAGAAAGTGTTAGTTATAGCATGGGCTCAAACCGCCCGAGGTGAATCTAGGACACTAGTAATAACTGAAGAGAATTGGATTTTTCCATATATCCAATATCCGATTAAGGATATTCTACCTTCGGATGCTGTCAAAGCGAAGCGAATTAAATATAATGCTCCAAAGTTCAGCATTATAGATGGAGTACTCTATAGGGTAGGACTCTCATCTCCATACTCTCAGTGTGTAACGACCTCGGGAGGTCATCTATGAATTTGTGGAGGCCAAAAATTGGCAAAGAAAATACTTAAGAAAGGCTTCTATTGGCCAACACTAAATCATGATGCATTAGACTATGCAAGAAAATGTGATAAGTGTCATCTTAATGCAAAGTGACGAGACCTCCTCCCAGCGAGCTAACCCCAATGACGACTCAATAGCCCTTTGTTATCTGGGGCATCGATCTTATTAGTCCCTTTCCGACTACTAAAGAAGGGGCAAGATATGCCATAGTGGCAATTGATTACTTTACAAAATGGATCGAGGATGAACCTTAGTTACCACAACCTCCAATCAAATAATAAAGTTCGTAATAAAGAACATTGTAACTAGATTCGGTCTTCTGTATAAGCTCATTACGGATAATGGCACTCTGTTCGAGAGCTGAGAGTTTGCAAATTATTGCCAAGATCATGGTATCATTAAGAGTTTTTCTTCGATAGCCCATCCAAAAGAAAATGAGGCCAGAGAGGCAGCCAAAAAAATTATCAAGGCCTGTTTGAAGAAAATATTGGATAAGACAAAAGGCAACTGAGCATATGAATTGCCTTTCGTTCCGACCTCGATAGCTCACACTCTTTTTCTCTAGGTTACGGCTTTAAAGCCATGCTCCTGGCTGAGTTAGAAATTGCCACTCATCGAAGGTATTATAATAATACACAATAGAATGTGAAGCTCCGAGAGGAGTCATGCGATTTGTTGCCCAAACTCTGAGACCAAGCCGCTTTGAGGACAATAGAGTATATTCGGAAGGTGACCTGATCCTACAACTAGAGAGTTCAGACTAGATAGTTTGAGAAAGGAGACCTTGCCCTCCAAAAGATAATGCCAAATGGAAAGGATCCGACATATGGACCTTTCAGCTTGAATTTAGAAAGACTCCTAATAATTCATGACATAATCCATCCAGGAACATATAGATTAAAGAAGCCAAATGGCAATATGGTACATCAAACTTGGAATGTCGAGCATTTGAAACATTATCATAACAAGGGGCATCTACTTGAATAAAAGCTTTATCAGAAGTTCAAGACTCCAGTCTTCTTAAGTTTTAAGCACGATGGCAATATAGTACCTCAGACTTGGAATCTCTTAGCCGTGACGTAGGTATGTCACACGAGACTCCAGTCTTCTTAAGTTTTAAGCATCTCAATCATTTCATCAAACGTTTTAGTCATGATTATGGTCGTGATCAAGTACTAACATGCAACTTTTAAAAAGTGCATTAAATTTTTTTAGCAGTGTTACTTCTGTAATCTAGTAGCATCATGTGAATTTCAAAGACATGCTTTTGCTTTCGGGCAAGTAAATGATTTCGTCTCTCGGAAATTATTTAGCTTCGCCTTTTGGCTATAAAAAAGGTTCCCCCTCTAAGAAAAGTACCAGAGGTAAGAATTTATAGCTTTTAGCAGTAACCTTGTAGTTTCACCTAATAAATAAACCTTTACTAATCTTTTTATTTTAAGCTAAAAAGCATAGTTGTTAGCCATGGTCAAGTAACACCATACACAAGAATAGAATATTGGGTAGATTCCCAATGAGATTATAATATTGGGTAGACTCCCAATAAGAATAGAATATGGGGTAGATTCCCAATGAGATTGGAATATTGAGTAGATTACTAATGAATTTAGAATATTAGGTAGATTCCCAAGAAGAATATAATATTGGGTAGATTGCTAGTGAGGTTAGAATATTGGATAGATTCCTGATGAGATTAAAATATCGGGTAGATTCCCAATGAGATTAGAATATTGAGTAGATTCTCAATGAAGTTATAATATTGAATAGATCCCCAATAATAGTGATCCACGATCGATAGTGTTGTACAAAGAGTGAGTCACAGAAATGACGACCATGCCAAACGAACCTAGTGGGTCGACTCCATAAGAGTTTTGCAAAGCATGATCCTTGACCGAATCATGTCATGCAAAGATTAAGCTATGGTTGATAATACCATGCACGTTGTTGTATAGTGATCCACAGTTGATAGTGTTGTGCAAAGAGCGAGTCACATAAAGGACAACTATGTCGAACACACCTAGTGAGCAACATCCATAGTGTTGTGCAAAAGAGTGAGCTATGGCCGAATCATGTCATGCAAAGAGTGAGCCATGGTCGAATAGTACCATGCATGGTGCTATAAAGTGAGCCACATTCCTAAAATAACAGGCAAATATTGGCATTATACTGCCACTTATAGTTTTCAAACTCGATACCTATGTAAGACTAGATCAAGATGATTGGAACACGGTATCAAAGTATTTTTGCCTTTAGGCACTAATTTCAACTTCCAAAACCCTCTAGAAGAGATTAGATTTTAAATTATTTTCAAAATCCTCTAAAGAAGGTTATATCTTTATAAATTGTCTTAGTGAAGCGTGCTTTCAAAAGCTCTCAGAATACTACTTTGCCCAAAACTCAGGACCAACTTCATGATGGGAATGGAATAAACAAGCCAAGTATTAAGCACGATATGATGTTATTCTTTCCAAATTCCACCTCATATGAGGTGAACTTTGGGAGGCATGTGCTAAACCAAAATTTCTACAAATACAAATTATGAATATTGGAGAGGAAAGTTCCTAGGTTATGATTTCGAGACACATTGTTTGGTTTCCAACAAGAGCTTAAGCACCATACTTAGTATCTGAGAGCATGTAGTCCAACAGCTTGAGTCAAAGCATCGATCCAGATCAAGGTCATTGTTAGAAGCTTAGCCGAAGGCAGCAATTACCTGAACCAAAAGCATTTCAGCAAGTATCAACAATCAATGGCTCAGATAGCCGAAGCCTATACCAACAGT
Source organism: Allium cepa (assembly GCA_030765085.1). Taxonomy (NCBI): domain Eukaryota; kingdom Viridiplantae; phylum Streptophyta; class Magnoliopsida; order Asparagales; family Amaryllidaceae; genus Allium; species Allium cepa. Next base: position 206,106,456 of record CM060941.1, on the reverse strand, counting down.
CAGGATAAAAGGAAATTTCCAAGAACCTATATATAAAAGCATCACATCAATAATCCATGTCAAAATGCACTCAACCAGATGATGATAAGCATTCAAATCTAAGCCGCACATAGCAAGAAGGGTCATCAATCCAAGAGAAAGCACCTGCACCAGTGGAAGAACCTTTAATTTTCTATATAAATATAGGACCACCTGCTATAGCAAAAGGGCAGACACTAAAAAAGAATTGAAATATAAAATCATATTATACTTTCCTATATTAGAGCTCTCTCTCTTTACAAACTCATTAATGGCGGAAATATATAGACTCGATGTAATAAGCCTCCTAACTAGGTAAGAGTGACTATATAAGGAAATGACAATGGACATAGGGACTTTCAGCTCGAACCACTATAAGTCTCGGTGTTATTTACTTTCTATACTTTTCCTTTTCTGCATTGGCTATTGCGATTCTAAGGTTCAAAGTCTCGTAACCTAAGTGTGATTGCATCACGTCTTGGTAATATCTTTGTCGGGTTTAATAATCCAACCGGCTTCTGAAGCTATACCTTTGGACCTTGGGATGTTGGTGTAGATGAAATTTTGCACTAACAATGTTCATGCTTTTCATTATCATTCATGTTATGTTCATCATTTATGTATTTTCATTCATATTATATTTAGTGTTATTTGTGGTTTCTGCACTGCGATTGATGCTGTATATATTATTATTCATTGAGTTGTCTCATCTCTCACTGTAGTTGTGTTGTGCAGATATCATTCATTAAGTTGTCTTCTCTCACACTGTAGCAATTTCGACAATTATCATTCAGTGACTTGTATCATCGTCTATTGTAGCTATGTTGTGCAACTTTTGTTAACGACATGTTTTATCTTATACTATTGGAACGAACGTTGTGCTTGTGTTTATATGATATTAATTTTTCTATGCACCATAGTATTATAAATAGCATCCTCCTAACATTGAGTTATACATAAACTTTTCATCCAATTTAAATATAGTATGTCAATATGGTGGACTGCAGTCACACTTCTTCGCCTTCTTCATACTCATATGAAGGTCTTTTAAGTCACAAACTCCCTCTAAATCTTTCATCTCCTCAACCACCGACAGAGTGGTATGCGAAATACAGGAATGACACTACGAAGACCTAAGGGAGTATAAAAGAAAGGAACAGGAGTGTCAGTTAAGAGAAAATGGAAGAATACTTGGAGAACAACGTAGAAGTAGGCACAGAGGACAGAAACTTTGTAATCAATAGACTGAAAGAGAATCAAAGGTTAATTCTCCTTTGATCTTTTATGTCTATGGAGTTATGGTTACGAATTCCATCATAAGAAGCGGAAACAATATTAGATGGCACCACCATAGACTCTCCAATTTTCCAAATGGTTGTGGGTTATGGCAATGGATTAATGATCCATTCCCTCGACGAACCATAGAATATACCACCAAACTTGAAAAATAAATTACAGTGCTTTTGCAATAGGCTATGTTCACTAGAATTTCATGGTGGTCATAAACAGAACTAAACTACAAAATCTAGCCTCGTTGATGTATCTTAATGTATGTCCGTGTTTGTTCACGTATGCTTATGTTTTGTATGTTTAAGTATGTTTATATATATGCTGATGTATGTTTATATATGTTTATTTATGAATTTGTTTTATATAACTATCTATTATAACTAACCCACAAAACAAATATAGCCCATAAAATACAAAGAACGCACATAATGCATGGAAATACCTGGAACAAATACAATGCGAAGAAATACATAAAATAATGAAATCACTCAAACTGTCTAACCCTAGATCATACACAGCATGACCAGCGAAGGTAGTATGAGGATCTATAAAATACAAAGAGTTAAATATTGATCTACAAATCTGAAGCACGTCTTCATGTTCCCCTTTGGCTATAATTTTCCAATATAATTGACATACTCTAGTAAGTACTTCTAGTATCCAAGTTTCATCTTCTTAAGCTATAATTTAGATGGTTGTTATAGCTTCATTAACGGTAGCCCAAAATTCTTCATCAACCTCCATTTTCACGTGTCTTGGACTGGCTTGTATATAAGCTTTAATCAATACTAAATAATCATAAGGAGTCCAAGTTTGATTTGCTAAACATGTTGAAAAACTAACTCAACTGTACTATATTATTATTGAAGCTAGGTACTAGGACTACAAAGATAGTTTTCTACAAAATTGACATCATGATTCAGAGTACCATTTTCATATTATATAGTGCAACATCCCCTACTTGAAGGTCCAAAACTAACGAGTATGGATGCTGCAGTCATATATAGTTATTAATCCTCGGCAACCAAATACAGTAATGTTAGATACATAAAACACAGAAACACATGAATATGGGAATTTTTTTTGAAAACATCAAACATGTTCCGCATTTCATTTCGAAACATTTCAAATTTGTTACATAATCCAAATAAGAGAACCAGTTCAAAGAAAATATATTTATTATAACATATGCCAAGAGCAACATATGAAGATGCCTCCTTGGATGATCAGAGTATATACATAAGCAATTAAACAACTTTGTCTTTATAATAACAACACCGCGGAATCAAAATAATGGAGAACTCTAAGTGGCTATCATGCCTCCTGCACGTCTCCGAAAGCTTATTCGTCTAAAGAGGTACCTGAAAACCTCAACTCTCAAACTACTCAAAATCAATTGAGTACTCGAGAGTTTAAGGGGAAAACATAAACTTTGAGTTAGACATAAAGCCTGATATGAATAATAATCTACCATCTCAAACCATTTAGATATCTAGCGAGACCATGCCGCTTACCAGAGTGAGTTTTCCCCTCATTAGTATCCTAAAACCTTTATAAAACCATATACTGTGCTCCTACATCCACAATGGTTAAAACATCTCAAAACAATATGATGATATGCAAAATAAGTAAATCAATTCAGGATTACCCATCCCCATTCATTTTGACTATCTATCTCAGTTATAGTTTTTAGGGTTACTATTAACCTAATAGTTTTCATGGGTTTGCTAATGACCTGTTTAATGTTTAAGGACTCCCTGTCTAGTTATATAGTTTTCATGGGATCACTAAGAACCTGTTGGCCTCTACCAATATTTTACTGTTTCATGGTTTATCCCTGAGCCTATTGGTAGTGCCAATATCTTTTCTTTTATCCTAGTTTTCATGGGTTGACTAGGAACCCATTGACTTCTATTAATATCTTATAGTTTTCATGGGCTAACTACAAACCTATTGGCATATGCTAATATCAAATCATAGTTTTCATGGGCTAACTATGAACCTATCTTCCTGACATCTTCATTTATACATAGTTTTCATGGGCTTACTATGAACCTATTGGCCCCTGCCAACATCTTTTAATTAGTTTAATTTATATTCACTAATGGGTCAACCTAGCTGGTTATTCTGCATTTCCCCAAATTACCGTTATGGGTTCATTACAATGTGAATATACATACACACACATATATATGTATGTATGTATTTGAAGAAGCAAACATAATAACATAACCATTCTACTCATGTGGGTTTAATATCCTTGAAATTATTTTCACATGAAACATGGTTAATCCCTCTAACCTAATATTTTATCAAGGAAAGCTTCTTTTTGAAACCATTTCAAAATTTCTTTACTTAGCCATGGGTTTTTCATTTAAAATGAGATTGGGTTATTTGTTTTGAAAACCTAAGGCTTTTGAAACCTTCAAAACTTTGCTTTCAACCTCACTAGATAACTTTCTTCGAAAGCATATAAATCTCTTTTCCAAACATTAGGCCCCTACCTTTCGAAGTACTTTAAAACCTCTCTTTCAAAACCTTTTGAATGTAATAAAATATTACTTATTAACTCTTAGAAGCATAGCTTCGAAACCATTGAAAGTGCCCCTTTTGAAACCTTTGAAAGTACCCCATTTGAAACCTTTAGAAGTATCCCTTCTAAAACCATTGAACGTCCCTCTCTCGAAACCATTGGGTTTATATTTTAAAACATCATTTAAGTCAAAGTGAATATAAATGGAAGTATATCTTTCAAAACCATTTTTTATCATATAAATGTATTGGGGAAAATTTGATGGCGTCGACATCATCCTTTCAAAAACTTTAAAAACTTTAAATATTAAAGGTTAGCATCGAAACCACCTTTAGAAGCCATTGCATTTGAAACCCTTACACCTTTTGAAAGCATTTAGGAAGTGGCTTATCATAAGTTTAAAACAAAGACAACCCTTCAAAAGCATTGATGACTTTAATACACTTGAAAGGCAAAGAATAACGGCTGGGTTTTGACTTAGTTGGAACCACTACTTTTGAAAGCATCATTTTATAAATAAAGAAACCCAATCGAAAGCTTAAACTTTAAAACATAAGATGGAAACCCTTTTCGAAAGTTGTTTTAAAAACCCCTTCGAAAGCATCTGTTTTGACTTCTTCGAAAGCTTTTATGAAAATCAGGAAGTCGCTTAATATTTGAAAACAAAACAAATGTTTCGACCCCATTAGAACCAAATGCTTTTGACACCATGCCTTCTGCTTTCCCTTTAATCCACTACATACTATCAATGTAATACTTTGTTTATTGGTTTAAGCCTGGGTTGGTTTCAACTGAGTCGAAGGGATGCTATGAGTCAAAAGGTACTTCTAATAAAGGCGGAACATGCTTTTCTAATTAAAAGCTGATTAGTGCCAATTGAAGCAAATTCTAACTAACCTGCCTACGTGTAAACATGTAATTGGTTACCTCAACCTTTTGAATTCTTTACCAAAACAACTGCCGCTTAATTTCAGATCTAAACCAAGGTTAATTTAACAAATAAGCCCTTCCATTAAACAAAAAAATAATCCAATTATGTCCTTCCTTCTAAAAAAATTCAATTTTCGTAGTAAATTGATTAGGAAAAATCCCCAAAAATAATAGAAATTCCCTTTCATCATGTTATCTAACATATTTAAATTTCAGATCCAAATTCTCAATATAATTTCTGAAATAAATTTCTAGACCCAATCAACCATATTTTCATTTGAAAGTTCATAACAATCTTTCCATAGCTTGGAAAAATACAAAATTAAAATCCAACTCCAAAATCATGTTTTACATAATATATAACTTTTCCATAGCATTCAAAAATCAATTTCAATCGGTTTTGCCCTAAAACCGCATAAATCCTCATTTAATCAATCTTGTTTAAATCAAAAAAATTATAATTCGAGCATATCGTCATCCAAAACATCATAGAAACGAATTTAATCTTAAATTCGAAAACATATGTTTATAAAAAAATGGAGATGGTATAAATTATTATTCACCTTGATCGAGATAAGGAGATTGGATTGAGATTAAGATTTATTTCCCCTTCTTTAATTCCTTAGCTTGATTTGAATTTCTCTTTCTTAAAAATGGCCGACTCCACTTTGATTTACATTTATGTTTTATGTTTTTGTAAAAATGAGAAATAAACATGAATGGTATAAGGAACGGAAATATATATGAGGGTTATGGTAACATGTGCGGCTAATTCCTAATATGCCCTTATGTAATTTAATTAGCTTAGAATTCATTCTTAAGCCCATTTAATTAGTTAATCTAAGACAGCCTTCTTATCATTCATTCAAATCTCAATCCCCTTATCACTATAATTATTTACATTATTCTATTTAATTTATCAAATTAAATATCATGAATAATGTTATAAAAAATTAGGGGTATTACATATAGTTTTGATGGATCTTGGATTTAATGATGATTCCGATGGACCTGATGATGCTTTTAAATTATTTGGATCGAATTGGGATTACAATGAATTGGATGAGATTTTTAAACAAAATGAGATAAAATTCCTCTTGGATTAAAGCAGGGTGATTCATTATGATTACTGGAAATGGTTAGGAGGAGTATAATGATGATTTGAAGCTAATTGGAAGTGCCTTATGACCAATGGATAGTCAAAAGCTGTAAGAACCATTTATTAATGACATGATCCCGATAAAGGTGGAGATTTGTAGTTAAACAGCGATTGAAATTCCATTGACGATGATCAAAAAGTTCAATCGACAATGATAGACAGTCAGAAGCGGCGACGTGTTGATTTGCAATCAAGCGCATGCATGTGTATATATGTGATATGACCCGCTCTTCTAATATCCTGAATCAATGTCGAATGAAAATATCCGACTCCTGAATACCACAAAAGACAATTCGTTAGGGTAAAAATTAAAACAAAACACCATACCAAGGCACATCGATCGATACTGACAGTAGAATAATAATATAAAATATACTAAATATACATGAACATAACAAGATAAGAAATATATAAGAGATTGTACTGATGGGAGTAACTAGTAATAATATCACTATAGAAAGTTCGAATATTATATCTAATACAACAAGTCTCATATATAAATAGAATATCTATAACTACTACATCATCAAGTACATATCCAAAGTATCGACTTCACCTCCAAAGTGCTCCAACCGACCTGAAAGGGTATCCCCAAAAACACTTGGCTTCCAAACTAGTCGAACGAGTACTTGAGAGTTGTCATGACATAAATAGACAAAGAAAAACGCAGGTCAGACTCAAAGCTTGGTATGAGGGGATTATCATAAAATACTACATATCAAACTATGCGCAACTAAACAGGAAACTACTCAAGTGTAGCTGGTCCTCTCTACAAATATGGCTATGGGATAATCCAGATTTCCCATAAGTAAGTAAAGTAAATCCAACTCATAGACATGGAATCATACCATAACTTGTTATTCTCCTGTCATCAATGAGTCATCACAACTAAGAAATGTGACTGATACGTAATAGTGTACCATGATAAAGGTAACCCTATATACAAATGTAGAGTAATATAGACATCACAATAATACTAACGACATATTAATATGTACACACACATAATGGTAAATTAAAAATAAAGAATAAATTAATACCCATCATTACTGATGGGTGGAGTCTGCTACGGCAATTAATTGATTAAATGATCCCTATCGAAGCATCTGAAATGCCAAACAAATACAACGATATAACAGTGCCACTAACATAGCACCTACGTACTCAAAACCCTAATATAAATATCTTATAACTAATACCCATCTTGAATTGTCATTAGCTACAGAAAAGACCTATTGAGAGCCACAACTATGTTGTCTATTCTTCTCAAAACCAACACCTCAAAAGAAGTTAGCCTTTAGGTCCTACAGCAACACCGAAGAGTACTATAGAGCAGTACATGACCTACTCTAGTTTGGCATTCTAATCTCTCTCTAACCCTACTTTAGGACCACATCTACAGGACGTATACCTCAAGGATATAATGGATTCCTTTTACAAAGCCGATATCATCCGATTGTCTATAGATAGAAAGTTTGGATTCAGGTTACCCCATGTACACCCTTCCTACTCGTATACACAACATCAAAGTATTGTCATCCCTATGTGGATCGTGATTCATTTTTGATGTGCCTCGCACTACCTGGTTTCCCCAAGTTGGTCATACCAGATCAATATATATAAATTGCTCAAACCGTGCATCTATAGTTATATATATCGCTTGAACCACATATTTGTATATATGTATAATATATTTCATTTACTATTAGATAATGCCAAGTTAGCACATCGAACTATATATATATCTGCTTGAAGTGCATATCGATAAATTATGTTGAATAGACATTAGCTACCATAGAGATATGGAGAGCCACAAATATATTATTCCTAAAAAACCAATATCTCAAAAGAAGTTAGCTTGTAGGTCATGTCATAGTGCCCAAGATTACTACGAAACAGCAAATGACCAACTCTAGATTGGTGTTCTGATCTCTCATTGTCCCTCCTTCGAGACCACATGTCCAAGTCATTCACCTTAATGGTACAATGGTGTAACAACCGAGATTTTCAACCATCGAAAATCGACACTAATACGTCCACTGTATTGCATGCCGAGCAATTGAATGTCGAAAAACCCGATTGTTAGGAAAAAAGAAAGAAGGAAGAAGATAAGAAGAAAACCAAATAAAATAGAACCTTATAATGAAATGAATAATCTATAATATAAAAAAAATCTTTACACAAAATAAACTGTAATGTATGTATATACAGACATCAATCAGAGTGCACTAACTTATTTCAGCCCGGACAGTAATAACAGCTCATCCTTACAATTGCTGATAAATACAATAATGAGTACAATGAAAAATAACCATGTACGTGGATACGTCTCCGAGCTTCTATCTCGTCTCCTGAAGCTCTAAAGCATCCAGACTAGTGTGACATATGTGCGGTCTGAGTCGAGAATTATAATAAAATATACCTGAGTCAGTCTTGAAAACCGATGTGAGAAAAACACACCCGACTAGATTTTAAAGTTATAAAAATCATTGAAAATCAAAAGTATCTCGTAAAACCATACCGCACATAAACACGAACAAAGTTTTATCTTACGATGACCAAAACATTTTCTATAGAAAATCCATTGATATTACAATAATGTCTAAGGGTGAAAATAATAATAATCAAGTAGGTATGATGCTTATGCGTGTACATTACATATTAGGTGTATAATCAAAAACTGATAACCCTCGTTTGCTAATTGTGTAGGATTCCATGGAGGTGTCCTTAGTACTTCGAGAATGATCGTCCTACATAAGGATCAAAGATATCCTTCCAAAGCAGCATATATCCTTAGTGATGTACCATAGGAAAAATATAGCTGGTCTCGCTAAGACTGAATGCATCGCCCCATGCATGCATAACAACTGTAAATAACATCTAGGTGGAGTCGACTGTACCCTACGGGTTTGTCATGCCTCCTACCTCTGGTTTTAGTCATTAATGTTGTGATATGTCTGGCGTTCCAGCTCATGCACTTTCATCAAAACCGATCATGGAATCCTATATGGATTCCAATACCCCAATGGGTCTCAGAATCACACATGGATTCCCATATCTCAAATAGATCTTGGAATTACACATAGATTCTCATATTCCAATGGGTCTTGGAACTATACATAGATTCCAACATCTTAATATATCATGAAACTTCTCAATAAAATTGTATATGGTTTTGGAGTAGTTATGATTTTTGAGTCTTCTCTTATGAGTATACTCTTCCACTTTCCTAGTGCTAAAGGCCAATCGTTGATTTTCTAGAATGCACGATACCGGTTCTTTAGGAAATAATCAGACAATACATAAGTGCAGGGATCACCTCCTAATGTTTAAGTGGACAGAACTCCTCATCATTTGTCCTAGAAGAAAAAATGAGGTTTTACATAGTATAATACCACCGACAATAACTGTACCATATAATTTCTATGTTCTCCTAGATATTTCCAGAGTTAAAATCCTTCGGTGTTAAGTAGGGAATATTTCGGTACCACCAAAATTAAGAAGGATTACATATTTAGGCCAGGTTTTTGATAGTCGGTTATTTAACTATCAACAAACACATATCTAAATCAAGGATATATTCCACATGGGAAAATCAACATTGGTTAAGCACATAAGTAACCACTATCCTCATTAATTAAAACCACATTGTAAATACTTGTATCAATATATTTTTACAAAGATTCATTCACAAATCATTATATTTCAATAATTAGAAAATATCTATGTACTTATCTCCACGATGTGTGTGTGTGTATTCACAAACCAGGAAAGATTTCCCCTTTATACGATACTAAAACCATTTATGAATTCCTTATAAATCTCGAAAAAACCCATTTATAGAACTATTTTATAAACCTCTGAAGCTGTTTGTAAACCCTATATAGAAACCCCTTATAAAACTAACCTCCATTTCCAATTATAAACTCTTGCATAAATTCTAAAACATCTATAAACTCTTCATGAATTTGTAAAATTATTTATAAAACTCTTCTTATAAATCTATAATTCATTTCCTAATTTTTTTTATAAATATCTAACCGTTTATAGAACTCTTTCACTTTGTAAATAACCACCCTTAAGTCTTTAAACCATTTTATAAACTTCCCTTAAAAATCCAAGTTCGTTTATGAAATCTATTTTTGAATCTTGAAAAGATTATAAATAAATCCTAATCATTTACCTTAGAACACTATTATATAATAGTAATTACTAATAATAAACATTATAAATAATAATTATTAACTTTGAAGCATCTTAAAAATAACAATTAATAATTCGAAACATTATAAATAAAACAGTTGATATTCTTACCATTATTATAAATAACAATATTAAATTTCCAAAATATTATTAATAATCGTTATTATTAATTTCAAACTATATTATAATTTTAAATAATTAATTTTTCAAAATATTTAAAATACTGATAAATAACCTTGATGTAATATAAAATATAAATTAATAACTTTTAAAATGATATTAAATAAAACTAAATAACCTTTAAAATAATATTAAAATAAAATAAATAACTTGGAAAAAGATAGAAAATTGATTGAAATAAAAATAGAAATTAAGTCCTTTGAAACAAAATATTTATGAAACCCAATTTCAGATTTAAAATCGTCAAAACCCACTTCCAACTTAATTGGTAATTTATAGTATTTTTAGAATACTAATGAGGCCAATAGCTAACAAACGCATAATCAATATCAATATTGATTTTCTATCACTATTGGATTTGAGTTGAACATATAACAATGTCATGCCCATAGATTTAACAAACGGATTTGATAACAATCATACAACAAGAATATTGTTGAAAACATTTCAATAAAGACGAGAAATTCCGTTGGATCCCTTCAACCTTTTCCACAGCAACATAGTTCACATATATTAACACGTGTGCATGCACACACACATGTGTATGTAAATAAAATCAACAATGGTGAGGAATTCTATTAGATCCCTCCAACCTGTCCCACTGCAACACATACAATATAACCAAATAATATAAATCAACTGCTTCAAGGTAGGACTCGTATGGAAAGGGTCATCCGCTCTCACACGGAACATAATATGGTCTCATCCACTCTAGAGGAGGGAATATATCCTAACCTACAATATAAACTAGTAAATCATCCAAACAGTCAATAACAATCAACAATAAAATCTCCATATATCCAATAAACAATTTTATTGGCTATTAATATTTATGATTAACCAAAAAGGTGAGATTAACTCACCTGAATTTGCTGTTGTCACCGAGGCATTTCAATTTGGAACTAAAATTGAACGACGTCAGGTTTTAGCTCAAATTTTAGCTATCTCCAAATTCGACCAAAACAGTTCCATCACGAAGCTAACGTCCATACGAGTGCAATGCAATAAACAGTGTTTGAATCTGACCTTGTATGAAGGAGTTATTATTTTCAAAGTTCTAAACATTTAATTAACTAATTTAAATAAAAAATTCATAAAACCTTACCCAAACCAGCATCTACTCCCTTCTTCTTCTTCCCCAACTTCCCTTCCACCATTCTAGTAAATGAAAACGTGCACAGTGTGCACGTGCACCGCCTATATGCTCCACCATCCAACGACCCGAGACCACCAATGCACACGCCTTCCCTTCCTTATCTGATTGCACACCATTACCCTAGCTGAGGTCATTTGAAAAGAAGCTCGACCCAAAACCCGCTTGTCAAAAATACGTCCAGGTCTTAATGCCGTGACATTTTTTGACATCGTCCCTCGCTAACTTTTGCAAGTTGAAGCACTACTCCATCTTGATCACAACACCAAACTCTAACTCGCCTATCGACGCTCCATGTTCCGATGATCGTCAACCCTATTTTTGAACACCGAAATTTGTCATCATAGAAACTCACCGAAACTTCACCAAAAATAACACTCCATATGAACTCAACGGCGCTGACGGGGTCGAGTAATTCTTCCCAGATCTAGAGAATTTAATTTATGGAGTTTCTTAACATATATTCCTTCTAACTGTTTAAAGGCAATAACTTGAATGTTTCCCAATGAAATCTTGATCCGTCGATTTTTAAAAATACTATGCATTGATACGAACAACTTTCGTTCACATCATTTTGGCTAATTCTTGATAGTTTGGGAGAGATTGATTTTTGAAGTTTTGATATGGAAATAAAAAGCTCTATTTCTTAAGAGTAGCACGATATATAAAGGAAACTGAAGCAAGTATGGGAGATAACGTGGAGTGCGGGCTTTATTCGTGGGCATGTATGGCTTGGTGATGGAATGAATAGTGTAGGATATGGGTATGGTAATTATGTATATTATATTATTTTACTCTAAAATATTCAACATAACATACCCAAAAATTTCGAACCCCAAACGAGACGTGCCTCCTGGCATTCTATATGTAATACTCCTATTCCGAATACACTGAAACTAGTCTAAGGCCTAATTCGATCATATGCAGAAGATAGCTTTTCAAACTATTATCCCGCCTTTTGGCAAGGCCGTGATATCATCGACTTGGCTAGGAACGGATGGCTATCGGCTTTAGGAATCGATTATATATGACACTATGGACAAGAGTCAGGAAAATCCGGAGTGGGTCCCAATCAAGGTGCAATTAGTATGGAGGGACTGACATAGTTCTACGAAGTTACAATTCAAATTTCAAGGCGATCGAAGTTCATACGCTCGAATTATGGACAAAGCAAAGATTATATGAATCGATCAGGAACGATCCATAGAAAAGCTCAAATTAGCGAAGATCAATCGATATCTCAAAATCCATAAGGCCAATCCACCTGAATTTTTTAGAGCATTAATATATTGAAGAGTGGAGCCAATAAATACGATCGCAGGTCGAAACCTTGAGATATTAAGATAGCCGATCGTTTTAATCCAATCATTTTTGCCGATCCTTCATAATGATCGGCGTAGCCCAAATAACATCTCAAATATTATAAGGGTTGATCCATATCTCATGATCTACAACTCAGAACAACTTCATATTTTAGGTGCAAGTTCAGGAGGCATATGGGACCCCCCAAAAATGATCGCACATCATTTGGAGGCAAAAATGACGATTGTCTTAACTATAACAGATCATGCTTAAACATCGAGTTAGGGCCACCGATCGTTTTGGTGGGCTCTATGGATAAAATGAGTTGCCGAAATCTTAGCGAAATATCTCGTCGTCTCTTCCTATAAATACAGGCCTTTTGGTTCATTTTCAGGATCTTTACGCAAATTATTACTATAGACTCCATTGTAATCAAGCACTTGCTATCTTCTACTGTTGTAATAAGATTAAAAAATGATTAATAAAGGATAATCTTCAAAGTGGAAGTAGGCGTACAACATCGAACCACTATAAACTTCAGTGTCTTTGATTACTGCTTATTCTCTATTGCTTACCTATTCATCTACGTAGTTTAATTTTATTTTTCTTCACTTACTTCTCAACGAAAACTATTCTTTGGTATTTGTGACTAATTTAGTTACAAACATTTTGATGCTTTCATTGAGAGAGCTTGATTCTCAGTTTATTAGGATCCCTTTATTGCTACTAGATTGGATAAATTCCCCAAAGGAGATCTGCAATTATCTTCAAGAAGTTGCCACTACTAATTGGATTTGTAGAAATCTAAGCATGGCTATCAGTAATGGTGAGACATACTAGATCCACTTCTCAGAACGTGGAAGGAAATTTGAAAACTAGCATTCAACAAAGAGACCCAAGCAGTCAGCTAACAAATGTGAATGCTGATTCGATTGAAGTTCATAATTCAACCGACTCCATTACGAGAGCTGAATTCCAGAATCTGATGAGAGAGATAATGATTGGCCATCAAGAGTTAAATCAATAGACCTAGGCCAATATCAACCTAATGAACCAACTTAGTCAACAATAGCGGGGAAAAGCTAGGAAGGACCCCACTCCTTACTCGGCATCGGAGAGCTCTAGTTCGTCGAATAGGTATCATAGACATAGGTGTCGCAGAACAAACGAATATCATGTAGAAACTTAAGGGCGTCAACAGGCAGACCATTATGGTCTGCCAGGAATGATTAGTGCTGATCCCTTCGCTAGAGAAGGGAACTAACCTATGCACGCTGGGATTCAAACGAGGGCTGCTACGGATGATTTGAATGATGGAGTTCTGTTAAATGTTGACCAAATGCTTCCCCGGAATAGTGATGAAGTGAATTTACGAGATGCACATTGGGAAGATAGTGAACCAAGAAGGCGTGAGATGGCCCACCGGCATAGACCAGACCATTCACGCGAGGTGGAACATGACCACTACTTGGTACTAACCATCTAAAAACTGGACTTGTCTGCAATGGTCAGATAGTTAATAAGATAGAGCCATGGCTTGACTAACGATGACTGGGAAATCCCAAGAAGCCATACCCCATTCACTGATAATGTCCTGCATGCAGCATATCCAAGGAGGTTCAACATGCCATCGATGCCCAACTATAAGGGAAAAACCGACCCTAGGTAGCACATCATGAGATATGAATGACTAATGGATTCCGCACAAGCGGATGATGCAACCAAGTGTAGATGTTTTCCCATAACTCTCTTTGGAATAGCGACAATGTTGTTCGTAAGCTACCCCCACAATCAATATTTAGATTTGATGATTTGGCAAACAAGTTTATGGAGCAGTTTCGGATGCATGCAAGTCGTCCCAAAGATGCGGTGTCCTTTTCCAATGTGATACAAGCTCCAAGAGATTCGTTGAAAGATTATTTGGAGAGATTTCATACAGCTGTTATTGAGATCAATAATCCGAATGACCATCCGATACTCATAGCCATGAAGGGAGGGATTGATTGAAAGTTTGACTTTGGCAGTTGATTAGCGGTAAGCCGCCCGCTACATTGGAGTGATTTTACGCAAAGGCGGCTCAGTATTTGAGAAAGGAGGAAGCTAGGTCCTCCAGAAAAAAGCATGTTGCGGGATCAAGTGAAGAGGGAGTATAGAGTAACATTGCAATAGAATAGTCTAATGACAGTTCTGAAAAAGTCTAAATGAATGTCCAGAATAAACCAAATAAGCAAAAGGGAGGCGGAGGTAGGAACCAAGAACGAAAGAGGGATTCTGGAGGTGGGAAGCCTAGGATTCTGATGTATTATATTTGCAAGCTGTTGAACACATCCCTGGAGAGTATCTATCTGTCTACTTGTAACACCTTGCAGTATAGGAAGCTGCCTCCAAAAGAATCAGCAGAGAAGTAGAAACAGATTGGGAAATATCATCGGTTTCATGAGTGTTATGGCACAGTACAATTGAATACATGCATCTTTCGAATGTAATAGAAAAAAATATTCATGAAGGGAAACTACAATAGTTTATGAAAACCTAACAGGATGGTGGGCATGGGACATCTGACCGCAATCAAGGACAAGCGCCGTGTAGGGATGAGGATCCTACGTGGATTGGTGGAAGACTGGTGATAAATACAATAGTCGAAGGACCACACTCAGCAGATAAGAGTCGGTAAGAGATGGAGTGCTATGCTAACACGATTAGGCAAGTGGATTTTGAATGCTGTTCGACTACGGAAGATGAAGCTTCGGCAAAACAACAACGTGTGATAAAGGATGATATTGTGTTTAGGAACAAAGATGTAGATAAGGTAGAGCTTTGATGATCGATCTAATGGTCATTTCGACCATGATTGGCCCCACTTTGGCGAGAAGGATATTAATTGAAGTTCAATAGATATAATTTTCAAAAAAGCTTATGATTAGATGAGGATGGAAGCTAAAGATTTAAAACAGTCTAAAGCTCACATACATGGTTTTAACAGTGTTGCAACTGAAACTGTTGGTTATGTCGAGCTAACCATGGAGTTAGGAGAAGGTGAACGAAGGAGAGTGCGGATCTTACCGTTTGTTATTTTGGATGTTGACTCTCCATGCAACGTTTTTTTGGATCGACCAGCCCTAGCGAATTCCAGCTAGCTCTTGCCCCATGGTGTTTGACTTTGAAGGTTCCAACAAATGATGGTGTTGGAATTGTTCATAGCGATCAGGTGACTAGACATGCCTATTATGCAGCTGAGTCAAGGGATGCTTGGCGCAAAGAAAAAGGTAAGGGTGTGGAAAAAAATGTCCGCATCCAAGCTACCGAAGATTGACAACTAGCATAAGAGCCTTGGCTTGGGCGCCATAGTCTATTCTATAGATATATAGATTCGAGAGATGACGAAGAGGAGCCCAAAGAGACTAAGGCTGCACCGTGGAGTTGATGATTGATATCATGGTCAGCCATGACAACCCATCACAAGTCCTAAAGATTGGATCACAGCCAAGCCCCCTGATGATGAAAGAATTGCTGGTTTTCTCCAAGCAAATCTAGACGTGTTCGCTTGGACTCACTCTGACGTGTGTGGAATCTCGCTTTCCATTGCGGGTCATGCATTGAATATCAACACAAAGCATGTCCCAGCAAAACAAAAAAGACGCAGCATGGATCTGGAGAGTTTTTTGCTCTAAAAAAGGAGGTAGATAGACTCAAAGGCAACCGGTTTATCCACGATGCTCTCTACCCTAAATGGGTATCTAATCCTGTACTTGTGAAAAAATCGAATGGAAAATGGGGAACATGCATTGACTATTCATATTAGAATAAGACATGTCCAAAAGATAGTTTTCCCCTTCCGAGGATCGACCAGCTAGTGGATTCAACCGTAGGACATGAATTGCTATCTTTCATGGATGCATAGTTGGGATATAACCAAATCCCGATGCATATTCACGATCATGAGCACACCAGTTTCATTACCAATGTTGGATTATACCGCTATGTAGTAATGCCGTTTGGAATAAAGAATGCAGAAGCGACTTATCAACGCTTAGTCAATAGGATGTTTAAAGATTAGATTAGAAACGATGGAAGTGTATGTGGATGATATGCTCGTGAAGTAACGATGATCAAGCGACCACATTAGAGACTTGGCAGAAATGATTGACATCTTCCGACATTACAAGATGAAAATTAATCCTTTGAAGTGTTCTTTTGGTGTTGCATCAGGGATGTTCTTTGTGCTTTATTGGTAATTCCCGTGGAATAGAAGCTAATCCCAAGAAGATTTAGGCTATCCGCGATATCCAAGCTCCAAGGACTATTAAACAAATACAGTGGGAAAGTTGTTGCCTTAGTCGATTTATTTCCAAAGCTACTGATAAATGAATTCCTTTCTTTGATTTGATTAGGAAAGTAAAAAGAAACTTCGAATGGACATAGGATTGTAAAGACGCATTTCAAGATTTGGTGAATCATTTGGAGAGACCTCCCATCTTGTCAAAGCCAGTGGATTATGAAGATTTGTACATTTATTTGGCTGTACCGGCATACCCCATAAGTGTTACATTACTTCGTGAGGAGGATCAGATCCAAAGGCTAGTGTATTACTTCAGCAAACGACTAACGGGAGCTGAAAGGAACTATCCGAAAATAGAAAAACTAGCATACCGCTTGCCGATTGCATCACGAAAGCTTCGTCCATACTTCTAGGCACACCCGATCAAAGTTCCAAGAGCTCTGCCGACAGAAATCATGCAAATAGACAGCCCATGGCCATTTGCCATGGGGGTATAGACATTATCGGTTCCTTACCGATCTCTAAAGGTGATGCAAAGTACGCTATCGTCGCAGTTGATTGCTTCACCGAATGGGTCAAACTAAAACCTTTAGCCACGATCACAACCGAGAAAGTAATCAACTTTAACGTCTGAAACATCATATGTCATTTCAGTCTACTACAGACTATTTTAACAGGTAATGGAACTCAATTCGACGGTGTCGAATTCAAAGACTTCTATCAGAGGTATCGTATTGAAAAGCGGTTTGCAGCGGTTTCTCACCCTCAAGCGAATGGACAAGTTGAAGCTGCAAACAAAATCATAAAGTCCATTCGAAAAGGCTATAGGCAGGTGGGTGGATAAACTTCCTACAACACTATGGGCTTACAGGACCATCCACAAGTCCACAGCTGGCCATATTCAATTCGTCTTACTTACGGTCTCGAAGCCGTCATTCCTGTTGAGCTCGAAGTTCCTTCTTATCGAGTGACTTTCTACGATCCCAAAATGAATGATCTCCTCTTGAAATCTCTAAATTTTATAGATGAGAAGCGCGAGGAAGTAGATCTGAGGGCGGCTACGCGTTGACGTCGAGTCGCTTGATATTACAACTTTAAAGTCCGACCTAGAACCTTTGAAATCGGCGATTTCGTCCTGAAACGGGTTTTTCCTATCCCATCGCACATGAATCCAATCTAAGAAGGACCATATGTCATTGAACAGAGGCTTGAAGAGGGAATCTTCAAGCTAGCTACTGTTGATGGTATCACATTCCCAAGGGCATGGAATAGCGAGAATTTATGACACTATTTCACTTA
The DNA here is from genome assembly GCA_030765085.1 of Allium cepa. Classification (NCBI taxonomy): domain Eukaryota; kingdom Viridiplantae; phylum Streptophyta; class Magnoliopsida; order Asparagales; family Amaryllidaceae; genus Allium; species Allium cepa. The sequence goes on along the minus strand of CM060941.1, from coordinate 206,088,110 downwards.
GATAATTTCTTTTTTCATTCAGTTGTATTTGCTTTCATAAATTCCTTTAGCATTTTATTTTCCAAGATAGATTATGTCATTTTTTTCCATTTAGCAAATAAACACTTGGACTTCATTTGTATTCATGTTTGCTATAGAATTTTGTATCAGTTACATGACAAAACAAATTGATGTTGATATGTCTGGATAGGTACCCAGAGCTTGGAATTGACCAATTACGCTAGCTCCTAATAAGACTAAACAAGATGAGCTTAGTCCACTTTTTCATTTGATAACTCCCATTCATAATCCAATGGACAAGATACACAGTGAGGAATAAATGTGAATCGACCATCTAATAATCGAATGAATCCTACCAAACGACGAAATTGAAATAAAATAAGAGCGATCATGACACGATTGGTCACTCGCTAAAACAAACCCCTGACCCCTGGGGGCAAATCAATCAATTATGGAGAGTACGATCCGACCGCTCTTCGAAATAACTCTATGTCCTCAGAGTGCAGGCTAGAGTATAAACATAAATTGAGTGTGATTTGACTACCCATGAAATAACACCAAGTTCTCAAAGTGCGGATTGGAGTATAAACATAAATCAGATGTGAATCGACCACCCATGAAATAACTCTAAGTCCCCGGGGTGAGGACTAGAGTCTAAACATAAATTAGGCACGATTCGACCACCCATCAACTAACTCTTATCCCCAAAGTGATGATATGAGTATAAATAAATAAATGAGTGAGTGAGGTTCGACCATTCACTATTCCAGGAACTCTGGTTTGTAATCGACAAGAGGAGTACAAACTTGCTAAGGATAGAGTTCGACCATTCTCCACTTAACCCCGCTAACCCGAGACTAGGGGCAGGAGTACTATTACTCTAAATTTTATATTCGATAAGTGTAACACTAAGGTTTAAGCCTAATGTTTGATGTAACTCGAGGCCATGACCTCAAGGAGGTCTTAGGATGAATAAATCAGATCGATATCCAATCTGACGAGCAACATATCACAAATATATTACATGGAAGCTCGATCATTTAAAAAAGTGTATACAGGAGTTATACACAAAAATAAAAGAATTCTTATTCACACTAAAACTTATTGTACACAATAAAAGTTTATCCAAAATGAGAAATAAAAGTGGGTGTCGTACCCAAACAAACACGACCGACGAAAAGAAAAAGTAGCCATCCAAGATATTTACATATCACTCTAACCTAAATATTATTTCTTAGATTTCCTATCTTTCCTTTGCTTCTTTTAAGTGGCTCCTTTCGAATTGCTACTCGATCCTCTCTTTGACCATTTTCTGCCTCTGCTTCTCTTCGAAGAAACATCTTTAGTTGTATGGATTGAGGTGGCAGCATCTTTATAAGCGGGGGAGGAGTGGGGGACCGAGACACTCTCAACACTAGAAGAGAGGGGGACCTCATCTCGGGGAATTATCCTACCATGAGGATCATTTTGAATAGGACATGAATTGTTCATTGAAATCCAAACCAACAGGCTTGATTTTTGTCTTCTTTTTCAATCATTCTTCCCTCTCAATCGCTCTTTCAAGCTGAGCTCGTTTGTGGGGTTGGAAGAACCCATGATCATATCATCTTCATCAAAGGGAATTTCATGATGTTGGTCACTTCATTCCTTGAATAATGCCTCCATGCATTGATCATCAATAATAAAGGCTTTTCTTAAGCACCTGAGCAGTGGTCGAAGTTGTAACTTTAGTGGATTCTATCATGGCCTCTTGCGATTCCAATTGAGGCACTTGCGAGGGAAGTGGAACGACACCTCATAGATTCAAAGCAAAGAAAAAATAGGCGAAAAGATTAGAAATATCAAATGATAACATCCCAACTTTTTGAAAGACGGGAAATGTCGATAGAATACCTTCCTCGATGTGGCTCCCAGGTTGAGCCGAAATATCCTCAGAATCGCGTTCAGTAATTGGAGAAAGCTGAGGCTTATCTAGATCATACTCGAGGATGGTTAAAGAGCCTACTATTGAGCCAGGGATGACCTGGGGTGCCAGGGGAAATTCAGTTGTAATATCGGGATGTGCCGACCCAGGTCCTTCACCCACATCATGTTAAAAAGCAGCATATTATTTCTAAAATGTAAGCTGGATATCATGCAATGTTTTGAGTTCATTGCCCAATAGCATTTCACTTCTAAGCCTAGAAAGGTCAATATCCTCCGAATTAAGAAGTTTCTTTTCTTCTGCAGCAAGAAATTCCCATGCACGCCAGAGCTGGTAGGGATAATTGTCACCAAGCCTTGTTAAATTTCTATGCTAGAGAACATTGGCATTGTAAAGAATAAGAAGTGGGTCGAGTTCATTCATTATCTCCTCCCTAACCTTATCCTTGGTAGCTTCTGCTTCATGTTGAATAAGTGCATCGACATTTTTGGCCCTTTCAACAGTCATGTCTTTCTCAAGGCTGACATTCACCAGCTCGTCACAAGCATCTTGAGTGATTTTTTAAGCATTATCTTTCTCCTTACTTGCATAATCGAGCTTAGCCTTGGGTTCCGCTATCTCCTTCAAGGCTGTAGATTCATTACTTCGAGTTGTATCTTGTCAAGCGATGTTTCTTGATTTTGATGATGCAACAATTAAACCATGTCAAGATGGCCGGATTTCATCTCCTCTATGGATTTGACAACATCATTAGGTTTTCCTTCGGCCTCTGCTAGGGGGGTCCTACAAGCCTTTAACTTGTTTGTCAAAGTGTCAATAATTCTTTCATCTTGAGCTTCCTGGCATTTTAGCTTTTCAAATTCCACCACGCGTGATGTGCACGTAAATGTGCATATTTTTATCATCATATTTATTCTTTTTAAATTAAATAAATGATCATATTGGGTATTTTAACTTGTTTAAACCAAAATTCATATTATTTGAAATTGTCACATATTCATCTTCATCCAAGAGCAAAATGGTCATTTTTGTGCGTATATTAATTTGAGAAAAATTAATTGAAAATTTGTACATATTTTTGTAGGAATTTGATCTCAAATAGAAGTGGTTTCATGAAGATATGCATGCACAAAATTAATACAAAGGAATGAAGATGGAAATAATTCAAAGTGAAGAACATGGAGGACCCCACCTACCCACTACCTTAATGTACAAATTAAAGGCTAATGCTGTGAGGACCCGCAAATCCGTACTCCTTGAATATACACTAATCTCCATAGATTAACTCAAGATGAACAGAAATACGAATTCTCAATTTTTAAGAAAAAGACAGAAGAAGAGATAAGTAGATAGAAAATAGAGAGAAGAGAAAATAGAAAATAGAACGGAACAGAAGAAAACAGAAAACAGCAGAACAACATCAGAATCTCACAATCGTAGCGGAACAACATATAATAAATAAATGAATAATCTTTAAACAAAGAACTATATCAGTTATTACATTTTACTCATTACATTACATTACATCATCATCAGAGTGTACAACAACAAACAACATCAAACGGCGGAAAAGAAATACTATATACTAGTAATACGCCATGCCATCCATCTTGCCTCCAGCAACTCCAGAATTCCAGAATATCCTGATAAACCTTAACTCTTGACTGCTCGTGTGGAAATTGGTGGGCACCCAGAGTTTAGGAAGGAAAACAATAAACTCCGAGTCAGTCATGTGACTGGTGTGAGAACTCAAAACAGTTTATTTATCTTTAAAATCAAAATAGAGGAATATTTTTAAAGTTAATTCGCAATGCTTTTAAAAATGAGACTACCATAAGGCCTCCTGCACACACACACACACATGCAAACGCAGAATCGGAGGAGATTTCTCCTTATGATAGTCAAAGATGCTTGATACGCATTTAAAAGAACATTTGATATTATTACTAGTGCATAGTGTAGGACAAATCATTTCGAAAGTAGAATATAAATCTTAGCCAACATACGACCATTATCGTATGCCTACTATAGCTACTATGTTCAATAGCAGGTTACCGCCACATTCCATAGCAGGTTATACAACTAAAACCGTACAAGATCGTATTGTTTCTTTGGATTTCCAATGAATGGTCAGGCCAAGGAACTTCCCATTGCCACATGGGAACGCCTCTGGAAGGACGTCCCCGAGAACCAAACCGGATCTCTGCCAACACAAGGCCGGGTTACCCCTAACTGGGTAACAACTGACACGAGTATGCCATCCCTCGGTCCTTTGGGACCTTTAACCGAGCGCTCGTAATCAACATCACACCAAATAATAAGTGTTTTCAACATGAGTAAGTATCTGGGCTCCATACCATGATACCACCCTTTTCCAGAAGGAAATGCGCATACCCTAAAGGGAGCTACCCCTCATAACCTTGCCGCATCTTTCCTGTTTTGACCATTCCGGGGTGTGAGGCTCGACGAAGTCTCGTCCACAAAGCCACGCTTTATACAAAGTCATGCTTTGGGTCAACAAGTGATCATAGAAATGATCACAAAGATAAACGATCAAACTAATGATCCTATCACAAATGATTAACACAATGATCATTTCACAGCAACACTCAGCATGTCACATTACCAAATTGGGAATATATTGCTGATAACCTTCAACTACATAACCTCTGAGCTCGTACGTCTCAGAGAAGGGTGTTAAGCTAAAAGAATAAATTCTCCGCCACCAACAGAAATATATTTGAAAGAAATCTGCTTTATATCTCAATTTGTAATGTCAGACATACAATCCATACAAGTCTGTTCCAGGATCGAACAGAACCGAAGGCACTTATAAAGAAGTCCTTGCAATCCGGATATCCACAATCCTGATCGGATTCCCCATCACATATAGAGAACTCTATACCGGAGCAACTCGGTGCAGAGTCAATCGATAGGTCATCCTATCGCTCTCGCAAATACCCGGTCTTCAACACCAGTCATTAATGCTATCCATTACGTCGTATCACTATTCAGAATGGGTAATCCGATTAACGAGCGCAATAATTTAAAAAAAATAGTGTAGCATTCAAATTCAGCAAATCCCAACAAATACCTTTCAAAGGTAAATATTGATAGTCGGTTATTGAACTATCAATGGATATGCACGACATCACCAGATTCCAAATAATTTTCCAAATTATTTATTTTCCAAAATATCTTTACAAGATATAAAATTTTCAATACTTCAAAAATAAATCAATATTTATTTTTAAACAAATTCCCCTTTCTTTTATAAATTCCATGGTGAATTTACATTCCAAAATATCCATGCATATACGATTTCAATTATTCATTTCAATTTATCATCAAAAAGATAAATTCTCAAAACGTTTCATTTCACATTGGAAAAACATTTCCATACTTATTTAATAAGTAATTCACAAATCTTTTTATTTTCAACACTTGGAAAATATTCAATATACTTAAATCGAGATTAAGTATATATTTCATTCTTTAAGGAAATCATTCTCTTAACCATATTTATTTGGGCCAAAACGAATGTTGCGTAAAACATCGTTACGACAACCCAAAATCACTAGTATAGGGATTCGAAATTAAAATAGATATGTAAATCCCAATACTATACAAAACATTTCCTTTCGGAAATCATTTACTATAACAACAGTGTTATAGTCCATCATTTCCTTCTATTTCTCAAAAACGTCTATTTCAACAATAAATGTTGAAATCTATGGTTTCGAATCTCAACACGTTTAAAAACATTGTTAGATCGTTTTAATTCTATTTAAAACATCATATCCAAAACATTTTCTTTAACATATTATTCACTATTCAAAACGTGAATATACTACGTTAACCAATTTCATCACTTCTATACATTTTATCTTAAAGGATTATTCACTGTCTAAAACGTGAATATAACTCCTTTAATATGCTATAGCAATTTACTTATCAAAATAAGTCATTTTGCGGATTTATAAAAACAATGTTTATAAATTCCATTCCTATTTATTTTATAACAACTTCCTTTTATAAATCTCCTTTATTAAGCTATTTCCATTTATAACTCAATTATAAACCAAAAATCTATAATTTAAGTTAAACACTTATAACTTATAAGATTCCCAAATTTATAAATATCAATTTATAAACCAAAAGTCCTATTCAAAATCGTTCTTTGAAACTTCCCAAATTATAAATCTTATAACTTATAAGATTCTGTTATTTACCCAAATCTATTCCTTTAATAACTTTATAAATTTTATAAACCTACTGCTTATAAAATCCCATTTATAACTTCACCGTTTATAATTCTATAAATTTCATTCATTTATGAAATTCATTCACAATTCATTCTAACACTTATAAAACTCGTTTTATAATTCAAATATTTTAATTTATAAATATCAATTTATAAATCTCTTATATAAATCAATTTATACTATTATTTTAAAACGTCTTTAAAGTCCTTTATAATTTCATTATTCTGATTTATAAAATAATTAAATTTTATAAATCCTATATATTAAACTTTTCACAATAAATTCAAAAATCCCAATTTAAACTATTTTATAAAATCATTAACCCCATATTTTCAAAAATCAACTTTTAACTATATTTCTCGAAAATCATAATTTTTATAACTTTTAAAAGTATAACGTTTATTTATTTAAAATGAATCAATTCCAAAAATATTTTATAAACGTATACTTTCAAAAATCACTTTAAAAATCATTTTAAAATTCCAAAATTTGGCCCAATGATGCTACATACCAAATAGTCAATCACGACAACAACGACATCATATATCGTATATGATAATCAATGAATATCAAAATATCCATAATCAAATAAATACTGTTGAGGAATCCAGTTGGATCCCTCCAACCTGTTTTCCTGCATCCACAAACATTAGCACAATACCAATTCCGTTCCAGTACGAAATTATTGCGGTATATGGGATTTAAAATATTATCCGCTTAATAGACGGCGCAATAGGGTCTCATCCGCTATACAATGCGGGAAATCAATAACTACAATATATACATATGCCAATATATATATATTGCTATTATATATAATACCAATTTCACTGTTTATGAAATATTCTTGGAATTGATTCATTTTAAATAAATAAACGTTATACTTTTAAAAGTTATAAAAATTATGATTTTCGAGAAATATAGTTAAAGGTTGATTTTTGAAAATATGGGGTTAATGATTTTATAAAATAGTTTAAATTGGGATTTTTGAATTTATTGTGAAAAGTTTAATATATAGGATTTATAAAATTTAATTATTTTATAAATCAGAATGATGAAATTATAAAGGACTTTAAAGACGTTTTAAAATAATAGTATTTTCTTTTTCCGCTGTTTGTTGTTGTCTGATGTTGTACACTCTGATGTAATGAAATGTAATGTAATGTAATAACTGATATAGTTCTTTGTTTAAAGATTATTCATTTATTTATTATATATTGTTCCGCTGCGAATTGTGAGATTCTGTTGTTGTTCTGCTGTTTTCTTTCCGTTCTATTTTCTTTTCTCTCTATTTTCTATCTTTTTCTCTCTTCTTCTGCCTCTTTCTTTTTCTTAAAACCCTAACTATTCGGTTTTTCGGCAACGAAAAATCGCGTATGTTACAAATGCACATGCTAAAAGACATTTAAAGCTTCATGTACATTTAAGTGGGGGATTATTAAAGCAAATGATAACTTGGCCACCACACTTACTCCAAGGGAATTTTGGGTACTCCCCAAAAATATGCATTAGGGTTTCTAACTTGTATAAATGCCCCTTATGTTTCATGTAGCCATCTTCCTCTTAATTAGTTAGTTTTAGTTCAGAAAATAAATCAAATCTCTGTTTCTTTCCATGGCTACTTAGCCATTTCTTCTCTTATGTAATTCTTTTTTTTATGCAATGTTAATTATTGTTTCTTTTTAATTACATGTTCATTTCCTTTTATGCAAGTAGTGTAGATTTTCCTTTATGCAATTAGAATAGTTTTCCATTCCACTTTGCTCTCTTTTCCTTTTCTTTTTCTCTTATGTTGCAAGCTACATGTTCATATGATAACAAATATGAGAGACTAAACCCCTTCAATTTAGGGGTAATGAAGCTCTCTAATCATGTAGCTTCAACTTAATTTGATGTTTATGCTCTCTTTTTATGCTTAATGAGAATGATTGAAGTGGTTTAATGATGTTGTTTAGCTTTGAATTTGATAGTCTATGTTGTTTATAACAAATAGGCTATGCTTAGTCAAACAAAACACAAATTGCCTCTTCATCTACATATGATTATGGCAAAGAAGTGATTGTTGAAATTAAAATTTGATGGCTTATATTTCTAATTAATAGTTAATAGGCCATGCTTAAAATAGATTTTGCTTTCAACTTTCTTGTCATACTTTATGAGATTTAAAAGTGTATGAGTGGTTGTGTTATAGTTTGATGGTTTATATTGAGCTAATTAATAACACAAATATACCATACTTATGATAAACACATCAACTAATTCACTAATGACAAGAAAAGAGAGATCATAACTTCATTTTATTGATTTATGTGATCTGGAGAGTGGAAATTGCCTCTAAATTGTCTTAACACTCATATTTTTATCAATTTTCTTTTGCTTGTTTTTCTTCTTTTCTAGTTTAACATTCTCTTCAAGATTGGTTTAATTTGATTGGATAGATTTTTAAAATCATCAATTCCCTGTGGATCAACCCGTATTCGCCGCGTGCTACATTCGTACACCGTGCGCTTGCGGTTATTTTTAATTCAAACTCGTTCGACGGTTTTCTAAACCGATAGAATTTCCGTCGACGAACAACGCGCTCGGAGGATACTTTGGACATTTTCTCTACTTCCTTCATCGATTCGAGGTACTCAGTCAATAGTCATTCTCTGAATATGGTCTGGGACCTCTTCAGGTTGGTAGGAAAAAAGAACCCTTCAAAACATAAGTTTGGAAACTCTTCACGAAGTTGTGCCATATGAGCAGTTGAATTGACCATAGGATCTTCTGTAGCCACTTTAAGTTTAGTACTTTCCTTGCTAGGAATTTGGATAGCAGGATGTTCAATATAGCAAAGATGATCACGCAATTTCTTAGAATGAGAAGAAACCAAAATATATGGAGGAACTGATGTGGCAGGAGGACAACGCGAGGGATCAATTGGTAGGACTTGGTGATCAGTTGGCATCTCGGAACCTTTGGAGGGGCGATCTTGATCTTGATCGATGTTTTCTTGGGGTGTCTTATCCCTATCACTTTGTCTTGATGACCCTGGTCCCGACGGGGCGATAACTAGAATCATAATACTCTCGACTACCACCTTGATGGTAAGAGCTGAAGCGTTAAATAGAGGACTGGTGGTGTATATCCTGAAGGGAATCTAACATGTTCATTTTCTTTACCATCGGTTTTGCAAAGGAAAATAGAAATCAATCAACTTTAAGCATTAAAAGCACAAGTTTAGCATAATGCAATGTTGAGGGGTGCAAGTGTGTGCAAGTGTCCTTGTGTAACCCCCTGACAAACCAGGTGTAAGAGCTTTGCTCTCGGAGTAACTTCTCCTCTAGAATTTGGAATCTCAGTGTCAATTCTGGTAGGAGATTCCAATCATCGATGCTCACATCAGTAAAATGAAAAACAAAAAGGTCATGTGGAATTGGTAGACCAGATAAAGAATTAAGTGGTAAACTTGAACGCCCTGACGGTTAAGAAGATGATTCATCTTGGACGGTTAAGAAGATGATTCATCTTGAACAATCTTAGGAGCCATCGATGACTTGGATTGATCAAAGAGACGACTTTTTGCAAATTTATCAACAAATGTTTTCTTCTTTCTCCTATCAAGATCCAATGGTTGTGAGGTTTATGAGGATCTGACACCAATCCCAAGACCATATTCGTCACCATTGTGACTGGGCACATCACCTTTATATCCTTCGGCGTCGATACCAGTGAATTCTTGAGCACTCATAACTGGGGGCACCACAGGGTCGGGTCGATTGTCCCTTTGACCGACCGCAGCGCATGGCCTTATCCCTACAGTTTGGATGGCTTTGGTTAGCCCTACGCCTAGACCCTCTTCTATCAAACAAAAAGTAATGAGACACTCGTCCGTGAGCAAATATTTGATGTTCCTATCCTCAGGTGCTGCATTTTTCAAAGTTGTGACCGCCTCCTCATAGACATTGCCATTAGGCCAAATGACGATACCTGTGAAGAAGTAACGTAGTCAGGAATACGACCTAAGTATCGTTTTTCCATGCTAATATAAAAATGTGGATATTACTTACGTCTTTCTAGCCATTGTCGAGCGAAACCGGATGGACAACAAATAAAGAACCACTCGCTTTTAAAGGCGCTTAATTTGTTCCATGGGGCAATTAGAATCTGACATCACTTCGCTGACTCAAGAAATATAAACGAAAGACTCCCCATCCGTCTCTTGAAAGAGAATATGGATCGAATTTCATCAACGGTTGGAGGATGGTGCAGGAACTCCATAAATACCATATAGGTACAGTTGAGAAGAGCGTAGCTATTTGAATGAAGCTGCATGGGAGATATCCTTAAATAATGAAGAATTTCTTGAATGTATGAATTAAATGGTGGGATGCATCCGGTATAGCACATGAACTTGTTGCATGTCGTATATCCTTCTGGGGGTCTATGAGCCCTGTCATCGCGCGATGGAACCAGCACATCATCAAAAGGAGTTCCATGCCTTACGTAGATTCGACGAAGAGCATCTTCCTTAATTTTAGAGGCTATCGAATCAGTAGAGTTCTCCAAAATAACTATGTCCTCTAGAGTGTCGGGATCGAGATTGACACTTTTGGTGGAAGAATGGGAACTGCATCAGAAAGATCAAATTGAGGGCCCGGGCTTTCTAGTTTTTTCGAATAATAACTTAAGGACAGACTACCAGATTCAGTTGTAGAACTTAATTCCGTATTAGGGTTATCCTGTTGAGTGATCCAGCTGACACGGTTGCAAGACGCCCAGAATATCTAGAACCCGCTGCTATTAAACTTAGTATAAATCATGGTTAGATAAAGTAACCTGAACCCCCCAGTGCATTGTGAGTGCTAGTGTTGTATAGTGAGGTGCCATGCAATACCATGATAAGTTATAATTAATTAAAAGTGGAAAAGATGAAAAGACTACGAAGATTGACCTGAGTGTTCATCATGGCCGACCGTTTCAACCGGTTCACTACATCGTTAGGGAATGATTCAGCCTGAGTGTAACAACCCAAAATTTATCCCATAATAATTAATTCGTTAATAAATTAAATAGTAATAAAACTATGTGAAATTATCAGAATTGAGCCATGGGAATTGCACCATTGTGACTGTAGTAATTTTCTGGTCAATTTCCATATATAGAATGTCAGAAACCGAGCTAATATGACCAAGATACAAAATAAGCAAATACACACACACACACACACACATATATGGCAGGTCGACCGGCCGGTCGACCTGGGCACCAGGCGGTCGTCCGCACGTTCGACCCGCCTTCCTTAAGTACGAACGAACGTTCGTTCGTACGAACGTTCTAGAGCAAATTTTTCCAACTTACTGACGTGTTTTGCATTCTTCACTTCGATCTGATCCTTCAATTCTTACATTCGATGGCTCCTATTCAGCCTATGACGTGGTGGCATCCCATTCAATCTTCAAAATACAACGATCTGAGATCCACATCTACCCCTATAAATAGACCCCTAGACCTAACACTTTTTCTCAATCTAGATTTTCTCCAATTGGGTTCACGTTTCTAATCATTTTCTCCAATCTCCAATTGGTAGGACCCTAAACGGAATAATTTTTCCAAGGATAAAATTGTTACAAATTAAATTATTTTACAACTCCAACTGGATCCGGGAAGACCAAAAGAAGGGAGTAGAACCGAAGGTGAGTGATTCTAATCATTTTAGATTTCCTTAAGTAATTTAAAAAATAGGGTTTCGAATAGTTGTAGTTTTATTACGATATTTGGAATAAGCTTTTCAGTAGTTTATTTACAGTTTTTAGAATTGTTTCAGTCTATTTCCTTTCAGCTATTCTTTTCAGTAATTTTAGTTTATTTCTGTTAATTATAGCTTTTCTGTTTATTTAGAGTATTTTAGTTTATTTACTATTATTTATACGTTATTTACATCTTCTTTATACGCTTTGGATTTTCTTCTATTTTTAGTTTTCTTTTATTCCTCCTTCTTCTTCGCATATGGATTAGAATAGGATTAATGTGAGTATGGACTAAATTGTAAGAAAACTGAAATATAAGATGTAAATTACAAAGAATGTAATATAAATAGAATTGGAATGAAATCATGCCTAATTAGACTGAAATTGTGCCTAATTATGACACTAATTAGACTGAATTAAAAGATTAGCCTAGTTATAACTTAGAATTATAGCTAAAAAGAGAAAAAGATGAAATAGGCTTATTTTCACACTTAGACCTTGGGTTAAGTAATAAGCATGATTATAACGTAGGTTATAATAAGAAAAAGAACAGAATAAGACTTATTTTAAGACTTAGGATAAACTAATAAGCACGGATAGTGGAGAAAAGTGTAAAGGCTTATTTAAATAATTTGTCTAAGTTAATAAGAAAAGATGATAGTAGGACCTATACCAAATAACATTCCCTATTAAACATAAGGGTGGTCTCACATTAGACTGAAGAGAGACGAGGCACATTTATGCTAAAAATGGTAGTACTTGGTCAATTAGAAGTCCAAACCACGGGGGGTTTGGATTAGGGGTGCAACTAGATATTGTTTGGATGATCGGCCAGTACCAATAGTATTTTCCCTATTTTCTATGGACACGCTGTGGTCTCACATTAGCCTGAAGTACACCAAGGGGCAAGCTTATGCCGAAGTTTGAGATAATAAGTAGACCTAATAGGTGGAGCAAAAGGTAGCATGGGCATGGTGGTAGTTATGCGTGCGACTTCCATTCTAGTGCTCAGTAATGGATATGAGTTCCAAGTGCTTAGTATGTGTGTCTTTCGTTGACACCATTGCCTTCTATGTAATGAGCTATGTATCCTCTGGATCCACAGTGATTGCATTGTGCATCTTTCATAGATACCATTGGCTGCTGTGTTGGGAGTTACCTAGTCTCTGGTCCGCAGTAAGCTCTATGGAGTAGCAAGCCGATTGAAGGTAGAATTAGGAATTCAAAGTAATTATAGGATTAGGAATTTAGCCTAGTTAAAGCAGCTATCAAAAACAATTATAAACAATCAAAGTTAACCTATCTTATAGTTAATCGTATTTATTTCCAGTTTATTCCATTCCTATTTCCTTTGTTTCCTCTTTATATACTAGAACTGTTGTAGAGTCTATTACTTTTTCTTTGCTTAACTAGTGATTATTATCATTTATCAAACTTAGTCTGACCCACTCCTCTTTATTTCCCTTTCTTTCCCCCTTAGGCAATCAAGGGAGCGGACAGTAGATTGTAGTTGCTTAGAGATTTCCCATGTATTTCTTTTCTTTCAGCTTTTGTTCTTTCTACGTACTGGCTTATTATGAGGGATTTTATGTATTCTGATTTTTGAGACTATGATTTTTTATCCCATGAGACATATTGGACTTTTAAACATGTATGTGGTATTTGGTATTTGACTTATTTATGACGCCATTATGAAGTTTTTTTTAATTAAGTTATTTTTTAAGTTTCTGCTGTTTTTATATATTTTTGTCTTATGAATCTTAGTCTCTATTAGCTTTAGTTATACCTACAATGCACGACGCCTTTCAATGTGTCCTTTTGGGTACATTAAAGGGTGTGAGGTGTTTCATTGAGTTTCGTGATCGATTGTCAGTTTGAGATCATTTTTTATGTTCAAGTCATAGATGAGCTTCAAGAGAATTGTTTAAGGCATTAGTTCACATCATAGTTTAAAATGTCATGAATTTTCGAATATGCAGTTTGAGTCATATGCAAGTCCCATGTCCATTCAAGTGTCTAAAGTCATAGCTCATCCGAAGTTCAGGCTCACGTGCTCAAGTTCCATTTTAAAAATTAGTTGCTGACAATCAATCCATCCACTAAGACATAACTGACCGTTTGTAAACGATCGTACTATAACGGTCATCAATAGCCGAGCCAAATCCCATCCAACCGATCGTTCATCTCCATTGTCCAACCGATCGTTCAACTCAACTATTCTATACGATCATTCTTTCCACTTCACCTCCTTTCATCGATCGTTCACTCCGTCACTTCATCCAATCATTCATTTTCTACATTCAACCAATCGTTTGAATCAACATCAGCACAAATCGAACGTTGGCATTGCATCACTTCATATGAACGTTCCCCAAATCAATCCCTCTCCTTTAAAATTCACTAAGTCTGGAAATTTAACAGATTGTTCAAGAACGATCATCCCACATCAAGACAGCTACTCCATCTTCCCTATAAAATGATCGGCTGAAGCATCCATCTCCTCTAACTACTACTCGCTCCATGGATCGAATCCAACACTACGAAATCAATAAAACTCAAAATCTAACCTACCCAATTAGAATTTGGAGAAGCAAATCAATTCGAATTCGTATCTATGTGAGACCTAAAGGGACAAATGCAACAGTAATTAATGTGGAGGAGGATTGATTTCTTACTTCAGGAGTTCAGGTCGTTTCTTGGAATGATGGAGGAAAAAAGGAGAGCAATTTGTTTTCTTTTCTAATTAAAGCTAGAACGATACGGAATGAAGAGAATGAAGTGGAAATGGCTAAGAGGAGACACTTTTATATGAGGAGGCAGGCCAATCCTTTGTGGCCCAAGAATGGAACCGACCGTTCCTTAAGTACAAATGCTAAGATCATTTTTGCACCGATCATTCTGAAATGATCGTTTTAAGTGATCCAAAGTCTGTTGTATCCAATAACGATTGGTTAAGATCATTAAAAAACTTTATAACTTACAACGACCCGTGGACGTGAAATCATGATCAAGGGTCAGGTATAAATATGTTTACATGCTAGTATACGCTTTCAATTCTTAGAAACCATCTAAAATTATATGTTCACCTGAAATCAACTGAGGAAAGATTAAAACCAAGTTGTTGAGGCTTAGAAATTTCCAGAAAAAAGTAAGATGATCAGTAACTAGTTAGGACCCTGTATTTATACTATAGGAAATCAATCAATCGTCAAGATGTATAAGGAAGTTACAACCCTGGACAAGAAAACAATTCAATAGAAGGATAACTTCTATTTGATAAACTAGATTCATTTCTTTCCAAAGATTCTGGCTTACGATGATTCAAAGCTCGTCGTGTTTGCAACAAGACGTACTTTGGGGGGCAAATGTTATCCCACGTTTTGCAAGGCCGTGATATCATCGACTTGGCTAGGAAGGGATGGTTATTGGCTCTAAGAGTCGAATATATATAAACCTGTGGATGACTGTCAGGAAAATTTGGATGGGGTCCTAATCAAGGTGCAATTAGTATGGAGCAACTGGCATAGTTCCATGAAGTTATAATTCAGATTTGAAGGCGAACGGAGTTCATACGCTTGAATTACGGACAAAGCAATGATCTATACTGTAACGATCCATATTTTAACTATTTTTAACTGTTAAAATAAATATAATTATGGAATAAAAATGGTTAAAAATAAAATACAATGATCTATTATTGTAGTTATTGAATATGAACTTGGATAAAAATCTTGAAATTGTTATTTTCGAAAATTTGGGAATTATTTATATTGAAATAAATTATATGTATCGATAGTGTTTATAATCAATAACAGAAGTGAGTAATATATGTGAATTATTTGGATAGAAATAAAATAATGTTGATAAACAAAATTTATTTGGAATTCAATGATGTATTTATATTGATCTATTGGATAATTGAATTGTTTAAATTTAATATTGAAATTTATTAAATAATGTAATTCTGGGTTTAATGTGAATGAAAATGGCATAGAAAATTTATTTAAATATGAACGAAGGTTTTTAAGTTTAAAATAGTAATATAAAGTTATTAAATTAAATTTTGGAAATTTCTTATTTTAATTAATGAGTAAAATTAGCGATTTTGGCAAACGTCTCGAATTTCGACAAAACCAATTTCATCGGATCATTAATAGTGAATTATTATAGGATTTCAAGTTTGGTAGCGATCAAACTTGTTGTTTGGCCATATGAGCTTGAAATGCGTAGAAATCAATTTAAGTAATTCGATAAAATAAATTGTCTTTGAAAAGCTATCTTCCACATACGATCAAATTAGGCATCGAAACTAGTTCCATTGTGTTCGGAATGGGGGTAAAACTTATAAACGCTAGGCAGCATGCCTCGATTGGAGTTCGGACGATTTTAGACCTAACTATATAAATACGGCACACATATTGAGAAAATTATTATTTTAATATTTTTGAAATCCTAGCCGTCACTTTCTTTTAATGGATGAAAATTCACCTTCTTCTCTTCTCGATATCTCTCAATTAGTTCAATGAAATTAAAAACCTCCAAAAGCAATGTTGTAGAGCTCAACGAGCTCTACACATCCAATTGTTAATTCACGCCAAAGAGTAACTGATTCGCCAAGATCTGACTTGGAAGGTCGCACGCATTTTAGGTTATTGCATGCGATTCGAGAACTTGTGGGTGCCGCATCTATGGTGTAGGCAGAAGAGGCGGTAACACTTCGTCGAGTGGTCGTTGATTTTAGTCCGTTTGAGTATGTGGTGGCGTGCACGTGAATTGCCGATTGCGTACGATAGGTTTCGGCGTGTAATATTTGCATGAGGAAGAAGAGGATGGTACTTTTTTATTATTTATTAATTAATTATGTTAAATTTAAATCTTCTAACCTGAATAACTTTCGCATATGAGTTCGTATTGATAAGCGGTTTTCTCCATTGCATCCGTCTTGAAATTCCAAATGTTATGGAACTAGTTTGGCTGCATTCTGAAACTGTTCAAATTTGAGCCTTTATTTGGATTTTAAATCGTCGATAAATTAAAGGTGAGTGCTTATACACTCATAATTGACTGAAATATTTTTATGTTACTTAAATTTATATCATGATGTGATTTAAAATTTATTGGTTGTTGTTTGATAAGTTTAATTGACATCTGGATTAATTTATAGAAATTGAATTGGCAGTAAAATTTAGTTAGAATTTAATTACCCAAAAAATACCCGATATTGATAATTATGAAATTGTTGTTAATTTTATCGACTGTTCGGATAATTGGTCGAGATGGATGTTATTGGTTGATATTTGGATGTTTATTTATTTTGATATATCATGTTATCATCCTGTATATTATTTACAGGATATAAAACCGCAAATTAAATTGTTTTGAATAAATTAAGAAATAGGTTGAAATGATATATACCTGTATTATTAATTTTGGGCTGGCCATAGGATAGAGAATTATATATGGATTATAGATTGATTAAGTTAAATGATTTTTTGTTTTAAAATTATTTAAATGATTTGATTTAAAGGAATAAAATTGAATTTATGGAAATCGAATTATTTTCGACCTAGAGCTCGATATGTTGAAATTTAAATTTGGTAAACGAAATTGTTTAAATATTCGAAGTTGAGATTTTTAAATTGTAATTGAAATATGATGTGAATTTCAGAAATTGATTTATTTTAAAGGATTGAACTTATATTCGAACTTTGAATACTGCTAAGCAAAAGTGATGTAAAACGATATTTCGAAATTAAGCTCGAAATTTAATTATATTTTAAGATTTGGAATTTATATTGGATATTGAAGGAAAATTTTATTTAAGTATTTTGTATCGATATTTTGGAAATGAACTTGGAATTGACATAAATGTAAATTGTGATAACCCGGATTTCCGGGACATCTGTAATTGATAATAATTGGGTTAATTAGTAGGAATACTGAATCGTAAAATTTAACAAATGAATCTAATCGTAAATATTTATGTGTTATTTTTAGATAAATAGTGTTAAATATATGTGTTTATTTTGAATTGATCTTGAATTAGATTTTTAATGGAATTTAAAGGATTGAATTTGAATTTGAAATTTAAAAAAGAAGAAGTATATTTTAGATATATGTTATATTAATTTGATCAAATACATAAGTTATGTATAAATAAATGTTTATATAAAATTCATATATATATTTACAAAAATCTAAAGCTTATTTATATAAAATGAATACACATTATATTTATGTGAATATTACATAATTACTTATTAATAACTTAAATAAATTTATAAATAAGAAAGTGACATTGGTAAATTATTAATTAAACATTAAAAACACTTGTAAACTTATTTATAGTGGATCGAAAACTATAATAATAGTTAAAATTTTAAAATAACAACTCTTATAATAAATAATTAAATATATAAATGGATATGAGTAAACTCTATAATGATTGTAAATCTTAAGTATATACATATACGAATTCTGTGTGAAAGTATAATCATTAAAATAGACAAAATTTATCCTTTCAAAAACTAATAAATTACATGTTGTTTTGTATTGATATATATATACATGTATATGTATGTTTGCATTAGGAAGTTGAATATTTGGAAGTTTGAAGTAAGGGTATATATAACATTAACATTTACATAAGATATTTATAACATATGTATGTATATCTATTGTGATTAGAAGTTTTGTTTGAATTTAATATAAAAATTTTGGTTTCTAAATACTTAAGATCAATAATTATTAATTTTAAAAAAGGGTATGATAGTTTAAAAAGGATCTAAATGAAAGAATAAAATATTTCTTTTACACTTGAAATTTATTACATTCATATAAAGACTTAATTTTCTTTTAAAAAGAGTTAAACATATTTAGGGAAACAACTCATGAATTAGCATTTGTAACCAAGATTTTATGCATGGTTTACAAGTGGCATTAGTGCCTTCTAATGAAAATATATGAATTTAATGTTTAAAGAATTAGAATGCAAATCCATTTTCCAGGTTCTCAGATCTACTTTCTTTCTTCATCTCTCATTTGTTTTCAATGCCAAAATCAAGAGAAGTTAGAATTAAAAAAAACAAAATCTGTAACATCCTCCTTAACCGAGAAAATTATTAACCTTCTTCAAAAGCAAGTTTAAAGATCAAGGTCTGTTCCTATTTTTCAAATCTGAGATAAAGGAAAAATATAAATCTGCAAGCAACTCCAGTTTTCTTTTAAAAAGCTAAGGCATTCATGTTTCAAACTTCAATAGCCGTTCTCTGCATGTTTGAAAATTCAGGAGCCTGGATACCAGTATAGTTTTCTGTTCTCTGCATAATTGTGAGTAAATCAAGTGTTAATATGTTTACAAATTATGTTGCATGCAGTAATTACTTGAAACAAAGTATGTTAAGTATTGCATGTTTATTTATATGAATTACATGTAGATATATACATGATTTATAGTGTGCATGTGTGGATACAAGATGAACACTCTGTTCTAGTTATACAGTTTCAAAACATATGATCAGATTTAAATATTTCTTTCCCTGATCCATTTTAAAACTTGGTGTATATACAAACTTGTATGTAGTGATAAGAAGTTTGATCTGAAATCACTCCCAGATAAATTTTAAGTTGTTTTTTTAAAAAAAAGAACATTGGGATTCTTAATCATAGCAAAAAGTTGACTTTAATAATTTCTGGAATCAAGTATATAATTGGGTTTGATTTCAGAATCTATGATTTTTAAAAGAGAAATTATGATTTTTAAACTTTTATATCAAGAGAAATTGTATGATAGTCGAAATTTGGGTTTCGAGTGTTCTTGGGTGATTGGCGAAGTTTGGGGTTTCAAGTTTGTGGCTGGAGCTGCCTTGGAGGTAGGCGAAGTTGGCAAAATCAGTCACTGAATTTTTCAGTTACGATGGTGGCCGGACGATTGGATTTTAGGGTTTTAGATGTTGTTTCGGGTTTTGATCATTTCGCATCTCTTTCGGTATCGGGGCGACGTCGAGTTGAACCAAATTTGGGGTAAGGTAAGAAGGGGTTGTGGTGATGGATCTGGCGAAGTCGGGCGGTTGATGGTGGATGGAATGGCGAAGGCGAGGCAATTGAAGTCGGTCTGTTCAATTTTAGGTTTGTTCGAAGTTCGAAATTTTGATTGGAGGGGACATTCGCAAATTTGGGTGGCAAATGTTGATCGGCATGCCACCAGCGACTGATTGGAGTGATGAAGTTAATCGGGGAAGTTCCGATGTGTTGTGCACATTGTACGGTGCACCATGGATATTTTGTGGTGGCCGTTATATTTGTGAAGGAGAAGGAAAAGAGAGGGAGCAGTAAGAAGTTTGCTCGGGAATGTGTGGGTTTTTCTCCAAGTAATTGAAGCTCAAGCTCGGGTCTGTGCTCGTGCGCATGGTTGTTGTTCCAGCTTTGTTTTGGATTTTTAAACTAAGTTGTTAAGAAGAAAAGGAAAAGAATGAAACTCGGGATAAGGAGATGAAGTCATTTTCTGTTTCGGGAAATACTGAGTCATCTCGGGTAAATTAGTTATGTTACAAATGTTAAGGATAACATAATTAAGTTTTAATAATTCACTTAAGCATTATTAGAAATAAAGGGGATTATTTGAATGTTGATTTAATTAAGTTGTATAATTTACTTTAACTTAGTACAATGATACTTGGAATTTATTTAAAACCTAATCAATAATGTGATTAAAGATTTTTAATCATTAGTTAAACTTAAGGGTTAAGTTAATGATGAATTATTCCCTAGGTTATTAAATAAGATTCTTTTGATTAAAAGAGTTATTACTTAACGAAGAAATCAGTAATGAAATTACAGAATGAGACTAACCAAGGGGATTAATAATTAAAATTAATTAAGTATTAAGTATAATTACTCAATATAATTTATGAGATATAATTACTTAGTGAAGTAATGAATGAATAATTACTCAATGTAATTAAAAGATTAATTAATGTAGCAAATCAAGGGGTGGGTTTAATGGATATAAGTAATTAAGGAAAATTAATTACTAATGTGATTAATCAGGATTGATTAATGAATTAAATTGTTTGAGGGTAATTAATTTGTATGATTTATTAAAGGATAATTACTTTATGTAATTGAAGATAATTAATCAAGAATGATTAACTAAATGAATAATTAAAGAACGATTAATTAATTAATAACTAATGTTAAATAAGCTGGATTAAGGGTGATTGAAATAATTAATTTAATGGTTAAATTAATTAGAAATGATATGATTTATTTATCTTGCTTGTGTATGATCGAAAAATATTGCATGCCTTAGATTGGTTGATATCTTGGATATGTGATTAATAATGCTATGTGATAAGTTGGGTTTAAACCAAGATAAAGTGGTTATCCATCGATAATGAATTAATGTGTGTAGGCGACACCCTGTATTTGAAGTGTGAATTGTATATCATTTGTATAATTTGCGATGAGATGGTATTGAATTCGAAGAAACAGGAGTCGGGTATTAGTAAATACCCGAAACCACTTCGATTCTTTATAGATTGATATGTGAAATCAATAGGCCTGTTTGGAATGATTTAAGTGAATTGGACCATTTAATATAAGTTTGGGACTTAGGAATGGATGTGTGAAATAAGCAATACCTATAACAGTTTGTGAAGTTGTATAATGATAAGTTACCCGGTTTATATAAGTTGTATGCTTTTGTATTCCAAGTTAGATGGGTTTACTCACGCTGGTTTCCAGCCTGTCCCGGGTGCTACCTTGATGTAATGCTCGGGTCAGACCGAGTATTACAGATTTTCAGGTAAGGACGTTCTGGAGCTCAGAAGGCAAGCTGGATGGCAGGGACGTATGGAATATTTACTGCTGTGTATAATATAGTTGACTTGGACATGTTGTTTTAAACTGTCCGGTGTAATGGATGTAACTCTGATATAAATATAAGTGTAATGATACAAATTTTCTTTAGTAAACTATTATTATGTGGTATTATATTTTAATCCGCCGTGAATGTGAGGTTTTTCTGTGTTTTGGTGTTTCTGTTCTTTCTTCTTCTTCTTCTTTCTTTTTCTTCTTTTCTCTAACTATCTAGAATTTTCGGGATCGAAAATTTCCGGGTCGTTACATTTGGTATCAGAGCTGAAGGTTAAGCGAGAACCTTGGCTCTGGTGGGTATACTCATTAAGGATAGGGTAAGTGGTACCCTAGGATGAGTTGAGTATGTGTGTATATATATATATGAGGGAGCGTACTTGTTATTTTCTTATATAATGGTTTTTAAATGATTTCAAAAGTAATTGAATCTTATATAAGAAATAGATTATCTATTATATTAAGGAAATTGGTTGTAGTATTAATTAAACGAAAAGTAATAGTAAGAACTAAGTGGTAATAGAATTACAACCAAATTGAAATTAAATTAAAGACAAGTTTGAAATGGATTTAAACTGGAATTAAATCTTGAAATTGGGAAAGGGTTCGGGATAATAAATTAATTTATGTAATTAATTAAACTTTATTTAATGAGATTAATTAATGGATAATAATTGGAAATGATAAATAAAGAGGGAGTTACTTAATGAAGTAACTAGAGGTAAGTAATTTAAGGGACAATTACTTAATGAAGAAAATTAAGAAATGAGTTAATTACCGAATGTGATTAATTAATGACATAATTAATTTAAAGAAATAGTAAATAATATTATTTAATGCAATTGAATGAAATGGTCTTATTTCAAACAAGAGTTGTTTGGAAATTTAAAGGAAATTTGTTTTGAATTAAAACCAAAGGTGGTTAAAGAATTTTAAAGTATAACTTGGTATGTAAAAGAAATTAATATGTATATATGTGGATATACATAATATCAAAGGTGGTTTGAAATAAACTCTAAAGGTGAGTTTTAAATTGGGAATGAGATGTAATACCCAAAAGTGACAAGTCATTGAACTTAATAAGTGGGAAGATTATTAATGTGAAGTTTAGAATTTGAAATGGAAGTTCAAACTGGGTAAGGTTGACTGGATTAAGTGAATTGAGTTTAACTTGGGAAATGTTAAATATGTTGGGATGTTCAACCTGCTTTGTAAATTTTAAGATGAATTAAGATTTAACCTGGAAAGTTAAATGGTTGATTTGAATTAAGGAGTTTGAGTGATCTCAAATTGGGTTTGAGATCCGAAAATTGAAAATGGATGGATGTTTTGAAATAATTAGATAATATCATCCTATTGTTGTTAAAAATCTTTAAGTTGTGAATTGGAATTGTTTAAATGAACGAGAGATGGTTTAAATTTGAAATTTGAATTAGTTCAAATTGAATTTGATTTGAAGTAATTTAAAGTGTGATTGAAGATGTATGAGTATAAGATTCAAATGGATTTTGAATTGAATTTGGGAAGAAATGAAGAATAATTCAACTTGATTTGGAAATGAAGTTTGAAATTGGAATTAATTTAAACTGGAGTAGAAATGAATTGAAATTGGAACTAGTTAAATTGAAATTTTTTTGAATTGGTAGAATTTGAGATCAAGGTTGAATAGAGTTAAATTTGGAAAGAAACTGAGGTTAATTCAACTAAATTTGGGATTGAATCAATTTCAATGGAAATCGAAGTTAATTAAATTGGAATTGGGTCAATTTAAATGTAAAAGGGAATTTAAATTGAATTGATTAAGAATGGAGATTGGGAATTGAACAGTTTTGACTCTGGACTATTTTTTTTAATGTAAATTGTTTTAAAATAAAACTATTTTTTCAAACTGTTTATTATATATACAACCTTTCTCTAAAAAGCTGAACTATCTTATACTTGTTTTACAATCATTTTTGAAATTATTCAACAATTTTCCAACTGTTTTATAAATTAATTACTATATTTCATCTATTTTACAAAACTGATTACTATCTTACTATTATTTTGCAATTATCTAAAATTTCTATAATTATTTTAACTATTTTCTAAATATTTTACACCTATTTTACAAACTAGTAATTATTTTCCAAGTACCACTACTACAAAAAGTGCATACTGCTTCGCCTCATTTGCATCGGTTGATGTAAAAACTGATGCAAATAGAACTATTTGCATCAGTTCTATCTTAATAACCGATGCAATTGGCACGTGGAAAGCAATAGGTAATAAAAAATCAAATTTGCATCAGTTGTCACCAACAATTGATGCAATCGGTACGTGCAAATAGTTTTAGTTGCATCCATTTTAAATTCGACCGATGCAACTACGGTAAATTTTGTTTGCCGCCAAATCATTTTTGTTTGCCGCTAAAATTTTTGTTCTCAAGTTTCCGTTTCTCCATCAAAATTTTATTCCGTCGCCAAATAATTTTATTGTCCACCTTAAATCAGATCTCGTTTTCATCTCTTCCTTCAGTATTAATTCCAAACTCAAATAAAATACAGGCAATAAGCCTTGCGTACGTCGTCAGCGGCTATTGTGAGGAGGTGTGTTTCAATTTCACAGCTGAAATAAATTTCGCGATTTGAAGGTCCATGAGGGAAATTAGGGTTGCAGGTTCGTGGGGATTAATTTCACAGCTGAAATTAATTTCTCATCTCTTCCTTGAATCCTCTCACAATCGTAAGATTTATGATGATGTTGTTCAGTTGTCGCTCACTGCTGCATCTTCTTTGGCCTTTCTATGCCTTTCTGCTTCTCTACGCAAATTGGGTCTTCGCAAATTTCTTTTTCTACAGAAGATTATTGGAGCAAGTGAAAATGTTAAGGTTGGATACACCTCTGAACTCAGCCGCTCTTTCAGGCTTTTGTCCTGCTTCGTTCTTCCTTGCTTTCTCATTGAATCCGGGTAATTTCCTTATTATTTATGTTTATTTTTTCACAATACCAGGTAATCAGATATAGTTTATAAATTCTCATAGATTGTGCACAAACTTCACAATACATACATACTTCAGTTTCTGCATCACTGAAAATCAAAATTTGCACATATGAAACTATTTTCTCAACTTTTTGCTGCTTTTTGTTTAACATAGTTGTTAGCAGCCACTGAAAATAACTTTTTGTTTGAAACAGGTACAAAGTGTGGTGTTACTCGGAAGGAGGACGAAGGACAAATTTTCTTGGGGAACCCATAGCAAGTAACGCGGTATCATGCACACTAGAACTAGCATCATGGATATATAGAACTATGGCATTCTTTCTAGTTTGTGTATTGTTTCGCCTCATATGTCACTTGCAAATCCTAAGGCTTGAAGATTTCGTAAAACTTTTTCAAGAGGAGTCGAATGTGGTCGATATATTACAAAGCACATTTGGAAATCAGGAAGCAATTGATGGTGATTAGTCATAGATTTCAGAGGTTTATAGTTGGTGAATTTGCAATAGTTACTGCAAGTCAGTTTGCTGCTCTCCTTCTGACCTTGAGGCCTAGTGCTGTTATTAACTTGTTCAGTACTGGAGAACGCGCTGTATGTAATTAATATGCTTAATTACTTCCGCTGTCTGTCTTGGCTATATGATACCACCTAAAATATCAACTTTACTCTTTTGTGCTTAAATTTTTTGCAGATATGTTCGGTAGGACTAGTAACAGGACTATTCAT
Source organism: Allium cepa (assembly GCA_030765085.1). Lineage (NCBI taxonomy): Eukaryota > Viridiplantae > Streptophyta > Magnoliopsida > Asparagales > Amaryllidaceae > Allium > Allium cepa. Next base: position 206,062,609 of record CM060941.1, on the reverse strand, counting down.
ATGCTTGAAAAGTGCAGCAAAGAACACACATAAGGCACAAGCTATTACAAACAATTGTAATGAAATGTGTCATCTCATTCATATATTTTTTTGTGGCAAAGCATCGAAACATCATCTACAAACATGGAAGAATTAATTCGTCAAGAAAGGGCCACTCGGCTTATTATCTGCAATGGAACATTCCTTTTGCTTGATGTTCCCTGCCATAGTCATTTGGTTGTTGCCTATGTATGTAACAAAAGACTCCCTCACTGTGACTGAGAGGGCTGCAAAAGCATTAGGATTCATTTTGTAAGTATTCATAATAATCCATTATGTTATATACGTAGCACAGTCTCATTTTATTTTTGTTTTGGTATAACTAACAATGCAGTATTTCAGGGGGGAAATGAAACTGAGATCAGTGGCTTACCGACTTGGTTTTGTTGGAAACTTGTGTTGCACATTTCACATTCGACTTGGTTTTGTAACAGACAGGTTCTGGAGTTCTCTCGTTAGCTTGGTCAATGGCACAGCTTGGTTGGATAGTGGGATCTTTAACCTTGGTCATTTTCTCCGTTCTCACTTTTCACACATCGAGTTTATTGGCAGATTCCTATAGAACTCCTGATCCAGTACATGGAAAAAGAAACTATACTTATATTGCTGTAGTGAAAGCTAATCTAAGCACAACTCAAGTTTGGTTCTGTGGTATCTGTCAGTATGTTAATTTGGTCGGAACTGCTATTGGTTACACTATTACTGCTTCCATTAGTGCTGCGTGAGTTTTTTCTTTTCACTCCGCTTATTTTGTTATTGGTTATATGTATTTTATCACTGAATTTTTAAAAAAAATTGTGTATGTGTGATTTTTGTTTCCATTTGTTTGTGTGCATGTTACTGTAGCCTATCTTTTTTCATTTGCATTTCCATGTTAAAAAAAAGAGCATATACAATTTCAAAAAGAAAGAAAAAAAATATTCCATTGCATTTTCAAATACATTTTTAACTTTTAATTTACAATTACATTCTTCAATTTCTTCTTTTGGTTTACACCGTACATACATTGCTTTTCACTGTTTCATTGCTGTGATTGTTGTGCTTACTGCTTCTGTGCACTTCAAACTGTGCACTGCCTTTAAAACCATTCTCTTCCCCTTGTCGTCTCTTCAATCCACCTCTGCATTCAACACTTGCAACCTTGTACAATCCTTCCGAAAACACTGCCATCCACATCAGCCACAATAGTGCCATATCACAGTGACATCAAAAAAATTCATCTGCACTTGCCTTCTACCGTACAACTGTGCACGGTTCATTTTCCATCACTTACTGTTAAACCACCAAATCATCATCCACCTGATCCACCACTTCCTCCTCTTGCTTGCTGCCGACCACAAACATTTTACCAAAGCTACTACATCCCTTCACCGTCCTCATCACACTGCTTCTCAAAAACTACTTTTTTTCAACTTGCAAGCTTACGTAACACCACTGCTACCCATTTTTCACCTATCTCCACTATTGCTACAGATAACTGCACAACCAAACTTACATCTCACCACTTCCATCCTCTTTACAAATTGCTCTGCCACCATCAGTTCATTGAATTTAACCTCTTACATATTAACCCCTAAGTATGTAATATCCTGTTTGAGTGTGTTAACTTGGAATCACTGTGGATGTTTAGGCATAGCTGGGTGTGTTCTGGTCAAACTCCATCACTTATCTTACTACTCTTTTTGTGCACCAAACTTTATATAATCTGTATTAAAGAAACTATTGTCATTTTTCTGTTCAATGTTATTTTCGTTGGTGGATTCTTACTGAAATATCCACCAGTTTACCTTTGTTCATGTATGTTATAGGTGTTCGAGGAATTAGCACTTGCGAGTGGTGGAAGGGTTGAAGCAGTTGATTGCAAGGCAGGTTGGAGGAGGAATTTGGTGAAGGTGATTGACAATAGAAGGTAGTAAGGAAGTGTTGTAGGAGGAAGGTGAAATTGAAGTTGGTATGTGGAAGGCAGTTGAGTTGCTGTTGATAGTGTGGTTTAAGTGGGACTGTTGATATATGAAGTTGAGTAGATGTAAAGGAGGAAGAAGTATGTGGGTATCGACAAGTGGTTGTGTGCAGTGAGCTGCTGGAAGGTGTTTGGTGAGAGGGTATGAAGATGGTTCAGTGATGAGAGTGATGGGCAGTGATGGTTTGGTTTGGCTGAGATGATGTTGGAGCTTGTAGAGGAGAGAAGTGATGCAATTGAAGTGGATGGAGTGTACAGGGTTGTTTAGAGTTATGACTCCAGTTTGGGGTTGTTTTGCTGACAGTATGTTGTAGCATTGTGATGCACAGAGGAGATAATGTGATAAACAGAATTGTTGACAGAAAGTAACATGAAGATGCACAGGGGTAATAGATGATTGAAGTGTAAGTTGTGCAGCAAAGAAACTTGTTATATTGTTGTGATAACAGTAGTATGTTATGAAGGAGGAGAAGGATGAATGTGCACAAAGGTGAAGTAATGAAATGGTATGTTATATGATAGTTTATGTTGTATCGATGAGGCAGTTTTGAAGGCAGTTCAGAGATGTATGGCAGTGATGACAGTTTTTTTGGGTTTGAATTGATGATGTTTGAAGTGTGAGGTTGTGTCTAGTTGGTGCACAGAAGTGATGATGAGGAAGTTGTAAGGCTGAGGGAAGTTGCAAGAAAAGATGGAATAGGGTGATGAGTTGTTGGCAGTGCAAATGGTTGATGCTGAGGGTGTGATGGCTCGGGTGGACTGGAAGGAAACGCCTCAAGCTCATGTCATCATATTGGATGTGCCAGGTACATTACAAATTTGCATTCAAACCATATACATTTATATATAACTGTGTTTGCACATTATCACAATATAACGGCTGTGATTTGTGAAATGATGGGAAACAGGGGTGGAGAAGAAAGATATAAAGGTAGAGGTGAACGACAACAGAGTGCTGAGAATAAGCGGGGAGCGGAAGACAGAAGTGGAGGAAGGGGATACATGGTACAGAGTGGAGAGAACAGAGGGCAAGTTCTGGAGACAGTTTAGGATGCCTGCAACTGCGAATTTGGAGGCGATAAAAGCACATTTGGAGAACCGGGTGTCGAAATTGTTGCAGTGGTATAAGTAGTGACAGGAAGTTGTATGAGCAGTAACAGGGATTGGTGGAATTTATTTATGTTTTTCATTCTTTTGTAGAATTATTAAATCTGATTATGTATTTGCCATCAAATTTAATTTTGAATGATTGTAATATTGCATGCAATAATTGTTTGTTATAATCAATAATATATATAGTCTATTTGAGTATTGTAATAACGGTTTCTGAGAATGGCTTTTTTGTATCAGGTATAAATAGCTGATGCAATAGAGAGATTAGTTTGCATCGGTTGTTACAAAAAACCGATGCAATAGAGGGATTAGTTTGCATCGGTTTTCAACAACAACCGATGCAACAAGTTCCTTTGTTGCATCGGTTTTCATTACAACCGATGCAACATGGGGGCTGTGTTCAAGCAACCAACCATGATATTTTGCATCAGTTGTTAGTAACAACCGATGCAAAAAGGACCTTTTTGCATCGGTTTCAGAACTGATGCAAAAGTGCTAAGCCTGTTTCATCGGTTGCATATGCATCGGTTGTTAAGCTGATGCAAAAGGGGGGTAAACAACCAATGCAAATGGCCTGTTTTGTAGTAGTGTACTTATCCATTTTTAACTTTTCAAGCTATTTTCTAAATTTAAACTGGACAGTGTTAAACTGTTATTGGTTAAATACCCAATCGAGATAAGAATAGAGGTGATAATTCAAATGGATTGAAGCAATTGTGATAAGTGAATGAAAATCAAAGTGAATGTGAATAGAAATGGAATTGATTTGGCTAATAACCAATAAAGATAAATACGTAGGATATACGTATATTATTCTATTCGCATAATAATTTGATCCAGATTCGAGCACAGAATTTTGAGATAATTAAGTCGATCCGAGTTGGAATTTTTCACTCGATTTTCAACGGCGAACCTGGATATGGATTGCTGATTGGTTCTGGATATTCTCTATCATAGTTATGACTATGCAAGGAGAATGACAGTTTTTGATCAAGAAACCAGATCTGTGTCCGCACTAGGAAGTCGGGTGGACGATACTAGTTCGGAAATGATATTGTGTGATCGAATGAGCGATCAGATTGGTATGGCATACGAATGATATGTGTACATCGTACGAATTTGAGTGAAATTTATATTGAAAAGAGTAATCAAATTTGAATATTTGATTTTGAATAAACAAAGTTATATATCTTTGTTATATAAGATGAAACTCCCCTTGATGAATCTTTTGCCAGAAGAAAATGGTTTTTGGAAATGTTTGAAGTATAAAGGAGTTTATACAAGATTGAAATGATCCAAAGTTTTAAAAGATTTTATGTATCTGAATATACATATACATATAAAGGATCATATGAGAATTTTGGAAAAGGTTTTGGGAACCTATGGATTTGGAAAGGCTTTTGATTTTTGGGTAAAATCAATATGAGAATTTGAAAAGCCTAGTTTGAGAATTATCGATTATGGAATAATCGATTTTGTGTAAAGGAGTTTTGTATGAGATCATACTAGGTGTATGATATAAAGATATTATATATGTATAGTATTAAGTGTTTTGATGATGGCTCTGGGGAAAAAGGCGCTCCCTTGGAGTGGACTTCTTAGGAGTACCACCGGGTGGTGTTGCCTTGAGCCCCAGGGGGGTTCTAAAGTTGATCCTGTGAGGAGTCCGGACAAACTAGTTCCTGAGGATTATTGGGTAGCGAAAGTCGAGGGCGCTGATGCCTACATGGGCACTTGGATTATGCTGTGACGACAGTGTAACTCGATGTCGCTGCGATCTACTGTGGGGACCATAGCGAAAATCGTGTGGAGGATGAGTGTCAACGGTCTACACTTGATTTTTCCGGGAAGGCAACGCAACATTGGTAGACTGCGATCTATGGTCGAGTGGAGTGGAGAAGTTTCATTCTTTTGGCAGCGAAATTAGAGGGCGCTGATGCCTACAGTTATATGGTTTTTTGCTGTGATAGCTACGTAAACCCAGTTGTAACTGCGATCTGTAGCGGGTTCCATGGTGTAATCAAGAGGCGCGGAGGCCTACAGTTATCTATGGATTTTGTCGGGATGGCAACGTAACCATCGGGTTAACTGCGACCATGGATGGGGGTGATGATTTCCAGAGCATTCTCACCAAAGATATATCCTCTGTTTTCAAAAACTATTTTCTATATTTTCAATAAAAATTATTTTCAAAAAGTATTTCCACTGGATGTTGAAAACGAGTCTGCCAAGCACTTATAGATATTCAGTCATACGCCTGATCAACGTATGACCGAATTTCTGTGAGAACAAGGATGGACTGGTTGAAACATCGAGTTATAAAAAGTATTTTTATAAAACTATTTTGGCAATATTACAGATTTTAAAAGTGTTTAAAAAAATGATCAAAGAATATTTTAACTGGTTTTAAAATATTTAATAAATTCTACTTTCGTTCCTTTTCGAGGACGAAAAGATTCAAAGGGGGGAGGAAAGTGATAACCTGGATTTCCGGGACATCTGTAATTGATAATAATTGGGTTAATTAGTAGGAATACTGAATCGTAAAATTTGACAAATGAATCTAATCGTAAATATTTATGTGTTATTTTTAGATAAATAGTGTTAAATATATGTGTCTATTTTGAATTGATCTAGAATTAGATTTTTAATGGAATTTAAAGGATTGAATTTGAATTTGAAATTTAAAAAAAAAGTATATTTTAGATATATGTTATATTAATTTGATCAAAAACATAAGTTATGTATAAATAAATGTTTATATAAAATTCATATATATATTTACAAAAATCTAAAGCTTATTTATATAAAATGAATACACATTATATTTATGTGAATATTACATAATTACTTATTAATAACTTAAATAAATTTATAAATAAGAAAGTGACATTGGTAAATTATTAATTAAACATTAAAAACACTTGTAAACTTATTTATAGTGGATTGAAAACTATAATAATAGTTAAAATTTTAAAATAACGACTCTTATAATAAATAATTAAATATATAAATGGATATGAGTAAACTCTATAATGATTGTAAATCTTAAGTATATACATATACGAATTCTGTGTGAAAGTATAATCATTAAAATAGACAAAATTTATCCTTTCAAAAACTAATAAATTACATGTTGTTTTGTATTGATATATATATACATGTATATGTATGTTTGCATTAGGATGTTGAATATGTGGAAGTTTGAAGTAAGGGTATATATAACATTAACATTTACATAAGATATTTATAACATATGTATGTATATCTATTGTGATTAGAAGTTTTGTTTGAATTTAATATAAAAATTTTGGTTTCTAAATACTTAAGATCAATAATTATTAATTTTAAAAAAGGGTATGATAGTTTAAAAAGGATCTAAATGAAAGAATAAAATATTTCTTTTACACTTGAAATAAACTATATTCATATAAAGACTTAATTTTCTTTTAAAAAGAGTTAAACATATTTAGGGAAATAACTCATGAATTAGCATTTGTAACCAAGATTTTATGCATGGTTTACAAGTGGCATTAGTGCCTTCTAATGAAAATATATGAATTTAATGTTTAAAGAATTAGAATGCAAATCCATTTTCCAGGTTCTCAGATCTACTTTCTTTCTTCATCTCTCATTTGTTTTCAATGCCAAAATCAAGAGAAGTTAGAATTAAAAAAAAAACAAAATCTGTAACATCCTCCTTAAACGAGAAAATTATTGACCTTCTTCAAAAGCAAGTTTAAAGATCAAGGTCTGTTCCTATTTTTCAAATCTGAGATAAAGGAAAAATATAAATCTGCAAGCAACTCCAGTTTTCTTTTAAAAAGCTAAGGCATTCATGTTTCAAACTTCAATAGCCGTTCTCTGCATGTTTGAAAATTCAAGAGCATGGATACAAGTATAGTTTTCTGTTCTCTGCATAATTATGAGTAAATCAAGTGTTAATATGTTTACAAATTCTGTTGCATGCAGTAATTACTTGAAACAAAGTATGTTAAGTATTGCATGTTTATTTATATGAATTACATGTACATATATACATGATTTATAGTGTGCATGTGTGGATACAAGATGAACACTCTGTTCTAGTTATACAATTTCAAAACATATGATCAGATTTAAATATTTCTTTTCCTGATCCATTTTAAAACTTGGTGTATATACAAACTTGTATGTAGTGATGAGAAGTTTGATCTGAAATCACTCCCAGATAAATTTTAAGCTGTTTCTTTAAATAAATAAAAAAGAACATTGGGATTCTTAATCATAGCAAAAGGTTGACTTTAATAATTTCTGGGATCAAGTATATAATTGGGTTTGATTTCAGAATCTATGATTTTTAAAAGAGAAATTATGATTTTTAGACTTTTATATCAAGAGAAATTGTATGATAGTCGAAATTTGGGTTTCGAGTGTTCTTGGGTGATTGGCGAAGTTTGGGGTTTCAAGTTTGTGGCTGGAGCTGCCTTGGAGGTAGGCGAAGTTGGCAAAATCAGTCACTGAATTTTTCAGTTACGATGGTGGCCGGACGATTGGATTTTAGGGTTTTAGATGTCGTTTCGAGTTTTGATCATTTCGCATCTATTTCGGTATCGGGGCGACGTCGAGTTGAACCAAATTTGGGTTAAGGTAAGAAGGGGTTGTGGTGATGGATCTGGCGAAGTCCGGCGGTTGATGGTGGGTGGAATGGCGAAGGCGAGGCAATTGAAGTCGGTCTGTTCAATTTTAGGTTTATTCGAAGTTCGAAATTTTGATTGGAGGGGACATTCGCAAATTTGGGTGGCTAATGTTGATCGGCATGCCACCAGCGACTGATTGGAGTGATGAAGTTGATCGTGGAAGTTCCGATGTGTTGTGCACATTGCACGGTGCACCATGGATATTTTGTGGTGGCTGTTATATTTGAGAAGGAGAAGGAAAAGAGAGGGAGCAATAAGAAGTTTGCTCGGGAACGTGTGGGTTTTTCTCCAAGTAATTGAAGCTCAAGCTCGGGTCTGTGCTCGTGCGCAAGATTGTTGTTCCAGCTTTGTTTTGGATTTTTAAACTAAGTTGTTAAGAAGAAAAGGAAAAGAATGAAGCTCGGGATAAGGAGATGAAGTCATTTTCTGTTTCGGGAAATACTGAGTCGTCTCGGGTAAATTAGTTATGTTACAAATGTTAAGGATAACATAATTAAGTTTTAATAATTCACTTAAGCATTATTAGAAATAAAGGGGATTATTTGAATGTTGATTTAATTAAGTTGTATAATTTACTTTAACTTAGTACAATGATACTTGGAATTTATTTAAAACCTAATCAATAATGTGATTAAAGATGTTTAATCATTAGTTAAACTTAACGGTTAAGTTAATGATGAATTATTCCCTAGGTTATTAAATAAGATTCTTTTGATTAAAAGAGTTATTACTTAATGAAGAAATCAGTAATGAAATTACAGAATGAGACTCACCAAGGGGATTAATAAATAAAATTAATTAAGGATTAAGTATAATTACTCAATATAATTTATGAGATATAATTACTTAGTGAAGTAATGAATGAATAATTACTCGATGTAATTAAAAGATTAATTAATGTAGCAAATCAAGGGGTGGGTTTAATGGATATAAGCAATTAAGGAAAATTAATTACTAATGTGATTAATCAGGATTGATTAATGAATTAAATTGTTTGAGGGTAATTAATTTGTATGATTTATTAAAGGATAATTACTTTATGTAATTGAAGATAATTAATCAAGAATGATTAACTAAATGAATAATTAAAGAACGATTAATTAATTAATAACTAATGTTAAATAAGCTGGATTAAGGGTGATTGAAATAATTAATTTAATGGTTAAATTAATTAGAAATGATATGATTTATTTATCTTGCTTGTGTATGATCGAAAAATATTGCATGCCTTAGATTGGTTGATATCTTGGATATGTGATTAATAATGCTATGTGATAAGTTGGGTTTAAACCAAGATAAAGTGGTTATCCATCGATAATGAATTAATGTGTGTAGGCGACACCCTGTATTTGAAGTGTGAATTGTATATCATTTGTATAATTTGCGATGAGATGGTATTGAATTCGAAGAAACAGGAGTCGGGTATTAGTAAATACCCGAAACCACTTCGATTCTTTATAGATTGATATGTGAAATCAATAGGCCTGTTTGGAATGATTTAAGTGAATTGGACCATTTAATATAAGTTTGGCACTTAGGAATGGATGTGTGAAATAAGCAATACCTAGAACAGTTTGTGAAGTTGTATAATGATAAGTTACCCGGTTTATATAAGTTGTATGCTTTTGTATTACAAGTTAGATGGGTTTACTCACGCTGGTTTCCAGCCTGACCCGGGTGTTACATTGATGTAATGCTCGGGTCAGACCGAGTATTGCAGATTTTCAGGTAAGGACGTTCTGGAGCTCAGGAGGCAAGCTAGATGGCGGGGACGTATGGAATATTTACTGCGGTGTATAATATAGTTGGCTTGGACATGTTGTTTTAAACTGTCCGGTGTAATGGATGTAACTCTGATATAAATATAAGTGTAATGATACAGTTTTTCTTTAGTAAACTGTTATTATGTGGTATTATATTTTAATCCGCCGCGAATGTGAGGTTTTTCTGTGTTTTGGTGTTTCTGTTCTTTCTTCTTCTTCTTCTTTCTTTTTCTTCTTTTCTCTAACTATCTGGAATTTTCGGGATCGAAAATTTCCGGGTCGTTACATAAATGGTTTATAATTTGGAATTGGAGTTGAAATTAATTTGAAATTGGAATTTAAATTAATTTGGAATTTGAAGTGAAACCAATTTGGAATTGGAATTCAAATTAATTTGGAATCGAAATTGAGTTCGACTTAAAATCGAAATTGAATCGATTAAATCGAAATGGAAATTGAAACTGATTTAAATTGGAAAATTTGAAAAGTGAACCGGTTTGACTTTGAAACTATTTGTAAATGAATTATTTTAGTATAAATGGTATAAAATCTATATTCTTTAAATATTCAAATTATTTTGATTTTCTAAACTATGTTACTATATAAACCATTATATTACTCAAACTATTTTCTATTAAACTATTTTAACGATTTAATTAATTTAAAACTATTAAATTATTTTCAAAAAGTTCAAGCTGGTCAAAGGGTGGAATGTTTATATTTAAATCTTGGATTTAAATGCGAATTGAGTTAAAGCGAATTATAACCAAAATTGTAATTCGAATCAAGTTTTGAAGTGAATTCGAATATATTGAATTGAATCAACATTTTGAAGAAAAAATTTGATTTTTGAAGTGAATATGATGATTTCAAAGTAGATTTGATTTTGAAGCGAATATGATATTTTGATATCAAGTAAGAATGGTTTTTGAAATATAAAAGCACCAACCTGTGTGTAAGATGACGATTGGTTGTTAAAGAGACCGGGGCCTCTTATTGGTATACTCTCTGTTAATATTGGAACCACTTTAACAACTGTGTACGCGATGGATGATATTCAGAATGTGGTAGTTGAATTGGCGACGTTTACTGGAATGAAGTAAGAAAAATATGATGGATAGCCTTGTCATTCGTGTCGTAATTAAAATGACTAAACATGAGCCTATGTTTGGCAAATGAGGTTAGCTAACTCTAGCGATGTTGATCCCTTGTATTACTATTGTGATTTCGTATTCGATGGGTGCACCTTTTGTTTGGTGAATTGATTATTGTGGTCGAGCACGGATGGGTTACGACCAGCCAAAAAGGGTAAACTGGTAGAATCCTACCTTAGGTATTGCCTCACGTGCCTTGTCATATTTGTCCCTATACAAGCCCATTACGATTTTGGTTTAGAACCGTACAAATGAGTTAAGGTGGATCAATGTAAAGCCCAAATGCTATTTTTATATTTATTTTACTGATAGACATTATCTATTGTAGCATATACTATTATATATAAATAGTTTGACGGATCCTTAGGAGATGGAAAATCCCGTAACATCTCTTAAGTTATTGCACTCATATTTTATGATATTGATTTGACTTACATAAGAGTATTTTAATCCCAACTCGAGTGTTTTGTCTTTTCATTACGCTTGGGTCAGTCCTGAATTTTTCAGCGCATTTAAGATTTTTCTCTAGAGGATGAAGACGAGGATTTTGGTATATTGCTATTATTATTATTCCATACATCAATGCTATTCTATCGTATTGATTATTTATTCCCGATGTATATATAACTTTGATAAATGTGTATAGATTATGATCAAATGTATAGTAAATAGCTTTATGAATTGTTTATTTGATTATTATATTTTATCGTTTTCGCTGTGAGATTCTGTGTTTGTTTTCTTCTTCTCTTCTTATTTTTCTTATTTGGACCCATTTATTTTCTACGTTCCGGATTATTTAAGTTGGACATGTGTGGATTATTGTCGATTTAAACCTTTCGAAATGTGGGTCGTCACATATATTGATCGATCGAGAACGATCCATAAAACAGCTTAAATTAGCGAAGATCAATCGATATCTCAAAATCCACAAGGTTATCCACTTGATATTTTCAGAGCATCAATATATTAAATAGTGGAGCCCATAAAAATGATCGTAAGTCAAAACCTGAGGTATAAGGATAGTCGATCATTTTAAGTCGATTGTTTTTGTCGATCCTTTATAATTATTGGCGTGGTCCAGTGAATATCTCAAATATGACAAGGGTTGATACATATCTCATGATCTACAACTCAAAACGATTTCAATTTTAGGAGCAAGTTCAGGAGGCACATCAGACCCCTGAAAAACTATCGCACATCATTTGGGGGCAAAAATAACAATCGGTTTAACTATGGCAGATCATTCTTAAACATCGAGTTAGGGCATCGATCGTTATGGTGGGCCCCTATGGACCTAGAGAGCCTTTTGCCATATATTATGATCGCCATACCACATGCTATGTATCATTTTGTATATACTCTGGTGTTGTATCTATATGTGTGTGTGTGTGTGTGTGTGTGTTTATCTGCTATTCTATGATGTGATTTTCATTTAGTTGTTGTGTTTATTCTGATAGATCTGTACCAACCTATAGTTTTGTATTAAGCGTATATTGGATATGTCAATCTACTTGATATAGAGGAAAAAAATTAGAGCATTATCGACATATTGAATAGATGTTTAATACAAAGATGTAGATGGTCGCTCTTAACCAGTCCTTTTCTCCGCATTAGCAGACAATATTACCTAGTAAAACTTTTTGTTAATGTGGGTCTCGAGGTGGGGCATTACAGATAGCGAAATATCTTGTTATCTCTCCCTATAAATACAGGTCTTTTGGTTCATTTTCAAGATCTTTACGCTGCTTGTTACTCTAAACTCCATTGTTATCAAGCACTTGTTGTCTTCTCCTGTTGTAATTAAATTAAAAAGTGACTAAAAAAAGATAATCTTCAAAGTGGACATAGGCATACAACACCGAACCTCTATAAACTTCAGTGTCTTTGATTATTGCTTATTCTCTATTGCTTACATATTCATCTACGCAGTTTAATTTTATTTTTCTTCACTTGCTTCTCTACAAAACATATTCTTAGGTGTTTATGACCAATTTAGTTGCGAACACAAACCCAATTATATTATATTAATTTCTAAAAATTAATTTATAAGCGTTTTGAGGTCGTATGACCAAATAATAGGTCCAATCGCAATGAAATTCGTTAACATACAATAATTCACAATTACAGATCCAATGAAACTAATTTCGTCAAAATCCAAGATAGTACCACGGAAGGCTATTTTTACCCGTTAATTAAAACGAATTATTTTAAAAACCAAATCGATCATTTTAAATCTAAATTAAAAGTTTACTATCTTTATTCTTATTTAAATATAATCAAACCAACTTTCGAAATCAACTTTTATTCACATTAAATTAAGGATTTAATTATTCAAATGATTTCACATAATAAATTGAACAATTTTATTATCGAATAAATCACTATATTTGAAATTCAAGTTATTGAACTTATTGATTAACTTTCCAATTTTTAACATTAATTAAATATTCCAATTTTAAATGACCAAAATTTTAGGTTGTTACATTCTTCCTCCTTAAAAGAATTTCTTCGTTGAAATTTCCAAGGTAGGAAAAATGCCCGAAACCATTAACTTTTTCAACCAATTATAAAGTAGATTTTAAATCCTTTTAAGTCTTTAACGTTTCAAAATCAATTCATTGACACTCTATTACCTTTTCTACGTCCTTAAATCCATCCATAGACTCCAAGTAATATCATTCCATGTTATAACGTAAAAGTCCAAAATTTAGTTATTTAAAATTTTCTTCACATTTCACGAATATATTCTAACGCCTTAAATTTACGAAAAATTTCGCCAACGCCTCCCTTGTGTGGCTAGATCAGAACAACTACAACTTGTTACCATGGACCCAATCAGCCAATAGAAAAACAAAAGCCAAGTGGCTCAATCATAAAATCATCAAATCAAACAACAATATAAACATGTACCTTTTAGTCGGGCAACCAAGTTTTACTTATGAAATCAAAAAAATCAAACTAGCTCTTGCTTCTATATACCTACATCTTATTTACAAATGATATCCAATCATATAATTCATAACCATATTATTTTGCATTTTCAATTGTCAACATTTGCTTCCCAAAACCCATACGATGTACGTATATCATTCGCATGCAATATCAAATCTGATCATTTGCTTGATCACACAATTTCACTTTTAGACAAGTATTGTTCACACGACCACTCTAACGCGGACTCGGATCCGGTTCCTTGACTAGAAAACACCATTCCCCTTGCATAGCCATAAACTTTGATAAATAATTCAAAAACCAATCAAAAATCCATAACCAGTGTTTGCCGTCAAGAATCGAGCGAAAAATTCTGACTCGGACCGACGTAAATCATCTTGAAATCATGTACTCGAATCTGGATCAAACAGTTATGCGAAAAAAATATACGTACAACTTACATATTTACTTCAATAGCCCATTCTTTTATTTACATTCATTTATTCAAAATCATTACTCACATTGCTTTATTCACATTCATTCATTACTTAGTATATTCTTCCAATACTAATTCATTTAAGAACCATTCTATCAAATTTTACAAAAGCTTATTATAAACAACTTATATAACCAATTCTCATATTATTTTCACTCTATAACTTAAGTTCATACTCAATTTATCAAACGACATTTCAAAACCATATTCAATTTATTTATACTTAAGTTGAATTTCATTTTGTAATTCAAATCCATATCCATTTCACTAATTTATTTCGTTAGTTCATACATTAATTCATTAAGCATCAAATTCAGTTTCATTTAATTCATTTCATTACTCCACTTAAGTTAAATTTCATTTCAAAAATCATCTCATTTAACTTAAGTTAAATTCAATCACCTATCTCAATTTATGATTTTCATTTCTTAACATTCATATTAACAATTTAAAACATTGTTTTAACCTACTAATTCTCAAAATTTATAAGTTATCAAAATGATTTTCCCATATTTTCATAAAATACTTGGATGAAAATTTCTAGAGTTTCCACACTTTGTTCTTATTTATTCCAAATCATTTGAAATCATACACACACACAATCCCTTGGTATATCGAATCATTTTTTTTAATTTTTAAAATCATGACTAGTTTTACCAAAACAAAACTCTAATGGTAGCAATTCCTCTCTTGGAAACCCAAAAATGAACGTTGATGATGCTGTAGTCATCATCATAATTATTTTCCAGTGACCAAAGTGAGTTCACTACTTTCTATCTCTTTAAAATTCCATTTTAAAGTATTTCATTTCTAAAATATTTTCTAAATAATATTATTATTTACCAAAACTTTAAAAGACAATTTTCAAAACCAACCAGATGTAAATTCCCGAATTCCCATCTTTTAAATCCTTTTTAATTTATAAACTGCTTTTATAAACCATATATAAATTTCACTATGGTTATATAAAACCATTCCTTACTTGTTTATCTTGTTTGCATTCAAATAATAACAACTTTTATTCGATCACTATCAACAGACAACAAATGATAATGATCAAACGTTATCATTCTCAACAAGCAAGCACACTACATATACTATAATCATTTCTAAAAAATTATTCCTTTATATATAAAATATAATCAAGATAAAATTATTTCGTTTACCCAATTTCAAAACAATACCATGTCTAATCGCTCTTTTCAAGTGTTTAGAGATCTCTATCAATAACGTTAATTACTCGTATTGACCAGAATTCAAAAGCCACTCAACAGATCAACCAAAAAGATATAGAACATTTTTTATATCAGTAACAAATACGTGCTCATATATATACACTCAAACTCCTAATAAGGCATTCCATTACCTTATCTCTTAATGAGTTACCCCACCGAAGCCAAGATTCTCGCTTAACCTTACACTCCGATACAAAGTGTAACAAACGAGATTTCGACCCGTAAAAATCGACATTAATACGTCAACTGTATTACATGCCGAGTAATCGAATGCCAAAAAACCTGATTGTTAGGGAAAAAGATAGAAGGAACAAGATAAGAGGAAAACTAAACAACATAGAATTTCATAGCGGAATGTATAATCTAATAAAAAAATCTTTACACAAAACGAACTGTAATGTATGTATGTATGTATGTATGTATGTATGTACAAACATCAATTAGAGTGTATTAACTTATTTTACCCGCACAGTTATAACAGCCTGTCCTTATAATTGTTGATAAATACAACAATAAATACAGTGGGAAATAATATTAGCGCCAAAATTGGTCACTAACACCCAAATTCAGATGAAAGCACCAAATCGCAGTTATAGATCACAGATAGAGTGTATGTTGAGAGTACAAATATGAAGAACAGTAGAAATTAAAATGAAAGCAATAATAACAGAGGATTTATAGTGGTTCGGCTAACCTCGACCTACGTCCACTATAGAAGATTTCCTTTCTATTAATATCTGTATCAATTACAGTTATAATCCAGAGTTTTTAAAGCAACTGAAATGACTCGCCTTTCTCTCCATAGAAAGACGCATCCTTATTAAGAAAGAAAGAGATAGAGAAGAGAAAAGATAGAGAAGAAAGGAAGAACAACATCAGAATCTCAACAGCGGAATGAATAAATTATATTAATCACATAATATATTACATAGTATACAATATCTATCAGAGTTACACAGCTTAATACATCTCATATTAGACAGTTACAAACACCTGTCTAGTAATAAACTCAATATACAATACAGAAAACGACTCAGTGATCAACACAGCGGAACCCCCCCCCCCCCCCACACACACACACACATATATATCTACAAACGCTGAAGCTTCGTGCTCCATTGCTCCTCCAGAATTCATCAAAGCTAACCTGAATCCCTTGGCTACTCGTAAAAATTTAAGTACCCAAGAGTTTAAGAAAAACAGAATAAACTCCAGATCAGACATGGGTTTGGTGTTATTAAACGGTTAAAGTTGCTTAACTTTAAAAAAATCTTTGGAAAACAAAGGTATCACGTAAGAATCCCCACACATAAACACGGGTAAGTTTTTACCTTACGCTAACCAAAACATTTGATAGGAAATCCAGTGATATTATAATAGGGTCCAGGGTTTTCAAGTAAAATACAGAAATAGCTGGAATGCTTACATATCACATTCCAACATAGTTGGTCACATCTAAAACGTACGACACTTATTGGAGCTTGGATTCCATACAATGGCAGGGCTACTAGGGTACCGCCCGTCACAGTACGTAGCCTAGATCACTGTACCAAGGATCCACCCTAAATCCCCTGCAACACAAGGCCGGAACCATCCCTTACTGGACAGTCCTGAACAAGACAACCCCGGCGGTTGTAGCTATTCAACCGCCCATACAGCCGAATAAAAAGGGACTCTAGACAGGGGTTCATCTCATCCTACTTGGGCATGACCCACTTAGCCTTGCTGCACCTCTCCTGTTTTAGCCATTCCCGGTTGACGAGGCTTGAGACTACGATTACCTTTACAGAACATATCTATCTTATAATGCTCATCGTCCACCTTATGATGTTCTGAAAGCATTCAATCTATACAAGTTCATTCCAGGTTCGAATGAAACCGAATGCATTATCTCGTTACACTCATTTTGGAATCACCCTTAGAGTTAACGACAATAACGCTTGCACTTTAATCTTCATTTTCACTTGAGATTCACGACCTATCGTTAATTTGGATTGATGTGGTTTTCGGATATCCAAATCTGAAAACCCGATCCCGGTCTCATCGAAATCCAAAACGCCATCTATTAGGTCCAAGTTGTTTTAAAGTTAAAACAATTCAATTCTATTATCTATATTCACACAGATAAATAATTCATATCACCACCACAAACAGATAATTCAAAATATCATCATAAACAAATAATTCACATTATCATCACACTTCAACCAAAGCATCCCATATCATATATCACACATATCTCATTAGAGATATTAAACAATCATGGCATCCAATATTAATCAGCCATTCATAAGAAATGATCTATTAATCACACCATCTATAATTAATTTAAAATGAATTAAATTAATTATTTCATCTCTAATTAATTTAAAATAAATTAAATTAATTACTTTCATCACAATAAATGTTGCTTACCTATTAATTAAACCAATTAATTAATCATCATCTTAATTTATCAACCTTGATTAATTATCCTTTAATTACATTAAGTAATTAAATCTTAATTAATTATACAAATTAATTATCTACAAACCATCAAGTAATTAACCTTAATTACTTCATTAACTATAATTAATTACATTAATCCTCAATTAATTACAATTAATTAATCACCTTATAATCACTTATTATTGATTAATTAATCTTAATTAATCAACCCTTAATTATTCTCATTAATTACATTAATTAATGATCCTTAATTAACTACTTCCATTAAACAACTTTAATTAATCATAAATAGTAATTATCATCCTGTAATTACTTACCTTAATTAATTAACTTCTTAATTAATTATATTAATCCATTGATTAATTACACTAAGTAATTAATCTTTAATTACTTCTACTAAGTAATTATACTTTAATTACTTTCCATTAAGTAATTCCCTTTTAATTAATTACATCCCAATAATTATACATTAATTACTTACCCTAAGTAATTAGACTTATCCATCTCATTAAGTAATTATACTTAATCAATCACCAATGATTATCTTTAATTAATCAACCCATTTGATTAACCCAAATTATCACACTTATTTGATTAATTACAATCGGGCAATTCATCCCCTAATTACCCCTTTTAAATAAATTAATTAATCTTTCATTACAGATTAATTAATCCATAATTATTAACTAATAAACCTTAATTATCTATTAATAGAACTTAATAGCCAATTAATTAATCCTTAATTGACAGTTAATCAACTCTTAATTACAATTAATTAAACCTAAATAATAGTTAATTAATCCTTAATTAACTTTAATTTTAGATTAATAATTTATTAATTATTAATTAATAAATCTTAATTATTAATTAATAAAACTTAATTAGAAATTAAGTACTTTTTAATTACTAATTTATTAATCTCTAATTTCAAATTAATCAACCTTAATTACTTAATTAATTAATTAATTAATTTCTAATCATTAATTAATTATCTCTAATTATAAATTAATTGACCTCTAATTAATTAACTTATAACCCTAAATTATTAATTTTAAATAAATTAATTAAATCAATTAATTACTCTTAATTAATTCCTTAATTAATTCTTAATCATTATTAATTAAATTAATTAATCATACTCAATTTCCTTAATTAACTTAATTAATTTCAGCCTATTAAAACCTTAATTATCTTAAGATAAAACATTATCTTAATTAACGACTTAACTATCATTAAAAACATTTTATCTTAATAATTAACTTTGCTTAATTAAATCAATAATTAAGTTTAAAATAAACAATCATTTAACTTGATAAATTAAGGTTAACAAAGATTCCTTTAAATACTTAAAATATTATCAAGTAATAGATTTTGAAAACTAGTTTCAAATTTGAATTTAAAACTTGCTTTTACAAATACCTTTTAAAATTTTATTTCTAACTTAACTTTTAAATCAACTTAAAACTTTGCTTAATAAAAATTATGTTAAACCAATGTCAAAACCTCTTAACAAACTGTTTAAGAAAACAATTATTTTATATAAAGTAAATTTACATAAGAAAATTTAAATTAAATTAAAGTTTAAACTTCAAAACTTAAATTTTAAAACCTTTTAAAAACTATTCAACCCTTGCATCAGGTCATACCTGAAATCCACTCAAGTCTAACCCGAGTTTCTTTTTCTATTTCAACATTTGTTTCAGTTTTTAATTTAAATTTAAATTTTAAAACCTGGAACCATATCTCTCTGGAACAACTCGAGTTCCTACCCGAGTTTCAACTCGAGCCACTCAACCTTCTACCCGAGATATACTTCGAGCAAACCAAACACAACTCACAACCCAAACAACTGACACGATCTCCATCTCGTGCACATGCACCATCACCAAAAGCCACTCCGACCATCGACGAACTCTCGGCATGTCACTCATCAACAATGCAACCCAATACGGTCACCAGAATACTCGCACAAGCCATCAATCAAGATTGAGTAATCCAGTTGAAAAATGGAAACCCGCACATCACCGGAAATCCCTTCGAACAGCCGTTGCCGATCACTAGAACATCAGAAATTATGGCCACATCACCCCACACCTTCCACGCTACCTTACCCCATGTCTTGAACCACTCGATCAACCAGAGGAGAAGCATGGACCCAAATTCCAGCTTGACCAAAACTAGGTTTAGAACCTAGATCGTCACGCCACCGTCGCCACAGTGATCAGGGACCCCACCTGAAATTTTTGCCGTACCCCCAGATCCTTCCTCTACCTCTACCCAAGATCCCGATCACTATAGGTCTTATGATCATCAGAAATCGACCAGAAACTAAATTCCAGTTATTCACCAAATTCTCATTCAATACTTCATTAAAAATTGTGATATTTATTTTAAAAATCATAACTTTTAAAGATGATTCAAGTTAATATCTTGAATCAGTAAATTTGAGTGATAGATTTTAACATGTTAAAAGAATTCCACCTATATTATTTTGATTCCAGAGAACTCCCACATCTATTTTGCTGGAATAAAAAATTAAACTTAAATTTATGTTTAAACAAACATCTCCCGTTTAAAACTTAAAAACCTAACAATGATCAGATAAGGAGATTTGAAATTTCTTTTATTCCTATACTCTGTAATTTAAAAACAGAGAAGAACAATTCAAAAAAATATATACATGCACAGTCATTCAC
This sequence comes from Allium cepa, assembly GCA_030765085.1. Lineage (NCBI taxonomy): Eukaryota > Viridiplantae > Streptophyta > Magnoliopsida > Asparagales > Amaryllidaceae > Allium > Allium cepa. The sequence continues at coordinate 206,042,095 of CM060941.1, read as the reverse complement.
ATTCATATACACAGAGGCACTACTTATATAAACATATACATTCAAAGCATCATCATAGAATTTCACAAGCAACCATTATTTCTTACTTAAATTTTAATTTAAAAGTTTATTCACCTTTTGAAATGCAGATATTTTGGAAAGAATTGAATTGAAACTGAAGCTTTTGAACAGAAATGCTTTGGAGGCTTTGATTGAAAACAAAATTGCTTTGAAACTGGAATGTAAGAAGGCTCTAATTCACTTCAGGTTTTCTTGCTTGAACCTTTTCAAATCTGTTGTTGCAAGCTTTGATAATGCTTTCCAGGTTGAAGATAAATCATTACAGGTTTGCTTTTAAAATTGTTTACAGGTTGAAGACAAAGTTGTTGAGAGGTGTTTTGATTTTTAGTTTGAGAAACTTTTAGATTTGATTCTTCTCTGGTTTTCATTGTTTTTGAGGAGATTACAGGCTTTGAGCATAAATAGTTTACAGGGTTGAGGAATTCCAGATTTGGAAGTTGTTTGAGCTGAGAAGTGTGAAAAAATGGTTACGGATTTGAGAAGATTTTACAGGGTATTGTTTGAGGAAATTTACAATTTTTCTTTGATTTTGAACTGAGGTGTTATGATTTTCTTGTTTGAGAAAGTTTCAGATTTTTTTTTTGAAATGAGATTAGAAAAGAAATTGAAGAGGAAGATAGGGGTTTATATAAGTTAATTTAGATTTTATAAAAAAATTAAAAGAAAATAAAATAATCGATGACACTTGTTTCTTACTTTGATTAATATGTTAACACATGTACTTAAGAGGTTTATAACTTTAACACTTGTAACAATTTCTTTTTATATTATTTATAAATGATTTTAAAAGCTTTTATATTAGATTTCCTAATTAATTAATGTATTTCTAAATTAATAAATCCTTTTCTAAATTTATAAAAATAAAACTTTTTAGAAGAAATTAAAATAAAAACCAAAATAATATTTTAAATAAAATCATATAAAATATTTTAAACTCATTTATAAATGCTCATATTAAACTTTTGTATTTATTTACTATTAAATAAATACTTTTCTAAATTTCTATAAACAAATTTCTTTTAAAGAAAATAATATATAACAAATCTTATTTTAAATAAAAACCTTTATTCATATATTTTAAATCCAATATATTTTTAAGATATATATCTTTTAAATTCAAATTCAAATTCAAATTCAATTTAAATCTAATTTCAAATTAATTCAAATAAATATAGATATCAATTTTAAACAAACACATTATTAATTGTAAACTATCCTATTTAAGATCAATTTAAATACACATATGTATACACATTTAAATAACACTTATTAAATTTGAATTAATAAGTCCATTTAAAATCTATTTATAAAATAACACAAATTAAATTTGTAACTAATTATTCCATTTAAAAATCTATTTATATCTATATTTAAAAACAACTTATTATTTAATTGTTTGAAAATATCAAACTTTACAAATTTTAATTATTCAGTTAAGAGATTATCACATTTTAAATTCCTTGAAATTCCGGGATATCACATTCCTCCCCCATTAAAAGAATTTCATCCTCGAAATTTAAAACAAAATAATCCAAAAAGTTTTTTTTACTGTTTTAACCAATTCAAGCATACATATCAGCCATACACAACCAAACAAACAATTTCATCGAAACAATCAATTCAATCAAACAAACAACACTAGCTATCCGAATACAAATCCGGATAAGCTTCCTAAAACAATCCAGAGTTTCCCAGTGCAGACACTGGGATACTCACTCTGCTAAATCTAAACTAGCTACACTACTAAGCTACTGAGCTCCTACTCATCTAGATCTAAAATCTACACAAGATACCTGATGACAGAAAAGATCGACTCAACTACCAAATCCTTCTGAATTGCTGGTTCCAAAACCAGTGATGGATCAAACACGTTGTAACAACCCGCATATTTATCGATTATATATTTAAATATTTTATTTAAATATTTCACCGTTCGTCGGATTTTGGTCCGAAAAGCTACTTTTTGCAAACAGTCGAATTGGGACTCGAGACCACCCCCATTGAGTTCAAAATGACGTTTGCGACCTTTTTGAGTATAAGCTTCGATATGTTTGGAGAAAGTTGATTTTTGCTACTTTTTGCTTTGGGCTTTGGTTTGGGCTGAGCCAATTAACCACTTACTAACTCAGTCCCAATTCCCCTCTCCTCTTCATTACTTCATTCTAACTCCTCAAACTCAAGCTCCAACTGAAAATGGTGGAGAGGAAAGGGAACTAGAAACTCCAAGCCCTAGTTCCTCTTGCTAGCTCAAGTTCTTGCTCCAAAATCAAAGAGAACCCATTGGTAAGCTCCTCTTGGTCTTCTCCAACTCATTCTCTCATTGATTTCAGAAATTTCCTAAACCTAATTTAGGAAATGTTTCTCTTTTAAGCTTAGGTTCAAGCTTGTTGAGTTGGAATTAAAGAGTGCTTGTTCTTGCCATTGCTTCATAGCATCTTCTTCATTCGTTTGGGTTCAAAAGTGAGATTTTTAATCTCACATCTATGCTTATAATTCTCTTCTATTGTTAGATATGAATTTCTAACACTTATTCATGTGCATTTGATTTTGATTTGGATTGCTTTTGTGAATATTCCAATTTTTAGTGTTTTGAGTTCAATTCGTTAAAAATCCTAACTTTGATGTTTGAACATGTTTTTGGTGATGCATCGAGGAGCATATAGGGCCGGGTAGTCGATTGGCATAAACCCTTAGCGCCGTTGCTCGTGCGAATGCAATTTGGTCAAGATTGAACCTCATTTGTAATAGGCAGGGAAGAGGCTGGAAACAGGTTCGGCAGACCGACCCCCCTGGTCCGGTCGACCGACCTGCTAGTATAAGTGCCTCTGTTTCTGGTTCGGCCGACCGACCCCCCTGGTTTGGTCGATCGACCTGATGCTCGAGAAGTTTTCAACCTATGGTTCGGTCGACCGACTCAGGGAGTCCGGTCGACCGACCTGCTACTATTTGCCAGATTAGCCTATATTGCTAATCCGTTTGAATATCCAACTTTAATCGATTCGTGTTGTCTCCCTTTTGTTTTTGTCATTTATTATCGACTTTGATGACCTTTTCTTTGGGTTTTAGATATATCCACTTTGATGGATTTTATATCGATTTCTTTGGATTTTATTCACGTCTTCGAATGTGAATTTTTATGCCCGATTGTTTCTACAATCTTCTTTGTGATTTGTCACTTTAAAATATAAAGGTTTCCTATACTAGTAGTAAATATCAAAACTCTTTCTTCAAATGATTTCAACACTATTTTATTACAAAGCTCGTTTTCTCAAACCGATTTACAATCTATTAGTACATACAAACCTTTACCTCACTCGGATGAGAAATCTAATTAAACGACTTAGTAAAACGAGTGGTATGAAACGCTTACGTTTACTTCGTCGGTTAATTCTTGGACTTGTTCGATTGAATCTCTTGTGACAATTTTCTAGTGGAGATCTACAATTTGTTCGTAAATATTTAAGTTAAGCTAGTGGTTATGGGACATGAAGCTAAGCTCATATATTTACTAGCTTACTGTAATTGACACTTCTCGTTGATCATGACGATCATCTTTGTGGTTTAGACTAGCAATGTGCGATGTCTCTTTGTTTATGTGGAGGACTGTTCCTCATTTTTATTGAGTTTCGTCTCATTTCTCACATGGGTCGTACCTTTTTAGGTGCGTCAATGTTTTATTATGCATGGGGTGTACCTTTCTAGGTGCATCGATGTTTGTTTATACATGGGTCGTACCTTTCTAGGTGCGTCAATGTTTATTTATGCATGGGGTGTACCTTTCTAGGTGCATCGATGTTTATTTACTTCGTGGAGCAATCGGCTCAATAAGTCGGGACATGGGGCGTCTCTTTCTAGGTGCGTCGATGTTCGTCTATGCATGGGGCGTATCTTTCTAGGTGCGTCGATGTTCGACTTAGCATGGGGTGTATCTTTCTAGGTGCATCGGTGTTAGACATTACATGGGGTGTATCTTTCTAGGTGCATCGATGTTTATTTATGCATGGGGCGTATCTTTCTAGGTGCGTCGATGCTAGAGCATGGGGCGTATCTTTCTAGGTGCGTCGATGTTCGACTTAGCATGGGGTGTATCTTTCTAGGTGCATCGGTGTTAGACATTACATGGGGTGTATCTTTCTAGGTGCATCGATGTTTATTTATGCATGGGGCGTATCTTTCTAGGTGCGTCGATGCTAGAGCATGGGGCATATCTTTCTAGGTGTGTCGATGTTCGACTGTACATGGGGCGTGTCTTTCTAGGTGCGTCGATGTCCAGTTTGTGGGATTGGCCATCCTTTTTATTGTGATTTGGTTCATCGGATGTCCCGCTGTACGACGTCGTTGTTCCTTTTTATTGTGATTTCTGGATTTCGTGTGTTGATTTCTGGAATTTATGTTTCACCAACTTTTACGATGGGCATTGATATTTATGTCATTTATTGTGGCTTGGTGAATGAAATTCGGAGTATGACATTCCTTTTTATCTTGAGTAGATTATTGTGATATTGATAAATCTCTTGTTGATTTTCAATTACTTATTTATCACAGCTTGGCATTGTGATTATTTTATGTTTATGTCATACCTCTTATTATATATCACTTCATCTGATATTTATAGCTAGACTGATCCGTTTATTATTTTCTTATTAAATAATACTCGGGTCAGACCGAGATGTTACAGGTGCTTCTGCTTGACTTTACATCTAGGATTACCTCCTTGACTTTTGGTTAACTACCTTAGTTTAGTAGCTTATGTTGTATACATTTGAGATACAGACTCTATGATGTATACTTATTCTTTTGTCTAGCACTTGTATCTATTCTTTTTGATATTGTGGATCTTATTTGACCACTACTCTGATGAACACTTTCATGTGTTATATTCATATCTATTTCCGCCTTTGTGATATGAATTGTCTGTGACTGATTTATGTTATGTTTAGTTCTATATTTGTTTCCGAAGATATCATAGCCACTGTGTAGTAGCTTTGAGTTTGTGTCGGCATGTCGGATTTCCACTTGAAAAGAACTGCATGTTATACTATCTGACATATCGATGCTCGCACAAAGCAATTACACGGATGGTCGCTCCTCAACAGCCTTATTCTCCGTGCTAGTTGACAGCATTCACTCCGTAATGTACTTGGCTAGTGTGGGTATAGAGGTGGGGCGTCACAGCTTGGTATCAGAGCCAAACTTCGGAACAATGTAGAATAATCTAACAAGGATCATCGTCCTAAGTCCATCTTAGCAGTCGTGTTTTAGGATTTAATTCGGGTCTTCGTACCGATTCATCCTATTTTCTTTATGATTCCTTGTTTTATCTATCAAGAATTGCTTGATATTTATCTTGAGAATAACTTTTTCCTCTTCTTTCTTTCTTTCTTAAAGAAGAGAAATGGTTAGACCTGGCCGTCCCAGCGCCGGTCAATTTAGTGCTACTCCCCAGGATGGAGTATTCATGTCCGCACAACAACTTCTAGATCTTGTTAAGAACGCTCAAGCAGCCGGTCCCAATCAAGAGCCTACTCATCCTAGATCCAGTTTTGCACGCCTATGCAGAGACTATACCGATTTGGGTGGAAGGCCATTCAGGGGATCCGAGAGCGTTATAGAAATTCAAGCTTGGCTCAAATCATGCGATCGCATTTTTTCTCGCATAAACCTTATTGATCTACATCGAGTCCAAGTGGCTTCTAGCATGCTCCAAGAAAGAGCATTAGATTGGTATGAGCTTTTAATTTCTGAAATCGTTGAGGCGGATCTCACTTGGGAGAAATTCCGGGAAAGTTTCGAATTGAAATTCGTGCCGGAGGCTGAAAAAGTAACTTTAGCCCGGCGTTTCATAGACCTTGTTCAAGGTGAATCTTCTGTGACAGACTATGTCGCATCCTTCGAATCTCTGTCCAAATACGGGGTTGAGTACATTAATACCCCATTGAAGAAAAATCAGAGATTTGTCTATGGCTTGAATAAGAATCTTAAGAAGCCATTACTCCTGAAACTTGAGGTTTCATTTGATCAGCTTATTGATATCGCTCTTCGTCTTGAAGAGGCCGATAATGAAGGTGATGTTGAAGTTGTGCGTGCCCAACAGAACTTCGACAATAACTTGAAGAGGCCTATCAAATTCAAACGCTCCAATTCTAATAAGAAAGGGAAGCAACAAATTCCGGTAGCAAAGACTCCTACCTCTAGTCGTGGTCAATGCTACAATTGTGGTTCCACGAACCACTATGCAAGGGAGTGTCCGAGACCCCTCTTTTGTCTCTATTGCAAAAATTCGGGTCACCATATTACTACATGTCCCGTACTTCAAAATAAGAAGGAGGGAGAGCTCAATGTGGTGCAAGCTCCTGGTAACACTTCTCGTGGTCAAGGTATTTCTCATTTAATCCTTGATTACATTTATTTTGTGATCTTCTTATTTGAGTTCTTTTTGATATGGGTTCCATCTCACTATTTTATATCAAAAGAACTTGTTGATTCTTTTTCTTTGAAAATATTTTGGGTTTGATGACTTCTTTGAGGATTGCGAATCCGGATGGTAGGTCCGCAACACTCAATTTGTCTTTATTGATGTCAAAATTATTTTATGTGATTTTTCTTTCCGAGCCGATATTTTTACTTAGGCTTCGGAATTGATTTTTTGAAAGGATCGGCTTAATCATTGTGAAGCCCATATCCTATTTTTCGAGTGGACTATTCATCTTCGACATTTTGAATCTGTTAAGCAGATTTCTATTTTTCCTTTATGATTTTGATTCCAACTTGATGGCATCATTTTATTCCTTAAGCCCACTTATAAGGGAAGTGTTATTTCTCTCATTCATGTAGTTAGAGAAATTTTCCGGAATCTTTGAGTTTGTCTTAGGATTATCACCTAAGAAATCTTTTGTGTGGTGTTAAGGTCTTTCTAGTTCGACCTTGCCACCGGTTTTCGTTTGCTACGAGTTGCGGAAATTAGCATTCCACTTACCGCATTCCGCACTCGTTATGATTCTTATGAATGACTTACTATGTCATTCAAATTGTCCAGCTTATTTCATCCATTTTATAAATCGAATATTCTATGAATATTTCGATGAGACTATTCTTGTATTTACTGATTTTGGATGAAAATAGTAATTTAAAATTTTGCAAATCTTTTTCATAAGATTTATTTATAAGTAAAACTGTATTTTGTTCTTGAAACGAACAAAGAATATTCTTAAAACTTTTTAAGAGATTTATTTATCCTATAAAAGATGATTTTGTGATTGTATTGCCCGTTGAGTGCTTTAAGAATTTTGGTCGATGCGCTTGATCAACGTTATCGATAGGAATTTCCTAAACGCTTTGATGTGACAGTCAGACAGGATATATTACATAATGATAAAAGTAATTTTGAAAGTTTTAACTTTTCAGGAAAGAAGATTATTTAAAAGAAATTCTTTCTTTTCGAAACTCTTATTCTTGTGATTCCTGAAGGGGAACCAAGACTTTGCTATTTGTACCGATACTAGTCATATTGGTTTGTATGCCGTTCTCTTGCAAAGGAGAACGTGCTATCACTTGTGCTTCTAAATCATTATAGCCTATCGAGACTAGATATACCACTCATGATCTAGTGCTCGCGGTTATTGTTCCTACTTTTAGAGTTTTGCATCATCATTTTTAGGGGAGGAATTTGTTCTCCATCTCGATCATAAATCCTTGGAATATTTATCTTCTCATAAGGAACTTCATGTTGACTCGAGTTCCTAGCATCTTATGATCTTGATATTCTTTTATTCCCGAGAAGGGAAATCGTGTTGCCAATGCGCTTTGTCGTAAGCAACAAGTGGATGATTCTTTGACGTTGTCTGAATGGTATTATCTTTCTATCAAGTTCATCGGACGTTTTGGTATACTTCGTTTTGTTGAGTTTCATCTCATTTCTTTTATGGACTAGCGTCCGATGTCCTTTTATTGTGTTCGGTTCATTGGACGTACCGTTTTTGTATTACGTCGGTGTTCCAAAATCATTCGGGCTCGGATCATTGGACGTACCGTTTTTGTACTGCGTCGCTGTTCCGAATTATTTGATACATTGGATGTACCGTTTGTACTACATCAATGTCTTTCCTTTTGATTCATTGGATGTACCGTTTGTACTACATCAATGACTTTGTTGTTTGATTCATTGGATGTACCGTTCGTACTACATCAATGTCTTTTCTTTTGATTCATTGGATGTACCGTTGTACTACATCAATGTCTTTGCTATTTGATTCATTGGATGTACCGTTGTACTACATCAATGTCTTTGCTATTTGATTCATTGGATGTACCGTTGTACTACATCAATGTCTTTGCTATTTGATTCATTGGATGTACCGTTTGTACTACATCAGTGTCTTTGATTCATTGGATGCACCGTTTGTACTACATCAATGTCTTTTCTTTTTGGATTCATTGGATGTACCGTTTGCACTACATCAATGATATGTTTTTGGTTCATTGGATGTATCGTTTGCACTACATCAATGACTTGGCTTTTTGGTTCACTGGACGTACCGTCTTTGTACTATGTCGGTGTTCCAAATTATTCGAGTTTCTAGTTTCTCGGGCGTACCGTGATTGTACTACGCCGTTGCACCGGCTCAACTTTCTGCTATTCTTGACGTTTTCCACGTCTTTTATCTATGGAAATGCCTTAGGGATTCCGGTTTTTATTCTTGAGCCCGGTATTATTGAGGGATTGAATTTTCACCAAATTTGACTTTTGAGCAACATTCTATTAGCATCATTGCTTTGGAGGTTGAGCGCCTTCGATATAAAGATATTCTTTTGATAAAAGTTCAATGGTTCTCAAATCTTAAGAATTGCTCATGTGAAATCTTGAGAATTCATCGAACGAAAACTTTCGGATTTACTCCTTCATGCTCTTCACGGTGAGCTTCTTATTTCAATTTTCTTTTGTGTTGATATGCTTCCATGGTTGTTACTTCTTATTTTTCTTCTTAAGTATTGCGAGGACGCAATTTCTTTAAGGAGGGGAGTCTGTAACAACCCGCATATTTATCGATTATATATTTAAATATTTTATTTAAATATTTCACCGTTCGTCGGATTTTGGTCCGAAAAGCTACTTTTTGCAAACAGTCGAATTGGGACTCGAGACCACCCCCATTGAGTTCAAAATGACGTTTGCGACCTTTTTGAGTATAAGCTTCGATATGTTTGGAGAAAGTTGATTTTTGCTACTTTTTGCTTTGGGCTTTGGTTTGGGCTGAGCCAATTAACCACTTACTAACTCAGTCCCAATCCCCCTCTCCTCTTCATTACTTCATTCTAACTCCTCAAACTCAAGCTCCAACTGAAAATGGTGGAGAGGAAAGGGAATTAGAAACTCCAAGCCCTAGTTCCTCTTGCTAGCTCAAGTTCTTGCTCCAAAATCAAAGAGAATCCATTGGTAAGCTCCTCTTGGTCTTCTCCAACTCATTCTCTCATTGATTTCAGAAATTTCCTAAACCTAATTTAGGAAATGTTTCTCTTTTAAGCTTAGATTCAAGCTTGTTGAGTTGGAATTAAAGAGTGCTTGTTCTTGCCATTGCTTCATAGCATCTTCTTCATTCGTTTGGGTTCAAAAGTGAGATTTTTAATCTCACATCTATGCTTATAATTCTCTTCTATTGTTAGGTATGAATTCCTAACACTTATTCATGTGCATTTGATTTTGATTTGGATTGCTTTTGTGAATATTCCAATTTTTAGTGTTTTGAGTTCAATTCGTTAAAAATCCTAACTTTGATGTTTGAACATGTTTTTGGTGATGCATCGAGGAGCTTATAGGGCCGGGTAGTCGATTGGCATAAACCCTTAGCGCCGTTGCTCGTGCGAATGCAATTTGGTCAAGATTGAACCTCATTTGTAATAGGCAGGGAAGAGGCTGGAAACAGGTTCGGCCGACCGACCCCCCTGGTCCGGTCGACCGACCTGCTAGTATAAGTGCCTTTGTTTCTGGTTCGGCCGACCGACCCCCCTGGTTCGGTCGACCGACCTGATGCCCGAGAAGTTTTCAACCTATGGTTCGGTCGACCGACTCAGGGAGTCCGGTCGGCCGACCTGCTACTATTTGCCAGATTAGCCTATATTGCTAATCCGTTTGAATATCCAACTTTAATCGATTCGTGTTGTCTCCCTTTTGTTGTTGTCATTTATTATCGACTTTGATGACCTTTTCTTTGGGAATTTTAGATATATCCACTTTGGTGGATTTTATATCGATTTCTTTGGATTTTATTCACGTCTTCGAATGTGAATTTTTATGCCCGATTGTTTCTACAATCTTCTTTGTGATTTGTCACTTTAAAATATAAAGGTTTCCTATACTAGTAGTAAATATCAAAACTCTTTCTTCAAATGATTTCAACACTATTTTATTACAAAGCTCGTTTTCTCAAACCGATTTACAATCTATTAGTACATACAAACCTTTACCTCACTCGGATGAGAAATCTAATTAAACGACTTAGTAAAACGAGTGGTATGAAACGCTTACGTTTACTTCGTCGGTTAATTCTTGGACTTGTTCGATTGAATCTCTTGTGACAATTTTCTAGTGGAGATCTACAATTTGTTCGTAAATATTTAAGTTAAGCTAGTGGTTATGGGACATGAAGCTAAGCTCATATATTTACTAGCTTACTGTAATTGACACTTCTCGTTGATCATGACGATCATCTTTGTGGTTTAGACTAGCAATGTGCGATGTCTCTTTGTTTATGTGGAGGACTGTTCCTCATTTTTATTGAGTTTCGTCTCATTTCTCACATGGGTCGTACCTTTTTAGGTGCTTCAATGTTTTATTATGCATGGGGTGTACCTTTCTAGGTGCATCGATGTTTGTTTATACATGGGTCGTACCTTTCTAGGTGCGTCAATGTTTATTTATGCATGGGGTGTACCTTTCTAGGTGCATCGATGTTATTTACTTTGTGGAGCAATCGGCTCAATAAGTCGGGACATGGGACGTATCTTTCTAGGTGCGTCGATGTTCGTCTATGCATGGGGCGTATCTTTCTAGGTGCGTCAATGTTCGACTTAGCATGGGGTGTATCTTTCTAGGTGCATCGGTGTTAGACATTACATGGGGTGTATCTTTCTAGGTGCATCGATGTTTATTTATGCATGGGGCGTATCTTTCTAGGTGCGTCGATGCTAGAGCATGGGGCGTATCTTTCTAGGTACGTCGATGTTCGACTTAGCATGAGGTGTATCTTTCTAGGTGCATCGGTGTTAGACATTACATGGGGTGTATCTTTCTAGGTGCATCGATGTTTATTTATGCATGGGGCGTATCTTTCTAGGTGCGTCGATGCTAGAGCATGGGGCATATCTTTCTAGGTGCGTCGATGCTAGAGCATGGGGCATATCTTTCTAGGTGTGTTGATGTTCGACTGTACATGGGGCGTGTCTTTCTAGGTGCGTCGATGTCCAGTTTGTGGGATTGGCCATCCTTTTTATTGTGATTTGGTTCATCGGATGTCCCGCTGTACGACGTCGTTGTTCCTTTTTATTGTGATTTCTGGATTTCGTGTGTTGATTTCTGGAATTTATGTTTCACCAACTTTTACGATGGGCATTGATATTTATGTCATTTATTGTGGCTTGGTGAATGAAATTAGGAGTATGACATTCCTTTTTATCTTGAGTAGATTATTGTGATATTGATAAATCTCTTGTTGATTTTCAATTACTTATTTATCACAGCTTGGCATTGTGATTATTTTATGTTTATGTCATACCTCTTATTATATATCACTTCATCTGATATTTATAGCTAGACTGATCCGTTTATTATTTTCTTATTAAATAATACTCGGGTCAGACCGAGATGTTACAGGTGCTTCTGCTTGACTTTACATCCGGGATTACCTCCTTGACTTTTGGTTAACTACCTTAGTTTAGTAGCTTTTGTTGTATACATTTGAGATACAGACTCTATGATGTATACTTATTCTTTTGTCTAGCACTTGTATCTATTCTTTTTGATATTGTGGATCTTATTTGACCACTACTCTGATGAACACTTTCATGTGTTATATTCATATCTATTTCCGCCTTTGTGATATGAATTGTCTGTGACTGATTTATGTTATGTTTAGTTCTATATTTGTTTCCGAAGATATCATAGCCACTGTGTAGTAGCTTTGAGTTTGTGTCGGCATGTCGGATTTCCACTTGAAAAGAACTGCAGGTTATACTATCTGACATATCGATGCTCGCACAAAGCAATTACACGGATGGTCGCTCCTCAACAGCCTTATTCTCCGTGCTAGATGACAGCATTCACTCCGTAATGTTCTTGGCTAGCGTGGGTATAGAGGTGGGGCGTCACACACGTACTCCCTTAGAGATACGTGAAATACTTTGAATCCCAGTCTTCCAAACTGGCAATTCAAACCTGCAGACCAAAGCACTTATCCTTCAAAAATTTAGAAGAATCCAATATACCACGGAGCTAGCTTTCCAATCTTACCCAATCTTATTGCTCAATTTTACCGGAGGAAACATCAACAACAACGAAGTCTCCAACTTCGAATTCCAAATTCCTCCATTTCTTAACCATAAAACTCTTCTGACGATCCTAGGCTGCCTACAAATCCTTCCTGATCAGCTCAACCTTCGCTAATATTTCCTGAAACAAACTGGATCAAAAACAATCCAACACAAAGATCCTCTTAAGATCTACTGAAATCAAGAACACTAACTCTACTCCACAATCATTAGTAAAATTCAAACATACTTCTCCTATCCGGAAAAGAAAAAACAGATGTAGTCAACGACGTGCCTCAGATCTAGAAAAACTCCAGTAGAAACTCTCTAATCCAAAACACTGCAACTTCCCGCTGTTTCCACTCTAGAATAGCTACCACCATGCTTCCGCTGCACAACTCTGATCTGGAGCAGATGAGAATGCCGTTGATGAACACACGCATAGGCTAGACATCACACTCCAGAAATAAGGTTCAACAGATCCATAAAGAGAAAACTCAGAAGTTCCAAGAAATACTGAGCTGCCTCACTAAATCCTCTTTCTCTAGAAGCCATCCTTCTTCTCAACTGAATCACCGGTACGGAACTCAATCTCCAATGCAGACAAACCTCAGACTTCCCTGAAGACATCCGGAATATCTCCGACAACTCTACACTCCTACATCCCCTAGAGATGCCTCAAACCCAAGCAAAAGATTATCCAAGATAATCACTCAAACTATCGCAACTCACTATTGCGATCAACCCAACCTAAATTCCAAAGATACTATTCTCTCTTCACCAATCAGAACAGCTTATCCTCGATCAACTAATCCATCGAAGAAACGGGTCCACTCCGCTGCTTCTGATTTCCACCTCTAGGAAACTTCTAAGCCAAAAGTTTTGTGCTGGAACATAAAACACTTCCGAGCTGCACTATTGACGCAGACGCCAAAGACTTCCTAATCCAAATCTCCTTGAGAAACTCAGACCTCAAACCAAACACATACATCCTGCTGAACTCAGCTACAACACTGAAGCAGACACACTTCCTTAAACTCGCTCCAAAAGAAACATCTTTGGAGACATCCACAGCCACTGCGTCCCATCACGCAGCTACTACTTCCTGAGGTTGCCAAGATACCATCACTTGCTTCTGCCTAACCGACAGATCCACATTATACTCAACCAACTTCAAAGATGGACTCCAAAGCTTAACAGGTTTCCTTCAGAGATCAATGAAATCCTTGCACAAGCTGCAAAGCTCACTCGAGACTGTATTAGGTCTACAGTCTCGACAAATACACATCCAACCTCAAACATTTAAACTCCAACCATTGGTAGTCATGTTAGACACATCACTACCCTATCTATCTTTATAACTAATGTTGGAAAACTCGAACAGGTAACCCAACAGTTAAGTGGAAAAAGATATATATATATATATATATATATATATATATATATAAACTACAAGTATGCTCTTTCAAGATAGACACTACTCCAGAATCTAATACAAAGTGAAACGACCCGCCTTTCTCTCCACAGAAAGATGCATCATTATTAAGAAAGAAAGGGATAGAGAAGAGAAAAGATAGAGAAGAAAGAAAGAAACAACATCAGAATCTCAACAATGGAACGAATAAATTATATTAATCACATAATATATTACATAGTATACAATATCTATCAGAGTTACACAGCTTAATACATCACATACTAGACAGTTATAGATACCTGTCTAGTTATACAACTCAATATACAATACAGAAAACCGACTCAGAGATCAACACAGCGGAACCACCTATATATATATATATATCTACAAACGCTGAAGCCTCCTGCTCCATTGCTCCTTCAGAATTCGTCAAAGCTAACCTGAATCCCATGGCTACTCGTAAAAATTTGAGTACCCAAGAGTTTAAGAAAAATAGAATAAACTCCAGGTCAGACATAGGTATGGTGTGAGTAAACAGTTAAAGTTGCTTAACTTTAATAAAAACCCTTTTGAAAACAATGGTATCACGTAAGACTCCCCACACATAAACATGGGTAAGTTTTTACCTTACGCTAACAAAAACATTTGATAGGAAATCCAGTGATATTATAATAGGGTCTAGGGTTTTCAAGTAAAATACAAAAATAGCTGGAATGCTTACATCTCATGTTCCAACATAGTTGGGCACATCTAAAATGTACGGCACTTATTAGTGTTTGGATTCCATACAACGGCAGGGCTACTGGGGTACCGCTCGTCACAGTACGTAGCTTAGATCACCGTACCGAGGATCCACCCTAAATCCCCTGCAACACAAGGCCGGAATCATCCCTTACTTGATAGTCCCGAACAAGACAACCCCGACGGTTGTAGTTATTCAACCGCCCACACAGCCGAATAAAAAGGGACTCTAGACAGGGGTTCTTCTCATCCTACTTGGGCATGACCTACTTATCCATGCTGCACCTCCTTTGTTTTAGCCATTCCCAGTTGATGAGGCTTGAGGCTGTGATTACCTTTATAAAACACATCTATCTTAGAATGCCCATCATCCACCAGACGATGTTCTGAGAGCATTCAATCCATACAAGTTCGTCCCGGGTTCGAACGAAACCGAAGGCATTATCTCGTTACCTCATTTTGGAATCACCCTCAGAGTTAACGACAATAATCCTTGCACTCTACATCTTCATCTTCACTTGAGATTCACGACCTATCGTTAATTTGGATCGATGCGGTTTTCGGATATCCAAATCTGGAAACCCGATCCCGGTCTCATCGAAATCCAAAATGCCATCTTTTAGGTCCAAGTTGTTTTAAAGTTAAAAAAATTCAGTTCTATTATCTATATTCACACAGATAGATAATTCATATCACCTTCACAAACAGATAATTCACATTATCATTATAAATAGATAATTCACATTATCATCACACTTCAACCAAAGCATCTCATATCATATATCACAAGTATCTCATTAGAGATATCAAACAATCAAGGCACTTAATATCAATCAGCCATTCATAAGAAATGATCTATTAATCACACCATCTATAATTAATTTAAAATAAATTAAATTAATTACTTCATCTCTAATTAATTTAAAATAAATTAAATTAATTACTTTCATCACAATAAATCTTGCTTACCTATTAATTAAACCAATTAATTAATCATCATCTTAATTTATCAAACTTGATTAATTATCCTTTAATTACATTAAGTAATTAACTCTTAATTAATTATACAAATTAATTATCTGCAGACCATTAAGTAATTAACCTTAATTACTTCATTAACTATAATTAGTTACATTCCTTAATTAATTACAATTAATTAATCACCTTATAATCACTTATTATTGATTAATTAATCTTCATTAATCAACCTTAATTATTCTCATTAATTACATTAACGAATGATCCTTAATTAATAACTTCCATTAATCAACTTTAATTAATCATAAACAGTAATTACCATCATGTAATTACTTGTCTTAATTAATTAACTTCTTAATTAATTATATTAATCCATTGATTAATTACACTAAGTAATTAATCTTTAATTACTTCTACTAAGTAATTATACTTTAATTACTTCCCATTAAGTAATCCCCTTTTAATTAATTACATCCCAGTAATTATACATTAATTACTTACCCTAAGTAATTATACTTATCCATCTCATTAAGTAATTATACTTAATCAATCACCAATGATTTTCTTTAATTAATCAGCCTATTTGATTAGCCCAAATTAATCACACTTATTTGATTAATTACAATTGGGTAATTCATCCCTTAGTTACCCCTTTTAAATAAATTAATTAATCTTTTATTACAGATTAATTAATCCATAATTATTAATTAATAAACCTTAATTATCAATTAATAAAACTTAATAACCAATTAATTAATCCTTAATTAACAGTTAATCAATTCTTAATTACAATTAATTAACCCTAAATAATAGTTAAGTAATCCTTAATTAACTTTAATTTTAGATTAATAATTTCTTAATTATTAATTAATAAATCTTAATTACAAATTAAGTACTTTTTAATTACTAATTAATTAATCTAAAATTTCAAATTAATCAACCTTAATTAATTAATTTCTAATCATTAATTAATTTCTAATCATTAATTAATTATCTCTAATTATCGAATTAATAATCCTTAATTATAAATTAATTAACCTCTAATTAATTAACTTATAACCCTAAATTATTAATTTTAAATAAATTAATTAAATCAATTAATTACTCTTAATTAATTTCTTAATTAATTCTTAATCATTATTAATTAAATTAATTAATCATACTCAATTTCCTTAATTAACTTAATTAATTTCAACCCATTAAAACCTTAATTATCTTAAGATAAAACATTATCTTAATTAATGACTTAATTATAATAAAAAACATTTTGTCTTAATAATTATCTTTACTTAATTAAATCAATAATTAAGTTTAAAAATTAAATCAATAATTAAGTTTAAAATAAACAATCATTTAACTTGATAAATTAAGGTTAACAAAGCTTCCTTTAAATACTTAAAATATTATCAAGTAATAGTTTTTGAAAACTAGTTTCAGATTTGAATTTAAAACTTGCTTTTACAAATACCTTTTAAAATTTTATTTCTAACTTAACTTTTAAATCAACTTAAAAATTTGCTTAATAAAAATTGAGTTAAACAAATGTCAAAACCTCTTAACAAACTGTTTAAGAAAACAATTATTTTATATAAAGTAAATTTACATAGGAAAATTTAAATTACATTAAAGTTTAAACTTCAAAACTTAAATTTTAAAACCTTTTAAAACTATTCAACCCTTGCATCAGGTCATACCTGAAATCCACTCAAGTCCAACATGAGTTCCTTTATCTATTTCAACATTTCTTTCAGTTTTTAATTTAAATTTAGAATTTAAAACCTGGAACCAAATCTCTCTGGAACAACTCAAGTTCCTACTCGAGTTTCAACTCGAGCCACTCAACCTTCTACTCGAGATATACTTCGAGCAAACAAAACTCAACTCACAACCTAAACAACTGACACGATCTCCATCTCGTGCACATGCACCATCACCAGAAGCCACTCCGACCATCGACGAACACTTGTAATAATTTATTTTTATATTATTTATAAATGATTTTAAAAGCTTTTATATTAGATTTCCTAATTAATTAATGCATTTCTAAATTAATAAATCCTTTTTTAATTTATAAAAACAAAACTTTTTAGAATAAAATTAAAATAAAAACCAAATCATATTTTAAATAAAATCATATAAAATATTTTAAACTCATTTATAAATGCTCATATTAAACTTTGGTATTTATTTACTATTAAATAAATACTTTTCCATTTTTCTAGATATCAATTTTAAACAAACACATTATTAATTGTGAATTATCCTATTTAAAATCAATTTAAATGCACATATGTATACACATTTAAATAACACTTATTAAATTTAAAATAATAAGTCTACTTAAAATCTATTTATAAAATAACACAAATTAAATTTGTAACTAATTATTCCATTTAAAAATCTATTAATATCTATATTTAAAAACAACTTATTATTAAATTGTTTGAAAATATCAACCTTTACAAATTTTAATTAATTTAATTTAGAGATTATCACATTTAAATTATTTGAAATTCCGAGATATCACAACAACAATGGAAGAGTAGCCTTAATAGAAAAGAAGAAGGGAAGTAGAATCCAGGTTCCTTTACTGGAGCCCCATCTGCAGTATTTATAGGCAAAACCCGAGTTACCGGGCTTCCTGAGTTGTCCGGGCCCATCAAGACCATTGCCGATCCAGACTCAACACCACGACCGACCCTGAATTCAGAATATGCTGAACTGATATTTCCTAGGAGGTAACCCGAAGCAACCCTATGCTTGACTTGAAGTAGCTTGTTCCATAACCGGAAGCAAGATTGTACCGAACCCATACTTGTCGAACTACCACAGGTCGACAAAGGGATGCCGACCCGAACTATTCCCTCCCATGTCGATTTGCTTTAACTCGACCGAACCAGAAATGCTGATCCTCTTGAATATGACAACCTAACCTCTCTTAGACGACCCCTTTTCCTACTCACAACCTCCTGCTATGCCGACCGACCTACTACGGCCGAACCAAGTATGGCCGACCTACCTTAGCTTAACTACCTCGGTTGATCAACACATGGTCGAACGCTCATGACCGACCCAATCTCTGCCCAACTGCCTTGGCCAAACTAGAACATGACGAACCACCAAGGCCGATCCCATCATGGTCGAATCACCAATGCCGAACCATATCTTCCAGACCAAACGACCCCATCCCGACCGACACCGGACCATTCATGACTGATCGTCTTTCCATCCAGCTGGCTCAAACCCATCGTATTCCAGTCTCCATAAATGAGTAGTCGATTTAGTTAATCCGCCTGTCTATGGCCCTGCCAAAAGGCAGGTTAACATTTGCCCCCTAAAACAAATCTTGAATTAGGAAGGTTTGTTTTGAATAGATTTTGGTCCGATATCCGAAGTCCATATGTTATCCATAGCCATGTCTGTCGATTCATAATCTAATCCATTTTATCCACGTGTCATTGCCGTACCCTTATCCAAATCTACGACTGGTCCGAGTCGATATTTGATTCCTATCCAGTAACCAAATTCGCATCCAATTCCACATCCATCCAAACCTGACAACCGGGTTTTAATCTATCCATATCCAATAACTAATAACCACATCCACAACCTCTTCGGGTTGATATCTAAATTCGGGATAGCTCCAGGTCCATGCCCAAATCCTAAGCTGTTCATAGCAAATATCTGAATCCATAACCTCTCCGGGTTCTTGCCAAGTGCAACCTGCACCTGACGACCTATGTCAAGTAATGCCATGGTGTTCCTGGTTCAATATCCCTAAGTGTTGAGTAATATCATGGCTTAAATCGTAACCTGAATCTTGGTCACTCCGGACCCTTTCCATGCATAGTCCATACTCGACGACCTGTAATAGTAACTGATAGATATTATGGGGCCTAAGTCCTAGGCCGAATTCTGGTCTCTCCATACCCTTGTGGAGCATAGTCCATGCTTGACGACCTTTTAACCCAAAACCATACAAAAAGCCAACCAAAATCCAATCCGAAACCTAGATTCAAACCAGAAAACGGGAAATCCATATCAAAAGTCCAAATCAAAATCCAAATAAAAAAATCAAGCATCCAAACCAAAATCCAACCTAGAAAACCAACAAAAACCGAGAGTTCAAACCAAACTCCAAAACCAAAGCAGAAAAAGCAAGTGCCCAAGCCAAAAAGAAAAAAACTAATTTCACAGACCAAAGCATCACGGTTTATTGTCATCTCAGAGCATGCCTAGGGGATCTCTCCGTCCATGTACATGAGTAAGTGACTTAGACGCCTGCCTAGAGTTTGTTACTTATCCCAAACCATCACGATTAGTTGATGATCAACAGGCCACCATTCCTCTGCCTCATGCCATCATCGTTTAAGGTAGGCGGTAGCTGCTCCTGTTCTACCACCGCACTCCGAGTTTTGACATATTGTCGCAACTGACCATTCCTTATATGCTCCTCGATTATATCCTTTAGATGTCGGCAGCTGTCAGTATCATGCCCGTCCAGGTCATGAAAGAGACAATGCCTTCCTGATGCCCTTTCGCATTCTGAGGGTTCACTCCTTATTGGCCTTCAATAAGGGAGGCAATCCTTAGTATCCAAGAATATCCGCTCCAATGTTACGTTCAATCTTGTATAAGTGGAGAATTTTGGTTCTCCCAGTTCCCTTTATCCTTGTCTTTACCCCATCTTTCACTAGGCGGTCCTCCATCCTTAACCATGTTTACTTCCTTTGATTTTATATCCAAACATGCATCCTCTTGTTGAAGAAATCTCTTAGCTTCATGAAAGAATTCTCGGTGATCCATTGGTGGGTCCCGTATCAACGATACTTTGTAATATGAATTATCACTTATTCCTGACACCGCAGCCATCATAACCATTGATGGATCCGGCCGATCCACCAAGGCAACTGCTGCATCAAACCGAGTTAAGAAAGTCCTGAGCGATTCATCTACCCTCTGCTTAGCTGATGTCAGTGACATCACATTCTTCGGCCTTTTTATGTGAACTCGAAACTGTCTCAAGAACTTATCCACCAGCTCTATCCATGTTCCAATAGATCCATCCTCTAGCTGTCTGAACCACATAGCAGCTATATCGGTTAAGTACAAGGGGAAATACCAAGCCATAACCTCCTCTGATTCCCCACAGCACTTCCACAGCCTCCTGTACCTCATCAAGTAGTCAGTGGGATTCGTCTTAATGTTGTATACTTTCAGAGTGGGTAGTTATCCTAATGTTACGGGTAAACGAACTTCTGTTTACTCCCTCCGAATCACGATTTGTCAGGCCTCCATGAATAGTTCGCCTGATGATGTCAGCCAATCCAGTGTTACCTACCAAGGATTTCCCCCATCTACATTTCCTAAACGCCCTCCAAGTCCTTGAGCGAATTCCGGTACATACTCCTCGTCACACACTTCTGCATTCCTGTTGGCGCCGGGCTATGCAGCGTCATCTAGTATCCCTTCATGGGTTATTCCAGCGTTACCTGGCGGCCTTCCCCCGAGTCTAGGTCCACACAGATTGACAGTTGTTTGCTGATTAGGGGCTTTCCCTGTTGAACCACCCATCTACTTGCCGGTTGAGTCCTTCTGATCCAGCTTCAAGGATCTGAGTTCCTACAGTTCCTGCTTGTCCAAATTTTTTGAAAAGTGCCTGCATCATATCCTCTTGTCTTTTCAACTATTCCAGCATGGAATTCATCATGACCTGCATCTCATCCCGAGTAATGTAGACGGAGGCTTGATTGGCTCCAGAGGAAGCCTCCTGACTTCCCTCTTGCTGACTTCTTTCTGTCCTATGTCTCCTAATTGATTGCTTTGCCATAGTCTCCAGAATCAAAGTTCCTAAGCCTTTAAATTCAAAATCCAAGCGTCGGAATCCCTGAGTGCTGGCTTCTCAGTGAAAGCACCAAAATGTTAGCTCCAAAATTGGTCACTGACACCCAAATCCAGACGATAGCACCAAATCACAGTTAAAGATCACAGATAGAGTGTATGTAGAGAGTATAAATATGAAGAATAATAAAAATTAAAAAGAAAGCAATAATAACAGAGGATTTATAGTGGTTCGGCTAACTCCAGCCTGCGTCTACTCTAGAAAATTTCCTTTCTATTGATATCCATATAAATTATAGTTACAATCCAGAGTTTTTAAAGCAACAATGGCAGAGTAGCCTTAATAGGGAAGAAGAAGGGAAGCAGAATCCAAGTCCCTTTTCTAGAGCCCCGCCTGCGGTATTTATAGGCAAAACTCGAGTTACTGGGCTTCCTGAGTAGTCCGGGCCCATCAAGACCATTGTCGATCCAGACTCAACACCACGACTGACCTTGAATTTAGAATAGGTCAAACTGATATTTCCTAGGAGGTGACCCGAAGCAGCTCTATGCTTGACTCGAAGTAGCTCGTTCCATAACCCAAAGCAAGATTGTACCGAACCCATACTTGTCGAACCACCACAGGCCGACCCAGGGATGCCGACCTAAACTATTCCCTCCCATGCCGGTCCACTTTAACTCGACAAAACCAGAAATTCCAATCCTCTTGAATATGAAAAACAAACCCCTCTTAGCCGACCCCTTTTCCTACTTATAACCTCCTGCCATGGCGCCTGACCTACTACTGCCGAACCAAGTATGGCCGATCCACCTTAGCTTAACTACCTCAGCCAATCAACACATGGCCGAACGCTCGTGACCGACCCAATCTTAGCCAAACTGCCTTGGCCGAACCAGAATGAGACGAACCACCAAGGTCGATCCTATCGCGGCCAAACCACCAGTGCTGAACCATATCTGACCGAACCATATCTCCCAAATCATATGACCCCATCCTGACCGACACCGAACCATCCATGACTGATCGTCTTTCCATCCAACTGGCTCAAACCCATCGTATTCCACTCCTAACAAACGAGTAGTCGATTTAGTTAAATCCGCCTATCCACGACCTTGTCGAAATAGCAGTAACCATGTACAGAATACATCTTTGGGATTCTAGCTCGTCTTCTGAAGCTCCAAAGCATCCAAATTAATCTGTAATATGCTCGGTCTGACCCGAGCATTATAATAAAATAACGCTCAAGTGAGTAGGGAAAGCCAGCGTGAGAAAAACACACCCAGCTGGAATTTAAAATTGTAAAAATCTTTGAAAATCAAAAGTATCTTGTAAAACCATACCATATATAAACACAGACGGGGTTTTACCATACAATAACCAAAACCTTTTCTATAGAAAATCCATTAATATTACAATTGTCTAAGGGTGAAAATGATGATAATCAAGTAGTTGTGATGCTTGTGAGCATACATCACATACTAGGTATACGATCAAAAACCGATAAGGCTTATTCGCTAATTGTAACGACCCGTTAAATTAATAATATTTAATAAATTAGATTAGTATAATTTCTAATTTGTTTGGGAATAAATGTAGAAATTTGGTATAGTAGTTGCGTAACTTAGTGTAACAATAAAACATTATGACAATAGGTTTGGTAAATGTAGATGGTCACATTTTGTTGAAAGTTAGTGATAAGAAACGAATGGAAGTTGAATTTATAAAAGTTAATATAAATATTAACTTTAATAGTATTCATGTATACAAAAATGCAATAAGTGTAGATAGAAAAATTTAATGTCTGTAGAAAGAGAAAAATCTAATAGAAACATAAACTTTAATTATATGAAAGAGTATAGATCTGAGCAAATGGATGAAGATTGGTAAGAACAGTGTTTGTAATCAGTTTGGTTATTAATATTTGAAAGATAGAGATGTGTAAATACGTAAATGAATTTATAATGGGAAGAAATGGTAAGAATGAAAATATAATAATAAGCAGTTGATTCAATTAAGGGAGTTAATTATAATAAATGGTCAATTAATAAATTTAACGTTCTGTGAGAAATCATAATAATTGTGTAAAATCAGCACAAGTCGGAAATGCATAAACCTTAATAAACATTCTAACTAAATAAATTTATGCAAATGTGGGAATTAGTTATAAGCGTGTAATTATGGGTATGATAACAATTAGTATAAAATACCTATATATTGGAAACACATTTGTAAAGCATAATTAATTGAGTTGGTGAATTGGGAATGAATTCAAAGTATATGAACATTTATGTTATATAAATAAGAATTAATGCAGTAGCTAAATTTGTGAAATCTAAATCTATGGAACAAAGGGTGTAAGATCTTTAATGATGGAAATTAACGTTACAGGTAGTGTAAATTCCTATTTTAATAAGACTATGGGTTATAGTAAAGATTTTTAAATCAAGATTTAGCTACGTGAATAAAAAGAATGAAGGTAATTGAGTTATTGCAATTAAGAAAATTTAAACGTTTATTAATACGTTAAGTAAAACTTAAGTTGGGATTTAAAATATTTGTGTATATTAATTTCATGCATTTGGCTATAGTGGATTTAATAATAAAAATGAAACAGTGAAATCAAATGGATATAAGATTTCAATTATACCTTGAAATTCATATTCACCATAAAAGGTTAATTGGAACCAAAGTAGTTAATATAGGAATTAAGCCTTATTTATTAATTTGGATTTATGGAAATAGTTAATTCCATAGAATAAAGTTAAAGCTAATTCAAATTTAGTTGGACATTGTTGATATAACTTTGGAAAGCAAGATTTTATCTATAATTTGAATATTAAATCCAACAAAGGGTATTTACTACAAATAAAATAGAATTAAACGTAAAATATTACGTTATTTAATTTAAAATGGAATTTGTAAACAATTGAGTGAATTTAATAAATTTATCAAACCTATAATGTTGAATTCGTTAAGATTGGAATTAATAATAGTAAAGAAGAATGAGGGAAGAATAATTTGAAAACATAGCAATAGATATTAATGTAAGGTTACCTTGAATAAGTTAAGGCAAACCAATGGAGAATAATGTAGATACCTTATAATACGATGTTTGTGTGTAAAGGAAATGGGAATAAAGTTATTAATAATTTGGAATTTTATTTATGGTAAAAAGTTTATTTGCAATCAAATGAGTTGGAATGGAAATCAAATCTATTTATCAAATTGGATTTAAGTGAGAGTATAAGAGTATATGATTTAATAATTGGGGTTTTGCGAATAAAATTTATAATTCCCAAATAATAAGAAAACACAGAAATTAACACTGCAAAATTGATATACTTATAAATTTTAATTCACATCCAAGCTTGGAAAACCATTTGGGATTGTTTGAATTATATAAGTCACAAAATTTGGCCAATATTAGAAGTTGAAACATAAAAACTGGATTTATAATTTATTTTAATTTATTTAATAAATATTAAAAATAGCCATTTTGGGCACGGACTCGGATTTCGACGAAACCAGTTTCATCGGATCCGTATCGGTGAATTATTATAGAGTTTCAAGTTTCGTATCGATCGGACTTGTCGTTTGATCGTACGGATGCGAAACGCCTTGAAATCAATTTGAAATCAATTTGGAAATCTTGTTTTTAGCATAACTTCTTCATACGATCGAATTTGGTCGCGAAACTTTTTCCATCGCATTCAGAATATTTTAAAATACCTATCTGGATATATAGTTTTAACAAATTCGACTCCGGAGGCATAGCGGGCTTTTTGGACCATAGTTTGTCACGCACGTTCATTCTACAGCCTATCTACCCTATCGCTAGCCTACCTATATATATACAGCTATAAACCCTAGTCTCTATTCTTTTGCTGTAAGTTCATTTCTTCACTCCTTTCTCTTCCCCAAATGTATACATCTCAGATCCAATTCCAGATCCATCCACAGTTCAAAATCAAAAGTCAAAACTCAAAAATTTCAGAAAATTCTCAAAAAAATATATGTTGATGTTTTCGATACGCATAATCTACTGGTGAAATTCGTTTTTCAATTGGAGCTGTCGTTCATCTAGAATAAATCCAAACAGCCCCAAAACCGTTCATCATCGTCGCTCAAAACTTCATCGGATCAAGAAACGGTTTCTGGGTATTGTAGTATGGACGATGGGGAGCGCATCTATGTATTTTGTTTCGCGTATCAACGGCTGGATCTCGGGCAAATTTCGAACTAGGGTTCGAAATTTCGAACTGCAGCTGGTGGTGGTTCTCTTCGTTCGTACGAGGGGGAGAGGCTCCAGGCCGTGGGGCCGAACCTGGGTGAGGCCAGCATGGGCGGCGGCGGTCCAAGCCAAGATGGGCAGAGGGCGTTCCAGGCGTTGCTTTGGTTCGAAACGCACGAAGCTGGGAGATGATGAGCACGCGGTCTTCGTGCGCGTGAATCACAAAAGGTGCTGACGTGTTGTTTTGGTAAGGTGAATATGTGTCGTTTTCTATTTAATTTCAATTTTGAATTCAATCATCATTTTTCGCCATAACTTTCTCATGCGAAGTCGGATTCACACGAAATTTCTTTTGTTAGGATCGTAATTTAATTCCGGACTTGATGACGCTGGTTTGGACGAATTCTGAGACGGGCGAATTTTTGGGTTTAAATCGAATTTAAATTCGATTTAAATTCAAAAGGTGAGTGTTTTAACCCACTCACAACTACTAGAAGCTTTTATGTTTGTTAAATAAATTTTAGAAATGAATAGAAATTTATTTATGAGTATTTGGCATGTTTATTTCATTCATATCTGTTGAATTGCATTTTATTAAATTTAACTGTTAATTTAATTGATTTATTGTGTATTAATTGACTGTTGGAAATTTTTGTTGCATATGAATTGCTAGTTAACAGTTGTATAAATTATTACTGAATAAACTGTTAGATTAATAGTTGATAAATTTAATTTGAATAAACTGCCAGTTATCACCTGTTATATATGATCATATATATAATTGTTATTGATTGATATTGATCGATGTTGTGATTGGATGATGGATGTGTTGTTGAATGAATGTTTTATTTGGATATCATTAAAATGCAAGTTAGTATGCATTTACATTTCATTCGGGATTGCGGTTTGAAATGATATACAACCGCAGTTTTATTTTTTTAAATTGCGGATTGAAATGATAAATATCCGTATCACTTGACCATAGGATAGAAAACTATATACAGGCACCGCGGTCTATATATAACTATTTTTAATGTGATTTCTATGGTTTGGATGGAATACGGTTTATAAAAATCTTAAATTTTATACTGAATAAATGTTTTCTTCCATATTTATATACATATGAAGTTGAAAAATTTGAAATAAAAAGGTGTATAAATCTCTTTATTAAAATGGAAGAAAATTTAGTAAATGGAGTTTGATAATTTATATCCTATGTTTAAATGTTAAGTTGGAAATTTTAAGATATGATATTTATAATTGGATTTTCCCAAAATAAATTAAATGAATATTCTAGTATAACTTGAATTGGAAAATATATATAATTTATTACTAGAAATTGAAGTCTTATAAATTATGGATTCTATGTGAATATTCAAGGCTAATTAATAGAACATTTGATTTGAAAGAATAAAATCCAACTTTAGTTGAAATATTTATACTCAAAATGGATATACGTATATATATGAATTTATTGAAATGGTTTTGGAACTTGAAGAGATATTAAATTTTGGTTTTAACTTTAAATAAAGAAATGTATTGTAAAGCCACGAGAAATATTTCTTTTCAAAGTAACATTTAAGTTAAACCACTTATTTTATATACTGTTGAATATCCAAACCATTTAGTTTTGAAAGTAATGGTTTTAAAAACTATGGATTTCGAAGTATTATGTTGAAAGTTAATATTCAAATATTCGGTTACAAGGAATTATAAATTTTAAAAGTGGCATAATTTTTGGAAAAGATTTATATTTGGGAAATGATATCATTGATTTGGGTTTTATAAAATAATATCAAAATGAATCTTTTTGGGTTTTAAAGAAGAAATGATATCGTAATATTATGGTTTTGAAATGGATTATATTCTGGTTTTAAAGTATAAACTATTTTTAAATGACCGCGGTGTTATAATAACGATTGGTTGGCAAAGAGACCGGGATCGGATATGGACATACTCTCTATCGATACCGAAAACCACTTTGACTAACCGTGTACGCGGTGGAGATTCCAGAATGAAGTAGGTTGGGGCGACGTTTCCTGTAAGGTAAATACGTGGACCCGACTTCCGTGAGTTGGCATAAGGTGGCTAAAACAGGAGCGATTGACGGGTTAATGAGGTCATTCCTCTGATCGGACACTCCTCTTCGATATTATACTTCGACTTTGGATTGATTCAGTGGCCACTTCTATTTTTGATTTTGGGGGAGTTTGTTCGAGGTGGGCGGTAGCTGCGGCTACGCGTTACCATCGACCCGGAAGCGTAATTGGTATATCTACCCTGGCATTGCCTAGTTGTGCCGTGTCACCTACCCTATCGCGCCTTATACGATTTTGGTTTTGTACCATATCTATGGAGTGCCCTCTGACGACGCCCAGTACGGGGGAGATTACGGTACTGTATAGACTATGGGAATATATTCTGTGTTAAGGTGGAAAATGTAAAGCCTTAACGCTATTTAAAAGTAAGTTTATTTTACAATTAGACACTATTATAATAGCGCAATATACTACATAGTAAATAGTTTAACGGATCCTTAGGAGATGTAAATCCCGAGCATCTCTTAAGTTACAGTACTCATATTTATTTCTGTAAAATTTAACTTACATAAGATCTTTTAGTTCCGACTCGAGTGTTTTTGTCTTTTCAAATTCGCTCGGGTCAGTCCGAGCGTTTCAGGATCGAAGACTTTAGCTTTGGAGGACGAAGACGAAGAATCCGTATTATTATTATTTTTAGTATTGCACCGCACTCTTTCTATTCCGATGCATTGTTTGTATTGGTATGTGCAACTCTGATATTCATTGTATAAGTAAAATAAATATTTGTAAACAGTCATCATGAACTGTATATTGATTATTATATTTTATCCTTCCGCTGTGAGATTCTATTTTGTTTTATTTCTTCTCTGTTTTCTTATTTACCCCATAACAATCCGCCCTTGCGTATGCTTTGAATTGGCACGTGTGTCGGTTTAAAGTGTGCGAAAAGGCGGGACGTTACACTAATTGTGTATGATTCCATGGAGGTGTCTTCAGTAACTCGAGAATGGTCCTCCTGCACAAGGATCAGAGATATCCTTCCGAAGTTGCATACATCTCTAGTGATGTACCATAAGAAAAACATAGATGGTCTCGCTAAGAGCGAGTGCATCGCCCCATGCATGTATAAAACCTATAAGTAACATCTAGGTGGACACGACTGCACCTTATGGGTTTGCCAACCCTACTGGCCATGCCTTCTATCTCTGGTTTTAGTCATTACCGCCGATGAGGCTACGTCCGGCATTCCAGCTCACCTACAGCCATCAAAACAGCTCATGGAATCCCATATGGATTCCAATACCCCAACTGGTCTTGGAATCACACCTGGATTCTCATATCTCAAATAGATCGTGGAATCACACATAGATTCTCATACCCCAATGGGTCTCGGAACCACAAATAGATTCCAACATCTCAATATGTCACGAAAATCCTCCATAGAACCATATATGGTTTCAGAGTTGTTATGGATTTTGAGTCATCTCTTACGAGTACACTCTTCTTCTTCCCTAGTGCTCCAAAAACCAATCGTCGATTTTCCGTGATGCTTAATACCGGTTCATTAGAAAATAATTAGAAAATACACAAGAGCGGGATCGCCTTTAACTGTTTAAGTGGACCGATCTCCTCATCTGTCCTAGAAGAACAAAATGAGTTTGTATGTATAGTATAGTACCACCGACGATAACTGTACCATACAATTCTTATGTTTCTCTTAGATATTTCTAGGGTTAAGATCCTTCAGTGTTAAGTAGGGAATATTTCCATACCATAAAAATTAAGAAGAATCACATATTTGGGCCAAGATTTTGATAGTCGGTTATTTAACAAAAAACACTCATCCAAATCAGAATTTATTCCGTAGGGGAACACCAAAATTGGTTAAGCACATAAGTAAACACTGCCCCTTAATTAATCTTTTCATTTATTAAAACCACTTTGTAAATACTTGTATCAAGATACTTTTAACAAATCATTTTATTCCAATACTTGGAAAATATCAATATACTTCTCTCCACGGTATGGTATATTCACAAATCAGGAAAGATTTCCACTTTATACAATTCTAAAACCATTTATAAATTCCTTACAAATCTTGAAAAAACTGATTTATAAAACTATTTTATAAATCTCTGAAACCATTTATAAACTCTATATAGAAACCCTTTATAAACCAACCACCATTTCCAATTATAAACTCTTTCATAAATTCCAAAACATCTATAAACTCTTCATAAATCAATACAACTATTTATAAAACTCTTCTTATAAATCTATAAACCCATTTCAAAAATCCATTTATAAATATCCAACAGTTTATAAAACTCTTTTCACTTTGTAAATAACCTTCCTTAGGTCTTCAAACCATTTTATAAACTTCCCTTAAAAATCCAAGTCCGCTTATAAAACTCTATTTATGAATCTCGAAAAGATTATAAGTAAATCATAATCATTTACCTTAAAACACTATTTTATAATATTAAATATTAATATTTATCATTATAAATAATAATTATTAACTTTGAAACATCTTAAAAATAATAATTAATAATTCAAAACATTATAAATAAAAAATCGTCAATTTTACCATTATTATAAACAAAAATAATTAATTTCCAAGATATTACTAATAATCACTATTATTAATTTCAAACCATATTAATAATTTTAAATAATTAACTTTTTAAATACTTGAAATACCAATAAATACCCTTGAAGTAATATAAAATATAAAGTAATAACTTTTAAAATGAAATAAAAATAAATAACCTTTAAAATAGTGTTAAAATAAAAATAAATAACTTGGGAAAAGATAGAAAATTTGGTTGAAATAAAAATAGAATTTAAGTCCTTTAAAACAATATATTTCTGAAACCCAATTTTCGATTTAGAATAATTTCCTGTGTCAAAACCCAATTCCACTCAACTGGCAATTTATAGTACTTTTAGATACTAATTTGAGGCCAATAGCTAACAAAGTTTTAATCAATATCAGTATTGATTTTCTATCACTGCTGGGTTTGAGTAGAACATATTACAATGTGATACCCATAAATTTAACAAACAGATTTGATAACAATCATACAACAAGAATATTATTGAAAATATTTCAATAAAGGCGAGGAATCCCATTGGATCCCTCCAACCTGTCCCCCGGTAACACAGTTCTCATATATTAGAACACATTTATATGTAAATAAAATCAACAATGGTGAGGAATCCTATTGGACCCCTCCAACATATCCCCTGCAACACATACCGTATATAACCAAATAATATAAATCAAACGCTTCGATGTAGGATTCATATACAAAGGGTCATGCGCCCTTACATGGGAATGTAATAGGGTCTCATCCGCTCTAGGGGCGGGAATATATCAAAATGAATAATATAAACTAGTAAATCATCCAAACAGTTAAAAACAATCAACAATAAAATATCCACACGTCCAATAAACAATTTTATCGACTATCAAATATTTCTGGTTAACCAAAAAGGTGAGATTTACTCACTGAAATTTCCAATTATCACCGAAGCATTCCGTTTTGGAACCAAAATCGAACGACGTTTGGTTTTAGCCTAAATTTCAACTGTCTTCAAATTCATTTAAATCAGTTCCATCGAGAAACTAATGTATATAAAGCCGCAAAGTAAAAAAAACAACATCCTAATTTGACCTCGTATGAAGGAGTTTTTTTTTCAAAGTTTTAAACATTAAATTAACTAATTTACACAAAAAATTTCAAAAAACTTTACCCAAACCCGCATCTACACCCATCTTCTACTTCCCCAACTTCCCATCCACCATTCCAGTAGACGAAAACATGCATGGTGTGAACGTGCACTGCCTATATGCTCCTCCATCCAACGACCCGAGACCACCAACGTACTTTCCTTCCCCTCCATGTCCAATTGCACAACATCACCCTAGCTTCGTTCACTTGAAAAGAAGCTCGACCTGAAACCCGCTCGTCAAAAACGCATCTAGGTCTTAATGCCATGACATTTTTCAACGTCGTCCCTCGCCAAATTTTGCAAATTGTAGCACTACGCTATTTTGATCACAATGCCAAGCTTCAACTCGCCTATCGATGCTCCATGCTGTAACGATCGTCAACGCTAGTTTTGATCATCGAAAGTTATCATTGTAGAAATTCGCTAAAACTTCACCAAAAATAACACTCCTCCATACAAACTGAACGGCGTTGAAGGCGTTGAGTACTTCTTCCCGGATTGAGAGAACTTTCTATGTCTTTAATGTTGTGTGGTTGAATGTTGTTAGTGAACTTCATATCTGCCGGGCCATCTGGGATCTCGTCTTTTCCAAAGGTAGCTTTGCCAAAAAGCGTTATTTCATGCTTGCAATCCGCAGAATCCATAGGTGGGGCGATACAGACGCCATTTCCCTCCTCATGGCCGGATATTTATGAAGTTTGTTAACATATATTCCTTTTTATAGTTAAAACTGATAACTCGAACATTTCTTAACGAAATGATCCATCGATTTTTAAAAATACCAAGGACTGATACAAACAACATTTGTTCACATCATTTTGGCTAATTCTTGATAGTTTGGGAGAGATTCATTTTTGAAATTTTGATATGGAAACAAAAAGCTCCATTTCGTAAGAGCAGCACGATATATAAAGAAGAGGGAAGGAAGTGTGGGAGATAACATGGAGTATGGGCTTTGTACGTGGATGGTATGGCCTGGAGATGGAATGAATAGTGCAGGTTATGGGTATGGTAATTATATATATTATTACTATTTTATTCTAAAATATTCAATATAACATACCTAAAAATTTCGAACCCAAACGAGACGTTCCGCTGGCGTTCTATGTGTAATAACCCTATTCCGAACTCACTGAAATTAGTCTCGAGACCTAATTTGATCATGTGCAGAAGATGGCTTTCCAAACCCAATTATATTATATTAATTTCTGAAGTTAATTTATAAGCATTTTGAGCTCGCATGACCAAACGATACGTAAAATCGCCACGAATTCATTAACATATAATAATTTACTATTGCGGATCTATTGAAACTAGTTTTGTCAAAATCCAAGATATTGCCCCGAAAGGCTATTTTTACTTGTTAATTAAAATGAATTATTTTAAAAACCAAATTGATCGCTTTTAAACCTAAATTAAAAGTTTAATATCTTCATTCTTATTTAATTAGAATTGAAATCAACTTTCGAAATCAATTTTTATTCACATTAAATTTAGGATTTAATTCTTTAAACAATTCCAAATATTAAATTCAACAATTTTATTATCGAATAAATCACTATATTTAAAATTCAAGTTATTTAACTTATAAGATTAACTTTCCAATTGTCAACATCAATTAAAAATTCCAATTTTAAGTGACCAAAATTATGGGTCGTTACAAATGAATTTCATGCACCAATCGGTAGCCCCAAGTCAGACATACCGAAACTATATATAAATGCTTTAAACTACGTATCAATAAATATGTATATAATATTCTGTCCATCTCCCAGTAGCCCTAAGTCGGACATACCAAAACTATATTTATACATATAGACATATATAAATCACATAAACAGTGTATATATATAATCAGTCCAACTATATGGAACTAATAAACACATATTGAGCACACTTACGTAAACAAATGTAGTACACAACCAAAGTAACAAATCTACCATCTCAATAACAATTCACACATAAATCATATAAACAATTTAACGAAAATGCATTTATTTAAGTAATGAATCTAATAATTATTCAATTTTTATGTTATTTTTTAAAAGTCTCAAAATTATTTTATAAAATAATATGTTGCCTACTAATAATACTCTAGCTTATTTTCACTTAATTCTTCTATTTAAATTAGGTTTAGCTACAAATAAGGCCTCAAAATATTATATGGTTCATGTATATAATTTATATATATATGTTTTGTACGTATGTATGTTGTAACGATCCCAATTTTGAGCCAAATTTAAATCGGGAAAATTAATATAAAATCTTGAATTAAATTGAGAATAAATTTGAATTTTTCCAAACTAAATAAAATATTGTTTGTTATTTATATATATGTATATAAATTGATTTTAAATTGAATTGTGGGTTTGAAATTCAAAAATAAATATGTTGAAAAATAAATTGAATTTGAAACTCAATAATATTAAACTAATAGAAATTTGTTTTCTAAT
Source organism: Allium cepa (assembly GCA_030765085.1). Classification (NCBI taxonomy): domain Eukaryota; kingdom Viridiplantae; phylum Streptophyta; class Magnoliopsida; order Asparagales; family Amaryllidaceae; genus Allium; species Allium cepa. Next base: position 206,008,074 of record CM060941.1, on the reverse strand, counting down.
TTTAATATATATATATGTACGTATGTATATCTATATTTTAGAAGATGTGTTTTGAATTTAAAGTTAAATTCTATATTTTAAAAATAAACTAAAAATATAGTGTGTATATATGTGTGTGTGTGTGTGTTCATTTATTTATGAATAATTAGTTTTAAAATCATTTTCTTTAAAGTTATAAGTATATATAAAAGTGTAAACATATGTAAATATAAAGTTAAATAAAATATAATTAGAAAATAATATAAAAATATATTCAAAACATTTAAACACAGGCAAAATACATGTGTAAGTATTTTAACAATAAAATAAACATTTGTAAACATTTTTAACAAGTATAATGATATAAGTTTAAAATGAGATTAATTTTAAAATTTCAGTTTGTATATATGTTATAATTTCTTAAGTAAGGGTTTAAACAAAATTATAAGTTTTTAACATTTGTAGAATATTAAACACATGCATTGACAAATTAAAGACGATTATCGTATGAATTTACAGGTGCAAACTTATGATAACAAGTGGCATCTCACAAATTTCTTTTAATTTGAAAATCATATAAACATATATAAGAAAGAAAACCAGGATTCTCAAATCTTTTGCATTCATTTTCAAAACTGTAAAACAAAAGAAAATAAAACACAAACCTGAAAAACAAAACTCAAAAGCAAAGCAAAACCAGAAAAATAAAATATAATCAAAACAAAGATCTAATCATTTCAAATCAAAAGCAAGTAATGATCAAACTCAAAAATCAGCAAGCAAAGTATAGATTCAACAAGATCAAAGAAAATCTGAATCAAACTTAAGTTCTTCAAAACTGGAATCAAGCAATAGATTGAAATCAACTCAACGCTTTCAAGTTCAAGTTCAAACCTGAGTAAATCAAAACAAGATCAACAGTCAAGCATTCAAATTCAACTGGCAAAACAAGTTCAGATCAACATCATAATCAAGCTTCAGATTCAATCAAAGTTTCCAGATTTTTCAAAAAAATCAATTCCAGGCAAAACCTGTTTTCTTCTTTCAAACCAAACCAGGTGAGCAAACTTTTTTTTAATATCATAAACCTGTATATCTTGATGATCTTTGAAATGTGATTGAATGATTGAGTGGAATTTGGTTTGCATGTTTATAAATATGTAGATATAAGAGTGTGCATGTCTGTATACATGAGTATACCTCTGTTTTTAAAGTTATAGGTTAAAAATATAGATCAAAATTCCTAATCTCCTCATCTAATCTCTGTTAGATTTTAGTTTTCAAACTATTTTTGTTTGTTTAAACAAAGATTAAGTTTTAAAACTAAATTTAAGTAAAATTAGTTGGAATTTTATATGGGAAATGAAAAAAGACAGTGAAGCTTTGGAAACATGTTAAAATCAAATATCACAATTCTTAGATTCATTTATATAATCTTAATCATCATCAGGAATTATGAATTTTAAGAAGTGAATCCAGATTTTTAATGCTAGATCGAGTGTATAATTCGTAATTGACCAGAAAATGGATTTTAAGGTTTTTTTGGCGATCGGTGAACTCGGGGTGGTCAGGGTTTCTGCTGGAGGTTGCTGGTGAGTTGTCGAGTTGGGGAAAAATGCCAGGTGGGTTATTAGTCCACCGTGGCGGCGACAATTGGTCAAAATAAAGTTTAAAACCCAAATTGGTCGAGGTCGGAAAGTTGGTCGTTGCGTTGTCTCTAGAGCTTCGGGGTTCACCGGTCATGGTCGGAAAGGAGCGTAGGTCATGGACGAAGCTGTGGATGGAATTTCATGCCCTCTAGTGGTCGGAGCCATCGATATGAGGGGTTTCTTGGTCGTTGAGTTTGGTTCCAGTGGGTTCTGATGGGTTGGATTTTGATTTTGTGCTCGATCGAAGAATTTGGGTGATCTGATGGCTAGAGGGAGCCAGCAAGGACTTGTTGGTGGTGGTCGTGGATGCCGGAGCATCGCCGGTGATCGGTGCATGTGCATCAGATTTACGTGCACCTGAGTTTTGGGTTTTGGGGACGATGGTTTTTTCTCGAGTAGTGACTCAGGAATAGGAGTGTTTTGCTCGAGTTCCTCTTCAGGTTAGCATGAAAGTTATACATGTAACAGGTTTAAGTTTTAAAAGTTAATCCAAGTTTTAAGTTGTACATCTCGGGTCTGGGCTCGAGAGTTATTCGGGTTGAACCCGAAGCAAGATTTAAATAGATTTATAAAATCAAGTTTTAAATTTAAAAATGAATCTAGTTTAAACTGTCATATGATAAATGTTTTTAAATTATTTGATTGAAGGAAGTTATATGATTTGTTAACTTAAATTTGTTAAGTTAAAATTTTAAGTTATTTTAAAACTTAATTTAGAAATATAATTAAGTAGTTAATTAAAAAGTAAAATGTTTAAAATTCATATATTAATGATAATTAAGTCATTAATAAAGATAAAGATTTATCTTAAAGTTAAATAAGGTTTTAATGATTAAAGATTAATTAAATTAATAAAGTAATTAAAGAATAATTTATTAATCTAATTAATTAATGGTTAAGGATTAATTAATAATTAAGAGTTATAATTTAATTAATTAGAGATTAATTAATTCATAATTGGTATTAATTAATTAAGTAATTGGAGATTAATTAACTAGTACTTAAGGATAATTAATTAATGATTAAAGGTTGATTAATCAAATGATTAAAGAATAATTAATTAAAGGATAATTAGTTTATGTGATTTATTAATTAAGGTAATTAATTTGGGAATGATTAATTAATTAAAGGTTAATTAATTAATGAAAGTGATTAAGGGATGGTTTATTAATTAAGGGGTTAATTAATTCATGTAATTAACTTCAGGCTAATTTATTTATGTGATTAATTAAGAATAATTAAATGATTAATTATTTAATGATTAAAGGTTTATTGATTTATTAATTAAGGTTGATTAATTAATAATTAAAGGTTAGTTAATTTATTAAACGTTAATTAATAAATGATTAAAGGACAATTAATTAAAATGGTTTGTAATTGATTAATGTTAATTAATTAGGATTAGTAATTCATTCATAAGTAATTAATCTGGTTTACATTAATATAATCAGATGGTAAATGATCTTACTTATGAATGTTTGGATTCAACTGAATGTTTGAATTGTTTGATATCCCTGATATGCGATGTTTTGTGATATGAATTGTGTCATTTGAGCTATGAACTGTGACTTATTTACCTATGATGAATTTACATATTCGTCTGTGAATCTGTGAATGAAGATAAGCGATATAAGATTATACCACTTATCGATATTGTTGTGCTTGATTGATGATGGCTGTGATATGTTATTGTTGTGTCTAAAAACCCCTTGACTACACCACACACACACAAATATGGATTTCACGGGAAATCGATTAAGTCTTGGGTTTTTGAATTTAAAATGATTTAAAAGTTAGATTTGAATTCAAAATGGTTTGTAAAAGAAATGGGGTTAAATCTGAGAAATTTTTGAAAAGGAGTTTTCAAATTAAAAGCTATTTGATTTGAATTTGAATTCAAAGATTTTGAAGTTGAATCTTATATATATATATATATGTGTGTGTGTGTGTGTGTGTATGTATGTATATATATATAAGGGACATTTCACTAGAAGGACAAACTTTGCAGTCCAATTAGTTTCTAGGACACACATCCACAATAATTTATTTCAAGGCCAAAGCCAGTAGAATAATTACTTTTAAGGACAAAGTCAACAGTCCAATTACTTTCAAGGACATAATTTCATAGGTTTTTAGGCCTTAAAAACTAATTGTTTTTCATTTTGTCCTTAAAAGTAATTATTTAGTTGTGTGTCCTAGAAACTAATTGCACTTGTTAAAGAGGCCCTTGTGGCTAATTTCCACTATATAGAATTTAAGATTTTGGAAAACTATGGTTTAAAAAGGGTTATACAAGTTATATAATGTATTTATATGGATTTTAAACTATTTTAAAAGTATTATTTTGGGAACCTAAATTTAACCCAAGTTTATATTTTAAAGGCTATAACTTATGCATATTTGATTGGATTTTCCCGAAACGAAATATCTTTGTTTTCAAATGATAACAACTTTCGTATAAAGAAAAGATTTCCAGTTTTTGTTGAAAGGATTTCAAATTTGAAAAAAATTGTTTTGAAAGTTATGAAGGAATCTTTGTTAAGATTGGTGAACTTTGTTTTCAAATTTAAGAGGATCTCAAAGGTGTATCTTTTGTATAAAAGATTTGAAACTGAAATAGTTTCGAAACCTATGAATGAATCTTTGTGAAAGATTAGTGAACTTTGTAAAGTGAATCTTTTTGTTCAAAAGATTAAAAGTGTAAATTTGTTTTAAACATTCACAAGGAAAGGTTTTGGACTAAAAGTTGTGACTTAACTAAGATCCCAATATATCCATATGTTTTTAAAATATGCGCTCATTATTCGGTTTAGCTGGAAGAGGACTTCATGTCATATAACCCATTCCGAATAATGATACGACGAAATGGATAGCATTTGAAGACCGGGGGTGAAGACCGGATATTTTCGAGAATGAAAGGATTACCTATCGAATGTCTCTGCATTGAGTCGCACCGGTATAGAGATCTCCATATGTGATGGGGAGTCCGATCGAGATTGTGAAAACCCGGATTGCAAGGGCTTCTTTGAAGTGCCTTCTATTCCGTTTCATATAAAGAAAGGATTTCCAGTTTTTGTTGAAAATAAACTATTTTTATTTGCTCACACTAGTCCCATGACTGACCTAGAGTTTATTTTTCCCTTTCTAAACTTTAGGTGCCCACAATTTTCCACACGGGTAGTGTAGATTCATACTTTCAGATAATCAGCTAGTATATATAGATTCGGTAGCCTTCAGCCTTCTATTTGGAAATCTTTGAAGTCTTTGGTCTTTGAAGCCATTTGGATTTGGTGATCGCATTGTGTTTTATTCTATACCGACCTTGCTTAATACAACGTGATGGTGGTTCGAGCTTATTGGATTGTCGTCTTTAGAGTTTAGCATTGAAGACATTATCTTTCCGCTGCTGTCGCTTTGTTCTTCCGCTGTTGTCTTATATCTCTAATAATGTTGAACATTTCATTGTATCATTGTTGTAGAGATGTTTTATATCAATGATATATTGTGTTTCTTCCGCTGTGTTGTTGTGCTTAATGTGTTATAAGCTCCAGCGAACCAGGTTCGACGTTTGAATCTGCGACATTCGAATACGAGTGATGTATTTGGTGCCGATTTATGAAGGTCGAGTCAGGGTCGTTAGATATGTATACACACACACACATATATATCACAAACCATTTCTTAGGGCCTAAGTGAATAAATCATTTTATGTCCTTAATCAAACCCTACTAATAATACCATACTTTTATTGTAATTTCTAGCTTTTCAAATCACCTTTATAAAAATTCATTAGTTAGTTATTTATTGAATTACACCACAATAAACTAATACCATGGCAAGGTAAACTTCAATGCAATTTTAAAATAAGTATAACTTGTGTAAACAATTATTTTAGCATTACAACTTATTTTAAAGGTCATGATTTTATCTTCTAATTAGTAGTAAAATATATAACAATATTTCTATCACTAATATAACTAAAAGTTAGAGCTTAATTAATTTATAATTGTTGGACCTAGGCCACCTCACAATGGAGGAGTTGGGTAAAGTTCAAAAAATGTCCCTTATTGGATCTTTAATGACCCTATGTACTCTATTCATTTAGAACTTTTCTGAAATTTCTACTAAATTAAGTCAATATTTTATTTAAATTTATAAATAAAAAGTATTATTTCATGTAATTTGTATTATATTTTATATATGTGTATCATATACACATGTTTGTATGTGTGCTTGTACAACAGAATAATGTGCACATCGTTTGACTTGCCTGTGTATAGATACTGGGATTCACACTGCAACAGACATTTTAGCCCCTTCTATATACAAATGGATTGTCTAAATGTATATGTATATATGTGCATTAAAATATTGTGTGTGTGTGTATATATATATATCTGTGTGTGTGTATGTGTATGCGTATAGGTAAAATATACATATGCAATTATTATAAAATATTGGCTGTAAATTATTTACACTAAACATTTATTAAAATTCATATAATATACATATATATATAATAAAATTATAAAATTATTTTAATATTATTTTGAAAAGTAATTTAGAATATTTATAACATGAAATTTGAACTGAAGTTTTTTTAATATATATTTATTAATTTAAATGTATATTACATATAAACATAAAACTGTTATAATTATATATATATAATAAAATTTACGGTTAAATATATATTATGTTGCTGCTATTGGCTAGAGAATATATTTTTTTAATTTCATTTTTCTTCTTAAATAATTTATTAATTAAAAACTTATAATTAATTAAAACCGAACATAATTAATAGAATTTAAAAAATGATTTTTGAAATCATAATGTATATTTCATATTATGTAAAATTTAACAAAATTTTATATTATTAATAAATATACATACGTACATACATTTATTTATACAATCAATTTTGAATTAAATAATAGTATATATGTATGTATACAAAAATATTCAAACAATTAATTATTTTTAGTATCGTTGGAAGCTTTTTTGGAATAAATAAAATATTTATAAATTTAAAATGTATTTATTATATGATTTAATCTTTTTTTGTTTAGATTTAATTCATAAAATCATTTAATAATTTTATTTTAATAATTTTTTTCTTATTTTTTCCATTAGCATCATAGAAGTATACATAAGTTCTTTATACATACATACAAATATATATATATATATATATATATAGGTACTTATATATACAACCATCAACATGTAATAATCTATCGATATACCAATCTAGCTATGATATTTCTAATTATTAACGTACGAAACAATGAATATATAATGTTATTATATAATATAATAATTGACCAACAAAATACCTTTCACTAAAGCCCAAAGTTACACATTGAAACAAAGAAACAGACTCCTTGAATCCAATCCAAATCCTGAAGTTGCTAGCTTTCGAATTGTCTTTCCACCAACGATCGAATCAAAGCAAATTAATGTGTTAGTGCTTGGACTTTCGAGGTTATTATAGGGTGAAGGCAGCCTGATATTAGCAACAAGACGAAGAATGCAAAAGTCTCAAGAGAAGTGAATACTAGAGGGGATGAATAAAGGAGGGATGGGAAAGTGAAATAAGGATCAAGATCCTTATTAATCTCTTACTAGTTCTCTCCTTTTGAATTTAAAATTCCTTCCTCCAAATCATCATATGGTCAGCCCCGATTTACTGCCCTATAGCCGCCAAAATTAAGCACCAGTTGGGCCTTAAAACAATTTCAGGCTCGAACATTATTTATTGCATTTAAATTCAATTTAAACCCGTATCGATATCGTGTATCGATTAGTATTTATATAACAATTATATGCACACTATTTAATATTGTATTAATTCACATCAAATAAAATCTTGTAATTAATATTTTATAAATGTGTTTTAGTTTAATTAATTAAAAACACCTACAAATTAATTAAATCGGGTAGTAAATACGAGTATACACCATTTTGGTTGTGTGACACTTAGGTGTAAATTCGGTTAGCAATTAATATGGAATAATTTGAACATTAATGTTCACACTTCACTTAGAAGGTGGTGTGACATTATGGCATAGTTTATTGCTTACTTGGTTTCAGTAAAATCCAATTTTACTCTATTAAGCGTTATCCAGTGGTGATAATTATTTAACTAATTATTTTCGTCAAAACTACATCACTTTGGACTTACGCACTTTGGTAATGGTCAAAATTCCTCATGCATATTCAGCTCCATAGTTCAAATGCAAATAATTTTTTAATAATAATAATTATTATTAAATGAACTGCTCTGGCCAGAGACTTTGACTTTAAGTTGACTTCTTGTTCACTGTGAGACTAACCTCATATAACCGAGAAGATGAATTCTCTATTGAATAATGTTTCATTTCCAATGCTTCCACTCGACCCAACTATAGTTGTTCGATGAACGTCGTGCCATGATTCAACTATAATCAAAGTGGAGCTTCCACATTGAAGATTGACAATATTCTCAAGTCGAGAAAACTGTGTAATTTGTCACATCGATATTTTATGTTTCATCTTAGTTATATTAACCAGCAAAAAACTATTAATTGAGTCATTCCATAGTTATCTAATAACTATCAGTACTTAACTCCATAGTTCCACACCATTCATGAGTAATACATTGGCCAACACTTAGAAAGCGTTACGTACTCTAATCTCAATGAATGTATCGATATCTAGTCTCGATACATCTTGACTAGGAATATTTAAAACGATATGTTTAATCTCATTGTGATAAATCAATAATGGCTATAACACTTAGTACCTATAACACAAAACATACCATTTATGGATTTTTTTTAATTAAATATACTTTTAAATTAAATTAATTAATTAATATAACATATTATATCAAGTATATAATAGACAGCAAACACATTTTATTTTGAACAAGATTGGTTATCAAGTTAGATATATGCAACAAGTTACATAATTGCCCCTAGGCCATACCCCAAACTCTATCAGTCTCCCCTGGCACTTGGGGAAAATTATGAAATTTGTATCAGATTCCTTCAATCAGTTTGATGGGAACTGATCGAGTTAGGCTCTTCATGAGTGGATCTGCTATGTTGTTTTAATTGCCTCCATTGTCAGTCAACATGTAACAACCCGCATATTTATCGAGTTTGTATTTAAATATTTTATTTAAATATTAACTCGTTAATCGGATTTTGGTCCGAAAAGCTACTTTTTGCAAACGGTCAAATTAGGACTCGAGACCACTTCCATTGAGTTCGAAATGTCGTTTACAACTTTTTAAGTATAAACATCGATAGGTTTGGAGTTAGTGAAATTTCACTAACTTTTCTCGCTTTGGACTTTGGGTTAGTTTAGCCTATTAAGCCCAAGTTCCAACCCTCTTCTCCTCACTCTTCATAAATTTCCTAACTAACTCAAGCTTTGGCATTAATGGTGAAGAGAATGGGAAATTAAAACTCCAAGCTCAAATTCAATTGCAAATCCAACATTCAACTCCAAATTCAAGTAGAAGATATTGAATTCAAGCTTTGGATTGCTTCTCCTTGCTTTCAAGCTTCATCTTCATAAACTTTAGTGCAAAGGTGAGATTTTTATCTCACAAATCTAGTCTATAACTATATTGGACTTTTGGGAATGATTCCCTATCACTTTTGCATGCACATTTGCATTTGGTTTGGATTGGATTGGCGAAAAACTCCAATTTTTAGCGTTTTGGTGAATTTTCTGCACTTAGGTCGTTCTGGCCATTTTCGTGTGTTCGGAGTTAGGTCGCTCGCGACCTAACCCTTAGGTCGTTCGCGACCTAACCCTTAGGTCGTTCGCGTGGAAAAGTCTCGGCCTTCGAATAGCTCGTTTCCGACCTAAAATGGCCTATAACGTTAGGTCGCTCGGCGCTTCGGAATTAGGTCGTGGGTCGTTGGGCTTTAGGTCGCAAGCTCCTTAGGTTGTAGGTCGTTCGAATGTTAGGTCGCTCGGCCCTTATCCCCTTAGGTCGTAGGTCGTTCGAATGTTAGGTCGCTCGACCCTTATCCCCTTAGGTCGCTAGGTCGCGATGTTTTAGGTCGCTAGGTCGCGACGTTTTAGGTCGCTGCATCCTATGCCTCTATAGGTCGCTCGACCTCGTTTATGACCATAGGTCGCTCACCCCCTCTTCATTAGGTCGCTTGGCCTTGCCTTCCATTTTTAGGTCGCTAGGTCGCAACGTTTTTGGTCGTTAGGTCGCGACGTTTTAGGTCGCTTGACCTTGTTTTCCTCTAGGTCGCATGGCCTTTAGACCGTTAGGTCGCGAGCGTTAGGTCGTTAGACCTTACCTTCCTTAGGTCGCTTGACCGGTTAAACCTTTAGGTCGCTCAACCCTACTACCATTACTAGGTCGTTTGGCCATAGCTCGTTAGGTCGCATGACCTTATAAACCGATAGGTCACATGACATTATAACCCTATAGGTCGTTGGACCTTTGACTCGTAGGTCATTGGACCTTATCCCGATAGGTCGCTTGACCCCTTGGACTCCTAGGTCGCAACCCTTAGGTCGCTCGACCCTATTCCCCTTAGGTCGTTAGACCTCACTTTGTCTTCACTAGGTCGAACCCCGTAAGCGGTGGCGTTGCCCCCGCACCCCCACCTTGGGGGGTTGCCACCCCCCTGGACCCCCCCTCCGTAGGGGATCTTATCTGAAAAACATTGAGCTGATTTCCTTGGATTTTATTCGCATCTCCGTATGCGATCTTTGTGACTGATTGTTTCTACACTTGCTTATGTGTTTTGTCACTTTATAATATAAAGGTTTCAATACTAGTAGTAAATATCAAAACTCTTTTAACAAACAATTTCAACTCTATTTTTAATAACAAAGCTCTTTTCTTAAACCGTTTTCCAATCTATTAGTATATACAAGCCTTTACCTCACTCGGATGAGAAATCTAATTAAACGACTTAGTAAAACAAGTGGTATGAAACGCTTGCGTTCACTTCGTCGGTTAATTCTTGGACTTGTTCGATTGAACCTCTTGTGACAATTTTATTAGTGAAGATTTACAGTTTGTTCGTAAATATTTAAGTTAAGCAAGTGGTTATGGGACATGAAGCTAAACTTCTATATTTACTAGCTTAGTGTAATTGACACTTCTCGTTGATCTTGATGATCGCTTTATGAATTAGACTAGCAATTGCGCGATGTCTCTTTCATTGCAAGGTTAGACTAGACACCACTTGTGTGATTCCATTCACACATACCTTTCTGCTTTTTGGTTAGTCTTGACCTCAATCTGTGTGATTCCATTCACACATGCGGGGTAGCTCCCCTTGGTCTTCGGACCGTCATGTGATAGGCCTCTTTCCCTTTTTATGATTTCTGGATTTCTCGTGTTGATTTCTGGAATTTATGTCATTGACTTGTTATGAGTACAAGTTTAGGGTATGATGCCCTCTTCGAATCTTTGAGAAGATTCTTGTGATATTGATTATCTCTTATTGATTGATCTTCTGTTGATCATTATTTACATACTTATAGTGGTATGTCGTTATGGATGTTTATGTTTATGCCATATCTTTTATGTTATATCATGTCATCTGATATTTATAGCTAGACTGATCCGTTTATTATTTTCTTAAATAATACTCGGGTCAGACCGAGATGTTACAGGTGCTTCTGCTTGACTTCTTCCCAGGGATTCATCACTCTGACTTTTGGCTAACTGTTCAGATTAGCAGTTTTTGTTGTATACACTTGAGATATAGACTCAAAGTTGTATTCTTTTGTATAGCACGTGTTGCTATTCTTTTGTATTATCGTGGATCTTATTGACCACTACTCTGATGTACACTTTCATGTGTTAGTTATATATTCATATCTTCTTCCGCCTTTGTGATATGGATATCTGTGACTGATTTGTGATATGATTATTTCTATGTTTGTTTCCGAAGATTATTTATAGCCACCGTGTGATAAGCAATTACATGGATGGTCGCTCCTCAACAGCCTTATTCTCCGTGCTAGTTGACAGCACTACTCCGGAGTGTTCTTGGCTAGCGTGGGTATAGAGGTGGGGCGTCACACAACTCTTTCTGTTGCTGATAATATGCATTTATTATGTGAAACTAGTCATAGTATGTTTTGTGACTTCTAGTGAGCTCTTGTCATTGCATCGTTATCATATAACAATCATGTAGTATTTTTAACACTTTGCAATCACCCCTATTTTAGCTAAAATTTGTGTATTTATATTTATACAGTGCTTTTATCATGGCGCTATTCAAGGCAATGTACTAAGTCTTTTAGTTGAATCAGCCACAACCTTTTGTTTGAAACATTCCAACTTAAATTTTCTTGACTAAGGTTTGAATATGAATTTAATACTGACATATTATACTCCATATCATTTATGAAGTTTGAATGTGAATGCTCCTTCATAAGGAGTCCACTATATCCATAAACAATTCTCCGGTATTTTTTAAATACTCCACTATAAGCTATTATTTAGTGATCTTAATTTGGATTTGTTATTTTCTTCATTTATGAAATGCATAAGCAACCTACAATATTACAGATAATATAACATATATGATAATTCCTATTGCCAACACATAAGGAATATGTCTTACATGTTCCATATTAAGCATTTTAATTAAGTGTGTTTGCATGTCATTTTGGGATATTCCCAACATCCTTTATACTTCATATAAATGATATAATTTACAATCCAATATAGAGTATTAAACAACCACACTATCAGTGATTTTAACATAAGTATATAATTAAGAATCAGCAATATATTGTCTACTTATAGTCCAGAAATATTTATGTATCTTTTAGTGTTCTTTCTTATGGACACATGTTTTCTCTGCATTTTGACTGAAAATCAAGCTATTCAATATATCTATCCAAATACTTATTCAATTCTGATGCTTATAAAATGATACTTTCGTATATTTTGTTGGATCATATCCAATAACCCACAAACTCAATATCAATCCTATTGAGTTTGATATTGAGTTTGAAACACTTTGGTTGTTATGTGCAAACAGTATATCTAAATCATTATTTAGAATTTTCTATATTAACACATATGTACCAAAATACAAAGTCATGTCATGTGATAATTTTATGAGTAAATTCCAAATTAATCTGAGTAAGTTGAATGAAGAATCTATTACGTTGATTTTAACAATTGAAATTTATGATGTTATTCTTATCCACGTTGCTAATTAAATTCCAACTGCATTTGTAACGATCCACCTTTTTGGACAGTTTAAATCGACAATAAACCACACATGTCAACTCAAACCACTCAAAAGTGTGGATTGCTAATGGGGTTAAATAAGAAAATAAGAGTAGAAGAGGAAAACAAACATAGAATCTTGCAAAGGAACTATGAAATATAATAATCAAATAAAAAGTTAATGAAGCTGTTTACTATACATTTGATTATAGTTTATAAAACATTTATCAGAGTTATACATACACATTAGAATAAAATAATGCAGCAGACAACATGATGCAGGAATGATAATAGTAGTAATATACCAAATCTTTGTCCTCCAAAGTAAATCTTCAACAAGCTAAAAAACTCAGGACTGACTCGAGCGTAATGAAAAAGACAAAACACTCGAGTAGGGACTAAAATATCCTTATGTAAGTCAAATCAGTATCACATAAACCTGAATCTAACGGCGTCAGAGATGTTTACGGGTTTTCACATCTCCTATCTGGTGTATAAAATGTGTGCAATAACTCAAGAAATGTTACAGGATTTTCCATCTCTTAAGGATCCATCAAACTATTTATATATATAATATGATACGCTATATATGTAGTGTATTTCTGTGATATAAAATATCAAAATAGCGTTAAGGCTTTACATTAATCTCCCTTAACGCGTATTTAAGAAGTTAATTGCTTTAAAGAGAAAATTATAGTTTTTAAAGCGAAGTTTTGGAAAGTAATAATTCCAAATGGAATTTAATATTTTGAAAAATGATTAAAAATGTGAGATGTATCAAAACATAGATTTCAACATTTATTATTGTAATAGATGTCTTCGAGAAAGTATGGAAGGCATGGGCTATAGCACTATTGTTATAGTAAATGATTTCAAAAAGGAAATGTTTTATATAGTATACAGGATTTATATATATATAATTAATTATTAGGAATCCTTATACTAATGTTTTGGGTTGTCGTAACGATGTTTTATGCAACATTCGTTTTGACCCAATAAAGCGTGTTTTGGAAAATATGAGGTTTTCCTTGAAAATGGTTTATAAATATACTTATCTTGAAATTAAGTACATGGAGATATTTTCTAAGTGTTGAAAACGAAATGGTTGGTAAATATACTTATATCGTAGAGATAAGTATGTGGAAAGGTTTTCCAATATCGAAGATTTGAAATTGTTTTGAAGATATATCTTTTTAAAGATATTTTGAAGTAAATATGTGAAAATTGATTTAATTAATAAAAGATTAATTAATTAGCCTAGTGATTTCTTATGTGCTAGATATCGTTTGTTGCTTTGATAGTTAAATAACTGACTATCAAATTTAGCCTTTTATCATTGTTGGCTCGGAGAGACTGGGGTCGGATTTATCCGTGAACCACTTTAGACCACTCGAAAGTGCAAGTTTATGATTATGATTTAGAAGATGGAGATCTTCATAATGCAAGGCTGCTTGCTACTAGTCCCTCGGGTATAAATTTACCATATCATATATTTTTGGTGGCAGTAGTGCTCTATTATGAAAATTTACAATCGCAAGGACTTCTCGCTACTAATTCTAGGGTAATTCCTGACATGATGTGGTAGGAGAGTGCCTTCGGTTTGTCCTGTTTCTGGAAAACTTGTATGGATGGATGTCTGATAATGCATTTCTGAGATTACATTGTTGAATTTTACAAACGTACATCTGTTTGGTGGCGGAGAAGGCAACTTCTCTTAGCTTAACACCCTTCTCTAAGACATACGAGCTCGAAGCTTGTATGTCTGTGAAAGTCAATAGTGATCAAAGTAATGAAAATGTGACATTCAAAGTGGAATGTGCTATGTGAAAGGTAATCGCTACCTCAGACCTCATCACCCGATAATGATTCAAATAGGGCACGCCGCAAGGCTAAGTGGTTCGCAATCATTCGGGTATGGTCATCACCTTTCTAGATTACTCTCTATATGTCGAGTATGTAGTGTATGATATGGGATCCCGGATAGGTCGTTTACGACTGAGGTGATGTCATACTCGGTTCTATCCAGGCCATCTATGAGTGCCAAATAGGGAATAGCCGGTGTTGCCAGATGCACAGGATTGTTTATGTATCCTTGACCCTTAGCTACCATTATATGGAAATCCATTCACCAATATGTGTCTGCCAGTTTGTTTGTAAACTCATTACGCCATCAAATTTAACCAATGTAACAATTTCAGCTATTTGAATATTATTTATATACTAGACACTAGTATAATATAAGAGGATTTGAGATGAAATGTTTTG
Organism: Allium cepa; assembly: GCA_030765085.1. NCBI lineage: Eukaryota > Viridiplantae > Streptophyta > Magnoliopsida > Asparagales > Amaryllidaceae > Allium > Allium cepa. The sequence continues at coordinate 205,992,963 of CM060941.1, read as the reverse complement.
GTTATCGTAAGGTAAAAACCCGTCTGTGTTTATATGCGGCGTGGTCTTACGAGATATTTTTGTTTTGATAAAGGAAAGTTTTGATAACTACAAAATAAATTTGAGATGTGTTTTCTCACGCTGGTTTACCAAACTGATCCGGGCATTCTTCCCTTTCAATGCTCGGGTCAGACCGAGTATATTTACAGGTTCAATTTTGATGCTTTGGAGCTTCAGTAGATGAGCTAGAAGTTTTCAGGTCGTGTTCCACGTATATGCTTATTTTCCGCTGCATTGTTGTTTAAATTATCTGCAATTGTAAGGACATCTAATTATAACTGTCCAGGCTGACGATTTTGATTTGATTGGTGTACTTTTAATTATGTATGAATATTGAAGATTAGAGTTTCTCTTTTTATAAAGCTCATTTATATTATATTATATGCTGTTCTGCTGCGATTGTGAGATTCTGTGTTTGTTTTTTTGTTTTTCTTTCTTCTTCTTCATTTCTCTTCTCCTCTCCTCTTTATTTCTCATTATTATCCATATTTCCCTTCGGTTTGGGGCTGGACATGTGCAGTTATTGTCGGCTCTAAACGGGATGAACTTGTGGGTGGTCACACCTATAGACTTCTCCAAAACTCACTAGCGAAAAGTGGATCTCGGTTGCTAATGATGCTAGAAGGAACTCCGTGTAACCTAATGATCTCCCTTACGTATAGTTTCGCCAAAGATGCAACAGTCCTCATACTCCTAACATGAATAAACCAAGATCATTTGATCAATCGATCAACTATGACTCATATACTCTTGTTCCACCTACTATTCCTAGGTGATACATCGATGAAATTCATTGAAACACTCTCCCACTTCCACTACAAAATATCTAACGCTTGTAACAATCCTCTTGGTTTCTTCTGCTCCACCTTTATCCTTCGGCAAGTCATACATTAGGCCACATGTTATGCTACATACTTCTTCATACAATCATGCCAATGAAATACTCTTTTAATATCATGGTACATTCTATCTCCACTGGAATGAATGGTCATCTTAGAACGATAAGACTCAGCTAGTACCATGTTAATCAAATCCATAAGGTGAAGAACACATGATCTACCATCTGTTTGTAACACCCCTTCAAGTCAATGTTATGGAACCTCAAGTGACTCAATTGTTGTCCTCTACCAAGCTTCTTAAAATATCCACTAACTCGTTATCATGCTTCTGACTTGACCCAATACGGTCCATGAGTGTAGGCTGCATATTCAAAGTTGCTGACTATCTCGGAGTCGCTGATGGTCGAAAATTGAATGTAGAGATGAACTCCAAGTGCTACCACTCTAAGAACAAAGGACTCAACACCGCATGCTTCCTACTCAAGGCATCGGCTACAACATTTCCCTTGTCTAGAATATGTGAGATATCAAAATCACACGACATCAAAAATTACTTCCACCTCTGCTGCCTTAAATTCAAGTCCATTTGGGAGAATAAATACATCAGAGACTTATGATATGTATACAGCTCAAACCACTCTCCTAAAGATTGCATCTTAATGACTTAAGTGAAAATAAATGGATGCCAACTCAAAATCATGAGTACGATAGTTTCCCTCATGAACCTTCAATTTTCGACTAGCATAGCTCACTACTCTCCCTTCTTACATCAAAACTGTGCCCAATCCCATGCTAAAAGCATCAGTATACACTATGAATGCCTTCGTACCATCGGGTAGTACTAGAGCAGGTGCACTAGTCAATGCTTCCTTCAGCATAATAAAAACATTCTCACATTTCACGTCCCACCAGAAAACTAAGTTCTTCTTAGTAAGGAGGGTAAGAGGGGAAGAGATCTTTGTGAAGTTCTTAATGAACTTCCTATAGCAGCCCACTAAACCAAGGAAACTTCTCACCTCCATGTCATTCTTTGGCATATGTCAACCCTATACTGCAACAACTTAACTAGGATCGACCACTAGACCACTTTCAGAGACAACGTGTCCTAAAAAGCATACCTCCTCGTGCCAAAAGTGACACTTGGAAACATTCGCCTTCAATTTATGCTCACGGAATTTGTTGAACATTTAGCCTAAATGCAACATATGCTCCTCCTTGCTCTTCGAGTAGATCAATAGTCATCAAAAATTACCACCATTATTAAGAAACCTTCTAAAAACTTGACCTATCAAATCAACAAAGTAGGCAGGTGCACTGGTTAGTCGAAAGGCATAACAAACCACTCATATAGTCTATTGGGTGTACAAAAAGCGGTCTTCTGAATGCTATCCTCGGCCATATACAACTAATAAAATCCAGTAGCCAAGTCAAGTTGAGAGAACATCTTTACTCCCACCAACTTATCGATGAGATCGCCTGTGTAGGGCAATGGTTAACGATTCTTCTATGTCAGCTTATTCGTTTCTGATAATCAACATAAAGCCTTTGTGAACCATCCTCATTGGTAGAAAAGACAACCGGTGCTCCTAACTCTAAAATAATCCTCCTATTGAATTCCTTCTCCAATAGCTCATTCACTTACTTATTCAACTCGCATCTCTCTTTAGGAGCCATATGACTCAAAGGCAAGGTAACATGCTTAGCATTCTCCATAGGATAAATCTTCTCTAGGGTGGAAGACTGGTAACCTCGGAAATGACATTCAGATAGTCTCTAACTATAGGCACTGAATCTAACTCACCGTGTGATAGGCCTAATGAATATAGGTAACTCAACCTCTAGACTACGTCCACTATGAGTACCCGACCTAAAAACCATCCTATCACAATCTAAAATCGCCCCATATAATGTCATCTAACCCATGCCCAAAATAGAACCAAACCCAGAAAATCCTAAGACAAAAGCATCGCAATCGAACACGATCCCCAAAATAAATAATTCAAAATCCCTGCATATCATAAATAAATAAGCTGATCCTCCAGAAGGATTTGGTACAACTACAAGTTATGTAACTATGCTAGTGTCTAAGTGTAGCTTATCCACAAGTATACATGAGACAAAAGAGTGTGATGACTCTGTGTCAAATGAAGTATGAACACGTAAATTAGATAAAGTTAACACACCTTCGATTATGACCTTCTTCCCCTTGTCCGCAACTAGAGGTGCACTGAGTTTGGAACAACATCCATTGCATATACTAAAACCAATTGGGTAGGGTGTTTTGAGGTGTTGGAGGCCCCCACCTCATGTGCCCAAATTGATTGTAGTGGTAACACTATGTCTTTGAGCCATCTGTCTTGCACTCCCTCACAAAATGCGCCTTCTTATCGCACTTCCTGTGGGTTATGGTGTTATAGATCTTAAGGCTACTTTAACACTATAAAGGGGTGAATAATGTTTTATAACTTTTATGAATCTTTTGAACTTAATTTCAAGATTCAAATCAAATCACCGATTATCAACACAAATCTATACTAATCAAGCATTTACAAATGCAATTACAGATAAATATAAAAGCAATAACAAAAGGTAAAGTAAGAGAGATTATACCAGGTGTTTTATACTGGTTTGGATTTACCAATTCTACATCCCCTGTATAATACTGTACAGGTTTCTTTTCAATCGCCCACTTTAACTAAGTAGCAAGCAAACCAAAATACAGTCTCGATTTTAAGGCTACGAGTTACACCTCATGAGTCCGAGGCAAACTCTCATGATTTAATGGACAACAAGATCACCTACTAGATTTAGATGGGCTACTAAGCACACCCTCTTGATTTTAATGGACAACAAGCATACCCAAACAAATAAAAGTACAGTCATTTGTTTCTAAATACAACTTTGTACTATGGATATAAGATAACCTATAACCCTTTTGATAGCAGTTTGATCTTTAAATTGATGAGAGAAACTTCCAAATTAGTAAGTAGATTGTAGAGAATGAATATAGTAAAGTAAAAATTGAATTTTAATGAATTCGAAGAGTATGGAAAGTAGATTTTGTGAAAATAAGATGAAAATTTAGAGTAAGAAGAAAGTAGAGAAAGTAGTTATTAAATTCCAGTCCCCTTTATATAGTGTAAGAAGGGATGTGTTTTTTCACGAAGACATGCGGTTAAAAACTACTGCTATTCAATATCTAAAAGACACCTTTTCAATGGTCTATTTGTCGACAAACATAGAAGGCTTATATCGACATATCTATGTTAATTTTGAAAAACAATTTAATTTTTTTTCAAATTTTTATATTTTTATGAAATAATTTAAACATAGTTTCTAAATACTTTGAACACATAAAAACTTTTATAAAATATTTGTAAAAATATATTTTGAATTTTAAATAATTTATTTTGATAAAATATCAAAGATCAAAATTTTGTGACAAAGATCATAATCTGCACTTAGGGACTTTAACAATTTATTATAATGACTCATAACTTATACACTAAAGTATTGAGTTCAAATATTTATCTTTAAACTCAGAGTCTTGATTATCTCTGATTCTTGAACTTTAGTCTTTATACTGATCGGTCTTCAATAATTCTCTTCCTATGTAATATTCTATAATATATACTATACAACTTGGAAAAATATTAGTATATATATTTATTTGGTTGTTGTCATCAAAATCAATATAGGAAATGTTAACAATCTCCTTCTTTTTAATGATGACAACCATTTAAATATTTCTATATACTAAATATAATATATGTCCTCCTGAGCTAAATAACTTTCTCATAGCATATGCATGTGTTATATTTTATTTTTTTCTCCCTTTGTCATCAACAAAAATGAGTGAAAAAAACTCCTCATAAATATAATATACTAATGGATTATGGAGTTAATATCAATATTTAAATTCTAAGCAATTTTTAAAGATTTAATCTATAAACATAATTGTGATTAGACTATATAAGATGTACATTTATGGAAATATTAGTCATTTATTTGTGGTTTAGGACATATATTCAAGACATTAATTGAGTAATGATTAAATTCTAAACCATATACTAAATATTGAAGACAATAAATAAGGTAAGGAAAACAAGGTACCCCATATAATGCCTCGAACGGTGCTATCCCAAGACACGCCTAACAACATTTATTATAAGTTAACTCCATTATCGGCAAGTGATCCTCTCAAGAGCCTCCAAAATCAAAGATACACATCCAAAGCAAGTCCTCTAACATTAGGTTTATCCTTTCCATCTGTCCGTCCGTCTACGAGTGATAAGCGATAATCAAGATCAACTCAGTGCCCAAAGCCTCTTGTAGACTTCTACAAAACTCGTTGGTGTAAAGTGGATCTCGATCGCTAATGATGCTAGAAGGAACTCCGTGTGACCTAACGATCTCTCACATATAGTATAGTTAAAGACGTAGCAGTCCTCGTACTCCTAACCAGAATAAAATGAGCGCATTTGATCAATTGATCAACTATGACCTAAAAACCCTCATTCCCCCTCTTATTCCTAGGTAGTACATCGATCAAATCTATAGAATCACTCTCCTACTTCCACTGTGGAATATCCAATAGCTGTAACAATCCTTTCAGTTTCTTCTACTCTGCCTTTACCCTTTGGCAAGTCATTCAGCGGGCCATATACTCTACTACATGCTTCTTCATACCAAGCCACTAGAACACTCTCTTCATATTTTGGTGCATTTTGCCTCCACAGGAATGAACGATCATCCTAGAACAATGAGATCAAACTAGCATCATGTCAATCAAATCCATAAAGAGAGGAATATATAATCTACCATCTCTCTGTAACCACCTCTTTGAGTCAATGGTATAGCTCCTAAGTGATTCAATTGCTCTCCTCTACTAAGCTTCTCAAAAATATCCACTAACTCCTTGTATTGCTTCTGATTTAACCCAATACGGTTCACGAGTGTAAGTTGCACATCCAAAGCTGCTAAAAATCCCTAAGTAATGCAGATGGTTGAAAATTGAACATAGAAATGAACTCCTAGTGCTTCCACTCTAAGAAAAAAGGACTCAACACGGCATGCTGCCTACTCAAGGCATCGACTACAACAATGCCTATGCCTAAAGTATGTAAGATATCAAAATCAGACAGTGAAAAAAACTCCATCTACCTATGTTTCCTTAAATTCAAGTCCTTTCAAGGGAATAAATACTTTAGAGACTTATGATCTGTATAAAGCTCAAACCGCTCTCTTAAAAGATAGTATCTTCATGACTTTAGTGTAAAAACAATGGTCACCAACTCAAGACATGTGTAGAATAATCTCTCATGAAGCTTCAAGTTTGGACTAGCATAACTCACTAATCTCCCTTCTTGCATCAAAACTACACCCAATCTCGTGCTGCAAGCATCAGTATAAACTGTGAATGCCTTTCTACCATCGAGTAGCACTAGAACACATGCACTAGTCAACACTTCCTTCGACTTAATAAAAGCATCCTCACATTTCACGTCCCACGAGAAAACCAAGTTCTTCTTGGTTAGGTGGGTCAAATGGGTAGAGATCTTCATGAAATCCTAAATGAACTTCCTATAGTAGCCTACCAAACCAAAGAGCTCCTTACTTCCATAGCATTATTCGGCATATGCCAATTCTGTACTGCAGCAACTTATTAGGACCGACTATTGTTAACCTTTCGAAGGCAACGTGTCCCAAAAAGCGTACCTCATCGTGCCAAAAGTGACACTTGAAGCCTTCAACTTATGCTCCTGGAGTGGTTGGACACTTCTCATAAATGCAACCTATGCTCCTCCTTGCTCTTCGAATAGAATAATTTGTCATTCGCAAATACCCCTACGAACTTACCAAGTAACCCTCTAAAAATTCGACTCATCAAATCAATAAAGTAGGCATGTGCATTCGTTAGTCCGAAGGGCATGACTAACCACTCATATGGTCCGTTAGGAATACAAAAAGTAGTCTTCTGAATACCATCCTCAACCATATGAAATTTGATAGCCAAGTCAAGTTGAGAGAACATCTTTGCTCCCACCAAATGATCAAAGAAATCATCTATGCGGGGTAACAGGTAACAATTCTTCTTTATCAGCTTGTTCAGCTCCCGATAATCAATGCAAAGGCTTAGCGAACCATCCACTTTGATAGCAAAGAGAACTGGTGCTTCCCACTCTTAAATACTCCTCCTAATGAAGCCCTTCTCCAACAACTCGTTCACTTTCTTATTCAACTTGCATCTCTCCTTAGGAGCCATATGCTTCAAAGGTAGCTATATTCTTCAAAGGTAAGGTAACAGGATTAGCGTTCTCCACAAGATAAATCTGAAACTCAATCTCTCTCTAGGATGGAAGACCGACGACCCCTGAAAAGATATTTGGATATTCTCTAACTACAGGCACCGAATGTAATTGATCATGTGATAGGTCTAACGAATATAGGTAACTCAACATAACCAAACCTCTAGATCGTAATGAAACTCTACAATTCGTCTACTATAAGTACTCAACCTAACAACCTTCCTATCACAATTTAAAATTGCACCGTATATGGTCATCTAGTCTATGCCTAAAAATCAGACCAACCTAGAAAATCATAAGACAAAAGCATTGCAATCGAACTCGACCCTAAAATAAACAATTTTAAACTCCTACATATCATAGATAAATAAGCCAATCCTCCAACAAGGTTTGATACAACTACAAAGTCTGTAACTACGCTAGTATCTAAGTCTAACTCATCCCTAGTCTACTTAAGATAAAAGAGTGTAATGCCCCTGTGTCAAATGCAATACGAACAACTAAATAGGAAAAGTTAACACACCTTCGATTACGACCTTCCTCCTCTTGTCCGTAATTAGAGGCACACTCGAGCTAGGAACAGCGTCCAGCACATATGGTGAAACCACCTAGGTACAGGTCGTCTAAGGTGTTGGACACTCCCGCCTTGTGTGATCAAATTGATTGCAGTTGTAACACTTAATCTGCAACTCGTCCGTCTTGCACTCCCTCACAAAATGTCCCTCATTACCATACTTCCTATGCTACAGCTCCTGCTTCTTAATCTTTCCCTTGGGTCCCATTCCACCCTTGCGTTGGTTCTGTCGTGGTGTCTTTCCTCGTGTCTTCTTAGGCTTATTCTTTATTTCCTCCTTGAAAACATATCCTGCAAAACCACCCCCACCGATCCTTCGAAAGTTATACCTATGAGAATATGACTAAAGGCCAATTCTTGAAGAGGTTTATTTGATCCCTTTGCAAATTTAAGAGCCTTCTGATGAGGAGAAATGATCAGCTTCATTCCAAACTATCCCTCATTAAACTTGTTAACATACTCGTTCATCGACATCTCACCTTCTGTAAATGTATGAATTTTTCCAACTGTACTCCCACTTTAGTCCTGGGTAGAACTTCATCCTGAATTTTCTCCTAAATTCCCCTAAGAAATCTCTCGCTCATCTATTTTCGCAACTAACACATCCCACCAATTCAAAGCCTCCCCTACAAACGTCAAGTAGCAAATTGTCTTCTAGCGCCATCTCCAAGACCTATTGTAACGATGCGTATTTTCGGCTATTTTAAATTATTAAATTTAATGTAATTATTGGATAAATATGGGTAGAAATAAAAAATTTAATGATCTATTTATATTGGTTTATTGGATAATTAAACTGTTTAAAATTTAATAGGGGAAATTATTTGAATAATTGAATTCTGTACTTAATACGATTGAAAATAGTATAGGAAATTGATTTAAATTTCATTTAAATACGAATGATGATGGTTAACATTTACAATTGGAGTTAAATGTGAATAATTAAAATTTGGAAATTTTATATATTAATTAATGAGTAAAAATAGCCATTTTAGCCACTGTCTTGGATTTCGACAAAATTAGCTTCATCGGATCCGTAGTAGTGAATTATTATAGGATTTCAAGTTTTATAGCGATCGGACTTGTCGTTTGGCCATGCGATCTTGAAACGCATAAAAGTCAATTTAAGGAATTCGATAAAATAAATTGACTTTGAAAAGCTATCTTGCACATACAATCGAATTAGGCCTCAAAACTAGTTCTATCGCGTTCGGAATGGTGGTAAAACATTATAAACGTCTAGCGGCACGTCTCGATTGGAGTTTGGATAATTTCGGACCTAACTATATAAATACACACGCAAATCGAGACACTTTTATTATTATTTTAATTTTTGAAACCCTAGCTGTCACTTTCTTTTAATGGCTGAAAATTCACCAACTTCCCTCCTCAGTAACTCTCAATCCATTCAACGAAATCGAAAAATTCCAAAAGCAATGTTGTAGAGCTCGACGAGCTATACACATCCAACGGTTGATTCGCATTGAAACATCACGGATTCGACAAGATCTAGAATTTATGGCGTGCGGTTTTTCACCTTTTGCTTAATGATGCTGGCATTAGAAGGGGAGGTGTTTTAGGCGAAGGAGGAGATGGCCACGGCGCATCGAATGGCGTGTCTTGATCGAGGTGCGGTCGTCGTATAGGTGCGCACGTATATATGGTTTGGACGTGATTTTGGGTTCGGCTGTACTAATTACGTGCAGGAGAGGATGGTATGCTTTTTAATTATTTTATTTATTAATTAATTGTTTTATATTAAAATTTAAATGTTCTAACTCGAATAACTTTTGCATACGAGCTCGGATCGACGTTCAGTTTTCTTCATTACGTTTGTATCGAAATTTCGGACAATGCGGAACTAGTTTGGCTGATTCCGAGACTGTTTAAATTTGGGTCTTTATTTAATTTAAATTGTCGATAAATCAAAAGTGAGTGTTTATACGCTCACATTTGACTAAAATAATTTTTTTGTTAGTTAAATTTATGTTCTGAAGCGCTATGAAATTTATTGGCTATTGTTTGGTAGGTTTAGTTGTCATTTAAATTAGTGTATGAATTAATTGATAGAACTTAAAATGGACCGTTAAATAAATTTAAATTTAATTGGCAGCATATTACTCGATATTATAAAAATTGGAATTTGTGAATGTTATTGGTTTTATGGTTGATTGGTTGTGATGGATGCTATTAGTCGATATTGGTTGTTTATTTATTTAGATATATCATGTCACCATCTTGTATATTTTTTATTGAATATAAAACTATAAATTGAATTATTTCGAATAAATTAAGAAATATGTTGAAATTATATATACCTATGACATTAGTTTGGATTAAAATGGTATATATTCATCCCTAGTATTTAAATTGAAATAATTGATTCACTTGGCCATAGGTTATAAAATTATATACGGACACCAGGTTGGTTAAATTAAATGATTTTAAAAGTTGTTTTGAAATTATTTAAATGAACTGATTTTAAGAATAAAATCAAATTTATGGAAATTGAATTATTTTGAATTGGTGCTCGAAATATTGGGATTTAAACTTTGTAAACGATATTATTTAATTAATTGAAGTTTGAAATTTTAAGTTATAAACGAAATATGTCGTAAATTTCTAAAATGGATTTGTTTTAAGGGATTGGCTTTTATTCGAACCTTGAATATTACTAAGTAAAGAGTGATATGAAATGATATTTCAAATTTGAGCTTGGAATTGAATTATATTTGAAATTGTATATTTTTTCCTAGTAAAATTGAATATTGAAAGTAAATTTGATGTAAGTGTTTAAATCAAAATATTTAAAATAGTATTTGGAATTTAGAATTGGAAATTAATTTGAAATTGAAATTTATATTAATTGGAATTGGAATTGAAATTGGTATGTAAATTAATTTGGAACTAGAAATTAATTTGAAATTGGGATTTAAGTTAATTGGAAATGGAAATTAAAAGTGAAAGGAATTTTTGAATTGAAATCGAAATTTATATGGAATCAAAATTTATTCGAGTTGAAATTGGAATTGAATCGATTAAACCGAAATTGAATTTGAAATTGATTTGGGTGGGAAATTGGGAAGTTAAACGGTTTAACTTTAGTATTATAAAAGTGAATATTTTAGTATAATTGATTTAAAATCTATATTATTTAAATATTCAAGTTATTTTGAGTTTCCAAACTATTTTACTATATAAACCATTTTTATATTCAAATTATTGTCGATTAAAATTATTTAAATATTTTCTATTAAACTATTTTTAACTATTTTACTATTTTAAACTATTTAAACTATTTTCTAAAATTCAAACTGGTTTAAGGGTAACTTGTTTATATTTAAAACTTGGATTTAAATACGAACTAGGTTAAAGTGAAAACTATCACCTAAATTGAATTCGAATCAAATTTTGGAAGTGAAATCGATTTGTCAGAAAAAATTGATAATTCTTAATATATGATAATTTCGAAATGGATTTGATTTTGAAGCAAATATATGATAATTTTGAAATGGACTTGACTTTGAAACGAATATGATATTTTAATACCAAGGGAAAATTGTTTTTGAAATGTAAAAGAACCAACCAGTGTGTAAAATGATGATTGGTTGTTAAAGAGACCGTGGCCTCTTATTAGCATACTCTCTGTCAATATTGGAACCACTTTAACAACTGTGTACGCGGCGGATGATATCCAGAATGTAATGGTTGAATTGGTGACGTTTACTCGAATGATGTAAGAGAACGATGATGGTTAGCTACCTCTAGCGATATTGATCCCTCATATTACTATTGTGATTTCATATTCGATGGGTGCACCTTTCTGTCGTTGGATTGATTGTCGCGATTGGCCATGGATGGGTTACGACCAGCTAGAAAGGGTAAATTGGTAGAATCCTACCTTGGGCATTGCTCACATGCCTCATCATATTATCCCTATACGAACCCATTACGACTTTGGTTTAAAACTGTAAAAATGTGTTAAGGTGGATCAATGTAAAGCCTTAACGCTATTTTGATATTTATTTTACTGATAGGCATTATCTATTATAGAGTATACCATTATATATAAATAGTTTAATGGATCCTTAGGAGATGTAAAATCTAATAACATCTCTTAAGTTATTGCACTCATATTTGTGATATTGATTTGACTTACATGAGAGTATTTTAGTCCTGACTCGAGTGTTTTGTCTTTTCATTACGCTTGGGTCAGTCTTGAGTTTGTCAGTGTATTGAAGACTTTTCTCTGGAGGACGAAGATGGAGTTTTGGTATATTATTATTATTATCTCCTGCATCATGCTATTCTGCTGTATGGATTATTTATTCCTGATGTGTGTGTATATAACTCTGATAACCGTGTATAGACTTTAATCATATTTATAGTAAACAGCTTCATGAACTGTTTATGTGATTATTCTATTTCATCGTTCCGCCGTGAGATTCTATATTTGTTTTCTTCTTCTTTTCTTATTTTTCTAATAACCCCATTGATTATCTACGTTTCGAATTGTTTAGTTCGTACATGTGTTGATTATTGTCGATTTAACCCTTTCGAAGTGTGGGTCGTCACAGTTGATATCGAAGCAAAGGTTTAGCGATAACCTTGGCTTTGTAGGGTTTGACTCATTAGAGATAGGGTAGTAATAACCTAGAATGAGTTAGTTTGAGTGTATATACGAGAGAATGTACTTGTTAGTGTTATAAAATATTTTTATATTGTGTTTACTTATCCGTTGGGTTGTTTATGAATTCTGGTCGATGTACGGGACGTCGTGTTATCGATAGGGGTTTCTAAACATTTAAACGAAGCAAGTCGACATAATGTTGTTTTAAAATCGCGTAAATGGAATATTTTTTTCCTAAATTATATTTTATATATATAAAATAAATTTTTAATTAAATTGTTGTTAGGGGATGATAATATTTAACCATCATCGACTATTGATTGAATTAAAATTAAAACAAATATTTAATGAATTTCATTTTATGAAGCATTTGATAATTTGAATTGAAATCAAATTAAAAAAATTGTTTGGATTAACAAATTTGTAAATTAACGAAATATTTTCATAATGAGGTAATGAAATTTTATGTGCATACAAATGGAAGTGATTTTAAAAAATTGAGAATTTTAGAATTTAAAATTCTTTTGTTTTCAAAATTGTTTTCAAAGCCTTAAATTTAATAATAGTATTATATGAAAGAGTTTTGACTACAATTTTTTTTAAAAGGATTTTTGAAAGAAATAAAAGCATTAAACTCGCTTGGTTGCTGGGAAATAAATTCTGAAAATGACTGCAGCATCGCCAGTATTCATTTCCGAGTTCTAAGTGAGAATTGATATCGAAAGAAATTTATTTTCGATTAAAACAAGTTTTGATTGAAAAATATCTTAAGTGTAGCTTAATAAGTGTATGAAAATATGTTTGAACTTATAATTGAAAATAGTATATAAAGAAGAAGTGATAACTTTTAAATTAAAAATAGTATAGAAAAGAAATTAAAAATAGTTTATAATTTATAAACTTGAATAGGAAAATGAATCCAAATTTAAATGGATAAAATTTTGGTTAAACAAACAGAAGAAAGAAAATTTTGAATTTGAGATACAAGTATAATAATTGGCTTAGCGTTGTAAAACTAAATGGCGTTAGTGAAATGAAGTGAATAAAATACATTTAACCCAAGAAGCTTAAAAAAATGAGTTGCATTTGAAATGAAGTAGATAAAGTAATAAAACGGAATTTTGAATGAATAAATTGTATAACTTAAAGTGGGAATATTAAGCTAAAAAACAAATTTAGTTTTGTTGAATGTGAATGATATGAAAATTTAACTTGAATAGTACTAAATAAAGTGAGTAATGTAGAATGCAACGAAGTTTAACTTAATAAATTGAATTGGATATTAAATGAAACTACATAAATTAGTAAAGTGGATTAATTCCATTTGAGCTATTAAATGAATTAAAATGAACACGGGCTTGAATTTTAAAAATGAAATGTAATTTAAGTGTCTAAGGAATTGAATAAAAATAGATGAATATAAGTAAAAATTAGTATGAATAGTTGGATTTGATTTAAAATTGGATAAAGAATAATAAAAAGATTAATATGCAAAAGGAGTAGTTTGAATAAAAATTGGATGTTAGTTAATATAATATGGAATGAGTTAATGAAACAAATTAAAGGATGGAAGTAACTTAAGAAAATTGAATTTATTTATTATTAATATGAATTGAGATATAAAAATAAAATTGACTTTAGTAAATTAAGAATATAATTTTGAATAAATGAAGTAAATCAGTGAGTAAATAATAACTTAAAATATGAAGTAATAATAATAAGGGTGAGTTATGTTGTATAAAAAATTTGTAGTAAACTTATATAATTTATAAACAATGATAGTATAACTAAAGAAAGGATATACTAAGTGGAATAAATTTTATAAATGATTCAAATTTATATAAAATAAGTATATATAAAAAACCAATACAAATTGGAATTTCATAAATTGAATTGAATAAGAAGTGAATATAATGAATTTGTAATGAATGTTAATAAAATTGAAAGAAATCAATGGAATGTAAACCAATTAAATATGGATAAAACAAATATAAATAATTGAAACAAATCGATGGAATCTAAATATGTATATTGAATTGTAATAAATCAAATGTAAATGCAATAAATATTGATTGAAAGAAAAGAATAAATTTAAATCAAATTTGTTGAATGTAAACTAATTAAAAGCGAATGAATTGATTGTAAATCCATTGTAAGATTAACTAAATGGTAAGTGAATGGTAATCAATTTAAAATATATGGAATGTGATATGGATTAATTACTTAAGTGTAACTAATTATATGAATTATTGAAATGAATTAATGGAAGCGAAGAAGAAAAAAATTGAATGTAACTATAAAAGAGTGTAAATTAATAGGGTGTGAATTCATTAATGTTGAAAAGTAAATTGGAAGTAGATAAATTGAATGAATAATCAATGGAATGTGAATCTAATTGAATAAAAGCTGTTGAATGCAAATAAATTGAATCGAGCAAATTAAATGTTAATAAAAATTTAATGTTAATAAGAATGAGTCTATAAATTAAATATTGACATGTAAAATGTAAATTGTAATAGTATGAATTAAATTGAATGAAATTGATTTGTCAGATGATTTGTTTTGTTGTAAATCCTTGTATCATTGTTTTGAGTGTATATGATTGTTGTATGGTTGCATATTTGTGCTCGTGTTTGAGATTTGAATTCAAAATGCATGTTCTACATCTTCTTATAAGTGACTAACATTCCAAATTGAGTTGATATAGGTACATACGAAGATCGTTTGGGCATATTCGTGAGTTTTTCATGCTTTTGCTTGCTTAATACGAGCGAACTCACTCGTATTATTAGTAATAAGGTACGTATCTCGGATTACATACTGCGATTTTATATTTTTGCCCTTTGGGATGCCTCATCATTGAGATGAGATGTATATTTTTTATATATCTATTATATTATGTTATATATTGAATTGTAAAATTTTTCCGATCAAGCCATGCAAAGGAGACTATGCCGAAATCTTCCGTAAATCCGAGTGTTAGAATTTTTTTGAAGTTTAATTTTTTTTTTTATATAGCTTGTTTTTATATATAAGTTATACTTTCCATAAAACCAATATCGGAATGGCGTAGCGAGAGCGTAGTAATTGTTTTGAAATTAGGATTTCAATGTTTTGCAAAGTTAATTATTTTGAAAAAAAATATTGTATGTTAAATTCTCTACTTAGCCCTTTTCGATGACGAAAAAGTTTTGAGTGCAGGAGTATATAACAACACGTATTTTAGGCTATTTTAAATTATTAAACTTAGTGTAATTATTGGATAAATATGGGTAGAAATAAAAAATTTAATGGTTTTTTTATATTGGTTTATTGGATAATTAAATTGTTTAATATTTAATAAGGAAAATTATTTGAATAATTGAATTCTGTATTTAATATGATTGAAAATGGTATAGGAAATTGATTCAAAATTTATTTAAATATTAATGATGATGGTTAACATTTACAATTGGAGTTAAATGTGAACAATCAAAATTTGGAAATTTTATATATTAATTAATAAGTAAAAATAGCCATTTTAGCCACTGTCTCGAATTTCGACGAAACCAGTTTCATCGGATCCATAATAATGAATTATTTTAGGATTTTAAGTTTTGTAGTGATCAGACTTGCGTATGGCCATGCGAGCTTGAAACGCATAAAAATTAATTTAAGGAATTTGATAAAATAAATTGACTTTGAAAAGCTATCTTGCACATACCATTGAATTAGGCCTCGAAACTAGTTCTATCGCCTTCGGAATGGGGGTAAAACATTATAAACGCCTAGCGACATGTCTCGACTGTAGTGTGGACGGTTTTGGACCTAGCTATATAAATACGCACGCAAATCGAGACAGTTTTATTGTTATTTTAATTTCTGAAACCCTAGCCGTCACTTTCTTTTAATAGCTAAAAATTCACCAACTTCCGTCCTCAATATCTGTCAATACATTCAACAAAATCGAAAAATTCCAAAAGCCATGTTGTAGAGCTCGACGAACTCTACACATCCAATGGTTGATTCACGCCAACACGTCATGGATTCGACAAGATCTGGAATTTAATTCATGCGGTTTTTCACTTTTTGTTGATGATGATAACACTAGAAGGGGAGGTGTTTCAGGCGAAGGAGGAGATGGCCAAGGCGCTTCGAACGGCGTGTCTTGATCGAGGTCCAGTCATCATATAGGTGCGCGTGTATATATGGTTTGGACGTGATTTTGGGTTCGGCTGTGCTAATTATGTGTGGGAGAGGATGGTATGCTTTTTAATTATTTTATATTAAAATTTAAATGTTCTAACTCGAATAACTTTTGCATACGAGCTCGGATCGACGGACAGTTTTTTTTGTTGCGTTCGTATCGAAATTCCGGACAATATGGAACTTGTTTGGCTGCATTCTGTGACTATTCAAATTTTGGATCATTATTTAATTTTAAACTATCGATAAATCAAAGGTGAGTGTTTCTACGCTCACAATTGACTAAAATAATTTTTTGTTAGTTAAATTTATATTCTGAAGCGATATGAAATTTATTGGCTATTGTTTGGTAGGTTTAGTTGTCATTTAAATTAGTACATGAATTAATTGATAGAATTTAAAGTGGACCGTTAAATAAATTTAAATTTAATTGGCAGCATATTACTCGATATTTTAAAAATTGGAATTTGTGAATGTTATTGGTTTTATGGTTGATTGGTTGTGATGGATGTTATTAGTCGATATTGGTTGTTTACTTATTTATTTTGATATATCATGCCATCATTCTGTATATTGTTTATTACATATAAAAATGTAAACTGAATTATTTCGAATAAATTAAGAAATAGATTGAAAATATATATACCTATGACATTTAGTTTAGATTAGAATGATATATATTCATCCCTAGTATTTAAATTGAAATAATTGATTCACTTGGCCATAGGTTAGAAAATTATACACGGACACCAGGTTGGTTAATTAAATGATTTTAAAAGTTGTTTTGAAATTATTTAAATGAAGTGATTTTAAGAATAAAATCAAATTTATGGAAATTAAATTATTTTGAACTAGAGCTCGAAATGTTTGAATGTAAACGTGGTAAACGAGATTGCTTAATTAATCGAAGTTTAAAATTTTAAGTTATAAACAAAATAAGTCGTTAATTTCAGAAATGGATTTGTTTTAAAGGATTGGCTTTTATTCAAACTTTGAATATTACTAAGTAAAGAGTGATATGAAATGGTATTTCTAATTTGAGCTTGAAAATGAATTATATTTGAAATTGGATTTTTTTTCCTAGTAAAATTGGACATTGAAAGTTAATTTGATTTAAGTGTTTAAATTAAAATATTTAAAATAGAATTTGGAATTTGGAATTGGAAAGTAATTTGAAATTGAAATTTATATTAATTGGAATCGAAATTGGAAATTAATTTGAAATTGGAATGTAAATTAATTTAGAATTTGAAATTAATTTGAAATTGGGATTTAAATTAATTTGGAAATGGAAATTGAAAGTGAAAGGAATTTGTGAATTGAAATCGAAATTTATATGGAATCAAAATTATTCAAGTTGAAATCGGAATTGAATTTATTAAATTGAAATGGAATTTGAAATTGATTTGGGTGGGAAATTGGAAAGTTAACCCGTTTGACTTTGGAATTATTATAAAAATGAATATTTTAGTATGAATGATTTAAAATCTATATTCTTTAAATATTCAAATTATTTTGATCTTCCAAACTATTTTACTACAAAAACCATTTTTATATTCAAATTATTTTCGATTAAACTATTTAAATATTTTCCATTAAACTATTTTTAACTATTTAACAATTTTAAACTATTTAAGCTATTTTCTAAAATTCAAACTAGTTTAAGGGTAATTTGTTTATATTTAAAACTTGGATTTATATACGAACTAGGTTAAAGTGAAGACTATCACCTAAATTCAAATTTTAGAAGTGAAATCGATTTATCGGACAAAACTTATAATGCTGAATATATGGTAATTTCGAAATGGATTTGATTTTGTAGCGAATACATGATAATTTTGAAATGGACTTGATTTTGAAACGAATATGTTATTTTGATATCAAGGGAAAATTGTTTTCGAAATGTACAAAAACCAACCGGTGTGTAAAATGACGATTGGTTGTTAAAGAGACCGGGGCCTCTTAATGGCATACTCTCTGTCAATATTGGAACCACTTTAACAACTGTGTATGAGGTGGATGATAACTAGAATGTAGTGGTTGAATTGGCGACGTTTACTATAATGAAGTTAGAAAACAATGATGAATAGCATTGACACTCGTGTCATAATTAAAATGACTAAAACAGGAGCCTATGTCTGGCCATTGAGGTTAGCTACCTCTAGCGACGTTGATCCCTTGTATTACTATTGTGATTTCGTATTCGATAGGTGCATCTTTTTGTCGTTTGGATTGATCGTCGCGGTCGGCTATGGATGGGTTACGACCAACCAGAAAGGGTAAACTGGTAGAATCCTACCTTAGGCATTGCCTCACGTGCCTTTTCATATTTATCCCTATACAAGCCCATTACGACTATGGTTTAAAACTGTAAAAATATGTTAAGGTGGATCAATCTAAAGCCTTAACGCTATTTTGATATTTATTTACTGATAGACATAACTGTTATAGCGTATATTATTATATATTAATAGTTTAAAGGATCCTTAGGAGATGTATAATCTCATAACATCTCTTAAGTAATTGCACTCATATTTATGATATTGATTTGGCATACATGAGAGTATTTTAGTCCTGACTCGAGTACTTTGTCTTTTCATTACGCTCGGGTCAGTCCTGTGTTTTTCAGCGTATTGAAGACTTTTCTCTAGAGGTCGAAGATGGAGTTTTGGTATATTATTATTATTATTATCCCCTGCATCATGCTATTCTACTGTATTGAGTATTTATTCTTGATGTGTGTATATATATAACTATGGTAACTTTGTATAGATTTTAATCATATTTATAGTAAACAGCTGCATGAACTGTTTATGTGATCATTATATTTCATCATTTCGCTATTCTGTGTTTGTTTTCTTCCTCTCTTCTTATTTTTCCTATTTTACCCCATTGATTATCTACGTTTTGGATTGTTTAAGTCGGACATGTGTGGATTATTGTCTGTTTAACCCTTCCGAAGTGTGGGTTGTCATAACTATCAGTCCAAAATCCTCTCACAAGTATGAATCTATGCCCTCGAATCTACATATAGCTCAATCCCCATATACGGTTTCCCTCCTAGGCTCGCAAAATCCTTATATAGTTTGGAAAAACGCACGACTGGTGGGTAAGTAGGAACTGAACCTAGTACCGTGGGTCCTCTATTAAGGTTAAGCTTGACTTATCCTCTCGCTTGCAGGTGCCAGCAGTACCAAATATGAACATTTACTCCAAAAAACTCAGTTGCATCACTTGAGCCTTAATTGGCAGGATATACCATTCTAGGGATTTATTAGCAACTTATCCACAGATAGTATTGGTAAAAATAAGTGAAAGCATTATTCATATTACAATTATATATATATATATATATATCTTTGATATTTTTTTATCTATAGATATATATACTTTGGAACCCCATTTTGAAAAACCTTTTCAATAACTATTCAAGTACGCTCTCTTAATATGCACCTAATGCCTATGGAATTTTAAACATAGGCTCTGATTCCACACATGACAACCCGCACCTCTTGACACACTGATCCAAAGCATAAGATAACTTTTAGACTTGCGTTGGTGCCAAGAAGTATGAGCTATCAAGTTATTACACAATTCAAAGATTAAAAATATAAGGATAAAATCTAAGACACTCTACACTTGTAGATCTCACAATGGAAGGCAGGAAAATATAAGTACTAAAAATAGTCATCTTAGAAAAAATTCAAAAAAACAATTTAGTCTCACAACAGCATGTAATCAAGTCCATAATATACAGAAAAACATCAAGTAGTCTGATAAGATACGAAATACGGTAAATAGTACATGAAGAGTAATAGAAAATAAAAACAACTCCAATGCCTAGCTTGTCTCTCCATAAATGAATCTCTAGGCCTATCACCTGTTTCCCTGTGCTTCTGTGATGAGGGAAAAAGAAAGGAAATGGGTGGATCAGACAAAAGTCTGGTGAATGAGTTACACCATGAATATATGGTGATCACATGCAATTGACGATAGTAATACTCTATGTTACCCAGGGTGTCCTACAAGTGTCCGCGAGTTACTTTTCATTTACCTAAGAGGGGTATTGCCTTAAACACAAACATTAACAACTTGTAAAGACTCATACTTAGGGTCAAACGACTAATTGAATCTCAAGACAACTAATGATTGGCTAATAGATACTGGAACCATTCAACATAGAATTATCCTACAATTTCAACCATAAGACTACACTTTCCACGTTACGGCTACACATGCTACTTCATCAGGCATGCTCCCACTCCATTAGGCATCATCATCACTTTTGCACATCCACTGTAGATCCTCATGTGAATGCAATTTGTGATAAAATCGCTCCAGTCGAATATCGACCATGGTGAATATATAGCATTTATCCAGTCCCATAACGTTCTTGAATCGCTAACATAGGGAACTAATTTCACTAATATTTCTAGCATCCACATATGTGTGTGTATATAGTTCATATGCTATACAATTTAATTTGTAACTTGGGCCTTAGGCCAAGGTTCATGTCGTTCCCATAATATGCTAACAGTCGATAGCTACTCACTAAAGCAGTCAACCGCTAGCTGTAAACCGGCTCCAATGAGCCTATATATCGATCGGGTGTTTTATATGTATAATTACTATTTATTTATTTGGTTATCATCATCTTTTTATTGTTGCAATTATAGTAGTTTTGATTTTAATTTGGCAAGTGGAAACCCTAATTATAGTGAACTCGAACTTGTGAATTTATAATTTCGCAAATGTTGATATCTAATTTAGGTTATAATCTACAAGGCTATATCAATTAATTTTAATTTGATAAAAAGGGTGCATTAGCTTGAATTAATTCTTATTTACTTAACAAAAAGAGTGCGTATTCAACATAAATCAATAGTTATCCATAAATCTAATTTCTTGAAATTAGTTTCAGATGAAAAGAACTAGATTTGCAATTTAAATATTTAACAATTTCCTAATTCATCAAATTCATCAAATTCAACAACTCCAAGTCGATTAGGGTTCAACAAAATCAATTATACGTAAATAACTAAATAAATTATGAACCCACTCATCTTGAAAAAGCTATCCCCTTTTCCTAGATTGTCTGAAATCGCATCTGCTTGGTGTAGATCTTCTCTTGATTTGATCTAATCTCTTTGAGGAGAAAAGAGGAAATAGATTTCAAAATGAAAAAGTTTGGATGTATAATTTAGTGTTATTTAATTAGGGTTAGGTTTACACTCTTATTTATAGGCGTAGAAAACAACCATAACCATTTGATCAACCATTATCAAATCCGAGCCATTCGGCCACTCAAAACCCTAATTGATTACTATGATCGGTCGACCGCTATAGATTGAAGCGGTTGACCTATAGGGATCGACGGTCCTAATTTAGGTGTCGACCAGTGGGTTTCCTTATTTAATAATATTTATTTCCAACTTTGTTTATTTAATTCTTTTTGATTTTAAAGTTCAAAATGTTAATAACTTTTCGTAGTTGCTCCGATTTCAAAACATTATTGTTAACGCCAAAAATGGGAATTAACACGCAATAGAATCTATTAGAGATTAAATAACGATTGAAATTAAAAAATAGCAACAAAAGTAAATGAACACACAAATTTTTATAGTGGTTCGGCTATCTTAGCCTAGATCCACTTCATATTTTTATTGATCTTCCATTTGATTATCATTAAAGAATGTTCGAACAGCCGGGATCCATTAGTACAAAAATGATGAATGAAAATGGCAGAGCCTTCGTAGCTGAAGGAAGGATCCCCTTTATAAAGTTATGCATGTTGTATCTATAAGAGAAGACGTGCATGGCTTTGGTTGAAACTTTGCAAGAAAGCTCTCTTGGTCCAGATGGGCCCATCATATCGATAAGCCATGCTAACTCGAAGATTAGGATTAATCGGCCTAATGTTGGATGATCTTTTTTCTTGGCTCCAAACATGGAACAATCGTCCTTGAGGGATCCCACATGCCTCTTGAGATTGCCCCGAAAATATGGGATCATTCTAAGTTGTGGATTGTGAGATATGGGTCGATCTTGGTTGAAGTTAGAATGTACACTGAACTACGTTGATGTTAGGATGAATCAGTAAGAACTATCGGTCATCCTCCCTCCTTCACCTTTTAATATGCGATCATTTTTGTAGGCTCTCCTCCTTATTTCATTGATGCTCTAAAAGTTTCACATGAATTGGCTTCGTGGATTTCAAGATATTGAATGTTCTCCGATGACTTGAACTGTTTCATGGATCGTTCTTGGTTGATCCGTACAAATCCTTGCCTCATCCGTGACTTGTTCATTTCAACTCCAATCAACTTCAAATTTAAAATATAACTTCACGAGGCCATGCTAGTTGCATCATGCTAACTACGCTTCAATTGGATCCTCATTCGAATCTGCCTGGCCATCGTCTATAGTACTGTACGTAATTGGTTTCTAAGGCTGTTGACCATCCGTTCCCAGCCTAAACAATGATATCATGGCTTTGCCAAAGGGCGGGATAACATTTTCCCCCCAAAGTACGTCTTGTTTTGAACATGACGTGCTTTGAATTGTCACGATCTAGAATCATTAAAAAAACTCATTCAGTTCATCGAGTAGTCATTATCCTTTCATCGAGTAGTTTCCTTATCAAGGGTTATAGTTTCCTTATTCGTCGTGGCTGTTGCTCAATTTCCAATAGTATAGACACAGGATCACAGCTTGTTAACAATCACATTTTTTTGCCCAAGCGATTTGCAAGCTTTAGAAACTTAGCTTTGTTTTCCTCTGGTCAGCTCTGGGTGACTTCTTAGTCAGTTTTCTTTACTGATTCAGATAATTAAATTTCGAAACGTGTTCTCGTACATATTCATGTATGCACCTGACTCCCGATCACGATTACACATTTAGGAGTTATTGTCAAGCTAACAATAATAAATTTCTATAAACAGTTTCCTCCGGTCATTTCATCACTTTTTTTTATATATCTCTGTTTGTTTAAAGAATAATTTCAAATCACTCACAATCAAGGAATTGATCAACATATGTTAAGTAATGGACTGATCAGCATATGGCTTGGAAATGCATTGGTCGACATAAACTTGGAAATGGATTGGTTGGCATAAACTTGGAGACAGGTCGGTTGGTATAAAGTTTGGAGATGGATCAGCATAATCTTTGAGCGTGGGACGATCGGCCAAGTCCTTCAGATTGAAAATGATCGGCTAAGTCTGTTTCCTATATAAGGCTCGATACTTAGGCATTCTCCTTTCACTTCCTTTCTATATTTTCACTCTGAAGCAAAGAAGCGATGAGTCTCTTTATTTTCTTTCTGTCGATCCATACAACAATCATCACAAAGTCATCATCCTCCTTCAAATTTGGCTTTGAATCGACTTCGAATCCTCCTTCTTTAGTTGCTAAT
The DNA here is from genome assembly GCA_030765085.1 of Allium cepa. Taxonomy (NCBI): domain Eukaryota; kingdom Viridiplantae; phylum Streptophyta; class Magnoliopsida; order Asparagales; family Amaryllidaceae; genus Allium; species Allium cepa. The sequence continues at coordinate 205,968,974 of CM060941.1, read as the reverse complement.
TTAGGTAGCACGAATCCTCTATTTTCTTCATAATTTCAAGATCGAAACCTCGACACCATCGCGACTTGATTTGTTTAAGAGATTGCTCTCTTCCTCTCTCTCTCTCTCTCTCTCTCTCTTTACGATCGTGTGTAATGGACATTGAGTGGTTAGGGATTAGTTAGTTGTGCCTTTAGCAGATCGTTCGTTGTTAGGTACAGCGCTTTGGATTGTGAAGACATTGTACGATCGACCGTCTATGGCCTCTCTGGGATGATCGTGTAAATCTGGGATGTTGAAGCTTGACAACTGTTAGCAATCAATCGATTATATCTTAATGTTGTAACCTCATAAGAATGATCAGTGGGAAAGGTTAATGGCGAACGATCATCTAATGTTGCCTTGGGGAAATGATCAGCTTACATCATAATGCCAGAACGATCGACCTATAAAATACAAGAATGATCAGTCTGTGTCAAACACATGAGCTACTCCTCCTCTTCATAATAAAATGAAACAAAAATATGGAAACTTGGACCAAGCTATGAGCTTCAATCTTTCATACTTTGACAAACATTAAGACTTGTGTATGACTTGCATATGATATGAACTTCATGATTGGTAGCAAATTACCTTAGAAATAATGACAGGAATTAATGCCTTTAACTAACATCTCAAACTCGTTTGTAACTTGGACAACAACCAAACTTTTGTTGGTTAATGATCATTCGTGAAACTCAAGCTGCATCGTTTCTTGATAACACGCAGAGACAGTTGAGATGGTCTGAAATGACGGTCTCTTTAGCCAAATTTCTAAGTCTTGTTTTTTTTGTCTTCAATTTTGCACAACTTATTACTATACTAAACAGCACTTTATCACACCATACTAGCACTCACTATGCACCAGAGGTACATGTTACTTTTCGTAATTAAGATTTTTACTAAGTTTAATAGCAATGGGATCTAGACATTCCGGGTGCTCAGCGACTATGCCAGCTGGATCATCTTCCCAGAAGAATAATTTTGACGTAGAGTCTAGTTCGGTAACTAAGTCTGATAGTCTGCTATCCAATCATGATTTAGGCCAGCGGGAAGGTCCGGGTTCTCAGCTTGATCATTCTTAAATTGTACCTGTCTTTCCACTGTAGGTTATCGATCCTGTGCCCGATACTCTAGAGAACGCAGTCATCCTTGAAAATCCTCCTGACTCAATAGCTTCAAAATATAAAGAACATGCACTTCAAATAATTTGCATAAGGCATGGAATTCCTTTCAATGACTTGTTGGTTCCATTGCGACATAATAGGGCTCACAGACCTTCTGAATGGTATATAACATGCAACAAGTTTATGTGTTGGGAGGGTTGCATCCCACCTTTCAACTCATATATTCGGGAAATCCAACATTATCTAAGGATAGCTCTAGCACAACCCCATCTGAATGGTTACACGCTCCTTAATTGTTCTTATATGGTATTTATAGAGTTTCTACATTGTCCTCACACTATCGAAGATATTCGATTTATTTTTACCTTTAAACGGCGGACAGAAAGTCTCTCGTTCACATTTTTTGAGTCAGCAAAGAGATGCCAAATTCTGACCGGCACGTGGAATAAACTAAGTGCCTTGGCCGCCTGGCTTCGCTCGACAATGGCTAGACAGACGTAAGTGCTACCCATCAATTTTATGATAGCATACGAAAATAATATTCAGGTTGCCTTTCTGACGATGTTAATCATTTACAAATGTCATTGCCTGGCCTAGCTGCGATATTTATGAAAAGGCGGTCTCAATTCTGAAGAATGCTCCATCCGAGGGTAGGAATATCGAATATTTGCTCATGGACGGAACCTTGCCACTTTTGGTTTGATAAAGGAGGGCCTCAGTGTGGGGCTAACTAAAACTGTCCAAATGGTAGATATAAGGTCATGAGTTGCAATCGGTCAAAGAGATAGTCAATCTGGCCCCATGGTGCCCCCAGTCACGAGTACCCAAGAGTTTGCTGATATTGACGCAAGAGGGCATGATGACGATGCACTTGGTCATAATGACGATAAATCTGATCATGGGGTAGATGTCGGATCCTCACAAGTCTCACAACCCCCAGTTGCAGTGTGACGACCCGACTTTCTCACCATAGAGAATCGCATCATCTTGAAGAAATAAAGGGATGGAAAGAGAAAGAAAGAGAAGAAAGAAGAAACAACATCAGAATCTCAACAGCGGAACGAATAAATTATATTAACAACATAAATATTACATAGTTTACAACCATTATCAGAGTTACATAGATTACACATCACATACTAGACAGTTATAAACACCTGTCTAGTTATAAATCTCAATACAACTCAATAAGGAGATACCAACATAGAGAACATACAGCGGAAATTATATATCTAACGTCGAAGCCACCTGCTCCATTGCTCTCTCAAAATTCGTCAAAGCTAACCTGAATCCCTTGGCTACTCGTAAAAATTTGAGCACCCAAGAGTTTAAGAAAACAGAAGATAAACTCCAGGTCAGACATGGGTCTTGTGTGAGTAACAGGTTAAAGTTGCTTAGCTTTGAAAAACCTTTAAAAGAAAGGTATCACGTAAAACATACACTAACAACTTGTAAAGAATCATACTTAGGGTCGAACAACTAACTGAATCTCAAGACAACTAATGATCGGCTAATAGCTATTGGAATCATTCAACATAGGATTATCCTACAATTTCAACCATAGGAATACATTTTCCCTATTACGACTACACGTAACTATTTCATCAGGCATGCTCCTACTCCATCAGGCATCATCATCAGTGTTGGACCTCCACTGTAGATCCTTATGTGAGTGCAATTTGCGATAAAATCGCTCCAGTCGAATATTGATCATGCTGAATAAATAGCATTAATCCAGTCCTGTAACGTCCTAGAATCGCCAACATAGGGAACTAACTACACTACTATTTCTAACATCCATACATAGACATAAAGTTCATATGCTATACAATTTAATTTATAACATGGGCCTTAGGCCGAGGTTTATGCCAGCCCATAAAATGCTAACGGTCGATATCTACTCATTAGAGCAGTCAACCGCTTGCTATAGACCAACTCTAATGAGCCTATCTAGCGGTTGAGTGTTTTCTATGTATAATTATTATTTATTTATTTAGCTATCATTATTTGTTTATTATTGCAATTTTAGTAACTTTGATTATAATTTAGCATGAACCCTAATTACAGTGAACTCAAACTTGTGAATTTATAATTTCCCAAAAATTGATATCTAATTTAGGTTGTCATCTACAAGGCTATGTCAATTCATTTTTTATTTGGTAAAAAGGGTGTATTAATTTAAATTAATTTTTATTTACATAACAAAAAGAGTGTGCATTCAACTTAAATCAATAATTATTCATAAATCTAATTTCCCGAAATTGGTTTCAGAAGAAAAGTATTAGATTTACAATTTAAATATTAACAATTCTTAATTCAATAACTCCAAGTCGATTAGGGTTTAAAAAATCAAATATACATGAATCTCTAAATTAAGTATGAACCCACTCATCTCAAAAAAGCTATCCCCTTTTCCTAGAATGTCTGAAATTGCATCTGCTTGGTGTAGATCTTCTCTTGATTTTATCTAATCTCTAATTAAATTTTAATTTTTTTGAGGAGAAAGGAGGAAATAGATTTCAAATGACAAAGTTTGGATGTATTATTTAGTGTTATTGAATGAGGGTTAGCTTTACACTCTTATTTATAGGCAATAAAATAACCACAACCATTTGATCAACCATTATAAAATTCGGGTCGCTAGCCACTCAAAACCCTAATTGATTAACTATAATCGATCGACCGTTATAGATTGAAGCAGCCGACCTATAAGGATCGACGGTCATAATTTAGGTGTCGACCAGTTGGTTTCCTTATTTAATAATATTTATTTCCAACTTTATTTAATTATTTTTGATTTTAAAATTTAAAACATTAATAACTTTTCATAGTTGCTCCGATTTCAAAACATTATTGTTGACGCCAAAAATGGGTATCAACACCCAATAGAATCAATTAGAGATTAAATGAAGATTGAAATTAAAACATAGCAACAAAAGTAAATGAATGCATAGATTTTTAAAGTAGTTCTAAAATCTTGGCCTACATCCATTTCATATTTTTAATTATCTTCCATTTGATTATCATTACAAGAATATTTGGATCAGTTGGGATCCATAAGTACAAAAATAAAGAATGAAAATGGCAGAGCCCTCGTATCGAAAGGAAGGATCCCTTTTCTGAAGCTATGCCTGCTGTACTTATAGGAAAAGACGTGCATGGTTTGGGTTGAAACTTTGCAAGAAGCCTCTCTAGGTCCAGATGGGCCCATCATATCGATTGGCCATGCTAACTCGAAGATTAGGATCGATCGACCTAATGTTGGTCGATATTTCTTAATGGGTCCCACATTCCTCTTGAGATTTCTCGTAAAATATGGGATCATTCTATATTATGGATTGTGAGATATGGGTCGATCTTAGTTGAAGTTGTAATGTACACTGCACTATGTCGATCGTTAGGATGGATCAGTAAGAACGATAGGCCATCCTTTCTCCTTCACCTTTCAATATGAGATCGTTTTCATTGGCTTTCCTCCTCATTTCGTTGATGCTGTAAAAGTTTCACATGAATTGGCTTTGTGGATTTCAAGATATTAAATGTTCTACGATGAGTTGAACTGTTTCATGGATCGTTCTTGATCGAACCATACGAATCCTTGCCTCATCTGTGACTTGTGCATTTCAACTCCAATGAACTCCAAATTTGAAATATAACTTTATGGGGCCATGCTAGTTACTTCATGCTAATTATGCTTCGATTCGGCCCTCGTTAAAATATGCCCAACCATCGTCTATAGTACTGTACGTAATTGTTTTCTAAGGCTGTCGACCATCCATTCCTAGCCAAATCGATGATGTCACGACTTTGCCAAAAGGCGGGATAAAAATTATGTATGAAAATTTGTTAGAAAACCTCTAGGAACGCAATGGAGGAAGTTTCATAGCCAAATTTGGAAAGTCGTGAAAATTCCATTTTTGCCCTTTTTATATTTGAATTTTTATTTTCGGTTAAATTTTTAGGATGTTACGCTTTGGTCTAGTGTTACATTTAATGCAACAGGATCGTTGTAATCAATCATATTAAACACACCAACTCACTCTACAGTTTACTTATTTATTTCAATGAGCTAATTTCATTGAGATTTCGTACATTACAAATTATGACAGTTCACCATATAACATTTCTATGTGACTATATATCGATCAAATATTCATATTCTTATATTCCTTTTAGAGTTCAAAATTCATTGAAGACATTACACAGTCTCAGGCAAGTAAACTCGTAAGTGATTAAGTTATAAACATATTTAGTGGTTGTATAACTAGATGCTTACATGAATCAACATGCATTAATTTATTGGTAAGTATATTTTATAGTTATATTATCAATATTAATTCAGTTTATTTGTATATTTTAATTGATAAATAATTTATTGATTATATTAATTGCAAAATTTTATTAATGTATATTATTATTTCCTTATACAGCTAATGTTCTTACAATATTAGAAAGGTTAAATGTTACCATTTTATTTTTCTAATATAGCCCCCACTAGTCTTTTATGTTTCTCCAGACCCCAAGATAGAACATATAAGTGGGTATTAGGACTCTTATGTGTTGAGATTCTGACCATGAGTTTTCTCAACAAGTTATACCCCGAAAACGATCAAATCAAATCAATTTTATTTTCTATTGCAAGTTATTTTATTAACTTCCATTTATACTCTATGAGCTTGTAATATACATGTTACATCTGTATTAAATACGCATATCCATTTTGGCGATAACTCATCGTTGAGTATAATGAAATACGTGGAAGCATTTGGGTATTAATAGACTTTTGACTGCATACATCTATATGTATCAATTCATAGAGTTCGTTAACTCTTTTGACGCTCTCACTGAATGTGAGTTTTGCCTTTAATTGTTTTACATATAATTTACTAGTAATATATAGTTCAAAACCATATAATAAAAATTATTTTTCAAAACTGTGGCTTAGTCCATAATTCTAAAGTAATTGCAAATAAATTTATGTACTTTTGTATTTTCCAATACATTACAGATACCATCAGTATAGTTTTATGTTATAATAAATATTCATATTGAAGTAAAACTATGTTTGCTTTTCATTCAATATTGAAAAACAATTATTATTACATAAATTATGTTTGGTACATTTTACGAAAATAATTTTCATAATTTGATCCGACCAATAAGTGTTATACGACATGCTCCCACTATTTCTGTCATTACTATTATAGCGTATGAAATACGAAACTCCATTCAACCACTTAATATAGGCTATTTATTTCATTTATTATAACTTGTTTACAGTTGAGAATTTTCAAATCAAGTACCTTAAATTCAAGAAATAAATCTCATAGAAGATAGTTTTCTATTTAAAAATACATTGTGAAGTAGGAATTGTTATTCGGCATTTTGATCCAGCTGTATCTGAACTGATTAGACAAGTTAGACTCAAATGTCATTAAGGCTGGTAAGCCCAGAGCGATGATTGTGGAGTTCAGAAATCAAAAACATATGATAATATGAAGCTGTGATTGGACGGAATTGAAAGATATGTTATACAAAATGTTCAAAGTATGTAATATAATTTAACTTGAAAAAGGGATCGATTATGACCCTCTCTGCCAAAGGGATCAGATTACTTCAGCCAAACAAGTGCAACTCAATGAAAAATAATCGATATCTCGAAGTCCAAAAGTCCAATGCATATGAAACATTGAGAACAAGATGTGGGGGCCCTAGGGAGTCCAGCCTAGGGATCGCAACCCAAAAGGAGAAAGCAAGTGGATCGCCCATGTTCCCTCTAGAGGGACCGGCCAGAATCATGCTACACAATATGTTGCAACAAAGATTGATCAATAACTCAAGTTCTAATAAACCAATTGGCATGAAACATGGAGGTAAGCATAATACAACATAAAGAAGCTCACATAGGGATCTCACCCCTAAAATCCTCCAAAACAAGGATTGGCCATAATCCTTATTTCTTAGGATTTGGGCCATGTGATCCCTCTATGGGCCCATATAGTTTTGGGGATCCTTCTGTCGAATTTTGAAGGAGATATATGCCGTCTTCCACTATAAATACATACTTGATTGTTCATTTGGGGATCTTTGCATTGCTTGTTGCTTTGTACTCTTTTGTAACTAAGGATATTAATTTGATCCCTATTGTACTCAGTTTACAAAGTGATTAATAAAGTTATCTCTTCAAAGTGAACGTAGGCAAAAACGTCGAACCACTATAAATTGCTTCGCCTTTATTATTTGCTTCATTCTTATTGATTTATTACCATATTCCATCTGTTTACATTTAATATTCTCCATTTATTCCTCTACAAAATCTTTATTGGGTGTTTGTGCTATTTTTGATGCAAAACATTTTGGTGCTTTCATGGAGAAGGAGATTCTCAGCTCTATTTGGATCCCTTAGCTGCTGCTAGATTGCATAAATCAAAGAATCTTCAAGTAGTTTATCCGTTCTATTTAGATTTGCAAAAGTCCAAGGAAAACTATAGGCAATAGTTAGGAAGACCATATCTACCTCTTAAAAAACAGAAGGAAATGAGAACACTAGCATCTAGTAAGGAGGCCAGAGAAATCTCCTAGTAGATGTTAATGCTACAAATCCAGTTGATGTCTAGAATCCAGCCGATTCCTTCACAAGGGCGAATTTCTAGAATCTGATGAGAGCGCTCATGGATAGCCGCCGGTAGTTAAACCAGCAGAATAAAGCCAATATTGATTTAATGAATCAACTCAGAGATCAACAAAATGGAAAGATTAGAGGAGAGCCAACCCTTTATTCTACATCGAAGAGTTCTAGTTCATCAAATGATTATCGTAGATGTAGATGTCGCAGAATTGATGGATATCACATAAGAGGATCTGGACATCAGAAAATAAACCTACCCAGGTTACCAGGAAAGATCGCGCCCGATCCCTCCAAAGGGATCAAGGCTAATCCCTCCTCTCGAGGAGGAAATTACCCTCCTCTCGGTAGAGCACAAGCTAGAGTTGCCGCTGTTGATTTGGATGCTGGAGTTCAGATGGATGCAGATCAGTTACCTCCTTGAAATAACGATGAAGTGAATGCATGTGACATGCATCGAGAGGATGTTGAGCCAAGAAGGCATCGAACGGCCTATAGAGATCGACCAGACCATTCGCGTGAGGTGGAGCATGACTACTTCTTGGCTCCAACTATCCAAATGCCAGACTTAACTTCCATGATCAAAAAACTGCTAGTCCGTGAGATCATAGTTTTGATGACAACAACCTTAGAATAGATTATAAAATATAAATACTAACAATATAAGTTTAGAAATATGTGTATATGCAGAATTTGACCATGTAGGTACCAAGAATGAAGACTGTACAGTATAGAGATTCAAGATATCAAGATTGAAGACTCATGAGTATCAAGATTATCAAGAGTTCAAGAGTTCAGGTAATTTATCTTTTAATTATAAATTTTGTTAAAACTCCTAGAAAAGCACTGGCATCTTAAAATCCAATTTATTTGTGGAATGGAATCCACTTCGAGCCTGTTAAAGAGATGGAACCCTAAGTAGGGTGGAACCTACGAAAAATCTAGTGGAACATCGTTTTGTATCTGTTAATTTTTATTCAAAATAATTTTTACAAAATTATATCTTGTTTTCAAAATGTTTTCAAAACCTTCCTTTTAAAAGCATCAAAAACATCTATCCTAATTTCAAATACTTTTAGCCTCAAAATAATCTTTAATTTCGAAATCAAATTATCCGTGGTTTTAACTATCTTTAATAATAATATATTTAATTTTTAATATTTATACTTAGATTTAAATATAAAATTATAGTAAAATTTTGTATATATTATTATATATATTTACTTATGTATTTTAACTATAGTCAAGTATATTTATAAAGTTTAAAATTGTTTTAATATAAGATAGAAGTTATTTTCTAAGAAAATCAAATTACCAAAATATCCTTTGGGATGTCGACATGCCCATGTACCCTATGTCGACATAGTGTCAGTTGAATTCAAAATTTAAATTTCAAAAGAAGTGTCTATTCGTCCTATCTCTTCACGAATGGACATTGCTGTTGTTCTTCTATAAATAGGGGATGTTTTCAACGAATTTAAATTAAGTTTTTCTAGTTTTTCACTACTCTTCTTCTTCCACATATACATATTCTTACCATTACTCTGTCGAAATCAACATTGAATCTAACGAGATTATCTCTGGTTTGACTCTCTATCACTATCTCAATAAGATCCTCAGTGCTATTCAAAGTTATAGGCTTTTTGTAATCAACTTAGCGAGAAAAGGTGTGATTGTGGCCTTGGAAATCAATTAAGCGAGATAAGGTGTGTTTGTAGGCTTGGAAATCAATTAGGTGAACTTGTTGCCTGGGAAATCAAGTATCTCTACCCAAAGGATTGTGAATCTGGAAGTGTACCTCGTTGCCTTGAAATCAAGGGTGTAATTGTAAAGATTGTTTTTGAAAGGAAATCCGTACTAGTGTGCGGGACTGGATGTAAGGTAACTTCGAACTAGTATAAAATCCGGTATGTTCTTTTCTTTACTACTTTTACTTTATATTTACATCTGTGTTTGATTCTATGATCATATATGTGTCTGAATATTGCATACATTTGTGTTTAAATTAACAAAAACTCAAAAAGATTTAATAATTCTCTAAAACACTATTCACCCCCCTCTAGTTTTTATCCTAGCCTTAAGATCCTTAATCTGCATTTCTCATAAAAACTAGTAAGAGAGAGCCAAGGCCTGACTAATGATGATTAGGGGATCTTAAGGAGTCACACTCCGTTCACTGATAATATCATACACGCGGAGTATCCAAGGAGGTTCAGCATGCCATCGATGTCTTCCTACGAAAAAATAACTAACCCTAGGCAGCACATCATGAGATATGAATGGTCGTTGGAATCTACAACATGCCCCAAATGTGTTATATCCATATTAATCATGATCTAGGCTCTGGAGAATCAATAAAAGCCTATTTGGAGAGATTTCATACAACTATCATAGAAGTCAGTAATCCGAATGACCATTCAATATTGATGGTGGTAACAAGAGGGATTTACTCAGAATCTAACTTTGCCGATTGATTAGCTGGCAAACCACCTGCAATGTTGGAGCATTTCTGTGCAAAAGCATCTCAATATTTGAGGAAAGAGGAAGCTAGATGCTCTCCGAAGAAGAATGTTGCGGGATCAATGGAGAAGGGGTGCAGAGCAACATTGTGGTGAAATAATATGAGGAAAGTTCCAAAAAAGTTCAAGTAAATGTCTTAAAAAATAGAATCAACAAAAGAAAGGTGGCGATAGAAACTGTGTGTGAAAAAGGTATTCTGGAAGTGGAAAATCAAAGACTCTAATGTATGATACTTACACACCACTGAATACATCCTTAGAGAATGTCTACTTGTCTACATGCAACACCATGCATTATCAAAAGCCACCTCCGAAAGAGTCGATGGAGAAGCAAAAACGGACTGGAAAATTTTGTCGGTTCCATGAATGCTATGGTAACAACACTAATGAATGTAGACAGCTTTAGGATGTTATCGAGAAATTGATTTGGAAAAGAAAACTACAATAGTTTGCTAAAGCCCCGCAGGATAGCGGGCAGGGGATATCCAACCCAACCGAGGACAAGCGTCGCACAAGTCCGAGGAGCCTACTTAGACTGGTGGAAGATTACTGATCAATACAATAGTCAAAGGACCGCATTCAACTGATAAGAGCTGGCATGATATGGAGAGCTATGCTAGCACAATCAAGCATATGAATTTTGAGTGTTGTTCAAATAAAAAAGATAGTGCTCCGGCAAAACAACAGCATACAATGACAGACGGCATTGTATTCAGAAAAAGATATGCAAATAAGGTGGAGGCACCGACGATCAACCCAGTGGTCATTTTAGCCATGTTCTGCCCCACCTAAGTGAGGAGTATCTTGGTTTACTATGGTAGTTCCATCAATATAATTTCAAAAAGACCTACGATCAGATGAGGATGGAGGAGAAGGACTTGAAACCATCTAAAGCCCGCATTCATGGCTTGAATAGTGTTGCGGCCAAAGCTGTCGATTATGTCGAATTACCCGTGGAGTTGGAAGAAGGTGCCCATAAAAGAGTGCGAATGTTGCCATTTGTTGTCTTGGATGTTGACTCTCCATACAATGCTTTTCTAGGCCAACCAACCCTAGCTGAATTCCAGGTAGCTCTTGCCACATGGTGTTTGACTTTGAAGTTCCCAACTGATAACGGTGTCGGAGTTATGCATGGTGATCAGGCGACTGGACATGCCTACTATGTGGCTGAATTGAGGGATGCTCTACGGAAGGAGAAAGGTAAGGATGTGGACAAGTCTCTCTGCATCCAAGCCACTGAAGATTGACAACTAGCGCCTAGGCCTTGGCTCAGGCACCACAGTCATATCTATAAAGAAATAGATCCAAGGGATGACAAGGAAGAGCCCAAAGAGACCAAGGCTGCACCGATTGAGTCGATGATTGACATCACGGTTAGCTAGAATGACCCATCCTGAGTTCTAAAGATCGGATCGCAGCTCGGCCTCCCAATGATGAAAGAACTTGTTGATTTTCTCCGAGCATATCTCGATGTGTTCACTTGGACTCATTCTGATATATGTGGGATCTCGTCTGCCATTACAAGCCATGCATTAAACATCGACCTGAGGCATGTCCCAGTGAAACGGAAAATGCATGGCATGGATCCGGAGAGATCTGCCATCAAGAGGAGGTGGATAAGCACAAAACCAGTGGGTTTATTCACGACGCCCTATACCTTAAATGGGTATCTAATCTTGTACTTGTGAGAAAGGCAAATGAAAAGTGGGGGACATGTGTTGACTATTCGGTTTTAAAAAAGCATGCCCAAAAGACAGTTTTCCCCTTTTGAGAATTGACTACTTGGTGGACTCAGCCGCAAGGCACGAAATGCTATCTTTCGTGGATGCGTACTTCGGATATAATAAAATCCCTATGCACATCCCCGACCACTAGCAACCAGCTTTATTACTAATGTTGGATTGTATTGTTATGTGGTAGTGCCATTTGGATTAAAGAATGATGGAGCAACCTATTAGCGTCTGGTCAACCAAATGTTTAAAGATCAGATTAGAAAGAGGATTGAGTTATATGTGGATGATATGCTCGTGTAGTCATGATGATCAAGAGAGCACATTAGAGACTTAGCAGAAATTTTCGATATCCTTTGATATTACAAAATGAAGATCAATCCTCTGAAATGTTCTTTTGGCATTGCATCAGGAAAGTTCTTGGGTTTCAACATCAATGCTCATAGAATTGAAGCTAATCTTGAGAAGATTCGACCAATTCGCAACATCCAAGTGCCAAAGACCATCAAACAAATACACAGCCTAAATGGGAAGGTTGCTGCCCTAAGTCGATTTATTTCCAAAGTCATCGATAGATCATTCCTTTCTTCAACTTGATTAGAAGATGGAAAAGGAACTTCGAATGGACATAGGATTGTGAAGACACATTCCAAGATTTGGTGAACCATTTAGAGAGGCCTCCCATCTTGTCAAAACAGATGAATCGTGAAGAATTGTATATCTATTTAGCCATGTCGATACACGTTGTAAGTGTTGCATTGCTTCGTGAAGAGAATCGAATCGGTTTATTATGTAAGAATGCGTTGACAGGAGCTGAAAGGAACTATCCAAAGACGGAGAAATTGGCTTACTGCTTGTCAATCGTTTCAAGAAAGTTCTGCCCCTATGTTCTGGCTTATCCCATCAATGTTTACACCGATCAGTCGTTACGGAAGGTCCTACAGTGATCTAAGACGTTTGGAAGGTTACTCAAGTGGAACATCGAGCTAAGCCAGTTTGACATTACTTATCTCCCTCAAAGAGCCTTTCAGGCATAGGCATTAGCAGACTTTATAGCAGAATTCACTACACAGGATGATCTCTCAAAGAGCGGTGGAGTCCCTTCCATTCAGTGGTATATGGATGGAGCAGCCAATGATCATTATATTGGAGCCAGCATCATGCTAGTAAATCTAAACGATCGACCAATTTGCTATGCTTTGAAGCTTGACTTCCCTACAACAAATAATGAATTCGAATATGAAGCTCTGATCGCCGGACTCAAGCTCGCTAGAGAGCTATGGATAAAATCTCTTGAAATCTTTTGTGGTTCCCAGTTGATGGTATACAAGTCAGGGGAGATTACCATAAAGGACAATGAATCACCCTATATCTTATCCGAGTACAAGATCTATTGACTGAATTTGAGTATTATGGCATCAGGCACATTCCTTAAGATAAAAAAAGGGGCCGACTCATTGGCATAGTTTGTTAGCACCGGGGATGCACAACAAATATGCTTGGTTCCAGTCAAAGTACAAGACGCTCCGAGCATAAACCAGATGTTATTCGGGTTTTTTACCCAAAAGAATTAAAGGAAGTTATAACATCCACACCAAGTCAAAACAACTCAAGAGTCAACCAAAAGGACCAGAAAAAGAAGCTAAGAAGGACATAAAAGGAAAGATGCAAAAATAGGCTAAGGGGATGGATCGCTAGCGATCCACAGGGATTGCTCTTGGATTCTTAAAATCTCTTACATCATGAACCAATATCTTTTCTAAGGATATCTGCAAGGTTTCATGGTATTCCAAGTAAGCTAGTTCGAGAAGTGAGTATTCATCTGATTCCAGTCATAGTTCAATGCAACTTATACATGAACCCTTAACAAAACAAGGCATCTAGTCATGAAACTGCATGAAGGATATCTATAAAAGGCATGGAACATGGTACAATTGAAGCGAGCTAAAAGAGATCCATGCCCTATGGGTCGTTAGCGATCCATCGTATTAGCTCGGCTCGCTATGAAATTTCCTAGGTGCCTTTGTATCTTCAAATGCAAGCTTCTAGGAAGGCGGCCTAGTCCAATAGCTCTCCAATCCCTATAAATACTCACCCAGCTGTAGCATAAAGAGGATATCCTAGACCGGTTGCTAAAACTCTACAAAAACTATTCATCACTCTTCTCCTTCCTTACAACAGTCATCTAAAAGGTTCATTGTGATTCTCCATTGAACTCTAACATTGGTGACTTAATCTAATTTATAAGATCCAATCAAATTGTAATCAGATTCAATTTGTAATAGCAGTTAGACAATAACAAAAGTTATAAAGTGGACGTAGACTTCGTTAACAGCTGAACCGCTATAAAAATCTCTTGTCTCTTTACCTTATTTACAAGTTATTATTCCTTGTTTCTATTTTGTTTGCCCTGATAAACAAGGTTGGTTCTTTCACACTTAATCCAGCATGTTGATCCATTTTTTGGTTAACATTTTGGTGCTTTCAATGAGAAAACTGAATCCAGGCTTAGATCTAGCAATCTACTTTGGATTAGATAGGTTCAAAAGTTGGATCCTCATTCTTTACTCAAAAGATTTGCTGGTGAGAATCAATGGCACTGAAAAAATGGAGAACTACTATCAAAAGATCCATAGGAGCTGCAATTGCTGGAGAAAAGATCAATCCTCAGCAAATTGAAGTCAATGGCACCAGCACAGGAGATCAGATGCCAAGATCCTCTATCCAGCGTGAAGTTGTCACTAGAGATGAATTAAACAAAATGGTTGATGAAATTAATCAGAAGATGGAAAACAGCCAAAGGGATCTTATGGACAAATTGAATGCCTTATTGAGCTTACAGTCACATACTACTCCAAGAACCATGATAAAGCACGGGCTGCCATGTAACAAGAAAATTCTTCCATCTCTGGCCTAAACAGGAGAAACGGAAAGGTAGTTCAGAAAAGAGTGATGGGTGGAACCCTAGAAATCAATAAGGAAGGAAAGGCAACCAGCTACAAACCTAAATCTAAGGGAAAAAACCCCACGGGAAGATATAGCAATGGATCTCTCTGACTTAGAAGATGGTGAGCGACTTGATGATGACACGTTCGAAGCTAATACCAATGCATTCAATAAAGTTGGGGAGATCCAAAATGCCCATACCAGACCAACCGCAAGCCAACGGAACCATGAGGGAGTGGCTCTTTCAAAGACAGCAGAGTCTAGGCTTTATCCCACTTACCAAGATCATTCGCAAAATCAAACACTTGGTGTAGTCAGTGACGCCCAACCCGTAGATTACCATACATCTGAGGCATATATCGCGGACATGGTCAAATGACTAATGGACGAAAGTTCCAAGTCGGACTCCCTTCACTGATGACATTCTGAATGAGCGGTACTCTGCAAATTTCACTATGTCAACTATTCCATCTTACGTGGAACGAGTGATCCAAAACCCAATTGTATAAGTACAGTTGGTGCATGACGGAGCAAATGCTTCAGATGCCATTTGATGTAGATGTTTTCCAATTTTCTAGAGGGAATTACTTCCACATGGTTCACCAAGCTCCCACCTAGATCCATATCCACCATTAATCAACTGCAATAAGATTCCTTGACCAATTTAGACTTCACATGGCACAACCAAAAGATGTGATGTCCTTATCTGGCCTGCTTCAAGGACAGAATGAATCTCTAAAGTCTTTCATGAATCAGTTCAACATCACAGTAATTAAAGTAAGTAATCCGAACGAGGATATGGTTTTCACGGCCTTAGTATATGCAAGTCATCCTGAAACTAAATTCGGGAAATGGATCAAAATGAAACAAACTACCACAGACTTTAACCGAAAAGCGAGCCAGTGCTTGATATTGAAAGAGGCACATGAATTAGGTGCTAACTTACAACCAACCAACATTGGGCAGAGTGATATGCCGACAAACCAAGATATAAATAACTCCAGGACCGCTGAACGCAACGTAGGGAAAAGTGGGACTCAACAAATAAAGAACCAGAATTCCAATAAAAGAAATGGAAATAGCAAGCGACCCAAAGGTGTGAGGCCCAAAGAATACACCCTACTCAACGATACTCCAGAAAACTTCTATCTCGCGACACAGGGGACGTAAGAGTGCAAGAGTCAAAAAAGGAAGCAACTGAACAGCAAAAGCATTTTGGAAAGTACTACCACTTCCACAAGACACATAGCCACAACATGAATGAGTGTCGTCACCTTAAGAACTTGATTGAGGAGTTGATTCGAGAAAACAAGCTTTAGCAGTATGTGAGGAAACCACTGAATCCTGACCAACCCATAGGGCCCTAAGCTTCTAGAGATCAAGGGAATCAAGCTGAACCAGCAAAGAGGGACCCGAAAGGACTGACTAGAGACTCATCATTGGAACAATATCCAAAGGACCCCATCCTGCGTAGAAGAGTTAGGGAGAAATGGAGCGGTATGCGAGCTCATTAAAGCATGCTGCGAAAGATGTGTGCTTTGCGATAGATGGAACCCTGCTAAGCAGTAGAGAACTCTAAATGGTGACATAGTATTCTGGAATCAAGGCACTGAAAGGATAGAAGCTCCAACTCTCGACCCCATGATTGTGATAGTAGGAACACCATAGTCCGACGAGTATTAGTAGACAGTGGCAGTTCTGTGAACAACCTTTTCAAATGCACCTTTGATCAGATGCTGATTAGTATGAAAGATGTATCCACCTGACGACAAAGATTCAAGAATTCACTGGTGAAACCAAACAACCTGTCAGAATGATTGACTTACTATATAACTTGGAGAAGGCGACCAAGGGTCACCCTTATCCAAACTTTTGTGATCGTAGATGAAATTTCCGCTTACAACGCCTTCCTGGGGTGCCCGCCTTGGTAGACTTCAGAATTTCTTTGGCTCAATGGTGTCTAACTATGAAATTTTTGATATAGAATGGAGGCGAAGTGATCAAAGGAGACCAAATTGCAGCTAGAGAATGCTATATCGTGGAACTACGTGAAACTAAAAGAAAAGAAAAAGGGAAGAATATAGGGAGAACTCTCCACATTCATGAACCTACCAAATAGCAACTATAGAGTTGCCCCTGGCTTGGGAACCATAACCGATTTCACAAAACTTTTGTCCTAAAAAGAAGAGTTCATAGGAGGGACAGGCAGCATTGGCAGAATTGACCGTGTCTCTCCCAGTTGATATGGATGACCCAACACTGGTCCTCAAAATTGGATCACGTCTTGGAAATAAGATGCGGCTGGAACTCATTAAATTTCTTTAAGCCAACCTGGACATATTCGCTTGTACCATTTCTACATGTGTGGGGTATCACTAGAGATTGCATGCCACGCACTTAATATTGATCCCAAGTATATGCCGGTGAAGCAGAAAAGGCGTAGCCTAGGACCTGAGCGGTCCAAAGTGCTGAGAGAAGAAGTGGATAACCTAGTAGGGAACGGTTTTATCCATGATGTAACGTACCCCGAATGGGTATCCAACCCGGTCTGAGACAAGAAGTCAAACAAGAAATGACGAACTTGCATTGACTACTCGAATCTAAACAAAGCTTGTCCGAAAATATCTTTCCTCTGCCCATAATCGATCGGCTTGCAAACGGCATGGTTGGACATGAATTGCTATCATTTATGGATGCATACTCGGGATACAAATAGATCATGATTCACGAATCTGATCAAGAAAACACCAGTTTCATAACCGATCCGGGGTTATACTATTATAAAGTTATGTCATTCAACTTAAAGAATGCTAGGGAAACCTACCAATGATTGGTGAATGGGGTGTTTAAGTGACAGATCAGGTATAGAAGTTTATGTAGACGGTATGTGGGTAAAATCGCGCATAGCTGCAAATCACTTAGACAATCTTTCCAAAATGTTTGAAATACTCCGCAAATATGGAATGAAACTCAATCCACTTAAAAGCCACTTCGGATTAACCTTTGGGAAGTTCTTGGGATTCATCATAAGTGCCAGAGGCATCGAAGCAAATCCCAAATGGAAAGGTTGCAGCGCCGAGCCAGTTCATCTCAAAAGCAACCGATAAATGTATACCGTTCTTTAACACGCTAAAAAAGGGAAAGAAGAAATTCAAATGGAATCAGGCTTATCAAACTACGTTCAAAGAGCTACTGTGACATATGGAACCCCGCCAATCCTATCCAAGCATGTAGGCGGAGAAGATTTGTATATCTACTTAGCATTCTTGCCCCATGCATTGAGTGTCTCTCTCGTACAAGAAGAAGCTAAGATCCAATGACCTATATATTACTTTAGTAAATGGTTCACCCGAGCAGAAAAGAACTATTAAACATTAGAAAAATTAGCTATTGCCTCTTAATCACATCCAGAAAGTTATGACCATACTTCCATGCACAACCGATCAGAGTGCTGACAGATCAACCCTTAAAGCAAGTGTTATATTGCCCCAAGACCTCTGGACGGCTTATCAAATGAAACATCAAATTAAGTCAGTACGAAATCACATATCATCCTCAAACGGCAATCAATGGGCATGCGTTGGCAGATTTAATTATCGAATTTACAATATAAGATAATGAGGAAGAAGTGACTCCAAAAGTAGAGACATGTTGGAAGCTGTTCGTCGATGGTGCAACTATCAACTTCTGCTCAGGAGCAAGGGTAGTGCTCGAGACTTCCGAAGGATGATCCGTTTGTTATGCCTTACACTTGGAATTCTCTACAATAAATAACAAGCTAGAATATGAAGCATCGATAACTGGGCTAAAGATTGTGAAGGAACTCGAGATAAAATCCATACACATCTATAGCAACTCTAGGTTAGTCGTATGTCAGGTAAAAGGAGAATACCAGGCTCGGGGGAAGAACCTCGCCTCGTATCTATCTAAAGTGCAAGACTGTTGAATGACATCGAGCATTACACCATAACCCATATCCCAAGGGAACAAAACACGAAGGCGGATTATCTCGCCAAACTAGCTAGTTCTGAAGAAGCTCAGTCATTGGGGCTGGTCCCAGTTGAAACCGTAAACACACCAAGCATAAGAAAAATGGACATCGATTGGATTTTTGAGACAACCAAACTAGAAACATGGATGACGCTAATCTAGGACTACATGCTCACAGGAACTCTCCCTACAAATAGGAACCAGCGGAAAAAGCTTCTTCGAAAGGCACCACGATTCGTAATACAGGATGGGATACTCTACCAATGGGGATTCTCTACCCCCTTGCTCAGATGTGTGACCAACGATGAAGCTTGAAGGATTCCGCAAGAAGCTCATGAAAGTAACTACGGAGATCATACCAGGGGGTAAACCCTTGCAAAGAAAGTTCTCCGGTATGGGTTCTTTTGGTGAATAATAAACCACGATGTAGTGAATTATGCCAGAAGGTGTGATCAATGCCGAAGATTTAGCAAGATAAAAAAAAACCCTCGATGGAGCTAATACAGATGGTCAGCCGATGGTTGTTCGTAATATGGGGAATCGATTTGATTGGTTTATTACCATTGGCTAAAGGAGGAGCCAAATATGCTACCATTGTTGTTGACTATTTCACCAAATGTCCGAAGCGGAACTGATGGCCATTATTACCAAAAAAAAGTCATTAACTTTGTTACTTAAAATATTATTTGCAGGTTTAGGGTGCCACAAAAAAACATCCCAGATAACAGGAATCAATTCGAAAGCACTAAGTTTGAAGACTTTTGCAAACGCTTCTGAATCAAGAAAATCTTTTCTGTTGTCGCACATCTGCAAGCAAATGGGCAAGTGGAAGCAGTAAATAAGGTCATCAAATCCACCATCAAAAAGCGGTTAACTAAAGCAAATGGAAATTGGGTCGATAAACTGCCACTCGCACTATAGGCCTATGGGACAGCGCACAAATATGCAATTAGGCACTCTCCATTTTCCCTAGCATATGGTTCAGAAGTAATGGTCCCAGTTGAGCTAGAAGTCCTTTCTCATCGGAGGCGAAACTTCGATCAAAGGAACAAACAGCTCCTACTCGAGTCACTCGATACGGTCAATGAGAAGAGGGAAGAAGCCAAATTAAGGATTGCCTATTACAAAAAGGGTCGCGCGTACTTCAACTCCAAAGTTCATAACCGCATCTTCAAGGTGGGAGACCTTGTCCTCAAGTGGGTCAACCCTGTACCGGGAGCATTCGAATCAAATTGGGAGGGACCGTATGTGATTGGTCAGAAGCTAGGGGATGACACATTCGAGCTAACAACTGTTAACGGAGCCCAAATTCCTCGAGCATGGAACAGTGATTCATTGCGTCCTTACATTATCTAAGACTATCTTATGTATTTCCTATTTCCAACAAATAAGCCACCCAGAATACCGAAGGAATTGTAAATAAGCAAAACTTGCCCAACTTTCATCAATAAAATTGCTTTGCTTTCTAATTGAATAAAACCGTGTTCACAAAAGTAACCTACTGAGTCGACGGGGTCAAATCGATTCAAAACCATATAGTCGCCACTTGAGATAGTGGAACCACTGTCAAGTATGTCTCGCATATTCGTCGGGTCGAAGGAAGAAAATCAGCTCAAACCGTTGGATCGACGGAACTCAATCCTAGTCTTCTAAGAATCGGAGTTTACTGGCGATGCCGGGAAGGTCCAAATCAAAGCCGCACATTTTGTAAGCCAGGGAACACTTATTAGGTTCCGGATGCACATCCAAACAAGCACAACTATCAAAGTCGTGCAGCCCCATGAGCCGCATATTACATTTTAAGCCATGGAATCACGCTCTTGGAACATGAACTCCTCACGTTGGCTAAAGATTGGTAACATCGAGAAAATCCAAACCATTCCGATCGACGGGTCATATCGATCCCAAAAGTTGTGCATCCCAAAACCGCGTGCATACTTAATAGCCACGCATTTCATAAGTTGCACACACTTTTTAGTACCGATATTGTCCTAGCAATGTCGGGAAACTCGTCTATTGTAGGACTAACAAGAACCATTCCACTTCCACTATCAGGAGTAATGGGTATGATCCAGCAATGATAAATGACTAAGAATCGGCAAAGAATTCTGATTGTTGACCGACAAAATCTTCAAACTCGAGGTGTTCAAATCACAACTTCCCTTAGATAAGAACCGCTAAATAGGCCCGGTTACTGACATCCAAAGAATCACTTGGATCAACTGGTCATTTGTCAAATGTTTGAAGTAAACAGCCTGGTGAACTGAGAAGCGCACGCACCAATACTCCTATTACTCCAAACAAAGAATTTTGGCAGTAATTACAGTACTAGATAAAATAGCAGTAAATAAAATTTGCATGAGTGCATGAAACATAGAAAAGTAGGCAAATAAGTTTATAATCAAAGTGTCAACATTGCCTTACTTAAAACAATTTATAAATAGAATCAAAATGTGGGGGTTGTACCCACACAATTCGATCGACAAAAAAGGAAAATACATATATTACAATAAAAAAAGTAATAAGTGCAGACTCTGCATTTGCACAAACACTATCAAATAGACCAGAAAGTCCCAATATCTGGCTTGTAACATCCATATCTTGAGGCCCAAAGCTAAGCCCTATAGATGCAGTAATCATCGATAGTATTAACTTCAGGTGTTAAGATACGGTAATGTTAAGGGTATCCTTAATATCAGAGGCACATGAATATGAAATATTGGATTTCAAAATCAACTTTTCTTTTTACATTTCAAATCCATATTTCATATTCAGTTACATAATCCGAAAACTATTCCTAGGTTTGGATCAAATATAATTATTAAAAATTATGCCAAGAGCGACATATGGAGATTCCCACTAGGATGATCCGAGTATTAAATAGACATGTCTGTCACAAATACATCACAACGGAAACTAAAACTAAATAGCTCCTACATAGCTAACTTTGGCTCCTACACGTCTTTGGAAGCTTATTAGTCCAACCTACTAAACCAGAAAAACCTCAACTCTCAATCTACTCAAATTAAATTTTGAGCGCCCGACAGTTTAAGGGGAAAACATAAATTTCGACTTAGACATAAAGCCTAGTATGAATAATACTATTAGATTTACTGATATTAAGTGAGACCACGCCGCTTAGCGGAGCGGGTTACCTCACTAATATCCTTTTAAAAACATGTCTTCTGCAAATCAAAATCCTGCAATCAAACTGATTATAACAATAATAGCAAGTACATATATGCAAAATAATCGGGAAATCAAGGGACCATCTGTCCACACTAGTTTTATCTGGCTAACTATTAACCATTGGCTGAATCAGGCCTACCACACACAACGAATAATCTAACTTATGTTAGACACAATACCGGGCAGACTTCCCTTAGCCTTCTTTTTCTAGGTCAAGTGATCCTAATGATTCTGTTGGCTTATCAATAACATATCTTTACTCTGTATCTTCCTTTCTGTGTATAATCTTTTTTTAGTCCCATATGTGACAAAGCCCTACACATTGGAATTTTGGACTTATTTTAGCTAGTGGCTAATAACTAAAGTATAGGGCAGGACCCTACACTAGTCCCATCTGGTCTTTTTAATATCTGAGTCGTAAACATACGGTCAACTACCCTATCCATGTTTCATTTCCTATCTTAGGCTTAACTACGCTGTTAAATTTTCACTACCTTGTAAATAGTCTTTACAAATGATTTACCATTCAAATCGTACCTTTATAAAACAAGAAAATCATATACTTTGCTTTACTTAAAACACTTATGTCACGGTATTTACTTTACACAAAACAATGTTGATGAAACCTTATCGATGGGATTATCTATCCCTTCAAAGTAAGTTAAAACCCTTTTTAACTTAGAATATTTTAGGCAATGAAACAATGGTAAATCCTTCGAAACCCTTGTTTGAAAACTTTAAACAATGCCTTTCGAAATCATTGAGAACAATCCTTTCGAAAGCTTTACTAAAACCTTAGACATCCTCTTTTAAAGCCATTTAAACTTGTCTTTTCAAATCATTGAAAATCTGTCAATCAAATGCTCAAAATTAACCTTTCGAAAGCAGCGAGGATCTCCCCTTCGAATCACATATTACATACCTTTCGAAAACACTGGGTTCAAGTAAAGAATCGTGGAAACATTACTTCAAAACCTTTAATAATTATTCCTTTCGAAACCATTGGGTTTAAGCTTTAATATAACTAAGGATTATAAAGAACTAGGGCGAAAGCATTACTTTCGAAAGCATTTATTCCAAGTAAAAGAAAGAGAATAACTTTGAAACCAACCCTTTCGAAACCATTACCTCCAAAACTATTTAAAAAACAACTACGGGACCCTTTCGAAAGCATTGAGAAGGCAGCTTCAAAGTAAGAAGGCGAAAACACGCTTTTGAAATCATTGTTTTAAGGCTGTATAGAAAAGCTGCCTTAACTAGTTCGAAAGGTAGAATGCAGGGGCATGGGTTTCGAATAGGTTCAAAGCTGCTATTTTTTCGAAAGCTTCTTTTAAAACAAAAGGTGGCATCTCTTTCGAAAGCTCTTTTCTAGAACAAAGGCATGTTGATTAAGTCGAAAGCTAATATAGTTGGCTACAACCCCTTTAATAGCATCATTTATAAATTGAAATAGTTCAAAGTTAATAAAAATAATGCCTACCCCTTCAAAAGCATGGTTTCGACACTGTACCTGTAACAACCCGTAAATTCTCAATAATATAATTTGTTGATTTAATAAGATTTTGGTAATTAAAATTGGACGAAAAAAGACTTTGTAATTTAATAGTGAAACAAACATTAAAATGAAATGTAACAATGTATTTAAAACTAATTATGAAATTTCAAACAAATTGAAATAATGTAAATTGTTGCACTTAGTTATAGATTTGAATATAAGAAAACAAGTGTGAATGTTGAATCATTAATGAGATAATATATAATCAATATAAATTGAAGTAAATCAGTGTTAATTAAGTAATTGTAACATTTGATTTGTAAATAATAATGAATTCATTAACGTGATTTAAAGTAATAGTAACGATTATAAGTTACTATTTAATTGGTTTATTAATTTAGTTGTAAATGTTAGATTTAGGTATAAAATTTGAATATAAGAAAATAAGGGTAAGTGTGATGCAAACAAATGAATTAGTGTATAATCTATGGTAATTGAATGAATTTAACATTTTGTAAGCAATTATGATAATTAGAGAAAATGATAAACTTGAGTGTAAATTAAAGGGTAATGGCAACAGCTATTATAAGTTGTCTATTTAGGCTATAAAATGAATTGGAAATCAATTGTATTCAAATGTAAATAAATGTTCATTAATGGGAATTAATGCAGTAACGGGAGGTGTGAATTTTAAAATTAACTAGAAACGTAAATTTATTTATAAAGTAATAAATTGGTAAAAAGAATGGAACTAAGGTAAATTTATTCAATTGGTTTCAAACCTTGATTAATGTGTACAATTGACAAAGATACACATTTAAAAAAGTAACATTTATACAAATTTAAGATGTAAATAGGGGTGTATTAATGTAATGGAATATAAAACTAATGTGACCAGGTTTATAAAGAAATAGTGGGCATAGCATAAAGATGGAAATTAAATCAAATAAAATTATGGGAATCGATTTTAATTGATTGGAATGTAATCTATAATAAATAAATTTAATGATGAGTAAATGAATTTAATTACTATATTAATTGAAAACTAGGATGAAATGGGAATGCATATTTTATTCATAAGATAATATAAAAGAATGAAACCTATCTGAATGAATTAATGGAGGTTTCAATCATAATAAATGTATACATTTGACAAATTTAATAAAATAAGCATTTCTCGAAATTTTGTATTTTTGGTCAGCTGAAAGTCAAAGTTTGACCACAGTTGAAAATTTCAAATTTTGAATTTTTAAATGCTAGTCTTTTTCTTTGAAAATGTATTTTATTTTAATATTTATTCTGCTTGTCGTTTCGTGAAATTTCGATTTATACTTTTAGATTTGGATAAATTACAGCATTTTACACGCAATAAATTTATGTATTTTCATTCTATATATATACATATTTCTATATTTTTCCTATATCCATCTCTTCGTTTATTTCACAATTTATTTATCTAGGATTTTATTGTATTCATTGGAATTTATTTCTTTATATCTTTTATAAAGAGTTGGAGAAAATCAAAGGGTATACGTTACTTTATTAAATGCTTGCCTTTTTAATTTTCTACCATCTTTAGTAATTCTTAGCATTTCTCACCTATTATAGCTGTGCATTACTCTATCAAATCACGTACAAAATCTTCTCAAATATCTCACTTCTTCATTTGCCTCTTCTGATTGGAAGATATTACATAAGTTTCTTTTATTAAATAGGAAATAAATCTCATTCATTCACTAGCCTCCTTATTTCTTGCCTTTTTATTTCCGACCTCCTTAACTACCTTCTAGCCATGCATTTTATTTTCTTTAAGCCGTGACAAACTTTCCCTTCACTTCATTTGTCATTTGCGTGCAAACAAAGAAAATATACAAGATTCCTTCTCCTTAAATTGTGCCTTTTAATTTCCTAACCATTCATTTTCTAGCCTTTACATCTCTAGCCATCCACTCTCCATATCTTTAGCCGTTCATGGTTTCTGTAACCCTAGTCGCCACTTTTATCATTATTCACATGAAAACTTTCTTAGCTCATTTCCATTTGCGTGAAAGAAAAATAAAACAAGCACTAAATATTCATGGCTTCTCCTTACTTTCTTCTTCCTTTTTCTTTTGATTTTCTCTTTGGTTTTCATTCTAGCTCGACCTCCACCTCCTAGCCTACCTCTCCTCCTTATCACCACCACTTGGCCACAAACATCCCTAGCCGTGAGTTTGTGATGCCTAGACCCTACCCAAACCCAATGGTCGAGCCCACTTGGTGGTTGAAAGCAAGGTTATGTCCTCTTTGATTCGTAATTGTATTGTTTAATCCATCTTTTGTTGTGTTGAATCTTATTCTTATGATTTGTGCATTTGTTATATACAAGATATGGACCTTGACTCTCCATTTACTCAAAAGTTTGGTTGTGCCTTGTCGTGCTTTGTGGAGTTCCAATTGTGTATTGTGAATTTGATTCTAGCTTTTAAATGGTGAGTTATTCACTTGAGACATTACGTACTTATATAATTGTAAAATGATGACAAGTGAATCTGTATAAATTGATATGTTATTCATATATGCCTATGATGTGATTACATGATGTTAAATCCTATTTATATATACTTATTCATCATCTGATATGATATTATTTGCTATACTGTTATTTTATTTCCTGTTATCACACTGCAAATTCTCCTTCACTATGGGTTGAAATGATACATACCCGAACGAACTGTAGAATAAGGAAAAAATCATTATGGGCTGAAATGATTGGCTCGAGTGATTTTATTGATCTGTATTGTATTTATTTTACTTGGGATTGTGGGTTTAAAATGATAGAACCTGTATTTTCTTTAAATTACGGATTGAAATGATATATGTCTGTATCACTTGACCTAGGTTAGAAAATATTATACAGGCCCATGGTTAATATTTTTAAGGTAATATTTTCCTAAAAATTTATTACGTATTTTGAATATTTAAAAAATATGAAATTTTACATTGAAATTTGATTTGATGATTTAAAATATAAAGAGATATTGGCTTTCAGCAAGTTAAAATTTTATAAGTTGATGATTGGTTTAGATTGTAATTTAAAAATCTTTATTTGGTTTTAATGGTAATTTAAAGAGCTTTAATTGTGATAAATAACTTAATAATTAAAGTTAATTAATATGGAATTTTAAAGTCTAGCCTGGTAATTGCAATCAATTTTTATTTTATGAAATGAATATGTTTGTATAATAAATGATGTCCTTTGAATTGATAAAAAATGAAATACAGTTTTAATTTTACATTTTGTAATAAATGTATTTAGCCTGAAATCATAGTTTAATTGATGCCTAAATGAATAAATTTGCAAAGAAATTGATCGTTATATTTGAAATGGAAATGTTTGGAAATTGAGTAATTATGATTTAAGTGGAAAAGTGTATTTTCAAAATATGACTTAACTTGATAATTGAAAGTTTGGTTTTAATTGAAATTGTTAAGTTAAGTAAATAAATGGGAATTTAGTCTTATTTAGAAGTGGGTATTTTAAAATAAAGTGGTAAGTTATTTGTTGAAATAAAAGAAGTAAAAGAATGTGTTTTTGACTTAATAAATGTAATAGTTTAATTTGGATATTTATTGATAAAATTATATTTTATTAAATCATAAGTTAAATGATATCCAAATGAATATTTTAAAGTGGAAAATATGATTTTTATAAGTTAAATTGGCTAAAAATTGAAATTTTAACGTAGCTGAAATATATAATGTTTTTGGAAAGTTTATAATTGAATGAATAAACTTATAAATGCTACATCTTTGAAATGAATATTATTTGACATTGAATTTAAGGGGTTAAATGAATCTTGTTTGGAAGATATTGACATTGAATTTAGACGGTCTAAATAAATATGTTTCAAAATGTTTGGTTTCAGAGTTGTTATAACTTGAAAGTAGTATGGCTTTGGAAATGAAATTATTGGAAATAGTATTTAACTAAGAGTTGTCTTTAAATATATAAATTTGGAACTTATTGAAATTGAAGATTCAAGAATATGACTTTCTAAAGTGGTTTGATTTAAGATGATTTAAGGGAATATTTCAAGTTTAATAAATTGAAGAAAATATTCAGTGATTTGACATTTTGGTTTTATTTAAATAATATATGGATTTGGTTTGGAATTTAAATGATATATTATATTTTGGTTTTGAAATGGAAATGATATATTGGTTGGTTTTGAAATGAAATAATATAGTATTTAGTTTTGAAAATGGATATTATTTTGGAAAGTGTATGGATTTGGAAATATTACCATTTTTGAAAACGGATATTATTTTGGAAAGTAATAGTATTTGATTTTAAATGGTTTGGAATAGAAAGGGCTTTGAAATAAATATCCATGGGCAATAATAACGTTAGGTTGTTAAAGAGATCGGGATCAGAAGTTGTCATACTCTATGCCAATTCCGAAAATCACTTTAACAACCGTGTACGCGGTGGAGATTCCAGAATGAAGTAGGATGGTGGCGTGTTCCTTTGAGGTGTATACGTGGACCCGACTCCCGTGAGTTTGCATAAGGTGGCTAAAACAGAAGCGCTTACTGGACAATGAGGTAGCCCCTGTTATCGGACACACTCCTTCAATATTATATTGTGACTTTGAGATTGATTTGATGGCCACCTTTGATTTTTGATTTTTATGGGTGTGGCTCGAGGTGGGCGGTAGCAGCTGCCATACATCACCACCAGCCCGGATGCGTAATTAGTATATCTACCCTGGCATTGCCCAGTTGTGATGTGTCGCCTACCCTAGCGAGCCTTGTAGGAGTTTGATTTGTGTCGTACCTATGGAGTATCTTCTCGTAGTCTCTCGTTCAGGAGATACGTAGGTACTATATACACTATTGGCACTATTACGTGTTAAGGTGGAAAATGTAAAGCCTTAACGCTATTTAAAACTAAGTTTATTTTACTTATAGACATTATTATAATAGCAAAATATTATTACATGGTAAATAGTTTAACGGTTCCTTAGAGGATGGGCGGTTCCAAGCATCCTCTAAGTTACTTGTACCTTATATTACAGTTCACTTGAGTTGGTTTACATTTTACAAGTATGTATGTCTTGACTCGAGTGTTTTGTGTTTTGCTTTACACTCGGGTCAGACTGAGTGATACAACATTAGACTCTTACCTTCGGAATTGGAGCTTTACTTGAAGATCCATCTATCTATTTCGTTTTCAGTTTTCCAGTTGATTCCAGGGATGCATCCAGCTTTGTGTTTGTTTATTATATTGAAACTTCTGTTGTATCTTTTATAACTCTGATGTATTTATATAGTAGCTTCATGAACTACTATCTCTTTGCTTCCGCTGCATTATATTACTTTGTATCTGTGATTCTATGATTTATTTATTTGCTGTATATTTTGAGATTTGCCAAATTTATTTTATAATTCTGTATTTTGAGTAATTCAAGTCCGACAAGTGTGGATGCGAATGGTTGAAAATATCGGGTTGTTACATTTGGTATCAGAGCTTTGGCTCTAGGAAAACCTGAGCATATATGGTAAATTTATTTACAGATCATTTTCATTCGAGCGAATCTCTTTCTTTTGACTCGGTTTCCATTGAATTTTGGAACGTTCCCTGCGGTTCCAAAATCCATTCTTGTCCCTTACTCTTCGTATTATTCTGAATTCTAGAGCATCCCATAGCTCCTCTGAACGATTTGTAAAGGGATGAAACTCCTTTACAAAGGCATTGATTCATTGAAGATTTCCAGATCCTCGGTTTAGATGCTAGTATATCTTGTATCCCGAATTCTATCTCTCGAGATCGGATGTAGATTTTCCTTAGGATTCTGCATCGATCTAATTCTAGAACTCGCGATTGACCTGGTTAAGGTTGTTGAAGATTTATATGAGCTTATCCATTTCCTTATTCGTTTAGTTAATCATCCCATCTTTCGTTTGCAACTTATTTTCAAATCAGAATTCTCTTTGATTGAGTTAAACAAATTTGAATCTCAATCCTTGCTTTGTTAATCTATATTTAAATGTTTTATATATTGTGTTGTTTGAGTTGTTGATGTTGATTTGGGTTTTCCATCGATTCGTCTGATCAACCCTATCGATAGGATCCTCAAAACACTTGAACAGAGGAAACAACGCAGTATTGTTTTCAAACTTAGTAAATGAATAAATTTTGTATAATTATATTATATATGTATATGTATGATTTTTTAAATTTTGAAAGTTAATTGAATTGGATGTTGAGAAATAGTATTTGACTTTGTATATAGCTTGCAACCTTTAACTTTTGTTAATAGATATAAATAATTGAAATATAAACATGGTTATAAATTATTTTGAAAATATAAATGAATTTAAACAAGAAATAAAGAATTTAATTTCCGATAGTTTCCAACTTTGTGTTTAAAGTTTTAAAGGGTACATTATTTAAGGTATTTCAAGTAGAAGTTGTTTCAAAGAATTTCTGTTTTAAATCAATGCTCTTCTTTTTGTCACAGGAAAATAATTTCAGTGATGGCGGCCGCATCATCGACATTCATTATCGAGCTTCGAAGTGGAGAGAGCATTCTGTAGCTCTGCTACACTTTTGTTTGGAAGTTAAATTTGATTTGAACTTCGTAAAGTATGATTTGAATTACGATATATATATGTATATGATTTGATTTTGATTTGATATATATTAAATGTATATAAATTGTATTTATCTCTAATTGTTTGAAGTTAATTGGAAATTTAATTCTAAAATTTTATCTTAAATGAAAATTTCAATTATAAAAGGAAATCAAAATTATAAATAAATATTTAAGCTTGAATAATTGAATTAGAAAATTTTATATTGTATAATACCCAATTACATTCCATTATGACTTACCATAATTATTGAAAGTTAAATATGTAATTGGATAATATACAATATAAAAGGATTTATATAAATAAAATTTGAGTGGTTATAACAAATGTTATACACTTAAATTTTAGTTATAAAAGGATTAATTGAGGTAAATAGAATAAAGGTTTGATTGAATAACTTACAATATAAAATGGTGTTAAAGGAATTTTCAAATAAGTTGGTATATTTTATTCAAATTGATTAATTTTGTAAATTTATTTGTTTACAAAGTTAATATTTTTGAATAAGATATATTGTTTACTTAATTTTTTCTTTCCCTTTATTTTCCTTTTCGGGGACGAAAATTTTTGAGTGGGGGAGAGTGTAACGACCCGTAAATTCTCAATAATATAATTTGTTGATTTAATACGATTTTGGTAATTAAAACTGGAAGAATAAAGACTTTGTAATTTAATAGTGAAACAAACGTTAAAATAAAATGTAGCAATGTAATTAAAACTAATTATGAAATTTCAAACTGATTGAAATAATGTAAATTGTTGCACTTAGTTATAGATTTGAATATAAGAAAACAAGTGTGAATGGTTAATCATTAATGAGATAATATATGATCAATATAAATTGAAGCATATCAGTGTTAATTAAGTAATTGTAACATTTGATTCGTAAATAATAATGAATTCATTAATGTGATTTAAAGTAATAGTAACGGTTATAAGTTACTATTTAATTGGTTTATTAATTTAGTTGTAAATGTCAGATTTAGGTATAAAATTTGAATATAAGAAAATAAGGGTAAGTGTGGTGCGAACAAATGAATTAGTGTATAATCTATGGTAATTGAATGAATTTAACATTTTGTTGGCAATTATGAAAATTAGAGAAAATGATAAACTTGAGTGTAAATTAAAGGGTAATGGCAACAGCTATTATAAGTTGTCTATTTAGGCTATAAAATGAATTGGAAATCAATTGTATTCAAATGTAAATAAATGTTCATTAATGAGAAATAATGCAGTAACGGGAGGTGTGAATGTATAAATTAACTAGAAACGTAAATTTATTTATAAAGTAATAAATTGGTAAAAAGAATGGAACTAAGGTAAATTTATTTAATTGGTTTCAAACCTTAATTAATGTGTACAATTGAAAAAAGTACACGTTTAAAAAAGTAACATTTATACAAATTTAAGATGTAAATAGGGGTGTATTAATGAATTGGAATATAAAACTAATGTAACCAAGTTTATAAAGAAATAGTGGGCATAGTATAAAGATGGAAATTAAATCAAATCAAATTATGCGAATCGATTTTAATTGATTGGAATGTAATCTATAATAAATAAATTTAATGATAAGTAAATGAATTTAATTACTATATTAATTGAAAACTAGGATGAAATGGGAATGCATATTTTATTCATAAGACAATATAAAAGAATGAAACTTATCTGAATGAATTAATTGAGGTTTCAATCATAATAAATGTACACGTTTGACAAATTTAATAAAATAAGCAATTTCCGAAAATTTTGTATTTTTGGTCAACTGAAAGTCAAAGTTTGACCACAGATGAAAATTTTAAATTTGAATTTTTAAATACTAATCTTTTTCTTTGAAAATGTATTTTATTTTAATATTTATTCTGCTTTTCATTTCATGAAATTCTGATTTATACTTTTAGATTTGGATAAATTACAGCGTTTTGCACGCAATAAATTTATGTATTTTCATTATATATATATATATATTTTTCCTATATTCATCTCTTCAATTATTTCTCTATTTATTTTTCTAGGCTTTTATTGTATTCATTAAAATTTAGTTGTTTATATCTTTTATAAAGAGTTGGAGAAAATCAAACGGTATACGTTACTTTATTAAATGCTTGGCTTTTTAATTTTCTACCATCTTTAGTAATTCTTAGCGTTTCTCACCTATTATAGTTGTGCATTACTCTATCAAATCACGTACAAAATCTTCTCAAATATCTCACTTCTTCATTTGCCTCTTCTGATTGGAAGATATTACATAAGTTTCTTTTATTAAATAGGAAATAAATCTCATTCATTCACTAGCCTCCTTATTTCTTGCCTTTTTATTTCCGACCTCCTTAACTACCTTCTAGCCATGCATTTTATTTTCTTTAAGCCGTGATAAACTTTCTCTTCACTTCATTTGTCATTTGCGTGCAAACAAAGAAAATATACAAGATTCCTTCTCCTTAAATTGTGCCTTTTAATTTCCTAACCATTCATTTTCTAGCCTTTACATCTCTAGCCATCCACTCTCCATATCTTTAGCCGTTCATGGTTTCTGTAACCCTAGTCGCCACTTTTATCATTATTTCACATGAAAACTTTCTTAGCTCATTTCCATTTGCGTGAGAGAAAAATAAAACAAGCTCTAAATATTCATGGCTTCTCCTTACTTTCTTCTTCCTTTTTCTTTTGATTTTCTCTTTGGTTTTCATTCTAGCTCGACCTCCAACTCCTAGCCTACCTCTCCTCCTCATCACCACCACATGGCCACAAACATCCCTAGCCGTGAGTTTGTGATGCCCAGACCCTACCCAACCCAAACCCAATTGTCAAGCCCACTTGGTGGTT
Source organism: Allium cepa (assembly GCA_030765085.1). Classification (NCBI taxonomy): domain Eukaryota; kingdom Viridiplantae; phylum Streptophyta; class Magnoliopsida; order Asparagales; family Amaryllidaceae; genus Allium; species Allium cepa. The sequence continues at coordinate 205,935,867 of CM060941.1, read as the reverse complement.
GAAAGCAAGGTTATGTCCTCTTTGATTCGTAATTGCATTGTTTAATCCACCTTTTATTGTGTTGAATCTTATTCTTATGATTTGTGTATTTTATATATACAAGATATGGATCTTGAATCTCCATCTACTCAAAAGTTGCGTCGTGCCTTGTCGTGCTTTGGGGAGTTTCAATCGTGTATTGTGAATTTGAATCTAGCTTTTAAAAGGCGAGTTATTCACTCTAGGCATTACGTACTTATATAATGTAAAATGATGACAAGTGAATCTATACAAATTGATATGTTATTCATATATGCCTGTGATGTGATTACATGATGCTAAATCCTGTTTATATATATTTACTCATCATCTGATATGATATTATTTGCTATACTGTTATTTTATTTCCTGTTATCACACTGCAAGTTCCCCTTTACTATGGGTTGAAATAATACATACCCGAACGAGCTGTAGAATAAGGAAAAAATCATTGACGCAGCGGATAATAACTAATGAAGCAAAACGATGGAACGATACAAAATAAATTGGTGAATTGATGATACCAAATGCCCAAATCCGTTGATCTCTCGAGATACCGATTCTATCTATCTTCAACACGTTGATCGCGCACGATTCCGCGTTGGAAGATTTACGATTATTCGACGTTGATCTCGCGCACGAGATTCTGTGAATCGGCTTTAAATTCGTTGATTCGAGCGCACTCAAATATCCGAAGATGGAAGAAGAAGGAGATCACACTCAACTTCAACAATAGTGGCACAAAGCACACAAACAAATTTTTATTCAAAAATCAACTAACTTTACAATGACAATACACCCGTATTTATAGAGATTTTACAACACACACAGACCAATACATGCGTCACACGAGATAACAAAATACATGACCTAACAACTCACACGACCTACAACTTAACGACCTAAGCACAAACGACTTAACAACATAACACAGCTTCAAGAATCTTGAGCGATATAACTCTGGAGCAAACTAAGAAACCTCAGCGACCTAAACATGGAGCGACTTAAGGAATCCATCATCACATGCGACTTAACAACATAAGGTCTTGCGACTTAAGGAGATAACCCATCACGCGACATAACTTCATGCGACTTAGGAGATAGCATAAGGTGAGCGACTTAACTTCAGGAGCGTCATAAGCAATGGAGCGACATAACTGGAATGACTTAAAATATACAAGCGACCTAACTCTTTAGGTCGTAGCTCGCTAGTGAGCGACCTAAGGAAAGCTCGCATAACTCGTTATCCTGGTGCACTGCTTTATCCTTCCCTCGTATCTCGCTAGGAAGTAACCCGCTAGGTCGCTGGCGACTTAAGGTACACGACCTAAGGAAAAGCGGCTTAAGTAGTTGAGTCACTGGCGACTTCATATAACTCGCGAACGACCTACGACTGAAAACATGGTGCGCTGCATCATCCTCCCTTGGTTGAAAAGAATTCGACCCTGAATTCACACTCTCCTCTTCTTCGACGCACTTATCCCCATGATATGGAATCAAGTGTTTGACGTTGAAAACGTCTGCAGTATAGATATGATCCGACACTCTTAACCGATAAGCATTATCATTGATCTTCTTTAAGATTTCTACTGGACCAATCTTTCGAGCCTTCAATTTGTTGTAAGTTCCAATTGGAAAACGATCTTTCGTCAATACTGCATAAACAAAATCACCCTCTTTGAAGTCCACACTCCTTCGTTTCTTATCTTCCAGTTGCTTATACTTCTCATTTGACTTAAGCAATCGTTCATGAACAATCCTATGACACTCCTGCAACTCATTCATGAAATCACAAGCTCGTTTAACAACCCCTTTCTGACGTGGAACTGTCAAAAAATCCAACGGTCCCTTCGGAATGGTTGAATATACTACTTGAAATGGACTGAATCCAGTACTTCGATTAACGGCATGATTATGTGCGAATTCTGCCTGACACAAATTCACATCCCAGCTCTTCAAATTATCCTTCACAAGACATCTCAACAAGTTTCCCAAAGATCTGTTCACCACTTCCGTTTGCCCATCCGTTTGTGGATGATAGGCGCTACTAAAATTCAGCTTAGTCCCAACCATCTTCCACAGACTCAAGCAAAAATGACTTAGAAATCGATTATCCCGGTCAGAAACAATGGTCTCAGGTAGCCCATGTAGTCGATAAACCTCTTTAAAGAACAATCGAGCAACATGGACTGCATCGGCAGTCTTTTTACAAGCTATGAAATGTGCCATCTTCGAAAATCTATCCACCACAACATATATAGAATCATTCCCTCGTTGAGTTCTTGGCAAACCTAAAACAAAATCCATGCTAACATCAACCCATGGTCTAGTAAGCACGGGCAATGGCATATACAATCCTGCATTCGTAGCTGTCCCATTGGAAACTTGACATATGTGACATCTCTGCACAAATTTTTCAACTTCTTTTCTCATGAAAGGCCAAAAATATGATTGAGAAATCAACTGCAAGGTACGATCTCTTCCTACATGATCTTCTTTATGCAATTCCTTCACAATCTTCATTCGCAAACTGCACTCTGGTATACACAACCGATTTCCTTTGAACAGAAAACCATCTACCAACACATACTCATCCGTCTTCCCTTTCTCGACTTCATCTACAATCTTAGAAAAGTAAGGATCCTCAACAAACAATTCTGGAAATACATCAAACCCCGTCACTTCAACTCTCATCGTAGTCAACAAATGATTTCTTCTACTCAATGCGTCTGCCATACGATTTGTAACTCCCGACTTATGCTTTACAACAAATGTAAACTGTTGTAAGTATGTGATCCATGAAGCATGTCTGGCTGCAATCTTATCCTGTCCCTGCAAATGTTTCAATGCTTCATGGTCAGTATACAACACAAACTATTTATAAAACAAGTAGTGTCTCCAATGCTTTATTGCTTGGACAATAGCACAGAACTCCAAGTCATAGGTATTGTATCTTGTCTTGGCTCCAGAAAGTTTCTCGCTAAAATAAGCAATTGGACGAACCTTTTGACTTAAGGCTCCACTAATTCCAACTTTAGACGCATCAGTATTCAGCTCAAAGAGTAACTGAAAGTCCGGGTATCTAAGAATCGGTGTTGTAGTCAAAAGTGTCTTGATCTGTTGGAAAGCAGAATCAGCCTCTTCAGTCCACACAAACTACTTTCCTTTCATACAATCTGTCACTGGTGCCATCACGCGACTGAAATGTGGAATAAACCTTCGGTAGAATGATGCTAAACCGTGGAAACTTCTTACTTCAGTTATAGTCCTGGGTTGTGGCCAATCCTTGATTGCTTCAACTTTACCTTGATCCACTTGGATACCTTCCTTGGACAACACATACCCCAAGAACAAAATACTGTGTGTCATGAATATGCACTTCTTTGTTGCCGCGTAAAATTGCTCCTGACAAAGTATCATCGACACTTCCCGCAAGTGTTGTAGATGTTCTTCTGTGCTTCCACTGTATATCAATATATCATCAAAGTATACCACCACGAACTTTCCAATAAACGGTCGAAAGATCTGATTCATCACTCGCATAAAAGTACTAGGTGCATTCGAAAGACCAAATGGCATGACCAGCCATTCATACAACCCCTCCCGTATCATGAAGGCTGTCTTCTATTCATCCCCTGATCGAATTCGAATCTGATGATACCCACTCTTCAGATCAATCTTTGAAAAGATAACGGCTCCACTCAACTGATCTAACAAGTCATCCAATCTTGGCATCGGAAATCTATACCTCACTTTAATCTTGTTTAGTGCTCGACTATCTATACCATTCTCCAAGTTCCATCCTTCTTTGGCACTAACAAGGCTGGTACTGCACAAGGACTTAAACTTTCTTGTACGCGCCCTTGTTCAAGTAACTCCTCTACCTGCCTTCTCAACTCCTCGTGCTCCTTTGGACTCATCTATAATGTGGTCTATGTGGTAACACGGCTCCCGAAACAAGATCAATCTGGTGTTGTATGTCTCTCAACGGTGGTATTTCTTTTGGTAATTCTTCAGGAAATACATCTTCAAATTCCTTCAACACTGGCTTAACTTCCGTAGGAATTTCAACCGTTTCACTGCTTTCAGGTCCAATCAACAGAAATACTTCAGGCCCATCCTCTACTTCTTTGACAAACTCTTTCAAAGATTATAGAGTCTTTAGTTCCTCGATTTCCTCCAACTTGCTTTCACTTTATTGTCTCTTCTTAGGAACCAAAGTGATTCTAGTGCCATTGAACATGAAACTATAGCAGTTGGTCCTACCATCGTGTTGCACGGCTCTATCAAATTGCCACGGTCTTCCCAACAACAAATGGCATACATCCATATTCACCACGTCACACCAAATTTCATCCTTATACTTCTTTCGAATGAAAAAAGTTACACAAGCTCTTCGACTAACCTTCACTTCCCCACCTTTGCTCAACCAAGCCAATTTGTAGGGTTTGGGATGCTTCTCTGTCTTTAACGCTAATTTCTTTACAGCTTATGTAGAGATGATATTATCACAACTCCCAGCATCGATAACAAACTTACAAACCTTTCCCAAAATAGTGCACGTCGACTGAAAAATATTACTCCTCAACCAGCTAGTCTCCTCTTCCTGCTATGGCGTCAAGCAAGATCTCCTCATCATTAAAGAATATCCCTTGTCTCCCGTCAGTAATTCTTCTTCCTTCTCAACTTGTGGTGAATTGGAACATTTATTTCTGCATCTTCATCCTCAAGCTCAGCAACCATCGCTCGCTTCTTAGGCCTTGGGCATTCATTGCTCTTATGACCAAACTCCTGACAGTTATAACACTTGAAATTGTTGTTGACCTTGGTCTTAGCAACTTCATTGACAACCGGTTTACTAACAGTCTTGGAAACATTAGTATTGCTACTAGCCCCTTTCACCTGATTGATCGAACTTGTAAGCGCACCACCTCCTCTTCTACCTTGCTTCTCCCAAGCTAGAGCCTCCTGGTGTGCTTCAGCAACGGATCTTGGATCAAACATATTTACCATATCCTAAATTTGCATTCTCAGTCCTCCAACAAATCTAGATGTCAACTGCTCCTCCGTTTCCATGATATCATTTCTAGCAATCAGTTGATAAAACTCATCTGCATAATCATTTACCGACTTTGTCCCTTGTCTCAAATTCTGTAAGCACTGATACATAAGAGACTGATAATTATAAGGCAAGAAAGTTGCCTTCATCAACTTCTTCATCTTTTCCCATGAAACAACCATTCTTTCCCGTCTAAGTTTAGTTTGTTGCCACCATGCCATAGCTCTTCCCCTCAATCGTGTAGCAACCAACTTAACTCTACGATGCTCGGGTACTTCCTTGAAGTCAAAATTTTCTTCAACATTTGATAACCAATCCAGAAATTCTTCCGTTATCATTCCCCCTTTGAATTCTGGAATCTCTGTTTTCATCCCCGACTCCCATCGACGATCATCTTCGAAATCTCTATTTTGACTTCGTCCTTGGCCATGGTTTCGAAAAAAGCTACTATCACCATCACTGAATTCCTCCAAATCCGACGTATGTCGATGTCGATTCTGACCATCAACATTTATGCTACCACGCACGTCTCTTTCTCGAAACAGAAGGTGAAACTCTGTTTCCACTATGGTACGAAACTGGTGAATTTCTCCTTTGACTTTGATTCATGTCTCTCATCAACTTCTCTAACTTTCCAATACCTTCGTCAAACTTTTCATTGATACATTGCTCCATTTGTTCATCTTCTTGTCTCCTATATACATCTTCAACATTTTGAAATCGATTAGCACGTCTCGGAGGCATGATCTTCAAACAATCTCTTTTCCGATCTAACTTTGATATGGTTCGACTTAACTCTGACTTAGCTCGGCTCGGCCTAACTTGGTTTCAACCTAACTTAGCTCGACTTCGACTTAACTCTGACTTAGCTCGGCTCAGCTCTTCAAGCTCTTCAAGCTCTGATACCAAATTGACGCAGTGGATAATAACGAATGAAGCAAAACGATGGAACGATACAAAATAAATTGGTGAATTGATGATACCAAATGCCCAAATCTGTTGATCTCTCGAGATACCGGATTCTAGCTATCTTCAACACGTTGATCGCGCATGATTCCGCATTAGAAGATCTACGATTCTTCGACGTTGATCTCGCGCACGAGATTCCATGAATCGGCTTCAAGTTCGTTGATTCGAGTGCACTCGAATATCCGAAAATGGAAGAAGAAGGAGATCACACTCAACTTCAACAAAAGTGGCACAAAGCACACAAACAAATTTTTATTCAAAAATCAACCAACTTTACAATGACAATACACCTGTATTTATAGAGATTTTACAACACACACGGACCAATACATGCGACACACGAGATAACAAAATACACGACCTAACAACTCAGGCGACCTACGACTTAACGACCTAAGCACAAACGACTTAACAACATAACACAACTTCAAGAATCTTGAGCGACATAACTCTGGAGCGACCTAAGAAACCTCAGCGACCTAAACATGGAGCGACTTAAGGAATCCATCATAACATGCGACTTAACAACATAAGGTCTTGCGACTTAAGGAGATAACCCATCATGTGACATAACTTCATGCGACTTAGGAGATAGCATAAGGTGAGCCACTTAACTTCAGGAGCGTCATAAGCAATGGAGCGACATAACTGGAACGACTTAAAATATACAAGCGACCCAACTCTTTAGGTCGTAGCTCGCTAGTGAGCGACCTAAGGAAAGCTCGCATAATTCGTTATCCTGGTGCACTGGTTCATCCTTCCCTCGTATCTCGCTAGGCAGTAACCCGCTAGGTCGCTGGCGACTTAAGGTATGCGACCTAAGGAAAAGCGGCTTAAGTAGTTGAGTCGCTGGCGACTTCATATAACTCGCGACGACCTACGACTGAAAACATGGTGCGCTGCATCAATCATTAAGGGCGGAAATGATAGGCTCGGGTGATTTTATTAATCTTTATTGTACTTATTTTACTTGGGATTACGGGTTTGAAATGATAGAACCCGGATTTTCTTTTGAATTACGTATTGAAATGATATATATCCGTATCACTTGACCTAGGTTAGAAAATATTGTACAGGCCCATGGTTAATATTTTTAAGGTAATATTTTCCTAAAAATTTATTAATTATTTTGAATATTTAGACAATATGAAATTTTACCTTAAAATTTGATTTGGTGATTTAAAATATAAAGAGATATTGGCTTTTAGCAAGTTAAAATTTTGTAAGTTGATGATTGGTTTAGATTGTAATTTAAAAATCTTTATTTGGTTTTAACGCTAATTTAAGGAGCTTTAATTATGATAAATAACTTAATAATTAAAGTTAATTAATATGGAATTTTAAAGTCTAGCCTGGTAATTGCAACAAATTTTTATTTTATGAAATGAATATGTTTGTATAATAAATGATGTCCTTTGAATTGACAAAAAATGAAATACAGTTTTAATTGTATATTTTGTAACAAATGTATTTAGCCTGAAATCATAGTTTAATTGATGTCTAATTGAATAAATCTGCAAAGAAATTGATCGTTATATTTACTATGATAAATTACTTTATTTATGAAATGGAAATGTTTGGAAATTGAATAATTATGATTTAAGTGGAAAAGTGTATTTTCAAAATATGACTTAACTTGATAATTGGAAATTTGGTTTTAATTGAAATTGTTAGGCAAATAAATGGGAATTTAGTCTCATTTATGAAGTGGATATTTTAAATAAAGTGGTAAGTTATTTGTTGAAATAGAAGAAGTAAAAGAATATGTTGTTGACTTAATAAATGAATTTTTAATTTGGATATTTATTGATAAAATTGTATTTTATTAAATTATAAGTTAAATGATATCCAAATGAATATTTTGAAGTGGGAAATGTGATTTTTATAAGTTAAATTGGCTAAAAATTAAAATTTTAACGTAGCTGAAATATACAATGTTTTTGGAAAGTTTATAATTGAATGAATAAACTTATAAATGCTACAACTTTGAAATGAATATTATTTGACATCTAATTTAAGGGGTTAAATGAATCTTGTTTGGAAGATATTGACATTGAATTTAGATGGTCTAAATAAATATGTTTCAAAATGTTTGGTTTTATAGTTGTTATAACTTGAAAGTAACATGGCTTTGGAAATGAAATTATTGGAAATAGTATTTAATTAAGAGTTGTCTTTAAATATATAAATTTGATTGAAATTGAAGATTTAAGAACATGACTTTATAAAGTGGTTTGATTTAAGATGACTTAAGGGAATATTTCAAGTTTAATAAATTGAAGGAAACGTTCAGTGATTTGACATTTAGGTTTTATTTGAATAATATATGATTTGGTTTGGAATATAAATGATATATTATGTCTTGGTTTTGAAATGGAAATGATATATTGGTTGGTTTTGAAATGAAATAATATAGTATTCAGTTTTGAAAATGAATATTATTTTGGGAAGTATGTGGATTTGGAAATATTACCATTTTTGAAAATGGATATTATTTTGGAAAGTAATAGTATTTGATTTTAAATGGTTTTAGAATAGAAAGGGTTTTGAAATAAATATCATGGGCAATAATAACGTTGGCTTGTTAAAGAGACCGGGATCGAAAGTTGTCATACTCTCTGCCAACTCCGAAAATCACTTTAACAACCGTTTACGCGATGGAGATTCCAGAATGAAGTAGGATGGTGGCGACCTTCCTTTGAGGTATATACGTGGATGCAACTCCCGTGAGTTGGCATAAGGTGGCTAAAACAGGAGCGCTTACGGGCCAGTAAGGTTGCCCCTCTTATCGGACACACTCCTTCGATATTATATTATGACTTTGAGATTGATTTGGCATTGCCCAGTTTTTCCGTGTCACCTACCCTAGCGAGCCTTGTACGAGTTTGATTTATGTCGTACCTATGGAGTATCTTCTTGTAGTCTCCCGATCAGGAGATACGCGGGTATTGTATAGACTATTGGCACAGTTGCGTGTTAAGGTGGAAAATGTAAAGCCTTAACGCTATTTAAAAGTAAGTTTATTTTACTTATAGACATTATTATTATAGCGAAAGATTATTCCATAGTAAATAGTTTAACGAATCCTTAGAGGATGGGCGGTCCTAAGCATCTTTTAAGTTACTTGTACCTTATATTACAGCTCACTTGAGTTAGTTTACATTTTATAAGTATGTACGTCCTGACTCGAGTGTTTTGTGTTTTGCTTTACGCTCGGATCAGACTGAGTGATACAGCATTAGACTCTCACCTTCAGAATTGGAGCTTCACTTGAAGATCCAGCTATTTATTTCGTTTTCAGTTTTCCAGTTGATTCCAGGGATGCATCCGACTTTGTGTTTGTTTATCATATTGAAACTTATGTTGTATCTTGTATAACTCTGATGTATTTATATAGTAGCTTCATGAACTATCATCTCTTTGCTTCCGCTGCATTATATTACTCTGTATCTGTGATTCTGTGATTTATTTATTTGCTGTATATTCTGAGATTTGCCAAATTTATTTTACAATTCCTTATTTTGAGCAATTTAAGTCCGACAAGTGTGGATGTGAATGGTTGAAAATATCAGGTTGTTATAGTACCTTCCGCCTTTCTCCAATACACTATGTATCAATTTCTTGGTACCATGTGCATTGGTTTCGAATAAGTTCTCTAGCGGAGGTATGACGTCGAAGGCACCAGATGGAAGTGGCGAAGCAGTAAATCTATGTACATCTGATTTTTGGCCTTTAAAGGAAAAAATTTTCATCCACTTTCCTTATTTGTAAATATGTAATTGGTTGCCAAATCTTTTTCAAAAATCTTTTTCTAAGGGTACTGCCGAATTCCGAAATTATCAATTTAAAATATTTTAGCAAATAATCCATTCGCCTTGAATAAACATATAAACATTTAAGTCCCTTAGCTTAAATAATTTTATTATCTTAGTAAAATGCTTAGGAAAATTCCCCAAAAATCACCATAATTCACTTCTAATATGTTTTCTAGCATATTTATATTTCAGACCCAAAAGCAATATAAATTGCCGTAATTAATTTAAACACAATATTAGCTATTTTCTTTCATTGAAAATTCATAATAAACACCAAAGTTCTTAGAAAATTAGGAAACTTGAAACCCACTTCTAAAAAATGTTTTCGACTATATATAAATAACGCAAGTCATTTTGGATGTCATTTAATAGGTTTTCCAATGTAAATGAATAAAAAGCATACCCCCTAACATAGCTTTTCCTCTCTCCCCAGCTGTTGGTCTCGAGGTAGCAGTTCCAATGCAAACATCTTGCCTTTTCCATTCTTAGCTGGATCCTTGCACCGGTTCTCATAATATCCAATCTGATCGCAGTTAAAGCACCTCACCTCTTTCTTGTCAGCAGCTTTCTTCCCTTTGCCTGTCCAACACTTATGAACATAGTGTACCTTCTTGTCGCATTTATAGCAAACTACATCGGCCTTGTTTTTCTTGGCTACTCCTCCTTTTTAAGTGCCCTTCTTATGGAAAAAATTTCTCTTCTAGTTTCGCCCACTTTGGGCTTCTGCTGCTTTGTTACCATCATGAAAAGCAAGCATCTCCTCCTGCCTCAAAGCCATCTCAACAACTACGCCACATGGATCTCTAATATATGAAAAAGTTGCTTTAGCTAGTTCAAGTTTCAGTCCGTGGATGAACTTCTCATTTCTTTTGATAACTGTATCAACCATAACATATCCATATCTCGGTAGCTCCTCAAATCTAGTAGCATACTCAAGCACTGTCATGTCTCCCTGCTCCAACTCAATAAACTTCCCGAGCAGAGTTGACTTAGCAATCTCTGATATGAATCTTTCCTCAAACCTCCTTTTAAATTCAGCTCAAGTAATGGTCTCCTCATTAACTTCCACAGTGACACTGTTCCACCAGTACAGTGTTGCTCCTTGCAACTGTCTAGAACCAAGCCTCATTTTTGCTCATCATTAAGCCCTAAATCAGCAAAAATATTTTCGCAATGAAGTAACCAATTCTCCACATTAGTTGCATCCTCAATCCCGATAAACGGCTTTCCTCCAAGCCTAGCATAGTATTTGCTTAATATTGCATAGTTATTGACCACTAGAGCTCCTTGATTTCCTCCTTCAACATTTCTTCCAACTAAACACGTAGCAACCCCAGCCTACATCATATTAACGAAGAACTGATATGTAACCCATATCAGCTTGTGGCACTCGGAACCCACATTAGCAGCTGATGCCCGACCTGGATTCCTTCTAGTATTAGGTCTGGCATTCCCATTGGTTGTGGTGCTTCCTCCCACTAATGTTAACACTTCCACTCCTAGCATCCATATCTCACATCCTTAAAATCTGCATTTGAGTCATCGTAAGATATAGAAGAATAGCCTAAAAGAGATGAGAGAATAAAGATAAAGCTTATACTTATATAGCAAATACAAGTACGTTACTATATCATTATCCCATACCGCAACCTTTTCTCTAATTCATTTGGATTATGTTTTCAGAATCATTTTAAGTTTAAAAACTCTTTTATGTTTTTCATAAACCTATGCTCTGATACCAAGTTGTAACATCCCCTCTCTTGAAGCTCGAAGCCAAGTGCTATAGATGTTGCAGTCATCCATAGTATTAACTTTCGATGACAATGTGACGACTCGGAATTTTTAAGCAATTTAAATTGGAATATTTAATTAACTTGAAATATTTAAAAAGTTAATTTTTAACTTGAATTCAAATATCACCATTTATTCGGTAATTTAATTATTAAATTAAATAATTTGAAGTTGGGTAAAATGTTGAATCTGGAGTTTTAAGCCTGTTAAAAATAATTTGAAGGCTTATAAAATTCATATTGATAATACTAAGGATAATAAAAGTTTTAAAATTGAATTTAACACTGATTTGTTCAGTTTTAAAAATAAATCGTTTAAATTGATATTTAAAAATAGCTTTTCGAGGCACGGTCTCGGATTTCGATAAAACTAGTTCCATTGGATCCGTAATATTATATTATTATTGGATTTCAATTTTCGTAGCATTCGGAGTTGTTGTGTGAGCGTATGACGTATAAACGCGCTGAAAATTTAAATTGAATATTTTTACCGGTCAAACTTTCAGCTGTATTCTTTCACATCTAACTTTTTGCTTTCTCTTCCGTCACTGTAGCAAGGCAAGCTTCTTGTACAAGTTATCTTTCTCTTTTTTTTATTATCTGTCGAGCCTTCTTTCTCAATTCTCGTTCAAGAATAATTATGGCCGAGAAAATTAACTTTCCCGAATCTTTTTCCTCCAAATCAATTCGTTCAAACCAATTAAAAAAACAAAAAATAAATAAAATAAATGGCAGATAAAGAATCGTGAAATTCCTTTTTCGTTTCCCTTCTATTCGAAACCGAGTCGAATCTCAACCTTGTCGTGATTGTTTTTAGAACTCGATGCGCGCGCGTTGGAGAAGTTATGGGGGGCAAGGCAGGAGGCTAGCCGCGATGTCGAGGAGGTCGGGTTCAAGCCGTGTTTTGGCGACGAGATGAATTCGACCTGTAGCCTTGGGGTCTCGAGTTTTTAGGCGTCGCAATCGAGGTTGGTGGAGCTCAGGAGACGAGCTGGATAGCGATACGTACTTGCGTACTTGATTATTATTCCGCTGTGTATCCAGTTGTATGTTATTGACGTTGTACTCTGATGATGTATACTCTGATGATGTAATATATAAACAGATAAAATTTTCTTTGTGTAAAGATCATTGAATATCTATTATATTTTATTCCGCTGCGTTGGTTAGATTCTGTTGTTGTTTTCTGTTTTCTCTTCTTCTACCTCTTCTTCTTTAACCCATATTGTTCGTATTTCTGTTCAACTTGAGTTGATTGATGAGAATAGTGTTGACTCAAGGGGTACGGATCTGCGGGTCGTTACAGTTGGTATCAGAGCTTAGGTTGGTGATAACCTTGGCTCTGGTGAGAATTACTCATAGAATAGAGTCCATAGTACTCTAGAATGAGTTTGAGTATATTAATAGATATGAGCGCGTATTTGTTAATGAATATAAAATTGTTTTATATTGTGTTGACTTATCTGTTGAATGTTTATGGATTCTGGTCGATGGGTGGGACGCCATGTTTTCGATAAAGATTTCTAAACTCTTAAATAAGATAAACCGACACGGTATTGTTTTAAATAGGGTAAATTAAATAATTTTACCCAAAATTATTTTTTTTATATAAAAGAAATGATTTTTCGTAAATTGTTATAGTTATATATGGATGTTTGGTTGTTAGAAAGTGATAATATTAAAATATTATCATTGTATGAGAATTGAATAAGAAATTGAAATAATAACCAAAGATTAAGGGATAAATTAATAAATAAATGGGATTTGTAAATGTGATTCATAATTGAATATGGAATTGAAAACATAATTAAAAAAAACTAAGAAACAAATTCGTAAACAAATGAGATTTGTAAATGTAAACAACAAACATGAATTATAGTGTGATTAATAATTAAAATAAGATAAAATTCCAAAAGTAATGTTTGAATATAAATTTAAAGGATTTGGAATTTGAAAATTTAGATTCCTTTGAATTTGAAAATGATTCTCAAAAAGTTGAGAAGATAATATATATTGAGAAATATTTTTGAATCGGATTTTAAATCTAGAGAGATTTGGAATTTAAAAATATTTGAAATGTTTTAAAAGAGATAAAAGCATTGAACTCTTTCGGTCGTTGGAAAATAACTTCGGTGATGACTGCAGCATCATCGATGTTCATTTTCGAGTTTCCAAGAGAGAAATTGCTGCCAAATTATTTTAAATTGGAATTATTTGCAAAAGATAAATTTGATTTTAGAAATGCAAGGAATTTTGAATATAGGTGATTTCAAAGGAAATTTTGAAATGTTAAAGATTGTTTAAACTCTGGAATCTTAACTAGAAATGTTTACGGCATATAATAAGTTTGATAACTTGTAAATTTGGAATTTGTTGAAATAAAATTCAACTTGAAAGATTTAAATTAAAGGAAGTAGGAAACAAAATAAGATAGTAGACTAATACAATGTACTGAATTAAAAAGAATTGGGAATGGAATATAGATAAGTTGGAAACTTAAAGAAGTGTAAAAATTTGAATGGAAATAAAATGTAATTGAACCCAGTAAAGAAAAGTAAAAATTTACTGGAAGTGAATTTATGGGAGGACAAATTTATTCAAATTTGTAAGTAAGTAAAATGAAAACTAAATACTGGAATTTAAATTTGAATTGTGTTAAATTATGTGAAATGGGAAAATTAGTCAGGTTGGAATAAATTAAACGAAGTATTGGAATTAAGATTTGTAAGTACAAATTGATTCAGGTGAGTAGGCACATGAGTTGAAAATTTGTATATTGGAATGATATTAAATGGAATTAAGGCCTTTCTTAACAAAATTCAAAAGAATGGTATGTAACTAGATTTAACTGGAGTTAAGTTAAATAAAATTGAAATGAAATGAATTTAGTTGAGTTATAGATAATATTGAATGGAATAAATTCTTAAATAAATAAATGTAAACTAAGTAAGTGTGAATTGGATTAAAATAAATTTGGTGTGAGTTGTAAACAAATCCAATTCAAGCATAAATTGAATGGCCTTATTATTAATAAATTCAATAATGAATTGTTGATGTGACTTAAAATTTAAAAATGGATAAAAGAATAAACTAATCGAATAAATTAGTAAAATGGTTGGGATTTGATTAAAGGAAAATCAAATCAAAGATTTAAATGGAGGTTGGTGGAACATAATAAACTTAAGTTATTGGGTGGAATAGTTTGAAGAAAATAAATAACTTAAGTAAAGTGCGAAATGGTTATTTAATATATTGGTTGTCGAGTTTAAATAAAATGGTTTGGAAATGAAGCTTGAGTTATAAATATAAATTCAACTTAGAATTGTAAGTGAATTAAATATGAATTAAAGTTGTAAGGAATTGGATTAAAATGAAAATGATTTGAGATGAAAATAAATCCAATTCGAGTATGAATAAATTAAAACGTAATGAACTGAAGTTATGAAATGGTAGTGAATTGAAGTAAATTAACTTAAGTTTAATATTAATAGGAGCATGGGATGATGTCGAGTATAACAAAATGGCTTTGAACAAAACCAATGTGTAACATTCCTGAATTTTAGCCGAGTTTAATTTGGCAATTTATTTAATTTTGAAATTAAATAGTGAATTTAATTGTGAATAAATCAGAAAATTCCCAGAGTAGGTAAAAGATATTAGATTATTAATTGATATTTTGAATTAGAAGCTATATTTTGAAGCTAATAATTTTTGAATAGGTATTTAAAATGGATTGGGTTGTGTTTATATATATATAAATAATAATTTGAAAATTTGAATTTGGAATTCAAATGTTAATAAATTGAAATTTAATTGGACTTAAAGAAATTTTATATTTGAAACAAAGAAAATATAATAAGTACGATTACATAAGGTTAAAATGAAAATTTTAAACAAGAATGTTTAATATCTTAAGTTTAAAAATATAAATATATTGAAAATAAAAATTTTATTTACTAACTTATAAATAATTGCTAGTATGTATAATTTAATTTTAACTATTTTACTTTAATTTGTATAAGTATAAATATATACATAAGGAAACGAAATAGATAAATATGTTTTATAAATTGAAATTAATAAGGGTTTAAACTATAAAATAATTTAGATAAAGTTTTTTTTACATAAATATACAAAGAAATTGACATTTGTGAGGAAAGGACAAAGAATTTATACAAGTGCAAAGCTTTTAAAATACATGACAACAAGTGTTAGCTTAACAAGTTGGCAAGTGGCATTTAACTCATTTTCTTTTAAATTAAAGTGTAAATAACATGCAAAGGAGTAAATATTAAAACTCTTCTTTCATATTCAAATCTGAAAAACAAAATCAAAAGAAATTTAAAACAGCCTCAAATCCAAAACAAGTTGAAAGATCTGGGAAACAAAGCAAACCTGAAAATCAATATAGAATCAGAAAATCAAAAGCAAGTCTAGAAATTCAAAGAGAATCAAAAAGCAAAATCTAGAAAAACAATTGAAGATTGCAGGGAAAACAAAACTCAAATCAAATACAAGGGTCAGGTTCTAAAGCATTTGCAACTCAGGTAATTTAAGTGAAAACCTTAATAAAAAATTAAATTTAAAGAAGTTTTTAAAGAAATTAAAACATAATTAACCCCATTATTTTTGACTTGAGAGAATATGATCAAAAAAATAAATAAAGAAAAGGGGCAGGACAATTTAAAAGGGGATTGCATGTTCCAGATTTTCAAAGCATCACAGTATGCTCTATTCTTCTTTGTTCCTTCAGGAAAAAGTGAGCAAAACTTCACACCCCTTATTTTTAAAATGCCTGGAGTTCTGAATTTAAATCTGTTGATTGAAGAAAAAAAATGTTAAAGTAGGTTGAAGAATTACTAGCATGTATACAAAAATGGATATGTATCTGTGCATGTTAGTTGAACAGGCAAATTTGCCTTAGTATTGTTTACAGGTTTCAAAAAAAACTATTAAAAATCCAAACTCTCTGGAAAATACTATGAGCAAATTCACTTAAACTTTCTCTTATCTGATTTTTGTATGCTATGAAAATGTGTTTGTCTTGCCCGCATGTCTGAATACATGAGTTGATATGTAGGGCTGTATGTATGTATAAATCCTGTTTTAGTTTACAGGTTTTGGAAATTTAGTTCAAAATCCTAATCTTCTTCCTTTGATCTCTTTTAACCTATGATGTTTTGGAGTAATTTGTTGGTTTTGATGCAACACAAATTTTAAAAATAAAAATAAGGGAAATTATTAAATAATTTATCTGGGAAATTGAAAATACAGTAAATGTATTAAGACATGAAGAAAATCAATAATTATGAATTCAAGTTTGGGTTTCAAATTCTGATTTGTAATGGGGAATGATAAATTTAGGTAATAAATTCAAAATTTTTAAACTTGGAAACATAGGTAAAATTAGAATTGAACAGTTTTCAAATTCCGGTCAATTCTTGGCAATCAACGATGAAATTGATAGCGTGCTTGAGGCTGGAGGTAGCAGGGGTAGTGGGGATCATCAGAAAAATGTTAGTAAATTTTTTGGTTGTTTGTGGCGTCGGGGCGACTCGATTGTAGGGTTTGGACCAGGGTTTTAGATAGGATTGGTATTCGATATACTACGTCGTCCTCAGGTTGATTCAGCCGATCGCACCAGGGGAAGTAGTTGCGTGGATCATCGGGGAAGCTTTGGGCGGAAGCGCGTGGGCTCCGGTGACGTCATGCGGTGGGACGAGGCAAAATTTAGCGATCGAATGGGTTTGGGAAGAAAAGAATTGGCCTTGAATTCGCTCAATTTCGACTCATTGATGGTTTCGTATCGTGGATCGCTCGAAACGATTAGGATGGTCGTCGATGACCTGAGAGCAATCGTGAGGTGGATCGGAGGTAGCCAGAATGTCGTGCACCGTGCACGCGTGGTTTGGGTGTATCAATAGATTGCGGAGAAGAAGAATGATGGAAGAAGAAGAAGTCTCGTGTTCAAGCACGAGGGAACAGCAATTCGACTCGAAGTCGAACTCGAGTAGGATTTTTGTGTTAAGAAAAATACTTAGAAAATTTTGGGCACTCGGGTCAATTTCTGGAAAAGCTCGAAGTTGAGCTCGAGTATGTGGGAGTTTAGCTCGGGTTTTCACCCGGGTTATTTGTGTTACTCGTGTTAAAATGTCCAAGTTTTGAACTATATTACATTAGTAAAAAAAAAATTCTAAAAATTGTTTCTTTATAAATGATGATTTTATTACTAAGATAAAAAATAAATTTGAGTTTTTTTGAAATAAAAAGATTAAAAACAATTAAGTTTTAAACTTATATTTTAATAAGTTATTTTAAATGAAACTGAATAAGTGATTTAAAAATAAAAATCAAATGTTTTCAATTTTTAACTTAAAAGTAAGTTAATTCATATCGTTAATGATAGTCAAGTAATTAATGATTAGTAATTAAGATTAATTTATTAATAATTAAGAAAAATTATTATAAATGATGTTTTAAATGGTTGAGTAACTTTCAAATTTAAGTTAACATATTCGTAAAAAGGAAAATTATTAGTTGAAGTGAATTACTTAATGAAAGTAATTAAAGCAATTGATTAATAATTCAAGCCAATTAGTCAGGAGATTAATGAATGATTAAATAAAAAATTAATAATTACTTAGTTAAAGAGATTAAAGGTAGATAATTAAAGGCTAAAGTTTGATTAGTCAAATATTAGGGGTTAATTACTTTGAAGTATAAGTACTTATGTGGTTAATCCATTATGGTGGTTTAAATTAAGAATAACCAATTAAGGTTAATTAATTGGAATTAAGATTAAATTAATTACAATCAAGGATTAATTAATTAAGTAATTAATTAAAGTTTTGATTGATTAAAAGATCATTTATTAATCTTAAGGTAATTGATTTATGTAGCTAATAAAAGGGCAATTAATTAATGTTTTAAATAATTAAGATAATTAATTAACGATAATTAATTAAAAGTTAATTTATTTAATAAATAATTAATTAAGAGGTAATTACTTAATAATTAAAGGACAATTAATTTATGTAATTAATTAAAGATAAATTGATTACTTAATGAAGGTGATTAAGATTGAATCAATTGTAATCAATGATAATTGATCATTGATTGAAGAAAATTTATGAAAGTAATTATGTGGTTAATTAATTTAACCCACATAATTTATTCATCTTAATTGAAGATGTTTGATTTTTATTGAATGCTGTGTATGAATTGATATATTTGATATTGCGATGTGATGCTATGTAATGCTTTGTGCCAAGCTTTTATATCTATGATGAATATATTGTTATATGAATATACAAAACCCTTTGGACCCGTTAAATTACATTTGAAATTCGATGCGACAGGGAGTCGAATTCCAGTTGGTTATCCGAAACCCACATCGAATTGTAATAATGAATCCTTTGATTGATAAATTTATTTTATCTGTGATCTGTGAATGAAGATAAGCATCGATATATCTGTGATGATTGTTATTGCACTATTGTGTGTAAACCCCTGGACCACACTTATACACACAAATATTAATTGCACGTGGAAATCGGTTAAGTCACGGATTTTTAAATAGTTTTGAATTTTAATTTTTAATTCAAATGGTTTTAGAAATATATTTGATTTAAAATGAAAGGCTTTTGGAAACAAGTGTTTTAAAAATGAAAGTTTTTTTTTGAGTAACTTAATAAAGATTTGAAAGTTAAATAATCTGATTTAAATTGGAATTCAATAACTGAAATTGAATTCTAGATTGGGTATTTATAATTTAAAAACGATATATAAGTTTATATGGGTTTCAAACCATTTTTTTAATAACTGTTGTAGGGATTTGAATTAGCCTCAAAAAGTTAACTTGTATAAATAAAAATCGGATTTTCCGAAATAAAAAAAATTTGTTTTCAAACAATAAAAGCTCTTATATGATTAATGAACTACCAATTTATATTAAAAGGATTTTCAAGTTTGAATTTAAAATGATTTTCCTAATTATGGAAGAATCTTTGGAAACGAGTTTTGAAAGCTATAAGTTGTATCTTGATTTAAAGATTTAACGAGTTAATCCAATTTGAAATGAGATTGTCTTGAAAAGCTATGAATGAACTTTTGTTTAAAAGATTGATGAATCTTGTTTTAAATTGAAAGGGGTCTTAAAAGAAAATAAATCTTTTGTTTAAAAGATTTAAAATGTGGAAATTGTTTAAACCATTGAAAGGTTTTTGGAAGTGAATCTTTTTGGTTAAAAAGATTTATAAATGGTAATTTGTTTAACCATTTGAAAGAAAAGTTTTGGGTTTTAAAGTTGTGACTTAACTGAAATCCCATATCCATATGCTTTTAAATATTGCGCTCACTATTCGGTTTAGCCGGAAGAGGACCTTGTGTCATATAACACATTCCGAATAGTGATACGACGTTATGGATAGCATTTGAAGATCGGTGGTGAAGACCGGGTATTTGCGAGAACGATAGGATGACTTATCGATTGTCTCTGCACCGAGTAGCTATGGTATAGAGATTCTCTAAGTGATGGGAAGTGCGATCGGGATTGTGAATTCCCGGATTTGCAACGGCTTCTTCGGAAGTGCCTTCGGTTCTGTTCGAACCCGGAGCAGACTTGTATGGATGTGTGTCTGACACTACACTTTGAGATGTAAAACCAGTTTCTATCAAATACATTTCTGTTTGGTGGCAGAGATTTATTCTCTTAGCTTAACACCCTTCTCTGAGACGTACGAGCTAAGAGGTTATGTAATTGATGGTTACCAGTAATACATTCCCAATTTGGTAATCTGGCATACGAAGTGCTGCTGAAAATTTGTTGATCAAAGCATGGCTTTTGTAAAAAGCTTAGCTTTGTGGATGAGACTTCGTCGAACTTCACAACCCGGAATGGTCGAAACAGGAAGAATGCAGCAAGGTTCTTTGGAGGTAGCGCCTCCTGAAGGGTATGTTCATTTCCTTCTGGATAGAGGTGATATCATGGTATGGAGCCCAGATATTTAACCTATGTGGTTACTGCAAATACATTACTTTGTGGTTGTTGGTATCGAGCGCTCGGATAAAGGTTGGTTACGACCAGGGGATGGCATACTCGTGTAGTAGTTACCTAGTTACAGAGGTAACCCGACCTTGTGTTGGCAGAGATCCGGTTAGATTCTCGGGGTGTCCCTCCAGAGGCGTACCCATGTGGCCCAGTAAGTTCCTTAGCCTGACCATTTGTTGGAAATCCAAAGAAACAATATGTGCCCTTTACGATTTCAATTGTATAGCTTGCCACCTCAGGTGGTGGCTATAGCTGGCATAATATAATGGTACCTATACTGGTTACGATTAATATTATATTTTCTAAAGGTTTTTCTGCACTATGCACTAATAATAATATCAAATTGTTTTCGCGCATCAAGCATATTTTACTATCATAAGGAGAAATCTTCCCCAAGTCTGCGTTTGCATTGTGTGTATGGCGGGAGGCCTTATGGTAGTTTCATTTTCCAAAAGCATTGTGGATTTCAAAATTTAAATTCATTTGTTTGTTTTTAAAGATAAACTATTTTGTTTGCTCATACCAGTCCCATGACTGACCCGGAGTTTATTGTTCCTTTCCTAAACTCTGGGTGCCAACTATTTTCCACACGGGCAGTCTAGAGTTGGGTTTTTCAGATTGTAGATAGTAGATACCGATTCGGTAGCTTCTAGCTTTCTCTTGGTATTCTTTGGAGGTCTTGGATATTGGAGTCTTTGGTCGGACGAGACTTGCTTACCTGGGTGAAACGAGATGGTGGTTCGAGCTTGTGATTTTGGAGTTGGCTTTGGAGCATTGGATTTGAGTTGCAGTTGCTGTTTGGAGTTTTGGTTCCGCTGCTTGTTCATTTAGTTTTCCGCTGTAGCATTTCTACCTTGTATCTCTGATATTGATTTATACTGTATCATTGTTGTATCGAATGTTGTATATCAATGATATTCATTTCTTTTTATTCCGCTATGTTGTTTTACTTAATTGTGTTATAAGCTCCGGCGACTCGGATTTGAACGGTCGAATCTGCGGCATTCGAGTACGATGTAAAAGTATGGATGTCGATTTTCGAACGTGAAAAATCTGTATCGTTACATTTGGTATCAGAGCTGAAGGTTGAAACTTTAGCTTAGGAGTATAACACATTAAGTAACTCATTAGAGATGGGGTGGAGTATACCCTAGAATGAGTAATCCCTAAGATATCCGTTCGAATGCCTCAGTAAATTCCCTTACTATCCATTGATAGTGAGTATGAGTGCAAGAAGAAGATGAGATAGGGGATAGGAGAGTACCACTATAAATGGTCGATACCCTGTGACAGTGGAAACAATTTTCTCTATTAATCTTCTTTGATTCATCTTTTCAATTCTTTGATGATTCCTGGCAGTTTCAGGAAGAAGTTCTAATATATTTGCATGGGACACAAACTCCAGATGGGTTAGAATTGATTGTTTGGATAAATTGTTTGCTTTGGTTGCTATGGTTGATAGATATATTCTGGTTGTTTAAACTAAAAGTTTTGGATTGTGTCCATATACCTGTTTATTCGGTTGGGTCCCTGTATATTCTACGAATGGTTGGTTATCTTTCGAAACAATCGATGCCCTGTATATTCGTAGTTTTGGTGACCCGAATGTCCTGTATTGTATGAGTTCGTTCTCATAATTATAAGTGATATTCTGATTTGGGAAGCCAAATGCAGAATAATTATTCAGTTTGATCGAGTAATTCATCTCTCTATCTATCATCTGCTCTTGGTTATCTCCCTTACAAATTCCGAGGATGAAATTTTCTTAAGGGGGGAATCTGTAACATTCCTGAATTTTAGCCGAGTTTAATTTGGAAATTTATTTAATTTTGAAATTAAATAGTGAATTTAATTGTGAATAAATCAGAAAATTCCCAGAGTAGGTAAAAGATTTTAGATTATTAATAGATATTTTGAATTAGAAGCTATATTTTGAAGCTAATAATTTTTGAATAGCTATTTAAAATGGATTGGGTTGTATTTATATATATATGAATAATAATTTGAAAATTTGAATTTGGAATTCAAATGTTAATAAATTGAAATTTAATTGGACTTAAAGAAATTTTATATTTGAAACAAACAAAATATAATAAGTACGATTACATAAGGTTAAAATGAAAATTTTAAATAAGTATGTTTAATATCTTAAGTTTAAAAATATAAATATATTGAAAATAAATTTTTTATTTACGAACTTATAAATAATTGCTAGTATGTATAATTTAATTTCAAACTATTTTACTTTAATTTGTATAAGTATAAATATATACATAAGGAAATGAAATAGATAAATATGTTTTATAAATTGAATTTAATAAGGGTTTAAACTATAAAATAGTTTAGATAAAGTTTTTTTTTCATAAATATACAAAGAAATTGACATTTGTGAGGAAAGGACAAAGAATTTATACAAGTGTAAAGCTTTTAAAATACATGACAACAAGTGTTAGCTTAACAAGTTGGCAAGTGGCATTTAACTCATTTTCTTTTAAATTAAAGTGTAAATAACATGCAAAGGAGTAAATATTAAAACTCTTCTTTCATATTCAAATCTGAAAGAAAAAAATTCAAAAGAAATTTAAAACAGTCTCAAATCCAAAACAAGTTGAAAGATCTAGGAAACAAAGCAAACCTGAAAATCAATATGGAGTCAGAAAATCAAAACAAGTCTGGAAATTCAACGAGGAATCAAAAAGCAAAATCTGGAAAAACAATTGAAGATTGCAGGGAAAACAAAACTCAAATCAAATACAAGGGTCAGGTTCTAAAGCATTTACAACTCAGGTAATTTAAGTGAAAACCTTAATAAAAATTTAAATTTAAATAAGTTTTTGAAGAAATTAAAACATAATTAACCACATTATTTTTGACCTGAGGGAATACGATCAAAAAAAATAAAGAAAAGGGGCAGGACAGTTTAAAAGGGGATTGCATATTCCAGATTTTCAAAGCATCACAGCATGCTCTGTTCTTCTTTGTTCCTTCAGGAAAAAGGTGAGCAAACCTTCACACCCCCTTATTTTTAAAATGCTTGGAGTTCTGAATTTAAATCTGTTGATTGAAGAAAAAAAATGTTAAATTTGGTTGAAGAATTACTTGC
Source organism: Allium cepa (assembly GCA_030765085.1). Lineage (NCBI taxonomy): Eukaryota > Viridiplantae > Streptophyta > Magnoliopsida > Asparagales > Amaryllidaceae > Allium > Allium cepa. The sequence goes on along the minus strand of CM060941.1, from coordinate 205,912,064 downwards.
ATGTATAAAAAAATGGATATGTATCTGCGCATGTTAGTTGAACAGGCAAATTTGCCTTAGTATTGTTTACAGGTTTCAAAAAAAATATAAAAAATCCAAACTCTCTGGAAAATACTGTGAGCAAACTCACTTAAACTTGTCTCTTATCTGATTTTTGTGTGCTATGAAAATGTGTTTGTCTTGCCTGCATGTCTGAATACATGAATTGATATGTAGGGCTGTATGTATGTATAAATCCTGTTTTAGTTTACAGGTTTTGGAAATTTATTTCAAAATCCTAATCTTCTTCCTTTGATCACTTTTAACCTATGATGTTTTAGAGGAATTTGTTGGTTTTGATGCAACACAAATTTTAAAAATAAAAATAAGGGAAATTATTAAATAATTTATCTGGGAAGTTGAAAATACAGTAAATGTATTAAGACAGGAAGAAAATCAATAATTATGAATTCAAGTTTGGGTTTCAAATTCTGATTTGTAATGGGGAAAGATAAATTTAGGTAATAAATTCAAAAATTTTAAACTTGGAAACATTGGTAAAATTCGAATTGAATAGTTTTCAAATTCCGGTCAATTCTTGGCAATCAACGATGAAATTAATAGCGTGCTTGAGGCTGGAGGTAGCAGGGGTAGTGGGGATCATCAGAAAAATGTTTGTAAATTTTCTGGTTGTTTATGGCGTCGGGGCGACTCGATTGTAGGGTTTGGACCAGGGTTTTAGATAGGATTGGTATTCGATATACTACGTTGTCCTCAGGTTGATTCAGCCGATCGCGCCAGGGGAATTAGTTGCGTGGATCATCAGGGAAGCTTTGGACGGAAGCGCGTGGTCTCCAGTGACGTCATGTGGTGGGACAAGGCGAAGTTTGGCGATCAAATGAGTTTGGGAAGAAAAGAATTGGCCTTGAATTCGCTCGATTTCTACTCAGTGATGGTTTCGTATCGTGGATCACTCGATGATTAGGATGGTCGTCGATGACCTGATAGCAATCGTGAGGTGGGTCGGAGGTAGCCAGAACATCGTGCACCGTGCACGCGTGGTTTGGGTGTTTCAGTAGATTGGGGAGAAGAAGAATGATGGAAGAAGAAGAAGTCTCGTGTTCAAGCACGAGGGAATAGTAATTCGACTCGAAGTCGAACTCGAGTAGGATTTTGGTGTTAAGCAAAATACTTAGTAAAATTTAAAAATCTAAAATTTTGGGTACTCGGGTCGATTTCTGGAAAAGCTCGAAGTTGAGCTCGAGTATGTGGGAGTTTAGCTCGGGTTTTCACTCGGCTTATTTGGGTTACTCGTGTTCAAATGTCCAAGTTTTGAACTATAGTAGATTAGTAAAAAAATAAATTTCTAAAAATTGTTTCTTTATAAATGATGATTTTATTACTAAGATAAAAGGTATAAATTTGATTTTTTTTGAAATAAAAAGATTAAAACAATTAAGTTTTAAACTTATATTTTAATAAGTTTTTTAAATGAAACTGGATAAGTGATTTAAAAATAAAAATCAAATGTTTTAAATTTTTAACTTAAAAGTAAGTTAATTCATATCGTTAATGATAGTCAAGTAATTAATGATTAGTAATTACGATTAATTTATTAATAATTAAGAAAAATTATTATAAATGATGTTTTAAATGGTTGAGTAACTTTCAAAGTTAAGTTAACATATTCGTAAAAAGGAAAATTATTAGTTGAGGTGAATTACTTAATGAAAGTAATTAAAGCAATTGACTAATAATTCAAGCCAATTAGTCAGGGGATTAATGAATAATTAAATAAAAAACTAATAATTACTTAGTGAAAGAGATTAAAGGTAGATAATTAAAGGCTAAAGTTTGATTAATCAAATATTAGGGGTTAGTTACTTTGAAGTATAAGTAATTATGTGGTTAATCCATTATGGTGGTTTAAATTAAGAATAACCAATCAAGGATAATTAATTGGAATTAAGATTAAATTAATTACAATCAAGGATTAATTAATTAAGTAAAGTTTTGATTGATTAAAAGATCATTTATTAATCTTAAGGTAATTGATTTATGTAGCAAATACAAGGGCAATTAATTAATGTTTTAAATAATTAAAATAATTAATTAAGGATAATTAATTAAAAGCTAATTTATTTAATAAATAAGTAATTAAGAGGTAATTACTAAATAATTAAAGGACAATTACTTTATGTAATTTATTAAAGATAAATTGATTACTTGATGAAGGTGATTAAGATTGAATCAATTGTAATCAATGATATTGATCATTGATTGAAGAAAAATTATGAAAGTAATTATGTGGTAATTAATTTAACCCACACAATTTATTCATCTTAATTGAAGATGTTTGATTTTTATTGAATGTTGCGCATGGATTGATATATTTGATATTGTGATGTGATGCTATGTAATGCTTTGTGCCAAGCTTTTATATCTGTGATGAATATATTGTTATATGAATATTCAAAACCCTTTGGACCCATTAAACGACATTTGAAATTCGATGCGACAGGGAGTCGGATTCCAGTTGGTTATCCGAAACCCACATCGAATTGTAATAATGAATCCTTGTGATTGATAAATTTATTTTATCTGTGATTTGTGAATGAAGATAAGCATTATGAGTTATACTGCTTATCGATGTATCTATGATGATTGTTATTGCACTATTGTGTGTAAACCCTTGGGCCACACTTATACACACACAAATATTAATTGCACGTGGAAATCGGTTAAGTCACAGATTTTTAAATAGTTTTGAATTTGAATTTTTAATTCAAATGGTTTTAGAAATAGATTTGATTTAAAGTGAAAGGCTTTTGAAAACAAGTGTTTTGAAAATGAAATTTTTTTTGAGTAACTTAATAAAGATTTGAAAGTTGAATAATCTGATTTAAATTGAAATTCAATATCTGAAATTGAATTCTAGATTGGGTATTTATAATTTAAAAACAATATATATAAGTTTATATGGGTTTCAAACCATTTTTGTAATAACTGTTGTGGGGATTTGAATTAGCCTCAAAAATGTTAACTTGTATAAATAAAAATCGGATTTTTTGAAATAAAAACAATTTGTTTTCAAACAATAAAAGCTCTCATATAATTAATGAACTACCAATTTATATTAAAAGGATTTTCAAGTTTGAATTTAAAATGATTTTCCAAATTATGGAAGAATCTTTGGAAATGAGTTTTGAAAGCTATAAGTTGAATCTTGATTTAAAGATTTAACGAGTTAATCCAATTTGAAATGAAATTGTCTTGAGAAGCTATGAATGAACTTTTGTTTAAAAGATTGATGAATCTTGTTTTAAATTGAAAGGGGTCTTAAAAGAAAATAAATCTTTTGTTTAAAAGATTTAAAATGTGGAAATTGTTTAAACCATTGAAAGGTTTCTGGAAGTGAATCTTTTTGGTTAAAAAGATTTATAAATGGTAATTCGTTTAACCATTTGAAAGAAAAATTTTGGGTTTTAAAGTTGTGACTTAACTAAAATCCCATATCCATACGCTTTTAAATATTACGCTCACTATTCGGTTTAGCCGGGAGAGGACCTTGTGTCATATAACCCATTCCAAATAGTGATACGACGTTATGGGGAGCATTTGAAGACTGGTGGTGAAGACCGGGTATTTGCGAGAATGATAGGATGGCCTATCGATTGTCTCTGCACCGAGTAGCTATGGTATAGAGATTCCCTAAATGATGGGAAGTGCGATCGGGATTGTGAATTCTCGGATTTGCAACGGCTTCTTCGGAAGTGCCTTCGGTTCTGTTCGAACCCGGAACAGACTTGTATGGTTGTGTGTCTGACACTACACTTTGAGATGTAAAACCAGCTTCTATCAAATACATTTCTGTTTGGTGGCGGAGATTTATTCTCTTAGCTTAACACACTTCTCTGAGACGTACGAGCTCAGAGGTTATGTAATTGATGGTTACCAGTAATACATTCCCAATTTGGTAATGTGGCATACGAGGTGCTGCTGATAATTTGTTGATCAAAGCATGGCTTTTGTAAAAAAGCATAGCTTTGTGGATGAGACTTCGTCGAACTTCACAACCCGGAATGGTCGAAACAGGAAGAATGTAGCAATGTTATTTGGAGGTAGCGCCTCCTGAGGGTATGTTCATTTCCTTCTGGATAGAGGTGATATCATGGTATGGAGCCCAGATATTTAACCTATGTGGTTACTGCAAATACGTTACTTTGTGGTTGTTGGTATCGAGCGCTCGGATAAAGGTTGGTTACGACCGGAGGATGGCATACTCGTGTAGTAGTTACCTAGTTACAGAGGCAACCCAGCCTTGTGTTGGCAGAGATCCGGTTATGTTCTCGGGGCGTCCCTCCAGAGGTGTACCCATGTGGCCCAGGAAGTTCCTTAGCCCGACCATTTGTTGGAAATCCAAAGAAACAATACGCGCCCTTTACGATTTCAATTGTATAACCTGCCACCTCAGGTGGTAGCTATAGCTGGCATAATATAATGGTACCTATGCTGGTTAAGATTAATATTATATTTTCAAAAGGTTTTTCTACACTATGCACTAATAATAATATCAAATTGTTTTCACGTATCAAGCATATTTGACTATCATAAGGAGAAATCTTCCCCAAGTCTGCGTTTGCATTGTGTGTGTGGCGGGAGGCCTTATGGTAGTTTCATTTTCCAAAAGCATTGCAGATTTTAAAATTTAAATTCTTTTGTTTTTTTTTTAAAGATAAACTGTTTTGCTTGCTCATACCAGTCCCATGACTGACCCGGAGTTTATTGTTCCTTTCCTAAACTCTAGGTGCCCACTATTTTCCACACGGGCAGTCTAGAGTTGGGTTTTTCAGATAGTAGATATCGACTCGGTAGCTTCTAGCTTTCTCTTGGTATTCTTTGGAGGTCTTGGATATTGGAGTCTTTGGTCGGACGAGACTTGCTTACCTAGGTGAAACAAGATGGTGGTTCGAGCTTGTGATTTTGGAGTTGGCTTTGGAGCATGAGATTTGAGTTACAGTTGCTGTTTGGAGTTTTGGTTCCGCTGCTTGTTCATTTAGTTTTCCGCTGTAGCATTTCTACCTTGTATCTCTGATATTGATTTATATTGTATCATTGTTGTATCGAATGTTGTATATCAATGATATTCATTTCTTTTTCTTCCGCTATGTTGTTTTACTTAATTGTGTTATAAGCTCCGACGACTCGGATTTGAACAGTCGAATCTGCGGCATTCGAGTACGATGTAAAAGTATGGATGTGATTTTCGAACGCGGAAAATCCGTATCGTTACACAATGTGAAACGGGATGGAATGCAGCTATATGGTTTGTAAATGAGTTAGTTTGGAATGGAATTTATATACATTGAGTTGGAACCAATTTAAATTGGTTAAAAATCTTGTGTAATTATTTATTCACATTAATATTGTCGAACTGCATAAGAAAATGGATCGTGTGATGTAAACGAGATTAGATAAAATCCTATGAGTTAGTAGAAGAGAAATAGGATGATTTTGAAACCAATTGGAATGAATATGAGTTTTTTTTACTTAGAATGAATTAAATATAAGCGAGTAAGTGTAAACCACTTAAACTGAATGGAATGGTTTGAGAATTGGTTGTAAACAATGGTAATAAATGTCGGAACCTTATATGTTCTTATGGAAATTATATAACGTTCACTATATCTGAAATTTATGTGTTAGCTATTGCAAGTAAGTGAAATGTTAATAAATTGCATATATTTAGTACTTATATGTTTGAACTGAGTAAGTACAGGTACCGGGAAGCCGTTTGGCTGGATTTGGACGCGCTAAATGCTAAAATAATACGCCGCTTGCTTAAAAATGCTTAATAAAGGTACGCCTACGCAATAAAAGTAAGAAATGTGAACTGTTTTTGGTTTTTCCGACCGTGTTGGTAGATGTATATATATTTATATCTCTTGTCAAATTGCAAAAGCTCCTCCGTGCAAAGGAGACTCTGCCAAAAAAATTCGAAAATTTTGGGAGTTAGAAAAAAATTTGAAATGTTTGAAAATTTTTGTTAGTGATAAAACGATTATAAATTGGAAATTGAAATATATTAGGGAATGAAACTAATTTAAAATAATGATATGAATCAGTATAAATGGGAGATAAAATTCAATAATCAGAGTTGAAGCTAAATTGAATTCATATGAAAATGGAAGAACAAATTTGAATAGAAGTAGATATAAACTAAAGTGGTGAAGTGAAAATAAATAAAGAAACATATAAAATGCCTATACTAAACTTAAGAAACGAATGGTGAATTCTTAATTGGAAATCAATATTACAAATATATTCTAAGTTAATATTTGAATGAATAAATATTGACATTTTGTAAGGAAGTCGATAAAATGTTTATGAATACTGTGATTGGATATTATTGCTATGTATGATATACAGGTATTATAAAGGAAAAAGAAATTGATTTTGATTTCAGAAGATAAATTTGAATTGCTCGACAAAAAGGTATGTGTTTAAATTTCTGTATGAAATTTGATTGGGTTTTTGATCTAGCCACTTGGCCTTTTGTTTTCTTTTGGAATATGGGGGCCCGTGGAGGCATTTTGTAGTTGTACCGAGCTAGCCGCGCAAAGGAGATGCTGGCAAAAAATTTCGAAAATTTAGGGAGTTAGAAAATTTTTGAGAAAATTTGAAAATTTAAACTTGGTTTGTATTATAATTTGAATGATTGAATAAATGAAGTTGTTTGAAAACTATGGGGAAGTTGAGAAGTTAGTAAGAATGATAATCAGTCTTTTATAAAAGATAGTTGGTAGGATGTTGAATTGTTGGTTTTGGGAAAAAGTAAACGGGTATTGGACCATTCTTCCTAACTAGTAATTTCGGGGACAAAATTCTTTTAAGGGGGAAGGAATGTGACGACCCGAAATTTTTAAGCAATTTAAATTGGAATATTTAATTGATTTGAAATATTTAAAAAGTTAATTTTTAACTTGAATTCAAATATCACCATTTATTCGGTAATTTAATTATTAAATTAAATAATTTGAAGTTGGGTAAAATGTTGAATCTGGAGTTTTAAGCCTGTTGAAAATAATTTGAAGGCTTATAAAATTTATATTGATAATACTAAGGATAATAAAAGTTTTAAAATTGAATTTAACACTGATTTGTTCATTTTTAAAAATATATTATTTAAATTGATATTTAAAAATAGCTTTCCGAGGCACAATCTCGGAATTCGACAAAACCAATTCCATTGGATCCGTAATATTACATTATTAGAGGATTTCAATTTTCGTAGCATTCAGAGTTGTTGTGTGAGCGTACGATGTATAAACACGCTGAAAATTTAAATTGAATAATTTTATCGGTCAAACTTTCAGTCGTATTCTTTCACATCTAACTTTTTTCTTTCTCTTCTGTCACTGTAGCAAGGCAAGCTTCTCGAACAAGGTATCTTTCTCTTTTTTTATTATCTGCCGAGCCTTCTTTCTCATTTCTCGTTCAAGAATAATTATGGCCGAGCAAATTAACTTTCCCAAATCTTTTTCCTCCAAATCAGTTCGTTCAAACCATTTAAAAAACAAAAAAAATAAAAATAAATGGCAGACAAAGAATCGCGAAATTCCTTTTTCGTTTTCCCTTCTATTCGAAACCGAGTCAAATCTCAACCTTGTCGTGATTGTTTTTAGAACTCGATGCGCATGCGCGTTGGAGAAGTTATGGGATGGCAAGGCAGGAGGCTAGCCGCGATGTCGAGGAGGTCAGGTTCAAGCCGTGTTCTGGCGACGAGATGAATTCGAGCTGTAGCCTTGGGGTCTCGAGTTTTTAGGCGTCGCAATCGAGATTGGTTGGTTTCGAAGTGGGGGCGATGTGGTGGAGTAGGGGTTACAATGGTGGCTGTTGATGATCGTAGGCTGGCTTTGTGGTTTCGATGTTTACTGTTGTCATCGTGAGTTGAATTCTGTTGCAGTTCGAAATTGGGTTGGTCGCGATGCCAAGGCGAGTTAGCATAGATCTGGGGTTCGGTAGAAGATGTCGATGGCGGCGAGATTTGGTTGAGATGGTGGTTTGGGATTCACGTCTGAGGGTCGACGAGCTGAGGTTTGATTTCTTTTTTTTTCTTCTGATATTGATTTAAACTCGGTTGTTGCTATTACTTAATCAAATTTTAGTTCAAAAAAACAAAAGAGAGGAAAATAAGAATGAATAAATAAATGAATATTACTAGTTATATTTTTCATATATATATATATATATATATATAGTTGTTTTTAAAATAGTAAAGGACAAATTAGTTTTAAATTAAATTATTTGCATAAATCAAATCAGTAGTCTAATTAAATTACTAGTTAATCAAATTATTAAGTGGCAATTAATAGTTCGATTTATTTTGAATATTAATAAATCGTGTAAATGTTTACACAACGTTTGAAAACGTGAAGAAATCAAGCTGGTGGATGGACTACAAAATTAAGTAAAAGGTGAGCTAATCTCACTCAGCTGAATTTTAATTTTAATTTAAATGGTTAAGTTTAAATAATTGATGATTGATTGGATTTGGTGTGTTATATTATATATAGCAGTATATAGTATATCCTGGAATGTTTGATTTCCCGCATTATATAGCGGATGAGACCCTATGCGCCGCATAATAGCGGACGATTTATATTAATCCCATATATCGCGATATTCCACCTCGAAGTGGAATTGGTATTTATGTTGTGCTAACGTCTGTGGATGCAGGGAAAACATGTTGGAGGGATCCAACTGGATTCCTCAACATTTTTTTAATTTTTTTTAATATTCTCTGTTGTGATTATTTGATATTATATGATGAATTATATTGGAATATTGAATGATATGGTTTGATTGAATATATTTGGGTATAATAAGTTACCAAAAATATATAAATTGGATTTTGGAAAGAAAATAAAAGAAGTGAATTTGTAAGCGAAATAATTATAGAAAATTTGAATAAATTAAGAATGAATTGAAAAGAAATGGAAGTGATATTAAAATACTAATAAATGACTTCGAGTATGAAAAGAAAAAAAGGATTTTGAATAAACAGAAACTAATGAATTGTAAAATTAAGTGACATTATCTTAAAGGAATAAAGAATTATTTTAAAATTTAAAGTTTAAATTTATTTAACAGGATTAAGAAGCAATTTGAGAAATCTAAAATTGGTATTTTCAGTTAAAAGTATTTTAAATCATAGTTAAGGAATAAAATCTGAAATTAATGGATTTTGGAATAAAAGGGAGTAAATTGGAAATCAATTTGGAAATTGATTCAAGTGTTTGAAATTGGAAATTTAAAGAAGAATGTGAAGAAAAGTATATTTCCCTAGATAGCCAAGTACGGTTTCAAAGTAAATTTTAAATATAAGTTAAGGGCTTTAATGTTGTTTTAAAAAGGCATGTTTTAGAAAATTTATTAATTCTAAATGTTCAAATTTCTTAAGTAAATATTTTTCAAATCTATTATCGTAGTAATTATTTAAAAGTGACTTGGTATTTTGTTTTAAAAAAGAAAATTTAGTTTTATATTGTATAAAGCAACCTCATTTTCAAATATTCCTATAGTATATATTTTTAATAAAGTATTGAAGTTGTTTTACTTTAAATATTCTTGAAGTATATATATATTAAATAAGTATTAAAATAATTTTGAATTTAAATGTTTTAAAGGATAATTTATAATAAAGTGTTTTTAAATTATTTTAAAAATCTAAAGTTTTTTGCTTAGTGATTTCAATGGAAATAGAAAATATTTGGGAAATTTATTCTGTAAAAGGAAGATAGTTTGAAACTATTTTCAAAAGGGTTTGAAAGTGAAAATACATCTTGTGAAGATATTTTTGGGATTAATAAATAATCTGAGAAAATTACTTATTGTCTGGTGATTGTTGTGAATGTTATTGATATTAAACAACCGACTATCAATATTGGCCAAATGCGCTGATCGTTTCGAAGAGACCGGGATCGAGATTTATTTCTCGAAAACCACTTCGATCTGGTTTGTACGTTTTCGTGGAAAACGAGTTTGGATTCGAAGATGGAGAGGTGAGGTGCAAGAGCTAGTCGCTACTAATCCTGAGGATATTTCCAAAATGGATGTAGTAGGAATATGCCTTCGGTTCCGTTCGAACCCGGGACGGACTTGTATGGATGAATGCTTTCGGAACATCGTCAGGTGGACGATGGACATTCTAAGAGATATGTTCTAAAAGGTAACGCTTAGCCTCCAGCCTCATCAACCGGGAATGACTGAAAATCAGGGGTTATGCAGCAAGGCTTGGTGGACAGCACCCATTTTCGGGTAAGGTCATCCCTGTCTAGATGCCCCTTTTTATTTCGGCTTAGTGGTGCGGTTGCTGATCCCAACCGTGGGGTGATCTTACTCGGGGTTATCCAGTAAGGGATACTCTGGGCCTTGTGTTGCAGGGGAGTTAGGGTGGCTCCTCGGTACACTGATCTAGACCAGGTACTGTGAAAGGTGGTACCCCAATGCCTAGTCATTAGTTGAAAATCCATTCTCCCTACGAGCCTTTTACGAGTTTTGTTTGTATTACCCACTCTATGGCTAGTAGCTGGAATTTAATGAATGTAATAATTTCGGCTATTTGAATAAGTATTTGTATATAGACCCTATTATAATATCAGAGGATTTTATATAAAGCTGTTTTAGCTATCGTAAGGTAAAAACCCGACACGTTTATTTGTGGCGTGGTCTTACGAGATGCTTTTGATTTTCAAAGGATTTTGAAACTTTAATAATCAATTTGAGTGTGATTTTCTTACGCAGGTATTCCAGACTGACTCGGGTGTTATTTAACTATAATGCTCGGGTCAGACCGAGTATTATAGGATACAGGATATGATGCTGTGGAGATCAGAAGACGAGCTGGATGGAGATACGTACTTGCGTACTTGATTATTATTTCACTGTGTATCCAGTTGTATGTTATTGATGTTGTACTCTGATGATGTAATATATAAAAGATAAAATTTTCTTTGTGTAAAGATCATTGAATATCTGTTATATTTTATTCCGCTGCGTTGGTTAGATTCTGTTGTTGTTTTCTGTTTTCTCTTCTTCTACCTCTTCTTCTTTTCCCAAATGGTTCGTATTTCTGTTCAACTTGAGTTGATTGACAAGAATAGTGTTGACTCAAGGGGTACGGATTTGCGGGCCGTTACAGACAAGATGCGGTAATGTTAGAGTATCCACAATATCAGAGGCACATGAATATGAAACAAAATCAACATAGATTTCAAAATCAACTTTCTAATTACATTTCAAATCCATATTTCATATTCAGTTACATAATCCTAAAACTATTCTCAGGTTTGGATCAAATATAATTATTACAAATTACGCCAGGAGTGACATATAAAGATGCCCCCTTAGATGATCAGAGTACAAGATAGACATGTCCATCATAAATACATCACAATGGGAAACTAAATAGCTCCTACATAGTTAACTTTGCCGCCTGCACTTTTTTGGAAACTTATGCATTCAACCTACTAAACCTGAGAAACCTCAACTCTCAATATACTTAGATTAAATTTTAAGCACCCGAGAGTTTAATTAGAAAATATAAACTTCGAGTCAGACATAAAACCTAATGTGAATAATACTATTACATCTTGATTTACTAATATTAAGTGAGACCACGCCGCTTAGCGGAATGAGTTTCCTCTCACTAATATCCTTTTAAAAGCATGTCTTTTGCAAATCAAAATCCTACAATCAAACAGATTATAACAACAATAGCAAGTACATATATGCAAATTAATCAGGAAACCAATGGACCATTTGTCCACACTATAGTTTTATTTGGTTAACTATTAACCATTGGCTGACTCGAGCCTACAAGACATAATCAATAATCTAACTTCTGTTAGACACAATAACAAGCTGACCGCCATTAGCCTTCTCCTTCTAGGGTCAACTGATCCAAATGTTTTGCGAGCTTACTAATAACCTATATTTACTCTATATATTTCCTTCGGTGTGTTACCACATTTTAGTCCCACCTGTGGCAAAGTCCTACACATTGGAATTTTCGATTTATTTTAGCTAGGGGATGATAGCTAAAGTATAAAGCGTGACCCTACACCAGTCCCATATGGTCTTCCTAATATCTAAGTCATAAAATTAGGTTAACTAACCTATCTATGTTTCACTTCCTGTCTTAGAGTTAACTACCCTATTAAAATTTTATTACCTAATAAATAGTCTTTACAAATGATTTACCATTGAAATCATACCTTTATAAAACAAGGAAATCATATACTTTTCTTTACTCAAAACACTTATGCCATGGTATTTACTTTACATAGAATAATGTTGACGCTTATCAATGGGATTATCTGTCCCTTCAAAGTAAGTTAAAACCCTTTATAACTTAGAAGATTTTAGGCCATGAAACCAAGGTAAAACCTTTTAAACCCATGTTTGAAAACTTTAAATAATGCCTTTTGAAATCATTGAGAACAATCCTTTTGAAAGCTTGACTAAAACCTTAGACATCCTTTTTTAAAGCCATTTAAGCATGTCTTTCGAATCATTGAAAACCCTCCATTTAAGTACTCAAAATAAACCTTTCGAAAATATTGGGGATCTCCCCTTCGAAACACATTATATATCTTTAGAATGGATTGGGTTCAAGTGAAGAATCGTGGAAGCATTGCTTCGAAACCTTTAATAATTATTCATTTCGAAACCATTGGGTTCAACCTTTAATATAACAAAGGTTCATAAAGAACTAGGACGAAAGCATCACTTTCGAAAGTATTTGTTCCAAGTAAAAGAAAGAGAATAATTCGAAACCAACCCTTTTGAAACCATTGCCTCCGAAACCATTTAAAAATAGTTACAGGACCCTTTCAAAAGCATTGAGAAGGTGGCTTCAAAGTAAGAAGGCGAAACCACCCTTTCAAAACCATTGTTTTAAAGCTGAATCGAAAACGGCCTTAACTAGTTCGAAAGGTAGAATGCGACAGCATGGGTTTCGAATAGGTTTAAAGCGGCTATCCTTTCAAAAGCTTCTTTTAAAACAAAAGGTAGCAACTCTTTCAAAAGCTCTTTCCAAAAAAAGGCAAGTTGATTAAGTCAAAATATATATAGTTGGCTACAACCCCTTCGATGGCGTCATTTACAAACAGAAATAGTTCAAAGTTACTAAAATAACTCTTACCCTTTCGAAAGCAAAGTTTCAACACCGTACCTTCTGCCTTTCTCCAATGCACTATGTATCATTTTCTTGGTACCATGTGCATTGGTTTCGAATAGGTTCTCTAGCGGAGATATGGTGTCGAAGGCACTCGATGGAAATGGCGGAGCATTAAATCTGAGGAAATCTGATTTTTAGCCTTTTAAGGAAATTCTTTTCACCTACTTGCCTTATTCGTCAATATGAAATTGGTTGCCAATTCTTTTTCAAAAATATTTCTAAAAGTGCTGTCGAATTTAGAAATTATCAATTTAAAATATTTTAGCAAATAAGCACTTCTCCTTGAATAAACATATAAAACATTTAATTCCCTTAGCTTAAATAATTTTATTATCATGGTAAAATACATACGAAAATTCCCTAAAAATTACTTTGATTCACTTCTAATATGTTTTCTGACATATTTAAATTTCAGACCCAAAAGCAATGTATAAGTGTCGTAACTAATTTAAATCCAACATTAGCTATTTTCTTTCATTGAAAATTCATAATAAACCCACAATTGCTTAGAAAATTATGAATCTTGAAACCCACTTCTAAAAGAATGTTTTCGACCATATATCAAAAACGCAAGTCATTTGGATGTCATTTAATAGGGTTTTCAATCTAAACTTATCATAAAATCTATATGGAACACCATAAATCATCAACCAGCATACCCTTTCAAACAAACATAACGTGGCATATTATTTGCATGATTTATTCGGGTCAAACCTTGAAATCTAAGTTATCAACAAAAGTGAGATGTAAATTAAATTATTCACCTTAGCTTGATGTTAAGAAGTTTGAAGTTTGCTCTTTGCTTAATTTCTTCAAGCTTTCTTCTTAATGTCTGGCTTATCATCTTTTGATTCTCCTTAATGGTAACCAGCCGAGCTTATAAATGTTTTGGTTTTGTTTAAGAATGTTGAAATGAATAAGAAATGAAGGTAAGAAGGGTTTGGGGTATAAGAATGAAGGTTATTCCTATTTTACCCTTATCATATTCCTCCTAGTACTTCTTTTTTTATTTTCTTTTATTTATTCATTCATTAAGGCAATGGTCCTCCTTATTGATTAACAAATCTCAATCCCTTAATCATCAATATTATTTTATTTAATATATCTAATTAAATATTCTAAATAATGTTAGTCATAATTAGGGTCATTACATGGCTCCGTTGTTACTCGAGCCTATCAATGTTTCTTTCCACCTCTCCACTTTCCACCTTTGGTCGGAAGTTTCTTCTTCTTCTCAAAATCCCTACCAGGAGTTGTATTGCTACCTGAAATATTAACTACCTCCTTTATGCCAGCATCTCCTCTATGTTCTTTGACCTTCTAGGAAAACTCCCCCTTGGTCTTATGCTTTCGAGGCTTGTAGGAGCTCCTTGAAGACTTTCTCTCCTTAATTTTTTCCTTCTTAATGACCACCATCCATTTAATTTTACTTAGCTAGCCGGCTAGGTCTTCCTGCTCTCGAGTTTCAGCTACTGTGAAATCGCCCTCCAAAGATACGGAAAGGTCATCTAGACCGTGCAACGCAGCAATCTTCTTGGATTCTGGCTCTGGTTGTGAGATAGACACAGGAACAGCAATCGAAGCGACTACAGAAACAAGCGTGAGGCAGTTGATATAACAGCAAGCCTAGGGACTGAAGAGATGGTTAGGTTGGTAGGTAAAGAAGACAGACCTATAAGATCAAAAAAGAAAGCATTCAATTTGTCTTGTTCTTTCGGCGTGAGTTGAAAATTCTCAAACTCAGGGGAAGAAAGAAGTTTACCTGCATCAAAAGAATGGCCGAGAATTTCAACCTCAAACTCCCTACCTTTTCCTTCTTTGGATGGCTACACGATCTTTGGAGAAGTTCTGAGACCACCCGAGGCTTCTAAGACAACTGTTGGAAGGGAAGATAACAAGGCAGTACTGGCTGAGCTCACTAACTGATCGCGAGGCTGTTTTGATGATTCGCTAAGCTTGGAAATGAAAGGCTCTGGTAGCACTTTAGCAGTTGTAGTCACAGCAACAACAGTTGCATTCTGTTCTCTCTCAATTCGAATGATCTCCTGACCCTCTATCAAAGCCTTCTTCGACCCTTCGTTTAGATAGGCATCCTCCAACTCTTGCTTGGTGTATACATCTCGTTCTCTCGAAAATAGGCCAGAACTTATTCTCAAACCACAACAAGAGTACGCAAAAATTTGGGGCCCAAATAATTGAGGGTTCCCTGATGAATCTAGGAGTTAACATAGAAATTCAAGATGGTGTCACCATTTTCTCCATTTTCTTTTCAAAAGTATCCTGCAACTCTAATTAGTCCTCAGGTCTTCTCAGCATTAAGCTGCGCGACTCTTTTTTGGAGCGAAGCAATCATTTAAGTCTGATCAGAAATGGTCTTGTCATAGATTCTACCATTCACACATAATCAATAATTGTCTTTTTTAGGCTTTGATGACTTCCTTATGACCAGGGTTAGTTTTCTTCTGAGCTTCGATGATCATGGGGTTCAAGCTCTTTTTTTAGCTTAATCTCATCTGCTTCTTGATTTTGTCTCAGAACATAATTTCTATTTTTGTGTGGGCCTCTTTCAATTTTTTTAGCAAGCTAGTGTTGTTGTTACTCTTACTCTCTCGGAGTGCAGCACTCTCTCCTTTATTAATTGCTCGATTCTGGCATCGCGTTCCGCTAACGCCCTCTCATAATTGTTCTTTTCAAATTCAAAAGAGAGGATCTCTTGGTAGTTGTTACGATTGGTGTCTGCCAATTTCTTGCATAACTTCTCCCATCCTTCAGCTTGATCTAAATTGCTTTGAATCACTTGGAGATGGGGCATATAAGAGTCTTTGTGGATTGGGCGCAGGTCGTGAGAAAATTTAACTCCCTGTACAAACCATCCGGGGTGCACAACTTAGAGTTTAAGGGGAACAGACGGGAGAATATAAGCCAACGTCTTGTGGGGACGTGAAGAACCAAAAGCAGGTACTACGTGAGTTGACGGGACTTGGAATGAAGGTGAAACGTGAATAGTGGAAGCCGGGACTTCAATTCCAATAGAGACTGGAACCGAGGAAAATGCTTGGTGCTCGGAGGGATGAGAACCACTATCTACGTTCGACTTCTTGGGCAGCTCTTCTAGGTCATCGGGAGTTTTTCTCTTCTCATAACCGCTCCTGTAAACTTTACCCCGTTTTCTATCATCCCAATGACGTACTTCGGCTTCCAAATCTTTCCTCCTTCTTCACTCTTCCTCGGTTTTCACGGGGCTGATGGCGGCTTGAAGTTCGTCTTGACCAGCATTATGAATCAATAAATTTTTCTAGGTCCTCCTAAAGTCCACGGCCTCTCATAGTACCTGATACAAAAAGTAAATAAAGGTCATTAGCGACAAGAAATGAACCTAAATAATGCATATGTAAGTGAACATGACCCTAGTGAAATGTGTAACATATCATAAACGACCTAAAAGGACTTCACAAACTGGATCGAGAAGCCACTATGGTAGGAATCAAGCCTAACTCTAGATGTAGCATGACCGAAACGAGGAGACAATCCCTCGAACTCGAAATGATCTCCCATGGATTCATCGATATCTATATAAACGTTGCTCAAATCCCTGAAATTAATATCAGTTTCCTTAAGAGAAGAACCATGAAGTCGCTCGGCTGTTGGGGGAGCATCTTTAGCATGAATCTCTTGAGGAGGTGAATCCAGGAGAATGGGACTCATTCCTAGAGTTTCATCACATGATTTGAAGTTTCCATCACCAGAACTTGCATCAAAATCTTCATCACTAGAGGAGGAATCATAGCTGCTGTTATTCTCAACTTCACCCTCCTCCTTTTCCATTTTTACTGCGGCCTTACCTTCATGCTGCTTGAATTCTTCTTCCTTCCACTCCGGGATTAGGGGCATCCTAAGCGGGCAATTGGCTTTGGTCGTAATACCTCCTTCTTTATGAATTTCTTTGGTTGACCTGCCAGACGGACCTTCTCCTTCTGGGAGATCGCCCTCTTTGGAGCCATGCGATGAATGGGAAGGAGATGGAATGGCTACAGCAGATCTCCCTGGATGCAACAACTCGTATCGAAGCAAATTCTCGTCCGTTAGCAAAAACTTGACCAATCTCTCTTTGGCGTCTACGGCCTTCAGAGTATAGAAGATTGGATCGAGCGATGGACCATGGTGATGTATTAAATCTATCATAGTGATGTATTAAATCTACAAGAAGTATTCAATCTATCAAAATTTTACGTCCGTTAGCAAAAACTTGACCAATCTCTCTTTGGCGCCTACGGCCTTCAGAGTATAGAGATTGTATCGAGCGATGGACCATAGTGATGTATTAAATCTACAAGAAGTATTCAATCTATCAAAAATTCCATAGTGATGTATTAAACTTCAATGAGTAAAAGAGAAGACTTACCCCTAGTCGTCCAAAGATGATTAAATCCTTCAGGACAATTAACGAAAAGATATTAACGGGTTACTTTGAAGCTGCAGCACGATCTTGCAGTTTATTTGAGCCTCGATGGATGGAAATTCGTCTCTCTTCTTGAATGAGAGAAAATATCTCAATTCATCCATGCTTCAGGCATGATTACATGCCCGCATAAACAAGACGTAAAGGCAAGACACGATCGTGTATCCATTAGGATGAATCTAAAATGGAGCTGTTCCTAATTTCAGAAGAGTTTTTCTCAAGAAGTGATTGAAAGGGGGAATTGCTACATTCAAGCACACATACCAGTGGCAAGTAGTGTACCCCAAAAGCGGCATAAGTGCAAACTCATTCTTCGATGGAAGGCGTATGTCATCGTCTGGAATGCCATGTTGTATACAAATGTTATGCATAACTTTAGCAGAGATTACAGAGGAAGCTCTCTTTGAAGGATTGAGTAGAACTCTAAAATTTGGAGGAGTCTGATCCATAGTCGGACCAACCAGAACCAATTCATCATATTCAGCTGGCAGTAGTGAAGAAGTAAGCCAAATTGAAATCATTTGCGAAGGTACAACTGATGGTGAATCGACTTCTGAGAGTGTCGGACTTCCTCCACTGGACTTACGACGAGATGACGGGTGGTTCATTCTATACAACAAAACAAGTACCTAACGCGGTCAGATAGTTCATTCGCAGTGAAGAAAGAAAAGAGCTTCTTGTATTATTCATTAAAGATATTTCTCTTGCACTTACTCGTTAACGGCCAATGATTGATAATGGATCCTTTGTCTGAAGCGACGCAGGAAGCTCTTCCCATTCCAAGTACACCGATTGTGCAATGACAGGGCCAATCCAAAGTGAGTAACTATAAATTGATGGATCCGAATTGAGTAGATAATTCTCAGCATAAGTCGATTTCAGCTCTCCAAAATGTGATAGCATCATAAGCTGCACACAGGATGCTACTTTAAGCTATTATCACCTCCTAGAAAAACCAAAATCAATCCGCAGGATGTCATGCCAGATTAACAATGTAACTTGGTGTAAGTTAATTCTGATTCTATGGACAAAGATAGCAAAACATGTCAAGCACCGGAGCAAAGAACGAATTTCATTCTGTGAAAAACTTAATACTCAATTCACTATCTTCTTCCATAAAACCACAATTAACTCCAATTCTCTATTACGTCCATCATCAATACAACCTCATCGCCAAATAACTAAAAATAAATGCCAAAAATCCATACCACCCACCTCAAGTCAAAAATCAAAAGGCGAACATGGTCAAACTTTAGGTCAGTGGTAATCCAAGGTGGATAGGTCGGCGATGATCAAAATGACGATGTTTCAGGAGCTTGGGGTAAGGTCAAAGTGATGACAAAGTCCAGTAGGGTCGATGGCAAGAAGCACCGATGGCAGAAGCGAAATTAGGGTTTGAATACTTTGGTTCGGGTCGCAAGGCCAGAGGATTGAATCGCAAATAAAAATATGAAATGGAGGCAGGTCACCTCATGTGAAGCTAAATAGGAGGTTGCGCAAGAAAATTCTGCTAAGTCTTTGGATCGCTAGCGATCCATGGACTATGGATTGCTAGCGATCCATCAAATTGCAACCAATTTTTCCAAATTTGCCAAGCATTATCCATGTGTTATTTGTAAGCATTGTGAAAGCAATGGGAATGAAATTAATTTATTGTTACAAGAAACGACGATTCACATTGAAACTCAACAAACGACTAAATGGTCAAAGCTGAATTTGCATGATAGCCCTGACATGATCAGTTAAACCTCACTAGATAGGAACTCAAAAGTAGTAACTTCCAGGACATGCCTTGTTTCCAATGAAAGAATACTCTGAGAAGAAAATATTATCCCAGTTTTTAACCCAATAGAATTCAAAGAAAGTTAGAACATTCACACCAAGACAAAACAACTCAAGAATCAACTAAAAGGACCAGGAAAGAATCTAAGAAGGACACAAAAGGAAAGATGCAGATATACCCTAATGGGATGGATCGCTAGCAATCCATAGGGATTGCTCGTGGATTATTCAAACCTCTTGCAACATGAACGAATATCTTTTCTAAGGATATCTTCCAAGTTTCATGGTATTCCAAGCAAGCTAGTTCAAGATGTGAGAATTCATCTGATTCCAGTCATAGTTCAATGCAACTTGTACATGAATCCTCAACAAAACAACGCAACTAGTCATGAAATTGCATGAAGGGCTTCTACAAAAGTCATGGAACATGATACAATTTAAGCAAGCCAAAAATAAGCTAACTGCATGGATCGCTAGCGACCCATCATATTAGCTCGGCTCGCTATGAAATTTCCTATACGCCTTCGTATCTTTAAATGCATGCTTCTAACAAAGCAACCTCGTCCATTAAATCTCCAATCCCTGTAAATACTCACCCATCTCCAACATAAAGATGATCTTTTGGACTGGCTAATGAATATTTGCAGAAACTATTCATCACTCTTCTCCTCCCTAACAACAGTCATCTAAAGGGTTCACTGTGATTCTACGATGAACTCTAACACTGATGACTTGATCTAACTTACAAGCTCTAATCAAATTGTAACCATATTCAACTTGTAATAGCAGTCAGCTAATAACAAAGGTTATAAAGTGGACTTAGGCTTCATTAATAGTCAAATTTCTTGTGTCTTTACCTTATTTGCAAGTTATTATTCTTTGTTTCTATTTTATTTTCCCTGATAAACAAGGCTGTTGCTTTCATACTTAATCCAAGATGTTGATCCATTTTTGGGTTATCACTAGATGAAAATCGACTAGGTACTAGAGACGGAGCCTGTGAAGGAATCGTTAAAGATTCTGATTAAAGATTATTTTCTATAGGAAGTCCTTCCCAAGCAGAGGAATGAAAGACGACAAATCCTCAACAAAGTTTCACGATATATCATACAGAAAGGAGTCTTGTATGAAAAAGGGGTTTTCCATTCCTCTGCTCCGGTGTAGAGCTCATGATGAAATAAAATGAGCACTAAAGGAAGTTCATGAAGGGGAATATGACGATCACACTGGAGGCAAACCCTAACAAAGAAAATACTCCGTTATGGGTATTACTAGCCAACCGTCAACCGAGATGCTGTCAAATACGCTAAATGATGCGACAAATGCCAGATGTATCGAAAGTTCTGAGAGCTCCGTCGGCGGAAATTACAAAAATGGTTAGTCCATGGTCGTTTGTCATATGGGGCATAGATGTTACTTGTTCTTTACTATCTCTAATGGTGGTGCAAAGTATACCATCATAGCAGTTGTTTACTTCACCAAATGGGTCGAAGCAGAACCTTTAACCATGATCACAACAAAAAAAAGTAATCAACTTCATTTCCCAAAACATCATATGTCATCTTGGCCTTCCACGAACAATTGTAACTGATAATGGAATTCAAAGACTTCCACCGTCGGCATCATATTGAAAAGAGATTTGCAGACGTTTCTCACCATCAAGAAAATGGATAAGTTGATGCGGTGAAAAAAATCATAAAGCTTATTCTGAAGAAATGTTTGGAAAAGTCTAGAGGCAAGTGTGTGGATGAACTCCCAACAGAATTATAGGCTTACAGAACCACCCACAAGTTTATGATTGGCCATACTCTATTCGCCCTTGCTTACGGCTCTGAAGCCGTCATTCCTATTGAACTCGAAGTCCCTTCTCATTGAGTGACCTACTACAACCCTAAATGAATAGAGATCTCCTTTTAGAATCTCTAGACTTTGTAGATGAGAAGCGCGAAGAAGTTAATTTGAGGGAAGCTACACACTGAGTCTCCCGATACTACAATTCCAAACTTCGACCTAGAACCTTTGAAATCGACGATCTCATCTTAAAATAGGTTTTTCCTGTCTAGTCACACATGAATCCTACTTGGGAAGGACAGTATATCACTGAACAGAGGATTGGAGAGGGAACTTTCAAGCTAGCGACTATTGGTGGTGTCACACTCTCATACCATGCTATTTCACTTAATTTATTCTTTTTCATTCAGTTGTATTCAAATTTTGAATTTGCTTTAGCATTTGATTGTCTAGATATGCAATAAGAAAAATTATGTCATTTCTTTTCATGTGGCAAATAAAGTTTGAAACTTCCTTCATATCTATGATTATTGCAGCATTATACATTAGTTACGATACCTGACTAACTAATATTTACATGTCTGATTAGATTCCCAGAGTTTGGAGCTAGCCGATTACACAAGTTCTTGATTGAATTAAACAAAATAAACGTGGTCCGACCATTCCTTCGATGATTCTCGCTCACAACCCAATGGATGAAGTACCTAATGAGAAATAGATGTGACTTGATCATATGATAACCAAGTTAATCCCATCAAGCGATGGGACAAACATGAATCAAAAATGATCGTGACACGACCGATCGCATGCTAAGTAAAGCCTCGAACTTGGGGGGCAAATCAATCAATTAAGGAAATTACGGTCCAACTATTTTTCAAAATAACTATAAGTCCCTAGAGTTTGGATTGAAGTATAAACGCAACTTGGGTGCAATCCGATCACCCGCCAACTAAATCTTATCCTCAAAGTGTGGATATTAGTATAAACAAATAAACGAGTGTGGTTCGACCACTCACTATTCCATAAAATCCAACTTGAAACTGATAGAAGGAGTAGAAACTCCATAAATTCCAACTTAAACTACAAAATCTGATGGTGTAACATTAGGGCTTGAGCCCAGTGTTTGGTACAACTCGAGGCCACGACCGCATGGAGACGATGAATAAAAATTAAAGGACGACTGTCTGAATTAACGAGCAACGAATTACAAGTACATTGAATGGAAAATAAATAACTCAACCACTTAAGCAAGTTCACGTAAGAGTTCAACAGAAAATAAAGAACTTTTATTTACGCATTAAACTTGGAAATCTTAGTACAAGTTTATTCAAAAGCGGGGACTGTACCTATACATACACGGCTAACAAAAAGAAAAATAGCTACACAAGTTATATACAAAGTAAGCCGAAGTGATGACTACTTATTTTGCCTCTTCTCCTTTTTGAATATTTTGGGAGAGGACCCACCCGAGCCTGTGCCTGTCCCTCTCTTCGATCCTTTACCACCTTTGGCTGGAGAGCTTTTAGAGATTGAAGGGAGTTCTCGGGAATCGACCCACCGGGTAGAATGACTTTCGTTGGGACATGATTTGAATCATCGACATCCACAACAATGGGTTCAACTTTAGCTCTTTTCTTCAATGACTCCTCTCTCTCGATGTGCTTCTTCAAGCTGAGCTCATCAGTCACATGTGATCATAACATCAACTTGGCAATGGCCGACCGTCGGCCTTTTTGTTATTAAGAGCTCTAATAACTTGAGCATCGGGCCTTAGAATGTCGGTAGCTGCTGGAATTTCAGAAAATGTCGTTTGTTGCTCCATAGTGGCACTACTTCCTAGAGTTTGACTGGGAACCAGAAGACCTGCATATTTTGCAGAAATGAGATATAAACCCATAAATTTTAGGCATGAGGAACGAAACCTCTCGAATAATGGAGAATAGAGCGGGATACTTGTGTCCGGTTGACTTTCAGTTGTTGTCGAAGTGCTCCCTTCTTGAATGGGGTTAGCACCTTTGATTTATAACTAGGTCTAACTGGATCATAGTTCAGATCTTGTCCCTGGCCAAGTGAAATTGGTGCTTCGGCTATTTGAAGTGAAGGTGGACCTTTGGATCAGAGTTTGAATCTTCAGCGATGTTTTCCCTTTTGCCGAAAGGTACCAAAGTATCAAAGTATCGGCCCACGGCAAGATCTAAAGGTTCATTCCCATGAAGGATCTTTTGTACCAACTTCTCCTCATCCAAAGCAGCTTTGCCAAGGGCTTTCTTCCTTGTTTCAATGATATATTCCCAAGCCTCGACAAGCAATTCGAGGTAGCCCTCACCAAGAAAACTCAAGTCATGATGGATTAGGACCCTAACATTATATTCAACAATCAAAGGATCAAACATGCCCTTAATCTCATTCCGGTTGGCCTCTTTAGCATCTTCCAACTGGACTTCGGTTTTCTCTCTAACTTCATTCCAGCCAGCTTCCCTCGCCTCTTCCTTGAGGGCTTCGATTTTAGCGAGCTGCTGGTCAAGTTTAATTTTTAGCTCACAAGCCTCGACGGATTCTTCAAAATGCCTTTAAGACTCCTCCTAAGCCTCAAGTTTTTCTTCCTTCTCTTTCTTAAGAAGTTCTTCGAGTTCCTCAATGCAGTGGGCTAGAGTGTTTTTCTCCTTTTGTAGTCTGTCATTTTCTCTTTTTGTAGTTGGTCCTTCTCCAGAGCAAGCACACAGCTGTGGTTAAGGGCAGTGGCCAAATCCTTTTTGTGAGCCATTTCCAGACGACTAACCGCTTTGGATGTTTCTTTATCACTCTTCTCTGCCACATCTATCTTCATTATTAACTCTGTGATCTCATCATCTTGGTGTTTGTTTATGCCTTTATTATGGGTTGCCTCCAGCTTAAGGCGATTGATTCCATGTTGCCTTTCAGTAGACACCTCAGAGATTTTCTCAGCTAAGTGTTAGAACGCTTCATGCTACACAACAACTTCATTGATACATGTAAGTGAACTCGCTTTAGCACCCCTCAAAATTGTATGGATAGAAGGAAGAAACTTTAGCCCATCATGGTAGATTTTTGGAAAATTGAGCTTAAGTTCGTCAATCCTCCTACCATAGAAGACTAAGGAGCTATGGTAGTCAAAGCTGGATCAGAAGAGACAATAGGATGTTTGTTCGACCAGTGATCGCGAGGCTGTCAAGAACCAGATGAACACGAATAATGTTCGAGTGGCACAATAGTTGGGGAACATGAAAAGAGGTTGGATTGCTGCTAAATACAGGAGAATTGGGATGAACTTCCTGATGAGATGATTGAGATTTATACTTGTGCTTAGAGGATGAAGACTCCCTTGAATGATGACTTCTTTCCCAGTTGTCATCCCTTTCTCAATGTTTGCTCGAGTCTAGACCACGGCTCGATCCATACTGTGTTGAGAAGCCCCTTAAGCGATCAAAGGCATAAGAATAAGATATGGCATCTGCAAACCAAACAAGAGCGTATAAGCAACCATCAAATAAAAGATAGACAAAAATCATGCATTGAATTCCACGTGACTGTGAGTGTCCTAGTGTCCCTCGACGGACCACTTACTATGGTCTTGCTCATAAGAGTGGTTCCCTTTTGCTAGTGGGAGGAATGTCATCACCAGTCCTGGAGGGAGAATTAATCCCCTCAACACTAATGTTGGAAAAGTCAAAGGTCATGATATCGTTGGGGATCAGGAGACTCAAGAGTCCTTCCATCGGACTTTCTAAAGGATGAGAGGAAGACTCCTTCAACAGAGGTGATATTCGGGCTTTTTGGTTTTTCTCCTACAGAGTTTGTAAGCAAGCTTTTTACCTTTTCTTATTGGCACATAAGATTGCATGCCTTATGACGATTCGACCACAGGCGCGTTACCCGGACTGACATCATCATTGCTAGGGTCATTAACGTCATCACCTCTAATTTCTCTTCTTCGGTATCATCATGAGCCTCGTCGACTGGGGGGCATGATAGAGCTATATGTGCCATCTTCCTATTCGACCACATTTATTTGCAATACAACGCTTCCGGGAAGCTCAATACCGCGGCTTTCTTCTAGAACCTCAAAAGGACATAACCACTCATCGGTTACAAGGGATCTGATTTTCCTATCCTCAACTAGGGTGTCATGGATTGCAGAAACTGCCCTTGAAAAACTATCGCCTTCAGGTCGTGGATGGACACGTGTAAATTTTCAAAGTATTTGTTAGTTTGGGATACTACTAGGGCTAAAGAATTTGAGAATAAAGTGAAGGCAACACTTACATCCTTCCAACCATCGCCTCGTGAAGCCAGGCAGACAATGAACATAGAACCATTCATGTTTAAAGACACTATGCCTGTTCCAAGCACCAGCCAGAACTTGACAGTTGGGTGTGGGCTCGAGGAAAGTATAAGAAAAGCTTCCTGTCTATTGTTTGAAATTGTAAATAGCAAGAAAGTGCCATGAAGAAAAGCATAGTTGTTCGGATGCAGCTGAGCAAGAACTACTCCTACATAATTTGCGTCTTTTGGATAAAAGAATTAAAAGGTGGCACACATTCGACCCAGCACATAAATGTATTACATGTCGTATACCCCTTTGGGGGAAAATGCACCCTATCATTCACTAAGGGATTAGAACATCTCCAAAAGGGATCCTATGTTTAGAGAACAGCCTATGGAGAGCAGCCTCACCAATTTTGGAGGCATGGGATTCCATCGAGTTATCTAAAAATACAGCACCCTCAGTAGTGTCAGGGGCAGATTCATCTCTTCCACCAAAAGGATGGGAACATCGTAGAAAAGGTCAACCAATGGGCTGGAAATCTCCGGTTTCTCAGTTTGATGTTTAGGAGAAAGCTTACCAGATACAGTCGTAGAACTTGACTCGACACCTGAATTGTTGTGCTGTAAAGGTTGTCCAGAAGACATTGTATCTAAACGCCCTGAACATCCGGAGCTCATATCAACTAAACTCGGAAGATCATCAAGATTGGAAAATTTTACGTGCCCCCTCGTGCTAAGTGTAAACTAGTATGGTGCGGTGTTGTGTAGTGCAGAGATAAGCATTTCCAAATTAAAATCAAAAATAAGTGGCGAGACTTTGGATTTTAAGTTCTATTATCGACTTGTTATACTATGAAATTCATTATTGAAGTTCATGTGTTAAATTTTAATTCATGTTCAAGTCCTGGGAACTTAGTCGTTCAATGTCAAGTCCAAAGGTGGACATACTGGTCATGTTGTCCGTTATAGTCATATGTTTAAGTTCGTTAAGGTAGGATTGGTTCTGATTTTTCATGTAAGTTAATATGGATTGGTTTGCTCAAGTGTTCAAGCTCAATTCAAAGGCTTAGAATCGGCTATGTCTCCATAGTGGATCCCTTTATCTTAATACAACCGATCCCTCTCATGTAGCCTACAACCGATCCTTCTCATAAAACCTATGACTATCCCTCCATTCGCTACACCATCGATCCCTCCTTATTGAAAGACATTGGTAGCCGATCCCTTGACCGAACACTCCATCATCGATCCCTCCTCAAACTCTAATAATCGATCCCTTTATTTAGCCATTCTCACACTTAACACACAAGACCGATCCTACCATACTCCATCACGGCCGATCCCTCTATTTTGTTCATGCTTCACTCCTTTCTTTATCCTCTTTTACCACCTCACCAAATCCAACCTCACCACCATTCTCCCCTTCTTCACCTAATTTGACCCATGGCATGACCGAAGTCATCATCTCATCATGAATCATAATCATATACAAACTGAAAGGCTGCCTACGTATATAATTGGCAATGAGATGTGGAGAAGTCTTCCTCTATAAATATAGCTTGATTGTTTATTTAGAGATCTTTACTCTATTTGTTGCTTTGTACTCTTTTATAACTAAGGATTTCAATCTGATTCCTATTGTACTCAGTTTATAAAATGATTAATAAAGCTATCGCTTCAAAGTGGACGTAGGCAAACAACACCGAACCATTATAAATTGACGTGTCTCTGTTATTTGCTCCATTCTTATTGTTTTACTGCCATATTCTCTCTGTTTACATTTAATATTCTTCATTTATTCCTCTACAAAATCTTTTTTGCATGTTTGTGCCAATTTTTTGTGCAAACAGGAATCATATTTCTCATTTCAATGTTAGGCGTCAACCGTTATTTTACAATTCCCTTTTTCGATGTTTCTTTATAAAGCAGAAGTGATCATTCACTCTTTTCATCCCAATTGTGCCTTAGGTTACATCCACTCTTATACATTGGATTTCCTTTCAAAACGGTTAAACTATTAAAAGGAAATCCTTACTACAACATCATAACAAACTCTCTACAAAAGTGCATTTGGTCATCCTTAACTTTTAAGGACATCAAATAAATTGCATTTTACGTAAACTGATCAAATTGACATTTCATTGAACGAATTCTTAGATCTTCTTTTAGCCTTTGGTCCAGTATTACATTTAACACAACAAGGTCATTATGATAATCAATCATATTGAATACACGATCTCATACTACCGTCTACTTACTTATCTCGAATGAACTAATTTTATCGAGGTTTCATACATTACGAATCATGTTCATTCACCATAAACATTTATATATAATCAAATACGGATCAGACATCCATATTCAAGTATTGCTTTTAGATTTTGAAACTCATAAAAGACAATACATAGTCTCAAGCAAATAAACACGTAAGTGATCAATCATGAATGTATATTAAATTGAGCACTTGTAAGGGTATTAAAACAATAACATGAAATATGTATTTATTCGTAGGTATATTTTATATTTATTTTTGTCAATATTAATTCAGTTCGTTTATATAATTTAATTGATAAAAATTTTATTAATTATATTAATTACACAAATTTATCAATGCAGATTATTATAAATTTATATAACAAATTTCTTCTAATATTAGAAAAGTTAAATGGTACCATTTCATTTTTCTAATAGGATTCCTACTAGTCTTTTATGTTTCTCTAAACTTAGTATGAAACATAGAAGTCTTTCGACTTTACTAGCAGGTGTTAGGACTCATCTGTCTTGGGATTTTGGCCTTGAGTGTGCTCAACATATCATAACCCTATAAGTGATAGATAACTCCTTATTGATTGTATCATATACAACTCCTAACCCATGATTCTTTGTCCCAGTCTCATTTTTATCTTGAGTTTGCTCAACAAATTAAAATAAATTATTCGCTCGTAGTTACCATTTCGCAATGGCCTAAGTATAGTATATGTACCTTAAGGTTGCTCAACAAATATGTATAGTTATATTACCTCGTCTAGTCAATATATTAATAATTATACACATAACATCTCTAACTAGAGTTTGCTTAACAACTGGAGCGTGTGCAAGTAATTTATTAATATATCAATGGCAAAGGACAACACTTATATTAATAATCTTTAATATATTTAATTGAGTGATATCGACATATGGAATAACATATTTCTGTAAAATAACCTTATGATTCAAGTGTCGTAATCATGATATATGTTCAATACATATGTATTTATTGCTTAAGTCTAACTGGGTTTATTACTGTTCCCCCTTTCTAAACACCCTACTAATTGGGTTGTAAGCTAATTAGTTTGCTCTAATATGATTAATTTAGACTGCATATGCTATTAAGCTCTGATACCATTGTTGGAAGTAGGCAAGTCTGCAATGGAGGAACTGAGTAAATTTTAAAAATAAATTCCCTTATTAGATCTTTAATAGGCCTATGTAATCTAATTCATTTAGAGCTTTTCTAATTTTTCAATTAAATAAAATCAATATTCTATTTAATTTTATAAATAAAGTTTATTTTATGTAATTTGAATTATATTTTATGTATGTGTATCATATACACATATTTGTGTGCGTGCTTGTGCAACAGGGTAGTATGTACATGTTTGATATGCCCGTGTATAGATACTGAGATTTATACAACAACAGACATGTTGGCCTCTCGTGCGTACAAATAGATTGTCTAAATATGTGTGTGTGTGTTTGTGTATGTGTATGTGTATATGTGCATCAAAATATTTTTTGTATGTGTATATAATCTAATTATATAATTATTATAAAATATTGTTGTAAATTATTTACCATAAAAATTTATTAAAATACATATATGTATGCGCATATATATATACATAATTAAATTGTAAAATTATTTCAAATATTAATTTGAAAAATAATTTAGAATATTTATAACATGAAATCCAAACTGAACATTTTTAATAATATATATTTATGAATTTAAATGTATATTAAAATAAACATAAAACTTGTTATATATATAATAAAAATTTATAATTAAATATATATCATGTTGCTGCTTTTGGCTAGAGAATAAAAATATTTTTTAAAATTTAATTTTTGATTTTTAATAATTTATTAATTAAAAACTTATTCTTAATTAAAACCGTACAAAGTTAGTAGAATTTAAATAAAATTCATTTTTGAAATCATAATGTACATTTTATATTGTATAAAATTTAATAGAATTTTATATTATTACTATATACATACATACATTTTATTTATGTAATCAATTTTGAATTAAATAATAGTATTTATATATATAATAAAGATCCAAAAAAATAATTATTTTATTATTGCTGAAAGCCTTTTATGTATAAACATAATGTTAATAAAATGTAAAATATATTTATTATATGATTTAATCCTTTAGCGTTATATTTAATTCATAAAATCGTTTAATACTTTTATTTTGAGAATTTTCTTTTCTGATTTTGGCTTTGAGCATCATATAAGCAAACATAATATTATATACATACATACATACATACGTGTGTGTGTTTGTGTATGTATTTATATATCTTATATATAAAGCACTTGACCAATGTGGTCAAAGTGAAGCCTTTTTTGGAAGGCCTAAAATTCCCACAATAATATAGTTTGGCACTTGTCCGTGTAGGGTTATTTTAGTCACTAATTTATGAAGGCGGGATACTGTTGAACGAAAATTTATTGAAGGCAACCACTATACATCTACTTATCCATTACTGCTGCATGTTCGTCTTCTACGATTGCTGTTAGTTTCCTTTTACTTTTCACCATTTTGTTCCTCACTTCCATGGTTTTAGTCCTTATGTCAAAGCTATCTTTCACAAAGAATACATGAATTTTTCTGTCCAATTCCCAATAGTTTATTCACCTTCGCCTCTTCCAATTTCAATTAGATTCAAACCGAAAAGCGATGTCCATCAATTCATCACTTCAATATCAGTTATGGGGACCATTTTTTGGTTCTTCAAATCGGAACATTGTTGAAATTCATGTAACCATTATTATTAACTAAAAGCATTGGTTAGAGCTAGAACGTGCTGGGAGTATTGATCAATTATCAAATGGTACTGTTTGTGCTACCGATTTCTCTTTTTCATTTTATAATTGTTGTTGGATGCAACTATTGTCAGGCTTTAGGATGTTTTCTCTGTAGCGTAACATTGAAAATGAACTTAGATTGTTTGACAACTCAGATCTCAGATCTCATTGCTGAGCTTCTACGAACAAACCTTCACTTCCAAATCCATTGAGTTGCAACGATCACTGCTCCCCCTTTGCCCTTCACCCGGGATTTTATCGAACAAAAGGAGGGTGGTGCCACGAGCAGTTTGTGCAAAAACGAAGAAGTCTCTTATCTGTTCAACAAACTGTTATGGCATCACAAAAACATTGAAGTTGTGGCCAAGGTCACTGTGTTGAAGAATGTTGTGTAGAATATGGTCGAAGCGTATGGTTTTGAGGCACGTAATCGCTGTCCTTAAAGCAATATCTGCCCCCACTACAGTCGAGTTTGCTAACAGGGTAGAATGCAGATTGCTTCCCAGGATACAACAAAACCACAACTCAGAGGCATAGCAATGCCAGTGAGTTCGGCGGGATGTTTTTATTGGTTGCAGAATAAAACAGAACGTGTATGGAGAGAATCAGGAAGGAAGAAGATGTCTGGACTGGTCTGGGTTGATGGCTATATATAGCAGGTGAACAGGTGCGACCGTTTGAACAGACGCGTCCATCTGTTTAAATTCAAAAAAAAATATGACTGTAGCCAACAGTCACACCTTTTCCGTACGGTCACGCACGCGCCCACGTGCCCCAAGTGCCCAAGTGCCCATCTTTGACCCATAATAATAATGCATAGGCCCAAGCCCACATACCCAAGCCCCTATGCAATCATATTCATGCCCATATCAATTTAATTCACAATATCCTAAGCCAACCATTCCTATATACCTAGGAATAGTAAGCAAAATTTGGTGATGTGGGACTAATTGCTTCCCTTTTAAAACAATCTCCCTCAACAATCCCCCACTAGATTGTTTTATCGATGATGTTCAGTCTTATTTTAGTTTGAAATTACGCATCATATGTGGTATCTATTCGATTAAACCACACATTAGTGTTAATATCTCAGGACTCTAAAGAAGAGCTGGGTGGTCTTAACTTAAACCGAGTCTCCTATGAGTTATAAATTCAGAAATATTACACACACAATTTCAATTTACCAATAAATTTCCCTACCTGTGAGCACCGTTATGGCCATGTGCTCCGTCCCAGCTTAATGAACTTTTACAAGAGCAAACCCTATAAACTCTTGCTTAAAAGCGGCACCACTTCCAAGTTCATAAAGGTAAAGTTCTTTTCCTTTTCAATGTCTCTGTTACCAGACCAATTAGAACTTTATTAAGAGTTATTCAACTCAGCCTCTTCATTCCTGTAACAGTTTTCACTAACTTGACTTAGTGCCTTTCCAATCATATGATAGTTTGTTATTACCCATTAAACCTTAAAATTAAGCTAATTAATATTAAAGTTGGGTTTCCGCTATCACTGATTAATACAGGGTTTAAGTCCCATTCCGACTGATGTGGATCTTACCATTTCTCTAGTTATAGCTTTTGTGAATGGGTCTGCCAAATTATTGCTGGATCTTATGTAGACAATAGTAATTATTCCATCATTTAATATTTGTCTTACATATTCATGTCTAAGGCTTATATGTCTTGATTTCCCATTGTATATGTTACTATATGATCTTGACATAGTAGCTTGACTATCGCATCGTAATAATATAGCTGGCATTGGCTTCGGCCATAGCTTGATATCCAGTAACATATTTCTTAGCCATTCTGCCTCCTTCCCGGCGGCAGCAAGTGCTATAAATTCTGATTCCAATATGGAGTGCGAAATGCAGGTTTGTTTCTTTGATGCCCAAGAAATAGCACCTCCACCTAATGTGAAAATCCAACCCGAGGTAGATTTATTATCACCAACGCTAGTTATCCAACTTGCATCAGTATACCCTTCTAATACACTTGGAAATCCATTGTAAAAAAGTCCTAGATTACTGGTTCTTTTGAGATAACCAAGTAATCTTTCAATTGCTTTCCAATGATCTATTCATTGCTGGTATATCGTGCAAGTTCGCATATTGCATATGCTATGTCAGGTCTTGTACAATGCATTGCATACATTACACTTCCAGTAGCGCTTGCGTATTCGAGTTAAGCAATACATCGCTCTTCATTTTTATTGAGATTGATACTCGAGTCTATTGGGGTACTTGCATCCTTAATTTTTAGATGTCCAAACTTCTGAAGCACTTTTTGAATATAATGTGATTGACTTAGTGCATAGCCCCCACTAACTTTACTAACTTTTATACCCAGAATTGTATCAACTTCATTTAAATCTTTCATTTTAAATTTTGAAGTTAAATAATTCTTGGTGTCTTGTATCCCTTTCATGTTAGTACCGAATATTAATAAATCATCTACATATAAACAAATGATTACTCCATATTCCTTTGTGAATTTGGAGTAGATACATTTGTCGGCACTATTATATGTAAAACCATTTTGGAGTATAATTGAGTCAAATTTTTCGTGCCACTGTTTTGGTAGCTGTTTTAATCCGTATAACGATTTTGTTAGTTTGCAAACTTTTCTTTCATTTCCAGGAAGGATAAAACCCTCTGGTTGTTCCATGTAAACTTCTTCATTAAGTTCACCACTAAGGAAGGCCGTTTTGACATCCATTTGGTGGATGAGCAACTGATAGATTGATGCTAATGCTATTAGTACTCGAATTGATGTAATTCTTGCAACCAGATCATAAGTGTCAAAGAAATCAATTCCTTCCTTTTGCCGAAAACCCTGGCTACTAATCTAGCTTTGAAAGTTCGCACGCTACCATTGTTATTAAGTTTTCTTCGAAATACCCATTTACAACCAATAGGTTTTGACCCTTGAGGCAAGTCTACCAAGACCCAAGTATTGTTTGATAAAATTGAATTCATTTCATCATTAATTGCCTCCTTCCAAAAAGCAGAATCTCTAGAAGTTATAGCTTCTTTCTATGTTTTTGGATCATCCTCTATATTTAGTACAATAGGAATTTTGTTAGTAACTTCATCTCGGGTTCCTTCTACAAGAAACGCTATAGCTTGAGACGATATAAAATCTGGACCAAAAGATTTCTCTTTCCTGATTCTTTGTGTCCTTCTCGTTTCTGTTTGTTCTTCTATTATTTTCCTTTTATTACTAGCAGAAGGTGTAGAAACATCCAGTGGTGTTTGGGTGGTGTTGGGATTTAATGGTTGATTTGTGGTTGAATCATCCTTGAATTTATTTTCAATAAACTCAACATCCCTTGATTCAACTATTATGTTTGAGGATAAATCTAGTAGTCTGTATGCTTTAGAGTTTTCAGCATATCCCACAAACAAACTTTTCAATGCTCTTGGACCTAATTTAGTCCGCCTTGGATCAGTCACCCTATAGAAAGCAATACACCCCCACACCTTTAGATACCGTAGATTAGGTTTTCGACCATTCCATAGTTCATAAGGAGAAACTTTAGTTTTCCTTGAAGTGATTCTATTATGAAAATAACATGCAGACAACAATGCTTCCCCCCACAAATTAAGTGGTAATTTAGCATTTAATAACATAGAATTTACCATATCAACCAGAGTTCTATTTTTTCTTTCAGCCAACCCATTTTGTTGTGGCGTGTATGGTGCAGTATGCTGATGAATAATTCCATGTTCTTCGCATAAGTTAGAAAATTCTGTGGAGAAGTATTCTCCTCCTCTATCACTACGTAGGACCTTTATTTTCCTACCCTTCCGATTTTCAATTTCTGTTTTATAGCGCTTGAACATGTCTAAAGCTTCATCTTTATTTCTGAGTAAATACACACATGTGTATTTAGAAAAATCATCAATAAAGGCAATGAAATACCTTTTTCCACCTCTGGTTAAAACTCCATTTAATTCACATATATCAGAATGAATTAAATCCAAAAGTTCCAAATTTCTTTCAACACTTGGGAATAGTTTCTTTGTAATCTTGGCTTGTATACATATTTCGCATTTATCATGTTTATCATTAGTAACAGAAATAAGACCATGTTTTGCCATATACTTTAAAGATTTATAGTTTAAATGCCCTAAACGTGCATGCTATAAAGGTAAAGAATCAATAATATAAGCAGAATATTATTTTATTTCATTAATACTGAATTTGAACATCCCATTACATGCATAACCTTTACCCACAAACATGCCATTTTTGGACAGAATTAAACTATTAGCCTCTAAGACAGATTTGACACTGCTTTTGCATAAGATTGATGTAGAGACAAGGTTCTTTTTGATATCAGGAACATGCAGCACATTCGTGAGTGTAAATTTCTTATTAGAAGTAAACTGAATCTCGACAGTTCCTTTTCCTAGAACTTTTGCTGCATTCCCATTACCAATGATCACTTCTTGTTCTGCAACCTCCTTATATGTCTTGAACAGATCTTTATTATTGCAAACGTGAACTGTTGCGCCGGAACCAAACCACCAATCTGAAGTTTTTGTTTCAGCAATTGCCAAGTGCACATCGATTATCATGCCAATTTGTAAATCTGAAACCATCGCAATGATTTCCTGCACTTCATCATTCTGAACCATATTTGCATTTCCAGATTGTGCTTTATTCTGTTTTGGAGAAGCCCTGCACTCTCGTTTGTAATGGCCAAGTTTGCCGCAGTTGTAGCAAGCCCTGTTCTTCTTATCTTTTGGATTAGAATTGGCTTCAGACTTGCTTTTCTTATTTGGCTTAAAGTTCTGATTTTGACCTTTCTTCCTCTTTTTTCCAGAATTCACATTGTTCATGTTGTTTGGTGGAAAAACACCATCGCGAATTCTATTCTCCTCTTCAATCCGTATTTGTTTTCCAATCCTTTCCAACGTGAGTTCTTCAGTCATGTGTATGAGCTTTTTACGATAATTTTTCGAATTAGGTGGAAGTTTAGCAATGATAGCCCCCACTTGAATCGATTCTGGAATTTGCACTTTTAAATTGGCAAGTTTTCCAACCAGAACTTGTAAATCATGCATCTGGTCCATAAAAGAGATATCGTCTTTCATTTCAAATTCAAAATATTGCAAAGTAAGAAACTTATCTGTTCCAACTTTCTCGGTTTTTATTTTGCTTCTAGTGCATCCCAAATTTCTTTAGGTGATTTGAGCGGAGTGTAGAGATCATACAAACGATCTGATAGCGTGTTAAGTATGTGGCCTCGGCATAGCAGTTCATCTTCCTCGTGTTTCATCCTCTGTTTCTTTAGTTCGTCGGTATCTTTATCTGTCGGAGGAGGAATTGGTAGAAGATTCTCATCCAGAACATATGAGACTTTGAGAGTGGTGAGAAGAAACTTCATCTTGTCCTGCCATCTCGTGAAATTGGTTCCGTCCATTCTGTCCAGCCTGACGAAGTCCTGGTTCATGATTTTGAATGTTGATTCTGCACCGTTTTCCATTGCTGATATTGCTTTAAGAATGTTGAAGAATGTTGTGCAGAATATGGTTGAAGCGTATGGTTTTGAGGCGCGTAATCGCTGTCCTTAAAGCAATAACTGCCCCCACTACAGTCGAGTTTGCTAACAGGGTAGAATGCAGATTGCTTCCCAGGATACAACAAAACCAGAACTCAAAGGCGTAGCAATGCCTGTGAGTTCGGCGGGATGTTTTTATTGGTTGCAGAATAAAACAGAACGTGTATGGGGAGAATCAGGAAGGAAGAAGATGTCTGGACTGGTTTAGGTTGATGGCTATATATAGCAGGTGAACATGTGCGACCATTTGAACAGACGCGTCCATCTGTTTAAATTCAAAAAAAAAATGACTGTTGCCAACAGTCACAGTTTTTCCGTACGGTCACGCACGCGCCCACGTGCCCCAAGTGCCCAAGTGCCCATCTTTGACCCATAATAATAATGCATAGGCCCAAGCCTACGTACCCAAGCCCCTATGCAATCATATTCAATCCCATATCAATTTAATTCACAATATCCTAAGCCAACCATTCCTATATACCTAGGAATATTAAGCAAAATTTGGTGATGTGGGACTAATTTCTTCCCTTTTAAAACAATCTCCCTCAACAATCCCCCACTAGATTGTTTTATCGATGATGTTCAGTCTTATTTTAGTTTGAGATTACGCATCATATGTGGTATCTATTCGATTAAACCACACATTAGTGTTAATATCTCAGGACTCTAAAGAAGAGCTGGGTGGTCTTAACTTAAACCGAGTCTCCTATGAGTTATAAAGTCAGAAATGTTACACACGCAATTTCAATTTACCAATAAATTTCCCTACCTATAAGCACCGTTATGGCCATGTGCTCCATCCCAGCTTAATGAACTTTTACAAGAGCAAACCCTATAAACTCTTGCTTAGAAGCGGCACCACTTCCAAGTTCATAAAGGTAAAGTTCTTTTCCTTTTCAATGTCTCTGTTACCAGACCAATTAGAACTTTATTAAGAGTTATTCAACTCAGCCTCTTCATTCTTGTAACATTTTTCACTAATTTGACTTAGTGCCTTTCCAATCATATGATAGTTTGTTATTACCCATTAAACCTTAAAATTAAGCTAATTAATATTAAAGTTGGGTTTCCGCTATCATTGATTAATACAGGGTTTAAGTCCCATTCTGACTGATGTGGATCTTACCATTTCTCTAGTTAGAGCTTTTGTGAATGGGTCTGCCAAATTATTGCTGGATCTTATGTAGACAATAGTAATTATTCCATCATTTATTATTTGTCTTACATATTCGTGTCTAAGGCTTATATGTCTTGATTTTCCATTGTATATGTTACTATATGCTCTTGACATAGTAGCTTGACTATCGCATCGTAATAATATAGCTGGCATTGGCTTCGGCCATAGCTTGATATCCAGTAACATATTTCTTAGCCATTCTACCTCCTTCCCGGCGGCAGCAAGTGCTATAAATTCTGATTCCATTGTGGAGTGTGAAATGCAGGTTTGTTTCTTTGATGCCCAAGAAATAGCACCTCCACCTAATGTGAAAATCCAACCCGAGGTATATTTATTATCACCAGCGCTAGTTATCCAACTTGCATCAGTATACCCTTCTAATACACTTGGAAATCCATTGTAAACAAGTCCTAGATTACTGGATCTTTTGAGATAACCAAGTAATCTTTCAATTGCTTTCCAATGATCTATACCAGGATTGCTGGTATATCGTGCAAGTTTGCATATTGCATATGCTATGTCCAGTCTTGTACAATGCATTGCATACATTACACTTCCAATAGCGCTTGCTTATTCGAGTTGAGCAATACATCGCTCTTCATTTTTATTGAGATTGATACTCGAGTCTATTGGGGTACTTGCATCCTTAATTTTTAGATGTCCAAACTTCTGAAGCACTTTTTGAATATAATGTGATTGACTTAGTGCATAGCCCCCACTAACTTTACTAACTTTTATACCCAGAATTTTATCAACTTCATTTAAATCTTTCATTTTAAATTTTGAAGTAAAATAATTCTTGGTGTCTTGTATCCCTTTCATGTTAGTACCGAATATTAATAAATCATCTACATATAAACAAATGATTACTCCATATTCCTTTGTGAATTTGGAGTAGATACATTTGTCGGCACTATTATATGTAAAACCATTTTGGGGTATAATTGAGTCAAATTTTTCGTGCCACTGTTTTGGTGCCTGTTTTAATCCGTTTAACGATTTTTTTAGTTTGCAAACTTTTCTTTCATTTCCAGGAAGGATAAAACCCTATGGTTGTTCCATGTAAACTTCTTCATTAAGTTCGCCATTAAGGAAGGCCGTTTTGACATCCATTTGGTGGATATGCAACTGATAGATTGATGCTAATGCTATTAGTACTCGAATTGATGTAATTCTTGCAACCGGAGCATAAGTGTCAAAGAAATCAATTCCTTCCTTTTGCCGAAAACCCTTGGCTACTAATCTAGCTTTGAAAGTTTGCACGCTACCATCGTATTAAATTTTCTTCGAAACACTCATTTACAACCAATAGGTTTTGACCCTTGAGGCAAGTCTACCAAGACCCAAGTATTGTTTGATAAAATTGAATTCATTTCATCATTAATTGCCTCCTTCCAAAA
This sequence comes from Allium cepa, assembly GCA_030765085.1. NCBI lineage: Eukaryota > Viridiplantae > Streptophyta > Magnoliopsida > Asparagales > Amaryllidaceae > Allium > Allium cepa. Next base: position 205,873,296 of record CM060941.1, on the reverse strand, counting down.
AGCAGAATCTCTAGAAGTTATAGCTTCTTTGTATGTTTTTGGATCATCCTCTATATTTAGTACAATAGGAATTTTGTTAGTGACTTCATCTCGGGTTCCTTCTACAAGAAACGCTATAGCTTGAGACGATATAAAATCTGGACCAAAAGATTTCTCTTTCCTGATTCTTTGTGTCCTTCTCGTTTCTGTTTGTTCTTCTGTTATTTTCCTTTTATTACTAGCAGAAGGTGTAGAAACATCCAGTGGTGTTTGGGTGGTGTTGGGATTTAATGGTTGATTTGTGGTTGAATCATCCTTGAATTTATTTTCAATAAACTCAACATCCCTTGATTCAACAATTGTGTTTGAGGATAAATCTAGTAGTCTGTATGCTTTAGAGTTTTCAGCATATCCTACAAACAAACTTTTCAATGCTCTTGGACCTAATTTAGTCCACCTTGGATCAGTCACCCTATAGAAAGCAATACACCCCCACACCTTTAGATACCGTAGATTAGGTTTTCGACCATTCCATAGTTCATAAGGAGAAACTTTAGTTTTCCTTGAAGTGATTCTATTATGCAAATGACATGCAGACAACAATGCTTCCCCCTACAAATTAAGTGGTAATTTAGCATTTAATAACATAGAATTTACCATATCAACCAGAGTTCTATTTTTTCTTTCAGCCAGCCCATTTTGTTGTGGCGTGTATGGTGCAGTATGCTGATGAATAATTCCATGTTCTTCGCAGAAGTTAGAAAATTCTGTGGAGAAGTATTCTCCTCCTCTATCACTACGTAGGACCTTTATTTTCCTACCCTTCTGATTTTCAACTTCTGTTTTATAGCACTTGAACATGTCAAAAGCTTCATCTTTATTTCTGAGTAAATACACACATGTGTATTTAGAAAAGTCATCAATAAAGGTAATGAAATACCTTTTTCTACCTCTGGTTAAAACTCCATTTTATTCACATATATCGGAATGAATTAAATCCAAAAGTTCCGAATTTCTTTCAACACTTAGGAATGGTTTCTTTGTAATCTTGGCTTGTATACATATTTCGCATTTATCATGTTTATCATTAGTAACAGAAATAAGACCATGTTTTGCCATATACTTTAAAGATTTATAGTTTAAATGTCGTAAATGTGCATGCCATAAAGGTAAAGAATCAATAATATAAGCAGAATATTCTTTTATTTCATTAATACTGAGTTTGAACATCCTATTACATGCATAACCTTTACCCACAAACATGCCATTTTTGGACAGAATTAAACTATTAGCCTCTAAGACAGATTTGACACCGCTTTTGCATAAGATTGATGCAGAGACAAGGTTCTTTTTGATATCAGGAACATGCAGCACATTCGTGAGTGTAAACTTCTTATAAGAAGTAAACTGAATCTCGACAGTTCCTTTTCCTAGAAATTTTGCTGCATTCCCATTACCCATGATCACTTCTTGTTCTGCAACCACCTTATATGTTTTGAACAGATCTTTATTATTGCAAACGTGAACTGTTGCGTCGGAATCAAACCACTAATCTGAAGTTTTTGTTTCAGAAATTGCCAAGTGCACATCGGTTATACCAATTTGCAAATCTGAAACCATCGCAATGATTTCCTGCACTTCTTCATTCTAAACCATATTTGCATTTCCAAATTGTGCTTTATTCTGTTTTGGAGGAGCCCTGCACTCTCGTTTGTAATGGCCAAGTTTGTCGCAGTTGTAGCAAGCCCTGTTCTTCTTATCTTTTGGATTAGAATTGGCTTCAGGCTTGCTTTTCTTATTTGGCTTAAAGTTCTGATTTTGACCTTTCTTCCTCTTTTTTCCAGAATTCACATTGTTCACGTTGTTTGGGGGAAAAACACCATCGCGAATTCTATTCTCCTCTTCAATCCGTATGTGTTTTCCAATCCTTTCCAACGTGAGTTCTTCAGTTATGTGTAGGAGCTTTTTACAATAATTATTCCAACTAGGTGGAAGTTTAGCAATGATAGCCCCCACTTGAATCGATTCTGGAATTTGCAATTTTAAATCGGCAAGTTTTCCAACCATAACTTGTAAATCATGCATCTGGTCCATAAAAGAGATATCGTCTTTCATTTCAAATTCAAAATATTGCAAAGTAAGAAACTTATCTGTTCCAACTATCTCGGTTTTGTATTTTGCTTCCATTGCATCCCAAATTTCTTTAGGTGATTTGAGCGGAGTGTTGATATCATACAAACGATCTGATAGCATGTTAAGTATGTGGCCTCGGCATAGCAGTTCATCTTCCTCGTGTTTCATCCTCTGTTTCTTCAGTTCGTCGGTATCTTTATCTGTCGGAGGAGGAATTGGTGGAAGATTCTCATCCAGAACATCTGAGACTTTGAGAGTGGTGAGAAGAAACTTCATCTTGTCCTGCCATCTCGTGAAATTGGTTCCGTCCATTCTGTCCAGCCTGACGAAGTCCTGGTTCATGATTTTGAATGCTGATTCTGCACCGTTTTCCATTGCTGATATTGCTTTAAGAATGTTAAAGAATGTTGTGCAGAATATGGTTGAAGCATGTGGTTTTGAGGCGCGTAATCGCTGTCCTTAAAGCAATATCTGCCCCCAATACAGTCGAGTTTTCTAACATGGTAAAATGCATATTGCTTCCAAGGGATACAACAAAACAAGAACTCAGAGGCGTAGCAATGCCTGTGAGTTCGACGGGATGATTTTATTGGTTGCAGAATAAAACAGAACGTGTATGGAGAGAATCAGGAAGGAAGAAGATGTCTGGACTGGTCTGGGTTGATGGCTATATATAGCAGGTGAACAGGTGCGACCGTTTGAGCAGACGCATCTATCTTTTTAAATTCAAAAAAAAATATGACTGTTACCAACAGTCACACCTTTTCCGTACGGTCACGCACGCGCCCACGTGCCCTAAGTGCCCAAGTGCCCATCTTTGACCCATAATAATAATGCATAGGCCCAAGCCCACATACCCAAGCCCCTATGCAATCATATTCACGCCCATATCAATTTAATTCACAATATCCTAAGCCAACCATTCCTATATACCTAGGAATAGTAAGCAAAATTTGGTGATGTGGGACAAATTGCTTCCCTTTTAAAACAATCTCCCTCAACAATCCCCCACTAGATTGTTTTATCGATGATGTTCAGTCTTATTTTAGTTTGAGATTACGCATCATATGTGGTATCTATTCGATTAAACCACACATTAGTGTTAATATCTCAGGACTCTAAAGAAGAGCAGGGTGGTCTTAACTTAAACCGAGTCTCCTATGAGTTATAAAGTCAGAAATATTACACACGCAATTTCAATTTACCAATAAATTTCCCTACCTGTGAGCACCGTTATGGACATGTGCTCCATCCCAGCTTAATGAACTTTTACAAGAGCAAACCCTATAAACTCTTGCTTAGAAGCGGCACCACTTCCAAGTTCATAAAGGTAAAGTTCTTTTCCTTTTCAATGTCTCTGTTACCAGACCAATTAGAACTTTATTAAGAATTATTCAACTCAGCCTCCTCATTCCTGTAACAGTTTTCACTAATTTGACTTAGTGCCTTTCCAATCATATGATAGTTTGTTATTACCCATTAAACCTTAAAATTAATCTAATTAATGTTAAAGTTGGGTTTCCGCTATCATTGATTAATACAGGGTTTAAGTCCCATTCCAACTGATGTGGATCTTACCATTTCTCTAGATAGAGCTTTTGTGAATAGGTCTGCCAAATTATTGCTGGATCTTATGTAGACAATAGTAATTATTCCATCATTTATTATTTGTCTTACATATTCATGTCTATGGCTTATATGTCTTGATTTCCCATTGTATATGTTACTATATGCTCTTGACATAGTAGCTTGACTATCGCATCGTAATAATATAGTTGGCATTGGCTTCGGCCATAGCTTGATATCCAGTAACATATTTCTTAGCCATTCTGCCTCCTTCCCGGCGGCAGCAAGTGCTATAAATTCTGATTCCATTGTGGAGTGCGAAATGCAGGTTTGTTTCTTTGATGCCCAAGAAATAGCACCTCCACCTAATGTGAAAATCCAACCCGAGGTAGATTTATTATCACCAGCACTTGTTATCCTACTTGCATCGGTATACCCTTCTAATACACTTGGAAATCCATTGTAAACAAGTCCTAGATTACTGGTTCTTTTGAGATAACCAAGTATTCTTTCAATTGCTTTCCAATGATCTATACCAGGATTGCTGGTATATCTTGCAAGTTTGCATATTGCATATGCTATGTCAGGTCTTGTACAATGCATTGCATACATTACACTTCCAATAGCGCTTGTGTATTCGAGTTGAGCAATACATCGCTCTTCATTTTTATTGAGATTGATACTCGAGTCTATTGGGTACTTGCATCCTTAAGTTTTAGATGTCCAAATTTCTGAAGCACTTTTTGAATATAATGTGATTGACTTAGTGCATAGCCCCCACTAACTTTACTAACTTTTATACCCAGAATTGTATCAACTTCATTTAAATCTTTCATTTTAAATTTTAAAGTTAAATAATTCTTGGTGTCTTTTATCCCTTTCATGTTAGTACCGAATATTAATAAATCATCTACATATAAACAAATGATTACTCCATATTCCTTTGTGAATTTAGAGTAGATACATTTGTCGGCACTATTATATGTAAAACCATTTTGGAGTATAATTGAGTCAAATTTTTCGTGCCACTGTTTTGGTGCCTGTTTTAATTCATATAACGATTTTGTTAGTTTGCAAACTTTTCTTTCATTTCCAAGAAGGATAAAACCCTCTGGTTGTTCCATCCAAACTTCTTCATTAAGTTCACCATTAAGGAAGGCCGTTTTGACATCCATTTGGTGGATATGCAACTGATAGATTGATGCTAATGCGATTAGTACTCGAATTGATGTAATTCTTGCAACCGGAGCATAAGTGTCAAAGAAATCAATTCCTTCCTTTTGCCGAAAACCCTTGGCTACTAATCTAGCTTTGAAAGTTTGCACGCTACCATCGTTATTAAGTTTTCTTCGAAACACCCATTTACAACCAATAGGTTTTGACCCTTGAGGCAAGTCTACCAAGACCCAAGTATTGTTTGATAAAATTGAATTCATTTCATCATTAATTGCCTCCTTCCAAAAAGCAGAATCTCTAGAAGTTATAGCTTCTTTGTATGTTTTTGGATCATCCTCTATATTTAGTACAAAATAGGAATTTTGTTAGTAACTTCATCTCGGGTTTCTTCTACAAGAAACGCTATAGCTTGAGACGATATAAAATCTGGACCAAAAGATTTCTCTTTCCTGATTCTTTGTGTCCTTCTCGTTTCTGTTTGTTCTTCTGTTATTTTCCTTTTATTACTAGCAGAAGGTGTAGAAACATCCAGTGGTGTTTGGGTGGTGTTGGGATTTAATGGTTGATTTGTGGTTGAATCATCCTTGAATTTATTTTCAATAAACTCAACATCCCTTGATTCAACAATTGTGTTTGAGGATAAATCTAGTAGTCTGTATGCTTTAGAGTTTTCAGCATATCCTACAAACAAACTTTTCAATGCTCTTGGACCTAATTTAGTCCGCCTTGGATCAGTCACCCTATAGAAAGAAATACACCCCCACACCTTTAGATACCGTAGATTAGGTTTTCGACCATTCCATAGTTCATAAGGAGAAACTTTAGTTTTCCTTGAAGTGATTCTATTATGCAAATGATATGCAGACAACAATGCTTCCCCCCACAAATTAAGTGGTAATTTAGCATTTAATAACATAGAATTTACCATATCAACCAGAGTTCTATTTATTCTTTCAGCCGGCCCATTTTGTTGTGGCGTGTATGGTGCAGTATGCTGATGAATAATTCCATGTTCTTCGCAGAAGTTAGAAAATTCTATGTAGAAGTATTCTCCTCCTCTATCACTACGTAGGACCTTTGTTTTCCTACCCTTCTGATTTTCAACTTCTGTTTTATAGCGCTTGAACATGTCAAAAGCTTTATCTTTATTTCTGAGTAAATACACACATGTGTATTTAGAAAAGTCATCAATAAAGGTAATGAAATACTTTTTTCCACCTCTGGTTAAAACTCCATTTAATTCACATATATCGGAATGAATTAAATCCAAAGTTCCGAATTTCTTTCAACACTTGGGAATGGTTTCTTTGTAATCTTGGCTTGTATACATATTTCGCATTTATCATGTTTATCATTAGTAACAGAAATAAGACCATGTTTTGCCATATACTTTAAAAATTTATAGTTTAAATGCCCTAAACGTGCATGCCATAAAGGTAAAGAATCAATAATATAAGCAGAATATTCTTTTATTTCATTAATACTGAATTTGAACATCCCATTACATGCATAACCTTTACCCAAAACATGCCATTTTTGGACAGAATTAAACTATTAGCCTCTAAGACAGATTTGACACCGCTTTTGCATAAGATTGATGCAGAGACAAGGTTCTTTTTGATATCAGGAACATGCAGCACATTCGTGAGTGTAAATTTCTTATTAGATGTAAACTGAATCTCGACAGTTCCTTTTCCTAGAACTTTTGCTGCATTCCCATTACCCATGATCACTTCTTGTTCTGCAACCTCCTTATATGTCTTGAACAGATCTTTATTATTGCAAACGTGAACTGTTGCGCCGGAACCATACCACCAATCTGAAGTTTTTGTTTCAGCAATTGCCAAGTGCACATCGATTATCATGCCAATTTGTAAATCTGAAACCATCGCAATGATTTCCTGCACTTCATCATTCTGAACCATATTTGCATTTCCAGATTGTGCTTTATTCTGTTTTGGAGGAGCCCTGCAATCTCGTTTGTAATGGCCAAGTTTGCCGCAGTTGTAGCAAGCCCTGTTCTTCTTATCTTTTGGATTAGAATTGGCTTCAGACTTGCTTTTCTTATTTGGCTTAAAGTTCTGATTTTGACCTTTCTTCCTCTTTTTTCCAGAATTCACATTGTTCATGTTGTTTGGTGGAAAAACACCATCGCGAATTCTATTTTCCTCTTCAATCCGTATTTGTTTTCCAATCCTTTCCAACGTGAGTTCTTCAGTCATGTGTATGAGCTTTTTACGATAATTTTTCGAACTAGGTGGAAGTTTAGCAATGATAGCCCCCACTTGAATCGATTCTGGAATTTGCACTTTTAAATTGGCAAGTTTTCCAACCAGAACTTTAAATCATGCATCTGGTCCATAAAAGAGATATCGTCTTTCATTTCAAATTCAAAATATTGCAAAGTAAGAAACTTATCTGTTCCAACTATCTCGGTTTTGTATTTTGCTTCCATTGCATCCCAAATTTCTTTAGGTGATTTGAGCGGAGTGTGGAGATCATACAAACGATCTGATAGCGTGTTAAGTATGTGGCCTCGGCATAGCAGTTCATCTTCCTCGTGTTTCATCCTCTGTTTCTTCAGTTCGTCGGTATCTTTATCTGTCGGAGGAGGAATTGGTGGAAGATTCTCATCCAGAACATCTGAGACTTTGAGAGTGGTGAGAAGAAACTTCATCTTGTCCTGCCATCTCGTGAAATTGGTTCCGTCCATTCTGTCCAGCCTGACGAAGTCTTGGTTCATGATTTTGAATGTTGATTCTGCACCGTTTTCCATTGCTGATATTGCTTTAAGAATGTTGAAGAATGCTGTGCAGAATATGGTTGAAGCGTATGGTTTTGAGGCGCGTAATCGCTGTCCTTAAAGCAATAACTGCCCCCACTACAGTCGAGTTTGCTAACAGGGTAGAATGCAGATTGCTTCCCAGGATACAACAAAACCAGAACTCAAAGGCGTAGCAATGCCTGTGAGTTCGGCGGGATGTTTTTATTGGTTGCAGAATAAAACAGAACGTGTATGGGGAGAATCAGGAAGGAAGAAGATGTCTGGACTGGTTTAGGTTGATGGCTATATATAGCAGGTGAACATGTGCGACCATTTGAACAGACGCGTCCATCTGTTTAAATTCAAAAAAAAAAATGACTGTTGCCAACAGTCACAGTTTTTCCGTACGGTCACGCACGCGCCCACGTGCCCCAAGTGCACAAGTGCCCATCTTTGACCCATAATAATAATGCATAGGCCCAAGCCTACGTACCCAAGCCCCCATGCAATCATATTCAATCTCATATCAATTTAATTCATAATATCCTAAGCCAACCATTCCTATATACCTAGGAATATTAAGCAAAATTTGGTGATGTGGGACTAATTTCTTCCCTTTTAAAACAATCTCCCTCAACAATCCCCCACTAGATTGTTTTATCGATGATGTTCAGTCTTATTTTAGTTTGAGATCACGCATCATATGTGGTATCTATTCGATTAAACCACACATTAGTGTTAATATCTCAGGACTCTAAAGAAGAGCTGGGTGGTCTTAACTTAAACCGAGTCTCCTATGAGTTATAAAGTCAGAAATATTACACACGCAATTTCAATTTACCAATACATTTCCCTACCTGTGAGCACCGTTATGGCCATGTGCTCCATCCTAGCTTAATGAACTTTTACAAGAGCAAACCCTATAAACTCTTGCTTAGAAGAGGCACCACTTCCTAGTTCATAAAGGTAAAGTTCTTTTCCTTTTCAATGTCTCTGTTACCAGACCAATTAGAACTTTATTAAGAGTTATTCAACTCAGCCTCTTCATTCCTGTAACAGTTTTCACTAATTTGACTTAGTGCCTTTCCAATCATATGATAGTTTGTTATTACCCATTAAACCTTAAAATTAAGCTAATTAATATTAAAGTTGGGTTTCCGCTATCATTGATTAATACAGGGTTTAAGTCCCATTCCGACTGATGTGGATCTTACCATTTCTCTAGTTTGAGCTTTTGTGAATGGGTCTGTCAAATTATTGATGGATCTTATGTAGACAATAGTAATTATTCCATCATTTATTATTTGTCTTACATATTCATGTCTAAGGCTTATATGTCTTGATTTCCCATTGTATAAGTTACTATATGCTCTTGATATAGTAGCTTGACTATCGCATCGTAATAATATAGCTGGCATTGGCTTCGGCCATAGCTTGATATCCGGTAACATATTTCTTAGCCATTCTGCCTCCTTCCCGGCGGCAGCAAGTGCTATAAATTCTGATTCCATTGTGGAGTGCGAAATGCAGGTTTGTTTCTTTGATGCCCAAGAAATAGCACCTCCACCTAATGTGAAATCCAACCCGAGGTAGATTTATTATCACCAGCGCTAGTTATCCAACTTGCATCAGTATACCCTTCTAATACACTTGGAAATCCATTGTAAAAAAGTCCTAGATTACTGGTTCTTTTGAGATAAACAAGTAATCTTTCAATTGCTTTCCAATGATCTATTCATTGCTGGTATATCGTGCAAGTTCGCATATTGCATATGCTATGTCAGGTCTTGTACAATGCATTGCATACATTACACTTCCAGTAGCGCTTGCGTATTCGAGTTAAGCAATACATCGCTCTTCATTTTTATTGAGATTGATACTCGAGTCTATTGGGGTACTTGCATCCTTAATTTTTAGATGTCCAAACTTCTGAAGCACTTTTTGAATATAATGTGATTGACTTAGTGCATAGCCCCCACTAACTTTACTAACTTTTATACCCAGAATTGTATCAACTTCATTTAAATCTTTCATTTTAAATTTTGAAGTTAAATAATTCTTGGTGTCTTGTATCCCTTTCATGTTAGTACCGAATATTAATAAATCATCTACATATAAACAAATGATTACTCCATATTCCTTTGTGAATTTGGAGTAGATACATTTGTCGGCACTATTATATGTAAAACCATTTTGGAGTATAATTGAGTCAAATTTTTCGTGCCACTGTTTTGGTGCCTGTTTTAATCCGTATAACGATTTTTTTAGTTTGCAAACTTTTCTTTCATTTCCAGGAAGGATAAAACCCTCTGGTTGTTCCATGTAAACTTCTTCATTAAGTTCACCATTAAGGAAGGCTGTTTTGACATCCATTTGGTGGATATGCAACTGATAGATTGATGCTAATGCTATTAGTACTTGAATTGAGGTAATTCTTGCAACCGGAGCATAAGTGTCAAAGAAATCAATTCCTTCCTTTTGCCGAAAACCCTTGGCTACTAATCTAGCTTTGAAAGTTTGCATGCTACCATCGTTATTAAGTTTTCTTCGAAACACCCATTTACAACCAATAGGTTTTGACCCTTGAGGCAAGTCTACCAAGACCCAAGTATTGTTTGATAAAATTAAATTCATTTCATCATTAATTGCCTCCTTCCAAAAAGCAGAATCTCTAGAAGTTATAGCTTCTTTCTATGTTTTTGGATCATCCTCTATATTTAGTACAATAGGAATTTTGTTAGTAACTTCATCTCGGGTTCCTTCTACAAGAAACGCTATAGCTTGAGACGATATAAAATCTGGACCAAAAGATTTCTCTTTCCTGATTCTTTGTATCCTTCTCGTTTCTGTTTGTTCTTCTATTATTTTCCTTTTATTACTAGCAGAAGGTGTAGAAACATCCAGTGGTGTTTGGGTGGTGTTGGGATTTAGTAGTTGATTTATGGTTGAATCATCCTTGAATTTATTTTCAATAAACTCAACATCCCTTGATTCAACAATTGTGTTTGAGGATAAATCTAGTAGTCTGTATGCTTTAGAGTTTTCAGCATATCCTACAAACAAACTTTTCAATGCTCTTGGACCTAATTTAGTCCGCCTTGGATCAGTCACCCTATAGAAAGTAATACACCCCCACACCTTTAGATACCATAGATTAGGTTTTCGACCATTCCATAGTTCATAAGGAGAAACTTTAGTTTTCCTCGAAGTGATTCTATTATGCAAATGACATGCAGACAACAATGCTTCCCCCCACAAATTAAGTGGTAATTTAGCATTTAATAACATAGAATTTACCATATCAACCAGAGTTTTATTTTTTCTTTCAGCCAGCCCATTTTGTTGTGGCGTGTATGGTGCAGTATGCTGATGAATAATTCCATGTTCTTCGCAGAAGTCAGAAAATTCTGTAGAGAAGTATTCTCCTCCTCTATCACTACGTAGGACCTTTATTTTCCTACCCTTCTGATTTTCAACTTCTGTTTTATAGCGCTTGAACATGTCAAAAGCTTCATCTTTATTTCTGAGTAAATACACACATGTGTATTTAGAAAAGTCATCAATAAAGGTAATGAAATACTTTTTTCCACCTCTGGTTAAACTCCATTTAATTCACATATATCGGAATGAATTAAATCCAAAAGTTCCGGATTTCTTTCAACACTTGGGAATGGTTTCTTTGTAATCTTGGCTTGTATACATATTTCGCATTTATCATGTTTATCATTAGTAACAGAAATAAGACCATGTTTTGCCATATACTTTTAAGTTTTATAGTTTAAATGCCCTAAACGTGCATGCCATAAAGGTAAAGAATCAATAATATAAGCAGAATATTCTTTTATTTCATTAATACTGAGTTTGAACATCCCATTACATTCATAACCTTTACCCACAAACATGCCATTTTTGGACAGAATTAAACTATTAGCCTCTAAGATAGATTTGACACCGCTTTTGCATAAGATTGATGCAGAAACAAGGTTCTTTTTGATATCAGGAACATGCAACACATTCGTGAGTGTAATCGCCTTATTAAAAGTAAATTGAATCTCGACAGATCCTTTTCCTAGAACTTTTGCTGCATTCCCATTACTCATGATAACTTCTTGTTCTGCATCCTCCTTATATGTCTTGAACAGATCTTTATTATTGCAAACGTGAACTGTTGCGCCGGAATCAAACCACCAATCTGAAGTTTTTGTTTCAGAAATTGCCAAGTGCACATCGGTTATCATACCAATTTGTAAATCTGAAACCATCGCAATGATTTCCTGCACTTCTTCATTCTGAACCATATTTGCATTTCCAGATTGTGCTTTATTCTGTTTTGGAGGAGCCCTGCACTCTCGTTTGTAATGGCCAAGTTTGCCGCAGTTGTAGCAAGCCCTGTTCTTCTTATCTTTTGGATTAGAATTGGCTTCAGACTTGCTTTTTTTATTTGGCTTAAAGTTCTGATTTTGACCTTTCTTCCTCTTTTTTCCAGAATTCACATTGTTCACGTTGTTTGGTGGAAAAACACCATCGCGAATTCTATTCTCCTCTTCAATCCGTATGTGTTTTCCAATCCTTTCCAACGTGAGTTCTTCAGTCATGTGTAGGATCTTTTTACGATAATTATTCCAACTAGGTGGAAGTTTAGCAATGATAGCCCCCACTTGAATCGATTCTGGAATTTGCACTTTTAAATCGGCAATTTTTCCAACCAGAACTTGTAAATCATGCATCTGGTCCATAACAGAGATATCGTCTTTCATTTCAAATTCAAAATATTGCAAAGTAAGAAACTTATCTGTTCCAACTTTCTCGGTTTTGTATTTTGCTTCCAGTGCATCCCAAATTTCTTTAGGTGATTTGAGCGGAGTGTAGAGATCATACAAACGATCTGATAGCGTGTTAAGTATGTGGCCTCGGCATAGCAGTTCATCTTCCTCGCGTTTCATCCTCTGTTTCTTCAGTTCGTCGGTATCTTTATCTGTCGGAGGAGGAATTGGTGGAAGATTCTCATCCATAACATATGAGACTTTGAGAGTGGTGAGAAGAAACTTCATCTTGTCCTGCCATCTCGTGAAATTGGTTCCGTCCATTCTGTCTAGCCTGACGAAGTCCTGGTTCATGATTTTGAATGCTGATTCTGCACCGTTTTCCATTGCTGATATTGCTTTAAGAATGTTGAAGAATGTTGTGCAGAATATGGTTGAAGCGTATGGTTTTGAGGCGCGTAATCGCTGTCCTTAACGCAATATCTGCCCCCACTATAGTCGAGTTTGCTAACAGGGTAGAATGCAGATTGCTTCCCAGGATACAACAAAACCAGAACTCAGAGGCGTAGCAATGCCTATGAGTTCGGCGGGATGTTTTTATTAGTTGCAGAATAAAAAAGAACGTGTATGGAGAGAATCAGGTAGGAAGAAGATGTCTGGACTGGTCTGGGTTGATGACTATATATAGCAGGTGAACAGGTGCGACCGTTTGAACAGACGCGTCCATCTGTTTAAATACAAAAAAAAATATAACTGTTGCCAACAGTCACAACACCTTTCCCGTACGGTCACACACATGCCCCAAGTGCCCAAGTGCCCATCTTTGTCCCATAATAATAATGCATATGTCCAAACCCACATACCCAAGCCCCCATGCAATCATATTCAAGCCCATATCAATTTAATTCACAACATTCTAAGCCAACCATTCCTATATACCTATGAATAGTAAGCAAAATTTGGTGACGTTGGACTAATTGCTTTCGTTTTAAAACTATCTCCCTCAACACACTGTTCATTCTCAGGATAAGCTACAGTCGACACTCTTTATAAGATCAATTGAAAGTGATCCAAACAATAAAATACAAGTTCACTCTTTCTGTTTTGAAGAATTGATATTTCCTACTACCGAGGTGGTAGATAATCTGGAAAGATGTGATGTGATGACATCAGATCTGAATGTGCTTCCATCGGATGTTGGTACAGTGAATAACGTTCACTCTAACATTGTTTTTGCTAAGATAAGTATCCTTGTTCCTTTGATTTCTGCCAACAGTGTTAACTCACTTGAGTCACTTAACGAGAATAACTGCTCTTTAATTGTTACTGGGGTTATAGATCTTGATATTGTCGCATATTACCCTTTTAATACTTTGAATGATACTGAAGATGAGGTGTTAGATGATTTTGCTGCTTGCTACCATTCTCGCTGCTTGCTTGATGATAAGGACTCTCCTTTTAGTCAGTCCTATATTCTCACCTTATCTTGATTAAAATCAATTAGTTATTTGTTCTATACTCATTCCAACGTCAGATCTATTAACCCTTTATTTCATAAGCGTATTTAATTTATTCATTTTTGATACACATGCAACTGGCACAGACACTGATACACAGGCACATGAAAATGGCTCAACAAACCATGCAAGACCCAAGAGAACGATCAGGTTGCCACAAAGATTCCTGGATTAAAAAATATATAAAATAGAATTATAGATTGTAGGGTTGTTAGAAAAAGCTGTTGCATTTTTTTATTTTACAATTTCTGTTATTTGGTGCTAGAAAAAGTAGAAAAGGATAGGAGGCTAGTGTGCCACGTATACAAGTTTGTTACAACTTTTGTTATAAATGTACTGGCAAATGAAGAGAAAATATATGGAAGAAATATATTGCTAACCTCTCTTTGTCTCCTTCTCCTTCATCTTACTCTGCCTCTTATTTCCTGTCCTCTTTTCTTCTACTTCAGTCTATACCCATATCAATTTGGTGCTTTCACCGGTTGACCTCTTCCTTCCTCAAAACATCTGCTTCAGCCCTAACACCATGCCTCGCATCGACGATGCCTTCCATTCAACGACCACCAAGACACCATTTACACCATCCAAACCAATCAAACCACCCATAGCACCATGCTGGAAACATTAACCGTAGATAATATAGATATCAAAGCAGCATTACATGACCTAACTAAGCAAATGGCTGACCTCCATCGAAAACTAGATACCCAACCACCACCCTCTATAACAAATCAACAATCAACCACCTACAATCCATCTCAAAACCACCGACAACCCCCACTATTATCCTCCCCATCGCCAAGCCGAAACCCGAAGGTAACGCTGTCCTCCTTTACAGGCTCCAACCCGCATGACTGGATATTCCAAGCTGACCGTTTCTTCACCTATTACTCCACACCAGAGGACCAGCGGGTAGAGCTCGCCAGCTTTCACATGGACGGTCAGGCCCTAACATGGTTTCAATGGATGCATCGAAACAAGCAACTCTCATCATGGCCGGCGTTGGCAAATGCAATTGAACAAAGGTTCGGCCCCCCTACATTTCTAAATCCCCAAGCAACCCTCTTCAAATTAAAACAAATTACCACTGTTGACAACTACCAAGCCACATTCGAAACACTGTGCAATCGCATCACTACCTTAAACCCAGATTCCATCCTCCATTGCTTCATTTCTGGCCTCAAAACAAATATCCAAAACGAATTATTACTCCTCAAACCCAATACCATTTCAGAGGCAATCGATACTGCCAAGCTGATCGAACGCAAAACCTCGGATCAGAACAAATACCCATTCCACAAAACAGCCCACCATCCTTCTAAATTCATAAATACTCCAAACACCTCTCAGACATTTCCACAAACACCTCACGCTCAAAAACCACATATACCCATCAGGCAATTGTCTCAGGCTGAAATGAATGAGAGAAAGCAACAGGGTCTTTGCTTCAATTGCGATGAGAAATATCAGTTTGGCCACCGATGCAAACCAACCCATATCCTCATGATCCTTCCCGACCTAAACCCCGACGACACAGCTCAACCTGAAACTGTCGAACCGGAACCACCTCCTTCAACCGAACTTACTCAAATTACTAACACACCCCAAGAACCACCACAAGAAATATCGTTCCATGCCTTAACTGGTTCTTCTCACCCACGAGCCATTCGTTTGCCGGATTTTGTAAATGGCAACCCAATCTCAATCTTAGTTGACTCGGGATCCACACACAATTATTTGCACCCGAAGATGGCTAAATTTTTGGGTCTGGAAGTCAACACTGCAAGCTCCTTCGCAGTAACGGTGGGCAACGGCGATAAATTACAGAGTTCGGGCTGTTGTAAAAATGTGAGTGTAGAGATACAGGGAAATAATTTTACCATCGATTTCTACTTACTCGATATTGTAGGCTCCGATGCAGTGTTCGGTGTGCAATGGCTGGAGCAATTAGGGCCTATTACTATGGATCACAAGCTATTGACTATGGCCTTTGAAGTAAATGGCAGGCCGATTTGTTTAACTGGGTTGGATCCTCTTCTCAGCCCATCACCTATATCACTAAACCAATTGAAACGCCTGGACGCAACATCTTCAATTTCCAATTTCCTATATCTGCAACTACAACCTGATAGTAACCCAACCTACCATACTCCGTTACATCACGACCAGCCTCAATTACAAAAGTTATTAACTACTTACACCCACATCTTCGATCAACCCAAAGACCTACCACCAAATAGACCACTAAACCATCACATCAATCTTATTCCTAACTCCACACCAATAAACATCAAACCATACCGATACCCATATTTTCAAAAAAACGAAATCGAACGCCAAATCCAAGATATGTTAAAGGCCAAAATCATCCAACCATCCACTAGTCCATTCTCATCGCCCGTTCTTTTAGTAAAAAAAAAAGACGGCTCGTGGCGATTTTGTGTCGATTATCGTGCACTAAATGTTATAACTATCAAAGACCGATTTCCAATTCCAACGGTCGATGAATTATTAGATGAGCTTCATGGGGCAATGATTTTTTCAAAGCTCGATCTCCGAAGTGGCTTTTTCCAAATCCGTGTCCATCAACCCGATATCCCCAAAACCGCTTTTCGAACCCACGAAGGCCATTACGAATTTCTAGTAATGCCATTCGGCCTAACCAACGCTCCATCCACTTTTCAAGCAACCATGAACAATATATTCCGTCCATATTTACGGAAATTTATACTCGTTTTTTTTACGACATCCTCGTTTATAGTCCATCGTGGGATGATCATTTAAGCCACCTTCACACCACTCTCCAACTTTTAGCTCAACACCAATTTTTCGCCAATGCAACCAAGTGCAACTTCGGCCTAATGGAACTTGATTATTTGGGCCATATCATCTCCAGTAAAGGCGTGCGCGTGGACCCAGCAAAAATCGAAGCAATGATTAAATGGCCAACTCCAAACTCAGTAACTGCCATTCGTGGTTTTTTAGGCCTCACGGGCTACTACCGCCGTTTTATCCGAAATTATGCTGCCATCACAAGCCCACTTTCTGGTTTATTAAAGCAAAACAGCTTTGTTTGGAGCCCAGCAGCCCAATCCGCATTTGAACAGCTAAAATCAGCCGTCACCCATACTCCCGTACTCTCCCTTCCAAACTTTTCCCAAATATTCACCGTGACAACCGATGCATCTGCCACCGCAATCGGTGCAGTGCTGGCACAATCCGACCATCCAATCGCCTTCTTCAGCCTTAAGTTGCCCCGCCACCTCCACAAAGAATCAACCAACTCTAGAGAGATGTTTGCAATTACTTCTTCCATAAAAAAATAGCGTCACTATCTATTAGATCGACCCTTTCAGATCTATACTGATCATCAGAGCATCCGAGAGATGGCGTCGCAGACGATTCAAACTCCGGAACAGCAGAAATGGCTTTCCAAGCTTCTAGGGTATGATTTCACGATCCATTACCGACCGGGCAAACAAAATATGGTAGCCGATGGCCAGTCTCGATTCACTGAGGAAGCCACCTTGCACGCGATTTCAGGTCCAACATTTTCTCTTTTGCCAAAGATTCAAGAAGCTCTACAACATGATGAGACAGCACAGTCCATCATTACTCGCCTGCGTGCAGGTAAGTGCTCAAACCCAAAGTTTCGTTTGCACAATAATTTGTTATTTTGGAAAAATCGATTGTATGTGCCTAACGATGTGGACATCAAAACCCAAATAATGACTGAGCTACACGCATCAAAAGTCGGAGGTCACTCTGGAATCAAAGGCACAGTAGCTAGAATTGCAAGCAATTTCTATTGGCCTAAACTAGCGGCAGCAGTACATGAATTTGTCCGGCAGTGCCCAACTTGCCTCCAGGTGAAACCAGAAAACACACCTTACAAAGGGTTACTTCAGCCCCTTCCTATTCCCGTACATATATGGGAGGATATAAGCATGGATTTTATCACACATCTCCCACCATCAAATGGCCGAACAGTAATCCGGGTAATAGTGGATCGACTGTCAAAATACGCCCATTTCTGCGCCTTACCGACGTCAATTTCAGCTTCACAACTTGCTTCATATTTTCTGCAAGAGTACATCCGACTACATAGCTTCCCACGCTCTATTGTCTCCGATAGAGATAGAGTATTTACAAGTCAATTTTGGAGGGAGTTATTCCGCTTGCACGATACAAAGTTAAGAATGAGCAGTGCATATCACCCACAAACCGATGGTCAATCCGAAGTAGTGAATCGGTGCTTGGAAACTTACTTGCGTGCAATAGTAGGTGATGTGCCAACCAAATGGGTTAAGTGTCTTCCGTGGGCTGAGTGGTGGTATAATACTACTAAGCACACTTCTATAGGAATGTCACCATTCCAGGCAGTTTATGGCAGAGCACCACCAATTCTCGCTGACTATATTACTTCTACAACACCACTGCCAGAGTTAAATGAATGGGCTGCATCAAGAGAAAAGCTGCTCCAACTCATTAAGTCGAACCTCCAGCGTGCACAGAGTCGCATGAAGAACCATGCAGATCAAAGATGAAGTGACAAACAGTTCCAAGTTGGCTCATGGGTCTTCCTTAAACCTCAACCGTACCGTCAACAAACCATAGGAAATAATCACCACAAACTATCAAAAAGGTATTATGGACCCTTCAAGATCATTGAAAGAATAGGTCCAGTTGCTTATAAACTGCAACTTCCTGTTGAATCTCGCATCCATCCTGTTTTTCATGTTTCCTTGCTTAAACTATGCCCGTACCCAGCTACAGCTCCACTTCAATCATTGCCACCGACCCTAGCTGACAGTAACAGCGACCTTGAGGGCAAGGTCGATCTTGAAGGGGTGGGTGTTGATACACATGCAACTGGCACACACACTGATACACAGGCACATGAAAATGGATCAACAAACCATGCAAGACCCAAGAGAACGATCAGGTTGCCACAAAGAATTCTGGATTAAAAAATATATAAAATAGAATTATAGATTGTAGGGTTGTTAGAAAAAGCTGTTGCATTTTTTTATTTTACAATTTCTGTTATTTGGTGCTAGAAAAAGTAGAAAAGGATAGGAGGCTAGTGTGCCACGTATACAAGTTTGTTACAACTTTTATTATAAATGTACTGGCAAATGAAGAGAAAATATATGAAAGAAATATATTGCTAACCTCTCTTTGTCTCCTTCTCCTTCATCTTGCTCTGCCTCTTATTTCCTGTCCTCTTTTCTTCTACTTCAATCTATACCCATATCAATTTTTTTCTTGGATTTCATTTTATTACTAAATAATTAAAGTTTTTTTCTCTGAACAAAAAAATATAATTTGTGATTTTGATTTCTGATTCGATGCGGGTTTTATTATCTATCGATTTGGGGAGAATTAGATCACTAGCAGAATCAAAGTTAATCAACTAATCAAGTTGACGATCATCATGTTTGTTGATAAGTTGTTGAAAGCTAAACAAATTGGGATTTTTTCTTATTTTTTGGGTTTATCGTAGCATTCAGATTGTTGGTTGTTTCTTCATGAATTGGATAGTTTTTCTCACCGTTGTCCTTAATATCAATAATTTTTTGAAGCACATAAGTTCCTTGCCTTACAGTATATTGTTTTTTTTTCTACAAGCTCTTTCGATGCATTATATAGAGTTTTCTATTAACTTGATAATCGTTAGAGGTTCCTTGGTTCAGTTTAGTTTCTGTTCATTATCATAACATTAATTTGAAAGCATTAATAGCTAGACCAATATAAGAACTAAGGTATAGAGGCTTTATTGCACCTAACCGTTCTTTTACTATGAGAAAAATATGGGCAGTCACTCTTTCTCCTTTTCACAAAACT
The DNA here is from genome assembly GCA_030765085.1 of Allium cepa. Classification (NCBI taxonomy): domain Eukaryota; kingdom Viridiplantae; phylum Streptophyta; class Magnoliopsida; order Asparagales; family Amaryllidaceae; genus Allium; species Allium cepa. Next base: position 205,853,551 of record CM060941.1, on the reverse strand, counting down.
TCCAAATCTCTCAAATTTATAAATTGATTTTTTGTTCAATCACTATTTTTTTTGTGTGGATATTATAGGAATAAAAAAAGATTGAGATCTGGAAGAATATCACAACTCAATCAGCGAAAACCCTCAAATGAGCATAACATCCACCTTCGTTTTTTGTTTCATAGGAACTGAGTAGAGAACAAAGGTAAGTATAATGCTTTTATATTGGAGCTATTTAGATTGGAGCTAATACTTTTAATGATTCATTTAGTAGTTTTAGTGTTATTTATCATTTTTTGCAGATTAATAAATTGATATTTATATCTTACCATTGAGAGGATTTTGCACAAATTAAAGAAGAAATTAGAAAATATGTAACAAAAATATAATGAAAAATCATTATTTCTTACTATTTACAACTTTATATGTAGATGTTACGAATGCTGAGTGATATTTATAATTGGGGATGAAAAGTTTAGATATATTGAGTTCAGTTGTTTAATAGCTTGGAAGAAAAATATGCCACTCTTATTATTGTATTGCTGGAAGAAAATGGAGATAATCACATAGAGTTATTTGACAAATATAAGGTTGGAGAGCATGTGGCAATGGAACTAGAGTTTTGGCATAAATGACTTCTACATCATCGACCCCTATGAGATCATAAGGATACATCATGCTTAATACTGCATTACAGCTTTTGGTAGAAAGACTGTCAGTATATTTGCAGGAGAGGAGATGAACATTGTGATCTGAGTAAAGGATAAGAATTAAATTATCTTTTAACATGATCTGTATGTTATGTTCCAAAGTTTACAATGTAATTTTATTTCTTTTCTTTGCAGCTAAAGAACATCATACCTGTTATATTGACATTTTCCATCCATTATATGAAACAAAGGCTTTCTTCATGTATTTTTGTAGAATTTGTCATCTGCTTTTAGTGATCACCACAATCCGTCGTTTCTTTGTATTGACTTTCATCCTCTCTTCCATGAAACATAGGAAGACTTTCATGACGTATTTTTGAAAATTTTGTTAGTAGTTGTTAATAAGTATTGCAGATTGTTGTATTACTACTCAATTTAGTCTAACTTAGTTGGGTTAATAACAAATAATTAATTGGTAATAGGTACAGGCTATCACTATACTTATTAGTTATTATCTATTACTACATCAATAAGTGTATACTTATATATTAATATATTCAAAGCATAGAGGAGTATAAAATTATTGACAAATCAACATTTAAAAGGCTATAAAATAGATTAGTGGCTACAATCAGAAGTGGTCGCAAAACACTTCCCTTTCTACAAAATTAACTTTGAATTACAAAGGGTTTAAGAAAATATTTACAACTTACATCAGATGACCTCTGAAAGCATTATACAAGATGAATGTTTTATCCTAGCAATGCAACCATTTTCTTATCTTATATTTGTAATTCAACATTTATTTATATACAATTCCAAATATACAATAGTATGTCTTGAATCTCATAAAATCCACACACGTCCAACGGACGTGCCTAAGTGTATATACACCCACACGCATCTATATATTTGACTATCAGAATGTGGCAATCTATCGATATACCGATTTGTGATATTTCTAACTAGCAACATATAAAACAATGAATATATAAACATTATTCTATAATAATTGACCAATAAAATACATTTCACCAAATCCCAAAGTTCGCACGTTCAAACAAATAAATCGACACATTGAATCCAATCTCAATCCTGAAGTTTGCTAGCTTTCGAATTGACTTACCACCGACGATCGAATGATGCAAACTGATGTGAATTAGTGCTTAGATTTTGAGGTTATTATAATGTGATGGCGGGCTAATATGAGCAGAAAAAAGAAGATGCAAAAGTCTCAAGAGGAGTGGATGCAAGAGGAAATAAATAAAATTGTTTAATTCACATCAAATAAAATTTTGTAATTAATATTTCATAAATATTGATTGATTTATTAATTTATAACAATTACAAATTAATCAAATCGGGTGGTAAATATGAGTATTTAACATTTCGGTCATGTGACTCTTAGGTGTAAATTCGGTCAGTGATTAATATTAAACAATTCGAATATTAACATCCACACTACACTTAGTAGGTAGTGTGACATTATGACCAAATTTATCACTTACTTGGGTTCGGTAAAAACCAGTTTTACTCTATTAAGCGTTAACCGGTTGTAACAATTATTTAAACTAATTTTCTTCGTCAAAACTATATCACATTTGACTTATAGAATTGTGTAATTGTCAAAATTCATATCGTGCATATTCAACTATATAGTCCAAACACAAAGTCTTTGGTTAAATAATAACAATTATTATTAACTGAACTGCTCTACGTAGAGACTTTGACTTTGAGTTGACTTCAATTGACCTTATACTAACATTATATAACCAAGGAGACGAATCCTCTCTTAAATAGTGTTTCACTTTCAATTCTTCTACTCGATCCAACTATAGTACGTCGTGCCATTATTTAATTATAATCAAAGTGGAGATTCCATATGAAGATCAACAGTATTATCAAGTTAAAAGAAATGTGTAATTTTGTCACGTCGATATTTTCTGTTTGACCTTGATTATATTAACAAAGAGAAAACTATTGAATGTGACATTTCACATTTATCCAATAACTATCAGTATGTAACCCCTTGATGCTCCCAACAATCATGAGTAATAAACTGTCCAATATTTGGAAAGCAAACATAATCTAGTCTCAACAGATGAATAGATATCCGGTCTCGATGCATCTTGACTAAGAATATTTAAAATGGTATGTTTAATTTCATTATGGTAAATTACTCATGGTTATAACACTTTCTAACTACTACCATAATACATATCATTTATGGACTTTCTATTAAATATATTTTAAATTAATTAATATATTACATTGTATCAAGTACATAATAGGAAGAAAAAATCTTTTATTTCGAACAAGATTGGTTATCGAGTTAAATATATGCAATAAATAACATAATTTTCCCTAGGCATACTCCTGACACTATCAATAACCATGCTATAAAAGCTCCATCTAACTTTATTCAGTATGAATAGATCACAACATTTATATATGGGGGATCTTAATCAATTATCCTAAATATCAGTAATAAAACATATAACAATATTTCTATCACCGATCAAACTACAAATTGGAGTTTAATTAATTTATGAACATACTATAAATTAATATTAACTCCATCTAACTTCACTCAATTCGAATAGAAAACACAATATATATACGAAATCTTAATCAATTATCCAGAATATCTATACAAACTAATACAATCAAACGTGGCAATAATTATATATATATATATATATATATATAATTCTACCTCTTGTAAGTTATATTTTTCACATATATAATTACGGGGATTTATACTGAAATATAATTCAAAGTTATAATTCCTTTGAATCCCCTTCAAAAATGAGGATTTTAGAAACAAAAATTTTGATTTTTTTATTAACTCTTTACTGAGGTATTTGAGATGGTCTGAAAGATGAACTCTTGCCAAATTCCGGTGATCAAGTGGATTGTGGCCTTCGAATTCGTCGTCACAGATCGTTTGAATGTTCAACATCACTAGAAAAATACTACTGGAATTAATTAATTAAGATAATTAATTAAGGGATGATTAATTAATGAAGGTGATTAAAACTTAATCAATTGAAATTAATAATCATTAATTAAAAGATTACTAATGAAAGTAATTATGTGGGTGATAAATTTAAAAACCACCAAATTTATTCACCTTAATTGAAGATGTTTGATTTTTATTGAATGTTGTGTGATGGATTGATATATTTGATATATGATGTGATGCTATGAAATGTTTTCACTACAACAAAACAGTCTTTTTACAACGGGCAATGCCCGTTGTAATATGGTTTTTGCAACGGGCATGTGCCCGTTGTAATAGGCTTCGTTATAATAGATCCACCACATTTTACAATGGGCAAAGCACGTTGTAAAAACCGCCTTTTTACAATGGGTTATGGCTGTTGTAATAGACTATAATACAACGGCCAAAACCCGTTGCAATAGACTAACCATACAAGTTGCATAGCCTGTATCACAATATGCATTGACCGTTGTAAAAAGCTCATATAACAATGCACATTGCCCGTTGCAAAATAAATGCAAATTTAAAAAAAAATTACAGCAGCATCCATGCAATACATCCATACTAATACTAAATATTGTCGTAAAGTAATTAAAATCACATACGAAAAGACTAAAAGCTAGAGTCATAGAATTCTAACACTCCAAAAAGTTAGAAAAGTTTACATGCTAAATACATAAAGCATTAACACATTACAGTTTACATGCCAAATACATTTCTGTTACAATTTACATTGCACTGACATTTCATTGTTACCGTGCTTGTGCACAGTTCCCTGACCACTTGTGCACATCATTATACTTCCCGTTTCCCCTGCATACTACCATTTCTTCAACCACTTCTCCAGATACATCAATCACTTCAAGCATTACATTTATGCCTTCCATCTCATAGCAGTCTTCACCATACCAGAAGTACACAACCTTGTTGACAGTGTTCAAACATCACCAAGCCCTCCTCCTAACAACCATCTCTTGCCCACTACCATTTCACATCTACAAAACTACTGCTGCCTTGGTCTTCTACTATTCTAAACAATCTCAGAATAACCACCCACCTGAAATTGTCATCAACAACCTACAACCAACCCACAGCAGACTGATAACATATCACTATCAACTACCCACTTTCTCCCCCATCTTCTCTGTCAAAACCAACCTCCAACCGCAATGAACAACTTCTGTCAAGACCATTACATCACTTCATTACCCCTACATATCTCCATCCCTTACTACATCACAGCTGACCAAACCCAAAACTCAAGTGATAATAAATATATATTATTAGCGAACAATTAACCAAACCCTGAGACAAAATAAATTCACAATTTTTATATCCTTGTATGTACAGTTTGGCTAATGAGCTAATATACTATTACTAATTAACGATAATATCTAGAAACTTGAAATCATTTATTAATTAGTTACTTAAATTCACATCACCTTACAGCACACAATGCACAAGCAATCAAAATAATTAATCAACTACCATCTGGCTAATGAATCAAATACGTTATGCATGAAAATTTGATAACAGAAAACAGTAAAGAAGTAATATAGTAAATAACAAAGTAAACATGTATTATATTGAAATAAAACTTCATAAATACCTAACTTCCAGGACATAGAGCGGTGGTTTCTCGATGCACAACAAACCTTCACAACTCCTTGCTATTTTCATTTGCTCTCTTATTTTTCTGTAAATGAAAAAGGTAAAGATTAACATGAAACAATAAAGATTAGATTAAGTTTCTTTAAAGAGAAAATTATTGTTTATTTTAAATGTAAGAAAATTGGATTGTATGTAAAGGAAATGAGATGCATCATTGCACAAAAGTAAACACAAACGTGCGCAAATGCAAATGTTCTAGAGGATATTGCAGTTGTATCTACCTTTATGTATGAAATTATTTCTGCTTTAGACATCAACCACTTCCAGGACATACGTTTCTTTATGTACTCTAAAACTATGATCAATGGCAGGCAAGTGAAACCGAACAAACTTAGAGCATAATATTACAGTATTTTCATTACCACATTTACGTTCTTTATTATAAAATGTAGGAGAAGAAAGATTGTTTTTAAGATTAGTTTCCGTGTGCACCATCTCAGATGGATTTTTCATTTAGACCATATTTCAGAATAAATTACATATTTAAATGAGTTTTAATATTATTCACAAAAACAAATCATTGTTTGCCTATGGTAAAAAAAGAATTTTGTACTGACATGACTTGATATAGTGCCAGTAAAAAAAGTGTTAGCATTAGTACAAAATGCAACATTTTACCATGTAGAAATAGGTTTTTTAAATTTCCCAAAAGCGAAAAACAAGAATAAATCATTTCAATTTTATATATTAAAATCATTTTTCAAACTGACTGTTACCCCTTGAGTCAACACTATTCTACGTCAATTAACTCAAGTGGAATAGAAATATGAACCATTAGGGTTAAAGAAGAAGAGATAGAGGGTTAAAGAAGAAAAGATAGAAGAAGAAGAAACTAAACAATATCAGAATCTCACAGTCGCAGCGAAATAAAATATAATACTCAATAATAGAGCTTTACACAAAATGAAAAAACTATATCTGTTTTATACAATATCATCAGAGTATCTCAAACAAAGAGCATTTACCAGTCAGACAAATCCATACAATCACAGCAGTGGATATATATACAAATACGGATAATACGTCTCGGACTCCAGCTCCTCTCCTGCTCCATAGCATCCTGTCCTGAACATATAATACTCGGTCTGACCCGAGCATTATAATGAAATAACACCCGAGTCAGTCTGGAATACCAGCTGATAATAATGCACCCAAATTGATTATTAAAGTTTCAAAAATCCTTTTTGAAAACAAAAGCATCTCATAAGACCACGCCACAAATAAACATGTCGGGTTTTTACCTTACGATAGCTAAAACACTTTTTATAAAAATCCTCTGATATTATAATAGGGTCTATATACAAATACTTATAAAATAGCCGAAATTGTTACATCTATTAAATTCCAGCTACTAGCCACAAAGTGGGTAATACAAATAAAACTCGTAAAAGGCTCGTAAGGAGGATGGATTCCAACTAATGACTAGGCACTGGGGTACCACCTGTCACAGTACGGGGCCTAGATCACCGTATCTAGGACCACTCCCGATCCCCTGCAACACAAAGCCGGACCCATCCCTTACTGGACAGTTCCGAATAAGATCACCCCATGGTTGGGATCAGCAACCGCACCACTAAGCCGAATAAAAAGGGACATCTAGACAGGGATGACCTTACTCTCAAGTGGGGGCTACCCACGAAGCCTTGCTGCATATCCCCTAATTTTCAGTCATTCCCGGTATATGAGGCTTGAGTCTAAGCATTACCTTTAGAACGTTTCACTTAGAATGCCCATCGCCCACCTAACGATGTTCCGAAAGCATTCATCCATACAAGTCCGTCCCGGGTTCGAACGGAACCGAAGGCACTACTCCTACTACATCAATTTTGGAAATATCCTCAGGATTAGTAGCGACTAGCCCTTGCACTTCACTGCTCCTTCTTCGACTTCGAACACGTTTTTCCACGAAACGTACAAACCGGATCGAAGTGGTTTTCGAGAAATAAATCTCGATCCCGGTTTCTTCGAAACGATCAGCGCATTTGTCCAATATTGATAGTCGGTGATTTAACTATCAATTCATATGCACAGGCAACCATCACACAATAAATAATTTCCCACATTATTTATTTATCTCAACTATCTTTACAAGAGACATTTTTCCAATTTTAAACCCTTTTGAAAAGTTCCCAAACTCTCTTTCTGTCAAAATAAATTTCACAAACATTCATTCCCATTGGAAACAACTAAGTCCAAAACATTTAGATTTTAAAACAATTTAAAAACACTTTATTCTGAAATATACTTTAAAATATTTAAATTGATTACTCAATTTGGTGCTCAGAAATATAGTTTCAAATATACCAAGCAAAACTATTTTATAAGGTATAAGCTAGATTTAAAACAAAGTTTAGTTAAACTAAATTTAAAAAATAGAGTTTTAAAAGAATTAATACTAATTTCGAATAACTTAAATCAACCTATTCTTTAAATAAATCCAGTTAGAAATTATAATAACTAATAATATTCTTAAATAATTACTACTATAGCCAGTTATTAATTATTCATCTTTAAAAATAATTTCTCAAAACACTCTTTAATCAAGTTTTAAACTTTTACTTTTACTTAAATAAAATCTGTTAAAACACGAACTTGGTTTCCCAGGGAAACACACTTCCATTCAAACAACCCATAAAATCCTTCTTATAAATCCAGCCCGATTTATTCCAATTCAAATTTACGTTTAATTATCGTAAATTTGTTTCCATGATTAAAAATAAACTCCTTTTGAAGTTTTAAACACATTTCCATTTTCGAAAATTCACTTTCAAAGTATAGGCTTAAAATATTTTTAAATAAAACTATTATGAATTTATTTAATGAAAATCATACTTAAGAAATCACTTAAATAAACACCTACTTAAATTCCATCGGTTTAAAATAGTATTTCTAAAATAATCTAATATACATTTACACTGCTAATTTATATTTTGAAAAGCTTCTTTGAAAACATATTAAATCTCCAGGAAAACATTATTCATTATCAAAATAACCCCATCGTTATTTTACAACAATTTATAACTTCTTATAGAATTTATCACCAGAAACCATACTTCCCATTTATCAACTGATAAATTTTCCACTCATTTATAATTCCAAATTTACAAGTTGCCATTCTTCATTCAAATCAAATTCCAAATTTAATCCCTTAAATTCTTTTGTTGGGCGAATTCTCGCCCATGAGATCACGAGGCCAAGGAGCATCAATTTCGTCCAGAATCACCCTTTACATACATTCGATACCTATGCCTAGCCGAACCAACGCTCTCCACGCAACACCGAACCACCCCTCAGCCGAACCAAGGCCACCGGACCACCATACACACACCACCGGACCAACACCGCCGAACCAACTACAACCGAACCACCTTCCCTCCACGCTACCGAACCAACCATGACCAAACCACCTTTCCTCCATGTTCTACCGAACCAACACGCCTTCATGCCGAACCAATCCCTTCCACATCACCACCGAGTCAACCTGTCACCGGTCCATTCCATCACCGGTCCAAGCTCCACGCCGAATGAAGCCTCGCCGAACCAGATCGCTTCAGCCCAGGCCCATCAGCAGCTATATACATTCAGGACCCCTGCCCCCTACCTCACTCTATAAATAGAGGGGCAGGGGTACAACAATGGCAGACAAGTTTGAGAGCTCAAGCAAGGAAGGAACTTTCAAACAACTTTCTTATACTTGTATTTAAAGCTTTGTACTTGTAATCCGAAAGAAAGGAGAGAATAACATATAAAGTGGACGTAGGCACGTTCTGGCCGAACCACTATAAATCTGCGTGTCTTTTACATTTTAGTCCTTGCTTTTTACATATTTGCATAAGTAACCTAAAACCTTGGAAAATAACATATAATCAACTAAATAATACGGATTGGAGGTGTTTGGCCATTTTTTGTGCAAACATTTTTGGTGCTTTCACTGAGAATTTGGAACTCGAAGCTTCAGCTTCCCTCATTCAACCTTCTTTCCCAATAGCACCCTTCATTGTCTAGGAAACATGACTTCAAGGCCGAGAAAAGACACCAACAAGGGAAAGAACGTTGCAACCAGCAGCGCTCCAGATCCAGTGGATCCAGATCAAGAGAACCATCCCACTACGACAGCAGATCAGGCAAATCCAACAGCCCCTGCCGCGGAACAACCAGCAGCAATCACTAGGGCAGATCTAGACAGAGTTGTGACTGAAGTAACTAACCACTTCGCATCCCAACAAGAAGCTTTGGTGAACCAACTCATGTCACGATTGAGGGATGTCGAAGAATCCAACCGCAACACTGAATCATGGGGTGAGTCTCAATCTGGAGGATCTCAGAGACAGCAAAGGTCTTCCCTCTTCGAAGAAGCTATCAACAGGAACAACAGTGATAGGGGCCGCGCCCGGACTCAGCCCGAACTCCGACTCGAGGAAGCGCTTGGAACCGAACCCAATGGGGGAGGCACCAGGCGAGGGTCGGATGTAGCTGAGCCAGCCATGCCACCTAATCATAGAAACCCCGCTGAACGGAGCCGAGCTAGAACCCATCCCGAAGTTGACCCCATGGAAATGCTCGAAACAGAACCCTGCAGGGGAAGATCAAGGCAGGGGGCAACTGTAGCTGGTCCTAGCATGCATCCGAGTAGCCAAAGACAGCCACTGGATAACGTCAGAAATGATAGGCTATACCATCCCTACAGGTCATCCGGACGAGATCGATCCCGCAGGGAAGAACCAAGCTCATTCTTGTCCGCTCCAAATTCTGATGAAAGAATGGCACGATTATTCAGGGAATGCGTCCGACGGGTGCAAAGGGAGCGAGGGATAGGCGCTAGGGTAACCAGCCCTTTCACCCGCGACATCGAAACCGCCATCACCCCTCAAGAGTGGAAAATGCCGACGATGGAACCGTACAAGGGAACTTCCGATCCCGTTGTACACTTGCAGAGATACACACAGCATATGCTCATGAGCGGGGCAACGGAAGGAGTATTATGCAAATGCTTTCCACTATTTTTAGCAGATCTAGCTACCTCCTGGTTCTGCCATCTACCCCAAGGATCCATCAGTTCATGGGAAATGTTGAAGGAAAAGTTCATTAGCCAGTTCCGCATTCACGTGGAACAACCCAAGGATGCTTATTCTCTATCCAATGTCAAACAGAAATCCGGAGAGACACTGCAATAATATCTAACCCGGTTCAACGCCGCAGCGGCCGCAGTCCAAGATGCCGATGAGAAACTCACCCTAATGGCCCTCTGTAGTGGTGTGCACCCAGATACCAAGTTTGCTAGAAGACTAACTAAAGAAAAACCAGCTACCTTGCCCGATTTCTTTCACGAAGCTGGGAAGTACATGAGACTCGAAGAGGCTGCCACTGAAAGGCAGACAGGACCACAGGCTAAGACGGCCCATGGAAACGCTCCTGCCGCAGCGAAAGACATTCAGAGAAATGACTCCAGAGACAATGCAGGGGGCAAGAAGGGAGAAAAGCGCTTGTACCGACCAGGACCGAGATTTGATGCTTACACTCCCTTGAATGAAACAGTCGAGAACATCTTCCTGGCCACCCTGGACGAACTTACATACAAGCGCCCCCCGTACAAGAAAGAGTCAGATCGCACAATCCAGTCCAGAAAATTCTGCCGTTTTAACAAGTCTCATGGGCACGATACCAATGAATGTCGTCATCTCCGAGATCTAATTGAAGAACACATCAGGAGAAAGAAGCTGGAACGCTATGTAAAGGCCCAGGACAGGACCCCAGCTCCTGCCAAGGAAAGCCCAGGGCAGCTCCACCCAGAGACAGGCGGAGGAAATCGCAACACCAGCGGTTCCAGCCAAGAGAAGATAGTGGTCCATACAATATCAGGAGGGCCACACATCGCTGACAAGAGCTGGGCAGAAATGAAAAGATATGGAAACTCACTCAGAAGCAAGGGAGACTGCGTCAATTCTGTTATAGAAGAACGCCACCCTAAGCGGAAGGAAAGTAATGATATCACATTCAGTGGGCGCGACCTAGAAGGAAGGCAATACCCTCATATGGATCCTATGGTCATCTCTGCCTGGTTCGGTCCAGCCAAAGTTTTCCGAATCTTAATAGACACTGGAAGTTCAGCAAATATCCTATTCAAGCATGCTTTCGACAAAATGAAGCTGTCAATGAAGGATGTATCCCTCTGTAACAAACCACTACACGGTTTCACTGGAGAAGCAAAGATGCCCCTCGGACAATTGGATCTCTTTGTTGAATTGGGAAGTCATCCCCGCTCCGCCGTTCGGAAACAAACGTTCGTGCTAATAGACAACCACTCGGCCTACAATGCCTTTTTAGGAAGACCAGCCTTGTCCGACTTCCAAATTATCATTGCCCCATGGTGCCTGAAGATGAAGTTCCCAACGGATAATGGAGTGGGAGAAGTAGAAGGAGATCAGGACGCCGCTCGGGATTGCTATGTAACCGAACTTCGCAATAACCCGCAAGAAAGATAAAGGGAAGAATGCAGAGACTACTCTCTGCATGAAAAGCTTGGAAGCATAGCAACTAAAGAAAGCCCCTCCTCTTCGATATACAAGTGATCCCTTCAACGAACTAGACCCCAGGGATGGAGAGGAGGAGGCTATCGCCGAGCCTGCAGAGGCTATGGAATTCGTATCTGTAGACAAACACGACCCAAGTAAACTGCTGAGAGTCGGATCTCAGCTAAAAAGAGAATTAAAAAATCAACTCATTGATTTTATTCGCCACAACATGGATGTATTTGCATGGACGCACGCTGATATGACCGGAATCTCCCCGGACATAGCATGCCACGCACTAAACATCGATCCTACCAAGGTACCGGTAGAGCAAAAGAAGAGAAGTATGGGGGCAGAACGATCAGCAGCCCTCGAGGAAGAAGTACAAAGGAAAATTCGAGTGGACCGACGAATGTTCAGCAGCTTTCCTTAACCAAATCGAGCACCTCCAACGGCCACCAGTACTCTCAACGCCAAATGAAGGCGAAGAACTATACCTATATCTTGCTGTGTCATCCCATGCCCTAAGCGCCGCTTTGGTAAGAGAAGAAAACCGCACACAACGGCCAGTGTACTTCATAAGCAAAAGGTTCACGGGAGCAGAAACCCGGTATCCCAAACTCGAGAAACTGGCATACTGTTTACTAATCACATCAAGGAAGCTGCGACACTATTTCCAATCTCATCCCGTCAGAGTCCTAACCGACCAGCCATTGAAGCAAGTGCTCCATCATCCCGACACCTCTGGGCGACTGCTCAAGTAGTGCATCGAGCTAAGCCAATATGATATCACTTACCATCCTCGCACCACTATCAAGGAAAAAGCCATAGCTGGTTTCATTGCCGAATTCACTACTGGTGAAGGTAAGGACCAATCTGATATAGCAGAAGATATCAAGTGGAATCTCTTCGTAGATGGAGCATCGAACGAACAAGGCTCGGGGGCAGGTGTTGTGATAATCACCCCCAAGGGAAAGAAGCTGCGCTACGCCTAAGATTGGAATTCACTACCACCAACAATGACGCAGAATACGAAGCAGTGATAGCCGGATTAGAACTTGCAATGGAAATCGGAGTCAGTTCTTTATGTCTCCATAGTGATTCTCAACTTATTGTGAATCAAATACTAGGAGAGTTCCAGGCTCGAGGAGAACGACTCACAGCATACCTAAAGAGGACCAAGCTGCTACTTAACCAACTGGATCACTATTTGATCAGACACATTCCTCGAGAGGAAAATCGAGAGGCCGACGAGCTGGCAAAGCAAGCTAGCATGGGAAATGACACCGCTTCTGGAGCGATAACTGTCTCAAGGCTGCTAACCCCGAGTTTCGAGCAAGAACACCTGATAGCTGCAACCGAAGAAGAAACATGGATGACCCCTATCCGAGAATACTTACAAAACGACACCCTACCAGACGGGCGAAATGAAGTTAAGAAAATTCTAAGGAAAGCTTCCCGCTACACGATGCAAGAAGGCATCCTCTATCGACGCGGCTTCTCTAACCCCTTATTGAGGTGCGTTGCTGGAAGAGAAGTCAGGGAAATTCTATCCAACATCCATCAGGGAAGTTGTGGAGACCACACCGGAGGGTAGACTCTGGCAAAAAAGATACTCCGATATGGATATTTCTGGCCCACCTTGAACAAAGACGCCTTAGACTTCGTCAAAAAATGTGACAGATGTCAGAAATTTGCCAAAATCCCTCGACTACCAACCAATGAAATTACTCAAATGACCAGCCCTTGGCCCTTCGCAATATCGGGGATTGACTTAATCGGCGAACTGCCAACGGGCCGAGGCGGAGCCAAATATGCTATAGTGGCAGTCGACTACTTCACCAAATGGGTGGAGGCGGAACCTCTAAATAAAATATCTTCGGCAAAAGTTATCAACTTCTTAATCAAAAATATTCTGTGCAGGTACGGAACACCACTCAAAATCGTATCAGACAATGGACTTCAGTTTGACAGCGAGGAATTCACCGACTGGTGCCAAGAGCACGGGATTCACAAAAGCTTCTCATCCGTGGCTTATCCCCAGGCAAATGGCCAAATAGAAGCTGTCAACAAAATTCTCAAAACCTTAATCAAGAAGAAACTTGAAAAGTCGAAAGGCGCTTGGGTGGACGAACTCCCTACGGCACTTTGGGCCTATCGCACATCTTACAGAACTTCAACAGGACATACTGCCTTCTCTTTGGCGTATGGATCGGAGGCTATGCTCCCAGTTGAAACTATAGTGCCCTCTCACCGTAGGATCCACTACAACCCGGAAGAAAATGAAGAACTCCTCCACATGTCTTTGGATCTAATTGAGGAGAGAAGAAATGATGCAGCACTCAAAGCAGCAGCTCACAGACAAAAAGTGGCAGCACTATACAACTCCAAAGTCAAACATCGCAGCTTACAAGAAGGAGACCTTGTCCTCAAGAGAATCTTTCCGTGCCCCGGGGCACTGGACCCCATCTGGGACGGACCATATGTAATTCATAAAGATCTCCACAACGGAGCTTATATTTTGTCAACAGTGGACGGAGATGTGTTCCAGAGGGCATGGAACATCCGACACCTCCGTCGATACTTTTCTTAACTTGTACTGCCCATATGAAGTGAATTAACAAAGAGAATCAGTGGACGTAGGCATTTTCGTGCCGAACCACTTTAAAAAACTTGGCTCTTGTTAACTTGTTCCTTTATATCTTGGCTACTTGTTAAGCTTTATCCTTTGCTGTTGAACAAAATCCTTTGCAGATGACATTTCAATCCAGAACTTCACAACACAACTCCACCTGGACGAAATCTAACAGGTGCGCTGCGCTCCTATGCCCTCGCCAATGAGACACTTTGCTCCGGTATCCCTCTACCGCGAGTTAACTCATTGTTTGCCTCGGCCCTTAAAGCTGACTGTAATAAGCCGAGTATAAGTCATCATAAAAAAGGCCGACTATAGCCGATGGCAGCTCATTACAGCGATTCGGCTCGCCGGTGACTGTGAACCGATCATAAGCCCCAACATAAGGTGTGGCCAGTCAGGGGCAGTTCACAGTTGACGATCGGACCCCACGCTAGCCGGCCACAGTAAATCGAATAATACCGACGATTACGGGCCATAATGGCCCGGGTAGTTACTATGCGCGATCGGCTCCGATGTGTCTTAAGTGCGGCTGTGGTAAAAAAGAAAACTCCCCGCAGTAGGCGTAAGATGGGTGACAAATGTCTCCAAGACCCACAGCTAGGGAAAGTGACTACAAAACCCGTTTGCCACAAACTTAAGCACATCGACGGCCTTCCGTGACTGGAAGTTTTACTTTTCCTGTATTTCAATTTCATTTAAAACTTCTCTCCTATTCCCCGTAACGGTGCTTGAAAGTACAGGACATGAAATAGGGAACGTTCGCTAATGGGAACAGAAACTTACAATCGGATAACGAGACACTCAACAGCATTCCGTGCTTAGTCTTACAGGATGCACGAAATTGCCGTCTATGGCCAAAACATGAAGGACGGTACTTTCTACTTTTATACATTAATACGTAGCTGCAGTTCGTATTTACACATCACATTTACATTGCAAAATGATAAAATTATGCTTTAAGCAAAAAACTTGGCATCAGGCACAGTCAAGTCACTAGTAACATGCATAGTTACATCACTTACATAGCACATCAAAATAGCAATAACATTCCAACATAAAGGAATCAGCTTATATTATGAAATTACAAAACGTCATTCATCACTAACAATACTATTACAGTTACATCGATGTTTTGGACTAACATGAACAGCAATAAAAAGAAATCAAAAGGTGACCAGCTGCGTTCACGCTTCGCCCTCATCCTACCAACTCTCCAAGCCTACTTAGCCGCCGGGTCGGTGCTCCCAGCATGGTGACCAGAAGTCCCACCTGTCCAATTCAGAAGGGGAATTCATTAAGCGAACAGTAAGCGATCGAGTTATGAAGATCCAAAAAGAAAAGAGAAAGAGAAAAGAGACTCACCAGCGTCCGCCGCTTGATCCTCATCAGCCAAATGCACACCCGCTTCCTCTGCAGCAAGCAGCCGCATCCCTTCCTTCACCGCTACCTTCTCCTCCTTTGAGAACTGGGCGGTTACCACGTCCATCCTGAATGCCGCTCCACCTTCCTTATCCGCATCGGCCTTGGCCTCCTCCAAAGCACGGAGATATATCCTAGCCATGACCCGGGGATAGTCATCCATCCAGGATAGATTACCCTGCTTCCAGGTACGGAAGTATATATTCTGCAACATCTCATCCATCATCCCCTCATTCTCCTCAAACTCCCTCACCCGGGCCTCGGAGGATAACAACTTAGCAACGGCAACATCCCTCTCCGATCGATATCTCAAGCGGTCAGCCTGGAGAGACCTTCTCATTTCCTCCATCTCTTCCTTTAGCTTGGCCTGAGCAAGCTCTGCGGCCTCAAGCCTCCCAGACAACCGTTCAATCCGCTCAAGATCCGCATTCCGAACCTCATCCACCGTCGCAATGGCCATATCAATCCGCCCCTTGCAAGCAGCCTCCATTTTCCGCAATTCTGCCCTGCTGACCTTTTCCAGATTCTCCTTCAACTGCCTAGAGGCTGCCTCGTGCTGAGAAATCTGGAAAGCCTGATCGGCAAGCTGCTTGGCCTGATCAGAAACCTATAGCCGCAGCCGAATGTTAGCACTCCCGACTTCCTCCCCAGCCCTAGCCAGTCGATCATGATGCTCCATCAACTTCTTAACCTCCTCCGCGACCCGGTCAATGTTGGCCTTGGCTTCGTCCCCCATAGCAGCTATCCGAGTAGTGAGCAGATCCAGATTTAGGGACTTAGCCTCATCAAGAACCCGGACCATGGGATTGCGGGGGAAAAGATTCTCGGCCGTGGCTTCGTCAAATAGGATATCCTGAGAGCTTGGGTCCAAATCCGGGTGGCCGGCAAAGGGATTGCGAGGCACGTCGGGACGTTTTATGCGGATAACGGTAGGATTTTCAGGCAGATGCGGGGAAGGAATATGCTCAGTACCCTCCTCCGTGATATCATGAATAGGCTGAGGTGGGAGCTGAGGATCGGGTGGTGAATCAAACAAGGAACGCCTCCTCTTCCTCTGCTGGATACCTTCCTCAATGACTCCAAGAAGAGGGCGATATTTAACTACATCCCCGGAACGGCCAGTTGGCGGCTTAGTAGAAGCTCTCATCAACTTGAATTGTTCAAGACGGTGTCGAACGTCTGAAGTTTTGGCCACCTCGCCTGCCCCTGTAATAAAGAACAAGTGTTACGAACATACAATGGTCCATAATCCGAGAAATATGTTAAGTTAAAAAGAATGAGAAGACACTTCTATTATACAAACCCTGCGGAGGAGTAGGATCCTGCAATAAGTCCTGGATTTCATCCCAGGACGGGAGCGAGCCATAAAATATTCCTAAGTCCCTATCATAAATGGAGTCTGCAGAAGTCAAAAGTTCACCTTGCACTGCCGGAGTCACCCTAGCTGAGGAGCTCTTAGGGGATGGATCGGCGTCAGCCCCGGCCTTGCCAGTCTTCTTCGCCTTCTCCGCCAAATCCGGTTCTCCCTCCGATTCCACGAAAGCTTGACGGAGAGCATCATCCGTCCACTCCTGAAGCTCCCCCACTTGCCCGGAGGTCAAGGCACCAGCACCACTACCACCCTGTCCTCCACCTTCTCCATCTCCTCTGCTCTCCTCTTCGCCTCTTTCCTCCGCTCCACCTTCCTCCTCCGGAATATCTGGACATGTACTGGGGGAGGGTCCATCAGACTTCTTAAGCTTCTTTCCCCCAATGGCTGGAGGTACCGAGAAAGGTCTCTTCTTGCTACTCTTCGCAGTAGCCCCATCCTTAGCTTTAGCAGCCCTCTCCTCGCTGTATCTCTTTGTTTAACCACAGATTGATGTGGCAGAATCAAGTTATACTCCAGGAGAGTGGCGTTCCTGATCAGGTAAGAGGCCGACCTGTCCCTTCCCGAAATGACCTTTATTTCAGCAGCCATCCACGCCAAGGAATCAGTCTCCACGATCGCAAAACCACCTGTCGCTAGCAAGAAATAAAAGCATATAAGAAGAAGCATTGTGATCGGGACAAGGAAAATATAAATGAAGTTCAACTTACAGCCAGAAGTGAAAAGGCAGAAAGAAACAGAGTCATCCCTAATAAAAAACCATTCCTTCTTAAACATACTGAGCTTTGACTACAGATCCAGAACAGGCTTGAAGGGCACGGCCGCTTCAAAACTGATATATGGAGACCCCTTCTTGTAGCATCTCAAGTTGTACAGATACCGGATCTCCCGGTTGGAAGGGGGACGCCCGTATTTCCTCTGAAAGATGACGAAAAGACTCACCAAAATGGCATAGGAGTTAGGCTGAAGCTGGAATGGAGCCACATTCAGATAGGTGATGAAGCTAACTATCCAAGTGTTGAGAGGCGGGATAGCACCACACATGCAATGATATCTGCTGCAAGCAAAGTACCCTTCAGGAGGGTCATATGGCATAACCCCCTCTCCCGGCAACAGCATAAGAGCCCTGTCAATCCCGAAGGAACGAGAAATGACATCAAGCTGCTCCTCTTTGAGGGAGCTCGGAAAGCAATCGAGGGGAGAGTTTAGAAGCTCTTGGGGACCGTACCCATCCACTAACGACCTCGGGGCAGGTCCATGTCGCGCCTGTCCTGGTTGGGCTGGAGGCACGGAAGAAGGCTCCCCCCTATCCTTGGACTTCTTACTATCCGATCGAATTTCCGCTTTACGAGACATTTATCTGCGGCACAAGAAAAACATGGTATTAGAACAAGTATGGAAATCTAAGCAAGCAGGTGAATATAGGATTAGTGTTCCATGCAAGATTCAAACATAAAATCTCATTCGGCATAGCCCATTCGACATAAAATCCATCCGGCATTAAGAGGTTAAAGATTCATTCGGCATTCCCAACAATCGAATTCATTCGGCAATTCAAGTGTACGTGTTCATTCAGCAATTCAGGAGTATGTGCTCATTCGGCTACTCACCTGGTTCGGCAGTTAGGAGAGCTACGGTACTCGTTCGATTCGGCTGTTTGGAACAGTTAAGGTTGATTCGGCACTCGGTTGATTCGGCTATCACACTCGGTAAGAAATAACGAAGGCGTGGCTCCCCTACTTATAGGCGAGCTCAGGATAACCGGACCGGACGGTTCGGCCCTCGAAACCGAATGGAGCTATTACAACTACAGGAAAACAAAGCGCGACACATGCAGGCATGTGCCCCACTTTGGGGGGCAAATGTTGGGCGAATTCTCGCCCATGAGATCACGAGGCCAAGGAGCATCAATTTCGTCCAGAATCACCCTTTACATGCATTCGGTACCTATGCCTAACCGAACCAACGCTCTCCACGCAACACCGAACCACCCCTCAGCCGAACCAAGGCCACCGGACCACCATACACACACCACCGGACCAACACCGCCGAACCAACTACAACCGAACCACCTTCCCTCCATGCTACCGAACCAACCATGACCGAACCACCTTTCCTCCATGTTCTACCGAACCAACACGCCTTCATGCCGAACCAATCCCTTCCACATCACCACCGAGTCAACCTGCCACCGGTCCATTCCATCACCGGTCCAAGCTCCACGCCGAATGAAGCCTCGCCGAACCAGATCGCTTCAGCCCAGGCCCATCAGCAGCTATATACATCCAGGACCCCTGCCCCCTACCTCACTCTATAAATAGAGGGGCAGGGGTAAAACAATGGAAGACAAGTTTGAGAGCTCAAGCAAGGAAGGAACTTTCAAACAACTTTCTTATACTTGTATTTAAAGCTTTGTATTTGTAATCCGAAAGAAAGGAGAGAATAACATATAAAGTGGACGTAGGCATGTTCTGGCCGAACCACTATAAATCTGCGTGTCTTTTACATTTTAGTCCTTGCTTTTTACATATTTGCATAAGTAACCTAAAACCTTGGAAAATAACATATAATCAACTAAATAATACGGATTGGAGGTGTTTGTCCATTTTTTGTGCAAACATCTTTATTCAATAATTTCTTTAAAAACCCAATTTATTTTATTTCTATTGAATATTCTAGATTTTATTTATCAAAGAATCTCACGACATACTGAATTCTAAATTTAGCTAACACAGAATATGAATGAGATACATCATCAATTATATAAAAATAATTCCTATATTGTGAGGAATCCAGTTGGATCCCTCCAACCTGTTTCCCCGCATCCACAGATGTTAGCACAACAAATATATATACATATATCAATCCAGACTGATATAAATATTAATATTCTACAAATCAATCAATTATTTAAATTTTAACTATTTAAATCAGCTGTAATTCCAGATGTGAGTGAGATTAACTCACCTTGAGTTTTGACGAGCGTTCAATTTTAAATTAAATCGAATCGCGTTCGATTTAACCTAAAATTCTTGCTAGCTCCAATCGCTTCCGAACCTGCTCTAGCACATAGAGCGCGTCGCTGCGATTCCGGCGCTTCTTGTTTCATTGAGATCTGATAATGTATGCTCAAGTTATGGAATTATAAAGTTTGTACATAAATTTAAAAAAAAATTCCCTTTTTATTTTAATTTGGTTACCAGAACAAAATCTCGGCCGTTACTTCAGCAAATGGAATCAAGGCCGTAGCCTGCTTCTTCCTATACAACACGTTCGCGCCCAGGTAAAACGAAATCGAACCCATCACAAAAACTAGGGTTGATCGTCGACCTCCCCACGATCATCTATACAACGATCGGTGACCTCCACTCCAACCCCCCACGCGAGCTCCATCCACGTCCCAGGAAGCTTCAGGCTTGGTTTCATCAATCACAGGAAAAATGTGCGCAACAATCCCACGAACGCGGGTCCCTACTTCCTCCAAACGACGACGATAGTCGTGATCCACCGTTAGATGCTTAGATCTCGAGGTCCTCTTCAATTCTCTAGTTGAAAATTTTGCGAAATAACGCGTGGATTGATTACAAATTGGAGGAGAAGGTTGATGATTTTCGGCCATAGGAGTATAAGAAGCGACGGCCTGAAGAATAGATCTAGGGTTTTGGCTGTGCGTGAATATATATACATATAACATATTATTTTATTATTAAATTCAAATTTTAATGAACATTTGCAAACGAACTCCAAAACACACGTGCCGACAGGCGTTCCTAAGGTTTTACCTACGTTCCGAACATAATGGAATGTGCTTCGAAAGCTAATTTGGTCATATGCGCGAGTTACGGAAATAAACGATCAATTTTAAATTAAATCGATTAAAGTATTTTCTATGCGTTTTGAGCTGCCAGAGTCAAATGACAACTCCGATTGCTACGAAAATTGAAACCCGATAATAACTAACTATTACAGATCCAATGGAACCAGTCTCGTCGAATTTCAAGACTGTTCCCCGAAAGGCTATTTTCACTCGTCGATAAATTCGAGCGATTTTCAAAATCGTCGAAATCGTCTAAAATTTCACCTTTAAAATTTTATTAAATTTATTATAAATCATATAGAATTTAAAATCACATAAGAAATTATTTTGATCCATTTCGAATCAAAATCTGATTATTTGCATTATTATAATATTAAATTCCATTATTAAATTAATATAAAATTCCAAATTTAATGTATCGACCTTTAATTCCATCCAACGGTCCAATATTACTATTGAAATCACAATAAACTTAAATAAACTTTTAGAAGCCATTTTTATATTTATTTACACCTAGATTCACTCATTATCCCAATTTTAATATCAAGCTATTTATTATTCAAATTTCAATTTCATCCCCGTATTTGAAATTTAACTAATTCTATTAACTTAACCAAAATCTTTTTATTTCAAAATTAAATTATAATCCATATTTGACATTTAAATGAATTTAATGTTCAAATTTGGCGACCCAAAATTCCGGGTCGTTACGTTCCTCCCCCCTTATAAAAATTTCGTCCCTGAAATTTGCTAAGGTAGAAGAATGTTCCTAACTCAATAACAAAACTTACTCCGAGAAATCTCAATTTCACTTTGCTCAAATTCTTAAGTTACAAATCGAAACTGCTAGTTTCGATTCCTATTCCCAAAATCCTTTTTGTTAAATTTTAATTTGAAATCAATTTGTCGTTAATGAAACATTTCAAAAAATTTCAAAAATTTTCTAACTCCCAAAATTTTCGAAAATTTTTGGCAGAGTCTCCCCTGTACGGTGGAGCTTTTGCAATATCATAATAGATATAAATATATATACGTCGACCCACACGGTTGGAAAAACCAAAAACAGTTCATATTTCCTATTTTAATTGCGTAGGCGTACCTTTTATTAACATTTTAACAGTATGCGGCTAATTTATATTGCATACACCCCCTCCAACTCTATCTACTGCCTCCCATACCTATACTTACTTAGACAAACACATCAGTTCTCAATAATATGAGAATTTCATTTATTTATTTCAAACAATACATCAATTACCAAGCCTACGCGACACATTTCTCAAGTTACATATAAACCATATGTTATAAGCAATCACAAGTACCAATACTACTTTCCAAACTTCATGTTAACCTATTCGAAAGATTTAAATTCACGTATATTATATCCAGTATATAATTAACACCATCAATTCAACTTCCACTTCAATAAAATTAACATATGCCTTAATTATATCTCTTTATTTCAGTTAGATTCCCAATTTAATTCACAATCAAATTCTTATTTTCAAATTTGAAGTATTTGCATTTCTTTTATGATCCATTCTCATTTATGTGCAAAACCACATAATAAAATTTCAATCCATTCCAATCAATTCAAAACCAATTCCATTTGCTACTCTAAACCAACTCAATTCCGAATACAACAATACAACCAATTCTTATGCAAATTTTCATGTCATTCAAGCAACAATAATCACCACTTAAGCTTATAACCATTTATAATTAATTCCAACTTAGATTTATATTGATTCTATTCAATTCTGCACGGTTCATAATCCAATCATTCTTATTCCATTTCAATTATTAAATCAATCCTTATTCTCACTTCAAATTCACCATTCAACTTAAGTTTTAAATTAATAACATCCCATTCTATATTATTTACAACCCACACATCTTTAATTCATTCTTTCTTATTCCATCACAATAATTAATTAAAACCATTTCACTTGCAATTCAATTTCATCATCCAAGACAACATTATTCAATTTGCTTAAGTTCTTCCACAATATTTTCATTATCTTCTTATATCAATTTTATTTTATTTTCATTTGATTCTCATCCAAATCAATTCCAATCCATTTACAAATTTGAATGCACTTTGTTTATTTATTCAATCCATTTTAGATTTATTTTATTAACAAAGATACCACTTTAAATTATTTCACTAATTTGAATTTATTTACAATTCAAACCATCACTATTATAATCTAATTCCATTATTCATTCACACTCTCAGCTTTTATTGCCAAAATTAAATCCCATACTAGAACTGGGTTTTTATTTTTATTTTCTAAATTTTCTTAACAAACTACCAAAATTTCATCCATGTCAATACAAATTACATTTAATTTAGTTTACACTAAATTCATCTTCAAGCTTCTTTCTATTTAATTTAGCTTACGCTAAATTCATTCTCAAACAAATTTCTTTGGATTTAGTTGAGTTAAAATTTTATTCACACAATATCATTCTTACTTCCCTAAATTAAATTTCCTTTCAATTTAATTCTTTTCCAAATTTAATTCAAGTCCAACTAAGTTTATTTAGCCATCTTGAATTTATACCATTTCCTTTACCATCTTAAATAAGAATTAAATTCCATTCATTTCTATTCATAACGCAACTGAATCTTGTTTTTAATTAAAACCAAATCCATCTCAATTCCATTCAATTGAAGTTAAATCCAATTCAATTCAATTTTAATTTTCCACATACAAGTTCAAATCTTATTTTACTGACTTAAGTTCATTCACATCTTTTATAATTTATATTTTCTTCACCTTATTTCAATTCACCTTCCATTCAGGATTAGATTTGAATTCACCATACCATTCAACTATTTCCCATTTGTGATTATAATTCCATTTCCTATTTATAAGTTCACCAACTTATTTACTTTAAAGCTCATATTGCTCATTTTAATCCATCTACATCATATAATCACAATTTCAAAATTTATATATATGTGTATCACTGAATTCTTAAAGATACAAATTTTATTTCACCTTAATTCTCTGCACAATTTTAAATCCAAAATTTCAACCTATAAGTATAACACTTAATAGCTTATAAGTACAATTCATTACGCAATGACCCCCAATTACAAAGTCATTTTACATTTCAATTTAACCCGAATCTATTTAATTCTAAGTCCAATTTATTTACCTTATCCGAAGTTAAATTCCAATTTTCTATTCACTTCAATATATTTTATTCACTTCCAATTACTCAAGTTAAAATTTAATTCCAAGATTAAAAATTTCATTACCTTCTTATTAATATCAACTTCACTAGATAAGTCCAATAGTCGATTCATTTTAATTTTACACATTATTTAAATAGAATTTCCCAGAATTCAATTACCTGGTTTTATTTCAAAACCATTTGGAAATAATAATCAACTCATACCCATTTGGTATATCAATCAAATCTCTAGGTTTCTAAACAACTCGGTTGTACCAAAACCATTTCCCCATTTTGAAATTTTCAAAACAACGGTTATACCCAACAAGTCCCAACAATATCATAACCAACCACTTTGGTAGCAATCCATCACTTTAGAAACTCGAAAATAAATTCTAATGATGTGGCCAGCATCATCAGGATTATTTTCCAGCGACTGAAGTGAGTTCAGTGCTTCCTTACTTTCCCAAATTCATTCTAAACAGTTTCCATTCAAACATATTACCCAAAACAATATTCCATCATTACCTTCAAACACCATAGCAAGCATTTCAAACTTTCCCAGGATTTTAAATTCTGGTTTAGTTTAAATTTAGTTATTCTCTTTTGTGTAATTTATATTCATGGAATTTATTTGGTTATAACCATTTCAAATTTTAGATTAAATTTTAGATTCTTATTTAATTATAGTATTAACAACCAATCAACCAAATATATATATATATATATATATATATATAATAATTTCAGAAAATTATTTCTTTTATATCAAAATATAAATTTGGGTAAAATTATTTCATTCTCCCCTTTTTAAAAACAATACTATGTCGGTTTATTTTGTTTAAGAGTTTAGAAACCCCTATCGATACGGTTGTACTTCCCGTACCGACCAGAATTCATAAATACTAAACCTATAAGTCAACACAGTATAAAAACAATTTTATATCCACTAACAAGTACGCTCTCATATCTATTAGTACACTCAACTCATTATAGAGTACTATTGATTCTGTTTAATGAGTAATTTCCCCACCAAAGCCTAGGTTGTCGCCAACCTACGTTCTGATACCAACTGTAACAGCCCGCAAATCCGTACCCCTTGAGTCAACACTATTCTACATCAATTAACTCAAGTGGAATAGAAATACGAACCATTAGGGTTAAAGAAGAAGAGATAGAGGGTTAAAGAAGAAGAGATAGAAGAAGAAGAAGAAACTAAACAATATCAGAATCTCACAGTCGCAGCGGAATAAAATATAATACTCAATAATAGAGCTTTACACAAAATGAAAAAACTGTCTATTTTATACAATATCATCAGAGTATCTCAAACAAACAGCATTTACCAGTCAGACAAATCCATACAATCACAGCAGCGGATATATATACAAATACGGATAATACGTCTCGGACTCCCGCTCCTCTCCTACTCCATAACATCCTGTCCTGAACATATAATATT
Organism: Allium cepa; assembly: GCA_030765085.1. Classification (NCBI taxonomy): domain Eukaryota; kingdom Viridiplantae; phylum Streptophyta; class Magnoliopsida; order Asparagales; family Amaryllidaceae; genus Allium; species Allium cepa. The sequence goes on along the minus strand of CM060941.1, from coordinate 205,827,847 downwards.
CGGTCTGACCCGAGCATTATAATGAAATAAAGCCCGAGTCAGTCTGGAATACCAGCTGATAATAATGCACCCAAGTTGATTATTAAAGTTTCAAAAATCCTTTTTGAAAACAAAAGCATCTCGTAAGACCACGCCACAAATAAACATGTTGGGTTTTTACCTTACGAGAGCTAAAACACTTTTTATAAAAATCCTCTGATATTATAATAGGGTCTATATACAAATACTTATAAAATAGCCGAAATTGTTACATCTATTAAATTCCAGCTACTAGCCACAAAGTGGGTAATACAAACAAAACTCGTAAAAGGCTCGTAGGGAGGATGGATTCCAACTAATGACTAGGCACTGGGGTACCACCTGTCACAGTATCTCAATTTATTTTATTTCTATTGAATATTCCAGATTTTATTTATCAAACTATCTCACGACATACTGAATTCTAAATTTAGCTTACACAAAATATGAATGAGATACATCATCAATTATATAAAAATAATTCCTATATTATGAGGAATCCAGTTGGATCCCTCCAACTTGTTTCCCTGCATCCACAGATGTTAGCACAACAAATATATATACATATATCAATCCAGACTGATATAAATATTAATATTCTACAAATCAATCAATTATTTAAATTTTAACTATGTAAATCAGCTTTAAATCCAGATGTGAGTGAGATTAACTCACCTTGAGTTTTGATGAGCGTTCAATTTCAAATTAAATCAAATCGCATTCGATTTAACCTAAAATTCTTGCTAGCTCCAATCGCTTCCGGACCTGCTCTAGCACATACAGCGCATCGCTGCGATTCCGGCACTTCTTGTTTCGTTGAGATCTGATAATGTATGCTCAAGTTATGGAATTATAAAGTTTGTATATAAATTTAAAACAAAATTTCCCTTTTTATTTTAATTTGGTTACCAGAACAAAATCCCGGCCGTTACTTCAGCAAATGGAATAATAGCTTTCACATAAGAAATCTCGGCCGTTACTTCAACAAAATCTCGGTCGTTACTTGTATAAATAAAAATTGGATTTTTCTGGAACGTAAACTATTTGTTTTCAAACAATAATAGCTTTCACATAAGAAATGAACTTTCAATTTTTGTTAAAAGGATTTCAAGTCTAAAATGAAAATAGTTTTCCAAGTTATAGATAAATCTTTGGAAACGAGTTTGAAAGCTATAAATTAAATCTTTTAATTTAAAGGTTTAATGAGTTAATCCAATCGAAATGGAAATTGTTTTGAAATCTATGAATGGGTCTTTGTGAAACTGGGTGAACTTTGTGAAATGAATCTTTTTATTTAAAGATTTAAAATGGTAAATTGTTTAACCATTTGAAAGAAAAGTTTTGCATTTTTAAGTTGTGACTTAACTAAAATCCCATATCCATATATTTTTAAATATTGCGCTCACTATTCGATTTTGCCGGGAGAGGACCTTGTGTCATATAACCCATTCCGAATAAGTGATACGACGTTATGGATTGCATTTGAAGACCGGGTTTCTTCGTGAACGGTAGGATAACCTGTTGATTGACTCTGCACTGAGTTGCTCTGGTATAGAGTTCTCCATATGTGATGGGGAGTCCAATCGTAATTGTGGATACCCGGATTGCAAGGGCTTCTTCGGAAGTGCCTACGGTTCTGTTCGAACCCGGAACAGACTTGTATGGTTGTATGTCCGACATTACACTTTGAGATATTAAACTGATCTCTATCAAATACATTTCTGCTTGGTGGCGGAGAATTTATTCTCTTAGCTTAACACCCTTCTCTGAGACGTACGAGCTCAGAGGTTATGTATTTGAAATTTATCAGTGATATATTCCCAATTTGGTAGTGTGGCATGCTGAGTGCTGCTGTGTATCATTTTTTGATCAAAGCATGGCTTTTCTATAAAGCGTAGCTTTGTGGACGAGACTGCATCGGGACCTCACACCCTAGAAATGGTCGAAACAGGAAAGATGCGGCAAGGTTATGAGGGTCGCGCTTTTTAGGGTGTGTCATTTCCTTCTGGTAAAGTGTGATATCATGGTATGGAGCCCAGATACTTACTCATGTGGATACTGTAGATCTATTACTTTGTGATTGCTTTGTGGTTTAGAGGCGCCTCGGATAAAGGTCCCAAGGGACCGGGGGATGGCACGCCCGTGTAGTAGTTACCTAGTTACAGAGGTAACCCGGCCTTGTGTTGGCAGAGAGCTGGTTAAGCTCTCGGGACGTCCCGCCATAGGCGTACCCATGGACAGTAGGAAGTTCCTTAGCCTGACCATTTGTTGGAAATCCAATCATAACAATACGCGCCCTGTACGGTTTTAGTTGTATAACCTTCCATGGAATGTGGTGGTAACCTGCTATTGAACATGGTAGCTATAGTAGGCATAAGATACTGGTTCGCTTCGAAAATTAGCACCGAATACGACACTCGTATTCAAACGCCGCAGATCCAAACGTCGAATCTGGTTCGCTGGAGCTTATAACACATTAAGTACAACACAGCGGAAGAAATGAAATAATACATTTGATATACAACATTTGATACAACAGAATACAATAGAATGACACAATGGATATCAATACTATCATAGATACAAGAAATAGCAGCGGAAAGGTAATAACTCCAATGCCAAACTCCAAAAACTCCATCTTCAATCCAAAGCTAGCTCGAACCCTCATCAAGTTGCACAAAGATAAGCAAGGTCGGTCCGTGAATGTTGAAGGGTAGCAAATACGATCCATAAATCCAAAAGACTTTGAAGGCTAACGAATCAATTCCAAAAGACTTCGAAGGCTAACGAATCAATTCCAAAAGACTTCGAAGGCTAACGAATCAATTCCTACTATTCGACTATCTGAAAAACCAAACTCTAGACTGCCTGTGTGGAAAATAGTGGGCACCCAGAGTTTAGGAAGGAAACAATAAACTCCGGGTCAGTCATGGGACTGGTATGAGCAAACAAAAACATTTGGTCCTTTAAAACAAACAACAAAAGAATTTAAAAATAAATCCGTAATGCTTTTTTAGAAAAATGGATCTACCATAAGGCCTCCCGCCACACACACAATGCAAACGCAGACTTGGAGGAGATTTCTCATTATGATAGTCAAATATGCTTGATACGAGAAAATTTCTTTGATATTATTACTAGTGCATAGTGTAGAAAACCATTCGAAAGTATAATATAAATCCTAGCCAGCATACAACCAGTATTGTATGCTTACTATAGCTACCATATTCAATAGCAGGTTACCGCCACATTCCATGGCAGGTTATACAACTAAAATCGTACAAGGCGCGTATTGTTTTGATGGGATTTCCAACAAATGGTCAGGCTAAGGAACTTCCTACTGTCCATGGGTACGCCTCTGGCGGGACGTCCCGAGAACCTAACCGGATCTCTGCCAACACAAGGCTGGGTTACCTCTGTAACTAGGTAACTACTACTCGAGCATGCCATCCCCCGGTCCTTTGGGACCTTTATCCGAGGCGCTTCTAAACCACAAAGCAATCACAAAGTAATAGATCTGCAGTATCCACATGAGTACGTATCTGGGCTCCATACTATGATACCACCCTTTTCCAGAAGGAAATGACACACCCTAAAGGGCGCGACCCTCATAACCTTACCGCATCTTTCCTGTTTCGACAATTTCCGAGGTGTGAGGTCCCGATGCAGTCTCGTCCACAAAGCTATGCTTTACACGAAAGCCATGCTTTGATCAACAAATGATACACAGCAGCACTCAGCATGCCACACTACCAAATTAGGAATATACCACTGATAAATATCAACTATATAATCTCTAAGCTCGTACGTCTCAGAGAAGGGTGTTAAGCTAAGAGAATAAATTCTCCGCCACCAAGCAGAAATGTATTTGATAGAGATCAGTTTAATATCTCAAAGTGTAGTGTCAGACATACAACCATACAAGTCTGTTCCGGGTTCGAACAGAACCGTAGGCACTTCCGAAGAAGCCCTTGCAAATCCAGGTATCCACAATCCCGATCGTACTTCCCATCACATATGGAGAACTCTATACCGGAGCAACTCAGTGCAGAGTCAATCGACAGGTTATCCTATCGTTTTTGAAGACACCCGGTCTTCAACACCGGTCTTCAAATGCAATCCATAACGTCGTATCACTATTCGGAATGGGTTATATGACACAAGGTCCTCTCCGGCTAAACCGAATAATGAGCGCAATATTTAAAAGCATATGGATATGAGATTTCGGTTAAGTCACAACTTAAAAATCCAAAGTTTTTCTTTCAAATGGTTAAACAAATTACCATTTCCAAATCTTTAGACAAAAAGATTTATTTCACAAAGTTCACCCCGTTTTACAAAGATCTATTTATAGATTTCTAAAACAATTTCCATCTCAATTTGGATTAACTCAATTAAATCTTTAAATTAAAGACTTAACTTATAGCTTTCAAACCCTTTTCCAAAGATTTATTCATAACTTGGAAAACTATTTTTATTTCAAACTTGAATTCCTTTTAACACAAGTTGGAAGTTCATTTCTTATGTGAAAGCTTTTATTGTTTGAAAACAAATAGTTTTCGTTCCAGAAAAATTCGATTTTATTTATACAAGTTAAAATCTTGGGTTAAATTTAAAGTCCCAAAACAACACTTTTAAAATGATTTAAAACCCAAATAAACTTGTATAACCCTTTAAATCATAAATAGAATTTAATTTCAAATTTAAATCAAATTTCAAAAATAAATCAAGTTATTCAAAAATAACTTTTATCTTTGAAATTCCTTTTCAAAAACTTTTTATTAAACCCAATCCATTCACAAAACTCTTTGTATTCAAAAATTCAATTTTTAAAACAATTTCAAAAATCTTTGACTTAATCCATTTCCACGTGCAATCCATATTTGTGTGTATATAAGTGTGGTCCAGGGGGTTTCACACAATAGTGCACAACATCATCGATCATCACAGATTCAATCATATCAATATCGATAAGCAGTATAACCCATAACGCTTATCTTTATTCATAGAGTCATTGATAAATAAATTTATCAATCACAAAGATTTACCATTACGATTCGATGTGGGTTTCGGATAACAAACTGGAATCCGACTCCCTGTCGCATCGAAATTCAAATGTCATTTTACGGGTCAAGAGGTTTTCATATTCATACAACAGTATATTCATCACAAATATAACAGCTCAGCACAAAGCATTACATCGCATCACAACATATCAAATATATCAATCCATCACAAAACATTCAATAACAATCAAACATCTTCAATTAAGATGAATAAATCGTGTGGTTTTGAATTTATTACTCACATAATTACTTTCATCAGTAATTTTTAAACAATGGTTAATTATCATTAACTACAATTTAATCATTTCTTAATTAATTATCTTAATTAATTAACCCTTAATTGTAATTAATTAAATCTTAATAAATTATCTTTAATTAATTACTTTAATTAATAAATCCTTAATTAATTACAATAATTAATTATTTATTAATTATAAATTTAATAACCTTAAATTAACAATTAATTAACCTTTAATTAATTATTCTTTAATAAATTGAGTGATTATAAACCATTTATCTTAATTAATCTCATTATTTATTTAAAATGACAAATCAATAAATAATGTCACAAATTAATTAAATTAAAACTTAATTACTTTCAAAATAATTAGCTTAAACCTTTGCTAATCCTATTTTTAAATAAACAATTATTTTTAAAAGAATAATTTTAAAACATGTTTAAATCTTGAATTTTTTTTCTTAACTTGAAACTGTTTTATGCAACCCGAGCCATTCCCGAGACAACATGCTATCTGCTTCGAGTCCTTCCACAAATCAACCTGTATAGCTTTTTCCCAAACTTAAAATTTTAATTTAAGTAACAAACCCCGATGCAACTTAAATTTACCCGATTGCGAACCCGAGCCAAAGCCACGCTTCCTCGAAGATTACTCCTAGTTTCTTCCTTCGTTCCCAATCTGGAAAACTATCATCAAGTACACGCGTGCACCATGCACACTATCTCGATTCCTTTTGACCATCGTCGCCCTCACTGGCAAGTCGCCGGTGATCTATACGAACCCTCTGACCACCCAGAACCAAAAATCTCGTTGCAACCCAAAATCGAGCAAGCCGTCATCTCCTCGAACCCAACCCATCGACCAAAATCACCTCATGCTGCCTCGTATCGTCGTCAAAGACTCTTTTGATCGACCAGAACATCGACACGACACCCCGCTCCAATTTTCCCCAGTCGCGATTGCCGTTAGACCACCATTGACGACGAAAACTTCTCGTGAACAACAGCGAACCCAACATACCCTAAAACCCTAAATTGATTCAAATCTTCGTCTATGATGAATTAAAAAATTATCTAGTATTTTTCTCGAATCCAACAACCACCCAAGCATCTCTGACACCAAGCTCGAAACCCCACGATCTCGCGATCACCAGAATTTGCCGCATTTCAAATTTCTATTCAACTTCAATTTTCTCGAAAGATACTATTTTAAAAATGTTGATTTTTTTCTTTAAAATTCATGATTCAGGAAGACAAAGAAGATTATGTAATTGAAACTCATATTTAAATTAATTAAATTTTAAAGGAAAACTGATTTTACTGTATTTTCAACTTGTCCAGTAAATCCGTCTATTTTTGATACTTAAAAGTATTTTTAAAATTTACAATTCATTCAAACAGTCCTTTCCTCTTTTATAATCACAACCTAAATTCAATTATGCAAAAAGATATGATTTTTTTTCCTGGAAGGTTGTTAATCTGCTGTTAACAGAGATGTGCCTGTGTATACACACAAATATGCCTTCCACCATTCTTGTGTTTTCATATACACATGTATGCAGAGATATTCACACAATCACAAGCACAAACTCTAAACACAGATCCAACAACAGAAGAAACATAATAGGGCCAAGATTGCTCACCTGGAATGTGAAGGCAGAGACAAAGAACAGAGACAGGCTTTTGTTTTAAATTTGATCTTTGCTTTGCTGTTTGCCTCAAATTGAAACTGAAATACTTAATTTATCCAATTAAGAATTCTTAATTACAAATAAATTAAGCACTTAATTATTTTTCAAACTAAATAGGATATTTATTTATTTGGACATTGATTTTAATATTTTACTATGGATTTGAAATTCTATACTTTTTTTGGGCAAGGCCAGCCGGTTTTATAGTGGACCGTCCACTTTTATTACGAACGTAATAAAATTAAAGTACAGGAGTAAGGTAAAAGCACCTTAACTACTAAGAAGAAAAAGGAAAATACAGCACATGTATGTGACAGACTTGCCGCAGTAACTATGTAAATCACCAAGACTAAGTTTCCTCCAAAGAGGAAGAATCATCATCTTCCGCAAACACCTGGGAAGAATCCAAAGTAACTTTACCACAAAGACCATCAAAGGGGCGAAACGGATAGCAAGACAAGGATCGTAACCCATACCATCAGAAGAGTATATGAAAGAACGATCCCAAGTAGTATCAGCAAGCATGACAGAATTCGTACTCGCATACAAACCATCCAAATCAAGAACTAAGGAATCACCAGACGGTTTGTAATAAAGGCATCTAAGATGCATATTATCATTGGAAACAAATCTGAAATAGGAATCATGAACTGGGTTAAATCTCACATCAGATTTGAGATCAACCTAACACCTCTCGGACTCCTCCCAAACAACAGGCAATAACGGGAGAGAAGAATCTGGAGCAACTAAGGGAATTGCAGAGGCATCACAAAGGACTACTGAAATAGAAGGTGAGGCAGGCCTAGGAACAGAAACAGGAGGAGGACAAGGGACCTCGGTAGCAGTAGACGAAGAAGGACGAGCAACATAACATGGAGGACGAGCAACAGAACATGGAGGCGGATCAGGGACATATAAAGGGATCATAGGAGGAGAAGAAACCTTAGGAACTCATTTCCTAAGCGGATGCCGAGGAAGAGGGATCTTAGGAGCAACCGCAGAAATAGCAGTGTGAAAGCAGAAGATAGCCAAGTGGCCAAAGGAGTGACAGGTGGAACATAATCAAGAACCCAACCATATCTAACACGGACTTCCACTAAATGGCCAACAGCTAGCTGAACAGGAATAGAGGAAGGGAGAGGCTTAAAAGGGTATATCTCAATTAGAGCCTTAGCGTACATCAATTTTTCACGCGCAATTGTATTAGTGTCAAAACATTTCAATTTACCAACGTTACAAGCAAGCCAATTCAATCCAATTAAAGGTTGTAGAGCAGATGGAATTTGCAAAAAGTAAACCCAAACGGGATAAAAAGAACTTGCTCACGTGCACTTGCAACTGTTGGAGACCAAGAAGTAATAATAAAAGGTTTCCCATCAAAAAAAGAAGGCTCGGCTTCAAGAACTCGACAGAGATCGTCGATTGAGGAGAACAGAAGGAAATACATGGAGTCAACCAGCTTAACACAAAGCTCACCACGAAGCTTCCAAGTCCTCCGACAAACCGCAACCGCATCAGGCAAACGGTGAATAGGGTCTAAAAAGAAACCAACCAAGTATTCTGACCAATAGTCCACACCGGCCTGCAATACACTAGGAGGAGAAATCATCAATCCATTTTCCTCAACAATATCAAACTCAATCGGTTTGTAATCTCCCAAATTACGGGGCAGCGAAGTAAATAAAGAAGACCAAGATTTCGAACAGACCGGGGATGGAGCAGCATGACAATGGTTATGAGTTGATGGACCGTGAGGCACCACATCAACTGGAATACCAACAGAGGCAGCTAGATGGGAAACATCAGAACAGTTTTCATTGACATTGGGTAAAAATTCCTTACTGGAAATTTGTCGAACATCAGAGGAGCATTGATCATTGTTTGAACATCTAGTAGCATCAACATGCGAATCACTGCCCACCAAGCTAATCACCTCACCAACAATACCAAAGTCACCAAACTCAACAATAACCGAAGGCTTACCACCAAACTCAGGTAAGAAGAAATCACCAGCTAGCATATTCAACTCATTGGGACACGATCCAGCGCAAACAGCCTGGGAAGAAGCTAACGCAGGCAGGGGTGGGAAATCTGGGCCAGAGAGCAAAGGAGGCAATGAAAGAGGAGGCGCCGAGGGCAGAGCCTTAAAAAACCTCCCAAAGGCGATGGGGAAGGAGGGAGGAGGGGAGGAGAATCAGGCATGACGGGGATGGGGACGGAAGGAGGCGGAAAGAGGAAGAGACGGAACGCGATTATCTAGAGGAGCAAAAGGACGAAAAGGTCAAGACTTGTAGAAAGAAGACGAGGTCGCCATTGCTGTATTTAAATATTTTTGATTGAAGACCAAATCGATGTTAAATTCTGTATTTAATATCTTATAAAAAAAAGAAACATCCCAAAGTAAACTATCAATTAAAATTAATAATATATTTTTAAACTTTTGGAATTTAATTTGAAAAAAAAAATCTCAAGCAAATAAAAAAAAGTAATAAACTCTATATATGAATAAAACTCCAATTCCTTTTGAGTTTAAAATTTTTAAATAATTAATGTTTAAAAAAAAGTCATTTGAATTTAAAATTTTATACATATATGTATATTGCATCTATGAGTAGAATTGAGTATATATTGGAATTGAATTTAAATTGTTCAGGATATATGTGGATCTATATATAATTATTTATTAGTAATGAATAATTTGATTTTAAATCATTTGTCTTTAAAATTTATAAGAGTATAAAATATAATGTATGAATGCAAATTTAAAATAAGAAGTAAAAGTTTAAAATACACATATCTCTTGAAAATTTATAAAATTTGAATGAAATATTAATAAAGGGAAAATGTTTAAAATTATATATAAACTAAGTACAATTTTGCTCAAAATTGATAAAAGGTTTAAAACACTTATCTTTTTATAAAAATATAATTTGTATATACATTGAACATATAAGGATATAAACACAAATGTATATGTAGACATTATCTTTCTGCTGCTATTTCTTGTATCTCTGATAGTATTGATATCTATTGTATCATTTTGTTGTATCATCATTGTATCAGTTTTTGTATCAAATGTTGTACATCATATATTATTTCATTTCTTCCGCTGTGTTGTATTTAATGTGTTATAAGCTCCAGCGAACCAAATTCGACGTTTGGATCTGCGACATTTGAATACGAGTGTCGTATTGGGTGTCGATTTTCGAAGGTCGAGTCAGGATCGTTATAGTTAAAACCCGTACGCGGTTCGGTCGGACGGCGGCGCGCGTGTGGTGTTGCATGACTCCTCTCCTCACAACAAAGCACACATTTGGGAGCCACAAGTTATTGAATTGTTTATTTTCAAACGATATAAGCTTTCATATAAGAAATGAATTTTCAATTTGTATAAAGGGATTCCAAATTTGAATTGAAATGGTTTTCCAAGTTATGAATGAATCTTTGGAAACAGTTTTGAAAGCTATGAGTTAAATCTTTGATTAAAGATTTAATGAGTTAATCCAATTAAAATGGAAATTGTTTTGAAATCTATGAATAGATCTTTGTGAAACTAGGTGAACTTTTGTAAAATAAATCTTTTTGTTTAAAGATTTGAAACGGTAATTGGGTTAAAACCATTTGAAAGAGAGTTTGAAATTTAAAGTTGTGACTTAACTGAAATCCCATATCCATATGTTTTCAAATATAGCGCTCATTATTCAGTTTAGCCGGGAGAGGACCTTGTGTCATATAACTCATTCCGAATAATGATACGTCGTTATGGATAGCATTTGAAGACCGGTGGTGAAGACCGGGTATTTGCGAGCACGATAGGATAACCTATCGATTGTCTCTGCACTGAGTAGCTACGGTATAGAGATTCCCTAAGTGATGGGAAGTCCGATCGGGATTGTGAGTACACGGATTTGCAAGGGCTTCTTCGGAAGTGCCTTCGGTTCTATTCAAACCCAGAATAGACTTGTATGGATGTGTGTCTAACATTACACTTTGAGATGTAAAACCAGTTTCTATCAAATACATTTCTACTTGGTGACCGAGAATTTATTCTCTTAGCATAACACCCTTCTCTGAGACGTACGAGCTCAGATGTCATGTAGTTGATGATTACTAGTGATACATTCCCAATTTGGTAATGTGGCATACGAAGTGCTGCTGATCATTTGTTGATCAAAGCATGGCTTTGTGAAAAAGCGTAGCTTTATGGACGGGACCTCATCGAGCCTCACAAACCTGTAATGGTCGAAACAGGAAAGATGCGGCAAGGTTTCAGGGGTAGCTCCCCTAGGGTATGACCATTCCTTGTGGAAAAGGGTGGTATCATGGTATAGAGCCCAAATACTTGCTCATGTGGACACTGTAATATATTTATTACTGTGTGATGTTGTTGGTGTAGAGGATCCTCGGATAAAGGTTCCAAAGGACCGGGGGTGACATATCTTAGGTTTTACTTCCCGCGAAGGGGGTAGCCGGCCTTGTGTTAGCATAGAGCCGGGTAGGTTCTCGGGATGTCCCGCCAGAGGCGTTCCCATGTGGCAATAGGAAGTTCCTTAGCCTGATCATTTGTTGGAAATCGAATCATCCAATACGCGCCTTGTACGGTTTTAGTTGTATTACCTGCCATCTACTTATGGTGGTACCCCGCTGTTTGGATGACAGCTATAGTAGGCATACAATAATGGTTGTATGCTGGCTAGGATTAATATTATACTTTCGAAAGGTTTTATGCACTATGCACTAATAATAATATCAAAAGAATTTTGCGTAGTAAGCATTTTTGACTATCATAAGGAGAAATCTCCTCCAATTCTGCGTTTGCATGGTGTGTGTGGCGGGAGGCCTTATGGTAGTTTCATTTTCCAAAAAGCATTGCGGATTTCAATTTAAATTCTTTTGTTTGTTTTAAAAACCAAATGTTTTTTTTGTTTGCTCATACCAGTCCCATGACTAGCCCAGAGTTTATTCTTCCCTTTCTAAACTCTGAGTGCCCACAATTTTTTCATACGGGCAGTCTAGAGTTTGGTTTTCAGATAGTTATGTAGTAGATATCGTTTTGGTAGCCTTCAGCTTTCTGTTTGATACATTTTGGAGTCTTTGGGGTGCACGGGCTGACCTTGCTTAGCTTTGTGCAACCTTGATGGTGGATCAAGCTTGATGATTTTTTGGAGCTATAGCTTTGGAGTTTTGGATTGGAGTTGCAGTATTGGATCCTGTGAAGACTTATCTCATATTGTATCGTGTTCCGCTGTATTTTGTGTTGTATATTCTCTGATGTTGATGATTATCATTGTATCAAATTGATGTATTGGATATTGTATTCATGTTGTATCAGTGATATCATCTTTTGTTTTCCACTGTGTTATTTATCATCTAATGTTGTTGCAAGCTCCGACGATACGAATTTGATGTTGTTTATCAGACATCGAGTTCGGGTCATCACATCTGGTACTGTTATTAATAAATTAAGTAAATAAACTTAATAAAGAGTAAACCAAGGTCTGTGTTTATAATTTGCAGATCTAAACTCCAAAATTAAAGTAGGAAAGAGGGAAAAGTTACAGGCCTTCATCTATCTTTGAAAACTGTCAGGAAAACATTTCTGTTTTCTGTAAAATAAGGTGAGTAAACCCTTGTTTTCTTTCAATCATTGTTGTTGTGTGAATGTTTGAATGATGTAGGAAAGTTTAATTTTTGGTGCATGCAAGAATTTTGAGCATATGATTGAAGTTTGGTCTGTGCATGTTGATTGTACAAAAAAAAAGCAAACCCCTGTTTAGCTTCAAGAAAACAAAAACCTGATAAACCCCAAGTTTATTTTGTTTCTAGCCTTGTATGGATTAAAGTGTTAGAATGAAAAGTGTTTAGATGCACTTAATTTGAAATTTAAAAATATTTGTATGAACCAAAATCAAGGATGCATGCCTGGGAATGTATTCCCTTCCCTGTTCCTCTAAAATCTGAGTTAACATGCCAACCAAAAAAAAATCCTCCCTGTGTCTCTATGGAATTTGAATAATAAACTATGGTTGAACTTGCATTTTGTTTCAGTAAACAAGATGGAGTTTTGGTTTACACTTGCACTATGTTTTTTTATAATAAATCAAAGCAAGTATTGTAGTTTCTTTTTCTGGAAACTATGAAAATATGGTTACATTCAAGTACCAGGTTTACAGAGTAAACCATGTTAAAATTTCAAGATCTTCCTCTCTATCCTTCTTTGAAATTAAAGGTATAACCTAATTAAAGTAATGTTGAACATACATTTGGTTTAGTAACAGCTTAAAAAAGCAAAGCAATATGTTGTTCTTTCTGGAAAATATCAAAACACAGTGGATTCTAAATTTTTGTTAAAATTCAATTGATTAAATTTTAAGTTTTGAATGCATGATCTTATTCACATTTTCAAATCATGATTTTTAAAATAAAAAATCCAGTTTTCTAGTGGGGGATCGAGGGAGGAATCGCGAGATGAACAGGAAACACAAAAACAACAATTCCCGGTGAACGACGTTGAATTAGGGATCGGGCTTGATCATGAGGGTGGCTGGGGAAATGACGATTATAGGAAAAATAATGGATAAAATTTTAGATCACCGTGGAAGCGTCACGCCGTCAAACTAGAGTTCTTCTAGCGGTTTTATCGATCAAGTTCAAGTGGAAATCGCGTCGTCGTCGAGGTATTTGAGATGATCGGGCCGAGGGGAAAAGTTTCAGGGGTCATCGAAGCAACTGTGTTCGAAGTGTCTTGGGTTTTGGTGGCATCAGGCGGCGGGAGCGAGGTGATCTAGTAAGTAGGATCGATTCCAGTGGGTTCGTGTTCGTTTGATTTTGAGTTTCAAAGAGGTTAATGGTGTTGGGTGGTCACATCGATCAAGGGAGGCTGCGGCGACTTGTTGATGACATCGGCGATGATCAGGGCAGCATCGGCCCGTTGTACACATGCACATGGCTGAGTTGTGTCAGTAGGAAAGAGATGGGAAGTGAGGGGGTTGTCTTGAAGTGTTCATCGTGAAATTTGGGTACGGGCTCGAGTTTAAGCTCGAAGTATTTTTGTCTTACACCAGTTTTTAATACTTGAACAAAGTTGAGTTTGGGAAGGATTATACACGGGTAGTTTCTATGGATAACTCGAAGCAAGCAGTATAATGTCTCGGGGAAGACTCGAAGCAGCTTAAGGAGGGTTTTAAATAAATTGTTTTAATTAACCTAAATTTAAATGGTTTAAAATAAATTAACTTTAATTTGAAGGTTATCTTCTTAATAATGTATAAAGAAATTAATTATTATAAAGGATGTTTTAAAATGGTTAATTAATTTTCAAAGTTTAAGTTAACATATTTGTTGAAGGGAAATTATTATTATTAGAAGTGAATTACTTAATGAAGGTAATTAATGTAATTAAAGAAATTAATTAATAATTCAAGTTAATTAATCGAGTAAATAAATGAATGATTAAAGAAAAATAATAGTCACTGAGTGAAAGTAATTAAGAGTAGATAATTAAAGATTAAAGATTGATTAATCAAATATTAAGGGTTAATTACTTTGAAGCATAATTAATTAATGTGGTTAATTAATTAGAGTAATTAAGTTAAGAATAATTAATTAAAGGATAATTAATTAAGATTTAATTAATTAATAATTAAGGGTTTATTAATTAAAGTAATTAATTAAGGAATAATTAATTAATAAAAGTAATTAAGATTTAATTAATTACAATTAAGGGTTAATTAATTAAGATAATTAATTAAAGAAATGATTAATTAATGAAGGCGGTTAAGACTTAATTAATTGTAGTTAATGATAATTAATCATTGATTAAAGGTTACTAATGAAAGTAATTAGGTGAGTAATAAATTTAAAACCACGCGATTTATTCACCTTAATCGTAGATGTTTGATTGTTATTGAATGTTGTGTGATGGATTGATATATTTGATATGTGATGTGATGCTATGTGATGCTTCGTGCTGAGATGCTATATTTGTGATGAATATACTGTTGTATGAATATGAAAACCCCTTGACCCGTAAAACGACATTTGAACTTCGATACGACAGGGAGTCGGATTCTAGTTGGTCATCCGAAACCCACATCGAATCGTAATGGTAAATCTTTATGATTGATAAATTTATTTTATCTATGAATCTGTGAATAAAGATAAGCATTATGGGATATACCGCTTATCGATATGATTGAATCTGTGATGATGATGTTGTGCACTATTGTGTTGAACCCTTGGACCACACTTATACACACACAAATATGGGTTGCACGTGGAAATGGGTTAAGTCACAGATTTTTGAAACTGTTTTAAAAATTGAATTTTTGAATTCAAATAGTTTGTAAATGGATTGGGTTTAATATAAAAAGTTTTTGAAAAGGAATCTCAAAGATAAAAGTTATTTTTAACTTGAATTAGTTTTGGAAATTGATTTAAATTTGAATCCCAAATTTGAAATTAAATCCTATTTATGATTTTAAAAGGATCATACAAGTTATATGGGTTTTAAACCATTTAAAAGTGTTGTTTTGGAAACTTGAATTTAACCCAAAGATTTTAACTTGTATAAATGAAATTGGATTTTTCCGAAACGGAAACTATTTGTTTTCAAATAAATAAAAGCTTTCACATAAGAAATGAACTTCCAATTTGTGTTAAAAAGATTACAAGCCTAAAATGAAAAGGGTCTTCCAAGTTATGAATAAATCTCTAGAAATGGGTTTTTGAAAATTATAAGTTAAATCTTTAATAAAGATTAGATGAGTTAATCTAATTGAAATGGAAATTGCTTTGAAATCTATAAATAAATCTTTGTGAAACAGGGTGAACTTTGTGAAACGAATCTTTTTATTTAAAAGATTTAAATGGTAATTTCTTTAACCATTCGAAAGAAAAGTTTTGGATTTTTAAGTTGTGACTTAACTGAAAATCCCATATCCATATGCTTTTAAATGTTGCGCTTATTATTCGGTTTAGCCGGGAGAGGACCTTGTGTCATATAACCCAGTTCGAATAGTAATACGACGTTATGGATTGCATTTGAAGACCGGTGTTGAAGACCGGGTGTCTTCGAGAACGATAGGATAATCTGTCGATTGACTCTGCACTGAGTTGCTCCGGTATAGAGTTCTCCCTAAGTGACGGGAAGTCCAATCGGAATTGTGTATTCCCGGATTGCAAGGGCTTCTTCTTTTATTGGACGAAGTGTCTTCGGTTCTGTTCGAACCCGAAACAGACTTGTATGTCCAACATTACACTTTGAGATATTAAACCGATCTCTATCAAATACAATTCTGCTTGGTGGTGGAGAATTTATTCTCTTAGCTTAACACCTTTCTCTGAGACGAACGAGCTCAGAGGTTATGTAGTTGAAATTTATCAGTGATATACTCCCAATTTGGTAGTGTGTCATGCTGAGTGCTCATGTGTATCATTTGTGATCAAAGCATGGCTTTTGTATAAACCGTAGCTTTGTGGACAAAGACTGCATCAGGACCTCACACCCCGGAAATGGTCGAAACAGGAAAGAAGCGACAAGGTTATAAGGGTCTTGCCCTTTAGGGTGTGTCATTCCTTTCTGGAAAAGGGTGGTATCATGGTATGGAGCCTAGATACTTACTCATGTGGATAATGATGATCTATTACTTTGTGATTGCTTTGTGGTTTAGAGGCGCCTCGGATAAAGGTCCCAAAGGACCGGGGGATGGCATGCTCGAGTAGTAGTTACCTAGTTACAGAGGTAACCCGGCCTTGTGTTGGCAGAGATCCGGTTAGGTTCTCGGAACGTCCCGCCAGAGGCGATCCCATGGACAGTAGGAAGTTCCTTCGCCTGGCCATTTGTTGGAAATCCAACCATCCAATACGTACCTTGTACGGTTTTAGTCGTAGAACCTGCCATTTACTTATGGTGGCGCCCCACTGTTTAGATGGTACCTATAGTAGGCATACAATAACGGTTGTATGCTGGCTAGGATTAATATTATACTTTCGAAATGGTTATTTTCTACACTATGCACTAGTAATAATATCAAAGAAGTTTTCTCGTATCAAGCATATTTGACTATCATAAGGAGAAATCTTCTCCAATTCTGCTTTTGCATTGTGTGTGTGGCGGGATGCCTTATGGTAGTTTCATTTTTCAAAAATCATTGCGGATTTATTTTAAATTCTTTTGTTGTTTATTTTAAAGGATAAACTGTTTTTATTTGCTCATACCAGTCCCATGACTGACCTGAAGTTTATTATTCCCTTCCTAAACTCTGGGTGCCTACAATTTTCCCACACGGGCAGTCTAGAGTTGGGTTTTTCAGATAGTCGGGTTTAGGAGATTATCTGGAGCTAGTTCAGTCTTTGGATCAGGACTGCACTTGCTTATTCTTGTGCATCGTTATGGGGAGTTCGAGCTATTTCTGAATTGGTGCCTTGGAGATGGAGATTACCGATGCTGGAGTTCTTTCTTGAAGACCATAATGGATATTTTGTTCCGCTGTTGGTGTTATATTTTCTTTCCGCTGCTATTGTCTTGTATCATATCTCTGATGTATATTGATATTCATTGTCATTCAGTTGTATCAGTTATTGTATCAAATGTTGTATATGATATATGATATATTCTTTTTCTTCCGTTGTGTTGTACTTAATGTGTTATAAGCTTCGTCGAACCAGATTCGACGTTTGGATCTGCGGCATTGGACTATGAGTGTCGTATTCGGTGCCGATTTTCGAAGATAGAGTCAGGGTCGCTACATCTGGTACCGATTTTCGAAGGTCGAGTCAGGGTCGCTACATCTGGTACCGAATTCAGTCCAAGCCTATGCCATGACGTAGACAATCTCATTACGAACACAAGGGACGACCAAAGCTCATGCCAATGGTATTGGAAGGTGCGTGTCGCAAGGAGAAGTGCACCGACGCTCTTCGTTTCTCACCACACCTTCCAAATTGCCGACTACCCAAGTGCTAGTCGGAAAAGTCGATCTACCCCATGCACTGCCACACCCCTCAAACTCCAAATAGATTTGATCACAATCTCGCCACGAGTCCAACCAATCCAAATACGGCCTCAAATGTCATCTGATGCTCTTGATTTAATTAGGGAAAGGGAAGCGGCTGTTTATGATTTACTGGAGGAGGAGAAGAGTTGAGAAGAGGAATCATCCTGAAATATCTAAAGAGGGATGTCTGTATATATATATATATATATATATATATATATATATATTAAAAACATATATATTTCATTTAATTTCTCAAATAAATCGCCACAGGTTCTGAGCTCATACGATCACACGTTAAATCTAATTATTACGAAACTCGTCGGCAGACATCAACTCATTTTTTCATTTCGATGATGTAAATTTCGTCGCCGCTCGAGACATCGCTTTGAGTTGATAATTTCACATGTTTGGAGATCGTTTTAGCCATTGGAACATCCGACTCCAATAATTCTTCAACGTATATCCCACAACGAAGACCTCATTTCAGAATCACAAGCCGTCAGGCGAGATCCCACTGGACTCGAGTACCCACGTATGTTTACGAAATACGTGTAACTATATGTAAATCGTAAAAATATCATAACTCCACATATACCGATGTTTATACTCATTTAAATTCGCAACATCAATCCCGACTTAACGGATGTGTCTCGAGTCCTAACACGCCCGTGCGAAAAGTCAGATTTTGAACCTTCAGCTAATTAACAATTCAATATTTAAATTAATTATTTAAATATCCAATTGTGAAAATACGGGTTGTTATAGTATGTGTGTAACTATTATGACACAAAATAGATTTATTGGTGAAGTGTCATCTATTTGTCTCAGAATAGATTTTACATGAACATATACATACACATACACAAACATCCCATTTATTGTGTACAATTGCACGATAATAACAATTGGTAATACAAATATTTGCAGATAATTGAATTGAAAATGCAAATAATTACCGTATAATCAACTGGATTGTAAAAGTGGTATTTTTTGAACATAAGTAACAGGTTTTGTGTGAATTCAATTAACATTTTGACATCCATAATAAACTCATAATAAATTTACCAAAAAGGAAAGAGAAAAAAAAAGAACCAGTCAAAACACTCCAAATATAAGAAACAACATTTTTAAACTGTTGTAAATAAAAATAACATATCTTATTTGAGCAGAAAATTAAACATAATAACAACTTAAAAAGCAGGAAACTCAATCCTGGAACCACACTTAGTCCTAGGAAACAAAGGACACTCGATAAATTCGGTCCCAGAAGTATCCACACACATATAAATCTGATACAACTGACTGTTTCTCGATTCATCAACGTTACACTCAATTCCAGGTGTGAAACCTGTTCCCCTTTTAATCGCATTTTTGACTCTATTTATGTTGTAGAATCCTCCATCTGGTTCAATGCCTTCATCCGTCAACACTTGGAGAAGGTTCAGTTTATTCTTCAGAGTCAGTGCTGATTTGAAATAAGCATGTTGATCTAGTGCTGACTCTGAACATGTTCCATGCTTCTCCCATTCGTGTGTCCAGAACTTTGTGCCATCGTTGCTTGGGCACGATAGAGTTGGCCAGTGTGTTCTTATGTCCTCCATAAGGTCATCGATCTGGAATCATTCATACGTTAATGTTAATTTTTGTTTGTAAAGATGTTTTATATTTGTAAAATCTTGTTGAAAATGATGTTTAAACCGATGTTAAGACTTTGTGAATCATTATTGAATCTAATATCATACGAATGTTCATAAATGTCCAATGTTGAATCTAATTAATCAAAACTAGACTGTCAAAATGCAACCCGACCCAGTAAGCTGACCCATTTAACCAAATTTTAATAGGGTTGGGTATGACCCAAACTTCTTTCTTTTATACCAGGTCAAAACCCATTCATTCTAAAATAGAGGATTAATAATGACCTTGGAAGAATCAAATTCGCTATCAGGATCACAGTTGGATGGCCATGACCCATCGTTGTTATTAGGCCAAAGTCCATGAATACCAAAGTCAGCAGCAGGCTTTCCAGTTGATGGGTAACAGCAGCTTCTCCTTGTGTCACAATATGACCCTGGCCACTGCATTAATCATATATGCATACGTCAGGATATGTAAACAATATATAATAATAGATGGGATGTAATTTTTGACATTGACGAAGAATTTGAAAAGGGAAACCAACCTGAAGAACAAAGTAAAAGAAGTCGAAATCTTGTTTAGCGGTGGAAAGAATTGCAAGGAAGGAAGGAAGAAGAAGGACAAGAAGCAAAGGCATTAGGCTTTTCATGGCTAGTATGATATGAAGTGCTGAAAAATAACTTTAGTTCAAGCTTGTAAGCTTATGCCAATTTATAAGGGAGGTTAGGCCAGTTGGGAAATGCCAAGATTATAAATGCATATATAGATATGTGAATCATTGGTTGGCATATTCCATAGTTTGGATTGAAATGAAGAATAAAGTGCAAGAGGGAGAAGAGTAGAAGTAAAGATGCACAGCAGTAGTCTGTTATAACACACCACGCAACCAAGTTGATGAGCTGTTTGTACTTCAAAGTTTCACGTTCACCCTAATTTGGAGGAAAAAAATCTTAATACATTAAAACCATCAAAGCACAAGATTATCAATCAACGAATGGATGAAGACATAATACATGTTTTTTGACGTTTCAAGTGTACATCAACAAATTTTTCAGTAAGAGAAATAACCTGGCCCACACACAATAATAAACTTCATAATGGAAGCCAGATAAACTTTGTTCTTGTGATCTTAATATATATGAAACGTCTTTAACAATAATCCGGTTTCTATCATTGAAGCCCTATGTTACCAATATGATATAACTGTTGGAGGTTTTAATAGGAAGGGATACTTATTTTTTACTTCAAAAAAAAATTACATTAAACAAAGTACATCAGATGGCCTCTAAATAGGCTTAAGCAAATAACAAACTCAACATAAAATTAGGAACATTAACAGGAAGTGGACTACCCCACGTTTCCTCAACTAAGTACCTAGACACGAATGTACTTAATTATTCTTGAGACTAAGTAAACAACCTAGTTACTGCTACTAGAAAATAGGAAACGACCATACCAACTTTGACTTGCTAGTAACGGTTACTTTGAAGGACTGACTTCAACACTCCCTTCCTTCAAAGTTTGTCACTCCCATCTGCTTCCTGAAGTAGTTATGCTTGACTTGTGGAAGAGGCTTTGTGAAGATATCAGCTATCTGTTTGTTCGTCCCGCAATGCTTCAAACATATTGTTTCACTTGCAACCAAATCTCGGATGAAATGATGTCGGATTTCAATATGCTTCGTCCTGCTATGGAATGCTGGATTTTTGGTCATGGCGATTGTTGCTTTGTTGTCACAAAATATCTCAGTCACACCATTTTGAACTTGAAGAAAATCTGCTAACAATCTCCTTAACCAAACACATTGACATGCTGCTACAGTCACAGCCACATATTCAGCCTCAGATGATGACAAAGCTACCACGTCTTACTTCTTGGAACTCCATGAGATAGCACCAGAACCTAGGGAAAAAATATAACCCGAGGTACTCTTTCTTCCTTCTGGACAACCTGCCCAGTCGCTATCAGAGTACCCAAACAACCTGAAACTTGTCGCATTTCCATACCATAGTCCAAAATCAACAGTTCCTGCTACATATCGTAAGGTACGCTTCGCTGCTTCCAAATGATGTTGTGAGGGGTTATGCATAAACCTGGAAATTACACTTACAGAGTGTGTAATATCAGGTCTAGTATGTGAAAGGTAGTTCAGACCACCTACAATGCTTCGAAAGAACCTTGCATTTGTCATGCCTGTACCATCATTAGCCACAAGCTTCTCATTGACATTCATGGGTGTGGGCATTGATTTACAGTTTGACATATTAAACCGTTTAAGTAAATCAGTGGCATACTTTCTTTGTGAAATAAAAATCCCATCTGAACATTGTTTCACCTCAAGCCCAAGAAAGTAATGCAATAACCCCAGATCAGACATTTCAAACTTTCTCATCATACATGACTTAAAATTTTCAACCAATGACTCACAAGACCCCATATAAATCATATCATCAACGTATAGACAAACTACAAGAAAATCAGTACCTTGTTTTTCTGTATACAAAGTTGGTTCATTTTGACTCCTTTCAAATCCATTCTGCCGCAAATAAGAGTCAACCTTGCTGTACCAAGCTCGTGGAGCTTGTTTTAGGCCATACAATGCCTTCTTCAGCTTGTAGACTTTGCCTTCTTCAATGTTGACAAATCCATCAGGTTGAGCAACGTAGACTTCTTCTTGTAGTTCACCATTTAAAAAGGCTGATTCAACATCAAATTGATAAACTTGCCACTCAAGTTGAGCTGCTAATGATAAAAACATTCTCACTGTTTCAAAGCGAGCAACAGGTGAGAACGTTTCTTCATAGTCAATGCCCTGTTGCTGTGCATATCCTTTTGCGACTAATCGAGCTTTGTGCTTCTGTACACTACCATCAGCATTGTACTTAGTTCTGAACACCCATTTCAACCCAATGATGTTCTTTCCTTCCGGTAGATCAACTAACTCCCATGTCTCATTTCTTTGTATGGATGACATCTCTTCACGCATGGCATCTAACCACACCTGACTTACTGCAGCTTCATCATAACAAGTAGGGTCGGATGCATAAAGAGCAAAATCACATGCTGCATATACCTCACTTAATGATCTTGTCTTCCTTGGAGGTGATTCACAAGAAGAACTTGAGGGGGAACTAGCGTGAGATCTTGTCAAACTGCATGGTGAAGTTGGTGGTGTACTCTGAAGTGAACTGTTATTATCAGATTGCAGATTTGAAGTTGCTGGAGTAGAATTTTTAGATTCTGCAGATTTTGATTCAGGTGGAAACACATCAGAGACATGTGCTTGAGTTGCTGCTGTAGAGTTATGGCTCCTAGTCCAAAACTCTTCTTCATTAAACTGGACATCTCTGCTTATAAGTACCTTCCCACTCAAGGGGTTATATAGCCTATATGCCTTAGATTTTGAACTATAGCCGATAAAGATACATTTCTTAGATTTTTTATCAAGTTTACGGCGAGATAAAGAAGTATCTAAGACATAAGCTATACACCCAAATTTTTTTGAGTGGCATACCTTTGGCTTCCTACCTTTCCACGCCTCATAAGGAGTTTGATTCATGACTGCCTTTGGTGGTGAGATATTCAGGAGGTAAACTGCAGTAGCTACAGCTTCGGCCCACAGTTGCTTGGGAAGATTACTTGCTGTCATCATACTCCTAGCCATCTCAACCACAGTCCGATTCTGACGCTCAGCCACCCCGTTTTGCTGTGGAGTGCATGGAGCAGACAACTCCCTACGAATTCCCTTTTTTCACAAAAGGCATTGAATTCATCAGAGGTAAACTCACCACCTCTGTCTGTACGGAACACCTTAATACGACACCCAATTTCATTTTCAAGTAACGCCTTGAAGTTTTTGAAGCAATCAAATGTTTCGGATTTCGCCTTTAAAAAATACACCCAACTCATGCGACTATAATCATCTGTAAACAGCAAAAAATACCTGCTACCACCAGAAGACTTAATACTCATCGGCCCACACAAATCGGCATGAACTAACTCTAGATGTTTTGAGGCCTTCCAAGAGTTACCTACAGGAAACGATTTTCTGTTTTGTTTTCCAAAAACACATCCTTCACAAAAACCATGACTTACAACTTTAGGCAATCCCACTACCATATTCTTCTGGACTAACAGTTTTAACCCTTTTTCATTTAGATGTCCATAATGCAAATACCATAATTTATCACCAGAAACTTTTGCAACCAAGGCACAATTTTCTATATTTAACACATCTAATGGAAACATTTTGTTTTGTGCTATTTGAATACTAAGAAGTTTTTGTCCAGATTTTTTGTAATGAATTGATCAAAAACCATCATCAAACAAGACAACATATCCACCATTCAACAATTGACCTACACTAAGCAAATTGAGTGCTAAATTAGGAATGTATTGCACATTGTGAAGCAATTTTACATTACCTTTTGTTGTTTTGATTGCCACTGTCCCAATTCCGGCAACCTGCATTGGTTCGTTGTCTCCAAGTCGAACCTCGCCTTTTTTTGATTCATCAAGCTCTTTAAATAGTGACTTTGCTCCACACATGTGATTTGAACATCCGCTATTGACATACCATACTCCTTTGGAAACTTCAACTGGAGAATGAGCCATGAAGAGCTTGCTCTCATCATCCACGTTCTCTGCAAAATTTGCTCCATTTTGATCATCTTTCTGCTTGCCCCAACATTCGGACTCTTTGTGACCAAATTTCTTGCAATAGTAACACTGAATTATGCTTGGATTGCCGTTGACTGCCGTATTGACCTCGGCCTCTGCCTCTACCTCGTCCCCGAAAGCCGCTTCTGCCTTGGGATCTACCTCCAGTAAATTCTGTCCTTCCTCTGCTAGAAGGCTCTCCCTTCACCTGAAATGTCTTTTCTTCTGCATTTTCATCAGACTTGCTCATCCGTTCTTCATGGGCAATCAAAGAACTCATCAACTCTTCAAAGGTGTAAGTTGATAAGTCCTTTGACTCTAAGATTGCAGTTACAACATGACTGTAATCTTTATGTAAACTCCTCAATACTTTACCCACAACGGTTTCATCAGTTATAGTATCACCATAAATTTTCATTTGACCAATAATTGCAGATACTTTAGATAAATATCCTTGTATTGATTCATTTTTAGTCATAACCAAACCTTCAAATTGAGAGCGAAGAGTTTGTAATTTGACAGTAATTACCTTCTTATCACCAAAAAACTTTTGCTTAAGAATATCCCATGCTTGCTTGGCGGTTGACGCGGCGGAAATTCGTGGGAAAACTTCATCACTCAGTGCAGATTGGATGAAAAACAGAGCCTTTGCATCCTTCTTTCGACTTTCTCGGAGAGCTTGGCCGGGTTCGGCCGGTGCATCTACCGGTTCCTGGTAGCCGTGCTCGACCGCATCCCAAAGCTCTTGGGACTTAAACATGGTCTTCATCTTGAGACTCCATAGGTGATAATTTTCCCCCTTGAATTGGAATTAAGGGTTGGGATGAAGGAGTTATGCCATTTTGGGCCATGATTAAAGCAACTGAATGCAAATTCTGGATTTTGGGATGGAGTCACTGTTTTGCTGTTTCACTCCCTCACTAGGTTTCTCTCGCTTGGCTGAGGAAGGTGATAGCTCTGATACCAAAATTTGTTGGAGGTTTTAATAGGAAGGGAATACTTTTTTTTTACTTCAAAAAAAATTACATTAAACAAAGTACATCAGATGGCCTCTAAATAGGCTTAAGCAAATAACAAACTCAACATAAAATTAGGAACATTAACAGGAAGTGGACTACCCCACGTTTCCTCAACTAAGTACCTAGACACGAATGTACTTAATTATTCTTGAGACTAAGTAAACAACCTAGTTACTGCTACTAGAAAATATGAAACAACCATAACAACTTTGACTTGCTAGCAACGGTTACTTTGAAGGACTGACTTCAACAATAACTGTAATAAATGTTCTCAATGACGTCTAGATTAAAGTTTTATTGTACTTGGCCTTGAAGCTTGCTTGCCTAAGTCGCTTTTCTTAGCCTTGAAGCTGTTAAGTAACATCTCTGTCATGCTTTGCAGTTCCGCTTCCCCTACTTCTTCCTATCTCCCAAAAAACTTGCACAACTTGAAATCAGTATGCATGCACGATTTTTGATGAACAACATGGTTAATATTCAGTGAGATAACATATGCTAACTTGTAGATTTAAGATTTAGTGGTTGGCATATACACCTAACAAGAAAAGCAACTCCGTGTTATAACACAGTAAATTATCAACGCAATAAATAGCATATGCCTCATATATGTTGTTGAAATTCAGTTAGTAATCAGAGGTTAGGTTATACTGTTATTTCTGGTGCTATCATCACATATATTTCTTATTGTCATCCGCAAGTTGATGTATACTTTACACTAATTTTTTTACTGTATCTAAAATCTTATAATATGAACAACTAAATCTACTTCTTGAATGAATTCTATTGTTTGAAAAAATTGCGTCCAGACTCTAGAGAAACTCATTGTAATGGTGAATTTGCAGTTAAATCCTAAGTTCCTAACCCAATAGTAAGACGAGAATTTTACCCATATGGATATATTTATGGACTCTTGGACATGTAATCACAGAAGTCAGCACTAATGTAGGGATCAAAACAAATCATGTTCTAAGAGCATCCCTAGCAGTAGCTAACGAAATAGGAAATCCTACGTGGCATGTTTGTAACTACCTTGCTCGCATACAAGAGAGTGGTACTAGTATGTATTACTAATCCGAACTTCTCGGATAAGTCTAATTTGTTTCTTTTTAATAAAATAATATGTTAATGTATGTGCTTTCTCAGTATATTTATCTGTATGAGCTATCTCAATACCCTTTCATGAATACATAACACTGTTGTTAATTTCATGGACTATTTATAATTACGTGGACATGCTTCTTGATAACCCTTTTAACAGTATACTTTCAAGTTCAATAGAGCACAGACGACATTTCGTGTTGTAAAATTTTCAAAGATAGTTTTGGGGCTTTGAGTTTTGATTTGGAAGAGAAGAAGTAAAGAAAGAAGAAAGAAAAAAGTCCACGTGCTAAAAAATCAAAGACTATATTTCTATAAATATAGTTTTCTCATGTGAATGTTGGGACCTTGGGGCTCCCACATGTTTGCCTTGTTGTGAGGAGAGAAGTCATGCAACACCACGCGTGTCGTCGTCCGTCAGACCGAATCGGGTCGGGTTTCAGGTCCGAAAATATTTTTGCATCATATGTGAACAGTAACGGGCCCGATTTAAGCCCGTTAAGAACTCAAAACCGAAATTTCTGAATTTGAATAAATGGCGGAAAATTTGTAACTTTTTTCTGAAAGTTGCAAAATATGAATATAGCATTCGTAACAGTTGTGAACCGTTGTGACGCTTCGCGAATAGGCACCTCTCTACCACTATAAATAGTGACGCCCAGAAAACGTTAGGAACATTTTTCTCAATCTTCTTCTTCACAGAGCAATTTTTGCGACACCAAAAAGTGTTACAAAACACTGCGCCACCATTACTCTGTTTTGTGACGCCACCAAGGTGTTGCAAACTCAGAAGACGTCGCAGAATTGCTCTCTTCTTTCTCTCCGTTCTATTCTATACAAGTTGCATCATCAGAAACCATTACTAAAGTATTCTCGGTCGGATCAAAGACGTACAAACTTTGAATTTGATTACGCTGTTATAAGGCTTCATTGAATGCTGAAAGTCGATAGTTCGATAACCCGTTTGTACCTGGTGGGTTTAACTATTGTCTGAAAGAATTTATTTCATAGATCCTTAAAGTAGGAAGTACAGCATTATCTTCGTCGCAATCGCCATCAAATTTGTCTCGAACCGCAAAATCCCCAACAATTCGAATGTATTTGAACTAGTTCCGACAAGTTCAAAAACTATTGGGATTGTTTATATGAATTTGGATGAAAATTGAATGTGTTTAGATGATCTTGAATGATATTTGAACGACTATGAACAATATTTGAATATTTGAATGTGTTAGTATGATTTTGGATGATATTGAATGATTATGAACAATGTTCGAATGCGGTCGGACATATTCACATGGTACTTGGACAAAAGATGTTTGAACTTGTCTAAATGTGTCCATACGCATTTGCATGTGTTCAAACGGTTTCAAAAGTTCTTAGGCTCAGATAATGTTCAAACTAGCAAATGATATATGGAAAAGCTTGGATATCCAAACATGGTCGGACAATGTCCGAATATGTTCAAACTACATAATAAAAGCATTGTTAAAGAAACTTTATTATTGAACTGGGGAAGAGGGCAATTTTAGCAGGGCTCCATCAAGAAAAAAAAAATGTTAGGAAAAATGTTATAAATGGAACCAAATACAATGATTTACTATTACCCTGTATAAAATGAAATTTGGTTATCTCATTAAAAAAAATGGTGGTTCATAAAAAACCATTTTCGACAGAGCTGCACGACAAAAAAGTGTAGAAAAAAAAGAATAATAGAAAAAAAATAAAAAACCACCTGAAGAGTCAACGAAATAATGATGGCAGTTACATAATTTTTTTTGGGGGTAACTTCAACGTTTAGCAATTTTACTAAAAATCAAAAAAAAAAAAAAAAATCCTTCATTATTGAAAATAGAGGTCTCTTTAACAATGCCCTATAATAAAG
Source organism: Allium cepa (assembly GCA_030765085.1). Taxonomy (NCBI): domain Eukaryota; kingdom Viridiplantae; phylum Streptophyta; class Magnoliopsida; order Asparagales; family Amaryllidaceae; genus Allium; species Allium cepa. The sequence goes on along the minus strand of CM060941.1, from coordinate 205,799,535 downwards.
CAGGTTCAAAAAGAATTCATGAAAATATTTCATACTGAAATCAAGTTGACATAATTTTCGCTGTTTCTATTTAGCATGTTCTACATACATATTATAATTGAAATGAAGTTGTTTCTATTCAGCATGCCTACCCCAATTGGGATGCTCTACATGTATTAGCAGTAGAGCTATATCTGACCATCTTGCATGTTTCATATACTTCCATGATATTTACACATGCAAACTGAATATGTAACCCAAAATAATTATCCGGATGGGGCAATTTTTGATTTCCCAACAAACTACACTTTTTATTCAACCGTGCGGACAAATATTTAGTTCCTTTCCTGGTCGTGATTTCAGAATATAGAAGTAACTTGACACATCTTTGAATGGAAGACTAACTTTTGAATGCTAACAGTTCCTCCTCTTTCTATTCTTTCCAATCAATTTACTTGGTTTTATTTAAATTTTTGTTTTCTTTTTCCCTTTTCTATTTCGACATGGCATTCCAAGTTACTTGTTTTCGACTTTCTTAATGTCACTAACTAGGAAACAGGTATATGTACATTAATGGAAGAAAGCAAGAAGATTTATTTGCTACAGAATATAAGACTCATTGCACGTCAGCATACCTACAATATTGTAGGGCTTTAGAAGCTGAAACAAAATTTCTACAAAAAAAAAGTTGGAAAATGCACGAAAATCCCAGCGCAGTAGCGAAGCTTAGTTCGATAATGTACACAGAATTTCCTCGCATTTCTTTCTCCATCAGTGGAAAATCCAATTACCAAACCACTAATTCCTCTGCACAGAATTCCATAGAAAAGGATGTGACTGTATGAGAATTCACTACAAAAATATATGAACCTTCTCTGTTAGGACCCCTTCATCTCCGCAGCAAGCTCCATTCCCGACTTCAATCTCCTTCTCCGTGATTTTCTGGCTTCGTTATTTGACAGCAAATCCACTGCCTAGGTTGGACGCAGTTGAAAATTTTCCACCTTTGCCCTTGCGGAAGGATGCTTCCCCATCAGGCGCTGGAGATGGGCGGTGGATGGCACACAATTTCCTTCCAATTCCTTGCCTGAAGCGCTGCTAATGGTGGACGCCTCAGATTCTGGTGAATCCCAAGCTGCTGCTGCTCATTCTTCTGACTCTGGTCAGGTTGTTAATGGATTCGTCGCATGTGTTGACGGTGCCCTGAAATTTGGTCTGAAACCTAGGCTGCAAGCACCGCCCCTTTGTCTGCACTCGCAGGTAATCTTCACCACGCTTCATTACCTCTAATCAATCTCTGTTCCAAGAATGTTGTTGATAGATCTAAGCCTGCAAGTAGTTGCTCGTCCTTATTTAATCAAAAGGCTTGGAAATGCCGACTTTTTCCCCAGGCGGTATGTTAGTTGATTTTTCCGATAAGCCTGTCCCACCTTGGAAGGAAATTTGCGTTTTGTAAACACTATTGATAGTTGGTTTCTTTCAGATGATGCTCTCCGCATATCCATTGTCAAAAGGCTGCCCTCAAGAAAGATCTCGTATTCCGAAATCAGATTGTATCATTATTGAACGTATATTATTTATCACTACCCAGTGCAGCTCTTCTGTTGATCTTACTCGTGAGCAAGTCCTATCCATTTCCATCCGGACACATATCTATATCCCTTCAATCTTCCAATCTCTTAAGCAAGTAAATTACATAGTCAATCATATTGATCAGTCGATTTGATTTGACATATTCACTGAGTAAGTGAGAGCAGACATCTTCTCCACTATGCCAAAGCTCATATTTGTCAGTGGAAACCGCCAATTTGCGATCTTTGTCACTCTTTTGACCATGTTATCTCGACCTGTCATCATTCCGTTATTGACCCGGACAACCTTCCCCCAAAAAAACCACTCCCGAAGCCACCATCTACATGCTGGTAGGTCAAGGTTCTCCATCCCCCTTGAGCCCACCATCCGGATCCATCTAGTTCCTCTACCACTCCATCAGACCTTCTAGTTAGACCTTCTAGTTGTACCCACGTCCCTTGCGACACCCCACCTTCTCTTGTCTCCAACTACTAGATGTCGTCTCCTCCCTCGCCTTTCCAGTTTCTCCCATCCACCCCCCCCCCCCTTTGGCCAGTTCTGTCCCCTCTCGCAATGTATCATCTATCACTAGCCTTAAGAAGAAATTTGTCCTCGCTTTTCATTCCAACCCTTAAAGTGCCAAAAACATTACTCGGACACTGTATGAAAAATTGGTTGAAAGTGCACAGCTGGTCTAAAACAAAAATGTTGGGTCTTGGTCCCACAAAGAAAGTGGTTTGTGCTTCCACTCGAAATGAAGGATATTCTTAAAATGTGTTTTAGATGATGAGAATGTTGGGCGGAAACACTTCTACAGACTTATGGATGACGATTTTGTCCTCTACAATGATGGTGAAGTTGGCGCCAACAATGGATAGATTTTGGCTGCTCCGGACTAAGATTGAATGCACATATTCTCATCACTCACTCCTGGTTTTTTCCATAAGCTCATTGGTTGTTTCCGTCAATGCGCTGGGGTTTAGTTTCGTTTGTGCCATCCAGCCATTTGACCAGACAGTATACGGACGAGCTTGACAAGTCAAACTTGAAAGCTATCAAGACAATAAGCTTGGAGAGATAGTTCGAAGTCCAGAAACCAAGTTCAAACGGTGTCACAAGATGAAGACCAAACCATTCCAAGAGACGAGGACCCAAAATCCACTAAAATGGCGGATCGATACCAACCACAATCCTTCGTCAAAACTTGCCCCCACTCCTACTACTTGTAAGTGATGATGCCAAAAGACTATTTCAAGTTCCATTTCTATTCTCATGCAATTCTCTATCGATCTCCTCGAGCAATTGAATCAGCAATTCCATTCTTTCATCGACCCATCATTTGGACTCGGAAATAGACTAATAATGATGAAAACAACTTTGAAATCACGAAGCTAACCACGAATCGAGCCTAGACAAAGTGTTCAAGACGATCCAGTTGGCCATCTTATGGATTTATATCGGCCCAAGCCCATAGATGGATACCGATCCACGCATATCGATGAGGTGTCCACCAAATTTCTCAAGAGAACTAGTTTGGACGTGAAAAATTATGTGGAGATCGTGGGGGCGAGATTTTAGGCTATCTACAACCATAAATAGAAGTGCATGATTAATTTTTAGGATCTTTTTGACTCTATTGTTTTTTTACTCTAATCTCTTGTAATCATCCGCGGATTTATATCAATCCATAAGAAAAGAAGTATAAACGAAACTATAAACTATCAACAAAGTTAAATGGACATAGGCCAAGATTAGCCGAACCACTATAAATTGCTATGTGTTCTCTTTTCTTGCTCTTTTTAATTTATGTTTCTTTACTTTTGATTCTCTACACAATCTCTTGGGTGTTTGTGCCATTTTTGGTTCAAACAGTTTGTCTTTCTGGTTATATTCCTGGTGGTTGCTTATATATTGTTGGACTAGTTGGCATCTCTTTTTATTTGATGTTGTTGGGCATGGTCGATTTTTTTGTACTTACTTGATGATATTTGCTATATGGCCATGCATGTTGGCAGTTTCTATGTTATGGACGTATCCTCCAGACTCATGTACCTTTATATATATGTGTGTATGACAACGTAAGTATTAAAAAAATTGATTAACACAGGTTTCTACTCCTAACGTCCAAATGTTCATCCAATTTAGTTAGAAGCCCATCAAATAGCCTTTCCAATTATCATCTAAGTTTGGTTATCCATGAGAAAGTGAGTGGCCATTTTGTTTCCAATTATCATCTAAGTTTGGTTATCCATGAGAAAGTGAGTGGCCATTTTGTTTGAGGAAAGTATATGTGTAAGTACATGCAATAATAAATTAAAGATAAGGTTATGAGATAATAGCCCAACCAAAAAAGAAAAAAAATGCAAGAGATACGTAGAAAATTGAAACTGGAGTCTCAAAGGTTTCATTAATAATTTGAGTAGCGTGTCCTAAAATAATATTCTTAGTTCAATTTCAATCATTTTTATATGCCTTACTATTTTCACACGAGGAGGTTCCATATCACTCCTCTTTTGTGTCACCCTTTAGCAATCCTAGCATATTTTGGGCCGTAAGATTCCGAATGCTACAAAATTTTGTGAATATGTTAATATCATATTTAAGACCATCTCCGCAAAAATTAAACTCATTTGATTATTTCTAGCACAATTAAATCAATGTCTCAAATCAACAATTAAAATATATGTTTTATGGGTTCATATTAATTTGAAAGGTTAGAAACTCGTTCTTTTGTAGAAACGATATCAATAATGTACATCTAACATCTATAAAAATTCCATACCATTTGCAATAGTACAACTCAAGATAATGTAGAAATGCTAAGAGGTGCTATAAAAGAGAGCAGGAGCACTGTAATGACCCGGAATTTTACCGTTTTAATTTTTGAATATTTAATTAATTTTAAAATAATAGTTTTTATATTTAAAATAAAACTATTTTAAATAGTAAATAGGTGAACTATTTTTTCAAATTTGTTTACAAATATATATATATATATATATATATATATATATATATAGTCAAAGAAAAATTGAAAATGTAACCGAAATTCGTTTTTCAAATTTTCAACTTTTCGTCGGCTGAAAGTTGTCGGAAGTGTGTAAACCTTTTTAGTATAAATATACACATATAAATATTTATATTCATTTACAAATGAGATGATATATACATATGTATTTATACTTAAGTATGTAAGGTTTAAAAAAATTTAAAAGAAGTAAAAAGTGAAGTGAAAGCATGAAAGGACATTAGCAAAAACATGTTTAAACACAAGTACACTTATACAATTAATGCATGTTGGGTTAGCATGTGTGGGAGGAGACAAAATTTTGAAATTTTCATAGTAAAGGAGAGCACAAACTTGATGATGTGGCAAGCAAAGAGAGGAGGGTATGTACTAAAGGGTATTTAGGTAATTTGCGTATTTCTTTTTATATAAAAGCAACTTCTCTTTTTTATTTTCATTTTTCTTATTTCTCACTCTTAAAAACTTCCTCTTATTCCTTAGCTTTTGAAAACATTTTCATGGCTTTCCTTTAGTTTCCAAAGTTTTAAAATTTTAAGTTTTTCCTTTAAAATTCATTTCAAACTTTGTTTCAAAACGTCTTTATTCACCTCCTCTTCATTATATCATATTTTCCTCATTATTTAAACATAATTTTTATTTGCACTAAATTTTCAGATTTTGAGTGTAGCTATGTTAAAATTGCATTTCATTCAGACATGTTTTTGGACTCAAAATTTTCCAATCCGAAAACACCCATTCTTCTATTGACCATATCTCCCTCAAAAACCATTGAAATTGAGTGATTCTTTTTTTGAAAGCGTGGAGAAAAGAATTTCCTAAAATTTTTATTTTCTAAACTTTTTCAAAATCCGAGACTAACATATCTAAAAATTGAGGAGAAGTTAACCCATTTTTGAGATGATTTTTGTGGTTTTCCAAGATTTAAAAGTTATAAAGTACTTCAAGTTTTCAAAGCTTTTCGATGAGTAAATTTCATAACTTTTTTTTTGGGAAATAATTTACCTTTATATATATAGTTATTATATGGTCGTATAGAAGTTGTTGTTTTTTGGATTATGGTATGGTTTTGATGTATATGTATGTGCTAGTTTGTGGTTTGGCCTTAGAACTTTGAATTGATGATTAAAGTGATGTTTTGGTTATAAAATTGTGATCTTTATCTGGTGATTGGAAGTGATATGCAAAGTTAGTAAGTAAATTTAGTGAGTAAGGTTAGCACTTGAAACGTGTTATGTTCGACATAGCGATCCTTTGAAGTTTCAAATTGATTTCTTACTTTGTTTTAAAAGAAATGGTTTTCTAAGAGTTTTCTAACCTTTTGTTTTGATTTCAAAACTTTATACTTAGCTCATAAAGTAAAATAAAGTTAAAAGTAAGTGTTCTTAGGATTTATTTGAGATGCAACGAGGTTTGAATTACGGGTATCCATAGCGATAGTCGCTATGGATGCAGTTTTGCTTAAAAATCCGATTTTTGGAAAACGTGGTTTTTAAAATTAAAGTGTTTTGTAAATGTTTTACGAACTTAAGAATGAGGTTTGAAAGAGTTAATCAAGAAATTAATGATTATTTTTAATTAATTATGTTTTAATGATTATTTTTAATTAATTATGTTTTACTGATTAATTAATATTAAACAAGGATAATTAACTTTAATTAATCAAATATTAGTATTAGTTAATTACCGTTTAAAGTTAAGATTTATTTTAATTAATTATTAATTAAATTAATTAATTTTGAAATTAATTATGAGTCGAGTAAATGATTTATTATTAATTATAAGGTTAATTATTAACTAATTATTAACTAAGCATTTTTAATTATAAATTATAAGGTTTTAATTTATAATATAAAGGTTTAATTTATTATTAAATTTTAGTTAAAGATTATTTAATTATTTAATTGAGGTTAATTAATATTTAATTATTAATAGAGGTTTAGTCAGTTATTAAATAATTAATAAAGGATTAATTAAGGTTTAATTAATCCTTAATAATTGTTTAATTATCTAATTAAATTATGTTAAGATTCAGTTAAGATTAACTATGATTTAAATAAGGATTTAACTTATAATTAATTATTTTAAAGAGTTTTAAAGTTTTAAGTCCTTTCTTTTTCTAAGAATCAAATTGTTATAAACGAACTTCTTTTTTAAAATGGTTTTGAATTCAAGGTATTTAAATGTCGGTACCATTAAGAAACCATATAACTGTGAATGAGTTATAATATAGATTGTTTGATTGTTTGGACATATGTTAGCAGAATAAATCCCCATTCTACTATAAATTGATTGAATTGTTTGGACATTTATTTAGCAGGACAAAACACCATCCTGCTATTATGTTATTTGGACATGTATATGCTAGTTAGCTTATATTAACATGTTACTCCCTGATTTGGATATGAGTTGTATTTACATACATGTTGACCTATGTAAATAACTATTAAGTGAATCGGAATTCGAATGGAAATAAAATGTTAACTTAAATTAGTACCATTGGGATTGATAAGCCTCTTTTTAAATTTATATGAAGGTTTTTAACTTAAATTCTTAATCAAATTTGGGGTTTAAAGTTTATAAATGATTTCAAGTTATATTGTTATTTTGTAAAGATGATATAAATAATAATTTGTATATAAAAGGGTTTTTTTTCTCTAAAAAAAGGGCTACCCTAATTATTTTACTAATGATATTATGTAAATGATGTTTTATAAATGAAACTTTATAAAGGGATTATAAAAGTATTTTATAAATAGTTTTAAAAATAGAAAGAGATTCTACAAATCATTTTGGAAGATTTTAAAAAGAAGTTTAAATATATTTTGAAGATTTGTAAGGAGGTTTGAAATATGAAGTGAACTTATAAAAAGAATTTTTATAAGAGATAAGTGAATGAGTTTTATAAAGTGAATGAGTTTTATAGTAAGTGATGTTTTGAAAAGGGAATTTGTTGGTAATTTAATATGGAATTTGAGAAGAAGGAATTTTCCAAATGCTTTTGGTAAATACTTATATTTTGGATCTAAGTAAAAATGTTTTCTGAGTATAAAAGGAATGTAAAGGTTTTTGGGAATAGTGTTTTAAAGGATCTTTTGATCAAGTTTTGCAAAGTATTTTTAATTAACGAAAGATTAATTAATAAAGGCTTAGTGTAACCCATATGAAATTAAATCAATGTTGAATGATTTTTTATTTGATAGTTAAATAACCGACTATTAAATATGGACCAAAATATAACTTCAGATATATCTAGGAGAAACATGTGAGTTACATGGCACGGTCATCTTCGATGATGTTGTACTGTGTGTATAAATCTCATTTTGTTCTCCTATAACAAATGATAGAAAAATCTTTCCACTTAAACGGTTTGGGGGTGATCCATTTCCTATGTGTTGTCGGATTATTTCCAAAAGAACCAAGGTTGAGTTTACCGGAATTATCGAATGTTGTTTCGAATGGACTAGAATCAGACAAGTATATATTATTCGAAAAACACTTCGATCCAACTTAAGCTTTTTGAAACAAAGACATCGTGAGGATGATTGAAGATGGGCTTTTGAAGTGTAAGGGCTACTTGCTACTAATCCTGAGGGTGATTCTAAAATGGATGTAGTAGAGATAGTGTCTTCGGTTTCGTTCAGACCCAGAATGAACTTGTATGGATGAATACTGACACTGCATTGCTGCCTAGAGGGCAGTGTTAGCATTCCAAGATGGTTTCTATATTAAAGTTAATCATAGCCTCAAGGCTCGTCAACTGGGTGACTAAAACATGGAAGATGCTTTAAGGCTATGTGGTTCGCTACCATTAGGGTATGGTCATCATCCAAGCTAGATCGATATTATAGATCATGTATGCTCGGGGCCCATTTAGTTTGTTGATCCTGACCAAGGTGATGACATATTCGACGCTATCCAGTAAGGTGTAGGGGCGGTCTTGACTCATAGGGAGTCCATGTGAGGTTCTCGGTGTATTTTATTTTGAGATGCACTGTGACGGACGGTACTCCAGTAGTCCAGTATGAAATCCATTCTCCAATAAGTATCATATGTTTTTAATTGTGCCCACATATGTTGGAATGTGAGATGCAAGTATTTCAGCTATTTTATATATTTTACTTAAACCTATAGACATTATTATAATATCACTGGATTTTATATAAAAGTGTTTTGATTATCGTAAGGTAAAAAATCGTCCATGTTTTTGTGCAGCATGATCTTACGATATACCTTTTTTTTTAAAAGATTTTACAAGTTACAACAAAATAAATTCCTTGCGATTTAAGTTTCTCACACTGGTTTTACCAGACTGACCCGGGTTTGTTTTTCCTATAATGCTTGGGTCATATTTTCCAGATTTAGCTGGATTCTTTAGGGCTTTCAGGTGACGAGCTGGATTCTCCCAAACGTATTCACATATATTATATTCTTCCGTTATTCATTTTTGTTTTGTTCTTGTCTTTATTTTTCATCAATTGTAAGGACGGACTGTTATAACTGTCCAAACTAATAATAGTTACTGTACTCTGATGTTGTTTATAATAATGATGATTTCTTTTTGTAAAAACTTATTCATATTGTATATTACTTGTCACGTTTTATGAGATTCTATTCTTTTTTTTGTTTATTTCACCCCCAATGACCTGTCTTTCGGACACTTAAATGATCGACACACGAATATCGAGCATGTATAAATGTCGTCTTTAACGGTAAGAAAGGCTTTGTGGGTTATTTATATTCTGTAAATATTTCAAATAATTTTTTTAGCCAAACTACCTTTTAAAATAAAACTACTTTATAAAATATAAATATTAATAATTATCTATCAAATCATAATACCAATTAACCTTTAAAATTTTAACAACGTAAATAATTCTCAAAATATTCTTTCGAAACAACTTTAAAACTTTAAATTATACTTAAAAATTTCTCTTCTATTTTCCTCAAAATAATTTAGATTGTTTTAATATTCTGTGATATGATTATTGATAATCCGTGATAGATTATATTGGTACTTTGGAGTTGTGATGAGATCCGTTGCTTTAGTGCTGGTATGATCGCACCCAATTGTTTTATTTCCACTGAAAATCACAAAAAATAATTTAAATCACTTTATCCAAAAATATATTGTGAGAAATGCGGATTACGGATCTTAAGGCTAGGATTAACACTGAAGGGGGGGGTGAATAGTGTTAATAAAGAATTACTAAATCTTTTTCAAATTATGTTAATTTAGACACCGATGTATGCAATATACAGACACAGATATGATCATAGAAACAAACACAGATGCAGAAATAAAATAAAAGCAGTAAAGGAAAGAACACACTGGATTTTATACTGGTTCGAAGTTATCCTACATCCAGTCCCGCAACACAAGTACGGATTTCCTTTCAAAAGCAATTGTATAACTACACCCTCGGTTTCAAGGCTACGAGGTACACCCTCCAGAATTTCTATCCTCTGGGTAGAGATACTTGATTTCCCCACAAATTTACCCAATTGATTTACCAAGGCTACAATCACACATTTTCTCTCTTGATTGATTTCCAAGGCTACAATCACACCTTTTCTCGCTTAACAGATTACAAAGAAGCCTATAACTCTGAATAGCACTGAGAACCTTGTAGAGATAGTGATAGAGAATCAAACTAGAAGTAATCGAGTTCGATTCAATGTTGATTTCGGCAGAGTAATGGTAAGAATATGTATTAAGAAATGTGGAAGAAGAAGAGGTGTGAAAAACCATAAAATCTGATATAAAATTCGTTGAAACTAACCCCTATTTATAGAAGAACAACAACCATGTCCATTCATGAAGAGTTATGACGAATAGATACTTCTTTTGAAATTTAAATTTTGAATTCAACTGACACCATGTCGACATGGTTTCCCTAGGCATGTCGACATCCCAAAGCAATTTTGGTGATTTGATTTTCTTTGAAAATAACCTTTATCTTATATTAAAACTATTTTAAACTTTACAAATATACTTGACTATAGTTAAAATTCATAAGTAAATATAGAGAATAATATATATAGAATTTAACTATAATTTTATATTTAAATCTAAGTATAAATATTTAAAAGTTAAATATATTATATTAAAAGATAGTTAAAGATCAGGAGTAATTTGACTTTGAAATTAAAGATAATTTTGAGGATAAAATTATTTAAAATTAGAATAGAGGGTTTTGAATCTTTTAAAAGGAAAGTTTTGAAAAACATTTTGAAAACATGATATAATTTTGAAAAATCATTTTGAATAAAAAGTTAGCGGATACAAAACAATGTTCCACTAGATTTTTCGTAGGTTCCATCATACTTAGGGTTCCATCCCTTTAACAGGCTCGAAGTGGATTCCATTCCACAAATAAATTGGATTTTAAGATGCCAGTGCTTTTCTATGAGTTTTAACAAAATTCCTAATAAAAATACTTAACCTTGTAATCTTGAACCCTTGATAATCTTGATACTCATGAGTCTTCTATCTCGATATCTTGAATCTCTATACTGTATAGTCTTCATTCTTGGTACCTGCATGGTTAAATCCTGCGTATACATATATATCTAAACTTATAATGTCAGTATTTATATTTTATAATCTATTCTAATGTTGTTGTCATCAAAATCATCATCTCACGGACTAACAATCTCCCCCTTTTGATTATGACAACCTTTGTTTATAAAATATTACTTCTATCCTAACAACTCCCCCTAAAACTAATAAATTCCCCCTTAATTTATGCCTAACTATCCTATTTTATATTTCTCCCCCTTTGTCATCAACAAAAACTCACTCCAAACTATATAACCCCCCTAAAACTAACACTCTATGACATGTGATTATAATGATAGTGTTATCATAAGTAATCATCACTTAAATCTAATACTAAAACATAGTCCTAAACAATTAACTATCCTAACTAAGAATTCACGGTAGTACTTATAATTAAAACACGTATAAGAACACGAGTTATTTTATTACGTATGAAGTTGTATATACATAAGCGTATAGAAAACATAAAGAAGCACAAACAACAATGGAGAAGAAAGGAAAGAAACTATTGTGTGTTTTTAAACATAGGAGATCTATAAATCGAACAGTTTGGATAGTGGAAACAGAAATTTCCACGTTTTTCGACAAGATTCCCATTTTTGTCAAAAGACACTTCTCCAACACACATGACTTGGTCATCATCTTCCGCTTGCGCTTCTTCTTCCATGGGTTCTTCATTTGGTAATGTACTATTTCATTTTTCATAGATTAAATAAATATTTGCTGAATAAAAATAAATAACACAGAATTTGAATTCAAACAGAAATTTTATTCAAACAAATATTTATTACAATTTTGAATAGTAACAAGCTCTCACTATACATATACAACTTTGATTACAATACAAATTCAATTACATCACAATTGCACTTTTACATCTGACCTCACTACATATCACTCATTCACTCAACTCATATTTTATCTTCAACTTTATTCCACTGTGAATCCGGCATCTGAGAAATCTGCAAAAATAATTTTTGACGCAGTAAAATTGAAAAGGAAATATTTTTGCAGTATAAAATAAAATGTGAATTTTGAAAATAATATTTGCCTCAGTTATTTGGGTTGTTCGTCATCATTTAACTTCGAATTCATCATACACGAACAACTTGTGACATACACAGTGTATCACCGTATATGCCACAAGGCCGTGCACACCGATATATACACTTGATAAATTTACAGGGACAGGTGAGCACAGGTCAAACCTAAATTATCGGATTCGACTCAAGTGCAATAAAACAATGTCACAATTTTCAGCACAATGTCAAATCCGAGCTACAAGATGGATTCAACTCAGGTGTAATTCGAAAAACAAAATGCAAAGGTCAAGTCACTGCTATCATGACTCAACTCAATGCAATGTGACAATACAGTCTCAAGTGAAAGTGCTCGATCAATATGAAAAAGGGCAGTGGACAGTTTCAAGTGACAGCAAAACCAAAATGGACAGCAGCTACCTGCATACAGTGACTCAGCAAGCACCAAAAATATGGCAACACATCAAAGACACACTGAATCAAATAATGGTTCAAACCAGGGCAATGCATCAAAGACCCAATTGACATGCAAACATCTCAAAATCACAATGTGTATTGAACAACTCACACATATGCAACCTGACAGAGCAATTTCAAGTGAAGCCAAATGAAAATCAAGGCATCAAGTATACAAATTAATGCAAACCAATACAGTTTGCATATTGAAACCAAGTGCACGCAGACATCAGGTACATAAAGAAGTTTGGGTTGGATTACAAACTGCAGCAGCTCGAATAAACAATGCAAGTTCAATAAAGTGGTCAAAATCCATAACCAACATAAACAATGCCAACAATATGGATATACAGTGATGCATGAAACAAGTCAAAGACTACAACACAACAGGCACGTAGAAGATCAAAGTACGCTAGCTCGACTAACAGATTCAGTCTCTTCATCAAGCAACAACCAAATTACAACTATGACATGAAACCAAAGCAAACTCAGGTGGACAGTACGACCAAGTATGGAAGTGACTGCAACAACCAAATGAAGACAGCCGGTACAAGTGATATGCACTGTGCACAGTGAAACACAAGTGTTTAATAATACAACTCGAAGCAATGCACCAAGTTCATATGTACAGCAAACAACACAAGTGCGTCAAAGCGTCATTTACAAAGTGATACAAAAGTTCAGTGAACGAGTGAAGTATATTTGTGCAAATATATGCTGCATATCAAAGACATAATGACCAAATATATGCTGCAGATCAAACCAAAACAGTAATGAAGACACAGTGAAGTAATTTTAAGAAATCAGAGAGTAAAGTCAAGAACACCAAATAATCAGACAAGGATAGTTCGTTTCTGCAGTATAATATCAATACAATGAAGTTGAGACTCATGGAGTTGAATTCACAAATCAAAATTGAAGTTGACCAAGTCATAAATCATGTATGTGTAAAAATGGAAAAAGCCAAAAATCAAATCTAAATAAAATAGGAAAGTCGCTGCCGTAACGATCAAGGAACGATCGAACGGTTTCAAGCTAAAACCGTGACAGTGAAGTAAGGGAAAGATGCGAATTTGATTAAGTCAGTGAAATCTCAAACGTTCAAGCATCATCAAGCGGTAGAGAAAAGATTTAGACAAATTCAAAAAATCATCAGACGAACATATACGAACGAATATTCAGGGATTCAATCTTTATATAAAACCACACTCATCATCGGAAAATGACATGATTATCGAGTCCGAGCATTAACAACCAGAAATCAAACGCAAAAAACACGTACCCAATACAAAGCAGAAACGAACTCAATCAAGCAGCCGATCTCTAGAGACGATTAACTATAAAGCAAGGAAGTCAAGTTGAATCTAGCAATTGTAATCGCCATCAACAAATTAACAAAACCCTAGTTTCTGAAGAGAAGAACGAAGAGCAGCCATTATCTCAACTTAAAGGGGAACGGGCCGAATAAAGTGAAAAGGGAACGAGCCAAATAAAGTGAAACGCAAACGTGCCGATCCTTTTAATTTTTTAATTAGGGTTTTTGTTTGTCTTTTGTTTTTAAATTGCTTTTTAAATTTATTTTTAAATTTTTAAACCATTGCATTTTCTAGTCGTGTGACTGTGGCACAAACTATGTGGCGTAGTTTGAGAATTCGCAACTCAGTGGCTGAGTTGTGGCAGGTTTTGAGCGTAGAGTTATGTTAGTCAGTAGCGGGTGTCGCGAGTTTACGTGTGTAAGCGTGTGACTACTTAATTTCTAGTAGAAACCTTGGGGCAGCACGTAGGCAGGGTTTTGTCGAAGCTGGGTAAATTATCTGTCGTTCTATTTCTGCATTTTATTCTACTATTTTTCTGTGCTGCTATTACTCTGTGATCTGTGTTGAAATTATTTTATAAGCTTCCGCGATCAAATTTTTAAAATTAATACTGTCACCCTATTCACCCCCTTCTAGGGTGAAATCGATCCTATAAGTGGTATCAGAGCTAGGAATAGAAGTCGGTTTTTGGCTTTAAAAATTTGATTTTCTCAAAAAGTTGAATTTTTAAAAATGACTTCTTTTAATAATGCTTTTGCTGAGGGTCAGTCCATAGTTAGACCTCCAATGTTCAATGGTGAATATGCCTACTGGAAAAATAGAATGAAAATTTTTATGAAAACCATTGACGCTTAGAACATTGTTGAGACATGTTATAGAGCATCAACTATGATTGTAGATAATCAGGAAATAGATAAACCAATGGATCAATGGACAGAGCTAGAAAATAAATTACAAAATGCTAATGCTAGAGCTATGAATTCTATTATCCGTTCATTGGATCAATTTGAATTTAATCGTGCCTCACATTGTCTAACTGCGTGGGAAATATGGCACACACTAGAAGTGACTCACGAAGGAACATCTCAAGTCAAAGAATCTCACCTTGCCATGCTAAGCAGCGAATGCGAGAATTTCACAATGGCAAAGGAATAAAATGTCAAAGAGATGCATGGACGACTTTCCAATATTGTATACAAATCAAAAGCTCTTGGAAAATCATACACAGAGTTGGAGATAGTCCAAAAAATCCTTAGAGTCCCTCCACGAAGTTTTGAAGCCAAAGTGACTGCCATTCAAGAATCAAAAGATTTGAAACAAATGAAAGTCGAAGAATTCATCGGAAATCTCATCGCTTATGACCTAGAAATGAAATTCAAAGAAGAGCGTGAAGGAGGCGATACTCGAAAGAAATTAATAGCTCTTAAAGGAACAACAATAAGTGATGGTGATGACGACGACGGAGCAGTAGAATTGGAGCTGATAATAAAGAAAGTCAAAAGGTAGAATTACAAATACAAAAATTCAGCTCTAAATCGAAAATTGAAAAGCAGAATAAATAAAATATTGGACAATCCAGAAGAACAAAAGATCATCTGTCATAAGTGCAACCAACCCGGACACATCAAGCCCAATTGTCCTCAAAATCGACGCGACTTTGAAAAGAAATCAAAAAGGAGAAGTTTTGCAGCCACGTGGAATACAAGTGATGAAGATAATCAAAGTACTAACAGTGAAAGTGAGAAAGCAGACATGTGTCTTCATGGTGAAATAACTGACAATGACGATGACGAGCCAAGCGAGGTATCAAAACTCTCTCACTCAGAATTACTTATATATTTTCACGAAGTGAGTGGCTGTTTTGAACGACTTAGGGAGAAGTATGCCAAACTTGAATCAAAAAAAGATACTTTGATAGATTTATATAAATAACTTGACCAATTAGTTAAAACCTATCAAAGTAGGATCCCTAAGTGTGATAAGTGTCCAACATTCGAAGAAGAAATCAAAAAATCAGAAATTAATATACAATCACTTGAAAATGAAATTCTGATTTTGAAAGAGAATGAAAATACTAGAAGAGAGAATTCTATTAAAAAGTGCACACAATTGTTAAACGAAAATGTATCTCTCAAAATACAAGTCCAACAATTGTCAACAACTTTAGATAAATTTTCAAAAAGTGAAAAATCGTTGAATCTCCTATTAGGGAAGCAAACTGTTAATACAGCTAGACTATGACTTGGATATAATCAATCTGAAAATGTTGAAAGCGATATTAATCAAGAAAATTCTATGTGCATAATTTGTAGAAAATATGGACACAATCACAATAATTGTTGCTATAGACCCAAACATGTGAAAACTATACCAATTTGGGTTCCAAAAGGCACAAGTATAAAATCTCTCAAAGTTAAACAAATTTGGGTGCCAAAAGGAACATATATAAACAGTTTTGGGTCTCCACAAAATTATTTTTCTAATTCTTCTGACACCAACAACCATGGACTTATAAAAACAAATAGGTCACAAAAATCTTTTCCCGTGTAGGTATGGTGGCAGGCTAAGGAACAACAACAGTGTTATCTGGATTCTGGCTGTTCCAGAAACACAATGGGCGGCAAAGCAAAGTTTTTTAGCCTAGTATAAAGGTGACAGAATCACATTGGACAACAACGAAAAATATTGTAAAGGTAAAATAGGTAATGGTATATCTGTTTGAACGACATATTAAATATGATATTCTGCACAGTAACTTAAGTAAAATCAGCCAATATTGAGATGATGAAAAGATGATGATTTTGATTCTGACTTGTTTAAAATTGTTGGTCAATTATATTCTTATGCCAAAAACACTATAAAAATCTCTATAGCATTTGAATTTCTTCATATATCTTAGTTTGGATTAATAATAGTGTTTTTTGTTGGATGATGATATATTTGGTTATAACACGGCTAATTCTATATTCACGGTTTTTGATTATTAACACGGCTTCAAGAGAATGTCATTTAAATTGCTGTTAAAATTGAGTTTGAATTTTTTTTGGTGCACACTCATGGTCTGGTCTATCAAATTCAATTAGTGATAATTTGGAGTGAAAGAGAAATTCAGATGCAGATCACACTGGTAATCTAGTTGATAGAAAACTTACAAGTTGAACGTGATTTTTAGTAACTGTATGTTTTTCAAAGAAAATATCTGCATATTTTTCAATTTAAATAATTTACAAATAACAGAAATTTTTCTCATATAACCCCCTCGAGAAAATCATTTTTGATCATATTTTCAGATTAGTCATTTTGAAAAATTGATTTCATAATTATTTTTGAATTTGATTTTAAATGACAATTTTGACTAGTCTGACTCCCTAATAATTATCGAAAAGATAAATAGTGATTGAAAAAGTGATGAGTGTTGATATTTATCATACATTACTCAAGACAGTATATTTAGAAAAATTTCTTTAGAAATTCAAACAAGAGTTATAAAAACTTTTTGTTGGGTAAAGATTCCATGACCATTTCTATGTTTATCATATCTCTATCGACCATCACTCATCAAAAATTCAATATAGTTTGTCGATATGTGGTACTTTAAACAGGAATCATTCATTTTTCATTTTATAAAACAAAATAAAATCCAAAGTATTCACTCTCATTTAAAAGTCCTCACGGTTATGCATGAGTGAATTACTTAGAATTTGTTATGTGCATCCGTGCTCATTTAAAAGTCCTCACGGTTATGCATGTATGGAACGCATATCAAAATTGATTTATTAAATAAACAAGTTGATTCTAATCCCATTTAAAA
Source organism: Allium cepa (assembly GCA_030765085.1). Classification (NCBI taxonomy): domain Eukaryota; kingdom Viridiplantae; phylum Streptophyta; class Magnoliopsida; order Asparagales; family Amaryllidaceae; genus Allium; species Allium cepa. The sequence goes on along the minus strand of CM060941.1, from coordinate 205,781,774 downwards.
GTTCTCATGGTTATGCGTGATTAGAAGATACTTGAATTCATTTTTAAAATTAAATTGGAATACTACTAATCTCATTTAAAAGTCCTAACGGTTATGCATAATTAGTAGATATTCAAATTCCTGATATAAATGTACCACAAACAGATACAACTGTATGGTTTTATATGATGACATCATTTCCATTATTTCTAAAAGTGGAATATGCGCCTAACAATGGTAGTTATGATTTTTGTTTGATTTTTTATTGAAGTTTAATATTTATATTCAATTGAGTTTTTAATGTTGGATTAATATCGATCACTTTATCTCTATTTTCTCTAACACTATTACTCTTTTGCTGATAACAAAAGGGGGAGAGAAAAGTTAAGATTTTTTCAAATAAAATCAAGCAAAGGTCAAATATTTTCCATTTGCATCTAGGCTCATTTGCATATTTTTATTTGTATGCATATATGTAGGGGGAGCTTGTGTAGAGAGGAAGCATTTAAATAGGGGGAGCAATTAGAGTATATCTATGATCAAATACATTTAACATATTCAAAATCTTAAATATATGTTTGTTATCATCAAAAGGGGGAGATTGTTGAATATGCGATTATATGATTTTTGTTTGATGATAATAAACATATATATATATATATATTCGTGTAAATGTATTTGGCAATGTACTATTTCATTTTTCATAGATTAAATAAATATTTGCTGAATAAAAATAAATAACACAGAATTTGAATTCAAATAGAAATTTTATTCAAAAAAATATTTATTACAATTTTGAATAGTACAAATTCAAGCTCTCACTATACATATACAACTTTGATTACAATACAAATTCAATTACATCACAATTTCACTTTTACATCTGACCTAACTACATATCACTCATTTACTCAACTCGTATTTTATCTTCAACTTTATTCCAATGTGAATCCGGCATCTGAGAAATCTGAGAAATCTGCAAAAATAATTTTTGACGCAGTAAAATTGAAAAGGACATATTTTTGCGGTATAAAATAAAATGTAAATTTTGAAAATAATATTTGGCTCAGTTATTTGGGTTGTTCGTCATATTTAACTTTGAATTCATCATACACGAACAGCTTGTGACATACACAGTGTATCACTGTATATGCCACAAGGCCGTGCACACCGATATATACACTTGATAAATTTACAGGGACATGTGAGCAAAGGTCAAACCCAAATTATCAGATTCAACTCAAGTGCAATAAAACAATGTCATAATTTTCAGCACAATGTTAAATCTGAGCTACAAGCTGGATTCAACTCAGGAGTAATTCGAAAAACAAAATGCAAAGGTCAAGTCACTGCTATCATGACTCAACTCAATGCAACGTGGCAATACAGTCTCAAGTGAAAGTGCTCGATCAATATGAAAAAGGGCAGTGGACAGTTTCAAGTGACAGCAAAACCAAAATGGACAGCAACTACCTGCATACAGTGACTCAGCAAGCACCAAAAATATGGCAACACATCAAAGACACAGTGAATCAAATCATGGTTCAAACCAGGGCAATGCATCAAAGACCCAATTGACATGCAAACATCTAAAAATCACAATGTGCACTGAACAACTCACACATATGCAACCTGATAGAGCAATTTCAAGTGAAGCCAAATGAAAATCAAGGCATCAAGTATACAAATTAATGCAAACCAATACAATTTGCATATTGAAACCAAGTGCACGTAGACATCAGGTACATTAAGAAGTTTGGGTTAGATTACAAACTGCAACAGCTTGAATAAACAATGCAAGTTCAATAAAGTGGTCAAAATCCAAAACCAACATAAACAATGCCAATAATATGGATATGCAGTGATGCATGAAACAAGTCAAAGACTACAATACAACAGGCATGTAGAAGATCAAAGTATGCAAGCTCAACTAACAGGTTCAGTCTCTTCATCAAGCAACAACCAGACTACAACTATAACATGAAACCAAAGCAAACTTAGGTGGACAGTACGACCAAGTATGGAAGTGACTGCAACAACCAAATGAAGATAGCCAGTACAAGTGATATGCACTGTGCACAGTGAAACACAAGTGTTCAATAATACAACTCGAAGTAATGCACCAAGCTCATATGTACAGCAAACAACACAAGTGCATCAAAGCGTCATTAACAAAGTGATACAAAAGTTCAGTGAACAAGTGAAGTTTATTTGTGCAAATATATGCTGCAGATCGAAGATATAATGACCAAATATATGCTGCAGATCAAACCAAAACAGTGATGAAGACACAGTGAAGTAATTTTAAGAAATCAGAGAGTAAAGTCAAGAAACACCAAATAATCAGACAAGGAATAGTTCGTTACTGCAGTATAATATACAATGAAGTTGAGACTCGTGGAGTTGAATTCACAAATCAAAATCAAAGTTGACCAAGTCATAAATCATGTATGTGTAAAAATGGAAAAAGCCAAAAATCAAATCCAAATAAAATAGGAAAGTCACTGCCGTAACGATCAAGGAACGATCGAACGGTTTCAAGCTAAAACCGTGACAGTGAAGTAAGGGAAAGATGCGAATTTGATTAAGTCAGTGAAATCTCAAACGTTCAAGCATCATCAAGCGGCAGAGAAAAGATTTTGACAAATTCAAAAAATCATCAGACGAACATATACGAACGAAGATTCAGGGATTCAATCTCTATATAAAACCCTACTCATCATCGTCAAATTGACATGATTATCGAGTCAAGCATTAACAACCAGAAATCAAGTGCAAAAATCACGTACCCAATACAAAGCAGAAACGAACTCAATCAAGCAGCCGATCTCTAGAGACGATCAACTACAAAGCAAGGAAGTCAAGTTGAATCTAGAAATTGTAATTGCCATCAACAAATTAACAAACCCTAGTTTCTGAAGAGAAGAACGAAGAGCGGCCATTATCTCAACATAAAGGGGAACGGGCCGAATAAAGTGAAAAGGGAACGGGCCGAATAAAGTGAAACGCAAACGGGCCGATCCTTTTAATTTTTTTAATTAGGGTTTTTGTTTGTCTTTTGTTTTTAAATTGCTTTTTAAATTTGTTTTTAAATTTTTAAACCGTTGTATTTTCTAGTAGTGTGACTAGGGCACAAACTACGTGGTGTGGTTTGAGAATTCGCAACTCAGTGGCTGAGTTATGGCAGGGTTTTGAGCATAGAGTTAGATTAGTCAGTAGCGAGTGTCGCGAGTTTACGTATGTAAGCGTGTGACTACTTAATTTCTAGTAGAAACCTTGGGGGCAGCAGTAGGCAGGGTTTTGCCAAAGCTGGGTAAATTCTGTGTCGTTCTATTTCTGCATTTTATTCTGCTATTTTTCTGTGCTGCTATTATTCTGTGATCTGTGTTGAAATTATTTTATAAGCTTCCGCAATCAAATTTTTAAAATTAATACCGTCACCCTATTCACCCCCCATCTAGGGTGAAATCGATCCTATAGAGTCACTTGAATTTTAGACATCATTTGAAGTGTATCCTTTAGAGAGTCCTCTATTTTAGTCACACGAGCGAGAGTAGTACGTTGAAATGGACCAGACGTAGGAGAGGGGAATGAAAAGGTTGATTTTATGTTTGATTTGGAAGAGGAGGCCATTGATTATTTAATTTCAGAGAGAAGAACAGAGAAATAACAGAAAGGATGAATAAAATTTCGAAAGTGTGAAGAATTTATAACCAATTATTTTGAATTTTAGTGGAAAATTTTTTAAAATTTAAAAACGTTGCTTGTCGACATCGGTATATGGGGGATGTCGACATGGTCCTTTATATTTTAACTCTTTGAATTATTTTAATATTAATTATTAATTATACTTGTTGTTTATAATTTATATTTCAGTTATAAAACAAATACCTAATTCTCTTCTTAATTTAGTAAATATTGATTCATTTAAGGGTTTTGTTAAGATATCAGCAACTTGATTCTCAAAATTGATATAATCAAGAGTAACTACTTCCTTACTTATATTATCTCTGAGAAAATGATGTCTGATATCAATATGTTTAGTTCGAGCATGTTGAGTAGCGTTTTTGGATAAATTTATCACACCCGTATTGTCACAATAATTGGTGATTTTGAAAATTTTAAACCAAAATCTTTTAAGGTTTGTTGCATATATATTACTTGAGAACAAGCCAAAGCAGCAGAAATATATTCTGCTTCAGTTGTTGATAAAGAAACTGTGTTTTTCTTTTTACTAAGCCAAGAAATCAGAGAATGCCCCAAAAAGTGACAAGTCCCACTTGTACTTTTTCGGTCTGATTTACAACCAGCATAGTCAGCATCACAGTAAGATATTAAGTCAAAAAAATCATTTTTAGGGTAGAATAAACCATAATCAGATGTGTGTTTTACATATCTTATGATTCGTTTTACGGCTTTTAAGTGGGTCTCTTTAGGTTGGGATTGATATCTGGCACAAAGAAAAACATTATGCATGATATCAGGTCTACTGGCAGTAGTATAGAGTAGTGATCCAATCATTCCTCTATATAGTTTTTGATCTACATCTCTCAAGAGATCTTCTTTACTAAGGTACTCATCGGTTGCCATGGGAGTGGATTTTCCACTCGCAGTAGTCAAACCAAATTTACTAATTAGGTCTTTAGCATATTTTTCTTGACTAATAAAGATACCATTATCTAATTGTTTTATTTGTAATCCTAAAAAGAAATTTAATTCACCCATATGACTCATCTCAAACTCTTTTGTCATTATTTCAGAAAATTCTATATTCATTTCAAAATTAGTTGAACCAAAAATGATATCATATACGTAAACTTGTACTAGTTGAATATCATTTTTATTTCTTTTAATAAAAAGAGTATTATCTACTTTACCAATTTCAAAATTAGATTGCAATAAATAAGATCTTAGTCTATCATACCAGGCTCTAGGAGCTTGTTTTAGATCATATAATGCTTTCTTAAGTTTGTAAACAGGATTTGGTAATTTATCATTTTCAAAAAGTGGTGGTTGTTCAACATATACTTCTTCTTTTACAAATCCATTTAAAAAGTCACTTTTAACGTCCATTTGAAATAATTTGAAATAATTATGATTTACGAAAGCAAGTAGAATCCTAATGGCTTTTAATCTTGCTACGGGAGCAAAGGTTTCATCAAAATCTATTCCTTCTTCTTGACAATAACCTTGAGCGACTAATCGAGCTTTAGTTCTAACTACCTCTCATTGTTCATTCATTCTATTTTTATAGACCCATTTAGTTCCAATTATAGTTTTATTTTCTGGTCTAGGAACAAGTTCCCAAACATCATTTTCAGTAAATTGATTTAATTCTTCTTGCATAGCCAAATCCATGAATCATCAGTTGATGCTTCTTTTGGATTTTTGGGTTCAATAGTTGATATAAAAGCTACATTACTCATTTGACTTAGTTGATTTCTAGTTTTAACAACATATTGCATATCTCCCAGTATATTTTCTATAGGATGATCTTTTAAAAGGTTTGTCCTTTTATTAGGATGATTAATTTCATTATTAGTTTCAATTGATTCTTGATTTTGAGTGATTAAATCCTCTTCGTCATTTGTGTCTTTAGAAGTTTTAAAATTTTCATCAAATGAAACATGCATTGTTTCTTCAATGGAATTAGTTTTTAAACTAAACACTCTGTACGCTTTACTTCTATTAGAATATCCGATAAAGATACCTTTGTCGGATTTAGGATCAAATTTATCTAAATTATCTTTTGTATTTAAAATAAAGCATTTACTTCCAAAAATTCTGAAATAAGATACCTTAGGTTTCTTTGAATAAAGAAGTTCATAAGATGTCTTATCAGTTAGAGGTCTAATTAAAATTCTATTTAAAATATAACAGGCGGTAGCAACTGCTTCTGCCCAAAAATTCTTTGGTAAATTACTATCTGTAAGCATAGTTCTCGCATACTCTTGGATCGTCCTATTTTTACGTTCTACTGCTCCATTTTGTAGTGGAGTTCTTGGAAATGAAAAATTGTGAGTCATTCCCTTTTTATTGCAGAATTCCTCAAAATTTTCATTTTCAAATTCACCACCGTGATCACTTCGAATAGTTATAATTTTTAGAGAAAATTGATTTTGAATTCTTTTTGAAAATGTCTTACAACATTCAAAAGTATCACTTTTATGTTTCAAAAATATTGTCCACGTTAGTCTAGAATAATCATCTACAATTATAAAAACATATTTACTACGATTTATTGAAAGAATTTGAGATGGACCAAATAAATCAAGATGAAGTAATTCAAGAGGTTTCGAAGTTGAAATCGTATCTTTTAACTTGAAGGAACTTTGTCTAAGTTTTCCTAATTGACATGCATCACATAAACTATCTACTTTAAAATTCATTTTAGGGAGACCTCTTACTAGATCATGTTTTGACAGTCTGGATAAGAGATTGAAATTCAAATGCCCAAATCTCTTATGCCAAATCCAAGGGTCACTTGTATTTGCCAACAGACACAGGTTATCATTTGAAACTTTCATACTAAGAATATAAATATTCTTTTTCCCGACTCCCTCAAATACAATGGTTGAATTATTATCTTCAATGTGACATTTATCATTTTCAAATTTAATTTTATATCCTTTATCACACAGTTGACTTATATTTAGCAGATTATGTTTCAGATTCTTAACTAGCAAAAACATTACTAATACTAGGAGTTTCAGAATTACCAATTTTGCCGATGCCAATCACATATCCTTTTGAATAACTAGTCCTCCATCTTTGTATATTATATCATTCAGTATACTAGATTGCCAGTCATGTGTCTAGAACATCCACTATCAAGTATCCATTTGTTCTTTCTGATCTGCACAATTTGTCCTTTGTGGATTGAATCCTCAACACCCATAAAGCATGATTCATGTACATCAAACAATCTTGGTAGGCAACTTGAATTTGAATATTGATTATATGCAGATTCAAGAAACAATGATGGTTTGAATATTTCTAAACTAGTATTAACAAATATAGCCATTTTAAAAACTTTTTCAAAAATCAGATTATGAAACTTTGAAAACCTTGCTCTGATACCAATTGCGAGAAATGCGGATTACAGATCTTAAGGCTAGAATTAACACTAGAGGGAGGATGAATAGTGTTAATAAAGAATGACTAAATCCTTTTCAATTATGTTAATTTAGACACCGATGTATGCAATATACAGACACAGATATGATCACAGAAACAAACACAAATGTAGAAATAAAATAAAAGCAGTAAAGGAAAGAACACACCGGATTTTATACTGGTTCGGAGTTACCCTACATCCAGTCCCGCAACACAAGTACGGATTTTCTTTCAAAAGCAATTGTACAATTACACCCTCGGTTTCAAGGCTGTGAAGTACACCCTCCAGAATTTCTATCCTCTGGGTAGAGACACTTGATTTCCGGGCCACAAGTTTACCCAATTGATTTACCAAGGCTACAATCACACCTTTTCTCTCTTGATTGATTTCCAAGGCTACAATCACACATTTTCTCGCTTAATAGATTACAAAGAAGCCTATAACTCTGAATAGCACTGAGAACTTTATAGAGATAGTGATAGAGAATCAAACTAGAAGTAATCGAGTTCGATTCAATGTTGATTTTGGTAGAGTAATGGTAAGAATATGTATTAAGAAATGTGGAAGAAGAAGAGGAGTGAGAAACCAGAAAATCTGGTATAAATTTCGTTGAAACTAACCCCTATTTATAGAAGAACAACAGCCATGTCCATTCATGAAGAGTTACGGCGAATAGATACTTCTTTTGAAATTTAAATTTTGAATTCAACTGACACCATGTTGACATGGTTACCCTAGGCATGTCGACATCCCGAAGCAATTTTTGGTGATTTGATTTTCATAACCTTTATCTTATATTAAAACTATTTTAAAATTTACAAATATACTTGACTATAGTTAAAATTCATAAGTAAATATAGAGAATAATATATATAGAATTTAACTATAATTTTATATTTAAATCTAAGTATAAATATTTAAAAGTTAAATATATCATATTAAAAGATGGTCTAAGATCAGGAGTAATTTGACTTTGGAATTAAAGATAATTTTGAGGCTAAAATTATTTAAAATTAGGATAGAGGGTTTTGAATCTTCTAAAAGGAAAGTTTTGAAAAACATTTTGAAAACAGGATATAATTTTGAAAAATCATTTTGAATAAAAAGTTAGCAGATACAAAACAATGTTCCACTAGATTTTTCGTAGGTTCCATCCTACTTAGGGCTCCATCCCTTTAACAGGCTCGAAGTGGATTCCATTCCACGAATAAATTGGATTTTAAGATGCCAGTGCTTTTCTATGCGTTTTAACAAAATTCCCAATAAAAATACTTAACCTTGAAATCTTGAACTCTTGATAATTTTGATACTCATGAGTTTTCTATCTCGATATCTGGAATCTCTATACTGTACAGTCTTCATTCTTGGTATCTGCATGGTTAAATCCTGCATATACATATATATCTAAACTTATAATGTCAGTATTTAATTTTATAATCTATTCAGGTTGTTGTCATCAAAACCATCATCTTACGGACTAACATATATATGTGTATATATATATATATATTTTAAACATTTTAAAATAAAACCATTCAAAACACTAAAAATAAAAACTATTTAAAAATATACTAATAAACACTTGAAATAAAATTATTTAAAACACTTTATTAAAAGTATATACTTATTTCTCATGTAAAACTAAGGCTGAAAAATATATATTATTCTATAAGGTACACATATTAAATAATTATCTTTTGAATCATAATACTAGCTAAACCCTTAAAATAATTATTACTATAATTAATTTAATTAAATATTTACTTTAAAATTCTAAAAAAAATTAAGACAATAAAATTTCTCTAAAACATCCTTTTAATACCACTTTAAAATCTCTATTTTATACTTGCAAATCTTTCTTTGAATATATACTTGGCTTTGCAGGGAAATACACTTTCCTTTCCACACCTTTAAAAATAAATCACCATTTATTTTTAAAACAATTTACCTATTCTGAATTTACATTTCCAAATTATCCTCTGATAAATATTTCACTTTATAAACCCAGTTATAAATTCCATAGTCTCATCCTTCTTTTAAACCACGGTTTCAAACACTAAATCGATTTCCAAATCGATTTCCAAAATTTACCCCATTTTAAAAATAACTTCCTTTATTTCACAATTTTTTTTAAAACGTTTAAAGAATATATATATATATTTGGATAAAGTGATCTAAATTATTTTTTGCGATTTTCAGTAGAAATAAAACAATTGGGTGCGATCGTACCAGCACTAAAGCACAGGATCCTATCATAACTCCAAAGTTAAGGAGTGCAACACGAGGACTTCGCAGGAGGTCACCCATCCTTGTATTACTCTCGCCCAAGCATGCTTAACTTCTTAAATATGATATAAATATATACTTACGCGTGCCTATTTTTAATTTAATTATATACAGGTAAATAGGAAGATTTTTGTAGAAAAGATTTCGAAAAATACATTTAAAACTGTGACGAACCGACTTTTATTCCATAGAAAGACGTATCATCATTAAGAAAGAAATAGGTAGAAAAGAGAATATATAGAAAGAAAGAACTAAACAATATCAAAATCTCACAGCGGAAACGGAAAAATATAATACATCACATAACTATTACATAGTCATTACACATCAGAGACAATACAGTTACAACATCAAAGTAGACAGTCATGAAGACTTGTCTATTCATTACATTCCAAATACAACAGACAGAAGATATAGCACAGCGGAAATAGATATATAGATACGCCATGACTCCTGCTCCAAATTTTTCCAAAATTCGTCAAGAAAACCTGATCACTTGGCTACTCATAAAAATTTGATTATCCAAGAGTTTAAGAAAAATAGAATAAACTCCGGGTCAGACATGAGTCTGGTGTGAGTACACAGTTAAGTTGTTTAACTTGAAAAACCTTTGAAATAAAAGGTATCTCGTAAACCACTCCGCAAATAAACGCGGACAAGTTTTTCCCTTACGATAACCAAAACGTTTGATAGGGAATCTGGTTATATTATATTAGTGTCTAGGGTTTTTAATATAAAGTAGAAAATAGCTGGAATGCTTACATCTCACGTTCCAACATAGTTGGGCACAATCAAAACCGTATAGGCACTTATTGGAGATTTGATTCCATACAATGGCATGGCTACTAGGGTAACGCTCGTCACAGTACGTGGTCTAGATCACTGTACCAACGATCCACCTTGATCCCCTGCAGCACAAAACCAGAGATACCCCTTACTGGATAGTCCGAATAAGACAACCCCATGGTTATGGCCAACAACCGCCCACACAGCCGAATAAGGGGACCTCTAAACTGAGGAAAATCTTATCCTACTTGGGTGCTACCCACATAGCCTTGCGTGCACCTCCCCTGTTTTAGCCATTCCCAGTTGATAAGGCTTGAGGCTACGATTACCTTTTTATAACACTTAACTTGGAACGCTCATCGTCCTTCATTGACGATGGTCTGATAGCATTCATTCATACAAGTTCGTTTCGGGTTCGAACGAAGCCGAAGGCATTATCTCCGTTACACTCGTTTTGGAATCACCCTCAGAGTTAATGACAAATATCCCTTACACTCTGAATCTTCATCTCGATCTTCACTTGAGATTTCACGACCTATCGTTTAACTAGGATCGATGTGGGTTTCAGATATCCATTTGGAATCCGATCTCGGTCTCATCGAAATCCGCACGACGTCTTAAAGGTCAAATTATTTAAGTAAAACAATTTGATTACATTCAGAACTTTGTATGCACACAGCAATTCCACACAGATAAACAACTCACATTTATCACAACTATAACCAGAGTATTTCACATCACAGAACATCACATATTAATATACTATAAATATCAATCGATACATTCTACAAAATCAATCATCCATAAGCAAGATTTATTAATCCCATAATTATAATTAATTTAAATAACTCAAATTAAATTAACTACTTATGAATTAATTACCTAATCAGTTTAATCAATCATTAATTAATCACAAACCATTTGAATTAATTATTGAATTAATTGATCGTTCTTTAATTACTTTTATAAATCAATTAATCAATTTTAATTACTGATTGATTATCCATTAATTATTAATTAAATAATGCTTAATTACTACATAATTTATCCTTAGTTACTAATTAATTAATCTCTAATTACAAATTAATTAATCCTTAATTACAAATTAATTAATCCTTAATTACTAATTAATTAACCCTTAATTACAAATTAATTAACCCTTAATTACTTGTTTTAGTAATCCTTAATTTTTAATTAACTAATCCTTAATTACCTATTTTATTAATCCTTAATTATTAATAGTTAATCCTTAATTATTAATTAATTAATTAATTTCTCTTTAATTACTTCATTAATTTAATTAATCTTTAATTACCAAAGACCTTAATTAACTTTTAAGATAAACCATTTATCTTTATTAATTACTAAATTATCATTAAAGTCTTACTTAATAAATCTTGGAAATAATTATCATTAACATATAAATTGAAAACATTTTACCTTTATAATTAACTACTTAATTTCACATTTAATTTAAGTTTAAAAAACTTAAGAATTTACTTAATAAATTTAGGTTAAATAAATCGTACCACTTTTCTTAAACCAAATATTTAAGAACATTATTATATAAAGAAATTGATTTTAAGAAATAGTTAAAAATTGAATTATTTAAAATTTTAAAAACTTGCTTTTATTAAAACTTTAAAATTGTTATAAATATTACCCAAGTTCAACCCGGTACATACCTCGAGTCATACCCGAGAAAATCTTCTCTCTTTTTAAAAAAAAAACTTATTTAGTTAAAAATTTAAAACCCGATAACATGAAATCCACTCACGAGCGACTCGAGACCAAACCCGAGACAGATCAATCCTTCTCCAAGACAAACCCCGAGCCCACACTTCTTCCCAAACCGCTAACACAACAGACCCCTCGTGCACGTGCACTGGTCAGCCTTGCCTTCAAATCCAGGAATGCCTCTTCACACTTGGGAGTCCATTTAAACTTTGCTCCTTTTCTAGTCGACTTGGTTAAGTGTGAAGAAATCTTAGAGTAGTCCCTGATAAATTTCCTGTAGTACCCTGCTAAACCTAGAAACTACGGACTTCCGTAGGAGTCTGCAGTGGATTCCACTCTTGAATAGCTGCTACCTTGGCCGGTTCTATAGAAATATCCTCACCAGATACAATATGCCCTAAAAATCTAACTTCCGACTTTCAGAAATGGCACTTCGAAAACTTAGCCTTCAAGACATGCCTCCTCAAAATCTCCAACACTATCTCCAAATGACGCTTATGCTCCTCTTCAGATTTGGAGTAGACGACAATGTCATTGATGAACACGAGCATACATATTTTAGCTTGCCGGTAATTTTTTAAAATAATATATTATGGTAATTGATTATTCGATTAGTTCAAATGTCAATAAATGGTATAATGTTATACAAGGTCTTAATCATGAAGAAACCAAGTTGAGATCAAAGTGGATTGCAAGTAAAAAAACAAAGGTGAGTTAATCTCGCTCATTTGGATTACCATTTAAATTTATATAATTAAATTTAAATTATTGGTTGAATGATTGAATTGACTGGATTTGATATTATATATAGTAGTATATATATATATATATATATATATTGGAGTGATTGATTTCTCGCATTATATAGCGGATGAGACCCTATGCACCCCGCTTAATAGTGGATGACTCTATATATCGCGATATCCCCCTCGAAGTGGGATTGGTATTTAAATTATTGTGCTAGCATCTGTGGGTGTAGGGAAACAGGTTGGAGGGATCCAACTGGATTCCTCAAAACATTGAATTTGTTCTCAAAATCCATGATACGAGTTATTGGTTATCTCTGATAGATTGGAGATACTGAATGCTATGTGTTTTGCTGAATATAATTTGGGCAATTGAAGATATCAAAAATATAAAGATTTGATTTTCTTTAAATGGAAAATAAAAAGGGAATTTCTAAGTAAAATAAATATAGAGATTTTAAATAAATGAAAATAAAAGAGAGATTTTTTTAAGTAAAATAATTATAGAGAATTTGGATAAACTAAAGAATGAATTAGAAAAGGATAGAAGTTGATTTTTAAATTTTAATAAATAAATGTCCAAATATGGTAAAGGAAGATTTTTAAGTATAAATTAGAAGTTTTTAAAATGTTTTAAAAGTGAATGTTTTCTTTTGGGAAGTTTATTATTTAAATTGTTTTAAGATTTTAAAATAAATATTTATTAATTTACTTATAGTAATAATTATTTTAAAGGTTAAATTAGCATTATGATTTAAAAGATAGTTACTAAATATTTATACTTCATATAAATGACTTTTATTTTAAAGGTAGTTTTGACTAAGTTTTACTTGAAAATTACTATGAAATTTCATAACTATTATTTTGAATAAAGTCTTTTAAGTAGTTTTTATTTTAAGTAATTTTTATTTTAAATGTTTTAAAGTATATGTTTTTGGGTAAAGTGATTTGAAAATTATTTTCAAAGGGTTGAAGTGTAGAAAATATCTTGCGAAGATATTTTGAAATAAATAATTTGAAAAATTATTAAGGCCTGAGGGTTATTTTTGGATGTTCTATGATAGTTAAATAACCGACTATCAATATTGGCCAATGCGCTGATCGTTTCGAAGAGACCGGGATCAGGATTAATTTTTCGAAAACCACTTCCATCCGGTTTGAACATTTTCGTGAAGAAGACAAGAGCTTGGAGTTGAAGATGGAGCAGTGAAGTATAAAGGCTAATCGCTACTAATCTTGAGGGTGATTCCAAAATGGATGTAGTAGGAGTAGTGCCTTCGGTTTCGTTCAAATCCGGAACGGACTTGTATGGACGAATGCTTTCAGAACATCGTCAGGAGGACGGTGAGCATTCAAAGTGAATGTGTGCTAAAAAGGTAACACATAGCCTCAAACCTCATCAACCGGGAATGGCTAAAACATGGAAGGTGCAGCAAGGCTAAGTAGCTAGCAACCAATTAGGGTAAGGTTATCCCTGTCTCGATGTCCCTTCTATTCGGCTGTGTGGGTGGTTGCTGATCCCAACCGCGGGGTGATCTTATTTGGACTACCCATAAGGGGCAGCTCCGGTCTTGTGTTGTAGGGGATCAGCGGGATCCTCGGTACTCTGATCTAGACTAGGTACTGTGACGGGCTGTACCCCAGTAGGCCTGCCATTGTATGGAATCCAATCTCCAATAAGCGCCTGTACGGTTTTGATTGTGCCCAATTATTACTGAAACGTGAGATGTAAGCATTTTAGGTAGATTCTATTTTACTTTCTATAGACAATATTATAATATCAGACGAATTTGATAAAAATGTTTTGGTTATCGTAAAGTAAAAAAATCAACTTTTAGTATGAGAAATGAGATTTTCAAATTAATAGAATAAATAAATCTTTTAAATTTAAGCGATATTTTTTTTAAAGGAATAAAGAAATTATTTTTAAATTCAAGGTTTAAATTTGTTTGGAAAGGAAAAAAAGAAATAATATATAGGATTTTAAAATGTCGAAGGGTATTTGTATAACCTACCGAATTAAAGATAGCTAATTACTTAATGTAATTAATTGAAGGAGTGATGTAAGAAATTAAGGAAAATTAATTAAGATGGATAATTAAAGGATGATTAGTTAATGGTTTGTAGTTAATTAATGTTGAGTAAGTAGGATTTAAAAGTAATGAAAGTAATTAATCTAATTTATTTGGAGATTAAATTAAACTAATTAGAAATAGTGTGACAAATCAATCTTGCTTGTGGATGATTGAGTTATATTGGATGTCTTGAATTATTTGATATCTCTGATATGTGATTTGTGATTCTATGTGATATGAGATGTTTTGGTTGAACTGTTATAACATAAGTTACCTATCTGTGATAGTAGCTCCATGTTGTATTTTGGCGTGTAAATGGACAAGTCTTCACGACTGTCTAATGTGTTATGCATTAAGCTGTATGACTCTGATAGATGATGAATATTATGTAAGAACTATGTGATGTAATATATTTTTTTCGTTCCGCTGTGAGATTTTGATATTGTTTAGTTCTTTCTTTCCCATCTTTTCTCTTTTCTATCTATTTCTTTCTTTTTGATGATGCGTCTTTCGGTGGAATGAAAGGCGGATCATCATAGTTGGTATTAAATTATCTTTACTTTTAAATTTCGGGGATGAAATTCTTTTAACGGGGATAGTGCCTTCGATCGAGATGAAGTTTCAGAGTGCAAGGGCTATTGTCGTTAACTCTGAGAGTGACTCCAAAATGAGTGTAGCGAGATAGTGCCTTCGGTTTCGTTCGAACCCGAAACGGACTTGTATGGATGAATGCTTTCAGACCATCGTCATCGGAGGACGGTGAGCATTCCAAGGTACGTGTTCTAAAAAGGTAATCGTAGCCTCGAGCCTCATCAACCAGGAATGGATAAAACAGGGAAGGTGCAGCAAGGCTAAGTGGGTAGCACCCAAGTAGGATGAGATTTCCCCTGTCTAAAGGTCCTTTTTATTCGGCTGTGTGGGCGGTTGGTCGCACCAACTGCGGGGTTGTCTTATTCGGGATTATCTAGTAAGGGGTAGTTCCGGTCTTGTGTTGTAGGAGATCAGGATGGATCCTCGGTACTCTAATCTAGACCAGGTACTGTGATGGGTGGTACCCCAGTAGCCCTGCTATTAGGAATGACAATGGGGTGGGTTGGGGCGGGTTTTTAGTGCCCTATACCCGTCCTGGATTTTTTAGACCTCGCCCCAGACCCGCCCCGTAGACCCGGTGCGGGTCTGGAATTTTGCCCCGTACCCGGGACTCGTACGGGTCAGGGTAGACCCGACCCGCCCCAAGACCTGATGAGTCTCATGTATTGATTCAAAATTGTGTACCAACTTATATATATTTATTTGTTTATACTCGTTATCACCAAATAATACATGAAATACAAATAACAACGTGTCTAAGGAAAGTTAGTAAAAATGATGTGTACAATAACAATTCAGAAAATATATACATATGTTATTGTATAATTATCAATGACGCAACTTAATACTCTAATTTTTTATATAGATTATTTATTGGAACATTTTAATATCCATACTAGAATTACTTATATCTAAGAAGATTAATAAATCATTATAGTAATAAAGCAGTTTCATGAGATGTTAGTAGTGCGGGTCGGGTTGGGGCACGTCAATCGAGCCCCGACTCGACCATAGACCCGGAGCACTCAAGAACGGGTCACGAATCTACCCGCCCCCAATCACCCAATGGGGCGGGTCTGGATGGGCCAAAACAGGGGCGGGTCGACCGGGTTTGGACCATAGACCCGCCCCATTGCCATCCCTACCTGCCATTGTATGGAATCCAATCTCCGATAAGTGTCGTACGTTTTGATTATGCCCAACTAATAAATCTTAATTACTAATTAATAAACCCTTAACTACAAAATAATTAATCCTTAATTGCTAATTAATTAATTAATCCTTAATTACCTGTTTTATTAATCCTTAGTTATTAATCAACCAATCCTTAATCACTAATTAATTAACCCTTATTAGTAATTAATTAATTAGTTTCTCTTTAATTACTTCATTAATTTAATTAATTATAATTATGGGATTAATAAATCTTGTTTATGGATGATTGATTGAATAGAATGTCTGGATTGATTTATATTTATAGTATGTTAATCTGTGATGTTCTGTGATGTGCAATAGTATGGATATAACTGTGATAAATGTGTGTTATTTATTTGTGTTGAACTGCTGTGTGTATACAAAGTTCTGGATTGAATTAAATTGTTTAAACCTTAAACAATTTGGCCTTTAAAAATCATTTGGATTTCAATGAGACCAGCGGATATCTAATTTGTTATCCGAAAACCACATCAATCCAAGTTAAACGGTAGGTCGTCACAGTTATAATATCACATCCAGACAATTCAATCATTCAACCGTTAATTTAGATTTAACTATTTAAAGTTAAAAGGTAATCCAAATGAGTGAGATTAACTCACCTTTTCTTTTACTTTGCAATCCGATCCACACCAGCTTATTTCCACAATTTTAGACCTTGTACAAACATTATATGATTTATTAATATTTGAACTAATCAAACAATTAATTACCGTTTCATAAATTTATTCTATTTAAACAAACAATTAAATTTTAAACAAAATACCTTTTAAAATCTTTTAGTAACTAAATAAAAATCTAAGTAAGGTAAAAGAGATTTTTGAATAAATGGGAATAATTGATATTTTAAACTTAAGTGATATAATTTAAAGAAATAAGGAATTTATTTTAATTTCAAGGTTTAAATTTATTTGGAAAAGATAACGAAGAAATTTGGAAAAGTATGAAATTGGTATTTTCAGTTTAAATAAGATTTAAAATTATAATAAAGAGGTTAGATATGAATTTAATGGGTTTTGAAATAAATTGAGTAAGTAAGAAAATTTATTATAAAATGGATTTAATTTTGAAAATCAATTTGGAAGTTGATTAAGTGTTAGAAACTATGTTTTAAAGGGAAGATGGGACTATGGAATTTATAAAATGGGTTTATATAGTAAAATAAGATAGGATATTTGGAAGTATAAATTTATGGTGGGAATTTATAAAGGAATTGGTAATTTGTTTTAAAAATAAATAGTGGTTTATTTTCAAAGGTATGAAAGAAAGGTGTGTTTCCCTAAAAAGCCAAGTACGTTTTCAAAGCAAATTTTTAAGTATAAGTTAAAAGTTGTTTTAAAAGAATGTTTTGAGAATTATTTAAGTTTTTAAAATTTTAAAGGTAGATATTTATTAAATTAGTTATAGTAGAAATTATTTTTAAAAGGTTAGTTGGTATTATGATTTAAGAATATAATTATTAATATTTATGTTTTATAAAGTAGTTTTTTTTTAAGATAGTTTGGTTAAAACTTTTATTTGAAAAACTTGTATAGGATTTCATAACTTTTAATTCAAAATTTGTTTTGGCTTAAGTTTACATGAGGAGTTATGATAATATTTCATAATTAGTAATTTAAATAAAGTCCTTTAAGTGTTTTTTTTATTTTAAATGTTTTAAAATGTATATTTTGGATAAATCGATTTTAAGTTATTTTAAATCTAAAGTATTTAGACTTGGTGAATTTCAGTGGAAATAGACAATATTTGGGAATTTATTCTGCGAGAGGAAAGTGATTTGAAAACTGTTTCAAAGGGTGAAGTATGGAAAATAGCTTGCGAAGATATTTTGAAAATAATTTTGGGAAATTATCTAAAGTCTGATGATGGTTTTTGAATGTTATTTGATAGTTAAATAACCGACTATCAATATTGGCCAATGCGCTGATCGTTTCGAAGAGACCGAGATCATGATCAATTTCTTAAAAACCACTTCGATCTGGTTTGAATGTTTTTGTAAGGAAGACAAAAGCTTGGAGTTGAAGATGGAGCAGTGATGTACAAAGGCTAATCGCTACTAATCCTGAGGGTGATTCCAAAACGGATGCAGTACTAAAAGTGCCTTCAGTTCCACTCGAATCCAGAACGGACATGTATGGACGAATGCTATCAGAATATCGTCAGGAGGACGAATGCTATCAGAACATCGTAAGGAGGACGATGAGCATTCTAAGTAAATATGTGCTAAAAAGGTAACGCATAGCCTCGAGCCTCATCAATCGAGAATGACTAAATCAGGGGAAGTGCGCACAAGGCTAAGTGGCTAGCAACCAATTAGGGAAGGGTCTCCCCTGTCTAGAGGTCCCTTTTTTCGGCTGTGTAGGCGGTTGCTGATCCCAACCGCGGGGTGATCTTATTTGGACTATCCAGTAAGGGGTAGCACCGGTCTTGTGATGCAGGGGATCAGGGTGAATTCTCGGTACGGTGATATAGACCACGTACTGTGATGGATGATACCCCAGTAGCCCTGTCATTGTATGAAATCTAATCTCCAATAAGCACCTGTACGGTTCTGATTGCGCCCCACTATGCTGAAACATGAGATGCAAGCATTTTAGCTAGATTCTATTTTACTTTCTATAGACACTATTATAATATCAGACGGATTTTAATAAAAAAATTGGTTATTGTAAGGTAAAAACCCGACATATTTATTTGTGGCGTGGTCTTATGAGATACCTTTGATTTCAAAAGATTTTGAAAACTTAAATAATCCAATTGAGTGTGTTTTCTCATATTGGTTTTCCAGACTGACTCGAGTGTTATTTAACTATAATGCTCGGGGTCAGATCAAGTATTATAGAGTACAGATTATGGATGGACTGCTATGGAGCTCAGGATACAGGCTGGATGGCGAGACGTATCACTCGTATTTGATGAATATTTCGCTGTGTATGATTAACTGCATAGTCGGTTTGCTGTCCAATCACGTGTTATGAATTTTTGTTGAACTCTGATGATGTAATGTATAAAACAGGTATAGTTCTTTTGTGTAAAGATCAGTTATTATCTATTATATTTTATTCCGCTGCGATGGTTAGATTCTGTTGTTGGTTTGTTTTCTCTTCTTCTACATCCTTCTTTTTTAACTCTAACGTTTCGGTTTTCGACATTTGATTGTTCGGCAATTGATACGGTGGGTGTATTGATGTCGATTTTCGGACGTCGAAAAATTAGATCGTTACAGATTACGGGCACCATGGATCTTTACTCTTTACAAACTGTGTCACGTAGCTGGTTAAAAAATAAGAAATATCCCGGGAAACAAAACTTTTGAAGTGCTACCTGTAAATAAATAACAGGCAAGTTCGGCATCGAAAATAAATCCAGGGATAACAAAAAATGTTTTGAACAAAATGCGGTTCGCAAAGCAAAATATCATCAATTAGACAAATGATGTACATGTAGGATACCATTTAATATAGTAAGATGTGAAATGCATGCACCTTGTAATCAAGTTTAACCTGTTTAAACTTTAAATTTGACGTTCTCTTTTAATGTACTGGGCATCTTGTAATTGCATTGCGGCCAACATTTCAAGCATTGTTGGCATATACTGACGATAAATTAAAACTTAAAAGGATTCATTTTTGCAGCTTTTAGTAAAAAAGGAGTTCATACACAAATCAAACAGATAATCTGATCATATATTCAAATTGTTCTGATTATAAGAATTGAAGACTAGAATTTTGGTCAGTAAGGAATTAAATAAACCAGCAACTAATAAGATGTTCAATTAAAAGGTGGTGATGTTTATGGTATCAATTTGTGGATGGACGGACAGATACAGCTTTATAAAAAGTTATAAAATTGAACTTTCAATATACAGAATTAGATTGTGATAATGCCCATAACAAAAAATATTCACTTTTTCAATATTAGCCTTTTTTCTATTTTCACTTTTTTTTCTTCTCTGTGCCTTAGTATAACTACATATTATACTGAACAGTAAACAATATAGGACAGAGTAAAATGGTAGGAGCAAATAACATTCCATTTTTCTTGGAACTATACAAAATAACAATCGTTGAAAGATGGCAGATATCGATCAAATATTTGGGTTAAATGACACCTTTACCATGAAAACATTTGGACCTCCGAAGGCAGCCGTTGGAATTATAAGTGACATGGTATACTCAAAAAGAGGTAGAGGATCAACCAAGAGGTAGAGGATCAACGTGTTAGCGTGAAAGAAAGTAGTAAAAAGTATTTGAATGATTATAATATACCGAAACACTTGTTGTCGGAAATGACCACATGGAAATTAATGATTCATGTATTAAAATCACGAGCTAAGAATTTTTTATTTATTTCTTTGGATTGGTTTAGGAGTACTGGATTGATTACATTATCAAAACCTAGAATGCAGTGTTTGATCTTCGGTCCCTGTTATTATTGGTATTGTTATTATTATTATTGTAATGGTTTTTTTTTTATATATATATTTTTATCTTTATTTTTTTTACTTGTTTATTATTATTTTTATTATTATTTGTTTAATTATTTTACTTTATTTTCTTATTGTTATCATGGTTTTTAATTTTATTATTGTTGTTGTTGTTACTTTTAAATTGACTTTGTCATTTAATTTTGAGTTACATTTCTAACTAAACCCAAATTGTTAGAAAATAATGATTGTTGAATTTGATCCAATAATCTATTAAAATACGGTAGAGTGTATTTCAAATCATGAAGAGCAGACTATATTTTCAACTTGCTTGGTTGAACCATAATAACTAATGTGGGCCTTCTACCATAAATAATGTATAAACATGGCCCAAGAACAATTTCACGCATTGATATTACACAACTTCATTTTATATGCCATTTTGGTTGTATATGATACTACATAACTTATTTAATGTCACGATATTTTTTATTTTCTTTGGTAATTGAATCAAATCAACCATAAAGTGTCCCACTACTCTTTTTTTATATGTATATGTATATGTATATGTGTGTATTTATATGTATATGTATATGTATGTGTGTGTATATGTATATATGTGTGTGTATATGTTTATGTACATACATATGTATGTATGTATGTAGGTATAGATATATGTATATATATATATGTGTGTGTGTGTATGTATATGTTTATGTACATACATATGTATATATGTATGTATGTATAGATATACGTACATATATACACACACATATATATACATATATATACATATATACATACATACATATATATATATATATAAGTAGCAAATGAAGTTAAAACAATTTGTTCATGGACAACACCATACCTTTATACGAAAGGAACCAAAATTAGAAACGGGATGGATTCTGGCATAAAAATTAGATAACATATGCTTAATTAACCATAATCTAACTAGTAAAACGTAAAAATATTGTCACTAGGTCGATGTTTAATCAAGGTTGGCGGCACTCATTGTAATCAAGGTGGCTTTGCCACTGCATATTGCTCTGTGGTGAAGCATATTAGAAAGAGCCGTTGGCCCACTGATTTTCAAACTATCTGTGTAGTATTTATGTTTCTTGCTTTCTTCTCTTTTTCTTTCTTTCCCTTTTTAATTAATCTACTTACTTCGTTGAAATAATATCCAGGATCTATAGCTAATATGGATAAAAAGCGTAGCTAATGTAAGGATATTCATGTGTACGTTACGTACTCAAACAAATCGACCATTATATGTTATGAGAATTCTAACTCGAGACTGTTCAAATCAAAATCTCAAAACATAGCGGAAAACAAGATTGTGGTAAAAAATGCAAAAACAATCAATCAATATTCCAATCCAATCTCAATCTAGTCCAAAATAAATCGTAATCACCAAACAAGCAATAGAGAAACAAAACAATAACGATAAAATAAATCACATACCAATTATAGTGGTTCCGCTAATGTCTTATTAGTGTACATCCATTTTGAGAGAGCATTTGTTAATACCAATGAGAAGAGTACAACAGATTGATCACAATAATTAATATTCAAATAGAATAGATTTGTGGAGAAGAGGATTGAAGAAAAACTAGGTTTTGCTCAACCCTAGTTAATGAAGGATAAACCCTTAGAGTGTTCAAGTCTCTTTCCTTTGCATTTGAAAATAGCTTATATAGAAGAGTAGGAAACCTAGGCAAATTCCCAAAATGTCCCTTGAAGCTTCACGAATCTCACAAAACTGCCCGAAACAAAAATAGGCTGAAACTCTCATAGACGTTTATCACATTATGGTAAAACATATGTCATAAGTTTTAGGAAAGCATTTCCTGAAACCACAGTCGTCTGTCCCAAAATGACAAATGTCTATCTCAAGCCTCGGATTCCAAATCCTGCTATCATAGACGTCTATCACTTTATGATAGACCTCTGTCGCCTGAAGTTGGCCACAACACTCCACCTTCATGGCCATATCTTCCTCCTCTAAGCTTCGATTTGCGAACCGTCTTCTCGATCGCCAAGCTACTTCGAACAACTTCAATTCTCCATATCGTGTCGCCAAAATTCAACACTCCATCTCAACATTATACTCATCTCCATCACCAAAAACTGATAGTACCAAACTATCACCAACTTCTACCTTCAATCAAATAAGCTTGAATGCTTTCTTAGTGGGCTCCAATAAAGACACTGCCCATTGCACTCCATCAACGAGCTCAGAAAAAGCATATGCTCGCTAATGAAGTGTTGAAAGCTCCCAAATCCAAAACCATCTCACCAAAAGGTAAAAGTACTAAAGAGTGTAAACTAGTACCCATGAAGAAGATAGAATCATAATTTCTCACTGATACTCTTCCTCATCCATAACCAAACTCTTCTCTCAAACATGCCACCTCATGGCACCTAACACTTCAACAAGCAAATCAAGTACGAGCAATGCTTGAACTTCTCGACTGCAATGCCTTGGTGAATATATCTGCTGCGTTATTCTTTATGTGCACTTTCCTAAGATGTACTTGCTTATCTTTATCCGTGGCTACTAAAAATGACCCTCGCACTTTAACATGCTTAGCTCGCGAACTAAACGCCAAATTCTCTTCCAAGTGAATAACACTCTGTCTATCACATCGAACATTGATGGTAGCGCGTTCAAATCTCAAGTTACACAACAACTGCATCAAATAAAGTGCCTCGTTTTCCGCCTCCGCCGCGGTTATCAACTCCACCTCCGTAGTGGATAAAGCAACCACGGTTTGCAATCTTGATATCCCACTTATGGCCGTTCCACCAAGTGTGAAGACACATCCGGAAGTTGACATTCTTCGATCCCTATCATCGACGTAGTCTGAATCACAGTAACCAACTAACTTGCAACTCATCCCCTCACTACCCCAAAAACATGACCATGAGATCATGTGCCACTAAGGTATCTTAATATAAACTTCACAGCTTTCCAATGTGATTTTCTAGGATTATCCATATACCGACTAATCATTCCGATGGCCAATGTTGGCCTTATACACATCATAGTATACATTAAACTTCCAACCGCACTAGCATATAACACCTTTTCCATGTAAGCCTTGTCTTTCTCTAAGATAGGTGATCCCTTACTCGAAAGCTTTACATGCAAATGTAAAGGTGTATATGATGCCTTTGCATTCTCCACGCTAAATCGGCAAAGCATTTTCTTAATGTATTTCTTTTGAGCCAATTTCAACTCAAAACGATTTCAATCCCTTTCTACTTCCATTTTCAATATCCTTTTTGCTTCTCCAAGATCCTTAATTTCGAACTCCAATTTCAAACTCAATTTTAACTTGTTGATTTCATTCTTATCTTTTGAAGCAATGAGCATGTCATCCACATACAAGAATAAATACACCCAATAATCTTTTTCAACATCTTGAAATATACACAAGCATCCTTGATGCTTCTATCAAAACCGTTTTCAAGCATAAATAACCAAATCTCTTGTACCATTATCTTGGTGATTGCTTTAAACCATATAATGATTTCTTTAATTTGCAACCATATTTCACTTACCATCTACAACAAAACCGATGTCTTTATCCAAGTCACCATGCAAGAAGATGGCTTTCACATCAATTTGCTCCAACTCCAAGTCGCGAACAGCAACTATAGCAAGTAATATCTGGATTGAATTATGGCTCATAACCATTGCAAAAATCTCATCATACTCCTTTCCCTCCCTTTGTGCAAGCCCCTTAGCCACTAATCTAGCTTTGTATCTTTCAACGTCCTTCACCTTATATATCCATTAGCAACCAATAGCATGGTTTTCTTTAGGAAGTGAAACCAAATCCTATGTTTGATCCTTCATCAACAATTGCATCTCTTTCTTCATGTAACAAATCCACTTCGAGCTATCGCTCGACTCCATGACGTCATGAAGGTCCATCAGCTCATTTTGGACTACATGAAGAGCATAGTCTAAATTATTGCAAAAGCTAAGATATTTTCAATCATTATATCTATCGGGTGGCCATATCACACGATGACCCACCCAAGTAGCAATATCATCACTTAAACCCCTTTTGGCACCACCTCGAACCAAATCCTTTCTAGAATCATGTACATTACTAAATTACTAGAGGCACCATATGGACTATGTGATGTAACATCAATCGCTTCCTCTTTACAAGCATCTCCAACTACTCTATGCCTTAAACGATAGATGGGAATAACTTCCTTCTCCTTTGATTCACCACGAACAAAATTCATAATATACGATGAGCTCTCATTCTCCTGAAAAAACCTATTCATCAAAAGTAACATGACGAGAATTCACAACATTTTTCATTTTCTGATTCCAAATCCGATAGTGTGATGATCCGGGTTTAAATTGACAATAATCCACACAAGTTCGACTTAAATAATCAGAAATATAGATAATCAATGGGTTAATTAAGAAAAAAAGAAAAGAAACAAAAGTAGAATCTCGCAGTGGAACGATAAAATATAATAGTAAAATAAACAGTTCATGAAGTTTTTTATACAATACATTTGATTATAATCTATACAACATTTACAGAGTTATAAATACATCAAGAATAAAATAAAGTAATGCAGTAGACAACATGATGTAGAACTAATAGTAATAATATACCAAATCTTCGTCTTCGTCCTTCGAAATAGATCTTCAATAAGCTGAAAAACTCAGGGCTGATCCGAACGTAATGAAAAGACAAAACACTCGAGTCCGGACTAAAATATCCTTATGTAAGTCAAATCGATATTGCTTATAACATGAGTGTAACGGCGTCAGAGATGTTTACGGGATTACGCATCTCCTATCCAATGTATAACGTGCGTGCAATAACTCAAGAGATGTTATGGGATTTTCCATCTCTTAAGAATTCGTAAAACTATTTATATGTAGTAGAATACACTATATATAATGTCTTGACAATAAAACAAATATTTTTCTTAGCATTAAGATTTTACATTAATTTCTCTTAACGCATTTTTAAGCACTATCGTATAGTTTGCATATAAAACACCAGTCAAACAGTCGATTGATAGGGATGCGTCGTGATACGAGAATACTAAACCAAATTCGTATGGGTATTCGTTTAGGGATAAAAGTATGACAAGGTGCGTGAGGCAATGCCCAATGTAGGATACTACCAGTTTACCCTTTTCAGCTGGTGGTAACGCATCATAATGATCGCCCACCGCGTCCAACACTCCCATAATCCGAAGGATGCGCACTAATCAATCGCAATGTAAATGATGGTAATACGAAGAAGCGCGTCCGCTCGGGGTAGCTAGTCCACTTGGTCGGTATGGCTTCTGTTTTAATTATTTCAAATTGGCATAATTACCAGGCTAATCCATCATCGTTCTCTTTTTTCAAATCCAGTAAACGACGCCAAATCAAACCACTTCATTCTGGATCATCACTCCACGTACACGGTTGTCAAAGTGCTGTCGGCATCGACATAGAGTATGCCCATATCCAGCTTCGGTCTCTTTAACAACCAAACATCGTTTTACACACCATTTGGTACTTTACATTTTGAAAACCGTTCATACTTGATATCAAAATATCGTTTTAGCTTCAAAATCAAATCCATTTTGAAATCATCATATTTAATCAAAATATAATATTTAAATTCAAAATCATTTTCGTCTTAACATCTCGATTTTGATTCCAAAATTGTTTCAAATTTCAATTTGGGTTTTAACTTCATCCGACCCAATTCGTATTTAAATCCATGATTTAAAAATAAACATTCCATACTTGACTAGTTTGAATTTTTGAAAATAGACTGAATGATTTTAAAATAGTGTAAATAATTAAAATAGTTTAAGTGGTTAAAATAGTTAATATAGTTTAAATGGTTAAAAATAGTTAAATATAAAATATTTTAAATGTTAAAATGGTTTATATAGTAAAATAGTTTGGAAATCAAGATAATTTGAATATTGAAGAATGTCGATTTATTGTACTAAAGTAATTCATTATAAAATAGTTTCAAAGTCAAGATGATACAATTCCAACTTTCCAAATTCAAGTCAATTACGATTTCCACTCAATCGATTCAGTTTCGATTTAAATTCAAATCAATTTCAACTTCGGTTTCCAATAATTTAATTTCGATTTCAATTCCAATTTATTTCAATTCAATTCCAATTTGAAACCATTTCAAGTCAATTCTCAATTTTAAACCATTTCGATTTACATTGATTCCAAGTTCAATTTCCTAAATATCAATTTAAAACACTTAATCAAATTTGCCTTCAGTATTCAATTTAAAATCCAATTTATATAATCCATTCAAAATATCAATTTATATCATTTTTACTAAGCAATATTCCGAATAAAAATCTAATTTTTTAAAACAATCCAATTTCCGAATTTCAAATCTTATTTCGATTATAACTTCAAAATCTCAACTTCGATTTTTAAACAATTTTGTTAAACACAATTTAATCCTACGGTTTGGACTTAAATTCAAAAATAATTCGATTTCCATAAACTCGATTTTATTTCTTTAGATCCAAATCATTTGAATAAATCTCAGATCAAAAATTCTAGAATCATTTAATTTAACCAATCTGGTATCCGTATATAATTTTCTATCCGATGGCTAAGTGATCGGTTATTTCAGTTTAATTTCAGGGATGTATATATATCATTTCAATCCAAATCACAATGTCATAGGTATATATCATTTCAATCTATTTCTTATTTTATTCGAAATAATTTAATTTACAGTTTTATACACTGTAAAAATATACAGGGTGGTAAAAGGATATATATAAATAAATAAACATCCAAACATCCACCGATTTGCATCCATCATAATCAACCATCCAAACAATCCATATAATTCACAGCAATTTCATAGTTATCAATATCAGGTAATTTATTGGCAATTAAATTCCAATTTCAATTTGACTTCCAATTTTAATTTTTAACAATTAATTCAATGACAATCTAGACGACAACTAAATTTATCAAATAACGATGAATGAAATTTATATCACTTCATGATAACAAATTTAACTGGCATAAAAATATTCTAGTATGTTGTGAGCATTAAAACACTCACCTTGAGTTTTCAATTTTAAATCAAATTGAACGACGTTCGATTTGACCTAAAATTTTAAATACTGAAAACGACTCCAAATCAGTTCTAGAATGTAATGCTCGACGTCATGATTCCAATGTCTCCTTTTTCGTCCAATTCCGACCTCGTATGAGAGAGATACGCACTTTATAAGATTTCATAATTTATAATATATAAAACTTTACATTTTCCATTTATTTTTAATAACCTAAAAAAGATCTGGCCGCATGTTCTCGCACTCGAGATCCAGGCCATGCATCTCATCTTTTTCATCGCGCCAGGCAACTTCAAACTCGCATAATGTAACAACCCGTAAATTTAACTGGTTCTCATAACGTTATTAATTGAAATTTTGTGGAATTTTAAACGATAAAATTTTGAAATATAAATTTGATATTTGGAATGCGTCTTGTTAAATATAGCAACTGGTAAATTTTCGTCCGAAAATATGAAAGTTTATTTCGTGCGTAAATTTACTTCAATTTAATCAGTTATAAATCGATGAAAATAAAACGTTTTGGAAACCTAAATATTTTTACATAGAAAAATTCTAAATCATCTTCTGAGCAAGACGTTATTTTTCTTTTTCAAAATTTGGATTTCTTTAGCTCCGTCGCTATTATTTTTCTACGTTTTTCTTGCATTTTCCACTAATTGAAAATTTTGAATTTTTATAATTCAATCGTACCACTAACATCTGTGTACCGTTTTGATCGTCTCTTTGTGCTGATCTTTACGGTATATTCGATTGTCAAATTCGGAGCCCGCTGTACGTTGCACTTTGCGTAACACCTACCGTATCGGTATCCGTTCGACTCTGTTTGTGTTACGTGACCATTCGAATTTTCCACTGGTTGAATTCAACGATCATCAGCTTTTATTACCTTAAATTCATGCGATACACTTTTCCAACATTTAATTTATATTTCCCATTTTATTTCTAGTGGCTCACACCGTCTCCCTCTTCCTTTCCCATTCTCTTCCATCATTTACTTTATCTTTTGAGTTGGTTCCCTGTTTTTTTATTCTATTCTGCTCTTACATTCATTAAAGTGAATGTATGTATTCATTTTTCTCTTACTGTGCATGCTTTCCCTTCCAAGCTCCCTTCTCCTCTTCCTCTCGTTTTCTCCCTCCTCCTTTTGGCCTTCGCTCTCCCCACTCCTCGACAACCGATCTCACCAAGCCTTGCCGCCCCCCATGGCAGTCGCCACGTGAGCCAACACTACAGCCTCGCCGCCGCAGCCCATGCCGCCACAACCCAGAGATTCGTACAACAACCTCAAGAAAGCCCACAACCCTCTTCGCCTAACACTAATCCACGACCCGAGCCTCAAACATACAGTTCCGACCAAATACGCAACTCCGCGGCCACCCCTACTTCTCGCAGTCCACACAGAAACTTGCCGAACTTACTACCTCATCTCCCAGAGCCACTCTCGGTTCATTTTGACGGTGTGTATATATATTTGTTTTTTTATACTCTGGGTCTTTTGATCCATATATCATCGGTTACTTATATATAAGATTGCACACAAGCTGTATATATATTTATTTATAGCAAGTTTATGTATGTCAGTAAAAAAAAAAAGAAAGAGAAAAAAAGCATGGCTATAGTATAGTCTATAAAAGAAGTGTATAGTTATATTATAGGCGGTTATGTGAATTTACTTTTAGAAGAAGTTTTTTATAAAATATAGTATAGTATGTTCTGGCTATACATGAGTTGCTTATTTTAGGCATGAACATGCTGTTGTTTTATAAATAAAAGTTGTATATATCTTTCAATAAAGAAAGTTACTTGTTTTTTTTATAAAGTTGGATCTGATATGAATGTTTTATAGAATGTAAGATTTGGTGTTTCCTCATCTTTGCATGTGTCAGTTATACGTTTAAAGTATATATGCTAGTGTGATATAGTGATGTTAGTAATAAAATATTTGTTTAAATTTTGTTTTCTATATACACACTGATGTATATAAAATTAGTTTATATATTTTACAAGGTTCGAATGTTTACCAAATAACGTGTTCAATTTTTTTTATTGCTTTACAATTTGGTTAAGTATTGTTTGAAAATGTAAATTATTTGGACTTTAAGTTATATGGGCTTTAACTTGAATACCGACTTTTAAAATATATGGGTTTAGGGATAGCGATTTTTAATTACATATATGTATATTATTTTACTATTTGTTTTAAATATTGATTTAACAAAATAATAATATATTTATGTATGTATCAACCTGATTTGATTTATTCCATCAATTCCTATTATCAGTTTGTCCGTCAAATTCGTGCCAATCTAACTCTGCTTTGAAATTCATGCTTGGATTCGAAACTCAATCCATTGTCAAACTTCTCTAACCTCGAAAGGTGAGCAATCACTCACGATTAATGTTCTTTTATTTATTAAATTTGATTTCAATTGAAACGACAATTGAAATATGCTGCTGCTAGTTATTTACACTATTAAATATATGTTATTACCTGTATCAATTCACCTGTGACATCCTACACCATTATCTGTTATTTATGCGATGATAACAAAGTTTGGCTGATAATTGATTGATTGCTTGATGTTTATATTGGATGTTAATTTGTTAATGTTAAGTGATAAATAGTATACAAAATTGAAATTGATATAGGATAGTTAACAATTTTAAAACTGATTTATATGTTAAATTTGATTAGTTAAATATGACCTCTTTTAATTGTTAAATTAATTGACATGTAGAATAGTGATAATTACACTTTGAGCCATTGAACGTATATGGATTAATTGTCGTAGTATAAATTGAAATTGAATGACAAGTGAAAAACCGTATAAATAATTAGTGGAATAATCTTTAATCTACATGAAATGATAGTGTAGATTCTATAAATAATTATATTAATTTGCACAAACAAAAATGTTAATTAATATGATTATTCGGTATTATTTGAATTAATTATTGATTGTTATTATTGCTTGTTTATTTACTTTGACACCATCCCAGTTATCACACTGCAAGTTCCCTTTGCTATGTTTGATTTTTGAATTGAAATGGAATCGGGTTGAAATGATAAATACCCAAATAACTTGACTTAGGATAGAAAATTATATTAAACCCGATTGGTCAATAATTTGATTTAAAACAAAATAAAGATTTTATTTGAAAAATAGTAAGGTTTGAAATAAAATTGGAATTTAAATTTTTTAATGAAAAGAAATGTGAATATTTGAAATTTGAAACAAAACATTAACGTAGTAATTGATGACAGAACGTGTTCAAAAAAAATTTATTTAATAATTCAATTTGAGATTATTAATAATTAAGTTTGAAATTATTTAATAATTAAGTTGGAAATTATTTAATAATTTAGTTTGAAATTATTAAGCTTTGAAATTATTTAATAATTAAGCTTTGAAATTATTTAATAATTGAATAAGATTGGATTAATTAAATAAAAATTTGAATTCTTTGATAAGAGAAATTCAACTTTTGATTAAGTGAATTTGAACTTCGTTAATAAATGAAATTGGGTTTCTTTATTTATTAAGTTTGGAAAATTATTTAAGTAAGTTAATAAGTGAAATTGAACTTCTTGAATATGTGAAATTTAGTTTCTTTATTAATTGAGTTTTGAAATTTGTAACTAAGTAAACAAATAAATGAAATTGAATTTCTTTAACAAGAAATAAATTCGTTTTATTGAAAAATGTAAGGCTTGTAATTTAAAGAATTTGATTTGACAAACTTAACTTAATTAAAATTGTAAGCTTTGATCTAATTGAGTTGAATGTAAGTAATTGATTTAATGAATTAGAGATTTAATGGAAATTGTTTTGAATGAAAATTTACATAACAAATATTGAATGAAATCGATCAATGAATTTAAACTGATTTGAATGCTAAATTAAATTAATTTAAATGATTACGGAATGAAACTTATATACAAATTTAAATCAATATTTGAATTGTTTTAAATAAGAATTGAAGTTGAATCATAGCGTTTGAAAATTATGAATTTGGTAGTTATGAAACGTAAAATATGGAAATTGATTTAGATAGGCAAATGAAATGTCGGTTCACAAATTCTAATGGAATTTGAATTTGATTTGATTTTGAAATTTATTAAACGACCAACCGGTGTAATAATTACGGAAGTTATTAAAGAGACCGGAATCGGTTATGGACATAATCTCTGTCTAAACCGAAAACCACTTTAATAACTATACGCGGAGTATGATTCAGAATGAAGTGGTTGAAATGATGTGCGTGATGACTGAAGAAAGAGAACGATAATGGATAGCCTTGACACTTGTGTCAAATTGGAATTCACTAAAACAGGAGCCGTGCCGGGCCAAATGGGGTTAGCCACCTCGAGCGAACACACTTCTTCGTAAACTACTCATTACTTGTTATTGATTGGTGCACCCTCGTACTTTTGGGAATGTTATTTCACGGTGTTGCGATCGTTGCGGCGATGCGTTTTCACCATTCTGGATCAGGCAAACAGTAGTTTCACTACCTTGGGTATTGCCTCATGTGCCTTGTCATACTTGTATCCCTATATACGCGACCACTACGATTTTGCTTTGTGTTATACCTATGGAGTACTCCCTGATATGCCACTAGTTTACGGTGGAGTTTACAGTGCTGTATAGACTATAACGCTTATAAAAATGTGTTCAGGGCGATAATGGTAATGCCTTAACACTATTTTGGTACTTTATATTACTGATAGACATTATCTATTTAGCGTACACTACTACATAGTAGATAGTTTAACAGATCTTTAAAGGATGGTTATTCCAACATCCTTTGAGTTATTTGTATTGCAATTGTTATTTCACTTGAGTTGGATTTATTGATATAAGAATGTTAATCCCGACTCGAGTGTTTTGTATTTTCCTTACGCTCGGGTCAGACTGAGTGTACCAGTATTCGAGACTCACCTTTGGAGTTGGAGCTTCGCCTAAAGATCCAGCTATCTATCCAGCTTTCAGACATTCAGTTGATTCCGGTGATGTATTCAGATTCTTGTATTTGACTATTGTATTCGAAACTTCTGTTGTAACTTATTTAACTCTGTTATATATATATATATATATATATATATATATATATATAGCAGCTTCATGAGCTACTATCTTTTGCTTCCGCTGCATATTATTACTCTGTGTCTGTGATTATTTATTTACTGTATATCTGAGTTTTGCCAAATTTAAATTAACAATATGGTATTTTGAATTATTCAAGTCCGATATGTGTGGATACGAATAGTCCAAAATAGCGGGTCGTTACAGTTGGTATCAGAGCTTTGGTAGCTCTAGGCAAACTTAGCATATAGGGTAAATGTATTTACAGAATCACTTTCATTCGAGTTTGAATCTCTTCCTTTTGACTCGATTCCTTTGAATTTTGGGACGTTCTCTCGGTTCCGAAATTCATTCTTGTCCCTTACTATTCGTCTTCTTTTCGAATTCTGGAGTTTCCCATAACTCCACTTTGAATGATCTTTATAATGAATTGACGGTCTCTCCAATCTTCGAATTATTTATAAAAGGGTGAAACTCCTTTACAATAGGCATTGCTTTACTGGAGATTTCTGTACCCTCGGTTTACGATGCTATCTATTCCCTGCTATACCTGAATTATATCTCTTGAGAATGAATGTTGATTTACCTCGAAATTCAGCATCGATGTTATTCTTGAAGTTACGGTCGATCTGGTTAAGATTGCCCGTGAATTAAATAGATTTATCCATCTTCCAATTCTGTTAATTGAATTATCCTATCTAATGTTTCGAACTTATTATCAAATCAAAATTCTCTTTGATTTGATTTCCATCAAATTTAGATCTCTATACATATTTGAAATCCATCCTTGTATAGTCGAGAGAGGAAGTATATTTGTAGATTAATGTTAAAAATGTTAATATATATTGTGTTGTTTGAGTTGTTGACGTTGATTTGGGTTTTCGATCGATTTGTTTGATCAACGCTATCGATAGAATTTCCAAAACGCTTGAAACAGAGCAAACTAACATAATATTATTATCCAATTTGGTAAATGAAATAAATTTTGAATA
Organism: Allium cepa; assembly: GCA_030765085.1. Classification (NCBI taxonomy): domain Eukaryota; kingdom Viridiplantae; phylum Streptophyta; class Magnoliopsida; order Asparagales; family Amaryllidaceae; genus Allium; species Allium cepa. The sequence continues at coordinate 205,747,612 of CM060941.1, read as the reverse complement.
ATTATATTATATATATAAGTATAGTTTTCTGAATTTTGATAGTTAATTGAATTGGTTGTTAATAAATAATATTGGATTTTAAATATGTCACCTAAACCATTGGCTTTTGTCTCATATATAAATAATTGAAATAAAGACATGGTTTATAAATTTATTTGGAAATTGTAATGAATTTAAATCAAGAAACTGAGAATTTAATTTTCGGTGATTTCAACTTTGGCTTTAAAATTTCGAGGGATATATTATTTAAAGAAGTCTTGAATAGAAACCGTTTCAAAGAATTTAAAAGTTTAAATTAGAGTTCTTCTCTTTTGTCGCTGAAAAATAGTTTCGGTGATGTCGGCCGCATCATCGACATTCATTTTCGAGTTTCGAAAGGAAGAGACCAATTCGTAGCTTTGCTACAGTTTTATTTTGGATTTAATCGATTTAAATTTCTAAAGTATGTTTTGATTTATAAAATATATTAATATATGGTTTAAAATTTGATTTGATATCCATAGAATATATATTTATTATCCTTAAATAGTTTGAAGAGAATCAGAAATTTAATTCTAATTTTTTTTTGTTGAGGACAATCTCAAATATAAAATGAACCAAAATTTTGAATAAATATGTAAACTTGAGATAATTGAATTAGAAATTTACTTGTATAATCCTCAATTGCATTATATATAACTTACCTAAATTTTCAAAAGTTAAAAAGTTAACTATGTAATTGGATATTATACAACATAAAATGATACCAAAGGAATTTTTAAATAAATTTGAGTAGTTATAATAAAATGTAAATATACTTAATATATATGTGATAGGATATATTAAGTAGAATAAATTTAATAATTTGGAATAAAGAACAATTAAAGTTTTCAAATAAATTATGATTATAATGAATGACTATTCAAATTTATGATCTTCGAAATTGTTAATTTAAGAAAATTGGATAATATACAATAAAAATTATCTATATAAATAAAATGTGAGTGCGTATAATTAATGTATTTCACTTAAATTTTAATTATAAAATGTTTGTGGAGATAAATAGAATAATAAGTTAAATAGATAATAGGAGTGATTAATAGAAGAGAAAACTTTGTTTTGAAAGTTAATAAATTGAATTAGATCAACTTAATGAGATATCTTGAATTAATTGAATATAAATTGAATTTCATTTGAAAGAAACCTTTTGTATCTTGCATTAATAAATGAGAAATCAAATAAATTTAAATGAAAATCTTGAATTTAAAAACAAATTGTTGAATATAAATTTATTTAAACTAAAATTTATATGGTTTAAATTAATTGTTTATTATGTAATTCAAGTCTATTTTCTCTTGGTTGTTTCTATTCTCCTATTTCCTTCCTTTTCGGGGATGAAAAGTTTTAAGTGGAGGAGAATGTAACAACCCGTAAATTTAACAGGTTTTAATAACATGATTAATTGAAATTTTGTGAAATTTTAAACGATAAAATTTTGAAATATAAATTTGATATTTGGAATGCGTCTTGTTAAATATAGCAAATGGTTAATTTTCGTCCGAAAATATGAAAGTTTATTTCGTGCGTAAATTTACTTCAATTTAATCAGATATAAATCGATGAAAATAAAACGTTTTCGAAACATAAATATTTTTACAAAGAAAAATTCTAAACCATCTTCTGAGCAAGTCCTTATTTTTCGTTTTTCAAAATTTGGATTTTTTTAGCTCCGTCGCTCTTATTTTTCTACGTTTTTCTTGCATTTTCCGCTAATTGAAAATTTTGAATTTTTATAATTCAATCGTACCACTAACATCTGTGTGCTGTTTTGATCGTCTCTTTGTGCTAATCTCTACGGTATATTTTATTGTCAAATTCGGAGCCTGCTGTACGTTGCACTTGCATTACGCCTACCGTATCGGTATCCGTTCGAGTCTGTTTGTGTTACGTGACCATTCAAATTTTCCACTAGTTGAATTCAACGGTCATCAGCTTTTATTACCTTGAATTCATGCGTTACTCTTTTCCAACATTTAATTTATATTTTCCATTTCACTTCTAGTGGCTCACGCCGTCTCCCTCTTCCTTTCCCATTCTCTTCCATTAGCTACTTTATCTTATGAGTGGGTTTCATATTTTTTTATTCTATTCTGCTCTTACAATCGTTGAAGTGAATGTATGTATTCATTTTTCTCTTACTGTGCATGCTTTCCCTTCCAAGCTCCCTTCTCCCCTTCCTCTCATTTTCTCCCCAATCCTCAACAACCCATCTCACCAAGCCTTGCCGCCTTCCACGGCATTCGCCACGTGAGCCAACACTACAGCCTCGCCACCACAGCCCATGCCGCCACAACCCAGAGACTCGTACAACGCAATCAAGCAAGCCTACAACCCTCTTCACCTAACACCAATCCACGATCCGAGCCTCAAACATACAGTTCCGACCAAATACGCAACTCCACGGCCACCCCTACTTCTCGCAGTCCACACAGCAACTTGCCGAACTTTCTACCTCATCTCCCAGAGCCACTCTCGGTTCATTTTCACGGTGTGTATATATATTTGTTTTTTTTATACTCTGGGTCTGTTGATCCATATATCATCGGTTACTTATATATAAGATTGCACATAAGTTGTATATATATTTATTTATAGCAAAGTTTATGTATGTTAGTAAAAAAAACAAAGAAAGAAAAAAAAAGCATGGCTACAGTATAGTCTATAAAAGAAGTGTATAGTTATATTGTAGGCTGTTATGTGAATTTACTTTTAGAAGAAGCTGTTTATAAAATATAGTATAGTATGTTCTGGCTATACATGAGTTGCTTATTTTAGGCATGAACAGGCTGTTGTTTTATAAATAAAAGTTGTATATATCTTTCAATAAGGAAAGTTACTTGTTTTTTTTATAAGTTGGATCTGATATGAATGTTTTACAGAATGTAAGATTTGGTGTTTCCTCATCTTTGCATGTGTCAGTTATACGTTTAAAGTATATATGCTAGTGTGATATAGTGATGTTAGTAATAAAATATTTGTTTAAATTTTGTTTTCTATATACACACTGATGTATATAAAGTTAGTTTATATATATTTCATGGTTCGAATGTTTACCAAATAACGTGTTCAAATTTTTTTTATTGCTTTACAATTTGGTTAAGTATTGTTTGAAAATGTAAATTATTTGGACTTTAAGTTATATGGGCTTTAACGTGAATACTGACTTTTAAAATATATGGGTTTAAGGATAACGATTTTTAATTACATATATGTATATTATTTTACTATTTGATTTAAATATTGATTTAACAAAATAGTAATATATTTATGTATGTATCAAGCTGATTTGATTTATTCCATCAATTCCTATTATCAGTTCGTCCATCAAATTCGTGCCAATCTAACTCCGCTTTGGAATTTGTGCTTGGATTCGAAACTCAATTCATTGTCAAACTTCTCTAGCCTCGAAATGTGAGCAATCACTCACGATTAATCTTCTTTTATTTATTAAATTTGATTTCAATTGAAACGACAATTGAAATATGCTGCTGCTAGTTATTTACACTGTTAAATATATGTTATTACCTGTATCAATTCACCTGTGACATCTGATACCATTATCTGTTATTTATGCGATGATAACACAGTTTGGCTGATAATTGATTGATTGCTTGATGTTTATATTGGATTTTAATTTGTTAATGTTAAGTGATAAATAGTATACAAAATTGAAATTGATATAGGATAGTTAACAATTTTAAAACTGATTTATATGTTAAATTTGATTAGTTAAATATGACCCCTTTTAATTGTTAAATTAATTGACATGTAGAATAGTGATAATTACACTTTGAGCCATTGAACGTATATGGATTAATTGTCGTAGTATAAATTAGAATTGAATGACAAGTGAAAAACCGTATAAATAATTAGTGGAATAATCTTTAATCTACATGAAATGATAGTGTAGATTCTAGAAATAAATATATTAATTTGCACAAACAACAATGTGAATTAATATGATTATTCGGGATTATTTGAATTAATTATTGATTGTTATTATTGCTTGTTTATTTACTTCGACACCATCCAAGTTATCACACTGCAAGTTCCGTTTGCTATGTTTGATTTTTGAATTGAAATGGAATCGAGTTGAAATGATAAATACCCAAATAACTTGACTTACGATAGAAAATTATATTAAACCCGATTGGTCAATAATTTGATTTAAAATAAAATAAAGATTTTATTTGAAAAATAATAAGGTTTGAAATAAAATTGGAATTTAAAAATTTTAATGAAAAGAAATGTGGATATTTGAAATTTGAAACAAAATATTAACGTAGTAATTGATGACAGAACTTGTTTAAAAAATTATTTAATAATTAAATTTGAGATTATTAATAATTAAGTTTGAAATTATTTAATAATTAAGTTGGAAATTATTTAATAATTTAGTTTGAAATTATTAAGCTTTGAAATTATTTAATAATTAAGCTTTGAAATTATTTAATAATTAATCTTTGAAATTATTTAATAATTGAATAAGATTGGATTAATTAAATAAAAATTTGAATTCTTTGATAAGAGAAATTGAACTTTTGATTAAGTGAATTTGAACTTCGTTAATAAATGAAATTGGGTTTCTTTATTTATTAAGTTTGGAAAATTATTTAAGTATGTTAATAAGTGAAATTGAACTTCTTGAATATGTGAAATTTAGTTTCTTTATTAATTGAGTTTTGAAATTTGTAACTAAGTAAACAAATAAATGAAATTGAATTTCTTTAACAAGAAATAAATGCGTTTCATTGAAAAATGTAAGGCTTGTAATTTAAAGAATTTGATTTGACAAACTTAACTTAATTAAAATTGTAAGCTTTGGTCTAATTAAGTTGAACATAAGTAATTAATTTAATGAATTAGAGATTAAATGGAAATTGTTTTGAATGAAAATTTACTTAACAAATATTGAATGAAATCGATCAATGAATTTAAACTGATTTGAATGTTAAATTAAATTAATTTAAATGATTACAGAATGAAACTTATATATGAATCTAAATCAATATTTGAATTTTTTTAAATAAGAATTGAAGTTGAATCACAGCGTTTGAAAATTATGAATTTGGTGGTTATGAAACGTAAAATATGGAAATTGATTTAGAAAGACAAATGAAATGTCGGTTTACAAATTCCAATGGAATTTGAATTTGATTTGATTTTGAAATTTATTAAATGAACAGTGTAATAATTACGGAAGTTATTAAAGAGACCGGAATCAGTTATGGACATACTCTCTGTCTAAACCGAAAACCACATTAATAACTATACGCGGAGTATGATCCAAATGAAGTGGTTGGAATGATGTGCGTGATGAATGAAGAAAGAGAACGATAATGGATAGCCTTGACAATTGTGTCAAATTGGAAATGACTAAAACAGGAGCCGTGCCGGGCCAAATGTGGTAAGCCACCTCGAGCGAACACACTTCTTCGTAAACTACTCATTACTTGTCGTTGATTGGTGCACCCTCGTACTTTTGGGAGTGTTGTTTCGCGGTGTTGAGATCGTTGCGGCGATGCGTTTTCACCAGTCCGGATCAGGCAAACGGTAGTTTTACTACCTTGGGTATTGCCTCATGTGCCTTGTCATACTTGTAAACCTATATGCGCGGCCACTAGATTTTGCTTTGTGTTATACCTATGGAGTACTCTCTGATATCCCACTAGTTTACGGTGGAGTTTACAGTGCTGTACAGACTATAACGCTTATAAAATTGTGCTAAGGGGGATAATGGTAATGCCTTAACACTATTTTGGTACTTTATATTATTGATAGACATTATCTGTTTAGCGTACACTACTACATAGTAGATAGTTTAACGGATCCTTAAAGGATGGTTATTCCAACATCCTTTGAGTTATTTGTATTGCAATTGTTATTTCACTTGAGTTGGATTTATTGATATAAGAATGTTAATCCCGACTCGAGTGTTTTGTATTTTCCTTACGCTCGGGTTAGACTGAGTGTACCAGTATTCGAGACTCACCTTTGGAGTTGGAGCTTCGCCTGGAGATCCAGCTATCTATCCAGCTTTCAAACATTCAGTTGATTCCAGTGATGTATTCAGATTCTTGTATTTGACTATTGTATTCAAAACTTCTGTTGTAACTTATTTAACTCTGTTATATATATAGTAGCTTCATTAACTACTATCTTTTGCTTCCACTGCATATTATTACTCTGTGTGTGTGATTCTGTGATTATTTATTTACTGTATATCTAAGTTTTTCCAAATTTAAGTTAACAATTTGGTATTTTGAATTATTCAAGTCTGACATGTGTGGATACGAATAGTCCAAAATAGCGGGTCGTTACAGTTGGTATCAGAGCTTTGGTAGCTCTAGGCAAACTCAGCATATAGGGTAAATGTATTTACAGAATCACTTTCATTCGAGTTTGAATTTCTTCCTTTTGACTCGATTCCTTTGAATTTTGGGATGTTCCCTCGGTTCCAAAATTCATTCTTTCCCTCACTATTCGTCTTCTTTTCGAATTTCGGAGTTTCCCATAACTCCACTTCGAATGATCTTTATAATGAATCGGCGGTCTCGCCAATCTTCGAATTATTTATAAAAGGGTGAAACTCCTTTACAATAGGCATTGCTTTACCGGAGATTTCTGTACCCTTGGTTTACGATGCTATATATTCCCTGCTATACCTTAATTCTATCTCTTAAGAATGAATGTTGATTTACCTCAAAATTCAACATCGATCTTATTCTTGAAGTTACGGTCGATCCGGTTAAGATTGCCCGTGAATTGAATAAACTTTTCCATCTCCCGATTCTGTTAATTGAATTATCCCATCTAATGTTTCGAACTTATTATCGAATCAAAATTCTCTTTGATTTGATTTCCATCAAATTTAGATCTCTATACTTATTTGAAATCCATCCTTGTATAGTCGAGCGAGGAAGTATATTTGTAGATTAATGTTAAAAATGTTAATATATATTGTGTTGTTTGAGTTGTTGACGCTGATTTGGGTTTTCGATCGATTCGTCTGATCAACGCTATCGATAGAATTTTCAAAACGCTTGAACAGAGCAAACTAACATAATATTATTATCCAATTTGGTAAATGGAATAAATTTTGAATAATTATATTATATATATAAGTATAGTTTTTTGAATTTTGATAGTTAATTGAAATGGTTGTTAATAAATAATATTGGATTTTAAATATGTCACCTAAACCATTGGCTTTTGTCTCATATATAAATAATTGAAATAAAGACATGGTTTATAAATTTATTTGGAAATTATAATGAATTTAAATCAAGAAACTGAGAATTTAATTTTCGGTGATTTCAACTTTGGCTTTAAAATTTTGAGGGATACATTATTTAAAGAAGTTTTGAATAGAAACCGTTTCAAAGAATTTAAAAGTTTAAATGAGAGCTCTTCTCTTTTGTCGCTGGAAAATAATTTCGGTGATGACGGCCGCATCATCGACATTCATTTTCGAGTTTCAAAAGAAAGAGACCAATTCGTAGCTTTGCTACAGTTTTGTTTTCGATTTAAACGATTTAAATTTCGAAAGTATGTTTTGATTTATAAAATATATTGATATATGGTTTAAAATTTGACTTGATATCCATAGAATATATATTTATTATCCTTAAATGGTTTGAAGAGAATCAGAAATTTAATTCTAATTTTTTTTTGTTGAGGACAATCTCAAATATAAAATGAACCAAAATTTTGAATAAATATGTAAACTTGAGATAATTGAATTAGAAATTTACTTCTATAATGCTCAATTGCATTATATATAACTTACCTAAATTTTCAAAAGTTAAAAAGTTAACTTTGTAATTGGATATTATACAACATAAAATGATATCAAAGGAATTTTTAAATAAATTTGAGTAGTTATAATAAAATGTAAATATACTTAATATATATGTGATAGGATATATTAAGTATAATAAATTTAATAATTTGGAATAAAGAAGAATTAAAATTTTCAAATAAAGTATGATTATAATGAATGACTATTCAAATTTATGATCTTTGAAATTGTTAATTTAAGAAAATTGGATAATATACAATAAAAACTGTCTTTATAAATAAAATGTGAGTACGTATAATAAATGTATTTCACTTAAACTTTAATTGTAAAATGTTTATGGAGATAAATAGAATAATAAGTTAAATAGATAATAGGTGTGATTAATAGAAAAAAATTTGTTTTGAAAGTTAATAAATTGAATTAAATCAACTTAATGAGATATCTTGAATTAATTGGATATAAACTGAATTTCGTTTGAAAGAAACCTTTTGTATCTAACATTAATAAATGAGAAATCAAATAAATTTAAATGAAAATCTTGAATTTAAAAACAAATTGTTGAATATAAATTTATTTAAACTAAAATTTGTATAGTACAAATTAATTGTTTATTATGTAATTCAAGTCTATTTCTCTTGGTTGTTTCTATTCTCCTACTTCCTTCCTTTTCGGGGACGAAAAGTTTTGAGTGGGGGAGAATGTAACAACCCATAAATTTAACTGGTTTTTATAACATTATTAATTGAAATTTTATGGAATTTTAAACGATAAAATTTTGAAATATAAATTTGATATTTGGAATGCGTCTTGTTAAATATAGCAAATGGTTAATTTTCGTCCGAAAATATGAAAGTTTATTTCATGCGTAAATTTATTTCAATTTAATCAGTTATAAATCGATGAAAATAAAACGTTTTCGAAACATAAATATTTTTACAAAGAAAAATTCTAAATCATCTTCTAAGCAAGGCGTTATTTTTCATTTTTCAAAATTTGGATTTCTTTAGCTCCGTCGCTCTTATTTTCTACGTTTTTCTTGCATTTTCCGCTAATTGAAAATTTTAAATTTTTATAATTCAATCGTACCACTAACATCTGTGTACCGTTTTGATCGTCTCTTTGTGCTGATCTCTATGGTATATTCAATTGTCAAATTCGGATCCCGCAGTACGTTGCACTTTGCATAACGCCTACCGTATCGGTATCATTTCGAGTCTGTTTGTGTTACGTGGCCATTTGAATTTTCCACTGGTTGAATTCATCGGTCATCAGCTTTTATTACCTTGAATTCATGCGTTACTCTTTTCCAACATTTAATTTATATTTCCCATTTCATTTCTAGTGGCTCACGCCGTCTCCCTCTTCCTTTCCCATTCTCTTCCATCAGTTACTTTATCTTTTGAGTTGGTTCCCTGTTTTTTTATTCTATTCTGCTCTTACATTCATTGAAGTGAATGTATGTATTCATTTTTCTCTTACTGTGCATGATTTCCCTTCCAAGATCCCTTCTGTTATTTATGCGATGATAACACAGTTTGGCTGATAATTGATTGATTGCTTGATGTTTATATTGGATGTAAATTTGTTAATGTTAAGTGATAAATAGTATACAAAATTGAAATTGATATAGGATAGTTAACAATTTTAAAACTGATTTATATGTTAAATTTGATTAGTTAAATATGACCCCTTTTAATTGTTAAATTAATTGACATGTAGAATAGTGATAATTAGACTTTGAGTCATTGAACGTATATGGATTAGTTGTCGTAGTATAAATTGAAATTGAATGACAAGTGAAAAACTGTATAAATAATTAGTGGAATAACCTTTAATCTACATGAAATGATAGTGTAGATTCTAGAAATAATTATATTAATTTGCACAAACAACAATGTGAATTAATATGATTATTCGGTATTATTTGAATTAATTATTGATTGTTGTTATTGCTTGTTTATTTACTTTGACACCATCACAGTTATCACACTTCTAGTTCCCTTTGCTATGTTTGATTTTTGAATTGAAATGGAATCGGGTTGAAATGATAAATACCCAAATAACTTGACTTAGGATAGAAAATTATATTAAACCCGATTGGTCAATAATTTGATTTAAAATAAAATAAAGATTTTATTTTAAAAATAACAAGGTTTGAAATAAAATTGGAATTTAAATTTTTTAATGAAAAGAAATGTGAATATTTGAAATTTGAAACAAAACATTAACGTAGTAATTGATGACAGAACGTGTTTAAAAAAAAAAATTATTTAATAATTAAATTTGACATTATTAATAATTAAGTTTGAAATTATTTAATAATTAAGTTGAAAATTATTTAATAATTTAGTTTGAAATTATTAAGCTTTGAAATTATTTAATAATTAAGCTTTGAAATTATTTAATAATTGAATAAGATTGGATTAATTAAATAAAATTTTGAATTCTTTGATAAGAGAAATTGAACTTTTGATTAAGTGCATTTGAACTTCGTTAATAAATGAAATTGGGTTTCTTTATTTATTAAGTTTGGAAAATTATTTAAGTAAGTTAATAAGTGAAATTGAACTTCTTGAATATGTGAAATTTAATTTCTTTATTAATTGAGTTTTGAAATTTGTAACTAAGTAAATAAATAAATGAAATTGAATTTCTTTAACAAGAAATAAATTCATTTTATTGAAAAATGTAAGACTTGTAATTTAAAGAATTTGATTTGTCAAACTTAACTTAATTTAAATTGCAAGCTTTGATCTAATTAAGTTGAACGTAAGTAATTGATTTAATGAATTAGAGATTAAATGGAAATTGTTTTGAATGAAAATTTACTTAACAAATATTGAATGAAATCGATCAATGAATTTAAACTGACTTGAATGTTAGATTAAATTAATTTAAATGATTACGGAATGAAACTTATATACGAATTTAAATCAATATTTGAATTGTTTTAAATAAGAATTGAAGTTGAATCATAGGTTTGAAAATTATGAATTTGGTAGTTATGAAACGTAAAATATGGAAATTGATTTAGAAAGACAAATGAAATGTCGGTTTACAAATTCTAACGGAATTTGAATTTGATTTGATTTTGAAATTTATTAAATGACCAATCGGTGTAATAATTACAGAAGTTATTAAAGAGACCGGAATCGGTTATGGACATACTCTCTGTCTAAACCGAAAACCACTTTAATAACTATACGCAGAGTGTGATCTGAATGAAGTGGTTGGAATGATGTGCGTGATGACTGAAGAAAGAGAACAATAATGGATAGCCTTGACACATGTGTCAAATTGGAAATGACTAAAACAAGAACCATGCCGGGCCAAATGGGGTTAGCCCACTCGAGCGAACACACTTCTTCGTAAACTACTCATTACTTGTTATTGATTGGTGCACCCTCGTACTTTTGGGAGTGTTGTTTCGCGGTGTTGCGATCGTTGCGGCGATGCGTTTTCACCAGTCCGGATCAGGAAAACGGTAGTTTCACTACCTTGGGTATGGCCTCATGTGTTTTGTCATACATGTATCCCTATATACGCGACCACTACGATTTTGCTTTGTGTTATACCTATGGAGTACTCCCTGATATCCCACTAGTTTACGGTGGAGTTTACCGTGCTGTATAGACTATAACGCTTATAAAAATGTGTTAAGGGAGATAATGGTAACGCCTTAACACTATTTTGATACTTTATATTAGTGATAGACATTATCTATTTAGCATACGCTACTACAAAGTTTAATGGATCCTTAAAGGATGGTTATTCTAACATCCTTTGAGTTATATTATTGCAATTGTTATTTCACTTGAGTTGGATTTATTGATATAAGAATGTTAATCCCGACTCGAGTGTTTTGTGTTTTCCTTACGCTCGGATCAGACTGAGTGTACCAGTATTCGAGACTCACCTTTGGAGTTGGAGCTTCGCCTGGAGATCCAGCTATCTATCCAGCTTTCAGACATTCAGTTGATTCCAGTGATGTATTCAGATTCTTGTATTTGACTATTGTATTCAAAACTTCTTTTGTAACTTATTTAACTCTGTTATATATATATAGTAACTTCATGAACTACTATCTTTTGCTTCCACTGCATATTATTACTCCGTGTCTGTGATTCCGTGATTATTTATTTACTGTATATCTGAGTTTTCCAAAATTTAAACTAACTATTCGGTATTTTGAATTATTCAAGTCCGATATGTGTGGATACGAATAGTCCAAAATGGCGGGCCGTTACACACAACCCAAAGCATGCGTTAGCTCCTTGACGACCGCACCATCACCAGTCACCTAGAGATTGATCAGAGGCTTTCATTTCATGCGTCTCCATGCCGTGCACCACCTCTCCAAATCACGCGACACTCGGCTGCACCATGGTCGAGAAATCCACCTACAAATGCGTGCCCTTTGAACCAGTTTTATCGTCGATCTACTCCGCCTTAGACGATCTTGACCTTTGGATTTATAGATCTCTTTTCCCTATACAATTTTCTTTTAGAAGCCTAGGCCAAAAAGTCTATGGATTGCAACAAAATGGAGGAGGAAGACAATCAATTTCGGCTATTAATGAGATGGAGGCGCGACTGTATAATACAGCTAGGGTTTACTGTGCCAACTTATATATATATATATACGTGCATATAGATTATTTTATTATTGTTTTCAACATTTTCCGGACGACTTCCAAACTAAGCATGCGGCTCGGTGTTTATAATGTTCTACCCCTATTCTGAACACGATGAAACATGTTTCGAGGCCAAATTCGATCGTATGTGAAAGATGGATTTTTGAACCCAATTAAAATATTAAATTTTGAATATTCAATTCAATGCATTTCTATCCCGTACGAGCAAACGATAACTCCAAAAGGTACAAATTGGAAATCCAATAATAATACACTATTACGGATTCAATGGAACTAGTTTCGTTGAATTCCGAGACTGTGCCTTGGAAGGCTATTTTAACATCATGGTTATAATATAAAATTTTCAATTTCTAATTATTCACTTTAAAATTCAATTTTAAACATTAACAATCTTTATTGTTGTTTAAATAAAATTTACATCAACTTTCGATATCATTTTCAATCCGATATCCTTTTCAATCGTATTAAATTCAGAATTCAATCATTCAAATAATTTACAATATTACATTTAAACAATTTAATTGTTCAATATTCAACAAATTTCAATATTAGATTTTGAATGAATTTTATTTATCAATCAATTACTTTATTTACATCCGATGAATTTAACCTTTATTATTTAATCCAACTATTGATTGTAAACACATTCAATGCATAGCATTACCTTTCAAAACTTGTTATTGCTTAAATCTTCGAAATTAGTTTATCTCAAAATTTTATTCAATTTCATATCCAATAACTTACATTTGAAATCATTAAAAAAAATTATTATTTATTTTTACCATTTTTATTTAATAAATATGAGACTACCCGACTTTTTCCTCCATAAAAAGTCGTATCATCCTTAAGAAAGAAAGGGATAGGAAAAAGAAAAGAAAAAAGAGAAAGAAGAAACAACACAAGAATCTCAACAGCGGAACGAATAAATTATATTAATAGCGTAAATATTACATAGTATACATCAAATATTAGAGTTACACAGACAATACATCACATACTAGGCAGTTATAAACACCTGTCTAGTTATTACAACTCAATACATTACATAAGACACTCAGAGATACCAACACAACGGAAAACTATATAACTATACGCAGAAGCCTCCTGCTCCATTTGCTCCTCCACAATTCGTCAAAGCTAACCTGAATCCTAACCTGAATTCCCTTGGCTACTCGTAAAAATTTGAGTACCCAAGAGTTAAAGAAAAACAGAAATAACTCCGGGTCAGACATGGGTCTGGTGTGAGTAACAGATTAAAGTTTCTTAACTTTGAAATTTTTTTGAAAAGAAAAGGTATCACGTAAGACTTCCCACACATAAACATGGAAATTTTTTTACCTTACGCTAACCAAAACATTTGATAGGAAATCTGATGATATTATAATAGTGTCTAGGGTCTTCAAGTAAATAAGAAATAGCCGAAATTGTTACATGATTAAATTCCAGCTACTAGTCACAAAAGTGGGTAATACAATCAAAACCGTAGGCACTTATTGGATTTTGGATTCCATCAATGGCTGGGCTACTAGGGTACCGCCCGTCACAGTACGTGGCCTAGATCACCGTACCGAGGAGTACGCCCGCTCCCCTGTAACACAAAACCGGAACCATTCCTTACTGAACAGTTCCGAACAAGACCACCCCGCAGTTGTGATCAGCAACCGCACCACTAAGCCGAAAATAAAGGGACATCTAGACAGGGGTAAATCTCGCTCTCAAGTGGGGGCTACCCACGAAGCCTTGCTGCACCTCCCCTGTTTTAGCCATTCCCGGTTGATGAGGCTTGAGGCGGCGATTACCTTTATAGGACATAACACTTAGAATGCTCATCGTCCACCTGACGATGTTCTGAAAGCATTCAATCCATACAAGTTCGTTCCGGGTTCGAACGAAACCGAAGGCATTATCTCGTTACACTCATATTGGAATCACCCTCAGAGTTAACGACGATAACCCTTGCACTCTGAATCTTTATCTTCACTTCAGATTCACGACCTAACGTTACTTTGGATCGATGTGGTTTTCAGATATCCAAATATGGAAACCCGATCCCGGTCTCATCGAAATCCAAAATGTGTCTTTTAAGGCCAAGTTGTTTTAGAGTTTAAAACAATTCAATTCATTATCTATATACACACAGATAGATAATTCACATCACAATAGAAAATCAACATTATCATTACCAACATATAATTCATATCTAAATCAGATAATCCATATCACCATCACAATGCAACCCATGCATCCATATCACATACATTATCATCTCATAGCTGAGATTACAAACCATACATGGCAACCAATATCATCCATCAAACATAAGCAATGACCTAGTGATCACACCATTTATAATTAATTTAAAATGAATTAAATTAATTAATCTCTAATTAATTTAAATTAAATTAAATTAATTACTTCATTATTAAAATCCTGCTTAACTTAACCATCAATTGATTACAAATCAATTTATAAATCATCATCTCATTATTCTTCCAATTAATCATTTCAGATTAACAATTCCCTAACTACAATAAGTAATTAGCTTATAAGTTAATTACATAATCAATTAATTAACTAAAGTTAATTACATAAATCATTTATTCATTTATAATTATTCCTTAATTAATCAATTCTAAATTACGTCATTAATTAATTAATTATTTCTAATTACAATTTAATTAATCTCTCTATTTAAATTAATTACATAAGTAATTAATCTACAATTAAACCACATATATTAATTACCCTTGATTAATAACAAATCCAGTAATTAACTATCCTTAATTAATTATTTCTTAATTAATTATCTTCATTAATCACTTGATTAATTTCAAAGTAATTTAAATCCAAATTACTTCTATAATCAATATCTTTAATTACCTTCAGTAATTATTAATTAATTACTTCCTTAAGTAATTACAAACCCATTAATTACATAAAGTAATTATCAAACAATCCATAAATGTTTAAATTAATTTAACTTAATTAATCTAAACTAATCACATTAATCAAATTTATTACACCAAGTAATTAATTTATTAATTACTTTCATTAAGTAATTAAGCTTAAATAATTGATTATTATTAATTATTAATCTAATTAATTATTAAAAATTAATCACATTAATTAATTGTAAAAAAAATCTTAAGTTAATGACCTTCATTAACATTTCTGAATTACTTAATTAAGAAATTAACTTATATTAATCATTGTTAATTACCAATTAATTAATATTTAATTTCAATTTAATTAATCTCTAATTATAAATTAATTAAGTGTTAATTTCAATCTTAATTAATCCTTAATTATTTGATTAATAAATCTTAATCAGTAATTAAAATTTAATTAACAATCCTTAATTATAGATTAATTAACCTTAATTAATTAATCTTAAATCTTGATTAACTTAAAAATTATTAATTACTTAATAAATCATCCACATTATTAATTAATTAAATAATTAATATTCCATTTAAATTGACTTAAATAAAATCCAATTTCTTAAGTTCTAACTTAATTTAAGAAACATTTCTTCTTATATAAAGTAATTTAAAACAAATTGTTTCCATATTTATTTTAAACTTCACTTTAAATTTCATTTTAAGATTTTAAGATTTTAAAATGAATACAATTTATTTAAACAAGGTTCTAATCAAATTTAAAATTCTTTTTATCTCATATGTTCAAGATATCCTTCGCTGTCGTCCCTCTTCCTCTTTCCCCCCTCCCTCCCCCCCTCTCTGCCGTTCCTTTCACGCCTCCTCCCTGTTTCATGTCCGTTTCTCCTCCGTCTCATTCCGATTCCTTCCCCTTTTCTTCATCGACTAGGTCTGGCCGACTATACAAGCCGTCGAGCCTTATGTCTATACGTCCCCCTGCCCTCCTCTCGACAACCGAGTTTCCTCCTCTGCTTTCCTCACCAGTTCGCCCTTGTGTTTTGGTTGAGAAAGTGTCATTGCGAGCTGACCTAGCTGCCGAGCCACGCCCTAATGTGAGTGAGCAGTACCCGAGTAACCAGTTACAGGGGAGTTGTGTAGTGGGAATGAATTCCCTGTTGATTGATCTCGTTTCCAGTGAGGTTGTTGGTGTGTCTGACCTAGCACAGGGGAGTGGTTCTGCTGATTTTCCTTGTTCTGGTTTAGGCACACCACGTGTTTGTGTAATTTCCCCTGAGAATTCTGATCGTAATGTCCTTGTTGTTACCACTGTTGCTTCTTTTCCCACTGCCCCCAGAGTTGTTGATAGCCGTGTTCCTGATGTTACGAAACAACACTCAAAATCATGGTCTTCTCTTTTCTCGTCCTTGCCCCGTAATGCGGGTGCCTACATCCCGATTGATTTTGAATTGGTTGAGGAAAACGGAGTGATGATTCCTCCCCCTTGTGTTATGCAGGCCGGCGTGGAATTTTGGTCGGACCATTTGGTTGGTTTTTTTCTGGACCCACATCACCGTCTTACAAATGCGGCTACGGTGCTTCGCAGGGCATGGAAGATTCGTGGTAATTTGCAAGTGAAACTGATTGATACGATGTATTTCCTAAAGTTTTCCTCTTCTGAAGATCGTCGGCTTGTTTTGGATGCTGAGCCATGCATAGTCGAGGGAAGGCCCCTTATTATTACCCCTTGGTCTCCAACTGTGGCGTGTGCTCGCGAGCAAGTATGTTCCATCCTTGTTTGGGTATATTTTTCTCAGATTCCCACAGTTCTTCAGCCTCTTATTGGTTTGAATTGGTTAGCTTGTAATGTTGGTAAGTTGAGATGTTTTGACTCTAACACGGTGGAGCGTGACAAGTTGATGTATGCGAAGGCCCCAATCGAGATTTCCCCCTCTAAGCCTCTCCCTTCTTCTATTCCTGTACAGCTTGCTGTCGGCCATATTGTGGAAGTCAGGGTTCGCTATGGCTGGGTTCCTGATATTTGTACCTTCTGTCACTCCTTTGGTCACCTTGCTTGTGATTGCCTTCACTCTGAAGCTTCTACGGTTGCTCCCAAGTTTCCTTTGCCGCGCCCTCATCCTAGGATCTGGGTCCCCAAAGTTCCTGCCCCTCCCTCTCACCTTTCTCCTGCTCCTGAGGCTGCGTTGCCAGATCTGATTGTTCATTCATTGCCCCTAGTTTTGCCTGTTTCTCCGCCTAGTTCTGTGGTACTTGGTTCTACTCCTGTCATCCCTCTTGTTGCACCTCACCCTTCCTCGCTCCTGCCTCCTGTTGCTTGGGATGAAGCTGAAGGGTGTTGGATTGATCCCATTTCTGATATGAGGTATAACCCGGTTAATGAATCCTTCTTCCGTTTTGTATCTGATGATCAGCTGGACCTTAGATGCCTACGCTACAAAATTTCTGGAGATTCTATAGTTCTTGACATGGACGGGTTAGATGCGGCTTCAAATTCTGACATGCTTGCAGATCCTGCTTGGGATCGATCTTTTATCTACTGTTCTAATGATGTGGTTTATGACCCTTGTCTTGCTCTTCGGTTTCGCCCATATGCTGGTCGTTTTGGGTCTGTCCTTTTGACATCTTCTTTGGTGACTTCGGTTGATGGTGATTCTCCCTCCTCGGAGGAGTTATATTTTTATTATGATCCTTTTAGTTACTGTGACATAGCCGTCACGTACCTGTGCTGTATTTTCTGTTTCTCCTTTAGTAGTTAAGGTGCTTTTACCTTGCTCCTGTACTTCAATTTTTATTACGTTCGTAATAATAAGTGGACGGTCCACTATAAAACCGGCTGGCCTTGCCAAAAAAACATACCTTTTATAAAATAAAGGTTCAAAAGATTATAAAACAAATTTATTTCATACAATTTCAATTTAAAAATTTTCTTTTAAATTCCAAACTAAAATACAGTTAAATCTTTATTCCTATTTAATCTTAAAACTTTTAAAGCTTTACTTACATTTCCATCTTCATTTTTGAATTCAAATTATTTAAAGTTTCCTAAAATAGTTAAACAAATTTAAATTTAAAAACTTATTTTATAAAAAAAATGACATGAAAATCAAATTCCAAGTTTTAAAAACTGGACTTAAACTTATTTTAAATTTTATTTCATAATTTAAAACTCATAGTTCAAATTCAAAACCAATTTTCCTTTATACTTTAAAAGTTTAAAATCTAAATTTGAATTCCCAGATTTAAATTCAAACTCAGATCCATCTATTCTAAATTTCATATTTCAGTTTCCAGATTTTAAACTTTGTTTTAAATTCTCATTTACATTTTTTTAAAATTTTGCCTTTAAATTTAAAAAACAGAAAACAGTTTCCTGTTCTGGTCTAAACATCTTAAATTTTTGAATTCAAAAATGTTTCAAAATCCAAGAATTAAATTATTGATTACATATTTAAATTTCAGGTTTAAAATTTCCAGTTTGAACTTCAACTTACAATTTGAAACTTTACTTTTAAATTTTAAAAACAGAAAACAGTTTTCTGTTTTGGTTTAAAATCAAACTAGAGTTTAAAAGAATTTCAAATTTATTTCAATGATCCAAAATTTAAGCTAATTGAATTTATATCTAAATTCAGTTTAATTTTAAACTTAATTCAGGGTTTAAGTTTATATTTTAAAAACTTTTTACTTCTACTTTAAAAAAATGTAAACAGTTTCTGTTTTAGTTCACCAAAACCTGAAACACAGGTAACTCGAGCAATTCCACAATTTACTTTGAGTCAAAGACCTTCCTACTTCGAGTCACCCTCCAATTTACCCGAGACCATCACAAGGTATAAAACCCTGTAACCAAAAATAAACATCACCAACATCACCATAACCACCTTGCTCCTGTGCACCTGCACACCGTCTCCGGCCATCACTGGCCATCCATACGACCATCCCACTGTCAACAATTAGTGACTCAGACCAAACAAACATCCATTCTGTCATTACTTGCTCGAATTCGAAATCGAGACCAAATATTCAAATCTGGAAACAGTCAGACAACAAACCCATCCAATCCTGTCAACGGCGATTCCTCCCGTCTCCGATCACCATCGCCTCTGAATCTCCGTCAACGACTTCATCAATCCATCATCCTCCTATCTCTAAAACCCCAAAACACTCGATCAAGTATAATTGCCGATAAGATCCATTTTCACAAACCCAGTAAAACTAGGGTTTAAATTTTCAAAACAAGATTTCACCCTCCAAAAATGAATTGTAATCCAATTCAGTAATTTTCCCATAATCTATGATAGCTACACTATCTCCAGCAATAAATTCAACCAAATCAAATGCATGCATCAACTGTGCTTATCAAATATGTATGATACAGTAAATTTAAAGCTGTACTTTGATTTAATCATTAAAAATTGTAATATTATTTTTATAAATCATAATTTTGGAAGATGTTTTGAATTGAAATTCTGAAACATTGATTTGCATTGTTTTATATTTTCACTTATAAAATTCAATTGCTTTGTTACTTATTTTCCAGTAAGTTTTTATTTAAATTTTACTTTAATAAAATCTTAAAGTCTAAACTCTGAAACCAACATACATATCTTATTTAAATCCTATAATTTAACAAAGACAAATTAAAGATATAAGAATTTAAATAAAAACTTGTGTCAAGAACAAAACAGAACCAGGAAATTTAATAGCATACACCAAATACATTTATACAACAGACAAGTTATATGCAACATTTATTTATTTTAGTATTCTAACATGCAACAATTTCTTTACCCTTTAAAGTTCTTAAAAGCAAAGTTACTCACCTGTACTAAAATGCAGAGCCCAGATTTTGAACATGTAGATCATTCTTTAATAAACTTGTTTGAAATGCTTGCAGAAAGCTTGAATGCTTTTAAACCTTGCTTCCTGTTTTTTCCAGATTTTAAAGAATAGATGGATGCAGACATCTTGCTTACAGGTAGCTTGCTTGAATGGTATGCAGATGCAAATTCCCCAGGTTGTAGATTGAAGAAAACAAAATGCAGGTGTCTTGCATTTCCAGATTCTAATCACCCAGGTTTTTAAAGTATTTGATTTTGAAATTTTGAGGAAATGAACTTTGCAGATTTGAGGAATGCAATTGATTTTACAGGAAATTGAATAGGTTATCATGATTTTCAGATTTGAGGAACGAAGAGTTTTAATTAGGTTTTTAGTTGGAAATTTTCTCTTAGTTTATGAAATGAAAAATGAGAAAAGAAAGGGAAAAGAAAACATGCAAGTTTAAATAACAATATTTTGATTTAAATTAAAACTAAAGGAAAATTAAAACTAAAATTTTGACACATGGCTAAAATGTTAACACTTGTAAATTACCTTGCTTAAATACGTAACACATGTTATCTCATGTCCTAAATTACTTACACATGTCTTTATAAATGTTTTGTTATTTTAATTAAGTGTTAAAGAAAATTAAACTTAATTAATTAGTTTCTTTAACACCTAGTTATGTATATAATTAATTTCTAAAGAATAAAGCAAAGTGTTATTATAAGTAAAAAAACAATATACAAATAAATCATTTGACAAAGATACTTTTAAACAATTAAAATAAATTTATAAAAGAGGTTATAACTTACTTGAATACATGTTTCATATTTTAAATTGTATTTTAAATTTCATATTAAATTTACAAATCACATTTTATAAATCAATATTTTAAAAAGAATAACACAAACATTTTTGTAACTTATTTTAATATTCAAACTTAAGTTAAAATGAATTTTAAACCAATAAAACATTTATCTTACATATTTAAAAACATTTATTTATTTTATTAAATAGTTTTTGAAAAGCTTAAATCAAAAATAAATCACAATTCCCAATTTCAAATTATTAAAATTATGCTATACTAATTTAGTTAAAATAACTTATCTATTTAAAATATATATAAATATACATATATATATATATATAATAAATAGAAAACAGATTTATTAGCTTGTTAAAAATAAATTCTCTAATTAATTATTTAAATAAAGAAGATTATTGAATCAATTCAAATTAATCTACAATAATTATCAATTCAATTTAAATTTAAACACAGATTATTAAATTTATATTGTCTAAAATTCCAGGATATTACAAAATACATTAAATTTAATTATTTTAAATAGCTAAAAATACGGGTCGTTACAATCTTCCCCGCTCAAAACTTTTCATCCTTGAAAAGACTTTAAGTAAAGAATTTAACATATAATATATTCTATCAAAAAAAATTAGCTTATAAACATAAACATCTTATTTACAAACTATTTTTACGCTCTCGCGACGACACTTCAATATCGGCTTACGAAATTTACAAGTTAGTTTTCAAAACAAGTTATAAAAATTTTAAAACTTCAAAATTTTCTAACATCCGCATTTTTGAAAAATTTCGACATAGTTTCCTTTGCGTGGCTCGATAGAACAACTACAAAATGCCTCTACGGTTCCCAAACCAACAAAAGAAAACAAAAGCCAAATGGCTCCATCATAAAACCATCAAATCCAATGACAAAATAAACATGTACCTTTTTGTCGGGCAATCCAAATTTCCTTGATTTCAAACACCAACATCTTATTTACCAATGATACCCAATTATATCATTTGAAATCATTTTATATTTTTCATTTTCAATATTTCTTTACTTAAGACTTTACGATGTACATATATCATCTGTACGCAATAGCAAATCTGATCGCTCACTCGATTACACAATTTCACTTTCAAACTAGTATTGTTCACACGACTCCCTAGTGCAGACATAGATTTGGTTCCTTGATCAAAAACCGTTATTCTCCTTGCATAGTCATATACTATAGTAGAGAACTCTAGAACCAAATCAAAAATCCGTATCCAGTGTTCACCGTTAAGAATCGAGTAAAAAATCCAAACTCGAATCGATATAAATTATCTCGAAATTCCGAGCTCGAATCTGGTTCAAATCATTATGCGAATAAAATAATATGCTTACAACTTACATATTTATTCCAATAGATTATTAATTACACCAAATTCTTTTCATTCATATTCATTTTCATAATTTCGTTTAATAACTGGTTGATTTGGAAACATTTTATTAACTATCACTTTAGTTTATAATTATCCTATAGAAGTCATATAAGAAGTTGGACTTCATCTAAGTCTATAATTATCTCAAAAGTTATAAATTCCATTTCACAATTTCTTTGCAAATTCATTTTAAAATTATATAACCCATTTACAAAGATATTATTTGATTCATTTGTATACTTTCTTAAGCTCACTTACTTATTCCATTTGGTCACTAATCATCTCATAATATATTTATGTATATAACATTTATTATTACAACCAAATTTCCATTTATATACATTTTAATATTTTTAAGTTTTATCTACTTGTATAATATCACATTACATATCCAAATCACCATTTTAACTTTTAACATTTGGTAAGTTTCATTATATGTTATTAAAATGCAATTTGGTATTATACAAATTAATCTGACTCATTTTACTTAATTAGAATGTTCGCTATTTTAACTTGTTAAAATTTTCTTGACTTTCAATTTAGGGGTTCTCACATCAACTCTAAAATTCTCACATCAACTCTAAAATTTCTTAAAACATTTAACTTAGACCTCCTAATTCTCTTATTCTATAAGCTCTGGTTACTCACATATTTCATTTCATTCAAATGATTTGAAGATTTTTAATTAGCATAGCTTAAAAATTTAAACACCAGGTACATTTCATATCATTTGAAATAAATATATATAATTATATATTTTATACATCAAAGCATACTTTAGGAGTTTAAACCAAAATCTATTTGTCAAAACAACTTCATAGCAAAGCTTCTCAAAAGTCTTTCCCGCTTTGAGACTCGAAAATGAACGTCGATGATGCTGCGTAGTCATCACCGAAATTATTTTCCAACAACAGAAGAAGGGAGTACTGGATTCATTCCTTTTAACAATCCCTTTTAAAAATATTTTTCATAATTATTTTTCAACTAACATCACTATATTTGTCCAAAATTTTAAAACCATTTCCAAAAATTCCCAGGTCTTAGATAAAAAACTTCTCAATTTAAATCCATTTTAATTTACAGGTCACGTTTATATATTATTCTTACAAAATTTTAATATCTTAAAACATTTCACAATGCTTTATCATTGTTCATTACATAATAAACATCTTTTGTTAAGGCACAACAACCAATTAATGATAATAATCAATATTAATATTCCTAACAACCAATTCACACTATATATACCATAATAGTTTATGAAAAATTATGTCTTTGTGTATAAGATATAATTAGGGTAAAATTATTTCACTTACCCAATTTGAAAACAATACCGTATCGGTTTACCTTGTCTAAGAGTTTAGAAACCCCTATCGATGCGGTTGTACTTCCCATGCCGACCAGAATCCAAAAACACTCAACCGATAGTCAGCACAATATAAAATATTTCATATTAACTAACAAATACACACCCATATCTATTAATACACTCAAACTCATTCTTGGGTGTACTAACTCTATCTCTAATGAGTTACCCCACAAAGCTAAGGTTATCGCCAAACCAAAACCCTGATACCAACTGTGACGACCCATATTTTAGAGGGCTTAAATTGACAATAATCCACACATGTCTGGCTTAAATAATCCGAAATATAGATAATCAATGGGTTTAATTAAGAAAAAAAGAAACAAAGAAGAAACAAAAGCAGAATCTCGCAGCGGAACGAAAAAATATAATAATAAAACAAACAGTTCATAAGGTTGTTTATAAAATACATTTGATTATGATCTACACAACATCTATCAGAGTTATAAATACATCAGGAATAAAAGAAAGTAATGCAGTAGACAACATGATGCAGAACTAATAATAATAATATACCAAATCTTCGTCTTCGCCCTCTAGAATAAATCTTCAATAAGCTGAAAAACTCAAGGCTGACCCGAGCATAATGAAAAGAAAAAACACTCAAGTCAGGACTAAAATATCCTTATGTAAGTCAAATTGATATCACATATATCATGAGTGTAACAGCATCAAAGATATTTATGAGATTTCACATCTCCTATCCAATGTATAACGTGCTTGCAATAACTTAGGAGATGTTACAAGATTTTTCATCTCTTAAGGATCCGTCAAAATATTCGTATGTAGTAGAATACGCTATATATATAATGTCTAGACTATAAAATAAATATTTTTCTTAGCGTTAAGCTTTACATTAATCCCTCTTAACATATTTAAGCACTGTCGTACAGTTTGCATATAAAACACTAGTTAAACGGCCGGTGGATAGGGATGCGCCGTGGTACAACGATACTAAACCAAAATCATACGGGTATCGTTTAGGGATAAAAGTATGACAAGGCACGTTAGGCAATTCCCAAGGTAGGATACTACCAGTTTACCCTACTCGGTTGGTGGTAACGCATCATAGCCATGATCGCCCACCGCGTCCAACACTCCCATAGTCCGAAGGGTGCGTACCAATCAATCATAATGTAAATGATGATAATATAAAGAATTGCATCCACTCAGGGTAGCTAGTCCACTTGGCTGGTACAACTCCTGTTTTAGTAATTTCAAAGTGGAACAAGTGTCAGGTAATCCATCATCGTTCTCTTTCTTCAAGTCCAGCAAACGACGCCAAATCCAACCACTCCATTCTGAATCATCACTCCACACACGGTTGTCAAAGTTGTTCTGGCATCAACAAAAAGTATGCCCATATTCAACTGTGGTCTCTTTAACAACCAAATATCATTTTGCACACTGGTTGACACTTTTACAATTCGTAAACCGTTCAAACTTGATATCAAAATATCATTTTTGCTTCAAAATCAAATCCATTTCAAAATCATCATATTTACTCAAAATATAATATTTCAATTCAAAATCATTTAGTCTTAACATCTTGATTTCGATTCCAAAATTGTTTCAAATTTCAATATGAGTTATAACTTCATCCGACCCAATTCGAATTTAAATCCATGATTTAAAAATAAACATTCCATACTCGACCAGCTTGAATTTTTGAAAATAGATTAAATGGTTTTAAAATAGTTTAAATAATTAAAATAGTTTAAGTGGTCAAAATAGATAAAATAGTTTGAATGGTTAAAAATAGTTAAAATAGTTTAATATAAAATAGTTTAAATGCTAAAATGGTTTATATAGTAAAATAGTTTGGAAATCAAGATAATATGATATTAAAGAATGTAGATTTAAAACAGTTTATATTAAAGTAATTCATTGGAAAATAGTTTCAAAGTCAAGCTCATATAATTCCAACTTCCCAATTCAAGTCAATTCCGACTTACACTCAATCGATTCAATTTCAATTAAAATTCAAATCAATTTCAACTTCGTTTCCCAATAATTCAATTTCGATTCCAATTTATATCAATTCGATTCCAATTGAAATCATTCAATTCAATTCTTAATTTTAAACCATTTTGATTTACATCGATTCCAAGTTCGATTTCCAAAATATCGATTTAAAACACTTAAGCAAATCTGCCTTCAGTATTCGATTTAAAATCCAATTTTCAAATATAATCCCATTCAGAGCACAATTTTGAAATGTTAATTTATATCATTTCTACTAAGCAATATTCAAAATCCGAATAAAAATCCAATATTTTAAAACAATCCAATTTTCAAATTCCAAATCTTATTTCGATTATAACTTCAAAATATCAACTTCAATTTTTAAGCAATTTTGCTAAACACAATTTAATCCCACGGTTTGGACTCAAGTTCGAAAAAAATTCGATTTCCATAAACTCGATTTTATTTCTTTAGATCCAAATCATTTTAAATAAATTTCAAATCAAAAATTCTAAAATCATTTAATTTAACCAATCCAGTGTCCGTATATAATTTTCTATCCTTTGGCCAAGTGATTGGTCATTTCAATTTAATTTCAGGAATGGATATACGTCATTTCAATCCAAATCATAATATCATAGGTTTATATCATTTCAACATATTTCTTAATTTATTCGAAATAATTCAATTTACAGTTTTATACACTATAAATAATATACAGGGTGGTAACATGATATATATAAATAAATAAACATCCAAACATCCACCAATTTTCATCCATCATAATCAGTCATCCAAACAGACGATATAATTCACAGCAATTTCATATTGTCGATATTAGGCAATTTACTGGCAATTAAATCCCAATTTCAATTTGACTACCAATTTTAATTTTTAACAGTGAATTCAATGAGAATCTAGATGACAATTAAATTTATCAAACAGCGACCAATGAAATTTATATCACTTCATAACACCAAATTGAACTAGCAAAAATATATTCTAGTACGCTGTGAGCATTATAAAACACTCACCTTGAGTTTTCAATTGTAAATCAAATCGAACGACGTTCGATTTGACCTAAAATTTTAACTAGCTGAAAACGACTCTAATTCTGCTCTAGAATGTAATGCTTGATGCCACAATTCCAGCGCCTCTTGTTTCACCCTGTTCCGACCTCATATGTGAGAGATACACATTTTATAAGATTTCATAAATTATAATACATAAAATTTACATTTTCCATTTATTTTTATTAACCTAAAACAGATCTGGTCGCATGTTCTCGCACTCGAGATCCAGGCCGTGTATTTCATCTTCTTCACCGCGATAGGCAACTTTAAACTCGCATAACCCAAAGCACGCGTTAGCTCCTTGATGACCGCACCACCACCTGTCGCCTAGAGGTTGATCAGAGGCCTTCGTTTCGTGCGTCTCCACGTCGTGCACCACCATCCCAAACCATGCGACACTCGGCTGCTCCATGGTCGAGAAATCCATCCACGAACGCATGCCCTTTGCACTAGATTTGTCGTAGATCTGCCCCGCCTTAGACAATTTTGACCGTTGGATTTATAGGTCTCCTTGCCCTATACAATTTTCGTTTAGAAGCCTAGGACAGAAAGTCGATGGATTGCAACATAATAGAGGAGGAAGGCAATCAATTTCGGCCATTAATGAGATGGAGACACGGCTGTATAATACAGCTAGGGTTTACTGTACCAACGAATATATATATGTGCGTACACATTATTTATTATTATTTTCAAAACTTTCCAGACACTAAGTGTGCCGCCTGTCATTTATAATGTTTTACCCCTATTTCGAACATAATGAAACATGTTTCGAGGCTCAATTCGATCGTATGCGGAAGATAACTTTTTGAACCTAATTAAAATATTAAATTTTCAATATTCATTTCCACGCATTTCTATCTCGTACGACCAAACAATAACTCCAAATGCTACCAATTTGAAATCCGATAATAATACACTATTACAGATTCAATGGAACTAGTTTTGTTGAATTCCGAGACTGTGCTTCGGAAGGCTATTTTAATGTCACGATTATAATATAAAATTTCCAATTTCTAATTATTCACTTTTAAACGTTAACAATCTTTATTGTTGTTTAAATAAAATTTACATTAACTTTCGATATCATATTCAATCATATTAAATTCAGAATTCAATTATTCAAGTAATTTACAATATTACATTTAAACAATTCAATTGTTCAATATTCAAAAAAAATTAATATTTGATTTTAAATGAATTTTAGTTATCAATCAATTACTTTATTTACATCCAATGAATTTAACCTTTATTAATTAATCCAACCATTGATTGTAAAAACATTCAATATGTTGCATTACCTTTCAATACTTGTTATTTCTTAAATCTTCGAAATAAGTTTATCTCAAAATTTTATTCAAGTTCATATCCAATAATCCACCCTGCTTTGATCGTCTATGGCATCACTTCCACCAGTATCAACCATGAGAACAAGTGAAAAGATAAGAGAACTAAAATCTCATCATTTTTATGATGATTTTGTTCATTGATTTACCTAGTTTAACCAGTTGGGTAAATTGAATGACTCAAGGGCAAAGCGCGGTTTTATTCTTTCTACTCGAAGCGACATGAAGGTGAGGCTAGATGAAAACAGGAAAGTGAAAATTGGCTGAGTACCAAACACATTTATACCAAGAAACGACCATTCGTCTCCCAGTTAAAATGACCTGTTAGGATTGTCCCTAAAGTCGTCGATACAAGAAGCTCTACTCGTATCCATCCACACACACCAGTCCCCAGCACAACTGCTTTTATCTATTTGCCGTCAATCTTGAGCGCTACCATTCGTATCCATCAGTAGCCCATCGATACGAACGATGCACAGAGACTTGTTCGAGTCATTCAGACCCATCAAAAAATTACCGACACGAAATGAAAACTTTGAATCCATTGCTTTGAAGCCTATAGTAGATCATATCCATCGATACTAAGCATTTAAAAAACGATTTTCTCTGTATCGATGGCAATCGATACAAAATACATATCCCAAATTCTCAAATCGATCCAGAAGAGGATCGATACGATGGGATACTCTAAAATGACCAATAAAGCGTTGTTACAAATTGGATTCCAAATCGATTCAGGAGAGGATCGATACAGAATTTGATATGAAAAAACTGACGACTCGTTAACGTGTGAACGTTAACGGGAGTCAGGTTAGCATACATACATGCATAACGTTGAACTAATATCCATTTTTTAAAATTCATGGAAGTTGAATGCACGCCTGGTGACAATTGCAACAATGAACAACAATTTGCCATCGTTCGATACTTGGTTACAATAGTGCATAGTATAACGGTTGGTAGTCAACAATTCATATTACTGAAGATTGGTCAAGGGTTGTATTTTTCAATTAAAAGACAACAACCGTTCAACAAGTCAGATAGAAATGTTCAGAATGAAGATTGCCACTTTTCAAAGCACGTCCTCACAAGATGTACTTTGGGGAGCAAATGTTATCCCGCCTTTTGGCAAGACCATGATGTTAATCGAAAACCAAAGACAGTCTGTCTCGAAGATCAGTTATACGTAGGTTCGCTATGGATACCGTAAATCTTGTCCGAGTCTGGATCGAGCTACAATCGATGTGGCACGACAAGAAAAGAAATGAAAGCCGACGTTCCAAATTTCGTGTCAATCCGGGTTCGTATGCTCAAGATATGATCGACGCAACTCAAATTTCCACGCTGTTTGTATCCATCAAGCAACCAGGAGAAGACCTCATTCGTATCAATCTATTCAAACCCATCGGGCGCACATAGCTTCGTTCGGTCAGAGGAGAACAAATTCATAACCATAGATAGCGGCGTTCTTTGCATCTATCATCTCCAGCTTGTTCGTATCGATCAACCAACTTCACTTCGTATCCATCAAATCCAAACCAGGCCGCTACTTCGTATCGATACGAATAGAGCAGTTGCAATCGATACGAACAGAGCAGTCGCAAGCCATTGCAAACGAACAGAGCAGTTATGATCGATATGAACAGGGCAAAACTGGGTCGATATGAACGAGGCATATACATAGGAAAGACTCGATCTTCGACACCCCACCTCTATACTCACACTAGCCAAGGACACTACGGGGTAATGCCGTCGACTAGTACGAAGAATAAGGCTGTTGAGGAGCGACCATCTGTGTAATTTCTTTGTGTGAGTACCGATATGCCAGATAAAATATCACTTTCATTTCAAGAGGAAATCCGACATACCGGTACAAACTCAAGGCTACTACACAGTGGCTATGCGGTCTTCGGAAACCAATATAAAAAAAGCATAATACAAAATCAGTCACAGAATATCACAAAAGCGGAAACAGACATGAATAAAACACATAGAAGTGTACATCAAAGTAGTGGTCATGCAAGATCCACTACATCACAAAAGAATAGATACAAGTGCTAGACAAAAGAATATGTATACATCAAGGAATCTCTATCTCGAATGTATAAAAACAAAAACTACTAAACTAGTTTTAGCCAAAAGTCAGATGACTAACCCAGAAAAGAAGTCAGGCAAAAGCACCTGAAATACCTTGGTCTGACCCAAGTATTATTTAAGAAGAAAATAATAAATGGATCAGTCTAGCTATAAATATCAGATGAAATGAGATAGAATAAGAGATATGACAAAAATGTATGATAACAATAATGTCATACTGTGATAAGTATACGTTTAACAACAACAAAAATCATACAATATCTCAAGAATCTCAAACACCAAAAGGAATGTCATATTCTTTATTTTATTCACCAAACCACAGATATTGACAAACACATCAATGCTAATTGCAAAAATTGGTGAAACACAAATTATAGAAATCAGTTAGAAATCCAAAAATCACAAAAGGGAAGGCCTATCACAAATGGAAGCATGATAACTCACCAACACGTATATCACAAACGGGTCGCTATCTCATGGTCGCTAACCATAGAGCCGGTGCAACGATATAGTACAATAAAGGTACGCCTGAGGAACCTAAAACTCGATAAATTCAAAAAATCGACGTACTACAATAACGGTACGCCCGATGGACCTGAAATTCCAATAATTTGGAACAACAATGTAGTAAGACGACGGTATGCTCGATGAACCTGATAAGCGGAACAACGATGTAGTACAATAACGGTACATCCGATGATCTTGATAAGTTGGAACATAGTACAAAAATGGTACATCCGATGATCCTGATAAGCCGGAACAACGACGTAGTACAATAATGGTACATCCGATGAAATGTGCTCCATAAAAGAACATGGGTCGCTAGCCCATAAAAAAATGATGATTCGAAACTCCAAAGAACCCACAGGTCATTAGCCTATGAAAAAAATAAGACGAAACTCGATAAAACGAGGTACAGTCCCCCACGTGGACAAAGAGACATCGCATATAGCTAGTCTAAACTATAAAATGATCACCATTGATCAATAAAAAGTGTGAATTACACTAACCTAGTAAATAAATGAGTTTAGCTTCGTGTCCCATAACCACTAGCTTAATTTAAGTATTTATGAACAAATTGTAGATTTCCACTCGAAAATTGTCATAAGAGTTCATTCGAACAAGTCCAAGAACTAGCCGACAAAGAAAACACAAGCGTTTCATACCAATTGTTTTACTAAGTCGTTTAATTAGATATCTCATACGAATGAGGTTAAGGTTTGTAAATATTAATAGATTAGAAAACGGATCTGAAAACGAGTTCTGTATTAAAAGTAATGTTGAAATCGTTTTTGAAAGAGTTGGAATATTTCCTAGTAGTATAGAAACCTTTGTATTTTAAAGTGACAAATCATATAAAACGATTGTAAAAACAATCAATCACCAAAAATTCACATTTGAAGACGTAATTCAAATCCAGAGAAATCGATACCAAATCCATCAAAATGGATATTCCCTAAAAATCCAGAAAAAGAAGTCAACAAAGTCGATAAAGGTGATAACAACTAATCGAATCATCAAAAATCGATGAACATTGGAAATTTACTCAAAAAAAGGCAAATAGGAAAAACTGAACAGTTTCAGATGTCTAGGGATTCATCTAGACGTGTGGATTTGGGTTGAGGAAATAATCCAGAAAACTTCCAAATGTCTAAATTTTAATGTCTGAAAACTAACTAGAGGTCTGTAGGTTTAGACCAGACGTCTAATCCAAGACTCTGCCTTTTTTATTTTTCTGTCGTCTTATATTTTTTTTCTACAGGGACCATAACCAGACAACTGAAATTACCAACCAGACGTCTGGTTGGTTCAGTTGGGCAGAAATTAGCCTAGGCAAATGATGTCCAAATCGATTCAGAAGCGATCGGACGAGCGACAGAGACTAGGGGTTTATGCCAAGCGACAACCCAGCCTTATAGGCTCTTTGATACACCCCAAACAACATGTCCAACTATGCAAGATAGGATCTTTAAAGATTTTGACTTCAAAACACCAAAATTTGGAAAATTCACCGAATCAATTCAAATCAAAAGAAATTGAACATGAAATAGATGTTATGAATTCATACCTAACAACAATGAAATGTATAGACATAGATGTGAGTTCAAGAACTCACCTTTAAACTTAAAAACAACGAATGAGAAGCTTTAAAACAAACCAAGACCAATTCCTCTTCGATACACCTTTAGAATCTTCAATCTATTATCAAAGGTGAAGTTTCTCCTAAGTTAGGTTATAGGAATTTCTGAAAATTGAAGAGAGAATGAGATGGTGAAGATGAAGAGGATGCTTACATAAGCTTCTCATTGATTTTAAAACTAGAACTTGAATTTCCTAAGATAACTAGGGCTTAGGAATTTTGATTTCCCTTTCTTTCCCCCATTTTTACTTTAACATGAAAGTGTTTGAAAATGAAAATGAATAAAGAGAAGAGGGGGTGGAGTTAGGGTATTATGTTGGGTTAATGGGATGAAACCCAAACCCAAAGCCCGATAGAAAAATAGCAAAATTATAGCCAACTCCAAACATATCAATGTTTATACTTAAAAAGGTAGCAAAGCCATTTTGGACTCAATGGAAGTGGTCTCAAGTTCTAATTCGACTGTTTACAAAAGGTAGCATTTCAGACTTTAATCCGACTAATGATGCTATATTTAAATAAATCATTTAAATATATAATTGTTAAATATGCGGGTTGTTACACGATCGTTTAACATGAAGAGTGGAGTGATTCAAAAAATTAGCGCCACGTCAACTAACACGCATATGCCTAGATCGATACGAATGAAACGATACGAACGACATCGATTTGAATTCAATAGCCTTCGAAAAGTACAAACTTGCATCGATCATAGCTCAAAATCTACAAGTCCAAATGCTACCAAATTTTCAAAGGAGCTTACGTACATCCTAAAGAATGTTCATGATCGATCTTGACTCGATTAGACGAAGTATTGATCGATACGGAGTTCATTCATATCGATCATAGACCGAGTGCAAAGGACATAAGATCGATCACGTAGGCCCACTCACGTGAGAGAGGAGGTCTTTGGAGATCAGGGTGAGATATTTGCAGCCTAAGCCTACAAAATAGCAGCCCAGGACCTATGGAAAAGAGATTTTTGGGCTCTCCGATGTCCAAACTCTGCCGAAACCGTTGTTGTGCTCGAAAATCACTGCTGTACTCGAAATTCACTGTTGTAATTCATTGTTACCAGCAAGCAAAATTTAATAAAGATCAACCATTTCATAATGGACATAGGAAACATGTCAAACCACTCTAAACTTTTGTGTTTCTTTGCTGTTTTTCTAACTATAATTTGGAGTGTTTATTAGATAATCCTCTTTTACATTTATTTTTACCATTTTTGTTTAATAATTACAATAAATTTAATAATTTAAAATAGCTAAAAATACGGGTTGTTACAGATAACCTTTTACACCTTTCGTATAGCCAAGAAAGACCTTTTTGAAAGGTCTAGGCTCAAGCTTATCATTTCCCAGATCATGGAAATAAATCGGACTACCAAACACACGAAAATAACTCAAGTCAATGCTCTTTCCCTTTCACACTTCCTTCGGAATTTTGTTACCAATAGTTAAGCATGAAATTCGATTAGTAACATGCACCGCGGTTGACAAAGCTTTGGCCCAAAATTCCTTAGACAAACCGATGTCAATCTCAAGCATCGAGGTTTCTCAGGTAGAGTGCAGTTCATCATCTCTACAACACCATTCAACTGTGGATCTCTCGGTGTGGTAAAATGCCTCCGAATATCACGATGCTTGTAAAACTTCAAGAATTCTCCAAAAAGATATTTTCTGCCATTGTCGTATCTTAGAACCTTCAAAGACTCACCACTCTCATTCTCAACAGGAGCTTTCCATGCTTTGAACTTTGCAAATGCCTCCGACTTGGTCTTCATTACATACACTCATACTTTTCGATAAAAGTCATCAATAAAAGAAATATAATAGCGAGATCCTCATAAAAAGCTACTGGTCCACAAATATCCGTGTGAACGTACATAAGAACCCTTCTCGAATCATGTTTTCCCGCATCGAATGATATTTTATTTTGCTTCCCCATGACTCATTCCTCGTAAAATTCTAGGTTGTTGAAACTCTCTCCATCGATCATATCTCAATTCTTATCTCTCTTTCGAAGAATATCCAAACTCCTCTCCAACACATGACCTAACCTCAAATGCCATAACCAAGTCGCATCCAAGCCACGAGAACTATCAACTCCTATACAAGTTTCAACTTCAAGCAAATAAACTCTATAAGTCCTAGCACCTTTCATCACCACAAGCGCACCTTTGAAACCCACAAGCTATCACTCTATGTAGTGACCGTACATCCTAAAGAACTAGCTGTCCCAAAGAGATAAGAGTCTTCCGAAGTTTGGGAATATAGCGTATGTTAGTGAACAAACCACTCTGTCAAACATATGAATTTGCATGGAACCAATGCACTTCGACTTACAAATAACACCATTACCCATAACAATAGAATCCTCTTTGTCGATATACGAAGAAAAACAATTCGTATTTGGCGTCATATTATAAGACATCACTGAATTGAGCATCCATTTGCTACCTGAAACATCTGATGCTACTACGATCAAATCATCTACGTCTCCCTTACCAACTTCACTCTCCACCGCTACGGATGAAGATGCTACTTCCTTCTTTGCTTTCTCCTTGTCCGAACACTCATTCTTCTAATGACTTGATTTCTTACAAATAAAGCACTTGCCATTTCTTTCCTTTGACTTTCCTCTCTAACCGGGCTTCCTTGATCTAGGACGCCTCTGGTTCCCTTTCTTCTCATATCTTTCCTTCTCCACACATAAAATGTGATCACTACTAGCACTACTACTTCCATCACCTAACTCCTTCATTTGACCCCTCAACTCCTCACTAAGAAGACCCGTTTTGACATCATCAAGAGTAAATGTGTCCCGACTATAGATCAAACTATTTGAGAAACCTGTATAACCGTCCAGCAACGAACATAACAATATCATCAACTTTTGCTCTTCCTTAATCTTCAAATCTACCGCCTTCATCTTCATTAGCAAATCATTAAAGACATACAAGTGCGCATTTAGCGAAACACCCTCCTTCAACTTATAGATGAAGAACGTTCACAATAAGATCAAACGATTAGTTAGTGACTTTTTCATATACAATTCCTCTAACTTGCACATATACCTTTAGCGGTAGTCTCAACACTAATTTCGGAGATAACATTCTCCGTTATAGAAAATTGAAGTGTACTGAATGCCCACTCTTCAATTTCTTCTCTCTCAACATTCGAGATGTCCGCCGGCAACAAATATGTATCAAACACTACCCGATGCACTCGATTCCGCCTTAGAACCGTTTTCATCTCCCATTGCCACTTTTCAAAATCATTATCGCCACTCCAATTGTAAATAACCAATTATGATCTCGAAGCTACGTGTGATCCACGTACATATGGCGCTACATCACTTGGACTAACGATTGAAGTATTTCTATTAGAACATTGAATTTTGGTGTTTTGATTGTGGCAACTTTATAAGTAAATGTATTGTTTAGATCTAACTAAACTTGCGGGAGAAGATATTGTTTTTTATTCGAGAAATATTTTCTAACAATTTCAAGATCAGATTCCTAATTGAAGCTTCAGCAAAGTATTAAATTTAAGGTCTGAATTTAATAGTAAATATATGTTAAAATCTCTCCGAAGTGGTATATGCACACACACACATAATATAAAGTTCATCAAAACAAGTAAAAAAACTCAAAAAACACTAACTCGGCCGGATGAATGGCATAAGCCAGCCGGCTGGCTGCCGTGCATGTACAAAAATGTGATTGAATATTCAGACAGCTGAATATGATAATTCAGTGGGATGAATTTGATGCTATTTTCACTATTTACTTGCGGTTTTTATTTTTAATCAATTCAGCCAGCTGAGTTGCTCCATTCAGATGGTTGAAATCTTCATAACGGCTAGTATTTCAAAAGACGCTTCATTTTAATAAACAGAAACAACTCTTGATTCAAGAGTTGCTTCTATATCTTTTCATGGCTATCTTTCATGAACGAATATAACTCTTAATCTCTATAAATAGCCTTGAATTCCATTGTTATGATTAATCAATTCTTATTCTTATTTCTAATCTGTCTTGCTATTTGATCTCTAAGGATTCAATGCTTAAAATTGTTCATTCAAGAATACTTCATTGGTGACCCAATAAACTTCCCTCTTTATGAATTACATGATATACCACAAAGAAGAAGATTATAGGAATGATGTACTCTAAAGACTTATCCGTGCTATTAAAAGAACACATTCAGTTAGATAATTTTTTGTATTATTGAAGTCCTATTCTGTTGCTCAGGCGGTTGAAGTCCTATTCTGTTGCTTAGTTGAAGTCCTGTAGGTTGCTCATCCAGTGTAATATTTGTTCCTCTGGGTTAAGTGAGGGTTGATAGTTAAATTCTAAAAGGAGTCTGAGATTGGACGTAGAACAAAAAGTTCAAAACAGTACAAAATCTCTGGTGTCATTTACATTATTACTTAACTTTTACATTTACATTCTGCATAAGTAGATAGTTTATTTAATATTCCATATTGCATGATCCTTACTCACTTTCATTACCTGATTCTGGCATTTCTACAACCACCTACCAACACCAAAGCTCTGATACCAAATGTTACGAGAATTCTAACTCGAGACCACTCAAATCAAAACTCTAAAGCACGGTGGAAAAGGAGATCGTGGTAAGAAGTGCAAAAATAGCCAATCAATATCTCAATCCAATCGAAAACCAATCACAATCATCAAATGAGCAATAGAGAAACAAAGAAATAACGATAAATTAAATCACCACCAATTTATAATGGTTCCACCAACATTTTGTTAGTGTCCATCCACTTTGATAGAGAGCCTTTATTAATATCAATGAAAAGAGTACAAAAGATTGATTACAATGATCAATATTCAAATAAAACAGTTTTGTGGAAAAATTAAAGAAAAAATAGGGTTTTCTCAACCCTAATTAATGGTGGATAAACCTTTAGAGTGTTAGTTTCTTCTTTTTAAATATGAAAAATAGCTTAGAAAGAAGAGTAGAAACGCTAGACAAATTCCCGAAATACCCCTTGAAGCTTCACAAATCTCACAAAACTACCCGAGCCAAAAATAGGGTGAAAGTCGTTAAATATGTCTATCATTATGACTACCATATTATGACAAACGTCTGCCATAAGTTTCAGGAAAGCATTCCCCGAAACCACTGACGTCTATCCCAAAGTGGCAGACATCTGTCCCAAGTCTCGAATTCAAATCCTGCTATCATAGATGTCTGTGATTTATGAAAGACGTCTGTCGCTTGATGCTAACCACAACACTCCACCTTCATCGTCATATCTTCCTCTTTCGAGCTTCGATTTGTGAACCGTCTTCTCGGTAACAAGGTACTTCTGACTATTTCAATTTTTCATACAGTTCGCTAAAATTCAACATTATATTCAACAAATTAAACCACTTCTTATTGGTTGAATTTTTTATGAAACGCATACAACTCAAAAAAGAATATAGAATAATCCAGTAGATTACTTGAGGTTATAAATGAAGCGCTAACTTAAGTAGCACAAGAACATGCCTTGAATTTATTTTTTTGATTGTTAGATCGGTATTTTCCTTTTAATTCTTGAAAAAGAATGCAGTCTTTAACATCATCTGTCTTCGTATTCAAGCTCAGTGCTTAACAGCAGGTAATAAACTTAACTGCAAATTTTATATGCATCAAAACGCAATACAAATCTATAGACTGAGTTATCCACTTCAATACAACTCTCCAGCAATTTTCATCAAGCCCTCATCTCTAATTGTCTTACTTACTTTAGCAGCTTCCTCCCATGAACCATTTTCCAATTGCACGCTTGCGATCATCGCATAAATTCCACATCCATTCGGCTCTAATTCAAGTAATTCCCCCTTGATTTTTTCTCCAATTCCTTCTACATCCTTTTCTCCATGTAATTGGCATGCACTAAGCAGTGTTCTCCAAAAAACCACATCTGCATTTACTGGCATTTCCAATATAAAGTTAAAGGCTTTTCTAAGATCACCCTTTCTCCCGAGAACATCAACCATTGCATTAAAGACTAATCAGTCAAGTTTGGTTTAATTCCATACTCATTAACCATTTCATTAAAATATTGATATCCTTCATTCACTAAACCAGCATGCATACATGCACATAATACTCCAAGAAAAGTAACTTGGTCTGGCTTAACCAAAGATCTTTTCATTTTTGAAAAGAGTGCTAGTGCTTCTTTTGCCAAGCCACGTTGTGCAAATCCTGTTACCTTAGTTGTAAGTCCATACATTTTTCACTAATATTGCATCAAATCAAACACTTTAGAATTAAAAGTTATGTCCCCACATTTGTTATACATATTTACAATTGTTTACAATCCAAACTTGTCAAAACTATCCATACCAGTGATTATCAACAGTGAGAATCAGACAAGAGTACATTAAAGTGGCACAGAAGGTCAACACACTATGCATCATTCTGTGCCAGGTCAACCCAATTCTAAACCACTTCAACATCCAGAAGGTCAACACCTAATGGATCCCATCAGGCTATGTCAATCCTGTTCTGAATCAACTCAGCACTCCCCACAAGTCTTATTTCCTACACAGACTACACTAATTGTAAGCCAATCTCAAACAAGTAATGAAGCAGATAATCAAGGTGGAGATGGAGATGAAACAACTAATACACATCAACAATCAACCAAGGGACATCATATGATAACCAGATCTAGAAGTGGAATATTTAAACCAAAAGTATACATAACAGATGCAAATATTGAAGTGCCAGAAACTTTTGAACCGGCAATCAACAACAACAACTGGGAGAGAGCTATAAATAAAGTGTACAGTGCTCTGATGGGAAATAAAACATGGAGTGTAGTCTCACTGTAACAACCCGATATTTTCAGCCATTCGCATCCGCACATGTCGGACTTGAATTGCTCAAAATACCGCGTTGTAAATAAATTTGGAGCAAATAAAATACAATCACAGAATCACAGACACATAAATATCAGAATAACTCGCAGCGGAAATAAAAATACCATAGTAGTTCATGAAGCTACTATAACAAACTCTCAAAACATAATACATAATATTAGTCTGAAAACATATACAATAGAATCACAAATACATAGAAGTTATAAATACCAGAGCTGAAATGGAACAACTGAAACTGAAAGGAAATAGATAACTAGACAAGCAAAATCTCCAGCGATTCCTAGCTCTAGAAAAGAAATCCAAAGCTAAACTGCAAATACTCAGGCTGACCCGAGCGTAAAGTAAAACATAAAACACTCGAGTCAGGACAATATATACTTATATAATGTAAACCAACTCAAGTGAACTGTAGTACAAATGCACAATAACTTAAAGGATGCTTGGGATCGCCGATCCTTTAAGAATCAGTTAAACTATAAATTAAATACATCCCGTGGTTAAAATTTCAAAATGGTACTTTATACTTCAAAATCAAATATCATTTCAAAATTCAGTATCATTCAAAATCCATTTCAAAATATCAAAAATATAATATCTTCCAAACCACATTCATTTTTATTTAATTTAAATACCATTACAAAACACATTTCAAAATAGTTTATATTTCAAAACAAATTATTTCATTTTAAATCATAAAATGAAATTATTATATTTAATAATTAAATTATTAAATTTACAATATTTTAGTCTTTCAAAATTCATTTATCCACTTAATTTGTTAAAACAGATGAAAATTCAACTTTCGCAGCATTTAGAAATTGCTACAGAAAGTTACATTCAAAACAGTTCAATTTAACAAAAGATAGCATTAAAAAAATGTTGTGATATGGTTACATTAGTTTCAAATAAAACTTAGTTAAATTCAACAATTATAACATTTACAAAAATGTTATGATAGCCTTTAATTAAACTTAGCCATTTGGTTTATTATTATCAACTACAGCATTTACAAATGCTGTGTTATCATTTACATTAGAATTAATAGCATTTCTGAAATGCAGTTAATTAACTTATATTCAGTATAATTTCACAAATAATTATATTTTTATTTAAATCATTTTTAACTTATAAAATCTTATAATTTCACTTTTAAAACAATCATTCAAATACCCTTATATTCATGATTTTATAAAGTTAAATCTCCATTCAAAAATCAAAATTTAATAATAATTCACTTATTAAATTCCAACATAAAATTTCAAATTCATTAAATTAAATTTAACTTCACACTTAAGTTTAAAATTTTCAAATATAACTTAATTTCATTTTTATTTACTT
This sequence comes from Allium cepa, assembly GCA_030765085.1. Classification (NCBI taxonomy): domain Eukaryota; kingdom Viridiplantae; phylum Streptophyta; class Magnoliopsida; order Asparagales; family Amaryllidaceae; genus Allium; species Allium cepa. The sequence continues at coordinate 205,706,934 of CM060941.1, read as the reverse complement.
AACTTAAAATTCACTTTTAAGCCAAATTCACAAATTTCCAAATTTTTGTTATATTTCAAAATTTCAACTTAAATATTCATTCATTTCACATTTTAACTTTATTCAAAAATCATTAATATATTATAAAAATCATTTTAATTCATTTAATTCAAAATATCATAAATTTATCATATTTTAATATTTAATTTAAATTCCATTTATCACCAAATTATAATTTCCAAAATAACTTACATTTCGGATTTCCTAACTTAACCATTTATTTATTTCACTTATAAATTTTCAGAAAATCAATAATGCTTTAAAAAATTCATTTTTAATCAAATTTAAATCAAAATATTATAATATTTACATTTATAAAATAATTTAAATTTTTTAGAAAAACATATTTTAACAACGGGTCTGTATTTCATTTTCTAGCCTAGGTAAAGTGATACGGGTAGTATATCATTTCAACCCGTAATTTACAAAGAAAACCCGGGTTTGATCATTTCAAACCCGCAATCCCAAGTAAAAGAAAATAATTGAAAATCATTCAGGCCTATCATTTCAGCCCATAATGATTTTCTCCTATTCTAAAGTCCGTTCGGGTATGTATCATTTCAACCCATAGTGATTCTAGTCTACAGGGAACTTGCAGTGTGATAAACTGATGAAAGTAACATAATAGCATGAAATAACAGTAACATATGATATAACAGGTGTAAATATAGGTGTGAACATCATATGAATATAATATAGCAGTTATAACAGGATGATATGCATTTACAGATTCAGGTGATGTCAGTTTATCACTATATAAGTACATATTAGTCTGGTGAGATTTACTCACCTGTTTAAGCTGGAGATGACAACCAAAACACACGACAAGGAATCTTCGAAGGCACGACAACATGAATAAGATTTGAGATCGGGAGAGCCAAATATTAATTTCCTTAAATATATCAAACAAAACAAATACAAACATGAATTACAAACCAAGATATTACAAAACAATGCTAGGAATAACTACACAATTCAAAGCTAGAACTTTTGCACTTGCATTCAACCTTATATGCTTCAGTTATGGACTGGAAAGGCACTGTTATGGGATGGTTTTGAATCAGTTTTGGATCAGGTTTGGGTTCAATAGGGTCGGCCATAACATGGATATGAAGGAGATGAAGTGTATAGGCATGTATAACTCAAATCAAGGTAACCAAAGTAGAATTTCTGTGCATAAATGGTTCGGCCCAAAGCATACATAGGCATGGCCAGGCCTGGTAGGGTCATGTACTGATGCGGCAGGGGTCTCAGGTCTGCAAGTGGATGGTGGTGATGATGCAAAGGTCGGCCAAGGTGATGTGGTGGAGTGGTGAAGGTAAAGGAGCTTGGCAATGCATGTTTAGGTGGAGTTTGCTAAAATATTTGGTGGATCTACATCATGGATGGCCACGGCTATGGATGGACAGTGGGCTGGAGGGGATGGCAGCTGGTTGTGGTGGTGTTGGAGGTGGCTATGGTGGTGGAGGAGCAAGGGCTGAGCTACAAAGGTGAAGACAAGTGCAAAGAGATAAGGAAAACAAGAAGAATAAGCGAAAAAGAAGAAGACCTTTACCAAACTTTTGCTTCAGGAGTTCATGGCCGAAAATTTTGGATGAGAAACTTTTATTTTCGTGAAAAATGAAGAGAGAAGTGGCTGAAGCAATCAGAAAAGAATCGGCCAAAATAATGATGCATTGATTGAAAATAAAACGGCGGAATACAAAAGGACTTAGGCAAATAAATGGTCTCAAACTCTTCATATTTCCATAATTCCTTTTGCAATTTTTTAATAACTAAAAAATGCATATAAATTCAGATAAAACACGAAAATTTATTAAATAAACAAAAATATATAAATAAATATTAATTATATATAATTAAATTAAGAAAATAGCAAAGAAAATGTAAACTAGGCTAGAAAATTTGAAAATAAATGAAATGAACTTTGGAAAAATTTTGTGTACTTGAAATTTTTTTATAAATAAAAATAAAGACACAAAAATAAAATGCATGCATAAAAATAAATAACTAAATTTTAATTAAATATAATTTAAATGAAGAAAATAGCAAAAAATGGAAACTAGCCTTTAAAAATAGAAAATATATGCAATAAATTTTGGAAAAATTATATTATCACTTTAAAAATATCAAAAAAACAAAAATATACATAAAATAACATATTAACACATATTAAAGTAAAATATAACAAAGAAAATATGATTTATCTAATCTAAAATAGACAAAATTGCAAAATAAAACAAATTATACTCAAAATTGAAATGTGCATAACTTTCACAGTTTAAGTCCGTTTTCAACGAAACAAAAAGCAGTATTCAAGTTGTTAAATATATTTTCACAATAAAAGATAAAATTTAGGAGTTTAAATATTTAAATTTGAAATTTTAAAGTCAAAGTTTGACCAGTTTGAACAGAAATTCATCTTTCAGTAAAATTTCCAATTTATACCTGTTTGAAATTATAATTCACATAATAATCAATACTTATATTTAAAAATGAAATGTTTGAAATGAAACAAGTTTTAAAAAAGTTCAAAATGAAATAAAGTCAAAATTAAAATATACATAAAAATCTAGGGTTGTTACACTCTCCCCCACTCAAATCTTTTCGTCCTCGAAAAGGAAGGAAGTGGAGAAACAACAAGAAAGAGCAATAGGTTGGAATGCATCACCGAAAGAAGGTAGGGAAAAAAAGATAGCTAGGAGGTAAAGCAGGTTGAAAGACAAGGATGAACCATTATTTGAACCATTATACATTTCAATTAATTTTTTTTTTAGTATGATGAATAGTCATTTGATTCAAATCTGATGGTTCAAAGTAAACAGTATTTAAAACATTTTAAATTTTTAGAAGGGAAAATAACTGTTCAAAATATTCTTTATATAATAATTTATCAAAATACTTTTATAACTCGATGTCCTAACAAGTTTACTTTCGTTCCTGCAGACTCTGGCCATACGTTGATCAGACGCGAAGCTAGAATTCTCTAGGTACTTGGTAGACTTGTTTCAACACCCAGTGAAAATACTGGAAAACTCTTAAAAAAAACAGATATGGAAAGTACAATCCAAACAAATCAACCAAACCAAAACAGTTGTCTAACCATGGATCGCAGATACACAATGGTTACGCCTGGATCCCCCAGGAAACAATCCGTATCCGTAAGCTTTCTCAGCCCTGTGAGTTACGCCATGATGACGAGTAGAATGCAGGATACACAATGGTTATGCCTGGATCCCCCAGGAAACAATCCGTACCCCCAGGCCAGCTCAGCCAGGCATTTGCGCTACTAATGCGACCTACATAGAGTGCAGGATACACAATGGTTACGCCTGGATCCCACAGGAAACAATCCGTACCCCCAGGCCAGCTCAGCCAGGAATTTGCGCTACTAATGCGACCTACATAGAGTGCAGGATACACAATGGTTAGCCTGGATCCCCCAGGAAACAATCCGTACCCCCAGGCCAGCTCAGCCAGGCAGTTGCGCTATGTAGTCGCGATCATAAGACCACGGGGATCGCCGTGGAATTCGATGGACACTCGAGTATCATATCCGGAAAACCCAAATCAAAGAGAGAGAATAATATCGATAGAATGAATCCACAGTGTGGCCACAAAGCGGATATCAAGCAGAAGGCACTTTCCATATCTTTACTTTGAAAATATGTATCATATAGTACCTTTCAAAATCACTTTCAAATATCATACTTATATAAAGTCCAATATATATAAGATTTCATTTCAAATCAAATACTTTCAAAAATAATAGTATATCAAATCACATTTATATAAATTTCGATTATATAAGATTTCATTTTTCAAAATTGAGTACCTTTTCAAATCAACAGTTCTCAAATCAATAGTTTTCAAATCAACTGCATACTTACACAAATCAATTTTTATATAAGTTCGATAACTCCCAAATCAAAGTATTTAAATAAACAAGGTTCTCAATTTCAAACCATTTCAATATCAATTCAGCTTCAAAATCATATATGATTTCACCAGATCATTTCTTCCAAATTACATAAATTTAGTTTTAAAGTTTCTTAAACAATAGATTTAGAAAATAATCCAAATTTCCAAATCAACAAAATTTAGGTCAAATAAATTCATTTCCATTTCAAACATGTATTCACTTCAAAAATCATAATACTTTCAAAGTTATAAATCTTTCGAAACCAAATACTTGAAATCATTTCACTTTGAAAATCATAACATTTTGAAATCATACATTTGAAATCATAAAACATGCCCTTAATTCTGTACATTTCAATTTTTTTCTTCAATTAAACCAAAATCTAAAATTTCCAATTTTAATTCAATTCAAACCATCAGTTTCAATTTAGTTTTCCAACAAAACCATTTCAAATATTATCAATTTCAAATACAGATTTGATTTACAAAATAAACTATTAAATCTCAAATATGTTTCAAGGCTTAAATATACCATATTTCAAAACTAAATTTCATAATTTCATATATCTCAAATTTTACTTCATTATTACTTAGTGTTGAAATATATTTATTTCATAAATCCATTATTTTTAAATAAACTCAAATTACAGGTAAACCAAATATCCTTTCATACTAATATAAGCTTCAATTATTGATTTATCAAAATCAATGGTTTTCAAAATCATTTCATACTTACATAGAGTTTATCTTATATAAGGATCAAAATTTTCAAAAAAATAAATTTCGCTGCATGAAAAGCCATATGGGATTGAACATCTTTTCTTACTAAAAGATTTTTAATTAAGAATAGTTTTGTATATAAAATAGTTTTTATGAAAAATAGAATAAAACAGTTAGTTTAAGAAAAAGAAAAAATAGTTTTGAAAAATGGTTTTAAATTTGATAGTGGTTTTTCATAAAAGGAAAATTCCAATTAAATTAAAAAGATATCCAACCCAACAACTTTCAATTTCAGCGTCAAGTATACCAATGATATTAGGATATAAGATGTACATATGTCATCATTTCGCAACATTACATTCGATTGCTCGCTCGATCACACAAGTTCGCTTTCGAACTAGTATTGTCCATTCGACTTCCCTAATGCGGACTTCGATATGGTTTCTCGACTAGAAGCCATCAGTCTCCTTGCATAGCCATATATTATGATAGAGAATTCTAAAATCAAGCCCAAAATCCATATCAAATGTTCGCCATCAAGACTCAAATGAAAAATCCTAACACGAAATGGTGTAATTCACCTCGAACTTGTGTACTCAAACTTGGATCAAATTAATTATGCGAATAAAACAACATACGTACAACTTATGTATCTATTCCAACTTGTTAAATAAATAGTTTCATAAAGATGTTACTAAGTTAAAACATTTAAAACCAAATTTTTCTCAAACATTTGAAGACTAATTTTTTTTATCTAAAACATGTCAAAACTAAATTTCATATTAGTATAATTCAAAATAATCTTATTTATTTACTTAACAAAACAGTTTTAACTTATACAAATCATATTATTTCATACTTGAAACATACCAACTAAATTTATATAATTTAGCAAATACTTTATACTTTTCAAAATTACTTAGCTTTGAAAAGTTAACGTTGATTTGGAAGTGCTCGAACTTTCAAAATAGTCGAAGAAATCATATTTTCAATCCAAGAGTTGGAAGTCAACAACAAATCAGTAAACCAACTTCAAAAGATAGGGTCATACCAAAACAAATCTGAATCTCGAGAACTAAATGCCGGCTTACTTTAAATCAATTCAAATACACACACACACACACACACACACACACACACAGATCTATCTTTCGAATATCGAACCATACTTCGAAATCTGAAATCAAAATTGGTTTCACGAAATCACTCGCATAGAAAAGCTACTAGAGTGGCCTCTCCCTCACTCAGAAACTCAAAAATCAATATCGATGATGCATGCATTCATCACCGAAATTATTTTCCAGCGACATAAGTGAGTTCTGGACTTCAATTAACTTTGAAAAACTTCTTTGAAATTCCTTCGAAATCATTGAATTTCATTCGAATACATTTGAAACATTTCTTATTTGAAAAAAATATCTTTAAATCATATTATTATTATATATTTTCCAAAATCTTAATACCGATTTCAAAACACCGGAGTTCGATTCCTCGAAATTCAAATTCAAAACCCTTCAGTTATAAATCATTTTTGTATAAATCAAGTTTCTTATAAATTTCAAAATTTCAAATCCTTTCAAAGCTTTAAATTTTCATTTTAAAAGGTATGTAATCCTTATCGAAAACATTTCACTCTTTATATACAAAATATGGTCATCCTTAATAATTTCGATGTATGCACAATTTCAAAATACAACCAAACACAATTTTTCCAAAGGATGATTTAAGGAAGGATTTCAAACAAACAAAGGTTCAAAATTAGAGGAACTCTAATCAAATAGAATTCTAGTTCGAAGATAAACTCAAACGAAGATGAGATAACTTAATTACCAAATAGAGGATAGATAAGCCTATATAAATCGCGGGCGACCTTACCCGGTCAACCGAGACTTTAGGAATATAATCAATACGGAAATCTAAGGCAAATCGACCTTCGTTCGCCAGAGATAGAATCCGGGTAGAGCAGGAGATAGATAGCATCGACATCCTAGGATATAGAAATCTCCAGTGAATCAAAGCAATTGTAAAGGAGTTTCACTTTACAAATCATTCAACGATTTACAGAATCACTGCCCTTTAGAGAGGTCATTCCAAAGTAAAGTTACAGAATGCTCCAAATCAAAATGAAAAATGGGGAAAGCAAGACTGGATTCCAGAACAAGTGGGAGCGTTCCAAAGTTCAAGAAATCCTAATCGATAAGAATCCTAACCGAGAGATTTCAAACAAGGTAGATATAGAAGGAAAGAAGCTTAGAAAATCTTGGTTTCAAAATAAGAACATTTTTATACCAAAATAATCTTTGAAAATCCTTAAAAATCATTGGGAAATCATTTTATACTTCGAAAATACGTTCTCTCACAAAGAAAGGATTCTGAGATTGATTTCACTCATTCTAGGGTATGTCTACCTTATCTCTAATGAGTTTTTGCTCCGCAAGCTAAGATTTGCCAAAAAACCAAAGCTCTGATACCAACTGTAACAACCCGATATTTTCAGCCATTCGCATCCGCACATGTCGGACTTGAATTGCTCAAAATACCGCGTTGTAAATAAATTTGGAGCAAATAAAATACAATCACAGAATCACAGACACATAAATATCAGAATAACTCGGAGCGGAAATAAAAATACCATAGTAGTTCATGAAGCTATTATAACAAACTCTCAAAACATAACACATAATATTAGTCTGAAAACATATACAATAGAATCACAAATACATAGAAGTTATAAATACCAGAGCTGAAATGGAACAACTGAAACTGAAAGGAAATAGATAACTAGACAAGCAAAATCTCCAGCGATTCCAAGCTCCAGAAAAGAAATCCAAAGCTAAGCTGCAAATACTCAGGCTGACCCGAGCGTAAAGTAAAACATAAAACACTCGAGTCAGGACAATATATACTTATATAATGTAAACCAACTCAAGTGAACTGTAGTAGAAATGCACAATAACTTAAAGGATGCTTGGGATCGCCCATCCTTTAAGAATCAGTTAAACTATAAATTAAATACATCCCGTGGTTAAAATTTCAAAATGGTATTTTATACTTCAAAATCAAATATCATTTCAAAATTCAATATCATTCAAAATCCATTTCAAAATATCAAAAATATAATATCTTCCAAACCACATTCATTTTTATTTAATTTAAATACCATTACAAAACACATTTCAAAATAGTTTATATTTCAAAACAAATTACTTCATTTTAAATCATAAAATGAAATTATTATATTTAATAATTAAATTATTAAATTTACAAAATTTTAGTCTTTCAAAATTCATTTATCCACTTAATTTGTTAAAACAGATGAAAATTCAACTTTCGCAGCATTTAGAAATTGCTACAGAAAGTTACATTCAAAGCAGTTCAATTTAACAAAAGATAGCATAAAAAAAATGTTGTGATATGGTTACATTAGTTTCAAATAAAACTTAGTTAAATTCAAAAATTATAACATTTACAAAAATGTTATGATAGCCTTTAATTAAACTTAGCCATTTGGTTTATTATTATCAACTACAGCATTTACAAATGTTGTGTTATCATTTACATTAGAATTAATAGCATTTCTGAAATGCAGTTAATTAACTTATATTCAGTATAATTTCACAAATAATTATATTTTTATTTAAATCATTTTTAACTTATAAAATCTTATAATTTCACTTTTAAAACAATCATTCAAATACACTTATATTCATGATTTTATAAAGTTAAATCTCCATTCAAAAATCAAAATTTAATAATAATTCACTTATTAAATTCCAACATAAAATTTCAAATTCATTAAATTAAATTTAACTTAACACTTAAGTTTAAAATTTTCAAATATAACTTAATTTCATTTTTATTTACTTAACTTAAAATTCACTTTTAAGCCAAATTCACAAATTTCCAAATTTTTGTTATATTTCAAAATTTCAACTTAAATATTCATTCATTTCACATTTCTAACTTTATTCAAAAATCATTAATATATTATAAAAATCATTTTAATTCATTTAATTCAAAATATCATAAATTTATCATATTTTAATATTTAATTTAAATTCCATTTATCACCAAATTATAATTTCCAAAATAACTTACATTTCAGATTTCCTAACTTAACCATTTATTTATTTCACTTATAAATTTTCAGAAAATCAATAATGCTTTAAAAAATTCATTTTTAATCAAAATATTATAATATTTACATTTCTAAAATAATTTAAAATTTTTAGAAAAACATATTTTAACAACGGGTCTGTATTTCATTTTCTAGCCTAGGTAAAGTGATACGGGTAGTATATCATTTCAACCCGTAATTTACAAAGAAAACCCGAGTTTGATCATTTCAAACCCGCAATCCCAAGTAAAAGAAAATAATTGAAAATCATTCAGGCCTATCATTTCAGCCCATAATGATTTTCTCCTATTCTAAAGTCCGTTCGGGTATGTATCATTTCAACCCATAGTGATTCTAGTCTATAGGGAACTTGCAGTGTGATAAACTGATGAAAGTAACATAATAGCATGAAATAACAGTAACATATGATATAACAGGTGTAAATATAGGTGTGAACATCATATGAATATAATATAGCAGTTATAACAGGATGATATGCATTTATAGATTAAGGTGATGTCAGTTTATCACTATATAAGTACATATTAGTCTGGTGAGATTTACTCACCTGTTTAAGCTGGAGATGACAACCAAAACACACGATAAGGAATCTTCGAAGGCACGACAACATGAATAAGATTTGAGATCGGGAGAGCCAAATATTAATTTCCTTAATATATCAAACAAAACAAATACAAACATGAATTACAAACCAAGATATTACAAAACAATGCTAGGAATAACTACACAATTCAAAGCTAGAACTTTTGCACTTGCATTCAACCTTGTATGCTTCAGCTATGGACTGGAAAGGCACTGTTATGGGATGGTTTTGAATCAGGTTTGGATCAGGTTTGGGTTCAATAGGGTCGGCCATAACATGGATATGAAGGAGATGAAGTGTATAGGCATGTATAACTCAAATCAAGGTAACCAAAGTAGAATTTCTGTGCATAAATGGTTCGGCCCTAAGCATACATAGGCATGGCCAGGCCTGGTAGGGTCATGTACTGATGCGGCAGGGGTCTCAGGTCAGCAAGTGGCTGGTGGTGATGATGCAAAGGTCGGCCAAGGTGATGTGGTGGAGTGGTGAAGGTAAAGGAGCTTGGCAATGCATGTTTAGGTGGAGTTTGCTCAAATATTTGGTGGATCTACATCATGGATGGCCACGGCTATGGATGGACAGTGGGCTGGAGGGGATGGAAGCTGGTTGTGGTGGTGGTGGAGGTGGCTATGGTGGTGGAGGAGCAAGGGCTGAGCTACAAAGGTGAAGACAAGTGCAAAGAGATAAGGAAAACAAGAAGAATAAACGAAAAAGAAGAAGAACTTTACCAAACTTTTGCTTCAGGAGTTCATGGCCGAAAATTTTGGATGAGAAACTTTTATTTTCGTGAAAAATGAAGAGAGAAGTGGCTGAAGCAATCAGAAAAGAATCGGCCAAAATAATGATGCATTGATTGAAAATAAAACGGCGGAATACAAAAGGACTTAGGCAAATAAATGGTCTCAAACTCTTCATATTTCCATAATTCCTTTTGCAATTTTTTAATAAATGAAAAATGTGCATATAAATTCAGATAAAACACGAAAATTTATTAAATAAACAAAAATATATAAATAAATATTAATTATATATAATTAAATTAAGAAAATAGCAAAGAAAATGTAAACTAGGCTAGAAAATTTGAAAATAAATGAAATGAACTTTGGAAAAATTTTGTGTACTTGAAATTTTTTTATAAATAAAAATAAAGACACAAAAATAAAATGCATGCATAAAAATAAATAACTAAATTTTAATTAAATATAATTTAAATGAAGAAAATAGCAAAAAAAATGGAAACTGGCCTTTAAAAATAGAAAATATATGCAATAAATTTTGGAAAAATTATATTATCACTTTAAAAATATCAAAAAACAAAAATATACATAAAATAACATATTAACACATATTAAAGTAAAGTATAACAAAGAAAATATGATTTATCTAATCTAAAATAGACAAAATTGCAAAATAAAACAAATTATACTCAAAATTGAAATGTGCATAACTTTCACAGTTTAAGTCCGTTTTCAACGAAACAAAAAGCAGTATTCAAGTTGTTAAATATATTTTCACAATAAAAGATAAAATTTAGGAGTTTAAATATTTAAATTTGAAATTTAAAAGTCAAAGTTTGACCAGTTTGAACAGAAATTCATCTTTCAGTAAAATATCCAATTTATACCTGTTTGAAATTATAATTCACATAATAATCAATACTTATATTTAAAAATGAAATGTTTGAAATGAAACAAGTTTTAAAAAAATTCAAAATGAAATAAAGTCAAAATTAAAATATACATAAAAATCTAGGGTTGTTACACTCACCACCTAAAGACAAGAACATAATTAGGTGCAAATGGATATATAAAATCAAAAGAAATTCAGATGGCACCATTCAAAAATATAAGGCAAGACTGGTTGCTAAAGGCTACACCCAACCACATGGTTTCGATTCTAAAGAAACTTTCTCTCCAGTGATTAAACCAACAACAATAAGAGTCATTCTAACAATTGCCTTATACAAAGGTTGGGACATCAGACAACTAGACATGAACAATGCATTTCTAAATGGTGAACTTTAGTAAGAGGTGTACATGGAACAATCATGGGGATTCAAACAATCAGGTAAAGATAATAAAGTCTTCAAACTGCACAAAACCATATATGGCTTAAACAGGCACCCAGGGTGTGGTTCGACAAACTAAAATTAACTCTCATCGGTTTGGGTTATCAATCAGCAAAATCTGGCACTTCACTATTCATTAAGTATAATAAAGATACTATAACTTATATTTCAATATATTTGGATGACTTCTTAATAAAAGGAAGCAGTGCAGAAGAAATTAATTAGGTGGTGCAACAATTAACAAGCAATTCTCAATAAAAGATCTAGGTGCACCCAAGTACTTTCTTTGAATCGAAATCAACAGAGTGTCAAAGTCAGAATTACATCTTTGTCATAAAAAGTACATTAGAGATATACTGTTCAAGGCAAAGATGCATCAAGCCAAATCGCTACCAACTCCTATGACTGTAACCTACATTTATACAAGCATAAAGGAGAAGCTATACAAAACGAAAAGGAATACATAAGTATTGTAGGGGCACTTCAATATGCAACCATAACCTGACCAGACATAGCTTTCGGTGTCAATAAAGTTTGTCAGTTCATGCATCAACCTCTAAATGAGCATTAGAAAGCTGTTAAAATAATATTAAGGTATCTAAACGGAACAATAAACTATGGGCTTATACTAATAACGAGCAAAGATATTACCATCACTGGATTTTGCCGACGCTGATTGGGCCTCAGATCCAAATAATCGGAAATCAACTACAGGATGCTGCATATTTCTGGATGAATGTCCAGTATCATGGTGTTCACGAAAACAGCCCACAATCTCCAGATCTAGTACTGAATCGGTGTACAGAAGCCTCACAAGTACAACTGCAGAAGTGATCTGGCTAGAATCACCGCTAGGAGACTTGAAAATCAACACTGGCAAATCAACCATCTGGTGTGATTAGTTAAGCACGGTTTCTCTGGTAGCTAACCCAATATTGCACTCAAGGACAAACATATGGAGCTCGATTTTATTTCATCCGAGAGTGAGTGAATGTGCGAAAGCTCAACATAAGCCATATTCCAACCTTCTATTAGGCGGACATATTCACTAAATCACTGTCATCAAAGAATTTTTAGTCGATAGAGAGCTGATTTAAAACCCGAAAGCTTTGGAGTGAATTTGGGAAAAAGAAGGAAACCTTAGATAAAATTGAGGGAGATAAATAATGTAAACGGGTTCGGAGACCAAGTCAATATATCGATTATCATAGAGGGGCAATACTATAATTATACTTTAGCCAGCTATTTACATTATTCGTTCTCCACTTGTACCATATAAATAGAAAGCAGACTTAATGTATCAATCATCAAGATTTATATGAGATAGAACTAAGTTTTACATTTTACATCTTTCTCCTCTATAACTATTTGTATCAGTTCAATTCAAAAACTAAGTTAAAACTTAAGTCAACCCAAATGAATTGACATACTCTTTTGTCATAAAGTCGTGTGCTTGCGTGCATTCCTTCAAATTTGGTATTCAGCTTCAATATGATGTTATAAAGTATGGATTTGGTTTCATAGTATATATCAACAGCACCATGATGTTGTTGTACGGCAACTATAAGAAGATTATTAATGTAAATAAACTACCCGATTAAATGCCTAAAAGAATGATTGTTTATCGAAATACTGTTTTGACAGCGTATGTCAATGAGTTGCTACATGAAAACGCCATTTCTATTTTTAAAAGGATGAGACTGGATGGGTTTAAGCCCAACTAGACCACTTTTGTTCTTTTGCTTTCTATTTGTATTGATCTTGGAAACTTGAGGTTTGGTAAATGGATTCACAGCCAACTTTCTGCAAAAGGAATTATTCTTAATGTGCAACTTGGTACGTCTTTGTTTGAGGTTTTCATATTTGGATTTGCAAATGGAAAATGTTCTCATTGAACACCACATGTCTTGAGATGAATAACATTCCATTGCTGTCTAAACATTTGTAGCCCTTCTGATTTGACGCATATCCTAGGAAGGTGCATGTAGTTGACCTAAAATTCAGCTTATGTGCGTTATATGGCCTTAGATGAGGAAAACATAGGCATTCAAAGGTCCTTAAATCTTTATAGTTTGGCCTTACACCATATAGTACTTTATTAGGCATTTTACTTGCAACACTTTAGTTGGTAGTCTATTGATTAAGTAAACACTAGTTGTAAATGCATCTGGCCAAAATTTTAGTGGCAGTGAAGATTGTGTAAGTAGTGTAAGGTCAGTTTCTACAATATGTCTACGTTTTCTTTCAACTAGACCATTTTATTCAGAGGTGTATGGACAAGTTACTCTATGTTGTATCCCCTTTTCTTGAAAAATTATTTGAGTGATTTGAGTGATTTAAGTGGCTTAAATTCAGTACCTCCATCAGTTTGGAAGGCCTTTACCTGTTGATTCATTAGTCTTTCTGCTTGACTGATGAAATGAATAACTACATCACAAGTTTCTGATTTTGATTTCAGAAAATATATCCATGTATATCTAGAGTGTGCATCTATAAATGAAATGTAGCATTTAAACCCATAGTCTGAGTTGATGGGTGCTGGCTTCCACAAGTCAGTTGCAACAAGTTGCAGTGGCCTGGAGGACTCAATTTGTAATTGGTGAATGGGAGTTTGTAACTTTTTCCCATTTGACAGAAAGTACAAGTATAATTATCTGCTATATTCTCAACAGAAATTTTATTATCACACGGTATTTGTTTTACAACTTTTACATTAGGATGACCCAATTTGTAATGCCATGCATCAAAAGAATTATTGGTTAATTCAGATGATCTTGGTTCAGCTATGTTGCACTCCTTTCTTAAATTCCTTGTTTGTTTAACATGAGATAGACTGAATCTATGTGTCCTTGTGTGTATCACCATGCAATAAGATTTGTTTTGTTTAAATGTACCTAACGAAAAAATCATTAGGATAAAGCTCAATAAATACATCATTGTCTTGTGCAAACTAAGATATAATAATTAGATTCTTTTTAATTTTAGGGACCCTAAATAGATTATTAAGATATAAAATTCTATGACTTTTAATCTGTGCTTGCCTTGTGTGTAATAATAATGCATGTGCCATTACCCATACTAATTGAATGCGTACCTTGATACTCTTTATTGTCTAAATTCAAATTTTGCAAATTGTTTATGACATGATATGTAGCACCTACATCTGGAAACCAGTTTTCATTTTGCAAATCTTCAACTCTGGTTGTGTCCAGTAGGTTGATGTTGCGCGACTTTGATTCATTACTACCACTTCTTGGCTCTTGTTGCATGCTTGCTAGATTTGCATTCATGTTTTGACTCACTTGATTACTGGTACCTTGAGAACCATTATAGTTTGAGTTGAACCTGAAATAACATTTTATGGCAGTGTGCCCTAGCTTCTTATGTATTTAACATTTGGGTCGATTGTCGTTCCACCTGCCACCCCTTCCTCTGAACCTGCCTGATTGGTTTCTTATAGAATATTGTATTCCAATTTCACCCTTATTATTAAAGTTCCTTTCTTGATTTTTGTATCTTGAGTTTGCTGCATAATTTACAGATATATATGTTTCTTGTTATCTTTTATGTTCTATTCTGCCGTCATGATCAAGTAGGGTGGCTTAAACATATTATAGTGTAGGTGTGTGGTCTCTCTTGAGGAGATGACTGCAATGACAGCTTCATATTCTTTACCTAAGCCATTCACGACGCTTAAGATATGCTCTGTCTGTGATACTTTATGACCTGCAGCTTCAAGTAGATCATAACATGTCTTCATTTTTGTGAGATATTCTCTCATCGACAGATTGACTTTTCTTTGATTTTGCATTAGTATTTTATAGTGCATTACTTTAGTAGATAATTGATAACTGAAAATGTGTTCAATTGTGAACCAAATTTCTCTTGCAGTTTTATACCCTACAAGCTGAGATAGAAGGTTAACATTTATTGGTGATAACACCCAGGCACTTAACAAACTACCATGCCTTGTATAGATGTTATATTCTTTGTTCTTGACCATTTTGCCATCACTATCTGCAGTGTATTCTTCTAGGATGATGGGTGTTTTAGGAATGAAATCTTCCAGTCCATAGCCTCTGATAGCTGTCTGGACTTGGAATTTCCAGAGCAAGAAATTTCCTTCATCGAGTTGGACAGTAATTAACTGACTTTAGGGGTTGATGAGAGAATTCGGTGGGTCTTAGAGGGGTTGATTGAGATTAGTTGGTTCTTTACTGAGAAGCAGAGGTGTTTGAGGAGTTATCCTCATCACCTGTTGCCATTAACCAAGAAATGATGATCCATTTCAAGAAAAAATAGTGGGGTTACTCGGAATGGTGTAGCCAAAGGCAAATATGTAGAAGTTTTTTTGATTTGTCTTCTTGGCAAGGCATTACTTCCAATGTAGGTGGATACTGATCGGAGATGATGCAGCGAGAAGTGAAGGTGATGAAATGTTTTGTGATGGTCTGGACTTTCGAACTTTGAAAATCGACATTAATACTTCCACTGTATTACATACAGAAAAATCAATTGCCGAAAATATCAGATCATTTGAGAAAATAAGAAAGAGGTAGAAGAAGAAGATAGAAACAACGTACAGAATCTCACAATCGCAGCGGAACAATATATAATAGATAACAACATGTCTCTATACAAAAAGGAACTACTACTATTAATTATGCATTACATCGTCAGAGTACGATACATCAATGACTCAATACTGGGCAGTTATACAACTTGTCCTCACAAATGTTGAATATACAGCATACTGTACATAACGAAATAAAAACCAAGTAGGTATGATACGTCTCGTCATCCAGCTCGTCTCCCGAGCTCCATAGCATCTTATCATGTATCTGTAATACTTGGTATGACCTGAGCACTATAATAAAATAACACTCGGGTCAGTTTGGATAACCAGCATGAAAAAACACACTCAAATTGAGTTATTAAAGTTATTAAAATTCTTTGAAAATTCAAAGATATTTCGTAAGACCACGCCACACATAAACGTGATGGATTTTTACCTTACGATAACCAAAACATTTCATATCAAATCCTCTGATATTATAGTAGTGTCATAGGTGAAATGCTTGCATCTCACGTTCCAGCATAGTTAGGCACAATCAAACCGTACGATGCTTATTAGAGAATGGGTTCCATACAAATGACTAGGCACAGGGGTACCACCAGTCACAGTACATGTCTAAAATAGCGTACTGAGGACCACGTCGGGATCCCCTACAACAGAAGACTGGACTATCCCTAACCTTGATAAACCGAATATGCTATCACCTCGGGTGTTCCCACCCTTTTCCGAACTCCTTCCATAAATCGTAGTAATAATATCCGAGGGTATCTAGAAAGGTTATAGACATACCCTAATTGGGTGCTACCCACTTAGCCTTGCTGCGTGTGTGTGTTGCTTTCTTTATTTTTTAAATCTCCATCATGTTGAATAAAAGGTACTAAGAAGGATACAAAAATGCTTTTCTTGTGTACGAATATGAGACACAACTGTGTGTAGGTAGGACGAATGTTGGGTGATTTGAGTGAAAGAAAGGATGGGCTGATGTGGATATTTTTGTTAAGTCAATGAATATATACATACATACATACATATATTATTCTAATTTAAACCGTCTCAATTTCGTAGCTTAAAATCTCGACCTCCTATCAAGGCATGCTGCTAGGCTATATATATATATATATATATATAATGTTATACCTCAATTTCGAACGCAATGGAAAAGGTTTCGAGTCTCAATTCGATCGTATGGAGAAGATAGCTTTTTAGACCCAATTCTTATATTGAATTTTCGATATAAATTTCAGCATGCTTCTAATCCTTATGACCAAACAATAATTCCAAACGCTATAAAATTTGGAATCCGGTAATAATGCACTATTATGGATTCAATGAAACTGGTTTCGTCGAATTCCAAAACTGTGCCTCAGAAGGCTATTTTTAATTCTTAAAATTCAAACTATATATTTTAAAACTGAACAATTCACTTTTAAATTCGGTTCAAAAAGTTTTTATGATCTTCACTATTATTAATATAAATTTTATAAGCCTTTAAATTATTTTTAACAAGCTTGAAACTCAAGATTCAATTATTAAATTCAATAATTAAATTATCCAATAAATGGTTATATTTGAAATTCAAGTTAAAAATTAACTTTTAAATATTTAAAATCAATTAAATATTCCAATTTCAAATAATCAAAATTCTAGGTTGTTACATGTTTCTAATTCACTTTCTTGGTAAGGCACTTCTTTTCAAGATCTGGGTTCTTTGATGATTTCAGCTGGTTTAAAAAAGAGAAAATATCCTCCCCAATGACGAGGCTTCTATGAGGGGAGAACTTGTGAAGTCAAATTTCAAGTGATGACTGATTTCTGATGAAGTTTGGATGATGCACTTGAGATGCCGTTAGGCAGAGATGCTCTGATGCCAAATTAAGTTTTTGAATTGAACTGATAAAGATAGTTGGAGAGGAGAAAGATGTAAAAAGTAAAACTCATTTTATTTCATATCAGTCTTGATGCTTGATACATTGAGTTTGCTTTCCATTTATATGGTCAAGTGGAGAATGAATAATGTAAACAGCTGGTAAAAGTATAATTATAGTATTGCCCCTCTGTGATAATAGATATATTGACTTGGTCACAATACCCGTTTACATTATTTGTTTTTCTCATGATAAAGAAAAGGATCAAAGCTTGAAATGGATTACAGCTACTGCTATACCGAATGAGATGACTGTATAACGAAGTGATAGTATTTGGAGAGTGAGAAAGAAGAGATAGAGCGTAATTTAAATTGGCAGACTGGAATAAAGAAGATAAATTGATAAGTTTGGAAGTAATGAACTGGTGAGTTGAGAGGCCAAAAGTTAGAACCTGGGTGTGAATTTCCAGTGCATGAGGGAAAGATGAAGACGAGTTTAAGAAAAGAGAACATTTTTGAATTTGTGACATCATTCCAACACATTTTCTAATGGTATAGGCGTAAATTTGTATCGCCTTGTTATCAGTTTCCTTTCAACTGAACTTTTAAATTTCATCCTTATTTTTAGTGTGACAAGGTTCTATTTATACATCATAAATTACTGTGCATACATCGTAAAGATATCTAAAACTAACACAATTTATTACTCAGTATGCACCATACATATTAAAAAACTATCATCATTTGGAACAAAGAAAAGCATTTATCTCATTTTACTAATCGCTATAATGCATTAATCAACCTAAGAAACCATAATTCAAAATTCCCCAAATTGACTTTTGCAAATTTCAATGTTATATACTTTAAATGGAATTTAAAATATTTAGTAGCTTATATATAGCAATTTGAATTTAATTTTTGAATATTAAACATTAAACTATTTAAATTTCAATATTAAATTGAAATTTGATTTAATGTAAATAAAAATTGAAGAATTTAGTATTCTAAATCATAATAATTTTAGTGGTTAATTTTAATTAAATTTTAATATTTAATTAAAGGGAAAATGTTAAAGTTGGCTACACATAAATACATCTTGAAACAACACGAATATACTTTAATACCCGATACAAATTTTTAATTTAATTCAATCAATAATTGTAGTAATTTTTAGCTACTTTATGAATGAAATTATATTTAGTATACACAATGCAGACAAAGAAGAATTATATACCATTTTCCTTCTGCAATACCAATTCTATTTTTTAATAAGGGCATTTTAGTCTAAGTTTTTATTTAAAATTTTATGGTGTAAGTAAAATAATTTATGGTGTATGAATAGAATTTGCCTTTCGTTTTTATTAAAAAAAAGTTGGAAATTAAATTTGAAAATAAAATCACTTGTTTTTACGATCAAAACTAATTTTGTTGAATTTTTTGAAAATCCACAATCTACAAATATTTACAGAGTTCATACTCTATAAATATTTACAATTTGAAAACCTTAATTTTTGGTAAATATTTCTGCAAAGGATAATTTAGGTTAAATAACAAATGGGTAAAGTATTTTGGCTTCTACGACCATACGCATGAAAATTAGCCATAAGGATACTTTCTTCATGCGCGGGAAAAATCATCGCTTCCCACATCACCGCATCTCACATCGCCACACCTCACTCTTCCGCTCCCACCACGACATCTTGCACATGTGCTCTGCTACTACTTCTAATAGCCATCGTCTTTCATGACTGTCATATCCCCTTCTTCTAAACTCGAAAGTAAACATCAATGAT
Source organism: Allium cepa (assembly GCA_030765085.1). Taxonomy (NCBI): domain Eukaryota; kingdom Viridiplantae; phylum Streptophyta; class Magnoliopsida; order Asparagales; family Amaryllidaceae; genus Allium; species Allium cepa. Next base: position 205,687,232 of record CM060941.1, on the reverse strand, counting down.
ATTGTAGTCATCACTAGAATTATTTTCAAACGACATAAGTGATTTCTGTACATCCGAAAACAATTTCAGTAAACAGAGCAATTAAACATTTTATTACATATTGCGTGTCTTAAAATTTTATTGCATGCATAGTTTTCCATGTTAACCCAATGGTCATGCCCACGTAGGGGTCAAATAACAATAGAAAACAACATAGCACTACTCCATATGAAACTTATAAAACCATGGAAATAACACCCTTTATTAGCTAACAAAGCCTCCTGATCCATCTTCGATCTACGTGTTACTGCTCATAATATAAACATTTCTAATCCCATTAACTCAGCCCGTTAGTTTATGAGGAAAACAATAATAAAAACATGGCTTAGACATAAAGTTTGATGTGGATAATACTTACCCAAAACAAGTATATAGTGAGACTACGTGGTAAAACACGGAACAGATTTTCCCCTCATTGTCCATAAAATTATAAATGAAATAATCATAGTTTGCATAGTTCACATCTATTATTGCGCCTTATGCGCTTTTATGCGATTTCCTAGTACTACAATGCCTTATGCAATTTCCTTTTTACTACTGCACCTTCGACGCAATCCCCTCATAGTTTCATTTTTAGAAAAGTATTTATTCCGATACTGCCTAGTATCAGCTTCCTACAGTGTCCTTTAGCTTCATACATTAAATTTAAAACTGTATAGACTTAGCCCTCTATGGTATTCTTTTCGATCATTCATTAAACTTAACTACGACTCAGCCTCCTACAGTATTCTTTAAATTCATTCATTTGTTAAGCTTTGGCCCATGCAGAAACAACCACTTACAGTCTCTATGTATTTATTTACTTAAATTCTCAAATACTATGAAATAGCCATTCAAAGTCCCCCAAACACTTGTTTTGTTATGAATTGCATAAAATTAGTCCATCGTGGTCTCTTGGAAGTTGAATGTCTATCCCCACCTTCCTTAGGTGTGCATTCGAGTGAGCGTCCCCACTTGACATTAATAGCCCTTCCATCTCCACTTCTAGCGTAGGAGTTCTTCACCCTAATAGCTCGGGCTCTCTTCGAGTCCTACCTAATTGTCTTTGATTAGGTTTCATGCACACCTTTCCTTGATGCAGTACCACCCTCTTACCCCAACCTGTTAGCGCAATGCACCATTTATTTATTAAGTAAATGATTCCAATTTGCGGCTCGGTATGCCTTTTACAAATGGCAATGTAGTTCAGTCGCCTCCAACTTTGCATGTTTACAGAGCAACATGCCTTCTACATACTGCGATGCAGATATAATTTTCCCTGAATGTTCATGGATCACCTTGGCAAATCACTACTCCTTTTCTATATGCCCAGTTCTCTTATAAAACGATATACCACCTACACAGCCCCATGCAAGATAAAGCATGGCATCTATGTTGCCATCTTTACATGTTTCGCCCTTTGATACGCCATGACTCCTTTTTTTTTTTTTTGAAAACTCAGGAGAACCCGGCGGACCGGTAAACTCCTGAGGAGGGTATAGTAAAGCCGTCCGCTGATCCAAGCCCCCATACCCCCGGGTAAATTTATGTAGGATAGGGAAGCGTATGGTAGGAATCGAACTTGAGTCTTTTTACCAGAAACCAAGCCTCCTTTCCACTGCGCCGCACCCGCGGACATGACTCCCTTTTTTGTTATTAACGGCATCCTTTATTTATCTTTTCAGCTTTTGATATGGATCTTGTTTCTTATTTATTTAATTTTTGTTCCATCATAAATTATGAATTACCAGCGACCAGTCAGTTCCATTTTCTCCCCGCACAGTATCCACCTTATAATATCTTATTTTCTTCATTAAACATCTATAGAATCCCATAAAATTCGTAGGCTATTGTTCTAATATATTTTATCCTTTAATTAGATTTATAAGTATTTTCTTTATTTATTTTCTAGGTATTCACCTTCAATAATTCATAATAAACTATTCTAACATGGGAAACCTCTCAAATGAAAAAAATCATTTCTAAAATCATGCTTAGAACTTCATTTAAAACTTTCTTGGCATTTAGAAATCATTAGAGTAGGTAAATATCACTAAACTACCCATGTTCATTTATTTTTCCTAAAGCATTCACTAAAAATTTTATTTGTTAAATAAAAATTCATATGAAACTCCATCATATATAACAGTATGCAAAATCATACTGAAACCAAATATTTTTTACATTTTTATAATCATTATGTCCATAATGTTGGTAAGCCAAATAAATATTATCAAAACATGCAGTTTTCCATGGTCTCGCTCATCGGTCAAAATTATCAATTTTCATATTCAAGATCATATAAGTATGTACGTCTACAAATGTTAACATCTCATTTCAAAGAACTTTATGAGATATTCAAATAATTACTTATTCTCGTTGATTAATAGATATCCTTCATTAATATATCTCTCTGTACTTTCAATATCCATCAAAGAAAACTCATCTCATAATTTGCTATTTTATAAGTTTTGTGTATATTGAATCATCACTATAATGTATGCATAACTTATTTCAATATTTATTCACTTTCAATAAATTCATTCATGTCAACAAAAGGACAATATTTCAAGTCCTTTTGAGTTATCTTTCATTTTGAATTGTGTTGTCAACACATACATATATAGAAAACAAGGATATATTTAACATTAAAATGTAATTAAATTCTAAAATATACTCTTGCCATTAAGATGATAGGTTCATCTCCTTTTTTGATGAACCTTTCATAACCAATATATGTATAAAATATTCATAATTTCTTCATTCTTAAAATTTAATCAAATATTAAATTTGATATGTTTCATGTATCTTTTCAACTATAAAAATTTATACTTTAATATCTTGTTAACTTAACGATAAAATTAGCAATAATCATTTCTCAAAACAACCTTATGATAAATCCAATATTCTAAAACTATTAGAACATTTTTACATTTAAAAGTCAATAGATTTATGCTCTTTGCATAACATAAGAATAAATCCAACTATAGAACTTAACCATATAGTCCCATTAATCGGTTCCAAAATTGTCTCATCATAACTTTCATCCAAATTAATTTTCCACTCAAATATTATATAAATCAATAAATGTTCATAATTTTCTTTCGTAAATAAATAATAAATCAATTTTGTGATTTAATGCTTATAAAATTTATAATAGAAACATTTAAAAAAATTAATATTTTTCAATCAAATCTACGAATTAAATTTTAAAGTTCTATATACTTTAGAGTTGTTTATTCACTTTCATGCTCCATTGTTTTTATTTTATTTTCATATTTTAAATATATTAAGAATATTTCATATGAATTACTCTGCAAATATTTCATTTTGGAGCTTAGATATTACTATGATAAAAAGCAATAAATGCTAAAGCAAAAGGATGGCCAATTGTTAACTTGACAACATTATATTCACAAATATTTACAATATGTAAATTCTATCTAAACTCTCTCAAGAAGTGGAAGGACAAAATTTATATTATAATCTTAAAACCACATAATATAACAATTTGAGAATAAGATTTAAGAAGTAAAAAAATGGTTTTATATTATCATCTTCTAATATAACATATCAAAACAATAAGGGTGTTATTAATTACAAAAGTTTCATTCTCTTCCTTATCTAGATATATTATACGAATATAATCAATCACTAAATCATTTATTCAGATTATCAAAGTTTTGGAAATAAATAATACACATCATTCTAAACAGAAGTATTCATATGCATGATAATGACGGCTAACAGTTAGACTTCTCAACCTATACTTTGTAACTTATATACTTATTTCAGAATGCATTATTTATTTCTTTACACATTGAATTTATTTTTAATTTTATTAACTTTCATTGAATGCTTATATCTTAAATTAATTTCTCACATGGAAATTAATAAACTTCACCATCCAACATCTGTATAAATGAAAAGTCTACCATTGGACAAATAAAAGTTCATAGAACATATAATTCTATATTTGTCTTTACTCGAATTTCATAATAAAATTGTTTTTAATTAGTTAAAATTATAGAAAGAAAAGGAGACCATTACATAAAAGCAATTATTTTATCACGAATATGTATTTTAACAAAAGGAAATTGTCACCAAAGCATATTAAAATTTATGTCACTATGGGTAATAAATATTACGAGGGAACGTTAGTTTTTAGATCATTTTACACATTCTCAAACTTTTCAACGAAATGTAGTTATTTTCAAGATCTAAATTGATTCAAATAAAAGTTGAAGTTAATTTTGGAATGTACCTTAGCGTTAATTCACATTTCGAAAATCCCAGATTCAACTAAACTTTCTCAATCATTGTTTTTCTTCTCAAAATGCATTAATTATCATGATAGTCCAATCTTTGTTCCAAAATTGAAATAGACTAATCATCATGAATGATGAGTTTAATTTCACTTTCAATTTGTTTGAAATTGATGGGTAGGAACAAGAAAGAGAAAGTGATAGAAGTAATGTCGTGGATAAGGATGCAAAATTCAACACAACTATGGTGCAGTTGATAATTATCATTCGCTTCCCAAGGTTAACATAATGGTCCTTTAAATTCGCACACTTAAGATTGAAGGATTTGGATATCTGTAGAAGTCATTGCTCAGGATTTTAAATATTTTGAAAGATAGGTTTAATATTAGAGGAAATTGTAAAGAGAGGAGAATGAAGAAGATAATTGTGTTTACAGTAGATTTTGTATTCCTTTTTCAAAGAAGAGGGGAATAAGAGAGAATAAAATAATTGTAAATTGTTCTTTCTCCCGAGCCTATCAATCACATTAAATAAGCATTGCATAAATAAAAATGTTTTCTCATTAATAACGAATGCAAATGGCCAAGCAATGGAAAACTTTGGTTTTTATTGTAATTATCCAACACGGACATACAAATTTATGCTTACTAACACCATCACTGCTAGACACCATCTATATTTGGTTAAAAAAGAGTAAGAAAACCCTACTTATGAAATATAGAATGACATATGGAATCCACATGTATTCTAGGCACCGCTAATCATTTAATCCCTTGCAAGTGATATTTACCTAAACTATTTTAGTATGAGTAACATTTTTTATAATTATATTGTATATTTTCTTAATACCAAAAACATAAAACATAATGGTTTCAAAACAAAAGAACTACCTCTGGACAACCGTCACAAATTCCATCAAATTTTGTTTAGAATTTATTCTGACTCTTTGTTTTTTCAAATTCGAAGCTTCAAAACTATGTCGAAGAATATGGCTACGACATGGATTTTTGGATGGTAGATTCTTGTCACCATAATAAATTTTATGTAGTAGAATACTATTGAGTTATGGTTCGTAGAGGCCTAAATGTTTAAGAGAGAATGTGCGTAATTTTTATTCGTGATTTTCACAAGCACCAATTCGATGATATTCGACTATAATATGATGAAGAGATGGATGTTCCATTCAAAGACGATGAAATATGAAGCGTATCAAGAAGAAAAGATGAGAAATTTATCTAACTCCATGGATAGATTGGTACATATCCATGAAATTTCACTAAGGTTCAGCATTATCTGTAAAAACCCGATATTTTCAGCCATTCGCATCCATGCATGTCGGACTTGAATTGCTCAAAATATCGCATTGTAAATAAAATTTTGGAGCAAATAAAACACAATCACAGACACAGAAATATCAGAATAACTCGCAGTGGAAATTAAAATACCACAGTAGTTCATGAAGCTTCTATAACAAAATCTCAAAACAAATACATAATACCAGTTTGAAAAAAAAACGTATAAAATAGAAATCCCAAATACATAGAATTTTATAAATACCAGAGCTGACACAGAACAACTGAAAAACTAGACAAGCAGAATCTGCAGCGATTCCTAGCTCTAGAAAAGAAATCCAAAGCTAAGCTGTAAATACTCAGGCTGACTTGAGAGTAAAGTAAAACACAAAACACTCGAGTCAAGATATACATACTTATATAATGTAAATCAACTCAAGTGAACTGTAGCAGCACAATAACTTTAAGGATGCTTGGAATCGCCCATCCTATAAGGATTAGTTAAACCATAAATTTAAATACATCCAATGGTTAAAATTCCAAAAAGGTAATTTATACTACGAAATCAAATATCATTTTACAATTCAGTATCATTTCAAATCCATTTCAAAATATCAAAATATCATATTTTTCCAAAACCACATCCATTTTATTTAATTTAAATACCGTTTCAAATCACATTTCAAAATATTTCAATTTAAAATATTCCATTTAAATCATTTAAAAAATGAAGTTATTATATTTAATAATCAAATATTCAATTCTCAAAATTTTACCATTTTAAGAATTCATTTATTCACTCAAATCTATTACTTAATTAGGAAAGCAAGAACCGGATCATTAGTATGATTACACGTGTCTTTTTAAAATTAGGGTATTTTCGGATCTGCAATGTTTTTAGTAGGCATACGCTATTTTTCTTCTACAACCGTTAATTAGAACGCCAAAACCAATTCCATTTTCGTTCTCCGCACTTCTTTCTTCACGCTTTACAAACCCTACTCTCCTCTTTCTTTCTTTGTCAATCGATTAAATTTTATTACCCTGAATGAATCCATACTGGAGATGTTATATGGTTGGTGACATCGCGAAGTCGAATTGGGGGTTAACTCGAATTAGGTCAGTAAATTATTGACATTTACTACTCGAATTTGGGATTTTTATGCATTCGAGAGCCCGATTCATATTCATTCGACACCGATCTTAGTTCGATTCATTGATTTCAGATTGAAAGAAAAATCAAATGCATAGATCTAAACGAATTCGAAATAGATCTGGACGAATGTAAAGCTTATTGGTTGAATCCTATAGTTGATTTGAGTGTATGAGCAATGACGAGGACCTTTTATGGTACTGGAAATTGAGGTTGTCGATAGTGGTATTGCAAGTGAACTGTTGCATCTATAGGAATTCAAGAAAGTGATGCCGTAAGTTATGAAGGTACTCGATGCCGCCAATATGCCAATGTCTCTATTCAAAGCTACATCGAAGTCAAAAATCACTGTTGCGATTCAGAGCGATGTCGAAGTTCAATGATTGACACCGTCCTTCATTCAATTGATGTCGCCAACTAACCTGATGCTGCAAGTAACAACTGATAGAGCAAATAACCAGCTGACTCAAGATTAAGGTTGAAGTTAATAACTGGCACCGAAGTCATGAATGACGACGAGGTTCTTGGTTAACGTTGAACTTAAGAATTGGAGTCGAAGTCATGGTTGATGACGAAGTTCATAATTAAGGTCGAAGTTTGTAACTAGTGTCGAAATTTGAATGAAATTGAAGCTCATCTTTAATCCAGTAAATCATAAGAGTGATGTCAACAATCAAAGAACTCCAGATTTCAAATCTCAGATCTCAAATTTTTGCCATTTCAGGTACAATAAGATTTCGACATCATTTCAGGTATGTGCTTAAACTGAATCTCAGGCATAATTATGTTTTTTTATTTAAATCTTATATGCCTTTCAATAGATTTTATTTGGGTATCACATTGGATATGTTGGAGCTGTTTGGTTAAGTTTTACTATTTCAATGTTTTGTTAATAATTCCTTTTGTATAGGAACTAGCTGCCTATTATATAGGAATTAGCTGTTCATTTGAACTTTTCTTTAGCACATGTCAGCACGTTTTGAGAACGTGACAGTTTGTTTTCATTTCATCTTGTAAGGCTTATATAAAGCCATCATTTGCTTCAGGTTAATAATAGAAAGTAGTTCATCAATACTGTGACTTACCAGTTTAGTTTTTAAGTTCTACAATTCTGGTATCAGAGCCTTATCATAAGGCCTGATTGTGAGTGAGTTGAAGAAGAAGAAATAGTGAGTGAGGAAAGAAACTGCAGATTTCTTTCAAGCAGAGTGTTAAGTAGAATGGCGGAAAGCAGTAATGGCAAGTATGTGCAGCCTGCAATCCCAAAGTTTGATGGCCACTATGAACATTGGGCGAAGCTAATGGAGAATTTTCTACATTCCAAAGAATACTGGAGTCTTATAGAGAATGGGATCTTGACAGTAGCAGATGGAGCTGTGCCTACAGAGGCACAACTCAAGCTAATCGGGGAGCAGAGGTTGAAGGACTTGAAGATAAAGAATTATCTTTATCAAGCTATTGATCGTGACATCTTGGAGACAATCCTCAATGACGACACCTCCAAACAGATTTGGGATTCGATGAGGCAGGAATTCCAAGGTTCAACAAGAGTTAAGAGAGCACAACTGCAGGCGTTGCGAAGAGACTTTGTGGTTCTCAAGATGAAGGAAGGCGAGAGTGTCAATTCCTTTTTTGCTCGTACTTTAGCCATAGCCAAAAATATGAAAGCTTGTGGTGAGAATATGCGTGAAAACACCATTACTGAAAAGATATTAAGGTCCATGGTTTCCAAATTTGACTATGTAGTATGCTCGATTGAGGAATCAAACAACTTGGACACGATGACAATCGATGAGTTGCAGAGCAGTCTTCTCGTTCATGAATAACGAATGAGAGGCCATGGAGAAGAAGAGCAGGTGTTGAAGGTTAGCCATGATGCAAGATTTGGAAACCGAGGAAGGGGTCATGGAGCAGCTCGAGGACGAGGCAGAGGCAGACCCTTGAACAAAGCTATCATTAAGTGCTTTAACTGCCACCAACTAGGCCACTTTCAATATGAATGCCCTCGATGGGAGAAAGCTGCAAACTATGCTGAGGTCAATGAAGATGAGGAGATGCTTTTAATGGCTTGTGAGGCATTTAACAACTCAAAAGGAGAGGAAGCTTGGTTTCTTGATTCAAGATGCAGTAATCATATGTGTGGAAACAAGCAGCTATTCTCCGATCTTGATGAAGAATTCAGACATACAGTTAAGCTTGGAGATAACTCAAGAATGGATGTGATGGGCAAAGGTGATATTCGGTTGCAAATCAACGGCACATCTTTAGTTGTCACCAATGTTTTCTACATACCTAATTTGAAGAATAATTTGTTGAGCGTTGGACAATTGCAAGAGAAGGGATTGGCCATATTAATTCATAATGGAGAATGCAAACTATATCATCCAAAGTTTGAGTTAATCATGCAGACAAGAATGACCACAAACAGAATGTTCGTACTGCTTGCTAGCGTGGTGATGGAAACATCGTCGTGCCTGCAAACAATCACTGAAAAAGACTCACAATTGTGGCATCAAAGATTTGGGCACTTGAACTATAAAAGTTTGAGAACATTACAATACAAAAAGATGGTGAAAGGACTACCTCTAGTCAAAAGCTCAAACAAGGCTTGCACTATATGTCTGGAGGGAAAGCAACACAGAGAAGTATTTCCAAAAAGAAGTCATTGGCGAGCTTCAGCAAGATTGCAGCTTGTGCATGCCGATATCTGTGGCCCTATCAATCCTATCTCCAATAGTCACAAAAGGTATCTTATAAGCTTTATAGATGATTATAGTAGAAAAATCTGGTTATACTTTCTTACTGAGAAATCCCAGGCATTTACTGTTTTTAAGAGCTACAAGAACCTAGTTGAAAAGGAAGTTGGTGCATTTATTTGTTGTTTAAGAACTGATAGGGGAGGGGAATTCATCTCTCATGAATTTAATGATTTTTGTAGGGTAAGTGGTATAAGAAGGCAACTTACGGCAGCCTACAGTCCCCAACAGAATGGGGTGGCTGAGCGTAAGAACCGAACTATAATGAACATGGTTCGGAGTATGCTTAGTGAGAGACAAGTACCGAAGACTTTCTGGCCAGAAGCTGCAAAATGGACAGCTCATGTTCTCAATAGAAGTCCGACTTCGGTTGTACAAGACAAGACACCTGAAGAAATGTGGACAGGAATCAAGCCAAATGTGGAATACTTTCGAGTTTTTGGTTGTTTGGCTCATGTTCATGTACCGGATCAGAAAAGAGTAAAGCTAGATAATAAGAGCTTCAAATGTGTGTTGCTTGGGGTGAGCGATGAATCTAAAGCTTATCGACTATTTGATCCGGTTGCCAAAAAGATTGTAATTAGTAGAGACGTGGTGTTTGAAGAAGATAAAGGTTGGAACTGGGGGAGGAGCATTAAAGAAGAAAGACTTGATACCGTGTCTTTGGAAAGTGAAGCAGAAGTTGAAAACAATGGAGATGCAGAAGCCGAAGAAAGTGTAAACAGGAATGAAGAAGCAGTCATCTCGTCTGATGAGTCACAAAATGAACCTGCCTCAAATTTAGTTGAGAGAAGAACTCGTAGACCACCTGTATGGATGCACGACTATGAAAGCGGAGAAGGTTTAGAGTTGCATAACTTCGTCATGCTCACGGCTAATGAAGATCCAAGTTCTTTTGAAGAGGCTGTTGGTAGTGCAAAATGGAGAAATGCAATGGACTCCGAAATAGAAGCAATTGAGAAAAACAAGACCTGGGAGCTCACCACATTACCTGCGGGGGCCAAGAAAATTGGAGTGAAATGGGTGTTTAGAACAAAGCTAAATGAAACTGGGGCTGTTGACAAATGCAAGGCTCGGTTAGTTGCAAAGGGCTATGCTCAGCAGCAAGGAATTGATTATACAGAGGTCTTTGCTCCCGTGGCAAGGTGGGATACCATTAGATTGGTGATAGCTCTAGCAGCTCAGAAAGGCTGGAGTGTGTATCAACTCGATGTCAAAAGTGCCTTCTTGCATGGTGAATTGAATGAGTCCGTTTATGTTGAACAACCACAAGGATATGAACGAAAGGGAGAGGAACACAAGGTTTATAGGCTAAAAAAGGCATTATATGGCTTGAAGCAGGCACCACGAGCATGGTACAGCAGAATAGAAGCATACTTTGTCAAGGAGGGATTTGAGAAATGCAGTTACGAACATACTTTGTTCGTCAAGTCAGGGCATGGAGGTAAACTATTAATTGTGTGCCTTTATGTTGATGATTTAATCTTCACCGGAAATGATTCAAGCTTATTTGAAAGTTTTAAGAACTCCATGAAGCATGAGTTTGACATGACAGACTTAGGTAAGATGAGATATTTTCTTGGTGTTGAGGTCTTGCAAACTTTCCAGGGAATTTATCTAAGCCAAAAGAAATACACATGTGAGTTGCTCGAGAAATTTGGCTTGGACAATTGTAATCCAGTGAAGAACCCTATAGTTCCTGGTTTTCGATTGACGAAAGACGACAAAGGAGTAAGAGTTGATGTTACAGAGTACAAGCAATTGATTGGGAGCCTAATGTACATAACTGTAACCAGGCCAGATCTAATGTTTGTGGTGTGTCTTTTGAGCAGGTATATGTCTTGTCCTACTACTGTACATATGCAAGCTGCAAAGCGCGTGCTGAGGTATCTGAAGGGAACTATGAATTTAGGAATTTTCTATAAAAGAGGAGAAGTTGGGGAGTTGTTGTGTTACACTGACAGTGATTATGCTGGCGATATTGATGATAGAAAAAGTACATCCGGTTATGTATTCTTGCTAAGCGGTGGTGCAGTGTCTTGGGCCTCGAAGAAGCAGCCAGTGGTGACTTTATCCACCACCGAGGCTGAGTTTGTAGCAGCAGCTTCCTGTGCCTGTCAAAGTGTGTGGATTCGAAGGGTATTAGAGAAGATTGGACTGTCTCAAAGTAGCTGCACTGCTATAAGGTGTGATAATAGATCGACTATCAAATTATCAAAAAATCCATTCATGCATGGTCGCAGCAAACATATAGATGTAAGGTTTCATTTTCTGCGTGATCTTGCAAAGGAGAAGGTTGTTAGTCTGATTCACTGTGGTACAAATGATCAGATAGCTGATATCATGACCAAAGCTTTAAAACTGGAGACATTTCTGAAGCTACGAAGTTTGCTTGGAATTTGTGAAGTGCCGAGTTTAAACTGAATGTGACTGCATACAGTTTAGGGGAGGATTTGTTGGAGCTGTTTGGTTAAGTTTTACTATTTCAATGTTTTGTTAATAATTCCTTTTGTATAGGAACTAGCTGCCTATTATATAGGAATTAGCTGTTCATTTGAACTTTTCTTTAGCACATGTCAGCACGTTTTGAGAACGTGACAGTTTGTTTTCATTTCATCCTGTAAGGCTTATATAAAGCCATCATTTGCTTCAGGTTAATAATAGAAAGTAGTTCATCAATACTGTGACTTACCAGTTTAGTTTTTAAGGTCTACAGGATATACGTTAGATTTGAATGTATCTATTTATTTCAAAAATACATGATTTTAAAAGATGTAAACGAATTCATGTTTTCGTGGTGATAAAAATATTAGTATAAACATGAATATTCGAACTTATACATCCTTACACGTGAATAAGAGCTTTTAAATTTATTATAGTATGCATGTTTAAAATTCCAAAAAAAAAATATAGTTTTCAAACTTCCGAAACTACCATTTCATTCGTTCTAGAGAGAAATTTATCGAAAAGGGTTCATTTGTCTTTCTAATATATACACGTTTCAAAACAGTTTCTACCCTCACGTTCTCACCCAATTCACAGTACTCCCCTGATCTATTTCTTCTACCTTTCACCTTCCAATTAAAATAAATTTTATCAAAAATTGAAGCAGCGGTTGGTTTGAAGAAGTTCATTGAGATCTGAAATCCAAGTATCGTCTATTTTCGAATTACTTACTCGACATCGATTAACTGATTGCAGGCAGAGGGTTTGTGAAAGATTTTCTATGATACTTTTTATTTAATTTTAGTTTATGAACAGTTTTAGTTAAATGTGTAGTAAAAGCCTTTACTTTTCATTAGCGTCAAATATGCTCTATGTTCCTTGATCTGTTAATTCATTTTGATTTATTCAATTCCTAATTTGCTTCTGAAAAGATCATTATTTCAGTTCTGTAGAATGTTCATCTCATAACAGTTGGTTTTTTTTACCGTAGCTTCAACAATCCATTAGTGGAGGGGGAATTTTACATCCAAGGATTTCAGAACTGATGGCAATTTTGATCCATACAATGCAGACCATTGTAAGCTTACAATCAAATATCATGTATATAACTTTAATGATTTTGTGTTGCTTGCTAAGCTTAATGAAGAATTAAAATTGGTGTTGTAGTTGAGGAGTTCAGTAAAATTCTTTGAATATTAATTCTCTCATGAGCAAGATTATAAACGATTCAGTTTTTACCACTTCTATATACTCATTCTTTAGAATGTATGTTGTTCTTCAAAAACCTTCCACTGCGTGGTAATAAAATTTTCCTACGATTACTACATTGGTAATTTGAAGTGAAACCTATGGATATGATTTATACAGTACCGCTTTTTGAAAGAATCTTGATTGCAAGTTTAAAGTTCTTCTCATTTTAGCAAATATCAAACATGTGGTACATATTTTCGACGGCAAATATGAAATCGAGTGTATTTCAGGTGCTGATTCAACTGGAGTGTCAGAAATTCCAACATTCAAAAGGAACAGATTTCCTGGCCTTAGAGGTATTTTCGTGTGCCCTGTTCCTCGGTCCTCATTTTGGTTCTCATCCTAAATGCTTATCAACTATTAGTCGATTGTACGGAAGTACACTGAATATTGGGACAAATCGTGTACTGTTATTTCCATAATAAACGATTTGTTACAAATATGTTTATGAGAACATTATATTGATTATAAAATTATACTAATTGTCAGGTGAGAGCTCAAAGAAAACTCTTGAAGAAATGGTGAGGTGAATATGTTTATTCTCTTCTTTTTCATGAATTTAAATGCCAACATGAATGTTGGATGTATGGTACTGCTATTACATATTCTTCTCCATTATTACCACACTACCATTTCCTTTACTCCTCGCAATGGATTTGGAAGCATTATCATCAAAAAATTAACAATGATGAAAAAAGAGGAGCATACAAGCAATTGGAATATCTCAAATTAGTAAAAGGCTAACAATTTAGTTACTAAGGTTTTTTTTTTGGATTGAATCTTAAAACAATTCTTATTTCTTACCAAAAAATCACATTTGAACTCAGGAAAATAAATGTTTATGCGAAAAAACTTAATGGTAATCAGTCATCTCTTCTTTCTCTCTCTCTCTCTCTCTCTCTCTCTCTCTCTTTTTCAAGCATTAGCTCATTATAATTATTTAACTTTTTGTGTCCATTTGTACCTTTCTTCTCCAACTACTAGCTTCAAATTATCCGCCTTTCTGTGTTTAATTTAAACTTACATTATCAAAAATATAAGTTCCACGACAATTTCATGTGTTTTCTTATATTCTATATATGTCTGTTACATGTAAATTATACATGTCTATTTTTAATATATTTAAATTTTTACATGTATATATTTATATGTACAAAAACAACTTTAATATGGACAGTGACATTTTTAGTGGATTGAATGACATGTTTGAACCTATTTACTCTTTAACAAATATAGAAATTACATCGACCTCATACAATTTTAAAGCAATAAAATACGAAGCCCAGTTGAAACTTGCCCATGACATACTTGAATTGTAAAAATTCATGTGTAAGCAACTTTAACTTTTTTTTAGATATATTTTCATGTTTACAAAGTTCTATATTACTTACTCTTTACTGAATATATGTGTTTGTTTGCATTCATTCCCAACCTAATTTTGTTAAAAATATTATATTACTAAATTGTTATGTGCTCCATTTACGCTTTGTTATAACTCAAGCAGAAGAACCAGATAACCACTGGATGAAGCTTTCTTCCAGCAAACAAGTACTTTTGTTCAAAAACATAGAAGACTTATGTGCTCATTGTCTCACTAAACAGAGTACGTTGTCTACATACCCTTTATTTCTAAGATTCAAATTATCTACATTACACATCCAGTTTTGCATATGATTAGGAATGTTTGTAAATCTGTGCATTACTTTATCAAGTATACACTTAATGATAATACACAAGATGATATATGACACATAAATGAGTTAAATAGCTCAAGATTGGTAAATTATACACCTGCACATGATGAAACAATTAGCATTAATTTAAAATCAAACCATGTACATCATTTACAAACCTTTATTGCGATACACGTAAACCTCATATTTTGTTAACTCGCTCATGAAGAGCTTATATACGACCAACAAATTTATATTGTGACCTATATTGTGGTAGCATCTAAGTATTAATCATTGTTCGCTGTAATTGAAATTCATATTTATAGAAATATTAATTTTCTTACTAGGATTGCCAATATTGTTTATCTTATCTAATTTTTTTAGTTCTGGATACAAAATGGAGGCTTAATTATTAGCTAACCACAACAATATGTAAAATTAACTATATAGTTGGATGATGAGTGAGTAGAAAACTTAGGTGTATATAGTTAAACACCAACCATTTTGACTTCATTTGACAATCTGTGGCATAACAAAAAAATATCAACTAACAATCATAGTTAGATATTGCTGATAAGACCATGTAATAGTTGATTTTGTCAACTCAATAACTACATTATGTGAACCATGACCATCTACCTACTACTACAGTATTACGTACTCTAACAACATTTTTGCCTAAATAATTCACAGAACATAATCAAACCAGCATGATATATAATCTAACGCGGTACTTTATTTCTAATAAATCTTATACACTATAGTTGTTGTACATGTAACCAGATTGGAAATCATTCATTTATGTTGTCTAAATGATGTCTTACGTATTTTACTTCACAGTACAAACATACTTAATTTCTGCAAATTCAGTACTACTAGGCAAAAATATTTAAAAAAAAGTTTACGAATCATAAACAGAATTGAAACGGTTCAAACACTAATCGGTTTACTATATATCATAATCATAAAAAGGCATAGGTTTTCTTACTGCATAAATTATTTTTATAGCAATTACATATGTCTACCTTTTATAAAAAGACAGGCAGTAAGATATCAGTTTAGCAAATTACTTATGCACGAAGAAATGTTGGATTTTGATGGTTTGGCATGATACTATTAAAAGCTTAGTCCAATCATTTACATGTAGGAGAAAATACAATTGGAGCATCTCCCTGTGCATCAATCAACTCACGTATGTACAACATCAGCCTATGTTTGGCCATTACTAAGGAAATCAAATTGAGGTGTTCGCTACCATCACTGAAGAGGTCAGGAAAACTCACATTTGTTAACCGACTGCTTAATGTATATATTTTTCTATCATCAATTTTATGGTAGAAGGCTATTAGCATTTCATATATGTAGCATTGCACATGGATATATTTCCATTTGTAATTTATTTTTGATAACCTCTAATTGTTTTTGACATTAAACAATATAATTGTATAGCCCAGTTTGCTATCTATACTGTCTAAATTACGCAACCTTATATAGATTTCCTTCATATTAGATGGCCATACTATTATGTACAACGAAAGGAGAAGAGTACCATTCTATTTTCTTTGCATACAATTTCGATGAGCCTCATTTTGCATCTTCATTACTTTAACCATCTGCTATGGCAGACGTGCTACAGATATACAACTGATTCATCATATATCTCATTTCAACTCTACATTCAGTAATAGCTAATAAAAATATATCAATACTAAAACTAGCTACAGGCCTACGTTGTCATACTTTGAGTTATTTCATTGTCATACTTTGATTCATTTCAAAATGACAAGACTACGACAATTCTGTTTTTGAATATAAAATGTTAGTCAAAATTTATTGGTTTATGCAATTTCGATGGGCCTCATTTTACATCTTCATTACTTCAACCATCAGCTATGACTTACGTGCTATAGATATACAACTGATTCATATATCTCATTTCAACTCTACATTTAGTAAGAGCTAATAAAAATATATTCATACTAAAACTAGCTACACGCCTACTTTGAGTCATTTCATTGTTATACTTTGAGCCACTTCAAAATGGCAAGACTACGATAATTCTGTTTTTGAATATAAAAATGTTAGTCAAAATCTATTGGTTTGTGTATTTTCATTCTATGGTATCTGTATTTATCTATACTTTAAACATGGGTTTTACAGAGAGAATGAAAGATGTCAGCTTTTACTACAAGTTTACTATATTAATGAACTAACCCACACACTCTCTACACTTGCACACAAACAGAACATATAATATACAATTTATCTTATGCCTAAAATTCCTTTATTTTATATAACATGTATTCTAAGTAACTTTGAACACTAATTTAATAACCAACGATGCCCATGTGCGTAGCACGGGTCACACACTAGTTTATTAAAATAGTGAAAATTCAACTTTCGCAGCACTTAGAAAATGCTATGGAAAGTTATGTTTAAAAACAATTCAATTAGCAAAAGACAGTATTTCAAATGCTGTAATAGGTTTTAGATTTCAAAGAAAACTAGTTAAATTCAGCAACTACAGCGCTTACAAAGTGCTGTAATAGCCCTTAGTTCATTTTAGCCATTTAGTTCATTTATATCAATTACAGCATTTACAAAATGTTATAATATCCTTTACATTAGAAATAATAACGTTTCAAAATATAATTAATTAAATTCCAAATATTCAATATAATTTCATAAATAATTAAATCTTTATTTAAACCATTTTAAACTTATAAAATCATATTCTCACATTTTAAAATGATCATTAAATATCCCTTAATTTATGATTTTACAAAGTGAAATTTTCACAAATAATTATCAAATCTTTAGTAATTCACTTATAAAATAAATTTAAAATTTTATAACATTTAATTTACTAAACATTTTAATTAAGTTCACAATTTCATAATTTTATTTAAATTCCATTTTATTTTCTTAACATTTTTTTTAAACACTTTCACATTTTCCAAGTTAAGTTATACATCAAATTTCAACTTTAAACATTTATTTATTTAACTATTTTTAATTTATAGAAAAATCAATAACACTTTATAAAAATCAATTTAAATTCAAATTTAAATCAAATTATCATAATTTCTTACTCAACTTGAATTCCATTTGTAAACAAAATCATAAATTCCAAAATTAACTTATATTTCAAGTTCTACTTTAACATTTATTTATTTCACTTATATTTAACTTATAGAAAATCATTAATATTTAAAAAAAAAAATTATTATTTAAATTCAAATCAAAATATCATAATATTTACATTTTTAAAATATTTTTAAAAATTTTAGAAAATTATATTTTAACCACAGTTTGTATAAAATTTTCTAACCTAAGTCAAATGATACGGATAATATATCATTTCAATCCGTAATTTACAAAGAAAAATATATTCGGGTTCTATTATTTCAAACCCGTAATCCCAAGTAAAAATAAAATAAATAAAAATCGCTCAGGCCCATCATTTCATCCCATAACAAATTTTCCCTATTTTAAAGTCCGTTCGGGTATGTATCATTTCAAACCATAGTGATTCTATTCTACAAGGAACTTGCAGTGTGGTAAACTGATATAAATAAACAGAATAGCATTATATAACAATAACAGATGATATGACAGGTGTACAAACAGGGGTGAACATCATATGATCATAGCATAGATAATTATAACATAATAATATAATCTACAGATTCAAATGGTATCAATTTACTAGTTATATAAGTATGAAATGTCTGGTGAGAAATACTCACCTCTACAAGCTGGAGATAACAACCAAATACACAACACGGAGATCCACAAAGGCACAAAAGCACGATTATGATTCGAGTGTGGGAGAGCCAAAGCTATTTGTCTTGTCACATATCAGACAAAACAAAATATACAACATGAATATTAAACCAAAGTTAAGCATTGAATAAGCTAGAAATACATGCACAACGATTAACCAAAACTCTTGCACTTGTCTTCAACAATCTTATGCTCAGCCATAGGTTAGAAATACACGACCATGGTGTGAATTTGGGTCAGGTGTGGGTTCAATTGGTCGGCCATACATAGATATGAAGGAGCATATGTGTATAGGCATGTACAACTCAAGTCAAGGCAACTAAAGTGGGTTTTCTATACATAAATGGTTCGGCCCTAAGAATTCATAAGCACGGCCAGGTTTGGTGAGGTCATGAGGTGATGTGGTAGAGGTCTCAAGTCAGTAAGTGGCTGGCGGTGATGGTGCAAAGGTCGGCCAAGGTGGTGTGTGAGGTGGTGGAGTAATTTGGTGGCTCGGCCATGATGTATAGGTAGTGTTTGCTTAAATTTTTTGGTGGATCTTCAACAAGATGGCCACGGCAATGGATGGATAGTGAACTGGAGGAGGTGGAAGCTAGTTATGGTGGTCGTGGAGGCGGCTATGGTGATGGAGGACCATGGGCCGAGCTATATAGGTTGAAGCAAGTGCAAGTAGAATAAGAAAACAAAGAAGAAAAGTGAAAACTAAAGAATTATTTACCAAAGTTTTTTTTGCTCAGGAGATGGAGGCCGAATTTTTTTGAGTTGAGAAACTTTTGTGCATGAGAAATGAGGGTGAGATTGGCTGAAGGAATGAGGATAAGGTAAGCAATTGAATGCATGTGATGATTGGAGTGAAAAGTCACAATGAAAGGTGAAAAGACAAGGTATATTAAAGGTCAAAAACTCTTCAAATTTCTATATTCTTTTTGCAATTTTAAAATACATGAAAAATGTAAATATATAAGATAAATACAAAAAAAATAATGTGTGAATAAAAATAAATATAAATATTTTAAGAAATAGCTTAAAAATAGAAACTAGGTTATAAAAATTGAAAATAATAACGCTAAGCTTTTGAAAAATTCAAACATCACTTTAAAATATTTAAAAGATAAAATATATACGTAACATAACATATTACACATACATATGCAAATTAGAATAATATATGACATATAAAAATATTATTTATATAAATTAAAATAAACAATATTGTTATATAAATCAATTTATACACAATATTGTAAAAAGCATAACTTTCTCAATATAAATCAGATTTCAACAAAACTAAAAGGAATATTCTTGAAATTTAATATGTTTTCATAAGAAAAGATAAAATTCAAAAATTCAAAAATTTAAATTTTAAACTTGAAAGTCAAAGTTTGACCAGATTGACCAAAATCCACATTTTCTGGAAATATTCTATTTATTCAGGTTTGAAATTATAATTCACACAAAAATCAAAATTTATATTTAAAATAATAAAATTTATCCATTTTAATAAATATAATAAAGTTTTTGAATCAACAATTAAATTTAAAATATTTAAAATATATAATTAAAATAATCACAAAATACTAGGTTGTTACACTCTCCCCTACTCAAATCTTTTCGTCCTCGAAAAGAATGAACAAGGAAAATAAGGAAAAGCAAGATAGACAACAAATAGTACCTGAAAAAACAATTTTGGATTCGAAGCACGAGTGCTCTCCTCCGTCTTTCAGGTACAATCTCGATCATCAATACCCCATCGTACCTCGATCAGACTAACAGATTCCCTTCTTAGCTGCTTCGTACCTCTGTCGACAATACGAAGTGGCTTACTCTCGACAGTCAGATTAGGCTAAATATCCAAACTATAAAAAGCAGAAGGCTGAACAATAAGAGATGAGTTATGAGGATACTAGAGAAGATGTGAGACATGGAATACATCTTGCACTCCAGATAGCTTCTCGGCAAATCCAAACGATAAGCCAAAGAACCAACTCTTTCCACAATGCGGAAATGACCGTCGAAGAAGAAGAAGGTAGAAATAGTTAGAAGGGAAAGTAGGTTGAAAGACAAGGATGGACCATTATTTTAAAACCATATACATTTCAATTTGAAAAAATTTATTTACAACATTTTAAATGTTTTATAATATGATGAATAGTCGTTTGATTCAAGTTTGATGGTTCGAAGTAAACAATATTTAAAACATTTTTAAATTATTTAGACAAGTAAAATAAATGATCAAAATATCCTTTATATAATACTTATCAAAATCCTTTTATAACTCAATGTCTTAACAAGTTTACTTTCGTTCCTACTGACTCTTGCCATGCATTGATCAGGCGCAAAGCTAGAATTCTCCAGCTGTTTAGTAGCTTGTTACAACACCTAGTGAAAATACTGGAAAACATTTTAAAACAGCAGATATGGAAAGTACAATCCAAACAAATCAACCAAACATTTGTCTAACCATGGATTGCAGATACATAATGGTTACGCCTGGATCCTCTAAGAAACATCCGTACCTGTAAGCTATCTCAGCCTGCGAATTACGCCATGATGACTAGTAGACCGCAGATACACAATAATTACGCTTGGATCCCCCAGGAAACATCCGTTCCCTTAAGCTATCTCAGCCAGCTGATTTCGCTACTAATACGACCTACATAGATCGCAGGATACACAATGGTTACGCCGGGATCCCCTAAGACATTCGTACCCCCAGGCCATCTCAGCCAAGCGAATTACGCTATGCAAGCGCGATCATAAGACCATGGAGATCGCCATGGAATTCGATGGACACTCGAGTATCATATCCGAAAAACCCAAATCATAGAGAATAATATCGATAGAATGAATCTACAGTGTGGCCACAAAGAGGATATCAAGCAGAAGGCACTTTTCATATCTTTACTTCAAAAGTATGTATCATATAGTACCTTTCAAAAATCACTTTCAAATATCATATTTATATAAAGTCCATTATATATAAGATTTCATTTTCAAATCAAATACTTCCTAAAATCAATAGTATATCAAATCACACTTATATAGACTTCGATTATATAAGATTTCAATTTACAAATTGAGTACCTTTACAAATCAATAGTTCCAAATCACTTCATACTTATACAAATCAATTTCATACTTATACAAATCCATTTTACATAAGTTCGATAACTCCCAAATCACAGTATTTAGTAAAAAAAGATTCTCAATTTTGATTCCTTTTCAATATCAATTCACTTTCAAAATATATATGATTTCGCCAAATCATTTCTTCCAAATTACATATATTCAGTTTCAAAATTTGTTAGAACAATATATTTAGAAAATAACCCAAATTTCCAAATCAACAAAATTTATGTCAAACAAATTCATTTCTATTTCAAACATATATTCAGTTTCAAAAATCATAATACTTTCAAAGTTATAAATCTTTCGAAACCAAAATACTTGAAATCATTACACTTTGAAAATCATAACCTTTCGAAATCATACATTTGAAATCATAAAACATTCCTTTAATTACTTACATTTTACAAATTTATCCAATTAAACCCAAATCTAAAATTTCAAATTTTAATTCAATTGAAACCATCAGTTTCAATTCAATTTAGTTTTCCAACAAAACCATTTCAAATATTATCAAATTTCAAATAAAGATTTGATCCATAAAATAAACTATTCAATCTTTAATATATTTCAAAGCTTAAATATACCATATTCTAAAACTAAATTTTATAGTTTCATATATCTCAATTTTCACTTCATTATTACTTACTTTTGAAATATTCATTTCATAAATCCATCATTTTAAATAAACTCAAATTACAAGTAAACCAAATATCCGTTCATACAAATATAAACTTCAAATATTCATTTATCAAAACCAATTATCATTTCAAATTCACATTCTTTATCAAAATAAAGATTAAATCATTTCCAAACCATTTCAATCATCAAAATATCTAAAATGGTTACTATGTTTAAAACTATCCCTTTTTAAAACCTTCAAATTATTTATTTCTATATGAAAAATCCAATTTACCATTGGAAAGATTGTTGTTCTACATATATACTTTATTCAAAACATTTCAAATCTATATTTCATACTAGTATAATTCAAAATAGTCTTATTTATTTCACTCAACAAACAGTTTCAAACTTATATAAATCATATTACTTTATACTTAATTATACCAAACTAAACTTATATTCTTTATCAAATACCTTATACCATTCAAAATTACTTAGCTTTGAAAAGTTAACCTTGATTTCGAAGTGCTCGAACCTTCAAAATAGTTGAAGAAATCATATTTTAAATCCAAGAGTTGGAAATCACCAACAAATCAGTAAACCAATTCCAAAAGATAGGGTTATACCAAAATAAATGTGAATCTCGAGGACTGAATACCAGCTTACTTTAAATTATTTCAAATATATATATACATACATATATATATATATATATATATATATATATATACATACATATATCTTTTGAATATCAAACCATACTTCAAAATATGAAATCAAAATTGATTTCACAAAATCACTCGCATAGCAAAGCTACTAGAGTGGCCTCTCCCCCACTCAGAAACTCGAAAATCAATATCGACGATGCTTGCATTCGTCACCAAAATTTATTTTCCAACGACATAAGTGGGTTCTGGACTTTACTTTCTTGAAACTTCTTTGAAATCTCTTCGAAATCATTGGGATTCGTTCGAATACATTGGAAACATTTCTTATTCAGAAAATATCTTTAAATCATATTATTATTATTATTATTGTATTTTTTTCAAATCTTAAAACCGACACCGGAGTTCGATTCCTCGAAATTCAAATTCAAAACCTTCAGTTATAAATCATTTATATATACATCAAATTTCTTATAAATTTTCAAAATTTCAAATCCTTTAGGAACTTCAAATTTTCAAAGAAAGAAAAAGATATAATCCATATCGAAAACATTTCACTTTTATATATGAAATGGAGTCATTCTTATCAAAATAATAATTTTGATATATGCACAATTTCAAAATACAACCAAATACAAATTTTCAAGGGATGATTCAAGGTTAGATTTCAAACAAGCAGAGATTCAAATTTCATATCATACGAAAATAGGAACATAAATATCTTTAGTTTGAGAACTTCAGCTAAGCAAAAGATACAATAGAGTTCACCGAATGCAACCTAACAACTGCTGAAAACAAACAGATCCACAGAATACCACCCTACATAAACAAAGCATCGGTATTATTTCTACCGGGTGGTACTTCAACGGGTCTAGAACACTCCCCCTCAATATGCCCCCAACTCCTACACTTCAGGCATAAATGCACCACACTCCCGTCTTCCTTCTCGAATTGTGGGTACGCAGCTTTCTTTTCGTGCTGTCTCACGGGACAATCTCTGGCTATATGCCCAGCCCTCCTACAATGGTAGCAAATAGTTGATAGGCTAATTGATGTAGGAGGTGCGGGTTTCACTTTCTTCACCATCAGGCAGCGACTTGGAAAATGACCACTCTCTCGGCATTTAAAACAGAAAATCTTGGATCGAAAGCGCTTGCCCTCACTCTTCTTACCTTTATCTCTCTTTCCACACATGGTTGCATAGTGTCCCTTCTCCTGACACCGATAACAAATGACATGGTCATAAGGGCCAGGTCCTACCCTTTCCCTCCACAGCCTTTCCCACTTCTCTATTACTTCCTCCTGTTCCTTACGGGCTAGTGCTCTTCGAGCTCGACGAGCTGCCTTCCGCTCTTCTGATCTTGCCAAAACTACAATAGCTTTCTATCAAGAAAAGAGTATGGATCAACAAGATAGAATTTCCAAATCCTAGTGAATCCTAACCAGAGAAATTACTAACAAGATGGATACCTAAGGAATGAAGTTTAGAAGATCTTTATTTCAAAGAAATGATTCTGAGATTGATTTCACCCATTCTATGGTAGTTAGAAATATAGCCCGATTAGTCACTCAAGGTTTTTATAAAGAATAAGGAATATATTTTGATGAAACCTTTGCTCCCGTAGCAAGATTAGAAGCAATTAGGATTCTACTTGCTTTCGCAAATCATAATAATTTCAAACTATTTCAAATGGATGTTAAAAGTTCCTTTTTAAATGAATTTGTAAAAAAGGAAGTATATGTTGAATAACCACCACTTTTTGAAAATGAAAAATTACCAAATCATGTTTACAAACTTAAGAAAGCTTTATCTGATCTAAAACAAGCTCCTAGAGCCTGGTATTATAGACTAAGATCTTACTTATTAAAATCAAAATTTGAAATTGGTAAAGTAGATAATACTCTTTTTATTAAAAGAAATAAAAATGATATTCAACTAGTACAAGTTTACGTATATGATATCATTTTTGGATCAACTAACTTTGAAATGAATAAAGAATTTTCTGAAATAATGACAAAAGAGTTTGAGATGAGTCATATGGGTGAATTAAACTTCTTTTTAGGATTACAAATAAAAGAATTAGATAATGGTATCTTTATTAGTCAATAAAAATATGCTAAAAACCTAATTAATAAATTTGGTTTGACTACTGCAAGTGGAGAATCCACTCCCATGGCAACCAATGAGTACCATAGTAAAGAAGATCTCTCGAAAGATGTAGACCAAAAGTTATATAGAGAAATGACTGGATCACTACTCTATATTACTACTAGTAGACCTGATGTCATGTAAAGTATTTGTCTCTGTGCAAGATACCAATCCTAACCTAAAGAGACCCACTTAAAAGCCATAAAAGGTATCATAAGATATGTTAAACACACTACTGACTATGGCTTATTTTACCCTAAAAATGATTCTTTTGACTTAATATCTTACTGTGATGCTGATTATGCTGGTTGTAAATCAGATCGAAAAAGTACAAGTGGAACTTGTCACTTTTTGTGGCATTCTCTGATTTCCTGATTTAGTAAAAAGCAAAACACAGTTTCTTTATCAACAACTGAAGCAAAATATATTTCTGCCGCTTTGGCTTGTTCTCAAGTAATATATATGCAACAAACCTTAAGAGATTATGGTTTAAAATTTTCAAAATCACCAATTTATTGTGATATTACTAGTGCGATAAATTTATCCAAAAATACTACTCAACATGCTCGAACTAAACATATTGATATAAGACATCATTTTCTCAGAGATAATATAAATAAGGAAGTAATTACTCTAGATTATATTGATTCTGAGAATCAAATTGCTGATATATTAACAAAACCATTAAATGAATCTATATTTACTAAATTAAGAAGAGAATTAGGTATTTGTTCAATAACTGAAATATAAAATATAAATAACAAAGTATAATTAAAAATTAAATCAAATTAAATCAATTAATAAAATTTTATAGGACCATGTCGACATACCCCCAACCCATGTCGACATATAACGTTTTTTATTTTTAAAATTTTCCTACCAAAATTCAAAATAATTGGTTATATATCTTTTTCTTTTCGAAATTTTATTCATTCTTTCTGTTATTTCTCTGTTCTATCTTCTGAAATCAAATAATCAATGGCTTCCTCTTCCAAATCAAACAAAAATTCTACCATTTCGTTTCCTTCTCCCACTTCTGGTCCATTTCAACGTACTCCTCTCGCTCGTGTGACGAAAATGGAGGATTCTCTGAAGGATGCACTTTAGTTAATGACTGAAATCCAAGTGATGCAACTTCGAATGGCCAAGGAACAAGAGAGGCAAGGCAAAATGCTTAGGAATTTGCAAAAATTTCTAATGGACAATCATGCTAACCCAATCTTGATTGATGAAGATTCTTCAGAAGATTAAATACAAGAGGCCAGCGAAGAAGAAAAAGAAGAAGAAGTCCACATGGAAGAAGTGCACGCGGAAGATGACGACAAATTCATTTGCATTGGAGAAGTGTGCTTTGACAAAGATGGAAATCTTGTCGAACGTGGAAATTTCTGTTTCCACTATCCAAACTGTTTGATTCATAGATCTTCCATTTTCAAAGACAATCATTAGTTTCTTTTCTCTTTTCCTTTTAGTGTATGTTCTTTCTTACGTTTCCCACGAAAATGTAAATACAATAATATAATTAATGAATAATTTATGTTCTTATATGTGTTATCATATGGATACTTAGTTACGATAGTTAGTAGTTTAGGACTAAGTTCTAGTTTTAAATCTAAGTGTTGATTAATTATGATAACACTATCATTATACTCACATGTCATAGAGTATTAGATTTAGGGAGAGTGAAATAGTTTTTGTTGATATATTTGGAGTTAGTTATTGTTGATGACAAAGGAGGAGAAATATAAAATAGAGTAGTTAAGCATAGATTAAAGGGGAATTATTAGGATAGAAGTAATATTTTATAAAAAGGTTGTCATCATCAAAAAGAGGGAGATCGTTAGTCCTTGAGATGATTGTTTTGATGACAATAACCTTAGAATAGATTATAAAATATAAATACTAACAGTATAAGTTTAGATATATATGTATATGCATGATTTAACCATGCAGGTACCAAGAATAAAGACTGTACAGTATAAAGATTCAAGATATCAAGATTATCAAGAGTTCAAGTAATTTTTCTCTTAATTTAATTAGAAATTTTGTTAAAACTCCTAGAAAAGCACTGGCACCTTAAAATCTAATTTATTCGTGGAATGGAATCCACTTCGAGCCTGTTAAAGGGATGGAACCCTAAGTAGGATGGAACCTAAGAAAAATCTAGTGGAACATTGTTTTGTATCCGCTAATTTTTATTCAAAATGATTTTCACCAAATTATATTTTGTTTTCAAAATGTTTTCAAAACCTTCTTTTTAAAAGCACCAAAAACATCTATCCTGATTTCAAATAATTTTAGCCTCAAAATAATCTTTAATTTCAAAATCAAAATTATCCATAGTTTTAACTATCTTTAATAATAATATATTAATTTTTAAATATTATACTTAGATTTAAATATAAAATTATAGTAAAATCATGTATATATTATTCTATATATTTACTTATGTATTTTAACCATAGACAAGTATATTTATAAAGTTTAAAATAGTTTAAATAAATATAGAAGTTATTTTCAAAGAAAAAAAATGACCAAAAATTCCTTTGGGATGTCGACATGCTCAACCTACCCATGTCGACATAGTGTCAGTTGGTTTCAAATTTAAATTTCAAAAGAAATGTCTATTCGTCATATTTCTTCACGAATGGACATGACTGTTGTTCTTCTATAAATAGGGGATGTTTTCAACGAATTTTAGCACAGATTTTTTGGTTTTTCACTCCTCTTCTTCTTCCACATTTCTTATACATATTCCTACCATTACTCTGCCGAAATCAACATTGAATCTAACTAGATTATCTTTGGTTTGATTCTCTATCATTATCTCAACAAGATTCTCAATGCTATTCAGAGTTATAGGCTTCTTTGTAATCGATTAAACGAGAAAAGGTGTGATTGTGGCCTTCGAAATCAATCAAGCGAGATAAGGTGTGATTGTAGCCTTGGAAATCAATTGGATGAACTTGTTGCCCGGGAAATCAAGTATCTCTAACCAAAGGATCGTGAATCTGGAGGGTGTACCTCGTTGCCTTGAAATCGAGGGTGTAATTGTAAAGATTGTTTTTGTAAGGAAATCCGTACTTGTGTGCGGGACTAGATGTAAGGTAACTCTAAACCAGTATAAAATCCAGTGTGTTCTTTCCTTTACTGCTTTTACTTTATATTTGCATCTGCGTTTGATTCTGTGATCATATCTGTGTCTGAATATTACATACATTTGTATTTAAATTAACAAAAACTCAAAAAGATTTAATAATTCTCTAAAACACTATTCACTCCCCTCTAGTTTTTATCCTAGCCTTAAGATCCGCATTTCTCACAGTGTCTGCTTCGAGTCCTGAAGGTGATATCTCTTTATCAGATGTGTGTAATACTTTGAATAAGCCTGGTGATGCTCTGGGGGTAACTTTGAGTTTTGATAAAATGCAAGTTCTTTCAGGAAGTGTGATCACAATGCAATCTGATCGTGAAGTAGTTACAACAATAATGCTTTTTCGGTGCTTCAGCAGATTAATGAAGATGATGATGATTTGCAACATGTATGTGATGTAGCCTATATCTCCCCACTGTCTATTACTGATAAAGAGATAACTCTTTCCAATTCGAGTAACTCTTCTGACATGCACAATGACAATCTAAAATCTGACATGCACACCTTCTCTACTGCTGAGAATCTTCCCTCTCCTATTCCACCTCTTAATCAATATCAATTGTCCTCAGATTCTTTGCAATCTTCTCTATACTCATCCCTCGCTCTACCTAAGCAAATATTCAATGATTTGGTCAATTCTTCTTCTTCAATTATTTCATCTTTGCAACAGTCGCCTTCCGTTTCCTTTCCTGATTCCTCCTCTAAAAGAAAAAAGGTAGACCTAAGAAAATCTCTACTAGATCTACAATTGACTTGGGCAATGGGATCAATTTCTCTATTGATCAAACTGGTTTGAGTATGCCTCCTCTTAACAATCTTGCACATTCTTCGTCTGGGGTTAAAACCAGAGCCTCTTCTATATTATTATCATAATGATTGGAAAAATAGGTTTTTGGAATGTTGGGGGTGCTAACTCCATGGCCAAGCAATTAGAAATTACAAATCTTATTTCTTCTCACAAAATTGATCTTATGGCAATTGCAGAAACAAAACTCGATCATATTACAACAATCAGTGCTGCCTCAAATATTAAACATGGTTGGAATTCAATTCACCATCTCTCTCAAGCCCCTTTTGGTAGACTTTCAATCCTATGGAATCCTTCTGTTTTTTCCCTCTCCCCTCTAATTTTTCATAGAAAATTCATTCACTTTGAGATTATACACATCCCCTCTTCTACTTCTTTCTTTCTTATTGCTATTTATGTTGATAATAATGCCGCTCATAGGCAGACTCTCCTTGACATTGTTCTACACTTCAACAGTCCAATTCACCGTAGCTATGTTTTGGTGATTGGAATTGTATGCAACTGTCATCTGAGAAAAGTGGAGGAGTTCTACTGACTTACAGTCAGACTAGACCTCTCAACAATGCTATTTATGCTTCTAACCTTCTTCCCACCTCTGTTAGTGGTGCTTTTTATACTTGGAACAATTCTAGTAAAACTAGTAAATGGACATGTTGTAAACTTGATAGAGCTTATCAAGATTTTTCCTCTGTAATCAAATGGCCTAATCTCATCACCATAATCCCACCTCCATCTTTATCTGACCACTCCCCTCTCATTATGGACTGGGGAAAGGACATCTTTATCCACATTTCTCATATATGCTTCAAGCAATGGATACTTACCCAATGAGCTTCGGCAACGCCATCACCCATTACACTTTGTATGCGAACTTCGGTAAGGCCACCGCCCATCAACAAAGTGTTCGAAGTACCCATTCCATATAGAACCTATCAAGCTCCACCATGAAAACAAACATCTCCATGAACCATCTCAACTCACCCTCCCCTTCCGTGCCACCTTGGCACCTAGCACTTCATTAAGCAAATCAAGTCCGAGCAATGCTCGAACTTAATAATAGGCAATGACTTTGTAAACATGTCTTGCATTCTCCTTTTTGTAAACTTTCTGAAGACAAACTAGATTATCTTCACTCATCGAGACAAGGAACGACTCTCTCACCTCAATATGCTTCGTCCTCGAACCAAATGCCAAATTTTCAATTAAGTGAATTGCACTCTGACTGTCACAGTACACATCCATGCCTTCATATACGCAGCCCAATCACACAACGGTCGCATCAAATAAAGCGCCTCCTTAGCTACTTTAACCATAACTATGAGCTCTGTCTCTGTAGTGGACAAAGCCACAATCGTCTACAACCACGCTTTACAACTGATCTCTGTCCCACCAATGGTGAACACATATCCAGAGGTTGACTTCCTTCAATCTCTGTCACCGGCATAGTCGCAATTGCAAAATCCAACCAAGCCAAAATCTCTTCCTTTACCACCAAAGACAAGTCCATGGTTTGGAGTTCCTCGAAGGTATCCGAAGATACACTTTACTGCTTCCCAAAGCATCTTTCCTGGATTTTCCATGAACCTACTCACCAATCCAACTGCATGTGCAATGTCAGGCCTAGTGCAGACTATGTCATATATCAAGCTGCCAACTACATTTGCATACGGGACCTTCATCATATAAGCCTTGTCCTTTTCTGAGATCGGAGAGCCTTTACTAAAAAGCTATTGTGCAAAGACATGGGTGTGCTAGTTGCCTTTGCCCCTACCATGCTAAACCGAGCAAGCACCTTTCGAATGTACTCCTTTTGAGTGAGGCTCAAATGTCCTAGCTTTCTATCCCTTTGGATTTTCATATCCAAAATTTTCTTTGCTTCTCCAAGGTCTTTCATTTCGAATTCCGCTTTTAGCTTTAGTTTAAACTATCGATTTTAGCTTTATCCTTGGTAGCAATCAATATATCATCCACATACAAGATTACATACACCCATATATCATTCTTTAAATGCTTGAAGTGCACACAATCATCTTTAATGCTATGATCAAAACCAAGTGAAAGCATAAAAGAGTCAAACCTTTTGTACCATTGTCTAGACAATTTCTTAAGTCCATAAAACGACTTCTTCAATTTGTAAACCCAATTTTCTTTCCCATCAACAAAAAACCTTCTGGTTGCTTCATGTAGATGGTCTCATCCAAATCTCAATGCAAGAAAGCGGTTTTCACATCCAGTTGCTCCAGCTCCAAGCCATGAGCTGCGATGATAGCGTCAAAATGCGGATCGACGTATGCCTCACTACTAGAGAGATTATCTCATCATACTCCAATACCTTTCTTTGTGAAAACCCTTTAGCAAATAGTCTAGCCTTGTATCTCCCATCGTCCTTCACCTTGAACACCCGCTTGCAACCTATGACTCGGCTTCCTTGAGGAGGTGGTACCAAATCCCATGTCTTGTTCTTTTTTAACGACTCTAGCTTCTCTTCCATAGCGCAGATTTACTTGTAACTATCACATGACTTCAAAGCTTCGTCAAGGTCAAACGACTCCTCAAGAACCATATGTAGGGCATAGTTAGGCTAATCACCAAGGCTAAGGTTCATAAACTGCCAACCACCATACCTTTCGGGCGGTCTAATGGTCCTACGACCGACCCGAGTTGGTACTATCTCGTCTAAACTCCATTCAACTCCACCTTGAACTGAACTTCCACTAGATTCATGCACATCACCAGCACTACTAGAAGGTACCTTTGGACTATCCTGTGATGTTTCATCAATTGCGTTTGTCTCGAAAACATCAACAACAATTCTACCATTTGACTGGAACACAATCTCTTTAGGCCTATCAGAATCTTCTGATGTGGTAGGTGGCTTCTCCTTTGGATTGAACATAACAGACTCATCAAAAGTAACATGTTTGGAATGAACAATCTTCCGATCAACATGGCTCCTAATTCAATGCCCTTTGATACCATCGGTGTATCCCATTAGTATGCCCTTGTATTCTCTAGCCTCCAACTTGTCATCACCTGTATGGTGAACATACATAGGACAACAAAAAATTCAAAAGTAACCAAATACACTACTTTCCCTCTCCACTTTTCCTCTGGAATCTTCCCATCTATGGCTTAGCATGGAATTTGATTTATGATATGCACCGCATTTGATAATGTCTCAGCCCAAAAGCCTTTAGACAAGCCCTCTGTCAATCTCAAGCAACGAGCCTTCTCCAGTAGAGTCATGTTCATCCTTTCTGTAACTTCTTTGTATTACAGATCTCCGGGTGTAGTGAAATGTCTCTGAATGCCACGCTGTCTACAAAAATTGAGGAACTCCATGGAGAAAAATTCATAACCATTATCAGATCTCAGCACCTTCAACCTAGAATCAGATTGGTTCTCTACAAGCGCTTTCCAGTCTGTGAAATTATCAAAACTTTCTGATTTGGCCTTCGTCACATACACCTATACTTTGCGAGAAAAATCATCAATGAAAGAGATACTTTTCTCTTCCAAGAGGAGTAGCAGCTGGCCCCCAAACATCAGTATGCACGTACTTAAGTACTCGCCTCGATCTATTAAGTCCAACTCCAAAAGACACTTTAGTTTTCTTGCCTAACACACTTCTGGAAAAAGTCCATCTTGTCAAAGCTTCCTCCTTTGATCATCTTTCGTCCCTGAAGTAACTCTAAGCCCTTCTCTAAAATATTACCCAACTTGAGATGCCAAAGCCTTGTGGCATATAAAGCACGATAACTGTCTACTCCAACACACGACTCTCCAAGAACCGTGGTTCCTTTCAGCAAATTCAAATTTCGAAACACATCTCCTTTCATAAGAACTAGTGCACCCATCAAAACCTTCAGACTATCCTTTTCATTAGTTGCTGTGCATCCCAAAGATGCCAATTAACCTAAAGTAATTAAGGACTTTCGAAGACCCGAAACATACCCGACACCTCTTAAAGTGCGTATCACTCTGTCAAACATCATGATCCTCACTGTACCTTCACCCATTGCTCTACATCCAGTACCATTACCCATAAGAATAGAGCTTCCCTCCCATCCAACGAAATAAGTGAAGTAATCCTTATTAGGCGTCACATGGATAGACGCCCCTGAATCCAGCACCCAATGGTCTGAGACACCCGATACTACTGCAGACAACACATCGTTAGATACAAACTTTTCCACCACTAGGGATGAAGATTTGTCTTCTTTCTTCTTTAAATCTGGACAATCATTTTTCCAATGACCAAGTTTCTTACAGATAAAGCACTTTCCGTCATTAGACTTTCCTTTCCTGCCATGATTGGGCTTCCTAGACTTGGAACTCCCTCTAGAGTGCCAATTCTTCTTATTTTCTCTACCTCTTTCAACAAACAAGCCATGACTACTACTTCCACCTCTACCTCCTTCACTTATCTCTACCTCTCTCATCTGCATGGTGAAAAATATCTTAGTAATATCAGATGGTTAGTCAGAGATTTCTTCAAGTAGAGATTTTCCAACTTGGTCCAAATGCCCCTAGCAGTGGTTTCACCGCTATTTTATGTGATGACATTCTCTCCCATAGCTGGCTGTAAAGTATTAAATGCCTATTTCTCCATCTCCTTCCTTGTCACGATTGAGATATCAACCGTCAACTACTCAAAGGCAACCACTACTACATGGACTTCATTCCTCATTAGAACAGCCTTCATCCTCCATTGCCACTTCTCGAAGTCTTTATCCTCATTCCATTTCTCAATTGCCAACTGTGATCCTAACGTGATATACATCACTCTAGTATAGGGTCTTGTAATAACTGGAGTCGCTTCATCTCCTGCCATAACATCTAACTCTCCTCAATCACCCTAGCATCGATACCAGACTATTGGGGAAAACCCCTTTAGATGATCAGTCTAAAGGAATAAAAAACCCAATGCAGGGGAAAACAACTGACTCGTGATTGTAATGAGACGAAACAAGCAGAGATAAACACCAGAACAAATAGTAACAGGCCAATGCAATGCAGAAAAATAAATAACATCAATATTTATAATGGCTCCACTACCGTGAGGCAGTATACATCCACTTGGATAAAGAAGATTTTATTAATCACTGAAAGATTAGAGTTACAAGATTGATTCACTTTTGGAGGCTATACATAAGAAGAATTAACAATACAGACAAAATTCTGCAGAGTTTCAACTTCTAGGATGACTGTCATTTTTGTCCAGAAGCTCCACTATTTATACAGTGAAGATACGAGGAAGGGTATCTGCTCTATAGCAACTCAGGGGTTTGCGAACCAAACCCCAAAATCTTGTTCAATACACTTTTGGTCCGGCATAGGCCAACATGTTTGGTCCGGTAAAGCTTGGCATTTGCTTCAGCGGAGAATGCGTGAACGAGAAATCTGGACCGGCCTTTGTTTATTTTGGTCCGGCGTCTCAGTTTGGTTCGATCTTCATCACTTCATCATACAAAAAATTTGGTTCGGTCTACATCATTTCACCGCTCCAAACCAATGCCGCTTCACTTCCAAACTATGAACGAAATCACTGCCTTAACATTGCTCCAAATATAACTTCTTCTTCGAATGAAGCCCTAGCTTCCTAAATCAGCACCGAACGAACTTCTTCTCTTCACGAAAGTCACTCACATTCACCGGACGAAGCCGCTACCTCTAGAGCGAGACTTCTTGTTTGGTATAATCACTGAACCAAATGATTCGGTTCATCACCGCAACTTAGGGCTTCGCTTCCAGCATCGTCACTTCGACCTAGGATTTCGGGTGCTTGACTTCCTCCTCCGCGACTTCAACTCCGCCAGTGATGGAATTAAGGTAAAAATTCGAACACACGTGTACTCTATTAATTCCTAAGAATAATTAATGGTTGGATTATTTTTGCAAAAGAAAATGAATATGACGTTAAATGTAAATTATGCAAAGGTGTAAGATAAAAATATTTCTAACCACCGTGGGGATTCCCCATTTTATACTGAAAGATTTTAAAAGAGCTGAAAAGAACCCTAATAAGAACTAAATGCATGTTTGATTGCAATATTGTTCAGAAGAAGTAGATCCTATTGATGGTTGGTCGTTAAGTGGTAAATAATTACTTTTTTGCTTTTGATTACGAAATAAAAAATTGTACCAAAATTAACTTTAGTATCTTTCTTCCTAGTAATGGTGACTTTGAATCTGATAATGGCAGTTATAAATTGATAAATTATAAATCTTAAAAAGGAAAATTTTAAGTAATTTGACAGCAAAAAATGCTAATTTCTTCTAGTACCATATATGTTTTTTAATTTTTAATATGAGTCGTAGAAAAAAAGAGGACTAGAATTTATTTTCCCAATTTCATAAACTAACCATTTACAAAAAAACAGAAATTGTTCATTGGGATTAAACTGAATTGATGTTGAGAAATTTTGGCTACATCCTCATAATTAATTTCAGTTTCCTTCTAAAATTAAGTTATAAAAATTGTATTAGAGCAATAATATGATGATTTGTTGTTACTATTTCATGAATTTTTAGTATTTGATTGTTCAAAATCCAATTTTAATAATATTTGTAAAATGTTGAAATATATACTGAAACAACAAATAAGCATGCTCAAGATACATAGGAAAGTACAAGGTACGGTCCTTGCTCTTTTTTTCATAAACTACTTTTCTTTTTGGTTAGTTACCATGGATTTGTAATGTTATCATACCTTCACATATATAAATTATGCAAATTAAGTAACAAAATCTCTCTTTTGTTATAGATCAATTTATTTTCTTCTTTCTTCATTATCACACCTAATCACTTTGTGCATCAGAATCTCATCCATGATGAATTTTGAAACTAAGGTTTTTTGTACTTATCTTTGAGCAATTACACTCTTTTGCCTTATTATTTTACCTTTTTCTCTCTTTAACTATCAAAGCCCAGGTACTTTCTTCAGTTTGTAGCTAACTTATTTCAAATCATAGATGCTTCGACTTCTTTTTGAAGACCATGACACTGATTTACCTGCTACATGCAGTGCAATATGAATACAATCACTTATTTATTACATGTACCAAAAGCGTAGTCGTATATTTTGCTTCCAAATTTTCAAAAATGCTTTTCAAACAAGCTCCATATTGAAAGTCAATTCAAACGTGAGAATAAAAATTTAAATCCACTGTATTATAACTAAGTTTGCAAACACTAATACTTTATTTTTTTCAAATGCCACTTTTTTCCTAAGTACTTGTTCCCTAAGCTATTAATAGTAGTAGTTTGGATCCAATATCTAACATAATGATTGTGTTTTATGTATTTAACGAATTGCTAATATGTAAAGTTTCATAATTTGAGAACTAAACTTTTTATACGAGATGTTATCATTTTATATTTTCATTGTTACAACTGGTTTTGTAAAAAAAATTTCATTTAGTGTAAGCTTATGCTGATAAATTGTTATATTGAGAAAGCTAAATTTTATAATGCAATATGTTTTATATATTGAAATAGAAGAATTTCTATACCTCTCCATAATTTTAGAAATTTTCAAGTTTTTTGTTATTCTCTTAACTAATTGTATATTTATGTATTTATATCTTATGACTTTCTATAATAGTTTACATTCCAGGCTTAATTTTTAATTTTACGTTTTAGATATTAAAATATTAACAAAAATCAATAATCTACATTATCTACTAATAAATAATCTACTAATTTATTAAAAAATCAACAATATTTGAGTCCTTTAATTTTTTATAGTCACAAATTGAAATATTAGTAAAAATACAATCTTATATAATCATTTACTAAGTTACTAATTAAATAATTGTAAAAACATAAGAATTTTGATATCTTTCCTTAATTCTTAATATTTCCAAGCTTCTCCTTATCTTTCTTAATTTATTTTACATTTAATTATCTATATTTATATTTCTCTATAATTACTTATATTGAAGTACGTATTATTGATTTTGATTTTAATAATATCTAAGGCTGGCAATTTTTATTGTCAAAATTTAGCAAGCGTTAATTGGGTTTTCATTGAACAAGATGCAACAATTTACAGTCTGGTGACCTTATAAAACTAGATAGAGCAGTTGGTGGTATATTTGGATTTGGACAACATGAACTATAAGTTATTTTGTAACTCTCATCTATTGGAGTTTCTCAAAAAGTGTTTTCACCTAACTAAAAATGATCCAGTAATGGTGGAGGAATATTAGTTTTAGGAATGATTGTGGAACCTGGGATTGTTTACACTACACTTGTGTCATTCACATAAGTATTTTAATTTGATACATAAATCATATTTTTGTGAACACTTGGTGTTTCTTAAATGTTGTATATCAATCAAAATCATTATTAGTGATGTCATTCACAAGGCATTTTACTGTCAGGGAGTGTTTAGATGAGCAGGCATAGATATAGATGTCTGAAGTAAGCGAAATTATAGGGACTTTATTAGCAACCAATTACCAGCTTCATTTCACAATAATTTAAACACAAAAAATCTCCTTTCACACCTCATTTTTGACATATCTAACCTTCAACTTTGCTTTCCTTCTTTTGAATTATTGAAATTAGATGAAAATATTGATATGAGTAGTTGTGATAAATAAAATTTGGTTTCAAATAATTGTTGTAACTAAAGTTTGAAACTTCACGGTGTTATATTGAAATATGAATTACTTAAGAGATTATTATAGGATATGAACAGTTTCAGTAACTGATATTTGTAGATAACTGTTTTTTGTCCATCACTACCTGAACAGAAATTAAAGTCTGAATTTGAAACTTTTAGCAATGAACTTATTAAACGATTTTAGTATACTGAATTTATTTATCTTTTTGTTAAAAGTCACATTTAAATGAAAATAATGGACTCATTTTGTAAAGTGAACAAGGAAGAAGAGGCTAAGAAACTTTGGTGGGGTTATGGAAGGGGAATTGAAAGTTTTAAATAGAATATTGCAGTAAATATTTATGGTTTAGTGCAAAAAAAATCAAATCTGGCACTATATAATGAATCGACCTATTTTATTTTTATCTAGTAAACCAAATTTACCTAAGCGATGTCTCAATTGATTGGATATTGCATCAACTATTTTCTAATAGGTTGCTTGTCTGAATTCAGTGTTTGTTACTGACTTATTATATACTTTGGCGAGCATGTTAACGTATATTATTGCAATCAGTGCACATTAGGGCCAATTTGGAATTTTATTTCTAGATCAACTTTAGATACATAATGTATTTGTATGAATACATTTGAATCACAAATTGTTTACTTCTAGTTCTAACGATTTTTAATCTTGTGCTGCTGATACCTTCTCTTCAGCCATCAGTAGTTCTATATCTTAATGGTATCAAAGATAATCAATGCTTTATTGCAACTAGCATGTTTTGTTATAACCCTATTATTATATTTATTTATTTGGTATACTTTTATAAAATTTGATGGATTGACAGCATCCTCTGAAATATCACAAGCTGTTATAAAATTTGATGGTTTGCTTTTGGAACACCTATGCAGTGATAAAATTTGAACTCTAGTCATAAAATGTTGGTATTCGATGAATAATGCATATTATACATGTTAACTGAATGAACTTCCTGGATAAAAGGATCAGGAGGAATCTAGCATTGTAACATATCTCTATGTCATTAGATGATCAAATCAGCAAATTATGTTTCATGTCTTGAAGACAGTAGGTCTTATGTAATGTTAATAAATTTTAATAAATTGTCTTAAATGATTCGTAGTTTTATTTACAGTGAGTTAAAGTATTTACAAATGAAGAATTTTTCTTTACATGTGGAAAGATATCTTTGGTTCAAAAAAGGACTAACATACCGCAATAAGTTATCGATTCGAAGTTGCTTTTGATGGAGACTACATTTTGGTTTGTATGCTTGTACGTATTATTACTTTCGGTCACTAGCTGCTACTTAGTCTATATTGCGAATTATTATGGACGTATTATATATGTTAATAAAAGGATGTCGCATATGTTTATTATGCAACACTACACATTGATTATGTGATGTATGATTAATATAATATGTTGATTATGAAATGTGTGATTAATATAATATTTTAGATTATGAAATGTACGTGTTTTTTATTATTGTGTTGTATGTAGACCGTGACTGTATAGAACCGAAGCTTACATATGGGGAAATGCACATACCCCAAAGAAAGCGTTTTCAAAACGTTACAAAGATGATCAATAGCATTAAAAAACGTCATGAATATAAACATTCATATCAACACAAAAAACGCTATAAAAAATTATCATGGCAACAACACAAAACGTTGTTAAAAGTTATTTTTGTGGGGGTAACCACTAGCAAAAATAATTGTTTTGAGAAGTCGAACACTAAAAAAAGTGATTTAGCTCATCAACAAAAATGCTATATACTGTTTCAATAGCATATCTCGAAGCTATTAAAACATATTTTTACAGCGTTTAAACAATTGCTGGTATGTTTTTGACCTATATGGCAAGTCGTTACACAGCGTACTCAAAAACGATGTTAAAAGCTTTTATAGCGGTTTTTAAACGCTGTTAAAGGTACAGTTTGTTGTAGTGTACCTTTAACATATACACCGATATTGTTAGTGATACTCTCGTGGATCGTATATTACCTAACTTGTGTATAATATGCAAGTGTATAAGTTAATGCAATAGTAGATGGTAAATAGTAAAGTATAAAAAGCGTGCAAAACAGAGTTTTTATACTGGTTCGGACCTCCCATCCTACGTCCAGTCTCGAAGCTCTCCTTCGGTATTTCCTTTAACCAAATTACCCTCACTTCGCCAGGAGGAGTAGGTTAATACGAAAGTATTTCTGACATTCTTAGGTTCCAAACAACACAGTTTTTGACTTATAGTACAAACCTTCGTGTAATTTCCTTTGAGTAAATGAATATGGATGCTTTGAGTTGTACGAAGTGATTTAACCAAAACTATATTTTGGTTATAATAGATTGAGAGTTTGTGAACAATGTATATGCAAGAAAGTGTGTAGTAATCAAGGGAGGAAAGAATAGATTAATTAAGTTAGTTTATTTCTATTTCTCAATCAAAGTAGTATTTATAGATTCAAAAAGGTGTAGTGAAAAGTTTTTACTATTTGAGAAAGAAAGTCTATTCAATTTAATGGTTGCAACATTTTGTTGAAAGGTGATTTCTTTTTAAATGAAAAAGAAGTGTCTTTTCAAAATTGATAGTTTTTGCATATGACAGACGTTTGTGCTAAAGCCTCATACGTCTGTGACTTCAGAAAATTTTTAAATCGAAAATTGTCACGGACGTTTGTGGTTTTATCTCAGGTGAAAATTAGGTTTTCAACTTTATTTTGATGCAAATGAAATTATATGCGATCGTATATGCATATATGCTTAAGAAGACGTTAAAAATATTTTATCTAGGACTCATTTATTATAGATTAACCTCACTAACAACAATATAGTCAATAAATCTTTATTTCTCTTTGAGTCTCAATATCTTCAAGCATGGTGTCTTCTTGTAGCATATACTTGCAATATTGATAAGGTCTATATGTATATGATTGTATAGTTGTTACCAGTGAAACATAAACTGGAGGTTCTAACAATCTTTCCCCTTTTGATGATGACAACTATACAATGGAAGTTATTATTATGTTTGTCCCCTTCTATGTGTATGCATAGATTTCTCCCCTTTTGTCGTCATCAAAATGGAGGGAAACGATATTAAATTGACATAGCATGTTATCATTTAAGATATAGAGATATTAAATAAACATAGCATGTTATCAGTTAAGATCATGGAAAATCAAATATGGAAGTTAAAAATATAATTAGAAACGGTTGTAGCGAAAGTTGTAAGTAGGGGAATAAACAAGCATAAGAATTGCAAAATAAAAGAAAACTCTAATAGTACTGATTTTGTGAATAAGATAAGCCCCCATAGTTCTCGTACCACTCCCAGTAAGAAGATGGATCTTGTAACGACCCGTAAATTTCGATAAATAAAATTGGTTAATTTAATTAGATTTTCGAAATTAAATTAGAAAGGAATAAAATTATTATAATTTATATTGAAATAAATATTAATAATAAATTGTAGAAAGGGTTATTAAACCTAGTTGTTGAAAATTTAAGTGAAATCCCAATAAAGAAATAATGTTAACTGTTGCACTTGGATAAAATTTAAAATAAATAATTAAAGACAAGAATTTAATTTACCTATGTATTAATATACTGATAAACTGTAACTGTATATGAATTAAGGTAGTAATGTAAATGGCAGTTGATGAATAATTAATTTAATGCAATTCAAATTTGATTGAAACGGCTGTTTAGGTTATAATGGAGGGTAAATAGAAATATTTGGTAATAAATTGAATATAAGAAAACAAAGGCAATTAGCGAATTAATTAATGAATTCATAACAACAAATAGTGATTAAGTAAAATCAAGGTTCTAGATGTAATTGTTTGGAAATAATAACTGGAATAAATTGCAGCAGTAAAAATGTAAGTTAACTGTTAATAACTTGGATCTAATTCCAATAAGTGAAACAGTGAAAATGTTATAACTTGGTTACCAAATTTATAACGGAAAGGTGAATGTAAATTGAAGAGAAGCGTAAGTTTATTTATAAGGCAGTAATTGATGAAATAGAAGTTGGAAACAAAGTAAATAAATTATTGAGGACATTTAATAGTAATTAATGTATATATATTTGGCAATTAAATCAAATCAACTATAGAAATCAATTTTAAATTAATGGAGAATTAATTTAAAGGACAAAGATTTGTATATTTTTTTCCTCAAGGACACGACCTCAATATTTTTTCCATAAGGACAAACATTCTTCTAAAAATTATGCATAAGGACAAACATTTTCCAAAATTATTCATAAGGACAACAAAACTGCTACCGAGCTAAAAACTGATACCTAAAAACTGCTACCGATAACTACAAACTGACACTTAAAAACTGCTATCAATAACTAAAAACTGATACCTACAGAAAGTTGTCCTTCAGGATAAAATATTGAAGGTCTGTCCTTGAGGCTAAAAAGCTGTGAAATTTTGTCCTTGACAATAATTTCCTTTTAAATTAATTGGAGAGAAATCTATAATAAATGAATTTATTTGTAAGTGAATGAAATTTATTTCTATATAAATTGTAAATTGGAATAATATGGTAATTGTTAATGTAATAAAAGTAAGCCTATAATAATTCTTCGCATAAATTGATAACTGATTCAATAATGTAATACTATCCATAATAGGGCAATCTGATTTAATAATAGAATGGAAAGTCTATTAAATGGGATTATTGAAAAGAAAATTGGCAATTTCTGAATTATCGAAATTGGAAGTAATGATAGTAATTATTGTAATAATTAAAATAGGAGTCAATTAGAATTTAATGAACCTTAATGTAGATTAATGAGAATTTAAGGCAATAGTTACCAGATATGAAGGAAATATGACGAATTGAAATGTAGTTTATTTGTAAAATAATAAGTAATGTAATATAGGAATGAAATCAAAATAGATAAGTTTAATTGAGACTTTAATTTCAAATAACGTGTGAAATTGACCAAAATATAGTAAATGGAAATATGATAGTCAATA
The DNA here is from genome assembly GCA_030765085.1 of Allium cepa. Lineage (NCBI taxonomy): Eukaryota > Viridiplantae > Streptophyta > Magnoliopsida > Asparagales > Amaryllidaceae > Allium > Allium cepa. The sequence continues at coordinate 205,644,441 of CM060941.1, read as the reverse complement.
AATAAAGGATGGAATGAGAGCATTAATGTAATGAATGTAAAACAGATATTAACTATGATTGTAGAAAGGTTTAATAAAGAATGGAAGGATTGAAATCAGGTTTAAAGCAATGTATTGTAAGTATTTATAAATAACTGGATTTATTAAATTGAAAATAAATGAATTTAAACATCTAAATATTATGCTAATAGAGATTTAAATGAAATCTAAGAAATTAAAATAATAGATTTTGAATCCAATATTAAACTCTTATATTTGAAATCTATGGATGAAATAATCATTGATTTATTTAACTTAATAGAATTTTTGGAAATTTAATTTATAATTTTGAATATAATGAAATTGAAGATTTGACAATGCAATTAATAGATAAATCAACTTTAAATTGACATCTAAACTTGTTTAAAATTTTGTATAAACGATTAAGAATTATAAAGTGATAAAGATTGTCAATTTCAGAATTAAAATGGAAAATTTGATTTAATTAATTTATTTTAAATTTATTTAATTAATGGGAAAATAGCCATTTTGGCCAGTGACTCGGTTTTCGACGAAACCAGTTTCGTCGGATCCGTATTGGTGAATTATTGTAGAGTTTCAAGTTTTGTAGCGATTGGACTTGTCGTTTGATCGTACGAACGCGAAATGCCTTGAAATCGATTTAATTGAAATCAATTTGGAAAATATTGATTTTAGCGTAAATTCTTCATACGATAGAATTTGGACTTGAAACTGTTTTCATCGCGTTTAAAATATTTTAAAACATCTATTTTGATATATGGGTTGACCCAAATTCGTTACGGAGTCGAAACGGGCTTTTTGGGCCACTTCATCGTTAGTGCGTACATCCACCTTATCCGATCCATTCTATTTTCAACATCGTCTATTTAAACCCTGTTATAAACCCTAGCAGCTTCCATTCCGCATTTCTATACGTGAAAAAACTTCTGTGCTTCTCTTCCTCAATGGCTGAAAACCCTAGATCCAATTGCAAATTCAAAAATCAAATGAAAATTTAAACTCCTCAGAAAAATTCGAAAAAAATATATGTTGAAGCTCCTGAAGTGCGTAATCTTCTGGTGAAATTCTTTTTTCATTTTGGATTGTCGTTTGAATAGTAAAAATCGAAGAAGTCTCGACCGTTCATCACGTCGAAATCAAACTCGACGGATCGACGAACCGTTTCTGGGTTTTGTAGAGGGGACTGAGGGGAGTCGATCCATGTAGTTCGTTTGGCGATTGGATGGTCAAATTTTCGTCAAAAATTGGCTAGGGTTTATGAAATCGATGGCGGCGGCTGTGCAAATTTTGTGCTTCGGTTGGTTCATCGTGTGCGCGTGTTCATAGGGGAGGTCAGCAACGAATGTGGTGGCCGCGGTGGGCCCGGAGACGATCACGATCGAGTTTTCCAGTGGTGGTGCATCAAGATTTACTGTGCGCGATTAGGGTTTCTGGCGTGTACGAGTTCCTGTAGCGTGCGCTTGGTTTTACTGTAGCTTGCGATAGGAGATGATGACGTGGAATCCAAAAGTGAGTGTTTCGTTATTTATTTATTTTATTTTTATTTTGAAATTCAAATGTTCAAATCAATATAACTTCCTCATACGATATCCGTTTTATGCACGGTTTCTTTTGTTAGGATCATATCTGAATTTTAGAGATTTTGGTGCTAGTTTGAACAGATTCTGAGATTGTCCAATTTTGGGTTTAAATTTGAGTTTAAATTCGATTTAAATCCAAAGGTGAGTGTTTTAACCCACTCACAACTTCTAAAATTTCTTATGTTTGTTAAATTGATATATTATGTGATTTGAAATTTATTTATGGTTGTTTGACATATTTTAATCATCCCAGTAAAATTAAATTATTTAATTTAATTGTTACTTAATTATTCATCGCATATTAACTACCAGTTAAATTGTTATTTATTTCTTGCTTATTAACTTCCAATTAAATTGTTATTTATTTTATTGCATATAAACTGACAGTTTAACGGTTATAATTTATTTTGAATATAAACTGATAGTTGATACCTGTTATTTATCACATGTTACATATTGATGTATTGTTTGAATTTGGATGATGATTGTGATAAATGGTTGATGGTTGATATTGGATGAATGGATGTTGTATTTTATATTGTTATAAACTACAAGTTATTATGCACTTTCATTTCATTCGGGATTGCGGTTTGACATGATATATAACCGTAATTTTTATTTTAAATTACGGATTGAAAGGATAAATATCCGTATCACTTGACCATAGGATAGAAAATTTTATACAGACACCGCAGTATATATATAAAGATATTTTGAAATGATTTTCTATGGTTTTGTAAAGAAATATATATATATATATATGGTTTTATGAGATATTGGTTTCGGATATTTGATAAAGGTTATTTTATATATAGTTAAATTCTTGGTTTTAAGCTATGTATAAAATTGTTTAAAGTATGAAGTAAGTTTAATAATAAAGTTGATTTTATTAAAATATATTATGGATAAGTGTTTACTTAAATCATATTCTAATATAGAGTTTATATTGATTTTTATAAATCAAAGTTGAGAAGATAGTTTTGAAATTGATTTGAGATTTTATTTAATTAAGATCTTATTGAAATTTAGATTTAAAAAAGAATATGTTGTTATAACTAATTTCGGGTTTAAGATGATTTAAGTGAATATATCTAGTCTAAATAAATTAAGGAATATTCAATTATTGAATTTGAAAGTTTTATTTAAAGGATACTGGATTTATTAAGTAAGTATTTCAAAACTAAATAATAGTAAAGTAAATTTGGCACATATATATGAATTAAAAATTTAGTTTTGAAATGGTGGAATATTTAAAACTTTGAAATATATGGAAATTGAAATGGTTTATTTGGGAATTCAAATCTATTTTGGAATTGATTTGACAAATTAAAAAGCTAATTTACTTTGTAAAGAAATTTATTATTAAACCAATTAAGTATTGAAAATTATGTTCCGAAGCTATGGGTTTAAGGTATATATTTGAAAGTACTATGATTTTTGAAAAAATATATCTAAAATAAAAATGATATCATATTGATTTGGGTTTTAAAATAGAAACGATATCGTATTTATATGGTTTTGGAATGGATATTTTATTCTGGTTTTAAAGTATAAACTATTTTGAAAAGACGGCGGTGTTATAATAACGTTTGGTTGTTAAAGAGACCGGGATCGGAAGTTGTCATACTCTCTTCCAACTCCGAAAACCACTTTAACAACCGTGTACGCGGTGGAGATTCCAGAACGAAGTAGGATGGTGGCAGCGTTTCCTTTGAGGTAAATACGTGGACCCAACTCCAGTGAGTTGGCATAAGATGGCTAAAACATGAGCGATACTCAGGCCAATGAGGTCATTCTTCTGATCGGACGCATTCCTTCGATATTATACTCTGACATTTGGATTTGATTCAGTGGCCACTTTTGATTTTTGATTTTGGCGGTGTTGTTCGAGGTGGGCGGTAGTAGCTGCTATGCGTTACCACCAGCCCGGATGCGTAATTGGTATATCTACCCTGGCACTGTCTAGTTGTGTCGTGTCACCTACCCTATCGCGCCTTGTACGAGTTTGGTTTTCTCCCGTAGCCCGTATGGTATCCTCTGGTGGCTTCCCGATCAGGAGGGACTATGATATTGGATGGACTACTGGGACTATTATGTGTTAAGGGGAATATTGGGTCACTCCTTAACGCTATTTAAAAGTATGTTTACTTTATTGTAGACATTACTATAATAGCAAAATATTACTACATAGTAAATAGTTTAGCGGATCCTTAGGGGATGTGAATCCCGAGCATCTCTTGAGTTACTGCACTCATATTTATTTATGTTAATTTAACTCACACAAGATATTTTAGTTTCGACTCGAGTGTTTTGTTTTTTCAATTCACTTGGGTCAGTCCGAGCATTTCAGGATTTGAAGATTTTATTCTGGAGGATGAAGACGAAGATTTGTATTACTATTATCTATTATTATATCCCACTGCACCATTTTATTCCGCTGCATTGTTATTATCCTTTGGTATGTGAACTCTGATATGTATTGTATAAATAAGATCAAATGTTTTGTAAAACAGCTTCATGAACTGTATATTTGATTATTATATTTTATTGTTCCGCTGCAAGATTCTATTTTTTTTTCTTTCTCTACTTTTCTTATTTATCCCATAACAATCCGCCCTTCCGTATGGTTTGAATTGACATGTGTGTTGATTTAAAGCATGCGAAAAGGCGGGATGTTACAGATCTTGCTCGTATGTACCTGCCCATGGCGTTTGGTCATTGTACTCCTCATCTTCATGAATTGAAAGGCCTTAAAATTCCATGTATGATCATTATTGAAAATGTGGAGTATCAGACACGTACATGTCATCACCGTCTTCTTCTTCTTCCTCAGATTATGCGTGAATAGTCCCTTTGTCACCTCTATAGTGTGACGAACCTTCGGGCAAGGCTTGAGCGATAAACTGGTGTTTGAACCTGAAGTGGAGGTGTTGGGGAAGGTGAAGATGACGAGCATGAAGAAGATCGACCACATACTTTGCGCATCACTTTGCCTAAAGTGGAGACCACTTTGTCCAAAGTCTCCTCCATTTTTGTCATTCCTGTGGAGAAAAAACGTTCCAATCCAGTCATCTTTCTGTTTAAAGATCGCTGATTAGCCGTGATCATCTTTTGGTTTTTGATTGCCAAATCATGAAGAGATTCATTTGGCGTTGGTTTAACGCGAGCTTCTTGTATTTCAGAGTCCGAATAATATTCGACAGCATGACTAGAGGAAGGAGGTTATGTGAAGGATGAGGGGATTTGGTCTACCGAGGAGCTCTAGTTGGAGGAGGACCATGATGTTCTTGTTGATGTTGTTGTAGAGTCAATTGGTCAAAGGGGATGATATGAGGTGGGCTTTTGGAAAGATGCACCAATGTTAGATATTGTGGACCACTACCTTTTGTTGGAATATCGCATACAAAGCTCGATGGTCATTGGGACAAATTTTCTCATGACTACCTAAACGAGAATGATTGTGTTAATTATCATTCGATTTAGTAGTCTAAAACATGGGCGAAGATAACTAGATTTCCATTGGGCATCCTATCTTCCCATATTTGATGGATAACTTCATCTCCGGGTAAAAGACTGTGATCCGGTATATCCGTTAAGTCAATTCTCTTATAAGAACATCCTAAAATACGGCCAACCATATATACATCAATTTTAATTTCCTTTCCGTAAACACTTGACCACAACCAACCATCATCTTTCTCTAGATTCCAAATCTCTGTAATACATAGATTGGAGTAAAAGAGGTAAATAGCTAAAGGATCGATGATTACCTTATTACATCATAGCTAATTAGGTTGCATCAACCGACATCCGTAATTATTCCTAGAATTTCATATTCCATCACTTTACCAAGAGGATAAAAAGGACCAGAGCGGATCTTCTTTTGGGAAAGTGCCTCAAATCAATTGTTGGCATTGGGATTGTTGTGGAGCCATTGGTTTATGTGAGCTTATATAACCGGGGCTTGAGAGGATGGGGAAGATCAACCTTGTTTTTTTAGAGATGGTAATCATCTTGGGAGCCATTGATTGATGATTTTGAATGTTTTGAAAGCTAAGGTTTCATAAATTGGGAATTGAAATGGAGGTAAAAGTGGAAAGAGGGGTAAAGTTGTTTGTATATGGCTATTGAAAATTTATGGCTAGAGCAGCGATAGACATTTGTGAGGGAGTCATAGTCGTCCATGGCTTCAGTAAAAATGAAGCAAAGAGATTCGACAGATGTCTGTGGCTGCTAGAAAAGTTAAACATAGATTATCGATAGACATTTGTGAGATTTCCACAGACATCTGTGGCCATAGGAAAATTTTACAAGTAACTTGTGAGAAATGTCTATAGTATATTCATAGACATCTGTAAGTTTAGTTTTTGTCGGAGAATTTAGAATTATTGATTTGTTGTACATCCCATGAATTTGGTTCAACTTTTGTATCGTCAATTAATGGCCTTAGTGGAGAACAACTTGGACAAGTTGGAGTGTCAATCCAAGCTTGGTTTGATGGTCCCGGTTTGCACCGATTTCTCGATGTAATGGTATGCGCTTTTGTAGGAGATTCTTATAATCGAGGAGACTTTTGATGTATGCAACTTTTTGTTGATGAATTACCATAAATTTTTAGAATACACTTTTCAAGAAAATTTAAATGAGATCCTTGACGTCGTCGCTCATAATACTTTTCACGTTGAATGCCAATCATTTCTTGTTGATAGTCATATATCTCATTAACTTTGTCAGTAAGATATGTTGATTTCTGATCAGTCGAGAACGTTTAGCTTTCTTTTCTTTAGGGGAAAAGCCAGTGTGGTATGTTGGTGATGCAACAATGTAACAACCTGAAATTTAACCTGTAATAATTAATACATTAATTAATTAGATAACAAAATAACTTTGTGAAATTATCAGAATTAAGCCACAGAAGTTGCACCATTGTGTCCATGGTAATTTTCTGGTCAATTTCCATATATGGAACGTCAAAAACCGAGCTAATATGACCATGTTCTAAAATAAACAAAATAAGCAAAAGAATATATATATATATATATATATATATATATATATATATATATATATATAGAGGAAAGTCGATCAGTCGGTCGAGTTATGCACTAAGGCAGTCGACCTGCCTCTGTTATTTACGAATGAAAGAACATTCGTTCGTTCGAACATTCCAGAGTCTATTGGTAACGTGTTTTGCATTCTTCTGACCAATCTGGTCCATCTATTTTTGCATCTGATGGCTCCTATTCAGCCTATGACATAGTTTCATCCTATTCAATCTTCAAATCCAATGGTCCGAGATACACTTCTACCCCTATAAATAGATCCCTAGACCTAACAACTTTTCTCATTCTAGGTTTTCTCCAATTGGGATCAATTTCTAGGAAGGACGCTAAATGAAATAATTTTTCCAAAGGAGAAAATCATTATAAATTAAATTATTTTACAATACCAAGTGGATCCGGGAAGATCAAAGGAAGAGCTTAGGACCGGAGGTGAGTGACTGTAATTATTTTAAGATTTCTTTAAGTAATTTAAAATAATAAGGTTTCCAATAGTTGTAGTTCTACTATGATTTTTGGAATAGCCTTTTCAATAGTTTATTCCGGATTTTAGAATTATTTTCAGTCTATTTCCTTTCAGCTATTCTTTTCATTAATTTTAGTTTATTTTTGTTAATTATAGCCTTTTCATTTATTTACAGTTTATTTACAGTATTTTAGTTTATTTACTGTTATTTATACGTTATTTGCATCTTCTTTCTATGCTTTAGATTTTATTCTATTTTCAGTTTTCTTTTATTCCTTCTTCTTCGCGTATGGATTAGAATTCGATTAATGCGAATATGGATTAAATTGTAAGAAAACTAAATAATGGAATATAAGATGTAAATTTCAAAAACTATGATATAAATAATTGGACAGAAATTACGCTTAATTATGACGTTAATTGGACTGAATTAAAAAGACTAGCCTAGTTATAACGTAGAATTATAACTAAAAAGTGTAAAAGATGAAAGAAACTTATTTTCACACTTAGACCTTGGTTTAAGAAATAAGCATGATTATTGTTATCCCGCCATTTGGCAAAGTCAGGATACCCAAAAGTTAACATAAACTCAATGATTACTAGTCACAAATATCAATTATATGCTGTAGGTTCACCATGGATATCGATGAATTTTGTCCAAGTCCGGATCGGGCCACCATTGATAGGACATGACAAGCAAAGCCAAGAGAACCAACGTTCCAATTTTCGAGTCGATCCGAGCTCGTGTGTGCAAGTTATGATCGTTTCAATCAAAGGAAAGAGCATCATGTTTCGAATCCATCTTCAAAGCCTCGTTTCGAATCGATCCTGATCGTATCGATCGAAGGAGCGGCCCCGCGTTCGTAGCCATCGAAGTGTGTTCACTTCGTATCGATTGAGTCGGCAGCATTCGAACCCATCGAGTTCATACCGATGGGCTTCGAATCCATCAACAGGGGGTGTGCTCTGTGACGAGTGGCTAGAGTCCACTTCGTGTCCATCAAGAAGCTATATAGCTCGTATCCATCGAATAAAGGACTGTTCGAAACCATCGACCTTTGTTTATTCGTTCGTATCCATCGATATAACTGCCGTTCGAATCCATGGCCCATAACCTATTCGAATCCATCGGAAGTCCTTCGTACCCATCAGGTGCTGGCCATTTCGAATCCACGAACAATCACATATTCGTATCCACCAAGTCAACAGGCATGGATGACATGTCATTCCACGATACGAAGTAGGCGAGATCTAAGGAGTTGATGCGTTCAACTAGGAGAAAAGACCGGATCGACTCGAAGGAAGCGCGCCAACTCATCACAGAATCACGTGAGTTCATGGAGTCGAAGGCATCGATTCAAAGCTATGGATTCGAAGCCGACAGCGACACAAAGAACGCCATTTCGAATCCACGATATCTAGAGATCTACTGATCCAAATGCCATGAAATTTTCACAGAAGCTTGCATGCATGATGAAGAATGTCTCCACCAAATTTCAGCCCAATTGGACATCTCTTGATCGATACGAAATGACTTCGTATCGATCACAGATCGAGTCGAAACTTGGTGGAGTCGGTCGCGTGGGACCACTCACGTGCCAGAAGAAGTCTCCCGAAGTTTGAGCAAGATCTGGACCACCTACGCCTACAAATAGAGCCCCAGAGCCAACAGAAAAGGGATCTTTTGGCCATTCAACGTCCAGACTCTGCCGGATTTGATTCTACTCGCAACCATCACTGTTGTAAACGATTTACTTCACTATAATCGCTGTAATTGATTGTAATCTGCAAGGATAATCAATAAAAAAGGAAAACTATTGAAGTGGACGTAGGCCGGAGATAGCCGAACCACTATAAATCGTGTGTTCTTACTTATTACTTCTGAATTGCTACTTGATGCTTGCTTAGATCTGTGATTTGTGTTTGAATATTGCTGATTTGTATTCATACACTGGTGCTTTCACGATACTTGGGGTTTGTGACCAATTTTGGAGCAAACACTTTGGTGCTTCCACTGAGAAAGATTAGCACCCGCTACACCAGATTCGGAATTCAGATTTAAGAGTTTGAAGAATCCCGATTCAGAGACAATGACTCGACAAACAAGACAAAGAGCTGATCGGAGCCAACAAGGAGGAAGCCAAGAAGCATCCTCTGGAGCTGGAGAGGGACAGGCTTCGATGTATATCACTAGAGATGAGATGGAAGCTATGGCTAATTCATTACGCGAAAGCATGATGAAGACTCAACAGGAGATGCTGTAGAATTTCCTCGAACAAATGAGGGCTGCGAATGTGAAAAACCTTGGACCAACTACAACAACTGCAAGTGCGAGACAAGGAATCAGGATTACAAAAGCTAATGAAGGTCAGGTTCAAGACCAGAATGCAGGAGCTGAAGGTGATCAACAAGGACTTGGGGGCAGATCCTTAGGGTCCGATACTGGAAGACCAATAGATGGAGCTCAACAAGATGGAGCCAGTGCCTATGCTAACGAGCCACCCGAAGAGTATATACCAGAATTCCCTTCAAGGCTCGGGGGGCAGGATAGAAATTTAACATGGGGTCAACCCCTGGACGGAGACGAGAGAATGATTGGTCTAATGCGACGAATCATGAGAGTAGGATTGTCTGGCGGAGGGTTGGAAGAAGTCAGTCGGAGTCCATTCACTCCAAACATCAGAAACGCAAGGAACCCTCCAAAATTCAAACTGCCAATGCTAGATCCTTATGACGGGAGGTCATACCCAACCATGCACATCACCAGATATATTAGGCACATGGAAGTGCTGGGGGCATCCGAGGAAGTGATGGTCGATGCTTCCCTTTATACTTGTCGGATTTGGCTGCGCTCTGGTTCAGGCAACTAGAAACTGGGTCAATCAGAACATGGGGCGAGCTTGTAAACTGCTTCATGAGACACTTTAGGGTCCACGTGACGCGACCCAAGAGTGTGATGACTTTAGCTTAATCAAGCAAAGGACCGGAGAGTCCATAAAAGATTTCTTATTGCGATTCAATGCAACGGTGGCTTCTGTAGATCGCCCGGATCCATCGATGATTTTGATGGTGGCGATGGCAGGAGTTGGAGAAGGCACCAAATTTAAAGATTCTGCGACTAAATATCCACCGCAAGATCTCAGAGAGTTCTATCATATAGCTGAAAAGTTCATCCGATTAGAAGAATCACGAGCCGAGAGGCAGGAAACAAATGCTGCGCAGGGCGAAGGAACCGCCAGGGAACAGTCCGAAGCGGACAAAGGAAAGAGGAAACAGGATGACAGATATGATGGTCTTGATAAACGGAAGAAATTCCGAGAACCAAGATTCAGGCAATACACAGATCTGACTGCAGGCCTGTAACGAATTTACACTGATACTCGGGGGCAACTCCCTTATCGAAAGCCACCCAGGAGAGATCCTACTGAGCGGGAGCACAAAACTGGTAAATATTTCCTATTCCATGAGCTGGATGGGCACACTACAGATGAATGCCGCCATTTGAAAGATGAGGTGGAAGAACACGCGAGGAGTGGTATTGCCGCAATACGTCAGAGAACGGACAACGGCGGTAAGGCCTGAACAACTGCCGCCTCCACCTAACAGGAACGATCCTGGATCAGGATCATGGCTCGTCATCCACTGATTAAAGCTGGAAAGGGCCGAGTCCAGGATTCGGGCTTCGGTCGAATAATTTCATTTAGATTTGTTTTCAGAATAAACGGTTACTCCACTTACTCATGTACGGGAACCGGAGAGATCCCTAGGCATGCTCTGAGATGGAGATAAACCGATATGCCCAGAGAGACAATGTTTAGCTTTTTCCTGATGTTTGAGATTGAACATCAAGGACCTGAATTTAATAAATGAATTTGAATTTCTTGAAATAAACCTTTGACCGGAGAGTTAAAGGATGAACATTAAATACCAATATAAAAATGATCGCTTTATGACCCTACCCGGAGAGACGGGGTCCGAAGTGCAAGAAGTGAGTTGCTTCACCGAAGAGAGACAGGATCAACTCACTTAAGCGCTGCTTCCCCTTCACCGGAGAGTGACAGGATGGGATCCAGCAAGAGCCCGGAGAGGCTATGATCGGTCTAGAGCGACCATGACATGGCTTAATGTTCAGATACACTGAACCGGAGTGCAAGAAGTGAGTTGCTTCGCTGGAGAGCGACAAGATCAACTCACTTAAGCGCTGCTTCCCCTTCACCAGAGAGTGACAGGATGGGATCCAGAAAGAGCCCGGAGAGGCTATGATCGGTTTAGAATAACCAAGACATCGCAATATGCCCAGGCTGGGGCCGGAGTGCAATGGGATCTTTCTACTCAATCGCCAAGTCTGGAATGGGCTTGTCAAGGGTTCAGAGTGACCAACGATAGTCCGAGCAGTTTAAAAAACTTCATTCGTGATCTCCACTGAAAGAAATTTATAACGATTTAGCTTCGAATGGCCATAAACTTGATTGATAATAGTGCAGCTATGAATAAAACGTGAAATTACTACACTCGATATAGACCATTCAAAACATACCTTTTACAAAAAGGCACGTTTTGGGGGGCAAAGTGTTATCCCGCCATTTGGCAAAGTCGAGATACCCAAAAGTTAACAGAAATTCAATGATTACTAGTCGCAAATATCAATTATATGTTGTAGGTTCACCATGGATATCGATGAATTTTGTCCGAGTCCGTATCGGGCCACAATTGACAGGACATGACAAGCAAAGCCAAGAGAACCAACGTTCCAATTTTCGAGTCGATCCGAGCTCGTGTGTGCAAGTTATGGTCGTTTCAATCAAAGGAAAGAGCATCATGTTTCGAATCCATCTTCAAAGCCTCGTTTCGAATCGATCCTGATCGTATCGATCGAAGGAGCGGCCCCGCGTTCGTAGCCGTCGAAGTGTGTTCGCTTCGTATCGATCGAGTCGGCAGCATTCGAACCCATCGAGTTCGTACCGATGGGCTTCGAATCCATCAACAGGGGGTGTGCTCTGTGACGAGTGGCTAGAGTCCACCTCGTGTCCCTTAAGAAGCTATATAGCTCGTATCCATCGAATAAAAGACTGTTCGAAACCATCGACCTTTGTTTATTCATTCGTATCCATCGATATAACTGCCATTCGAATCCATGGCCCATAACCTATTCAAATCCATCGAAAGTCCTTCATACCCATCAGGTGCTAGCCATTTCGAATCCACGAACAATCACATGTTCGTATCCACCAAGTCAACAGGCATGGATGACGTGTCATTCCATGATACGAAGTAGGCGAGATCCAAGGAGTTGATGCGTTCAACTAGGAGAAAAGACCAGATCGACTCGAAGGAAGCGCGCCAACTCATCACAGAATCACGTGAGTTCATGGAGTCGAAGGCATCGATTCAAAGCTATGGATTCGAAGCCGACAGCGACACAAAGAACGCCATTTCGAATCCACGATATCTAGAGATCTACTGATCCAAATGCCATGAAATTTTCACAGAAGCTTGCATGCATGATGAAGAATGTCTCCACCAAATTTCAGCCCAATTGGACATCATCTTGATCGATACGAAATGACTTCGTATCGATCACAGATCGAGTCGAAACTTGGTAGGGTCGGTCATGTGGGCCCACTCACATGCCAGAAGAAGTCTCCCGAAGTTTGAGCAAGATCTGGACCTCCTACGCCTATAAATAGAGCCCTAGAGCCAACAGAAAAGGGATCTTTTGGCCATTCAACGTCCAGACTCTGCCAGATTTGATTCTACTCGCAACCATCACTGTTGTAAACGATTTACTTCACTATAATCGCTGTAATTGATTGTAATCAGCAACGATAATCAATAAAAAAGAAAAACTATTGAAGTGGACGTAGGCCGAAGGTAGCCGAACCACCATAAATCGTGTGTTCTTACTTATTACTTCTGAATTGCTGCTTGATGCTTGCTTAGATCTGTGATTTGTGTTTGAATATCGCTGATTTGTATTCATACACTGGTGCTTTCACGATACTTGGGGTTTGTGACAAATTTTGGAGCAAACAATTATAACATAGGTTATAATAAGAAAAAGAACAGAATAAGGCTTATTCTAAGACTTAGGAGAAATTAACAAGCACAGATAGTAGAGAAAAATGTGAAGGATCATTTAAATAATTTACCTAAGTTAATAAGAAAAGATGAAAGTAGGACTGCACCAAATAGCATTCCCTATTAGACAAAACGGTGATCCCACATTAGCTTGAAGTTAGACAAGGGCACGCTATGCTAAGAACGGTAGTAATTGGTCAAATAAAAGTCCAAATCACGGGGGATTTGGATAAGGGACGCGACTAGATTTTGTTTCGATGGAATGCCAGTACCAACAGCATTTCCCCTATAGATTCTATGGACATACGGTGATCTCACGTTAGCCTGAAGTGGGATAAGGGGCACGCTTATGCTGGAGTTTGAGGTAATAAGAAGACCCAATAGATGGAGCAAATGGTAGCATGGGCATGGTGGCAGTTACGCATGCGACTTCCATTTGGATGCTCAGTAATAGCTATGAGTTCCAATCGCTTAGTATGGGTGTCTTTCGTAAACACCATTGCCTTCCGTGTAGGGAACTATATATGTCGTCCGGATCCGCAGTGGTTGCTCCGTGCGTCTTTCGTAGATACCATTAGCTACTGTGTAGGCAGTTATATAGCGTCTGGTCCACAGGAAGGTCTATGGAGTAGCATGCCGATCAAAAAGGATAGAATTAGAATCACATCATAATTACAAGATTAGGAATTCAGCCTAATCAAAGCAGAAATCAAGGACAAGTGCAAGCAATCAAAGTTAACATGTTTTATAAATTGAGTAATATTTAATCATGCTTATTTCTAGTTTATTGTTTTCCTACTTCCTTTGTTATCCTTATTTATGCTAGAACTGTTGTGGATTCTATTACTTTTATCTTGCTTAAAGATTTTAGTAATTAATATCATTCACCAGACTTTTAGTCTGACCCACTCCTCTATTTTTCCCTTTTCTCCCCCATAGGAAATCAAGGGAGAAATCAGTAGATTGCTGCTTCTTGGAGTTTTTTTGGAGGAGATTTCTACTATATACTTCTTTTATTTTCACCTTCTGTTCTTTCTATGTACTGGCTTATTATGAGGGATATTATGTACTCTGATTTTTGAGACTATGAGTTTTTGTTTCATGAGACATATTGGATTTTCAGATATCTATGTGGTGTTTGGTATTTGACTTACTTATGAAGAAATTATGAAGTTTTGTTTTAATTAAGTTATTACTTTAAATTTCCACTATTATTATTTATATTTGTCATGTGAATCTTAGTCTCTGTTGGATTTAATCCTACAACGCACCATGCCTTTTCACGTGTCTTTTTGGGCATATTAAGAGGTGTGGGTGTTAAATAAAATGTTTAGAGAAACTGAACAAGTTGATGTATGTAACGACCCACAAAATTTTATTAATTTTTAATTGGTTTTATAACGTATTTAATTTGAATTCTGAGAAATTTTAATAATAATATTTTGAAATAAAATTTAAATATTTGGTCTACGTATAATTAAATATAGCAAATGGTAAATTTTCAATTAATTATATGAAGGTTTATTTATTATATAATTCTATTAAATTCAAATCAGTTAATAATTGGTGAAAATAAATTTATTTTCAAGACCTGAATATTTTTACATAGAAAAATTCTAAATCATCTTCTGACTGAGACGTCATTTTTCGTTTTCCCAAATTTGGATTCTATAGCTCCGTCGATCTTATTTTCTACGTTTTTACTACATTTTTTCTGCTAGTGAAAATTCGAATTTTTATAATTCAGTCGTACCACCAATATCTATATACCATTTTGATCGTCTCGTTGTACTGATCACTACAGTATATTTATTTTTGTATTTTGAGATCCGATACGTGACGGAAAGAATAAAAACGTGCGTCGTCGGTGTTGAAATTTGTGACTTGGATTTATCTACTTTTCAAATTTGAAACCGTATAACTCACACCATATTAAATTTCTTTTAAAGGTTTTAGCTAAATCTATAGGTGAGCGTTGCCATACCTTTCCACCTTATATTTAATTCTCTGCCGTTTCAATTTGCATTCTATCCGTTCACATTTCATTTATTCCTTTTCTACCATATATTCCATTATCTCTTTCTGCTATTTGCTAATTGCTATTCGCTCATTCATGCGATCATTTAATTGAAATCAAAATTTCAACCCTTACTTCTCTTTTCTTTTCAATTTTGAAACGTGCTATTAAATCAAGCCATTAATTGCTTTTATTTTTTTCCTTAAATCAACGTACAACTCACACAATTATAAATTGCATTAAATTTTCTGATGAACCACACCATGACCGTTTATATTACATTCATTTAGAATATATTCATTTGTTTGAAATCTTTCCCGTTCTCTCTCATCGTAGTTGGGAATAAAATAAATTTCCGTGGAAACCACGTTTCAATGCTTTTAACTCTTTATAACTTTTGATAAAATTTTCTGTCCTTTTTGAAACTAAAACGTACAGGGATATACGTTTCTCATTTATTAATTTCTAAATCGTCCTGTAGTCCTTTTCATGTATGTTATATTTATTTATATTTTAACATTTTATATTTATTTCACTCATCTCCCTACACGTTTCTATTTATTTGCTGATTTGTTGCATACCTTTCGTTTTGGAGAAATGCGGTTCATTCCTATTTATTTCATTTCTCACATTTATTTCATCTTTTACTGAAATTCGACCGTTGCCACGTCATACCATTTTGGAAGTATGAATGTACAAAACATGCATACGTTTTATGTTCATTTAATTGGAACGGTCACTTTAATTTTTGCCTTTAAAATTCCATTTTCTTCACTACAGCTGGAAAGTTATAAAACATTCAAAAAAAATTTGAAAGCTCACCTTAAATTGTGCAAAGCGTTTTCCTCTGCCTTTATAACTTTGGGTTATGCCAGCTGTTACTTTTTTTCCATCAATTCAAAATTATTCTTTTTCATTCCATTTTTGGGTCTCTTCATTCTCCTTTATCAACTTCCATATATTTATTTCCCTAGTCACTTTAAAACGTTTTATAATAATAATAATTAATATATAGCCGTTTCATTTTAAAGCTTTTCGTAAGTTTTATATATGTCAAAAAAAGATGTGAATGGATATTTACCCGAGGCCCACATCGTTTTGAATTATACGTTTTTTTGTATTCATTAATTCTTTTACGGCTCATTTTATTTCACCTTTATAAGCTTTTTTTTAGTAAAGCAAGGCTCTACTGTCACTTTCTTCTCCTTAATTTTTCTTCCTCCACCCTCTCTCTTCTTTCACACTCTTACACGTAGCTGTATCTCACCTTGTCACCCATTTTGCCTTGCAGAAAACTTTTAACATATATATATATATGATATCTTGAAAGGTAATACAACTTGTGTGTTTGTCTCATTAAGTATTGTGTTTTTTTTGTGTGCGTAAGTTATTGTTTTATTTTATTTTATATATATAAGCCTAAGTATTGTTTCTAAAAATTTTAGATATTTGCATGGATACATATTTTCATATTGGGTTGGTTGTATAGATATACTAGTATACACTTCAGAGCTTTATAGGTTTGTATTAGTTATAATATATATATATATATATATATATATATTATTTTTATTTTACCTTCATCTATTGTCAGGTGTTGTTTAAAATATAATATGTATATAAGTTAGGTATAACGGCTACTGTGAATATGTGTAACAATATATGTATAACATTTTTTAAACATGTATATAGCAGCCCATATAAAGGTTTGTTTGTACACACTTTATTGTACATATAAAATGTAGGTTTGCATGTCAATATTGGTAAGCATAAGCATCCTTCCTCCATTTTTCTACCAGCATTGTGTTAGCATATTTTTATTTTTAGTAAATAATAATAATAATAATAATAATAATAATAATAATTACAGTATATTATTTGTAAAGGAAGTCTGCATTTGGTTAAACTATTAGATTTCTTTAAACTTACATTATTTACTGTTATGTATATCTTTGGATGTTAATTTGGTTATGTACATTTAGTTTCAGATATTGATGTTTCAAATATAACGTATATACTATAAGATAGAGTGAATTTGGTTTTGATTTTTTTATATGTTTGATTTCAATAAATATATTTAATTTAAGACTTATATAAAATGTATATATACTTTAATTTGAATTTTGGGTTTAAGGAGGATAATAATATAAAAATACATCTCGCCTAAATTTTTATCGAGCTAATTTGACCCGCTCCCATCGATTTCTTTTACCAACTTTGATCGTCGATTCGTGCCAATCTTACTTTGCGTTGAGATTCATGCTTGGGTTTCGTAACTCAACTTCATTGTCTATCTCTCTAACCTCGAAAGGTGAGCAATCACCCACGATTAACGTTCTTTCATTTATTAAATTTGATTTCAATTGAAATGACAATTGAAATATGAGGCTGTAGTTATTTAATTTGTTATATATGCTATTATCTATAACTGTTCACTTATGGGATATGACACCATATCCTATTGTTTATATTTATTTTGATGATATATGCCTGTTGTTATTATTATTTTCATATCTGTTATCACTCTGAAAGTTCCCTCTTAGTATAGAAATCATTATGGGTTGAAATGATACATACCCGAATGGAATTTAGAATAGGAGAAAATCGTTATGGGTTGAAATGATAAACCCAAGCGATTTTCATTTAATTGAATTTGGGATTACGGGTTGAAATGATATCCACCCGTATATATTTAGTCTACGGGTTGAAATGATAAATATCTGTAGCACTTGACTATATGATAGGAAATATATACACACACCGTTGGTCCATATAAATATTTTGAAAATAAATTTCTACAGTTGAAAAAAAATATATGGGATTTAATAAATATTGGTTCTTAAAATATTATATATATAAATGGAAATTTTATATATAGATTTAATAATAATATTATTGAGATTGATTTAATCCATATAATATGTTTGAGTATTATTTAAGATTTATACCCCAAAATTTACCGTTGTAAAAAGTTGAATAATTAAGATTGGGAGATAAATTTGGGTTTATTAAAAATGGTACTTAAATAAGGATTTATTTAAATAAATCGATTTGAAATTATTGAATGGAAAATTTAAAGGTATGATTTTGTAACTGGATTTTTGATTTAAGTGATTTAATGAATATTTCACGTTTAATAAAATAAAACAAAATATTGAGTAAAATGTAATTTAAGGTTACTTAAATGATATTGAATCTAATAAGGGAGTATTTCAAGATTAAATAATAACGAGGTTAAATCGAGATCTATATGAAACTGTTATATAGAACATTTAAATATTAAAGCCTTGAACTATATTGGAATTCAAATGGTTTATGTTGAGATTCGGATCTGTATTTGAAATCAACGTAGTTGAATTTGTTATTTAGCAACTAAATTGAATTAAAGTGAAATTTAGGTTGAACCAAATTTGAATTTATTATTTAGAAAACTAAATTGAATAAAAATTTAGTTGAAACGTTGAATACTTAAATTTTTGAAATATATTGAAATATAAAGAGGTATTTTTGTGATTACAAATCCGAATTTGAGATCGATAAATTGAGTGTTTATTTTAGGAATTGAGTTGAATTTAAATTGATAAATTGAGATTGAATTTAATTTAAATGGGTAGGTCGGGTTGATGTTGAAATAATTTGTTAAGTTGAGGGAATTGAAAATACTTTATTGTATAAATTATTTAATATATATAAATACTACTTTGTAAAATATAGAGATATTTGAAGTGAAATGTTATTTGGTTTTGAAGTATAAATTAAGCTGAAATGACCACAGTGTTATAGTGTATATTTCTACCTTGTAGATAGTTCCATGGACCCTTGAAGGATGGTTATCCCAAACATCCTTTAAGTTATTTGTATTTCAGTTAATATTTCACTTGAGTTGGATTTATTGATATAAGAATGTTAATCCTGACTCGAGTGTTTTGTGTTTTGCTTTACGCTCGGGTCAGACTGAGTGTTACAACATTAGAGACTCACCTTTGGAGGTTGGAGTTTCATTTGGAGATCCAACTATCGATTCAGATTCCAGCCTTTCCAGTTGTTTGGTTCATGAACTACTATTCTTTATCTATTCCGCTGCATTATATTACTCTGTGATCCGTGATTGATTTATTTATTGTATATTTTAAGTTTTGCCAAATTTTAATTAACAATTCGGTATTTTGAATTATTCAAGTCGGATATGTATGGTTTTATTGTCGATTTGAATGGCCCAAAATAGCTGGTAGTTACAGTTGGTATTAGAGCTTTGGCTCTAGGCAAAACTTAGCATATATGGTAAACTTATTTACAGAATCACTTTCGTTCGAGTTGAATCTCTTCCTTTCTGACTCGATTTCCTTTGAATTTTGGAATGTCCCTCGGTTTCGAAATTCATTCTTGTCTCTTTCTATTTATATTCGTTTGATTCTGGAGTATCCCATAACTCCACTGAATGTTTTGTAAAGGGGGTGAAAACTCCTTTACAATCGGCATTGATTCACCGAAGATTTCTGTATCCTCGGTTTACGATGCTGCTATATCTTGATATGCTGAATTCTATCTCTGGCGATCGAATGTCGATTTGTTTTAGAATTCTGCATCGATTATATTCCTTAGGTCACGGTTGACCTGATTAAGGTCGTCGCGATTTGTAGAAGTATATCCTTCTTCTATTTTGTAATTTAATTATCTCATCTTCGATCGAGTCTATCTTCGAATCAGGATTCTATTGATTGGAGTTCCTCTAATTTAAATCTCCGTCTTTGTTTTGAAATCCATTCTTGAATCACCCTTTCAAAAATCGGGTATGTTGTATTTTTGAAATTGTTTATACCGAAATTATTATTTTGATAACTATGATTTTATTCAATATATAAAAGTTTTGAAAGGATTTAAAATTTTAGAAATTTATAAGAAATTGATTATATAAAAATGATTTATAACCGAAGGGTTAAATTTGAAATTTGAGAATTGAATTCTGGTATTTTGAAATTGGTTTTAAGATTTTGGAAAATATATAAAAATAATACGATTTAAAAGTATTTTTCGAATAAGAAATGTTTCAAATGAGTTCAAATGAATTCCAATAATTTTGAAGAAATTTCAAAGAAGTTTTCAAGAAAATAGAAGTCCAGAACTCACTTATGTCGCTGGAAAATAATTTTGGTGATGAGTGCACGCATCATCGACATTGATTTTTGAGTTTTAGAGTGGGGGAGAGGCCTCTTTAATAGCTTCGCTATGCAAGTGATTTTGTAAAACCGTTCTGATTTCAAATTCTGAAGTATAATTTGATATTTTCTAAAGATATATGTATATATTTGAAACAATTTAAAGTGAGACCGGTGATCAGTCCTCGAGTTTCAGATTTCATTTAGTATAATCCTATCTATTGAAATTGATTTATTGATTTATGTTGATTTTCAACTCTTGAATTTGGAAATTTGATTTCCCTAACTATTTTGAATGTTCGAACACTTCCAAATCGAGATTAAATTTTCAAAGCTAAGAAATTTCGAAGAGTATAAAATGTTTGATAAAGAATATAAATTTAGTTTCGAAATGTTTTGAAAAAAATAGTTTTGAATAATGGTTTTCAGGAAGGTAAATTGGATATTTCAAATAGAAATAGATAGTTTAAAAGTTTTAAAGGGATAATTATAAATTTGGAAATCATTTTGAGTATAATTGATTTTGAGAAAATATTTGGTTTTGAAATTAAAATGAAATTAAAAAACAGTACTTATATGGTGATTTTGGAAATGAATTTGTTTGACTTGAATTATTTTAATTTGGAAACCGGGATAATTTTCTAAATCTATTATTTTGGGAACTTTGAAATTTAGATATTTAATTTGGAAGAAAATTTGGTGAAATCATATATGAATTTGAAACTGAATTGATATTGAAATGATTTGAAATCGAGAACCTTATATTATTAAGCACTTGATTTGGGATTGGTCGAACTTATATAAAATGGATTTGTATAAGTATGTAGTTGATTTGAAATCTATTGATTTGAAATCTGTTGATTTGAAAGGTACTCAATTTGGAAAGAGAATTTTATATAATCGAAGTCTGTATAAGTATGATTTGATGTACTATTGATTTGGAAAGTATTCGATTTGAAAACATGAATCCTATATATAATGGACTTTATATAAGTATGATATTTGAAGGTATTTGAAAAGGTACTATATGATATATATTTTCGAAGCAATGATACAGAAAGTGCCTTCTATTTGATATCCACTTCGTGGCCACATTGTGGATTCATTCTATCGATATTATTCTCTCCGATTTTTGGTTTTCTGGATGCGATACTCGAGTGTTCTCACCGTGGCGTAACCCATGGTTTTTTTTCTCTCGCGACTGCATAGCGAAATTGCCTGGCTGAGTCTGGCCTAGGGGTACGGATTGTTTCCTGGGGGATCCAGGCGTAACCATTGTGTATCCTGCAATCTGTGTAGGTCGCGATTAGTAGCGAAACTGCCTAGCTGAGACGGCCTAGGGGTACGGATTGTTTCCTGGGGGACCCAGGCATAACCACTGTGTATCCTGCACTCTATTAGTCATCATGGCGTAACTCGCAGGGCTGAGAAAGCTTACGGATACGGATTGTTTCCTTAGGGATCCAGGCGTAACCATTGTGTATCTACGAACCCTGGTTGGACAAAGGTTTTGGTTTGGTTGTTTTGTTTGGATTGTACTTTCCATATCTGTTTTAAAGGTTTTTCAAGTATTTTCAGTAGGTGTTGAAACAAGTCTACTAAGTACTTGAAGAATTCTAGCTTTGCGCCCGATCAATATATGACCAGCGTCTGCAAGAACGAGGATAAACTTGTTGAAACATCAAGTTATAAAAATATTTCTGAAAGAAAGATTTATTTCGATATAAAGGTATTTTATTATAAGGGTATTTTTCAACAAAGAAATTTTGTGTTAATATTTGAAATTGAAACTCTTATGGTTTGAAATTTACGATTCGTGCCTGATTCTATTCTTTAAATCTACCTTATCTTCTCAGCTTTAGTTGTTCACCTTGATTCTTTTTTTCCGAATCTACCTTCTTTCCTTTTTGAATATAATCTTTTAAATATTGCTTATTTGTATACTACATTGTTTAATAGAAAATGTTAGTGTTGTAAATATTTGTGAAGTTATTAATGAAATAAAACATATTTAAAGTGAATGATTTATTAATAATGTTTGAAAAGTATCTAAAGACAAATTTATAAATTTATGAATTATGGATTTAATGTTTTCAATAGCTTCTTTGTAAATATAACTAATGATGCAAATAATTGTTTTCAAATAGCTTTCATATATGTATAAAGGTGTTAGTTAAACATATAAATTCCACTGAGTTTTGAAAATTTTAAAGTATTAAAGATAACTGAATCGCAAATGAAGTTTTCAAATGAATATTTCAAGTAAAATTTATATAGTTTTAAATTAATTATTTACCCTTGACTTTCAATCTACCTTTATTTCTGGTTTTTCTATTCTCCTACCTCCTTCCTTTTCGGGGACGAAAAGTTTTGAGTGAGGGAGAGTGTAACGAACAATAAAATTTTATTAATTTTTAATTAGTTTTATAACGTATTTAATTTGGATTTTTAGAAATTTTAATAATAATATTTTGAAATAAAATGTTAATATTTGGTTTACGTATAATTAAATATAGAAAATGGTACATTTTTAATTAATTATATGAAGGTTTATTTATTATATAATTCTATTAAATTCAAATCAGTTAATAATTGGTGAAAATAAATTTATTTTCAAGACCTGAATATTTTTACATAGAAAAATTCTAAATCATCTTCTGACTGAGACGTCATTTTTCGTTTTTCTAAATTTGGACTTCTATAGCTCCATCGATCTTATTTTCTGCATTTTTACTGCATTTTTTCTGCTAATGAAAATTTGAATTTTTATAATTCAATCGTACCACCAATATCTATATATCATTTTATCGTCTTGTTGTACTGATCACTATGGTATATTTATTTCTGTATTTTGAGGTCCGATACGCGACGGAAACAATAAAAACGTGCGTCATCGGTGCTGAAATTTGTGACTTGGATTTATCTACTTTTCAAATTTGAAACCGTACAATTCATACCATATCAAATTTCTTTTAAAGGTTTTAGCTAAATCTGTGGGTGAGCGTTGCCACACCTTTCCACCTTATATTTAATTCTCTGCCGTTTCAATTTGCATTCTATCCATTCACATTTCATTTATTCCTTTTCTACCATATATTCCATTATCTCTTTCTGCTATTTGCTAATTGCTATTTGTTCATTCACGCGATGATTTAATTGAAATCAAAATTTCAACCCTTACTTCTCTTCTCTTTTCAAATTTGAAACGTGCTATTAAATCAAGCCATTAATTGCTTTTATTTTTTTCCTTAAATCAACGTACAACTCACACAATTATAAATTGCATTAAATTTTCTGATGAACCATACCATGACCGTTTATATTACATTCATTTCGAATATATTCATTTGTTTGAAATCTTTCACTTTCTCTCTCATCTCAGTTGGGAATAAAATAAATTTCAGCGGAAACCACGTTTCAATGTTTTTAACTATTTATAACTTTTGATAAAAATTTCTATCCTTTTTGAAACTAAAACGTATAGGGATATACGTTTCTCATTTATTAATTTCTAAATCGTCATGTTGTCCTTTTCATGTATGTTATATTTATTTATATTTTAACATTTTCTATTTATTTCACTCATCTCCCTACACGTTTCTATTTATTTGCTGATTTGTTGCATGCGTTTCGTTTTGAAAAATGCGGTTCATTCCTATTTATTTCATTTCTCACATTTATTTCATCTTTTACTGAAATTCGACCGTTGCCACGTCATACCATTTTGGAAGTATGAATGTACAAAACATGCTTACGTTTTATGTTCATTTAATTGGAACGGTCACTTTAATTTTTGCCTTTAAAATTCCATTTTCTTCACTACAGCTGGAAAGTTATAAAACATTCAAAAAAAATTTGAAAGCTCACCTTAAATTGTGCAAAGCGTTTTCCTCTGCCTTTATAACTTTGGGTTATGCCAGCTGTTACTTTTTTTCCATCAATTCAAAATTATTTTTTGTCATTCTATTTTTGGGTCTCTTCATTCTCCTTTATCAACTTCCATATATTTATTTCCCTAGTCACTTTAAAACATTTTATAATAATAATTAATATATAGCCGTTTCATTTTAAAGCTTTTCATACGTTTTATATATGTCAAAAAAAGATGTGATTGGATATTTACCTGAGGCCCACACCGTTTTGAATTATACATTTTATTTTTTTATTCATTAATTCTTTTACGGGTCATTTTATTTCACCTTTATAAGCTTTTTTTTTTTGGTAAAGCAAGGATCTACTGTCACTTTCTTCTTCTCAATTTTTCTTTCTCCACCCTCTCTCTTCTTTCACACTCTTACACGCCGCCGTATCTCACCTTGTGACCAATTTGCCTTGCAGAAAACTTTTAACATATATATATATATATATATAAAATATCTTGAAAGGTAATACAACTTGTGCGTTTGTCTCATTAAGTATTGTGTTTTTTTGTGTGCGTAAATTGTTGTTTTATTTTATTTTATATATATAAGCCTAAGTATTGTTTCTAAAAACTTTAGATATTTGCATGGGTACATATTTTCATATTGGGTTGGTTTTATAGATATACTAGTATACATTTCAGAGCTTTATAGGTTTGTCTTAGTTATAATATATATATGTTATTATTTTTATTTTACCTTCATCTATTGTCAGGTGTTGTTTAAAATATAATATGTATATAAGTTAGGTATAACGGTTACTGTGAATATGTGTAACAATATATGTATAACATTTTCTAAACATGTATATAGCAGCCCATATAAAGGTTTGTTTGTACACACTTTATTGTACATATAAAATGTAGGTTTGCATGTCAATATTGGTAAGCATAAGCATCCTTTCTCCATTTTTCTACTAGCATTGTGTTAGCATATTTTTATTTTTGGTAAATAATAATAATAATAATAATAATAATAATAATAATAATTACAGTATATTATTTGTAAAGGAAGTCTGCATTTGGTTAGACTATTGGATTTCTTTAAACTTACATTATTTACTGTTATGTATATCTTTGGATGTTAATTTGGTTATGTACATTTAGTTTCAGATATTGATGTTTCAAATATAACGTATATACTATAACATAGAGTGAATTTGGTTTTGATTTTTTTATATGTTTGATTTCAATTAATATATTTAATTTAAGAATTATATAAAATGTATATATACTTTAATTTGAATTTTGGGTTTAAGGAGGATAATAATATAAAAATACATCTCGCCTAAATTTTTATCGAGCTAATTTGACCCGTTCCCATCGAATTCTTTTACCAGCTTTGATCGTCGATTCGTGCCGATCTTACTTTGCTTTGAGATTCGTGCTTGGGTTTCGTAACTCAATTTCATTGTCTATCTCTCTAACCTCGAAATGTGAGCAATCACTCACAATTAACGTTCTTTTATTTATTAAATTTGATTTCAATTGAAACGACAATTGAAATATGAGGCTGTAGATATTTAATTTGTTATATATGCTATTATCTATAACTGTTCACTTATGGGATATGACACCACATCCTATTATTTATATTTATTTTGATGATATATGCCTGTTGTTATTATTATTTTCACATCTGTTATCACTCTGCAAGTTCCCTGTTAGTATAGAAATCATTATGGGTTGAAATGATACATACCCGAACAGACTTTAGAATAGGAGAAAATCGTTATGGGTTGAAATGATAAACCCAAGCGATTTTCATTTAATTGAATTTGGGATTACGGGTTGAAATGATATCCACCCGCATATATTTAGTGTACGGGTTGAAATGATAAATATCCATAGCACTTGACTATATAATAGGAAATATATACAGACACCGTTGGTCCATATAAATATTTTGAAAATAAATTTCTACAGTTGAAAAGAAATATATGGGATTTAATAAATATTGGTTCTTAAAATATTATATATGTAAATGGAAATTTTATATATAGATTTAATAATGATATTATTGATATTGATTTAATCCATATAATATGTTTGAGTATTATTTAAGATTTATATTTCAAAATTTACCGTTGTAAAAAGTTGAATAATTAAGATTAGGAGATAAATTTGGGTTTATTAAAAATGGTATTTAAATAAGGATTTATTTAATTAAATCGATTTGAAATTATTGAATGGAAAATTTAAAGGTATGATTTTGTAACTGGATTTTTTATTTAAGTGATTTAATGAATATTTCACGTTTAATAAAATTAAAGAAAATATTGAGTAAAATGTAATTTAAGGTTACTTTAATGATATTGAATCTAATAAGGGAGTATTTCAAGACTAAATAATAACGAGGTTAAATCGAGATCTATATGAAACTGTTATATAGAACATTTAAATATTAAAGCCTTGAACTATATTGGAATTTAAATGGTTTATGTTGAGATTCGGATCTGTATTTGAAATCAACGTAGTTGAATTTGTTATTTAGCAACTAAATTGAATTAAAGTGAAATTTAGGTTGAACCAAATTTGAATTTATTATTTAGAAAACTAAATTGAATAAAAATTTAGTTGAAACGTTGAATACTTAAAGTTTTGAAATATATTGAAATATAAAGGGGTATTTTTGTGATTACAAATCCGAATTTGGGATCGATAAATTGAGTGTTTATTTAGGAATTGAGTTGAATTTAAATTGATAAATTAAGATTGAATTTAATTTAAATGGGAAGGTCGGGTTGATGTTGAAACGATTTGTTAAGTTGAGGGAATTGAAAATACTTTATTGTATAAATTATTTAATATATATAAATACTATTTTGGGAAATATAGAGATATTTGAAGTGAAATGATATTTGGTTTTGAAGTATAAATTAAGCTGAAATGACCACGGTGTTATAGTGTATATTTCTACCTTATAGATAGTTCCATGGACCCTTAGAGGGTGGTTATCCCAAATATCCTTTAAGTTATTTGTATTTCAGTTGATATTTCACTTGAGTTGGATTTATTGATATAAAAATGTTAATCCTGATTCGAGTGTTTTGTGTCTTTCTTTATGCTCGGGTCAGACTGAGTGATACAGTATTAGAGACTCACCTTTGGAGTTTGGAGTTTCATTTGGAGATCCAACTATCGATTCAGATTCCAGCCTTTCCAGTTGATTGGTTCAGACAAGTCATCTGTTGCATTGGAGACTTTACTGCATTTGAACTATTCGGTTGTATTTTATTTCTAACTCTAATGTATATAGTAGCTTCATGAACTACTATTCTTTATCTATTCCGCTGCATTATATTACTCTGTGATCTGTGATTGATTGATTTATTGTATATTTTAAGTTTTGCCAAATTTTAATTAACAATTCGGTATTTTGAATTATTCAAGTCGGATATGTATGGTTTTATTGTCGATTTGAATGGTCCAAAATAGCGGGTCGTTACAATATAGGTGTGGATTTAGTTGGTTATATGTAAGTGCCATCCGACGAGGGGGATTTAAAGTCGATAGTTGAATAGGTGCAGCTATGATTGAAAGGCATTGTATTATTTGTTTTAATAATTTATTTGTGTTTATTATTTTTAAGTAGAATATAAGCTGAAATTATAAGATATGTTTTTTTAATATTTAGAAAATAAGTTGAGGAAAATGAGTTAAGCCATAAAAATTTAATAGATACTAGTTAGTTTTTAAATGGTTGTTATTTAATTTTTTTATGTGGTTGTTGTTAATTCTAACTGTATAAAATCAATTATGCAATTGAAAGTCCATATAAGCTATTAAAAATATAAGTGAACAAAATATTATTTCTACAAATTTAGTTTACCAATTCATTGTATGAACAAATTCCTAGATCTCATGTTAACATAACAAAAGTTAGTTCACTTAACGGTTTTGTAAAAATATCAGCTATTTGATTTTCGATATTAAAAAGTTCAAGGTTTTCATTTTCAACATCACCTCTTAAAAAATGGCAATGAATATCTATATATTTTTTTCGTGAATGACTAATTAGATTTTTATACAAATTTTTAGCACTAGTATTATCGCAATATATTGGAGATTTGTTTATTATTTTTCCATAATCTTTAAGTGTTTGTTGCATATATATTACTTGAGCGCAAGCTAAGGCAACAAAAATATATTCGGTTTCACATGTCGAAAGAGAAACACGATTTTGTTTTTTACTAAACCATGGAACTAACGATTGACCAATAAGTGACATGTGCCACTTGTACTTTTTCTCTCCGATTTACATCCACCAAAATCCGCATCACTATATGATGCGAGTTCAAATGTACTGCCTTTTGGATAAAATAGACCATAATCTTTAGTGTTGGTTGAATATCGTAAAATCCATTTAACTTCCCGATGATGTGATTTCTTAGGTTGTGCTTGAAATTTTGCACATAAACAAACATTCATCATAATATCTGGTCTACTGGCTATTAAGTATAGTAAAGATCCTATCATGCTTTAATATAGTTTTTGATCGAACCCTTTTCCATGTTCACCTTTGTCTAGATGATTAGTAGTACACATTGGAATGGGTTTACATGATGTATTATCCATTCAAAAACGTTTTTGTAATTTTTTATTGTATTTTTTTTATTTATAAAAAGTCCATTATTTAATTGTTTTATTCATAATCCTAAAAAGAAATTCAATTCACTCATACGGAACATTTCAAATTCGTTTGTCATTATTGTAGAAAATTCATTACACAAATTTTCGTTAGTTGATCCAAATATAGTACCATCATCCTAAATTCGAACAATTAATATATCCTTATGCTCTCTTTTAATAAATAATGTTGTGTCTATTTTACCAATTTGAAAACTGAAATTTATTAAATGTGATTTTAACCGATCATACCAAGCTTAAGTTGCTTGTTTTAAACCATATAGTGCTTTTTTAAGTTTAAAAACATGATCTGGAGATTTTTCATGAACAAATAGTGGTTGTTCAACATAAAAATTTTCTTTTATAAAACCGTTCAAGAAAGCACTTTTAACATCCATTTGAAATAGCTTAAAGTTATGATCAGTACAACAAAATACGCTTTTTACAACGGACAATACCGTTGTAATAGGGGTTTCCAACGGGCCAGCGCCCATCTTAATTACGCAATGTGACGCAGCGGATATTTCAAAACAAACTTCAATTGATGAAATGTAGCAATCGGTGATTTGAGAATACTGCAATGCCCAAATCCGTTGATCCAAAGATGCTGGATTCTAGCTATCTTCGTCTCGTTGATCGCGCACGATACCGAGAAACAAAGATCTACGATTCTTTGACGTTGATCAAGCGCACTTGATTCCGTGAATCGGCTTCACAAACGAAGATTCGAGCGCACTCGAATGACGTAGGTGGAGATAGGAGATTTCACTCGACTACCAATTAGAGAAGAAAGCACAAAGCAATCAACAAGAAATTTTATTCAATATTCAACTCCCTTACAAATGAACAACTCACGCGTATTTATAGTGTTTTGCCCTGACCCTTAAGTCGGCAACCGACCTATGACTTAGCTAACTCGGCACCGGCTTAACACTCAGCAACTCAACCGACTCACTACCATTCATACAATACAGCGGCTCAACATGTCTCGTGAACGACTCATCACTTCACAGTCCATACGGCTTATGACTTAGGAAAAAATACAAACAGTACAACACTTACGACTTAAAAATGCCACGACTCAACAGAACAACACACGACTCAAAACAATTACATTACAACATGACTCATCAATTGACCGACTCAACACCAGTGTTTACATAGCAGCTCGTAATACAACATATACGACTCAACATAGGTCGTGAACGACTCACGACTCAACTAAAGGCCGACTCAAGACCCACACGACTCAAGCATCCAAGTTCCTTGCGGCATGCTTCTTCGATTGACTTCGCTAGGTCGTGCTCCACTTCCTTCGACTCAAGGCCTTCAATAGATCGTAAACGACTTATATTCCCAAACGACTCAAACGTAGCCTTCTTCACACGGCTTAAGGTTACTCCACTAACTCGCCACTTCCATTTACGCGATTCCTTAGGTCGGAAACTTCTTCTGTTAAGTCGGAAACAACTTAAGGCCTTAACGTTAGGTCGTGAATATCCCTTGTTAAGTCGTGAGCGACTTATAACCCCCGAGCGACTTAAGAACAAAAGCCAATTCCAATCGACTCAAAGGCTTTGAACAATTTAAACATATCGATTCCGTAGTTTGTACTGCATCATCCTCCCTGGGTTGAGAAAAATTCGTCCTCGAATTGGTAAGTTCTTCCACAACAATTTCATCTCCATGATATGGAATCAAATGTTTAACGTTAAAAACATCAGAAGTATAAACATCATCTGGTAACTTTAATCGATATGCATTCTTATTGATTTTTTTCAAAATTTCAACTGGACCAATTTTCCGCGCTTTTAATTTATTGTATGTTCCCACCGGAAAACGATCTTTTGCCAATATTGCATATACCAAATCGCCTTCGTTAAATTCAACATTTCGTCGCTTCAAATCTGCAGACTTCTTATACTTCTCATTCGCTTTCTCCAATCGTTCCTGAACGATTTTATGACATTCAGTCAGCTCACCAACAAAATCAGTAGCTCGTTTAACTGTCACCTTCGGTTGTGGTACTACTGCCAAATCCAACGGTCCCCTGGGTAAATTTGAATATACAATCTGAAATGGACTGAATCCCGTGCTACGATTCACTGCATGATTGTGTGCAAACTCGGCTTGGCATAACTTCATATCCCAACTCTTCAGATTGTCCTTCACAAGACATCGCAACAAATTCCCCAACGATCGGTTAACAACTTCTGTCTGTCCATCAGTTTGCGAATGATAAGCACTACTAAATTTCAGCTTCGTTCCCACCATCTTCCACAAACTTAACCAAAAGTGACTCAGAAAACGAGTATCCCGATCAGAAACAATAGATTCTGGTAAACCATGCAATCGATACACCTCCTTAAAGAATAATTGTGCCACTCGAACTGCATCCGCTGTCTTCTTGCAGGCAATAAAATGTGCCATCTTCGAAAATCTGTCCACTACAACAAATATCGAATCATTTCCCCTTTGAGTTTTAGGCAAACCCAAAACGAAATCCATGTTGATATCAACCCATGGCTTAGACGGTACAGGTAATGGCATATACAACCCTGCATTCGTCGTTGTTCCCTTTGAAACCTGGCAAATATGGCATCTCTCCACAAATCTTTCAACTTCTTTTCTCATCGACGGCCAAAAATAAGATTGAGAAATCAACTGCAATGTACGATCTCTACCCACATGGCCTTCTTCATGCAACTCCTTGATAATTTTCATTCTCAAGCTGCCCTCTGGAATACATAACTGATTTCCTTTAAACAAGAATCCATCAACCAACATAAATTCATTGGTACTCCCATCCTTCACATTTTCAACATATTTCGCAAAGTAAGGATCTTCTTCCATCATCCCTGGCAGTAATTCAAACCCCGTCACTTCAACTTTCAATGTTATTAATAAATGACTCCTTCTACTCAAAGCATCAGCTACCCGATTCGTCACCCCAGATTTGTGCTTAACAACAAAGGTAAACTGCTGTAAATATGCAATCCACGATGCATGTCTTGCTGAAATCTTATCCTGCCCCTGTAAATGTTTCAAAGCTTCATGATCGGTGTAAAGAACAAATTCCTTTTGAAACAGGTAGTGTCTCCAATGCTTAACAGCTTGCACAACAGCGTAAAATTCAACGTCATATGTACTGTATCTCATCGTTGCCCCTGATAACTTTTCACTGAAATATACAATAGGTCTCCCCTGCTGACTCAACACTCCTCCAATCCCAACCTTTGATGCATCAGTGTGTAGCTCAAACAACAACTGAAAATTAGGTAAAATAAGAATTGGCGCTGTCGTCAACAGTTCTTTGATTCGTTCAAAAGCAATCCCCGCTTCTTCTGTCCACGAAAACTGTTTACCCTTCATGCAATCAGTAACTGGAGCCATTACGCTACTGAAGTGTGGAATGAATCTTCGGTAGAATGACGCTAGCCCATGAAAACTTCTCACTTTCGTAATTGTCTTTGGCTGTGGCCAATTCCTGACTGCCTCAACTTTACTCTGATCAACTTGAATACCTTCTCCTGAAACAACATAACCTGTACAAATGAACTTGAATACCTTCTCCAATCGACTCAAAGGCTTTGAACAATTTAAACATATCGATTCCGTAGTTTGTACTGCATCACAATGTTGTAATAGACTCAAAATATTTTACAACGGTTTAAAATCATTGTAAAAGTCCGATGTAGCAAACATCTTTACAACGGTCCAGAGCCCTTACAATAGAGTCTTTTACAATGGGCATAAACCGCTGCAATATACCCCAACCACAAAAGGCATTAACCGTTGTAATATATGTATTTTAGTACTATTTTTGTCCTTTGTTCAAAAAATGCGAAATTAAAAAAAATTAAAGCATTGGTGCAGCACGTATGCAGATCTTACTCACAATTGCTACAAAGCCAAAATGAATTATACATTCACATCATTTATAAAGTCTTAGTATAATTACAAATTATTGTCGTTTAAGCCAAAACTAATATAAAAGAAGTCGAATACAAATAATACAAATGATAATTACAATGGAAGAACGATCATCTTCAGTACTAGAGTAATCAATATTAAAGACTAATGACTCAAATAGAATAATGGATACCACATAGATGATAGATCTCATATCCTGTTTCAGCAGTTTGCTTGTTACACACTTCTTAATATAATGCATCAAATGCACACCTGGGAAGGAGTATTTTGTTGAGCATCTGAAAAATAGAAGGAAATATAATTGTAAGAGAGTGGTAAGGAACACAGCTTGTAAGTAGGAAAAATGGTTTTTAAGTAATTTATGTTAGCTTAAAATGTCGACAACAACTTATCCTTCTGACTTGGAATAGCAAGTAAGCTGATAAGTTAGTTACATGTAAAGAAAAATTGGTTATGTCTTTTTTTTTTTATCTTACAGCAATATTTTATAAACTATTTAGTTAAAACTATGTAAAAGTTACAAATCAGAACCATTTTTAAGGTTCACATATTATGCCAACAAAACAGTGATCGGTAGAAATTGAAAAAAAATACTTCTTTTTTCCTTTTTAATGATACTAACCAGGAATTTGAGCCAGAGCAGGCACATTGCTAATCCTTTTTGTTGCACTGGATGTTCCCTGAAAGCGGAGAAGAAAGTTCAAAAATAATAAAAACTGCATTTTTTCGTGCATACATATTCCAAGAATGAAATAAAAAGACAGTATTAAGGTAACTTCATGATCATATACCTATATGACACAGTTAGTAGTGAAATGGTAGCAACAAACATGGTCGTATTAATGTTGATTTGAATGCCACAAATTAGAGGGTTAGGTATATGCATGTTTAGCTTGTTAGTCATTAATCACTTAGGTCAAACAAGCATGATGATTTTATTACCCTGCACTGGCATGTCTAACTATTATAGACACCCTAAAATTTACGTAGCGAGAGTTCAATAGTTTGCACTTTATTCTTGGGAGTTTAATGGTTTACGCTTTACAGTTTATTCTTAGGTATAAAACACTCCGTGTGTGTGTGTTTTGCTAATTCTAGGCCGATAGCTTGTTTTCTTATAATGTTAGTCAATACGATTATGCTGTACTTATGAAACTCGGTCCACCCATACTACATACCCATTTCAATTAGTTTTCTCATAATGTTAGTCAATATGATCAAGTTAAAATCATTTTTTAAACTCAATTCTTTGAGAGATAGCTTATAGACTTGCTGAAAATCTCTAGGACATAATACATAGCTTGTAAGTTAAATTATCACTAAACAAACAACTTTTCATTTATGCATGACTACTCTAATCTGGATAAAACCATCTAATTTTATAATATATTAACAGATGAAATTGATGTAGGAGAAAAGTAAGCAATAACTTGGATTTCTTGATGTGAAATTTCATCGGGTCATGATCCTAGTAGACAGATAAGGTTAGAAGATCCTAATGGAGAGGTGCAGTCCCTACCCAATCACCGCTTCAAACTCATAGACATTTGTTTACAAAGCCAAAACTAGCTGATCCAAGAAACAACAATAATGAAACTTAAATATCTGCTAACACAATAGATTGAAATTAATACCACATACGAAGTACTGCATAATGATATTTTAATCATAATTAAATGATAATGAACTTTAGTTTGAAAATATATTATGTTCACACTCTTTACAAGTTTGAGACAACACTCTCCAGTAGAAACAATTCAAGTAGAAAATCCATTCCTATTTGTAAACTTAATTTCGTTTATTAAATTCGAATAACCTGAGATTCAGTTATATGTAAATATAGTTCTTAATGACTGGCAAAATCCTTGAGCACATGCATGGAGGGTGAACAATTTTAATCTCATTCTGTATGCTGAATGTCAAGAAAATATCTTAATTTTGCAATGGTTTTGTGCTTTTCTACTTATTTTGAGGCTGTATAATTTGCATATTTTCTAAACCAATGTTCTTTCTCTCCTGTATGTTCCAAAAAAGACATAATATTTGGAAGAATGTTTCACATTTGTATAGCATTATTTTTCACATGGAGGTGGTAATCAATATATTTTTTAATTTTCACATAATATTTAAAATCAACAGTTTTTTTCTTATCACATACTATAATAGTTGCATAATCTGAAGAGAACCTATGTTGAAAATCTTATGCACCTCAACTAAAATGATCGCCTAGAGTGAGTTTGCTGGAGTTGATTATGGCTCATAACTGACTTTAGAATGTTCACTTAAATTGAATATTAAAAACAGCATGCAACTAGCATGCGAACTACATAAAGGTAAAATCAAATGCATCATGTGTTAACAAGGAATCGTGTCAACATCCCAAAGTTGTGTTAAGGAACAAGGTTTATCCCTTAGGTAAATGGAGAAGAGTGGAATGTGTAAATCCTATAAGAATTTCCTTTCAAATTGATTGCTTTAGTAAAAAGGTGCTTATATTGACCTTTCGACTCAGCTTGAAAAGTTGGTTTCTTCCCTTAATGACCATTCGACCCTGATGAAATAGTGTTGATTGTCTTCGAGAGCTTTCCTTTCAAAGCAGTTGAGATACATAGAAATAGAACGATCACTTTAGCAACCTCTTGATAGTGTTTATCTTTAGTGGGTTATGACCCTGTTGATGGCTTTTGTTGTTATGGGGTTAGGGCTTTATCTAAGAATCTATGAAGGAAGTTTCGACCCTGTCAAAAGCGAAGTTGTTTTAACGGTAGTACTTGGATCAAGAATCTGGAGTTGGGGTTTCGACCTTGTCGAAAGCTTGATCTTTTGGCACCTTGTATCAGATTAGGTTTTCTAAGGCCAGAATAATTGGTGGTTAGGTTTCGATCATGTCGAAAGCTTGCCGAACCCTTAGGTACCTTGTTAGGTTTAGGTTTCTTAAGGTTTAAGTGGATTTTGGTTGGGTTTTGACCTAGTCGAAAGAAGTAACCTTTGAAGGTCTTGGTTTGGGTTGGGAGTTAAAGGCCAAAGTAAGTAGGTATGGGGTTTCAACGTAGTTGCAAGATGTAGACTTAAGTAAGGTGGCGTGATATTGATGCAGCCAAGACCAGAGAAGAAAGTGTGCATTCTTTAATTTCAGAAAACACGAGCCTATGGTGTAACTTGATGAGTCGTCCACGACTCAATAAAGAGATGATTCGTTTCCGACTTCAGAGGTTTCAAGGGGAAGACAACATAGGTCGAGTAAAATGGACTTCGGAGCTGAGTCGTCCCCGACTTAGTTTGAGTCATCTACGACTCAGTATGAATCGTCCACGACTCAACGAAACACGGGGAGAAAAGGCACGAGTCACTGGGAAGGAGCTTGGGGCGGTCATGAGTCGGGACCGACCTAAAGAATCAAGTTTGGGAAAGATGCGAGCTAGTGAAGAAGAGCTGAGTCGTGGCCGAGATAGCATCAAGAAGGAGAAGGGTTCAACTGATGGAGGCTTGAGTCGGAGGAGGGATTACGACTTAGATGAGTCGTCCAGAATTGAGTCTCTTGAAGGGTTATGCCGCAGTGAACTTGAGACTTAAGTCGTTTATAAGTTGAGTCGTAAATTGTTCTTGAGTCGGAGGCGGACCTTACATGAGTCGTTTGCTTTGTGTTCTGTTGTAAAGGGTTGGAGTTGCGTGTGTTGAACCGGTAACGACTTATGATGAGTCGGCCGAGATGAGTCGTGTATGTTGAGTCGGTGCCGACCTAAGAGTTGGGTGACGAATGTTGTGTTGAGTTGTAATGCCTATAAATAGCGCATGTGTTGTACATTTTTAGGTTGTTGATTTTTTGAATAAAATTCCTTTTTGTTAGCTTTGTGCTTTCATACCAATTGGTAGTTGAGTGTAATCTCCTATCTCCTCTTT
The DNA here is from genome assembly GCA_030765085.1 of Allium cepa. Lineage (NCBI taxonomy): Eukaryota > Viridiplantae > Streptophyta > Magnoliopsida > Asparagales > Amaryllidaceae > Allium > Allium cepa. Next base: position 205,607,682 of record CM060941.1, on the reverse strand, counting down.
CGGTTAATCGAGTGCGCTCGATTCAACGATCGTAGAAGCCGATTCGCGGAATCTAGTGCGCTAGATCAACGTGCGAAGAATCGTAGATCTTTAAACACGGTATAGTGCGCTATCAACGTGTTTGAGATAGCTAGAGTTCGGTATCTTTGGATCAACGAACTTGGGCATTTTGGTATCTTCCACTCACTGATTGCTACATTTCATCGATTGAAGTTTTGTTTGAATTATCCGCTGCGTCAGTATTGGTATCAGAGCCATACTTAGCCAATCATAGCTAAGTTGATTCTTGGAGCCAAGTTTTTTTGAAGTTTGTGAAGTTTTAACCATGCCACCAAGGAGAGCTAATCGTCATCAAAATGTTGAAGCTTTGTATCGTAGAGAAGAAGCCGAGCTTATGGAACAACGTATTAATGAAAAGTTTGATGAAGGCATTGGTAAATTGGAGAAATTGATGAATGATTTGAATCAAAGGAGGAGATCACCAAACTCGAACCATGGAGGAAACCGAGTTTCGCCATCGGTCAAGGAAGCGAGGAGGGTATCGCCACATTCTTGTAGAGATAGAAGAGAAACGTCAATTTCATCACGAAGAGATCATCATGACTATGCACATGAAGAGAGACGAAGTCAACGTGAATTTGACAATGAAGCATATAGAGATGAAGAGAGACATAGTCAAAGAAGCATGCATGAACGAAGAGATGATAATGGTCAAGATCGATGTAGACGTACTTTTGACTTTGTTGAAGAGGGTGATGGAGCTAGTATTCATTATCGAGATCGAGACCCAGTTCGAAACTCATATCGGGATGTAGAAGATGATCGTCGATGGGAATCGGGTATGAAGATGGAAATTCCGGAGTTTAAAGGAGGGATGGTTGCTGAAGAATTTCTCGATTGGATTTCTAATGTTGAAGAGATCTTTGATTTCAAGGAGGTTCCAGAGCATAGAAGGGTGAAGTTGGTTGCTACTAGGTTGAGGGGGAGAGCTTTGGCGTGGTGGCAGCAAACTAAACTTACCCGGGAGAGAATGGGGAAGTCAAAGATAGAATCGTGGGATAAGATGAAAAAGTTGATGAGATCTACTTTCTTACCTTACAACTATCAATCACTTATGTACCAGAGGTTGCAGAACCTGAGGCAGGGGACGAAGTCTGTTAGTGATTATGCTGATGAATTTTACCAACTCATCGCCAGGAATGATATTATGGAAACAGAAGAACAGCTGACTGCTAGATTCATTGGGGGTTTGAGAATGCAGATCCAGGATATGGTTAATATGTTCGATCCTAGATCAGTTGCAGAGGCACATCAGAAAGCGTTAGCTTGGGAGAAACAAGGAAGACGTGGGGGTGGTGTGTTTACTTATTCTAATAATCCAGTGAAGGGTGCCGGTGGAAGTTCTAGTTTTCCTAAACCTGTTACAAAACCAGTAGTGAAGGAGGTTGAGAAGGCGAAGGCTAGAAATGTTTTCAAATGTTATAATTGTCAGGAGTTGGGTCACAAAAGCAATGAATGTCCGAAGCCGAAGAAGAGAACCATGGTTGCGGAGGTTGAAGCAGATGATGGTGAGGAAGCAGAATGTTCAAATACACCTTATGTTGAGGAGGAAGAAGAATTGTTTGGAGATGAAGGTTGTAATCTTATGATGAGGAGGTCCTGTCTTACACCAAAGCAAGAGGAGGATTGTAGTTGGTTGAGAAGCAATATTTTTCAGTCGACATGCACTATTCTGGGGAAAGTTTGCAAGTTCGTCATAGATGCAGGAAGTTGTGATAATATTATTTCTACAGAAGCAGTAAGGAAGTTGAACTTGAAGACTGAAAAGCATCCTAAACCGTACAAGCTAGCATGGTTAAGGAAGGGTGGTGAAGTGAAGGTGTGTCGAAGGGCTTGTGTTAACTTTTCTATTGGGAAGAAATACAAAGATGAAATTTGGTGTGATGTAGTGGACATGGATGTTTGTCATTTATTGTTGGGTAGACCATGGCAATTCGATAGAGCAGTTCAACATGATGGTCGTGCCAATAGTTACAGTTTCATGTTCGAGGGTACGAAAATCACTTTGGTTCCTAAGAAGCAACAGCAGAAGGAGAGCAAGCTAGAAGAGATTGAGGAATTGAAAACTCTGCTGACTTTGAAAGAGTTTGTTAAGGAAGTTGAAGAGGAGCCTGAAGTATTTTTGTTGATTGGGAGAGAGAGTAGTGAAGAAGTTGAAATTCCAGAAGCAGCAAAGCCAATTTTGAAAGAATTTGAAGATGTCTTTCCAGAGGAGTTGCCAAAGGAGTTACCGCCACTTAGAGACATTCAGCATCAAATTGATCTTGTTCCAGGAGCAGTGTTACCACATCGACCACACTACCGAATGAGTCCAAAGGAACATGAGGAGTTACGAAGGCAGGTGGAAGAATTGTTGGAACATGGACGTGTACAGGAAAGCTTAAGTCCTTGTGCCGTGCCAGCATTGTTGGTACCCAAGAAGGACGGAACTTGGAGGATGTGCACTGATAGTAGAGCTTTGAATAAGATCACTGTTCGTTATAGATTTCCTATGCCGAGATTGGATGATTTGTTGGATCAGTTGAGTGGGGCAACTATATTCTCGAAGATTGATTTGAAGAGTGGTTATCATCAAATTCGGATTAGACCTGGAGACGAATGGAAGACAGCTTTCAAGACAAGAGAGGGGTTGTACGAATGGTTGGTTATGCCATTTGGTTTGTCAAATGCACCCAGTACATTCATGCGGGTGATGAATCAAATCTTTAGACCATTCATTGGGAAGTTCGTCGTGGTTTACTTCGATGATATTCTGATTTACAGCAGGAGTATGGAGGAGCATATTCTGCATCTGAGGGAAGTATTGATTATTCTTCGTGAGGAACAATTTTATGCAGCCACGAAGAAATGTGTGTTCATGACGAGAAGTGTTTTATTTCTGGGTTATGTTGTTTCAGGAGAAGGAATTCAAGTTGATCAAAGTAAAGTTGAAGCTATTAGAAATTGGCCACAGCCGAGAACTATCACTGAAGTTAGAAGTTTTCATGGATTGGCATCATTCTACCGAAGGTTCATTCCATACTTCAGTAGCGTGATGACTCCAGTTACTGATTGCATGAAGGGTAAACAATTTGTATGGACAAAAGAAGCGGGAGTTGCTTTTGAGAAGATCAAGGAATTGTTGACGTCTGCACCAATTCTTGTTCTACCTAATTTTCAGTTATTGTTTGAATTGCATACTGATGCTTCGAAGGTTGGTATTGGAGGAGTTCTGAGTCAGAATGGGAAGCCAGTTGCTTATTTCAGCGAAAAGTTGTCAGGGGCAAAGATGAGATACAGTACATATGACGTTGAATTCTATGCTGTTGTACAAGCTGTTAAGCATTGGAGACACTATCTATTTCAGAAGGAATTTGTTCTTTTCACAGATCATGAAGCACTGAAACATTTACAGGGGCAGGATAAAATTTCAGCGAGACATGCGTCATGGGTTGCATATTTACAGCAGTTTACTTTTGTCGTTAAACACAAATCAGGGGTGACAAATCGAGTAGCTGATGCTTTGAGTAGAAGGAGTCATTTACTAACGACAATGAAGGTTGAAGTAACGGGATTTGAATTACTGCCAGAGATGATTAATGAAGATCCTTACTTTGTGAAATATGTTGAGAAAGTAAAGGATGGGAGTACCGATGAATTTATGTTGGTTGATGGTTTTCTGTTTAAAGGAAATCGTTTGTGTATACCGGACTGTAGTCTGAGATTGAAAGTTGTCAAGGAGTTGCACGAGGAGGGACATGTGGGCCGTGATCGTACTTTACAGTTGATTTCACAATCTTACTTTTGGCCGTCGATGAGAAAAGAGGTTGAAAGATTCGTGAGAGATGCCATATTTGCCAGGTTTCAAAAGGAACAGCAACGAATGCAGGGTTGTATATGCCATTACCAGTACCATCTAAGCCATGGGTTGATATTAGCATGGATTTCGTCTTGGGTTTGCCGAAAACTCAAAGGGGAAATGATTCGATATTTGTTGTGGTGGACAGGTTTTCAAAGATGGCACATTTTGTTGCTTGCAAGAAGACAGCAGATGCAGTTCGAGTGGCACAGTTATTTTTCAAGGAAATTTATCGACTTCATGGTTTACCAGAATCTATTGTTTCTGATCGAGATACTCGTTTTCTGAGTCACTTTTGGTTGAGTTTGTGGAAGATGGTGGGAACGAAACTGAAATTTAGTAGTGCTTATCATCCGCAAACTGATGGGCAGACAGAAGTTGTTAACAAGTCATTGGGGAATTTACTGCGATGCCTTGTACAGGATAATTTGAGAAGTTGGGACCTGAAATTATGCCGAGCTGAATTTGCTCATAATCATGCAGTGAATCGTAGCACAGGATTCAGTCCATTTCAGATCGTTTATTCAAATTTACCCAGGGGGCCGCTGGATTTGGCAGTAGTACCACAGTCGAAAGGAACAGTTAAACGAGCTGCTGATTTTGTTGATGAGCTGACTGAATGTCATAAAATCGTTCAGGAACGATTGGAGAAATCGAATGAGAAGTATAAGAAGTCTGCAGATTTGAAACGTCGAAATGTTGAATTTAAGGAAGGAGATTTGGTTTATGCTATATTGACAAAGGATCGTTTTTCGATTGGTGCGTACAACAAGTTGAAGGCGCGAAAAATTGGTCCAGTTGAAGTTTTGAAGAAAATTAATGAGAATGCTTATCGATTAAAGTTACCAGATGGTGTTTATACTTCTGATGTTTTTAACGTCAAACATTTAATTCCATACCATGGGGATGAGATTGTTGAGGAAGAATTCACAAATTCGAGGTCGAATTTTTCTCAACCAGAGGAGGATGATGCAGCCAAGACCAGAGAAGAAAGTGTGCATTCTTTAATTTCAGAAAACACGAGCCTATGGTGTAACTTGATGAGTCGTCCACGACTCAATAAAGAGATGAGTCGTTTCCGACTTAAGAGGTTTCAAGGGGAAGACAACATAGGTCGAGTAAAATGGACTTCGGAGCTGAGTCGTCCCCGACTTAGTTTGAGTCATCTACGACTCAGTATGAATCGTCCACGACTCAACGAAACACGGGGAGAAAAGGCACGAGTCACTGGGAAGGAGCTTGGGGCGGTCATGAGTCGGGACCGATCTAAAGAATCAAGTTTGGGAAAGATGCGAGCTAGTGAAGAAGAGCTGAGTCGTGGCCGAGATAGCATCAAGAAGGAGAAGGGTTCAACTGATGGAGGCTTGAGTCGGAGGAGGGATTACGACTTAGATGAGTCGTCCAGAATTGAGTCTCTTGAAGGGTTATGCCGTAGTGAACTTGAGACTTAAGTCGTTTATAAGTTGAGTCGTAAATTGTTCTTGAGTCGGAGGCGGACCTTACATGAGTCGTTTGCTTTGTGTTCTGTTGTAAAGGGTTGGAGTTGCGTGTGTTGAACCGGTAACGACTTATGATGAGTCGGCCGAGATGAGTCGTGTATGTTGAGTCGGTGCCGACCTAAGAGTTGGGTGACGAATGTTGTGTTGAGTTGTAATGCCTATAAATAGTGCATGTGTTGTACATTTTTAGGTTGTTGATTTTTTGAATAAAATTCCTTTTTGTTAGCTTTGTGCTTTCATACCAATTGGTAGTTGAGTGTAATCTCCTATCTCCTCTTTCGGTTAATCGAGTGCGCTCGATTCAACGATCGTAGAAGCCGATTCGCGGAATCTAGTGCGCTAGATCAACGTGCGAAGAATCGTAGATCTTTAAACACGGTATAGTGCGCTATCAACGTGTTTGAGATAGCTAGAGTTCGGTATCTTTGGATCAACGAACTTGGGCATTTTGGTATCTTCCACTCACCGATTGCTACATTTCATCGATTGAAGTTTTGTTTGAATTATCCGCTGCGTCAGATATCAATAACTCGTGTTATTTGGGAATATGTGGGTTTCGATCTTATTGGAAGAGACCCTTCGATATGGTTAAGACCTGCAACACATGGTTAGACCTGGCAAAAATCTTTTAAAACGGTAAAATAATATGAAATATTTAAGACTTCCCTTTCTGAAGCTAAAGTGGACTTTATTTGTCAATATCCCTAAATAAATTTAGAAATTAGGGTTTACAACTCTTTTAATTAAGAAGATACAAGTTTAGAATGACCAGATTTGGATCCCCAAAACATGATCCCTTGGGTCTTATTTATAGATGCGGTTAGCACCTTTCGTCCCTAAGCTTTCGACTTGGTCTTAAGGTGGCTTACGAAATTACTCTTAGTATGCTTCCGTCTTTGTCAAAAGGAACGGCTGCACTTCTCTTCGTGTTGTCTTGCAAGGGCTTCCAACACTGTCGATAGGCTTTGTTTAGAGGTTTCAATAGTGTTGGTTGTTTCTGAATTCTTGTTTGTGACATGATGCGTAACCTCCCTGGATAATAATGGTTTCGACCGGTTCGAAAGGCTTGGTTTGGCTTTCGATAGGGTTGCTCTCGCCAATGCATGTTTCTGAATGGTTTGGGTGAAGGCGAAACCTTTGGTTTCGAAAGGTTAGGCTCGCGTATGAAGAGCTGTCCTTCTTTGTCTTCGAAAGGTGTTGCTTTAACTCATTCGAAAGGTCTTCATGCATATGGAATCATCTGTTTCGAAATGTGGACACTGAAGCGGAAGGGTGCTTTCAACCCTTTCGACTCCTTTGAAAGGTTATGAAACTTCTATATTTTGGTTGTAGCATCCCTTCAACTCCTTCGAAAGTATTTGTTAGAGCTTCCTCTTCTTGTTCTTCCTTTATCTTCTTTCCAAATAGGTTACGACTAAGTCGAAACGATTTTTATGTAGTAACATTTGCCCCCCCCCCCCAACGAAGGAACGCACTTGACTTTAGTGGTCAACTTTGTCAAAAACCAGAAACTTCCCGCCTTTTGGCATTCTTGTGTGATTCTGGATCGTTCATTTAAATTTGATCCAACGGCTTGCCGCCTTCTCTGACTTTATTTATAAAATACGCTTTTGTACTTCTTCTTCCTCATTTTCCTACAATCAAATTTTTACTTGCAAGTAAAAGAATTCCAACTCCTCAAATCTTTCTGCTTTCTCAAATCAAAGTAGAAAACAGATCTAATAGTAAGTTAAAGTCACATTTGTTTTCCTAATATCTCCTTTTGTTTAGGGACGAATTTCAAAAAAAAAGCATCTTCCATGAATCTCACAACCGAGATTCGGTTTTTTTTCTCAATTTTCCTGGAATCCTTTTGAATTTTTATTTAACTGGAAGCATGTTAGTTCTTCATAGTTTGATTATTATTACTCTCTTTTCTATTAGTTTTCGTGTCAATACCAATTCCAAATTATTTTGATTACTGCTACCTTTTTAGTAACTTTGAATTTATGTTTTAGTGATTTCAAAACCTAAAAGGTTAATCCATGTTTTAATCTGTTAATGTAATGGTTTTGATTCATTCATTTATTTATAAAAATTTAAATTCTTAGATTTGCAATCGGGTTTTGGGAAGAAACGGGCTTCTGTTTTCTTCATCTAGAAGCTTTGAGTTGTCCGGGTGAAAAATTGGTTCCACAAAATTACCTTTCTACCCCTTCTAAAGGGATTGAGGCAGTAACATTGATTTTTTCTGTCTTAGCCTCTTTCAATGGGGTCGAAGGGTGTTGTAGCCTGAATTTGACTGTCTTTGTCGAAAGGTTACATAGTGAAGCAGAAGCGGTCACCCCTCTCGAAAGCAAAACATTTCGACTTAGTCGAAATCTTTTATGCCGATATGCTTTCGAAACCATTATGCCCCTTCGACCCTTTCGAAATCTTTTGTATTTAATGAGTCGAAACCCTCTAATATCATCTTTCTCAAGTATTGTCAAAATGTTCTAAGTACACATGATTTTAACTTCGGACCTTTCAACTCAATGAGTCTATAAGGTTTCAATGACATTCATATGTCCCTTAGAAAAAATCAAGTCATAAGTTTTGAAAAAGTCGAAGGGTCTTATTATCTTGTTTATGAAATACTTACTATATGTACTTCGTTCAGATTTTCAAGATAGTTTTAACTATTTCCTTTTAACAACTTGGTTCCTATTGAGCTTTTGGTATTGTTGAAAGAGTCACTTAGACATATATTTCCATCCTTCCTTTCGACCCTGTCGAAAGCTCTGTGAATGCTCACATTCAGGCTTTTCACACCATCATGAGGCAGTTGCTAAATGTTAATTTTCCTTTCCCTTTCGACTCCACCGAAGGCTCCATAACTTTGAATTTTAACTTTAACATTTTTCAAAGAATTTGAAGTTCCATGCTTGGTTTTGTATTTAAGTTGCCTAAGTAGGTTTTTTTACCAATTTTGAAAGAATGCTAAGTTCATAGTAAACTGAAAATTTTAACTGAAACGTTTCAGCTGGCAGAACCATGAACTCTCTGAAAAAGGCCGAAGCTCTTCCAAGCATTTCATATCTACTCAAGATGAAGTAGATGCTATCCTTGGTGACTATGGCATTAATGGTGTAGAAGCCATTCCTCCTAAGGAAACAGATAGCATTAGCAACCCTCCCGAAGGTTCTTTGCTTATACCGCCATCCATATATGTCATAGAGGGTTTCTACCTTTTCCATAGTTTTTATTCAAGCTCCTTTCTCATCTCGGGATTGCTCCAATCCAATTGTTGCCAAATGTTTACGCGTATCTGCTGTCTCTGGAGATGATGGCATTGGAGTCTGGTCTCCCATCTCTAAGTGCTGAAGTGTTGAACCACTTGATGCGGCTGGTCAAGCTTAGCAATCTTAACAGCCAAATATTCAGAGCAAACACCTAGAAGAAGCTAATAACAGATGGGGTTAATAAAATTAGAGACTGGGAGAACTAATTTTTCTTGTTAAGTGCTTACCACACATTAATGGGACTTTTCCTTCCCCTCGTAAGTCCAGATTTTCGCTATCTTCCTTCATTCAATGGTTTCTCCCGTATAATTTTTTCTTTTTTCAGGTGCCCCTGTTAAAGAGTTAAATGAGGAAGATAAAAGAACAGTAGAATCTCTTATTGTGGCCTTAAGTCAAATTGGGAGCAGATTGATGTTGTTGACTCCATCAAATTTACAAAATCATCCCTTCTGCTGGAAGGCCAAAGGATCCTAGGCAATCCTCCTTCTGTCCAACATACCTCCCGAAGAAAACGCTTCCTTTCTCTGGCAGACCCATCAAGTTTCTCTCCCATGTCACCCATCTATGCTGATCAATCTAGTATGTGATAAACACTGCACTTGTTATGAATTGCTATGTCGTTTTTTCAATTTATTTTGCTGACTTATAATCTGCTTGAAATATTTCTAGTTTCCCCTCAAGTTAAAATGCCTGTTAGTGGTCAAGCTTCTCCCCTTACTACTTCTCGTACACCTTACATTGCTCAATCCCTTGCCAGAACTAAAGCAACAATGAAGAGGAGGTTGGCGCAATCAATTGAAGTAGAACCACCTCTGAAGATAGCTAAAGTCATTGATATACGAGAGGAAGAACATTCGTCTTTTAATAAAGCTTTGGAGGCCCTATCGTTGAAGCTCCCCAAGATATACCCAAGCAGACTCCTACCAGCATTGATCCCCTCTCTTGCATTACCATTTCTAGCTCTCCGGTCGCACTCAAAAAAATTCAACAAGCTTTGGAGGTGACTTTTGCTCAAAAGCATATTCCTCCAAAGCCGTCGTCTTCTTCTCTTTCCATCTACTTTGAAGAGATAGCGCAGTCTATCTTACATTCTGAGTCCTTTTCCTCTATCCAGGTGCCTTCTTCCATTCCTGACTTAGCGAGCCATTACCGTTCCTTGATAGAATAACAATTCTTGGTAAGATCCTCTTTACTTTGACTTTATCATTATTGTTCCTCTCTAAATTTCTAACTTGGGCTACATTTCCTCTTTTAGATTTCTAAGAGTTAGTTAACTATACACGAGCAAACGTCTAAATCTTCTGTTGAGTCCTCGAAGTTCCAGGTGGAAATTTCTTGTCTAAAGAATTAAGCATCTTCTTTATCTACGGCACAAGATGAAGCAACCTTCGAATTGGAAGGATTAAGAGCTTCTCTTGGCCGGTCAGAATCTGATCTTTTGGAAGAAAGAAGAGCTTGCAAACTCCTCATCGATGTAATTTTTTCCATGCAACTAACCCTGAAAGAATCTAATAAAGAGAAGGCCCGTACGGCGGTAAAGAATGCCTTGTTGGATGAAAAGTTGAAGAAAACAAAGGCTTCCTTGAAACTTGCTATTAACACTATCTACAATGCTAAACAACGAGTGACACAGTTTCTTGACACTAAACTTGGGGAGATCATGATGAATTTTTATGAAGAAGCTCTAATGCTCGCTTATGCTTATAATATTGACATGTACCTAAGCTAAGCTTCCCCTCACTCGACTCTGCCCTGGTTGATAGAGTAATGGGCATGATTAGGCAATTGAAGCAGAGGATTAAAGTTGCAGAAGAGGAGGAAATCAATGCCTCCAAGGCTCTTTCTTTTGGCATTCCTTCTTTTGAGGTCGAGTCCGAATTAGAGGATGAAGGCAACAAAGATGATGTTGCCGAAGAGGAGGGCGACAATGATGACGACGATGGAGATGATAATAATGATGATGTTGATGATAACAATAAAAATGGTGGCTAAGGCTAAGGCTTAGGTGGTGATGTAGGAGGCCACACCGAAACCTCTGATAAAGACGGAGATGATGACTTAAAAGCTTCTGAAAAGAGCCATCTCCTTATAAAGCTACCCCTCTTAAATCTGCAGCCCTCTCTGCTCCTCAGAGGATCTTACTTCTATTAATATCGAAGAACGAAGAAAAAAGGAGCAAGTTTCTCAGAAATCTATCCCGGAATCTCATGTATGGGACTCTTTGCTTAACAACTTTTAATTTGAAAGCAATAATAGTGTAATTCTTTTATTTAGATAAGGAAGAAATCCATCCTCCCCTATAAAACCAAACTCAAGAAAATAAATAGATTGTATAGAGAGTTAAACAAGCAAATAAGGGAGCATAAAGTACTTTCTGATAGGTATTATAGGCTTGATAGAAGTGCATCAGTGTTGGCATCTTTAAAGAATCAAAAATCTGCCCCCTTACTAAAGAGGGCGCACCTCCGCTACGATGTTCTCTTAAAAGAAAACAGGGAGTTAATCACTTTATTTTGGATGCTGATTGAAGAATGGGATATTTTAATCAACTTTTTATATAAGGCTTACTTTAGGCACTCAATTATCAAATTTTCATATTTAGGCAAATTAATGGGGTCTACTAGGTGTTTTCATAAGAGATACTTGGATGAATTCGGATCTAAACCTGCAGTGTGGTGCTTGTTGGAACTTACAATGGGTAAGATCAATTCCCTAAGATCTCCGCCCTGAAAAGCGTAAGTACTATAAGAACAAATTTGTCTCTAAATTATTTTCTAAGTCTGTTTTGTATAAACCAGATGAATAACCGTAAACATGCAACAATGTATTGATTTTAAATATTTGTTTTAGTCTTGCTTTTCATGGTTAGCTTCATTTTATTATATTATCATAGAATGATTTTTCATCTGGCCAACTTGTTTCTAGAGACCATTTAAGCCAGTACGTTAAATTGAGACGATTTTATCTTGAAAAGACATCAATTTTAAAATCTTTGAAACTAGTAAGATACTGCTTCCTTAGAGATATATAAAAAACTTTACATGGAATATCGTCTTCTTCGCTTTGATTTTCTTGGTGATGAAAAAGAGAAACTTCTTAAGGAAATCAAGACATTCCATTCTAATTTAATTTGTGGTCGTGACAGTCCTCCAATTGGAAAGTGGGATTATAGTAGATGTCCTCCAGTTATCACTTTTGAAGGAGTTAATATTCCTTTTGATTCAATAGTTACCCTTTTCGTTAATTCATTAGATAAAGTTAGAAATGTAGTTTCTCAAATTTAGATGTAAACCAACTGTTTATTATATCTTTTAATTTAGTTGTAATTTGAGTTGTAAAATGTTATTATAATAATAATAAAGAGATTTTTATCTTGATTTTGATTTTATTTTGCTTCTTGCTTAAATAGGAGTTACAATTATCTGCAGCTCCTCTCCCCCTTGATTTAACATCATGCATCGCTAATCTTAGAGATAAACTGTTAAAAGAATGTGGAAGGAGTGAACCTCTTAATGATATCTTACTGGCATGCTTCCATGGCAATGCCAAAGCCTTGAAATGGCGTAAAAAATATTTATTTCGCAAAACCATTGTTAGTAATATTAAAGATCAAATTGCCTATCTTGGGACCGATGTCAAAAGCAAGATGAAATGATTTCTTCATTGAAGTGACAAGTAAAGTCAAACCCTTCAATTGACTTCGATCATAAGATGTCAGAATTTATTCAAAAAATTAGTAACTTGCAGTTGAAATTGAAGGACAGTCAAGTACAATGCGAATCATTGGAATACATTATGGGAGATAAGATTTCGAGCATTGATTTACCGGCTCCTCACACTACTCCCTTTGTTTCCAGACTTACGAGGTTTACTTCCCATACTACCCAGAAATTCCCAACAATGCTCAACCCTCCTTCTGGCTTAAATGAGAATGTTGTGGGTGAATTGTGCGAGAAGGTTAAGTTTAAATAGCTAGGTATTTTGATGAGCAGTAGAAAGCGAAATATTCGCAAAGTATCAATGAGTATGTCGTCGAGATTCAAAAGCTTGGATGCGATAATTACTTCCTTCAAAAGCGCATCGCGGAGTTAGAAAGGGAAAATGAAACCCTTAGGAGTGCAAAAGAGCTTTCAACCGTACGCTGAAGACAAAAAAATGATGCAATCGACGATGCAGACAGGGTAAGGAAGAAGGAAAAGAAACTTAAAGAAGTTCTCTGTGCTGCAATTCATCACATATTTGATCCTTCGATTAATGAGAATCTTAGCAAGGCTAATCAAGACTTATGACATATTTGTATCTTTGAAATGTATAGACTTGTCTTGTATATATGTGGATAACTTCATAAGTTTTGTAGACAATTTCATGAGTTATGTAAATCGTATAAAATTTGTAAATATCACATGATTCATAATGTCACTTATGAAATGCTTTTTGATAGCTCATTCATTAATTTCTGTATTTGTTGAATCCTTTATTTATTTTTGTTGTGCCGATCTCCTTGAAAAGTATGAAGCAAACAATATTTTCAATTGTTAGCTTGAAATTGACGTATAAGTCTACGTATACCATTTGTGTGGATTAACATGTTAATAATCATGTTAATCACATGTAAAGTAGTCTAAATTAAATGTCTAAATCTCATCCTTAACCATGATGAGAAATAATTGAGAACTCAACTTTAACCATGTGTTTGAAATGTCTGAACTCTGTTGATTGGAAATCCTGCCCTGAAGCGAGGTATAATTGTGGGAGAGTCACTCTCTCAGAGCTTAATATGAAAGAGTCAAAAATCATTATCTGAATATTCACAAAACAAATAACCCATTCTTTGGTTTTAATAAATTTTGAAGATTTTGAAATCCAAAACCCAAATTTGGTTATTAACGGAAACTTTTAATGATGACCTTCTTGGGATTTTTTTTGACCCAAATTCGGGCATTTAGGATGAAAATTCATATAGAAATCCATAACATAAATTCCAACCAAGCCAATATTAGGGCATTAATAAGTAGTAGCCTCGTGACCTAGATTCATATAAAAATAATTAGTGATTGATAAAGACCCGAGACCCAGATTTGGGTATTAGTAAATGAAGTCCGAAAATGAAAGTCCCAAAACGTAGATTCAGGTATAATAAAGACTATAGGTGATTGGAATCAACCTGAAACCCAGATTTGGGCAATAACAGATGAAATCCTGAAATAAGAAACTCGAAACCCAGAATCGGGTATTTAATGAACGGAGTTCACCTTTGCTCCTTAAATTATGTCCTCTTTGGCATGTACGGACCCCTCTTGTCTTGCATGTAGTTGTAATTTGGTCAATTGCCACTTGGGCTTGGACGTATTAGTCCATTGGAGATATACTACTTCTCGGGTTTGGACATCTTAGTCCATGATTTGAAGAGCCTCTTCTCGGTCTTGGACATCTTAGTCCATTATTGGATGAGCCTTCTCTTAGGCTTGGACATCTTAGTCCACTATTTGTGAGCCTCTTCTTGGGCTTGGAAATTTTAGTTCACTATTTAATGAGTATCTTCTTGGGCTTGGACATCTTAGTCCATTATTTTGATGAGCCTCTTCTTGAGCTTGGACATCTTAGTCCATTGTTGTTCGGTTCTCTTGGTTAGCTCATCTTAGAGGCTGGAACCAAGGACTTACCCGACCTTCATCCAGGAGGCACCCTGCCCTGGCCATAGCGTGGCGTGTACAGGGGCTTGTTCAGTGCTTTAACTGGCCATAGCGTGGTGTGGATGAAGGCTCACTCCGTCCTCCCTCCAAGAGGTGCCTTACCCTTGCCATAGTGTGGCACGAATAAGGGCTTGTTTTGTGCTTTACCTTGGCCATCTTATGATGTGGATAACGGCTTACTCTTTGCTCCCACTAGGAGGTGCCTTGACCTGACCAGAGGTGCGGCCAAGGGCTTGTCCGGTGCTTTAACCTGGCCATCTTATGGCGTGGTTAAAGGCTTACTCTGCCCTCCCTCCACGAGGTGCTCTTCTTTGGCCATCTTGGCGCAGACAGGATTTTTACTATCTAAGGCAGACTACCATCTTAGGTAGTGTCCAAATATAAGGAGTATTTCGCTCTCAACCATGTAGATCTTTCTTTGAAAAGTAACTCTTTATTGATTTTTCTCAAACTCTCTTTAAAAAGTATTTAATCTTTCCTTGACGGAAGAAATTAATAATCATCTCCTTTAGGGCTCTGCAATGATTAGTCTCATGTCCGTTCATCATATGATAGTGACAACAAGATCCCCCTAGATTCCTTTCACGTTTTGGCTTCTTTTTCTGTGATCGCCAATAATTAAGCTCATCCTTGGTTGGCAAGTAGACATACTCTATTGACGTTGTCAAGTTGCATTCTTTTGGAAGTCTAGATTTGAAACTTGATTCTTGAGGATGGCCTTTTGATTTCTTATTTGTTGGCTTTGCAGTTTCATATTCCTCGTTCGCTTTTCTTTTTGCCACACTTTGTAGTTCTTTTGTTGGAAGCATTCATGTTGTAGTTGGTTTCTATTTATGTGCAACGATATTGTAGTCAGCCATTCTTTCTTCTTCAAAGATTATGCCTTTGGAATAACATTGAATGGTTTTTCTCATTTGATTGAATAAATTATCACTTTCATTTGTCCTTCTTCTTAAGGAAAAGATAGAGGTAGAGCCAATATGAAAGGGATTTGAGCTCTATTTTTCAGGATCATATGATTCTGCTTTTTTCTTGTTTATGATTCTTAGAGCTTCTATTCTTAGCCTTTGCTCTTCATTTTGATTAGAATCATTGATGGCTTTTGAGGGGAATCTTATCTCATATGGTTCAAAGGATCCTTGTTCTGATCTTTTAATTATTCTATCCATGATGATGTTGGACTAAAGTAGATAAACTTGAAACCAAGTTGAATTAGGTTAGAGACAAGTGGCGTTGGGTGTTTAACCAAGATTGAGGTTCAGTCCCTTCTTCTAGCTCCAAAATATTAATAAGAAATCTTGTTAACATTCCAAGGTTGTGTTAAGGAACATGGTTTATCCCTTAGGTAAACGGAGAAGAGTGGAATGTGTAAATCCTCCTTGAATTTACTTTCAAGTTGACTGCTTTAGTAAATAGTTGCTTATGTCGACCTTTCGACTTAGCCAGAACCGTTGGTTGCTTCCCTCAATAACCTTTCGACCATGATGAAATAGTGTGGATTGTCTTCGAGAGATTTCCTTTCGAAGTAGTTGAGATACTTAGATGGATCACTTTAGCAACCTCTTGATAATGTTTATCTTTAGTGGGTTACGACCCTGTTGATGGGTTTGGTTGTTACGGGGTTAGGGCTTTATCTAAGAATCAGTGATGGAGGTTAGACCTTGTCGAAAGCGAAGTTTTTTTAGTGATAGTACTTGGACTAGGAAACTGGAGTTGGGGTTTCTAAGGTTCGGTTTTCTAAGGTAGAATAATCGGAGGTTAGGTTAGGTTTAAGTGGATTTTGGTTGGGTTTCGACCTCGTTGAAAGCAGTAACCTTTAAAGGTCTTGGTTTGGGTTGGGAGTTAAAGGCCAAAGTAAGTTGGTATGAGGTTTCAACCTAGTCGCATGGTGTAGACTTGAGTAAGGTGGCCCAATACCAATAACACGTGTTATTTGGGAATACGTGGGTTTCGACCTTGTTGGAAGAGACCCTTCGATATGGTTAAGACCAGCAACACAAGGTTAAACCTGACAAAAGATTTTAAAACGGTAAATTAATCTGAAAGATTTAAGACTTCCGTTACACAAGCTAAAGTGGACATTATTCCTAAAAATCCCCAAATCAATCTTGTAATTAGGGTTTACAACTATTTTAATTAAGAAGAGACAAGTTTAGATTGGCCAGATTCAGATCCCCAAAACACGACCCCTTGGGTATTCTTTATAGATGCAGGTCAACATCTTTCAACCCTAAGGCTTTCGACTTGGTTGTAAGGTGGCCGTCGAAATAACTCTTAGAATGCTTCCGGCTTTGTTGATAGGAACAGCTGCTCTTCTCTTCTTTGTGTTGTCTTGTAAGAGCTTATGCCACTGTCGATAGGCTTTGTTTAGTGCTTTTGATAGTGTTGGTTGTTTCTGAACTCTTGTTTGTAACTTAATACGGAACCTCCCTAGATAATAATGGCTTCAACGGTTCGAAAGGCTTGGTTTGGCTTCGAAAGGGTTGCTCTCGCCAATGCATATTTCTGAGTGGTTTGAGTGAAGGCGAAACCTTTGGTTTTGAAGTCCTTCTTTGTCTTCGAAAGGTGTTGCTTTAACTCATTCGAAAGGTCTTCATGCATGTGGAATCATCTGCTTTGAAAGGTGGACACTGAAGCGGAAGGGTGCTTTTGATTTTTTCGACCCCTTTGAAAGGTTATGAAACTTTTATACTTTGGCTATAGCATCCCTTCGACTCCTTTGAAAGGGCTTGCTGGAGCTTCCTCTTCTTGTTCTTCCTTTCTCTTCCGTTCAAGCAGGTTTCGACTAAGTCAAAAGGAGTTTATGTTGTAACATCATGCAATACCCAGTACCTATAGGATCAATCAAATGCTTATCATATTCTTCATCTGTATACTTTAAAAAAAATCCACTTTATGCATTTATAGGATAGAAAATGGATATATTTTCTTGAATTTCTTTAGAAGAACCATTCTTTTTAGTCAAACAACAATATGTTATCTCAGAATTACTTACCTTGTTGTACTTGGCAAATGAATAATCCTCAGTTGGAGTAATGCCATTGACAATCTAAACCCAATGACAATGCTGCAAATTATCCTTCCTAACCGATGAAGTAAAAGGAAGCCACTTCCAAGTAATTAGGAACAACACAAACTCATCAACTAACAATTTCAGAAACTATATTCATTCATTCATTAATATCTTTCATAATTAAATTGATAATAATCAACTCACCTTGAATTTTAATTCAGGAATTAACACAGAAATGGAATGTCAAAGCCATGCCAACCTCGAATTATTGCAAGTAAAATTGGTGATAATGGTGTAGCAAATTTTCAATACGCCAGGAAATAACCCTTGTTTATGATATTAATAATAATTAGAAAATCATATTTGTTTTCATATGCCCAACAGAAAATAACAGAGAACATAATAGACATGGAAATACTTACAACCATTAAAATTATAGCAAGTACATATATAAGCAGTAGGTTTAGAGCAAGCAACTTGAAGTCTATTTCAACAAAAAGAATTGCGCATATATGGGAGGTTGAGTCTTCGATGGTGGCTAAGGAAAGGAGCGATCTACGACGGAGGAGTTTTTGACTTCCATTTTGCGACGCATTTGGATCCGTTTGCACTCTTCTGCTACATCGGTGTTTGTGGGTGGAGCGGCGGTACATGTTTCGGCCGCCATTGATGCTAGTATTAGGGTTTGGGAACTACTTAAATTAGCAAAAAGTTCAGTTGCGGAGCTGTTGTGCCTAATCAGATTCGAACTCGACTCACTTTTCACATGCATATTGTCCATCGCCATCGATGTATCAAGCACACGCTGCTGTTGGAACATCATCTCGTCAGACGTCGACACTACTTGTGGCAGAGCCAACGGAGTTGGCGTCGGAGGTGGGTATCTAGATCCACCGTTGGCACGTGGAGGTATCTTACTTGTTGCATTAGAATTCAGAAATCTTACGAACATGGATTAAGTTTCGAGGCTGGATGAGTGAATTGGAACTGGTGTTGAATGGGCGGTTGATGCCTTTTGACCCGAATATGATCTAAAGATGCCAAAACATGATCATGGAAGCGCGGGTGAGGTCGCTTCATGGGTGCTAAAGTCGGAGGAACTGAGAAAGAAGATAGGAAGTGGAATTGAGGAGAGAGACTATGGATATTGGTTAGGGAAATTTGATATTGAGGAGTGAAAAAGAAAACGATAAGGAAGAGGCACTAAAGGTTAATTTTGGGGATGGAGCCAAAAAAATTGGCTTGGGGGGAAAATTTCGAGTCGAAATTTTGGTAATTTAAAGGCTAAAGTACCTGTATTTTGTACATGTTAAAGACAATAATTTCAAAATTGAACATCCAAAACCATATGATAATATGAATAATTTGCAATGTTATGTTGATATTTTTAGAATTTCTAGTTGCCATCAATTTTTCTTGAGCGGTAGCAAATATTTTACCAAAATTTGTAAAAATAAATATTCTAAGTTAGAATTAACAAGTGAAAATTTATATTACATATGATATGAATTTCTCGACAACTAACTTTTATTAAAATATTAAATATTACTTCGTAATTATTATTAATTATTATTATTACTTTTTAGTTATAACTGAATATTTATTATCAAAAGTAAATTATTATTAATATGTTACCAATTATTAATTATAAAATATTTAATATTAATTATTAAAATCTAATTACTATGTATTAATCATAATAAATACTTAATTATTTAGGAGTAATGAAAAACAATATTATAAATTTTACTTTTGATTTTAAAATTTCAAAATTTTGTTTCTAAATTTTATGAATTTTTCTAAATTTATTTTAAATAATTTCATAATTTTAATTTTTTTTGAAATATTATATATTATTATTGATTATAATTACCAAATAAAAAATAGTAAATAATATATTATGCTTCTTAATTACTAAATATTAATTGCTTATTAATTGTTAATTACTAAATATTAGCCTTAGTTATATATTAATCACTAATTATATAATAAAAAATATTTTATAGTAAATGTTAGATATTAAAAGTTATGTTCTATTTGTTAATTATTAATTTTTCAGTTGTTACCTTTTACGTCTTAATTATAATTAAATATTAATAATTGAATATTTACTGAATGTTAAATATTAGTACTTAAATGTTACTTATTAGTAGTAATTATTTAATACTAATTATTAATTATAATTTTTATTTTTCAATTTATTATTATCAATTATTATTTATTAAATATTAAATATTATTTTTTAATTATTTAACAATTAGTACTATAAATTATTCTTTATTAATTACTTATGATTTAATATTAGTTATCATAAATATTAACTATAAGCAATAAGTTTATTCAACGGTAGTTATTTAATATTAATTATTGATTATATTTATTTTATTATTATTATCATGGTGTATATTATTGTTATTGTTACTTTTAAATTGATGTAATCATTTAGAATTGGGTTCAATCTCTAGCCGGCTACCCCGACTTGTTTGAGATTAATGGTTTAGTTATCGTTGTTGTTGTATTAAATATAAAATAATTATTGATTATAGATAATAATTAGCAATTATAAATTATTTATTAATAATCATTGGTTATAAATTATAAATTAATGATGTTTCAATAACCTTTTATAACAAGCGGTAAATTGAAAAGTTGATAATGTGTATCTATTACAACCAGCAAAAAACAAGGAGTTGTGAAAACTGACATCTATTGATAATTGGATTAAAGAGTAATTGATAATTTAAATGTTGATTAATTAATGAAATAATGTAATAAATTGTAATTGGATAGAATTAATATTGTGGTAGTAATTATAACATTTGTTGTCGACAATAAACGTATAAGATGTGTTAAAAATTAGTGGTGAAAATTATTCTATGTTACCTATTTATTTGGTCCATTAAATTAAATTGGAAATCAATTGAAATTAATTCAAGTAATTAGTATAGCTAATGTGTATTAAATTGATAATTGTAGAATATTGATTTAATAAGATGTAACCCAATGTAAATTTTATTAATAATATGATAATTGATTGAATAAAAAGAATTGAAATCAAGTTTGATCAATTTATTGGAATTTAAGCTATAATAAATGGATTTATTGTGATTGAACGTAATTAAATACTACGTTAATGAGAACTAAGATGATAACAGTAAACTATTAGTGTAATAAGATAAAAATATGTTAGTTACAGCCATGAGATGGCAATTAATTGAATAACAAGATGAAAAGGCAAATAAATGGATTTATTGGAATTTAAAGTCATAATTACTTTATTTATTTCAATTGAAATTAAACACTATAATTAGTAAAATAACTGACATTGAATTGACAAGTAAATTTGTTTTAAATTATTGTAAATGGCCACGTAATCAAAAATTATGAAAATTATCAGTTATCAAATTTGAAGATAAGTGATTTAATTAATCTAATATTAATTTATATAACTAATGTAAAAATAGCCGTTTTGGCCACTGTCTCAAGTTTCCATGAAACCAGTTTCATTGGATCTATAACAGTAAATCATTGTAGGATTTCAAGTTTCATAGCGATCAGACTTGTCATTTGATCGTACAGACTCGAAACGTGTAAAAACCAATTTAATTAAATTCAATTGAAATCAGTTTCTAATAAGCTGATTTTAAGCTAACTTTTTCATACGATGGAACTAGAACCTGAAACCTATTCCATTGAGTTTAAAAATATGAAAAACATCCATTTTGATATATGGGATGACCTATATTCCTTTCGGGGTCAGAACGGGCTTTTTGAGTCGCCTAGTCGTTTCGATCCAACCCTTCCTATATATAGGCTGCTATAAACAACTTTGTTTCTCATTTTACGTACATTTTCTTCCTCCTTCTCAAACCTAATTCCCAAATTCCAAAACCTAATTTCAAAAAAAAAAATTCTCCCGGTTTACTTCGAGTCAGGAAGAGATTCGCATCGAGTTCCAGAGGCAAAAACCATGCAGCGACTTTGAGTTAGAGAGAGTTCCATGCCAAACAAGGCGGATCTGGGTGCGCTTCGAGTTCCAGAGGCAAAAATCCTACAACGACTTCATGTTTAGTGGAAAATGACTCGGTCTCGTGTCATTTTGGGAAACACTCAAAGCAAGCACCAGGTATATTAGGCGGCGACTCGAAGTAAGACCCGAAGAAAAAAAATTCCAATCTTCTAACGTTGATAACTTTTGCATACGAGCTTGGATTCACGCGCAGTTTTCTCCGTTGGGATATTATGGAAATTTCACACATTTCAGAACTAATTTAGCTAAATTTGAGACAATTAAATTTTGGGCTAATTTTTAGATTTTAAATCGACGATAAATCAAAGGTGAGTGTTTTAACTCACTCACTACTACTAAATTTTCTTATGTTAGTTAAATTAAATTTATGATGTGATTATAAATTAATTGATTAATGTTTGGTATGTTTAAATTATCTTTCTAGTTAAATTTGACTTTTATTGCTTTTAATCATCGTTTAATTTAATATTGAATTTAGATTGTCAATTTAGTACCTGTTATTGATGATCAGTTATCTATTGATGTTTAATGATTGACTTGGATGATGATTGTGGTAGATGTTTAATCTATTGATATTGATGACTGGATGGTGTATTTTTATATTGTCATAACACTGCAAGTTCCCTATGTGTTGAAAGGACACATACCCGAACGATTTATAAATTAGGGAAAAATCATTATGGGTTGAAATGATATATTTGAGCGATTTTATTTAATTCAAGATTGCGGGTTGAAATGATATATACTCGTAAAATTTTAAATTTGTGGATTGAAATGATAAATATTTGTTTCACTTGAGCATATGGTAAAAAATTATATACGGATACAGGATTGGTTAAATTAAATGATTTTATTTCCTTAAATTTTTAATTCAGTTAACTGGCATTTTGAAATAGAAACTGATTTATATAAACTGAATTATTTCGATAATCCAAGCGTTAATGTTGAAACTGGAATTGATTTAATGAATTTTTCAAAAGATTTAAATTAGAATTTCAAAGTTGAAGTGTCAATTAAAAAGGAATTTATCAGAATTGAGTTATTGAAAATGATTGGATATAACTTTGAAATCTATTTTAAATTAATTCAAACTATTGTAATTGACTTAAACTATTTTAATCAATTTAAACTATTTCCAATTTATTTTAATCTATTATAAACTACTTAATCCAATTTAATCTATTTTACCTATTTTAAACTAATTAGATTTATTTAATCCATTTTAAATCTATTTAATATAATTAAAATCAATTTAATCTATATTAAATTTATTTAACCTGCGTAAAATCTACTTAACATAATTTAAATCTATTTAATCTATTTTAAATCTATTTAATATAAATTAAATCTATTAAATCTGTATTAAATTAATTTAATCTATTTAAAATCTACTTAATATAATTTAAATCTATTTAATCTATCTTAAATCTATTTAAATCGTCTTAAATCATTTTAAATCTAATTAAATCAAATTTGAATGTATTTAAACTATTTTTACTATTTAAACTATTTTAATCTATTTAAACTATTTTTAAACTATTAAAACTATTTATGACTATCTAAGCTATTTTCTAAAATTTCAGACTGTGTAAAGTTGAAGTATTTATATTTAAATCCTTGGCGAGGATACAGCCTAATTGGAATTTTGAATTGATACATTTTTGTGAAATGACATATTTGAGTAAATGTGATGATTTTGGAACGAGGATTTAATTAACCTATCTTATCGATAAATTCAAAAGTGAATATGATTTTGAAAGTGAATATGGTCTTTGAAATTGAATATAGTTTTGAAAGTGAATATGATTTTGGAAGAGAGATGTTTTGAAATCGAATATGATATTTTGATATCAATTGTGAATTGACCTTTTGAAAATGTAAAAGAACCATCCGGTGTGAAATAAGCGTTTGTTGTTAAAGAGACCGGGATCGGATATTGTCATACTCTCTACCAATACCAAAAACTATTTTGACAACTGTGTACGTGGTGGAGATTCCACAAAAAAATAGGATGGTTTGGCGAATGATTCTGTATGAGGTATTTATGTGACCTTGACTCCCGTGATTCAACTTAGATGTGACTAGAACAGAAGCTATAATTGGGCCAAATGTGGTCATTCCTCCGACCGGACATGCTTCTTCGATACCATATTATGACTTTGTGATGATTTGGTGGCCACCACTTGATGTTGATTTTGTAGTGTGTTTCGAGATGGACAGTAGTAGCTGCTATGTGTTACCACCAGCCTGGTTCAACAAAACGGTAGAGTCCTATCCTGGCATTGCCTCGAGTGCCATGTTCGCATGCCCTATCACGCCTTCTACGAGTTTGCTTTGTACCGTACCGATGGAGTGCCCTCTGGGTCAACCTCACGGAGGAGCTTACGGCACTGTATAGACTATGAGAATATATAAAATGTGTTAAAGGGGATACGGGTAACGCCTTAACGCTATTTTATTACTTTACTTTACTGTAGACACTATTATAATAGCATATTGTACTACATAGTAGATAGTTTAATGGATCCTTAGGAGATGGAAATCCCAAACATTTCTTAAGTTATTACACTCACTTA
Organism: Allium cepa; assembly: GCA_030765085.1. Lineage (NCBI taxonomy): Eukaryota > Viridiplantae > Streptophyta > Magnoliopsida > Asparagales > Amaryllidaceae > Allium > Allium cepa. The sequence continues at coordinate 205,583,710 of CM060941.1, read as the reverse complement.
ACACTAGATAGGAGATATCAAACCCCATAAACATCTCTGACACTGTTGCATTCATATTTATTTACTATTGATTTAACTTACATAAGATCTTTTAGTTCTGAATCGATTGTCTTGTCTTTTCAATTCGTTCGGATTATTCTGAGCTTTTCAGTTTATCGAAGACTGCTTTCTGGAGGATGAAGACGAAGGTTTTCCACTATTAGTATGTATTATATTTATTCCACCACATCATCTTGTTCCGCTGCATTTATTTATTTATTCTTGTTATATGTAAGTCTGATCTGTATTGTAAAATGATAATCAATGTTATTTGTAAACAACTTCATGAACTGCTTATTTGATTATTATATTTTTTTCATTCTACTGCGAGATTCTGTATTTGTTTTTCATTCTTTCTCTGCTTTTTTCTTTTTTACCCCATAAAATTCCTCCGTTTTGAATGATTTGAGTTTGACGTATGTGGCTTATCGTTGATTTAAATCATCCAAAAAAGTAGATCTAATAGTTGGTATCAAAGCTTTGGTTTAGTGATAACCTTTGCTTTGTGGGGTCTGACTTATTAGAGATGGGTTAGTAATACCTTAGAATGAGTCTTTGAGTGTTTATATGAGAGAGTGTATTTGTTAGCGTTATAAAAGGGTTTTGTATTGTGTTAATTTGTTCTGTTTTGTATTTATAAATTCTGGTCGGTACGTAGGATGCTATGGCATCGATAGGGATTTCTAAACACTAAATAGGGCAAATCGACATAATATTGGTTTTGAAATACAGGTAAATGAAATAATTTTGCCTGGCATATTTTTTGTGTATAAAAGAATAATTTTATAAATGATATAGGTTGTATTATATTTGTCAAGTAGAGAAATTTATCAATATTGGTTGAAAAATGAGTTTGTAAATAAAATAAATGTAAATAGGAAAACTGAGAACCAAAGTTTCGGGATTTTTAAAATTTCATTCGAAGGATTTTGGAATATAATATTTGTATTTTAGAAGTATTTTCTAATATAATATTAAAAATGGATTTTAAAATATCTTTTAAAAGAAAGGTTTTTAATGAAATAAGTTCTGTACATCCCTCTGTGTCGTTGGAAAAAAATTTCGATGATGAGTGCATGCATCATCGACGTTCATTTCGAGTTTCAAAGTAGGAAGATCGTTGTATTAGCTTACTACACATTTGTTTTGATAATAAATCTTAATTTTAATTTCCAAATATGAATTGATATATATATATACATATATACATATATATATATATATGATTATATATAAATATGATTATATATATATAATTTTAAGTTTAATAGAAAGGAACCTGGTATTTAGTTCTTAAGTATTTTGCAAATTGGAAATTTCAATAATTATAATGAGATGAAAATTTGACTATTTTAATAATTGGAAACTTATAATATGTCTAATTGGAAACTAGATACTAAGTGATTAATGATAAATATAAGAAACTAAAATTTTGTAAACTGTAAATCAAAGGGATATGAAAATAAGAATTGATAACTATCAAAAAAATTTGTTACTTCATGAATAAGATGAACCTGTGTAATATTCAATTGCATTCTAAAAGGCATATGTATATAACTTACCAAAATAATTAATAGTTGAAATGTTAATAAGAATATGTAATAGAATATAATATAAGTAAAACTTAGAAAATGAAAATGTTCAATAGAATCATTTCTATAAACAAGAGATTCTGATGTTACAAAATGTTATATACTTAAATTAATAGTTGAAATGCTACTAATTAAATGAATAGTAAAAATGAATACAATATTAATTGAATGATTATAACTTCAGAAAATGTTAAATGATATAGAAACGGAAATAATATTCAGCAGCATTATATATGAAAGAAATGAACTTGGAAAATAAAATAGCTATTAATGATGAATTAAATTGTAAAGAAACTTACCTAATAATGAATAATCCAATAATTCAAATAGAAATAACTTGTTTAAGCAATGAATGTAAAGTAATAAAATGAAAAGAAAATGGTATTTTATAAATGAATGGAAAATGAATTTTGTAAGTTATAAATGTCAAGTAATTAAACAAGTATTGTACGAACAAATGAAAATAAACAGTTAATAAGGTAGGAAAAAAGGGTAATAAGAATAAGACTTAAACATTATTGGAAATTATTGTTTGTTTGGCTTATGGATTAGTTGGGAAAGGATACTTCTATTTTGCGTAGAGATGTATGAATGATCTATTGAGTTTTATCTAAGACTTTTGTGTGTATGGTATATTTAGTAGTTTATTTATCATTTTATACGATTAAAAGTTTCTCAACCCGAATAGACCATTTGTTTTGGTTACAATGGATGAATGATTGTTTTCTTTGTTGAAACGATGTTTGTACTGTTTGTTTGCACGTGATTGTTGTTATGTTGTATTGATTTGTTTTGTTATTAGTTGAAAACAACTTAAAATATTTCAATTTTACATAAATGTTAACTCTTTTGTTTTATATAAGTGAAATACGAGTTATGGAAGCAATTGCTATTGCTTTTGGTTTCATAAAATAAGTGTTGTCTGTCCGACAAATAAGTACGTTTTCGGATTACGGTTTTCAAGCGGTATTATATTGTTTTCCCGTAGTTTGAGATATTTTATTTTGAAGTATATGATACATATTTTTGTTATTGATATTATTATTTCTTCCAAACCTCTCCGTCCAAAGGAGGCTCTGCGGAAATTTTTCATGAATTTTGGACTTCGAAATTTTTTTGAAATGTTTTTCAAACTTCGTTAACTTGAATATAAAGGATTTAATTGTTATAAATTGATATCTTTATTTAAATTATTTAATTATGCAAATAAATTGTTGGTAAATTTAATATTTTGATAAGATATATTGATTACTTGATTCTTCTTTTCCCTCCTTTTCTCGAGGACGAAAAGTTTTGAGTATGGGAGAGTGTAACGGTCTGAAATTTTTGATAATTAAAAATAGTCAATTTAATAAGGTTTATGATTTAATGTTGAAAGAAATTAAAATTTGTGATCTAATAATAAAAATGTAACCGGAATGAAATGTAATAGTATTAATTTAAGGAAATCGATAACTACTTTAAATGTAATTCCAATTAATTGAAATGATTAGAAAGTTATAATTAGTTATAGATTGTAAATTTATTGTAATAATGGGTATTAATTGATAATTGGATTAAAGATTAATTGATAATTTAAATATTGATTAATTAATAAAATAATGTGTAATAAATTGTAATTGGATGGAATTAGTACAGTGGTAGTAATTATAACACTTATTGTGGATAATAAAGATATAAGATGTGATTAAAAGTTAGTAGTGACAATTATTATATGTTAACTATTTATTTGGTTTGTTAAATTAAATTGGAAATCAATTGCAATTAATTCACTTAATTAGTGCATCAAATGTAGATTAAATTGACAACTGTAGAATATTGATTGAATAAGATGAAACCCAATGAAAATTTTATTCATAATATGATAATTGATTGAATAGAAATAATTGAAATCAAGTTTAATCAATTTATTAGAATTTAAGCTATAATAAATGGATTTATTGCAACTAAATGTAATTAAATACTACATTAATGAGAATTAAGATGATAATGGTAAAATATTAGTGTAATAAGATTTAAAAAAATGTTAATTACACGCATGAGATGTCAATTGATTGAATAATAAGATGAAAAGGCAAATAAATGGATTTATTGGAATTTAAAGTCATAATTACTGTATTTATTTCAATTGAAATTAAATACTGTAATTAGTAAAATAATTGACGTTGGATTGACAAGTAAATTTGTTTTAAATTACTGTAAATGGCTAGGTAATCAAAATTTGTGAAAATTTTTGGTTATCAAATTTGAAGAAAAAAGTGATTTAATTAATGTAATACAATTTATTTAATTAATTTGAAGAAAAATTTTTGGCCACTGTCTCGGATTTCGATGAAACCAGTTTCTCGGATCCGTAAAAGTAAATCATTGTAGGATTTCAAGTTTCGTAGCGATCGGACTAGTCATTTGATTGTACGGACTCAAAACGCATAAAAACCAATTTAATTAAATTCAGTTGAAATCAATATGTAATAAGCTGATTTTAAGCTAACTTCTTCATACGATGGAACTAGAACTTGAAATCTATTCCAACTAGTTTAAAAATATCGAAAACATACATTTTGATATATGGGATGACCTGTTTTCATTTCCGTGTAAGAACAGGCTTTTTGGGTCGCGTAGTCATTTTGTTCAAACCCTTCGTATTTATAGGCTGTTATAAACCCTAATTATTTCTCATTTTATTATTTTCGTACGTACATCTTCTTCCTCCTTCTCAAACCTAATTCCCAAAATCCAAAACCTAAATTCACAAAAAAAACAAAAAAACTAAAAAAAAATCTCCAGGTTTACTTCGAGTCAGGAAGAGGTTCGCTTCGAGTTCCAGAAGCAAAAACCATGCAGCAACTTCGAGTCAAAGGGAGAGTTCTATGCCAAACAAGGCGGTTCTGGGCGCGCTTCGAGTTCCAAAGGTGAAAACCATGCACCGACTTCGTGTTAGGAGGCAAATGACTTGGCCTCAACTCATTTTGGCAAAAACTCAGAGCAAGCACCAGGTATTTGAGGCGGCGACTCGATGTAAGACCCGAAGTCAAAAAATTTCCAATCATCTAACGTTGATAACTTTTGCATACGAGCTCAGATTCATGCGCAGTTTTCTCCGTTGGGATCATATCTAAATTTCACACATTTTAGAGCGGATTTAACTGCATTCTGATACTGTTAAATTTAGGGATAATTGTTAGACTTTAAATCGACGATAAATCGAAGGTGAGCATTTTAACCCACTCATAACTACTAAATTTTCTTATGTTATTTAAATTAAATTTATGATGTGATTAGAAAATTTATTGATTGATGTTTGGTATGTTTAAATTATCATTCTAGTTAAATTTGACTTTTATTACATTTCATCGTCCTTTAATTTAATATTGAATTTAAATTGTCAATTTAACACCTGTTATTGATGATCAGTTATCTATTGATGTTTATTGATTGATTTGGATGATGATTGTGATAGATGTTTGATCTGTTGATATTGGATGACTGGATGGTGTATTTCTATATTGTCATAACACTGCAATTTCTCTATAGGTTGAAATGATACATACCCGAACAATATATTGAAAAGGAAAAAATCATTATGGGTTGAAATGAGAGACTCGAGCGACTTTATGGATTTTATTTAATTCGAGATTGTGGCTCGAAATGATATATACCAGTAGAATTTTAAATTTACGGATTGAAATGATAAATATCCGTATCATTTGACCATAGGGTAGAAAATTATATATGGACACCGAATTGGTTAGATTAAGTGATTTTATTTCCTTAAATTTGGAATTCAGTTAACTGGCATTTTCAAATAGAAATTGATTTATATAAACTAAACTATTTTCGATAATCCAAGCGTTAATGTTTAAATTGGAGTTGATTTAATGAGTTGTTCAAAAGATTTAAATTGGAATTTCAAAGTTGAAGCGTCACTTATAAAGGAATTTATCAGAATTGAGTTATTGAAAATGTTAGGATATAACCTTGAAATATATTTTAAACTAATTTAAACTATTTTAATTAATTTAAACTATTATAACCAATTTGAACTATTTCCAATTTATTTTAATCTATTATAACCTATTTAATCCAACTTAATCTATTTTACCTATTTTAAACTAATTAAATTTATTTAATATATTTTAAATCTATTTAATATAATTTAAATCTATTTAATCTATATTAAATTTATTTAATCTATTTAAAATCTACTTGATATAATTTAAATCTATTTAATATAATTTAAATCTATTTAATCTATTTTAAATTAATTTAATCTATTTAAAATCTACTTAATATAATTTAAATCTATTTAATCTATTTTAAATCTATTTAAATCATTTTAAATCTAATTAAATAAAATTTAAATGTATTTAAGCTATTTTTACTATTTAAACTATTTTAATCTATTTAAACTATTTTTAAACTATTAAAACTATTTATGAGCGTCTAAGCTATTTTTTAAAATTTCTGACTGTGTAAAGTTGAAGTATTTATATTTAAATCCTTGATGAGGATACAAACTAAGTTGGAATTTGGAATTGACACCTTTTTGTGAAATGACATATTTGAGTAAATGTGATGATTTTGGAACGAGGATTTAATTAACTTATCGATAAATTTAAAAGTGAATATGATTTTGAAAGTGAATATGATCTTTGAAATTGAATATAGTTTTGAAAGTGAATATGATTTCAGAAGAGAGAAGGTTTGAAATCGAATATGATATTTTGATATCAAGTGTGAATTGACTTTTTGAAAATGTAAAAGAACCATCCGATGTGAAAATAAGCGGTTGGTTGTTAAAGAGACCGAGATCAGATACTGTCACTCTCTGCCAATACTGAAAACCACTTTAACAACGGTGTACGTGGTGGAGATTCGATAAAAAAAGTAGGATGATTTGGAAAACGATTCTGTATGAGGTATTTAAGTGACCCTGACTCTCGTGAGTCAGCTTAGATGTGACTAAAACAGGAGCAATACTTAGGCCAAGTGAGGTCATTCCTCTGATCGGACATGCTTCTTCGATACAATATTGTGCTTTGCGATGATTTGGTGGCCACCCCTTATTTTGATTTGGGAATGTGTTCCGAGGTGGGTGATAATGGTTGATATGTGTTACCACCTACCCGGTTCTTCAAAACGGTAGAGTCCTACCCTAGCTTTGCCTCGAGTGCCGTGTTCACATACCCTATCGCGCCTTCTACGAGTTTGTTTTATACCATACCTATGGAGTGCCATTTGGGTAAAGCTCACGGAGGAGCTTACGATACTATATAGACTACAGAAATATATAAAATGTATTAAGGGGGATACGGGTAATGCCTTAATGCTATTTTGATACTTTACTTTACTGTAGATACTATTATAATAGCATATTGTACTACATAGTAGATAGTTTAACGCATCCTTAGGAGATGGAAATCTTGAACAACTCTTAAGTTATTGCAATCACGCTGACATTGGATAGGAGATGTCAAACTCCATGAACATCTCTGACACCGTTGCATCCATATTTATTATGACGACCCGCCTTCCATTTCACAGAAAGACGCATCATCAATAAGAAAGAAAGGGACAGAAAAGAGAAAAGATAGAAAAGAAAGAACTAAACAATATCAGAATCTCATAGCGGAATGAATAAAATATATTACATCACATAGTTATTACATAATATACATCATCTAGCAGAGTCACACGGCTTTATACATAACACATTAGACAGTCGTGAAGACTTGTCTATCATTACAAGCCAAAATACAACACGGAGCTACTAACACAGCGGAACCACAATATCTATATACGATGAAGCCTCCTGCTCCAAGTCTCCTCCATAAAATTTGTCAAAGCAAACCTGAATCTCTTGGCTACTCGTAAAAATTTGAGTATCCAAGAGTTTAAGAAAAACAGTAAATAAACTCTGGGTCAGATATGGGTCTGGTGTGAGTAAATGGGTTAAAGTTGTTTAACTTTGTAAAACATTCGAAAACAAAGGTATCTCGTAAGACCACGCCACAAATAAACATGTCAGGTTTTTACCTTATGATAACCAAAACATTTGATAAGAAATCTAGTGATATTATGATAGAGTCTAGGGTTTTCAAATAAAATAGAAAATAGCTGGAATGCTTACATCTCACGTTCCAATATAGTTGGGCACAATTAAAACGTACGACACTTATTGGAGATTGGATTAAATACAATGACAGGGCTACTGGGGTACCGCCCGTCACTGTACCTGGTCTAGATCAGAGTACCGAGGATCCACCCTGATCCTCTGCAACACAAGACTGGAACCATCCCTTACTGGATAATCCCGAACAAGAAAACCCCGCAGTTGGCGCGACCAACCGACCACTAAGCCGAATAATAAGAGACATCTAGAGAGGGGAAAATCTCGTCCTACTTAGGCACAACCCACTTAGCCTTGCTGCACCTCCCTTGTTTTAGACATTCCCAGTTGATGAGGCTTGAGGCTACGATTACCTTTTTAGAACACATATCTTGGAATGCTCATCGTCTTCCAATGACGGTGGTCTGAAAGTATTCATCCATACAAGTCTGTTCTAGGTTCGAACGAAACCGAAGGCACTATCTCGCTACACTCATTTTGGAATCACCCTCAAAGTTAACGACAATAGCCCTTGCACTCTGAATCTTCATCTCGAAACTGAAAGCACTATCTCTGTTACACTCATTTTGGAATCACCCTTAGAATTAACGACAAATAGCCCTTACACTTCGAGTCTTCCTCTTGATCTTCACTTGAGATTTCACGACCCATCGTTTGGATTGATATGATTTTCGGATAACCAATTTGGAATCCGATCGCGGTCTCATCGAAATCCAAAACACCATCTTTTAAGGCCAAGTTGTTTTAAGTTTTAACAATTCAATTTTTTATTTAGAATAACATATTCACACAGATAGATAATTTACATTATCACAGATAGATAATCCATATTATCATAATTCAATCCAAAGCATCTCATATCATAGAGCAGCACATATCACATATCAGAGATATCAAATAATCAAGCCATTCAATATCATTCAATCATCCATAAGAAAGATTAATTAGTCACACCATTTCTAATTAATTTAAATTAATTACTTCCATCACTATAAATCCTGCATACTTAACCACTAATTAATTACAAAGTGATTAATTAATCTTCCCTTAATGTTCCATCTTAATTAATTATCCTCAATTAATTATTCCTTAATTACATTAAGTAATTAATTACATAAATTAATTATCCTTTAATCATTCGCATTAATTAACCCTTAATTACTCTCATTAATTAATTAACTATAATTAATTACATTGATCCTTAATTAATTACATTAATTAATTATTCTATAATCACTTACATTAATTAATTATCTTTTAGTTAATCACATTCATTAATTAACTAACCCTTTAATTAATTACCTAATTAATCAATTATTTAATTAATTACACTAAATAATTAATTCTCAATTACTTCCATTAAGTAATTATCCCTTAATTACTTTCATTAAGTAATTTTCCTTTAATTAATTACATCCAGTAATTATCCATTAATTACTTACACTAAGTCATTACATTTTATTAATTACATTAAGTAATTATACCTAATCAATTTTATTAAGTAATTATCCTTAATTAATCAAACCAATTAATTATCTTAAATTAATTACATTAATTAATTATCTCTAAATCACTAGTTAATGATCTTTAAACTTATTACTTTCATCAACTATCCATTAATTACTTCCATTAAGTAATTATTAACAGTAATTAGTTAACCCTTATTAATTGCATTAAGTGATTAATTTTTAATTAATTTCACTAATTAATTATCTTTAACTAATCACAACCTTAATTAATTAAAATAAATTCTTTATTTAATTAATTACACATTTAAATCTTATTTAATTTAAATGCTTGAAATTAATTTATACAAAACTCATTTGAAACTCTTTGATTAATTAAAATTAAGTACTTTTACTTTAATCACATCTTAATTTCATCATTAAATCACAATTGAAAAACATTTAGAAATTAATTACGTAATTAACCTACTATATAATTACCTTTAAACAAACAATTGTAAACATTTAGAATTTTTGAAAACTTGATAAAAATTTGTTAATATTTTGCTTCAAAAACAGGGTTAAATTACTTTTGAAAAATTATTTATTTTAATAGACTTTAGAAACTTGTTCACTTTAGTATATTTTAAATCTTGGTTTAAATAATTGTTTGAAAACTTATCTACTTTAATAGGCTTTAAAAAAACCTTTTTTGAAATCTTGTTCATGCTTCAAACTTTAAAACATGAAAACCAAATTTACTTCACAATATAAAAGCCGAGCCCAACACTAATGACTCCCGAGCTCAAACCCATGCACTCACGAACTCCACTCCGCTTCGAGACAAACTCGCAAATGTCTCGAGATCGTCCTGAGCCACTCCTTCTTCCCCGATCACCCAATCTACCCAAAAACAATCGTGCACATGTGCACGTGCACGTTGATCGGAACGTCACCTACATCTCGCCGATGACGCTCGCAAGTCGACGACATCCCCCATGAGAGCTACGACCATCCAGATCGACGATCTCCTCTGTGAATCAAAATCGAACTAGTCGATCAAACCTGAAACCAAACCAATCGACAAAAACCTCTCGCCGACGACGAACTCGTCCACTGGAGCTCACTTCCCTTCGACCACAGCAGCGTCACAGACCCACGCAATGTTTCCCATGCACGCGATCGCCTCCGGTGATCCAACGATGGCGTACGTGATTCGAGAACATCGACAATAAAACTATCGTCAAAACCCTACATTGCCGTCCCCTGGTTGCTCCGACCATCTAGAAATACTCTGAGCATTTTTTCCATGACCACCCTCCTTCAAGCTACCTTCGACATCAAGCATGCCCCTCAACTCGCCGTCGTTTGTCGGAAAACGACGATAAACCCAAACCTGATCGGCCCACAATTACCCACCATATACAACTAAAAATCCAGATTTTTATATCAAAATTCATCAATTTACAATACGAATCTGCTTGTGAAATCAAATCACAGAATTATAAACATTGATTTTTGACATGTATATATTTTTTACTGTAATTTTATATTTTTAGAATATTTTCTAAATGTTTTTGTTTGAAACTATTTTTAGAAATGAATTTAGATAGTTAAAACCATTTTTTCTTTTATGATCCTAGCCAGAAAAAGATTGAAAAGGAAGGAAATGATTCTTGAACTTATTTATAGCCTGTGAATACAAATAACGGAGGAAGATCATCATGCACACAGATATACATAGCAGTTAAATCCACATTCTAGAAGAAAACATTCGTGCAACCCACATTACAACATTTTATACATATTTATCACATGCATCAAACATAAGAACAAATTTAAAAACTGTTTTTAAAAGAAAGTTTACTCACCTGACATAATAAAACAGAGAACGGAGGTCTTTTTCGATTTTGATCTCGAAACTGTTTGATCTTCTTAGCATTGAATTGAATTTGAATCTGTTGAGTTGATCTTGATTAATTTTGAGTTGAAACCTTGCTCAGTTTTGAAGCTTCGCAACTAAGGTGGTTATTGTTTGATTTTTCTTTGATTTTGGTTTTTTTAGTTTCCTTTTAAATTTTGGTTTGAAGATGAAAGAAGATGAGAGAAGTTTTTGAATTGAAAAATCAAATAGCCTGGTCATTCACTAAAACGGTTACTTATATAATTAAAATTTAAAAGAAACATAGCTTGCCATTTGTTATTCTTGCATGTTACTAATGCTTACACATGTTATAAAATCTTACAAATGTCTAAAGCTTGAATTTATTATCATACAAATGTTAAAAACAATTTTTTTTATGTTTAAACTCTTATACATAATATTTATGATGTTTATATGTTTTAAATATTTGTGAATTATGTTTTAAATTTTTATATACATATACATACTATATTTAGATAAAGCAAATTTAAAAAGAAAGTAAAACAAACTTTTTTTAATCTTGTTTAAATTTTGAACTTAAGCTAAAATATTTTTAAACAAATAAATATTAATAGGTATTATCTTTGTTGCTAAGAAATATAAAGTTTAACTTTAAATAGCCTTTGAAAAGTATTATATTTAATTTAAAACATAATTTCCAAATCACAATATATACATATATATATATATTATAAATTTAAAAACATATCTTTTTATTAAATTCTAACCAAAGCTTTCTATTCACAATATCTATAGATATATACACATTACAATTAGAAAATATTTTTATTAGCTTTGAAAAGATAAATTTGCCAAATTAAGTAATTATAAAAGAGAATTATTAAGCCAATATTGCCAATTTAAATAATTATAAAAGAATTTACCAAAAGTATTATTGCCAAATTTGAATAATTTTAATGAAGAATATCAAATTGCTATTGCCAAAAGAATTCTAGGCCATCACGTTCGTCCCCCTTAAAAGAATTTCGTCCTAAAATTTAAAAGCAAAGATAATTTAATAATGCAGCAAAATTTATTTATATTCAAACAGCAAGCATACATATTAGCCATATACTAACAACCATAACAACCACTTTATTCAAAAAAAAACAAATCTATCTATCTTGACATAATTCAGGATAGGCCTTCCTAATACTATCTAGAATTTCCCTGGTTCAATCACTGGTATCCTCGCCCTATTAGATCTAAACTAGCTACACCACTATGATCCTGAGCTTCTTCTCAACATGATCTATAAACTGAATAGGATGTTCTGACCACAGTCAAATCCGGGTCAACTTCCAAATCCTTCTGAACTATTGGTTCTACAGCCAATGATGGATCAAGCACGTACTCCTTAGATGAGATACGTTAAATACATTGTGAATCCCAGTCATCCGAACTGGCAATTCAATTCTGTAGGCCAAAGAACTTAACCTTTCGAGAACATGGAAGGAAATCCAATATACCTCGGTGCTAGCCTTTTAGTCTTACCAAATCTTATTGCTCCTTTGATCAGAGAAAACCTTAAAAACCAAATCTCCGACTTCGAATTCCAAATTCCTTTGTCTCTTATCCACATAACTCTTCTGCCGATCCTGGGTTGCCTTCATCCTTCTTGATCAACTCAACCTTCGCAGATGCCTCTCGAAAAAGAATCTGGACCAAGAATAAGATGATCTTCGGATTCTACTCAACAAGATGGTCCTCTCAAGATCCATCGAAATCCAGAACACAAGATTCACTCCACAAGCATCAATAGACTTCGAACTTACTTCTCCAATCTATATTAGCCAGAATAGGTACACAAGACAACCTAGCCTTCAGATCCCGAATGATCTTCTTGTAGAAATCCTCAAATCCAAGAAAATTGTGAACTTTCGAGGAGCCTGAGGTTGCTTCCACTCTTGCATAGCTGCTTCTTCGCTTCCGCTACGATACTCTGATTTGGAGTAGATGAGAATGTCATCAATGAATACGAGCACATACTTGATCAACACATCCCAGAAAACACGGTTCAACAGATCCACAAAACAAGCTGGAGCGTTGGTTAATCCAAAAGACATAACCAACCACTCAAAGAAACAAATGAGTTCTCTGAATGCAGTCAAAGGTATTGTCTTCAGCTACCCTTAGCTGGTGAAAACCTGAAACTAGATCTACACAGAAGCACCAAGAAGAAGATCAAAAAGATCATCAATACGGGAAAGGGATACTTATTCCTGATGGACACCTTATCCAACTTTCGATGTAGGGAAAACATTTGACTTCTTTCAAGACATCCAAAAAATCTCTAACCACTTCGATAGCTTCTACCTCCTTTTAAGATGCCTCGATTTCAAACAAAAGATTACCCAAGAGAACACTCAAACTATCGCCAGTCACTTTTGCTATCCTACCTATTTCAATTTCCAAAGACACTGGTCTCTCTTTGCAAACTAGAACATCTTAGTGCTTGTCTAACCAATCCATCGAAATTCCAAAATAAGGTCAAATCCTTCAAGAACGCCTTTGCTTATCAGAAGAAGTTGACGGCACCTTCAAAAGCAAACACCTTGTTCCACTGAGCTTCCTGAAGAAGTGGGCAAGCCTTCACCATATGCCCGGGCTGCTGATGGTTGAAACACAAAGACTTCTAAACCATCGAAGAACAAGGTCCACTCTACTACTTCTGAGCTCCACCTCTAGGACATTGCTTAGCCAGATGACCTTCCTGCCGGCACACAGAACACTTCCAAGCTACATTGCTGCCACAGATTCCAAAGACTTCTTATACATATGCTCCTGTACCAGAAGGCCATATCAACCAATTCCACAAATGAGCCTTTGAGATGGGCGGTCATCTTCTCATGAAACTCGGGTTTCAAACCAAGCACAAACATCTCGTTCTCCTTAAGGAGGTGTGATAAGAAGACCAGGTCCGAAGTGAGACAACTCATTGAACTTAGTCTCATACTCCGATACAGACATACTCCCTTGCTAGAGATCCAGAAAATTCCCATACAATCGGGTCTTCCCTGCGGTGGGCACAACTACTCCTCAAATACTTCATTAAACTTGCTCCAAGAGAAATCATCTTTGGAATCATCAATTGTTACTGCGTCCCATCATGTAGCTGCTCCTTCCTGAGGTTGCCAAGATGCCAACACTCTCTTCTGTTAATCCGACAGATTCGAATACCTAAAAAATCTGCTTACATGAGCGCAACCAAGCTTGCACTTCAATGATGGACTCCGAACGTTTAAAAAGGTTTCCTCCAAGATTGATTAAATCCTTGCACAATGCTGCAAAGCCTACTCGAGGCAGTATTGGGTTTACAGCCTCGGCGGATACTCTTCCTCCTTCAACATTCAGACCTCTTCTATCTGTGGTAGTCGTGCTGCCCATACCTCTGCCCCTACTACCTCTAGAACTCATGTTGGCCACCAGAATAGGTACCCAACAAATTAGGTGTGTGTGTGTGTATAGAATACAAGTACGCTCTCTCAAGATAGATATCACTTCAAAACCTATGTATTATCTCAACCTAGAGCTCTGATAACATCTTTAACAACCCGCCTTCCATTCCATAGAAAGACGCATCATCAATAAGAAAGAAAGTGATAGAAAAGAGAAAAGATAGAAAAGAAAGAACTAAACAATATCAAAATCTCACAGTGGAACGAATAAAATATATTACATCACATAGTTATTACATAATATACATCATCTATCAGTATCACACAGCTTTACACATAACACATTAGACAGCCGTGAAGACTTGTCTACCATTACAAGCCAAAATACAACACAGAGCTACTAACATAGCGGAACCACAATTTCTATATACGTTGAAGCTTCCATAAAATTTGTCAAAGCAAACCTGAATCTCTTGGTTACTCGTAAAAATTTGAGTACCTAAGAGTTTAAGTAAAACAGAAAATAAACTCTAGGTCAGACATGGGTCTGGTGTGAGTAAATAGGTTAAAGTTGTTTAACTTTGAAAAACATTTGAAAAAAAGGTATATCGTAAGACCGCACCACAAATAAACATGTTAGGTTTCTGCCTTATGATAATCAAAACATTTGATAAGAAATCCAGTGATATTATGATAGTGTCTAGGGTTTTGAAGTAAAATAGAAAATAGCTGGAATGCTTACATCTCTCGTTCCAACATAGTTAGGCACAATCAAAACGTACGACACTTATTGGAGATTGGATTCCATACAAAGGCAGGGCTACTGGGGTACCGCCCGTCATAGTACCTGGTCTAAATCAGAGTACCGAGCATCCACCCTGATTCCCTGAAACATAAGGCCAGAACCATCCCTTACTGGATAATCCCGAACAAGACAACCCCGCAGTTAGCGCGACCAACCGCCCACTAAGCTGAATAAAAAGAGACCTCTAGACAGAGGAAAATCTCGTCCTACTAGGGCGTGAACCATTTAGCCTTGCTGCACCTCCCCTGTTTTAGCCGTTCCCGGTTGATGAGGCTTGAGGCTACGATTACCTTTTTAGAGCACATATCTTGGAATTCTCATCATCCACCAATAACGATGGTCTGAAAGCATTCATCCATAGAAGTCTGTTTCGGGTTCGAATGAAGCCGAAGGCACTATCTCGCTACACTCATTTTGGAATCACCCTCAGAGTTAACAACAATAGCCCTTGCACTCTGAATCTTCATCTCGAAACTGAAGCACCGTCTCCGTTACACTTGTTTTGGAATCACCCTGAGAGTTAACGACAAATAGCCCATACACTTCGAGTCTTCCTCTTGATATTCACTTGAGATTTCACGACCTATCGTTTAATTTGGATCGATATGGTTTTCAGACATCCGATTTGGAATCCGATCCCGGCCTCACCGAAATCCAAAACGCCGTCTTTTAAGGCCAAGTTGTTTTAAATTTTAACAATTCAATTTATTATTTAGAATAACATATTCACACAAATAGATAATTCACATTATCACAGATAGATAATCTATATTATCACAATTCAATCTAAAGCATCTCATATCACAGAGTAGCATATATCACATATCAGAGATATCAAATAATCTAAGGCATTCAATATCTTTCAATCATCCATAAGCAAGATTAATTAGTCACACCATTTCTAATTAATTTAAATAAATTAAATTAATTACTTCCATCACTATAAATCCTGCTTACTTAACCATTAATTAATTACAAACCAGTTAATTAATCATCCCTTAATTATCCATCTTAATTAATTATCCTCAATTAATTATTCTTTAATTACATTAAGTAATTAATTACATAAATCAATTATCCTCTAAATATTCACATTAATTAATTCTTAATTACTCTCATTATTTAATTAACTATAATTAATTACATTGATCCTTAATTAATTACATTAATTAATTATTCTATAATCACTTATATTGATTAATTCTCCTTTAATTAATCACATTCATTAATTAACTAACCTGTTAATTAATTACCTTAATTGATCAATTCTTCAATTAATTACACAAAGTAATTAATCCTTAATTACTTCCATTAAGTAATTATCCTTTAATTACTTCCATTATGTAATTTCCAATTAATTAATTACATTCAGTTATTATCCATTAATTACTTACAATAAGTAATTACACTTTATTAATTACATTAAGTAATTATACTTAATCAATTTCACTAAGTAATTATCCTGAATTAATTAAACCAATTAATTATCTTAAACTAATTACATTAATTAATTATGTCTTAATCACTAGTTAATGATCTTTAAACTTATTACTTTCGTTAACTATCCATTAATTACTTCCATTAAGTAATTATTAGCATTAATTCATTAACCCTTATTAATTACATTAAGTGATTAATTTTTAATTAATTTCACTAATTAATTATCTTTAATTAATCACAAACTTAATTAATTAAAAATAAATCCTTTGTTTAATTAATGAATCATTTAAATCTTATTTAATTTAATTGCTTGAAATTAATTTATACAAAAGTCATTTGAAACTCTTTGATTAATTAAGATTAAATACTCTTACTTTAATCACATCTTAATTTCATCATTAAATCACAATTGAAAACATTTTGAAATTAATTACATAATTAACCTACTATATAATTACCTTTAAACAAACAATTTTAAACGTTTAGAATCTTTGAAAACTTGTTAAAAACTTGTTAATATTTTGTTTAGAAACTTGGTAACATTACTTTTGAAAACTTATTTATTTTAATAGACTTTAGAAATCACTTTAGTATATTTTAAAACTTGGTTTAAATAAATTGTTTGAAAATTTATCTACTTTAATAAGCTTTGAAAAAACTTGTTCAAAATCGTGCTCATGCTTCGTACTTTAAAACGTGGAAACCAGATTTACTACACAATATAAAACCCGAGCCCAACATCAATAATTCCCGAGCTCAAATCCATGCCCTCACGAACTCCACTCCGCTTCGAGACAAACTCGCAAACGTCTCGAGATCGACCGAGCCACTCCTTCTTCCCCTATCACCCAACCTACCCAAAAACCATTGTGCACACATGCACGTGCACGTTGATCGGAGCGTCACCTACACCTCACCGATGATGCTTGCAAGTCAATGACGTCCCACTATGAGAGCTATGACCATCCAGATCGAGGATCTCCCCTACGAATCAAAATTGAACAAGTCGATCAAACCCAGAACCAAACCAATTGATAAAAACCTCTCGATGACGACAAACTCGTCCACCGGAGCTCACGTCCCTCCGACCACTGCAGCGTCACAGACCCACGCAACGTTTCCCCCATACGCGATCGCCTTCGGTGATCCAACGATGACGTACAAGCTTCGAGAACATCGACGACAAAACTATTGTCAAAACCCAACATTGCTGTCCCCTGGCCACTCCGACCATCTTGAAATACTCTGAGCATTTTTTCCCATGACCACCTTCCTTCAAGCTACCTTCGACAACAAGCGTGCCCCTCAACTCGTCAGCATTTGTTGAAAAACGACGATAAACCCAAACCCGATCAACCCTAATTAACCAACATATACAAACTTAAAAATCCAGATTTTTATATCAAAATTCATCAATTTACAATACGAATCTGCTTATGAAATCAAATCACAGAATTATAAACACTGATTTTTGACATATATATGTTTATTACTGTAATTTTCTATTCAGAATATTTACGAAATGTTTTTGTTTGAAACTATTTTTAAAAATGAATTTGGATTGTTACAACCATTTTCTCTTTTGTGATCCTAGCCAGAAAAAGATTGAAAAGGAAGGAAATGATTTTTGAACTTATTTCTAGCCTGTGAATACAAATAACATAGGAAGATCATCGTGCATACAGATATACATAGCAGTTCAACCCATATACCAGATAAAAACATTCACACAACCTACATTACCGCATTTTATACATATTTATCGCATGCATCAAACATAAGAACAGATTTAAAAACTATTTTTAAAGGAAATTTTACTCACCTGACATAATAAAATAGAGAACATGGGTTTTTTTATTTTGATTTGGAAACTGTTTGATCTTCTTAACATTGAATTGAATTTGAATTTGTTGCGTTGATATTGATTAATATTGAGTTGAATCCTTGCTCAGTTTTGAAGCTTTGGAACTGATGTGGTTATTGTCTGATTTTTCTTTGATTTTGGTTACCCTTTTCTAGTTTCCTTTTAAATCTTGGTTTGAAGATGAAAGAAGATGAGAGAAGTTCTTGAACAGAAAAATCAAATAGTCCGGTCATTCTCTAAAACGCTTATTTATGTAATTTTAAAAGAAATATAGCTTGCCATTTGTTATCTTGCATGTTACTAATGCTTACACATGTTATAAAATCTTACAAATGTCTAAATCTTGAATTTATTATCTTACAAATGTTAAAAACAAAGTTTTTTTTATGTTTAAACCCTTATACATAATATTTCTTATGTTTATATGTTTTTGATGTTTGTGAATTATGTTTTAAATTTTTATATACTTTTACAAACCATATTTAGATAAAGAAAATTTAAAAAAAAGTAAAACAAATTTTTTATTAATCTTATTTAAATTTTGAATTTAATCTAAAATATTTTTAAATAAATAAATATTTATAGATATTATCTTTGTTGTTAAGAAATATAAATTTTAACTGTAAATAGCCTTTGAAAAGTATTATATTGAATTTAAAACATAATTTTCAAGTCACAATACATACATACATACATACATAGATATATATATATATTAAAATTCAAAAACATATCTTTTTATTAAATTCTAACCAAAGCTTTCTATTCACAATATATATAGATATATACACATTATAATTAGAAAATATTTTTATTAGCTTTGAAAAGATAAATTCGTTAAATTAAATAATTATAAAAGAAAATTATTAAGCCAATATTGCCAAATTAAATAATTATAAAAGAAGTTTACCAAATTATTATTGCCAAATTTGAATGATTTTAATGAAATTATCATATTGCTATTGCCAAAAAAATTCTGGGTCATCACATTTATTTGCTGTTGATTTAACTTAAATAACATCTTTTAGTTCTGACTCGAGTGTTATGTCTTTACAATTTGCTCGGGTCAGTCTAAGCTTTTCAGTTTATCGAATACTGCTTTTTGGAGGATGAAGACGAAGGTTATGTACTATTATTATGGATCATATTTATTCCACTGCATTTATTTATTTGTTCTTGTTGTTTGTAGCTCCGATCTATATTGTAAAATGATAGCCAATGTTATTTGCAAAACCGCTTCATGAACTGTTTATTTGATTATTATATTTTGTCATTCGGCGACGAGATTCTGTATTCGTTTTTCATTCTTTCTCTACTTTTTTCTTATTTACCATATAATAATCCTCCATTTTGAATGGTTTGAGTTTGATGTGTTTGGCTTATCGTCGTCTAAATTATCCAAAAAGGTGGATCGTTATAATGGGCTTAAGAAAAACATTGTAAAAGGTTTTTACTACAACAGTTTTGTATGGCCCATTATAAAATAGGCGTTGTAAAAGGGTAGCTTGTTGTAGTGGATTACAAGAAAAAACAAGTAATACTCTTATGGCTTCAAGACATGCCATAGGTGCAAAAGTTTTTTCATAATCAGTTCCTTCTTCTTGATTGTATCTCTGTGCAACTCATCTTGCTATATTATCAGTGATTATTTCCATTTTCATCCGCTTTGTTTTTGAAAACCCATTTTGTTCCAATTACTGATTGATTGTTTGGCCTTTGTACTAGTTTCCAAACATTATTTTGTTGAAATTGATTTAGTTCTTCTTGCTTTACTAAAATCTAGAAATCATCAATTGATGCTTTCTTGTAATCTTTTGGTTTAAAATTAGATATAAATGCAATATTACTCATTATATTTATTTGACTTCTAGTCGAAACTTTGTTATCAAGATTTCCAATTATGTTATTAATAGGATGATCTTTTAAAATACGGGGTGATGAATTCAAATCATTATTATTTTGATTTTCGTTATTATTTTAAATCATAATTTCAATGGCTTGATTTTGATCAGAAATTTATTCATCATCTTTATTTATATTTTTAAAGTTTTAATCAAACAAGACATGAAAAACTTTCTCTATAACATTTATTTGTTTGTTAAAATTCTCTATGCTTTACTTTGATCGGAAATCCAAAAAATTCCTTCATCAACTTTTGAATCGAATTTACCAAGATTATCTTTTGTATTTAGAATAAAGCATTTTGATCCAAATATTTGAAAATATGATACATTTGGTTTTTTGGTAGAACATTTCATAACATGTATTTTTTAAAGATAGGTCTAAAGTTACACGATTTAAAACATAACATGTAGTAAAAACGGCTTCGGCCCAATAATTCTTTGGTAAGCCACTGCCACATAGGAGTGTTTTAGCACATTCTTGCAAGGTGCTATTTTTTCTTTCAACTACTCCATTTTTTGTGGTGTTTATGGAAATGAAAATTTATGGCTAGTTCCATTTTTGTTACAAAAGTTTGTAAATTATTCTTTTTCAAATTCTCCACCACGATCACTTCTTATACTTTTTTATTTTTAAATCCATTAGAGTCTTAATTCCTTTAGCAAAAATTTTAAACATTTCGAATGTGTCACTTTGATGTTTTAAAAATAGCATCTAAGTATATTTTGAAAAATCATCTACAATCACAAAGACATATTTATTGTGATTTATCAAACGTACTTGGTTTGGACCAAATAAGTCCAAATGAAGTAATTCTAGGGGTTGTTTAGTAGAGATTTCACTTTTAGACTTAAACAAGCTTTTCTTTAATTTTCCAAGTTGATGTGCATCGTATAGATTTTTAATTTTGAAATTTATTTGGGTAATCCTTTTACCAAATTGTTTTTAGTTAATTTGTTTACATACTTGAAATTTATGTGACAAAATATTTTATGCCATATCCATAGATCATTATTATGATTAATATCACTGTTTAGAATATAAATATTTCAATTTCTTATTCCTTCAAAAATTAATATTTTATTTTGATTAAAGATATTGCATTTATCTTTTTCAAAATTGATTCTAAATCCCTTATCACATAATTGGCTTATACTAAGTAAATTATGTTTTAAGTTTTTAACTAATAAAACATTTGAAATAATAAGAGAAGTAGATATACCGACATTGATGACGTTTCCAATTCCGATAACATATCCTTTGGAATTAACCCGAAAAGTAGCCGTGCCACTGTCCATGTAAGTGATGTTTGATAGTGTGTGCGCATTTCCTGTCATATGCTTAGAGCATCCACTATCAAGTACCCATTTCTCCTTATTATTAATTTTGTGTTTTGGGTACCTGCAAAATAATATAAAGTTTTAATTCGTACCCATTTCCTTCTTCATGGTCCTATTGGTAGTAGGAGAACGTAGCCATACCCACAAGGGCTTGGAACCTTTAAAGATGTATTTCCATTATGAACTATATCTTATATGTGTGTGTGTGTGTGTGTGTGTGTGTGTTTGTCTAATCAAATTGTTATTTGTTTTAGGAATCCATATTTTAATCATTTTTGTTCCCTTTTCATATTTGGATTTTGTTTTTCTAAAATTCATATATAATGTACTATACTTCTTAAATCATTGATTATTATTAGAAACTAGATTATTTCTGGAATGTTTATGATTTTTTTCATTAAATCCTAATCCCTTCCTATTTTCTAATGGTTTTTGAAATCTTTATCAGATTATGTAAATTTTGCTTTCCTTTATTAATATTTTAAACATTGTTAGTAATTTTATCTAATTTATTTCCGAGATCGGATATTTCAATATTAGCTAATTCTAAATTTTGTTTCAATTCGTACTTTTCTTTTTCAAGTCTATAATTATCTTTTTTGTTATTCTCTATATCATGTGTTAGAGTAGCATTTTGAGATGATAATTTTTTACGTTCGTTTTGTGCCGATTCTAATTCTTCTTCTAAAATAGTTTTCTTGTCTTTTAACAATCCAATGTCTAATTCAGCTCTATTTAATTTGCCAACATTTTCTTTATTTAATTTTTTAATTCTATATACTTGTCATCTAATTTTATACTAATTTCAAAACTTTCATCATATGTTAATTCAGGACGTACCTCATCTGTGCTAACCATAAAGCAAACATTTGCTTGTTCCGAGTCACTGTCGCTATCGAATGAAGAGAAAGAATCGAAGTCATCCCAAATTACTTGAAATTCTCTTCTCTTTTTCTTGAAATTTTTGAATTTGTTTTTCATTTTATCATAGTTGAGTAGTGGACAATCTTTCTTTATATAGCCAAATTTATCACACCTGAAGCATTTCATTGATGTTTGATTTGAGGAATTTGTATTGCTATTGTTTTGAAATTTTGTCATCATTTTGAACTTCTTGAACTTGTTTTAATTTTTTGCGATGAAAACAATCTCATCTTCTTCCAAGTCGAAATTGTCATTATTTGCCTAAAACGTGACGTATTTCCTTTCTTGATTTTGTTCTTTTCTTGCCTGAAAATTAGCTTCAATGACATCAGATTTCCAATTAACCCTTCGACTTTGAGTTGGTAAAGATCTTTAGCTTCTTTGATGGCTAATACTTTTCTTTTCCATTCGTTTGTTAGAGAGTTCAAAATTCATGCGACTAAATCAAAACCGGTGAATTCAACTCCTAGTGCCATAAGATCATGTTGTATAGTTTGAATCTAGCATACATGTGAATAACCGATTCATTTGATTTCATTTTAAAAGATGAAAATTGATTTTGTAGAATATTTTTTACTTAACTTTGTTTATGCCTTTATGGATAATTTGTAATGTATGCCATATATCATAAGAAGTAGTGCAAAGCATGACTCGTGAAAATTCATTTTTATCGAGTCAGCAAAATAAAATATTCATAGCTTTGGCATGTTTGATGCCTCTGCTTTTTATGCATCGGTCCATATGTCAATATCAGTGTTAGCTGCTTCATATTTATTTTGCATTGCTAGCCATATTTCAAATCCATTTGCTTCCAAAAAAAATTCGCATGCGTTTTGACCAATAAGCTAATTAGAACTAGTAAATACCGTGGGATGAGCAGTTGATTGACCTTCTTGAAATGTACTTACCAGTTTAATTTTTTCAATTACGTGTTACTGTAGATTGAAATAACCTTGCTATGATACCAAATGAAACTTTCGTGGATCGTATATTATCTAACTTGTGTATAATATGCAAGTGTATAAGTTAATGCAATAGTAGACAATGAAGAGTAAAGTATAAAAAGCGTGCAAACCAAAGTTTTTATACTGGTTCGGACCTCCCGTCCTACGTCCAGTCCCGCAGCTCTCCTTCGATAATTCCTTTAACTAAGTTACCCTTACTTCGTCTAGAGAAATAGGCTAATACAAAAGTATTTACGACGATCTTGTGTTCCAAATAACACAGTTTTTGACTTATAGTACAAATCTTCCTATGATCTCCTTTGAGTATATGAATATGAATGCTGTGTTGTAGGAGGTGATAAAATTATATTTTAGTTATAATAGATTGAGAGTTTGTGAACAATGTATATGCAAGAAAGTGTTTATAAATCAAGAGAGGAAAGAATAGATTAATTTAAGTTAGTTGATTTCTATTTCCTAATCAAAGTAGTCTTTATTGATTCGAAAAGGTGCAGATGAAAAGTTGTTACTATTTGAGAAAGTCTATTCAATTTAATGGTTGCAACCTTTCATTGGAAGGTGATTTCTTTTTGAATGAAACAAAAGTGTCTTTTCAAAATTAATAGTTTTTGCACATGACAGATGTCTGTGGTAAAACCTCAGACGTTTGTGACTTCGGAAAATTTTTAACACGAGAATTATCACAGACATCTGTGGTTTTATCTTAGACATCTATTAGGTTAAAAATAGCTTTTCAACTTCATTTTGATGCATATGAAATTGTGTGTGTGATCGTATATGCATATATAATCAACGAGACCTTAACAGTATTTTATCTATGACTCTTTTATAGTAGAACAACCTTACTAATAGCAATATGGCCAATGAATCTTAGTTGCTCTTTGAGTCTCAATATCTTCAAGCATGGTGTCTTCTTGTATCATATACTTGCAATCTTGATAAGGTGTATACATATATATGATTGTATAGTTGTTATCCTTAAAACATAAACTGGAAGTTCCAACGGTTAGTTAATTTTTTAGCTCCATATTCTCTGGTGTTGAATTTGTATCCATTGACAAAGAATATTGGATATGTCTTAACTTTTATTTTAGGTCCCATCGTAAGATGTTTCAATCCTTCATCGACCACATAATTTAGCGGATCATATATGTGGTTCAAAAATCATGTATGCTTCGCTTTGATGCTGTGATTCATAAATACTGTATATATAGATAATATATTGCATTATAATTAATATGCACATGTATTATTCAAATAAATAATTTTAGATGTGTTATTTAATAATACCTAACAAATGGCGCAACTTTTGCACTGTTAAGAAGAACATGCGTGTGAGCTATATGGTAATCTCTATCGTTTGATCATACTTCCATACATTTTCCAGCAAGGCGTCCCTGCTGCCTAAAAATAGATAGCATTGATTAAGAAGACTCTTGTTTAACACCCTCATCATTTCACGTAGCATTTTCAAAGGACAAGTTCACATGGTCACCAAAATAATGAGAGAAAAAGAACGGAGCTTCTTCTTCGATATATGATTTGCATATCGAACCTTCAACTCGTGCTTTTTGTCTCACTTTTTTCTTTAGATGATTTTTTTAACTGTTAAGAATACTTATAATTAAATTTTATTACATGTAATTAAACTACTATTTAACATACTCAATATTAATACGTTTCAAACGGATACATCTTATTGCATAGGACCTCAAAGACTCGCTTCAAACGGAAGATGAATGGGTAAATGCTCCATTACATTAAAGAAACTCAGAGGAAATATTTTCTCCAGTTTGTAAAGCGGCACAGGGATTTCTTCCTCAAGTTTATATAGACGATCAACTTTTAATGTAGTTAAACATGGATCCTTATAAAACAAACTAAGTTTTGTTACAACCATCCAAAATCTTGTAGGCAACAGTTATTTGAAAGGGACGGGTAATAAATGTTCCATCATTACATGACAATCATGACTTTTCATCCCACTCAGTTTACCGTTCTTATAGTTGACACATCTATGAAAATTAGAGAAAATCCCATCAGGAAACCTTAATCCTTCCATCCACTTTAACTTGGTTATTGTCTAGCTTATAGCATGCCTTAGGTTATTTTGTGTCATTTGGCTTCATATGAAGCCCAGGACGATTGCATATTGCCTCTATATCACGTTGATGTTACGGCGGCTTAGGAGATTTTTCAAATAAGGCAACTCCCAAAATATACTTTGTTTGCACCAATTATGAATCGTCGATTTACCTTGAATTTTAATTTGTTTGCCAGTTTCACATATCTTTTGATAGTCATTTACAGGGTCATAAATATCTTCGCTTTACCAAATTATTGGTGGCCATAAGGTCTCAAGTCTATTAATTGTAAAGTTTTTTATCTTTTCTAAAAGGATAATTAATATGGAGAAAACACCAATGACAATCAAAACACGAAATTTTCTTCCCACGCGGTAAAGAAAATGCTTATATTTCTTCCATGCAATAAGGACAAGTTAGACGACTAGCCGTACTCTAACCCGAAAGCATTGCGTATGCAGGAAAATCACTTATAGTCCACAATAGAGAAGCAAACGTAAGAAAATTATTTTTGAAATGTCGTATGTTCCAACTCCTTCATACCATAATGTTTTCAACCCTTCAATCAACGGTTATAAATATAAGTTAATTTTTTGTTTTAGATCACCAGGGCCAGCGATGACAATAGTGAGGAACATATACAGAGTTTTACACATCCACGAAGGTAAATTGTTAGGTGTAACTATTGTAGGTCAAGATGAATATTTTGAACCAAATTGAGAGAAAGGTGAAAATCCATCTGTACATAAACCAAGTCTAACATTACAGCTCTCCGTTGAGAAAGCAGAGTATGTCTTATCAAAATTCTTCCATGCTTCTCCATCAGCTGTATGTGCGTTAACATATCTTTTTCCGGTGTTCTCACACATTGCTATCTCATATGAAGCACGGTTATAGTAGATCCATATAACCTTTGAAGCCTAGGAGTGATGGGTAAATAATGCATACGCTTGTATGGAACTTCCTATCCCTTCATTTTTCTTGGTTTGTATCTTTCTTGATTACACATTTTACAATTTCTAAGATTGATGTCTTCTTTCCAAAACAATATGCAACCATTTAAATATGTATCTATTTTTTTATACGGCAAAACAAAAGGCAGACAAAAGTTTTTCACTTCATAATGATTTTCACACATTAAATTATCGAGTGGCATATGCCATTTTGCAGCTGTGAAGTTGTATTTTGATTCCATTGCAATGTATTCTGCAATTACTGATAGTTAATTACCACTTGTACAACCATCCTAAAGGGGTTTCTTAGCGGTGTCCAATAAATCATAATTTTTTTTGCTCCAATACTTGGTTCTTCTTCGACATTAATATCGTCACCATCAACTTTAACAATAGGGAACATTGAATGTGCTACATCTTCAACCATACTTCTATTAGATTCGTCGAAACAATTTTATTATCCACCTCCCCCTCCGAATGTACGGGATTTGGGCTATAAGTTCTCCACGATGATCCTACACCAAATAATTTGGCAAGAAGCAATATTGGTGTAAATGAACTATTACCATATCCGGTATCAAATGCTTCAATAATTTGCACCTACTTCATGGACAACGAATTTCTTCGTTGTTTCCATTATTACTTAAAGCGAATTCAATAAATACGTGTACATCATTTTGAAAATGTTCACTTATCGAGCCTTCAATTTCTCTTCTTTGTTGGTACATCCAGCTCTGATCGATAAAATAATAGACCATTTTTTTCAAACATGAAAACGTATTAATCATTTGTATTCACATTTTATTTTCCAATTAAATCATACATCTAAATTTTCACAAATATATAATATTACTCTATTTAATTTTATTTTCAAATGGATTTACGCAAATTATATGAATGTTGTTATTCGGGTTTTTAACCCATCAGAATCCAACCAAAAGGAGTAGAGCATCAAGCCAAAGGAAATCATAGGAAAAGAATGAGAAAATACACTAAGGACATGGATCGTTGAGGATCCAGGGCCCATGGATCGCTAGCGATCCATGGTATTAACCCATGGGTTCTTTGACTTTCTTGCATCATGATTCAATCTATGTTCATGTTCAGGGAGCAATATCTAAGTTTGTTCAGATTTCGCGCTGGACAAATGAAGAGACAAGCATTCATCATGTCCAATCAGCAGATGAATACAACTGGTAAACAAACCGTCATCAAAACACGGCAACATGCTATAAGACTGCATGAACAATATCGACACACACAAGATGACAAAGGCAACCCAGAAACCAAAGTCCAAGATTAGGCCAAGTATATGGATCGCTAGCGATCCATACACCGTGGATCGCACGCGATCCATACTATTTCACCAGTTCGCTCACGATCTTCATGGAGCAAGGCAAGGAAAAAAGGCCAAGGCATTGGCTCGCCTTCGAATTAATCCTATGGATTGTTAACGATCCATCTTTTTAGCTCGGGTCACCGCGAAACCCCAGTGCGCCTTCCTGTGTTGATCTACAAGCATGTGGCAAGTAAGCTTGGCCCAGTAGCTCTCCAACCTCTATAAATACAATTCTATCTGTAACATAAACGGGATCTTCCAGACTGGTTGTTGAAACTCTGTAGAAAGCTTTCTTCACTCCTCTCCTTCCTCGCAAAAGTCATCCAAATGGTTAACTGTGATTCTCTCATGAACTCTAGCATTGGGGACTTGATCTAACTAAGAATTTTCAAGAACTTTGTTATCCAATCAACTTTGTAACAGCAATCAATCAATAATAAAAACTATAAAGTGGACGTAGGCTTTATTAATAACCGAACCACTATAAAAATCTTCTTGTCTTCTTTCTATTTCTACTCTTTTGCATTTATTCTCTACATTATTGCTCTATAAGAACAGGGTTGGTGCTTTCACACTCAATCCAAGGTGTTGATCCATTTTTAGGTCAACATTTTGGTGCTTTCACTGTGAAGGCCAACACAGGGTTCAGATCTAGCTATATACTTTGGATCAGATAGGTCCAGAAGTTAGTTCCTTAATCATTGCTTGGAATCAATGGCTCCAAGAAGGAAGAGAATTGGCACTAGAAGGTCCATCCAATCATCAAAAAACTAAAGTGAATGGTGCCAACATAGGAGATCAGGTGCCGCATCCTTCAATCAACCCGAAGTTATTACAAGAGACAAATTAAACAAGATGGTTGTTGAAATCAACCAAAAGATGGAAAGCAGCCAGAGAGCTTTGATGGATAAGCTCGACGATCTCTTAAATTTATAGTCAGATCCCGCTCCAAGAACTATGGCTGAACCTATGGCTACCATAGAACAGGAGAATTCTTCTGTTTCTAGCCTAAATAAAAGAAACGGGAAGCAACCATGAAGAAGGGTGACACCAGGAACTATGGGTATCAACGCAGAAGGAAATACAAGTACTCCTTCGCCACAAGGCAACCAACTTCGAACTTGAATCAAGGGGCGACCCCACGAGAGGATAAAGCCATGGACCTCTCCGAATCAGATGGAGAACAATTAATGATGATAAGTTGGAAGAAAATACCAATGCATTCGATAATGCTAAAAATGTCCAAATTTCCATAGTCAGGCCAACCACAAGCCAATGGGATCCCAAGGGAGTGGTTCTCCCAAAAACAGGAGAGCTAAGGCATCAGTCCAGTCGCCAAGACCGTTTGTAAAGCCAAACACTTGGTATAGAGACTGACAACCTCCTTAGGACTACTAGACCTCAGAGACATTTATCATGGATATGGTTAAGCGATTGATGGACGAGAATAAAGATAGAAGAGATAATGAATGAGGATCCACACCAAGTTGGACTCCCTTTACTGATGAGACCTTGGATAAGCGATATCCGAAAAAGTTCATAATGCCAACTATTCCATCCTATGACAGGACAAAAACCCAAAACCCCATTTGTACAAGTATAGTTGATACATAGATGGAGAAAATGCTTCGAAGACTGTTCGGTGTGGATGTTTTCCCATCTTTTTGAAGGAATTGCTTCCATGTGGTTCACTAGGCTTTCGTCGAGATCCATCTCCACTTTCGACTAACTAGCAACAAGATTCCTCGATCAATTCAGGCTCCATACCACGCAACCTAAAGATGTGATGTGCCTGTTTGGACTATTCCAGGAAGATACGAATCGCTGAAGTCTTTCAAGAGCCGATTTAATACTACAGTGATAGAGGTGAGCAATCCAAACAAGGACACCGTTTTCAAGGCCTTGGTCCATGCCATTCATTCCGAAACTAAATTTGGGAAGTGGATCAGAATGAAGTAACCCACTATGAGAAAGGACTTCAATCACGAATCAAGTCAATACTTGAGGCTAGCGGAGGTGCAGGAGCAGGAAAGAAAGTCCGCTGGTATGCAATCGATGATCGTCGGGTAGAGTGACATGGAAATGGATCAAAATACAAACGCTTTTTGAACCGCTGAAGGAATCACATGCAAAGATGGAAATCAAAAAAGGAAGAATCAAAATTCCAATAAGAGAAATGGAAATAATAAATGCCTTAATGCTTCATACCTGAAGATTGCACCCCTCTTAACGATACACCGGAAAACATCTATCTTGTGACACAGGGGACTGAGGAATATAAAAAAACCCTGAGAAGGAAGCAATCGAACAACGAAAGCGCTTAGGGTAGTTCTAACACTTCGACGAGACGCATGGTCACAAAATAAAGGAATGCCTCCACCTAAAGAACTTGATCGAAGGGCTGATTTGGGAAAACAAACTTCAACAATACGTGAGAAAATCATAGATCCCGACCAGCTCGCGGCTCCTTAAGCCCATAGGAATCAAAAAACCAAGCCAGAACTAGTGAAGATGGATCAAAGCAAACTGGCCAGAGACTCATTATTCGAATGATATCTAGAGGCCCACATCCTGCAAAGAGAAGTTGGGGAGAGATGGAATGGTATGCAATTCACTAAAGCATGTTCCGACGGAATCATGTCTCACAATCGAAGATGGAGCTCCAACCAAGTAGCAGAAAATTTTGAATGACGAAATTGTATTCATAAACACGATAGTAAAGGGGTCGAAGCTCCAACCCTTGATCCAATGGTGGCTATGGCAGGAATCAGACTCGTTGTAGTCCAACGAGTATTGGTTGATAGTGGCAGTTCTGTCAATATTCTTTTCAAACATACCTTTGATCAAATGAAGGTCAACATGAAAAGCATGTCTACATGCCAAAAAAAAACCAAAGGTTTACCAGCGAACCCAAACAACCTATGGGGACGATTGATTTGCCAGTGGAGCTTTTAAAGGGTGATCGAAGAGTCACCCACATTTAGACCTTCGTAATTGTGGATGAAACTTCCACGCATAAGCCTTCTTGGAATGACCCACCCTAACTGATTTCAAAGTCGCTCCGGCCTAATGGTGCTTTACCATAAAGTTCCCAATGAAAAATGGAATTGGGATGGTCAAGGGAGATCAATTTGCCATCATAGAATGTTACATTACAGAGTTACGCGAACCTAAAAGAAGAGAAAATGGAAGGATCTGGGGAGAACTCTCCACATTCGTGAATCTTTTGAATAGCAACTACAGAGCTGCCCCTGGCTTGGGGACTATAGTCAAATTGACAAGGCTTTGGACCCTAGAAAGAAGAGTTCAAGGGAGGATCAGGCAGCACCGGAAGAATTGACGGTGTCCGTCTTAGTCGATATGAATGACTCAACAAGGGTCCTGAAGATTGGATCCCACCTTGGAAATAAGATGCGATTCGAACTTACTAAATTTCTTCATGCCAACTTGGATGTGTTCACTTGGAAGCATTACGATATGTGTGGGGTATCATTAGAAATCGCATGCGATGCACTCAGCATTGACCCCAAGTTCACAATAGTAAAGAAAAAGAGGCGCAGCCTAGGCCCTGAATGGTTCAAGGCTTTAAGAGAAGAGGCAGACAAGCTAACGACCAATAGTTTTACCCTTGACCCAACTTATCCTGAACGGATATCTAACCCGATCTTAGTCAAAAAGTCCAATAGCAAGTGGCGAACCTGCATCGACTACTCGGATTTAAACAAGGCTTGCCCCAAAGATAGCTTCCCCCTACCTAGAATTGACCAGCTTGTGGATGTGACTGCGGGACACGAATTGCTATCACTTATGGACGCATACTCAAGAGACAACCAGGTCTGATGCACGAACCTGATCAAGAAAACACCAGCTTCAACATGATCTAGGACTAACTGCTATGGTGTAATGCCATTTGGTTTAAAAAATGTTGGGCAACCTACCAAAGATTGGTAAATACCATGTTCAAGCGTCAAATCGAGAAAACCATGGAGGTTCATGTGTATGACATGTTGATCAAATCACGAGTAGCCGCCAATCAACTGGATAACATTGCTAAAATGTTTGAGATACTCCGGAAGTATGAAATGAAACTCAATCCACTCAAATGTCACTTCGGAGTAGAATATGAAAAATTCTTAGGATTTTTAGTAAGTTCCAGGGGCATTGAAGCAAATCCAGAGCAAATAACCGCCCTACAAGATGTTCAAGCCTTAAAGAACAAGAAAGAATTGCAAAATTTAAATGGAAAGGTCGCAACATTAAGCCGATTTATCTCGAAAGCCACTGAAAAGTGAATATCGTTCTTTGATGCATTAAAGAAAGGAAAGTAAAGCTTAAAATGGAGTGAGGCATGTCAAATTTCATTTGAAAAACTACTGCGACACATGGAAGCCCCACCACTCCTATCAAAGCTAGTGAACGGAGAGGACCTATTCATTTGCCTAGCAATCTCACGTCACGCCTTGAGTGTCACCCTTATGCTTAGAGAAGCCAAAATCCAGTGACCTATATACTACATTAGCAAGCGGCGTACTGAAGCCGAGAATAATTGCCCAATGCTGGAAAAGCTAGCGTATTGCCTCCTGATCGCGTTTAGGAAGTTATGACCATATTTCCAAGCACATCCAATCAAAGTACTGATTGGTCAGCCTCTAAATCATGTACTATACCGACCCAAAACTTTCGGACGACTTCTTAAGTGGAACGTTGAACCGAGCCAATATAATATTACTTACCATCGAAGAAAAACTATCAATGGGCAAGTGCTGGCAGATTTTATCACCAAATTTACCATACGGGATGATAAAGAAAAACACTATCGGAAATGGAGATGTAATGGAAACTCTTTGTTGATGGCGCATCTAACAACCTCTGTTCGACGGCGAGGGTATTGCTTGAAACCCCTAAAGGACGAGCCATTTGCTACGTCGTACGCTTTGTATTCCCTGCAACATAACGAAGCAAAATACGAAGCATTGATAGCAAGGCTGAAAGTTGTGAAAGAACTTAGAATAAAGTTCGTACACATTTACAACGACTCCTAGCTAGTCATCTTCTAAGTAAAAGGCGAGTACCATGATCGAGAGGAGAACTTCACCCTGTATCTATCTAAAGGACAAGAGTTGTTGAGTGACATCGAAAAATATACCACACCTCACATTCCGCGGGAGAAAAACACCAAGGCTGATTAGTTAGCTAAATTGGCAAGCTCCAGAGAAGCTCGGTCATTAGGAATAGTCCCGGTTGAGACTTTGACCGCCCCGAGTATAGAAGAAATGGACATCGATTGGGTTCTCGAGACCACCACTGAGCCGGAAACATGGATGACGCCAATATAAGACTACTTTCTTACAGAGACCCTTCCAACCAATCAGAATCAATGTAAAAAGCTTCTCTGGAAGGCCCCACGATTTGTAATACGGGATGGAATACTCTACTGAAGGCAATTCTCAACCTCCCTTCTGAGATGTGTGACCGATGACGAAGCTCGACGGATTCCTGAAGGAAGTGTATGTAGGCAAATCCGGAGACCATACTGGAGGGCAAACCGTTGCATAGAAAGTTCTCCGGTACAGGTACTTCTGGCCTACAGTAAACCGCGATGCAGCAGACTACGCCAGATGGTGTGATCGTTGCTGAAGATTCGAAAAAATTAAAATAACTCCCCCAACAAAGTTAACATGGATGGTCAGCCCATGTCATTTGCAATATGGGGAACCGACTTGATTGGCGTATTATCAATAGCTAAAGGATGGGCCAAATACGCTATAGTTTCATTGACTATTTCACGAAATGGGCCAAAGCGAAACAGCTGACCACCATTACCACAAAGAAAGTCATTAATTTTGTTAAGAAAAATATTATTTGCTGGTTTGGTGTGCCACATAAAATCGTCACTGACAACGGGACCCAATTCAAAAGCGCCGATACAAAGACTTCTGCAAACGCTTTTGAACTGAGAAGAGCTTTTCCGTAGTCGCTCATCCATAAGCAAATGGGTAGGAGGAAGCGATAAATAAGATCATCAAGTCAACTATCAAAAAGTGACTAACTAAAGTGAAAGGGAACTGAGTTGATGAACTTCCACTCACACTATGGGCTTATAGAACAACCCACAAAGCGGCAATGATCATACTCCGTTTGCCTTGGCATATGGCTCAGAAGCAACGATTCTCGTCGAACTAGGAGTCCCCTCTCATCGAAGGCAAATTTTTAATCAAAAGAAAAACGAGCAGCTCCTACTCGAATCAATGGATCTGATTAATGAAAGGAGGGAAGAAGCCAAGTTGAGGACCACTGCCTACCAAAAAAGGGTCGTGCGATACATCAACTCCAAAGTTCACAACCAAACCTTCGAAGTGGGAGACCTTGTCCTCAAACAAGTCTATCCCATGCGGGAAGCCTTCGAACCAAACTGGGAAGGGTCGTACGTGATTAATCAAAAGCTAAGGGACGGAACCTTCAAGATGACAACTGTCGATGGAATCCAAATTCCTAGAGCATGGAACAACGAATCATTGCCCCGCTACTTCACCTGAAAACTACCTTATGTACTTTGTATTTTTCAACAAATAAGCCGTCCCGGAATACGAGTGGCATTGTAAAGGCAAAAACTTGCCCAACTTTTCTAAATAAAATTAGTTTGCTTTTTAAACCAACAAAACTGTGTTCATAATGGTAACCTTCTGAGTTTGACGGAGTCAAAATCGGCTCAAAACCATGCAATTGCTACTTGGGAAAGTGGAATCACGCTCAAGTACGCCCCACTTACCTGTTGGGTCGACAAAAGCAAATCAACTCAAACCATTGGATTGGCAGAACCGGATCCTTGCCTTTTAAGAACCGATGCTACCCTGGTAGCATTGGGAAGGCTTGAATTAAAAGCCGTACATCCCATAAGCATAACTCTCTGAGCCGTGAAAGTATGCTCTTAAAACATAAGCCGATCACGTTGCCCGAAGATAGGCAATAGTGTGAAGCATCAAAAGCCGTGCATTCCATAAGTCGCACATTAACCTTTTCAGCTGTGAAATCAAGCTCTTAAAATATAAACACCTCACGTTGTTCAAAGATAGGCAACGTTGAGAAGTATCAAAAGCCACACATCTCATAAAGCCGCGCATGCTTTTTGAGTACCGGAATTTCCCCAGCAACATTGGGAAAATTATTCATCATAGAAATTAAGAGGATCAAACCATTCCCATTATCGGGAGTAGTTGGCACGAATCCAACAAAATCGAAGTGCTACAAACCAACAGAAAACTCCAACTGCTGACACCCAATGATTAGCTATAACATTTAACATGGAATATGTTTAGCTATCTATAGTTAACTCATACAATGAGCATGCTCTAAGCAATGAAGCTTGTATTTGAAGATTGCAAAATTTCTAAGAAATAATGTGCATAAGTATTTACTCACATTTTTATGAGTGAAAAGTGGTTTGACTTCCAAAAATTTGCAAAGTTTATTCATTTACACAAGAGTGTTTCTGAATTCTTTAATAGTTAATCTTACAAACAATATATTCTGCACTCAATTTACATTTTTATGCATGTCCCCAACATGCATATGTTACACATCGTAGACCATATACTAAACTTGTAAAACATACAAAAAAAAAATCAAATCGTGACCTAGTTTTATTCAAAGTTTTGGATGCAGACTATTCAAACCATAAGTTATCGGTCGTTTGTCAAGTGTTCGAAGTAAACAACCCTATGAACTTGGAGGCATACACCGGTATCCAAATAGGAATACACAAAGACAAAATCAATTCACAAGTTCTGTTACTTCAAACATAGAATTTTGGCTATAATTATAGGACTAGATAAAATAAAATAGAAGTAAGAAAAGTAGACCTAAGTACACAGAACACAAACAAGCTGATAAGCAAAGTCATAGTCATAATGTCAATATTATATTACTTATAAATTTTTTCTGCACAACGTCAAAATGTGGAGGTAGTACCCACACAATACCGGCCAACAAAAGGAAAAATGTACAGATATCACAACAAAAGTAGCGAGTGCAGATTCTACACTTGAAGAAAACAACACAAAATGACTCGAAATCAGATTAACCACCATCTAAGCTTCTTAACGCTTTTTTCTGCCACTCCCCCTCCAGCCTTTTGTTTGAAGTTTCTGCTTTGCCTCAAAAGTAGTATCACTGCCATTAATGTCAACTACGTCCTCGGTGCTGATATCTTTTTCCTGCTTTTTAACTTTCTTGGAATTTCCACTTTAGTGTTGCACTTTCGAGAACTGCGAGAGCTCTTAGAGGACTTTATCATTTTAACTTTCTCCTTCTTTATGGTAATCAGTTCTTGTTGAGATTTGCACGACTGCTCTATCCGAATCTCCTGCTCTCGAACTTCGACCGCTATGAGTTCACCGTCCTAGAATATGAAAGGATCATCCAAGCCAAGTAATGCGGCGATTCTCTCGGACTCCGGCCCTGGCTACAAGCTGGACACGGACACGACAACCTGAGTAGCTACATAGACCAGCATGGATGTGGTTGAAATAGCGACAGGTCCAAGCATCGAGAAAACCGGTGGTTCAACGGATAAGGAAAACAGACCTATAGGATCAAAAATGAAAGCGTTAAGTTTGTCCTGCTCTTACAGCGTGAGTTGTAAATTCTCGAACTCGAAGGCAACAAGGGGATTACCTGCACCAAAGAAGTGATCTAATAGGTCAACAACATATTCATAGCCCTCTCCCTCCATGGACGGTTTCATAACTCGTCTTCAAGCCTAGAACTTGTCAGTGGATCGCAGGGCTGCCCCGATGGTTCATCGGGATCTGAAATAAAAGGCTCCAGCAACGCTTCGGCAGTCGCTATTATAGCAGCATCAGTAGCTTCATCCTCCCTTTAAATTTGCAAATTTCCGGACCTTCTAGTAATGCTTTCTTTGATTCATCATTGAGATAATCATTCTCTAGCTCTCACTCGGTATAAACACTATCATGAAAATGGCTCAAGATTTCCTCCCAAACCATGGTGAGAGTGCGTAGAAATTTAAGGCCCAGGTAACTGAGACTCCCCTGGTGCAACATGGAGTTGACATAAAATTTTAAGATGGTCTCATCCATCTTCTCCATCTTTCTCTCAAAGGCGTTCTGAAGCTCTAAGTAATCCATCCAACGATGACATTTTCAACTTCGACACGAGCTTTATTCGCACTAAGCCGCGCAACTCAATCTTAGATTATGGCGATCATCTCATCCAGGTGGAAGATGGTTTTATCAGACGACTTCACGACTTCTTTATATTCCACAACCATTTTATTATGCCCCTCTACGATAAGGTCATGGTTGGAAATGGTCTTCTTTTGGGCCTCAATTGTTGCGCTGCAAGCTGCTGCTTCCACTTTTAACTTGGCTTCTTCTGCATGAGCCTTCTTAATTTCATCCCTGTAGAAGATCTCTATTCTCTCATGAGCCTCTTTTTGCTCTTTCAGCAAACCGGCGCTATTCTTGCTTTCTCGAAGTGCCATATCTCTTTCTTTTTCCAACCACTTGACTTTGGCATCGCATTCCCCCAACTCATTTTCATAGTCATCCTTTTCCAAGGGAGAGAATTTCTTGATAGTTATTGTGGTTCGTGTCCGCCAGTTATTTGCACAATTTCTTCCACCCCTCGGCCTGCTCTAAATCATTCTAGATTTCCTAAAGGTGGGGCATGTATGTATCTTTACAAACTGGATGAAGATCACGATCAAATTTAACTCCCCCTAAAAACCACCCAGGGAGCGCTGCTTCAAGCCTGGAAGGACCAAATGGAAGAACATAGGCAGATCTCTGGTACGGTCGTGAAGAACCGAGGGAAAGAACCACATGAAATGAGGGAACTTTAGACGAAGATGGAACGAAGATAGAAGAGAAGGGATTTCAGGACCAACTAAAGCGGGTACCGGAGCGAAGGCTTGTTGTTCCAAAGAATGAGAACCACAATCAACTTTTGACT
The DNA here is from genome assembly GCA_030765085.1 of Allium cepa. Taxonomy (NCBI): domain Eukaryota; kingdom Viridiplantae; phylum Streptophyta; class Magnoliopsida; order Asparagales; family Amaryllidaceae; genus Allium; species Allium cepa. The sequence continues at coordinate 205,545,594 of CM060941.1, read as the reverse complement.
TTTTAGATGGATCCACTCACTTTTCAAAAGTCTTTCTTTTTTCGTATCCGCCCTTGTATACTCGACCTCGTTCCCTCTTGTCTCGAGGACGAGCTTCGGCTCTGAATCTTTTCTCCTTCTCTATTCCTCCTCTGTTTCATGAGGCTGCAAATGGTCGAAAGATCGTTTTAACCAGCATGGAGAGTTGGCAAATTCTTCAAGATCGTCGTAAAGGCTACGTCCTCTAATGGCACCTAATATGAAGAGTAAATAAAAAGCCTTAGAAACGAAGAATAAGCATGAAAAATATGTGTATAAGTGAGTGTAACCCTAATGAAATGTGTAATGTGTTTGGGTGAGAGCCTAAAACGACGTCACAAACTAGATCAAGCAGACGTCATGGAAGGAATTGGACTAACTTTGGGCACAACGTGGCACGTACGAGGAGACATCTCCTAAAATTTGAAGTCTTCCCCAATGAGCGCGTCAAAATCGACATAGCTCAAATCTCCAAAGTCTACGCCAGCATCTTTAATCGGAGAATCCCAATATCTTCTGACTTTTGGAGCATCATCTTTACCACTCATGTCTGGGAGAGCTGAGATTGGGACAATAGGGCTCATCCTGGGAGTATTGTCGCATGATTTAGAATTTACGTCGTCAGATTCTACATACAAATCATCGTCGTCACTGGAGGACTCATCACTACTACTCCCAATCTCACCCTCTTCCTTTTCTATGTTTATCGCGGCTTTGCCTTTTCTTTTATTAGACTCCTCTTCCACTATTTCTAGAATCGGGGAATTCTAGCTAGGCAACTAGCTTCGGTTATGGCATCTTTTCCCTCGTTAGTCTCTCTAGTAGATTGCCGAACAATCCTTCCCACTCTTGGGAAACAACCTCTTCCGAACCATGAGACGAAGAAGTGGATTGCGTACGTATCCTGGATCGAGAAAATGATGGGACCTCAACTAGGACTACAAATATCCCTGGATGCAACATCCCGTACCGAAGCAGGTTCTCGTCTGTCAACAAAAATTCAACCGATCTCTCCTTGGCATCAACAACCTTCAGGGTTTATAAAGTGTCGAGAGATAAGTCCTTGTTCGGCCTCGGAATAACCGTAGGAAGTATTTGACATGTTGGAAACTATAGCAACATATCAAAGCTCTATAAGTAAGAAAAAGAATTTACCCTTATTATCCAGAGACGATTGAATCCCTCAGGATACCTAACAAAGAAGTATTGAGTCTTGAATTGAGATAAATTGCTCTGCAATCACAACACAATTTTAAGATTTCTCTGAGCCTCAATCACAACCAAGGATGGAGACTCGTCTCTTCTTTTGAACAAGAGAAAATATCTTAACTCGTCAAAACTCAAGGCACAGTTGAGAGTCTGCATGAAAAGAACGTGCAGGCAGGTTAGAATAGCGTATCCATTGGGATGAGTCTAAAAAAAGCGATTCCCAAGTTCGAGAGGGATTCTCTCAAAAAGTCGTTGAAGGAAGGCACTGCTCCGTTCAAGCACATAACAAGCAGTGTATCCCGGACGCGGCATACGAGCAAATTCATCTTTCTCCAAGAGGCGCACGTCTTCCTCCAGAATGCCACGCTGCCGGCAGATGTTGTGCAAGACTTTAGCGGAAATCACAAAGGAGGCTCTCTCCGGAGAATTGAGAAGAACCCTAAAATTAGGAGGAGTTCAATCCAAGGTCGAACCGAATGGAACTAGCTGGCCATATTCAGCCCATAAAGTAAAAGAAGGAGGAGTGACAGACAATGACTCAACCTTCGAAAGCGCAAGACTTCCTTTGCTAGACTTACGGTGAGAAGATGGGCGCTTCATTCTAAACAACAGGACTTGCGTCCGAAACGGTCATGTATTTCTACTCTAAAATAAAAATTCCCCCTACTGCACCTGAATTCCGAAGAAATATTGGTTCATGTTGACATGTCAGATTTTAGTATGTATTGGGGGTGCGGTGTGTTATTTATCGGTGATAGGCTCGTTGTCTTGAACTCTAAAAATGCTCTATCCCATGTAGATAGTACGCTCGCAGCTGAAAGGGAAAGGACTTTCGTATCGCTTTCTTTTTGAAATTACTTCTTCTACACTTACCTATTATTGATTAAGGATTGGTAACAGATCTGTTGTCCGAAGCGACATAGAAAATTCTTCTCAGTACAGGAACACCGAATGTGCAAATGGAACCAAGAATAATCCAAGTCCTATGGAAAGACTAGGGCCAACTGGCGATGCGTCGTACTATATCGACAATGTAGCTCTATGCATGTCGATTTTGATTCTCAAGATGAAGACAAAAAAGCATGTCAAATGCTAGGACAAAACCTTAAAACCATTCCACAAAGAACTCAAGACTCGGTTTACTATCTTCTTTCCGAAAATCGTGACCGACTCAGACTTTCCACAACGAACATTACGAATTCAACTCTGTCGCCAAATCGATAAACAAACACCATAGTCATCAAAACCACCTTGAATCAGTAATCAAGAGGCAAGGATGATCGAAGCTATTGTTCTAGCAACCTAGTAAATGGATCGGCAATGATCTATAAAAGCAAGCGAGCTAGGCTAGGAACTGGAAACGATGGCGAAGCAGCAACGACGAAGTTTTGGAGTCAACGGAAAAACAAATTGGCAGTGTTGATGGAAGCTTGGTTAAAGTTGGGTCGAATCACTGGAGATTATGGATCAAATCACTCAAAGTAACTCGAATAGCAAGAGATTGAAAGGCCAGGTCGCGAAAAGCAAGTGGGAGCTGATACGGGTCAGCTCAAAGTGATTAAATAGAAGGGTTGCGTAAGAAATAAAAATGCTAAGTAGTAGGATTGCTAGCAATTCATCAAGTTGCTAGCAAACTTTCTCAAACTTGTCTAGCGAGTTCTGTATACCACTTCAAGGCATGTTGGGAAGCTATAGAGTAGAATTCGATCTATTATGATAAGCAATTGCAGTCCAGATCAAAACTCAGCTAGCGACAGCATAACCTGGTTCAAATTTGTGTGGTCCTAACACAATTATTCGAAACTCAACAAACATAAACTAAAAAGTGATTACTTCCAAAGCACGCCTTGTTTTCAATAAAGACATATTTTGAGGGGAAAATGTTATCCGGGTTTTTAAACTATCAGAATCCAGAAGATATCAGAACAAATTTATCATGTCGGAATAGCACAAAAGCCAACCGAAATGACTAGATCGACAAGCTAAATAAGACATAGGAATAGAATGAAAAAAATACACTAAGGACATACATTGTTGGCGATCCCTGGCCTATGGATCGCTAGCAAACAATGGTGTTAACCCATGGGTTCTTTGACTTTCTTGCATCATGATTCAATCTATATTATGGGAGAAATGACTAAGTGTGTTGAGATTTTGCACTAGCCAAATCAATAGACAAGCATTCATCTGGTCCAATTAGTAGACGGATACAACTGGCAAACAAACCATCATCAAAACAAGCAACGTGCTACAAGACTGCATGAACAACATCGACACACACAAGATGATAAAGGCAACCCATAAACCAAAGTTCAAAATTAGGCTAAATATATGGATCGCTCGAGGTCCATATACCATTGATCGCTCGCGATCTGTACTATTTCACCAGTTCACCCGCGATCTTCATGGGGCAAGGAAAGGGAAAAAGGTCGAGGCATTAGCTCACCTTTGAACCAATCCTATGGATTGCTAGCGATCCATCCTTTTAGCCCGGGTCGCTACAGAACCTATAGTGCGCCTTCCTGCGTTGTACCGCAAACATGTGGCAAGCAGGCTTGGCGTAGTAGCTTTCCAATCTCTATAAATACAATCCAACCTGCAACATATATGGGATCTTCCAGACTCGTTGCTGAAACTCTGTAGAAAGCTTTCTTCACTCATCTCCTTCCTCACAACAGTCATCCAAAGGGTTCACTGTGATTCTTCAGTGAATTCTAGCATTGGGGACTTGATCTAGCTAGGGATTCAAGAACTTTGTAATTCGATCAACTTTGTAACAACTAGCCAATGATAAAAACTATAAAGTGGACGTAGACTTCATTAACAACCGAACTACTATATAAATATTCTTATCTTCTTTCTATTTCTGCTCTTTTAAATTTATTCTCTACATTATTACTCTATAAGAACGGAGCTGGTGCTTTCACACTCAATCCAGAATGTTGATCTATTTTTGGTTAAAAAATATAATCTACCCCAAGGGGGGGTTCTAAAGTTGATCCTGGAGGAATCCAGACAAAACTACTTCCTGAGGATTATGAGTAGAGTATACCACAGCGAAAGTCGTGTGTGCCGCTGAGAGCCAACAGTTACATGGACTTTTGCTGCGATGGCAACGTAACCCATAATGTAACTGTGACCTATGGTAACATAGCGAAAGTCATGTGTGCTGTTGAGAGCCAACAGTCTGCGTTTGATTTTATATCGGTAGACTGCGACATATGTAGGAGTGGAGAAGTTTCATTTTGACAGCGAAAATCGTGTGTGCCACTGAGAGCCAACAGTTACATGGACTTTTTTTAGGTTATTGTTTTACACTTTGATGGTTGGTCCTGTGTAGTTAATGCCCCGCTATTACCCCGCTACAACCCCGCTATATCTCATAGCGGATTTCTACCGCTACGATTTTTCCATATAGCCCCAGAATATGGCCTTTCCGCTTTAATCCCCGCTATTTCCGCTATATCTCGTTATTTCCGCTACATTCCGCTATTCCCGCTATATCTTTTTTAATAAAATGAACTGAAAACTTGCGTTTATACATTATAAAATTATGAAACTATTTTATTTGATTTAATTTTTAAAATATTTTGAGAAATAAAAATACTCTAATATTCTACCAAATTCAATTATGTTATATAATAGTTTTTCGTTTATTTAAATTATATTCGCACATGTTTTTATTTAAAATTATTTATGTATTATTTATAATTCACTTGAATGATAATTTTTCATTTAATTACCATTTATATATTTGTAAAAACATGAAGTACAATTTTTATATGCTATTTTAGAGCCATCTGCTATATCCCGCTATATTCTTGCTGTATCCCCGCTATGACTTTTTGCACCTCCACCGCTTCGAATCTACCGAGCGCATTAACTGCATAGGGTTGGTCATCCTACTTTCCATTACAAACATAGTAGTAAGTATATTTTACAAATCATTTCATTTTAAATGATTCAACAAAATTTCGGCAACACTTTCCCCTTGTTCCAAGTATCATACACATATGCGTATACATAGTGAACAGAAAAGAAAGTGTTGTCGAAATTTTGTGAACCATTTAAAATGAAATGATTTGCAAAATATAATTACTTTATTGTTTTGTAACTTGTCCAATATAGAGACAATTCTGACAAATATTGTATTAGATGAATATAAATGTCCATTCTATGATAAAAACGAATATCCTTATAACGATCATATACAGTACTTGCCAGATGGTAGTGTTGAATATGCGCTTATATGATTTTTGTTTGATGATAATAAACATATATTCATTCATTTAAATGTATTTGATAATATACTATTTATTTTCACAGATTAAATAAATATTTGCTGAATAAAATAAATAACACAGAATTTGAATTCAAACGAATATTTTATTCAAATAAATATTTATTACAATTTTGAATAGTATACAAATTCAAGCTCTCACTATTCACTATACAACTTTGATACAATTTCAATTACATCACTATTTTACATCAGCACCTCACTACATATCACTCACACTCGTATTTATCTTCAACTGCATTCAAGTTTGAATCCAGCATCTGAGCTATCTGCAAAAATATAAACTAACGCAGTAAAATTGAAAATAAAATATTTTTGCAATATAAAATAAAACGTGAATTTTGAAAATGATATTTTCCTCAGTTATTTGGGTTGTTCGTCATCATTTAAATTTGAATTCATCATACACGAACAACTTGTGACATACACAGTATATTACTGTATATGCCACAAGGCCGTGCACGCCGATATATACACTTGATTGATTTACAGGGACAGGCAAGCACAGGTCAAACCCAAATGAAAAATCGGGTTCAACTCACGTGCAATAACATTGAAAATCACGACACAAGCACAAGGTCAAATCCGAGTTTTGAAACTGGATTCAACACAAGGCGACATGACATGAATGCAACGAAGACCAACATTAAAATGGACTGCAACATGGATATCACAATCAAACTGCAACAAGGCAACTAGGAATGAACAGAACATAACAGCACCAATGCAAGCAAGTCAGTGGCAAAACACAAACTGCAGTGGACAGACCAGAGTGCATCAGTGCCAAGAAACTCAAGTGCACGACTAAACTGACGATGAATACAACTTGAAGCATACAAGCTCAATGAAGATTGCAGCAACAACAGTGAGAACACTCATATGAACAAGTGCAAAGAACAATGAAGTATGCACAGCAAATAACATACACCAAAGCTAACAGCAGTGTCAAGAAATGAAACACTGCAACTCAGTGCATCAACCAAAGTTAAGGCGACATGAAGTCAGCAAACTGCAACAAACACATATATGGTCTAAGTGAATCAAGAAAATGAATATAGTGAATGAAATGCACAAAGACATAGCATCTGTCTCAGGTTAATAAACCAGAGAAATGCACAGTGGAATGAAGTCAAGTGATGCACATATACTTGAAAGCTACAGCATCAAGTAGACCAAGTTCATATGCAATGAGAGGAACATCAAAGACAAGACTAAGTGCAGCATCAGTGAAGACAGTTACTTCACAATGAACAAGTGCACAACAACTTCAACAAAGACTCAAGCTACAGTGCATAATGGTCAACACAGTAAGACATGAAGCAATGGACAAGAGAAGTTCAAAGCAGTAGGGTACATGAAGCAAACAACAACACGAATGCAAATGCAGACAAGCACACGAATACATAAAGCTACAAGTGATGCAGCATCAATCAAAAAGTGATATGGTGAAGCACTGACTCAAATACAACTACAAGGCATGAAACCATAGTGAAACATCACAATGAACACCACTGACCAGTGAATACAACATCAAGTTGCAGACTCCAAGTTACAAACTAAAATGTGCAAATCAGTGAAAATATACAATGCACCAGAAACATGCAAGTGTCAAAGTACAGGTGCAAGTGTACATAAGAGAAGTACAAAATGACCAAACAGCAACAGTAAGGAAATGGACAAATGCAACTGAACCAACTACACAAATATGCTATGCAGTAAAGTCAATCAGAGGCATCAACAAAGACAATGCTTGACACCGAGCATGTACAAAATGATGCATGATGAATCAGACCATACAATATGAAACAGAGGCAACAAGACTATATGCAAGCAAAGTCTCTACATGGATGCAGTGAATCAAGTCAGTAAGGAAAATGCACCAATGGAAGTCACTCAAGCAACATGACCAAGTGTACGACTAAACTAAACATGAATACAACTGTGAAGCTACTGAAGGCACTAGTGATAAACCAAAATGCCATCGGTCAGAGAAGATGACCAGAAGCGAAAGTCACAGTGATAAACGAAAATCAACATCATGTTCGAATGCAGTATCAACCAAAATCAATTCGAAGCTGTGACTCAAAACAAGAAATTCACGGAGCAGTAAATACAAAGCCGTGAATGCCAAGAAATCAAATATATTCGAATTGAACAAGTCAGAAATCATCATGAACATACAAGCGAAAATCAATGGCCAAAATAATCAGTTGACAAATTCAAAAATAATTATACGAACGCAAATCTAGGGTTACGAACCCTATATAAGAAAATCATCATCGGCAAATTTTATCATCGAGTTCAAGCACGAAAAATCAGAAGAAGCAAAAGGCACAAATTACATACCGGAGGAATCGAACTCGATCATCAAAGAGCCGTGAGCAAACCAGAGAAGCAAGAGATTGACGAAGCAAACAAATTGATAAATCTTCCTTTCGATCTAGCAATCAAAGCCGGCTTCTTTGAAATCACGAAAACCCTAAATTGGATCAGGGACGAAGCCAAAATTGTAAGAGGAACGGCCGCCATTACAAAGTAAGCAAATAAAAGAGACGGGCTAGAATATAAAAGAGGCCGGCCTATTGTTTTAAAAGGGAGAATTTTTTTTATATAAGGGTTTTTAATTAGGGTTATTTTGTTTTAAAATTGTTTTTAATTTGTATTTTCTTTTAAACTGTTTTTAATTTTCTAGTCGTGTGACTAGGGGACAAACTACGGTGTGTAGTTTGGGAATTCGCAACTCGGTGGTTGAGTTGTGGTCAGGGTTTTGAGCGTAGAGTTAGATTAGTCAATAGCGGGTATAGCGAGTTTACGTGTGTAAGCGAGGGACTATCTAATTTCTAGTAGAAACCTTGGGGGCAGCACGTAGGCAGGTTTTTGCCGAAGCTGGGTAAATTCTATGTTGTTCTGTTCTGCATTTTATTATTCTGATATTATCTGTGCTGTGTTTATTCTGCAGTGATCTGTGTTAAAATTAATATACACTTCCGCAATAATTTTTATAATTAACACTATCACCCTATTCACCCCCCCTCTAGGGTGAAATCGATCCTACAAGTGGTATCAGAGCTAGGAACAAAAGCCATTTTTGTTTTAAAATTTTGATTTTACAAAAACCAATTTTTAATTTAAAAATTCGTGTTTCAAAAATCAATTTTTGTTTTAAAAATTCGTGTTTCAAAAATCAATTTTTGTTTTAAAAATTCGTGTTTCAAAAATCGGTTTTTGTTTTAAAAATTTGAATTTTTTAAAATGGCTTCTTTTAATAATGCTTTTGCAGAAGGACAATCCATAGTTAGACCACCAATGTTCAATGGTGAATATGCTTACTGGAAAAATAGAATGCAAATTTTTCTGAAAACCATTGACGCTTGGAATATTGTTGAGACAGGCTATAGTATACCAACTATAACTGTAGATAATCAGGAAATAGAGAAACCAAAGGAACAATGGACAGAACTAGAAAATAAATTACAGAATACTAATGCCAAAGCTATGAATTCTATTATCTGTTCATTGGATCAATTTGAATTTAATCGTGTCTCACATTGTCTAACTGCGCAGGAAATATGGCACATACTAGAAGTGACTCATGAAGGAACATCTCAAGTCAAAGAATCTCGCCTTGCAATGCTAAGCAGCGAATATGAGAACTTCAAAATGGAGAAGGAAGAAAACGTCAAAGAGATGTACGGACGACTCTCCAATATCGTATACAAATCAAAAGCTCTCGGAAAAACATACACCGAATTAGAAATAGTCCAGAAAATCCTCAGAGTCCTTCCACGAAGCTTTGAAGCAAAAGTTACTGCCATACAAGAATCGAAAGATTTAAAACAACTTAAAGTTGAAGAACTCATCGGAAATCTCACCACTTATGAGCTAGAAATGAAATTCAAAGAAGAGCGTAAAGGAGGTGACACTCAAAAGAAATCAATAGCTCTCAAAGGAACAACCGAAAGTGATGATGATAACGATGAAGATGATGGAGCAGCAGAATTGGAGCTGTTAATAAGGAAATTCAAAAAATGGAATCAAAAACATGGAAATTCAGCTCGAATTCAAAAAGCAAAAAGCAGAATAGCCAAAGCACTAGACTACTCGGAAGAACAAAAGTTTATTTGTTATAATTGCAACAAACCCGGCCATATCAAGCCCGATTGTCCACAAATTAAATCCAGCCACGGAAAGAAACAGAAAAAGAAAAGTTTTGCAGCCACTTGGGATGAAATAGACGAGAATGATCAAAGCACTGGCAGTGAAAGCGAAAAGGCAGAATTGTGTCTTGAGGTGATACAACTGACAATGACGATGACGAGCCAATTGAGGTATCAAAACTTACCCATTCTGAGTTGCTTATATATTTTCATGAAGTAAACGGTTGTTTTGAACGACTTAGGGAAAAATACGCCAAACTTGAATCTCAAAAAGATACTTTGATAGAATGTAATAAACAACTTGATCAATTAGTTAAAACCTATCAAAGTAGGATCCCTAAGTGTGATAAGTGTCCAACATTTGATGAAGAAATTAAAAAATCAGAAATTAAAATAAAATCGCTTGAAAATGAAATTCTGATTTTAAAGGAGAATGAAAATACTAGGAGAGAGAATTCTATCAAAAAGTGCACTCAATTGTTGAATGAAAACGAATCTCTCAAAACACAAGTCCAACATTTGTCAACGACTTTAGATAAATTTTCCAAAAGTGAAAAATCGTTGAATATGCTATTAGGAAAGCAAACTGTTAATACGGTTAGACAAGGATTTGGATATAATAATTCGAAAATTGTTGAAAACAAGATTAATCAAGTTAATTCTATGTGCACAATTTGTAGAAAATTTGGACACAGTCACAATAATTGTTGGTATAGACCCAAACATGTGAAAACTATACCGATTTGGGTTCCAAAAGGCACAAATATAAAATCTCTCAAAGTTAAACAAATTTGGGTGCCAAAGGGAACAATTATAAATAGTTTTGGGTCTACACAAAATTATTTTTCAAAATTTTCTGCCACTAACAACCATGGACCTATAAAAACAAATAGGTCACATAAATCCTTTTCCGTGTAGGTGTGGTGGCAGGCTAAGGAACAACAATAGTGTTCTCTGGATTTTGGCTGTTCCAGAAACACAACGGGCGACAAAGCTAAGTTCCTTAGCCTAGTATAAGGGTGACAGAATCACAATGGACAACGACGAGAAATATCGTAAAGGTAAAGACAGGTAAAGGTATATTTATTTGTACGATATATTAAATGTGATAATCTGTACCATTTTCTGAATAAAATCAGCCAATTATGCGATGATGATATGATGATGATTTAATGATGATTTTGATTCTGACTTTATTCAAAATTGTTAGCCATTTATATTCTTATGCCAAAAACACTATAAAATTCTCTAGAATTACTTGATATATAAGTTTGAGAGAAAAATAGTGTTTTGATTGGATAATAATATTGTTGTTATAATATTTTTGGCTAAATCTATATTCATGTTTTGACACGGCCTAGATTTAAAATTCTAATGAATTCTATTTTAAAAATTGTAAAAAGGATTTTAAATTTTTTTTGAAATTGTTGAAACTTTTAAGAAATTGCTTTGAAATAAAAATAATGTTTGATGGCTTCTAAAATTGACATTTTAATATATGTTTGATTGTTGACACGGTTTTCATTTCAAATCCAAGAGAATTTCATTTAAAATTTGTTGATAATAATCATGAGAAAATTTGTTGAAATTTCTTAATCTGGTCTTTGACATTCAACGAGTGAATTTTGAGTGAAATTTAAATTCAGATGCAGATTACACTGGTAATATGGTTGATAGAAAAATTACTAGTGGAACGTGATTAATTTTTGACACATTCATTTGCTGCATCGTTTTTTCAAAGAAAATATCTGCATATTTTTCACTTGAAATAATTTTCAAATAGCAGAAAATTTTCTTATAAAACCCCCTCGAGAAAATCATGTTTGACCATATTTACAGATTAGTCATTTTTGAAAAATTATTTTTATAATTTTTGGATTTGATTTTAAATGACTATTTTAACTAATCTAACTCCCTAATGATTATCGAAAAGATCAATAGTGATTGAAAAAGTGATGAGTGTCGATATTTGTCATACATTACTCAAGACAATATATTTAGAAAAATTTCTTTAGAATTTCATAACAAAAGTTATAAAAACTTTTTGTTGGGTAAAAATTCCATGGTCATTTCTATTTCTATCATCTTTCTATCGACCATCACTCATCAAAATCATATATAGTATGTAAATTTGTGGTAGTTTACAAAGGAAATTATTCGTTCTTCAATTTGTTTTAATCTTCAGATTCATAAAGGAAATTATCTGTGCTTCAATTTATTATATTCTTCAATAAAAATAAATATCCAAAGTATTCATTCTCATTTAAAAGTCCTCACGGTTATGCATGGGTGAATTACTTGGATTTTTGATTATGTGCTTCCATGCTCATTTAAAAGTCCTCACGGTTATGCATGTATGGAACGCATATCAAAATTAATTGGTTAAATAGACAAGTTGATTCTAATCCCATTTAAAAGTCCTCACGGTCATGCGTGGTTAGAAGATACTTGATTTCATTTTTAAAATTAAATTGGAATACTACTAATCTCATTTAAAAGTCCTAACGGTTATGCATGGTTAGTAGATATTCAAATTTCCCGAAATAAATATACCACAAATAGACAGAACTGTATGATTTTTATGAATTTATCCCCATCATTTCTGAAAGTGGAATATGCGTCTGACATGGGTAATTATGATTTTTGTTTGAAGTTTATTGAAATTTGATATTTATATTCAATTGAGTTAAATGTTTGATTCATGCCGATCACTTTATCTCTATTTTCTCTAACACTATTATTCTTTTGCTGATAACAAAAGGGGGAGAGAAAAGTTAAGATTTTGTCAAATAGAATCAAGCAAAGGTCAAATAATTTTCCATTTGCATATAGGCTCATTTATATATTTCTATTTGTATGCATATATGTAGGGGGAGCTTTGTGTAGAGAGGAAGCATTTAAATAGGGGGAGCAATTAGGATATATCAATGATCAAATACATTTAACATATTCAAAATCTTAAATATATGTTTGTTATCATCAAAAGGGGGAGATTGTTGAATATGCGCTTATATGATTTTTGTTTGATGATAATAAACATATATTCATTCATTTAAATGTATTTGATAATATACTATTTATTTTCACAGATTAAATAAATATTTGCTGAATAAAATAAATAACACAGAATTTGAATTCAAACGAATATTTTATTCAAATAAATATTTATTACAATTTTGAATAGTATACAAATTCAAGCTCTCACTATTCACTATACAACTTTGATACAATTTCAATTACATCACTATTTTACATCAGCACCTCACTACATATCACTCACACTCGTATTTATCTTCAACTGCATTCAACTTTGAATCCAGCATCTGAGCTATCTGCAAAAATATAAACTAACGAAGTAAAATTGAAAATAAAATATTTTTGCAATATAAAATAAAACGTGAATTTTGAAAATGATATCTGCCTCAGTTATTTGGGTTGTTCGTCATCATTTAAATTTGAATTCATCATACACGAACAACTTGTGACATACACAGTATATTACTGTATATGCCACAAGGCCGTGCACGCCGATATATACACTTGATTGATTTACAGGGACAGGCAAGCACAGGTCAAACCCAAATGAAAAATCGGGTTCAACTCACGTGCAATAACATTGAAAATCACGACACAAGCACAAGGTCAAATCCGAGTTTTGAAACTGGATTCAACACAAGGCGACATGACATGAATGCAACGAAGACCAACATTAAAATGGACTGCAACATGGATATCACAATCAAACTGCAACAAGGCAACTAGGAATGAACAGAACATAACAGCACCAATGCAAGCAAGTCAGTGGCAAAACACAAACTGCAGTGGACAGACCAGAGTGCATCAGTGCCAAGAAACTCAAGTGCACGACTAAACTGACGATGAATACAACTTGAAGCATACAAGCTCAATGAAGATTGCAGCAACAACAGTGAGAACACTCATATGAACAAGTGCAAAGAACAATGAAGTATGCACAGCAAATAACATACACCAAAGCTAACAGCAGTGTCAAGAAATGAAACACTGCAACTCAGTGCATCAACCAAAGTTAAGGCGACATGAAGTCAGCAAACTGCAACAAACACATATATGGTCTAAGTGAATCAAGAAAATGAATATAGTGAATGAAATGCACAAAGACATAGCATCTGTCTCAGGTTAATAAACCAGAGAAATGCACAGTGGAATGAAGTCAAGTGATGCACATATACTTGAAAGCTACAGCATCAAGTAGACCAAGTTCATATGCAATGAGAGGAACATCAAAGACAAGACTAAGTGCAGCATCAGTGAAGACAGTTACTTCACAATGAACAAGTGCACAACAACTTCAACAAAGACTCAAGCTACAGTGCATAATGGTCAACACAGTAAGACATGAAGCAATGGACAAGAGAAGTTCAAAGCAGTAGGGTACATGAAGCAAACAACAACACGAATGCAAATGCAGACAAGCACACGAATACATAAAGCTACAAGTGATGCAGCATCAATCAAAAAGTGATATGGTGAAGCACTGACTCAAATACAACTACAAGGCATGAAACCATAGTGAAACATCACAATGAACACCACTGACCAGTGAATACAACATCAAGTTGCAGACTCCAAGTTACAAACTAAAATGTGCAAATCAGTGAAAATATACAATGCACCAGAAACATGCAAGTGTCAAAGTACAGGTGCAAGTGTACATAAGAGAAGTACAAAATGACCAAACAGCAACAGTAAGGAAATGGACAAATGCAACTGAACCAACTACACAAATATGCTATGCAGTAAAGTCAATCAGAGGCATCAACAAAGACAATGCTTGACACCGAGCATGTACAAAATGATGCATGATGAATCAGACCATACAATATGAAACAGAGGCAACAAGACTATATGCAAGCAAAGTCTCTACATGGATGCAGTGAATCAAGTCAGTAAGGAAAATGCACCAATGGAAGTCACTCAAGCAACATGACCAAGTGTACGACTAAACTAAACATGAATACAACTGTGAAGCTACTGAAGGCACTAGTGATAAACCAAAATGCCATCGGTCAGAGAAGATGACCAGAAGCGAAAGTCACAGTGATAAACGAAAATCAACATCATGTTTGAATGCAGTATCAACCAAAATCAATTCGAAGCCGTGACTCAAAACAAGAAATTCACGGAGCAGTAAATACAAAGCCGTGAATGCCAAGAAATCAAATATATTCGAATTGAACAAGTCAGAAATCATCATGAACATACAAGCGAAAATCAATGGCCAAAATAATCAGTTGACAAATTCAAAAATAATTATACGAACGCAAATCTAGGGTTACGAACCCTATATAAGAAAATCATCATCGGCAAATTTTATCATCGAGTTCAAGCACGAAAAATCAGAAGAAGCAAAAGGCACAAATTACATACCGGAGGAATCGAACTCGATCATCAAAGAGCCGTGAGCAAACCAGAGAAGCAAGAGATTGACGAAGCAAACAAATTGATAAATCTTCCTTTCGATCTAGCAATCAAAGCCGGCTTCTTTGAAATCACGAAAACCCTAAATTGGATCAGGGACGAAGCCAAAATTGTAAGAGGAACGGCCGCCATTACAAAGGAAGCAAATAAAAGAGACGGGCTAGAATATAAAAGAGGCCGGCCTATTGTTTTAAAAGGGAGAATTTTTTTTATATAAGGGTTTTTAATTAGGGTTATTTTGTTTTAAAATTATTTTTAATTTGTATTTTCTTTTAAACCGTTTTTAATTTTCTAGTCGTGTGACTAGGGGACAAACTACGGTGTGTAGTTTGGGAATTCGCAACTCGGTGGTTGAGTTGTGGTCAGGGTTTTGAGCGTAGAGTTAGATTAGTCAATAGCGGGTATAGCGAGTTTACGTGTGTAAGCGAGGGACTATCTAATTTCTAGTAGAAACCTTGGGGGCAGCACGTAGGCAGGTTTTTGCCGAAGCTGGGTAAATTCTGTGTTGTTCTGTTCTGCATTTTATTATTCTGATATTATCTGTGCTGTGTTTATTCTGCAGTGATCTGTGTTAAAATTAATATACACTTCCGCAATAATTTTTATAATTAACACTATCACCCTATTCACCCCCCCTCTAGGGTGAAATCGATCCTACAGGTAGGGCTATCAACGGATGCTCGAAAAATACGAAATCCGTCTGCATCCGCATCCGAAAAGCGGATAAATATCCAATATCCGAAAAAACGAATGCAGATGCGGATGCAAAGACATTCGCACTCGAAAATTGTTGGTTCAGTTTTTGTCAAGATTATAGTTCAAATTATGTGTATTTTAGTACAGTGAAAGATATTTGTTTATTATTTTATTAAGTTAGTAGTTTATGTTGTACACACTTAATGCTTTTTAACTGCTCGAAACTATTTATTATCATCATATTTGTTAATTTTTAACACTTTTATAATAAACGGGATTGAAAAATATTTATGTTAAACTAAAATTTTCTTTTTATAATTCCTGATTTATCAGTCGTTTGTGGATAGGATAATTATTCGATATCCATCTGTATACGCAGATGCGGATATCCGAAACTGATTTCGGATACGAATGTGGATATGACACTCCGCGTCTGAAAGCATCAGTTGGCATGCCTAACAGACCGCGCCAAAAACTGTCTAAGGGATTTATAAAAAGTAAAGCATATTATACAACAATTTTTACAGTAATTTATTTACATTCTAATAAACGCATACATTAAATCGTCGTTTTCGTTGTCTTAAAAACGCATACACTAAATCCTGGGCATCAACTCTGATTAATCCAAACTAGCCTTAATGCGCGCATGCACTAATTAATCAACACATATACACTAATTAACGCACATATACGCTAAAAAAACTATTTTCTCAACATTTAAATAATAAACAGTTTTAATAACAACCTAATTAGCATTCAATAGAGTATAATAAATAATCAACGGGGTATTATAAACAACTATAACAACAAATTAATCCTAATTTATAAAATCAAAATTAAATAGGATTTATAAATTAAACCTTCTTGTAGAGCAATAGCTAATAGAGGGACTTGAAAATTAAAGATGTAGATAGTGTTGGAGGCATGGTGGCTTGCTGACGGCATGAAGGAGGTGAAGGAGGTAGTGGAGGTGAGATTTGGGAAGAAAATTTGGGTTTTAAATAATAAAGAAGAAGTGTCGGTCTGGGGTTGGACTATTCGCGACTTTTCGACGGCTTCCGATGGTCTCCGACGGTTATTTTTAGATGGCTTCCGACGGTTTTAAATAATTTATTTTCTGTAATGCCACGGCGATAACTCTATTAATGGATCAGCTGTTTCAAATAACTTCTAATTTGTTGGTACTCTTTAGTGCACTGATTGAGTTTGGAATTTCGATTGCAAAGGATGGTTGGTTGTTTGTTTTTTGTTTTGTGCGCATGTATAGCAATTGGAAGTTGGTGATATAATTTTTTTTTTGGATTTTGATGCTCTTCATTCACTTATATACACAGATTCTTTGTTTACGTTTTTTGTTTGAAAAAAAAATGAATTTTGATTACATTTGAAGGTCGTAGAATTACTGGAAACATATTGAAATACACTACAAAGGCTTAAGTGCAGACTTAAACGCAATGGTGTAGGCTGTATTAAGAAGCTAAACTGCTTTACATCAAGTTGCAACTTCTTGAGCAACATTGAAGAAACCCTGATCTACAATCTGAGGGAAGTTGCAATGCACGATGATTAGGAAATCTGTCATTTGAACTGTGCAGCTGTGCATTAGACTGCATATCAAACTATGCATGAATTGCACATTTCAATTGGGTATCTATGGAAGTGAAGGCTCTGGAATTAACAATGTGGTTGTTAGGAACAGATGGTGAAGGACTAGGGTTGCGAAGCTTGAGCAAGAGTAAGGGAAGGCTGGTTGAAAACGAGGGCAGCAACATGAACTGCAGACTGATCTTAAACTACTAAAGTATCCTATTAAAAAAAACTGGGTATTACTAAGATGAAACAACTGCTTGGTGTGTATGTATAGATGTAGGGACCAGAGCATGGATTCACAGAGAATGGGCACACATCAAGTGCACAATATCAAGCATTCAATTACTGAGAAAGTAAAATAGATGGAACTTAAACTATGCTTGGGCATACTAATTGGTATGGTTGTATATCTACTTCATTGTTGATAAATTGTAAAAATGCCATGGTATGTAATATCTGATTTTCAGACAATTACTACTGCAAATATGATCCAATATATGAATGTTGTGATAAAGTAATATACGTTTATTTCTATTATATTTCCAATAATAACTGAAAGTAATATTCTACATCTTAGTGTACCCTAAAACATCTACAATAACTTTGTTAAGAGTCATCAAAACTTTAATCATTCTTTGTAAGCGTGTGCAATATTGTAAATGATATATACAAATGACTATGTCTCTTTGCATTAACTTTAACTAAAACATGTTTTCAACCAGTATGTACTAACAACCTTAATTTTTCTCACAATATACAATCATTTCAGACTATTACGTCGATCAATTAAATTATTCCAACTAATACATGAAAAAAATAGTTCCACAAAATTAACGTTATACGACCGATAGCTCATGTGCAAAGCACGAGTCTCATACTAGTATATTGAAAAATAGAGAAAGTCCAAAAGTTCCATGAATTTATTGTAATACCTCGTAAACTTTAAATATTATATTGAAATATACTACAAGAAAAAACTGGGTAAGGTTGGGATGGGATGGCGATGGAAGTAAAATAACTGTGCTACTTAGGGTTTAATGAATTTAATTTACTATGCTAACATAGTGAAAACTTACAACGCTGTCATAGTGAAACAAGGCCCAAACATAAGCAGCAAAATTATTCACTTTTCCCTCCTTTCTTAGCCGTTTCATGGAAGCTTAATCCGCAAACTTACAATATTTCATCATTCGTCAAAATACCTTTTTTTCCTAAATCTCTCCACTCATCTGGTTTGTGTCGCTTTTATTCAGTTCAAAGTTGCTAGCCAAATAATTTCATTCTCTTCACGGATCTTACTAATTTGTACTAGATTTCGTTCTGAATGAATAATATTGTTTCAGTTACATGTTAATTCTTCATTACCATCGTTTTTCAAAGGTAGGATTAGTTATTTTCCAAAGCTTTTGACAAAATCATTTTCTTAGATTTCTCTTAAATTGGTTTTGCGCTTTCAGAGGCAGGGTTAGTATCTTTTCCATTTATTGCGATTTTGTATATGATTTGAGATAAAGTTAATCATTTTATTTTACTTTTTTTTGTTCCATGGGATGTCTAAAAGGATTATGCGCTGGTAGAATTGTAAATTAAACTTTTAAAAAATTGTGTATTTTGTGAGGTAATTATGTGATTCTAGGTTTATTTTGGATTTATGATTTCTAATGTACATTCAATTCCTTAATTTCAACTCCGTAATTAGTTTTGTTAAGGAATGGTTTTTATAATGGCTATGCCTATTAACCCTCCATTAACCTCCTTCTACGCCTCTCTTAAAGTTGTAAATTTTCTATTACAAATTGTCCTCTATTATATTATAAGATTTTGAATCATATTTTCATTTGTTTTTAAGAAAATTAAAAGTGAAACATAATCATATACCTAAGGAAAAGAAATATAATGGTGATTATGAATATGGTAATTTTTAACGTTTTTGTTATCAGGTAAACAACTTATTCCTTGTATTTATTAGTGTTTTTTGTTGAGTTGGCATCGTTTTTTTTCTAACGCGTGAATTTTTTTTCTATTGCATGGGATGTTAGTAAACCTAGTGTATCATGCACTCGGAATTGATAAAAGTCTAGTGTCTGTGCACTCTATAAAATGCTAAAAACCAAGTCTTATGCCTACTAGAAATTAATATAAATCTAGTTTTGCAATCACATATTTGCAAAAAGTTTAGACTTTTGATAATCTAATAGAAACTTACCTCTAGCTTTGCATTTACTTTTGCTTTTTCAGTTATTTTTCTAATACGATAGCTTAAAATTTTATCTTGGGCATAATTCTATTGTATTTTCTAAGGAATTTTTTTTATCAATTATGTCATTTTTTCTTGGTTATTGCGCATGAAGTAGGAAACGAACTAATGTTGTGCTCTAATTTTGTGAAGCAAAGGTATAAGCTAGTGGTTATAGATTCGCAGTTTAACCCTACCAGTAAGCTAAAATTAGCGTAAGTGCGAAAAGGGGTACCGTGTTTAGCCGTAATTTTTTGGGTCAAAATTGACCAAGATTTAAAAGGCTTGTTTTTTATAAAAATTATTTCCCAAAAACATCTAATAGAATCATGTTCAAGTATCTTAAAACATGAGTGAAAATAGAATTATTATTCCAAACAATCACAATTGCAATTTTAATTAAAAAACGAACAATATGAGCATATTGTTCATCTTCCTACTCAAGAAAATCCTAGAAATAAATTATAATTATATTATATACCTTTTACAAGAAATAAACCTTGAAAAAAGGAAATAAAAAAAAAATAAAGAAGAAAACAAAAAAAATCTACGGGTTTTAATCGAAAAAGTCCAGCAATCCACTGGATGAATAGTATAAAAATGGTCAAATATTCAACTGAAGAAAAAAAAATTAAGATAGATGTTGAGGATATTGATCAAATACATTACTAAAATTTTCTTACTCTTCTAGAAAATGTTGAAGCGACCTGGTATTTCGTGCCATTCAAATCGACATTCATCCACACATGTCGGACTTGAATTGCCCAAAACAACAGATTGTTAATTGATATTTGGCAAAACTTAGCATATACAGTAAATAAATCAAACACAGAATCCCAAATACAGAGTAATATAACAATAAGTAGCGGAAAAGATAAATAGTAGATCATGAAGCTACTATATAAACACCAGAGTTAAAACAAATACAACAGAAATCCTAAATACATAGAAGTCTCAATACATAATGAAATGACAAGTCTGAACATAACCACTGAAAAAAGTAAAATAACTAAAAGCTGAATCGGTATAGTTGGATCTCCAAGCGAAGCTCCAAGCTTCAAAGGTGAGTCTCAAATGCTGCGACACTCAGTCTGACCCGAGCATAAAGCAAAGTACGAAACACTCGAGTCAGGATCAATATTCTTATACTAGTAAATTCAACTCAAGTAAAATGTTAAGTGAAATGCAAATAACTTAAAGGATGTTTGGGATACACATCCTCTAAGGATGCATTATACTTTCTACATACATAGTACAATACGCTAAACATATAATGTCTACAGTAAAGTAACTATTAAAATAGCGCTAAAGTGTTACACGTATCCCCTTTAACACGTTTTATATATTCGCATAGTCTATACAGATACTGTAAGCTCCACCCAACCAGTGGTTTACTCAGGGAGCACTCCATAGGTACGGTACAAATCAAAATCGTAGAGGGCATGATAAGGCATGTGACAAGGCACGCGAGGCAATGCCTAGGGTAGGATTCTACCGTTTTGAAGAACCAGGCTGGTGGTAACACATAACGGCCACTACCACCCACCTCGATACACACTTCCAAATCAATGGTGCACCCAATCAAATCTCAAAGTAATAGAATGGTATCGAAGAAGCATGATCGATCGATGGTGCGACTTAACTTGGCCCAGGTATAGATCCCATTTTAGCCATATCAAGCTGACTCGCGGGAGTTAGGACTGCATTCATACCTCATATAGAAACGTTCGTCAAACCATCCTAATTCGTTTTGTAATCTCCACCACGTGCACAGTTATTAAAGTGGTTTTCGGTATTGGCGGAGAGTATGACAATACCGATCCCGGTCTCTTTAACAACCATATGCTTATTTTACACCGTGATCATTTTATAAAATCAATTTTATAATCAATTTAAACAGTTCATACTTCATATCAAAAGCATCATATTCATTTCAAAATCACATCACTTTCAAAATCATATACACTTTCGAAATCATATTCACGTTCGAAGTCATACTCACTTTAACTTATAATTCAATTAAATTATAATTCACTTTCAAAATTATAATAAAAAAAAGGTTAAACCATCATTTCAAAATATTCGCATTTAAATCCATTTATTCTAAATCATAACAGTTCCTACTTAAACAGTTTAAATATTGAAAATAGTTTATATATATTAAATAGTTATAAATTAAAAATAGTTTATATATTAAAAAAATTGGTTATAAATTAAAATAGTTTATATATTAAAAATAATTCATATTGAAATAGTTTCAAACTAGTATTATTTCTTCAAATTTCACAAATCAATTCAAATCAACTTTAGTTTCAAATTTCAACTTAAATCAATCTTAGTTCAACAAATTTTAATTAAAAAGGTTCAATTCAAATTCTCACAAAAACCATCTTTGATTTATATCGATTTCAAATCCAAGTTTGAACTACAAATTTATACCACTTCCCATCTAATAGGTTTCAAAGTTCAAATATTCAACAATTTACAATAACTCAATTTTATAAATTTCATTTGTATTCAAAATTCAACTTTAATTTCATTTTGATTTTAAATTATTCACTTAATCATTTTTAATAACATTTAAACAAAATCTCAAATTTCAAATTTAAATCAAATTAAATATTCAATTTAAATTAAATTTGAAATATTTATTTAATCACCTCTAATCTAAAACTAGTTATCAAGTTATAAAAAATCATATCTTTAAAATCTCAAGATTAAAAAGTTCAAATCAATCCTTATTAAATACAATTATTAAACAAATTAAATTTCAAATCAATTTTAATTTACCTTTCCAACCTTGATTTATTAAAGTTATTACAAAATCTATTTTTAAAATATTAATATAATTTTATATAAATAATTAAACATATTATATATATACTAATTAACTTAAATTTTATTAAATTAAATCTTATTATGAAATTTATTTAATGTTAAATCTATTTTCATATATTTTTAAAATAATAAAATTAAAAGTAAAATCTTAAAAATTATATTTCAAAACTAACTTATAAATTTAAAATTTATAAAATATATAATTTAAAATCTAAAATTCCACATAAAAAAAATATAATATATATATTATATTTTAAAAACAAATATTATTAAAACCCATATATTTCCTTTTAATACATTGGAAATCTTTTTTCAAAATGGAACCACGGTGTCCGTATAAAATTTTCTATCCTTTGGTAAAATGATATGGCTATTTATCATTTTAATCCGCAATTTAAATTTAATACTTACAGGTATATATCATTACAACCCACAATCCTAAAATTTCAAAATCGATGAAAATCGCTTTGGTTTATCATTTCAACCCATAACGATTTTCCCCAATCTATAGTATCGTTTAGGTATGTATCATTTCAATCCATAAGGATTTCTAAACTAACAGAGAACTTGCAGAGTGAGAACAAATATGATAATAATATAACATATCAACAACAGACATATATCATCAGCAATAATTTTAAATATAATATATACAACAGGTTATGGTGTCATATGTCATAGGTAAACAACTACAGATAATTGCATATCATATTTAACAATTAAATAATTTAACAATTCAAATTTAACAGCATATTTCAATCGTCATTTCATGTGAAATAAATTTACTAAATATAATAATTTTAACCTTGAGTGATTTCTCACCTTTCGAGGCTGCAGAACAATAGGAAATGAACGCAGTGCCTACATAGATACGGATATGGACATGCACTTGAAGGAAAGCAAAAGTTGATGCGATCAATTTTGGACAACGAGGAACAAAAGAAAAACGAGGTGAACTAGATTCGATGAAAACAAAATATAAAATTTTAAAAATCCAAAGTTTACTCATACATTTAAAATAAATCTTTATACATTACATTTTAAAATCAATATTCAATTTGAACATATAGCGAAAAAAATATACATATATATATTTCAAAACTCAATATTTATTAAACATATATATTAAAATATAAATATATATATATAAACAATACATAAATAATATTATTTTTTTCAAAACTATATTGAAAACAATATATATATATATATATATATATATATTTCAAATACACTTTAAGCTTCTAAAACTATTGATAAGAAAAATATGAAACAAAGAATTATAACTCAAATAATATATATATATATTATTTGTAAAAATCAATATCTAATTTAAAACCCATATTTCCTTTCAAAATCAAACTTTGAAACAACCAATTTAGAATTTCAGATTTTCAGAATCAAAATATAGGTAAGCTTATATTTATGAGCTATATATATTATATAACAGAGAAGGCTAGGACATAAAAAAATAAAAAAAAGCAAGGTAGATAAGAGTTGATGGAAAACAATTTATATATATATAATGTATGTATGTATATATATATATAGTATTATTATTTTTTATTATAAACAAGCAGAAGAAGACAAACAAGAGCAGGTGTCATAAAGCAAAATATAGATTAGCAATATACATAACTCACCTTGAATATATACAGTATATATATACACATACACACAATATATAAAAGAGGAAGGTGCTCAAAATGGGATAGCTTGGCTATTAGTTGAAGGCTTGGTGATGTGGCGGAGGTTGACAAGGCTAAAGGCGGATCCATGGGCTGTCCGCGTGGTGATCTATTAAACTTGGAAGTGGGAAGCGGATGGGTCAGTGCTTCACGTGAGGATAAGGCAGATGCGGGCTGTGTGGAGGCTTTGGATGTTGGTCGAGATGGTGCTTGGAGAGGAACAGCCGGAGAAGTGGATGCGGAAGAGAGGAGGAGAGCGGAGGAGTGGGCCTACTGCTATGGTGGTTTTGGGTGGAGGAGAAGGACTGGGTCGTGGTGAGTTTCAGGTTTGGCTAGGAGCATGGTCGAAGGCTGTTGAAGTGAAGGCGGTTGCGGGCGAAGGTTCAGGCGTGCGGTAGGTGGGAAGGCAGGCAAAGTTTGGAAAAAGGTAGGGACGACATGCGGTTCTCGATCTCGAAGCAAGCGGAGAGGAGTCTTGAAGCAAGCATAGAGGGTGGTTTCACGGCAAAGAAGAAAATAGAGAAGCAGGTCACATGCAAAAATATATATAGCTTTATGTCATGTCACCCATTTTTTCCTCTGCCTTTCAAAGCAATGAACAAAATGGACAACGAAAGAGGAGAGAGATATGAACGAAGGTGAAGTGAAAAGAATGAGGAACCAGCAAATAAATATTAAACAGGGATATCAAAAGTCAAGAACGTATTAAATTCATGGAATTTATTAAAAGATAGCGCCCATTTGTTTCTCACGGTGGATAACTGAATGGACACAGGGAAACCCAAAAGGCTCGAATGCGGAATCTATACAGCTAATAATTCCGTAGATTTGCCACGTACCAGGCGTCGAAATACATGAATGAATATACTGTAGAGATCAGCACGACGAGACGAACAAAATGAAACACAACTATCCAAAGTCGATATTCGCTGCCAAAATGCTGCTAAAACATCGAAAATAATATAAACGGAGCTAGTGCAGTCCAAATTTGACGAAACGAAATATGACGTCTTACCAGGAAATGGTAAACAATTTTATTATAAAAAATATTCAAATTTCGGTAATATTTTATTTTCATCAAATTTACTGATATTTAAGTTTAAATTTGAAATTTCACAAATAAACAAACTTTCATATTTTCCAACAAAAATTTGCCACTTGCTATGCATAAATATACGCATATCAAATACCAAATTTTCGTTGCAAAATTTTATTATATATTTTCAAGATTTTTTTTAGTTAATTACATTATAAAAAAATTGTTAAAATTATAGGTCGTTGCACTCTTCTCCACTCAAAGCTTTTCGTCCTCGAAAAAGAACGAGATAGGAGAATAGAAGCAACCAGAAAAAAAATAAAGATTTGAAGTACATAGTATCAGATACAAAATTAATTCAAAACCATATAAATTTGATTTTTGGATATTTTATTACCTACATTTATATTGTATATTATTCAATTACATGTTCTCATTAACATTTAACTTTTTAAATATTTCACGCAAGTTATATATGCTTTAGAATACAATTGAGTATTATACAAATAAATTTTATCCTAGCTCAACTGTTCCAAGTTGTTTCAATATTATTTCAAATTTTAGACACTCCAATTATTCAAAAAATTTCTTTATTTCAATATATGAAAACCATTCTTTAACATAAAATTTAAGAGTTAAATTTCCGGTTTCACTTTAAACCATTTGAAATAAATATATACACTTATATTATATAAACCAAATTATATTCAAAAAATTCAAATCAAATCCATTTTTTAAAACAAAAGTATATTAAAGCTACCAAGTGGGCTCTCCACTTTGAGAATCGAAAATGAATGTCGATGATGCTGCAGTCATCATCAAAATTATTTTCCAATGACAAAGAAGGAGAGTACCGACTCCCTTCTTTTGAAATTCTTTGAAACAATTTCCATTTGACAATACTTTCAAATAATAATATTTTTTTCCAAAACTTTGAAAACCATTTTTTTTGAAAAACATCGGAAATTTAGTTCTCAAATCTATAATTTAAATTCATTTCATAAACCATGTTCATAAAATTTCAACTACTTATAACATACAACAATAGTTGAAGGTTTAGGAATGTTAGTAAAACCATAAATGATAATCTAGTATTACCATTTCTAACAACCAATTCATTTAACTATCTAATTTTCAAAAAATTATACTTATATATAGAAAATATAATCACACATAAAATTATTTCATTTACAAATTCAGAAAATAGTATTGTGTCAGTTTGCTCTGTTCAAGTGGTTTAGATTTCCTATCGTTAGCGTTGGCCAGACGAATCGATTAAAACCCAAAATTCAAATTAACAACTCAAACAACACAATATAAAACATTTTTGTATTAATTACAAATACACTCCCTCACAGGATGATTCAAGAATGGATTTTAGAACAAGATAGAGATACTAATTTAGCGGAACCCTAATCAAAGAGGATTCTAATCAAGAAGATAGGCTTGAAAGGAAGATAAGATAATTAAATTACAAAAGAGAAAAGATGGATAGACTTATATAAATCACATCGACCTTAACCGAGTCAACCGAGTGTTAGAAAGACGAGAATATCATCAATGAAAATGGGAACAGACTTGTTGAGAACATCTCAGAAATGCAATTCATGAGGTCGACGAAGGAGGCAAGAGCATTGGTTAATCCAAAAGGGTATGACTAACCGTTCATAGAAACCATTCTTTGGAGAAAGACAACAGGTCGATCTCCAAGAATAATATTGATGCGGAATTCAATTCCCCACTTGAGAGGAAGAGGAGTAACTTCACCAAAATTATTAGGATAATCCCTGATTATCGGGGTAGAGTCGAGATCATTAGGTTAAGAATCTAGCGAAAAGATAAAACTGCCTGCCGAACTCTGAGGCATTCAACATTCGATCATAGGAGAATTTTCCTGGTCGTCTACTAGAGAAACGATTCGGGCTTTGTAAGAAATAACAGCATCAAAACTGATGACATAGAAATCTCCGATGAATCGGTGGCTACTGAAAGGAGTTTCACCCCTTTACAAATCATACTAAGGTTGGCGGGACCAACGACGGGATTAGTCACCCATAAGGATGAAGTTACCAATTGAGGTTGCAAGATGGCTCAAATTTACTACTGATATCAACATAAATGAAGCTATAGGATGCTCCAGTATTAAGAGGAACACGAATAGGACAAGTAAAGAATGGATTTCAGAACAAAGTGAAAGTTCCAAAATTCAAATGAAATCCTAATCAAAGAGGATCCTTACTAAGAAATTTCAAGCTCGAATGAAGATGATTCTGTAATTAATTTGACTCGTTCTAAGGTATTACTACCCTATCTCTAAATAGTTTTACTCCATATGCTAAGTTTTGCCTAAACCATAAATCTAATACCAACTGTAATGACCTGGTATTTTGTGCCATTCAAATCAACAATCATCTACGCACATCAGACTTGAATTGCTCAAAACAACAGATTTTTAATTTATATTTGGCAAAACTTAGCTTATAGTGTAAATAAATCAAACACAGAATCACAGACATAGAGTAATATGACAATAAGCAGAGGAAAAGATAAATAGTAGTTCATGAAGCTACTATATAAACATTAGAGTCAAAACAAATACAATAGAAATCCTGAATACATAGACGTCTCAATACATAATGAAATGACAAGTTTGAACATAACACTGGAAACAATTGAAATAACTGAAAGCAGATTAGGTATAGATGGATCTCCAAGCCAAGCTCTAAGCTCCAATGGTGAGTCTCAAATGCTATGACACTCAATTTGACCCGAGCATAAAGCAAAACACAAAAT
This sequence comes from Allium cepa, assembly GCA_030765085.1. Taxonomy (NCBI): domain Eukaryota; kingdom Viridiplantae; phylum Streptophyta; class Magnoliopsida; order Asparagales; family Amaryllidaceae; genus Allium; species Allium cepa. Next base: position 205,517,573 of record CM060941.1, on the reverse strand, counting down.
ACTCGAGTCACGATTAACATTCTTATACTAGTTGTAACAATTCAGAATTTTCGATCCCGAAAATTCCAGATAGTTAGAAGGAAAGAGATAGAAGAAGAAGAAGAAGAACAGAAATACCAAAGCACAATCTCACATTCGCAGCGGATAAAATATAATATCAATAATATCAGTTTACAAAAGAAAACCGTACTTGTCAATTTTACACTTTAATACATCAGAGTTACAATCATTACACAAATACTGGACAGTTAAAAAAATAAACATGTTCTAGATAACTAGAATATCACAATGAAAAACATTCCATACGTTCCTGTCATCCAGCTCGCCTCCTGAGCTCCAGTACGTCCTTACCTGAAAAGTCTGTAATACTCAGTCTGATCCGAGCATTACATCAAAGTAACACCCGGGTCAAGTTGGAAACCAGCGTGAGTAAACCCTTCTAATATAGAGTTCAAAAGCATAAAACTTATATAAAATCCGGGTAACTCGCATCAATTTGCAAATTCATAATTTGTTAGACATCACTTATTTCACACATCAATTTCTAAGTGCCAAAACTTAGATTAAATGGTCCAATTTACTTAAATCATTCCATTCCAGCCTATTGATTCCACATATCAAATCTATAAGAATTATAAATTACAAATCGAAGTGGTTTCAGGTATGTACTGATATCCAAACACGGTCTCTTCGAATCATGTTAAACAAGGCTGTTTAAGTTTAAAAAAATTCCATTTATATCCATAATTACATATTTACAAAGCCATTTATCACAAATAGACAAACCATACAGTTAAATCCAAAAATATTCTATCATATAGCATCACCAATCACATAGAGATATCAACTAATCTAAGGCGTACAATATCACTCAATCATTCATAAGCAATATTCACACTGTTTCTAATTAATTTAAACAATTTAAATTAATTACTTCAATCATTTTCTAATCTTGCTTACTTAAAATTAATTAATTACAAACCATTAATTAATCATCCCTTAATTATTTTCTTAAATTACATTAAGTAATTAGCCTTTGATTTATTACACAAATCAATTAACCTTCACCCATTACATTAATTACCTTTATCCTTAATTAATTACCCAAATTAATTATTCTATAATCACTCCATTGAATAATTACCCTTTAATTAATCTCATTCATACATTAACTAACCATTTTAATTAATTATCTTAATTTATCAATCTTTTAATTAATTACACTAAGTAATTAATTCTTAATTACTTCCATTATTATTAAATAAATCACACTAAGTAATAACCCATTAATTACCCTTCTTAATTAATGACATAAAGTAATTATTCTTTAATTACTATCATTATTATCTCTAATTAATTTTCATTAAGTAATTAACTCTTAATAAATTAATCATCCTTTAAATTAATTTCCTTAATTTATTAATCACATTTATAAATCAATCTTATAAATTGATCTCACAAATTAGTTATTCTTTATCAATTATCTTAGTAATTAAGATAACTGAATATATTCTTTAATTGATTACATTAACCAATAGCCATCCCTATTTAATATTTAATACTTTATTAAATTTCATCTTTTAATTCACCCTTGAAAACATATAAGTTTTAAACTATTACACAATTACCTAATTACAACACATTAGAAAATATTTAAAACTTTGGATGCTTACACAAACCCGGCCAAATCCATTCAATTCTCGAGCTAACCCAAGAATTCTTGCATCGACTCGACTTCGAGCCAAACTACCCATTCTACGAGACTAACACGAGGAAAAAAGCTCATCTTCCCATCTTTCAAAAACAAGACAGACACACATATCGACGTGTGCACGTGCACCACCGGAAACGACCATCTTCGACCTTAGCCAAGTCACCCACAAGACGGCGATGATCCCTGCTAGTGCTTCCACCTCCCAATTCCAACGAAAACACCAGCAACCAAAATCGAGTAGATCATCACCCTCCTGGAACCATGTTTGATCGAAAAAATACACTCTCTCCATCGCCTCAGATCACCGGGGCACACGCAACTCCACGCAAACCTTCGCCATACTTCCATCTTTTCTCTTCCCCGCCTTCAGTCCTTTCCGATGCAAGCATGACAACGCGATCAATCCATAAACATCCCAGACCCAAAAACTCAAACTAAACCCTAAAACCCCTTCACCGCTCGTCCACGGTGAATTAAAAATTCATCTACCAATTTTGCCAAGCTCTCCTACCCACGATCTCCCTCTGACCACAATCCAGAGGATAATATCCTCTTTGATCCCCAATAATCGAAGAAAAACTCATTCCCTTCCGACAAACATTTTCACTTAAAATAAAAGTCTAAAAGTCAAGATTTTATTTTTAAAATCATCACTTCCAATATCAAACCAGATTGTATAAATGAATTCACAATTTATTTACATCTAGATTTTGATGTGTTCATGCTTTTACTGCAATTTTTTCTTTTTGTTAAAAAGCTATCTTGAAATCTTGCTTGGAAATATTTTTAGATCGAATATTTTGTCATTCCAAACATGTTTTATTTATATATCAATCTCTAAAAAAATCAGGGAAGAAGATATTCAATTTGGAACATTATAGAAACCTGCATAAGAAGAACATAGTATATATATACTGTTATGCAATCATTCACACAAGTACGTATGTACACATTTACAAAAATTATAAGGCAAACATTTATGTTAACATTCATCTAATTATACTTCAAACATTTATTACCTGAACCACGCTTAAATTGTTTGAATTTAAGTTAATTTACTATTCCAGTTTAAGCAGAGATTTACTTTCCCTATTCCAGTTATGTATATGATTATTAACACACATATATACTTATAATCATTTTAAATCAACATGCACAGCATAGTTCACATCATATTTCAAAGATCATCACATGCAACTTCAAGATGTACTAGATGTTTCAGAGTTACTCACCTGTTTTTAAGGACAACAGAGGAGCAGACTTGATTGTATTTTTGCAAAAATCTGGAATTTCTTGATTAAGAGCTGCTGCTTGTTGAATCCTTATTGAATTAGCTTGAATTTAAATTGATGAGCTTCAAGTTGTAGATTGCAAAGATGATTACAGTTTGAAATTTGATCTTGTTTACTGCTTTTAGTACAAGCCTTGATTTATATTTTGAATCAGGTTTAAATGCTCCTCTTTTTTTCTGCTTGATCTTTACTTTTGACCAGTTTTGAGCTTAAAATAAAGAAAATTCTGTTTGCAATTTTATCTCCTCTAGTTTGTATTTCCTTTTCTTTTAAATTTTCTTTTTCAGTTTACAGGTTTGTGAGAAGATAAAAGAAATCTGAAAGTAAAGCGTGGTTTTCTTAATTCATTCTATTTCATGTAATTAAATCTTGAAAGAGAACAAAATATGCTACTTGTAAATGCAAGCTACCATAAGCTTACACATGTTTTATACATATCATATGAAACTTACAAATGTTTAAACCTTATTATTATTATCTTACAAATGTTATAAGCATATATTTGATATTTATATTTGTTAATTTACATGAATTTATATTATTATATGTTTTCATATTATAGTTAAATACTGTTATATATAAATACAACTTATATATATATTTAAAGAAAGTATCATCTTTTATTAAATCCTATTTTAAACTTAAACTATTATATATTTAAATTATTAAATATTATCTTTAGTGTTTTTAAAATATAGGTTTTAACTTTAAATGTCTTATAAGAATTATTATATTAAATTCAAAACAATGCTTCTTAACCACTAGTTTTGTGTATATATTATAATTAGAACATATTTTTAATTGTTTTTGGTATTATATATGTACATCAATATTTTAAATCCAAAATATATTTAAGATATGTATTTATCCTTTGAAATTCAATATCAAACCCAAATATCTAATCAACACAAATATATATATATATATGTAACACAAATCCAATTTGAAAATAATAATTCTATTCATATCTATATATATAAACAATCATTATTGTTAGTTTTGAAATAAATAACAATTTTACTAATTTTAAATAATTTATAGAAGAGATTATCACATTTGAATTTGCTTGAAATTTTCTGGAACATCACAGATATCCTTTGTTTTCAAATTCATTTACATATTCAGATATCTTTTATTATCAAAATTCTTATCTGTTCAATCTATAAACTAGATAATTATTTAATTATCAGATATTCAAAAATCCGGGTTATCATATTCCTCCCCCCTTAAAATCTTTTCGTCCTCGAAAAGGAACGAAGCCAGAATTTATTAAAGGATTATTATCATAAAAGTTACTCTTTGATAAATGTTTAAAATGCTTTAAAATATTATAAAATAGTTTTTTTAAAGATACTTTTATAACTCGATGTCTCAACCAGGTCATCCTTGTTCTCACAGAAATTCGGTCATACATTGATCAGGCGTTAGACATAAAATCTATAAGCACTTGGTAAACCTGTTTTCAACACCCAGTTAAAATGCTTGGAAAATAATTTTACTGGAAATATAGAAAATATTTTTGAAAATAGAGGAAATATCTTTGGTGAGAATGCTCTGGAAATCATCAACCCCATCCATGGTCGTAGTTACATCCTGGGTTACGTTGCCATTGCAGCAAAAGTTCATGTACCTGTAGGCACCCCACCTCCCTCGATTACGCCATAGAACCCATAACAGATCGCAGTTACATTCCAGGGTTACGTTGCCATCACAGAAAAAGTCCATGTAATTGTAGGCATCAGCGCTTCTCGATTTTCGCTACCAAAATGAAACTTCTCCACTCCCACATAGGTCGCAGTCCACCGATGTAAAATCAAACATAGACTATTGGCTCTCAGCGGCACACACGACTTTCGCTATGTTACCATAGGTCGCAGTCTACCGATATAAAATCAAACGTAGACTGTTGGCTCTCAGCGGCACACACAACTTTCGTTATGGTCTGCATTAGATCATAGTGGCATCGAGTTAAACTGCCGTCATAGTATAACTCAAATGCCTCTGTAGACATCAGCGCCCTCGACTTTCGCTACACACTATATAAAATCCTTAGAAACTAGTTTTATCAGGACTCCTCACAGGATCAACTTTAGAACCTTCCCTTAGGGTTCAAGGCTATACCACCCAGTGGCACTCCTGAGAAGTTCATTTCAAGGGAGCGCCTTTTTCTCTAGAGCCATTTTCAAAACACTTTATACTATACACATATAGTATCTTCCAAATCATACACCTAGTATGAATCCCATATACATCTCCTTTCTCAAAATCGATTATCTAAAAACCGATAATTCTCAAATTAGGCTTCCAAAATTCCAATATTGATTTTTCTCAAAAATCGAAAGCCTTTCCAAAGCCTATAGGTTCCAAAAACCTTTTCCCAAAATCCTCATAACATCCTTTATATATATAGATATATACAATTTTTAAAAACTTTGAATCATTTCAAACTTGTATAAAATCCTTTTATACTTCAAATATTTTCAAAACCCTTTTTCTTCTGGCAAAAGATTCAACAAGGGAAGTTTTATCATATATATAACAAAGATACATAACATTGTTTATTCCAAATCAAATATTCAAATTTGATTACTCTATAAGGTCACTTACTAATTTACTTACATCCATAAAGTAAATTTTTACAATAGAAATATCCAATTTCTACTTTACTTCATCATATATTTCACAAAATATACCTTTCATTTCAAAAACCATTTCACATTTCTTATCCACAAATTTCCAGTATCAATTTCATTCAAACTCGTACGATGTACACATATCATTCGTATGCTATATCAATCTGATCGCTCACTCGATCACACAATTTCACTTCCAAACTAGTATCGTCCACCCGACTTCCTAGTGCGGACTCAGATCTGGTTTCTTGATCAGAAACCATCATTCTCCTTGCATAGCCTAACTACGATAGAGAATATCCAGAATCAATCAATAATCTATATCCAGGTCCGCCGTCGAAAATCGAGTGAAAAATCCCAACTCGGATCGATATATCTACCTCGAAATTCTATGCTCAAATCTGGATCAAATCACTATACGAATAGAATAATATACGTACATGCTATATATTTATCTCCATTGATTATTTTCCAAATCACTTTTCTTTTCTATTCACATTCACTTTAATTTCTATCCACTTATTCACAATTGTTTCAATCCCATATGGATTATTACCTCAATTCTTACCTCAATTGGGTATTTAATCATAAACATTTTGAACTCTGTCCAATTTAAATTTATAAAATAGCTTGAAATTTTTTAAAATAGATAAGTAATTGAAAAATAATTATTAATTTGTAAAATAGCTGTAAAATAATTAAGTAATTGTAAAATAGTTGGAAAATAGTCAAATAGTTATAGAAATTTTTAAATAATTGCAAAACAGTAGTAAAATAGTAATTAGTTATAAAATAGTTGAAAAATTGTTAAATAGTTTCAAAAATAATTGTAAAGTAAGTATAAGATAGTTTGGCTTTAAACAGAAAGATTGTATAGTAAGTAGCTTAAAAAAATAGATTTACATTAAAAAAATTATCTTGAAAATAGTCCAGAGTCAAACTGTTCAATTCCCAATCTTCATTTCAATCAACTCAATTTAAATTTCCACTTCCATTTAAATTGATTCAATTCCAATTTAAATAACTTCAATTTCCATTGAAATTGATTTAACCCCAATTCAAGTGGAATTAATTCCCAATTTCTTTCCAATTTCAAATCAAATTCCAGTTGAATTTTAAACCTATTCAACTTTAATCACAATTCCAAATTATTCAAATCAATTTGGACTAATTTCAAATTGAACACATTTCAAGTTCGAATCAATTCCAGTTTGAATTAATCCCAATTCCCATTTGAATTTGAACTCATTCAACTTCAATTTCATTTCAAATTAATCCAATTCAAATTTTCCATTTGAATTTTTAAACTTACCCATCTTCAATCACAATTCTAATTAATTCAAATCAAATTCAATTTAAACTAATTCAATTCAAATTTCAAATTTAAACCATTTCGAATTATATAAATTCAAATTAAATGTTTAAATGTTGATTTAATCCTTTAAATCAAATCAACTTATATCTTTAAACCTTTTAATTCTGAATTCAAATTCCAATTTATCTTAATAATGGATATATTACCACACCAATTTCTTTAAACAAATCCAATTCACAGTTTAAAGATTATTAATAACAATAGGGTAATATTATTCAATTATTTTAAAACATCCATCCATTTCCAATTTTCAGATCTCAAACCCATTTTGAGATCACCCAAACTCCTAATTCAAATCAACCATTTAACTTTCTAAGTTAAATCTTAATTTCATCTTGAAATTTCTAAATCAGGTTGATCGTTCAAACTTATTTAACTTCTTTTAAGTTAAATTCACCTCAATTTAACCCTGTTAACCTTACTCAAATATGAATTCCCACTTTAAATTTTAAACTGCAGATTAATAATCTTCCTACTTAAGTTTAAAAATTTATTTTTACTTTGGGTCTTACATCACCCTTTAGGGAAAATCAAAACTCGTCGCTTTAGAGTTTTTTTCAAATTATCTTTGGTATTATGTATATCCACACATATTTACTTCTTGGCCCACCAAGCCAAATTTTTAAAATTTAAACCATCCTTGGTTTTAATTCAAACAAATTCTTTCAAAGTTTACATTTAAAATAGTTTGAATAATATTATTTCCTTTAACATTTTGAAAACAATTTCAAATGTTTAGATTTAGAATTCAGAACTTCACAATTTGAAACCCACTTTAATTTATATCCTTTCTAATTTACAAGTTATTCTCATCAAATGGTTACTTCCTTAAAACATTTATTTTTGCTTAATCATTAACAAACCTTTCATCATTTTAGGATAATAACCAAGATTATCACAACTGGAAATCAAATCACTATTATCTTATTTTGAAAATTCTTCTCCAAATTTAATTTCAGTTTGAATCCATTTCAAACTTTATTCAATTTTAAAATTTGGTTGTATTACTATCACCACTTATATTCAATTCAAATGATTTAATAACCAATTACCTTAATATTTAATTAGAAGAAATATTGCTTTATAATTTTATATAAAAAAATATCATTTATTTTTAAAACCATTTAAAATCATTATATAAGAAAACAACAAGTACGCTCTCATATATATATATATATATATATATATATATATATATATATACACACACACTCAACTCATTCTTGGGTAACACTGACCCTATTCTTAATGAGTATCCCCTAGCAGAGCCAAGGTTCTCGCTTAACCTTGCTCTGATACCAAATGTAACGAATCGGAATTTTCGATCCCAAAAATTCCAGATAGTTAGAAGAAAAGAGATAGAAGAAGAAGAAGAACAGAAAACCAAAGCACAATCTCACATTCACAGCGGATAAAATATAATATCAATAATATCAATTTACAAAGGGACACTGTACTTGTCAATTTTAAACTTTAACACATCAGAGTTACAATCATTACGCAAATACTAGACAGTCAAAAAAAATCAACATGTTCTAGATAACAACAATATCACAGCGGAAAACACTCCATAGTTCCTGCCACCCACCTCGCCTCCTGAGCTCCAGTACGTCCTTACCTAAAAATCTGTAATATTCGGTCTGACCCGAGCATTACATCAAAGTAACACCCGGTTCAGGCAGGAAACCGGCGTGAGTAAACCCTTCTAACATAGAGTTCAAAAGCATAAAACTTATATAAAATCCGGGTAACTTGCATCAATTTGCAAATTCACAATTTGTTAGACATCACTTATTTCACACATCAATTTCTAAGTGCCAAAACTTAGATTAAATGGTCCAATTTACTTAAATCATTCCATTCCAGCCTATTGATTCCACATATCAAATCTATAAGAATTATAGATTACAAATCGAAGTGGTTTCGGGTATGTACTAACACCCAAACCCGGTCTCTTCGAATCATCTTAACCAAAGCTGTTTAAGTTTAAAACAATTCCATTTATATCTAGAATTACATATTTACAAAGCCATTTATCACAGATAGACAAACCATACAGTTCAATCCAAACATATTCTATCACATAGCATCACCAATCACATAGAGATATCAACTACTCTAAGGCATACAATATCACTCAATCATTCATAAGCAAGATTCACACCATTTCTAATTAATTTAAATAATTTAAATTAACTACTTCAATCATTTCTTAATCTTGCTTACTTAAAATTAATTAATTACAAACCATTAATTAATCATCTCTTAATTACTTTCTTAAATTACATTAAGTAATTAGCCTTTGATTTATTACACAAACCAATTAACCTTCACCCATTACATTAATTACCTTTATCCTTAATTAATCACTCAAATTAATTATTCTATAATCACTCCATTGGTTAAGTACCCTTTAATTAATCTCATTCATACATTAACTAACCTTTTTAATTAATTATCTTAATTTATCAATCTTTTAATTAATTACACTAAGTAATTATTTCTTAATTACTTCCCTTATTATTAAACAAATCACACTAAGTAATAACCCATTAATTACCCTTCTTAATTAATGACATAAGTAATTATTCTTTAATTGCTTTCATTATTATCTCTAATTTTCATTAAGTAATTAACTCTTAATAAATTAATCATCCTTTAAATTAATTTCCTTAATTTATTAGTCACATTTATAAATCAATCTTATAAATTGATCTCACAAATTAATTATTCTTTATCAATTATCTTAATAATTAAGATAACTAAATATATTCCTTAATTGATTACATTAACCAATAGCCATCCCTATTTAATATTTAATACTTTATTAAATTTCATCTTTTAATTCACCCTTGAAAACATATAAGTTTTAAACTATTACATAATTACCTAATTATAACACATTAGAAAATATTTAAAACTTTGGATACTCACACAAACCCGGGCCAAATCCATTCAATTCTCGAGCTAACCCAAGAATTCTTGCATCGACTCGACTTCGAACCAAACTACCCATTCTACGAGACTAACACGAGAAAAAAAAACTCATCTTCCCATCATTTAAAAACAAGACAGATATACATATCGATGCGTGCACGTGCACCACCGGAACCGACCATCTCCGACCTTAGCTAGGTCACCCACAAGACGGCGATGATCCCTGCTAGTGCTCCACCTCCCAATTCCGATGAAAACGACAGCAACCAAAATCGAGCAGATCATCGCCCTCCTGGAACGATGTTTGATCGAAAAAAATACACTCTCGCCATCACCTCAGATCACCGGGGCACACGCATGTGCAAACCTTCTCCATACTTCCATCTTTCCTCTCCCCCACCTCCAGTCCTTCCGATGCAAGCATGACAACGCGATCAATCCATAAACATCCTAGACCCAAAAAGTCAAACTAAACCCTAAAACCCCTTCGCCGCCCCTCCACGATGAATTAAAAATTCATCTACCAATTTTGTCGAGCACTTCTACACACGATCTCCCTCTGACCACAATCCAGAGGATAATATCCTATTTGATCACCAATAATCGAAGAAAAACTCATTCCCTTTCGACAAACATTTTCACCTAAAATAAAAGTCGAAAAATCAAGATTTTATTTTTAAAAATCATCACTTTCGATATCAAACCAGATTGTATAAATGAATTTACAATTTATTTACATCTAGATTTTGATGTATTCATGCTTTTACTGCAATTTTATTTTGTTAAAAAGCTATCTTGAAAGCTTGCTTGGAAATATTTTTAGATCGAATATTTTGTCATTCCAAACATGTTTTATTTATATATCAATCTCTAAAAAAATCAGGGAAGAAGATATTCAATTTGGAACATCATAGAAACATGTATAAGAAGAACAGAGTATATATATACTGTTATGCAGTCATTCACACAAGTACTTATGTACACATTTAAAAAAATTATCAGGCAAACATTTATGTTAACATTCGTCTAATTTTACTTCAAACACTTATTACCTGAACCACGTTTAAATTGTTTGAATTTAAGTTAATTTACTGTTCCAGTTTGAACAGAGATTTACTTTCCCTATTCCAGTTATGTATATGATTATTAACACACATATATACTTATAATCATTTTAAATCAACATTCATAGCATAGTTCACATCATATTTCAAAGATCATCACATGCAACTTCAAGATGTACCAGAAGTTTCAGAGTTACTCGCCTATTTTTAAGGACAACAGAGGGGCAGACTTGATTGTATTTTTGCAAAAAAATCTTGAATTTCTTGATTAAGAGCTGCTGCTTGTTGAATCCTTATTTTCTCCTCCGTTGTTGTTGTTGAGAGAGATATCTCTCTCTTTTTCCTCCTCCTCCGTTGTTGTTGTTGAGAGAGATCCTTGATTTGTATTTTGAATCAGGTTGAAATGCTCTTCTTTTTTTTCTGCTTCATCTTTACTTTTGACCAGATCTGAGATTAAAATAAAGAAAATTCTGTTTGCAATTTTATCTCCTCTAGTTTGTATTTTTTTTCTTTTATATTTTCTGTTTCAGTTTACAGGTTTTTGAGAAGATAAAAGAAATCTAAAAGTAAAGCCTGGTTTTCTTAATTCATTCTATTTCATGTAATTAAATCTTGAAAGAGATTAAAATATGCCACTTGTAAATGCAAGCTACCATAAGCTTACACATGTTTTATGCATATCATATGAAACTTACAAATGTTTAAACCTTATTATTATTATCTTACAAATGTTATAAGCATATATTTGATATTTACATTTGTTAATTTACATGAATTTATATTATTATATGTTTTCATATTATAGTTAAATACTGTTATATATAAATACAACTTGTATATATATATATATTTAAAGAAAGTATCATCTTTTATTAAATCCTATTTTAAACTTAAACTATTATACATTTAAATTATTAAATATTATCTTTAGTGTTTTTAAAATATAGGTTTTAACTTTAAATGTCTTATAAGAATTATTATATTAAATTCAAAACAATGCTTCTTAACCACTAGTTTTATGTATATATTATAATTAGAACATATTTTTATTTGTTTTTGATATTATATATGTACATCCATATTTTAAATCCAAAATATATTTAAGATATGTATTTATCCTTTGAAATTCAATATCAAACCCAAATATCTAATCAACACAAATATATATTTAAATGACACAAATCCAATTTGAAAATAATAATTCTATTCAAAATATATTCATATCTATATATAAACAATCATTATTGTTAGTTTTGAAATAAATAACAAATTTTCAAATAATTTATAGATGAATTTGCTTGAAATTTTCTGGAATATCACAGATATCCTTTGTTTTCAAATTCATTTACATATTCAGATTTTTTTTATTATCATAATTCTTATCTGTTCAATCTATAAACTAGATAATTATTCAATTATCAGATATTCCAAAATCCGGGTTATCATACCAGTAAATTCAATTTAAGTGAAATGTCAAATGAAATGTAAATAACTTAAAGGATTTTGGGACACCCATCCTCCAAGGATCCATTAAATTATCTACATACATAGTACAATATGCTACATATATAATGTCTACAGTATAGTAAACTATCAAAATAGCGTTGCAACATTACCAGTATCCCTCTTAACACGTTTTATATATTTCCGTAGTCTATACGGATACTGTAGTATCCTCCACCCAACTGGTGGTTTACTCAGGGAGCACTCCATAAGTACGGTACAAACCAAAATCATAGAGGGCGCGATAAGGCATGTAACAAGGCACAAGGCAATGCCTAGGGTAGGATTCTACCGTTTTGCAGAACTGGGCTGGTGGTAACACATAGCAGCCACTACAGACCATTTAGAGACACACTTCCAAATTAATGGTGCACCAAATCAAATCACAGAGAAATAGAATGGTATCGAAGAAGCATGCCCAATCGGAGGTGCAACCTCACTTGGCCTAGGTATTGCTCCTCTTTTAGCGACATCAAGCTGACTCGCGGGAGTCAGGGCTGCATTAATACCTCATATAGAATCGTTTACCAAACCATCCTACTTCGTTCTGTAATCTCCACCACATGCATAGTTGTTAAAGTGGTTTTCGGTATTGGCGGAGAGTATGATAATATTCGATCCCCGTCTCTTTAACAACCAAATTCTTATTTCACACCGTGGTTATTTTATAAAATCACTTTTACAATTATTTTAAACAGTTCCTACTTCATATCAAAACATCATATTCATTTCAAAATCACATCGCTTTCGAAATAATATACACCTTCGAAATCATATTCACTTTCGAAATCATACTCATTTTAATTTATAATTCGCTTTAGATTATAATTCACATCCAAAATTATAATCAGAAAATAGGTTAAACCATCATATCAAAATATTCGCATTTAAATCCATTAAGTCCAAATCATAACAATTCCTACTTAAACAGTTTAAATATTGAAAATAGTTTATATATATATATATATATATATATATATATAAAATAGTTATAAATTAAAAATAGTTTATATATTAAAAAAATTGGTTATATATCAATATAGTTTATATATTAAAAAGAATTTATACTGAAAATAGTTTCGAACTAGAATTGTTTCTTCAAATTTCACAAATCAATTCAAATCAACTTTAGTTCCAAATTTCAACTTAAATCAATCTCAGTTCAACAATTCCAATTAAAAAGGTTCAATTCAAATTCTCATTAAAATTGATTTCAAATCCTAGTTTGGACTACAAATTTAAACCACTTCCCATTCAATAGGTTTCAAAGCTTAAATATTCAACAATTTACAATAACTCAATTTTATAAGTTTCATTTATATTCAAAATTCAACTTTAATTTCATTTAGATTTGGAATTACTCACTTAGTCATTTTTAATAACATTTTAACAAAATCTCAAATTTCAATTTTAACTCAAATTAAATATTCAAGTTCAATTTCAATTAAATTTGAAATATTCATTTAATCACCTTTAATCTAAACCTAGTTATCAAGTCATAAAAAAATCATATCTTTAAAATCTCAAGATTAATAAGTTCAAATCAATTCTTATTAAAGACAATTATTAAACCAATTAAATTTCAAATCAATTTCAATTTATCTTTCCAACCTTAATTTATTAAAGTTATTGCAAAATCTATTTTTAAAATATAAATATAAATTTATATAAATACTTAAACGTATTATATCTATATATATGTATATTAATTATATTAAATCTTATTATTTAATTTATTTTTATATATCTTTAAAATAATAAAATTATAAGTAAAATCTTAAAATTCAATATAATTTTAAAATCCAAAATTCCCACACAAAAAATATATGTAATTTATATATTATATTTTAAAAATCAATATTTAGTAAACCCCATATATTTCCTTTTAAAACTTTGAAAATCATTTTTCAAAATAGAATCACCGTGTCCGTATAAAATGTTCTATCCTTTGGTCAAGTGATACGAATATTTATCATTTCAACCTGCAATCTAAATTTAATATTTATAGGTATATATCATTTCAACTCGCAATCTCAAAATTTCAAAATCAATGAAAATCGCTTGGGTTAATCATTTTAACCCATAACGATTTTTCCTGATCTATAATTTAGTTTGGGTATGTATCATTTCAACCCATAGGGATTTCTAAACTAATAGGGAACTTGAAGTGTGAGAACAAATAAGATAATAATATAACATATCAACAACAGGCATATATCATCAGCAACAAGTTTAAACGTATTATATACAATATGTTATGGTGTCATATATCATAGTTAAACAATTACAGATAATGGCATATCATATTTAAAAATTAAATAACTTAACAATTCAAATTTGATAATATATTTCAATCGTTATTTCATGTAAAATAAATTTACAAAATATAAGAAGGTTAATTGTGAGTGATTGCCCACCTTTCAAGGCTAGAGAACAATAGGAAATGAACATGATGCCTACACAGATACAGATACGGACATGCACATGAAGGAAAGTAAAAGCTGATGCGACCAATTATGGACAGTAGCGGAATAAAACCAAAGCACGATGAACCGGATTCGATGAAAAAATATAAATTTTTAAAAATTCAATGTTTACTCATATTTTTAACCTTTATACGTTAAATTTTAAAATCAATATTCAATTTGAACACATAGAAAAATAAAATCTGTCTATATGTATACTAAAAATCAATATTTATTAAACATATATATTAGTATATATATATATATATATGAAATAATACATAACAATATTTTTTTCAAAACAATATTTAAAACAATATTTATATATATATATATATATATATATATATATTCCAAATATACTTTAAGCTTATAAAACTAATAATAAGAAAAATATAAAACAAAGAATCATAACTCACATAATGTGTATATATATATTATTTGTAAAATTAATATCTAATTTAAAACCCATATTTCCTTTCAAAATCAAACTTTGAAACAGCCAATTTAGAATTTCAGATTTTCAAAATCAAAATATAGGTAAGCTAACATTTATAAGCTATGTTTATTTTATATAATAGAGAAGGCTAGGATATAAAGAAAATCAAATCAAATCAAATCAAAGCAAGGCAGATAAGAGTTGATGGAAAACTATATATATACACATATACTATTCTATTATTTTTTATTATAAACAAGCAGAGGAAGACAAACAAGAGCATGTGTCATAAAGCAAAATAATGATGAGCAATATACATGACTCACCCTGAATATATACAGTATATATATATAGTATATAAAGAAGGAAAGTGCTCGTAATGGGATTACTTGGCTATTCGTTGAAGGCTTGGTGATGTGGTGGAGGTTAATAAGGCTAGAGGCGGATCCATGGGCTGTCCGCATGGTGATCTGGTGAACTCAGATGATGGGAAGCAGATGGGTCAGTGCTGGCTTCACGTGAGGATCAGGCAGAGGTGGCCTGTGTGGAGGCTTTGGATGTTGGTTGAGATGGAGCTAGATAGGAATAGCCACGGAAATGGATGCGGAAGAGGGGAGGAGAGCGGAGGAGTGGGTCTACTTCTGTGGTGGTTTAGAGCAGAGGAGAAGGACTAGTTTCATGGGGAGTTTCAGGTTTGTCCAGGAGCATGGTCAAAGGTTAATGAAGTGGGATCGGTTGTAGGCGAAGGGCCAGGCGTGCGGTAGGCGAGGAAGCGGATGAAGTTTGAAAAAGCGCAAGGACGGCATGCAGGTCTCGGTCTCGAAGCAAGCGGAGAGGAGTCTCAAAGCAAGCATAGAGGGTGGTTTCATGGTAAAGAAGAAAATAGAGAAGCAGGTCACATGCAAAATATATATAACTTTATGTGTTGTTGCCCTTTTTTCCTCTGCCTTTCAAGGCAATGAACAGAATGGGCAATGAAAGAGGAGAGAGATATGAACGAAAGGAGAGAGAAAAGAAAGAGGAACTAGAAAATAAATATCGAACTTGGATAGCAAAAGTCAAGTACATATTGAATTCAGGGAGTTTATTAAAAGCAGGTGCCCATTTGTTTATCATGGTGCATAACTGAATGGACACATGGAAACCCAAAAGGCTCGAATGCGGAACCGATACGGCTAATAATTTCATAGATTTTGCCATGTACCGGATGCTAAAGTACATGAATGAATATACTATGGAGATCAGCACGACAAAGTGAACAGAATGGTACATATATGTGAGCGATACAGTCATCCTATTAAAAGTCGATATTCGCTGCCAAAACGCTGCTAAATCATCGATAATAATATAAACGGAGCTGGTGCAGTCCAAATTTAATGAAATGAAATATAACGTCTCACTTAAGAAATGGTAAACAATTTTATTATATAAAAATATTCAGATTTCAAAAATATTTTATTTTCATCAAATTACTGATAATTAATTTTAAATTTGAAATTTCACAAATAAAGAAACTTTCATATTTTTAACAAAAATTTGCCACTTGCTATGCCTAAATAGACACATACAAATACCAATTTTCATTGTAATATTTCATTATATATTTTCAAGAAATTTTTAGTTAATTACGTTATAAAAACATTGTTAAAATGTACGGGCCGTTACAAAAGTAATAACATGGGAAATTGGAAGTACCAAAGTTTACTCTTATTATGAAAAATACGCATTAACAATTAATTATTTTAAGTTAAAAGATTTTGATGAATCAGAAGAAGATGACAATAAAGTTAATACTATGAAACGAAAAGTGCTTTAGCTTTAAGAACTTCAGATTTTCAATCAATGGTATATATGCCATCAATAAATGCACAACCACTTTAAACAGATGTTTAAATGTCTAACCATAAAGAAAGTGTTTATATTTATGAAGGAGCTCGTAATGATCTTTACCCTAAAATTCTTAGACATGGTACAAGGGCTAATTGGATTAGACATCATTCTTCATGAAGAAAATTGAAAGATTTTTATGAAGATCATTCATCTTCAGGTCATAATTTAATA
This sequence comes from Allium cepa, assembly GCA_030765085.1. Lineage (NCBI taxonomy): Eukaryota > Viridiplantae > Streptophyta > Magnoliopsida > Asparagales > Amaryllidaceae > Allium > Allium cepa. Next base: position 205,500,090 of record CM060941.1, on the reverse strand, counting down.
TTCAATATAGATAGAATACCACATAGGAAAATTAAAAAATATGTCAATACATGGTTACAACATATAGAAGGAGTAGTATATCTATTACCACTAATAATGAATACTGTTGAATTTTTACATCACGCAACAAGTTATTCGACAGGGGATGCTTTAGTATGGTTAGGGAATATCAAAAAAAATCCAGAATATTTACAAGTAGTAAAAAATGAAGGGTCAAAGCAAGAAGCCCATGCATGGTTAACAAAATTACTATTAGCATACTTTACTGGTGGATACTAACAGAAGATGAAAATTGTGAAAAACAATTACTAAAGATATAGTTATGTGATATTTTGCATGTTAGAAGAATTTACTGTCAAATACATAGGAGCAATATACTGTCTAACAACTAAAACAAACGATTTTTTTGTTAGAAGATTTTTTCACAAAAATTCCTTACCAGTGGGATAATATTATAAAAGAAAGATACAATATCCTTAGAGGTTCCCAGGCAGATGATAACCATAGTATAGGTTTACTAAAAAAAGCTTGCATGGAAACTATGAATTTTTTTTTTGCTTATTATTCCAAATATGTAGATATAAATGTAAGATTTGGTCGTCCTTCAGAATATAGAAAGAAATATAAAACCATATATTCTTAACAAAAAAAGAAACCAAAATTTAGGATAGCGAGCAAGAAATGGAAACCAGAGTACAAAAATAAAGAAAATAAATTATATAAAATAAATTTAAAAAAGGTTGTAAATGTTTTAAATGTAATAAAGAAGGATATTATGCTGACGAATGTCCAACAAATGTAAAAAATATAATCTTAACTGATATAGAAGAAAATGCTATAAATGTTGGTACTACCGAAGATATAACAAGTGAAGATAATTCCTCAATTTATGAAATTGAGTCAATTTATTCCAAAATATCAAATGATTCTGAAGAAAATAATTCAGAAGATGAGATAATTAGCTCATCGTACAATAATTTTAAGATTAATATGATAACAATTAATCAAACACAAAATCGAATAAAAATCATACCATTAACCAATTACGCAATTATCCCAAAAAGGAAAGAATAAACTCTCTGGGATATACATTATATGCAGGGAGAAGTATTAATCTAGAATGATATCGAACGACAGGTTTTTTTTTGGATTTAATAAAAAAATTCCATTAGGATACTATGGATTAATTTATAATATTCATAAGTATGCAAGAGAAAATATTTTCATAACAAATAGACAAATAGAACCACTATCAAGAACTAATATTTCTATTTTCCTGAAAAGTACTAGTTTAGAAGATAGAGATTACATGATTGGACAATGAGATCCAATTGGATTGCTTGTAATACATGAGTATGAAGATCTTCCAATAATAAAAGAAGAATGTTATGACCAAGAAACATGTACTCTATTAGGTACTTCTTCATCTCAAACTTCAAGAAATAAAGAAACATATCATGAATACCATTATATAAACACATTTACATCTGAAGAAATTTCAAATCCTAATATACAAGATAGTACCGTCGATCAATTTGTTATCACAGATAAAGATCTAGAAAAATTAAAAGAAGCAATTCCTCATTCGGATAAAAGAGAAATCTACAAACCTATATCTTTTAAATCAAGATTTCTTAATCAACATACATACATATCTGAACTTATGCAAGGAAATGTAGAATTAATAAGGGAATAATATTTCACTTCAATAAGTCTTTTAAATAAAGAAAAAATAAAAAAATTAGAACTAAAATATCCAAGAATGAAATATCTACATATAGGCTTAATACAACTAAAAATAACCGGTCTTTTTAGATCTGGTATTGATATTCCGATAATGATTGTTTGTATGGATGAAAGAATTACAAATAATCCTTTTAAATATTATTATTGAAAGAGCAAAATCTAACCTAGCAAATAGATCATTTGGGGTAAACATACATCTTGATTTTTGTATTAGTCTTGAAAATCAAAATATAGATAAAGCTTGTACGTTATCAATTAATCTACAAAATATAGAACTCTTACCAGGTTCCAAATTCTTAGGGATACAATGGAACTGTATGCCTTTAAATGACACATCCACTTTTAAATCAATGACACCTAAATAGTTTAGTAAATTGTTTGATGTTGGATTAGGATAAACAATCCAATCAAAATTAGTTGACATAAGACATTTAAAGTTCGACAATGAAATACAAATTTTTGAGAAATCTTTCAAACCAAATGTACATATGCCTATAGAATATTTTACAGTGTCGGGAAACACTATTTCCACAATTACAAAAAATAAAGAAGAAACCTCCTCTTCGAAATATTACAAAGAACACAGTCAATTCATGAGTTAGCAGATGTAGAACTGACACCCGACATTTTAAAAGGAATTAACCATAGAATGAGTTCTCGACATGAATCCCCAATTTAAAATTAGAACACTGGAAATCCTGGAAAAACAAAACGAACAGGATTCATATCGAATGGTTGTAAAGATACCATTATCTAACATAAAACGTCATGATTAGATCCATAGTTGTAAAAAGAAAAGCAGAACTACACACACACACACACACACACACACACATACATATATATATATTTCATTGACAATATGTATTCCTGAATATCAGGAATTCACGATACATGCTTTGCTAGATTCAGGTGTTAAAGTCAGCTTATTACAAGAAGTTTTTATACCAAAACAATTCCATACACCTTTGGATAAAAAAAAGTGCTAAATGAATTTATGGGAAGACAAGTCCCTGTGAACTACAAAGTAAAAGGATTATTAGTTCAAATACCTAATATTGCATAACAACAACAAAGCATATAATTTTGATTTTTCTTTATTACCACGAGAATTTGACAATGATTGTATTTTAGGAATGGATAACCTTCGTCATCTACCACCTTTTAATAAACACTTTTTTGAACTTGATGATACTTTAGTTCTAAGAATTCCACTACCTATTACAGTTGCGTCCTACTATTATTCGAGGGTAAAAAATAGTGAAAAGACTACTACCTTAATTAATAGGGTTTGTACCCAATGTCTAGCAAATTACAACAACAAAATTGCATCTATAATACACCGACTACAAATTAATTTGAAATTTTAATACATAATATGTTAGAACCACTCTATTTTGATAATCCATTAAAGTTATTTGACAAACCACCAAGATATTATAAAATTGAATTAGTGGAACAATATAAAGGTTCCAAGGTAAGAGTTAATAGTATTAGGTTACACCACCTGATAAAGAGGAGTTTTCAAAACAAATAAATGAAACAAATAGATCTTAAACTATTCCAAAAGAGTTTTAGTCCTCATTCTTCTCCAGCATTCTTTGTAAGGAAGCTTGTTGATTTTAAAAGAGGAAAGGCTAGAATGGTAATAAATTATAGAATTAAATAGTTACACAAAATTCGATGGGTATTTTATTCCATCTTGTTATGCTTTTTGAACTACAAAATTCTCCTCAAATATTCCAAAAATGGATGAACTCTATGGTGGACACCATTAATTGTAGTATACATTGATGATATATTAGTATTTTCAAATACAATAGAAGAACATAAACAACATCTCTTAAATATAATAAAACTATCATTCAAAAATGGTGTAATTCTAAGCCCTAAAAATTGAATTATTTAAAACAGAAATTGATTTTCTTCGAAAAAAATATTAGGAGTGAACAAATAGAGTTACAACAACATATTTATGCAAAAATAAAAGATTTTCCAAAAAATTTTGCGATACTAAAAGAACTTTAAAGTTTTTTGGGATTACAAAATTATGGAAGAAATTTATACCAAATTTATCTTCCAAAGTTAAATACTTACAAAAGAAACTTGCTGAAGAGTAAGCAAAATACAAACAAACAAGTGGTGAACAACCAAGAAGATGGAACACTGACAAAATTCCAAATCCATTACAAAAACAAGAAGCAGATGAAATTAAAAAAAATTATAGATATGGTGAAAGACCAGAAAATTCTTTATTTTCCTTCTAATGATGAATTAGTTACCTTAGAGATAGACGCTTCAGATAATTTTTGGGTAGGAGTATTATTGCAAAACAAAAGGAAATAATATTATGCGTTTGGAAAGTTTGATAAGACCCAGATTAAAAATAAGCTACATGTGATAAAGAATTACTTGCTATCAAGTTAACAACTAAAAGCTTAAAATTTTATCTATTAAATAAACATTTTGTTATTTGAAACAGATAATAAATCTGTTGCCCATTTCTTAAAAAAGGGCAATAAATAATTCAGAAGAAAATCTTAGAAGAATTAGAATAGAAATGTATTTAGAAATATATAATTCTGATGTTAAATATATTCCTAGCAATACTAATTTTGCAGCCGATTATCTTCTAGGGCTTAATCTATGGACAAAATTAATATTATCACAGAAGTAATGAAAAAACAACAAGCTTTTCAACAAGTTACATCGCCAAAAAGGCAAAAAGAGTCTGCATAGATAGTTCAACATCAGATAAAATGCAAGTCTCCATCAAAACATTTACACCGGCAAAAGGAAAGGAAATTATCCAACAGACAACTCCAACCGTCCAAAAGCAAATGAATAAATAGGTTCAAAGTAAAGAAATGGATTTTACTCCTATGGGAGTACAACAAAAATCATACGCTAAAGCAATTTGAAAGGATTGGTACAATATGCACATGAAAGGGGGAGACCTAGAATTATATGATTAGTTCAACGGCTGTTTTAAGGCTGTTCAATTAGGAGATCAAATGGCAACAAATTTTTGGCATTCTCAACCTAAGAAATCATTTTGGGACATAAATAATATGGAGCGTTAGAGATAAAACTATTCATGACATAAAAAAATCAGGCATTCAATCTTTTACAATTTTGCAATACATGAAGAAGTATAGCGCTTGATGCAAAAGAAACAGAATTATTCAACGACACATTTGTTGAAGAAAAGGAATTGAAAAAATAATGTCTTGAATAGAGAAAAATGACCTTTTAAGTTTAAGAATTCAAGATTTTCTTGAATTACTTAATTGTGCCTGGGTGAAATAAAAAGACATAAAATGAATGCTGGAAAAGTTCAAAAATGACCTCTTCATACCAACAACAAATTATTGGTGAAAGCCAGGTTCTTTTGTTTTTCAAACAACTTGAAGATACAGAAATTACTAAGCTCATTAAAAAGAAGCATCTACTTAAGAACAAAAACGAAAGACCAATGATTTTAGCATATTTTAATAATATTCCTAAATATAAAGAACATATCCAAAAGAGTTTGGTTCATGAACTGAATGTAAATTCAAATTGTCCAGAAGACTTCTCAGAATACATCCTCGAAATCTACAAGAAAAAAGTTCTTGAACATGCAAATAAATTTCAAGATATATTTTTATTTAGAATTTAGAGCATTTGGGAAGAAAGAAAACATATCCGTTTTTATCCATCAGTCCAAATTTGAAAACTTCACAAGGTCAACGAATCGCCTCAACACGAATTCGAAATATTTAATAAAATGAAGTTCTCAGAAGAAAAAAGACATTAGGCTGGTGATGAATTCTTTACTGAAGCAATTAATATTGGAATTTCTTGTTCAATTCATGAAGACAAGACAATCAAGTTATATGACTTTCTTTCTCAATATGAAAGTTATACCAGCAAGATGACAATGGTCAAAAGTTTTTTGGCATCTCTTAAACTTGGACCGGTCTGAACTTAGTGACAAGAATAACATTCATTTTAGGAGGACAAAGGAAAGAGTACTTCCAATGCCATATGGGTGAAAACGACATTGCAAACCTCTAAAATCATTTATAAAACCTTTCCCCATTTAAACTCCTTTGATAAATCTTCTTTAAGAAAAATCCTTTACAAAATATCTTTTGCAACTAATCCTTTTAAATCACTTTAAATAAACCTTTTTGCTTAGTAAAACCCATTTTTATAAACAAGCTATTATTTATAAATACCTTTATAAAATAGTAATATAATCTGAAAATCATTTATAAACTTTAAATCCAAATTGATTAGAGAATTGAAATTAATTCAAAATCATACTTAATAAATTCAAAAGGAGCTTAGCAATCTCAACGGTAGTAATTTAAGTTTCCATTTAACATTAGTTTCACTTTCAAGTCACTTAACAATTTATTTTCATAAGAGAACATATATGTAAATGCTATTCATATCCAAATCATAGAATAACATATTGATACAACTCAGCTAGCAAATACATATCCAAATAACATAACAATAGGATGGTGATTTGTCCTTCTAAATAGATGTCTAAACAATTCCATCAATTTATAGCAGAACAGGGATTATTCTACTTAACACATATCCAAAAATCAAACAATCAATTTATAGTAGAACAGAGATTTATTCTGTTACCAAATGTCCACACAATCAAACAATCAATATATAGTAGAAAGAGGTTTTATTCTGCTACTAGTTGTCCACTTAAACACAAAAAATCACAAAATAACTCATTCACAATCATTTGTCTGTTTAGTAGTACCAACATTTGAATTCCTTGAGTTCAAAACCATCTTTGAAAAAGAAGTAGCTATAAAACAATTTGATTCTTGAAAAAAAAGAAATTAAAACTTAAATCTCTTTTTCAAAATAATTATTTACGAGTCAAACCCATATTTAAATCGTAATCAATCTTAATTAAGTCTTAACTTAATTCGATTATAAATTAAGAAATAATTAAACATTTAGTAACTAATTAAACAATAATTAACTATTATATAGATAATTTAACCCTAATTATTCCTTTATTTATTATTAAATAATAATTTACACCATCATTGATGATTATATATTGATTAGTCATATTTAATTAATAGAATAACCTTTAATTGAAACTTAATTAATAAATTAAACCTTAAATAGATAATTTATTTTTTAAATTAAAGCCTAATTAATAATTAAAAGTAATTAAACAATTGATTTTTTCTATAAATAATAAACCTTATACTTAACTAATAATTAATTAAAAATAAAACATATACTTAAATTATATTTAATTAAAAATTAATCTTAATTAGTTAATAATTAAAATTAATCTTATCTTTAAAGGATGATTAATTAATAATTAATCTATACTTAATTTTAATTAATAAAGCCTGTTTATTCTTAATTTATCATTAAAACTTAATTAATAAAAGTTTAGTCATTAAAAACTTGATTAACTTCATAAAACATCATTGTTAAGTTTATAAAACATTTTCAAAACACTTTAAGTTAATAAAACCGAATTTTGCAAAAGTCGGATTTTTAAGCAAAACTACATCCATCGCGACCATTGTTTTTTTTGAGCGAAACGGATGTGTAGCGCGGGGCTACACAGCCGGTTATATAAAAATATTATAATAAGTCAAAAGCACGATCAACAAGCCTGATCGCTGGCCAAAAAGATAGGTAGCAGCATATCGTATAGACAACCATACAACATCAATCTGAGTAGTGAAATACAAAGAACACAGCACACATGGAAGCATAAGGAAAAGTCTAAAACAACATGAAAATAGGAACTAAAAGAACTATGAATGACTTCCATGATGCCCACGAGTAGGAGCCGCAGATGTGCTACCAGCCGATTCAGTTGGCGAAGAGCTGGAGCGAGGAAGCCGTAGCCTAAAAGGAGCTGAGAAACTGTACCCTGTAAGAGAAGTATAAAAGTAAATGATACGCCTACAAGTTCCTTCGAAGTGGGATTTGGGTTTATTGAAAACATGCGCGTTGCGCTCGATCCAAACACACCAACTGAAGATAATCATTAGCGGATCGGCAAGTATGTTTGGAGGGTTGAACTGCCAGTAATCGAAAAAGGAGGCGAAAGCAGGGACAAAGCCCAGAAGATGGGCTGAAGTAGCGGTCCAGACCCTAAAAGAGAAATCACATTCAAAGAAAAGGTGTTGAATACTCTCGATATCAGAAGCACAGAAGACACAACGGGGATCCAATGTGATGTTGAGACGAAAGAGCCTGTCTCGCGTGTTGACCCTACCATGGATGAGACACCACTGGAAAAATAGCATACGGGGTTGGAGCTTGCACTTCCAAAGTCTGGAGAAGTTGAAAAGACGACCCGGGTTAATTAGGTGAGCATAGCATGAGGCGACGGTAAAGCCAGAAGTGGGGTTAGGAGCCCAAATAAACTTGTCAGGTGAGAGAGAGAAGTGTGTGGTTTGGAGGATGGAAACCGCCTGGTGGTATTCAGCTAAGGTGGAGAGGTCGAAATAGGAGGATGGGAGGAGATGGGCGGGCCCTAGGCCGGATAGGGCTGAAAAGGAAGCGAGACTGGTGTCGGAAAGGGAGAAGAGGCTAGGGAGGGTGGAGGAGAGGGGGAGTTGACCGTGCCAAATCGCGACCATTGTTATGGATACTCGTCATCCCAACTTGTTTTTACCTTTCCTTTGAAACTTCACCTTAAAGTTTACCTTTTTTTCCTTTTTCCAAACATAATAAAAACAAAGTTTGAGAACATAGGTTTTTGATTTCAAATTATTTACTATAGTTTCCATAAGAAATTCCATATCACTTTTACAGACAAAATTCTATCTAGCATACACTATATAAACATTTTTATAACACATGCCATTTTTACAACTACCACATAAACAAGATCACAACTTTAAAACCAAACAAATCACTTTAATCCATCGATTCAAGTCTAATGTCTAAACACAAACTATCACATACATATACATCGAAACCATAACATGATCCAAACATTAACATCATATATAAATACCATCATATAAGCAAAAACATCTTTCTAAAAACTACAAGTTTGCCCATCAAAAATCTTTGAATACTTGAAATGCTTTAGAACTTGTAAAGCTTGGAAAACCACACAAAAGTCGCTTGAAAATGGGTCATCTTCCCCTCGATGTTTAGCCATGTTACTCTCGGAATTTGGACAAGTGGTAAAACCATTGGAATTCTATGTGGTTTAATAAAAAAAAATATTTACTTGGAGTAATATAAATGAAGTGATGATCGAATTAAGTGGGAGAAAAAATGGAGAACTTGGAGATGAAGGCAAGTGATTTAAAACTAAGTTTTGAAAAGTTTTAAAGTAAGAATTTGATTTTGAAAACTAAGGATTTTTAAATTACAGGCCATAAAACACTTTGAAAGGCTTAGCAAAGAGGAATAAATCTATAAAAATATTGAAGAATGAAAATGAATGAATAAGAAAATATGGAATACGGTTTTATATAAAATGGAATATGCAAAATTACCAAACTATCCTTGTCCTATACCCTCCACTGTCCTCTTGCCACCTCACCTAGCCTTCCTCCCCTCCATGAAAAAAGGCCACCTTCTTGTCACCTCCCTTATTTCCAAACGAAAACATGTTTCAAACATGTTATGGTGCTTGTTTATACCTATGTTTACCAACGAGGTGGCATATACAATTTTTTTCTTAAGTATATATACACGTATATATACTTTAGCTAATACATAGAATACATACATATATACATACTTATAAATTTACAAATGTGTATACATAAATTAAAGAGTCCACAACGTTTTCGTTAATGTTTAGCTGATGAAAGATCAAAAATCTAGAAAAAAAGTTCCGGTCATGTTTTCTGTTTTCCACCGAAGTATATATTTTTGTAAACTAATTATGAAAATGACTTCACCATCATTAATTATTATTTAAAAGAGTTATTTTAAGTGTAAAACCTATTATTATAATATTTAAAATTAATTAAATATTTTCAAATCAAAGCAATGAAATTCTGGGTCATTACAGTCTAGCTCTACTAGAGATGACATTACCTTGGTGATGGTATGTGATCGATTATCGGCTGTAGTGATGGTCGCAAAAGTTATCATATATCCAAAGGCATCTTGGTGGTGGTGAAGGACCTAGTGATGGTCGTTGTGATTGCTTTGATTCCTATGTATGCTATGATTGTTGTATTTGATATGATTGTTGTGTCATTGGATGGATGTCATTGACGTAGATACTGGTAAGTTAGGTACCTTGACACCTTATGCTATATTTAGTACAGTATACCCTTATGATGATAGCATAACATATATTGTGTTATGTTCTAACTCGTTGAGTGCAGGGACATGACATGTATGATTTCTTATATTTAATGTTACTATTTATTATATCGGCTTTTATAGTATTTGGAGATTATATATCACTCATACCAGACTATTGTCCAACTCAAAATTTTATGTTTTGCTTCTTATTATCTTAGGTAATCTTAAATGAGTAGACTAGGTAGTAGGTACAGAGGACGAACAGAAGGCTATGTTTTTCATATATCTATTTTTGGAGCTTATCTTCTATATTTTCATAGTGGAGCATTGTAGGGAGTTATTGGTGCTATGCTATTTGTTACACCCATATTTTCCATAATAGTGTCAAAGGAGGCTCGATACAAATACCAGGCCGAAAGAACTACCCTCACAATTTGAGTTAGAGGAAAAAGTAGAAACTGAAATCCAGATGGTACTGCACCAAGAGAATGTGAAGCCGCGACAGGACATAGAAACTGCATCCATTAATTAAAAGCGGCATTGGCAATATAGCTTGAAATGGCTATAAGCACATCCCCTTATGCGATTATATGGCAACAGGGATGTGCCATGCTTGTAAATTAACATGTGAAAATAACAGGTCTAGGTCACAATTCTATGTCAAAAGGCCATGGGGACACGCTGCTATTTAATATAGAAATAACAAAATGGTGGTACAATCCTAAAACAACATTAGATTAATATGAAAAAACGCGCCACTATACGGAGATGACAGACACAAAGACCCAAGGGGAGAGGCAATGTGATATGACTGTGCCACAACCAAAGGGGTCCTAACTTTATCCCCCAATAGCATCAAGCCCGGTTCAAAGGGCAAAGATAATGGCTCAACTTCTCCAATGCCAAGAGCAGCTCAGAACAAGTTCATGCAAAGTAATCACCCTCTAAAATAGCATCATAATCTCTTCTACGAGGCAATGCAATTCCAAGTATCCATGACGTAGTACTACGTAAACGTAACAAATTAGATTGTGCATTGCAGCTTTAAAAGCATCGATGCAACATAAGGACTATATGGCACCACTACCCAAGTAAGAACAAAGGCATGACTCTAAAAAAAGAACAGTTCATGAGCTAATTGCCTTTTGGAATCAGAAACACATAACCCATTCAAATTTGAGTTTCTCGGCTCGACTTCAAGTGTTCCTGCTTCAATTTCAAACTTTTCGCCAACATTCAAAATCCAACCACTCAAGTCACAGTTTCCCTCCGAAAGCAGTATCAACAATCTGTGCATGTTGAGTACACAAGATGGATGCTTAACACATGGTGCAATTCAACGGCAAAAATAAAAGGAGCAAAAGCATGACGTTGGCGATCTGCATAAATCACTGCATAATATAGTAATTGAGACATTATAGCAAGGGGGAGGATCATTTTCTTTTACCACTTGCTAGGCACACAAAAAGAGAAAAACTTGTATTCTCTACCATTATTGTTTGTACTAAGAATCTAAAGAGAAGAAAGTGATATTTTTCACATGGACATAGGATTCCTTAACATCCGAACCACTTTAATTCTTTGTATCATTTTTATTATTTCTCGTACTTGATTTTGCAGCCTTTTTTGTTTATTATTTCCTATACTTAATCTAATTCCTTGTACCTAGAATAAATCTTATTACCATAATTAAGTGTCAAAATATTATTGTCGTTCCTTTTTAAGGTAAGATTAATACCGCTTAATTTTGTTGATTCCTAATCATGGAGGCATCCAGTGCTGTGATTCATTCATTAAAATATCGAGGTGTTGTCGAGATGAAAATCTCACTAACACTATTATTGTTAGAGATAGATGTCTAGAGTTACTATTTAATGTATAAATTATATTTATTATGTATAAATGTGATGAATCTACTGCATTTGGTTCTGTTTGGTTCATATAGTTATATTTCTGTCTCTCCTATTTACATTTATGTTAATTATTATTTTTTACCCATTGCACTATGAGATATACAACAGGTTTTTCTTTGAGTTTTACGTTAATTAACCCTTAATTATCACTCTACATCGACTGGATATCACCGCAATGCATTATATGTGGTATTTTTGTATCAAAGATTTAGGGTGGTAATCACATGATTGGAAACAATGTTACAGTCGACTAAAAATGTTAACTAGTGTCAGGCATCCAGTCAATTGGAAATAGTTTCGATCGACTAGTACCAGTCGATTGGTGATGTTTCCAAGTCAATTGGAAGCATAGCAAAGTCCAAGTTGAGCCTAGACCTAGTGCAGGCAAAGTAGGTTGGTTTTAGGGACATTTCCCACTCGTTGATGTTTTGGAGTTCATATAGCATGAAAGTGTTTTATAATGTGATACTCAATATGGATGTGTGATTGTATCACAAATAGATTACTCTTATTGTTATTCTTAGTGCCACATGTTGCACATTTCAGTATGTGAACCGTCAAGAGAATATATATATATATATATATATATATATATATATTAGTAAGATTTATGTTGTTTGGTAGATGTACCTACGGAAGAATCGATTTGTTTTTCGATCCTTGTATGCTACCAGTTGAATAATAGGGTGCGTAGGACACCTTAGTTTGATTGTATAAGCAGTTTACCCCCGAGATTATATAGTCGATGTATTGATACGCGGTTTACTATCGAGATTGTATTTTTTTATGCATTAGTAGGTTTACCATCGTGATTGTATACGCAACGCATTAAATTGCATAGGTGGTTTACCTTCAAGACCGTATACTCGATCATAAATTGTTAGTTTTACCTAGTTTCGAGACGTCTAACCTTCAGGTAGGATCCGTGTAGGCTGTTATTAGGTTGTAGGTCTATTATAGGTTATCATTCTATATCGTATAAGTTGGCTAACTTCTTTGGTGCAGGTGTACAAGTTTAGGTAAACACAACTGGGTTGTGTAGATTATAAATGTTAATTTAATTCCTATTAGCACCATAACATTAGTGATATTTCTTAATTACTAGACTATGACTGATCCCTTCTCTCTTTCCCTCTTTATACCAACTTTACAAGTTGACAAGATATATTGTGTTGGGACAAGAGTAAGATAGAAGGGTAACCATATGGGCTAGAATTGTTATATTTATAGTCATTCTATCAACATCTTATTGTACTAGTCAAACAAATACTTATTTATCTTTCTAGTTGTTTATCAGGGCTTTCCTTATCTTGTCACCATTTATTTAAGTAGAGATATTAGTTAATTTAATTATTTATATTTTATTCCTTTCGATGTTAGATTTAAAAATGTAGATTGTGTAAAATTTATGTTTATATCTATCCCATACAAACCACCTTAACCTAATGAACTGTCCTTTTTGGCACAACGTAGGTATGGATGTTGCTTTTAGTAATTGAATTGATGTGTCTGGAAGTATGGGTTGTTATAGCTACCCTTAACCCTAAAAGATATTAAATTTGGTGAAGAATTGCTTTTGTAATTTTAGATCCCATTTTAGATTAACTATTTGGTAATTTGTTTGGGAAGAGGTAGAGAATAAAGAATAACTATATATACTCTTCTTGTGTATGGAATTAGATTATACCCCAACTTTATGCTAATGGGCCTTAAGACCCTGACTCACTACAAACCATTCAATTGCTAATTCAACTATAATCTTTAATCATTTTGTCATATTTATATGTTCGTATAATGAAATTTTGGAAAACAATTTTAATCTTTGCAATGGTACATGTTTCATTTCTTAATTTATTTGTTTGTAAAAATTCTAGTATAACATTTTTTAAGCAAATTATTAAATTGTCCTTCATTAAATATTTAATAAGATATTCAAATTTATAAGATATTACACCTGCCTAGTTGACATGGGCATAGTCATCTCGGAGAAAGAATTACTTATGAAGTCCAAACCCCAAGTGAAATAGGAAATATTTTAGAGGAGCAATTATTAGCTAGGGAATTATATTTTGTAACCATGAATCCTAGTACAAAAATTGCTTTCGCTTATACTTATGTGTCTCCTACTAGATGGAAAAATGATAAACTAGCAAATGATAAGCTGGATAAGGAAACTGCACTAGTAGATCAAAACCCCACCGATATTGAAACAAGCTGACGTATGACACAATGAGACCATCTTCACATGATAAGAATAAATGAGTATGATACGATACATGCGTAATAACTTAGCGACTCTACACAAAATTCAAATAGTACATCTTCTTTGGACCTCATAGAATATTAAGTGGATTCGAGGTTGGATATGAATTGACTTATCAATAATTTTCCTTACACTCAACATAGATCCAAATGCATATCCAGTACGTCTAGAGAGATGGTCTCTTGATTAGGAGAGCTAAAATGCTTTACATAATGAGGAGAATAAGTTTAAAGATAACAGTTTCATTTGTGAGGTTTAGTACCCCTAGTGGTATCAACTCCATTTTTTGTAAAAAAACAAATGGGAAATGGAGAACTTTTATAGACTTCATCGACCTCAACAAATCATACCCAAAGGATAATTTCCCCTTCCCATAATAGACCAGCTTGTTAATGCAGCCAGCAGTCATGAACTGCTAACATTTATGGATGCATATTCAAGGCACAACCAAATTGCCATGTTTGAACATGATTAAGAACATACGAGCTTCATCATAAATAAAGAGTTATACTTATATCCGGATTAAAGAGCATAAGGCTACTTATCAAATGTTGGTGAATAAAATGTTTTTCGAACAATCTAGGAGGAACGTAGATGTACATATGGATGAAATGCTAGAGAAGTCCAAGAAGGCACCTAGTATTGTTCTAGACTTAGAGGAAACCTTTGTAACCCTTAGAAAGTTCAACATGAAGCTGAACCCACTCAAGTGTACTTTTTCCATATACTATGGAAAGTTTCTGGGGTATATAGATAAGCTTAGGAGGGATTGAAGCTAACCCATAAAAGATAGAAGGAATCAATAAAATGAAAATTCTTGAGAAGTCCAAAGATGTGATGAGTCTGAATGGGAAAGTCTAAGTAGGTTCTTAGAGCCAAAGACAAGTGCATGCCGTTCTTCATCAAATGAAGAAGGGAAAAAACTTCGAGTGGACAGAGACATGCAAAGCTTGGCTCTAATCATTGAAGGATCACCTAGCCACTGCACCCAATCTCTGTAAACTAGTCATAGTGAGGATTTATTTGTGTACTTAGCTCTAAATGATCAAGCTATTAGTGCAACAATAGCCAAGGAAGATGATGGAGTGCAACACCCAATATACTACACCAATAAGTGCCTATGTGGTGCAAAACTAAGTTATACATTAATAGAGATGATGGCTTACAATCTTCTACTAATGTGTAGTACACTGTAACCTTATTTACTAGCTTATTCCATCAAGGTGCTAAATGATCAACCTCTGAAGTAGATACTGCACAAATCAGAAACATCTGGCGGTTATCAGAGTGGGCAATTGGATTTGACCAGTACGTATTGTCCTAGGAATGCAATCAAAGGGACCACCTTAGTCGATTTCATAGTTATGCATACACAAAAAATTGACCAAAAATAGAGGAACTAAAAGAAAAATCTTAGCAATAGAAATTGTATATGGATGGTGCTTAAAATGAATAAGCCGCATGAATTAGGTATGCGCTATTCATGCTAAATAAGCAAAATATGTATGGTGCAATTCAACTAGAGTTCAAAGCCATGAATTATAAAGCTGAACACAAAGCTCTCATAGGAGGATTGAAAATGGTGTAGGTAATAAAGGAAATGCATATTAAAATTTATAGTGATTCCCAATCAGTCATAAAGCAAGTGCAGAGAAGCCACCAAGATAAGGAGCCAACTCTTGCTAAATACATGGAGTTATCCAAATAGTCACCCAGCCAATTTTAATAGTTTTTCATTATGAAAATCCTATATAAAGAAACTCATCTATGGATTCCTTAGCAAAATTAGCTAATGCTAAAACTACGTAGGAAATGAAAGCGGTACCAGTAGGGCTCATTGCTCAACCTGTGATCAGTTTAAAAAAACAGATTTAGTTATGACAAGCTATAGGTCAAAGGGATCAGGATGAAAATGAGACAACCATCACATAGAAAACCCACCAATATTGCCTATGTTGGAAGATACAACAGAAACTTGGATAATGCTGGTAATGCAAGTCTTATTAAGTGGTACGTTGCCATCAGACAAGAATGTAGCATGTAAAATAAGATATCAAGCTCCATATTTTACCTTCTTTGATGGGGTACTATATGTTCAACCCCATATCTTGGATGTGTCAACAAAAAAGAATTCATAAGCATATTAAGTGAAGTTCATGAGCGATAATGAGAAGATCACTTAAGAAGACATAAATTGGCAAAGAAAGTGTACATCAATGCTATTATTAGCTAATAGTACATCAAAGTGTACAACACTTTTGTCTACATATGTGATCGATGCTATAAATATGCTAGTATCCTAAGATTGTCATTGCATGAAATCATCCCAGTGTCTGGTCATTTGACACATAGGGAATGACTTGATTGGATCGCTCTTGATGTTTAAAAGAGAGCAAGTTATGGTCGAAACACTATCTAATGGCGCATACCAGTTGACCAGTGGAAACTTAGTGCCGTAAACATGTAATACTGAGCATCTTAGGTCATACTATATTTAAACAATTATAAAATAGATTTTTCTGTATTACTGTAAAAATATATGATGATGAAATGAATATAGCGATATTAGATGACCCGAACAAGTATAAAGATCTCATGTGTTTCTATTCTATATTTGTGAAGGAACCATACTATATTATAGAAGATTATGAAAATATAGCTTGGATTTTCAACTAAAATGGTTTGCATATAGGGATATTAGGTAGTATGAACTAGTGTAAAATATAAAGGCAAAATCATAGGATTGGAAATACATTACTTGGATTTTCAGCTGAAAATAGTCAAATTATATTTCTCAAAATGAAATAGACCCATGTCAATGTGCACATTTAAAGGAAAAAGTCAGTTTTCCAAAAACGGCGCCTAGTAACCGAAGTGTCTAGGATGAAGGCTGAGAAATGCATTGCAAACAATAGACTAAACTTATCACAACTAAGTACTATGCCTTAGACATTAGAATTCACAAACAGAGAGGAAATAGATCCCTCTACTTTCCAAAAGCCAATAGTGTTCAAGCCTAACCCTGTGTTGTTTATGTGCTAGGATATGGCAGGTGATGCAACTACTTTCACCCTAAATTGGTGTACACAATGGAACATAGGTACCCCATGTCGAGTCCCAAGTGCGATTGATCTACCCTCCACAGGAACCACTACTACACTAGGTAAAAAAATGCTACAACGAAGATGAAGTAACATGCGAAGTGCTACGATAGAGAAAAATAACAAGATGATATGTGTTATGAAGAAGAAAACTTCACAAAGCATAAAATGCTAAAAGAAAATTTTACCGTTACATTCTTACAAGTCAAACCTCCATGGTATATGCAATCAATCTCAATCAAAAAGTTCTATAAATCACTCAAAGTTCAATAAATCATGTAATGAGTAATCAAAATCGAAGCTTAGCTCTGCACTCGATTAACCTTTTCCCTAGTGGAGGAATTGCAGAAAAGAGTCGGGAGCATTTAAAACCCTAATTCTAACCCAAGGATAATTTCACGGGGTGCACTGCACAAAGGCGCCTCAATAACATATCTGGATTGATCCAAGATCTCTTTAATAACTACACGAAATTGGTGGGGCTTACGAACATGCATTGATCGGGGGTCAAAAACGGCCAGTCTAATGTTCACCAACCTTTGGCATAAAATAAAAGTTTGGATATTTGTTCAAGAATGAAATATTGAGGTTAGGTAGGAAAAATGTAAGACATTGAGAGGTTAAGGGTATGTCGATGGGGAATTTTTTTAATATATTGGAAATCTAACACTGTAATTAATCTTTTCCAAAATAAAAGGTGTTTAATTTCTTATATATGCTTGTTATATTTTGATATAAATTAGTGAGTATTTAATTAAAGGTACATTTATAAAAAATACTTAAATAAAACATTATGTAATTAAAATTGCAAACAGTTGCAATTGTCAGTAATTAATCACAAAACAAATAATATTTTATCTTAAATATTCTGAATCAAGATGTTTCGAGGAAGGACACTATTACATCAATTAAGACCAGAATACATAATGATATCGAAATTTTAGATAGTGCATTAGTCATTCTTGTTGAGGACACCAAGGGGTTATGTACTCATTTTTATTGGATAAATATGGAATGAATCATCTGAGTATTTCACGTTGGTTAATAATAACTAGGTCAAACAGGAAACATCATAGTGACGATGTTACACGATTCTTTCGAATTGAGGATGTTATTGAATTTAATGTGGATACTCCAATTTAATTATGGTTAAAACATGGTGTAACAACCATCAAGTTACTACAATTGGTTTTTAGTTGAAGTACTGGAAGTGAACCATTACTTAATAGAGAATTTATCTCCTTAGTTGTATGAGGTTAGTATCACGGTCAACTATAGTCAACTCAAAGGTAAAAAATCTGGTCAAAATAATATGGTTAATAGTAAATGTTATTATTGTATTTAGGACACTGTTTATGACTAACCAATTTGAATATAAATAATATTAGAAATTTTACCAAAACCAAATTCCAAGCATCCTAAGTGATATACTGTTGACGAAGAGGATGTATGAAATAGTCATTACTAAAAGGTACCACTTAAATTATAAGATTGGATTTTATCAATGAGATCTATAGGCAATGAATTAAGTCAAACTTCCATGCCACTAAATAAGGTGATGCATGAACATTAATATTTGATTTGTTCAAACATTAATCATGGGCTAAATGCACGTTGCGAGTTGTACAACCGAATCTATTCGGTCTTCGAAACACCTTTCGATGTCATTGATTTATAGTAGTTATAAGTTAATTAAGTTATTGATAATTGAGAAATGTTAATTAATATTTCTTTTATGGGGTGTATTTGGTAAAAATAGTAGCCTTTGGAAGTATTTAGGGTGCTGTTAGTAATTAGTTGGGTGCATGTATATAAAACTTATATATGTACGCATCAATATACGATATCAATATATATTAAAAATGGATTTAAATTATATGAATTACTATTTTTTTGGGTATTTGACCCATCTTGGACTCGTTAATGGGCTACCAAATAAGGGACAAAAAGGGAGATTTTGATTTGGATTAGTAGGAAAGAAATGTGTTGTAACGACCCAGATTTTTACGTGTGTTAACTGGGTAATTAATTGGGTTAAATCATTGAAATATTAATTTTGATTAGTTGAATAAATAAATTTCTGAGAGTTAGAAATACTGGAATCTATAGATTAATTCAAAAACTATAATAAATATTGACTTATAAATCTCTGGATAGGATAAATCCTATAGAAAATATATAATATATACTTCACTATTTAAATTCAAGATAAAATATCCATAAATATATATAAATATATAGACAAGTTTTATGATATGTAAATATACATATGATAATTAAGAATATACAAACTGATGATATGATAAAGTATAAAAAGTATATATAAATGTATATATGTCATATGAAGCAAAATATAGGAAAGTTGTATAAATTTGAATACATACATACATACATACATACATACATACATACATATATATATATATATACATATATATATAATATCAAAATATACCTAAGCAATGTACATGAGAACTTATGTATATGATGACAATGATAAGTATATATGTATATGTATGGGGGTATAGGGCAAACAAGACAAAACCATATTTGTATAGATAAGTATGTGTATGAAAGAATATATATATGTAAACAAAAGAGGGAACACGCACTAAATGCACATCTCATTAAGCACATAAAATGTCACATCCCATTTCAATAAATCACATCTTTTTTCAAAAAATCAAACCAGGCCAAAAGCAAATTGCTGACCAAAGGAATTAAATAAAATAGAATTAGAAATAAAAGCGAAAAAAAGAATTTACTGTGTATAGAGCTGCAACCTATAATTTCTATATATATACCTCCTCACTGTCTTTATTTTCATTCATTCGAACTAAGTGAAACAATCATAACCATTACTTCCATTTCACAACTCAAAACAGACCGAAACAACTCAATATGAAGATCATCAACAAACAAGTTAGCAGTTTTTTTTAAAAGCATTAGTTCCGTTCAAAGAAGATCCACAGCGAGTAAACTTTCTTTCTAAATATAATCTTCCTTTTAATATGATTATGCTTAAAGATTAAATAGAAGTAACAGTTGATTATGTATTTGCATAAGAATAACAATGTGCATATATACCTGTATATGGATGGATATGAATGCCTATACACATGTATGCCTCTGTTCTTCTTATTTCTGCCATGTTCAAACTCATCAAAAATTTAATCCTCTTCACCCAAATAGTTTTAGACCATGATGTTTGAAAGGTTTTTGGTTGTATTAGTGTGTACTTAATTTTAAAAACAAATTCATGAGATATTGGCCAGTAGAAAACACTGTAAAGAAGATGTATAGTAAGTCAACAATTATTTCAAGAAAATCGATCATTTTAATTCATGCTCTCATCGACATAGATAGAATCGGTCTTGAGAACAATGAATTTTGATGGTATTTTCATGATTTTAAATTATGTATATAATGGGATATCGGTGATGATCGGAAATTGGTCTACGGTCGATTTACGGCGATTTGGTCGTAATTGGAGGTCGGGGTTTTGGTTAGAGGAGGCCAAGTGGCTGATGGTCACCGTAAAAATGGTGGTACAATTTTTTGAGTGACGGGGCAGCAGATTGGAAGAGGAATAGGGTTTTAGACTCGTTTTTGGTCAAGGTAGGTTGGCGTACGATTGTGGCGTCGTGATGGGTAGTTATGCCTGCGGTATAGGGGGAATAGGTGGAGAGGGGAGTGACGAAGCTCCGGCCGAAACTGTTTGCGTTCCGCTGGTCAGAGGTGGAGGTACGAGGTGGAAGTAGGGGTCGGGATTTCTTTTTGGTGACGGTGATTTGCCCATTTGTGTTGTAGGAGTTGTCATGGGAATCTGGTAGCCAGAGTGGTTCGAAGAGATCGTCAGCGACTTGAAGGTGAGGTCGATGGTGATCGGTGCTACTTCGTTGGGATGTGCACGTGCACGCCGTAGTCCTGCAAGTGTGGTAGCAGATAGGTGTTAGTTGAAATAAAAGAGAAGAGAAGAGGAAAGAAGAGGGGAGGCCTGGTTTCGGTTTTGGGCCGATGGGCCGATATTTAAAAAAAATAAAAAATAAAATAAATAAATAAATAAATATTCTTTAAGTATTTTTAAAATAAAATTTACCTTAAAACTATTTACTTTAAAAACTTTAAATTCCCGGTTTCTTTACATAATATTGGAACCGAGTTTTGTCTTAACTCCTTAACAATTTGATAATATTTTATTTGAATAATAAATTTGAAATTTATACTTAGTAGCGGTTAATGTAAGTAAGATGATTTAAAACATCAAATTAATCAAAACTTAGGTTAATTTTATATATGTTAATCATTGATTAATTTATAAAATTTATTTAAAGTGAATTAAATAGTGTATTTGATTTTATTCTAAGTAAACAATATTTGAAAAATAATTAAATTTGTTTTTAAATTAAATGGATGATAGTGTGACTAGTTAATATAGACTATGGATGGTTTAAATGGTTCAGTACATTGAAATGCCTTGTTTTCTCTAGTTTGTTATTTCCAGTTATTATGTGATATGAAATACCCTAAACTGAGCAGTTAAGTATAAAACATAAGACGTTTTAATTGAATAGATATTTGTGACGAAATTTCTATGTGAATGTGATATTTTGAATTGAATTGTTTTGTTAAAAACAACTAGGCCTTAAAAGATGGTGTTTGGATTCGAAGAGACCAGGAACACATATCAGCGTTACCCGAAACCACTTTGATTTAAATAATCACTACAATTCTTTATGGGTTTGATCATAGAATCAAATAGGCTAGAATTGGATAAATTAAGCTGACTGGATTATTATAAATAAGTAGCTACATCCAGACATTATTATAGCATCGATGGATTTTCGGTAAAGGTGTTAAGTTTTAGTCTGACAAAAAAACTCGTTGGATATACGAGTTACCTTGGTTTCCAAAGAAGCTTCATAATATAAGTATTTCAAATTAAGTTGGTTTACTCATGCTAGCTTCCACCCTAACTCTAGTGTTACTTTATTGTAATGTTAGGGTCAGACCGAGTATTACAGATTTTCAGGTTAGGACGTTTGGAGCTTAGAAGACGAGTCGGATGGCAGAGACGTATCGATTAGATTCTGCTACGTATTATGGGCTGTATAGACATTAGTTGAGGACAAGTTATTAAAACTGTCCAGATTTGTTGTACTCTGATATCTTGTGTATACATATTGACAGTTACAGCTTTTCTTGTGTAAATGCTGTTATTTATATTATATTTTGATCCACTGCGATTGTGAGATTTTGTGCTGTTGTTTTCCGTTCTATTTTTATCCTTTTTTTTTAAACCCTAACAGTCTAGGATTTCTAGCACTCGATTGCTCGGCACTCTATACAGTGGACGTATTAGTGTCAATTTTCGAGCTCGAAAATCTTCAGGCCGTTACACGTGTAGATATTTCCTTTAGTTCTCACCATAAAATCAAGCCTTAGCCTTAAATTTTTTACTTTACTTTTTTTTCTTGCTCCTCCCCTTCCCTTGGTCGAAAATTTCATCACCAAAAATCCTACTTTTCATACTTCGTTCACATTTATACACAACAGATACGGTCAGATTAGGTGTGGGCATGTTTATGTTTTCAATGGAGGGTGTAAATTCGAGAGATCGAGGAAGTAGACTAGTTCAACGTATAAATCTATGACATCGTCTCACATGGTAAAATTTATGTAATTTTATATAATGATCATTATATATCATATTAATAGCATCGTGCATATATATATATATATTTGTATATGTATATGTATATGTATACACACACACACATGTTAATGCCTATCATTTATATATCTATTTCATATTTAATATTTAATATTTTACGCAACAACATAATATTATAATATGCTCTTGATAAAATAATATATATATGTTTCGGTCATAATAAAAAATTATTTAAATTAATTTTAATGTCAATTGTTATTTTATTATATTTCAAAAAGTAATTTATCAATTAAATAATTTGTTTGTAAATTAAATCCAAGCTAAATTATATATATAGTTTTATAAAATATATATATATATATATATATATATTGTTATGAATTTTATACGCATGAAATAATATTATTTTTGGCTTTAAAAAAATAATTTTATCGAAACACATAATATATATATATATATATCTAAAATATTTATATATATAAATCCTTTAATTAATATATAAATTTGTATATATAAATATATTTAAAATAAATTAAACATTTTGGTACAATTATATTTAAATTAATATATAAATTATTTTTAAAATATTATTAAGTCAAATTATGATTTTGAAAATTGAATTTAGATCTAGTTTGAATTTAAATCTTGTTTACTAAGTCGAAACAGATATTTTGAATTCAAATTTAAAAATACTTGGTCAAAATTTTATGTAATATTTTCGAAACTATATCTATATATAATATAAAGTATTTTTTTGAATATGTGTGTCTGTATTCTAAAACATTTAATTTAGGCAATAAACATATATGTAAGAGCTAAGTGTATACACAGTAGATATAAATCCAAATATCGACTAATGTATAAAATTGACCATGTATACCTTTGATAAGTTGCACATCGCATACATAATTATTATATATTATACATCTTAGAATATATAATGATTTATTTAAGTTATACAAAAATTAATTTTGATTGATATAGGTTAATTAGTAAACAAAAATAATTAATTAAAATATGTTTAATTTAAATATGCAGATTAGATCTATTGTAAATATAAGACATACTAATCCCACTAAGATCCAATTAGAGAATATTTTTTAAATTCACTCATTTCACCTAATGGAGACCAGGCCAATTCCAGTAATGCAATCAAAATCCAAATGGTCTATGTGGTCTAATCAGTCAACATTAAAAGCCAACTAATAAAACCTACTTATCTAATGGGTATATATATAATAGTAGTGTCTAGGCTTGGTTTTGAATAATCAAGTATTCTCCTCTCATTGGCTACTGGCATGGCCCAATGGTTGGAATGAGTCCAAAAGGTTGTCCCACATGAAGGCCTAGAGATATTTGGGCCTTGGACTAATTTTCAAAATGAAATTTAAAACTTAAAATACTTATTTTATTTTAAATTTTAAACATAAAATGAACTTTTATAAAAATTATAAAATTAATATAAGTTTTTCAAAAATGATTTGAAAATAAAATAATTAATTTCAAAATTATAATATATTTATTTATTTATTAAAATAAAGTAAATAATAAATTAAAAGGTTAATTAGTTAAATATATATTTACACATACATATGTAGCAAACTGTAATTTATATGTATATATATCTAATTTTTTTTAAGATAAACCATACTAAAATTTTGAATTAATTTATATATTAATTTAAAAAATTAATTAAACAAATGATTTTATAAATAAATTGACTAAAAGTTAATTAATTAAAATGTAAACATATATGATATATATACACAAACAAAAAGTAAAGTTGTAGCTAGTTATTTATCATAAAAATTTTTAAAATGAATAATATAAAATTGAAGATATTTTAAATGAATTAAATATGATATAAATAATAAAAATAAAATTAAATGATTTAATATGATTTAGTTAATAAGATACATATATACATTAAATAAGTTAATTAAATTATATTAGTTATAACAAACTAAACTTAGATACAACCATTTATATATAAAAATGTAAGCGAAACTGAAATAAACCCAAAATAGATTATTATTATTTTAAGAAAATGGGTGACCCTCTAAAGGAGGAGAGCATTTGTATAATTTTATTCCATACTTAATGATGGAGCTACCAACAAGCCTAATGGGTAGCAAAATCCCATCCCTCCCACGTACTCCCATATAATGATGCAGTACAAAAATCGTCTCCTAAACCTAAGGCTAGAGACTATAGTAGTATAGTCACCAAAAAGCTATAGAAGTAGGAAAAGTAAGCTATATCATCTCTCAAATCACCAAAATAATAATGGTCCATGTATATATATATATATATATATATATATATGTATAATCTAGTAAGAATATCATCCTAATGCACAAATATGAATAGTGGTAGTATAATAAACTAAGCAAATCAATAGAAGCATGGAAGCGTAGACTCCATGATGAGTGGGTTAATAGGAAGCCAGCCACCACAGTCCATTATCAACAATCCACCCACGCAATTATCTTCACATAAGTAGACCCATCCACAATAGCCACAGGAACTAAAAAGCTCAATGAATGCATGAGAATAGCCAGTATATATGTGTACAATCAATGATATGCACATATATATGTGTGTGAAAAGTAAAGCATGGACAAGTAAAACATAATTAATTTTCTATCAAGGTGAGAAAGTTCGAAGAGTTATCATTATTATATGTATTTAATAGGTCATTTCTTAAGCCCGTGTTGTGTCTCTCATTGCTATAAACTATTTTTGCCTTTAAGATATCAATATGACTCTTTACTTTATTAAGAAACTCCTTAAAATAAGTATTTTTAGCTAATTTAAAGTTAGGATTTTCAATTCAATTATAACTAAAAAGCATAATGGCGTAGGTCAGATTATCAAAAGGAAGGACTAAAGATATCGTCAAACATTCTTTGGTTCCTTTCGAACCATAAATACCAATAAGTTATGGAGATGATGGTATCTAGCAAAATTCTATAATCTTTGGCGTATTGAAATCTAAAGTTGTCCTAGTAGTAGTCATAGTCAAATCAAAAATTATTCGTATTATAATAAAAAATATTAAGTGTATACAGGAATAAAGTTTGTTAATGGACATATGAAATATAAATGTGTTACATTGTCTATATCTAAGTTGCAAAAAATATAATTTTTATCTATGAATAAGTTCTTTTTCTTTAGAAATTTGATTGTATATAATTTCTTATGTAGGATTGGCCACATATGTAGTTTCATTTTGGGAGAAGCTTTAACTTTCCAAATAAATGTAGAAGTGTTTGATTCAGTCCTTGAGAAATTAAAAACTTATACATTGATTTTGAGGAATATATATTGCTATTTTCCAACACCAGTTTTGTTGTTAATCTCGTTATCCGGATTGTAATAGTCTAGTTTAGTGCAAAGCTAACCAAATTGGATCAATGTAGTACCTTCAAGAGCACGGTTGAAATTATAAACATATGAAATTAAAGTGTTTGTAAAGTATCAAACATCAAATTGTTGTAGACCACTCTAAGAGTAAAACGAAATTCATCTATCGTACCAAAAGAATGTGTTATTACCTAATGTACAACATTATCAATCCTAAGGATACAAATAGTGGAAATTTTTTAAATCGATTTCCAAAAGTGAGACATGTTATTAGAATTAGAGATGACATGGTGAAGGATATAAGTACTAACATAGAATTATTTGAAGTCATTTCTTTCCAAAATAGATTTTTGTCATTATTGTTGAATTTCCAAAGCCATTTTCATAGTAAAGAGTCATTAAGATTTTATAAATTTATTATTCCTAAGCCCGCATCCTCTTTGGATTTATAAATTGATTCCATATTAACTGGGTAATGTATGTTATTACATGAGTTATCCCCAACCCAAAACAGATTTTTGAAATAAGTACATACGTAAAGTATGCATACCATGATTTCAGATGCGTCCGACATTTTAATCATGAGTGTGTTTTATAAGAAATGCATTATTCCTCAATATTATTTAGTGTATATATATTAAAGATTATGAATGCTTTAGATATAGAGTTGCCCACTACCGTTTATATATAAACGTATTACTTGCATATGCACTAGTTGTTAAGCAAACTAAAGGTAGGATTATTAGGTGTAGTACTTGTTTGCACAAAAAAGGGCAAACACCTCCAAGTCGTATGAATTAGTTGATTTTAGGTTGTTTCTAGTGATTTGGGTGGTTTACGCAAATATATAGAAAGCAGGGACTAAACTGTAAAAGACACACAGATTTATAGTGGTTCGGCCAGAACGTGCCTACGTCCACTTTATATGTTATTCTCCTTTTTCTTTCAGATTACAAGTACAAAGCTTTGTATACAAGTATATGAAAGTTGTTTGAAAGTTCCTTCCGTGCTTGAGCTCTCAAACTTGTCTACCATTGTTGTACCCCTCCCCCTCTATTTATAGAGTGAGGCTGGGGGCAGGGGTCTTGGATGTATATAGCTGCTGGTGGGCCTGGGCCGATGCAATTTGGCCTGGTAGAATTGGTCCGGTCGTGTCCTCCCATGCTTCTGGTTCGGCAGTGGATGGAGGCAGGTTGGTTCGGTAGAGCTTGGTTTGGTGGGACATGATCCGGTGGTGAGTGGATGGAGTTGGGTTCGGTAGACGGTTTGGTTCGGTGGACCGGATGGTTCGGTGGACTTGGTCCAGTGAAGGGTGGAAACGCACCCAACATTTGCCCCCCAAAGTAGGGCATATGCCTATATATGGCGTGCTTTGTTTTAGCGTGGTTATTCCCATCCGGTCTTTAACGCCGAGTCAACTGGTCAGGTCATTGATGTTTGCTTATAAATAGGGGCCACGTGCCTTCGTTATTCCTTACCGACGGAGCCAAACCTTTTGCCGAATCAAACTCTTATTTTCGCCGAATCACAGTGTTAGCCGAACCAGGTGAGACCCCTTCGCCGCCGAATGAACTTTTATCTTGTACTACCAAATGAGCTTGAGGGTTCTGAGTATCGAATGAATTGGAGAGTACGATCGCCGAATGAGATTGAGATGCCGAATGAACCCTGGTATTGGAATACCGAATGAGCTCTAGGTTGGGCCTTATTGAACGAACTCGGGGATTCCGAGTTATGAATGAACCCCTTACCGGATGGACTTTTATATTTGAATTACTAGTGAAACTCTTAGATTACATAGTTTATGTGTTTTAACGATATACTTTCTTGTGTTGCAGACAAATGTCTCAAAGAGTGGAAACCCGATCAGAAAAGAAAAAATCTACGGACATAGGTGAGTCTTCCGCTGTATCCCCAGTCCAGCCGGGGCCAGCGCAACATGGACCTGCCCCGAGGTCATTAGTGGACGGATATGGCCCTCAGGAGCTCTTGAATTCCCCGCCCGACTGTTTTCCTAGCTCCCTCAAAGAGGAGCAGCTTGACGTTATATCCCGTTCCTTTGGGATCGATCGAGCACGCATGTTATTGCCGGGGGAAGGAGTGATGCCATATGACCCCCCTGAAGGCTACTTTGCTTACAGCAGATATCATTGCATGTGTGGTGCTATCCCGCCTCTCAACGCCTGGATAGTTAACTTCATCACATATCTGAAGGTGGCTCCATTCCAGCTTCAGCCTAACTCCTACGCCATTCTGGTGAGTCTTTTCGTCATCTTTCAGAGGAGATACAGGCGTCCTCCTTCCAACCGGGAGATCCGGTATCTATATAATCTGAGGGGCTACAAGAAGGGGTCTCCATATATCAGCTTGGAATCGGCCGTATCCTTCAAGCCCGTCCTAGACTTGTATTCGAAGTACAGCATGTTTAAGAAGGAATGGTTTTTCGTCAGGGACGACTCCGTTTCTATCCGTCGCTTCACCTCCGGATGTAAGTCAAGGCTTTATTTATAATTTCCGTTCTGGTTGCAATGCTTCCACTTATGTGTTTTTATTTCTTGCTAGCGACAGGTGGTTTTGCGGTCGTGGAGAATGATCGCCTGGTTCAGACGGCAGCGGAAATAGAAGCTATTTCGGGAAGAGATAGGTCGGCTGCTTACTTGATCAGGAACGCTACACTTTTGGGGCTCAACTTGATCCTGCACATTAGTCCGTGGTCAAGCAGAGGGATACGGCGGAAGAGAGGGCTGCTCAAGCTAAAGGAGGGGCCACGGCGAAGAGTGGCAAGAGGAAGCCTTTCACAAAACCTCCAGTCGTCGGGGGAAAGAAGCTTAAGAAATCTGATGGACCCTCTCCCAGCACATGCCCCGATGTTCCCGAGGAGGAAGGTGAAGAGGAGGAAAGAGGCGAGGAGGAGGGCGGAGGAGATGGAGAAGGACAGGGTGGTAGTGGTGCCGGGGCTTTGTCTTTTGAGCAGGCAGGGGAGATCCAGGAGTGGACGGATGATGCCTTCCGCCAGGCTTTTGAGGGGTTGGAGGAAGGATCAGCCTCGGTGAAGAAGGCGAAGAAGGTTGACAAGTCTGGGACTGGTGCCGCTAAGGGGCCTTCAGCTAAGGCGACTCAGGCGGTTCAAGGTGAATTCTTAACTTTCGCAGACTCCCCTTATGATAAGGACTTAGTAATATTTCATGTCCATCTCCCGTCCTGGAATGAGATTCAGGACTTATTGCAGTATTCCACTCCCCCTCAGGGTTTGTAAAATAAGCGCGTTTTCCTACTCCTTTTAACTTAACATATTTCTCGGATCATAGTTTCATGTATGCTTGTAACATTTGGTTTTTATTCCAGGAACGGGTAAGGTGGCCAAGACATCAGATATTCGGCACCGCCTTGAACAGTACAAGTTACTCAAAGCTTCTGCCAAACCAAAGCCGTCAACTAGTCGTCCCGGAGATGTGGTTAGCTATCGCCCTCTTCTCGGAGTTATTGAAGAAGATATGCAAAAGAGGAAGAGGGGGCGATCTTCGTTTGAACCTTCACCTGGCCCTCAGCCTCCAGTCCAGCCTATCCATGATATTACCGAGGAAGATACCGAGCTTATGCCTTCCCCACATCCGTCCGAAAATCCAACCGTCACCTCGATAGACCACCCTTGTTTGGTTCGCAACCCATTTGCCGACCACCCGGATCTGGACCTGAGTTTTCAGGATATCTCTTTTGACGAGGCCACGGGTGAGCATCTTCTTCCCCGCAACCCCATGGTACGTGTGCTTGATGAGGCTAAGTCCTTAGATCTCGATTTGCTTACTACTCGGATAGTTACCATGGAGGACGAAGCCAAGGCTAATATCGACCGGGTCGTGGAGGAGACCAGGAAGTTGATGGGGCATCATGCCCGTCTGGTCAAGGCTGGAGAGGAGATTGGGAGTGCCAACATCCGACTACGGTTAATGGCTTCTGACCAGGCCAAGCAGCTCGCCGATCAAGCCATTCAGATTTATCAGCATGAGGCAGCCTCCAGGCGGTTGAAGAAGACTATGGAAGAGGCTAGTAAGGCAAAGCTGCGAAAGATGGAGGCTGCCTGCAAGGAACAGATTGACATGGCCATCGCAACGGTGGACGAGGTTCGGAGAGCGGATTTTGAGCAGGTAGAAGAGTTATCTGGGAGGCTTGAGGCCGCCGAGCTTGCTCAGGCCAAGCTGAAGGAGGAGATGGAAGTGATGCGGAAGTCCCTTCAGACTGACTGCTCGAGATACCGATTGGAGAGAGATGCTGCTGTCGCACGACTGTCGGCTTCTGAGGCCCGGATGAAAGAGTTTGAGGAGAACGAGGGGATGATGGACGAGATGCTCCAGGACATGTATTTCCGTACTTGGAGGTAGGGCAACCTGTCCTGGATGGACGATTATCCCCGGGTTATGGCTAGGATATATCTCCGGGCTTTGGAGGAAGCTAAGGCCGATGCGGATAAGGAAGGTGGTGCGGCTTTCAGGATGGATGTGGTTACGGCCCAATTCACTAAGGAAGAGAAGGTGGCGGTTAAGGAGGGCATGCGGCTGCTTGCTGCGGATGAGGTAGGCGTGCAGCTAGATGATGATGATCAGGGAGCAGACGCTGGTAAGTCTTTCCTTTTAACCTTTTCATGATTTGATTGCTTATCTTTCGTGATTATTGATGGATTCTCTTCTGAATTGTGCAGGCGGGACCTCTGGAGTACATGCGGGGAGATCTGACCCCGTAGTTAAGTAGATCCGGATGGCTGGCAGGATGGAGGTGGAGCCCCGATGTAGTTGACTCTTTTATTTGGTCTGTTTGACATTCCTGTATATACTAGTCCAAAACATTATTGTATTTTCAGGCTGTAATTATATCATTGTAACGAACGTCTTTATGTAATTTTATAACATAAGCAGATTCTGTTATGTTCGATTGTGGTTTGTTATTTTGATATGTTGTACAAGAAATACAGCTGCGTGTTTATGTATGCGATTTAATCGTATTTGATGCTAAGTTTCTGCTCAAAATATTGTTTCATGTTTTGCAATGCCAATATGATGTGTGAATAAATTAAAGCTACATATTTGTATACAAGAGAAGATAGTACCTCCCTTCGTGTTTTAGTTGTAGAGGGTTGCTTTTAATGTCTTGCGTGACTGAGTATGGAATTTAGCTGAGTGTTCCGTCATTCGGATGTGAGCTCATATTTCCACAAGCGAGAGTTCCCCTATTTTGTGACCTGTACTTTAGGGACTGTTATATAAGATAGGAGAAAAGTTTTTAAATGCAATGGAAATATGAGAAATAGTAAAACTTCCAATCACGGAAGGCCGTCGATATGCTTAAGTTCGTGGCAAACGGGTTTTGTAGTCACTTTCCCTAGCTGTCGGTCTTGGAGACATTTGTCACCCATCTTACGCCTCCACGGGGAGTTTATCTTTTTACCACAGCCGTACTTAAGACATATCAGAGCCGAGATCGCGCACAGTAACTACCCGAGTCATTATGGCCCGTAATCGTGGGTATTATTCGATTTACTGTGGCCGGCTAGCGTGGGTGCCGATCGTCAACCGTGAACTACCCCTGGCTGGCCACACCTTATGTTGGGGCTTAAAGTAGGTTCACAGTTGCCGGCGAGCCGAACGCCGTAATGAGCTGCCATCGGCTATATTCGGCCTTCTTGATGTCTTATAATCGGGTCATTACAGTTGGCTTTGAGGGCAGTCACGGGCAATGAGTTAACCCGCAGCAGAGGGATGCTGGAGCAAAAGTGTCTCATTGGCGAGTGCATAGATTCGCATAGTACCTGTTGGGTCTTGTCCAGGTGAGGTTGCGCCGTGAAGTGTCCAGAATGGAAATGTCGTTATACATGACTTTGTTCAACAGAAAAGGATAAAGCTTAACAAGCAGCCAAGATATAAAGGAACAAGTTAAAAAGAGACAAGATTTTTTAAAGTGGTTCGGCACGAAAATGCCTACGTCCACTGATTCTCTTTGTTAATTCACTTCATATGGGCAGTACAGGTTAAGAAAAGTATCGACGGAGGTGTTGGATGTTCCATGCCCTCTGGAACACCTCTCCGTCCACTGTTGACGAAATATAGACTCCGTTGCGGAGATCTTTATGAATTATGTAGGGTCCGTCCCAGAATGGATCTAGCGCTCCGGGGCGCGGTAAGATCCACTTGAGGACAAGATCTCCTTCTTGTAAGCTGCGGTGCTTGACTTTGGAGTTGTATTGTGCTGCAACTTTTTGCTTATGAGCTGCTGCTTTGAGTGCTGCATCGTTTCTTCTCTCCTCAATTAGATCCAAAGACATGTGGAGGAGTTCCTCGTTCTCTTCTGGGTTGTAGTGGATCCTGCGGTGGGAAGGCACTACAGTTTCAACTGGGAGCATGGCCTTCGATGCGTATGCCAAAGAGAAAGGAGTATGCCCTGTTGATGTTCTGCAAGATGTGCGGTAGGCCCAAAGTGCCGTAGGAAGTTCATCCACCCAAGCGCCTTTTGACTTTTCAAGTTTCTTCTTGATTAAGGTTTTGAGGATTTTGTTGACAGCTTCGACTTGTCCGTTTGCCTGGGGGTAAGCCACAGATGAGAAGCTTTTGTAAATTCCGTGCTCTTGGCACCAGTCGGCGAATTCCTCGCTGTCAAATTGAAGTCCATTGTCCGATATGATTTTGAGTGGAACCCCGTACCTGCATAAAACATTTTTGATCAAGAAGTTAATAACTTTTGCCAAAGATATTTTATTTAGAGGTTCCGCTTCCACCCATTTGGTGAAATAGTCAACTGCTACTATGGCATATTTGGCTCCGCCCCGGCCTACTGGCAGTTCGACAATCAAGTCAATTCCCCATATTGCGAAGTGCCAAGGGCTGGTCATTTGAGTAATCTCATTTGTTGGTAGTCGAGGAATCTTAGCAAATTTCTGACATCTGTCACATCTTTTGACGAAGTCTAAAGCGTCTTTGTTTAAAGTGGGCCAGTAATACCCGTATCGGAGTATTTTCTTTGCTAAAGTCTGTCCTCTGGTGTGATCTCCGCAACTTCCTTGATGGATGTTGGACAAGAATCCCCTGGCTTCCCTTCCAGCGATGCACCTTAATAAGGGATTAGAGAAGCCGCGCCGATAGAGGATGCCTTCTTGTAATGTGTAGAGGGAAGTTTTCCTTAAGATTTTCTTAGCTTCGTTACGTCCGTCGGGCAGTGTGCCACTTTGTATGTACTTCCGGATGGGGGTCATCCAAGTTTCTTCTTCATTTGCAGCTATCATATTCATTGGCTCGTAGCTCGGAGCCAGTTGCTTTGAGATGGTTATTGTTCGGGAGGCAGTGCTGTCCTTCATGCTAGCTTGCTTTGCCAGTTCGTCGGCCTCCTGATTCTCTTCTCGAGGAATGTGTTTGATTAAATAGTGATCCAATTGATTGAGCAGCAGCTTGGTCTTCTTTAGATATGCTGTGAGTCGTTCTCTTCGAGCCTGGAATTCTCCTAGTATTTGATTTACAATAAGTTGAGAATCACTATGGAGACATAAAGAACCGACTCCATTTTCCAGGGCAAGTTCTACTCCGGCTATCACTGCTTCGTATTCTGCGTCATTGTTGGTGGCAGCGAATTCCAGCCTTAGGGCGTAGTGCAGCTTTCTTCCCCTGGGGGTGATTATCACAACACCTGCCCCCGAGCCTTGTTCATTTGATGCCCCATCTACGAAGAGATTCCACTTGATATCTTCTGCTATTCCAGATTGCTCCTTACCTTCGTTAGTAGTGAATTCGGCAATGAAATCAGCTATGGCTTGCCCTTTGATAGCGGTGTGATGATGATAGGTGATATCATATTGACTCAGTTCAATGCACCACTTAAGTAGTCGCCCAGAAGTATCGAGGCGATGGAGTACTTGTCTTAACGGTTGATCGGTTAAAACTCTGCTGGAATGAGATTGTAAATAGTGTCGCAGTTTCCGTGACGTGATTAGCAAACAATATGCTAGCTTTTCAAGTTTATGGTATCTGGCTTCTGCCCCTGTAAATCTCTTGCTTACAAAGTATACGGGCCGCTGCGCGCGGTCGTCTTCTCTCACCAAAGCGGCGCTCAAAGCATGGGATGATACATCAAGGTATAGGTATAGTTCCTCGCCTTCATTCGGAGTTGAGAGTACTGGTGGTCTCTGGAGGTGTTCGATTAAGTTAAGGAAGGCTGTCGAGCATTCGTTAATCCATTCGAACTTTCCTTTGCCTTTCTTTAGAGCTTCAAAGAAAGGGACGCATTTGTCGGTTGCTTTAGAGATGAACCTGCTTAGGGCGGCCACTTTCCCGTTTAGGCTTTGCATCTCTCTTCGAGTGGATGGTATCTTGATATCTTGCAAAGCCCGAACTTGTTCGGGGTTTGCTTCAATCCCCCTGGCATGGACGATGAATCCCAAGAACTTTCCCGACGATACTCCGAAGGAGCACTTTAGAGGGTTCAGCTTCATTCCATATTGGCGAAGTACTTGAAACATCTCATCCAGGTGGTTTATATGATCGTTGGCTTTCCTCGATTTTACCAGCACATCATCCACATAAACCTCCATAGTTCATCCTATTAGTTCCGCAAACATCTTGTTGACGAGGCGCTGATAAGTAGCTCCGGCGTTTTTAAGTCCAAAGGGCATTACTTAGTAGCAGTACAATCCCCGGTCAGTGATGAAACTAGTGTGGTCTTGATCGGGGGCGTGCATAGGGATCTGGTTATATCCTGAGTATGCGTCCATAAAGGATAAGAGTTCGTGTCCGGCTGTGCTGTCCACGAGCTGATCGAATCGGGGGAGTGGCAAGCAATCCTTCGGACAAGCGTCATTTAAGTTGGAGAAATCAATGCATGTTCGCCACTTCCCATTAGCTTTCTTTACCAGCACCGGGTTGGCGATCCATTCTGGGTAGATGGCTTCTCGTATGAAGTTATTGGCAAGTAAGTTCTTTACTTCTTCCTCGAGAGCTGCTGATCGTT
Source organism: Allium cepa (assembly GCA_030765085.1). Classification (NCBI taxonomy): domain Eukaryota; kingdom Viridiplantae; phylum Streptophyta; class Magnoliopsida; order Asparagales; family Amaryllidaceae; genus Allium; species Allium cepa. The sequence goes on along the minus strand of CM060941.1, from coordinate 205,464,771 downwards.
CTGCCCCCATGCTCCTCTTTTTTTGCTTCACTGGCACCTTGGTGGGATCGATGTTCAGTATGTGGCATGCTACGTCTGGAGAGATTCCTGTCATGTCGGCGTGCGTCCATGCAAATACATTCATGTTGTGGCAAAGAAAATCGACGAGTTGATTTTTCAACTCCGCTCTTAACTGAGACCCGACTCTCAGCAGTCTACTTGGGTCGTGTTTGTCTACAGATACAAATTCCATAGCCTCTGCAGGCTCGGTGGTGGCCTCCTCCTCTTTGTCCCTGGGGTCTAATTCGTTGAAAGGATCATTGGTATATCGAAGAGGAGAGGCTTTCTTTAATTGCTATGCTTCCAGGTTTTTCTTGCAGAGAGAAGTCTCTGCATCCTTCCCTTTATCCTTCCTACGGTTATTGCGAAGCTCAGTTACATAGCAATCTCGAGCGGCATCTTGATCTCCCTCTATTTCTCCTATTCCGTTATCGGTTTGAAATTTCATCTTCAGGCACCACGGGGCTAGGATAATTTGAAAGTCAGACAAGGCTGGTCTTCCCAAAAAGGCGTTGTAGGCCGAGTGGTTCTCTATTAGTACAAACGTTTGTTTTCGCACAACGGAGCAGGGATGACTTCCTATTTCAACAAAAAGGTCCAGTTGCCCGAAGGGCATCTTCGCATCTCTAGTGAAACCATGCAGTGGTTTGTTGCAAGGAGACACATCCTTCATTGACAGCTTCATTTTGTCGAAAGCATGCTTGAATAGGATATTTATCGAGCTTCCAGTGTCTACTAAAATTCGAAAAACTTTGGCTGGATCGAACCAGGCAGAGATGACCATAGGATCCATGTGTGGGTACTATCTTCCCTCTAGATCAAGCCTACAGAATGTGATGTCGTCACTCTCTTTCCATTTCGGGTGGCGTTCTTCCATAACAGAATTAACGTAGCCTTCATCGTTTCTAAGTGACTTACCGTATCTTTCCATCTCTGCCCAGATTCTGTCGACGATGTGTGGTCCTCCCGATATGGTATGGACCACTATCTTCTCTTGACTAGAGCCGCTGGTGTTGCGATTTCCTCCGCCTACCTCTGGGAGGGGTAGCCCTGGGTTTTCATTGGCGGTAGCTGGAGTCCTGTTCTGCCTTTTTACATAGCGTTCCAATCTCCTCCTTCTAATGTGTTCTTCAATCAAGTCCCGGAGATGGTGGCATTCATTGGTGTCATGTCCATGGGATTCGTGGAAGCGGTAGAACTTTCCAGATTTGAGTGCGTTATCTGACTCCTTCTTGTGCGTGGGGCGCTTGTATCTAACTTCGTCTTGGGTGGCTAGGAAGATGTTTTCGATTGTTTCATTCAAAGGAGTGTAGGAGTCAAATCTTGGACCAGGTCGATATAGGCGCTTTTCCCCCTTCTTGCCCCCAGCATTGTCTCTAGAGTCATTTCTCCGAATATCCTTTGTTGCAGCGGGAACCCTGTCTGTAGCTGTTTTAGCCTGTTGCCCTGACTGCCTCTCAGTGGCAGCGTCTTCAAGTCTCATATACTTTCCAGCTTCATGGAAGAAATCAAGTAAAGTAGCTGGCTTTTCCTTGGTTAGTCTTCTAGCAAATTTAGTATCCGGATGTACACCACTTCAGAGAGCCATTAGGATAAGTTTCTCGTCGGCATCTTGGACTGCGGCCGCCGCGGCGTTGAATCGGGTTAGATATTGTTGCACTGTCTCTCCGGGTTTCTGTTTGATATTAGATAAGGAATAAGCGTCCTTGGGTTGTTCCACATGAATGCGGAACTGGCTGATAAACTTTTCTTTCAACATTTCCCATGAGCTGATGGACCCTTGGGGTAGGTGGAAGAACCAGGAGGTAGCTAGATCTGCCAAGAAAAGTGGGAAGCATTTACACAATACTCCCTCCGTTGCTCCGCTCATGAGCATATGCTGGGTGTATCTCTGTAAGTGTACTATGGGGTCATAGGTTCCCTTGTAAGGTTCCATTGTTGGCATTTTCCATTCCCGGGGGGTGATGGCAGTTTCGATATTATGGGTGAAGGGGCTGGTTACCCTAGCGCCTATCCCCCGATCCCTTTGTTCCCGTTGGACGCACTCTCTGAACAATCGCGCCATCCTTTCATCAGAACTTGGAGCGGATAGAAATGAGTTTGGTTCTTCCCTGCGGGACTGATTCTGTCCAGACGGCTTGTAGGGATGGTATCGTCTGTCACTCCTAACATTCTCCAATGGCTGCCTCTGGTCTTCTGGGGGCATGCTGGGGTCAGCCACAGTTGGCCCTTGCCTTGATCTTCCCCTGCTGGGTTCTGTTCTCAGCACTTCCTCGGGTCCAACTTTGGGCCGGACTCCAGCTCGGCCCCGTCTGCTGGTGTTTTCATGGTTAGGTAGCATGACAGGCTCAGCTACATCCGACCCCTGCCAGGCACCTCCCCCGTTGGGTTCGGTTCCAAGTGTTTTCTCGGGTCGGAATTCGGGCTGAGTCCGGGCTCGGCTCCTACCATGGCTGTTTCTGTTGTTAGCCTCTTCGAAGAAGAAAGACCTTTGTTGCCTCCCAGATCCTCCAGACCGGGACTCACCCCATGATTCAGTGTTGCGGTTGGATTCTTCAGCCTCCCTTAAGCGTGACATGAGTTGGTCCACCAAGGCTTCTTGTTGAGATGCGAAGCGGTTAGTTACTTCAGCCACAACCTTGTCCAGATCCGCCCTTGTAATTGGTTGTTCCGTAGCAGGGGCTGTCGGATTTGCCTGATTTAAATTTACTGTTGGAACTGGACGATTGTCTTGGTCTCTGATCACTGAATCTGGGATACTGCCAGTTGCGATGTCTTTTCCTTTGTTAGCATCTTTCTTCCGTCCGGGATTCATATTTTCCAAGCAATGATCGATGTTGATAGAAAAAGGGTTGAGTGGGAGAAGCTGAAGCTTCGAGCTCCGTTCTCAGTGAAAGCACCAAAAATATTTGCACAAAAAATGGGCAAACACCTCCAAGTCGTATGAATTAGTTGATTTTAGGTTGTTTCTAGTGATTTGGGTGGTTTACGCAAATATATAGAAAGCAGGGACTAAACTGTAAAAGACACACAGATTTATAGTGGTTCGGCCAGAACGTGCCTACGTCCACTTTATATGTTATTCTCCTTTTTCTTTCAGATTACAAATACAAAGCTTTGTATACAAGTATATGAAAGTTGTTTGAAAGTTCCTTCCGTGCTTGAGCTCTCAAACTTGTCTACCATTGTTGTACCCCTGCCCCTCTATTTATAGAGTGAGGCTGGGGGCAGGGGTCTTGGATGTATATAGCTGCTGGTGGTCCTGGGCCGATGCAATTTGGCCTGGTAGAATTGGTCCGGTCGTGTCCTCCCATGCTTCTGGTTCGGCAGTGGATGGAGGCAGGTTGGTTCGGTAGAGCTTGGTTCGGTGGGACATGATTCAGTGGTGAGTGGATGGAGTTGGGTTCGGTAGACCGCTTGGTTCGGTGGACCAGATGGTTCGGTGGACTTGGTCCGGTGAAGGGTGGAAACGCGCGTAACAGTACTATTTACATTCTATAAACGAGGTAATATACATGTATATATTTGTCGAGCAAACTCATGGTACATGCATTATACTCAGTCCAACATGAAATGGTAGGTAAGAATGAATAATCTCTCTCGGATTTGTTGAGAAAACTCAAGGCTAAAGTCGAGATTATGGCTAAGACTATGGTTTGGAGTTGTATATGATACAACCGATATGGAGTTATCTATTGTTGTAGGCCTACGATTTGTTATGCAAACTCATGGTCGAAATCCCAAGGTATGTGAGTCCTAACACTCACTAGTGAAATTGAATAATTTAATTATTTCTCTTAGGTTTTGAGGAATATAAAAATCTAGTATGAGCTTATTAGAGAAATGAAATGAATGCATTTAGCCTTTCTAATATTGTAAGAACATCTACTATGTTATATTCTGACAGTGACAAACTCAACGGACCCAACTTCATTGACTGGCTAAGGGCAATTAAAATAGTGCTCACTTACAAATGTTTATGGCCCGTAATTATTGAACCTATAAAAAAACCGTGCTAATAATGCTAATCTCGGATAGTAAAAGCTTATAACACTAGGGCTGTAGGTTGTGACATAGCACAAGCATATGTGTTATAAACATAAGAAAAATTGTTTCAACGGCAGCATGAAAACATGACTGTCCATCAAATCTTCAAAAACCTTAAAGCTTTATTTGGGGAGCAATCTCGTTCTCCAAGGTACTCGATATGTTGAGTCAGTTGAGGGCACATTCAATGATCAAGGCACATTGTTCGTCATTAAAAAGAAAACATCGTCTTTGAATAGTTTGAAGAAGTAGAAGTGTAGTGCAAAGAAAGGTAAGAAAAGTATTACTTTTGGCATAGGTGAATGTCACCATTATCATAAGAAGCGGCATAGGAAACAAATCTATTCAGACTATCTAAAGACGGTTAAAGAGAAGAAAACGAAATTTGATTCCTTCACTCCTAAAGATATGTTTATATATCAATTTTTTTTTGAAATTAACAAATATTCTTGAGTTTTAGATACTAGAACTATAACTCACATCTACAATTCTTTACAAGGACTTGGGGGTCGACGACATAAGTAACATCCCTTGTCTTGAGGCCCAAAGCTAAGCGTTGTAGATGTTGTAGTCATCCATAGTATTTACTTCTGGTAAAAAATAAAGCAATTTTAATGGTATCCATAATATCAGAAGCGTATGAATATGAAAAAAAATCAAATAGATTAAACAAAAAACTTTTCCGATTACATTTCAAATCAATATTTCATATTCAGTTACATAATACCAAAACGATTCTCAGGTTTTAATCAAATATAATTATTACAAATTATGCCAAGAGCGACATATGAAGATGCCCCCTTAGATGATCAGAGTACTAAATAGACATATTAGTCATAATACATCACAGCGGAAATAATACTAAGTAGCTCCTACATAGCTAGCTTGCCTCCTGCACGTCTTTGAAAGCGTGTTCATCCAGCCAACTAAACCTAAAAAAGTCCTTAACTCTAAATCTACTCAATTCAAATTTTGAGCATATGAGAGTTTAAAGGAAAAACATAAACTTCAAGTCAGACATAAAGCCTAGTATGAATAAAACTGTTACATCTCGATTTACTAATATTAAGTGAGACCACGCTGCTTAGCGGAATGGGTTTCCCCTCACTAATATCCCTTTAAAAGCATATCCTTTGCAAATCAAAATCCTGTAATCAAACTGATTATAACAACAATAGCAAATACATATATGCATAAAAATCAGAAAATCAATGGACTATCTGTCCACTCTACAGTTTTATTTAGCTAACTATTAACCATTGGTTGACTCGGGCCTACCAGACATAATTAATAATCTAACTTCTATTAGACACATTACTTGGCTATCTTCCCTTAACCATCTTCTTCTAGGGTCAACTGATCCTAATGGTTTTGCGGACTCACCAATAACCTATCTTTACTCTGTACATAACCATCTATGTGTAACATTATTTTAGTCCCATATGTGAAAAGCCTTATATGCTAGAATTTTGGACCTATATTAGCTAGGGGTTTTAGCTAAAGTATAGGTTGCGACCCTATATTAGTCCCATCCGATCTTCTAATATCTAAGTCATAAACTCAGGGTTAACTGCCCTATTCACGTTTCATTTCATGTCATATACTTAGCTTTACTCAAAAGTCTTATGCCATGATATATGCTTTTCATAAAATTATGTTGATGAAACCTCATCAATGGGATTATCCATCCCTCCCTAATAAGTGAAAACCTCTTTTTAACTTAGAAAGCTTCAGGCTACAAGGCCAAGACAACACCTTGGAAACCTTTGTTTAAAACCTTAACAATCTATTTCGAATTCATTGAAAGTACCTTTTTCAAAACAAGTAAAGTACTTTAACCTTGAAAACATTAGGCCGAGGGGAGAAAACATACCTTTTGAATATATTGAAAATATGCCTTTCGAAATCATTTCTCAAAACCTTAGACACCCCCTTTCGAAACCATTTAAACTTTTCTTTCAAAAGCATTGGAAACCTTTCTTTCAAAATACTTAAAGTAAACCTTTCGAAACGTTTAAAATATACCTTTCGGAACACTCAAAGTATACCTTTTGAAAACATTGGAATCCTTCTCCTTATAAACAATTAAAGCGTTCCTTTTGAAAGTATTGGGCTCAAGTATGAGTTTGTGGAAACATAGCTTCAAAACCATTTAAAACCATTCCTTCCAAAACCATTAGGTTTAGCATATAATTTAACTATAAGGTCATAAAGAACTGGGGAGAAGGCATTACTTACGAAAGCATCAATCCTAAGTAAAAGAAAGAGGATAGTTTCAAAGCCTACCCTTTTGAAACCATTGCCTCCAAAACCACTTTGAAAGCGTCTTTACGACCCTTTTGAAAGCATTAAGAAGCCATATTAAACGAAAAAGGCGAAAGCACCCTTTCGAATACATTGTTCTAAGGCTATAAAGAAAAGCGGCCTTAACTAGTTTGAAAGGTATGAATGCGACAACATGGGCTTTTAATGGATTCAAAAGCGACTATCCATTTGAGAGCTTCTTTCTGAAACATAAGTAAGCAGCAAGCAATTCATTCGAAAGCTCTTTTCTAAAAACGAAGGCAAGCGACAAGGAGTTTGAAAGCCTCCTTTTAAAAACAACCCATTCGAAAGCATGGCCTATGACACCATCCCTTCCGCCTTTCTCCAATGCGCGTATCAACTGCTTGATACCATATGCATTAGTTTCATATTTAACAGAGATATGGTGATGAAAGCTAGCTATTAGAAGTGGCGAAGTGGTAAATCTAAGCAAAACTATTTTACGCCTTTCAAAGAAATTTCTTTTCACCTAACCTGCTTAATTTGTCAAATGTAATTGGTTGAAATTTCTTTATCAAGATCCTTTTCTAAAATGGCTACCTAATTTAAAATTATCAATTAAAAATATTTAACAAGTAAGCCATTTTCCTTGATATAACATATAAAACATTTATGTCCCTTAACTTAAATAATTTTATAACCATAGTAAAATACTTAGGAAAATTTCCCATAAATCATAATAATTCATTTTTAATATGTTTCCTAACATATTTAAATTTCAGATCTAAAATCGTTATACAAATGCTTTGAATAATTCAAACCAAATATAAACTATTTTCTCTCATAGAAAATTCATTATAAATCCGCAATAATTTAGAAAATTACGAAACTTGAAACCCATTTATAACATAAATTTTTTGATTATATATCAAAAAGGTAATCATTTGCATGTCATTTAATAGGTTTTCCAATCTAAACTTATCATAAAATCTATATAAAACAATATAAATCATCAACAAGTGTGTGTATATATATATCCATTTAGAAAATATATTACACTGCATGTTATTTGCAAAATAATTTAGGTCCAACCTTGAAACCAAAATCATTAACAAAAGTGGGATGTAAATCAAATTATTCACCTTAGCTTAATGTTATAAAGGTTGAGATTTGCCCCTTGATTAATTTCTGCAAGCTTTCTACTTGATTCCTAGCCTATCTTCTTTTGATTATTCTTAACGGTGGCTAGCCGAGCTTATAAGTGTTTTGATTTCGTTTGTAGATGTTGAAATGAATAATAAATGAAAGTAAGAAGGGTGTAGGGTATAAGAACAAAGACTATTCCTATTTTGCTCTTACCATATGCCTCCTACTTACTTTCTTTTATTCTCTTGGGCTTACATATTCATTAAGGCACGGTCCCTTTTAAATTAACAAATCTCAATCCCTTAACTATCTACATTTTTTCACTTAATTTGTCTAATTAAATGTCCTAAATAATGTTAGTCAAAATTAGAGTCATTACAGCATGTGACAAAAGGAGAAATGAGCCTTCAAGTTGCTGATGGATCTATTATAGATGCAATTGTAGTTGGAGACTATCATTGAGTTTTTCCTAATGGTATTGATTTGGTTTTAAATAATTGCTTTCATGTTAGAAAGTTTATTTGCATGGTAATATCTAAGTCTAGCTTGATCTAAGACTGGATTTAGTTTTCATTGTAATAATAATGTTATAAACATATTGTTTGATGGAAACAAAGTTATAATGATGCATTATGTAATGGAATTTATGTACTTAATTATAGTCATAATTGTGTTGTTAATAATTCTTCTAAAGTTAACATTAAAGACAGTTACTTATGGCATTGTAGGTTTGGTTATATTAGTGACAAAAGACTACATTAACTGAAAGTCGAATGTTTTCTATCGTCATTTGACATATGCGAGTCATATATCAAAGGGAAAATAACCAAGTTGCCTTTTAGTGGGAGAAACAAATGAGTTGATGAGCTTTTGGGTCTCGAACATGCTAATGTATATGGCCCAATGCCTATAGTGACAAAGGATATTTCCATTTACTTCGTAATTTTTACTGATGATTTTTCAAGACTGGGATATATATACACCTTATGAATAATAAATATAATGTCTATGAGAAATTTAAAGTGTATAATAATGAAGTTGAAATTCAAACAAAAAATAAATATACATCGATTTGATTGAGGGGTGAGTATGTTGGACAAGAGTCCTACAATAATTAAAAGATAACGAGATTATTTCGTAGATCAATCCACCCTACACTCCACAACACATTGGTATTTCAGAGAGATGGATTCAAACCCTATTTTACATGGTGTGATCTATGTTGAGTGTTACTGAGTTACCTTTTTCCCATTAGGGATGTGCATCGGAATCTTCAACGCTTATGTTAAACTTGAATCCTACTAACTTGCCCCTAATAAACTTAAGGCAAGATCGGTTTTTTGTAAGTTTATAGGATATCCCAAAGATTTTATAGGATATCTTTTCTATAACACACAGGAAAAAAAATTCATTATTTCTCAACACATGATCTTTTAAGAAAGTAATTTCTATCAAAAGAAAATAACAGTGAAGTTATAGATTTAGATGAGAACTGAGAAATTAACACAAAAACTGAACTGGTAGAAGAATTAAACTCACCATTATATGAAAACATGCAATCTATTAGAAGGTCTAATAGAGAAATTGTGCACTAAAGAGATACTATGGTTTTCTCATCGATGGCGAGAAAGAAGTTCGTGCCTTAAGAAGATGACACTTCCTCGACATTCCAACAAGCACTGCAGAGTAAAGATTATATACCACTACACTGAAAAGACCTTTCATAGCATTGAGAAAACGCTACCAGAACTTTTACCAGCATTTCGGTAAATGATGCGATACGACATGCAACTAAAAGTCTAAATTTTTTTGTTGCGTTGTAGAAAACGCTATGGAAACATGACCTATTGTAGGGTTTTAGAAACGCGACAAAAAAGTTTCATACTTTTAATAGCATGTCATATCATAGTGTTTACCGAAATGCTATTAAAAAAAAATTTAGTGTATTATCAACGCTACGAAAGTCGTATTACAATGTTTTACATTTATTCCGTAGTGTTTTTTAAACGCTACTATAAGTTATTAACTGTTTTGAGCGTGTTGTACACGCTACCATTTCTTGTTAATGGTTTGTATCATTTTTAACCATTGCTTACATAATAGTCTTATTAAAATCTGTAAAAAATCACATAATCGTCGTATTCAAACCAACAATCAGTCAATCACATAATCTGTCACGACCCGAAATCCAGCGTTCAAAAATCGACATCAAATACCTCACTTGTATTCGACTACCGGAGATTCGAATGTCGAATTCCAGTTCAGATGGAGCTTATAACAACATTAGATGAATATAAATAGTGGAAACAAAATTAATATCATTTATCAACATCATAGATACAACACCATCACAATATTTGGTTAGAATCATTAGAGTTTATATACATGATACAACAACAAAGCGATGGCAAATTTATCTCAACTTCAAGAGAGTTTCCAACATACTTCGACTTTGAGAAGATCCTCCAAGAACTCCAAACACTTCGAAAGATTTCCAAGGACAAAAACTTCCAAAAGACTTCAAAAGATTCCAAGCTACTTCAAAAAAACACGGATAACCTGCTTCTAGGCTGCCCTGTGGAAATTATGGGCACCCAGAGTTTAGAAAGGGAACAATAAACTCCGGGTCAATCATGGGACCGGTATGAGTAAACAAAAACAGTTGTTTGTACAAAAATAGTTTATAAAAAAATCCGATATGCTTTTGGAAAATGAAACTACCATAAGACTTCCCTCCACACACACAATACAGTCGCAGAATTGGAGGAGATTTCTTCTTATGGTAGTCAAACATGCTTTATACGAGAAAATTCTTTGATATTATTACTAGCACATAGTGTAAAAAAATCATTTCGAAAGTATAATATTAATCTTAGCCAGCATACAACCATTATTGTATGCCTCCTATAGCTACCATTTAAACAGTGGTGACCACCATAAGTAAATGGCAGGTTATACAACTAAAATCGTACTGGGTTTGTATCGGTGATTGGATTTCCAACAAATGCTCAGGCTAAGGAACTTCCTTAAAATTGAGACGCCTCTAGTGGGATGCCCCCAAGAACCAAACTGGTTCCCTACCAACACAAGTCCATGTTACCTATGTAACTAGATAACACCTACAAGTAACCCATCCCCGGTCGTTACCGACCATTATCCCGGGATTCACCAATAAATAGCAACAACTACATAGATAAATATATGCGATCCATACCATGATACCACCTCTTATCCAGAAGAAAATGGACATACCCTAGGGGTGCGACCTCTAAAAACCTTGCCGCAACATTCCTTTTTCGACCATTACCGGGTTGTGAGGTTCGATGAAGTCTCGTCTACAAAGCTACGCTTTTCACAAAAGCCATACTTTAATCAACAATTGATCAGCAGCACTCAGCGTGCCACACTACCAAATTGGGAGTATATCACTGATAACCTTCAACTACATAACCTTTGAGCTCGTACGTCTCAGAGAAGGGTGTTAAGCTAAGAGAATAAATTCTCCGCCACCAATAAAAATGTATTTGAAAGAAATCAGCTTTATATCTCAAGGTGTAATGTTAGACATACAACCGTACATGTCTGTTCTGGGTTCAAACAGAACTGAAGGCACTACCAAAGAAGTCCTTGCAATCCGGGCATCCACAATCCCGATCGGACTCCCCATCACATACGGAGATCTCTATACCGGAGCAACTCAGTGTAGAGTCATTCGACAGGTTATCCTATCGTTCTTGAAGACACCCGGTCTTCATCACCGTCTTCAAATGCTTCCCATTTCATCGTATCACATATTCGGAATGGGTTATATGATACAAAGGTCCTCTCCCAGCTAAACCGAATAGTGTGCGCTTGATTTAGAAACACGTGGATATATCAATCACAAAGATTCACATTCAAGGTTCGATGTGGGTTTCGGATATCCAACTGGAATCCGACTCCCTGTCGCATCGAAATTAAATTGCCGATTTACGGGCCAATGGGTTTTCACATTCACACAGAAACAAATCACAAATGATAGTTCAGCACAAAGCAATTCACACACAGTATCACAATCACAAACAGGGATATCAATCAGCTCAAAGCATTTCAATAATAATCAATCATCTAACAATGAGATGAATTAACAGTGTGATTATAATCAGTTAATCACATAATTATTTTTCATAAATTATCTTTAATTAATAATAAATTATCCTTAATTTTAAATTAATTAATCCTTAATTATTAATTAATTTAAATATTAATTATTAGTTAATTAATCCCTTAATTATTAATTAATTAAATCTTAATCACCTTCATTAATTAATTATTTCTTAATTAATTACCTTAATTAATTAATTTATTTATTACAAATTAATTAACTTAAACTAGTAAATAATTACCCTTTAATTTTAATTAATAAGTAATTATAAATCATTAATTATTAATCATCATTAACAATATAAATTAATTAACTTTTAAATTAAGAATTTAAACATTTGATCAACTTCTTAATTCTTTTGTTAAGTCTTATTTAAAAGTAACTTTTGAAAATATAAGTTTAAAATATGCTTAAATTAAATAATTTAAAATATTTTATTTTAAAACCTTCAATTACAAATTCCAACTTAACAACAATCATCCATTTGAAAAGAATAAATTTAGAAATCATTTTGACTTAGATTTTTAAAGTTTAAAACCGAAAATGCTATCACCCTAGAGCTACTACGAGTGATACCCGATAATCTTTCATACTTGCTTCGAATTTTCCCAAAATCAACCCGATAGCTTCAATTTTTTAAAATTTTGACTAAGTTTTGAAAGTGACCCAATGTACACTTGAAAGTGCATGGACTCAAACTCGAACCAGCACATCAGCACCTCGATGATGTCTTCGATTCGAACACCTCCCCTTCCATTCCAGGCTACTGATACATCCCCCTGGCATGTGCACGTGCACAAACGGAATGATCACCACAGATTGATGCTACGATCGTCGACAGGTCGACGACAACCTCTCATAAACTCCTAACCACCCAAGAACGTGAACCGACGTCGAATTCGCCATCGAGCTTCTTAACCCAGACTGGAACCAAAAACAACCATCACAAAAACTGTTCGTTCTTCCACCTCTTGCCACCAGAGGCCATGAAAATTCAACCGAAAGTTTGTCTCGATCTTACGCTACTATTCCCACCGGAGCGATCAACTCCGGTAGTCTGACGAAACCGCGGCGATCAAATTTTCCTCTTCGACCAAAATGTGGGCTAAAACCCTAGATCCTTGTCATGCTAATGCCACAACGAAATAAAAAATTATCGAACATTTTTCTGACGAACTCCGACCTCCCAGCAAGCCATAACCACAATCTCGAGAACCATAGCCCCATTGATCACCAGAATTTGGTGAAAAAGACAATGTCGTTCATCCTCGTGTTTCACAGAGGATACAATTTTAAAAATTTTGATTTTTCTTTTAAAAATCATTGATTTCAAAAATATTTCGAATCATATATTCGAAATCAAGAATTTTGATCATTAAATTTTTGACAAGATTTGGGTTTACCTGTATTTTTAAAAATTCCAAAGAAAACTTATGTTAAACTTACTTAAACTTATTTTTAATTTTTAAAGCATGATTATACAAACAAATTCTGTTTAAATTTCAAAGCCTAAAGATGATTCGAGATATAGCTTTTGAATTTTAAGACAGGTTTTAGAACCTGTAACAGAGGCTTTGCCTTTTTTTCTCATGTGCACAGACATGCACAGCAACATTCAATAATACATACATACAAATTGAAATTCATGCAAACAATTTTTGATCTTACTTAAGCAAGAATTCAGACAACATATCACAATCCAAGGTTTTACAGAATTTACTCACCTTGATTTTGAGAACAGAGAACCTGTCTGGGTTTGAAGGCTAGAAATTGAGTTGATGGTTGAGTTTTTTTTTTCTTCTTCGATCTTGCTTATAGTTGATGTTAATTTTCTTAGCTCCTGATGGATTAACTTGCTTGATTACGGAGCTGAATCCTCTTTAATTGCTGAAGATTGAATGCTGCCTTGCTCTTGTTTTTGCTTGATTTCTGGGTTGAGATGATTAGTTGCGGGCTACGGATTTGTTAAAAAAGAAAGTTTGAATTCCTTTTCCTTTTGATCTTCTAGTTTGATTTGTTCTTGATTTTCCTGATGATTTCTTTCTAGTTTGATCATCAGATTTGAGTTTAGAGTGTACAGCCCTTTGTTTTCTATTTTGATGATTTTCTTTCTTTTTCTGTTTTTTTTTAAAATTTGTACAGAGCTTTGAGAATGAATAAAAGAGATAAGGAAGAAGGGGATGTTGTTTTTATAATCTTGTTTTTCTTATTTTTATAAAAAAAAATTCAAAGATGAAATAAAATGACATTTGTCCAAAATCATTACACATGTTAAAAATACTTATTATATGAACAACACTTGTATTATCTCTTGTTAGATGCTTAACACTTGTATTTTATATGAGTTAAATATTTTTAAATAAATCTTATATCATATTTACTTTATTTCATAAATAGATTTCCTATTTATTTGTATATACAAATTTAAAGAAGAAACGTTTTAATAAAAATTTTATATTAAATAAATTATATATTTATGATTTCAAATGCAAATTATTTTTCTAAGGCTTTTATTTAAATTTTAAATTCAAATTCAAATTTGAATTACAATCCATTTATATGGATGTATATACTCATATAATTTAAATTCAAATAATTTTTTTAAAATATTTATATTTTTGAATTCTTAAATTCAAATGCAAATTTTACAATCTTACTTATATATGTATATAATTCAACACTTATTTTATATATTTTGAAAAATTCAAATTAATCCTATAATTTATTCCAAAATTCACATTAATTACTAAATTTTGATTGATATAATTTTGGGGATGTTACATAATCATCATATTCAAAAAATTGAAAAAATACATTAATCGCATAATCAAATATAATATCTATAACCATTTCGATAATAATTTTTCGACAAAATGAGCAAATTCACATTAAATCCATAACCATTCATAAACCAATTTACAAACAAGTATTAAAAAAAAATTTGTAGTATATATAACAATTAAAGCCATGTTCATTACTTGATTACCCACAATTCTTTGCTGCAGTTGGTCTTTACTCCTAAAAAGCCAATTACTTGTAGACAAGTTTAATAACCAACGGAAGATTATGAAACTGTTTCGCATATTTAAAGTATATTGAACAACCTTGGTTAAAGTTTTATTAAATTTAAATAATTTTTATGAAACTTATTTAACTTAGTTAAATTTTTATAAAACTTGGTTAAATTTTAGAATAAACTTATTTAATTATTATAAACTTGTTAACTTAGTTAAGTACTAATAAAACTTACTTAATTTGTTTAACTTTATTTAATTTTTATAAAACGTAGTTAAATTATAAAAAATTAGTTAATTTTTAAAATTTTAGTTAATTTTATAAAAATTAGTTAAATTTTTATAAAGCTCGGTTAATGTAATATCCTGGAATATCAAACCAAATTTAAATGAGATAATCTCCATTATAAATTAATTAAAATTGATAAAATTGTTATTTCAAACAACAATAATAATTGTGTTGTATATATATAAATTTTAAATGAAATTATTATATACAAAGGGAGTTTGGATTTGTTAAAATAGTATGTATCCATCAATTGGATTTTTAAATTGAATTTGAAATTTAATTTGAATTTGGATATTTAAATTGAAATTCAAAAGTTAGTTATTTATATCTTAGATCATACTATGGTTTAAAATGTATTTTCATGATTTTATTTATATTATTTTCTTTTTAAAGAGATTTATTTATATAAATTAAATGTGTATTTGTAAATTAGAAAAATTATTTATAAAAGCTTTATTAAATATTTAAAAAAAAATCTAATTATGCATGAAGATACATGTGTTATCTTGTAATCACTCCTAAATACATGTGTTAAGAAATTAAATGAGTTTAGGGAAAAGTGTAACTTTATTTTCTTTTATTTTTAATAATACCTAAATTAAATATGTATAAATATATCTTTCCTTATCTCTCTTTTTCTTTTCTTTGTTCAATAAAGAATAACAAACTAAAAGAAAGAAAAAAAACTGTAAACATTTTTATCTTCACCCTGTAAAACAAATTCCAGTAAAACAATCTCCTTCAAAAAATTTAACCTAGGAGCTAAAGCAAAGAAATCAGCAAACAAGTCTTTCAAAACTTCAAGCATTCAAACTGAACAAAGTATAGCAAGCAGCTCAGATTCAAGAGAGATCATACTCAAATAAAATAATCAAATTTCAATTCACATGCAAGGTTTCAGATCAAAACCTGGGGGGGTAAACAGTTCTCTGTTTAAATTTCCTGGTGAGTAAACCTTTACCATAAAAACAGATTAAAATTTTTGAGATTTTATTTGTCGCATGTGATGAAAACCTGTAGAAAATAATAGTATAATAAGATTACTTGAAGGTCGGGTTGTAAATGTATGTACAACCAATTAAATTGTCTGGATATACCTGTGCATGTATATTAGTTCTATTTTTCTTCACAGACTTAAGAACAGATTTTCAAAAATTCATATCTTCTCATAGATTTGATTTCAAGATTGAAGTCCTAAATTGAAAACTGTCCCTAACAGTATAATATAAATTCTAAAAATAATTTCAAGATTTTATATTTTGTAATTAAATCAAATTTGGAAAAATTCAGAGAAGAATCAAATTGGGTTAAAAATCAAACATCTTGATTTAAGAATTGGAATCCATAATCATATTTGTTATTGAAAAACATGAATTAGGTATAACAATTGTGATTGTTAGTTTAAAAATTACTGGGATAATCGGTGATGATCAATTTTGGGTGTTTTGCCAATCGTCGGCGATCGCGGATGATTTGAGGTTCGTGATTGTGATAGAGGATGGCTTTAAGGATGTTGGTCATTGGAAAAATAGTTGAGGATTTTATTATTAGCCATGGTGGCCATGGAGCATTGAACTAGGGATTTACGGGGTTTCTTGAACGAGGTCGGAATTTTGGTAGTAGCACTATCGTGGGTATATCAAGTTGGTCCAATCGGTGAAGGATCGAAGTTCGAGATCACGGCGAAGCTTTGGGCAAAGGATTATGATCTCTGGTGGCTGGAATCGAAGTATCGTGACGGTTTTAGGTCGAAATGTTATGTTCCAATGGGTTCGATCATATCCATTTTCGATTTTGTGCTTATTCTGGAAAATGGGTGGTCGATGTCAATAAAGGAGGAAAACGGTGACTTGCCGGAGGTGGGATGTGTGGCCGGAGCGCCGCCGTGCATGGGTGCATGTGCACCATAATTTTCCATGTGCACTTGATTTGGGAACGAGGAGGTTTCCTCGGGTTGAAGCACGGGAAGGAGGGAGATGAGCTCGGAGTATGTTTCGTGCACGTGAGAATAAATGTTAGCAGGTTTTTTGAATTTAAACTAAACTAAGTTTTTTTATGTAAAAACTGTAGCTTGGGAAAAGGTGGAAAAAACTCGAGTACTTTCGTTAGTGGCTCGGGAATTTGTTAATACTCCTGGGTTTGCTATTGATTAAATTAGCAAGACTCAATTCCAGGTTTTAAGTTCTGAAGAAAACATTGCCAAGCATAAATCTTAAAGAAATCTAAGTTTTCAAGTTTAAATGAATACAAGTTTAAAAGCCAAATAAAAATAAGTATTTTCCAAGCTTAAAGTTATTAAAAATGGTAAGTGTTTAAGCAATTTATTAAATCAAGTTAAAATCATTTAACTTTTGCATTAACTTGAAACATTAACTAGTGATTATGATGATTAAATAAGGTAATTTAATTTGAGATGATTAGTTAATTAAGGATAATCACTAAAGGCAATTGATTAAGTACAATTACTTGATGTAATTTTTAAAGTATAATTACTTAATGAAAGTAATTAAGGATTAATTACTTAGTATAATTAATTAAAGGATAATTAATTACTGAATGTAATTAATTAAGGTTAATTAATAAATATGTTTAGTTAAAGATTAATTAATTTATGTAATTAATTATAGTCAATTAATTAATAAGGGTAATTAAAGGTTAATCAATGTAAGTGGTTATAGGATAATAAAATTTGAGTAATTAATATAGGGTAGGCATAATTAATAGATGGGTGAAGAATAATTAATTTGTATTATTAATTAAAGGCTAATTACGTAATGTACTTAAAAGTAATAATTAAGGATTAATCAAGGTTAATAAATTAAGAAATAATTAAGTAATAAGTAATTAAGAGGTTAATTACTTAATGTAAAATAATTATTATGAATAATTATTAATGAAGTAATTAAAGGAATTAATTACTCAGTGTAATTAATTAAGTTGATGTGGATGACTTTAGTTAATTAATTAAGTTTAATTAATTAAAGATAATCATTTGATGTTGGGTTAAGTAAATACTTAAGGTAATTGATGAGGTGTAATTACTTAGTGAAGTGATTAGTGGATAATTACTGGATGTAATTAATTAAAAGGAAATTTCATGATGGGAAGTAATTAAAGGATAATTACTTGGTGGAAAAAATTAAGTGATAATTACTCAGGGAAATTAAAAGATTAATTGATATAATTAATCAAGGAGTTGGTTTAATTGATAGAATAATTAAGGGAAGATAATTTCTGATTGTGATCAATCAAGGTTGATTAATGAATGAAATTAAGTTAAAGGTTAATTATTAAATGAAATCTAAGAATAATTAACTAATGAAAGTAATTAGAGGATCATTAATTAATGTAATTAATGGAAGTGATTAATCTTGCTTACGAATGATTGAATGATGATAAGTGCTTTGGATTGGTTGATATCTCTGATATGAATTGCTTTGTGATATGATATGTTAGATGGAAAGTGATAATGTGATTATCTATCAAATATGAATTACTGTGTAAAAGTGTTATCCGGTAATTGAAGTTGAATTGTATTTAATTGAACAACTTGGGTTTTGACGACATTGGATTCGAAGAGACCGAAGTCGGGTATTAGTAAATACCCGAAACCACTTCGATTCTTTATGAATTGATATGTGAAATCAATAGGTTGGAATGGAATGATTTAAGTGAATTGGACCATGTAATCTAAGTTTTGGTACATAGAAATTGATGTGTGAAATAAGTGGTGTCTATAACAAATTGTGAATTTGTAAATTGATACAAGTTACCCCCGGGTTTTATATAAGTTTTACTCTTGTTAGATGGGTTTACTCATGCTGGTTTCCAGCCCGACACGGGTATTACTTTAATGTAATGCTCAGATCAGATCGAGTATTACAGATTTCAGGTAAGGACGTTCTGGAGCTCAGGAAGCAAGCTGGATAGCAGGAACGTATGGAGTATATTCCGTTGAGAGATATTATTTTCTAGGACAAGTTTTTTTTATTTGTCCAGTGTTTGTGTATATGTTGTAACTCTGATGTATTAAAGTGTAATTTGACAAGTACAGTTTTCCTTTGTATAACTGATATTATTTGATATTATATTTTATCCGCTGCGAATGTGAGATTCAGAGTTTGGTTTTCTGTTACTTCTTCTTTTATCTCTTTTCTTTTTTCCTAACTATCTGGAGTTCTCGGAATCGAAAATTTTGGGTCGTTACATTTGGTATCAGAGATGAATGTTAAGCGAGAACATTGGCTCTGGTGGTGGGTTCACTCATTAAAGATAGAGACAGTGGTACCCTAGAATGAGTTGAGTGTAATATATATAAGAGAACATACTTGTTATTTTCTTATATAATGGTTTAAAAGTAAATGATTCTTCTATAAGATTATATTTTATAAAGCAATGATTCTTCTAACCACTATATATTAAGGTAATTGGTTGTTGTATTAATTGAAATAAAACAATGAGAATTAAGTGGAATAGTAACACAACCAAATTTAAATTAAATAAAGATAAGTTTGAAATGGATTCTAACTGAAATTAAAATCTTGAATTTGAGGGAAGAGTTCCAAAATAAGATGATAATGAATGGTTTCCAGATATGATAAACTTGGTTATTATCATAAATGGTTGTTGTATTTAATAATGAAATGTTTTAGGGAAGAAAAACATTTAGGCAAATATGACTTATAAATTGGAACTGAAGATGAGTATAACTTCTAAATTGAACTAGGTTTCAAATTGTGAAGTTTTAAAATCTAAGTCTAGAAACAATTGAATTGTTTCAAAGTGATAAAGAAATAATAAATAATATTATTTAATGAATTTGAATGAAGGGTCCTACTACAAACAAGAGTTGTTTGAAAATTAAAAGAAATTTGTTTTAAATTAAAAACCAAAGGTGGTATAAAATAATATGTATATATGAGGAATATACATAATATCAACGATGGTTTGAAATAAACTCTAAATGTTAAATTTTAAATTTTTATTTGGAATGAGATGAGAAAACCTAAAGTGATATAAATTTTGAACTTATAAGCGGGAAAGAATTTTGAAATTTGAAGTGGGAATTCAAATTTGAGTAAGGTTAACGGGATTTAAATTGAATCTAACTTAGAAGAAGTTAAATAAGTTTGAATAAACAACTTGATTTGGAAATTTCAAGATGAAATTGAAAGTTAAATGGTTAATTTGAATTGGGAGTTTGTGTGATCTCAAAATGGGTTTGAGATCTAGAAATTGGAAATGAATAGATGTTTTAAAATAATTTGAATGATACCATCCTGTTGTTATTAATAATTTGAAATTAGATTTGTTTAAATGAATGAAGAAATGAGGTGTGGTAATATATCCATTATTAAGATAAAATGGAATCATTTTGGACTTAAGATTTGAATGTTTAAAATAAAACTTCAAAGCTTTGGTTCAAAATTGAAATTTGATGATAAATTGAATTTCGAAGATAAATTTAAAAGGATTTGAATTATTATTTGAACTTTGAAATAGATTAAAAATGGAATTTTAATTCAGAATTAAATGGTTTAAAGATATAAGTTGATTTGATTTAAAGGGTTAAATCAACATTTAAAAATTTAACTCGAATTTATATAATTCGGGATGGTTTAAATTTGAAATTTGAATTGAATTAGTTCAAATTGAATTTGATTTGATTTGATTAAAATTGTGACTAAAGATGGATAAGTTTAAAATTCAAATGGGAAATTTGAATTGGATTGATTTGAAATGAAATGGAAGTTGAATGAGTTGAAATTCAATGGGAATTGGGATTAATTCAAACTGGAATTGATAAGGATTGAAATTAGTTCAATTTGAAATTAATTTGAATTAATTGAAATTGTGATTAAAGTTGAATAAGTAAATTTAAATGGAATTTGATTTGAATTTAGGAAAGAAATTGAGGGTTAATTCAACTTGAATTGGGATTAAATCAATTTCAATAGAAATTAAAGTTATTAAATTGGAATTGAGTCTATTTAAATAGAAGTGGAAATTTAAATTGAATTGATTGAAAATGGAGATTGGGAATTGAACAGTTTGACTCTGGACTATTTTCAAAATAAATTGTTTTAACATAAAAATATTTATTATACAACTGTAACGCTTGCGGATTTTCGTTGCCGAAAACCGAAATGTTATGGGTTTTAAAAAGAATTTAAGAAAAGAAAGAGATAGAAGAAGAGATAAGAAGATAGGAAATAGAGGGAAAAGAAAACAGAAAAATAGAAAATTTTAAAATAGAACGGGACTGAAAGGAAACAACAGAACAAAAAGAACAACATCAGAATCTCACAATTCGCAGCGGAACAACATATAATAATAAATGAATAATCTTTAAACAAAGAACTATATCAGTTATTACATTACATTACATCATATCATCAGAGTGTACAACATCATACAACAACAAACAATTTTAAACAGCGGAAAAGAAATACTATATACTAGTAATACGCCATGCCATCCACCTTGCCTCCAGCAACTCCTGAATATCCAGAATATCCTGATAAACCTTAACTCTTAACTGCCCGTGTGGAAATTGGTGGGCACCCAGAGTTTAGGAAGGAAAACAATAAACTCCGAGTCAGTCATGAGACTGGTGTGAGAACTCAAAACAGTTTATTTACTTTAGAAATCAAAATAGAGGAATATTTTTAAATTCAATTCGCAATGCTTTTTAAAGATGAGACTACCATAAGGCCTCCCGCACACACACACATGCAAACGCAGAATCGGGGGAGATTTCTCCTTATGATAGCCAAAGATGCTTGATACGCATTTAAAATAACATTTGATATTATTACTAGTGCATAGTATAGGAAAATCATTTCAAAAATAAAGATATAAATCTTAGCCAGCATAGACATTCCACACTTATGCCTACTATAGCTACTATGTTCAATAGCAGGTTACCGCCACATTCCATAGCAGGTTATACAACTAAAACCGTACAAGTTTCGTATTGTTTCTTTGGATTTCCAACAAATGGTCAGGCCAAGGAACTTCCCATTGCCACATGGAAACGCCTCTGGCTGGACGTCCCCGAGAACTTAACCAGCTCTCTGCCAACACAAGGCCGGATTACCTTTATCACTAGGTAACTACTACACGAATATGGCATCCCCCGGTCCCATTGGACCTTTTAACCGAGCGCTCGTCACCAACAACACCACACAGTAATAAAATATAGTGTTTCAACATGAGTAAATATCTGGGCTCCATACCATGATACCACCCTTTCCAGAAGGAAATGCACATACCCTAAAGGGAGCTACCCCTCATAACCTTGCCGCATCTTTCCTGTTTTGACCATTTCCGGGATGTGAGGCTCGACGAAGTTTCGTCCACAAAAACACACTTTGTACAAAAAGCCGTGCTTTGGGTCAACAAATGATCATAGAAATGATCACCAAGATAGACGATCAAACAAATGATCCTATCATAAATAATCAACACAACGATCATTTCAGCATCACTCAGCATGTCACATTACCAAATTGGGAATATATCGCTGATAACTTCAACTATATAACCTCTGAGCTCGTACGTCTCAGAGAAGGGTGTTAAGCTAAAAGAATAAATTCTCCGCCACCAACAGAAATATATTTGAAAGAAATCGTCTTTATATCTCAACTTGTAATGTCAGACATACAATCCATACAAGTCTGTTCCGGGCTCGAACAAAACCGAAGGCACTTACAAAGAAGTCCTTGCAATCCGGATATCCACAATCCTGATCGGATTTCCCATCACTTATGGAATCTCTATACCAGGAGCGACCCAGTGCAGAGACAATCAATAGGTCATCCTATCGCTCTCTCAAATACCGGTCTTCAACACCGATCTTCAAATGCAATTCATAACGACGTATCACATATTCGGAGTGGGTTATACGACCCCATGGTCCTTTCCCGGTTAACCCGAATAGTGAGCGCTTATTCAAAAATAAGTGTGCATTCACATTCAATCAAATCACATCAAATACACATTCAAAGGGAAATATTGATAGTCAGTTATTGAACTATCAATTGGATATGCATACATCACCAGATTCCAAATAATTTATTTTTCCAAAATATCTTTACAAGATATATAATTTCACATTTCAAAATAAATCAATATTTATTTTCATACAAATTCCACTTTCTTTTTATAAATTCCTTAGTGAATTTATATTCCAAAATATTCATGCATATACGATTTCAACTATCCATTTTCAATTTATCTTCAAAAAGATAAATTCTAAATATTCACTTCATATTGGAAAACATTTCCATACTTATCTATTCATAAGTAATTCACAAATCTTTTTATTTTCAACCTTGGAAAATATTCGATATACTTAAATCGAATTAAGTATATAATTCATTCTTTAAGGAAATCATTCTCTTAAACATATTTATTTGGGTCAAAACGAATGTTGCATAAAACATCATTACGACAACCCAAAATCACTAGTATAGGGATTCGAAATTAAATAGATATATAAATCCCAATACTATACAAATATTTCCTTTCGGAAATCATTTACTATAACAACAGTGTTATAGTCCATCATTTCCTTCTATTTCTCGAAAACGTCTATTTCAACAATAAATGTTGAAATCTATGGTTTCGAATCTCAACACCTTTTAAAACATCGTTAGATCGTTTTAATTCTATTTAAAACATCACATTCTAAACATTTTCTTTAACGTGTTATTCACTATTCAAAAACGTGAATATACTTCATTAACAAATTTCATCCTTTTTATTCATTTTATTTTAAAGGATTATTCACTGTCTAAAACGTGAATATAACTCCATAAATAAGTTATAACAATTTTACTTATCAAAATAAGTCGTTTGTGAATTTATAAAACAACGTTTATGAATTCTATTTCTATTTATTTTATAACATCTCCTTTTATAAATTCCTTTATCAACCTATTCACTTTATAACTCAATTATAAACCAAAGATTCATATTATAAGTTAAATGCTTATAATTTATTCGTTCACAAAAATCGTTCCTTTGAACTTCATAATTATAAATCTTATAACTTATAAGATTCAATTATTCATCCAAATATATTCCTTTAATGACTTTATAAATTTTATAAACCTACTGTTTATAAAATTCCATTTATAATCTCACCGTTTATAATTCTATAAACTTCATTCAATTATGAAATTCATTTTCACTTCATTCAAACACTTATAAAAACTCGCTTTATAATGTCAATATTTCAATTTATAAATATCCACTTATAAATCTCTTAATATAAATCAATTTATATTATTCTTTAAAACGTCTTTAATCTCCTTTATTATTTTACCATTCTCTTGATTTATAAAATAATTAAATTTTATAAATCCTATATTTAAACTTTTAATAATAAATTCAAAAATCAATTTTAAACTATTTTATAAAGTCATTAATTCATATTTCTCAAAAATCAGCTTTTAACCGTATTTCTCAAAAATTATAATTTTTACAACTTTAAAAATTATAACGTTCATTTATTTATAATGGATCAATTCCAAAAATATTTTATCTTTTCAAAAATCACTTTAAAAACCCTTTTAAAATCCCAAAATTTGGGTCCAATGATGCTACACACCAAATAGTCAATCACGACTACAACGATATCATATATCAATATGAAAATCCATCAAATATCAAAATATCTGAAATCAAATAAAAACTGTTGAGGAATCCAGTTGGATCCCTCCAACCTGTTTTCCTGCATCCACAAACATTAGCACAATACCAATTTCGCTCCAGTACGAAATTATCGCGGTATATGTTTTTATTAAATATTATCCGCTTAATAACGGCGTAATAGGGTCTCATCCGCTAAAAAATACGGGAAATCAATCAACTGCAATATATACATATGCCAATATATATATATTGATATTATTTATAATACCAATTTCACTGTTTATGAAATATTCGCGGTATATGTTTTTATTAAATAACATCCGCTTACTAACGGCGCATAATGTCTATTTTAACAATCAATAGATATCAATCATCATTCAAACATGCATTCAAATATTTTAAATCTAACTATTTAAAATAAAAATCGAAACTGATTCGATTGAGTGAGAAGTTCTCACCTTGATTTTATTTCCGTTTTAGCGATTTATTTCGAATAAAATTAAACGTGCGTTTAATTTTACCCAAAATTCTCACTAACTCCAAACGACTCCAAACCAACTCCATCGCGTAGTGCTCGTCCATACGATTCCAACGCAACTGGTTTCGCGCGTTTTCGACCTCGTATGAAAAAGTTATGATTTTTACAAGTTTTACACGTATTTATATAAACAAATTTACAACTTCCTCTTTATAATTTTAACATACATCAACATGGGCCGTTAGATTTCATACTCTTTGCATCAGAGCCGCACCTAGCTTCTTCCCAAACCCTCACGTTGCTTCCAGTAACCCATTCACGCAAGAGAACCCATGAACACAAAACTAGGTTTTGATTTATCCATCACCACACTCAACTTGAACACGATCGGAGACTTGCGTTTCGAAAAGCATGACAAACTCCATACTCGGCCATAACTCTGGCCAACTCGGCCCCCTCCTCCTCCTAGGAATGCGTGCGCAGCTGTATAGAACGGCCCCATGTAGCTCCTCCCACGTTGCTCCGTTTCCGATCATCACCGTATGGAATCGAAGCTCTCGTCGAGCTCTACGACTTTCGTGTTGAACACCTTGGCTAAATCTTTGTAGATTGAGAGAGATTGAGAGGAGAAAGAGGAGAATTTCTGGCCGTTCATGCTTTAGTGCCGGCTGCAGTTTTTTTAGGGTTTAGATTTCTTTTTTTTTATTATTTTGTGATGGTGGTGGTCTATTTATAGAGAACCGATCGACACTATTCATCCGGAAATTCCGAACTCCGATTTAGGCGCCGAAACTGACGTACCTAGGGTTTATCCCGCATTCCGGACACAATAGAACAGGTTTCGGAAGCTAATTCGGACATCTGTGCGAGTTATGGCTATAAACGCTCAATTTAAATTAAACCGATTTAAGCGATTTTCTAGGCGTTTTAATTCGTACAGGACAAACGGTAAATCCAATTGACTTGAAATTTGAAACCTTAAAATAATATCACATTACGGATCCGATGAAACTGGTTTCGTCGAAATCCGAGACTTTTTGAAAAATGGCTATTTTCACTCGCCAAATTAATATTAAAAATAATTCGATGCGTTTCGAGCTGCCACGATCAAACGATAACTCTGATTGACACGAAAATTGAAATCCGGTAATAACTAACTATTACGGATCCAATGGAACTGGTTTCGTTCAATTCTGAGACAGTTCAAAAATTGGCTATTTTACAGTCGATTATTAAATATTAAAATATTCAATTTTCACAAATTAACTTTTAATTCGATTTTAAAAGTTCTAAAATATCATTCTAACTTCAATATGATAAAATAAAATTTTACAAATCATTTTCAATCATATTTAACCCAATTTTCAATTATTTCCATAATTTAACGTATTAAATTATCGATTTAATTATCCAATTAAATCCAATAATTCAAATAAAAATTTATTCGACTTATAAATTCACTTATTAATATTTAAAATTAATTAAATATTCAAATTTTAATTAATAAAAATTCTGGGTCGTTACAACAACTTTTCTTTTTAAACCTGAAACTATCTTATACTTGTTTTAAAATTATTTTTGGAACTATTTAACAATTTTTCAATTGTTTTATAAACTAATTACTGTTTTTCAACTACTTTATAACTGATTACTATTTTACAACTATTTTGCTATTATTTAAAAATTTCTATAACTATTTGACTATTTCCGAACTACTTTACAACTATTTTGTAAACTAATAATTATTTTTCAACTACTTATATATTTTTAAACTTTTCAAGCTATTTTCTAAATTCAAGCTAAACATAATTCAATCTGTTTATGATTAAATATCCAATTGAGATAAGAATTGAAGTGATAATCCAAATGAGGATTTAAGAATTGTGAGTAAGTGAATAAAAATTTAAGTGAATGTGAATAGAAAAGGAAATTGATTCGGTTAATAATCAATGGAGATAAATACGTAGGATGTACGTATATTATTCTATTCGCATAATGATTTGATCCAGATTTGAGCGTAGAATTTCGAGATAGCTATATCGATCCGAGTTTGGATTTTTCACTCGATTTTCGACGGCAAACCTGGATATGGATTGTTGATTGGTTCTGGATATTCTCTACCATAGTTATGAATATGTAAGAAGAATGACGGTTTCTGATCAAGAAACCAGATCTAAGTACGCACTAGGAAGTCTGGTGGACGATATTAGTTCGGAAGAGAATTGTGTGATCGAGTGAGCGATTAGATTGATATACGTATGGATGATATGTGTACATCGTATGGATTAGAATAAAATTGATACAGGGAATTTGTGGATAAGAAATGTGAAATGGTTTTTGAAATGAAAGGTATATTTTGTGAAATATATGATAAAATAAAGGGGTAATTGGATATTTCTATAATAGAAATTTACTTTATGGAAGTAAGTAATATAGTAAGTGGTTTTGTAAAGAGTAACCAAATTTGAATATTTGATTTGGCATAAACAAAGTTATATATCTTTGTTATATATATGATAAACGTCCCTTGTTGAATCTATAGCCAGAAGAAAGGGTTTTGAAAATATTTGAAGTATAAAAGTAGTTTTATACAAGTTTGAAGTGATCCAAAGATTTTTAAAGTTATGTGTGTGTATATATATATAAAGGATCTTATGAGAATGATTTTGAGAAAGGTTTTTTTGGAACCTATGGATTTGGAAAGGCTTTCTGATTTTTGGGTAAAATCAATATTGGAAGTTGGAAAGCCTAGTTTGAGAATTATCAATTTTGGGATAATCGATTTTGAGAGAAGGAGATTTATATGAAATTCATACTAGGGTAAGATTTGAAAGATGCTATAATAGTATAGTATAAAATGTTTTGAGATTGGCTCTGGGGAAAAAGGTGCTCCCTTGAAATGAACTTCTCAGGAGTATCATAGGTTGGTATTGCCTTGAGCCTCAAAGGGGGAGGTTCTAAAGTTGATCCTGTGAGGAGTCCGGACAAAACTAGTTCCTGGGGATTATGTGTTGTTTGTAGCGAAAGTCGAGGGCGCTGATGGCTATAGAGGCATTTGGGTTATGCTGTGACGACAGTGTAAATCGATGTCACTACGATCTACTACAGACCATAGCGAAAGTCGTGTGTGCTGTTGAGAGCCAACAGTCTACGTTTGATTTCACATCGTTAGACTACGACCTATGGTAGCATAGCGAAAGTCGTTTGTGCTGCTGAGAGCCAACAGTCTACGTTTGATTTTACATCAGTAGACTGCGATCTATGGTAACATAGCGAAAGTCATGTGTGCTGCTGAGAGCCAACAGTCTGTGTTTGATTTTATATCGGTAGACTGCGACCTATGTGGGAGTAGAGAAGTTTTATTTTTGGCAACGAAAATCGAGGACGCTGATGCCTACAGTTACATGGACTTTTGCTATGATGGCAACGTAACCTTGGAATGTAACTGCGATCTGTTGTGGGTTCCATGGCGTAATCGAGGGGCGCGGAGTGCCTATAGTTACATGGACTTTTGCTGTGATGGCAACGTAACCCAAATTGCGATCATGGATGGGGGTGATGATTTCCAGAGCATTCTCACCAAAGATATTCCTCTATTTTCAAAAATGTTTTCTATATTTTTAATAAAAATTCCAAGTATTTTTACTGGGTGTTGAAACGGGTTTACCAAGTACTTATAAATTTTCAGTCCTACGCCTGATCAACGTATGACCGAATTTCTATGAGAACAAGGATGGACTGGTTGGGACATCGAGTTATAAAAATTATTTTTATAAAAAATGTTTTGTAATATTATATAGATTTTAAAAGTGTTTTAAAAAATGACAAAGAAAATTTATCTGATTTTAAGTTTTGAATAAATTCTGGCTTCGTTCCTTTTCGAGGACGAAAAGATTCTAAGGGGAGAGGAATGTGATATTTCGGAATTTCAAACCAAATTTAAATGAGATAATCTCCATTATAAATTAATTAAAATTGATAAAATTGTTATTTTAAACAATAATAATATTGTGTTGTGTATATATAAATTCTAAGTAGAATTATTATATACAAATGGAATTTGGATTTGTTAAAATAGTATGTATCCATCAATTGGATTTTTAAATTTAATTTGAAATTTAATTTGAATTTGGTTATTTAAATTGAAATTCAAAAGTTAATTATTTATATCTTAAATCATACTATGGTTTAAAATGTATTTTCATGATTTTATTTATATTATTTTCTTTTTAAAGAGATTTATTTATATAAATTAAATGTGTATTTATAAATTAGAAAAATTAATTATAAAAGCTTTATTAAATATTTAAAAAAAAAATCTAATTATGCATGAAGATACATGTGTTATCTTGTAATCACTCCTAAATACATGTGTTAAGAAATTAAATGAGTTTAGGGACAAGTATCACTTTATTTTCTTTTTCTTTTATTTTTAATAATACCCAAATTAAATTTATATAAATATATCTTTCCTTATCTCTCTTTTTCTTTTCTTTGTTCAGTTTAGAATAACAAACTAGAAGAAAGAACAAAAAAACTATAAACATTTTTATCTTCACCCTGTAAAACAAATTCCAGTAAAACAATCTCCTTCAAAAAATTTAACCTGGGAGCTAAAGCAAAGAAATCAACAAACAAGTCCTTCAAAACTTCAAGCCTTCAAACTGAACAAAGTATAACAAGCAGTTCAGATTCAAGAGAGATCAGACTCAAATAAACAATCGAATTTCAGTTCAAATGCAAGGTTTCAGATCAAAACCTGAGGGGAGGGGGGTTAACAATTCTATGTTTAAATTTCCTGGTGAGTATACCTTTACCATAAAAACAATTTAAAATTTTTGTGATTTTATTTGTTGCATGTGATGGAAACCAGTAGAAAATAATAGTATACTAAGATTACTTGAAGGTTGGGTTGTAAATGTATGTACAGCCAATTAAATTGTTTGGATATACCTATGCATGTATATTAGTTCTGTTGTTCTTCACAGACTTAAGAACAGATTTTCAAAAATTCAAATCTTCTCATAGATTTGATTTCAGGGTTGAATTCCTAATGAACACTTTCCCTAACAGTATAATATAAATTCTAAAAATAATTTCAGGATTTTATATTTTGTAATTAAGTCAAATTTGGAAAAATTCATAAAAGAATCAAATTGGGTTAAAAATCAAACATCTTGATTTAAGAATTGGAATCCATAATCAGATTTGTTATTGAAAATCATGAATTTAGGTATAACAATTGTGATTTTTTGTTTAAAAATTACTGGGATATCCGGTGATGATCAATTTTGGATGTTTTGTCAATCGTCGGCGATCGTGGATGATTTGAGGTTCGCGGTTGTGATAGAGGATGGCTTTAAGGATGTTGGTCACTAGAAAAATAGTTGAGGATTTTATTATTGGCCATGGTGGCCATGGAGCATTGAACTAGGGTTTTACGGGGTTTCTTGTACGAGGTCGGAATTTTAGTAGCAGCACCGTCGTGGGTGTATCGAGTTGGTCCAATCGGTGAAGGATCGAAGTTCGAGATCATGGCGAAGCTTTGGGTGAAGGATTATGATCTCTGGTGGCTGGAATCAAAGTATCGTGACGGTTTTAGGTTGAAATGTTATGTTCCGATGGGTTCGATTATATCCATTTTCGATTTTGTGCTTATTCTGGAAAATGGGTGGTCGATGTCGATAAAGGAGGACAACGGTGACTTGCCGGAGGTGGGATGTTTGGCCGGAGCGCCGCCGTGCGTGGGTGCACGTGCACCAGAATTTTCCCTGTGCACTTGTTTGGGAACTAGGAGGTTTCCTTGGGTTGAAGCACGGGAAGGAAGGAGATGAGCTCGAAGTATGTTTCGTGTACGCGAGTATAAATGTTAGCAGGTTTTTTGAATTTAAACTAAACTAATTTTTTTTATAAAAACCGAAGCTCGGGAAAAGGTGGAAAAAAACTCGGGTACTTTCGTTAGTGGCTCGGGAATTTGTTGATACTCCTGGGTTTGCTTTTGATTAAGTTAGCAAGCCTCAATTCCAGGTTTTAAGTTCTGAAGAAAACATTGCCAAGCTTAAATCTTAAAGAAATCTAAGTTTTCAAGTTTAAATGAATACAAGTTTAAAAGCCAAATAAAATAAGTATTTTCTAAGCTTAAAGTTATTAAAAAGGGTAAGTGTTTAAGCATTGCATTAACTTGAAACATTAACTAGTGATTATGATGATTAAATGAGGTAATTTAATTTAAGGTAATTAATTAATTAATTAATTAATTAATTAATTAAGGATAATCACTAAAGGAAATTGATTAAGTACAATTACTTGATGTAATTTATAAAGTACAATTACTTAATGAAAGTAATAAAGGATTAATTACTTAGTATAATTAATTAAAGGACAATTAATTACTGAATGTAATTAATTAAGGTTAATTAATAAATATGTTTAGTTAAAGATTAATTAATTTATGTAATTAATTATAGTCAATTAATTAATAAGGGTAATTAAAGGTTAATCAATGTAAGTGATTATAGGATAGTAAAATTTGAGTAATTAATATAGGGTAGGTGTAATTAATATGGATGGGTGAAGAATAATTAATTTTTATTATTAATTAAAGGCTAATTACTTAATGTACTTAAAAGTGATAATTAAGGATTAATCAAGGTTAATAAATTAAGAAATAATAAAGTAATAAGTAATTAAGAGGTTAATTACTTAATGTAAAAGAATTATTATGAATAATTAACTAAACGAATTAATTACTCAGTGTAATTAATTAAGTTGATGTGGATGACTTTAGTTAATTAATTAAGTTTAATTAATTAAAGATAATCATTTGATGTTTGGTTAAGTATAATTACTTAAGGTAATTGATGAGGTGTAATTACTTAGTGAAGTAATTAGTGGATAATTACTGGATGTAATTAATTAAAAGGAAATTTCATGATGGGAAGTAATTAAAGGATAATTACTTGGTGGAAGAAATTAAATGATAATTACTCAGGGAAATTAAAAGATTAATTGATATAATTAATCAAGGAGTTGGTTTAATTGATAGAGTAATTAAGGGAAGATAATTTCTGATTGTGATCAATCAAGGTTGATTAATGAATGAAATTAAGTTAAAGGTTAATTATTAAATGAAATCTAAGAATAATTAACTAATAAAGTAATTAGAGGATCATTAATTAATGTAATTAATGGAAGTGATCAATCTTGCTTATGAATGATCGAATGATGATAAGTGCTTTGCATTGGTTGATATCTCTGATATGAATTACTTTGTGATATGATATGTTGGATGGACAGTGATAATGTGATTATCTATCAATTATGAATTACTGTGAAAAAGTGTTATCCGGTAATTGGAGTTGAATTGTATTTAATTAACAACTTGGGTTTAGACGACATTGGATACGAAGAGACCAGAGTCGGGTATTAGTAAATACCTGAAACCACTTTGATTCTTTATAAATTGATATGTGAAATCAATGGTTGGAATGTAATGATTTAAGTGAATTGGACCATGTAATCTAAGTTTTGGTACATAGAAATTGATGTGTGAAATAAGTGATGTCTATAACAAATTGTGAATTTGTAAATTGATACAAGTTACCCTTGGGTTTTATATAAGTTTTACTCTTGTTAGATGGGTCTACTCATGCTGGTTTCCAGCCCGACCCGGGTGTTACTTTGATTTAATGTTCGGGTAAGACCGAGTATTATAGATTTCAGGTAAGGATGTTCTGAATCTAAGGAGGCGAGCTGGATAGCAGGAGCGTATGGAGTATATTCCGCTGAGAGATATTATGAATTATCTAGGACTAGTTGTTTTTATTTGTCCAGTGTTTGTTGTATATGTTGTAACTCTGATGTATTAAAGTGTAATTTGACAAGTACAGTTTTCCTTTGTATAACTGATATTATTTGATAATTATATTTTATCCGCTGCGAATGTGAGATTCTAAGTTTGGTTTTCTATTACTTCTTCTTATATCTCTTTTCTTCTTTTCCTAACTATCTGGAGTTCTCGGAATCGAAAATTCCGGGTCGTTAAAGTAACTTATTTATAACTTTATTTATATTAACCCAAACTTATAAATTATCTCAATTGCTAAAACTTAGCAGGTCATAACTTATATTTTAATTAACTCAAACTTATAAACTATTTCAATAATATCATGCTAGACAGTAATAATATAAATAGTATTCTACCAGAAACACCACTAATTCCAAATCGAAAAAACAATAATATTATACTAGAAGAAGTGCCATTGTTTCCTTACCCTATTGTAGTGACTGCTGCTGCAAAAACTGAGCAAGTACTGACTAATGAGTTTGTTAATACCGTTGTAGAGGCCAACGAGGAGACACATTCTTAGGTACATTAAGGAAACAGAAAAGAAAGTGCACAATTATCCAAGAAGGGTCTAAGCACACAATACCTTGTGTATTTATTGTAGTAAGCTAACTAGTACTACCACACGAGCAGAGACTGGGGCACCTATTAGCAGGTGCATGGATCACAGTAACAGTTGGATCCACACATACAGCCTCTATTCTCTTCTCCTTCATAACCTCCCACTTCCAACTAGCTGCAAATCATTCATAATCATTTAATAGCTTTTAAGTTCAGAACAAAATTTGATAGCATCAACACATGAGTTGCAAGTACCTTTTAAGTGGAACCGCACCAAGGATGACAGTTCCTGAAGTGGCGCCTCTCTCTTCAACAAAGTCTGTATTTATCTACAGCTGCAACCATAAAAAACACAGCATTTTATTACTTGAGATAACAATTCAGTTTATCAAATTCTTCATGGTTGTCATGCATCTCAGAAGCATTTGGCAGACATCATCTGAAATGTTTGTTATTTGTTCCTCTAAATGCTTGATTTTTGCTGTCGTTTCTTCTTCTAGGCGCTTCACATTTGCACCAGAATCACCACTGCTCTATTATCATCAATCAATACATATATAATCAAGATTGTAGTTTAGTACACACTTAATGTAAAATATGTATATTAAGCAAAATGAAGAATACTTACTGCAGCTACATTCTTCTGGTATTCAGCTTCCATATGTGCATGGAATTGTGCAACTTCTTTCTCAGCCTCTTCCTTTTACCGCTTCAGCTTGCCATCTTTGTTGCATACACATAAAGTTGGTGCATATTTATAACACACATATTTTTTTGCATATGATAATAACTTGCAGGATGTTTGACTACATTTCACAATGCACTTTTGTTTCTTTTCTAAATTGCTAGATTACACCACTACCAAGTAACAAGCACACATATATTCATTGTACCAAAATGCACACTATGCTATATGTTACTAATTGTCATTAGGAAAGATGATCGTTAGGCGGGACTATTAACTAGAAGTAACGAGGACAGGTCGAATAGCAGTATATTTTCTTCCTGACAAGCATGGAAAATCAGACATAAGATGTGTTCAAGGATAGGAATTACCACTTCTAGCATTATTCAGAACATGCTGAGCTTCTTGCTCTACATCCAGAAATTGATGAATTCTACCTTGACGTTTGTTAAAAGCCATCCTAAACTGCAAACATATGTGTATCTTAAGGAGGGCACAGAGGCTAGTAATGCTAATAGAATGATATAGGCAAAATAAAGAAGAAGAATAATATAAATTATACATGTAATTGATGTGCAATACATGATAAACCTATCTGGTAAAATGTTGCTAATGGATTTATGATTTGGGTAGTGAAGTGATGTCGATTTAAAATCTCATATAGCCACACATCAAATTAATGATGTCATATTAACTTGAATGACCATTCACATTTTTATTTGGCACTAACCAAACAGGATATATCAAATACCAGATGAGAATTGTCAAATCAAAGGCTGAAAGTTGAAACAGCCAACTCATCATTAGGATTTCAGCAACAAAAGAAGATCTAAGAACATTATGTCAAGTTTCACACATGTTTCATACTTAAAGACATCAAATAGGATAGAAATGTACATTCATTGCTCTGTCATTGAAATAGAGATAATAGGATAGAAATGTACATTCACTACTCTTTCATTCAAAATAGAGAAAAAAGTCCATCATGTTTAATTATGCTAAAACTATATAATTTTAATATTTACAGCAATTCGATTATTCTCGGTGTAAATAAAAAACATTATAACGAAATTTGGACCCCAATTGAAGAACTATTGCAAAATTAATGCATTATAAAGTTGAGATTATGGGAGAAACTGTTGACTTGTTCAAAATAAATGCACATGCCAAAATTTTGTTTTAAGTTCCTACTACTTACAACAATCAACTCAATTGCCACTTGAGCTAATTCAGCCTGCCACTTTCCTTGCTCAACTCAATTGTAAATTCAATTGCCACTGTAGTGCTAGCTGATGACTATTGCTGGCATGATTCCCATTGATCAGATAGGTAGGAACCTCATTGCACTACATGCCCAAAAGTCCAAATAACCGGGATGAAATATATGATTGTAAACATTCTCTACAATCTAAAACATACAAAATTTTCAATTAAATTAATATTCTGCATGTAGATATATGATTCTGTTTATTTTTTGTGTTTATATATGACTTGGGTGTGCATATGCATATGGACATTGATCTATATTGACAAAGCACCAGGTAGTAAAATAATATTCTAAACTATCTTGGTTTTTCACAAGTCTAGGTACATACCTTATTTGAGAATATATATACAATTTCGCACAGACACACCATTGTTAGCTTTCAACTTTTTGCCTCATGCCTTAAAATCATCGCACTAACCATTTCTAGAAGGCAAAAATCAAGAAATAACATGCCCCAACCCTTAACTAAATGAATTTTATGATACAAGCTCGTCGAAAACACTAACCAACATAATGAATTCAATGTAAAACAAACCTGAGTATGCATATTAGATTCTCGATTAACACATATTGCAGCTTCATAAATGAAAATTTTAGCATAAAGATTCGCCTCACTCTTTAATGGCAGTTTGTTCATATACAAACTAAATCAGATTCGCAGGTGGTATTACGTCTTCTTTATTAACTGTAGAAAGTACGGACTGGTATAAAGCTCAGAACATTTTCTTTTAAGGTAAAAACAAATATTTCTGACAGCTAAGCTGGTTAATCATGCTTATTATGAAAAGGGAATAGAACCCAAAAAAATAGAATGTTTTAACCTCCAACATGGTTCAAAAAAGATGAAGCTAATCCCTATCAAAATGACCCCTGAACCGTAAAGGTACACAAATATATTATTCACCATAACCTCCTTAACTTTATCTCTGAGATATGTACATGAGCCTAGTTATCTATGTACAACTCATGCTAAACCAATTGCAGTCATCATGTTTCAAGGATTTAGGCTTAAAAAATTCAAAACGCTATTGATTCCACGGTCTAACAAAAGGTTTCCCTGTTGAATCTTGAAAATTATAATTCTACTGAGTTTGAAAATTAATCCATGGATCAGGCAACGCAGCAGTTACACTATTAGAAACTGCTTCATGGCTACTTATGTAGACATAGATATATTATGTATGGATTTATAGATAATATGGCCCGATGGCCTAACATGTAAATGCCCACTTTATAAGGGTCGTCTGTTTTGTGTAAAGTTTAGATGAAGGATAATAAAAAAAAATTCCTTCCCTCCAATATCACCTTCTTTCTCGATCCAACAGAAATTGCATAGTTTCCATGGCTATGTGACTTAAAACATAATTTCGCAAATCTACATGGTATCAGAGAAGGCTTTTGTGTCTGATTGTTGATTTTCGTATCACATATCTATTTTTTTCCCCTTTTGTAGACTTAGATTCACATGGCGATTCAAGCGGTGGATCCTAGCGATCCACATTATCTACATCCGAGTGATCATCCGGGCCCTGTTCTAGTTACTCCACCATTAGATGGTAAGAACTACGGAGAATGGCGTAGATCAATGAGGATTGCTCTCTCAACGAAGAGCAAGGCTGGATTCATAGACGGAACCCTAGCGCGAGCAGATAAGACTTCAGATAAGTTTCATCTATGGGAATGATGTAATGATATGGTGATTTCCTGGTTGATAGCAGTTTGAGCAGCGAAATTTGCAAGTCAGTGATATATGTGTGTGTGTGTGTATATGTATATATATGTATATATGTATATATGTCTATATATATATATGTATATGTATATGTATATATATATATATGTATATATGTATATATGTATATATATATGTATATGTATATATATATATATGTATATATGTATATATCGAGACTTCATAAGGAATCTGGAAGGAACTACAGACTCATTTTGGTCAATCAAGCAACCCAAAAATCTATGCTGTGCAGAAGGAGCACAACTCTTTTGATCAAGGCGTTGGCACCATATCTGAATTATTCACAAAATCAAAGTCTCTATGGGATGAACTCAATAGCCTATGCAGAGTTCCATCATGTACTTGTGGTTATGTTGAGAAAATTGTAAAGTATGAGGAAGATCAACGCTTGATTCACTTTCTGATGGGACTAAATGACGTGTATGCAGGTGTGCGTAGCACAATTCTCATGACAAATCCACTTCCTGGGATGTGCCATGTATAATCTCTGTTATCACACGGCAAAACACAAAGAGAAGTTAAGGCAAGCACACGAAACATGTCAGATTCTGCAGCTATTATGGTGACAACTGGTTCAAATGAAGGATCAACTGAAAGTCCTTGAAGCAACGGTGACAGAAAACCTCTTTACTGCACCAATTGCAAAAAGACAAACCACATCATAAACAGGTGCTATTTCATCATTGGATTTCCACCAAATAAGCAACTCAGGAATAAGAAAAGGCAAGATGAAGGTAAATTTGCTGGTTCAGCTTCACAAACAGATAATGCGGGTTTAGGATATGGATCCGCATCACGTACAGTTTAGTTGGAGTTTACACCAGATCAGGTTGCTCAGTTGCTGAAGCTGTTGAATGCTAACTCCACCAAAGGAAAGGGGATAATGCAAGAACCTTTGTAGGTTTTGCAGGTACTAGCTCCTATGAAAGATTTTTTAATAGAACTTCCTGGATAACTGATAGTGATGAAAGTTGTCATATGAGTTGTGATATTACATTATTTGCTAGCAAAAAGAGATTAGAGAGACCTTTTTGGTTTCTTTTCCAAATGGAGGAATTGCAGACGTACATATTGTTGGAACTGTAAACCTCATTGCAGATTTCACCTTGAAGATGTGTTATATGTCCCAATTTTCAAATGAAATCTCTTATCAGTGGGACAATTGATAAGATAGATGAGCTGTGATGTCTTGTTTACAAAAGGAAAATGTGTTTTGCAGGGCTCAGCTTTGAAGGAACAGAAGGTGATTGCTAGAGCTGAGAAGAATCTTTTTCTACTACATACAGAACAATTGAAGACAAAGACATAAGGTATACTGAAAAGATATAGTTTGTTTGCTTGACATGTTAAAACTAGAGTTTGGCACATGAGACTTCGTCATTTGCCTTCATATAAGTTGAGCACTTTGAATGTTGTTACAGCAAATGAGTGTACGAAAGCTGAATTACAGTCTTGTGATGTGTGTGCGCAAACTAGGCAACCTAGATAGTATTTTCCGGAGAGCTCTATAAATACAATGCATCCATTTCATATGATTCACATTGATGTGTGGGGGTCATATCGAGTGCCTACTCTGGATGGTTATAGGTATTTTTTAACTATAGTTGATGATTATAGTAAAGCAACGTGGCTGCATTTGTTGTTTGTTAAGAGTTCAAATTTTGAGCTAATCAAGAGTTTTATCTCTATAGTCAAGACTCGGTTTGGCAAGAAAGTAAAGGTAGTAAGGACTGACAATGCACTAGAGCTAGGATCTAGTAGAGCAAGATCAGAATTCTTTCTTACAAAAGGAATTCTGCATCAAACTTCTTGTGCAAAAACACCTCAGCAAAACGAGGTAGTAGAAAGGAAACAAAGACACATTCTAGAGATAACAATGGCGCTTATGTTTCAGTCCAAACTTCCTCTCAAGTTTTGGAGAGAAGGCATTTTGACTGCGGTATACATCATCAATAGACTGCCTTCAAAACTTCTCCAAAACAAGACACTATATGAGATTATTTTTCAGAAACAGTCAAATTATGATCATATGAGAACTTTTGGCTGCTTATGCTTTATTT
The DNA here is from genome assembly GCA_030765085.1 of Allium cepa. Lineage (NCBI taxonomy): Eukaryota > Viridiplantae > Streptophyta > Magnoliopsida > Asparagales > Amaryllidaceae > Allium > Allium cepa. The sequence goes on along the minus strand of CM060941.1, from coordinate 205,425,517 downwards.
CGACTTTAAGACAGAGATAAGTTCAGGGCGAGGGCTTCCCAAAGTGTTTTTCTGGGTTATCCCTTTGCTAAGAAAGTATACAAGGCGTATAACCTTGAGACAAACCAAATCCAATTCTCTAGGGATGTAGTCTTTCATAAAACTCTTTTCCCATTTGCAAAGAAACATATCCAAACACAGCCTGATTCTTTCCAGTTTACTTCCCATCTTATGACTTTTGAAGACATAGAAACACCACCAGAAGAATCTTTTCCGTCTCAATCAGATGCCTCTTTGCATCCAAGCTTGAGAAGATCTACTAGAAGCCATGCACCTCCTTCCCACTTAGCTGATTATATGTGTGGGGCTATCGTAGGCACTCATCATTTTTGTGCTCATACTCTCACTTCTACACTCAATTTTCTAGTGATTAACACTGGTGTTGACTACATACCAGAACTTGAACCTTTCTCTTACACAGAAGCTTGCAAATATTTGGTTTGACAGCATGCCATAAAGGAGGAGTTTGCAGCTTTAGAACTGAATCACACCTAGGATATTGTTGATTTTCCAAAGGAAAAGAAAGCTATAAGTTGTAAGGGGGTTCATGAAGTAAAGAGAAAAGCAGATGGAGTGATAGATAGGTACAAGGCAAGGCTGGTGGTGAGGGGTTTTACACAAAAGGAAGGGATAGATTATAATGAGATGTTTTCACCTGTCATCAAGATGACCACAGTGAGGTCTCTGGTTTCTGTGGCACTAAAAAAGAAGTGGAATATATTCCAATTAGATGTAAATAATGCCTTTGACATGGAGACTTAAATGAAAAAGTCTATATGAAGGTGCCACCAGGGCTTAAAGTGGATGCTCAGTCCAAGGTTTGTTTGCTAAAGAAATCTCTCTATGGCTTGAAGCAAGCATCACGTCACTGGTATGCTAAATTGAGCACTTCTTTGAAATTAAGAGGCTATGAGCAATCTATGAATGATTATTCTCTTTTCGACAAGAGATCATCTTCTTCTGTAGTGTTTGTCGCAGTCTATGTTAATGACATTTTGTTGACAGTGGGTGATTTGGCAGAGATGAATGCGCTCAAAGTTTTCCTAAATGCTGATTTTAGAATTAAAGACTTGGGCTCTCTAAATTTTTTCATGGGATTGGAGTTTATTCCAGTTTTACATGGTTTGGTGATGAGTCAAAGAAGATTCATTCACGAGATGTTCAAAGAGTTTTCTTGTGAAAATTTGACTGCTGCTGTCAGTCCTCTAGAAATGAATTTCAAGTTACAATCAGATCAAGGAATCTGGCCGATCTACTTCTATATAGAAAATTGATCAGCAAGCTAAATTTCTTGACGCATACGCGACCTGATTTAGCTTTTACTGTGCAATTACTTAGATAGTTTATGCAAGCACCGAGACACACCCATATGGATGCTGCTTTTCATGTGTTGAGATACCTTAAAGATACTTCTCACTTAGGACTGCTCCTCACTAATTCAGATGATAAAGTCATTTTGTAATGCAGATTGGCCTTCTTGTCCATACACTCATCGACCCGTAAGTGGTTTTGTGGTTTTTTTGGGGCAAAAATTGATTTCTTGGGAATCTAAAAAACAATAGTGTTTCGTTGTCATCAGCAGAAGCTGAATATAGGTCCTTGAAACGTGTTTGCGCTGAGCTTTCCTGGTTGAGTAGGTTGTTGAATGAGATAGGAGTGGATGGCATCACACCTGTACCAGTGAAATGTGACAACCAAGCAGCGATTTACATTGTAATCTTGTGTTCCATGAAAGAACAAAACACATAGAACTTGATTGTCACTTCGCTCGAGAAAAGCTTTTGGAAAGTTTAATCTCCCTCTCTCGCACGTCTTCGTCAGAGCAATTGGTAGATTTGCTGACTAAGTCCTTACCTGGCATTCATTTGAAACCTATATTGTCCAAGTTGGACATGGTTGATAACCACCCTCCAACTTTGTGTTGGGGGGGGGGGGGGGTAGATGTATTGTGTATGGATTTATAGATAATAAGGCCCGATGGCCCATCATGTAAATGCCAAATTTATAAGGGTCATCTATTTTGTGTAAACTTTAGATGAAGATAATAAAACATTTTTTTTGTTCCCTCCAATATCACCTTCTTTCTTGATCCAACAGAAATTGCACAGCTTCCATGGCTGTGTGGCTCAACATAATTTCGCAGATCCACAACTTAAACTATTGTACTAAGGAACGTAGCTGTAGTTTTCATTAGGAACATAATTCAAAGGTTCCGAACTTATTAGGTAATTGTTCTGTAGTTGTGACGATAGATTTGGTAGGTTTCCACAGCCTGATAAAACACTGAATAGGCTTCCATCAGGGTTAACATTAGAAGTTCCAACCCCATACCAGTAAGTATTATTACTATTATTAACACACTGATTATTTGGGTACCAATTCTGGTTCATTAACTTACTGCAAGCAGAAGGATGTAGTTCTTCATTTGGGTACCTTTTGTTCAAAAAGATGGAATTTTTTAGATTTTGCTGCTGGTGAAACTGGTTAGGAAACTGACTAGTTCCTGATATACTCCTGTTACCAAAGAGCCTCTTATTTATATTTTGTTATTGCTCCTGGAACAAAGAAGGGAGCTGTGTGGTTTCATGCATGTTTGCATTTTCAGGCATGAATTTCATTTTGGGTTGCCTTAAGGAATGGTTTATACTGCTATCCTGAGGATATGATAGCTACATTTCAGGAGCTTTTGGAAAAGTAGGAAGATGACTAGTCACTCTTTGGTTGCTATATGACATAAATACTACAGCATTGTTAGATGGAGCAACATTACTTTCCATGTTAAAAATGTTAGCTTGAAGCTCTTCTATTTGTCCAAACTTTGCAGCGCCGAGAGAAAAATTACTCTTAAGAATGAAGGGATTTTCCACAGCTTGCCACATGCTTTTAGGAGGTGAACTTAAGGTATTTGGCTCTATGGGACAATCTAGAAGGTTTTCTTTAACATTTAACTGAGAAACCAATGGGAAATTTTCTTTAGGAATAAAAACATCTTGGGTGGCATGTTCCTTATCTAGGGGTATTAGTCCCATATCAGAGTTGAAAGAAGCAGAGATGGCAATGTTTGGAATGAGGACATCTCCTGGGTTATGATCATATGCTTCTCCCACTTTCATATTCTCTTAAGGAGATATTTCCATCTTGCATATATCAGCCTGATATGACAATCGAATACAAAATCAAATATGCATTTCTAGAACTCAAGAAAAGCTTGTTGAATAGTTTAATCACAATGGCCCAAACGTCAATGTTTATGCTTTACTGTGTGCATTAAAGAAAAACCAAACAACTCACATAAATGTTTTTAAGGTTATGAAATCTATTTGTGCACAACTTTTGTTTTCTTCCTTCCAATTTATGCATGTGAATATTACTAAAACGTTGTAGTTACCCAAGCACACATCGATCAAACAGTAAGAATAACATAGCATTCACACGACCACATGAATTCTAATATTAATTTAGCACCATGCTAAATAAATAAGATATACGGCTGAGTACAGATAAAACTCAACTTAACGAAGGCATATGAATATACCTTGTCTACTATCAAGGTTTGTTTTTCATAAAGCTCTTGTTCCAAACGTTTCATCAATTCTTCTCTTTTTTATATCTTTGTTTGGTACTCCTCAAATGCTAGAGGAAGATCTTTTTTTACTACCTGCAACTTGTATATGCACGATGTCTTAATAATATGATTTCTAGTACCTCAATAATTTGATAAGTGCTGTGAGAAAGCAAACTAACCAACGCTCATGTAACTTATGTTTACCCTCCTTTTCAAGTTCTTCAAATGGATGAACAGGAAAATTCTTGATATCACCAAGGACACGACTGATGGATTTTGGCTGAATGGCATCACCAGAACTTCTCAAGTTGCTTTTTATTGCCTTATGTTGGTTTTTGGTTATCTGAAATGGTGAAGAATGTGAAGAGTATAGTTAAATGGGAAATACATTACTGATCATTTATTTCAGTTGATCATATCTGCTTCAAGGATTGTAAAGTCAACTATTCAAAACTTTCAATGATGAACAAATGGTCATGAGCATTTGTTCTATGTTATGTTGATCCAGCAAACTGTCAGGCATACTATTGTAGAAAATCAAATAATGAAATTAATGTGCTTTCAAATCAAAGTTTGAGAACTCAGTCTCGGTTTCGTTTGGTTGAAATGTTCTTAGTAATGAATGTAACAATAAGCATTGCAAATAAATTACAACATAAAATATACTCTTTAAAGAAATAAGATAACATTAGACTACACTTGTACAAGAAAACAACTTCTGTAGTGCATGAATTCCATTGACTGAACACAAATAAAGCAGCCTAATAACCTAGCCCAATAACCCATCCCAACAAAATTTATCAAACCCAACTCATGTTCCTCCTCCATATGCCTGACGTTCAAATTAAACCCCTAATGTTCGAATCCAGCTGGGGCAAAAAATAAAAACATAAATAAAGTCACCTGCTTGAATGAAGCTTGTCGCTACTGGACGAAGCTTGAATGAAGCTCGAATTAAACCGCCCGACGTTCGAATTAAGCTTGAATGAAGCTTGTCACAATGTAAGCATGAATTAAGATTATGCTCAGTGTGCTCTTTTGATAATATTGTAAATTGCATATCGATCCCTAACACCTTGTTGCATATATAATCCTAGCATCATACTGCCTCAAACAGGTATAAATGATATGATAATTGGTAACTGAGGCAGAATGAATGCAACTATAAAATTGTAAGGATACATGTACAATTAATCCTTGATTCAAGATTAACTAACCAACTTGTGTCCGTAAAGTTTGTGAAGAAGTGCAGAGGAAATAGCTAGTTCTTTCTGATACTAGTGTGATAGCATGAAAATGGTTGAATCTTTCTTAAGAAGTTTGTTAGTCTCTTATACAAGGAATGCTAACATGTGTTCATGTGATGTGTCTGCCCTAGTTCACATCTATCAAAAATAATTAAGTAGTTATTCAAGCATGAAAACTAATTGAAATTAATTAACAAGTCAAAACTAATATGAAGGTATTCAAGAAAAAATAATATGTGCACTATCAGTATATTTTTCTATACTCCATAGCGTTGCAAATTTCAAGCATAGAAACTTGTGTGAATAAGAAGAATCTATATATTGTTAAGCAGATCCCTAGTCTGCGAAATGTGAACTTAAATAATTGCAACTAGATTATACACTATAGTACTGACAACTGAAATGTTCATTGTGAACCTGATTATGTTAATAAAAGGATGATTCCACTATTAATCTCAGGAACTAGAAAATAAAATACCATTTATATACCATTAACATTCAACTAAAGTACCAAAATATATTGTTTTTAATATATTCTTTACACAGGAAAAATAACTGACATAGGAAATTTTAAGGACAGTGAGATATTAAATTCATGTTACTTGAGGGAATAAGATTATTTTCTTGCATATGTTAGAAATGAGCACATTATATGGCATGTTATTCTCCTGAAGGCAGATGCAAATGCGAGATGTGTCCATACTCAATGGGGCTTACCTGCAACTTCTATTATAATATATTACTACCAAACTAAATGCAACATAAAAGGCAACTCTTCTAGTATTGATCTATATTACACATTGTATTAGTCGTGCATACAGAAAAGGCAATTGAGATGGATAATAATTGCATTGCCTCCTTGATTCATGGAAGCATCAGAAGAAACCCCACTTTAAGTAGCAAGTTAAACCATAAACACTAACCAATGTATAAATATATTTATCCCATATAAATAAGTCAAACCATAAACATCTATTTGAACTACTAGAATCAAATTAGGAACTTACGAGTATTTATTTATCCCGTAGCTTTAATAGTAATAGTGCATCCATTCTTGATCTTACATATAGGAAACATAATTTGCAGTGCATTCAAACCCTTTTCTGGAAATTTGAAAGTAGATAATGCGATGGATAACACAACCAGGATGACAGAGGGATAAGGAACTTATGGGTTGAATAAAATATTTAGAAAAAGGAAAGTCACTAAGAAACTTTAAAGAATGTCATCCATCTCTTAACAACAACCAAGGATATAGTTCTTTCCAATGAAGGGTGAAATTAAAAGTAGAATTGTGCATAATCAAATAGATTGATAGCTTAAAAACTTAAATACCTAAAATTACCTAAAAACATGATAGTGCATGAAGATGGTTTCAACTTCTGACAACAAAAATTTAAGCAAACAAGCCTAGGCACAAATTAAAAATGGTTAAGATTTAAGATTGAATCCCCTTTTGTTATACTACTCAAATACTTTTGAAGAGCTCTAGGAGAAATATTTATGATAGAAAACGAATAATTTTTCCCTCCAGTAGAATTATGTTTAAGCAACACGAAGAGTTACCGAACATCGGTAGAAGTGTTTCTTCTACTTAGAACAGTGCATTTATGTCAAGGATTGGAGTTAACAAATAGGCCAGAAGCCTAAATGGAAACTAACTAATTCACTTAAAATATAATTTGAACCTTAACAACTGATTTTAAAACATAAACTATTCACTAAGGTAATTCATCGAAAAAGGCAATAGCTTACCTGATTGTTTTCAAAATATCTACTCTTATTATTATATGATGACGACCACCACGAACCAAAGGTTTATTTATGTTAGGAACCCCAAACTTTGTAAATTTCAATACTTCACAGGTTGTGTACCAGAAGGTATATGAAGATCCCTATATCTTTCAGTCATCATACCTGGGAGGCATATGATTTTGAACATGGTTAGAAACGACATAGTAGCACAAATAATTTTAGTTTGAATTTCAATATCGAGAAGAGAAAAAATTGGATGAATTTAAATGAAAATATCTTTTAATATACATTAACAAATCTGATGCTAAGTCAATTATTTGACTCTTCTAAATACTTATTAGAGCAATATTCATTCACCAGATCTAGTAGAAGAATCCATACATGTATTGAAACTAGAGCAGACTACCAGAACTAAAACTGTTAGCAAAATAGATAGTGGAATACGAAAACATGATTTGTATAATATCTATTGTTTATCATTTGAAAGTAGTAAATTGGACAGAGAAAACAATCGATTTATGGTCATTACTGGTGTTTTTCTAACCTGTTTTTTTGTTTGTTGTCTTGTATTACAGCGAGTTCAAGTTGTCAAGGATTAGAACAGAAGAAAAAAATTGTTTCGATGTATTTAAGAGAGTTAAAAAAGGAGTAAAAAGGGTCTATCGTTTATTACTCTAAGAAAATAAATGAATAAACACGAGACTACCTTAGCCGTAGTTCTTAATGTTACCTTTATATAATCAACCTTAATGTTAGAATACAGATTCAGGCCACATCGACGTATCCTGTTTTCTCAACCACATGAATCAACAATAAACATCACTTGCCCTACTCCTATAATATAATGAACAGTAAACATACGGTACATCAATACAAGAAGTAGAGCACGACAACCGGCGAGTTAATTGAGATGAGTGAAGTTGAAAAAGTGCATATAAAGATCAGTTAGCTAACTCTAACTTCTATGATTCTATTGTTGCAAGGAATGAATTTGTGCATTGCATATTGCAGTTTTAATAAAAAACTTGCTAACATACATTATTCTACAAACAAATACATTTACAACTCATCGGCAAGGTTTTCTATGCATTCAACACACAAATAATATATAAGAATCTTAATTCAATCACACATATAAATAGGCAGATAGACACAAATAATCATCAAGACTCGATATCGGTTGACTCTCAATAAAAATAGAACAGTCAATTGTGTGCTTCGAATGTAATATCTAACCCAACAAGCAGGCATAATGCACACCATAAAATGCAATATATCAGTCATGCATTTCATCAAACACCAAACATTCGCATCAAATAACGTACAAATCACAAATCAAATGAGTATACTTTACATGTAACATGAATCACCTAATATTTCATCAAACACCAAATATTCGCAATATATCAGTAACGGAATAGAACGTATGAAAAATTAAAATTAAAATCAGAACATTTACCTGTAGCATGGTGCCGGCGGCTCCTAATAAACAGCGAAGAATCCTGAGTTATTAACAAGAAATCTTGTGGAGAAACAATGGGTGGTACATAAGGTTTTGTCGTCGACAGCTCATGTGGGGCGGATCGACGAGAGTTGCTCGTGAATGTATTCACCGTCGTGGTGAGAGCAACGACGAGATAATGAATTCATGAGTGGTGGGGAGGGAGATGATAAACCCTAGGTTTTCTTTTTAAGTAAAGAGATCGAACGATGAGAGGAAAAGGAGAGAAGAAGCCTTTCTGTTACATGTGTTTTTCCTTCTGAAATTATAGACGGGATAGGCAGTTGGAGGATGGGATGCGAACTTACACCAATCTCCATTCAAGATCTAGTTTAAAAATAGATTGAGTCATGTCACTGTGATCAGTGTAGGTCATTCTAACACACTTTGATCTCTCTGATTTCCTGGTTATAATTATACTCACTAACGAGTTTAAGTCTGACCACATCCATTATTGAAACAACCCTAATTGGTCATCAGCTTCCAAATCCCAAAGTTCAAAATGTTGGATGATACATATAACATATAAGTGAGCATGTCAACGGTTCAATATATGCAATAATAATTTATCAATACATGAAGATGAACAAACAACACATCGTCGATCAATATAATTATATTTTCACATGGTAACCAATTTATATACAAAATTACTTCTAGCAAAATAATAATTTCCTCTTTAAGATCTCCTTTAAAAATGGGCTAATACATTTTCCTTTCCTTTAAAATCTTATAAAATACTTAACAAAATCATCCTTTTTTATAGTAAAACTTAGTCTAGAGTACAATGAAAATTCTTCCAAGTTTTATGAAAATAGTTATCGTTTCCTTTCAAAACCGTTTTCTATCATTCCTCGATAGATTATATGCATTCATATGTTAAAATATAAGCCATTGCGCCAAATAAAGTTCATAGTCATCGCATGCTAAAAATAGAGGCCATCATAGCTTATAAATTTCTTAGTCATCGCATGTCAAAAGTATGAGCTATTGTTCCTTGTAACTACATAGTCATCGCGACTAATGAAAACAATGCCTTATGCCCTTCCAATAAAACAAAGCTTTCATGCCTTAACATGATAGATAACTATCGGGTATAAATAAAAATAAGGCCCTTGTGAGATACGGCCTTCATTGGTTGATAAAAGTAAGACCATCTTGTATTAAAGCAATAATTTTTTGAAGCTAATTAAAACATAGCAATCGTAAAGGATAACCATCATAGGTAAACAAAAATGAAGTTTTGAAGGCTGGAGAAACATAGCTATCATGAGCTATGGCAATCGTGGGTATAGCTTTCGTGGTTGTAATGGAATTTTTGTAATCCTTTTCAAAACCGATCATTTTCCTATAAAAGTATGAACTTTTTACCAAACCAAGATTATTTGTTAAAATTTTATTGGCCAAAAAATAGCTTTTTACAATTCTTTCATAGATTCAAAGTGAAAATTTTACTTTTATTTTCCTAAATATAATTTTTCCCTAAATTATATCATTTATTATATTATGGAAATAAGCCCTTTAGCTTAAAACAAATTATATTAAATACTAAACACTTAGGAAAAATCCAAAAAAACTTCCAAAAATCAATATTTACTTTCTTAACATCATATCAAAATTTCGAACCAAAATAATTATTCCTTGTATTTTAAATAATTAGATTCCAAAATTAACCATTTCCTTGCTCAGAAAATTCATAATAAATTAATATAAATTTCAAAAATTGTGAAATCTGAAACCCATCTTCAAATAATAATTCAAAAAACATATCAAAATTTTAGAACATCTGGACATCAAAAACTTACTTTTAGAATCAAAACCCTTTAGGAAAATTTCCAAAATCCCTAAATAACAACCATTCAATCATATACATGACTATTTATTTAACAAGCATGATAATAAGCAATTAAAATTCAGTGCTACATCAAATCCAAACAAAATACATCAAACTTATAGAGCTAGATGCTTATTATTCACCTTTGATCTTGCTGAAATGTTGGAATTTTCCTTAGATTTCTTTCTTTAGCTTATCTTATTTTCCTCTTAAAATTTCCTTTCTACTTAATGGTGGTCGGCCATATTTAGTGAGATTTTGATTTGAGAACAAAATAGGAATGAATGAGGGAGAGGGGAGAGTGTAGTTTACTATTTGCTCTTCCTTTCTACCCTTCTACAGTTGTATTTATTAAGTCTTATTTCTTTAATCAATTCTCTTAGTTATATTTATTAAGGAAACTCAAACTAATTAATATAGCAAATTCAACATTTTCAACTTCTTATTTAGTTACCTCATAATTAAAATATTTAAATAATGTGCAGTAAAAATTAGGGGTGTTATAAGAACTCATAGTAAACAAAAGATCTATATCACTTACAATGTTACTCATTGTTCCATGAAGTCTCATGACATTCTTCATGAATAATTTCGCTAGACTAAGTGTTGCCCTTATTGACTTAACAAGGATAAAGTGTGTACTCTTGGTTAGTCTACCGAGTATTACCCATATATTTTCATTTTCCCTATCCGACCTTGGAAATCCATCAATAAAATCCATCAATTTAGAATCCCATTTTCGATAAAGTAATTCGCTTGGCTTTTGATGTCCGATTTTTACTTGTTGGCAATTCATTCATTGCTTTACCCATAAGCCTACATATCTCTTTATCATTCCATGAAGAAACTTATCTTCATTATATTTTTGTACATCTTTGTACCTTCAAGATGAATAGTAAACTTTGATCAATGAAACTCTCTAAGAAATTCTTTTCTTAGATTATCCATATTCAGAACAAACACTCGTCTTTTGTTTCTCAACCATTCTCTTTGGTCGAGTGCATATCTTTTAAGTCATCAATCTCAATTCCACATCCAGTCTATTTATCTAATCGACTAGTAACTTATCATCTCTTCCTTATGGCAATTCTATGGATCAATACCGATCAAACTTCTTAACAAAATATCATTGCGGTACTCTGACTAGAACTGGCTGTTGCCCTCATTCCAACTCCATAAGAATTTAGTGCCTCCAAATCATTCCATTTGACTAACGTTGTCAATACTACATTCTGATGTTTTCTACCGAGTGCGCCAGCAAATTTATTTCCTTTTCCCAACGGTTACTCAATCCCAAAGTAAAACATAGCCAAAAACTCCAAACACATTTGTTATCTCATATTCAATTCCTTCTAAGAGAATAAATACTTTAAGGACTTATGACATATATGATAGAGTTATGGGTATGCCCTAGGGGAAAATATGTATTTTGTTACATACATCTAACCAATAACCAATCTTGTTCTAAATAAAAGGTGCTTTCTTTCAATTATATATTTGTTATATTATGATATAATTAATTAAATAATTAATTTATGGTATATTATAGAAAATCCTTAAATGATATGTTATGTGACAGTAATTATAATGTGTAGGAATCAAGAGAAAATTATCACATTGAAAATAACATATAATTTTAAATATTCCTAGTCAAGGTGTTTCGAGACGGAATATGTATACATCCATTGAGACTAGAATGCATAATGCCCTTCAAGTATTGGCCAGTGTATTTCTCATGGAAGCTGGGTGTAACAAGGGGTTGCGTACTGAGAGTTATTAGATAACTATCTAATGACTCATTCGAGAGTTTGCTATTGGTTATTATAACTAAGGTCAACTAGAGAATTTCAAAATGACAATATTACATAGTTTTCTCGACTTGAGAAGGCTATTGAACCTCAATGTTGACACTCCACTTTGGTTATTGTTAAATCATGGCACGACATCTATCGAATGACTATTGTTAGGTCTGACTTGAAGCATTGGAAGAGAAACACTATTCAATAGAGAATTCTTATCCTCGGTTGTATGAGGTTAGTATCACGGTCAATGGTAGTCAACTCAAGGTCAAACTCTCTGGCCAGAGTAGTATGGTTAATAATAAATGTTGTTATAAAGCAAGGATTTTGTGTTTGGACTAATCAAATTGAATATGGATGATGCTAGAATTAGGCCAAAACCAAATTCCATAAATCTTAATATGATATAGTGTTAAAAAGAGAATTGGTGTATATAATCATTGCTATCAAGCATCTTTTATAATGGTAAAATTGGATTTTTACCACAAAGATTTCTTGTAGATAAATTCGCCCAAAATGTCACAATGCTAGCCAAGGAGACGTGATATTGCTAATGTTTGAATTGTTCGACAATAATCGCTGACTAAATTTAATCTTTTGAGTTTCACAACCGTAACAATGAATATTCAAGAAACCAAATGATTTAATTAATTTAAATTCACTATAAATTAATTGATATTTATGAAATACTAACTAAGTTAATTTGATTTGGTTGAATGCTATTACTATTTAATAAAGTGTATATAAAATTTATATATATACGTACTGATACACGATATCGGTAAACACTTAAATTTGATTTAAATTGATTAATTACTAAGTATTTTTGGAAATTTTGAGGGCTCAAATAGCCTCCATCTATGGCGAGCTATGCATATTAAAAGGAAAGGATTTGATGAAATTTAATTAGGAATTAAGAGGGAATGTTTTAAAGGAGGGAATTTGAGAGGTTTCAATGTTTCCTTTAAAATAAAATTTTTTCATTCATTTATTCTCCTAAAAATTCTTTTTGCATCCTCTCTTTCTTTCTCCATATGGCAAAAGTTAATGGCTTCTTGGTCATAAAATTTCCAAAAAAAAAAAATCAAAACAAATCAAAATAAATAAAGATGATTCAATCAGATATAGGAGTTCTATTCTTCATTCAAGCTATAATTTTTTGCTACATCTATAAGATAATTTCTAGTTTAATTCAATCATAAAATATAAGATGGTAATACAGTTAAATCTTACACATGTTGTATCTCTTTTGATTATTTGTTCATCTTGTATGTATAGTTTTGATTCCTATCATTCTTCAATGAATTTGTATATGCCTAAGTTGTTCAATCTATTTTTGTTATGTTGAAATTGTTATTTTTATTAAAAAAACTTTTTTGATTGAAAACTAATGTTGGTTAATTTGGTAATTGTCATATACAAAAACATAGGTTTATAAACCATTTTGAAAATTGCTTTAATGTTTTCTATGCTTGTTAGTTTTGAATGTAAATTATTTTGGATATTGTTTGCATGTGTTTAAAGGTTTTTTTATTCAAAATTTATATGTGACTTTATACAAAATTACAAACCTACTTTGAATCCTCCTTACTATTAAACTAGTTTTCAATCTGTTGGATTTAAGTTTTAAATCGTATTAAAACTAAAACTTCATGTACACATGTTATTTTAAATTTAAAGTAGAATTTTCAATTACAAGAAAACTTTTACCTTACATACGTACGTACATATATACATATATGTTCATCTATTAAGAAAGAGGATTTTGTGTAAAACGTTCAGTTTAATTTTAAATTTTTCTAAATTAAAACTAGATTTGAAATTTTATGTTATGGATTTGACAACATATTGTTCAAAATTAGGATGTGTTTGGGTGTTCAGAATTATTTTCAAAATGTCATTAAAGGATGAGTAAACTAAAGGAGATAACTCCTCCATCTTTTCCTCTCCTTCTTAATTGCTTACTTAAACATAATTGATTGTCATTTAGAATATAGGTAAACTTTTGATTATTTAAAATAACTTTATAAAATATTATACATATGTAATATAATTAATATACACATATATTGTTATTTCATATAATTTTGAAAAATGCTATAGACAACAAAGGCATGTATAAAGGAACAAATCGATTGGTTGTAGTGTAAATCCCAACATCAATATACAGTAACAATAGCCATGTGCACTACTTTTACGTTGCACTTGCACTTCACACACATGAGTATTTGATACACTCATTACAATATACAATTAAATTTAATAATTTCCAACTCTTTTAACAAATTAAATAATATAAATATTTTATTTAAATACTTTTAGTTGGATCTAAAATCCATTTTTACTTTACAGGCCCAATAAAGATTTCAAAATGAATTTAATTTTAAAATCCTCCATTTAACATGCTTTCGACTGCCTATGTTCCTTCAATGGCATCAAAGCACAAATGGTCAACATGGTCTAAATTAGAAATGTTAGGGTTAATTGATTAAATCCCACCCATTTAGTATGGTGTCTAGACAGGCAGTGTCTAAGGTTAGAATTTGTTAACAAGTATGATTCCCTACCTTGCTACTGGCTTGGCCTGAAAGATGAAGTAAGCCCAAAGGATATCTCTAATATAAAGACCTAAATTGTTTTTAGCCTTAGGCTAATTTCCAAAAAAAAATTGATAATTAAAATTTACCTTTAGATATAAAAGGTAAATTTTATAAAAGCTACAAAATGCATTCAAACTTTTCAAAATTATTTTGGATGACTAAATATTTAATTCTTAAAATTTGAAATTTAAAATTTAATTAATATGATTAATTAAATTAAATAATTAATCAAAATTTAATTGATTAAACACATATGTTGATATATGTGTATGACTATAACTGTTGTAGTTATTTATTTATCTAAAAATTGTTTATAATATACTAAATTAAACTTCAAATTAATTAAATTATTTAATTAAATAAAATTAAATAAAAGTTAATTAATTAAAATGTATATATCTATTAATATGTCGTAGGAATGAACTATAAATGTTATTTTTGATTAAACATGATAGTTTAAGATGAGCAATATAAATTTTAGAAATTTTATATAAAATAAATTAATTAAATATGATTTAATAAATAAATACTTAACTACCGTTTTAGTAGTATGGGTATAGAGATGAGATGTAACACAAGGTGTTGGTTTTCTACTAAGTACTTCTAGCTCTGTTTACTTAGGTTTCAATTAAACTTAAGCTTGATACCAAACTGTAAAATCTCCGTTTACGAAACCTAAAGATGGATGCTCGATATATTGCAATCAAGTTGGAATTATCTTGGCAACAGAATGAGATCAATTATTTTCTTATAAGTCTAAGTAAACAGAGTAACTAGAACAAAATTCATTACATGTCAAAGTTCATTACTAGTATCATCGTTCTTTCGCACGTAGAGGTAAAATAGCAGTTATTACATGGTAGCATCAAAATATGACGTATAAAGACGTCGAAGGCTTGTACTTTCTTCAGTCTTTAGCATATACTTACAGTACATGGTGAAAATAAAAGATGTTACTATAGATAATAATAAGGCCTCTGTTCGTCTTCGTCCTCTTCATAGTCTTAGAAAATGTCCTAATTTTGGAAAATATCTATAATTCTTAATCCCTATTAACTTGGCTACTCAAATGGGTATACATGAGTTTATTGGGGGAAAACCATAAATAAACGAGTAAGACATAACACTAGTGTAAATGATATCATTCCCATTGAAACTCTTCGGTTATAGGGACCCTACGGATAAAACACGGATAGGGTTTTCCCCTGCACTAGCTTCGATTACACAACATATAAACTATCATAAGTTATGTGTATCAACAAAATATATGTTAAATTGAATACAAAAAACATGTTTTAGTAAAATTGTCGTGAATCTATCACTGGTACAATGTCTCAAAAATGCAATGTCAACCTGTGGTTATTTACAGGTTTCGGTTAAACTACTTAAGAAATAACCTTTGGCTTCATTTATTACATCTCTTATACTATAAGGTACATCACCAAGCGGTTTTAGAAAAATTTTATCCTAAGATTTATACCGCAAGCTACGTGCCCAAGTAGTTTTGGTTATTCTTTACTTTATACTGTGGTTATGTCTCCGTGCAGATTTAGTTATTCTTTATTTTATACTACAATGTACATCCCCAAGCAGTTTGGTTGTTCATTCATTAAGTTTTATATTGAAAGATGCATCCCCGAGTAGTTTCTTTATCTTTAATTTTTATACTGCAAGGTACAACCCTAAGCCGTCTTGATAATTCTTTAATTGTATACTATATTTACATCCCCAGACAGTTTCAGAATTTTTTTCTATAGGATTGAACCACATAAGAGATTTACATCCACTCTTCTATAAGCATACATTCCGCCCGGATGTCTCAAGCACCTTTGAAAGTTGAATATCAAACCCTACCCATTTAAAGTAGGTATATTCAAGGCGTCCCTATATAGCGTTAATAGCTCTTCTGAACCCGCATTACACTGAAGTTCTTACTTTAATTCTTTAGTTATCTTTAACTTCTAATACTCCACTTAATTATTCATTTATTAGGTCTCGCACATAGTTATTCGTTAAGCTATGAACCTATCATTAGCCATTTTAAGCCTTGGAACAATAAGTCTCATCATTAACTCTCCTCTAAAAGTTAACAGGTCTCGTAATTAACTCTCCTCCATAAATTAACAGTCTCGACATTAGCTCTCGCTCTAAAGTTAATAGATTTCAGTACTAACTTTCCACTGAAAGTTATTAGCTCTCGGTATAAGCTTTCCACCGAAATTTAATAGGTCTCAGCAAATCACTCCCTTAGGTTTATATTTACGAGTCTCGTTTAATATATTCTCGTTATAAACTCCTTCAGCGAGCTCTTTTAGTAATCTCCTTTAGCGGTTGCCCTCATTTAGAACCTTCAACGATCTCCTTTACCTTTGTATTATATTATTTCAGTTTAGTTAGAACTTTACTTAAACTTTCATATTTCATTTCAACCTTCGGGTTTTACACCACTGGTACAACACCTTCAGATCAGACCTTCGGCAAACACCCTCGTGCTTTGCCTTGGCCTTAGTACAAGCACTAAACCCTATCTACATGTGTGTGATAGGTCCTCTCTTTCCCATGCCACCCCCGTATTGATTCCGTTTTACCCTTTTTAATTGCTATAGTACTTTTACAATACTTTACAACCCACATTTGGATCTTGTCCCCTAGCCGCTTATTATGTATTACATATATAATATATAAATTCCCTTAGGCATTCCTATTTTAGTTTTGGTAATCATATTTTATGCTTCGACACACATTTTTAACTTCGAGAATGTATCCTTTAATATCGAGAAATTACTTATAAATTTTTTTATAACATCCTAAAAATTCATGGTTATGTTTCTATGTATAATTTTATCATAATCTCTATATTTTTGGTTTTTTTATTTCCCATAATATATGAATCTATAACGACCCCAACACGATGCCCAATTTAGTAAAGAACATTAAAGTAATGTCGTCTGCTAGTCCGGAGAATACGGCTTGTTAAGGGCGATGGAATGTAAATATATCCTTATACTAATACTGACACGTCATTTATACATTTTCACTTAATATCTGAACTAAATTTGATGTGTAAAATACTAACACAAAGTAATAGACACACCGATTCATCAGAATTAGAACAATATATCATATAAATAATAGTTATAGATAACAATGGAATAAATCTCAACGTATGCATATACAAATTATTTAGTTTACAAAATGAAATACTAAACATGATTTTTATACAAATTTAAAAATTCTCTAATCTCAATTATACATTTTATACATAAGGTCCAAATTCCTAAATAGGATAAACTAAAAGTCCAATCTTTTATCTCCTGCTAGCACAACCATTCAGAGGTCAATTTATCCTGTAACCTTAAAAGTCTCGGCCTGACCCGAGCAAAATAACACCCAAGTCAGACTATCTTTAAATATCCAAAAGGGTGAGAACAAGATAAATCACATGAACAACCAACATATAAGTAAATACAGACGTTCAAGATTGAATTCACAGAACGAAACACAATATCTCTAGGCATGCAAATATCAATGATTAACTCAGTATAGGATGTCACAAACACGAACTAGTCACTAAACATAAAATCACAGAATTAACTCAACATCCATCACAAGACAGAAAAACATATATTTATTTCATGAACACACGATACAAGAATATATGTTTATTTCATAAACACAAGACACAAGAATATATACTTATTTCACGAATGCAGAGCAGTCAACGAATCCAAATATCCATAACCCAAGAGATCTTTATCCAAACCGATTGTGATGATCGTCCAAAACAATCGCAATGATTGTATTCAAAACTCATGGCAAACAAACAAACAAATTGGTATCACTTGAACCGATCTGATACCAATGATCATACTCAGACCGGGAACACAAAATCACAGAATCATAGAATCACAGAATGATCTCAAGGATAGTCCATACCGATCAAGGTGATCGTAAAAATCATGACTAAATAATTCCACATTTATTCAATGTTATTAAATTATTATGTTTGAAAAGAAATTCAGGAATAAACTTCTTAAAGATCTAGCAGCCACTTGTCGCACACCAAAAGAGAGTAAACTCTAAAATGCCAAATACTGTCACCTTCAGTAATCACTAGAATTTAACCAATATGTCCCATACGTATGGTGAAACTCAAGTATTTACTAAAAGCTAGTAAATATCACTTATTGCGGATGTCACTGGAAAAACTAAACCATATTCTTTTAAGGATCTATCAACCATTTGTCGCACACCAGAAGAGAACACAACTCTAAAGTGTTAAGTACTTTCCCAAATACGATCACAGGAATTTAATCAAGGCATCCCATACTACCCGATGAAATTCGAGTATTCGTTAATAGGCTAGGAAATTCCACTCAAACATTCAATTCAATGACTTGTACCATATTCGACGAAGCGATATTCGAAAGCATTTAAACCAATCGATGACACTAAGTCAATTATTAGCACTCCTCAAATTATAGAATTAAGGTTCTCAAAACATTATTTTTCTTTTTGATTTTATTATTTACAAAAAAACACAAGTTATAAATTTTCATAAGTTTATTTATTATTTAGATTAAAATAAATTTTCACTTATTTGATAAATATTCCATAAACCCCAAGTTTTACAAGATTTCACTTATATAGACTAGATTGTCTCAAATTCCCATTTAGTCAACACTATTCTCAAAACCATACTCCAAAACCATATTCATAATCCATTTATTTTATAAAACCACAAATACTCGTATCCCAAACCCATATAGGTAATCAAACATTTTTTTACAATCAACTTAGATTTATATTTCCAAAACCATACTTTGAAATCCCTACCATTTCTACTAACAACATTATATATATATAAATCTATACGTATATAATAACTCATTATCATCGTTTATATAAGGGGTTGGACTGATTTGAAAACAAGTTTGCGATCTATAAATTATAATAAACTTTCTATTATAGATTCCTTGATTATTTTTCAAAACTATGTATATATAGTACTTAAATAAATTCAAAAATATGAATCAATTGAATGCAACCAAGTTAGAGAATCCAGACTTAGAAGAAGAAAAACTAGAACACAAATGGCAGCAAAGTTTCCATGATAAAGCACGAAAACCCAAAAACAATTTATGGAAAGAGCAGCTTGCATTTTAAAATTACAGGAGATGTTGTTCAATGCAACAGGCAAGATGCCCAAGCAAGTTCAAAACGCAGGGCAGGGAAGTATAAAATTTAAACAGCATGTTATGGGGTTGCGTGATTTTGCAACAAAAAGAACTTAGCAATATATATGTATATATATATATATATGTGCAAAACCAAAGATATGTTGTTGCTACTATTCCAATGAAGAAATTCACATATAGATCCAAATTAATATGTACCATTTCACATAAGGATAGGGACTTGATAATTTAAAACAACTAAACAAAGTGACGGGGACATGTGTCCTTTAAGCATGTAAAGAACTAAGACTACAAGGAAAAGGGGTGAAGTAATTAAAAGAACTGGGGTAAGGACGCATGAAATCAAACAAGGCATAACTATGTGATCATTTTACAATGCAACAAAGCAATATAAAAATTTATGAACATAACATTCCTTATGAATGTGAAGAAAAATAGCAAAGTACTATGGTTAAACAATATACTTATATATAGACTACTATGCAACAAGAATTATTCTTTTTTTTAAACCTTGCAGTTATATACATGCTACTATGCAAAATTTGAAGCCTAGTAATTATATATAAGCTGTTATGAAAAAGAAAATTTCGAAACCTGGCAATTACTAAAGCATACAAAATTCGCAACTTATGTATGTTCATTTGTACCAATTTCCTTTAAAAGCTACAACATATCTTATGTACTAAAGTATAGGTGTTGAGTATCCATTTCAAAGTGATTGGGCATAAAGGACGAAATAAGTCAATGCATCTAGTAATGTGCCTGACATATTTTTATAGTAAACATGGCTTCTCACATTCAAAGAGTAGGAACTAAAGGAGAAAAAAAGACTAGGCAGTAGGCAGCGAATGAAGTATAACATAAGGCAACGGGCATTTTCACTTTTCAATGAACGAAACCAAAATAAAACCACATTTCAATGAACAAAATCAAAATAAAACGAACAAAATTAAATAATGGAACTAAACGCATCAAATCAAGGCATATGCTTAAAAATCCAGAGATAAGTTTTGTGAGTAATTAACTCACCTTTATCTCTTGCAATAGCTTGTTAGACTCCAAATTATTTACTGCTTTTAATTAGACAGCAAGCCCTAGAATTTTACCTCACCCAAAAGAACAACAAACAAAATCAAAACACAATAAAAACTAAAATCGATCAGTCTAATTGATAAAATAGGGTTTGATAACATCACCTTGATTTTACATGAATTTTCTAGATTTAATTGCTATTTAAAATTGGAAACTTTGATTGAATAAGAAAGATGGTTAGAACCCTAGCTTTTTCCTTTTATTTTCAGCAGAACGAGAACATACAATTTTTAGAAGAAAAAAAAACTAAGAAGCAGGCTTCTCTTTTGATTTCTTTTCAGATGGGCTCAACCCATTAACAATTAATTAGGAACTTTTAAATAAATATTTACCAATAACTTCATTAATCAAAGCTAAACCATAACCAATTGAACAAAATGACTTCTTAAGTTATTTTAACAGTGAACAGCATTTCTTTTAGATCAACTAATCTCAAATTCTTCCTTTATATAAAAACAAAATAAAAGACTTTAATTAAATGAATATCCTTGTCCAAATTCTAGTTCCAATTATCGTTAAATAAACGCTTAAATTCTCATCTCTCCAATATTCTAAAAATTCAGATTTTATCAATTTAAAACAAATTATCTTTTATAAAAGATTACAAATCCAAAACTAATGATTTAAATTCTTCAATTTAAATCATTAATTATTACTCCATAATCCGGGTTGTTATAGAATCCCTTAAAACTTCATAACTAGTTATTAAAACATAGGAAATTCCCAAAATCAGACACATCTCCAAACATACATTTCAAACATCTTATCAAGTTTTCATACCATTTAGAAGTCATTATGATATAGTCAAAGGTATGTCCTAGGGGAAATTTTGTAATTTACTATAAATATTAATTATATAGTAAAATATCATTCGAAATAAAAAAATTCCTATTATTTATTTAATATATCGTTTTATACAATTTAAGTATATTTGATAGAAAACCCTTAAATGGTATGCTTTTATGATAATAATTACAATGTGTTGTAATCATGAGAAATTTACCATAATGACAATAAACATATAGTTTTAAAATTCCTAATCAAGATGTATCAAGATTGGATATCGATACATCCATTGACATAAAGTACGTAACGCTCTTCAAATGTTGGGTAATGTATTACTCATGGGCGATTGGAAAACCAAGGGTTTATATACTGATGGTTATTGGATAACTATGGAAAGATTCATTCGATAGTTTTCTGATGGTTAATATAATTAAGGCCAAACAAAGAATATCGAAGTGACAATATTACAATATTCTCTCGACTTGAGATACTATTGAACTTTAATATAGACACTCTACTTTAATTATAGTTAAATTATGGCATGATGTCTATCGAATAACTATAGTTCGTTCTGAGTTGAAGCATTGGAAAAGAAACACTATTCAATATAGAATTCATCTCCTCGGTTATATGAGGTTAGTATCACAGTCAATTATGGTCAACACAAAGTCAACGTCTCTGGACAGAGTAGTTTGGTTAATAATAATTGTTATTATTGAACCAAAGAATTTGTGTTTGGACTATACAAGTTGAATGTGGATAATATTATAATTTTGACCAATACCAAATTCTATAAGTCCTAACACGATATGTTGTTGATGAATTAAATTAGAGTAAATAATTATCACCACCTAGGACCGCTTTAGATAGTAAAATTGAATTTTTACCCAAAATTTTTACCAAAATTATGTAAGCGATAGATTTGGCCAAACTATCGCACCACTAAAAAAGCGATGTGTAAATGTTAATATTTGAATTGTTTGACATTAATTGCTGATTGAATTTACACGTATGAGTCAAACAACCCAATGTTGAATACTTTGAGTTCCACTAGATTTAATTAAAATATAATTGTTATAAATTAGTTAAATTAATTCATATTTGTGAAATATTAATCATTAAATTTTTTTATTTTTTTATTTGAATTAGTATTGAATATAATTCATATATAAAAGTTATATGTGCAAGTATCGATATACGATATCGATGTGCATTTAAAATTGATTTAAATGTGAATTTATCGGTCTAGTTTGAAAATGCTTATAGGCTTATAAGCCTATAGGAATGGCTAGCCATATATGGTGATTGAGGGCGTGTTGTTTTTGAAACAAAGAGTTTGAATTGGTAGAGAAAGAATGGTTAAAAGACCAGGCCTAGATCTTCTCTTTTTTCTCGTTTTCTCTTCTTATTTAAATCCACCACCCTCTTTATTTTTGAGATTACCTTTTCTAGTTCCTTTCCTCCCCTTAGGACGCAAGTTAAACCTCCATTTTCTTTTGCTTTTCAAATCAAATACAATTTTAAACAAAATAAAATAATACGTGCATGGACCTCTCTGTTTACTGGTAATTTCTAGGAGAGATAGAATCGACTTCTAGGAGTTCATACGATTCAACATTCAACATGTTACAACTAGGTCACTCCTGAGGTAATTTTAATGTAGATCAATTTTTTATATGAGACCATCTATGCAATTATGCATATATGTATATAAAGTTTAGAATTATATCATGAATTTATGTTTTTGTTGTCGTTTTAAATATAAGTAGGTTTTAAAATAATTTGTTTGTATGTAACCATTTCACCTTCGGCCATAACATAAAAACTTTTTTTTGAATTTAAAAGTATTTTAAAACCATTTCAAATTAAAATTGAATTTTATAATGTTGTTGTGTGTGTGTGTGTGTGTGTATATATATATATATTTGTGTATGTACATATACATAACCTATTTTAATAAATCTTATTATTTGATATTTTTTTATGCATGGAATAATTATATATATATATATTATTTAAAAGCTGAAAAGATATATTAGTTAATTTAAAAGTATTAAATTGTACTTTGTAATATATATAATAAAATTTTGTGTTAAAAAAAAAAAATCAATTTTGATTTATGTATGAAAATATTAAATTATGAAAAATGATTAAATATATTAATCCATGCGTATAAATTATAAAATGAAAAAAAAATTAATTATGTCAAAAGTTTGTATGATCGAATGAACATACACACACACATATTTTTTTACTCATGCATAAATTATTTAATATTATTTTCATTTACATATAAATTAGAATTTTGTATAATTTATTATATTTTCATATGTTATTTTTTGCATTTTAAAAATGAAAAAACTAAATATTTTTTTTAAAAAAACTCAACCCAGAGCCCTGATGAAATCGAAGGGATAGGAGGAGCCCCCTCCTGCCTGGTCCGACCACAGACAGTTGGGATTTAAGCCAGCCCAGCACAGAGATTTGATGCCCCCAACCAATTTTGTTAGGATTTATGGGGACCCACCTCCGCGCCTTGAAATTGGGAGTAGGGCAGACGAGAATCGAACCTGCGACCTGCTTACCAGGAAGCAAGTATCTTACCACTATTTTTGTGTGCATATATATGTATAATTTAAAATTAAAAGTAAGATTTTTAAATCCTAAATTTGAATTTTAAGGATATTTTAAATATAGATCTAATTTCATATTTGAATTTTTCCTAAAGATTTAAATTTGAATTTAAATTTTTTTATTATTAAATTTTATTAAATTTTATTAAATTTTCTTTATATAAAAATGTATGTATGTATATATTTTTAGTTTTATAGTTTCATGTGTGTGTCTGTGTGTATAGACAAAAACAATAATACAAGTATATTTATTATTATAATAATATTATATAACAACTATAGCAACTACGTGTATAAAGGGAATAATAACGTGTCCCTTGCGGTGTAAATCCCAACATAAAGTTATAGGCATGTCAAACCATGTACACATTTTATGTTACACATGCACGTACACACATATATATGTATTTGATACATATGCACACAACATATACTAATCAATAAAATAAAATAATGATTTTATTTTATTAATTTATTTAAATTAGATCTAAATTAAATTAGGCTTCATAGGGCCAATAGGATCCAAATGGTTAAAAAAATTAAAATTCACTCATTAGACCCGTTGCATGCTGGCCAAGATCCAATAATGATATCAAAGCCAAATAGTCTATGTAGTCTAAATTAAAGTATTAGGACCAACTAATTAAGCCTACCAATTTAATAGGGTGTCTACAAAAGTAATTTCAAAGACGGGTTGGGTAATCAAGTACATGCCCTATTTGGCTATGAGTTTGGCTCGAAAGGATGAGATAAGCCTAAGGGTTATACCTAATATAAAGGCCCAAATTGATTTTTGGGTATTTGGCTAATTTTCAAATTTTATTTTAAAATTAAAATTAAATTTTAAATTAACATGTTAAATTTAAAATAAGTAGAAATTTTATAAAATAATTTTCACAATTGTTTTGGAAATCTAAAATTAAAATTTCAAAAATTATTTAAATATTAAATAGAATAATTAATTAAATAATTTATTAAATAGTTAATTAATTAAATGAATAACATATATATTGATGTATGTTCCATTAGCTTGAATGTTTAGAATTAAAATTTTCAAAAATTATTTAAAACATTAATGTTTTTGTATATAATTTTCAAAATAACTTATAATTAATTAAAACTTTTTAATTAAATAAATTAATTAAATTTTAATTTATATATAATAAAATTGGCCTTGCCAAAAAATAATATGCAATAAGATACGTACATACATGCATACGTAAATACACACACACACACACACACATTAAGATATATGTGTTTAACCATCAATGATATAATATACATTTCTATTTAAAATGTTTAATTGAACAAAAAAATTTAATTAAAATGTTAATTAATTAAATCGATATAAGATTATACGTAAGACTATTTTATTAGTAAATCATATAATAAAATGTTATAAAAGAATTAAAACTTATATAATATAAATGTATAATAAAACGTAGAGTAATAGGAAACCTTAACAGACTTAAGGAATAAACACATGCATATAGTACGTATACTATAGTTTTAGATGTTTTTGACACTTGAGAACGATGATATCTCATAAGAAATTGATTATTTAATAAGTCGATATTACTCGATTAAATATACCAAAGATGATGAATCTTTAATATAAGTGTTGTCTTATACCATTTATATATTGATAAATTACTTGCATATTCTCTGGTTATTGAGCAAACTCATGTTAAGGATGTTATGTATAGTATTATTAATATATAGACAAGACAAGATAAAAATTTGTATTTTTCAAGCAAACTCAAGGTCCATAGACGATACTTAGGCCATCATGAAATGGTAGGTACAAGTGAATAATCTTTTCTAATTTATTGAGCAAACCTAAGGTCGAAATGAGATTAGGACAAAAAACACGGGTTGGGAATTGTATATGATGCAACTACTCTATCGCTTGTGGGCTTATGACTTGTAGAGCAAACACAAGTCGGACTTTCAAGGCAAACAGGTCCTAACACCCACTAAAGAAATTGGAAATTTCTGTGTTTCCTTTTAGGACTTTGAGAAACATTAATGTCTAGTAGGAGAATTGTCAGAAAAATGAAATGGTATCATTAAATGTATTAATATTATAAGAACATTTGTTATGTATAAACTAGACTAACCCACTTCGACAATTTTGTGCAATCAATATAATTGATGTAAAATGTTCATTGGTTAAAATATATAAATGAGCCGAATTAAAATAGGCAAATAGAAATATAAAATATATTTACCAATAAATATTGTGCATGTTGTTGTTTCAAAAACCATGCAAGCACCTAATTATATAACTACTAAATACATCTGTAACTTGGTCACTTATATGTTTATTTGGCTAAGACTGTATATTGTCCTTTATGAGTTTCAAACACTAAAAGCAATACAAGAACATGGATGTCTGATTCATATTTGGTCATATATAAACTTTATATGGTGAAAAATCACAATTCGTAAGGCATAAAATCTAGATGAAATTGGTTCGTCCGAAATAAGCAAGTAAACCATGGTATGCGATTATATATTTAATAAGATTGATTACAATCATGATCTTGTTGTGTTAAATGTAACACTAAAACAAAAAAAAAAGATATATCTAAGAACACGATCACTAAAGTGTCAGTTTGAATGGTTTACGCAATGTGTTACTTATTTAATATCCTTAAATATTAAGAATGACCAAATGCACTTTTGTAAAGAGTTCACTATGATATTATAGTAAGGATTTTCTTTTGAATGGTTTAACCATTCAGAAAGGACAGCGTAATTATGAGAGTGGATAACTTAAGGCATGGTTGGGATGAAGAGGGTGAATAGTCGCTTTTGCTTCATGAAGAGAAATAAGAACTAGTAATTGTAGAAAATAATATTATATACTTAGCAAGGAATGAAAAATATGATACTTGTTCCAAATGTATTTTCATAAAGAAAATTGTTTTCCATGAGATTTACTTTTTTGAGTTTAAGATATTTAATCTGGAAACTCTTGACCGTAACCTAGTTATAATATATTGAATAGATGGCTCATATTTAGTGGTTGAATAAAATTTCATATTTCACATGCTATTGTAGTAATGGCGGAAATAATAAGAGCAAACCATATACCACTTTTGGCGATATCGTCAAGTTACAAAATTGTTTTTGTAAACATACCAAATATTACTTAGGAAATAATAACTATTTTCAGTATTGACTGAAAATATACATGGTTCTATTATAATATGAATATTTTGGTTACTTTTTGTATAAGAAAACTATAACAGTGGTATTTGTTTTCATAAAAAAGTGATGCGTTGGAGAATACAAAAGTATCTGAATTTTTTCCAGTTATATTGAAATTATAGACTGTACCACAGTTTGAGACATAATTCTTTAATCGTATGATTATAAATCATATGGTAATGGTGAAATATACCTCAAACGATAAAGGACCAAGTGTTGGAACTAGACCAACCCACAGTGGAAAAAATAGGTAGATTTCAACTATATTTAGCATTTTGGATCTTTATTAGGCCCATGAAGCCTAGTTTACTTAGAACATTACTAAATTTCCTTTTAGATAAAATCATTATTTTATTCAAATTTGTAATATAGTTCTATATTATGTAATTGTTGTTATATTATGTATAAATGTGTATCATACACACACACACACATATATATGTATGTCTGTGCATGTGTAACATAACAATCTGTGCAAGGTTTAACATGCTCGCATGTAAGTGCTGGGATTTACGACACAACAAATATGTTAGCCCCTCCAATATATAAATATACCATCCAAATGGGTGCTTATATGCTTTAATTTATGTATACAAAATATTACAAATACACACACACACACACATTATTTTGAATAATTTATATAGATATATAGAAGTTATAATATATATAATTATGTATATTCATATTTAAAATCATATTATAAATTAGTTTATATATATGTTGTAAAATCCAAAATCAATGTTGAATTTTTTTAAATACACGTACGTATATGTATATATATGTTACAACTAATTTCAAAAAAGTGTATGTATGTATATATTAATACATAAATGAGATACATATAAAATATATAAAATTAAATGTATTCATATCTGATAATGCTCACATGGGTTAATTGTTCTCTATTTTAATTTTAAATATTTATTAAAATTAAATTTCCATACGAAACTTAAAGAAGATTAAATAAAAATTTCTTTTGGAAAGATAATTTTGAACTTTAGTATTTCTTTAAAAATCTGATTGGTACTTTAATATTCAAATACTTTTTACATTTTTTATAATTTAAAAATAAATTTTAAATTCAGTTATTAATTCCCACAAGAAATTATTTTTTTCCTACCCACCAAAAGAATATCAGGTATAAATTTAATTTTATAAAATTCAAAACATATTTTATATAATATAATATTGATATTATTAATTTATAAAATTAGTTGTCTTAAATAATATTTAAATAGTATATATCTATATGTTAAAAATAACTTTATTTAAGCTTAAAGTCTTTTAAATATAAAATTATTTATATAAAATTTTGAAACTACATTTTGCATAGTATAAGATTTAATTTTAAATTATGAAACTTATATAATTTAAATAATAAATATTAAATTAATTTAAACCAAAGTAATAATTTTTTATTATTTTATGCCATCTGAATAAAGGTATTTTTATGTCATAATTTTTTTTTAAATTATATAAGCATATAATCATACAACCACTCTAAATTTAATGATATCCCGATATACTTGAATTGTTAACTAACTAATAAGATAGTATATGATATATAATTAGTATATGTTGAAATACAGATGTTGACTACTTGAACTAGATTTCAATTCAAGAAGGCGCTAGCTCCTGGACTTATGACCGCCGTCTATTAAATTGCTTTTGTATTTATTTGATTTAAGCTAGAAAATTGAGGAGATGATGGAGATATATATTTGGCTAGAAATAGAGAGGGTGGAGGCTTCAAAAAATAGTAAATGGGTGAGGGTTATGATGCTTGTATAGAGAAGAGATTAGAGAGATAAGTTAGGATCAAGATCTACTTTTTTCTCTTACCCATTCTATTCCTCTTATCCATCTAAACCCAAGACTCTCTTTCCATCTTATGGTCGCACTCTATCAGGTTTATTATGGCTAAATTACGTATGCCTCCATATAGGCTTCGCACACATTTTAAGCCCGAACAATATTTAACACATTTAAATCCAATTTAAATGCGTATCGATATCGTATATCGATTAATATATTTATAACTATTATCAACATGTTTATTAATATTTTTTAACATAACAAATATTATAGCTAATATTTTGTAATATTAATTAATTTAATTAATATATAAAAATTACAAATCAATTAAATTATGTGGTCAAAAGAGTATTCAATGTTTCAGTTGTGTGACCTTTTAGGTGCAAATTTGGTCATCGATTAATACCGAACTATTCGAATATCAGCGTCCACAATTCGCTTAGCTGGTGGTGTGACATTTTGGCCAAATTTATTGCTTACTCGATTTCGATAAAATCCAATTTTACCTTTTTAGCGTTACCCGGTTATGACTATTATTTACATGAATTCCCTTTGTCAAAACTATATCACTTTGGACTTATGGAAAGTGGTAATGGTCAAAATTCCGGTATCATCTTTATAGCCCAAATATAAAGTCCTTCGTTCAATAATAATATTTATTATTAACTGAACTACTCTAGGCAAGATGTTGACCATGATTTGACTTCAGTTGACTGTGATATTAACCCATTAAATTGAGGAGACAAATCATATTTTGAATAATGTTTCACTTGCAATGCTTCCACCCGGCCGAACTATAGTCACTCGATGGACGATGTGCTACGATTTGATTATAACCAATGTGGAGTTTTTATATTGAAGATTGATAGTATTCTCGAGTCGAGAGAACTACGAAAATTAATCACATCGATATTTTCTATTTGACTTTAGTTATATTAACAAACAGAAAACTATCGACCGAGTCATTCCACAGATAACCAAGAACTATTAATGTGTAACCCTTTGGTGACTCCAACAGTCATGATAATACACTGCCTAATATTTGGAGAAGTTACGCACTCTAGTCTTTACAGATGCATCGATTTTTAGTCTCGATGCATCCTAACTAGGAATATTTAAAATGATGTGTTTATGATATCGTGATACACAACTCATGATTATAACTATTTGTAATTACTATCTCAAACATACCATTTATGGACCTTCTATCAAATATATTTTAAAACATTTAATTCACTTATAATAGAAAGAAAAAAACATTTATTACGAACGAGAATTGATTACAAAGTTAATGATTTACAATAAATTATAGAATTACCCTTAGGGCATACCTCTAACTCTATTGATCTTTCATTTGCACTTGGGGCCAATTATCGAATCTCAATCCAATCCTCTGAATAAGTTTTCCGAGTGCATACTGAGCTAAACCCTTAGTGCGTGGATCTTCTATGTTTTCCTTAGTACTACCCTTTGTATCACGGCCTCTTTCTTCTCAATGAATGCTATAATGAGTAGGAACTTCCAAAGAATATGACATGACTTCTTATGTGTTGTGGATTCCTTTGTGATTTATAATGTCACATTGTTATCATTGAACAATGCCATTGGATTCTCTGTTTCAAGAATGACTCCAAGCTCACTCATAAACAAGCCCTATCTAGACTGCCTCTTTAGTTGCTTCATTAATGGTGATGTACTCGGCTTCCATCGTCGAATCAACTACTGTTTCTTGTTTTAAACTTTCCAAACTAACGGCCCCGTCTTTAAGGGTAAAGGCATAACCAGATATTAATTTACTATCAACGATATCATTTTGAAAGCTGAAGTACGTATGCCCCATCACAAGAAGGTCTCCATTCTCGTATATCACGAACAAGTCTCGGGTATTTCTTAAATACTTCGGTATACATTTTGCAACCGCCTAATGCTTTCTCAAGGATTAGACTGGTATCAGCTTACGTATCCTAATGTTTGTGCCACATCTAGTGTATTACATGGCATAGCATACATTATGGATCCTATGGCTGAAGCATAAGGGATCCTCTTCATACGCGCTTTATTATGAAGAGAGTCCTTCTTAGAATGGATGATTCCAAATTGCATTAGAACGTTTCCATGCTTAGAATTACCCATATCGAATATTTTCAATATGGTATCTGTGTATTTGGATTGACACATTTAGATCTATCTCTATAGGTCTTTATACCTAGTATATAGGCCGCTTCTCCTAAATCATTAATTAAGAAGTTCTTAGAAAGCTAAGCTTTCACAGACTGTAATAATGATTTGTTGTTTTGAATCAATAAAAGATTGTCGACATGCGGTACTAAAATACGATGGCTTTCACATTTTCCTTTTCTACATATGCAGGCTTCCTCTGTGTTCTAATATAAACCAAACTATTTATTACCTTATCAAAACACTTATTGCAACTTCTTGAAGCTTGTTTAAGTCCATAATGGACTTTAACTGCTTGCAAGTGTTGCCTTCCCTCCACTAATCAAAATACCCTCGGGCTGCGATATATAGACGGGCTCTTCTAAATTACCATTTGGAAATGCCAATTTCATGCCCATTTTCCAAATTTTATAGTCGTAGAATGTTGCAATGGCTAGCATAATCCGAATGGAGTTAAGCATGGCTACGGGTGAAAAGGTCTCTTTATAATCGATACCTTGAATTTGATGAAATCCTTTCACAATTAGTCTAGCTTTATAAGTCTCTACTTCTACATATACATTTAACTTTTTCTTAAAAATTCATTTCCAGCCTATCATTTTTAGCCCTTCGGGTATGTCCAACAAACTCCATACTTTTTGTTCATATATGGATCCATCTCAGCTTTCACTGCTTCAAGCCATAATGCAGAGACTTTACTCGACAGTGCTTGTTGGAAAGATAGAGAAGTGTCATCATCTATGACACAGTCCTTCCCGCCGTCCACGAGAAAACCATAATATCTCTCAAGTGCCCGAGATTCTCTACTAGACCTATATAGGTTGCATGTTATCGTACACTGATGAATTCGGTTCTCCCAATATTTTAGCTTCAGTTTTAGTCTCTCAGATCTCATTTAAGTCTACAACCTTGCTGTTAATTTCCTATGATCTAAATTTCTTTTCTAAGAAGATAACATATTTGGAAACAATCACCTTGTGTTCCTCTGTGTTGTAAAAAATATATCCGCTAGAGTTCTTAGGATATCCTATAAACTTACACAAAATTGACCTTGCGTCAAGCTTATTAGGGCTGATGTTCTTAACATAAGTCGATCAACCCCACACCTTTAAATAATTGAAGTGCGGTTTCTTCTCATGCCACATTTCATATGGCAATTTAGGCGCAGATTTAGTGGGTACTAAGCTTATCATATGCGCTGTGGTTTCTAGTACATATTCTCAATAAGAAAGAGACAACTCAGTGTACTCACCATGGAACAAACCATATTTAATAGATTTGATTCCTTCGCTCCGACACATAATTGTGTTGCGGAGTATAGGGTGAAGTTATCTAAGCGATAATCCCATTATCTTTAAGTACTGTTGGAACTTTTAACCAATGTACTTGCCTCCTAGATTGGATCAAAGAATTGTATTCTTTTGGTTCGTCTGGTTTTCAACTTTATTCTTCCATTTCTTAAATTTCTCACAAACATCGGATTTTTTTCATAAGATACACATATCCTAGTCTAGATAAATCATCCGTGGAGGAAACAAAGTAAGAATAATTATTTTTGGTTACTAAAGGCATTGGGCCATATACATCACTGTGTACTGGCCCTAACAGTTCACCAACTCTTTTATTTCACCACTTAAGGGTGCCTAATCATTTTTCTTTTGAGACATAACTCACATATGTCAAATGAACTCAGAGTCAAGCGACGGTAGAAAACATTCATTTTTTAGTTTGTGTAGTTGTTTCTTACTAATACGACCTAGCCTACAATGCCAAAGGTAATTATTATTAATATTGCTGCTATAAATACTCATAGAAGATACATAATTTATATTGATCGCATAATTAAGAGTACCATCGTAGACTTTATTTCTATTCAAACTAATGTTCATAATATTATTCACATAATGAAATATATATCCAATCTTAGATAATTTAGAAATAGAAATAATTCAATAAATTAAGTCTTTTACAAAATAGCAATATTTTAATATCAAAAAAACCGTTATGCAAATATAAATGAAAAATCTCCCACTGTCGTTGTAACTACGATACACCCATCAACAATTTGGAATCACATTATGCCCTTTACCACGTGATTCCAGTTCCTAAGACCTATAACGAGTTGCAAATGTGAGTTCTAGATCCTATATCTAAAATCTAAGACATTTTATTGATTATAAAACTATTTTGAATCATAAATTTACCTAATGGAGCTACATAACTAATTTGGTTCTTTTCTTTCACAGTCTTAAGATACTCAGGACAGTTTCTCTTCTAATGTCCTTTCTTATGACAGTGGTCACACTCACCTTATCATCGGTAGTTTACTTTTCTTTCATACTTTTCTTCTTACCCTCTCTCTTTCGCTTCTTTGAACTATTCAAAGAGGATGCCTTACATTTAAGTACAAGCACAACCAAGTGATCCTTACATTATGACTTGGTCGATCTCAACATATTGAGGAGCTCTACGAGATTCACATTCAGATTGTTCATATTATAGTTTAGTATGGATGGTTCATACTGAGGGGTTAATGAACCAAGGATTAAGTTGACATGTAACTCATTGCTTATAGTTATGTCTAGTGATGCAAGCTTATCAAGATAAACCTTCATTACCAGCACATAATTGTCTAACTTCTATCTCTTTTGAATTTTGGTGTTGTATAGTTTCTCTATAGTCCCATATCTTGTTGACTGAGACAGATCACCAAATAGTGCCTTAAGACTATCAAAAATCTCATGGATAGATAATGATTCGTGTGGCATTTGCAACTGTTTGTTTAAAGTAAACATCACGAATACTTGGGCGATTTCGAGATCAGTAACCTACTTACTGTAATCAACATGTAGGTCTTCATAATCGTCATCAGCGGATCTTGTTAGTGGAATATAAGTTATAAATAACCAAACTCATTCATATGTCCGAGCTGTCTTTATAGCTCGTAGCCAATCGACATAATTGTTTTGTTCGACTAATCAAGTGCTTCCAATAAAAAGACATGGATTCGACATTTTATATATGTTTTAGTGGGTAGATTATTAGGACATTAACATTGTATATATTCTTATAATATTAGTAAGGTCTTTATGTTTCGCTTTACTAATAGGCTCCTACTAGTGTTTTATGTTTTTCCAAACCCTAAGTCGAGATACAAAAATCTTTTGACTTCACTAGTAGGTGTTAGGACTCATATGTCATGTGATTATAACCTAGAGGAAAGCTCAACAAATCATACTTCCACATATGATGGTGTTGCACCTATATTTTCCTAACTATATCTAAGATAAACTGATGTAAGTGCCATGCTAAAAGAACTGCCCTATGAATAAGCTAGACCAAGAAAAGAAAGCAAGAAAAAAGCCCAAGTAGGACAATGCCAAGCCTTAAGATAGTAGCAAAACATGAAAACCGTGTCATTCGATTAAATATTGTATTAACACGATAATATTGCATTGATGACCTAAGATAGTCACAAAATTGCAAGAACTGATCTATAACCCTAACACTCAAGGGATGAGACTGCGGCACAGCCTTTAAATTACATAGCTCTCAAATACAAAATAAAAAGGTTGTATTGTGGATCCAAAAGTAAGCCCTCATAGGTCAAAGCTGCGATAATATATTAAAATAATAGCAAAGAAAAAGATTTTATTGCAGCTGTAGAAAAAGCAACTTTGATGACATAGAACTACAACACTATCCATAAAACAATTACATGCAGTATGGGTGCACTACAATCTTAAACTAACACTTAATGTAGCAGGGCTACGCCATAATTTAATATCGACATTGAGGTAATAAGGACGCATCTCCATCTTAATGTAACAGAACAGCGCTGCAATCCTAAAAACACTGCCCACAAACATAAGGACTCAAGGAAGAGATTCCAACTTTGTCTCCAAGATTATTAAACATAGCTCAAAGATAAGAGCGGTGGTATGGTCCTATATTGAGGAGAACGAATCAAAATAGATTCATACAAGGCGAACACTCTTCGAAGTAGCAGCGCAGTCTCTTCTACTAAGCTATACAACTCAACTCCAACTATCTCCAACACTATGCTTTGCCGATATCCCATTTTGGACGGTGCATTGTGGCTTCATAAGTGTTGATGCAATTTAAATATTGTATGGTATCACTACCCTTACAATATCCCAGAATTTTATCGTTTTGATTTTGAATATTTAATTAACTTTTGAATATTTAAATAATTGTTGTTTAAAATCTAAATAACTTATATTCAATTATATGGATTATTTAAATATTTAAACCGTGAATTAAATATTAACTAAATGGATTTAATAACTTTATTTAACTCCTTTTAATTAATAAATAATAACCGTGAATTCATTTTGTAAATTTATTTATAATAAGAAATAGCTCGAATAAATAACAAGAAAATCAATTGTTATTAAAAAGACTTGGTTTTTATTGATCTATTTTTAAACGAATTTATTGGATTTTTCCATAATTTTTAAGTTGTAAAATACTTAAATTTTCGTTTGACTTATTTTACGACGAACGATAGTATTTTTGAAATTTCAGCGAATAAAATAATCTATGTACTTTAGTGTTGATATGAGATCCTGTCGCATTTGGTGCACAATCGTATTTTTATTTCCCTCATTTGCGATTCATACGTTCACGGGATATTATGTAGTGGGACACAGCTGTGACGAGAGGGATTTTTCATGCTCGAAAATCGACATCCATAATTCACATCCTATTCGAATGCCGTAGATTCGACTGTTCAAATCCGATTCGCCGGAGCTTATAACAACATTAAGTAAATAACACAGCAGAATAAAAGAATAATACATTAACATACAGCGTTGATACAATATCTGATACAATGAATATCAATATACATCAGAGATATGATACAAGAAATAGCAGCGGAAAAGAAATTAGATAACATTAACAACGCAACAATAACTCCAGATAGTCTTCAAAAGAGAACTCAAGCAGCAGCTCGAACCAACATCACGATTCATTAAGACAAGCAAGTCTCGTCCACCTCTAAAGACTGAACTAGCTCCAGATAACCTACTAATCTGACTATCTGAAAAACCCAACTCTAGACTGCTCGTGTAGAAAAATTTTGAGCACCCAGAGTTTAGGAAAGAAACAATAAACTCCGGATCAGTCATGGGACTGGTGTGAGCAACAAAAGCAGTTTATCTTTAAAAACAAACAAGGGAAGAATTTTAAAGACAATTCACAATGCTTTTGGTAAATGAACTACCATAAGGCCTCCCGCACACACACACAATGCAAACACAGAATCGGAGGAGAATTCTCCTTATGATGGTCAAAGATGCTTGATGCGCATTAAAAAGAAACATTTGATATTATTACTAGTGCATAGTGTAGAAAAAAAATCATTTCGAAAGTAAAGATATAAATCTTAGCCAGCATAGGCATTTCGCACTTATGCCTACTATAACTACCATGTTCAATAGCAGGTTACCGCCACATTCCATGGCAGGTTATACAATTGCAATCGTAAAAGCTCGTATTAGATGAATGGATTTCCAACAAATGGTCGGGCAAAGGAACTTCCCATACCGAAATGGAACGCCTCTGGAAGGACATCCCCGAGCATCCCAAATGGATCTCTGCCAACACAAAGACGGTGCACTCCCTGCCCGGGAGTATCGACCTCAGATATTCCATCCTCGGTCGTAACCCGTAACCAACCTTTATCCGAGCGCTCGGTACCAATAACACCGCACAATATAAGATACAGTGTATCCACATGAGTAAGTATCTGGGCTCCATACCATGATACTACCCCAATCCAGAAGAAATGGACATATCCTAGGGACGCGATCCCTGAAAACCTTGCTGCATCTTTCCTGTTTCGACCATTTTCCGGGTTGTGAGGTTCCACAAAATCTCGTCCACAAAGCTACGCTTTTTACAAAAGCCACGCTTTGATCAACAAATGCTCAGCAGCACTCAGCATGCCACATTACCAAGTTGGGAATATATTGCTGATAACCTTCAACTACATAACCTCTAAGGGTGTTAAGCTAAGAGAATCAATTCTCCGCCACCAACGGAAATGTATTTGAAAGAAATCTGCTTTATATCTCAAAATGTAATGTCAGACATACACTCTATACAAGTCTGTTCTGGATTTAGAACAGAACCGAAGGCACTTCCAAAGAAGCCCTTGCAATCTGGGTATTCACAATTCCGATCGGACTTCCCATCACTTAGGGAATCTCTATACCGGAGCAACTCAGTGCAGAGACAAATCGATAGGTCATCCTATCTATTCTCGCAAATACATGGTCTTCACCATCGGTCTTCAAATGCTATTCATAACGACGTATCACATATTCGGAATGGGTTATACGACCCAAAGGTCCTTTCCCGGCTAACCTGAATAGTGAGCGCAACACTTAAAACATATGGATATGGGATTCCAATTAAGTCACAACTTAATAAGTCAAAACTTTCTTTCAAAAGGTTCAAACAAATTACCATTTTCAAATCTTTAAACAAAAGATTTATTTCATAAAGCTCACCTAGTTTCACAAAGATTCATTCCTGGATTTCAAAACAATTCCATTTCAATTGGATTAACTCGTTTTAAAATCTTTAAATTAAAGATTAAACTTATAGCTTTCAAACCGTTTCCCTAACTTGGAAAATCATTTTTCCATTTTTAACTTGAAATCCCTTTTAACACAATTTGGAAGTTTACCTCTTATATGAAAGCTTTTATCATTTGAAAACGAATAGTTTCATTTCAGAAAGATCCAATTTTATTTACACGAGTTAAAGCCTTTGAAATTTAAATTCAAATTCCCAAATCAATACATTTAAAATGGTTTAACCCATATATAACTTGTATAACTTCTTTGATCCCTGGTTTCCAAACATAGAATCCAATTTTAAATCTTGAATTTAAACTTAAATCAAATTATTCAAACTTTGAGTTTAATCAAATGATTCAAAAATAAATTTTATCTTTGGAATTCCATTTCGAAAGCTTTTCACTTTAAACCCAATTCATTTCCAAAACCATTTGGATTTACATTTTCTATTTAAAATCATTTCAAAATCTGTGACTTAACCAATTTCCACGTGCAATCCATATTTGTGTGTGTATAGTGTGGTCAAGGGGTTTAACACAATAGTGCAACATCATAAATCGTCATAGATTTGCAATCACATAATATCGATAAGCAGTATATCCCAATAGCGCTTATCTAAATACACAGATTCACAGATAGAAAATATGAATGCATTATAAATAAATAAAATTACTTTCATCACAGATCACACTGAAATCAATTCATAGCACAAAGCATAGCATCTCAGAAATATCAAATAGTTCAACAATCAATAGGGTTCAAACATCCATAAGTGGACTTAATAAATTATCTGATTAATTTAAATCAGATGGGGCATGGATCATGGATCATGGTAAATTAACTTTAATTGATTTCAAATCATTTGATTTATTGTCCTTTAATCATTTATTAATTAATCAACTTTTTATTATTAAATAGTTAACCTTTAATTATTTCATTGTCCTTTAATTACTTTCCCTTAATTAATTTATTAATAATTTTATCAACCCCTAATTTATTACTATTTAATAAATTGTTCTTAATGAATTACAATAAGTGATTATTCCAAATCACTTAATCAACTTTAATTAAATTATCTACATTAACCAACACTCTTAAATTATTAATAAAAATTGAATTGGTTTAATTATCTTCACACATTTATTTACCTTTAACTAATCAAAGTTCTTAATTCCTTAAGATAAATCTTTATCGTAATTGATTACTAAATCTTAATCTTTAAACTTATTTTAAATAAAATACTTTTGAAATCAAATTTAATTAATTAAGCATTCAGATTTAACTTTTAACTCTTTAAAACCTTTCTAAGTTAATAAATAACTTTTAATTAAATATTACATATTTTAAAACTTGTTTATCTTTGTTTTAAAACCTGAATTATTTACAAATTCAAACTTCTTTGTTTTTAAAACTTGGACACTCGGTTAAAACAATTGTTCTTGAAACCATTTACTTTCATAGGTAAGACTTGGTATACTTTTGTCTAAAACTTAGAATCCTTTTTGACAATCAAGTTCTTTTTAATTAAGACTTCCTATAACAATTTCTTAAAGCCTCTTCAACCCAGTTGCACAATCAAATACCCACGTTCCCACCGAGGCAAACACGCGAGAAACTTGAGCTCCTGTACCTTCTTCCTTCCCAATGCTTCACCCAGTTTCACAAACTTGCACGTACACGTGGACACACGCCGCGGCTAGTTCCGATCATCGTCGCCGATGCCAACAAGTCACCCACGATCTCCTCCATCGCCCCCAAGCGCTAAACCTCAAAGTTGAGCTCGAATTCGAATTTTTAGTGTTCGAACCAACCCTGGAAAACAAACTGTAACCTAGCATCCACCTATCAACGCCTCGTCCAGGCAACGTCAACACCTATAGGCCACCAAACTTCACCTGTAACACCGCCACAACCCAAGCTCTCGATTCCCCCACGACCGATCTGCTCCGGCAACTCCACGGTGGCGCGACCACCATTTTTTCCGTCCACGATAAATTCGAACGTTAAAACCCTAAAGCTGCCTCTCTCCAACGCCTCCTTCAATTTA
Source organism: Allium cepa (assembly GCA_030765085.1). Classification (NCBI taxonomy): domain Eukaryota; kingdom Viridiplantae; phylum Streptophyta; class Magnoliopsida; order Asparagales; family Amaryllidaceae; genus Allium; species Allium cepa. The sequence goes on along the minus strand of CM060941.1, from coordinate 205,385,595 downwards.
AATATTAATTAACATTTTTCCTAATAAAATTGATTACCAGACATGCTTCATGCAAAGTTTCAACATCAAATAATTTTCCGATCGCTGGAAATTGGTTTAAAAGCATTTTTAGTTCAACAAGGGACCGCTCTTAATTCTTTGATCTAAAAATTATAATTTTTGCTTTAAAAATCATATTTTAGTACAAGAATTTAGTTTATAAACCTGAATTCGAGAATTAAGAAATTCAAATTTTGACTAATTGCTTTGCTCGGTTTCTTACTTCCCAGGGTTATAAACAAGTTGATTTGACTTAAATACATTTTAAATCTTGAATGTATACAATAATAAACAATTCTTGTTTTAACATTAAACCCAAACATCAAGTAAATCAGGTGAAAATTGATTTTTTGAATCAAAGTCTGATATCTGAAAAATCTTAGAACAGAAACATGTATAACAATAACCTGTACACAAAATTTTTCTAGTTTTCCAAATATATTCAGAGGATCCTGATACATATAGCAACACATGTATGCAATCAATTAAACTTTTAAGTTTTAAAAACATAAGTTACTCATCGTTTGAGAAGATCACAGAGCACCCAGATTTTGAAAACAGTTTTGAACTTTTAAACTGTAAAATGTTTTTCTTTGATCTTCCTCTAAATCACCTTGCCTTTTGTTTGATGAAGTTATTCTTCTTATTTTTTTCTGACTTTGCTGGGTTTCTTTTGATGAACAAAATAACACAAATGAGTGTGTATTAATATACATGAGGGCGTTGTTCAAGGTAGGGGAGGCATATTGCATTAAATGCAAAGGTATGTTGCATTTATTGTTTTGCAATTCAGTTTGTACTTGTTCAATACAGTATTGTTGTTTTATTTTTTTAACTTTGTTCTTGCCTACTACTTTACAGGCTGCATTCATTATGTTTACTTCAGCCATACTTGCTTGTCTCGGCTGATATTTGTAATTTGTTTTTATTTTCTTTTTGTACAACCTGACTTTGTTTATTGGCTAGGCTGGTATTAGTTCCAGTTTGTAGCTTGCTTTCATTCTCCTTTTTAATTATTATTTGTATGTATTGTTTAGTACCTTCTTGTTTACCAAATTTTTTCTACTTGCTTTGCACAGCAAACACACTTGCTATGTTTTTGTTTTTATTTGTATTTGTACATAGGTATTTTATTTCTCATGAATTAAAAGCTTTCAAATAAATTCTATATTACATTTTTCTTATTATTATCGTATACATATTTTTTTTTATACTTATGTTAATATAATAGTTTCTTGTATTTATTTTTATTTGAAGTTTAACTATCCAATCATTTAATTTACTTGCCTATTATTTTTTATAAATTTTATAGCTTCTCTTATTTTATAAATTCAAAATTTTCACTTTAAATCCAAACCATTTACTAAAAAATTTAAATTCACTTGATTTAACATATATATTTTATTTGACTTGGAGAAACTCAGATCAATTTACGAGTTAATTTCACAATGTTTTATTCAAAAACTAAATAAATTATCAATTTAAATTAAATTAAAATCCGAGATCGTTACAGACTTCCCCCCTTAAAAGGAATTTCGTCCTCGAAATTCGCTAGAGAGATAACGAAGATAGATGAAAGATAGAGAAATATCTTTTCAGATCAAACTGGATACCAATTCTGCATTTGGCTTACCAATCAGAATATCAACAATAGATACAAGAACAAACTCAATCAATTACGAAACAATTGGGTTACCTGCTCTACGAAGTATACAGAGGTATTGGTTAGTTCGAAGGGATAACTAACCGTTCGTAGATTATATCGAAACCCAATGAAATAGACAGAAATAGATTTGATTATGATTTCAGATTCAAGATTTAACTCATTTACGATTTGCTAAGATATAAAACTAAGGGTAGTTCTCATGCCGAACAAATTTCGAACAATTTTAATCATAAACGAGATAGTTACCTTATAAAATTTCATTTCCTTAATTAACTTTTGAGGTTAAAGAATCACCTTTGATTTCACAGGCCCTCGCTGCTTGAACTTGCTTCAGTGCTGAGCAATTCATAATCCTATTCCCCGGCTTGTGGCAGTGACAACATCTTCTACATTCCTGTTCTGGCTTCATAAATGGCTCTCTCAGTCCTTGTTTCCTGGGATTCTTACAATTGTTCAAGTAATGACCTTTCTCGAAGCAGTTGAAACAAGTAACATCTTTCACCTTTTTCTTCTGGATATCCTTCTTTCCTTTATCCTTTCTCGGTTTCTTTCCACCAAACTTCTTTTTCCTCCAATTCAGACTAGTTGTACCTCTATTCTCCTCCAGATCTTTTTGCTTTTCCAGAGTGTCGTATCGATAGCCCATATCAATTAATTCAGAAAACGATTCCTTCACATGAATAGTCATCCTTTCCTGAAACTCCTGGTTCACTCCCCGAATAAACTTTTCATTCTTCTTCATTGGTGTATTCACCAATTCTGGACCAAATCGAGATAACTCATTAAATTTGTTTAAGTACTCTTCAAATGATAAGCTTCCTTGCTTCAAATCCATAAACTCCTGATACACTCTAGAGATACCAGTAGACGGCATATATCGCTGCTCGAATACTTTCGTGAAACGACTCCAAGTAAATTCATCCGCCAGCTCATCTACAGTGATTGTTTCCCACCAAACTAAAGCCTCTTCCTGGAATTGCCAAGAAGCTATCAATCGCATCTGATCGTCTTTTAACTTTAATCCCTTGAAAATCCTTTCGCATAATCGAATCCAGGCTTGTGCTTTGATAACAGTTTCCTTGCCAGTGAATGGCCTTCCACCATGTCTAGAAAAACTTCGATATAAATCAGCCAAATTTGGTTGAGATTGAATGGGAATATCTGTCATTGCAGGGCCTTGACCAGCTGAAGTGGTACTTTCCTGTCTCCTATTTCGTCCTCTTCTTCCATTCATTCTTACTATCTGTAATAGTAAGAAATCTGATTAGGCATGCGGATGGAATATCTTAGAGAATAACAACAGATAAAGAGAATAGATTGAGAAATTTGGGTTTTGGTTCCACTGGTTGTACTCATTCTAGGGTATACTTCACCCTATCTCTAATGAGCCATCTTAACATGTTATACTCCTGAGCTAAATTTTAACCTTAGCTCTGATAGCAAATGTGACGAGAGGGATTTTTCGCGCTCGAAAATCGACATCCATACTTTACATCCTATTCGAATGCCGTAGATTCGGCTGTTCAAATCCGATTCGCCGGAGCTTATAACAACATTAAATAAATAACACAGCAGAATAAAAGAATAATACATTGACATACAGCGTTGATACAATATCTGATACAATGAATATCAATATACATCAGAGATATGATACAAGAAATAGAAGCGGAAAAGAAAATAGATAACATTAGCAACGCAACAATAACTCCAGATAGTCTTCAAAAGAGAACTCCAGCAGCAGCTCGAACCAACATCATGATTCACTAAGACAAGCAAGTCTCGTCCACCTCTAAAGACTGAACTAGCTCCAGATAACCTACTAATCTGACTATCTGAAAAACCCAACTCTAGACTGCTCGTGTAGAAAAATTTTGAGCACCCAGAGTTTAGGAAAGAAACAATAAACTCCGGATCAGTCATGGGACTGGTGTGAGCAAAAAAAACAGTTTATCTTTAGAAACAAACAAGGGAATAATTTTAAAGTCAATTCACAATGCTTTTGGAAAATGAACTACCATAAGGCCTCCCGCAGACACACACAATGAAAACGCAGAATCGGAGGAGATTTCTCCTTATGATAGTCAAAGATGCTTGATACGCATTAAAAAGAAACATTTGATATTATTACTAGTGCATAGTGTAGAAAAAAAATCATTTCAAAAGTAAAGATATAATTCTTAGCCAGCATAGGCATTTCGCACTTATGCCTACTATAGCTACCATGTTCAATAGCAGGTTACCGCCACATTCCATGGCAGGTTATACAATTGCAATCGTAAAAGCTCGTATTGGATGAATGGATTTCCAACAAATGGTCGGGCAAAGGAACTTCCCATACCGAAATGGAACGCCTCTGGAAGGACATCCCCGAGCATCCCAAATGGATCTCTGCCAACACAAAGCCGGTGCTCTCTCTACCCGGGAGTATCGACCTCATATATTCCATCCCCGGTCGTAACCAACCTTTATCCGAGCGCTCGGTACCAACAACACCACACACTAATAGATATAGTGTATCCACATGAGTAAGTATCTGGGCTCCATACCATGATACTACCCCAATCCAGAAAAAATGGACATATCCTAGGGACGCGATCCCAGAAAACCTTGCCGCAACTTTCCTGTTTCGACCATTTTTCGGGTTGTGAGGGTCGACGAAATCTCGTCCACAAAGCTACGCTTTTTACAAAAGCCACGCTTTAATAAACAAATGATCAGCAGCACTCAGCATGCCACATTACCAAGTTGGGAGTATATTGCTGATAACCTTCAACTACATAACCTCTAAGGGTGTTAAGCTAAGAGAATAATTTCTCCGCCACCAACGGGAATGTATTAGAAGAAATCTGCTTTATATCTCAAAATGTAATGTCAGACATGCAATCTATACAAGTCTGTTCTGGATTTAGAACATAACCGAAGGCACTTCCAAAGAAGCCCTTGCAATCCGGGTATTCACAATTCCGATCGGACTTCCCATCACTTAGGGAATCTCTATACCGGAGCAACTCAGTGCAGAGACAAATCGATAGGTCATCCTATCTATTCTCGCAAATACATGGTCTTCACCACCGGTCTTCAAATGCTATTCATAACGACGTATCACATATTCGGAATGGGTTATACGACCCAAAGGTCCTTTCCCGGCTAACCCGAATAGTGAGCGCAACATTTAAAACATATGGATATGGGATTCCAATTAAGTCACAACTTAATAATTCAAAACTTTCTTTCAAAAGGTTCAAACAAATTACCATTTTCAAATCTTTAAACAAAAGATTTATTTCATAAAGTTCACCTAGTTTCACAAAGATTCATTCCTGGATTTCAAAACAATTCCATTTCAATTGGATTAACTCGTTTTAAAATCTTCAAATTAAAGATTAAACTTATAGCTTTCAAACCGTTTACATAACTTGGAAAATCATTTTTCCATTTTTAACTTGAAATCCCTTTTAACACAATTTGGAAGTTTACCTCTTATTTGAAAGCTTTTGCATTTGAAAACGAATAGTTTCATTTCAGAAAGATCCAATTTTATTTACAAGAGTTAAAGCATTTGAATTTAAATTCAAATTCCCAAATCAATACATTTAAAATGGTTTAAACCATATATAACTTGTATAACTTCTTTGATCCCTAGTTTCCAAACATAGAATCCAATTTTAAATCTTAAATTTAAACTTAAATCAAATTATTCAAACTTCGAGTTTAATCAAATGATTCAAAAACAAATTTTTATCTTTGGAATTCCATTTCGAAAGCTTTTCACTTTAAACCCAATTCATTTCCAAAACCATTTGGATTTACATTTTCTATGTAAAATCATTTCAAAATCTGTGACTCAACCAATTTCCATGTGCAATCCATATTTGTGTGTGTATAGTGTGGTCAAGGGGTTTAACACAATAGTGCAACATCATAAATCATCACAGATTTGCAATCACATAATATCGATAAGCGGTATATCCCAATAGCGCTTATCTAAATACACAGATTCACAGATAGAAAATATTCATGCATTATAAATAAATAAAATTACATTCATCACAGATCACACTGAAAACAATTCATAGCATAAAGCATAGCATCTCAGAAATATCAAATAGTTCAACAATCAATAGGGTTCAAACATCCATAAGTGGACTTAATAAATTATATGACTAATTTAAATCAGATGGGTCATGGATCATGGTAAATTAACTTTAATTGATTTCAAATCATTTGATTTGTTGTCCTTTAATAATTTATTAATTAATCAACTTTTTATTATTAAATAGTTAACCTTTAATTATTTCATTGTCCTTAATTACTTTCCCTTAATTAATTTATTAATAATTTTATCAACTCCTAATTTATTACTATTTAATAAATTGTTCTTAATGAATTACAATAAGTGATTATTCCAAATCACTTAATCAACTTTAATTAAATTATCTACATTAACCAACACTCTTAAATTATTAATAAAAATTGAATTGGTTTAATTATCTTCACACATTTATTTACCTTTAACTAATCAAAGTTCTTAATTCCTTAAGATAATCTTTATCGTAATTGATTACTAAATCTTAATCTTTAAACTTATTTTAAATAAAATACTTTAGAAATCAAATTTAATTAATTAAGCATTCAGATTTAACTTTTAACTCTTTAAAACCTTTCTAAGTTAATAAATAACTTTTAATTAAATATTACATATTTTAAAACTTGTTTATCTTTGTTTTAAAACCCGAATTATTTACAAATTCAAACTCCTTTGTTTTTAAAACTTGGACACTCGGTTAAAACAATTATTCTTGAAAACCATTTACTTTCATAGGTAAGACTTGGTTTACTTTTGTCTAAAACTTAGAATCCTTTTTGACAATCAAGTTCTTTTTAATTAAGACTTCATGTAACAATTTCTTAAAGCCTGTTCAACCCAGTTGCATAATCAAATACCCACGTTCCCACCGAGGCAAACACGCGAGAAACTCGAGCTCCTGTACCTTCTTCCTTCCCAATGCTTCACCCAGTTTCACAAACTTGCACGTACACGTGCACACACGCCGCGGCTAGTTTCGATCATCGTTGCCGATGCCAACAAGTCACCCATGATCTCCTCCATCGCCCCCAAGTGCTAAACCTCAAAGTTAAGCTCGAATTCGAATTTTTAGTGTTCGAACCAACCCTGGAAAACAAACTGTAACCCAGCATCCACCTATCAGCGCCTCGTCCACGCAACATCGACACCTATAGGCCACCAAACTTCACCTGTAACACCGCCGCAACCCAAGCTCTCGATTCCCCCACGACCGATCTGCTCTGGCGACTCCACGGTGGCGCGACCACCATTTTTTCCGTCCACGATAAATTTGAACGTTAAAACCCTAAAGCTGCCTCTCTCCAACACCTCCTTCAATAGAAAAATTGATTAACATTTTTCCTAATAAAATTGATTACCAGACATGCTTCATGCAAAGTTTCAACATCAAATAATTTTCCGATCGCTGGAAATTGGTATAAAAGCATTTTTAGTTCAACAAGGGACTGCTCTTAATTCTTTGATCTAAAAATTATAATTTTTGCTTTAAAAATCATATTTTAGTACAAGAATTTAGTTTATAAACCTGAATTCGAGAATTAAGAAATTCAAATTTTGACTAATTTAAAGCTTTGCTCGGTTTCTTGCTTCCCAGGGTTATAAACAAGTTGATTTGACTTAAATACATTTTAAATCTTGAATATATACAATAACAAACAATTTTTGTTTTAACATTAAACCCAAACATCAAGTAAATCAGGTGAAAATTGATTTTTTGAATCAAAGTCTGATATCTGAAAAATCTTAGAACAGAAACATGTATAACAATAACCTGTACACAAAATTTTTCTAGTTTTCCAAATATATTCAGAGGATCCTGATACATATAGCAACACATGTATGCAATCAATTAAACTTTTAAGTTTTAAAAACATAAGTTACTCTCCGTTTGAGAAAATCACAGAGCACCCAGATTTTGAAAACAGTTTTGAACTTTTAAACTGTAAAATGATTTTCTTTGATCTTCCTCTAAATCACCTTGCCTTTTGTTTGATGAAGTTATTCTTCTTATTATTTTTTCTGACTTTGCTGGGTTTCTTTTGATGAACAAAATAACACAAATGAGTGTGTATTAATATATAAGAGGACGTTGTTCAAGGTAGGGGAGGCATGTTGCATTAAATGCAAAGGTATGTTGCATTTATTGTTTTGCAATTCAGTTTGTACTTGTTCAAGTTGTATTGTTGTTTTATTTTTCTAACTTTGTTCTTGCTTACTACTTTACAGGCTGCATTCATTATGTTTACTTCAGCCATACTTGCTTGTCTCGGCTGATATTTGTAATTTGTTTTTATTTTCTTTTTATACAACCCGACTTTGTTTATTGGCTAGGCTGGTATTAGTTCCAGTTTGTAGCTTGCTTTCATTCTCCTTTTTAATTATTATTTGTATGTATTGTTTAGTATCTTCTTGTTTACCAAATTTTTTTCTACTTGCTTTGCACAGCAAATACACTTGCTATGTTTTTATTTTTATTTGTATTTGTACATAGGTATTTTATTTCTCATGAATTAAAAGCTTTCAAATAAATTCTATATTACATATTTCTTATTATTATCGTATACATATTATTTATTTTTATACTTATGTTAATATAATAGTTTCTTATATTTATTTTTATTTGAAGTTTAACTATCGAATCATTTAATTTACTTGTCTATTATTATTTATAAATTTCATAGTTTCTCTTATTTTATAAATTCAAAATTTTCACTTTAAATTCAAACCATTTACTAAAAAATTTAAATTCAATTGATTTAACATATATTTTATTTGACTTGGAGAAACTCAGATCAATTTACGAGTTAATTTCACAATGTTTTATTCAAAAACTAAATAAATTATCAATTTAAATTAAATTAAAATCCGAGATCGTTACAGACTTTCCCCCTTAAAAGGAATTTCGTCCTCGAAATTTACCAGAGAGATAACGAAGATAGATGAAAGATAGAGAAATATCTTTTCAGATCAAACTGGATACCAATTCTGCATTTGGCTTACCAATCAGAATATCAACAATAGATACAAGAACAAACTCAATCAATTACGAAACAATTGGGTTACCTGCTCTACGAAGTATACAGAGGTATTGGTTAGTTCGAAGGGATAACTAACCGTTCGTAGATTATATCGAAACCCAATGAAATAGACAGAAATAGATTTGATTATGATTTCATATTCAAGATTTAACACATTTACGACTTGCTGAGAAATAAAACTAAGGGTAGTTCTCATGCCGAACAAATTTCGAACAATCTTAATCATAAACGAGATAGTTACCTTATAAAATTTCGTTTCCTTAATTAACTTTTGAGGTTAAAGAATCACCTTTGATTTCACAGGCCCTCGCTGCTTGAACTTGCTTCAGTGCTGAGCAATTCATAATCCTATTCCCCGGCTTGTGGCAGTGACAACATCTTCTACATTCCTGTTCTGGCTTCATAAATGGCTCTCTCAGTCCTTGTTGTCTGGGATTCTTACATTTGTTCAAGTAATGAACTTTCTCGAAGCAATTGAAACAAGTAACATCTTTCACCTTTTTCTTCTGGATATCCTTCTTTCCTTTATCCTTTCTCGGTTTCTTTCCACCAAACTTCTTTTTCCTCTAATTCAGACTAGTTGTACCTCTGTTCTCCTCCGGATCTTTTTGCTTTTCCAGAGTATCGTATCGATAGCCCATATCAATTAATTCAGAAAACGATTCCTTCACATGAATAGTCATCCTTTCCTGAAACTTCTGGTTCACTCCCCGAATAAACTTTTCATTCTTCTCGATTGGTGTATTCACCAATTCTGGACCAAATCGAGATAACACATTAAATTTACTAGTGCATAGTGTAGAAAAAAAATCATTTCGAAAGTAAAGATATAAATCTTAGCCAACTAGGCATTTCGCACTTATGCCTACTATAGCTACCATGTTCAATAGCAGGTTACCGCCACATTCCATGGCAGGTTATACAATTGCAATCGTGAAAGCTCGTATTGGATGAATGGATTTCCAACAAATGGTCGGGCAAAGGAACTTCCCATACCGAAATGGAACGCCTCTGGAAGGACATCCCCGAGCATCCCAAATGGATCTCTGCCAACACAAAGCCGGTGCTCTCTCTGCCCGGGAGTATCGACCTCATATATTCCATCTCCGGTCGTAACCAACCTTTATCCGAGCGCTCGGTACCAACAACACCACACACTAATAGATATAGTGTATCCACAGGAGTAAGTATCTGGCTCCATACCATGATACTACCCCTATCCAGAAGAAATGGACATATCCTAGGGACGCGATCCCTGAAAACCTTGCTGCATCTTTCCTGTTTCGACCATTTTTCGGGTTGTGAGGTTCGACGAAATCTCGTCCACAAAGCTACGCTTTTTACAAAAGCCATGCTTTGATAAACAAATGATCAGTAGCACTCAGCATGTCACATTACTAAGTTGGGAATATATTGCTGATAACCTTCAACTACATAACCTCTAAGGGTGTTAAGCTAAGAGAATAAATTCTCCGCCACCAATGGAAATGTATTTGAAGAAATCTGCTTTATATCTCAAAATGTAATGTCAGACATACAATCTATACAAGTCTGTTCTGGATTTAGAACAGAACCGAAGGCACTTCCAAAGAAGCCCTTGCAATCCGGGTATTCACAATTCCGATCGGACTTCCCATCACTTAGGAAATCTCTATACCGGAGCGACTCAGTGCAGAGACAAATTTATAGGTCATCCTATCGATTCTCGCAAATACGTGGTCTTCACCATCGGTCTTCAAATGCTATTCATAACGACGTATCACATATTCGGAATGGGTTATACGACCCAGAGGTCCTTTCCCGGCTAACCCGAATAGTGAGCGCAACATTTAAAACATATGGATATGGGATTCCAATTAAGTCACAACTTAATAATTCAAAACTTTCTTTCAAAAGGTTCAAACAAATTACCATTTTCAAATCTTTAAACAAAAGATTTATTTCATAAAGTTCACCTAGTTTCACATAGATTCATTCCTGGATTTCAAAACAATTCCATTTCAACTGGATTAACGCGTTTTAAAACCTTTAAATTAAAGATTAAACTTATAGCTTTCTAACCATTTCCATAACTTGGAAAATCATTTTTCCATTTTTAACTTGAAATCCCTTTTAACACAATTTGGAAGTTTACCTCTTATATGAAAGCTTTTATCATTTGAAAACGAATAGTTTCATTTCAGAAAGATCCAATTTTATTTACACGAGTTAAAGCCTTTGAATTTAAATTCAAATTCCCAAATCAATACATTTAAAATGGTTTAACCCATATATAACTTGTATAACTTCTTTGCTCCCTAGTTTCCAAACATAGAATCCAATTTTAAATCTTGAATTTAAACTTAAATCAAATTATTCAAACTTCGAGTTTAATCAAATGATTCAAAAATAAATTTTTATCTTTGGAAATCCATTTCGAAAGATTTTCACTTTAAACCCAATTCATTTCCAAAACCATTTGGAGTTACATTTTCTATTTAAAATCATTTCAAAATCTATGACTTAACCAATTTCCATGTGAAATCCATATTTGTGTGTGTATAGTGTGGTCAAGGGGTTTAACACAATAATGCAACATCATAAATCATCACAGATTTGCAATCACATAATATCGATAAGCGGTATATCCCAATAGTGCTTATCTAAATACACAGATTCATAGATAGAAAATATGAATGCATTATAAATAAATAAAATTACATTCATCACAGATCACACTGAAAACAATTCATAGCACAAAGCATAGCATCTCAGAAATATCAAATAGTTCAACAATCAATAGGGTTCAAACATCCATAAGTGGACTTAATAAATTATCTGATTAATTTAAATCAGATGGGTCATGGATCATGGTAAATTAACTTTAATTGATTTCAAATCATTTGATTTATTGTCCTTTAATCATTTATTAATTAATCAACTTTTTATTATTAAATAGTTAACCTTTAATTATTTCATTGTCCTTTAATTACTTTCCCTTAATTAATTTATTAATAATTTTATCAACCCCTAATTTATTACTATTTAATAAATTGTTCTTAATGAATTAAAATAAGTGATTATTCCTAATCACTTAATCAACTGTAATTAAATTATCTACATTAACCAACACTCTTAAATTATTAATAAAAATTGAATTGGTTTAATTATCTTCACACATTTATTTACCTTTAACTAATCAAAGTTCTTAATTCCTTAAGATAAATCTTTATCGTAATTGATTACTAAATCTTAATCTTTAAACTTATTTTAAATAAAATACTTTAGAAATCAAATTTAATTAATTAAGCATTCAGATTTAACTTTTAACTCTTTAAAACCTTTCTAAGTTAATAAATAACTTTTAATTAAATATTACATATTTTAAAACTTGTTTATCTTTGTTTTAAAACCTGAATTATTTACAAATTCAAACTTCTTTGTTTTTAAAACTTGGACACTCGGTTAAAACAATTGTTCTTGAAAACCATTTACTTTCATAGGTAAGACTTGGTTTACTTTTGTCTAAAACTTAGAATCCTTTTTGATAATCAAGTTCTTTTTAATTAAGACTTCCTGTAACAATTTCTTAAAGCCTGTTCAACCCAGTTGCACAATCAAATACCCACGTTCCCACCGAGGCAAACACGCGAGAAACTCGAGCTCATGTGCCTTCTTCCTTCCCAATGCTTCACCCAGTTTCACAAACTTGCACGTACACGTGCACACACGCCGCGGCTAGTTCCGATCATCGTCGCCGATGCCAACAAGTCACCCACGATCTCCTCCATCGCCCCCAAGCGCTAAACCTCAAAGTTGAGCTCGAATTCGAATTTTTAGTGTTCGAACCAACCCTGGAAAAAAAACTGTAACCCACCATCCACCTATCAACACCTCGTCCAGGCAACGTCGACACCTATAGGCCACCAAACTTCACCTGTAACACCGCCGCAACCCAAACTCTCGATTCCTCCACGACCGATCTGCTCCGGCGACTCCACGGTGACGCGACCATTATTTTTTCCGTCCATTATAAATTTGAACGTTAAAACCCTAAAGCTGCCTCTCTCCAACGCCTCCTTCAATAGAAAAATTGTTTAACATTTTTCCTAATAAAATTGATTACCAGACATGCTTCATGCAAAGTTTCAACATCAAATAATTTTCATATCGCTGGAAATTGGTTTAAAAGCATTTTTAGTTCAACAAGGGACTGCTCTTAATTCTTTGATCTAAAAATTATAATTTTTGCTTTATAAATCATATTTTAGTACAAGAATTTAGTTTATAAACCTGAATTCGAGAATTAAGAAATTCAAATTTTGACTAATTTAAAGCTTTGCTCAGTTTCTTGCTTCCCAGGGTTATAAACAAGTTGATTTGACTTAAATACATTTTAAATCTTGAATATATACAATAACAAACAATTCTTGTTTTAACATTAAACCCAAACATCAAGTAAATCAGGTGAAAATTGATTTTTTGAATCAAAGTCTGATATCTGAAAATCTTAGAACAGAAACATGTATAAGAATAACCTGTACACAAAAATTTTCTAGTTTTCCAAATATATTCAGAGGATCCTGATACATATAGCAACACACGTATGCAATCAATTAAACTTTTAAGTTTTAAAAACATAAGTTACTCTCCGTTTGAGAAGATCACAGAGCACCCAGATTTTGAAAACAGTTTTGAACTTTTAAACTGTAAAATGTTTTTCTTTGATCTTCCTCTAAATCAAACAAGTTTATTTTTATTTGAAGTTTAACTATCCAATCATTTAATTTACTTGTCCATTATTATTTATAAATTTCATAGTTTCTCTTATTTTATAAATTCAAAATTTTCACTTTGAATTCAAACCATTTACTAAAAAATTTAAATTCAATTGATTTAACATATATTTTATTTGATTTGGAGAAACTCAGATCAATTTACCAGTTAATTTCACAATATTTTATTCAAAAACTAAGTAAATTATCAATTTAAATTAAATTAAAATCCTAGATTGTTACAACAACAAACCTTCTTTTCAAAACATTCTTATATTAAATCAAAATTCAAAATTTTTAAAATGACTTGATATGATGGTTTGTTTGGAATCTTTGCTTAACTTGAGAATCTTAGTTTGCTTAAAAATTTGGTTTAACTTGTGAAGTAAGTAATTGACTTTTGTTTATAAAATAAAAAGCTTTAACGCTTAAAATTTTTACTTTTCATTCTTTACATCTTTCTCATTTTCATTATTTTCAAACTATGTAAAAAGAAAAAATGGCAAAGTTTGAAAAATCAAAATCCAAAAAATACTTAACTCAAAATTGTGAAATCTAATTTATTGGCTTCATATAAGCATGTTCTTTGATCCATATAAGTTTTATTTGGTGCGGATACAAATTGTGGTGATCGACAGTTTCGTTATGACGAAAAGAAGCTAGGGTTAAGGTTATTAGGGCATGTAGGCATTGATCGCCAAGGCAAAGTTTGATTCGGGTTTGTTTAAGCGAGGGACCACTATAGCCAAAGTGGGGTGGAGCACGGTTGCGTGTGGGGTGGTCTGACCTAATTAGGTCATGGCAATTTCTCGTGCCAGGTCGCGATAATATTTTGGATGCTAAGCCGGTTATGTGTTGGATGGTTGTGAAGTGGAGATGGTGAGTGAGAGGTAGGCGAAGTCGGATGGCGATTTTGTTGCGTGGAAGGAAAACGGCCGTGTGTGTACAAGTGAAGGGGGTGTGGTGCCAGGTGCAGGCAGGATTGTTTTCAATTTGCAAAGAAGATGTTTTAGTAGGTGGAGTGTTTGGTTAGTAATTGATTTAGTTAATTAATGATTTTAATTAATTCGAAAACTGATAAAATTAATATCTTGCTCATACGAGGTTAGATTTGGGTGCAGTAGTTGCGTTGAACTCATAGGAATGTCAGTTACGCATTGGAACTAGTTTCATTGAATTTGGAACAAGCAAAATGTTGGTCTAAAATCAAATTTCGTTCGATTTTAGTTTAAACCAGAGCGCTTGGGGGTCAACTGGAATTTGGTGAGTCAACGTACCTCTAAATAGACTATTTGTTATTTGTGTTTCTATAGATTATCGTTGAATGCTTGGATGATAATAGATAGTTTTAATAAAGTACAAATTAATAATAAAACTATAGAGATTTAATTTAAATATGTTGAACATAGTTAAATCAGTTATACTTGTTTGTGACAACCATTTATTAGAATATACTATTCTGCTATAATTAAATTGATTAGTATTTTGGACATCTATCGAATGGAATCAATCACTATTCTATGCTTGCAAAGTAAAAAAGATTATTATTATTTGATTGTTTTCTTGAATTCATATTCCCGCTTGATAGCGAATGACATAAATAACAATTTTGTTATATGGGACAGAAAGAAGAAGTCGGAGTGTTTTCGTAGCGAATAGGTCGCTATAGAACACTTGAAAAATAGCATACATATATATGATTTACATGGGACTTTTATAGAGAGACCCAAAGGGGTTTCTCATCGCTATTAATTCACCATTATATGCATTTTATTTATATCCTTATATTGCTTATATAAATGTTTGGTTCAAATATTAGTGACATTCTGTTTGACTTGTGTATGTATCGTTATAGTAATTTTCGCTATACTGTGATTTATGAAATATCATCTCCTTAAACTCTTGTGGATGTTAACTTGTACCTGTATTTTTACAAAAAAAGTGTTTGGTAGCGTTTTTGCAATTTGAAAGTTATTTAATCTATATTTTCAAATATTTTAAGAATTTTGGAAATAAAGGTTAAGTATGGTTTAAAATTTGTAGAAGAAGTTATTAATTTGATTTATTATCTTTCGGGATATTTAATATTGTCTTAAATTTATTAATGGTTATAAATTTGATTTATTATCCTCGGAAAAATTAATATTGTTTTAAACTTATAGGTGGTTATAAATTTGATTAATTTTTTTTGAGATAGTTAATGTTGTTTAAATTCATAAAAAATTATAACTTGATTTATTGTCTTGATTAATGTTGTTTTAAATTTATAAATTATAAGTTTATAAATGTGGAAATCATTAAAAAGGAATGTTTGAAAACAAAGCTAAGTGTAACCTTTTAATATGTTTAAAAATATAATTTTTTCCTTTAAAAGAATATTTTTAAAGAGTGTTTTTAAAGTGTTTTACAAATATTTGTAATGTGAAAATCAGACACAAGTAAGAATCAAATGTTTTAAATCTTGATTCATTTATTGGTGACAAGTGTATGCGATCTAATTCCCTTATACAATCATTCATTTACTTTCGATAGTTGATTTCTTAACTATCGATTTGGATATCATTCTTTGTGCTTTGTCAATCTAAGACGATTTTTCTCTCATTTTGAGCATTGACATCCAATGCCGTGGATAACTAAAACCAAACAACGAGTGGGAGCCAAGTCATGTAGGTTGCACCCATTAGGGTATATTCGCATTTCTCTAGAGAAGTGTTGATAGCATGAATGTGGTGATGTGAGTATATTCGAATGCCTATGGATTTAATGGGTTCCAGCTTGGAATTTCCCAAGAGAGTTGCATGTGTAGCATGGGTTCTCAAGTATATTTTATCTAGAGTTATATTTTCGGTGTAAAGGGGTGCACCCTTCTAGTCATGTTGGATAAATTCATTTTCCTCCTTTCAATTCAAACCTTGGGATTGATCTTTTCTTCTTCTATGTTTCGTCAATCCAAGACGATTTGTTGCTCATTTGAGCATTGATATTCTTTGTCGGAGATGACTAAAACTAAAGAGCAAGCGAAAGTCAAGCTATATGGGATAACTCCCATTAGGGTATCTTTACATCTACTTTGTATTGGATTCAGTGGTATACGCTTGGAGATGTGAAATACTCGGATTCTCGGTAAAGTTGGTGGGGTCCGCCTTGGACGTAATCCGAGAACCACCATAATTCTCAAGTATTTTTCTAGAGGTATACTTTCGGTGGGGGCGCACCCTCCTAGTCAATATTGAAAATTTTCCTTTCCTTATTTGACTCAAATCTTGAATTCTTTTCTTAATTGCATCAAGAAGTGTTTGAGCTCTTTTTAATGTTTAATTATTTGTGTCTATTCTTTAAGTTTGGATTTTGATCTTGTCTATCCATCCTTTCTTATTTGAATTGTTATTTGAAATTATTTTCCATTTGCGTGGAAGTTGTTCTCGTGAAGTAAAAACCCGTTCCACGTTTAGCGGTGTTGTCCTACAGAATTGTTGAATGTTCACCATATTACTTTTGTTTTCTCACTCGGGATTTCTAGAATGGTCCGTATGTTATTTTATTATAATGCTCGGATCAGACCAAGTATTTTTCCAGCTTGTCATTGGTGAGACGTGGAGCTCATGGGTTAGATCTCGATGTTCACCTATCATGATAATTTTATTTTCCACTATATTATTATATATACCGATCAACAATTGTAAAATCGGAAATTTACCTGTCTAGCTAATGACGTTTGTTTTTAACTCTGATATACTTTGTATCTTGGAGTGATAGTTTATACTGACTTTATCATATTGTATATTGTCCTTTTTGCTGTGAGATTCTGTCTCCTCTGTTTGGCCTTTTTATTTTACCCTAACAATATGCCTTTCTGACGATTGGATGTTAAACAATGAAATTCCATGGATGTATTTGTGCCAAATTTCGATGGTTGAAAAGGTGGTTCGTTACAACCTCGGACATAATGAAGGTGCAATTCACAATAAACTAAAGCGAAGTTCTGAAGTGCTGATAATGATGTAGTTCTTCCTGGAGAGGAACGCAGTTTCCCATTGTGGCTTCTTCTACACATATGTGCAGTCCACCAACCTGTTTCTTTACAGAATCGTAAAGTCATGGTCTATTCAAAATTATGTTTTCCCGCTTTAATTCAGATTTTCCACCTAAGTTCAAAATTCACCAACTCAAATCATAGTTTCCCGTCGAAGACCACGTTAGCAATCAATGTACGATAAACTAACAAGCTGGATGATTGACTCATGGTAAGATCCAACGGTAGAAATCAAAAGAGCCGAAGGCCACTACCATAATCCATGCATAGTAAACAAGCAAGATGATTAATTGACACATGATAATACATGATGGTCAGAATTAGCAAGATGTCTTAGTGACGAAAGCAATTCTCCCAATCCTTTGTACTATAAAAATGGAAGAACTGTAGTAGAGATGGGGGATTTTTAGACTTTACTCCTTTTAGAAACATGAAATAATAAAAAAATTAATCTTTGCCATTTTTTGTTTGTACTAAGAACAAAACGAAGAAAAAGAAATTTCCTCATAGAT
This sequence comes from Allium cepa, assembly GCA_030765085.1. NCBI lineage: Eukaryota > Viridiplantae > Streptophyta > Magnoliopsida > Asparagales > Amaryllidaceae > Allium > Allium cepa. Next base: position 205,367,463 of record CM060941.1, on the reverse strand, counting down.
GTAGGATTTGTTAACATTCGAATCACGTAAATTCTCCGAGTCACCATTATTGCTTTTAGTACTTGATTATACTTTTTTCTGTTTTGATACTTTCTTACTTAATGAAATGGACAATGACTTCCCATTAGATTTTGGATATTTTCCTTATAATCATATTAGCACTATGATGCATAATTACTTCCTCTAAAGGCAATTTTAACATTACTTAATTTTATTGATTTCTAATCACTAAGCATTCAACGATGTGATTACTTCAAAAATACTTGGGTATTTTCTAGAAAAAAATCTCATCATTATTTTTTACACTAGAAGGAGGACCGAGTTCCCTATCCAGCAAAGTTTACTTACATTCCCTTTAGGTACCATAATAACATCATGAATCCCACCATTTAACACTCCTCCTAACCAAGAACAACTTTACCTTGCCTCAAAAATACAAGAAAGCAACTCCTCACCTCCAAAACCCAAATTAAGGAAGGCGCCTTCAAAGAGCCTACCTCAGATCCGGTTCTATCATCCCTTCTAGCCTTCAAAAACCCATTGAACCTCGTATGGAATAGAGAGATCGCTGGCCTCATATCTTGCCTATAAGCCAATCTTCCCTCAATGTTTCGCAGCTCACTGCCATCACTCACTGGCTGCACTGACTATGCAACATGTTAGTGATAATGGAAATATCAGAAGTAAGAATAGTGATGCTAGTCAAAAATAAATACCAACCTCAAAGGCAAAATTCAAATCAATCTCCAGATCAAATCGAAGCCTGCAAATATTAACACCTTATTGTTGAAAAAGCAAACATGATCTATGCCTGATGATAAAGATGTTGCTCCACTCTATAGAGATGGATCATCCTAAATGGATGACAAAGTGGATGAGATCGCCAATTGTAGGCTCACATAGAGTAGTTGGCAAGGCTTTGCAAACATAATAATAGGGAGGAAGTAAGAGATGAAGGTTCTTCCCCATTTAGTGAAAGCATTATAGAAGCAAACTTCCTCAACGATTTCAAAGCCCCATCGATTGATAAATTTGATAAGACCACAAAACCAAATGACATATTTGTTCTGTCGGGTATTACATGGATATCCTAAAGGTGGGGAGGATGACTAGATGCAAGCTCTTCCTAATATATCATGCTAGGTTAGCTTCTAGATGGTTTAGGAGGCACGGACCAAGAGTGGTTCGTTCTTACCCGCAGTTAACTTTGGATTTCTTAAGACACTAGAAGAGAAGCTTCCTCGGATGTGAATACCATGTCCTGTGTGAAGTAAGGCAAGAATGAGAGCTTGCATAACTTTGTAAAATGCTTCAAGTCTAAAGTGCTTCAGGATGAGGTGACCTGTAAGTAAGTGCGGTTAATGGTAGCACATGCTGAGATTAAAATGAACATGACCATGCAGGATAAGAATAGTAGGAAGTCGTGTCATGGCATTAAAACTTTCTATGAAAGGGCTAGTGAATACACCAGAATGAAAGAAGCCGGGCTATAGAATCACAATTTTCTGAAAGGACTTATGCTCCCCACAATGAAAAGAAAAGGGGATAGAAGTCACCTACAAAGCGGCAAAAAGAATTCAACTTTACAGCAAAGACTCTCCTCACCCACTCGCATGGTCAGATTTATGAGATGACCAGAACTGTGCTAGCTTACAAAGTCCCAAATAAAGGGAAGAAACTAGTACAAAATACGAGGGAGCCTACAGCCACTTCCATAGGGCCAATGGCCACCATACCGATAATTTTCAACACTTGGAAGTGAGATTGAGATGCTAATTTAGAAAGGATATATAGGTGGATATCAGAAGGAAAATAATGGGCAAAGGACTGGAACCTCAATCTGGACCCAAATGAAAACCTATCCAAAAACCTCATTAATCTTGTAGCCCTAATCCATTGAGGGCCACACCTTGCGGGAAAAAGTAAAAAAGCAAAGAAGTAGTATGTGCAAGAGGCCAAAGTAGAGTAGAGGATCATATTCCATATAAAATAAAAGCCTACATGGAACATTGCGTTCACTGCATTTAACACTGGTAGAGGTGTCTATCCACATCAAGATCCACTCATAATTACTGTGTAGATCTGAAATAGCACAACGAAGAAAGTCTTCATGGATTTCGAGATTTCTGTCCTAGCAGCCCTTCTTGCCTTCACAAACCCATTGAACCACAGATGGAATAGAGAGATCGCTAGCCCAATATCCTGCCCCTAAGCTGATCTCCCCTTAATGTTTCCCATCTTACTACCATCACTCACTAGCTACATTGATTATGAAACATGTGAGTGATAATGGAAATATCAGAAGTGAGAATGGTGATGCTAGTTAAAAATAGATACCAAGCTTAAAGGCAAAATTCAAATCAATCTCCAGATCAAATCGAAGCCTGCAAATATTAACACCTTATTGTCGAAAAAGCAAACATGATCTATGCCTGATGATAAAGATGTTGCTCCACTCTATAGAGGTGAATCATCCTAAATGGATGCCAATGTGGATGAGATCCGCTAAGTGTAGGCTTATGTAGAGTAGTTGGTAAGGCTTTTAAAACATAATAATAGGGAGGAAGTAAGAGAAGAAGGTTCTTCCCCATTTAGTGAAAGCATTATAGAAGCAAACTTCCTCAACCATTTCAAAGCTCCATCGGTTGATAAATTTGATAAGACCACAAAACCAAATGACATATTTGTTCTTTTGGGCATTACATGGATATCCTGAAGGTGGGAAGGATGGCCATATGCAATCTCTTCCTAATATATCATGTTGGGATAGCTTCTAGATGGTTTAGGAGGCACATACCAAGATAGGTTTGCTCTTAGACGCAGTTAACTATGAATTTCTTAAGACAATTCAATTCTGGGAGAGAAGCTTCCTCGGATGTGAATACCATGTCCTGTGTAAAGCAAGGCGAGAATGAGAGCTTACATAACTATGTAAAATGCTTCTAGTTTAAAGTGCTTCAGATTGAGGTGACTTGTAAGAAAGCGTTGTTAATGGTAGCACATGCTGGGATCAGGATGAACATGACCATAAGGGATAAGAATAGTAGGAAGTCATGTCATGGCATTAATGCTTTCTATGAAAGGGCTACTGACTACACCAAAATGAAAGAAGACGGGCTACATAATCACATTCATTTGAAAGGACTTCTGCTACCCATAATGAAAAGAAGAGGAGACAGAAGCCACCTACAATGAGACATAAAGAATTCAACTTTACAGTAAAGACTCTCCTCGACAACGCACTCGGTCATATTTATAAGATGACCAAAACTAAGCTAGCTTACAACGTCCCAAATAAAGAGAAGAAACTGAACAAAATACGGAGGAGCCTACTGCCGCTTCTATTGGGCCAATAGCCACCATACAGATAACCGTCGACACCTAAGAAATGAGATTGAAATGGTAATTCAGAAAGGATACGCAGGCAGATATCAAAAGGAAAATAATGGGGAAAGGACCGGAACCTCACTCTAGACCCAAATGAAAACCTAGTCGAAAACCGTACTAATCTCGTAGCCTTAATCCATTAAGGGATACACCTTACAGGAAAAAGTATAAAAGAAAAGGAGCAATATGTGTAAGAGGCCAAAGTTGAGTAAAGGATCATAATCCATATAAAATACAAGCCTACATGGGACATTGCCTTCAATGCATCCCGCTGGAGTTGTCTATCCACATCAGGATCCACTCATAATTACTGTGCAGATCTGAAATTGCGCAATGAAGAAAATCTTCATGGATTTAGAGAGTTCTATTGACGTCATCTTTAAAATTGCACCATGAAGAAAGCCTAGTCGCGGCTGATCTATGGCTATAATAATACCATAACCACTCGTATTGAAGTGGCTTGCTTACTTGTCACCGTTGAAACTGCACCCTTTCAAATCATTCTATGCAGGCTTCCTGATCATCGATCAACCGTTGGATAGGGTCGATTGACATTAAGGCGGTTTCTTCTTAAAAGGATATTCTCATGAAGTTCCATACCCCCACTGAATAGGGTCGAGAAGAGAAGAATAATTGTTAGCTAGGGAACTAAGCAATGTAAACCTTAATTTTAGTAATAAAATTGTTCAAAAATTCTCTATTGTCTCTTCTGACAACCATGATAATAATAACGAGAAGTAAATCAAACTAATTCCAAGAACTATATCTGCATAAAATACTAAGACTATGTTGAACATTCTATGGCCACAAAATTAGTGAGAAAGAAAAAGATGGAGTATACGCATATGGTTGGCCTCGATGAATATAACTTAATCAATGAGCAGTATTTTTCTAAAAAAGACTTAGAAGTAGGACATCTTCAATGTATCCTAACCTAAAAATGAAGAAAGTGAAATAGATCTAATGCTACAGGAGATACCGAGGGAATTAAAGCCATTGGATGACCTTAAGGATGTACAGATAAATCTGAAAGATCCTTCAAAGATTCTCAAGATAAGGAAGAATCTCAATGCAGAATTAGAGTAAAGTTAATATACTTCCTCAAAAGATCAAAAGATGTTTTTGCTTGGATGCACTCAAATATGGTAAGAATAGACCCACCTGTCATCTGCCTGCACACAACATCAATCCCGATGCTCACCCAATCAGGTAGAAGTGAAAGACCTTAGATCATGAAAGATATAATGCTCTGCATGAAGAAGCTAAGAAACTGAAGAAGAATGGGTTCATTAGAGAAGTATATTACCCGGAGTGGATTGCGAACCCCGTTCTTGTAAAGAAGTATAATGGAAAGTGGAGAACTTGCGTAGGCTATACCAACCTCAACAAGGCCCGCCTAAAGGACAGTTTTCCTTTATCCAAATCAATCATTTGATGGATGCAACTAGCGGTCATAAACTGCTCACCTTTATGGACACATGCTCAGGTTACAACCTAATAGCAATGTTTGAGCCAGATCAGGAGCATGCCAACTTTGTGGTGGATAAGGGATTATACTGCTACAAAGTCATGTCATTTCGACTCAAAAAAGCTAGAGTAACCTACCAAAGTTTAGTTAACATGATGGTCTTAGATCAACTTAGGAAAAATATAGAGGTGTACATTAATGACATGCTTGTTAAGCAAAAACAACATCAAGTCACGTGCATGATCGGGAAGAGACCTAGCAATCCTAAGACAGCGTAACATGAAGCTGAACACCTTGAAGTGTAATTTTGCCATCCATTCGATAAAGTTTCTAAGGTACATAGCAAGTGCTTACAAAATTGAAGCGAAACTATAATAGATTGAGGACACAAGGAACCCAGGGGTCCTAGAAAAAGCCGAATAATGTTATTAGCCTAAACGGCAGGGTGGCTGCTCTAAATAGGTTCATATCCAAAGTAACAGGTAAGTATATACCATTCTTCGACAGAATGAAAAAGAGACAGAATTTTGAATGGACCGAGGAATGTAAAATTGCATACCAGAATATGAAGGACCATTTTACCAGCACCCCTATCCTATCAGAACCGGTAAAAGATAAGGACTTATATGTATACTTAGTTGTAACTAATAAATTTGTTAGTGCTATAGTGGTTTGAAAAGATGAAGGGACTCAGAGGCCTATCGATTTCATGAGTAAACTTTTGTCAATAGCAAAGCTCAACTACTTATTCACTCGAAGGTTAGTTTACAACCTACTTCTCATGACAAGGAAACTACGATCATACTTTTAAGTGCGTCCCGTCTAAGACCTCATAGACAAACCACTGAAGCAAATACTATAGAAGCCAAAGACATTGGGTCAAATGGACAATAGAGATCAGCCAATATGATATCTCTAAAGACCTCAAAATGCAATCAAAGGGCAAGCGCTATCAAACTTCATTGTGGAATGCATGTTGTCCAATGAAACACAATCTAAGCAAAAGGAATCCCCTCCATAGTTTTTTGCATCAACATTGACAACCAACACCCAGTTGTATGAAAGCACCAATATCCAATCCAATCACGGAAATATGAAAAGAAATAAATGAAGAACAAAATTAAAACAATCAAAAAGCTAGTAAATAGAGACAAATTTATAGTGGTTCGGCTAACTCTGACCTACGCCCACTTCAAAGATTTTCCTTTTTTATATTATACTATAGTTTGTTTACAATTACAATTTGAAACCCAAGAATAAAATTGATAGAGTGTAGCCTAGGTTCAAGATAAAGAAAAGCATAAAAAGATCCCTTTTTCTGATGCCATGCCTATTGTCTTTATATGGAAAGATGTGCAGTAGTCGGGTTGAAATTTCGGCATAAGAAACTCTAGGCTATGACGAGGCCATCCAAGATTTTTCTCTCCCCTTGGGGACCATAATAGGAATTAGTACCGATCCCTATTTTAGTGTTAAAATGGGGTGCAATACCTTTAGGCTCTCCGCATGATGTTAGCTACTAGCCCTCCAAATTTTATGCCATTTCGACTTACGGTTTTTGAGATATCGTGTTTTTCGTGAAGTGGTGTTGTCTGCATTCTAATTTTTGCCAATCCCTTTAGAGGGATAGGGGTCGATCCCTCCAAACTACTCCAAATGACATGCGATCTCTAAGGGAGCTACTCTATGTTATATTATGTATAGCCTCCAAGTTTCATTCAATTAGATTAATAGAACTCGAATTATTAATCGATCTTTATTGCAATATGGTGTGAAGGTTGATTATAGCCGATCCCTTTGAGGGTTAGAGGCTGATCCCTCTAACTTACTCTAAATGATGTATGATCCCTATGGGGTGATCCACTTGTTCTAATTAGCTTGTCCTCCAAGTTTCATATCAGTTGGGTTGGTAGATATTTAGATATAGACTAATCATTACCAGAATTTGAATATAGTGGATGCCTATAAGGAAATAGAACCGACCCTTATGGAGAGATTGGTACCAATCACTTCGAGTTACATGTTTTGGGATACGATCCCTAGGGTGAACTCCCTAAGGTCCCTTCTTCCTGTTCCAAGATTTTCACTTCGATCCCTTTTGTGGTTGTTAAGTTATTAATTGTTTTTTATCGGAACATACTTACTCCCTGAAACATGTTGATCCCTAAGATGGAAGTTGATTTTTGTCGATCCCTCCTATGTCTTGAACCATATTCCATACTTTAAATATTCTACCTTGCATATCTATGAATTCCAATTAATTGTGACATCATGTTATTATATGTACTTGATTTTTGGGCCTCATAGTCATCACTCTGGACTCATCGGCCTTGATAATCGTGAAGTATTTTGGGTTAAATCCACCTGTGTACTGCTTTGGCAAAAGACGAGTTAACACTTTACCCCCCCAAAATATGCCCTGTAATAGGAAGATGTGTTTTGAATTGACATAAATCCAAAATTCGAAATCCATAATCCATTGATAGACGTATTTTCCAATTCATGATCCAATCCATCCATCCATCCATAACACTTCTCCGGATCATTTTTATCTAAATTTGCATCCATCCAAAGCTAAATCCATTATTGTTTGAAGCTGATATCCAAATCCATGACCTCTCTAGGTTGTTACCCTAATCTAAATCATCGATCTCACTAGATCCTTGCCGAGCACAATCCTTACTTGAGGGCATGAGTAGGCCGATCCATCGCATTCGAGTCAAGTGACCTACCCCTTGCAAGGCATAATCCATACCTGATGACCTTGATCTCTCTGGATCCTTGCCGAGCATAATCCATACTCACGACTTGAGTAGATCGATCCATCGCGTTCGAGCAAAGCGACTTACCCTTTTCCAGACATAGTCCATACCTAACGACCTTGATCTCTTTGGATCCTTGTCGAGCATAATTCATACTCGACGACCTGAGTAGGTCGATCCATCATGTTCGAGCAAAGTGACCTACCCCTTGTCAGGCATAGTCCATACTTGACGACCTTGATCTCCCCGGAACCTTGCCATGCAAAATCCATACTTGTCGACATGAGTTGGTCGATCCATAGCGTTCGAGCGATGCAACATACCACTTGCCAGGCATAGTATATGCTTGACGACCTTGTTGGGTTTTATTCTTTGGCCTCGATACCTAATGAGGACTTAATCCATAATGCACGAGTATGTTTCATTGTGTTCGCTTGATGAAAAGACCCGTACCTTGCGATTGTTATCCCGTCTCTCCGAATAAGACCTAATCGTGAACTGTGTTACCTATTACATTGATCCCAATTTAAGCATTCCTAAGTCCATTTGCCAAAATATAAAATACGAGTCCGTATAACCAATAAATCAGAGTTCAAATAAAAACTAAAAAAACAAGAGTTCGAAGCGAACAAGAAGAAAATAAATAAATTCCACAAACTCGAGCACAATGGTTTATCATCATCTCAGAGCATGCTTAGGGACCGTCCTTGATCCCATACATGTGTAAGTGACTTATGTTAGTCCGTAAGATGATGGTTTTGATGACAACAATCTTAGAATAGATTATAAAATATAAATACTAACATTATAAGTTTAGATATATATGTATATGTAGGATTTAACCATGCAAGTACTAAGAATGAAGACTGTACAGTATAGAGATTCAAGATATCAAGATAGAAGACTCATGAGTATCAAGATTATCAAGAGTTTAAGATTACAAGGTTAAGTATTTTTTATTAGGAATTTTGTTAAAACTCATAGAAAAGCACTGCATCTTAAAATCCAATTTATTCCTGGAATGGAATCCACTTCGAGCCTGTTAAAGGGATGGAACCCTAAGTAGGATGGAACCTACGAAAAATCTAGTGGAACATTGTTTTGTATCCGCTAACCTTTTATTCAAAATGATTGTTTAAAATTATATCCTGTTTCCAAAATGTTTTCAAAACTTTCCTTTTAAAAGATTCAAAACCCTCTATGCTGATTTTAAATAATTTTAGCCTAAAATTATCTTTAATTTCAAAGTCAAATTACTCCTGATTTTAAACTATCTTTTAATATAATATATTTAACTTTCAAATATTTATACTTAGATTTAAATATAAAATTAGAGTTAAATTCTATATATATTATTATTTATATTTACTTATGAATTTTAACTATAGTCAAGTATATTTATAAAGTTTAAATTAGTTTTAGTATAAGATAAAGGTTATTTTCAAAGCAAATCAAATCATCAAAAAATGCTTTGGGATGTCGACATGTCTATGTACCCCATGTCGATATGGTGTCAGTTGAGTTCAAAATTTAAATTTCAAAAGAAGTTTCTATTCACCATAACTCTTCATGAATGTATATGGCTGTTGTTCTTCTATAAATAAGGGTTAGTTTCAACGAATTTAACATTAGTTTTTCTGGTTTTTCACTCCTCTTCTTCTTCTTCCGCTTTTCTTAATACATATTCTTATCATTACTCTGCCGAAATCAACATTGAATCGAACTCGATTACTTCTAGTTTGATTCTGTATCACTATCTCTACAAGATTCTCAGTGCTATTCAGAGTTATAGACTTCTTTGCAATCTATTAAGCGAGAAAAGGTGTGATTGTGGCCTTGGAAATCAATCAAGAAAGAAAAGGTGTGATTGTAGCCTTGGTAAATCAATTGGGTAAACTTGTGGCCCGAAAATCAAGTATCTCTACCCAGAGGATAGAAATTCTGAAGGGTGTAGCTCGTAGCCTTGAAACCGAGGGTGTAATTGTACAATTGCTTTTGAAAGGAAATCCGTACTTGTGGTACGAGACTAGATGTAGGGTAACTTCGAACCAGTATAAAATTCGGTGTGTTCTTTCCTTTACTGCTTTTATTTTATTTCTGCATCTGTGTTTGTTTCTGTGATCATATCTGTGTTTGTATATTGCATACATCAGTGTCTAAATTAACATAAACTCAAAAAGATTTAGTAATTCTTTATTAACACTATTCACCCCCCTTTAGTGTTAATCCTAGCCTTAAGATCCGTAATCTGATTTCTCACAACTTAGCCCTCCTACTACGAATTTTTTTACTTATTCCTTGCCATCACGATCAATTGATGACAAGTTGATGATGATGCCTTGATCTAGTGCCTTTTTTATAGGAGGTGGATGGCACCTGCTCCTGTTCCACCGCCACAACCCAAGTAATTACATATTGTTGTAACTGACCATTCCTCACGTGTTCCTCAATGATATCCCTCAAATTCCTATGGTCATCTGTATTGTGCCTATTCAGCTCTTGGAATAAGCAGCGCTTTCCATATGTCCGTTGCGTTTGGAAGGTTTCCTCCTTGTCGGCCTTTGATATAAAAGGCATCCTTGAGTATCCAGATATATCAGAGTATTTAGATATATCATTCTATGGTTTCGTTCAATTCCAAGTAAGAATAGAATTTGGGTTCTCCCTTCTGTTGCTTCGATCCATCAAAGCTATTGTCCATGTTCCGTTTAACCTTGTCCTTAGCTTTCACCGGTCAGTTCTCCACCCCATACCATATTAACTTCTATTGCCTCTTTATAAGCTTTTGCATCTTCTTGTCACATAAACCTTTCTGCTTCGTGATAGAATTCCCCGAGATCCATCGATGGATCCCATATCATTGATACCTTAAAATCTGAATTATCTACGAGTTCTGACACTACCACCATCAAAACCATCGATGGATCAAGTCGATCCACTGAAACAACTGCTGCATTGAACTTGGTTAAGAAATTCTTGAGTGATTCTCCTGCCTACTGCTTTACTAATGTCAATGTCGCATTCTTGGGTCTCGTAATGTGAACACGAAACTGCTACATAAATCTTTCGACCAATTCCATCCATTTGCTAATATAACTGCTCTCTAACTTTCTGAACCATAACTCGGCTACATCCATTAAGTACGAGGGGAAGCATCGTGCCAGGAATTCTTTTGATACCCCAAGTACTTCCATATGACGTATATACTTCATCATATGCATAATTGGATCTGACTTTCTGCCATAGGCTTCAAGTGTTGGTAGTTTGAATTCTGGTGGAGTCCTAGCATTCTTGATATTAGGAGCGAATGGACTTCTAATTACAACCTCCAAATCCCTGTTCATTAATCCTCCATACATAGCTCACCTGGTCATCTCTATAAACTTTTCATTATCTTCCAGCAGTAGTCTCCTATTATCATGTTCAAGCTACCCCCTGAGTCTACGAGGGAATTCTGGAATGTCTTCCTCGTGTTGAGTGTGATAACCCGACTTTCTCACCACAGAAAGTCGCATCATCTTAAAGAAAGAAAGGGATAGAAAAGAGAATAGAAAGAGAAGAAAGAAGAAACAACATCAGAATCTCAACAGCGGAACGAATAAATTATATTAATAACATAAGTATTACATAGTATACAACACTAATCAGAGTTACACAGATTACACATCACATACTAGACAGTTATAAACATCTGTCTAGTTATTACAACTTAATACAACTCAAACAAGAGATACCAACACAGAGAACACATAGCGGAAACTATATATCTAGCGCCGAAGCCTCCTGCTCCATTGCTCCTCCATAATTCGTCAAAGCTAACCTAAATCCCTTGGCTACTCGTAAAAATTTAAGTACCCAAGTGTTTAAGAAAACAAAAGATAAACTCTGGGTTAGACATGGGTCTGGTGTGAGTAACATGTTAAGGTTGCTTAACTTTGAAAAACCTTTGAAAAGAAAGGTATCACGTAAGACTTCCCACACATAAACATGGAAAAGTTTTTACCTTACGCTAACCAGAACATTTGATAGGAAATTCGGTGATATTATAATAGGTCTAGGGTTTTCAAGTAAATATGAAATAGCCGAAATTGTTACATTCATTAAATTCCAGCTACTAGCCACAAAAGTGGGTAATACAATCAAAACCATTGGCACTTATTGGATTTTTGGATTCCATACAATGGCAGGGCTACCGAGGTACCGTCCGTCACAGTATGTGACCTGGATCACCGTACCGAGGATCACTCCCAATCCCCTGCAACACAAGACCGGAACCATCCCTTACTGGACAGTCCCGAACAAGACAACACCGCAGTTGGTGCGCATATCCAACCGCCCATTAAGCCGAATAAAAAGGGACCTCTAGACAGGGGGAAATCTCGTCCTACTTGGGCATGACCCACTTAGCCTTGCCGCACCTCCCCTGTTTTAGCCATTCTCGGTTGATGAGGCTTGAGGCTATGATTACCTTTATAGGACACATTACTTAGAATGCTCATCGTCCACCTGATGATGTTCTGAAAGCATTCAATCCATACAAGTTCGTTCCGGGTTCGAACGAAACCGAAGGCATTATCTCGTTACACTCATTTTGGAATCACCCTCAAAGTTAACGATAATAACCCTTACACTCTGAATCTTCATCTCGAAGCTAAAAGTACTATCTCCATCAAACTCATCTCGGAATCACCCTTAGAGTTATACTCACGAATAGTCCTTACACCTCGAGTCTTCACTCTTCACTTAAGATTCACGACCTACCGTTAATTTGGATCGATGTGGTTTTCGGAGATCCAAATTTAGAAATCCGATCCCGGTCTCATCGAAATCCAAAGCGTGTCTTTTAGGTCCAAGTTGTTTTAGAGTTTAAAACAATTCAATACAATTATCTATATACACACAGATAGATAATTCACATATCACAATAGATAATCAACATTATCATCACAACAGATAATCCATATTATCATTATCAAAGATAATTCATATCATCATCACAATGAAACAAATGCATCCATATCATTAAACATTACTAATCTCATTTCTGAGATTTCAACCATTCAAGGCAACCAATATCATCCTTTCATAAGCAATGATCTATAATCATACCATCTATAATTAATTTAAAATGAATTAAATTAATTACATCGTCTCTAATTAATTTAAAGTGAATTAAATTAATTACTTACCTCAATATAAGTCTTGCTTACACCACCATTAATTAATTACAATTTAATTAATTAATTATCCTCTAGTTAATCACCTTAATTAATCACCCTTGATTAATTATTCTTTAATTACATTTAAGTAATTATTCTCTAATTGATTGTACAAATTAATTACTATAAACCAAAAACAGTAATTAACCTTTAATTACTTCATTAATTAATTAACTATAATTAATTTCATTAAACCCTAATTACTTACAATTAATTAATTACCCTTAATCATTTATCATTGATTAATTAATCTAAATTAATCAATCTTAATTACATCATTAATTAAATTAATTAATGATCCTTAATTAAATTTAATTAATTACTTATTTAAAATTAATTACATTAAGTAATTAATCTCTATTATCATATTATTAATCACCTTGGATTAATCACATTCAGTAATTAAGTACCTTAATTACTTCATCAAATTAATCACTCCTTAATTAATTATCTATAATTAATCCTTTGATTAATTATACAAAGTATTTTAATCCATATTACTTCCATAATTAAACCATTTCCACTAATTACGTCCAGTAATTATCATTAATTACTTCACCGAGTAATTATATTCCATTAATTATATTAAGTAATTATTATGAACCCACAAGTGATTAAAATTAATTAAACTTAATTAATTAATTAATTAATTTAAACTAATCACAATAAACACCATTAATTACATTAAGTAATTAATTTCTTAATTACTTAAATAATTCACAAATGATTATCATTAATTAATTAATCTAATTAATTATTAAAAATTAATCATATTAATTAATTGTTAAATAATCTTAGGTTAATGACCATCATTAACTATCGTTCTTTAATTACTTTTTTAAGTAATTAACTTTAACTAATCATTATTAATTTTCAAATTAATTAATCTTTAATATCCAATTAATTAACCTTTAATTATTTAGTTAATTAAGTGTTAACTGTAACTTAATTAATTCATAATTACTTGATTAATTAATTATTAATCATTAATTAAATCTAATTAATGATCCTTAATTACTAATTAATTATTCCTAATTAATTAATCGAACCATTCATTAATTAGTTTAAACCTTTATTTATTTAATTAACCTAAATGATTAATTAATCAAATAAATTAATTATCCATTAAATTTCCTTATAAATTTAATGAATTACAAATCTTTAAATTCTAATTTACTTTAAGATCAAACTTTGTTAATAATCAAGTTACCATTTACAAAGTACTAAAACATTTTACTTAAAATTTACTTTCGAATTTCATTTTAAATTTAAGGTTTAAATGAATTCAAATTATCTTTAACAAAGTTTAAAACACATTTCTAAACCCTTCATTTCACAAGTTAAAGAAATACTCATTTAATAAAGAAGCTTAAAAGGATTTAAAACCAATTCATATTTAAATTCAAATCAATCTAAATTACCCTTTAAATATTTCAGATAGTTTAAATCATTTTAAATTTTTAAAACTTTCCTACATTTAAAAACTGAAATACTTATTTAAAATTTGATTTCAGATTAATCTTCAGATTTTAAAACTTTACTTACCTTTAAACTTTATTTTAAAATTCAAACTACTTAACACTTTTAAAGTAGTTAACTATTCAAGTTTTTAAAAGCTTTATTTATTTTTCTTTTTTTAAAACTGAGATTCAATCTTAAATTATATTCCAGATTTTAACTTGGATATACAATTTAGTTTATACCTTTGCTTCCCTTTAAATTTTAGTTTTTTAAAAAAATTTAACAACATTACAGGTTTACAGTTTTAAAACCTGTTTCTGTAATTCCCGAGTCAGAGCAAAACTGCTTCGAGCCCACAAGCAAAAATCTTTGAGCAACATAACTACTTACTTCGAGTAAAAACCCAGGTGACCTTCTTACTCAAAACAAATAGCCATCATCAGCATCAAAGTGCACCGTGCATATGCAAGGTGTCGTTGATCATCTCTGGCCATCTCCAGTGGCCTTCCCACATCGTCCTACACTCAAACGACACACCACGATCATCAGATCGAACACCAACTCTCGAAATCGAGTTCTAGACTTCAACCCCAAACCTGGAATAGAAAATAGGTATCAACTCCAAAACCTATCAACACTTCATCCACGGCCTTTCGACTACCAGAGAGCCACCACCACCGGCCACAGCCTCGTCTACGACCAAGCTTTCAACACCTAAAACCAAGTTGAACTCGATCACCCCTACAATCCATACTGAACCTAAACAAGTTGCCTAGTTAAAACTAGGGTTCCAAACAAGAAATCATCACCGCTGCTGCCATGGTGATTTTCATCACTATCAATTATTTTTTCGAGCTTCAGTGATTATTCCTCTACCCACAAGATGAATCCCGACCCTTCAATATCAATAGATCACCAGAAATCACAAGTTTTCCACTTTCTGTTCATCACAGAACTGCACCCTTATCCCATCATTTTAAATTATGAATTAAGCTTCAAAAATCATGTTTAAGGGTAAGAATACGGTTTGCGTGCTTGAATTTATAAATTAAGATGTTTGCATTTTACTGGTATTAAGTTTGTTCAGTTTTCCCCCTTGATTCCCAGTGATGTTACCAACCTATTTAACTTAAATGAATTTTAACTAAATCTTTGATCGAACACACAAGTTTCCTTTGAAACTTAAGTTTTTAACAATGACTAAACTAAAAGATTTGAATTTAAATTATAAACCAGATTTAAATCTGGGAACAGAGATGTCCCAGATATTCAGATGCACACTACATACAACAGTAATTCATCAATAATATCTGCACAAACATACTTATAAATATACACAATTGCAACAATTTCTAAAATAATAACATGCAACCATAATTTACTTTAAGTTTTAAAGTTACTCACCAGACAAAAATGAAGGTAGAGCTTCCAGATTTTGAAAAAAAGCCTTTGAATTCTTTTAACTGAAATGCTATTTTAAAAACTAGCACTTGAATGCTTTGAAGCTGACTTGCTTACTTATTTTTAAACTAGAATGCTTGCTTCTTAAATTTTGAAACCGCATGCATGCTACTACAGGATTTCCTTTAATTCCAGGTTGAAGAATGCATATGCTTTTAAAAACAGGTTTGCTTTGAATATGCAGGCTTCATATTTTTAAAATGGTGACAGGATATTGTTTTGAACAGAGATTTTTGATTTGCAGGAATTTGATTTACAGGGTTTCGAAGATGATTCAGATTTTAGTTTCAAAGGAAGTGTTTTTTTCAGATTTTCTTTGCATTTTAGAAAAAGAATAAAAAAGAAAGAGGATTTGTTTATATAAAAAAACTGAAATAGTTATTAATAAAAATAAAAGAAAAACAAAAATAAATGACACTTGTCTTCAATTCTAACATCTGTCAAGTAGGTATGTTGATTAGTTAACACATGTTCTTTTAATTTGTAAAATGTTTACATTTGTCTTTAATGTTAATTAGTTATAATTAAATGTTAATTAGTTAATAGATTAATATAAGATAAATGTAAATCTTTGTTTAATTAATTAGTAATATATACTTATTTACATGTAGATAATTTTAAAATGAATAAATCCAATTATATTTATAAAATAACGGTTTATACAAATATTTTAAAATCCAAAAACAAATTAAAAATATTTATACTTTAAATTTTCAAAGCTTTAACTTCAATTTCAAATCAAATTATAAAATTAAATTTTGAAATTAAGTTATATATCTACATATATAACTACACAATTCAATTTTTAAAAACAATTATTTTATTAAAAATCTATTTGTTAAAAACAATATTATTATATTTTGAAAATAACACACTTGATAACTATAAATAATTTATAAAAGAAATTGTTTCTTTATTAATAAATTATTTATTTTATCACACTATATCAAAATAAACCTTATTGTTACTTTATTTAAATTTAAACTCATTTAAATATTTTCCTTATGTATTTAAAATCATTTAGTTATTTATTATATACTTTTAAAAAGACTTAATATCAAATAAATTAATTTAAGCAAATTAAATTTTTATCTTATCAATTTAAAACCATATTTTATTTATTAAATAGCTTTTAAAAGTTTAACTTTAAAATTATACCCAATTTTACCAAAGATATATATTATTTAGAAAACAATATTTATTAATTAATTAAATTAAAACAATATCTATTTACAATATATACATATCCTATATACATTATAAATAGAAAACAATTTATTAGCATTTAAAAGATAAAATTTATCAACTAAATATTTATTCAATTGGATTATTAAATTAATTCCAATCTTATTACAAAGATTATCAAATCAAATTAATTTTTAATTCAGATTATTAAATTGATATTGCTTAAAATTCCGGGTCATCACATTGAGCATCCAAATACCAATTCACATCAAGCTCCATGGGATTGATCATAGGTCCTCCAGCATCGCGATCAACCAAAGCAAGGGGCATGCCAATCCTATGATGGTAGTTTATTTTTGCATCGATCCCTTTTGTGGTTGTTGAGTTAATAATTGTTTTCTACCAAAATGCACTTGTTCCTTGAAACATGTCGATCCCTATGATGGAAGTTGATATTTGCCGATCCCTCCTATGTGTTGAAACATATTCCATACTTTGAACATTCTGCCTTGCATATCTATCAATTCCATTCAACCTCAACTTCATGTTATTACCTGTACTTGATTACTGAGCCCAACAATCATCACTCTGGACTCATTGGCCTTGATAATTGTGAAAAATGTTGGGTTAAATCCGCATGTGTACTGCCATGGCAAAAGGTGGGTTAATAATAATGTTAATAATTATTCATGGATAGAGCATCAATTGAGCAGGAAGAAGGAACTTGATATGTATCGATCATCCCAGATGAGTAGAAATTATAGTTGGCGGTGTAACTTGGGTTCAAAGCTACCAACAACATTATAGAATATGAAGCTCTCCTTGCAGTCCTAAAGATGGCTCTGGTTATGAAGGTAACTTATATTAAAATTCATAGTGATTTCGAATTAATTGTGAACCAACTGTAGGGTAATTACCAAACAAAAGAGCCAACTCTAGCTAAATATGTGGAATTAACTAAAAGTTACTAAAGCAATTCGAATAATTTGATATAAGGCAAATTCCATGTGAGAACAATTCTTTTACATACTTATTAGCCAAACTTGTTAGCACTTAAGTAGTGAGTGAAATGAAAGCTCTTCTAATAGGTATCAACCTGAACCATGCATCACTGAGGCTAATCAAACATTGGTCCTACTAGAGTCCAACAAGCTACCATCAGAGAAGCCCAAGATCAAGAAACAGAAGAAAGTCAAAAGCAGTCCCTAATCATGCCTATCCTTCAACAAGTAGAGGAGGACTCATAGATGACCCCTATCAAAAAATTCTTGATAAATGGACTTTTGCTTCCAAACAAGAGTGAAGCTTATAAAATAAGATAACAGGCTCCGTACTTTTCCTTTTTTGATGACATATTATATAAGAGATGGTACTCTACCCCTTATCTTAGATGTTTTTCCAAAGAAGGAGTACGAGTCATGGGTGATATATGAAGGGCAATGGGGGGTCACTCTGAAGGGGCTAAGTTAGCAAGGAAAGTTCTAAGGCATGGGTACTACCAGCCCACCGCACATCAAGATGCACAAGAGTATGTAAGGAAACGTGATAGATGTCAAATATTTGCCAGTATCCTAAGAAAACCATCTCATAAGCTCATCCCATTGGCCAGTGTTAACCCACCTTTTGCCAAGGCAATAAACATGTGGATTTAACCCAACAAACTTCATGATTATCAAGGACAATAGTCAAGAGTGATGATTGTGAGGTCTAGAAATCAAATGCAGGCAATGATACGAAGCGACGATCAACCGATACCAAAAGATAGAATCTCTAGAATATTCTAAGTACGGATTAGTGCCTCACCTAGGCAGGGAAATGGCATATGTCCTTAATTTTTGTTCCAAACAAGGTAAGGTTGGTATAAGGTGATAAGGAATGCCCCATAAGGCTACATTCCAAATCTCAAGTCATTTGGAGTTTGTATGCGCAAGTTATGGGCAAATTACTTCACCTAAGAAAGAGATTGTATAAAAAGGGATCAGTATAAAAGGGATCGGCATATTTGAGCCAAGCAAGTACAACTCAATGGAAAATGATCAATATATCAAAATCCATAAGTCCGATGCACATAAAATTTTGTGAGTAGGATGTGGGGAACCTAGGGATCCTACCCTGGGTATCGCATATTATTTGGATGAAGAAAGAGGGACCGACACCTATCCTTCTTAGGAGTCGGCTAAACCCGAACTTCATAGTAAAGGTTGACTAATATCTCAACATATACACATCCAATTGACATGAAAAATTTAAGATAAGCTAATTAGAACTTGTGAAACACCCCATAGGGATCACACGACATTGAGCAGGTTGAAGGGATCGGTACATATCCCTCCATAGGGATCGGCTATAATCTGCCTTCACAACATATTGCAACAAAGATTGATCAATAACTCGAGTTCTACTAATCCAATTGGCATAAAAATTAGACACTAAGCATAATACAACATGGAGAAACTTCCCTACAAATCGCATGGCATTTGGAAGCAGTTGGAGGGATTGATACGTATCCCTCTAGAGGGATAGGTAGAAATCAGAATTCAAACAACAATACTTCATGGAAAATGCGATATCTCACAAACCCTATGTTGGAATTGCATGAAATTTGGAGAGCAAGTAAATAACATCATGGACACTCCTCATAGGGATTGCAGCCCATTTGGATACACTAATGAGGATCGAGACCGATCCATATTGTGGGCCCAAATGGGCCTAGAAATTTGTGGGATCGTCTTGGTCTTTCAAACCTGTTGTCAAAATTTCAAATCGATCCATGCATGTCTTCCCTTATAAATACAACATGCATGGCAATAGAAAAAGGGACTTCTTTTTTGCTTCTGTTTGTCTTCAACCTAGGCTACACTATGCCAATTTGATTCTTGGATTTTGGATTGTAACTATAAATAAGCTTCGGTATAATAAAAAGGACATTTGGGAGTGGACGTAGGCATAAGTTAGCCAAACCACTGTAAATCTTGTCTCTTTTTACTTGCTTTCTGATTGTTTCAATTTTTTTCTTCATTTATTTCTCTTCATATTTCTACGATTGGATTGGATATTAGTACATTATACATGTAACGACCTGGCATTTAAACCATTCAAATCGACAATCATCCATACATGTCGGAATTGAATTGCCTAAAACAACAAATTGTTAATTTATATTTGGCAAAATTTAGCATATACGGTACATAAATCAATCACAGAATCACAGACACAGAGTAATATAACAATAAGCAGCGGAACAGATAAATAGTAGTTCATGAAGCTACTACATAAACATTAAAGTCTGAAATAAATTACAACAGAAATCCTGAATACATCGAAGTCTCAATACATAATCAAATGTCAAGTCTGAACATAAAACTGGAAATAACTGAAAGCTAAATAGATATAAGTCAAATCTTCAAGCAAAGCTCCAAGCTACAAAGGTGAGTATTAAATGCTGCGATGCTTAGTCTGACCCAAGCATAAAGCAAGACACAAAACACTCAAGTCAGAATTGACATTCTTATACCAGTAAATTCAACTCAAGTGAAATATCAACTGAAATATAAAATAACTTAAAGGATGTTTGGGGTACCCATCCTATAAGGATCCGTTAAAATATTTACATACATAGTACAATATGCTACATAGATAATGTCTATAGTAAAGTAAACTATTAAAATAGCATTAAGGTGTCACCTATATCCCCCTTAACACATTTTATATATTCCGGTAGTCTATATAGATACTGTAAGCTCCACCAAACCAGTGGTTTACTCAAGAAGCACTACATAGGTACAACACAAACCAAACTCGTAGAGGGCGCGATAATGCATATGACAAGGCATGCAAGGCAATGCCTAGGATAGGATTCAAAACATTTTACGGATTCAGAATGGTGGTAACACATAGAAGCTACTACCGTCCACCTCGAGACACACTCCCAAATCAAAGGTGCACCCAATCAAATTACAAAGTAATGGAATGGTATTTAAGAAATGTGCCCGGTCGGAGAAGCGACCTCACTTGGCCTGGCATGGCTCCTATTTTAATCACATCAAGCCGAGTCGTGGGAATCAAGGCTGCTTTAATACCTCATACAAAAACGTTGATAAACATCCTGCTTCGTCCTGGAATCTCCTCCACGCACACAGCTTTTATAGTGGTTTTCGGTACTTGCAGTGAGTATGACAATATCCGATCTCGGTCTCTTTAACAATCAAACGCTTATTACACATCGAGGTCATTTTATAAAACCAATTTCGTACTTCATATCAAAATATCATATTCATTTCAAAAATCTTATAATTTTCGAAACCATTATTCACTTCCGAAATCATATAACTTTTGAAATCATATTCACAAAATAGTTTAAACCATCATATCAAAATATTAGTATTTAAATCCATTAAAGCTAAATCATAACAGTTCCAACTTAAATAGTTTAAATATTGAAAATAGCTTTTATATATATTTTGAAATAGTTATAAATTTCAAAATAGTGTGTGTATATATAATATATATATATATATATATATATATATATATATATATATTAAAAAGAGTTTATATTGAAAATAGTTTCAACTGGAATTGTTTTTTCCAATTTCACAAAGCAATTCAGATCACCTTTAGTTCCGAAAATTCAATCTAAATCAATATCGTTTCACCAATTTCAATTAAAAAGGTCAAAAGTTAAATTCCAGTTCTCATTATAACCATTTTAATTTGTATCGATTTTAATTTAGGTCTAAACTACAAATATAAAGCACTTCCAATTCAATATCAAAGGTTAAATATTCAAACAACTTTTGACGATTCAATTTGACAAATTTCATATATATTTCAAAATTTAGCTTGAATTTATTTAAATTTGAAAATATTCACTTAATTATTTTAACAACATTTAAATGAAATCTCAAATTACAAATTTAAATAAAAACAATAATTAACTTCAATTATATTTAATTCTAAAATATTCACCTAATCACTTTTTATAAGCATTAAGTCAAAATTAAATATTCAATTTTTCTCAAAATTTTAAAATATTAATTAATCACATTTAATTAAATCAAGTTATAAAATCATACCCTTCAAAACCTCAAAATCATTAATTTCATATCAATCTTTATTCAAATACAATTCTTAAACAAATAAAGTTTCAAATCAATTTCAATTTGTCTTTCCGACTTTACTTTATTAAATTTATTACAAAATGTACTTTTAAAAGTATTAATATAAATTTTTAAATAAATTTTTAAATATATTATATATGTTTGTTAAATTAAATTTTGTTAAAATAAATATTTTTATTAAATTAAATCTATTTTAAATCCTACTTTATATATTTTGAAAACAATAATGTTATAAGTAAAATTTTATAATTTACATTTTAAAACTTAACTTATAATTTTTAAAATTTCCAAAACATACAATTTTAAGAATCTATATTTTACACATATATTAAAATTAAAATAACATTATATTATATTTAGGATCAATATTTTAAAAATCAGTATTTATTAAATGACATATATTTTACTTTCAAAATTTTGGAAATCATTTGAAAATAGACCAATGGTGTGTCCGTATATAATTATCTATCCAATGGTGAAGTGATACAGATATTTATCATTTCAATCCACAATAATTTAATATTTATGGGTATATATCATTTCAACCCGCAATTCCAAATTTTCAATAAAATCGCTTGGGTTTATCATTTCAACCCATAACTATTTTCCCCTTATCTATAAATTCATTTGGGTACGTATCATTTCAACCCATAGGGAATTTCTAAACTAACAACGAACTTGCAGAGTGAGAACAAATATGATAATAATATAATATATCAACAACTGGTATATATCATCAGTCACAAATTTAAATATAATATATACAACATGTTACGGTGTCATATGTCATATGTAAACAATTGCAAATAATGACATATCATATTTAACAATTAAATAACTTAACAATTCAAATTTAATAGCATATTTCAATCATCATTTCATGTGAATTAAATTTACGGTATATAAGAATGTTAATCATGAGTGATTGCTCACCTTTCGAGGCTAGAGAAATAATAAGAACAAGATGTGACGAATCCAAGCACAAATTCCAAAGCATGGCACGATGAACACGAATTTGTTGAGAAAAGTTGATAACTTGGAATCGAAGGAAACAAATCAAAACCAGCTTGATATAAACTGAAATAAATATATAATTTCTAAAAATCTAAAATTTATTCATCTATAAAATAAAATCTTCATATCATATTTCGAAAATCATTATCTTATAAAAACACATATATTAAAATCATAGTGTCTATATATCATATATAAAAGAAAAAAATACATATACAATTTAAAAACCAATATATATATATATATATATATATTAAAACACATATTGAAACATAAAATCTTCTACAAAAATTTAAAAATCGGTGTTTAAAAAATCCATATTTTTCGAAATTCTTCAAATAAACATCTAAACATAAATATATTTTAAAGTTATAAAAAGATCTATTTAAGGATATTAACATAAGTTTTACTAACACATTGAACATAGAACAGAACACAAAATATTTATATACACTTTAACCAAAATATATTATCATAAAATTACATATTATAATAAAAATATAAGAAGGGAAGGTTGCATACAGTGAATAGGGAAAGCGGAAGAGAAGCTGTGTGACGCCCCACCTCTATACCCACGCTAGCCAAGAACATTACGGTGAATTTTGTCAACTAGCACGGAGAATAAGGCTGTTGAGGAGCGACCATCCGTGTAATTGCTTTGTGCGAGCATCGATATGTCAGATAGTATAACATGCAATTCTTTACGAGTGGAAATCCGACATGCCGACACAAACTCAAAGCTACTACACAGTGGCTATAATATCTTCGGAAACAAATATAGAAGTAAACATAACATAAATCAGTCATAGACAATTCATATCACAAAGGCGGAAATAGATATAAATATAACACATGAAAGTGTACATCAGAGTAGTGGTCAAACAAGATCCACAATATCAAAAAGAATAGATACAATTGCTAGACAAAAGAATAAGTATACATCATAGAGTCTATATCTCAAATGTATACAACAAAACTACTAAACTAAAGTAGTTAGCCAAAAGTCAGATGATGGTCCAATAAGGAGACAAGCAGAAGCACCTGTAAAATCTCAGTCTGACCCGAGTATTATTTAAGAAGAAAATAATAAACGGATCAGTCTAGTTATAAATATCAGATGAAGTGATATATAATAAGAGATATGACATGAACATATAATAATCACAATGCAAAGCTGTGATATATAAGTAATTGAAAATCAACAAGAGATTAATCAATATCACAATAATCTACTCAAGATAAAAAGGAATGTCATACTCCTAATTTCATTCACCAAGCCACAATAAATGACATAAATATCAATGCCCATCGTAAAAGTTGGTGAAACATAAATTCCAGAAATCAACACACGAAATTCAAAAATCACAATAAAAAGGAACAACGACGTCGTACAGCGGGACATCCGATGAACCAAATCACAATAAAAAGGATGGCCAATCCCACAAACTGGACATCGACGTACCTAGAAAGACACGCCCCATGTACAGTCGTACATCGACGTACCTAGAAAGATATGCCCCATGCTCTAGCATCGACGCACCTAGAAAGATACGCCCCATGCATAAATAAACATCGATGCACCTAGAAAGACACATCCCATGCATAAATAAACATCGATGCACCTAGAAAGATACACCCCATGTAATGTCTAACACTGATGCACCTAGAAAGATACACCCCATGCTAAGTCGAACATCGACGCACCTAGAAAGATACGCCCCATGCATAGACGAACATCGACGCACCTAGAAAGATACGCCCTATGTCCCGACTTATTGAGCCGATTGCTCCACGAAGTAAATAAACATCGATGCACCTAGAAAGGTACACCCCATGCATAAATAAACATCGACGCACCTAGAAAGGTACGACCCATGTATAAACAAACATCGATGCACCTAGAAAGGTACACCCCATGCATAATAAAACATTGACGCACCTAAAAAGGTACGACCCATGTGAGAAATGAGACGAAACTCAATAAAAATGAGGAACAATCCTCCTCACAGACAAAGAGACATCGCATATTGCTAGTCTAAACCACAAAGATGATCATCATGATCAAAGAGAAGTGTCAATTACAGTAAGCTAGTAAATATATGAGCTTAGCTTCATGTCCTATAACCACTAGCTTAACTTAAATATTTACGAACAAATTGTAGATCTCCACTAGAAAATTGTCACAAGAGATTCAATCGAACAAGTCCAAGAATTAACCTACGAAGTAAACGCAAGCGTTTCATACCACTCGTTTTACTAAGTCGTTTAATTAGATTTCTCATCCGAGTGAGCTAAAGGTTTGTATATACTAATAGATTGGAAATCGGTTTGAGAAAACGAGCTTTGTAATAAAATAGTGTTGAAATCATTTGAAGAAAGAGTTTTGATATTTACTACTAGTATAGGAAACCTTTATATTTTAAAGTGACAAATCACAAAGAAGATTGTAGAAACAATCGGGCATAAAAATTCACATTCGAAGACGTGAATAAAATCCAAAGAAATCGATATAAAATCCATCAAAGTGGATATATCTAAAATTCCCAAAGAAAAGGTCATCAAAGTCGATAATAAATGACAACAACAAAAGGGAGACAACACGAATCGATTAAAGTTGGAAATTCAAACGAATTAGCAATATAGGCTAATCTGGCAATAAGTAGCAGGTCGGTCGACCGGACTCCCTGAGACGGTCGACCGAATCATAGGTTGAAAACTTCTCGGGCATCAGGTCGGTCGACTGAACCAGGGGGGTCGGTCGGCCGAACCAGAAACAGAGGCACTTATACTAGCAGGTCGGTCGACCGGACCAGGGGGGTCGGTCGGCCGAACCTGTTTCCAGCCTCTTCCCTGCCTATAACAAATGAGGATCAATCTTGACCAAATTGCATTCTCTCAAGCAACGGCGCTAAGGGATTATGTCAATCGACTACCCGGCCCTATAAGCTCCTCGATGCATCACCAAAAACATGTTCAAACATCCAAGTTAGGATTTTTAACGAATTGAACTCAAAACACTAAAAATTGGAATATTCACAAAAGCAATCCAAATCAAAATCAAATGCACATGAATAAGTGTTAGGAATTCATACCTAACAATAGAAGAGAATTATAAGCATAGATGTGAGATTAAAAATCTCACCTTTGAATCCGAAAACAATGAATGAGAAGCTTGAAGACGAAGGAAGATCAACCACACTTCAATCTCAACACAAGAAGCTTGAATCTAATCTTAAAAGAGAAATAATTCCTAAATTAGGTTTAGGAATTTTCTGAAATTGGAAAGAAAAATGTTTGGAGAAGAAGAAGGGGAAGCTTACCAATGGGTTCTCTTTGAATTTGGAGCAAGAACTTGAGCTAGCAAGAGGAACTAGGGCTTGGAGTTTCTAATTCCCTTTCCTCTCCACCATTTTCAGTTGGAGCTTGAGTTTGAGGAGTTAGAATGAAGTAATGAAGAGGAGAGGGGGATTGGGACTGAGTTAGTAAGTGGTTAATTGGCTCAGCCCAAACCAAAGCCCAAAGCAAAAAGTAGCAAAAATCAACTTTCTCCAAACATATCGAAGCTTATACTAAAAAAGGTCGCAAACGGCATTTTGAACTCAATGGGGGTGGTCTCGAGTCCTAATTCGGCTGTTTGCAAAAAGTAGCTTTTCGGACTAAAATTCGACTAACGATAAAATATTTAAATAAAATATTTAAATATAAAATCGATAAATATGCGGGTTGTTACAGACTCCCCTCCTTAAAGAAATTGCGTCCTCGCAATACTTAAGAGGAAAATAAGTTGTAACAACCATGGAAGCATATCAACACAAAAGAAAATTTGAAATAGGAAGTTCACCATAAAGTGCACGAAAGAGTTAGCAAGAAATCTGCTGAAACTTCAATTTCCACAATATTACCGGGCTCAAGAATGAAAACCGGAACTCCTAAGGCATTTCCGTAGATAAAAGACGTGGGGAACGTCAAGAATAGCAGAAAATTGAGCTGGTGCAACGGCGTAGTACAGAAACGGTACGCCCGAGAAACTAGAAACTCGAATAATTTGGAACACCGACGTAGTACAAAGGCGGTACGTCCAATGAACCAAAAAGCCAAGTCATTGATGTAGTGCAAATGGTACATCCAATGAATCAAAAAGCAAAGACATTGATGTAGTACAAACGGTACATCCAATGAATCAAACAGCAAAGTCATTGATGTAGTACAAATGGTACATCCAATGAATCAAAGACACTGATGTAGTACAAACGGTACATCCAATGAATAAAAAGCAAAGACATTGATGTAGTACAAACGGTACATCCAATGAATCAAAAGCAAAGACAATGATGTAGTACAAACGGTACATCCAATGAATCAAAAGCAAAGACATTGATGTAGTACAAACGGTACATCCAATGAATCAAAAGCAAAGACATTGATGTAGTACAAACGGTACATCCAATGAATCAAAAGCAAAGACATCGATGTAGTACAAATGGTACATCCAATGAATCAAAAGCAAAGACATTGATGTAGTACAAACGGTACATCCAATGAATCAAAAGCAAAGACATTGATGTAGTACAAACGGTACATCCAATGAATCAAATAGCAAAGACATTGATGTAGTACAACGGTACATCCAATGAATCAAAGCTCAAATAATTCGGAACACCGACGCAGTACAAAAACGGTACGTCCAATGAACCGAAGCCCGAATGATTTTGGAACACCGACGTAGTACAAAAACGGTACGTCCAATGAACCGAACACAATAAAAGGACATCGGACGCTAGTCCATAAAAGAAATGAGATAAAGCTCAATAAAACGAAGTGTACCAAAACGTTCGATGAACTTGATAAAAAAGATAATTCCATTCAGACAACATCAAAGAATTAACCACTTGTTGCTTATGACAAAGCGCATTGGCAACAAGATTTCCCTTCCAGGAATATCAAGATCATAAGATGTCAGGAACTCGAGTCAACATGGAGTTCCATATGAGAAAATAATTATTCCAAAGATTTATGATCGAGGTAGAGAACAAATTTCTCATCCAAATATGATGATGCCAAATTCCAAAAGTAAAAACAATAGCCGAGTGCACTAGATCATGAGTGGCATATCTAGTCTCGATAAGCTATAAGGATTTAGAAGCATAAGAGATAGCACGTTCTCCTTTGCAAGAGAACGGCATCCAAACCAATACGACTAGTATCGGTACAAATAGCAAAGTCTTGGTTCCCCTTCAGGAATCACAAGAATAAGAGTATCGAAAAGAAAGAATTTCTTTTAAATAATCTTCTTTCCCATAAAGTTAAAACTTTCAAAATTACACTTATATTTATGCAATTATCTTTCTAGAAAAACTTTACGTTTTACAAGTCAATACATCGTGTCTGATTGTCTCATCAAAGCGTTAAGGAAATTCCTATCGATAACGTTGATCAAGCGCATCGACCAAAATTCTTAAAGCACTCAACGGGCAATACAATCACAAAATCATCTTTTATAGGATAAATAAATCTCTTAAAAAGTTTTAAGAATATTCTTTGTTCGTTTCAAGAACAAAATCCGGTTTTACTTATAAATAAATCTTATGAAAAAGATTTGCAAAATTTTAAATTACTATTTTCATCCAAAATCAGTAAATACAAGAATAGTCTCATCGAAATATTCATAGAATATTCGATTTATAAAGTGGATGAAATAAGCTGGACAAATTGAATGACATAATAAGTCATTCATAAGAATCATAACGAGTGCGGAATGCGGTAAGTGGAATGCTAACTTCCGCAACTCGTAGCAAAAAGAAAATCGGTGGCAAGGTCAAACTGAAAAGACCGTAGCACCACACAAAAGATTACTTAGGTGATAATCCTAAGACAAACTCAAAAATACCGGGAAATTTCTCAAACTACATGAATGAGAGAAATAACACTTTTCTTATAAGTGGGCTTAAGGAAGAAAATGATGCCATCAAGTTGGAATCAAAATCATAAAGGAAAAATAGAAATCTGCTTAACAGATCGAAAATGTCAAAGATGAATAGTCCACTCGAGAAATAGGATATGTGCTTCACAATGATTAAGCCGATCCTTACAAAAATCAATTTCGAAGCCTAAGTAAAAATATCGGCTCGGAAAGAATAATCACATAAAATAATTTCGACATCAATAGAAAGCAAATTGAGTGTTGCGGATCTACCATCCGGGTTCACAATCCTCAAAGAAGTCACCAAGCCCAAAATATTCAAAGAAAAAGAATCGACAAGTTCTTTTGATATAAAAATAATGAGATGAAACCCATATAAAAAAGAACTCAAATAAGAAGATCACAAAACAAATGTAATCGAGGATTAAATGAGAAATACCTTGACCACGAGAAGTGTTACCAGGAGCTTGCACCACATTGAGCTCTCCCTCCTTCTTATTTTGAAGTACGGGACATGCAGTAATATGGTGACCCGAATTTTTGCAATAGCGACAAAAGAGGGGTCTCGGACACTCCCTTGCATAGTGGTTCGTGGAACCACAATTGTAGCATTGACCACGACTAGAGGTAGGAGTCTTTGCTACCGGAATTTGTTGCTTCCCTTTCTTATTAGAATTGGAGCCTTTGAATTTGATAGGACTCTTCAAGTTATTGTCGAAGTTCTGTTGGGCACGCACAACTTCAACATCACCTTCATTATCGGCCTCTTCAAGACGAAGAGCGATATCAATAAGCTGATCAAATGAAACCTCAAGTTTCAGAAGTAATGGCTTCTTAAGATTCTTATTCAAGCCATAGACAAATCTCTGATTTTTCTTCAATGGGGTGTTGATGTATTCAACCCCATACTTAGAAAGAGATTCGAAAGATGCGACATAGTCTGTCACAGAAGATTCACCTTGAACAAGGTCAATAAAACGCCGGGCCAAAGTTACTTTTTCGGCCTCCGGCACAAATTTCAATTCGAACCTTTCCCGGAATTGCTCCCAAGTGAGATCCTCCTCAATGATTTCAGAAATTAAAATCTCATACCAATCTAATGCTCTTTCTTGGAGCATGCTAGAAGCCACTTGGACTCGATGTAGATCAATAAGGTTCATGCGAGAAAAGATGCGACCGCATGATTTGAGCCAAGCTTGAATTTCTATAACGCTCTCGGATCTCGTGAATGGCCTTCCACCCAAATCGGTGTAGTCTCTGCACAAGCGTGCAAAACCGGATCTAGGATGAGCAGGCTCTTGATTGGGACCGACTGCTTGAGCGTTCTTAACAAGATCTAGAAGTTGTTGTGCGGAGATAAATACTCCATCCTGGGGAGTAGCACTAGATTGACCGACGCTGGGACGGCCTGGTCTAACCATTTCTCTTCTTTAAGAAAGAAAGAAAGAAGAGGAAAAAAATTATTCTCAAAATAAATATCAAGCAATTCTTGATAGATAAAACAAGGAATCATAAAGAAAATAGGATAAATCGGTATGAAGACTCGAATAAAATCCTAAAGCACGACTCCTAAGAAAGACTTAGGACGATGATCCTTGTTATAATATTCCATATTGTTCCAAAGTTTGGCTCTGATACCAAGCTGTGACGCCCCACCTCTATACCCACGCTAGCCAAGAACATTACGGTGAATGCTGTCATCTAGCATGGAGAATAAGGCTGTTGAGGAGCGACCATCCTTGTAATTGCTTTGTGCGAGCATCGATATGTCAGATAGTATAGCATGCAATTCTTTACGAGTGGAAATGCGACATGCCGACACAAACTCAAAGCTACTACACAGTGGCTATAATATCTTCGGAAACAAATATAGAAGTAAACATAACATAAATTAGTCATAGACAATTCATATCACAAAGGCGGAAATAGATATGAATATAACACATGAAACTGTACATCAGAGTAGTGGTCAAACAAGATCCACAATATCAAAAAGAATAGATACAAGTGCTAGACAAAAGAATAAGTATACATCATAGAGTCTATATCTCAAATGTATACAACAAAACTACTAAACTAAAGTAGTTAGCCAAAAGTCAGATGATGGTCCGATAAGGAGACAAGCAGAAGCACCTGTAAAATCTCAGTCTGACCCGAGTATTATTTAAGAAGAAAATAATAAACGGATCAGTCTAGCTATAAATATCAGATGAAGTGATATATAATAAGAGATATGACATAAACATATAATAATCACAATGCAAAGCTGTGATATATAAGTAATTGAAAATCAACAAGAGATTAATCAATATCACAATAATCTACTCAAGATAAAAAGGAATGTCATACTCCTAATTTCATTCACCAAGCCACAATAAATGACATAAATATCAATGCCCATCGTAAAAGTTGGTGAAACATAAATTCCAGAAATCAACACACGAAATCCAGAAATCACAATAAAAAGGAACAACGACGTCGTACAGCGGGACATCCAATGAACCAAATCACAATAAAAAGGATGGCCAATCCCACAAACTGGACATCGACGCACCTAGAAAGACACGCCCCATGTACAGTCGAACATCGACACACCTAGAAAGATATGCCCCATGCTCTAGCATCGACGCACCTAGAAAGATACGCCCTATGCATAAATAAACATCGATGCACCTAGAAAGACACATCCCATGCATAAATAAACATCGATGCACCTAGAAAGATACACCCCATGTAATGTCTAACACTGATGCACCTAGAAAGATACACCCCATGCTAAGTCGAACATCGACGCACCGAGAAAGATACGCCCCATGCATAGACGAACATCAACGCACCTAGAAAGATACGCCCCATGTCCCGACTCATTGAGCCGATTGCTCCACGAAGTAAATAAACATCGATGCACCTAGAAAGGTACACCCCATGCATAAATAAACATCGATGCACCTAGAAAGGTACGACCCATGTATAAACAAACATCGATGCACCTAGAAAGGTACACCCCATGCATAATAAAACATTGACGCACATAAAAAGGTACGACCCATGTGAGAAATGAGATGAAACTCAATAAAAATGAGGAACAGTCCTCCTCACAGACAAAGAGACATCGCATATTGCTAGTCTAAACCACAAAGATGATCGTCATGATCAAAGAGAAGTGTCAATTACAGTAAGCTAGTAAATATATGAGCTTAGCTTCATGTCCCATAACCACTAGCTTAACTTAAATATTTACGAACAAATTGTAGATCTCCACTAGAAAATTGTCACAAGAGATTCAATCGAACAAGTCCAAGAATTAACCGACGAAGTAAACGCAAGCGTTTCATACCACTCGTTTTACTAAGTCGTTTAATTAGATTTCTCATCCGAGTGAGGTAAAGGTTTGTATATACTAATAGATTGGAAATCGGTTTGAGAAAACGAGCTTTGTAATAAAATAGTGTTGAAATCATTTGAAGAAAGAGTTTTGATATTTACTACTAGTATAGGAAACCTTTATATTTTAAAGTGACAAATCACAATGAAAATTGTAGAAACAATCGGGCATAAAAATTCACATTCGAAGACGTGAATAAAATCCAAAGAAATCGATATAAAATCCATCAAAGTGGATATATCTAAAATTCCCAAAGAAAAGGTCATCAAAGTCAATAATAAATGACAACAACAAAAGGGAGACAACACGAATCGATTAAAGTTGGAAATTCAAACGAATTAGCAATATAGGCTAATCTGGCAATAAGTAGCAGGTCGGTCGACCGGACTCCCTGAGTCGGTCGACCGAACCATAGGTTGAAAACTTCTCGGGCATCAGGTCGGTCGACAGAACCAGGGGGGTCGGTCGACAGAACCAGGAACAGAGGCACTTATACTAGCAGGTCGGTCGACCGGACCAGGGGGGTCGGTCGGCCGAACCTGTTTCCAGCCTCTTCCCTGCCTATAACAAATGAGGATCAATCTTGACCAAATTGCATTCTCGAGCAACGGCGCTAAGGGATTATGTCAATCGACTACCCGGCCCTATAAGCTCCTCGATGCATCACCAAAAACATGTTCAAACATCCAAGTTAGGGTTTTTAACGAATTGAACTCAAAACACTAAAAATTGGAATATTCACAAAAGCAATCCAAATCAAAATCAAATGCACATGAATAAGTGTTAGGAATTCATACCTAACAATAGAAGAGAATTATAAGCATATATGTGAGATTAAAAATCTCACCTTTGAATCCGAAAACAATGAATGAGAAGCTTGAAGACGAAGGAAGATCAACCACACTTCAATCTCAACACAAGAAGCTTGAATCTAAGCTTAAAAGAGAAACAATTCCTAAATTAGGTTTAGGAATTTTCTGAAATTGGAAGGAGAAATGTTTGGAGAAGAAGAAGGGGAAGCTTACCAATGGGTTCTCTTTGAATTTGGAGCAAGAACTTGAGCTAGCAAGAGGAACTAGGGCTTGGAGTTTCTAATTCCCTTTCCTCTCCACCATTTTCAGTTGGAGCTTGAGTTTGAGGAGTTAGAATGAAGTAATGAAGAGGAGAGGGGGATTGGGACTGAGTTAGTAAGTGGTTAATTGGCTCAGCCCAAACCAAAGCCCAAAGCAAAAAGTAGAAAAAAATCAACTTTCTCCAAACATATCGAAGCTTATACTCAAAAAGGTCGCAAACGGCATTTTGAACTCAATGGGGGTGGTCTCGAGTCCTAATTCGGCTGTTTGCAAAAAGTAGCTTTTCGGACTAAAATCCGACTAAGGATAAAATATTTAAATAAAATATTTAAATATAAAATCGATAAATATGCGGGTTGTTACAAGCTGCTGCGATCATAGAGGGGAACTGCTGTTCACGTGTAGGTGATGCTGTTATTGCCATCTGGTTGTGGTGCGGCTGCCTCGAATTCTAGAGCGTGGCAGGGAGGCTCGACTAGGTTGTGGAGGAGATAGTGGAAGCTGTGGCTTTGAGGAGAGTGGAAGGCGATGGTCAGCGCAGTTGCATAGGGTGATGGCCGCGTGGAGTGGCTTCGAGAAAAAACATGAAATGAGCGAAGTTGCCTTCGAGCCAAATATAAAGCAATAGATTAATATAAAAAACTTATATTAGGTAGATGTTCTCGTAGCAAACAGGTCAATAACAAACAAGAATTGACCAGGAGAGAGACTCGATGCAAAAAAAAAATGTGACTTGGAGAGACAAGCAGAATTAGAAAAATAAGGAAGGTGTTTGTTCAGAAATCAAGATATAAAAGAAGTTTATATTATTATTATTACTACTACTACTACTACTACTACTATTTCAACGAAAGAAGACAGAATAATGAAAGAGAGGAGAGAAAGGGGTACGAACCAACAATATAATCAATAAAGTGGGAAATTGTAAAGCCCCGTATTGAATTCAGGAGTTATTTAAAAGCAAATGACAATTTATAAGAAACCCAAAAGGCCTAAATACAGAACGGATACGGCAAATCGTTTTGTAGATTTCACCGCGTACCGAACTCCAAAATGCATAAATGAATATACTACGGAGGTCAATAGGACGAGATGAACAATACATAGATATGAGAGACACAATCATCCAATCAAAACTCGATATTTGCTGCCAAAACTGTTGCTAAAATAAGATAAACGGAGTTAGAGCAGTCCAAATTTGGCGAAACGAAATATAATGACTCACTCAAAAAATGATAAACATTTTTGTTATGTAAAATATTCGGATTTCAATAATAATTTATTTTCATCAAATTTAACTGATTTAAAATCTAAAATTGAAAACTACACAACTGAACAAAATTATATATTTCCTGATTAATATCTGAAAATTGCTATGTTTAAATAGATGCTATTATCCTACTTTTGGCAAGGCCATGACACTAAGAACTTGATAGGAAACCGATGATAGTTCGTCCTGGATATCGTTATACACAAGTCTACTATCGACGTCGATGAATTTGTGTGAGTCCGTATCGAGCTACAATTGACGAGGCATGACGCAAAGCCGTGGAAGCCAACTTTTCAAATTTCAAGTCAATTCGGGTTCGTATGCTCAAGATATGATCGATACAATTTAGGCAATCATCTTGTTCGTATCCATCGAGTGACCATAAAAAGTCCTTCTTCGTTTTGTTCTTGTTCGAATCCATCGGGTGCCCCGGTCTTCGTATCAATCAGGAGAATCACACCATTCTTATCCATCAACTGAAGAGCCTTGTTCACATCCATCGAGCTTCGATAGTTCGTATCCATCAGGTGACCTTGGTTCATATCCATCGAGTGGTCGTCATTTTGTATCCATCAGGTCTATCGATTAACATCCATGGAAAACTTCGTATCTATTGATTGTAAAGTCAGTGTCTATTTCGTATCGATAAAGTATCACACACACTTCGTATCGGTTGACCTTTCATCGATACGAAGCCAACACCTCTCATCGATACGAAGTGGACATACAAAGGATCGATACGAATTGAAATGCAGTCGATCGATACGAACAACGCAATACCGATCGACACGAACAAAGCCGAAATGATCGATACACTCAAACGAAAGATTTAGTCACTTGGCATGAAAAGTGAATATATCCGATGAGTTAACACCACGTCAACTTGCAAGCACGTGACCGAAAATCGATACGAACTGATCGATACGAACAACACCGATGCGAAAAGAGCAGCAATCGATACGTCTAAACTTGCATCGATCATATCTCACAATTTACAAGTCCAAATGCTACGAAATTTTCACAGGAGCTTACGTACAACCTATAGAATGTTCCTGCTCAATTTTGACTTGATTGGACCAAATCTTGATCGATACAAAATTGGTTTGTATCGATCATGGACCGAGTGCAAATCACATGGGATCGATTGCGTGGGCCCACACACGTGCCAGAAGAGGTCTCCCGAGATCTGAGCGAGAT
This sequence comes from Allium cepa, assembly GCA_030765085.1. Lineage (NCBI taxonomy): Eukaryota > Viridiplantae > Streptophyta > Magnoliopsida > Asparagales > Amaryllidaceae > Allium > Allium cepa. Next base: position 205,331,541 of record CM060941.1, on the reverse strand, counting down.
ATTGGCAGCCTTATAAATAGCATCCTAAAGTTTACAGGAAAGAGACTTTTTGATCCCACGACGTCCAGACTCTGCCGAAATCACCATTATACTCAATCTCCACTGTTGTACTCGAAAATTACCACTGTAACCCGCTATAACCAGCAAGCAAAGTCAATCAATAGATCATCTTTCGAAGTGGACGTAGGACGGAGATAGCCGAACCACTATAAATCTTGTGTCTTTGTCTACTTCTTTCCGTTTTAAGGTTGTTATTCTTCATTTTTATTCTCTACGTTACTTAGATCTGTGATTATATACTATTGATCTGTGCTCATACATTGGTGCTTTTGCGATATTTGGGATTTGTAATCAATTTTGGCGCAAACACTTTGGCGCTTTCATTGAGAGCTGAACTAAGGGATTCCACCGCTTGGATATTGGATTTGAAGGCTTAAGGATTCAGATCTGAAAAGTTATGACAATGCAATTAAGTAGAAGACAGAGAGCAAAAAGGAGCCAACAAGGGGGAAGTTAAGAGGCCTCTTCTAGAGATGGAGAAGGACAAGCTTCGATCTACATCACCAGGAATGAGATGGAGGCTATGATAAATTCAATGCGTGAAATATTGCTGAAGAGCTTACAAGAAAAGGTGCAGAGCTTCTTTGAGTAGACGAGAGCAGCTGGAGCACAGAACCTTGGGCCGGCTACAGTTGCTGCAAACATAGGACAAGGAGCTAGAGTTATAAAAACCAATGGAGGTCAAATCCAACATCAGAACGAAGAGCGTGAAGGAAATCAACAAGGACCTGGGGCAGAGCCTCGGGATCTGACATTGGAAGACCCATAGATGAAACTCAGTAAGCTAGAGCCAACGCCAACGTGAATGAGCCACATGAAGAATATTACCCAAAATACCCTTCGGGACATGGAAGGTAGGATGTAAACATGCTAAGGAGACAACCCCTGGATGGAGATGAACGAATGGCTGGATTAGTGTGACGGATTATAAGGGGAGGATTGCCGAGCGGAGGCTTAGAGGAAGCTAGTTGGAGTCCGTACACTGGAGTCCGTACACTCCGAGTATCAGAAATGCAAGGAATCCTCCAAAATTCAAGTTATCCACGCTGTTAGCTTATGATGGAAAGTCAGACTTGACCATGCATATTGCCAAATATGTCAGGCATATGGAAGTGTTGGGTGCATCCGAGGAAGTGATGGCACGATGTTTCCCTCTATATTTGACAGATTTGGCTGTGCTTTGGTTCAGGCAGCTAGAGAATGGATTAATTAGAACATGGGGCGAGCTAGTGGAACGCTTCATGAGGTAGTTTAGGGTCACGTGACGTGACCCAAGAGTATGATGACCTTAGCGTCGATGAAACAGAGGGCCGGAGAGTCCATAAGAGATTTTCACGATTCAATGCGATTATGGCTTCAGTAGATCGCCTGGATCCATTGATGATTCTGATGGCGGTGGTAGCACGAGTTGCAGATGGTACAGAGTTTAAGGATTCTTTAGCAAGAGATCCTCCATAAGACCTTGGAGAATTCTATCATGAAGTTGAAAGATTCATTCGATTATAAGATTCATGCGCCGAGAGGCATGAAATAAACGCCGAGCAAGGCGAAGGAACCTTTAAAGAACAGTCTGGAACAGACAACGGAAAATGGAAGCAGAATGTCATATACGATGGTCCTGACAAATGGAAGAAATTTCGAGAACCCAGATTCAAACAATACGCTGACTTGAGGGCAAACCTGGAATGGATTTACACGGAGACTCGGGGGCAACTCCCCTATCGGAAACCACCCAGGAGAGATCCCATAGAACGAGAACGTAGAAGTGGAAAGTACAACCTATTCCATGAGCTGGAAGAGCAAACTACCGATGAGTACGACCATCTGATGGATAAGGTGGAAGAGCATGTCAAAAATGGTAGATTGCCAAAATACATGAGACATCAGACAATGGCCATAGGACCTGAGAAAATACAGCTGTACCCTACAGAACTAATCCTGGATCGGGATCACGACTCGTCATCAATTGATTGTGATGGCAAGGGCCAAGTTCAGGACTTGAACTTTGGTCGATTACATAATTTTTTTAGATTTTATTTCAAAATAAAACGGCTATTCCACTTACACATATAAGGGAACCGGAGAAATCTCTAGGCATGCTCTGAGACGGCAATAGACCATTCTGCTCGGAGAGGTAGTATTTAACTTTTCCTTTGTTTGTGATTGAACATTTGGAATTTGGATTTAATAAATGAACTTGAATTTCATAAAATGAAGCTATGACCGAAAAGTTAAAGGATGAATATCTAAAGTCGATTTGAAATTCGCTTTATGACCCTACCCGGAGTGCAAGAAGTGAGTTGCTTCGCCATAGAGCGACGGGTTCAACTCACTTAACATCGTTCCCCATTCTCCGGAGAGTGATTGGATCGGTGTTCGATAAGAGCCCGGAGTGGCTAAAATTGGCCTAGGATTTAGGCCAGGACATCGCTTAATGTTCAGGGATGTTGCACCGGAGTGCAGGGGGTGCTGCCGCTCTGCCAGAGAGCGACAGGATCGGCTCACTCGATGCTGTTTCCCCTTCACATGAGAGTGATAGGATGAGATCCAGCAAGAGCCCGAAGAGGCTGTGATCGGTCTAGAAGGACCAAGACATCGCTTTTTTCCCTCGTTGGATCTAGAGTGCAAATGATAGAAAGCAACATCGGAGCATGACAAGATCTTTCTATTCGATCGTTAAGTTTGGACTGGACTTTGCACGAGTCCAGAGTGGCCATCAATGGTCCAGAGAGGCTATAGAATTCGATTACCGACTTCCACAAGTTCAAATGGATACTGATTCGGCTTCGAACAGCCAAGAACTCAATTGAGGATTCTATAGCTATGGATATAGCATGGATTCAAAACATTGCATTTAAAGCTATTCAAAACACGCCTTTTACCAAAAGACATATTTTGTAGGGGGGGTAAATGTTATCCCGCCTTTTGGCAAGACCGTGACACTAAGAACTTGATTGGAAACCGATGATAGTTCATCTTGGAGATCGTTAATACACAAGTCTACTATGGATGTTGATGAATTTTGTATGAGTCTGGATCGAGCTACAATTGACGAGGCATGACAAGCAAACCCATGGAAGCCAACATTTCAAATTTCAAGTCAATCCGGATTCGTATGCTCAAGATATGATCGATACAATTCGGGTAATCATCTTGTTCATATCCATCGAGTGACCATAGAGAGTCCTTCTTCGTTTTGTTCTTGTTTGAATCCATCGGGTTCCCCATCTTCTTATCGATTAGGAGAATCACACCGTTCATATCCATCAACTGAAGGGCCTTGTTCGCATCCATCAAGCTTCGGCAGTTCGTATCCATCAGGTGACCTTGGTTCGTATCCATCGAGTAGTCATCATTTCGTATCCATTAGGTCCACCGATTAACATCCATGGAAAACTTCGTATCCATTGATTGTAATGTTAGTGTCAATTTCGTATCAATCAAGTATCACGCACACTTCGTATCGATCCACCTTTCATCAACACAAAACCAACACCTCTCAATGATACGAAGTGGACATACAAAGGATCGATACGAACTGAAATGCAGTCGATCGATACGAACAAGATACACTCAAATGAAATACTTAGTCACTCGACACGAAAAGTGGATCGATCTGAGGAGTTAGCGCCATGTCAACTTGCAAGCTCGTGATCGAAAATCGATACGAATTGATCGATACGAACAGCGCCGATGCGAAGAGAACAACAATCGATACGCCCAAACTTGCATCGAACATATCTTACATTCTACAAGTCCAAATGCTATGAAATTTTCATAGGAGCTTACGTACAACCTAAAGAATGTTCCTGCTCAATTTCGACTCGATTGGGCCAAATCTTTATCGATACAAAATTGGTTCATATCGATCAAGGACCGAGTGCAAATCACGTGGGATCGATCGCGTGGGCCCGCACACATGCCAGAAGACGTCTCCCGAGATCTGAGTGAGATATTGGCAACCTATGTGTAATATCCCAGAATTTTGGACAATATAAATTTAATAATCCGTGTTTAAATTTATAGTGAATTGATAATTTTGTTAATAAATTTGAAATTGATTTAATAATCTTATTTATTTAAATATTTAATTTGTGAAATTATTTTTAATAAGTTAATAAATTGTTTTCTATTGTATATGTATTTGTGTATATATTTTAAATAGACAAGTTGTTTTTAGTTAAATTAGTATAGTATAATTTTAATATGTTTTGAAAATAGAAATTGTGATCTATTTTGGATTTAAGCTTTTCAAAAATATTTAATTAAAATACTATATGATTTTAAATATGAGATAAATGTTTTAATTAGTTTTAAAATTCATTTTTTTACTCAAGTTTGTATATTAAAATATGTTACATAAATGTTTGTGTAATTCTTTTTAAATTATTTATTGATAATTTTGATTTGTAAATTTAATTTGAAATTTAAAATATAATTTAAAATGTGAACATGTATTCAATAAGTTATTGTAACCTCTTTTATAAATTTATTTAAATTATTTAAGGGTATCTTTTTCAAATGATTTATTAGTACGTTGTTTTATTTATATTAACAACTTGCTTTATTCTTTAAAAATTATTTTAATTCATAACTATGTATAAGAACTAATTAACTAAGCTTAATATTTCATTAACTTTAATTAAAAATGCTAATTAATCATAAAGACAAGTGTTGTTAGGTTAAGATTGCATTATAACAAGTGTAAGCCTCTTAGAACCTAAGTTAACAAGTGTTAGTAATTTTGTACAAGTGTCATGTTTTAATATTTATTTTTCTTTAATTTTAATTCATCATAAATTTAGATTATAAAGCTTGCATATACCCATTTCTTCTTCTCTTTCTCATTTTTTTCATTCTAAAACAAAGAAACCTTTTTCCTCCTTCAAAAAAATGAAAATAAAATCTGTAGCATTTCAGATTCTAAAATCAAACTCTTCAAGCTGCATTTCTCAAACAAGTAAAATACATTGCATTCAGCTCCTCTTTTCCAAAATACAAAACCTGCAGTTCTTCTGGAAAACATGCAAATCAGATCATAGCAACTTGCATTTGAAACTGCAAAAGCCTTTATCCATTTTCAAATCTGCATTTCAACTTTTATCATGAAGACCTGCATTTCATCTGGAAGCATGTATAAATCAAGATTTAAAAGCAAGCAAAAGGTCTGCATTTTTTTGCATCTGGAAGCAAGGGCCTGCATTTCATAATCTGGAACATGCAATTGAAATTGTGCTCTGCTTAATAATCAGGTGAGTAACTTTCTTTTATAAATTTAAGAATTAAAATTTGTTGCATGCTAAAATAAATAAATGTTCATGTGTTCAATACCTACTGTCTGATGTATGAATTACATATATATATATATATATGCATGCTGTCTAAATTGCTATGTTCTGTGTTGTTTTCTATTTCAAGTTTCTAATTAAATTATTATATCTTCAATTTGTCTTTGTTAAATTTTAGAATTTAAATATGATGGTAGGCCAGTTTCATAGTTTAGATTCTAGGATTTTATTAAGGTAAAATTTAAATTTTACTTACTGAAAAAAAATAACAGAGCATAGGAAATTTTATAAGCAAAAATAACAATTTATAGTGCTGTTAAATAAATGCAGTTTCAAAATTTATGTATTTTACGTTTTGGTCAAGGTCAGTTGATCCTTGAAATTGAACTAGTTGAATTTGTTTCTGGTGATAGTTTATCTATCATAGATCATAGGAAAATTACTGAATTGATTTACAATTCAAGTTGGAGATTGAAATTTGGAATTTCTGTTATGACCCCTAGTTTTACTGGGTTTCTGTGTTTGCTCGAGTATGATCTCATGGGTTGATCGAGTTCAAAGATCTTTGGGGTGTGAATAGATGATGTGTTGAAGGAGTCGTCGCCGGAGTATGGATGTTGATGATGGTCGAGAAGTGGAGAGATTGGTGATGACAGGTTAGTCAGTGAAATGGGGTTAATGTTACAGGTTTTGGTTGTAAACTTGAATTTCAAATTCAAGTTGAGTTTTGGGAATTTGAGGTTTGAAGGGAGTTGTGGGTTTACTGATCGATGGAGGATGGCCAGAGTTGATGGCCAGTGATGGCCGGAGAGAGGAAGTGGATGCACAGTGATGATGTTGTGCAGGTCTGTGATGTGTTTTGGTTGCAGGGTTTGTTGCTCGGGATTGCCTCGGGTAATTTTTGTTCTGACTCGAAGCAAGTGAGCTTCTGTCTCGAAGTAATTTTTAAGGTGGCTCGAGTATACAATGTTTCAAGTAGAAAACAGAAACCTGTTTTCCAGGTTTCTAAATTTTGAAGTAAAAGTAAATTTCAAACAAAAATCTGGAAAAAAAAACTATGTTGAAACTGAAATTTAAATATAAAAACAATTAATTTAATTTTGGGCTTTTGAAATAATTTAAGTTTTGAAGTTTTTAATTAGTTTTAAAGTTTGGTTAGAAACTTGTTTTTCAGGCTTATTAAAATTTAAGTAAAAGAAAATTTGTAAACTACAATTTTAACTTAGGATTTTAAAACTGAATTTAAACATGAAGTCAAATGAGTTTGAATTCTGGTTTTTAGAAATAATCTAAATTTAGGAAAATTTAAGTTTGGATTTTTTTTTACAAAAACAGAAACTGTTCTGTTTTTAAATATAAAATTTAAATTTGCAAGCTGAAGTTTAAACTGGATTTTTAAATCTGAAGATTTGAATAGAATTTAAAATTAGATTTGTCTGAGATTTGAGATCATTTATGTTATTAAATTTAAATTTGGTTTTCAAACTCACAAGTGTAAATGCATATGTTTTTTGCATTTGAATTGGAAGGTTAAATATTTTAATTAGAAATTCAAACTGAATTCAAATCTGAGTTTTTAAATCTGGAATAAAATTTAAACTTCAGTTTTAAATAAAGGTTTAAATTTAAATTGCTTTTAAATAATTAAATGATTTGCATTTGAATTGAGGGTGTAGATTTGTAGAAAGAATTTTAAAGAGTTAAAACTAAAATGAGTTTGGAAGTCGTATTTCAATTTTGAAATTTTAAAGTAATTTTAAATTGATTTGAATTTAAATTGAATTTGTAATTTAAATTGTTTTGACTTATTAATAGGTAGATGTTTCTTTTAACATATATGATAAAAAGTTTTGAATTATTTTAAAATCTTATTTAAGATGAATTTGAATCTTAAGTTAAAATGAAGTTAAATAGAATTTTAAAGTAAATTTAAAAACATTTTGTTTTCAAATGTATAATTAAATAAAAAATGTTTATCTAAAAGATAAATAAAATTAGATGATTGGATTCATTTAATTATTAAGGTAATTAAGGTGAAAATTAATTAATTAATTAATTAATTATGTGGATGTTTAATTAAGTAATTAATGATTTTTAAAATACTTAATTAGATTTGAGATTATTTAATTAAGGTTAATTAATCTATAATTATGGATGATTAATTAAATTTTAATTTATGATTAAGATTTATTTAATCAAGTGATTAGAGATAAGATTTTAATTAACACTTAATTAATTAATAATTAGTGATTAATTAAGTTGTAATTAAATATTAATTAATTGATAATTAATAATGATTAATTTTAGTTAATTCTTAATTAAGTAATTAAAGATAATGAGGGTCATTAACTTAAGATTATTTTAACAATTAATTAATATGATTAATTTTGATAATTAATTAGATTAATTAATTAATAATAATCAATTGTTTAAGTTTTAATTACTTAATGAAGTAATTAATGAATTAATTACTTGGTGTAATTAATTTGATTAATGTGATTAGTTTACATTAATTAAGTTAAATTAATTTAAACATTTGTTGATTGTTTGATAATTACTTTATGTAATTTATGAATTTGTAATTACTTAAGGAAGTAATTAATAATTACAGGATGTAATTAAAGATATTTGATATAGAAGTAATTGGATTTAAATTACTTTGAAGTTAATCAAGGGGATTAATTTAGATAATTAATTAAGAATAATTAATTTATGGGATAAGTAATTAAAGTAATTAATTACTGAATGGTTATTAATCATGGGTGATTAATATTTATATGTGGATTAATTTCAGATTAATTACTTATGTAATTAATTTATATTTAGAATTTATTAAATGTAATTAGAATAATTAATTAATTAATTAATGATGTAATTTGGAATTGATTAATTAAGGTATAAATAATAATGAATAAATAATTAATGTAATTAATTTTAGTTAATCAATTAATTTAGTAATTACAAGTTAATTATTTGCAAAGGGTTTAAGTAATTAACTTGTGTGATTAACTTATAAGCTAATTACTTATTGTAATTAGAGATAGTTAATCAATATTAATTGAAATATTGAGATAGTGATTTATAAATTGATTTGAAACCAATGGATGGTTAAGTTAAGCAGAATTTTAATGATGAAGTAATTAATTTAATTCATTTTAAATTAATTAGAGATTGAGTAATTAATTTAATTCATTTTAAATTAATTATAGAAGTGTAATCATTAGATCATTGCTTATGTTTGATGAATGGTATTGGTTGCCTGGTATGGTTTGTAATCTCAGTTATGAGATGAGTAGTGTATGTGATATGGATGCATTGGTTGCTTTTGGATGATAATATGGATTATCTGATTTTGATATGAATTATCTGTTGATAATGATAAGATTGATTATCTATTGTGTTGTGAATTATCTATCTGTGTATATTTAGATAATGAATTGAATTGTTTTAAACTTAAAACAACTTGGACCTAAAAGACACGCTTTGGATTTCGATGAGACCGGGATCGGGTTTCCATATTTGGAATTCCGAAAACCACATCGATTCCAATTAAACGTTAGGTCGTTAATCCAAGTGGAGCGAGTGAAGACTCAAGGTGTAAGGGCTATACGTCAGTATAACTCTGTGGGTGATTCCGTAATGAGTTTGACGGAATAGTGCTTATAGATTCGAGATGGTGATTCAGAGTGCAAGGGTTATTGTCGTTAACTCTGAGGGTGATTCCAAAATGAGTGTAACGAGATAATGCCTTCGGTTTCGTTCGAACCCGGAACGAACTTGTATGGATTGAATGCTTTCAGAACATCGTCAGGTGGATGGTGAGCATTCTAAGTGATGTGTCCTATAAAGGTAATCGTAGCCTCAAGCCTCGTCAACCGGGAATGGCTAAAACAGGGGAGGTGCAGCAAGGCTTCGTGGGTAGCCCCCACTTGAGAGTAAGATTTACCCCTGTCTAGAGGTCCCTTTATATTTCGGCTATGTGGACGGTTGATCATGACAACCGTCGGGGTTGTCTTATTCGGAACTGTTCAGTAAGGAACGGGTCCGGTTTTGTGTTGCAGGGGATTGGGAGTAATCCTCGGTACGGTGATCTAGGCCACGTACTGTGACGGGCGGTACCCCAGTAGCCCTGCCATTGTATGGAATCCAAAATCCAATAAGTGCCAACGGTTTTGATTGTATTACCCACTTTTGTGGCTAGTAGTTGGAATTTAATGAATGTAACAATTTCGGCTATTTCTTATTTACTTGAAAACCCTAGACACTATTATAATATCATCAGATTTCCTATCAAATGTTTTGGTTAGCGTAAGGTAAAAACTTTTCCATGTTTATGTGTGGGAAGTCTTACATGATACCTTTCTTTCAAAAGGTTTTGAAAATTAAGCAACTTTAACCTGTTACTCACACCAGACCCATGCCTGACCCGGAGTTATTTCTGTTTTTCTTTAACTCTTGGGTACTCAAATTTTTACGAGTAGTCAAGGGAATTCAGGTTAGGATTCAGATTAGCTTTGACGAATTATGAGGAGCATATGGAGCAGGAGGCTTCTGCGTATAGTTATATAGTTCCGCTGTGTTGGTATCTCTGAGTGTTTCTGTGTTGTGATTGAGTTGTAATAACTAGACAGGTGTTTATAACTGTCTAGTATGTGTTGTATATGTCTGTGTAACTCTGATATTTGATGTATACTATGTTATACTTATGTTACTAATATAATTTATTCGTTCCGCTGTTGAGATTCTTGTGTTGTTTCTTCTTTCTCTTCTTTCTTTTCTCTTTTCTATCCCTTTCTTTCTTAAGAATGATACGATTTTTCGGGAGTGGAAAGTCGGGTCGTCACACTATGCCTATAAATAGCATCCCAAGGTCTACAGAAAAGGGGCCTTTTGATCCCATGACATCTACACTCTGCTGAAATCACCATTATACTCAAACTCCACTGTTGTACTCGAAAATTACTGCTATAACCCGCTGTAACAAGCAAGCTAAGTCAATCAAAAGATTATCTTTCGAAGTGGACGTAGGCCGAAGATAGCCGAACCACTATAAATCTTGTGACTCCGTCTACTTCTTTCCGTTTTAAGTTTGTTGTTCTTCATTTTTATTCTCTACGTTACTTAGATCTGTGATCTGTGATTATATACTGTTGATATGTGTTCATACATTGGTGCTTTTGCGATATTTGGGGTTTATGACCAATTTTGGCGCAAACAGACGCATACCAAAAATTTCATTGCTAAATTTTATTTTTAAATTTAAGAAATTTTCATTTAATTGCATTATAAAAATCGTTAAAATTTCCAGGTCGTTCCAATCACCCCCACTCAAAACTTTTCGTCCCCGAAAAGGAACGAGATAGGACAATAGAAACAATAGAAAGGAAAGATAGATTCGAAATACAAAGCACTCGGTACAACAATTAATTCAAAATAATATAAATTTCATTTTTGGACATCTTATTACGTACACTTTATATTGTATATTATTCGATTACATATTCACATTAACGTCTTAACTTTTTGAATATTTCAGATAAGTTATATATGTTTTAGAATGCAATTATTTATTATACAAATAAAGTTTATTCTAATTCAATTGTTTCAAGTTGTTTTAATTCCATTTCTCATTTTAGACATTCCATTTATTCAATTTTTTTTGCTTCATTTCAATTCTTGAAAACCATTTCTTAGCATAAAACTTAAGAGACAAATTTCCAGTTTCACTTCAAACCATTTTGAAATATATATATATATATATATATATATATATATATATATATATATGTATATATATATATCAAATCATACTCAAAAAATTCAAATCAAATGCATTTTCCAAAACAAAAGTGTAGTAAAGCTACTAGGTGGTCTCTCCACTCTGAGACTCGAAAATGAACGTCGATGATGATGTAGTCATCACCGAAATTATTTTCCAACGACAAAGAGGTGAGTATTGATTTACTACTTTAAAAATAATTTGAAAATAATTTCCATTCAAAATACTTTCAAATAACATATATTCTTAAAACTTTGAAAACCAAATTTAAATTCATTACATTTTCACATCATTTTAAAATTTCAACTTCTTATAACATATAACAATAGTTAATGGTTTAGGAATGCTGAAAAAACAATAAATGATAATCTAGTACTATTATTTCTAACAACCAATTCATTAACTACCTAATTTCAGAAAAAATACTTATATATATAACATATAATCATACATAAAATTATTTCATTTACCAATTTCAAAAACAATATTATGCAAACCAATTCATTAACTACCTAATTTTAGAAAAAAAATACTTATATATATAACATATAATCATAAATAAAAAAAAATCATTTACTAATTTCAGAAACAATGTTGTGCCAGTTTGCTCTGTTTAAGTGTTTTGGAATTCCTATCGATAGTGTTGGCCAGAAGAATCGATCGAAACCCGAAATTCAAACTTAACAACTCAAACAACACAATATAAAACATTTTATATCAATTACAAATACGCTACCTCACAGGATGATTCAAGAATGGATTATAGAACAAGGATAGAGATTCAAATTCAAAGGGATCCTAATCAAAGAACATTCTAACTACGAAAATAGGCTCAAAAAGAAGATAATATAATAAAATTTAAAAAGTGAAAAAATGGATGGACCTATATTAATCATGGCGACCTTAACCGGGTCAACCGAGACTCCATTCGCTGAACAATGTGCCCAAGGAATCAGACTTTGTCTCTCCAGAAATGGCATTTAGAAAATTTGGCTTTCAAATGATGACTCCTAGGAGTTTGGAGAACATATCTCAAATAAGATTCATGCTCCTTCTCAGCCTTAGAAGAGACGAGAATGTCATCAACGTAAACTAGGATAAACTTGTTGAGAGCATCGTGGAAAAAGCGATTCATGAGATCGACGAAGAAGGCAGGAGCATTGGTTAATCCAAAGGGCATGACTAAGCATTCATAGAAGCCATTCATCTGGGAAAGGACAACAGGTCGAGCTCCAGGAATAAGATCGATGTGAAATTCAATTTTCCACTTGAAAGGAAGATAAGTGACTTCACTAAAGACATTTGGAAATAGTTAGACAACCGGAGGAGTCAAGATCACTAAACTGAGAATCAAGCAAAAGGATAAAACTGTCGACAAAATCTTGAGGCATTCGACATACGATCACAAGAGAATTACCCTGGCCGTCTGTTATAGGAATGGTTCGGGCTTTGCAAGAAATAACAGCATCAAAACCGAGGTCATAGAAATCTTCAATAAATCGATGCCTGTTGTAAAGGAGTTTCACCCCTTTACAAATCATATTAAGGTTGACGAAACCGCTGAGGGATTAGCCACACAAGGATGAAGTTACCAATTGATGTTGTAAGATGTGCACAAATTTATTACAGAGATCAACAGAAGTAGAGCTATGGGATGATCCAGTATCAAAAGAACACGAATAGGAAAGATAAGAATGGATTTCAGAACATAGGTAAAGTTCCAAAATACAAAGGAAATCCAAATCTAAGAGGATCTTAACAAAGTATTTCAAGCTTGAACGAAGATGATTCTATAATTGATTCTACTCATTCTAGGTTATCCCCACCCTATCTCTAATGAGTTTTTACTCCATATGCTAAGGTTTGCCTAAACTAGAGCTCTAATACCAACTATAACGACTTGGTATTTCAAACCACTCAAATCGATAATCATCCACTCAAATTGCCCAAAATAATAGATTGTTAATTTAAATTTGAAAAAACTTAGCATATACAATATACAAATCAATCAAAGAATACAAACACAGAGTAATATAACAATAAGCCACAGAATAGCTAAATAGTAGTTCATGAAGCTACTACATAAACATCAGAGTCTAAATTAAAATACAACAGAAATCCAAAATACATAGAAGTCTCCTTACACAATCAAATGTCAAGTCTGAATATAAAACTAGAAATAACCGAAAGCCGAATAGATATAAGATTGATCTTCAAGCAAAGCTCCAAGCTCCAAAGGCAAGGAGTGCAACCCAAAGAAAGGAGCCTAAAAATTCCCTAATACATGGATCACTTGTGATCTATGTCCTATGAATCACTAGCGATCCATCAAATTAGGTTGGATCGTTATGAAATTTTTAAAGCACCTTCTTATCATCGAGTGCAGGTTTCTGGCAAAACAGGATAGCCCAGTAGCTCTCCAACCCCTATAAACACAATCCTACTTTCCACATAAAGAGGATTTTGGGGATTAGCTGCTGGAACTCTACAGAGATTATTCTACACTCTTCTCCTTTCATACAATAGTCGTCTAAGGGTTCAATGTAATTTTCCAGTGATTTCTTGTACTTGTGACTTGATCTGACTTAAAAGATTCAATCATATTGTAATCCGATTCAACTTGTGACGACAACCAGTTAATAGAAAGTTATAAAGTGGACGTAGGCTCCATTAATAGCCGAAACACTATAAAAACCATATTATCTTTTTACTGTTTCTGCTTTTTTATATTTATTACGTCCCTATATTATTGCTCTGAAAGAACAGGGCTGGTGTTTTCACACTCAATTCAGGATGTTGATCCATTTTTGGGTTAACAATTTGGTGCTTTCACTGGCTTAGATCTAGCCGTCAAGTTTGGATCAGATAGGTTTAGAAGTTAGATCCTTAATCTCTGCTTAGAAGATTTGCTATTGAGAATTAATGGCACTAGGAAAAAAGAGAACTACCTCCAGAAGATCCACAGAAGCTACCATTACTGAGGAAGAAACAAACCCTCAATAAATTGAAGTCAACAACCCCAACAACCTGCTGTTAGGAGCTGAATATGGAGATCGGGTTCTAGGATCCTCTACACAAGTTGTGACTAAGGAAGAATTGAAAAAGATGGTTAATGAAATTAACCACAAAACGAAAAACAGTAAAAAGGCTCTTATGGAAAAGATAGATGCTCGTTTAGCGCTCCAATCAGTCATTACTCCTAGGATTGTGCCTGAAGCCGTGCCTGCTACGGAGCAAGAACATCCTTCTGTTTCTGGCTTGAATGGAAGAAACGGAAGGAAAACGCAAAAGGAAGTAGTGGGCGGAGTTCCAAGAATCATGATAGAAGAAATTGTTAAAACTCCACCAAATGTCAAAGCACTTGGTACAAACCTGAATTTAGGGGCGAAAACTCCACGGTGAGATATAACGATGGCTTTCTCTAGCTCTAAAGAGGACAAACAATTTGAGGAAGACAAATTGGATGAAAATGCTAATGTAAAAAACACAAGAGGAAGCTCTAAAACTCGTGCTCCAGCACAGTGCTAAGCAATGGACGAGAAACTGCTACTCAAATGATACTCCCAAACTCAGGAGAACCAAGAAGATATGACACAAACCGGGATCGATTACAAGGTCATGCTCCCATGGTATACTTTGACCACTCATAGTTGACCAGCTTCCACTTCCATCATTGCATTCCCATCGTCGAATCACAAATGAGCATCGTTGAAAATCATAAAAAATCATCAAAATGGTCGTTGAAAAACTCACTTTAGGGTTGACTCGAAGTCGAACTCGGATAATTGCCTATTTGACTCAAAGCAGATGCTAGAAGTCCTGACTCGAAGTCAAACTCAGTTAGTCACCCATTTGACTCAAAGCAAACCTAGGAAATTTTGCCTCGAAATCCGGCTCAAGTAAAGTCAAGATTTTCCCCAAGCAAACTTGCGAATGACTCCAAGCGTCGTTTGTCACCAACCCAGTACTTTAAATTATGACTCCAAGCGAACCATGTGTTGACTCCAAGCAAATAGAAAATTTTCTTAATTCGGACTCCAAGTAAAATACCGCCGATCCATCAACACCGATCCATCTTCTTTTTCCCATAACTTGAACATGTGGACTCCAAATGCCTTGAAATTAGGAATGCAACCTTATAGGGCCTTACTTGTCGCCTAGAGCGATCTCACCTAGTTTGAAATTTTTTGGGGATCGTCACTGATCCATGACCACATCCTAAGTGATATTTCATTTAATCAGCATTTCCAATCATTTAAGCATAGGAAAATCATGCATATATCATTCTCAAGCATTATAAACAGCCATAACTTGAAAACAGACCAGACCGACAATGATTAGAGCATCTTTCCAAATCGAAACCCATTCCGAAGCTGTTAAGCATGCAGAATATCGAAAGAAGTTTATCATGCCAACTATACCTTCCTATAACTGTAAAACTGATTCAAAATTTCTTTTTTACAGGTATGACTAGCATATGGACGAAGCAAGGGCGAAGGACGCAGTCTACTACAAGGTTCTCAGGAATCATTAAAGGGTGAAACAACCTACCGCCCTGGAAGAATTCTATGAGAAGGTAAACTAGTTCTAGAGACAATAGGTAGTACAATTGGCAAAAGACAAACCCTGCAATTCTTCAAAGAACATACCAAACGGTGAAGAAGCCACACGACCTTAAGGACCTTTTGCCTAAGCAAGGCCACTAAGACCCAGTAGAAAAGCGCCTCGACTAATTGACCAAATGAGATGAAAGGATGATTATCAAGTAACACTCTAGATAGCGATCCACTGAGGAATGGGGTAGCAACCTAAAGCGATGCCTTCTCATCCATCCTTGTCTACTTTTCTTTTCCAAATTAGCCGTACCAGCACACAAGGTATTGTAAACAACACAGTGAAAGAAATGCTTCTATGCCCTCGATGAGTCAGGTCGATCCCCCTTATGAGAACTGGCGTTGTTCTAGTAACATCGAGAAGGCTTGTCCAAAGGATCGCCGAGCAAATAGATACAACCCCCTAGTCTTCAAGGATCGATAAAACTGTGTTCCTACAAGTCGAATCCCAAAAATTCCTTTTGAAGTCGATGAATCATCACATTAAGACTGCTGGGCCGTTGGACACACGACCCAAAACTCTTCTTAGAGTCAATGAATAATTGATTTGGTGCCGTCTGGTCATAGGACATCCGACCAAAATTCCTCTCGAAATCAATAAATTATCATTCCAAGGCCGTCTGGTCATCAGACATCCGACCGCAAAAAATCTTTCACAAACTAAAGCATTGTAAAGGTCCTTCATGAACTATAGTATCATGAAGGCGAAACAGTAGATCAACGGTCATCTGATCCAAAACTCCTTCACGAACTAATGTGTCGCGAAGGCCAATTGGAAGATCAGTGGTCATCTCATCTAGAACTCCCCGAATAGCCAGTGATGTCATGCTCTGGGCTATGAATTGACAACCACATTCGTCACTCTATAAAATTAAAAGAAGCAGTTCCAACGACCAATGAGACAAATAGTGCTTAATTCCAGAGCTTTAAAGTTGCTCAAAGAAACTAAGCCAAAACTGAACTGACCTTGTGTTCAATCAGAGGTGCACTATAATCAAGCCAAGATTCGGCAACCGGGAGAACCAAGTATCTCTCAAATCCCTAATATTTAAATCTTCTAAGATAGATGCTTTCCCATGCTTTAATCATCTAGAAGATACAGTTGCATCCATTGGACCGCATACAACCAAATGGGTTGTGAAGAAACCCCGGATACAGTTAAGCATGCGAACAACCCTGTGACAAAGAGGGCACTGCACATACTTAAATCGCTATAAGGAAAGCCAATACCAATCATACCAAAGTTCTATTATGCCCGATTGAAAATTCTGACATTTTGTCAACCACGTACTTAATGACCTAGCTAGCGCAACAAATGAAATAGAAGCATAATACTTGCTTACTTCTTCCCAAGTCCTCTTTTACCACCCTTGGTGACCAGTTTCCTTCTCAGATTGTATGTTAGTTGAAGACCAATTCTCTAAAGGCATTTTGGACCAAAAACTGAGAGTCTTACTCTGAACTCCCACAAGCTCTTTCTTCATAACCATCTCCATATAGTCGGTTGTAGATCTCTCCACCATGGAAACCTTATCTGCTTGGCCGTGCATATCTTCTCGAAATAGGGAGGATCATCTGAGCCATGGTTACCCATCCAAAACCCACTTATCTCATTAGAACTGATGCATTCCAACATAGTCAAATCGTCGAATTAATGAGAAAACTCGATCCTTACCTTATAAGAACTCATATCGCTCCTCCAACATCAAGAAGTTCCAAACTATTCGGGATCGACAGGTCATATCGATCTCATAAGCCGCGCTCTCCCATAAGCTACACATCACATCTTGAGCTATGGAACCACGCTTTTGAAGCATGAACTCCTTACATTACCCTAAGATTGGCAATGTCAAGAAGTTCCAAACTATTTCAGATCGACGGGTTGTATCGATTCCATAAATCCCACACTGCCATAAGCCACGCATCACTTCTTGAGCCGTGGAACCACGCTCTCGAAGCACAAACTCCTCACGTGGCCCAAAGATTGGCAACATCAAGAAGTTCCAAACAGTTCTGGATCGATGGATCATATCTATCATATAAGTCGTGCACTGCCATAAGCCGCGCATCACTTCTTGAGCCATAGAACCATGCTCCCAAACATGAACTCCTCACATTACTCGAAGATTGGCAACATGAAGAAGTCCCAATCCATTCTAGATCAACCGTTCATATTGATCTCATAAGTTGTGCACTCCCATAAGCCATGCATCACGTCTTGAGAATGGAACGACGCTCTCGAAGCATGAACTCCTCACGTTACCCAAAGATTGGCAACATCAAGAAGTTCCAAACCCTTCTGGATCGATGGGTTGCATCGACCCCATAAATCATGCATTGTCATAAGTCTTGCATCACTTCTTGAGCCATGGAACATGCTCTCGAAGCATGAACTCCTCACATTACCTGAAGATTGGAAACGTCAAGAAGCTCCAAAGCATTCCGGATTGATGGATCATATCGATCCCATAAGCCGCATATTTCATAAGTTAGGCACTCTCGAAAGCTGTTCATTTTGTAAATCGTGCATTTCATAAGTCACGCACTCTAAAAAGCCACGCATTTCATAAGTTGCACACTCTCAAAAGCCATGCATTTCGTAAGCCGCACACTCTCAAAAGCTGCGCATTTCGTAAGCCATGCACTCTCAAAAGCCACGCATTTTGTAAGTGTGCCAGCATGCTTGATGATTTCTCTAACATCATCAACAAACCACTAAGATTTTCTAAGTACCGCTGTTGTCCTGACAACGTTGGGAATTTTTTTTATTGCAGGACCAACAAGGATCAACTCCCACTACCAAAAAGAATCGACGTGAGTCTAGCAATGTCGCAAAATTAGAAATTGGCAAAGAATTTTGATCGTTGACATTCGAGTCATGATTTCCCGTAGATATGAACCGCAAAGTAAATTTGGATATATACATCAGAGGAATCGCTCAGATCAACCGGTCGTTTATCAAGTGTTCGGAGTAAACAATCCTGTGAAGTAGGGGGCTCATACACACCAACACCTAGTTGAAATGTAAACAACTCTAAAGTCCTGTTACGTTGAACAAAGAATTTTGGCAATCACAATAGATCTAGTTCTAAAACTTAAAAAATGCATACATGATGCGTGAAATTACGGAAATAAAGGCACTGTATACCACAAAACACGTCATGACAATATGTAAGCATAGAAACTGCAGAACAAGCAATCACATCATGTACACACATAAGTGGTATAAAATCAAGCTAAGTACGTGATAAATAAGAAAGAACACAGAAGTGACAGCAGTAGAAACATTAATCTTTTCATTTCTCATAACATTTTCATACAAAATCAAAATATGGAGGCCATTCCCACATGATATCGGCCAATAAAATGAAAAGTATAGGTGCTACAACAAAAAAGTTGTAAGTGTAGAATTTGCACTTGTACAAAATAAATGTCGATCAAATTAAAATGCTACAAAATACGGCTCCACTGTCACTCGAGCCCGCAGTGCTCCTTGCAACAACTACCTTTCCCACTTTTGGTCGAAAGTTTCTTCTTCCCCTCTACATCCCCACCGGTAGTCATATCACTGCTAGGGATATTGATTATAAGCTCTATGCTTATGTCTCCCTATTATTAATTGGCCCCCTCGGAAGACTTCCCCTTGGCCTTACACTTACGGGACTCGTGGGAGAACCTCGACGACATTCACTCCTCTACCTTCTCCTTCTTAACTGCCACCATCCTTTGCTCGGTTTTATCTAGCTGGCAAGCTTTGGCTATCTGCTCTCGGGTGTCAACTGCTATTAAATTGCCCTCTAAAGATATGGAGAGATAGTCTAGGCCATGCAATGCAGCTATCTTCCCATATTTCGGCCATGATTGCGTGCCAGACAAGGGTGTGGTGATCAAAGCAGCTGCGAAAGCAAATGTGGAGCAAGAAAATCGAATAGATAATGGAGATATATTTCGACCAAAAATAGAGAGGGTGGAAAATTCAAAAAGTAGTAAATGAGTGACTGTTATGATGCTTTTATAAAGGAGAGAGTAGGGAGATAAGTTAGGATCCAGATCCACTTTTCTCTCTTACTTATTCTATTCCTCTCATCCATCTAAACCCAAGCCTCTCTTGCATCTTACGGGTGCACTCTATCATGTCTATTATGGCCAAAATACATATAACCCCATATAGGCTTCATATCCATTTTAAGTCAGAACACTATTTATCATACTTAAATCCAATTTAAATGTGTGTCAATATCGTATATCAATTAGTAAATTTATAATTATTATAAACATATTTATTATTATTTTTCAACACATAAAATAACGTTATATAATTACAATTTCATAAATATTAATTAATTTACAACAATACAAATTACTTAAATTCTTTGGTTAGCATGCAGTATTTAGGTTGCGCGAATCTTTATGTGTAAATTTGGTCAATGATAATCTCAAACTATTAGAATATTAATGTTCACACATTAGTCAGCAGGTGGTGTGATATTTTGATCGAATTTATTCTAACAACCCATACCTTATTGAACCAAAATTTTGATAAAAATTGAAACTCATGTTCATCAAAGCATAGATTGTTGAATTTGGTACCTGCAAAAAAGCATGAGCATTATCAGAGATTGATAGAAATCTAAACTCATAGCGGAAACAGTAATAGGTAAAAAATACTAATTACGACTACTACCTTGGAATTAATGGTATTCCATGGATAGAAAAAAGAAGAATTCTCGAACAACTAAACACATCCAACTGCAGTGACCTGTTCCTTTAATCTATCATGTGGGTTGTGATGAATGGACCAGAATAACGTTCTGGTGACTGAAAAATCTATAAATTGTCCATAACATTAATTTATACCGATTGGTTCCAATTTAATTGTTATGTCTATTAAAATTAGCCATTCTAATATAACCTTACTTGCACACATGATTACTTACCTAACCTTTCCTAGGATACAAAATACCGACGAAACCTTATCAACCACCCACTTAGTACTTCTAAATATGAAATGGGATTCTACTATCACCATATAATACTTCTAAAAGAGAAATAGGAAGACTCTGCCATTTCAGACCTCAATCAAGGTAGATCCCTGTCATTTAAGACCAATTATGAAGTTAGACTTCTAGCATCGTCATTATTGGTCTACTAATCCTAGATATGGAGACATTTGACCACTATCTATGATCTTATAATTTAAAATAACCATATCACTAGGGAATCTATCATTATTAAAGCCTTAGCAATGTGAGAGACTATACTCAAGCCACTTAATGCCTCATTAAAAGGACTAGGTATGCCTACGACCAATTAACATATATTTATAGATAAGCCTTTTCCATTTAATACCTAACCCTAAGGCAGACTCCTCATTGGTACTATCTAGTTGACATTGCTTGAAAATCTCAATGGGCTACTTAGTACTTCTTTTATAAGAGAGAGGCACCCTAGATCAGTCACATAGTACTTCAAACACGAGGCGAACCATTCTCGAGATATTCATCACCACACTTAGTTATAAATATGGGATCTCAATAGGTTACTTCCTTTTGTAGGGAGGAGGACCCTAAGATGCCACTTAATACCTCAACACTGAAGTAAACCTTTTTAGAGACATCTTTATTTATTTTCAATCTCATTAGGTTACCTAATACTTTGTTTTAGGAGAGAGGCGGACCCTACAGCCACTTAATACCTCAATCCAGAAGCAACCCCTATGAAGATATCCCTGACCACTTCTAATTCCAAATTTGGACCGTTTAATACTTTTAATTGAGAAAGAGGCAGACCCTCAAACAACCACTTAATACCTCTGACCCTAAAGCAGATCCTATCTCCCACAAAGTTACATGTTCTAGGATTAGTGATATCTCACATTAGTAATAAGTGCACCCAACTGCTGGTAGCCTCAAAATAAAGGGCAGACTTCCATCGAGTGACCCTACTGACCTTACATCACCAACCCACAAAGTCTAATTTACTATCCTAAATCTTTACTTATACTATCTTAGATCGACATTCGACCGAGCCTACTAATTCTCTTTTTATTTAAGGAAATAAAATTTACTCGAATACTTGTCTACTCATAAATCCCCTTTTTAATAATCCATAAATGTCAATTTTTCCATAATAATCCTAATGGGCATTTCCTAAGACATTTAAGTATAATTACTAATTCCTAATTAGTAACCATTTATAACTATTCCATTTTATCAGTCCCTTTTTTTCTATTTGTCCCTATTAATTGTAACTCTTAAAATCATTTCCATTAATTGCCCATTAATTGGAGTTCCATACTTAGCAATTGTGACCCCATCTAATCCTATCATTATTTTCCAATAATTGCCCATTAATTGGAGTTACAACCTTTTGTTTCCTATTAATTATTGCCGATTCCTGATTTATTTCTCATTTATATCAATTATTACATTTCCTAATTCTACCTATTCGCTTCCCTAAATAAAATAATAATTAAAGAACATTATGCATAAATAATGCATGAATAAATGCTCTTCTTCTTTATTACCATAATAACTACGTATAAACAACCTAATAAAATTACTTACTCCTATCTAAATATATTCTAGTCATAAATATTTAACTAGAATATGCTTTTCATATTTAATATGTTGGAATTAGATTTCTTAGGAAGATTTTCCGCTATGATTTCCATCAATTAGTTTAACACAAAAAGGAAAGATTGACTCCACTTGAAATTACAAGGAATGGTCGATTTCTTATTCCTTGTTAATCAAATGTCGCCCTATTGAATGAAAAGTGGAAAAGGTAAAAAAAATTATAAAAATAAAATGGATATACTTTCCATAAATTAAACTATGGAAAATCTATAATATAGCACAATTTGGGCAATAATCTAAAAACCCTGTTCTACACCCAAGTATAGATTTGAATAAAAAATATACAACATTCAAATGCTAAAATCTTTGGGACTGATTTCCAGATCTAGGTGTAAACATATTTCAAATTAGATCTTATTATCCAGCCTTTTGGCTTCGCTATATTCAGACTGACCGGACAAGTTAGACTAGACGATCATCGAGGAAGACAGACCAGAGAGATGATTATTGGACTCAGAAATCAAGCGCAGGCAATGATATAAGGCGACGATCAACCGAGACCAGGAGATAGACTCTCTAGAATATTCTAAGTATCGAATAATGCCTCCACTAGGTGGAGGATCAGTGCCTATCTTTTTCCCTAGGTGATTGGTACCTATCCTCAATTTTTGTCTGAAACTGGGTGAGATCGATATGGAGTGACAAGGATGGCCCCATGAGGCTACATTTCAAGTAGTTTGGAATTTGTATGCTCAAGTTATAGGAAAATTTCTTTACTTATAAAAAGGATTGATATAAAATGGATCAGTATAAAGGGGATCGTATAAAAGGGAACTGTATAAAAGGGAAAGGGAACGGTATAAAAGGGAAAGGTAATGGTAAAAAAGGGATCGGCCATATTCAGCTTTTACTACATATTGCAATAATGATCGGTCAATAACTCAAAATCTACATATGCTATCAACATGAAAATTGAAGTATAAGCACATTACAACATAGGAAACACCCCCAAGAGATCACATCCCAATCAGAGGAGATTGGAGGGATCGGTACCTATCCTACTAAAGAGATCGGTTGAAATTAGAATGCATGCGCACAACTTCATAGAAAAAGCGATATCTCACAAATGGTAAGTCGAAATGGCGCGAAATTTGGAAGGAAAGTAGCTAACATCATAAGGACCCACCAGAGGGATCGCACCCCATTGGGACACAAAATGTAAATCCATACCGATTCATATTGTGGTCCCTAATGGGCCTCAAAATTCTTGTGTGGTCTCGACTTAGCCTGCAGGTTCTTCTGCCAAAATTTCAACACAATCCATACATGTCTTCCCCTATAAATACAACAAGCATAGCGTCAGAAAAAGGATCCTTCTTTATGCTGATAAGGTTCTTCCATTTTTATTCTTTGTTCTTGGATAATGGATCCCAGCTAATTCAAGCATTCTTGTAATCGTAATCAAGTACAAGATTAATAAAAATATGAAGTGGATGTAGGCCAAGATTGTCAAGCCACTATAAAAATTCATGTATTCATTTATGATATTGGCTCTATTTTACTTTCATTCTTCATTTAGTCTCTACTCAATTCAACTAGGTGTTACTGCCCATTTTTGGCATCAACAGATCTAAAACATGAATATGTAGGCAATAGTTTTCTACATTAACTTAAGCCTATAATTCACAAATAAAATTGGTCCATGTATAAAAATAAAACGTACGCCAATGAAATAAATTTAAATCATAATAAATATATATAAAGTTTCCTATTCGCCTTTTGTAAGCAAACCAAATCTCCAGATCTGAAGTCGAACCTTAAATTTATCTCTATATCCTTTTTAATCCAAGAAATATATATAACATGGTATATACATACAATAGAATTACAGTTCTGAGAAGAGATTTTGGATTGAAGGAATAAATATATGAATATAAATAAATATGTATATATATATTACCTCATTATCGCGTAGTGTTGATTCACTCTTCTTTTTCTCTTATTTGATTTCTATTCTTCTCCAATTTGTATATGCACAAATACAAATATTTAATTTTATAATTTGAAAATAGTGGAGAAGAGAAAATGGCAGAGCTTCGTTGCTGCTTTCAGAAAAATATGAGAAGAGAAGAAGGGATTAGGCTTGAATTTATAGGCGCTAGAATTAACCACGGTCTTTCAACTTAAAATATTAAATTCGGGCCACGGCGACTAGCTTTATTATAGCCGCTAGCTCATCACCGGTCGACCGCCAATGGGTCAACGGTCTACCACTGGGGATCAACTGGCCCTAATAATGGGTTGGCCTATGGGCTCCAATTATTTCCATTTTGAATTTGTTTTTTGTCCGTAACTTCTTCGTTTGGACTCCGATCGCAAAACCCAAAACATGAAAGCTGCTAAGAATTTTGCCATGAACGCAACATTGCAAGTTTCGTGGTCAAATTCCATCGTTTGCACAAATTTCATTTTTAGAGCCAAATTAATTGACTAACTAACTAATTAAATAACTAGTGCTAAATTACGGAGTGTTACATTCTTCCCTCATAAAAGAATTTCATTTTCGAAATTTCACCAATGACTAAGTCATGGTTTTGGTTCTTTATTATCCTAAACGACATAGTTAATAAGTGTATAACTAAATTGGCAACCAAACATGCACAAGTGCATAGTGTGTTACTGCATCATCACACAGAAAATATGTGTGCAAAATGATTCTATATCGGACCCTCCTATGTGAATGCATTTCTTTTTAAAAAAAATTGAAAAATATGATGCAAACAGCTTATATATACTAGTAGTTCTATATGTATCTAGCTTTTGAAAAATTATTTTAACGAAAACCTCCATACTCCTATGAACAGAAGTATGAAGCAACCAATGTTTACATCCACTTCCTACATTCAATAATCTAACGCGTCAAATAATCGCTTCTTAAACTTTACTCTTATGCTGGAAATAGGAATTTAGACAGAGAATTTAACATTCTTATTACTCTATAATCTTCATTCCCATAGTACAGTAGAAATTTCCTCCCTGCCTCGAATTTACTCTAAATTTTCCATGTAGAAAATGCATAAGGTGGCTTACTTCAAACTCTAAAATGAAATTAAGTCTAAAAATAGACTCGCGCATATCATTGACAAGGTATGGAAATAGAAATTCCAAGGCTAAAACAGGTTTTCCCTTTGCATTTATCGCATCGTCGATCCTAATGCACCACTAAATTCGCAAATTCTAATTCTATTTACTTTCCCTATGCTTAACATTTGACCTTCCAAATCAATTATTTCACAAAAAATTTCCCCTTTTCAAAATTGTACATTATTTGAAAAATAAAATCCTATAATATTTAAACGTATGTTTTTCCTTGAAATAAATTGGGAACAAACATCTAAAAATAATTTAACAGTCAAAAGTAACTAAAACGAAAAAAATTCGAAAGAGAAACTTTTCAAATCAAGGGAAAACTTTTCAAAATATTTTCCTTCTTAAAATTTTTGATAACTCGATTCAGTGTAGTCAGAAGTTGGTTATGTGCTAAATGCATAAACCAAATTCTAAAATTCTACAACTAACCTTTAACCATAAAACTTGAAATTTTATATAAGAAAAATGTCAACGCTTCTATTATTCAAAAAGTTTAGCTTTAAAGGAACATAAGCAATGACCCATGATATCAAAACTACTTTACTGTGTCCTTCGCTAAAATTTTCCAACCATTCTAAACTTTTAGTCTTATATTGCATTTTCTATTAGTTAAATGTCTTTATGAAATCTCATATTTATACTAACTTCTTTACTATTCATATATAAGTGCGGTTTATATTTCTAGAAAAAATAACACAGTACATAAATAGGCACTCATAATATCATGCATGCCTTTTACAAAGGATAACTAATAGTTACAACCTAAACAACATAAAAGAAAAGAACAAATCCTGGAACAGAGAAGACAACAACACCATAAATCCTAAAATAATGCCTACAGACTACGGGATGTCTTTCTCTGCGACTGGAGCTTGATCCATTGCTGTGACCATAGAATGATCGTAGCATAGTGGCTATACACCAGATCTTGTACCATTGGTGCTGCTAGTGTTGCTAACGGCTTCAGAATTGCCATCTTCCTAAGGAAGGATCTAATGATGGTAGAAGGAACCTTCTACTAAACTGCCTCTCAATGGAATTTTACCCGTTTTACCTAAAGATGAGAGTGGCTAGGTGAAAATACAGAAAGTGAATCTTTGGAGTGCCAATCCTTGATCAACAAATTGCATTATAAGGGTGCATGTCCAATTGACAGCGATGCCACCAATAATAGCATAGGAGATCTTCCGCACCATGGGATAAATCTGGTCATAACTTTCTGTCTTAGAGATAATGTTATCCTAAATAATGTGCACAACCTAACGGTCGACTAGGCATAGATTATCCATCTCATAACATTGACATTGTAGGAAAAAATATACTGCAAAATCCTTGAGTATGTCACTTAAAAATCATCCAAATTTGCATCTTTCGCGGAGGCCTTCAAAATCTTAGCGAGATCATCATTAATCAGCTCAACAAAGACTCCTTCACCTACGAACGTTTCAAACTGTTACTTCCATCGAAATTTTGTGCCAACAAGACATCGAAAAGGCAGATGCAGCATGGGTAACATTCCCACTCAACGGTCTCAAAGCAGAGGATGCAAATCTTACCGCGATGAATAGCTCTTCCAACCCTAAAGCGAAAAAACTTTCTTCTCATTTTGATCCAAGCAAGTGGTTGGAGGGAGTAAATAGGGTTTTGATTTGGAGTGGCGGTGGGGTGAGACCTAACATGCAAAACCAGCACGAAGGGGAGGCGAGGCTACTGCTCCAAGGGAAAAAGACATCACCTATCAGAGGAAGAGAGGAGAGAGGTTGCTACTTGGAGGAGGAGGATGGAGACTAGGTTCGACTTACTAAGGAAGGAGGAATGAAAGAAGGCAACCGGGAAAATTAAGACGCGACATTTATAGTCCCGTTCTAGGTTTAAGTTGTGCCAAAACTCGTTAACTAGAAGACTACTCTAGGTTTATAGCTAGGTGGTCAATCGCTAGACAGGCTTTGGGAATTAATTAAACCTACACCTAATTAGGATCGGATTAAATAATAATCATTTCGTGCCGTCTCCTTCGATTCGACACGATTTGAAAAATTACTGTCCTCATCACGGTGGCGTCAAAGCCTACCGCCTAATCTCGAACCATGGTCTAGCAATTCACAGTAGTTCCAACAAAACTACTATGACCAACAGCAATTCCAAAAATCCAAAAATATTCCAGCCGCTCTTTCTCACCTACTTCGCATGGAAATATTTCTTCTAATAGCTGTGGTACAATAACACTTCAAACTACATACCCCAATAAAATTGAATGCCATTCCTATTTTGTCTACACCTTAAAGTGAGAAGATTTAAAAAACCTTGATTTAATAAACCAAGAAATCAGTAAGTTAAACATATGCTCCGTTATACTTGTTTCAAAATAGTAGATACTATTTCATACCAAAAATTTCCATAAATATCAAACTTATATATAAATTTCAGGGTGTGTAAAAACCCTTTTTTTTTACAAAAGTAAATTTCCGAAATTGGAAAACTATTTCCTTGCCAAAAATCAAACTCAGGCCTTTTCTAATATATACATATAAATATATAAGGATTTAAATAAAATTAATCTTTTATAAACTTAAAATTTATTATCACAACCAACTTAGTGATATACATGTTTCTTTGAAAATTAAAATTTTGAAAACTTTTCCAAAATAGAATTTCCAAAATAAATCCTTGCAAAAAGAAATCCTTTAAAATACCTTTTTCCAAAATTTAAGGCATTTCCAAAATATACTTTATAAAAATTCTCTCATGGGTTTTAGACTAAAAAATTGACATTAATTATCCAAATAAAAATATGGTTTGCTATCAAAGAGGTGATCAATGAATGCACCTTAGCAAAAACCTGCCTGCGGACAAGTCCGACATACAAAATCAAACTTCTTGCCCATTTGGAATAAATATATGTCTCCGACAGGAACTCATCATCAAAATCCAAAATCGTAAGGTAGCTAGAATCTCAACCATCAAGTCGAACACCTCAGGTTTCTAGGATTCTTCCATATGTCATACTCATGCCCTTCATCATCAGCGCTCCATGGGGAACTTTGGAGTCGGCGTGGAAATCTTAACTTTAAGATATTTCCAATCCATATTTGCTTTGCCCATTCCTTCGGAGTGGAGCTACAACTACTTCTATAGTAGGAATTCTTAGAATTTAGCATAAAAATGTAATAATACCTTATAGGAAAGTATGAATACAATCTCTCAATTTATCCTAGTTCATTTGAAACTATTAACCGAAGCTCTGATACCAAATGTAACAACCCATACCTTGATGGGCCTAAATTTCGACAAAAATCAAAACCCAAGTCCATCAAAATGTGGAACATTGATTTGTTATCTGTATATAAGCATGAGCATTACTAGAGATTGATTAAAATCTAAACTCATAGTGGAAATAATAATAGGATAAGAATATTGATTATGACTACAACCTTTGAATTAATGGTATTCCTTGGATTGAAGATTGTCACATAAACGTCAAGCATGAGATAAAAGAAGTCTTCTCCAACTACTAAACACATTCAGCTCCAATAACCTATTCCTCTAAATCTATCCTGTGGATTTAAATGAGAAGGGGGTCAAAACAACATTCTAATGATAGGACCATAAGATAAATTTATACCGATTGCTTCCCAATTAATTATTAACTATAGAGGTTAGCAACTCTAATATATCCTTGCATTGTACACACGATTACTTACCTACCCTTTCCTAAGGTACAAAATACCGATGAAGCCTTATCAACTATCCAATATTTCCATACCCATTTTCCACTTAATACTTCTAAATATGAGGCGGGCTTCTACTACCACACATAATACTTTTAAAAGAGAAATAGGTAGACTCTGCCATTTAAGACCTCAACCGAGGTAGACCTTGTCATTTAAGACCTATTCCAAAGGTGGATTTCTAGCATCGTCATTATTAGTCTATTAGTCCTAGCTATATAGACCTTTGACCACTATCTGTGGCCTTATAATTTATAATAGCCATACTATTAGCGCATATATCGTTACTAAAGTCTTACCAATGTGGGGGACTGTATCTAAGCAACTTAATACCTCATTAATAAGGACCGGGCAGGCCTCTGACCATTTAACACTTATTTATAGGTAGGTCCTTACCATTTAATACCTAACCCAAAGACGGACTCCTTACTAGTACTATCTAGCTGACATTACTTGGAAATCTCATTAGGTTACTTAGTACTTCTTTTATAGGAGAGAGGCGAACCCTGAATAAGCCACTTAGTACCTCAAACCCGAAGCGAAACCTTTCCGAGATATACATCATCACTCTTAAATATAAATATGGGATCTCATTAGGTTACTTCCTTTGATAGGGAGGCGAGCCTAAGATAGCCACTTAATACCTCAACACCGAATTAAACATTTTTAGAGACATCCTAATTTATTTGGAATCTCATTAGGTTACTTAATGCTTCCTTTTAGGAGAGAGGCAGACCCTATAACCACTTAATACCTCAAACCTGAAGCGAACCTCTATGAAAATATCCCTCACCTCTCCTAATTCCATATTTGGACCATTTGATACTTTTTAATTAGAAAAGAGGTGGACCCTTAAACAACTACTTAATACCTCTGACCCAAAAGCAGGTTCTATCTCTTGCAAAGTCAGATGTCCTAGGATTAATGATATCTCTTGTCTGTAATAAGTGCACTCGACTGCTAGTAGCCTCAATATGAACGACAGTCCTCCGTCGAGTGATTCTACTGACCTCGCATCACTAACCTACCAAGTCCAATTACCTATCCTAATTCTCTACTTATACTATGTTAGGTTGACACTGGACTTGGCTTACTAAATCCTTTTTTATTTAAGACAATATGTTTACCTTAAAAAGTTATCTACTTATAAATCCCCTTTTAATAATCCATAAATGTCAATTTGTCCATAATAATCATAACGGACATTTCTTAAGATATTTATGTATAATTACTAATTCCCAATTAGCAACCATTTATAACTATTCAATTTTTATCAGTCCCTTTTTATCCATTTATCCCAATTAATTGTAACTTCCAAATTCATTTCCATTAATTTGAGTTACAGTCTTTAATTTCCGTACTAACTAATTGTAACTCTTAATCTAATCCTATTATTATTTCCCAATAATTGCCCATTAATTAGGGTTACATCTTTTATTTCCTATTAATTAATTGCAATTCCTAATTTATTGTGCATTAATAGGAATTAATATATTTCCTAATTCTACATATCTTCTTCCCTGAATATAATAACAATTAATGAATGTTACGCATAAATAACGTACGAATAAATGGTGTTCTTCTTTATTAACATAATAAATACATATAAACAACCTAATAAAACTACTTACTCCTATCCAAATATATTATAATGATAAATATTTAACTAGAATATGCTTTTCATATTTAATATGTTGGAATTAGATTCCTTGACAAGATTTTCCACTATGATTTACATAGTTTAACACAAAAAGGAAAGATTGACTTTGTTTAAAATTACAAGGTATAGATAATTTCTTATTCCTTGTTAAGTCAACCATCGCTCTTTTGAATGAAAAATAGAATTTTTTTTATAAAACTCAAACGGATATTCTTCCTATAAATTAAACTATGGAAAATCTAACATAACGCAATTTGGGTTATAATCCAAAAATCCTATTTTACACCCAAGTACAATTCGAATAAAAATTTACAGCATTCAAATTCTAAAATCTTTGGGACTGATTTTCAGATCTTGGTGCAAACATATTTCAAATTAGATCTAAAATAAGAATATGTAGGCAATAGTTTTCAATAGTAATTTAAGCCTACATTTCACAAATAAAATGGATTTAGGCGTAAAAATCAAAGGTGCTAACGAAATAGATTTAAAATCATAAACAATATATATATAATTTCCCACTCACCATTTAAAAGCGATCCAAATCTCCAGATCCAAAGTAGAACCTTAAATTCATCTCCAAAACCTTTTTAATCAAAGAAATATGTATAAAAAGTATGTACATACATTATAATTATAGATCTAAGAAGAGATTTGGGATTAAAGGAAATATAAGTATATAAATACAAATATATATATATATATATATATATATATATATATATATATATATAACCTTGTTATTACGCAGTGTTGATTCTCTCTTCTTTTTCTCTTATTTGATTTCTATTCTTCTCCAGTTTGTATATATACAAATATAAATATTTTATTTATAATTTAGAAAATAGTGGAAAAGAGAAAATAGTAGAGCTTCGCTGCTGCTTTCAGAAAAATATGAAAAGAGAAGAGGGGTTAGGCCTGAATTTATAATGCTAGAATCAACCATTGTGGCCTTGGTTTATTATGGCCACCGGTTGCCACTGGTCGACCGCCTATGGGTCAACGATCGACCGCTATGGGTCGGCCGACCTCAATAACGGGTCGTCCTGTCGGCCCAAACAATTTTTGTAAAAACACTAATTTTTCTATTCGAATTATTTCTATTTTGAATTCTTTTTCATGCATATCTTATTCGTTTTGGCTCCGATCGCAAAACTCGAAATATGAAAATTGCTTAGAACTCACCACGAATGCAATGGCGCAAATTTCGTGGTCAAATTTCACCATTTGCACAAATTCCATTTTTTGAGCCAAATTAATTAACACATAAACTAATTGAATAATTACAAATTATGGGGTGTTAAATTTATTGTTTAGTTAGTTTCGGTAAAATCCAATTTTACTTTATTAATTCGTTACCCAATTATGACTATTATTTACACCAATTCTCTTCATTGAAACTATATCATTTCTTACTTTAGAAATTGGGTAATGGTAAAAATTCCAAAATTGTTTGTATTCAATTTTATAGCCCAAACACAAAGTCCTTGGTTCAGTAATAATAGTTTTTTTAACCGAACTACTCCGGACAGAGATTTTGACTTTGAGTTAACTTCAGTTGACCGAATATTAACTCATATAACTAAGGAGACGAAGTCTATCTTAATAGTGTTTTACTTCGAATACTTCCACTAGACACAACTATAGTCAACTGATGGATGATGTGCATGATTTGACTATAATCAAAGCAGAGCTTTCATATTGAACATCGGCAATATTCTTAAGTCAAAGGAACTGTGAAAATTAATCAAATCAATCAACTTCATAATGTTCCAATTATGGAACTTCAATCCCATCCCATCGATTAACTTCTCGAGAGCTGACCGACTAGGTCCCTTAGTGAATGTTTAATAGCCCATAATTTTTGAGTTTTTGAATATTTAATTGTAACAATGTTGAATTTTAAGAAAAAATTAATCAAAGTTTGTGATAGTTAGGAAATATAATATGTTGTTATTTAATTGTTTGTATGCTAAAATGAGGATATATATTCTTTGAAAAGAATTTCATATGCTCAACTTACTTCATAAGCCCAAAATTCATTACGGCCTTATCTAGACTTGATAACTCTATAATTTTCCTTAGCTTCTTAAATACACCTCATATTGGTTGATAGCTTCTCTTGGAAGCTTTGTTTTGATAATGTTGCATTAAAACTCTGTTAGCTTCTCTTCGAAGCTTTATTTTGATAGTGTTGCTAGGAGCTTGTATGGTTTATATTGGAAGTTTTATTTTGATAGCTGCTCTTAGAAGCTTTGCTTGGATGCTCGATTTTGCTAGCTTCTCTTAAAAGTTTTGTTTTGATATCTTTATTTAGAAACTTTGATAGCTTCTCTTGGAAGCTTTATTTTGATAGCATTGCTTAGAATCTTTGATAGCTTCTCTTCAAATATTTGTTTGATATAATTTCTTAAAATCTTCTTTAGCTTCTCTTAGAAGCTTTTTATTTGCTATATGGAGTACGATTGATAAGGGGGCATAACCCATTTCTCAAGTTCAAACAGTCTCTAGAAAACATCCTAACTTATTCGGCCATATCTTTTAAATTACTCATCCAAATTCAACGATTCATTTTTGTTGGAAACATATCTCAATAAGGAAGGAATCATATTTAGACCACATTGTAAGATTCAGAGTGGATGGTTATCAAAAATCGCTTGAAAGTGAAGTTATTTTCTGGACCAGATTCTATTTGTAGAAAACATACCCTCAGTTTTTAAGCATAGCTTTCGAATTACTTATCCAAACTCAATGATCCATTTTTATCGGAAAGGTGATCCAAAAAGAAACAATTACATTTGTATCACATTTTCTAATTCGAAAATTATCTTTGTCAAAATTGGATTGCAAGGCAGATCATTTTCGGGTCGATATTTTAAAGGCAGAATATATATACCGCAAATTCCAAAAATTATATAAAATCCAAAAATGATCCAATCTACCTCGAACCTTCACCAAAACTACCCATGTTTAACCCTCTATCAATGTTCAAATAAGTGGTATGACACTTCCATGAAATAATTTGGAGGAAAAGGGGCAAGAAGGAGTACGGCCGTGAGCATGAGAAGGAAAGGTGTAGCTAGTCTTTGTTGCTTAGCTTTTAGTGCTGGTAGGAAGGCTCTAGGATTCTTACTTTAGCCTAGGAGGTTTGGACATAAGATTAAGGACTTTGATAAATGTTGGTGAGATCATTAAAATTTAATTGAATTATATAATGTCATATATGCAAGTTTAATGCAAATATAGTGATCATAACACATCAAAAGGTTAAGTTTGAAACCCTTGGCTTTTAAAAGTAAACAACTGACTCTAAAATAATTATTATCACTTGTCTGCCTTTTATAATAAGTGACATGGTCTGAATTTAGCAGATGAATTCTTGGTTAAAAGTCTATACGAAGTTAGAAAAGTGTTTATAAATGTTCGATAGAATAAAGTATTAATTATCATTTGCTGCTGTGTATATTTCTTGGATTGATTGTATGACATGTCTCAGCCATTCTTATGGGAATTTCTCTTCTACATGACTTGGGTAGGGTAGAAATAATTACGAACATTTAATAGCTAACATCTTGTGATTATAATTTCATAATTCGACTATGAAGTGTTTAGATATAACTTTTGATTATGGTAGATGATATTCACATACGAATCAAGAATGAACATCATATGATTAGGATCTCACAATTTATTGTAAGATGTTCGAATATGATATTAGATAAGGAATTAATTATAATAAAAGGAATTAATTATAATAAAAGGAATTTATTATAAATATAAAAAAATAAATATATATCTTCAAATGAAATGTTTTCCAAAGAGATATTTAGATGTCTTGAAAATAAATATTTATAAAAGTGCTTTCCCATATTTTGGATATAAAAGGTATTTTGGGAATAAATGTTGGTTCTAAATGTTTTAAATCAAAGAAGATTTGAAAAAATATTATTTCAAAAACTTAAATCTCAAAGAAAAAGTATGATTTGATGCAAAAGATGTATATATTGTTATTTCAAAAGGATTTGAATTGAAACCGAGGATTTAGTTCAAAGAGATTATTTTCCAAAAGGGTTATACTTTGAAAATAATAAAGTTAATTAGATTTAAGAAATCTACATGCAAGGGTTAATTCTAAGCAGGTAGATTTGGAAGCTACATTTGCATGCCATATGCTATGTAGTTAGAAAACTGCATTTATGGTTCTGCATCATAAGCTCTTTGAGTCCTATTCATGGTAAGAGAACTACATTAGCTTGATCCTGCATCAGATTGGCTACTTAATTACATAGAGATATGTAGGCAATCACAAGTGGCAGTGATGCAGCCCAATTAATAATATAACATTTTTTATATATTGTTTGCTATTTATTTTATGCTGATATATCTTTCCTTCTTTCCAATTTATTTTGTGTTGAATGTTTATTAAGTTCGTAGAAATGGATATTGTTGTCTCTCTCTTCAGAGTTACGCTGTGGTAAAATTGCAGTTTTGATTTTTGTATCTATTAAAGGGAACTTATATATATATATATATATATATATATATATATATAAATACTCTGATAAGTTGTATTAATTGAAAATATATCCTATACATTTAGTAATATTTAATATCTATCAAAAAATGTTGTGTATTAAGTTGGTAGTCATCATTCGTAGTTTTAGAATGGACGGATTTTCAGCAATCTTGACTTGTTTGGAAATCCGGGTCATTACAGTTCGGTATCAGAGCTTATGTTAGGCGCCTAAGTGAAATTTCACCTAAAATTAGTAAATCATCCTAGGAATTTTAAATAAAATTACCTTAATTTTATAAATAAAATAAGTTTGGATAAGACACCGTACCTCCGATCGGGATTACAACAAATATTATTTTTGACGTGTTTAACTTTTGGTTAGCGTTTCTACTAACAAATATGATGTGTTGATCCATTATCGAGCATAGAGGCCTAATTAAATTTTAAGTATTTATATCTATGTTCATATATTTATCTATATATTTTCTTTTAGTTTACAAAACTGATGGTATATATATTTATGTTTATGAACATGTAGGTTAGGTCATGAAGTGATAAAGAAAGGAATGTTCTTATATATAAAATGACAAGTGTAAATAAGCTAATTTATTATCTAAATTTAACCCATGCATACATTTGTCATATTAAAAAGTAACTTGAAAAGGAATGAATGAAGTGGCTTGTAAAGAAAGGAATGAAGTAGCTTAAGAGGGAAGGGGAATAGTGGCTTGTGAAGAAAGGAACTAAATGACTTAGGACGAAAGAAACGGCCTCGTCGCAAATAAGATCATCAAATGTGCTAAGTGGAAAATATTGCATTCATAGATAAGGGGCATTCTCTCCAATTGAAACAAAGTGAAATCATGCAAAGTAAGGAGGATCAAGAGGAGTGAATTAAACACTACGTTCACACAAAATTGGTGTAAGAAAAGTTTTTTGAATATATGTGTTTATGTCATTACATGATGTGGTATTTAAATTATTTAGCATTGATAATATTGGTTCAAAATCGTTAGAACACCTTTTCGTAATTTGGTCATAACTCTTGAAAATCTAATTGAAATTTGGATTTCTTTAAAGTTTTAGAAATTAACTTAAAGAGCTACAACTTTTATGTTTATGCATTTTCCAAATTTGTATGTCTTAAAGCAAAAAATAGAGGTGCAAAGTTGAGTTTATACCTAGGCTGAAATGATTCGAAGGATCATCCAAAATCATCTAGTAGTATACCGACCATAACTTTTGATTCCCTGAATGAATTTGTCGAAATCTATCCCATCGGAAAGCTCGTTTAATATTCGACAACTTTTATTTATATACTTTTTGAATTTTTCGTGCTTACTTCCCCTAATTTATATAATATTTTTGAGATCCGTCAAATGATTTGAAAAAGATAAATATTTCGGATAAATCTTTCATACTTAATACCTCCTAAATGATTTCCTTGGTTGAAATTTTGGATTTTTTTTCAAAGGAAAAGAGTTACTGATATTGGAAGCTGATTTACAAAGTATAAAAGTATTTTGAGATTACTTTGCTTTTACTTATGAAAGAATTTTTACGGATCATTTCGTCAATGATGGTTACCTTCGAATGGTGGATGTGCGGTATAAGACTATAGATCTTAGGTAGTACACTATTAGTTTATGTTGGTAATGAATTAAGTAGAGTACATCCTTACTTTTTGTTTGGACGCTCGCTGTAATAAGATCTAATCCAGACTATGTGTGCGGTTTAAATCCATGTGGAGTAAACTAAGTGTTAATGAGGTACAAGAATGTAGGTCTTAGGCAGTGCACTATTACTCCATGTCGGTAATGAATCAAGTAGAGTACATCCTTACTTGGTGTTTGGATGTCGGTCGCAATAGGATCTAATCAAAACTGAGTGTGCGGTTTAGATCCACGTAGCGTAGGTTGAGTGTTAATGCAGTATAAGAATGTAGATCTTGGGTGCACTATTACTCTATGTTGGTATGAACCAAGTATAGTATGTCCTTACTTGGTGTTTAGACGTCGGCCGCAATATGATCTAATCAAAACTGAGTATGCGATTTAGATAATTGTGGAGTAGACTAAGTGTCAATGCTGTATAAAACTGTAGATTCTAGGTAGTGCACTATTACTCTATTGTACATATTAGTTTTGCAACAAATAGAGTATGTCCTTACTTGGAGTTTGGATGCCGACTGCAATAGGACAAAATCCTAGGATCTAATCCAAACTGAGTGCGCGGTTTAAATTCCTGTGAAGCAAATTAAGTAAATCTATTCCAAACTGAGTGTGTAGTTTAAATTCATGTGAAGTAAACTTGATGTCGATGTGGATTGGTATGCATATGATCTTGTCTTTTGGCATAAGAAAAGAACTACGCCAGGCCTGATCAGGTAATAGGTAGGTAGCATTCACATTAGTACTATGGCATAGTCCACTTTCCATTTATATTTTCTTTTTTGTATATATATTTCTCTATACAACTAGATTATAGGATGGGTATATGTTGAACCAAAATTAGGAAAGAATAAGAAGGAAATAACCCTATGAGTATTTCTTATGAGTTATATTGTAAAATGATTAGAATATGTCGGTTTAATTTATAACTATTTGCCACTCCGATGTTCACTTATGATATTGACTATATCGATCCTATCACATCTCAACCGATTATAAGAAATGCATTATCTTGTTGATATATTATGTGGTTGTTGGATAGTTAGTAGATAGGTTCGATCCTCAGTGTACCGCTGAAATGTATCTAATCATATGATATTCGAGTATACCTTAATTTAAATTTCTAACTCCAGTTTAATGAAATTATTTTGAAAAATGGTAATACTTTCAAGCTAAACCACACATGGATACATAGTATTACTTTTGTTAAATATTTGGCTTTTATTATATTTTTCGCTCTATAGAATTTCGAGGATGAAATTCTTTTAAGGGGGAATAGTGTAACAACCCACAATTTTGAGTTTTCAAATTCGAATATTTAATTGTAACAACCCTGAATTTTGAGAAGCAGTTAATCAAAGTTGTGATAGTTAGCAAGTACAGTATGTTTTTATTTAATTAAAAATCTGTGCTAAATTGCGAATATATATTGTTTGAAAAGAATTTCATATGCTCAACTTACTTCACAAGCCCAAAGTTCATTAAGGCCTTATCTAGAGTTGCTAACTCTAGAATTTTCCTATGGCTTCATAAATATACTTCATATTGGTTGACAGCTTCACTTGAAAGCTTTGTTTTTATAGCGTTGCTGGAAAGCTTTGATGGATTATATTGGAAGTTTTGTTTTGATAGCTTCTCTTAGAATCTTTTTTTGGAAGCCCTATTTTGCTAGCTTCTCTTGTAAGCTTTGTTTTGATATCCTTTCATAGAAACTTTCATCTCTTCTCTTGGAAACATTGTTTTGTTATCATTTCTTGGAAGCTTTGGTAGATTCTTTTGAAGCATTATTTGAAAGAGTTGCTTAAAAGCTTCTATTTCTTCTCTTGGAAGCTTTTTTTTGCTATATGAGTTCATTTGGAAAGAGGGCATGGCGAATTTCTGAAGTTCAAACAATCTCTAGAAATCGCTCCAACTTATTTGGTCATATCTTTTAACTGCTCATCCAAATCAAATGATTTTTTTGTTGGAAACGTATCTCAATAAGGGAGAACTTTTATTTAAAACATTTTGCAAGATTCAGAGAGGATGATTATCAAAAATTACTTGGAAGTGAAGTTATTTTCTGGCCCAGATTCTATTTCTAGAAATACATACCCTCAGTTTTTAAGCCATAACTTTCGAATTACTTATCCAAATTCAATGAATTTTTTTTGGGAAAAGAGATTCATAAAGAAACAATTCACTCTCTAATTCGAAAGTTATCTTTGTCAAAATTGGGTTGCAAGGAAGATCATTTTCCGGTCAACATTTCAAAGACAGAATACATACCACAAC
This sequence comes from Allium cepa, assembly GCA_030765085.1. Classification (NCBI taxonomy): domain Eukaryota; kingdom Viridiplantae; phylum Streptophyta; class Magnoliopsida; order Asparagales; family Amaryllidaceae; genus Allium; species Allium cepa. Next base: position 205,292,225 of record CM060941.1, on the reverse strand, counting down.
TTCCACAAATCATATAAAATCCCAAAATGACCCAGTAGATCTCAAATCTTCACCAAAACCACCATTGTTTAACCTTCTATCCACATTCAAACAAATGTTCTAACACTTCCTTGGAATAATTTGGAGGAAAAAAGGCAAGAAGGGGTACGATCCTGAGCATAAGAGGGAAAAGTGGATCTAGTGTTGGTCGCTTTGCTTTTAGTATTGGTAGGAAGGCTTTAGGGTTCTTACTTTAGCCTAGGTGGGCATAAACATGGGATTAAAGACCTGGCTAGATGTTGGCGAGATATTTATAATTTCGTTGAGTTCTATAATGTCATATATGCAAGTTTAATGCAAGTATAATGATTGAAACACATCAAGTGGTTAAGTTTGTAATCCTTGGCTTCCAAAAGTAAATAGCTAATTGTAAAATTTACTATCACTTGTGTGCCTTTTATAACAAGTGACATGGTCTATATTTAATATATGAATACTTGGTTGAAAGTAATGTGAAGTTAGAAAAGTGTTTATAAGTGTTAGATAGAATGAAGTGTTAATTATCATTTGTTATTATGTTTATTTCATGAATTGATTGTAAGACATGTGCTCGGCCATTCATATGGGTCTCTTCTACATGACTTGGGTTGGGTAGAAACAATTGCGAGCATTTAATAGCTAAAGCCTTGTGATTTGAATTTCACAATTTGACTAGAAGGTGTTTAGATATAATATTTTATTATGGTAGATGATAACTACATATGAATCAAGAATGAACATCTAATTATTAGAATCTCACAGTTTGATATAACAAAAGAAATTTATTATAAATCTAAAAAAATAGATATATATCTTCAAATGAATTTTTTTCCAAAGAGATATTTAGATGTTTTGGAAATAAATATTTATTTAAAAGTGCTTTCCCATATTTTGGGTATAAAAGATATTTTGGGAACAAACATTGACTATAAATGTTTTGGATCAAAGAAGATTTGATAAGCTACTATTTCAAAAACTTAAATCTCAAAGAAAAAGTACGATTTGATACAAAAAATATATATTATTATTTCAAAAGGATTTAAAATGAAATCGAGAATTTGGTTCAAAGAGGTTATTTTCGAAAAGGATTATACTTTGAAAATAATAAAGTTACTTAGATTTAAGAAATCTACATGCAAGGACTAAGTCTAAGCGGGTAGATTTAGAAGATAATTTGCACGCCATATGATATGTAGTTAGGGAATTGCATTTATGTTTGTGCATCATAGGCTCTTTGAGTCCTATTCATGGTAAGTGAACTACATTGGCTTGTTCCTATATCTGATTGGCAACCCAATAAGATAGAGATACGTAGGTAGTCATAAGCAGATGTGATGCAGTCCCAACAATAATACAACGTTTTTCTACGTATTGTTTGCTATTTATTTTGCACTGACATATCTTTCCTACTTTCCAATGTATTTTGCATTGAAATGTTTATTGAATTCGCAAAAATGGATATTGTCGTCTCTCTCATCAAAGTAGCACAACACTAAAATTTATAACTCTGATTTTGGTATGTATTAATGCACGTCCTATATATATAAATAAATACTTTGATAAGTTGTATTAGTTGAAAGTGTATCCTACACATTTATTAATGCTGAATATCTATCAAATAACGTTGTGTATTAAGTTGATAGTTATCATTCGTAGTTTTAGAGCAGACGAGTTTCCAACGATTTTGACTTGTCTAAAAATCCGAGTCATTATATATCTGCTATGATGTCCTTGGTATGTACCCTTTGTTTCACGATATCTTTCTTCTCACCGAATTCTATAGTGAGGTGGAACTTCCAAATAATATGACGTGACTTCTTGTGTACTTTGGGCGCCTTTGTGATCTGTATCGTTGCATTGTTATTACAAAACTATGCCATTAAATTCTTAGTATCGGGAATCACTCTAAGCTCACTCAAAAACATACACATCTAGACTACCTTTTTACCTGCTTTACCGAGGGCAATGTACTCAACCTCCATCATTGAATCATATGCTATTTTTTGTTTTAAACTTTTCCAATTAGCGGCTCCGTTGTTAAACATAAAGATATAACCAGACATTGATTTACTACCATTTATATCACTTTGAAAGCTAGAGTCTGCATACCCCTTCATAAGTAGGTTTCCAATCTAAAATATTAGGAATAAGCCCCAAGAATTTCTTAAATACTTCAGTATACATTGTACGATCATCCAGTACTTTTTTCCAAGGATTAGACTAGTATCGGCTTATGCATTCTAATGCATATTCCACATCCGGTCTAGTACATAGCATGACATATATTATGGCTCCTATTACTAAAGCATAGGGGATCCTCTTCATACTCACTTTCTCTTCATTAATATTAGGAGCGTTCTTCTGAAAAAGGACGATTCCAGATTGCTCGAAACATTTCTACACTTGGGATTCTTCATTTTGAATCTTTTCAATATGTTACCTATATATAGGGATTGGGACAATCCCAATAGCCTCTTAGGTCTATCTCTATAGATCTTTATACCAAGTATATAGGCTTCTTTTACAAAATCCTTCATAGATAAGTTATTGGAAAGCCAAGATTTCACTGATTGTAAAAATGATATGTCATTTCTAGTCAACAATAGATCATCGACATATACTACTAAAAATACAACAACTTTGCTCTATTTCTTTCTGTATACACATGCTTCCTTTATGTTTTGATAAAACCTAACTGTTAGATTACCTTATAAAAACAGTTATTCCAACACCTTGAAGCTTGTTTAAGTCCATAAATGGACTTTAACATCTTGCAAGCCATTGCTTCACTCCCAATGACCACAAAACCCTCAGGCTGTAACATATAAACAGTATCTTCTAAATCACCATTTTGAAAATCCATCCTCACATACATTTTCCAAATTTTGTAGTCATAGAATGCTGTAATGGATAGCATAATCTGAATGGACTTAAGCATTGCTATGGGTGAAAAGGTCTCGTCATAGTCAACACCTTGAATCTAATGAAATACTTTCACAACTATCGCAGCTTTATAAGTTTCTACTTTTCCATCTTCATTTAGCTTAAAAATCCATCTACAGCTTATGGATTTTATTCCTTTAAGTACATCCAAAAAAGTCTATACTTTTTTTCGTACATGGAATCCATCTTGGACTTCAGTGCTCCGGGCCAGATTGTAGAGTCTTAAATCTATAGTGCTTGTTAGAAAGATAGAGGGGTGTTATCATCTAAGAAACGGTCCTCTTTCTTTCCATCCCTGAGGAAGTCATAGTATCAGTCTGGTGCAAGAGATTCCCTACTAGATCTTCTGATAGGTTGCGTGTTATTGTATACTAGTGAACTCCGTTCTCCTACTATTCAACCCCACTGTTAGTCTCTCGGATCTTATCCAAGTCTACAACCTTGTAGTTGATTTCCTTTGACAGAAATTCCTTTTCTAAAAAAATACGGTGTGTGGAAACAACCACCTTTTCTTCTTCCATATTGTAGAAAATATATCCCCTAGAGTTAAACTTACACAAAGTTGATCTCACCTCAAGCTTATTAAGCCCAATGTTCTTAACATAGTCTGGAGAACCCTACACATTCAAATAATTGAAGCAGGGTTTCTTCCTATGTCATATCTCGTATGGCGTCTTAGGCGCAGATTTGGAGGGTACTAACTTCGGCATTTGCGTTGCGGTTTCTAGTGCATATCCCCAATAGGACTAAGGCAACTCAGCCTTACTCATTATGGAACAAAACAAATTTAATAGGGTTCGATTCCTTGGCTTTGACAAATCATTGTATTGCAGAGTAAGATATAATCCCATTTTTCTTTTAAGCATTATTGGATGTCTTGTCCAACGTACTTACCTCCTTAATCAGATTGAATAATTTTACCATTTTGGTTCATTTGATTTCAACTTCATTTTTATACTTATTTAATTTCTCGTAGATATTTGGATTTGTTCTTCATAAGAAAAACATATCCTAGTCTTGAGAAATCATCCATGAAGTTAACAAAGAAAGAACTATTATTTTTGATTACTAGAGGCATTAGGACACTTACGTCACTATGTATTAGCCCTAAGAGTTCATCAACTCCTTCATTTCTCTGATTGAAGGGATGGTTGGTCATTTTTTCTTTGACACGACTCACAGGTGTCAAATGATTCGGAATCAAGCGACGATAGAAAATCTTTATTTTCAGTTTGTGTAGTCATTTATCACTAATATGGCTTGGCCTACAGTGCTAAAGATAATTACTATTTATATTGCTGCTAGAACTACTAATAGAACAAACATAATTTATATTGATTAGAGAAACACCAATTTCAAGTGTACCATCATCGATCTTATATCCATTCAAACTAATGATCATAACATTATTCACACAATGAAATATATTCCAGTCTAAGACAATCTAGAAATAGAAATAATTCTACAAATAAAGTCTTTTAAAAAATAGAAATTATTTATTATCAAAAAAAAAACCACTAGGCAAACATAGATGAAAATCTCCTACTATCATTGGATCTACGGTAGACCCAACAACTGGGAATCTCATTTCATCCTTTACCATGCGATGCTAGTTCCTAAGTCCTTGCAACGAGTTACAAATGTGAGTTCCATATCTTGTATCTAAAACCCAAGGCATTATATTGATTACAAAATTATTTTAAATCATAAATGTACCCGATAGTGTTGTAGAACAGTTCTGCTTCTTTTCTTTCACAATCTTAAGATACTTGCGACACTTTCTCTTCGAATATCCTTTCTTATGACAGTGATGACACTCACCCTTGTCATCAACTGTTTTCTTTCCTTTCTTACTTTTCTTCTTACCCACTTTCTTTTGCTTCTTCGAACTATTTGAAGATAACGCCCCATCTTTAACCGCAAGAACAATCGATTGTTCCTTAAATTGTGACTCAGCAAACCTCAACATATTGAGAAGCTCCACAAGATTACATTCAGACTATTATATAGTTTAGTACGTATGGTTCATACTGAAGGTTTAATGAACCAAGGATCATGTCAACTTGTAACTCATTACTTATAGTCATGTCTAATGATGCAAGCCTATTAATATAACCCTTCAACATTGGCACGTAACATCCACCTTCTGTCTCTATTGCATTTTGGTGTTGAAAAGTTTCTTAGTAGTCTTGTACCTTGTGAAATGAGAGTGCTCACCAAATAGTACCTTAAGACTATCAAAAAGCTCATGGACAGACAATAATTCGTGATGCCTTTGCAACTGTTTATTTACAGTAGACAGCACGAATACTTGGGCAATTTTAAGGTCAGCGACCCACTTGCTATAAACAACATATAGGTCTTCGTGATTGTTATCAGCAGGTTTTGTTAATGGAGCACAAACGACCAAACTTGATTACATGTCAGAGCTATCTTTATAGCTCTTAGCCAGATGACATAGTTGTTTTATATGGTTAATCGATCACTTTCATTAAAATGTCTTGGATTCGACTTTAACTGTAAGTTTTAATAGGTGCATTATTAAAATTTTAACATAATAGATATTCTTATAATATTAATAAGGTTAAACTATATGTTTCATTTTATTAATAGGCTCCTACTATTTATTTATGTTTTGCCAAATCCTAAGTTAAAACATAGAAGTTTTTGGACTTCATTAGTATGTGTTAGGACTCATACGTCTTAGGATTCTAATCTAGAGGAAAGCTCAATAAATCATACTTCCATATATGATAGATAAATTCTCATCTGTTGCATCCTAGACAACTCCTAACACATGATACTTTGTCCCAATCCCACCTTTACCTTAAGAAAAGCGAAACAAATAAAGTAGGATTATTTACTCGCACCTACCATTTTGCGATGGCATAAGCATAATGCACATACCTTGAGGGAAGCTCAACAAATATATGCAATTATGTTACGTCTTCTATTTAATATATTAATTGTACTACAAATAACAACCCTAGATCGATGAAAGATCAACAACTAAAGAGTATGCAAGTAAATCTATTAATATATAAATGAAGGAGGACAACATTATATTGAATATTCATAATCTTCAACATACCATATTGAGTGATATTGACTGATGGAATAATGTATTTCTAATGAAGTACCCTTGTGATTCAAGTGTTCGACACATCAAAATTCATGTTATATGAACATCTACGTAAGTATTTATCCCTTAAGTCTATTTAGGGTTTCTATAATGTTCCACCTTTAGTTTATACATTTATATTAATAAGTTTTACTATTATATTACTTTTAAGTCTTATATATAATCTTTTAATTAAACTTGTATATTTAGTTTTAACTAATTAACATTTTAATTAATTTTACATCAGTTTAATAAAACATTTAGGTTGAATATAAATACTATAACCTCTGTATTACATATTATATATATATATATATATACGTTTTTTAATTTAATTAATTAACCTTTAACCAATTTATTTAATTAAAAAATTCAATTATATTATATTAATTTAGAAAAATCATTTTATATATACACACATGTATACGTATGATATCTAAAACATTTTAAAATATTATAACATATATCAAAATATGTAATACATGTATATATGTTTTCATTAATTAAATCATTTAATTAATTAATTTAATTTTTAAACTAATTTATATTAATTTTCAAACATTTTTAATTTTTACAATATCATAATTTTATAATATATATATATATATATTATTTTAAATTGGATTTTTAAATTAAAATCTTACATTTTTAATTTTTAAAAATATTAAAAATTAGTCCAAGGCCTAATTCCAATTGGACCTTTTCTCTTAAGGACAGCCTTTGGGCTAGGCCGGTAGCTATGTAGGGTGGAGCATTTGATTACCCAAACTCAATCCTTCGTTGCTGCCTTTCTAACCATCCTACTATCTTGGTTGTAAACCTACTTAGTTAGCCTTAACATGAATAATTTAAACCGCATAGGCTATTAGGCTCTGATTTCATTGTTGAAACTGGACCAGCTCATAGTGGAAGAAATTGGATTTCAAAAAATTTACCATTTCAGATCTTTATTGTGCCTTTGAAGTCTAGTTTGTCTAGAACATTTCTAAATTTCTTTTCAAATAAAATCATTATTTTATTTATATTTATAATATAGTTTTTATTATGCAGTTAATATTATATTATATACAAATGTGTATCATACACACACACATATATGTGTATGCATGCGTAACATAGCAATTCGTGCAAGGGGTGGCATGCCCATCTATAAGTGTTCAAATTTACACTGCAACGGACATGTTAGGCTCTCTAGTATACAAGTATATCATCCAAATATATGCTTATATGCTTTAATTTATGCATGTAAGAAAATTATTGCATATATATATAAATCTATATTTTATTTTGAATAATTTATGTATATACACATGGAACTAATAATACGTATATAATTATGTATATGCATATTTAAATATGTTATAAATTTATTTATTTATTTTGTTGTAAAATCCAAAAATAAAATTGAATTTTTTAAATAAATGTATTATAACGGCCTATAATTTTAGTTAAATATTTGATAAATTTTAAATATTGAAAAGCTGATTTTATAGATTCAATAACTCGAATTTCGAATATAGTGATTTATTGGCTAAATTTAATTGTTGAATTAGTAATTAAAAATTGCGTAAATAATTGAATCTTGGATTTTAAGTTGGATGAAAATAATTTCAAAGCTTATTTAATTTCCATTTAATAAGGATGAAGATAATAAAACTCTTAAATTGGATATAAAATCTATTTACTCGATTTTGAAAATAACTCGTTGTATAAACAAATAAAAATAGCCTCCCAGGGAACGCTCTCGGTTTTATACGAAACTAGTGTCATTGGGTCTGTAATCATGAATTATAATTTGCCGTCAAGTTTTGTAACATTTGGACATATCGTTTGGTCGTGCGTGTTGAAATTAATATTGAAAATTTACTATAATAATTGGGTTCAAAAAACTATCTTTTCCATATGATCGAATTAGGGCTCGAGACTAGTCCCATTGCGTTTGGAATAGGGGTATAACATATAGAACGCCAGGCGGCACGTCTCGACTAGGGTCCGAAATTATATAGCAAGATATTTTGAATTTTAAATAATATTTAATTTGTCTTGACCACGCACCCATGTATCACCACCTCAAACCAAACCCCGTACAAGCCCACACCCTCTATGATACCTCCCATCATTCCTACCATTATAAAAACACTCTGCCAATGGAAGAAGAAGCATTTTATCACATTCAAAATTGATATTTCAAAAATTATTCAATTAAAAATTGTCAAACAAGCTTTAAAATCTTGATTTGTTAAGATTTTCATTCCTGTATAATTTTGTTAGGAGCGATGCAGTTTGGGGTGGAGGCCGAGGTGAGGAAGCAAGTAGGATTTGAATTTCACATTGATTGAAGCTTCGATCGTAGAATTGGGTAGCGTATTCGAGTTAGGGGATGGATCGACACCTAGTGCTGAGATTTGAGGAACTTCTGTGACAAATTTTATCCCATGAACAGTGCTTATCATTGTGACGGAGCAGGTCGTGATAACAATTCCTTGACCGGGCTTGATGATGATGGGTAGGACGGAAGCTCTCGCGAATTGAAGGTGAATGTAGGTGGTTTTGTGTCATTTCGCGGAGGAACGAGGAAGCATGGGTGAGGCTGTGCACGGCTTGGGCATATCTCCATATACAGGCAAGCGAGCTGCTTGGGGAAGAAGCGGGGTAGTTTGGGTCGGGTCTACCTTGGTGGGCCCTGGGCCGAGATGTTGTGGTGAGGATTTAAATTTGTTTTAATTTTATCATTAATTTAAGCATGGCTTAGTAAATACATATCTCGTTCATATTAAACCCGATCGTCACATAGATTTTTGCGTTACGATCGTATCGACAAAAGCTTCACAGTGGAGCTAGTTTGGATGAATTTGGGGACAATTGATTGTTGAGCTAAAATCAGACGTCATTTGGTTTTAGTTCCAAATCGGAATGCCTTGGCGACAACAGAATATTTCGGTGAGTTAAACTCACCTTTTTGGTTAACTAGTGTGATATATAATTGATTAAAATTTGTGGATGATTGTTTGGATGAATTATCATACTTATATTAGTTGAATTGAATATTCCCGCCTATTGGAGCGGATGAGACCCTATTACGTTCCCGTGTATGAGCGGAGGACCCTTGTATATGAATCTCCCTCGAGGCGGTTGATTTATATTTTATGATTTTATAACATTTATGATGTAGGAAGAAACAGGTTGGAGGGATCCAATAGGATTCCTCACTATTATTAAATCGTTCAATGATATTTCTTTTATATGGTTTATTTAATAATAAATATGATTATGAACGCTATAGTTATAACATCGTTATATGTTTGAAATAAAACCTAGTAGTGATAAGAAAATCCATGTCGATATTGGTTAAGTGGTTGGTGGCTATAGGCCTCAAATTATTGAATTCAAAATACTATAAATTGCCGTTTAAATCGGAATTTTATTTTTGAGACAAGAAACGATTTTAAAATCCGAAATTGAGTTTCAGAAATACTTTTAAGGATTATCTAATTATATATATTAATATTATTTTTAAGTTAATTAATTATACTAATAATATTTTAAAGTTATTTAATTATAATAATATTAATTTAAGGTTATTTAATTATAATAATACTCTTTAAAAATTTATTTAATATTTTTAATATTTTTTATAAGTTATTTGTTTATAGTTAATATTTTAAGAATTTATAAAAGGTTAATAAATTTAACGATTAATTATTTAAGAATAATAATAGTTTGGAATTAACAATAAGGATCTATTAATAAGGTTTTCAAAATAATAATAATAATAATGGTAAGGATTAATTATTACATTTAATTAACAATATTTTGGAATTATTAATTATTATTTTGAGATGTTTAAAATAAATAATTTCTTATTTATTTACAATGTTTATTGTTGATAACCATTATTATTATATAATGGTATTTTGAAGTAAAAGAATTTTAATTATTTATAAATGTTTTATGAGACCCATGAATGGAGTTGGAAGACTTAGATTTCATAAAGGAGTTATAAAATGGTATGAAGAGTTAAGGAAAGGTATTTACAAGGTGGAAATGTTTATAAATGGTTAGATATTTATAAACGATTTTTATAGACATGTTATAGATCTAAAAAAAGTTTTATAAATGGTTTTAGATTCATAAAGGGTTTATCAATGACCTTTGAAATGTACAAGAAGCTTAAAAGTGATTGAATTTAGAAAGAGTTTATAAATGGTTTTTCGAAGATTTATAAAATGGTTTAAAAATCTTTTTAGAGAATCGTAAGGAGCTTTATAAATGGGTTTGATTCAAATAAAAAGAAAATCTTCCTAAATTCTATGAATATACTTATACCATTGAGATAAGTATATGGATATTTCTAAGTATTGAAATATAGATATTTGCGAGTATATCTTTTAAAAAGGTGTATATATACAAGTAATTTACAAAGTGGGTTTTATTTATGAAGATTTATGAAATAAGGCTAGTGAGTGCTTATATGCTTAACCAATGTTGGTTTTTCCTATGAAATATAATCCTTGTTTGAATATTTGTTTATTTGATAGTATCAAATCTTAGTCTAAATATGTTATCCTTCTTAGCTTTGGTGGTACGGATATATTCCCTACTTAATACCAAAGGATTTTAACTCTGGAAATATCTAGGGAAAACACGGGGATTATATGGTACAGTTACCATCAGTGGTGCTATACATTATGTATAAACTCGTTTCATTCTTTTAGGACAAATGATAAGGAGATTCGTCCACTTAAATGGTTAGGGGGTAATCCCTGCTCTTATATACTGTCTAATTATTTCCAATAGAACCGGTATTGAGCATTTCGAAAATCAGCATTCGGTTTTGTGGAGCTCCCGAGAAGCGGAGGAGTGTACTCGTAAGAGATGACTTAAACCCATAACCACTCCAAAAACCATATACGGTTCTATGGAGGAGATTCATGATATTGGAATGTTGGGATCCATGTGTGATTCCAGGACCCGTAGGGGTTTGGGAATCCGAGTGTGATTCCAGGACCCGTAACTACTTGATTATTATTATTTTCACCTTTGGACATTATAAATGTATTTCCTATAGAAACGGTTTTGGTGATTGTATGCTAAAAACCCATCCATGTTTATGTATGGCATGGTCTTATGAGATACCTTTGATTTTAAAGGTTTTATATAACTTTAAATCCAGTTGGGTGTGTTTTCTCACACTGGTTTTCCAGATTGACTCGAATGTTATTTTATTATAATGCTCGGGTCAAACCGAGCATATTACAGACTAGTTTGGATGCTTGGGCTTCAAGAGATGAGTTGGAGGCCCAGAGACGTATTCACATAGATGGTTATTTTCTGTTGTATTCATTAATGTATTTATCAAACAATTGTAAGGACATACTGTTATAATTGTCTTGGTTGAAATAGATTAGTATACTCCGATTGATTTGGGTATATACGTATATTACAGTTTTGTTTTTGTGTAAAGATCTATGGTATATTATAGATTATTCTTCCGCTCTGAGATTCTATATTGCTTAGTTTTCTTCTTAGCTTCTTCCTTCTTTCTTTTCCCTAACAACCGGGTCTTCCGGCATTCGATTTCTCGGCATGTGATACAATGGACATATTATTGTCGATTTTCGAGGGTTGAAAAGCACGGTTGGTTACAGGTATAATACATACATACATACATACATATCTTATATATAATTTAATATATATATGTACACATGAATGAAATACATATAAAAAATAAAAAAATAAATGTATACATATCTGATAATTCTCATGGCAATATTGTTTTAATTTTAATTTTAATTTTACATATCTATTAAAATTAAATTCTCATACAGAAGTTAATGAAGATTAAATATAAAGTTATTTTTGAAATATAGTTTTGAACTTTAATATTCCATTAAAAATAGGAATAGTATTATAATATTTAAATATTTTATATACATTTTGTAACTTAAAAATTAATTTTAAATTCAATTATTAATTTTTACACGAATTTATATATTCAAATGATTTTTTTTTTAATTTCTACATACCAAAAGTGTATTAGGTATAAATTTAATTTTATAAAATTTAAAACATATTTTATACAATATATTTGTTGATATTATTAGTTTATAAAATAAACCGATTTAAATAATACTGGAATATTATATATGTATGTATGTATGTATATTAAAATTATTTTTATTTATGCCGTAAATCTTTTGGGTTTAAAATTATTTATATAAAATTTTAAAACCATATTTTGAATAGTATAAGATTTAATATTTAAATTATGAAACTTATATAGTTCAAATAAATATTAATTTAAATCAAAAATCAATTTTTTTTATTGTATATCGTGAGTATTAAAGGTATGTATATGATAGAAAAAAATTAAATTAAATAATCATAAAACCATTCTAAATGTGGCAATATACAGATATACTAGATTTGTCACCTAACTAACAAGCCAGTATATAACATATAAATTATCTTAACGTTAATATATTATTATAGGTAAGAAAATTAACTTTTCTTCAAAGCTAATTAGTACACGTTAAAATAAAAAGATAGACTCCTTGAACTAGATTTCAATTCAACAAGGTGCTAGCTCTTGAACTAATGACCATCGATTATCGAATAGCATTTGTTTTTATTTGATTTGAGCTTGGAAATGGAGGAGATGATGGAGTTATATATTGGCCAAAAATAGAGGTGGTGGAGGCTTCAAAAATTAGTAAATGAGTGCGGGTTATGATGCTTTAATAATGGAGAGATTATGGAGATAACTTAGGATAAAGATCCGATTTTCTCTCTTACTCATCTATTCCTCTTATCCATCTAAACACAAGCCTATCTTGCCATATTATGGTCGCATTCTATGTGGTCTATTATGTTTGAAATACATATGCCCCGATATGGTCTTTATACCCATTTTAAGCCCGAATAAATATATTACATTTAAATCCAATTTAAAAATGTGTCAATATCATATATCGATTATAACTATTATAAACATATTTATTAATATTATTTAACACATCAAATAAAATTTTATAATTAATATTTCATAAATATTAATTGATTTGTAAAAATTAAAAATTAATTAAATTACTTGATCAAAGGAGTATTCAACGTTTCGGTTGCGTGACTCTTTAGTTGTAAATTTGGTTAGTGATTTAATGTCGAACTATTTGAATATCAATATTCACACATCATTTAGTAGGTGGTATGACAATTTGGCTAAATTTATCTCTTAGTTTGATTAATATTCAATTTTACTTTATTCAATGTTACCCAGTTGCAACTGTTATTTACATCGATTCTCTTCGTTAAAACTATATAGCTTAGGACTAATGGAATTTGGTAATGGTCTAAATTTCAATATCATCCATAGTGAGTCTAATCATAAAGTCCTTGGTTCAATAATAATAGTTATTACTTAATCAGTTACTCTAGCTAGAGATTTTGACTTTTATTGACTTCCGTTGATTGTGATATTAACCCCATATAACTAAAAAGACAAATCCTATCTTGAATAGTGTTTCATTTCCAATACTTCCACCTAAACCAATTATATTAACTCAATATATGATGTGGCATGATTTGACTATAATCAAAGTGGAGCTTTCATATTGAAGATCGACTGTATTCTCAAATCGAGAGAACTGTGTAAATTAATCACATCAATATTTTCTCTTTGACCTTAGTTATATTAACTAATAGAAAACCATCAAGTGAATTATTTCATAAATATCTACTAACTATCGGTGTGTAACCCCTTGATGCCCACAACATTCACGAGTAATACACTGCCCAACAGTAGGAGAGAATTATGCATTACAGTCTCAACATATGCATCGATATCCATTTTCGATGCATTTTGACTAGGAACTTTTAAAATTATATTTTTATAATATAATGATACACCACTCATGATTACAACTGTTTTTTAATTACTATCATAAACACACCATTTATGAACTTTCTATAAAATTTATTTTAATTAAAAATTTAATTTATTTGTGACACATCATAACAAAAATATAACAGAAATAATATCACCTTTATTATGAACAACGATTACAGAGTTAATAATTTATAATAAATTACATTAGTTTTCATAGGACATACTCCTAACTCTATCACAAAGCACTCTTTCTATGGGAACACATAAGAGTTGGTGAACTCTTGGGATTGATAAATATTGATGTGTGCAATCGTAAGTCTACTGATACCAAAAACAGTTCCTTATACTTAGCTAAATTCATCGATGAATTATCATTAACATGAACATGTATATTAGATAAACAAATAGTATGCATATTGTAAGCTTATAGAATATAAAACAGAAGTAAATGACACAACTTGCAAAAGAAAATAAAATGATTAAATTTGATCGAATAGGTAAGCACATTGGAAGGAGTTCCAAAGGTATCTTAAAATGACTAAAGATTTAATGTCAAAAGTCCTCCTCCTTATGATACATAATGATGTATCGACAACGATTAATCAGACTTTGTTAAACAAAGTACAATTGATAACGAGTGAAGTTTAGTTAACTTCTTTTTGTAAGGTTGTGTAGTTAAGTGTAGTACATAAGTTTAGAATTAATTTTATCTGATGTAGGGTTTACAAATCATACAATAAAAGGTTTTATAAGAAACCCCAACATATCCTAGGTCTTGGAGAAACAAGTTATATGAGTTGAAAGACTACATATAATAGTTATTTATGATTGATCTTGTGTGGTCCACCATAAAGAAGTTTGGGACCGATCAATGATGATTGACCAATTTATGTTTGAACATAACTAAATCAATTATATATATAAGGAAATTCATAAATTTTTATAAATACCTATTCCATTGCACTGAGAAATAATTGTTGCTTTAAGAAACACCAACTTCGCGATGAATGAATTTCTTTTAGAAATTATTGGTAGTAAAATGGATTTGAATACGAACCAAAGGTAAAACCGATTACAAGAAATAAAATGAATTAACCTAACCTAAAAACACAATGCATTAGAAGTATGGTAAGTATTCTCGCACATTAAAAAGAAACTATGAGTTTTTTTTATCATTGTCAAGAATAGATAATCCCGAGTTGTCAATAAAAGCATTAAGAGTATTGACTGCGCCATATAGCATGATGCACAAATCTTGAACAAATTCCTAGTACAATATCAAAATGTGATTTTGATACCTATAAATAAAAGGATATGATCTATCGACCACATATGCATCTTCGAGAAGAAGCTAAAGCAATTGCAATATAGTAAGCAATGCTGACTAGAATAACATCATAAATTTTAATTGTTTAAATTAGCGTAAAAGATTCATCATTCAACGTACTTGAGTAACCTTGGATTTTACTCATAAAATTTTCACTTAGCATGACTTTGAATGTTGTAACATACATGTTGAAATAAATAATTCTAAATAATGATTTAGAATAGACTATTTGCATATAACAATCAAAGTGTCTCGAAGTCAGTGGAGTGATATTGAGTTTATGGGTTTTCGGATCTAAGAACGAATATGAAAGTATCATTTGACAAGCATTAGAGTTGAACAAATACTTTGGTAGAAATATCAAAAAGCTTGTTTTTTAGGAAAAATGCGTAGAAAGCATGTGTCTATAAGAAAGAACATTAAAAGGGTGCATAGATATTTTGAAACTATAATTAAACTACATACCGTTGATTTTTAACGATGTACTTATGTTAAAATAAGTTTTGGTTTATTTTTTTTAAATTCTCAATATAGGGTTTTAAAAACAACTACTATAATCGGTGCAAAAGAATCTAGGGAATGTCCTAGGTGATATGCACAGATACCATATTGAAATGTTTAATATGGAGCATGTATGATGGATTCCTTATGCATTGGAAATAGGAATTAACATAAATGTTGTATTGTCTACAACATCATATTTATCTAATGTATTTGATACAGGAAGAAAATATCAAATCCAAATTAAGACCACTAAATGATAGTTAAGAGTATTCTCCAGTTTTGTGAATACTAGAGATTGTTTATAGAAAATAGTGAGCTTCTTATGAAGAAGTATTCAAACTCGAATTTCATAAGTGATAGTGAGTATAATATGACAATATTAAATTTATATTCAAATCTTAGTTAAGGTGCACTAAGTTGGAAATGTTCTAAATGAAAAATTGTGGCTGATCAAATGAAAAGGCTAAATACATCGCCTGGAATGGTGCCACAATAAAAGCAATGTATAAATATAAATGCACAAACTTAAAACTGAGCTGACATTGATTCTAAATATTAAGAATACTACATCATTGTTATATGGTAACAATGTAATTATAAGAGCTCACTAGAAGTCGAGAAATGTACTTCGAATAGTTTCACATGATAAAAATAGTATAACAGAATCAAAGAGAGTTGATTAATAGAGTAGACAATGAAAACATAACAGATCCATTCATGAAGGGACTGGCTCGATCAGTTCTCATCAAACTGATTGAAGAGGTGAGATAAGGAATCTATAATTGGACCTAAGTGTAAGTGGGAGACTAATAGTGTTATAGATATGCCTTAGGGGTAATTCTATAATTTACTATAAATTTACTATAATTGTTTAATTCTGTAATAAAATTTCATTAGAAATAAAAAGTGTTTTTATTTCTATTATATAGTTGATATATTCTGTTATATTAATTATTTAATTTAAGTATATTTAATTGATAATCCATAAATGATATGTTTTTGTGACAGTAATTATAATGTGCTGTAATCATGATAAATTTATAAAAAATGAAAATAAACATATCGTTTTAAATATTCCAGTAAAGATGTATCAAGACTGGATATCAATACATTCATTGAGACTAGAGTATGTAAAGCTCTCTAAATGTTAGGAGTGTATTACTTATAGCTGCTGGGAGCACCAAGGGATTTTATATCAATAGTTATTAATAATTATGGAATGAATTCAATAGTTTTTTGTTGGTTAATAAAACTAAGGTCAAATAGAGAATACTGAAGTGAAAATTTTTCATAGTTCTCTCGACTTGAGAATACTATTGAACTTGAACGTGGACACTCCACTTTGATTATAGCTAAATCATGGCACGACATCCATCAAACGACTATTATTGGGTCTTGTTGAAGCATTTGAAGTGAAACACTATTCAATAGAGAATTCATCTCCTCGGTTATATGAGGTTAGTACCATGATTATCTATAGTTAACTTAAGTCAAAGTCTATGACCATAGCGATTAGATTAATAATTATTATTATTGAATCAAGGACTTTATGTTTGGAAAATACAAGTTGAGTGTGGAAGATAATGGAATTTTGACCAATACCAAATTCCATAAGTCTAATGTGATATAGTGTTGATGAAGAGAATTAGTTTAAATAATTATCACTACCAGGATCGCTTCCAATAGTAAAATTCGATTTTACCGAAACTATGTAAGCGATAAATTCGACCAAACTATCATACCACTAGCTTAATTGACATGTGAATGTTAATATTTGATTTGTTCGATATTAATCACCAATTGAATTTACACATATAGGTCATATAGCCGCAATGTTGAATACCCCAAATGCCACCTGATTTAATTAAATTATAGCTGTTATAAATTAATTAATATTTATGTTAATTATAAAATTATATTTGATTTATTTGAATCAGCAACGAAAATAGTATGAATATATAAGTTGTATCGATATAAGATATCGACGTGCATTTAAATTTGATTAAATGTGAGTTTACTAGTATGGTTTGAAAGTGCATATAGACCATAAACATATAGGAACGGTTTCCATGTACGGGGATTTAGGGTGTGTTTTTGAAATAAATTGTTTTGATTGGTGGAGAAAGAAGGGGTAAAAACCCATATCCAGATCTCCTTTTTTTCCCTCTTTCTCTCTTCTTATTTAGACCCACCACCATCTTCATTTTTTATGTTACTTTCTCTAGCTCCTCTCCTCCCCTTAGGCTGCAAGTACAAACCTCCAATTCACCTCTCTTTTCAAACCAAATATAAGTTTAAATAACATAAAATAATATGTGTGTATATCTCTCTAAATACTAGCAATTTCTAGAAGAGGTAATAAGATTCTAAAAGTTCATATGATCACACATTCAAGATGTTGCAACTAGATCATGGCTGAGGTAAATTTTATTTTATATCAGTATGTGATCATCTACGCAATTGTGTGTATGTGTATAGTTTAGAATTATATCATGAATTCATATATATGTTTGTATATGAATCATTTTTAAAATAAATAAATAAAGTTTTCTTGTATATAATCATTTCATTTTTGGATATAACATAAAAAACATTTTTTTGGAACTTAAAAATATTTTAAAACCTTTTTTATTATAAATGGAAATTTATAACCATTGTTATATATAAATATCTCTATATGTGTGTACATATATAAAGACTATTGCAATAAATCATATTACATTTTATTTTCATATGAATAGAATAAAAAAAGTTATATATATATATATATAACTGGAAAGCATAAATGATGTATTAATTAATTTAAAAGTATTAAACTATAACTTGTAGGATATACACACCTCCACATACACATATACACATATATTTCATAAAATAAAATTGCGTTAAATAGAAACAAATTTCAATTTTGATATCCGTATGAAAAAATTAAATTAAAAAAGGACAAAATATATTAATCCATACATATTAATTACAAAATAATAGTAAAATTGATTATATTAAAAAAATTATAGCCGAAAATGAACTTGTGTGTGCATCAATTAACGTGTAACGACCCGCCTTTTTGAACAGTTTAAATCGACAATAAACCACACATGTTGACTCCAAACAATTCGAATAGGAGGATTGTTATGGGGTAAATAAGAAAAAGAAGAGAAAAGAAAGAAAACAAACATAGAATATCACATGATAAAATATAATAATCAAATAAACAATTTATGAAGCTGTTTTACAAATACATATGCATACACTTTACAATACATTCAGAGTCATACATACAACATGAATAAATAAATAATGCAGTAGACTAAATATAATAAATAGCAATAATATACTGAATCTCCATCTTCGTCCTCTAGAAAATTGTCTTTAATAAACTGAAAAGCTCAGACTGACCAGAGCGTAATGAAAAGACAAAATATTCGAGTCAGAATTAAAAGATCTTGTGATGATCCACATTTTGAAAGGTTTAAATCAACAATAATCCACACATGTTCGACTTAAACAATCCGAAACGTAGATAATCAAGGGTTTAAGTAAGAAAAATACGAAGAGAAGAAGAAAGCAAAACACAAAATCTCACAGCGGGAACGATAAAATATAATAATCAAATATACAATTCAAAAGCTGTTTACTGTACATCTGATTATAATCTATACCATTTATCAGAGTTATATCTAAAAATCAGGAATAAATAATTAATACAGCAGAATAGCATGATGCAAGGGTAATAATAATAGCAATATACCAGAACTCATCTTCGTCCTTCGAAGAATAGTCTTCAATACACTGGAAAAAAACTCAGGACTGACCCGAGGGTAATGAAAAGGCAAAACACTCGAGTTAGGACTAAAATACTCTTATGTAAGTAAAATCAATATCACAAATATGAGTGCAATAAGTTAAGAGATGTTACGGGATTTTCCATCTCCTAAGGATCCGTTAAAATATTTATATATAGTTGTATACGCTATAATAGATAATGTCTATTAGTAAAATGAATATCAAGATAGCATTAAGGCTTTACATTGATCCACCTTAACATGTTTTTACAGTTTTAAACTAAAGTCATAATGGGCTTGTATAAGGATAAATATGACATGGCACGTGAGGCAATGCTCACGGTAGGATTCTACCAATTTACCCTTTCTGGCCGGTCGTAACCCATCCGTGGCCGACCGCGACAATCAATCCAAATGACAAATAAGGTGCACCCATCGAATCCGAAACCACAATAGTAATACGAGGGATCAACGTCGCTAGAGGTAGCTAATCTCATTGGCCAGACATAGGCTCCTGTTTTAGTCATTTTAATTTTCACACGAATGTCAAGGCTATCCATCATCGTTCTCTTACTTCATTCCAGTAAACATCGTCAATTCAACCACTACATTCTGGATATCGTCCACCGTGTACACAGTTGTCAAAGTGATTCCAATATTGAAAGAGAGTATTTCAATAAGAGGCACCAGACACTTTAACAACCAATCGTCATTTTACACACCGGTTGGTACCTTTACATTTCTAAAACAATTCGTACTTGATATCAAAATATCATATTCGTTTCAAAATCAAATCCATTTCGAAATCATCATATTTACTCAAAAATCATATCCATTTCGAAATCATAATATTTACTCAAAAATCATATCCATTTCGAAATCATTATATTTACTCAAAAATACCAGCTCAACTCGATATATCGATTTTTACTTTAAAACTTGATTCGAATTACAGTTTTGGTTATAATTCACGTTAACCCAATTGGCATTTAAATCCTAGATTTGAATATAAGCAATTCCACCCATTTAACCAGTTTGAATTTTAGAAAATAGTTTAAATAGTTAAATAGTTAAAAATAGTTTAATAGAAATATTTAAATAGTTTAATCAAAATAATTTGAATATAAAAAATAGTTTATATAGTAAAATAGTTTGGAAAAAATCAAATAATTTGAATATTTAAAGAATATAGATTTAAAATCATTTATACTAAAATATTTATTAAATAAAATAATTCCAAAGTCAAACCGGTCAACTTCCCAATTTCCTACCCAAATCAATTCCATTTCGATTTAATCGATTCATTCCGATTCCTACTCGAATAAAATTTGATTCCACATAATTTCGATTTCAATTCATGAATTCCTTTCACTTTCTATTTCCATTTTCAAATTAATTTAAATTCCAATTTCAAATTAATTTCCAATTCCAAATTAATTTAATTTACTATTTCAAATTAATTTCCAGTTCCAAATTTGATTTAATTTCCAATTTCAAATTAATTCCCAATTCCAAATTAGTTTACATTCCAATTTCAAGTTAATTTCCAATTCCAGATCTGATTTCAAAATATCGATTTAAACACTTATATCAAATTTTCATTCAATACCAAATTTTAAATCCAAATTTTCTATTCCATACTCAAATTTGAAATATCATTTCATATCAATTTTTCTTAGAAATATTAAAATTTCGAATAAAAGACCAATCTTTTAAAACAAATCAACTTTCGAAAATTTATGCCGTATTTCAATTTTTAACTTAAAAATCTTAACTTTGATTAATTAAACAATTTCGTTTACCTAGTTTAAATTCCAACATTTCGAGCTTCAATTCAAAATAATTCAATTTCCATAAATTGGATTTTATTCTTATAAATCAATTCATTAAATAATTTCAAAACAAATTTTAAAAATCATTTAACTTAACCAATCCGGTGTCCATATATAATTCTCTATGCTATGGTCAAGTGAATCAGTTATTTCAATTTAATTCAGGGATGGATATATATCATTTCAATCCAAAATAAATATCATAGGTATATATCATTTCAATCTATTTCTTAATTTATTAAAAATAATTCAATTTACAGTTTTATACATTGTAAATAACATACAGGGTGATAGCATGATATATAAATAAACATCCAAACATCCAAAATATCAATCAATAGCATCCATCTCAACCAATCATCCAAACAATCAATATTCACAATAGTCAACCAATTTTTGATAAATCAGAAATTTTACTAACGGTTTAAAATCCAAAATCAATTTTTACTGTCAAAATTAAATTCTATCAATTTATTCAGATGTCGGTTAAATGTCAAATCTAATTTATCCAACAACCATCAATCAATTCAAATTATTTCACGATATAATATTTTTTCTAACATAAATATAATAGTCAACATGTGCGTAAAAACGCTCACCTTTGATCTGAAATGACCATAATTCAGCTTCAAACAAATTCCAGCTCGATCCTAAATTTGTAGATGGCATGGACGCAAATTCGCTGCAACTCGATCCATCATAACGGACCTCGTACAACAAGATAAGCAAAAATTTATATAATGTTAATTATAAATTTTTTAACAATAAAATAACTAATAAAATTATTAGCCTCACTTTCACTCACGTTCACTTTCGCAGATCCCGATCGCCACCAGCAGCTTCATTATCTTTTTCGAAATCGACGATCAACCCAAGAATTCCGCTGCGATTTCTCCTTCGCCTCGCCTAGAACGCCACTTCTCCCAACATCATTATCGCCCAAAAATAAATTGCAAACCCGAGATTGCGATATCGATCTTGCCGTTAACCCTAATCACCTTGATCACCGATCCCATTCCTCTCCTCTCTCAGCTCTTATTCCAGGCACCGCGTACCCACCTTCATCCAGCCAAGCTCATGCATCCACATTTGCGACCAATCAATTTTTTTCATCGCCGCATCTCATCATCACCGTTCAGCGAAGCACGCCAGCTCCGCCGCTCCTCCAGCACCTTCCCCTTATGCACGCCAATTGATACAGGCAAAATCCTAGGTCGAAGAACCTCATGCTCTAGCCACATCGCGCGCTCCGCCAGAACCGCGCCACTTCCTGTCGCCACCGCGACTTCGATCAGAGAAAACTGCGACTACGATCTTTTTGTTTTTTTAGATCGAGGTTCATCTTTTTTTTCCGTTCGAATGATTTTTTTTCTTTCATCATTTCTTTTTTTAAGGGAGTAGCAGTGCGATTAGAAGAAAGGGGAGGAAGTGGTATGTACGGCTGAAAAAGGGTGGGTTTGAACGAGTTTTTCTCTTTATATATATATATATATATATATATATATATTATAACAATAAGAAAATATCCAATTCGATGGGTCAGCGAAAACATGAACTCCAAATGACGAGTGTCGCCCGACGTTTATAAGGTTTTGCCACTATTACAAACGCAACGGGACAAGTCCCGATGCCTAATTCGATCGTATGAGAAAATAGCTTTCCAAATCAAATTATTTTAATTAAATTTGGAATTGAATTTCTACGCATTTCAACCTTGCACGGTCAAACGACAAGTCCGATCGCTACGAAAATTAAGCCCATACAATAACTCGCTATTAAGGATCCGATGAAACTGATTTCGTCGAAACCCGAGACAGTGGCCAAAATGGCTATTTTAACTCGTTGATTAAAATATAAAATTTCTAGTTTTTTAATTATTCACATAAAAATCCAATTTTTAAATGTTAACCATCTTCATTCGTATTTAAATATATTTGAATCAATTTCTAATACCATTTTTAATTATATTAAATACATAATTCAATTACATAATTCAATTATTCAAATAATCTCCTATATTAAATTTAAACAAATTAAGTTATCCAACCAATTAACATCAACAAATCATCATATTTTTACCCATATTCATCCAATAATTTCATTAAATTTGTTACTTTAAAATAGCCAAAAGCACGGGTCGTTATATAATCCCCCACTCAAAACTTGTCCTCCTTGAAAAGGTATTAAGTACAGAATTTAACACTTGATATATTTTCTCAAAATAATTAACTTATAAAACATAACCATCTTATTCGCGAAACTGTTACTACGCTTCCACAACGCCAATCCGATATCGGTTTACGAAAAATATAACTTATATATAAAAACAAGTCATAAAATTTTTTACAACTTCAAAAATTTTCTAACTCCCGGATTTATGAAAAATTTCGGCAAAGTCTCCTTTTCGCGGCTCGATCAGAATTTTTTTTACAATTCAATATATAACACAAATATAACCAATATATATCAAATATACATCTTATCTCAATGATGAGGCATCCCGAAGGGAAAAAATATAAAATCGCGGTACTTAATCTGAGATACGTACCTTGTTATTTATAATACGAGCAAGTTCCCTCGTATTAAGCAAGCAAAAGCATATAAATCCACATATACTCCCCAAATGGTCTTCGTATGTACCTATCTCAACTTAACTTAAGATATTAGTTGCATATAACGGTATAGAAGCATATATAAGTCTAATACAACCATATAACATGGATTTTTGAATCTAAACAAATACAAGCGTAAATACATAACATACAACAATCATATGCTATCAAAATAGTAAAAACAA
The DNA here is from genome assembly GCA_030765085.1 of Allium cepa. Lineage (NCBI taxonomy): Eukaryota > Viridiplantae > Streptophyta > Magnoliopsida > Asparagales > Amaryllidaceae > Allium > Allium cepa. The sequence continues at coordinate 205,268,013 of CM060941.1, read as the reverse complement.
TGGTTTGCAACATAAGAAACCATCCAACCATCAATATCCGTCCAATTAATCCAATTAAACCATGTGAATTTTCATTATTCAATGTCAATTTTTTTTATTTATACCCTTCATTCTTATTAACATTCATTTCATTAACATGTTAACTGATTCATTTCAATTTATTTGCATTCAGTCAACTTTTATTCAATTAGATTCACATTCAATTGATTTTTCATTCTGTTCATTTACTTCTAATTGATTTGCATGCACTTATGAACATTAATTAATTCACATTCTATTAATTTACACTCGTTGATAGTTACATTCATTTTTCTTTCTTCACTTTCATTATTTCATTTCAATAATTTAAATAACTAATTAAACTTAAGTAATTTAATCCATACCACATTCCATATATTTAAAATTGATTCACATTCACTTATTAATACTCATTCGTTAATCATACAATGGATTTATAATCAATTCATTTGCTTTTAATTGATTAACATTCAACTAATCTGGTTTCAACCCATTTTCTTCCCATCAATATTTATTGCTTTCATATTTGATTTATTACAATTCAATATATATTTACATTCAATCAATTTGTTTCAATTACTTATTTTTGTTCCATCCACTTTTAATTGGTTTACATTCCATTGTTTTCTTCCAATTTATCAACATTCATTACAAATTCATTATATTCAATTTGTATTCAATTCAATTTGTGAAATTCCAGTTGTTTCACCTTTTTGTTTAACCTATTTCATATAAATTCATTAGTGCATCATTTATAAAATTTTACTCCACTTAGTATATCCCTTTTAAGTTAATAATATCATCGTTATAAATTATCTAAGGTTATTACAAATGTGTTATACAACAATACTCACTTTTATTATTATTACTTCATGCCTTACGTTATTATTAATTCATCAATTCACTTCATTTATTCAAATTTATATTATTAATTTACCAAAGTAAATCTTTTTTTATAACTCAATTAATATTAATAGTTTTTTTCCACAATTAATTCGTTTACCTTTTCTTAAGTCCACTTTAACTTATTTATCTAGTTTCATTTAATATCCAATTCAATTTATTTAATTGTAACATCCCCAAAATTTTATCAATTTAGAATTAGTAATTTATTTGAATTTCTAAAATTGTATTTGAGTTAATTTGAATTAATTTTAAAATTTCAAAACAAATGAAATATTGAGTTTGTTTATCTATATATATAGAATGGAATGGATTTCAAATTTGAATTTGAATTTTAATTTGAATTTGAACTTGTATTTGAATTTAAATTTAAAATGAAATATGTTAAAAAAATATTTGGATTCAAAATATTAACACATGTGTATAATTTTATTAATATATGAATTAGTACTAAAAACACTTTCTTTTAAAAGACTGTATAAATATAAAAGAGAACGTAATTATATAAATAAGAGAAAAGTAATTATAAAAGTTTATTTAAATTCTTATACATGTATTAACAAGCGTTAGGACCATAAGAGAGTGAATTTACAAGTGTTAGGGGATTAAGACAAGTGTCATCTCTTTTGATTTTAATTTTTAAGAAAATCCGTTAAAGAAATTTAAACTATTTCTCTTATTCCTCTCATCACTTTTAATTCTTTTTCCAAAACTTAAGAAAAGAAAGCCTGTACAAACTGTTAAATCAGAAAGAAAAAAAATCATCATCAAATAAACTTCATTACAAACTCCATTAAGAAAGATCAGCAATCAACAAAATCTGGAAATTTTAGCACTTCAAGGAATTAAGGCCTGGAAATTCATTTCTATCCAGAGATCAAGGAGATAGTTTCAAAACTTCAAACAGACAACACAGCAAAGCACTGTAATTCAACTTAGCAAACAAAGATTCCAAGATCAAGATCTACAATTCAGCAATCAAAATTCTTTCTTTCAGTCTTCAAGTCTGACAACAACAACATTCCTCTCTGTTTCTGTTTTCAGGCTAATAGGTGTGTAAACTCCTTTTTAAATTTGAACTGAATCTTGTTGTCGTGAAACATAGGAGTTTGAATTGAAAATGTGAGTTGCATGTACATATATACATGAAATTTGAGTGTGCATGTCTATGCACTTGAAAAGGGGTTCTGTCCCAGGTTGACAAGCATAAGCCTGATCAAAAAAATCGATTTCTTCCTCTTCGATCAATATTTAACCATTAAATCTAAACAAAAGTTGTTTTTTTAGGTATACTTCAAGTATTAAAAATGGGTTTAAGCAAATCAAATTGAAGAATCTTCTGTAAAATAAAATCACAGGTAAAACTAATTTTTTTGGAAAATTTGATTATCATAATCTTCGAATTCAGTTATACCAATTGAAATGATTTAGAAAAAATGATTTTTGAAAGTAAATTCATAATTTTTAAACCAGTATTTACTGAGATAGGCTGAAACGAAGGATTTTGGGGTTTTTGGCCATTGCCGATCATCGATGCAATGGAGATGGTCGGGGTTGCTCGTGAAGGTAGAGGAAGATCCAGGGATTAACAGAAAAATGCTCGATGGTTTTATAATTCGTCGTGGAGGGCTGATGAGATCAAACTAGGGTTTTAACCCTTTGTTTTTGTTGATTGTTTCTCGAAGCAATAACATTGTCTAGGTCGCATCGGAATGGACAGGGGTGATTGGTGGCGGTGCATGGTCGATAGGGGAAGCTCGTGACGGAAGCGCGTGGACTCTAGTGATCTATGGCATCGATACGAGGTGGATTTGTGGGTCGAGCTTCGACTCAGATTTGAGTCAGATGACTCTTTTGCAAGTTCGCTGACATTTTGGTCTTCTGAGTGTTGTGGATGTTTGGTGGGGTTGTCTCGACTCGATAGAGGCTAGAGCTTCGACCAGCGGTGGCGATTCCGACCGTGCATGTGCACAAGCCCTGATGTGTATCAAGAAGCGGGGTAGAGGAATGAGGGGCTAGTGACTCGAAGAAAGCTTCAGGAGAATCATGTGTTGGCTTGAGTTTTGTCTCGAGTAAACTTTTGGATGTACCGAGTAAACACTTAGAAAAATTCAAGTTTTGAAACAATTAAAATACTCGGGTTGATATCCGTATAACTCGAAGCACATGAGAGATGGTCTCGGGGGTGACTTGAAGCAGTCTCGGGTCTGCCACGTAAAACTGTTTTACTTTAAAAAAAATCAAACTTTTAAACATTTTTAAAATCCATGTTTTCAAAATGGTGATTTGATTAAAGTTTGAATCAATTAAAGATTTAAGTAATATATTTTCAAAGTAATTAAATTTTAATTTATTTAATTTTGATACATTATTGTATAAAGTTATTTATATTAAATAAATAATGTAATTAAAAGGGTAAATAAGATAAAAAGTTATTTAAACTATCTTAAGCTTTTAAAGCAACTAATGCATGAGGATGATGATTAAACAAGATTTATAAAATATCCAAAGTAATTAATAAAGATAAAAAGATTCATCTTTTAATTTATTAAGTAATTAATGATTTGTTAATATAATTATTTTAAAAGAAATTATTTAATATAAAAGATTAATTTAATAAATAATTATGGTTAATTAATTTGTGATTAATTATTAATTAATTAAGGAGTAATTAATTAATAAAAGTAATTAAGATTTAATTAATTAACAATTAAGGGTTAATTAATTAAGATAATTAATTAAGGAATGATTAATTAATGAAGGTGACTAAGACTTAATCAATTGTAATTGATGATAATTAATCATTGATTAAAGATTACTAATGAAAATAGTTATGTGGTTAATTAATTTAAACCACATGATTTATCCATCTTAATTGAAGATGTTTGATTGTTATTGAATGCTGTGTATTGGATTGATATCTCTGTTATGTGATTGTGATGTTATGTAATATGAATTGCTTTTTGCTGAGTTGTGATTTCTGTGATGAATATACTGCTGTGTGAATGTGAAAACCCACTGGCCCGTAAAATGGCACTTGAATTTTGATGCGACAGGGAGTTGGATTCTAGTTGGTTATCCGAAACCCACATCGAACCTGTGAATCTTTGTGAATGATATATCCACGTGTTTTAAATTGAGCATTCACTATTCGGTTTAGTCGGGAGAGGACTTTGTGTCATATAACCCATTTCGAATAGTAATACGACGAAAAGGATAGTAATTGAAGACGGTGGTGAAGACCGAGCGTCTTCGAGAACGATAGATAACCTGTCGAATGACTCTACACTGAGTTGCTTCGGTATAGATATCTTCATATGTGATGAGGAGTCCGATCAGGATTGTGGATGCCCGGATTGCAAGGGCTTCTTTGGAAGTCCCTTCGGTTCTGTTCGAACCCGGAATAGACTTATATGGTTGTATGTCTGACATTATAATTTGAGATATAAAGCAGATTTCTTTCAAATATATTTCTGTTGGTGGCGGAGAACTTATTCTCTTAGCTTAACACCCTTTTTTGAGACGTATGAGCTTTGAGGTTATGTAGTTGAGGGTTATCAGTAATATACTCCCAATTTGGTAGTGTGGCATGTTAAGTGCTGCTGTGTGATGCTGATCATTTGTTGATCAAAGCATGGCTTATGTAAAAAGCGTAGCTTTGTGGACGAGACTTCGTCAAACCTCACAACCCGGTTATGGTTGAAGCATGAATCGTTGTAGCAAGGTTACTTGAGGGTAGCGCCCCCTGAAGGTATGTCCATTTCCTTTTGGATTATAAGTGGTATCATGGTATAGAGCCTAGATATTTAACTTTGTGGTTACTGCAAACTTATTGCTTTGTGGTTGTTGGTTGAGAGGCGCCTCGGATAAAGGTTGGTAACGACCGGTAGGTGGCATACTCGTGTCAGTAGTTACCTAGTTACAGATGTAACCAGCCTTGTGACATCCCTCCAAAGGCATTCTATTTTGTGTGGGAAGTTCCTTTGCCTGACCATTTGTTGGAAACCCAATCATCCAATACGAGCCCTTTACGGTTTTAGTTGTATAACCTGCCATTTACTTATGGTGGTCACCACTATTTAGATGGTAGCTATAGTAGGCATATAGTAATGGTTGTATGCAGGCTAAGATTAATATTATACTTTCGAAAATGTTTTCTACACTATGCACTAATAATAATATCAAAAGAGTTCTCTCGTATCAAGCATGTTTGACTATCATAAGAAGAAATCTCCTCCAATTCTGCGATTGTGTGGTGGGAGGTCTTATGGTAGTTTTATTTTCCAAAAAGCATATCAGATTTCTTTTATAAACTGTCTTTGTTTTCAAACAACTATTTTTGTTTACTCATACCAGTCCCATGACTAACCTGAAGTTTATTGATTCCTTTCTAAACTCTGGGTGCCCATAAATTTCCACACGGGTAGCCTAGAAGCAGGTTATCCATGTTTTGGAGCTGGCTTGGATTTTGAAGTCTTTTTGGAAGCTATCAAATTTTGAAAAGCTTTTAGCTTTGGAAATCTTTTGAAGTGTTTGGAGTTTTGAAGATCTTATCGAAAGTAATGTATGTTGGAGACTTATTGGAGTTTTCTGTTGTCGCTTATTGTTGTATCATATTTGTATCATTCTGATATTGGTGATCAATGTTGTAATGGATATTGTATCAAGTTGTATTTGTGTTGTGATCAATGATATTCATTTTTTTGCGCTATTTATTTTCATCTAATGTTGTTATAAGCTCCATCCAAACTGGAATTCAACGTTTGAATCTCCGGCAGTCGAATACAAGTGAAGTATTTGATGTCGATTTTCAATCATTGGATTTTGGGTCGTGACAAGTGGTATCAGAGCTAAAGGTTGAGTAAGAACTTTAGCTATGGAGTATAACACATTAGGTGGCTCATTAGAGATAGGGTGAAGTATACCCTAGAATGAGTATAAACTGAAAAACCGAAACCCTAAATTTATTGGTCTATTCCTTTTATCTGTTGATATTCCCTAAGATATCTTGTTCGTATGCCTAAATCAAGTTTTCTAACTATTTACAAATAATGAGAATGAGTGGAAGAGGAGGACAAGGTAGGGGATGGGGAAATACCAATGCAACTGGTCAAGTCCCTACAACAGTAATTATACCTACTTAGCATCAGCCTCATCTGGCTGATCTATATTAGAGCTTCTCAAGACTTGGTGGTAAGTCGTTTACTGGCAAGGATCTATTGTTGAAGCCCAAGCTTGGATCCGATCCTGTGAAAGAATTTTTAAAGTATTGAAGTTGGAAGACGATCAGATGGGATTAATAGCTTCTTGGCAACTCCAAGAGGAAGCATTAGCTTGGTAGGAGACAATTACTATGGATGAGTCGGAAGTGAGTTTACTTGGAGACGATTTAAAGAAGTGTTTGAGCAGTGATACATCCCATCTGCTGGTATCTCCTGAATGTGCCAGGAGTTCATAAATTTGAAACAGGGAAGTCTATCATTTGAGGAATACTTGAATAAATTCAATGAATTGTCTCGATTTGGTCCAGAGCTGGTGAATACACCCTTGAAGAAAAATGAAAGATTCATTCGAGGAATGAATAAGGAGTACCATAAGAGGATGACAGCCCACATAAAAGAATATTTTTTGAACTTGATCGATATGGGTTATAGATATGCTATCCTAGATATGCAGAAAGTTCCGAAAGAGAAGGGGAGTTCAAGTAGTTCGAATTAGAAGAAAATAAAATTTGAAGGAAAGAAGCCAGATCAAGGTATGGAGAAGAGGTGTAATCAAGAGAACCCAGCTAGAAATATTACTTGTTATAACTATTTGGAGAAAGGCCATTTTGCAAACGATTGTGAAAAACCAAAGAAACAAGTAAAGAAAGATCAACTCGTGAAGTCAAGTCAAAGATCCAAGGAATGCTATTGCGGTCACCACCAGGTCACGGAGTTAAAAATTGCCCGAAAAAGAAACAGGGACAAATAGCGAAAGTGTATGCAGTAAAAGATGACTCCTCAACTTTCAAGGCGGATAAAGGAAAGGGAGTTTTGGAAGGTAACCTTATTGTTGGTGATAGAGTGGTTAGAGTTTTATTCGACACGGGAGCTTCACATAGCTTTATCTCCCAACAAATCCTGAATGAATTAAAACTTAAACCTAAATTTGTCGATGAACCAAGCGTAAATATTCCGATGGGTGGTCCCGCAAATCTTTGTCTATATTGTAGGAAAGTGCCTATCAACCTTTATGTTCTCGACTTTAACGAATTTGAAATTCTACTCATAATGAATTGGTTAATGAGGTACGAAGCCAAATTAGATTGCAACAACTGAACGATTCTTGTCAAAACAAAACTTGGAGATTTCATTGAAATTTCTTGTGAAGACCCTAGTCCGAAAAGGGATAAGTTGACGTACATATTAGGATATCTTGAACCTAGTCTGGAATCCATTCCTATTGTCCAGCATTTTCCCGACGTATTCGAAGAGGTCAAGTCTTTACCCCCAAACGGAGAGATCGAATTTGGAACTGACTTAATTCCAAATGCTTATCATGTCGTTCATGCGAGTCGCAGGATGGCACCCAGGGAAAGAATTGAATTATCAAGTAAACCGATGATTTGTTAGAAAAAGGGTTGATTCGTCCTAGTGTTTTTGAATGGGGTTCAGCTGTGGTGTTTGTGGCTAAATCTGATGGATCCTTGAGATTGTGTGTGGACTACCGTGATCTCGATAAACAAACTCTCAAGAATTAGTTTCCTTCACCTAGAATTGATGATCTGTTTGATCAACTTCATGGCGCATGATTCTTTTCTAAGATGGATCAGCCCAGGGATTCCATCAGCTACGAATTGCCGATGATTGTCTTTACTTGACTGCTTTAAGGGGTCCAGACGTATTGTACGAATGGTTAGTCATGCTTTTCGGACTAACCAACGCTCCCGCGTGTTTTATAGATTTAATGACCCATGTGTTTCGAGAGCTATTGAATAAATCTGCCCTTGTATTTATTGATAATATCCTAATCTACTCCAAAACCAAAGAGGAGCATGCTGAACATCTCAGAATTGTTTTGGAAATATTGAGAAGGAACATTCTATTCGCCAAATTTTCAAAATTCCACTTTTGGGTCAAAGAAGTTAGATTTCTCGGCCATATTGTTAATGAAGTAGGAATTTCTGTTGATCCTAGCAAAATTTCTGCTATTCTTGACTGGAAGCGACACACAACTCCAGAAGAAGTTCAAAGTTTTCTGGGTTTAGCAGGATATTATCGGAAGTTTGTTTAGGACTTTTCTAAGTTAGCCAGCCCGCTGACTAAGCTAACAATGAAGAATGCCAAGTTCAATTGGACTCCGAAATGTTATGGAGCTTTTCAGGAGTTGAAAAAGAGATTGACTACCACTCCTGTTCTTGCTATTATCAACAGGAACCAAGGCTTATCTATCTATACTGATGCCTATGGTGATGGTGTGGGTGCAGTGTTAATGCAAAATGGAAAGGTAATTGCCTATGTGAGTAGACAATTACGTCCGTACGAGAGAAACTACGCAACACATGATTTGGAGCTCTTGGCTGTTATTTTCACCTAAACAATTTGGCGACATTATCTTCTAGGTAAGAATCTTCTTCAGCTTTTCTAAAAAAAATATTAAAAGTTCAACTTAACTTAATATATACTTATTAAATCTTCTTGTTCAGGTGAAAAATTAGAATTATTCACCGACCACAAACCTTTGAAGTATCTCATCACCCAGAAAGATTTGAATCTACGACGACAACGTTGGTTGGAATTTCTGGCATCCTATGACCTAGATATTCTGTATACACCCGGAAAAGCCAATGTAGTTGTTGATGCTTTGAGTAGAAAACATGCCATTCTCGCTCATCTTGTTATCGTTCCTACTCTTCTTAAAAGGATTGCGAGACAGCAGACAGAAGACAAGTTTCTTCGAGAAATGTATAGGAGAATTCATCATGGTGAAGATTCCAGTTTTTGAATCGATAATAATGGGGTTATAAGGTTGAAAGGCAGGATCTGTGTCCCTGACATTCCGGAGCTGAAATGTGTAGTTTTGGACGAAGGCCACAATTCCAAACTTTGCATCCATCTAGGAGTTAATAAAATGTATCATGATATCAAAAGAACGTTTTGGTGGAAAACGATGAAAATGGACATATCTATATATGTGAGTCGTTGTGCTACCTGTCAACAAATTAAAAGTGATCAAAAGAAAATAGCGGGCTTACTTCAGCCTTTGGAAGTACCACAGTGGAAATGAGATCAAGTATCGATGGATTTCATCGACGGGTTTCCACGAACTAAGAAAGGAAATGAAGCAATTTGGGTTATAGTGGACCGTCTGACCAAAACCGCTCACTTCATCCCTGTGAAATCCACCCGGACAACAACAAGCTTAGCAGAGCTATATATAAAAGAGAATGTTCGTCTCCACGGTATACCCAGCAGTATAGTGAGTGATCGTGATCCGAACTTCACTAGTAGATTTTGGGAGGCATTCCTAGCCGCATTGGGAACAAAACTGAACTTCAGTGCTGCTTATCATCCGTAGTCTGATAGGCGGACTGAAAGGATAAATCGAATTTTAGAAGACCTTTTGCAAGCTTGTATTCTTGACTTTGTGGTTCTTGGGAGGACCATTTACATCTGGTAGAATTATCATATAACAATAGCTATCAGACCAGTATCGAAATGGCTCCTTTTGAAGCTTTATATGGTCGTCCGTGTCGATCACCTGCATGCTGGATCGAGTCAGATGATAGACTCGTCCTTGGACCAGACATGATTAAAGAAGCCACAGAGAAAGTAGAATTTATTCGAAAGAAGTTAATAACTGATCAAAGTCATCAGAAGTGCTATTATGAACGCAGAAGAATAGAATTGTTATTCCAGGCCGGAGATTCTGTATTTCCAAAAGTTTCTCCAATGCATGGCATGTTAAGGTTTGGGAAAACTGTTAAGTTGGAACTACGGTACATTGGTCCTTTTCCTATTCTAGAGAGGATCGGTCCCCTAGCACATCAAGTGTGGCTACCCGACTGGCTATTTAGCGTGCATGATGTGTTCAACATTTCTAATCTCCGAAAATATGTGCACGACCCAGATTGTATCATTGAAGAAGCTGCTCAGTAGGATTTGGAGATCACACCAAATCTGGCGGTAAAGAGAGAACCGATAAAGATCTTTGATCGTGATGTGAAGCAGCCGAGGAACAAAATTGTGAAACTAGTTAAAGTGCAATGGAGTGGAGATCCATAGGACTGTACTTGGAAAACAGAGGATAGCATGCAAAAGTCCTATCCCAATTGCAGAGTGGATATTCCAGCTTGATTGGTAAGCCAGTTCTTTGTCTTTTATATATTCATATATTCTTTGTTTATCTTTCTCTCTCCTTTAAATTTCGACGATGAAATTTTATTAAGGTGGGAATCTGTAACATCCCCAAAATTTTATCAATTTAGAATTAGTAATTTATTTAAATTTCTAAAATTGAATTTGAGTTAATTTGAATTAATTTTAAAATTTCAAAACAAGTGAAATATTAAGTTTGTTTATCTATATATATATATATATATAGAATGGAATGGATTTCAAATTTTAATTTGAATTTGAATTTGAACTTGTATTTAAATTTAAAATGAAATATCTTAAAAAAAATTGGATTCAAAATATTAAATTACATTAATGCATGAATTAGTATTAAAAACACTTTCTTTTAAAAGATGGTATAAATATAAAAGAGAATGTAATTATATAAATAAGAGAAAAGTAATTATAAAAATTTATTTTAATCCTTATGCATGTATTAACAAGTGTTAGGACCATAAGAGAGTGATTTTACAAGTGTTATGGGATTAAGACAAGTGTCATCTCTTTTGGTTTTAATTTTTAAGAAAATCCATAAAAGAAATTTAAACTATTTCTCTCATCACTTTTAACTCTTTTTCAAAAACTTAAGAAAAGAAAGCCTGTACAAATTGTTAAATCAGAAAGAAAAAAATCATCATCAAGCAAACTTCATTACAAACTCCATTAAGCAAGATCAACAACCAACAAAATTTGGAAATTTTAACACTTCAAGGAATTAAGGTCTGGAAATTCATTTCTATCCAGAGATCAAGGAGATAAATTCAAAACTTCAAATAAACAACACAGCAAAACACTGTAATTCAACTCAGCAAACAAATATACCAAGATCAAGATCAGCAATTCAGCAATCAAAATTCTTTCTTTCAGTCTTCAAGTCTGACAACATCAACATTCCTCTCTGTTTCTGTTTTCAAGCTAATAGGTGAGTAAACTCCTTTTTAGTTTTGAACTGAATCTTATTGTCGTGAAAACATAGAAGTCTGAATTGAAATTGTGAGTTGCATGTACATATATACATGAAATTTGAGTATGCATGTCTGTGCACTTGAAAAAGGGTTCTGTCCCAGGTTGACAGGCACAAGCCTGATCAAAAAAATTGGTTTCTTCCTCTTCGATAAATATTTAACCATTAAATCTAAACAAAAGTTGTCTGCTTAGGTATAATTCAAGTTTTAAAAATGGGTTTAAGCAAATCAAATTGAATTTTTTTTTGAAAAATCAAACTCACAGGCAAAACTAAAGCCTGTTGGAAAATTTGATTATCATAATCTTCGAATTCAGTTATATCAATTGAAATTCTTTAGAAAACAATGATTTTTGAAAGTAAATTCATAATTTTTAAACTGGTATTTACTGAAATAGGCAGAAACGAAGGATTTTGGGGTTTTTTGCCATTGCCGATCATCGATGCAACGGGGATGGTCGGGGTTGCTCGTGAAGGTGGAGGAAGACTCAAAGATTAACAGACTAATGCTCGACGATTTTATAATTCGTCGTGGAGGGCTGACGAGATCAAACTAGGGTTTTAACCCTGTGTTTTTGTTGATTGTTTCTCGAAGCAATAACAATGTCTAGGTTGCATCCGAATGGACCGAGGCGATTGGTGGCGGTGCATGGTCGACAGGAGAAGCTCACGATGGAAGCGCGTGGACTCTGGTGATCTATGGCATCGATATGAGGTGGATTTGTGGGTCGAGCTTCGACCCATATTTGATTCAGTTGACTCTTTTGCAAGTCCGCCGACATTTTGGTCTTTTGGTGGTGTGGATGTTGGGTGGGGTTGTCGTCGACTCGATGGAGGCTGGAGCTTCGACCAACGGTGGCGATTCCGACCGTGCATGTGCACAAATCCTGATGTGTATCATGAAGCGGGGTAGAGGAATGAGGGGCTGGTGACTCGAAGAAAGCTTCGGGGGAATTATGTGTTGGCTTGAGTTTTGTCTCGAGTAAATTTTTGGATGTACTGAGTAGAAAATTTCAAGTTTTGAAAAAATTAAAACATTCGGGTTGATTTCTGTAAAACTCAAAGTATGGGTGATGGTCTCGAGGGTGACTCGAAGCAGTCTCGGGTGTGCCACGTAAAATAGTTTTACCTTAAAAAAAATTCAAACTTTTAAGCATTTTTAAAATCTATGTTTTCAAAATGGTGAATTGATTAAAGTTTGAATCAATTAAAGATTTAAGTAAGATATTTTCAAAGTAATTAAATTTTAATTTATTTAATTTCGATACATTATTCTATAAAGTTATTTATATTAAATAAATAATGGAATTAGAAGGGTAAATAAGTTAAAAAGTTATTTAAACTATCTTAACCTTTTAAAGCAACTAATGTGTGGGGATGATGATTAAACAAGATTTATAAAATATCCAAAGTAATTAGTAAAGGTAAAAAGATTTATCTTCTATTTTATTAAGTAGTTAATGATTTGTTAATATAATTAGTTAAAAGTAATTATTTAATATTAAAGATTAATTTAATAAATAATTAAAGTTAATTAATTTGTAATTAATTATTAATTAATTAAGGAGTAATTAATTAATAAAAGTAATTAATATTTAACTAATTGAAAATTAAGGGTTAATTAATTAAGATAATAAATTAAGGAACGATTAATTAATGAAGGTGATTAAGACTTAATCAATTGTAGTTAATGATAATTAATCATTAATTAAAGATTACTAATGAAAATAGTTATGTGGTTAATTAATTTAAACCATACGATTTATTCATCTTAATTGAAGATGTTTGATTGTTATTGAATGTTATGTATTGGATTGATATCTCTGTTATGTGATTGTGATGCTATGTAATATGAATTGCTTTGTGCTGAGCTGTGATATCTGTGATGAATATACTGTTGTGTGAATGTGAAAACCCATTGGCCCATAAAATGGCACTTAAATTTTGATGAGACAGGGAGTCGGATTCCAGTTGGTTATCCGAAACCCACATCGAACCTGTGAATCTTTGTGAATGATATATCCACGTGTTTTAAATTGAGCGCTCACTATTTGGTTTAGCCGGGAGAGGACTTTGTGTCATATAACCCATTCCGAATAGTGATACGATGAGAAGGATAGCAATTGAAGACGGTGGTGAAGACCGGGCGTCTTCGAGAATGATAGGATAACCTGTAGAATAACTCTGCACTGAGTTGCTCCAGTATAGAGATCTCCATATGTGATCGGGAGTCCGATCGGGATTGCGGATTCCCGGATTGCAAGTGCTTCTTTGGAAGTGCTTTCGGTTCTGTTCGAACCCCGAACAGACTTGTATGGTTGTATGTCTGACATTACAATTTGTGATATAAAGATGATTTCTTTCAAAAACATTTTTGTTGGTGGCGAAGAATTTATTCTCTTAGCTTAACACCCTTCTCTGAGACGTACGAGCTCAGAGGTCATGTAGTTGAGGGTTATCGGTAGTATACTCCCAATTTGGTAGTGTGGCATGCTGAGTGCTGCTGTGTGATGCTGATCATTTTTTGATCAAAGCATGGCTTTTGTAAAAAGCGTAGCTTTGTGGATGAGACTTCGTCGAACCTCACAACCCGGTTATGGTCGAAACAGGAATCGTCGGAGCAAGGTTATTTGGAGGTAGCGCCCCCTGAGGGTATGTCCATTTCCTTCTTGATTATAAGTGGTATCATGGTATGAAGCCCAGATACTTAACTTTGTGGTTGCTGCAAACTTATTTCTTTGTGGTTTTTGGTTAAGAGGCGCCTCAGATAAAGGTTGGTAACGACCGAGAGGTGGCATACTCGTGTCAGTAGTTACCTAGTTACAGAGGTAACCCGACCTTATGTAGCTAAGATCCGGTTAGATTCTCGGGGACGTCCCTCTAGAGGCATTCCATTTTGTGTGGAATGTTCCTTTGCCTGACTATTTGTTGGGAACCCAATCATCCAATACGAGCCCTTTACGGTTTTAGTTGTATAACCTACTATTTACTTATGGTGGTCACCACTGTTTAGATGGTAGCTATAGTAGGTATAAAATAATGGTTGTATGCTGGCTAAGATTAATATTATACTTTCAAAAATGTTTTCTACACTATGCACTAATAATAATATCAAAAGAGTTTTCACGTATCAAGCATGTTTGACTACCATAAGAAGAAATCTCCTCCAATTCTGCGATTGCATTGTGTGTGTGGTGGGAGGTCTTATGGTAGTTTCATTTTCCAAAAAGCGTGTAGGATTTCTTTTATAAACTGTCTATGTTTTCAAACAACTGTTTTTGTTTACTCATAGCAGTCCCATGACTGACCCGAAGTTTATTATCCCCTTTCTAAACTCTGGGTACCCATAAATTTCCACACGGACAACCTAGAAGCAGGTTATCCGTGTTTTGGAACTAGCTTGGATTTTGAAGTCATTTTGGAAGCTGTCAAATTTTGGAAAGCTTTTGGATTTGGAAATCTTTTGAAGTGTTGGAGTTATGAAGACTTTATCAAAAGTAAAGTATGTTGGAGACTTGTTGGAGTTTTCTGTTGTCGCTTTATTGTTGTATCATATTTGTATCATTCTAATTTTGGTGATCGATGTTGTAATGGATATTGTATCAAGTTGTATTTGTGTTGTGATCAATGATATTCATTTTTTTTCCTCTGTTTATTTTCATCTAATGTTGTTATAAGCTCCATCTGAACTGGAATTCAACGTTTGAATCTCCGGCAGTTGAATACAAGTGAGGTATTTGATGTCGATTTTCAATCGCTGGATTTTGGGTCGTGACATTAATAGTAAATTAAACTTCATTTCATTTTAATTCATTACTCATTTTATTTAATACCATTCAAGTTAAATTTCCTTATCATCTCCATTTTAAAATTTTAAACTTGTTTTTTCCTCAAATCTATAAGTTACACAAATTAACTTCTTAGAATTTCATTTCGTTATTTTATCTATTTCATTTCAAATGTAATTCATTTTCTTATTTAAGCTTCTTGGGCTAAATGTATTTTATTTACATCATTTTACTAATTCCATTTAGTTTTACAATGCTAAGCCAGTTATTTTATTTGTATCTCAAATTCAATTTTTTTTCTTTCTTCTATTAGTTTAACCAAAAATTTAACCATTTTAAATTTGGGTACATTTTCCTATTCAAATTTATAAGTTATAACTTATTTCTTATACACTATTTTTAATTATAAGTACAAAACTATTTTCACTCTCTTATTAAATCACACTTAGAATATATATTTTCAACCAAACTTGTTTTAATCGAAATAAATTTCTTTTGGCGACAATTTTCACTTAGAAACTCGAAAATGAATACTGACGATGCTGCAGTCATCCCAGCATTATTTCCCAGCGACCAAATGAGTTTAATGCCTTTTTATTTCTTCAAAAATCCTTTTAATATATTTTCCTAGTCAAAACTTTTTCATATAATATTATTAATAAAATTTTAAGGCTTGAAAATGATTTTTATAACAAAAGGATTTTAAATTCAAAATTCTCAAGTTTTTAAATTCATTTCTATATATAAGCTATATTATAAATATACTTAAACAAATTTTCTTAGCTTATTATCTAAATATTCCATTAATGTACTAGTTTGTCATTTTAAACAATTCTTATTGCAATTATATTTTGATTCAATTTAATTATCATTGCTTAATAAAATAAAATTCATTAATTATTCGTTTTATTTTAATTTAATCGATGATAATTAAATATTATCATCACCTAACAACAATTTTATTTAAAGTTATCATTGTATATATAAAACTATACTTAGGTAAAATTTATTTCAATTATCCAATTTAAAATAATATTATGTCGAGTTGCCTCGTTTAAGTGTTTAGAAACCCCTATTGATAACACGGCGTCCCGCATATTGATTGGAATTCATAAACAACTCAACGGATAAGTAAACACAATATAAAATATTTTATAACACTAACAAGTACGCTCTCTCATATACATATATACACTCAAACTGAATCATTATAGGGTATTACTACCCTATCTATAAAAGGTCAAATCCCACAAAGCCAATGTTTTCGCTAAACCTTCGCTCCGATGCCAACTGTGACGACCCACATTTCGAAAGGTTTAAATCGACAATAATCCACACATTTCTGACTTAAACAATCCGAAACGTAGATAATCAATAGGGTTAAGTAAGAAAAATAAGAAGAGAAGAATAAAACAAAACACAAAATCTCACGGCGGAAACGATAAAATATAATAATCAAATAAACAATTCAAAAGCTGTTTACTGTACATTTGATTATAATATATACACATTTATCATAGTTATATCTACACATTAGGAATAAATAATCAATACAGCAGAATAGCATGATGCAGGGGTAATAATAATAGTAATATACCAGAACACATCTTCGTCCTCCAGAGAATAGTCTTCAACACACTGGAAAAAAACTCAGGACTGACCCGAGCGTTATGAAAAGACAAAATACTCGAGTCATGACTAAAATACTCTTATGCAAGTAAAATCAATATCACAAATAAGAGTGCAATAACTTAAGAGATGTTACGGGATTTTCCATCTCTTAAGGATCCGTTAAACTATTTATATATAATAGTATACGCTATAATAGATAGTGTCTATTAGTAAAATAAATATCAAGATCGCGTTAAGGCTTTACATTGATCCACCTTAATATATTTTTACAATTTTATACCAAAGTCGTAATGGACTCGTATAAGGATAAATATGACATGGCACGTGAAGCAATGCCCAAGGTAGAATTCTGCCAATTTATCCATTTTGGCTGGTCGTAAGGCCGACCGCGACAATCAATCCAAATGACAAATAAGTTTCTCCCATCGAATCCGAAGCCACAATAGTAATACGAGGGATCAACGTCGCTAGAGGTAGCTAACCTCATTGGCAAGACATAGGCTCCTGTTTTAGTCATTTTAATTTTGACACGAATGTCAATGCTATCCATCATCGTTCTCTTACTTCATTCCATTAAACGTCGCCAATTCAACCACTAAATTCTGGATATCATCCACCGCGTACAAGGTTGTCAAAGTGGTTCCAATATTGAAAGAGAGTATTTCAATAAGAGGCCCCGGACTGTTTAACAATCAGTTGTCATTTTACACACCGGTTGGTACCTTTACATTTCGAAAACAATTCATACTTGATATCGAAATATCATATTCGTTTCAAATCAAATCCATTTCGAAATCATCATATTTACTCAAAAATCATATCCATTTCGAAATCATCGTATTTACTCAAAAATATCAACTCAATTCGATATATCGATTTTTACTTCAAAATTTGATTCGAATTATAGTTTTGGTTATAATTCACGTTAACCCAATTGGCATTTAAATCCAATATTTGAGTATAAACAATTCCACCACTTTAACCAGTTTGAATTTTAGAAAATAGTTTAAATAGTTTTAAAATTGTTAAATAGTTAAAAATAGTTTAATAGAAAATATTTAAATAGTTTAATCAAAATAATTTGAATATAAAAAATGGTTTATATAGTCAAATAGTTTGGAAAAAATCAAAATAATTTGAATATTTAAAGAATATAGATTTTAAATCATTTATAGGAAAATATTTATTAAAAAAATAATTCCAAAGTCAAGCCGGTCAACTTTCCAATTTCCTACCCAAATTACTTCCAAATTCCATTTCAATTTAATCGATTCATTCCGATTTTGACTCTAATAAAATTTGATTCCACATAATTTCGATTTCAATCCACAAATTCCTTTCACTTTCAATTTCCATTTCCAAATTAATTACTACCTGCACCTAGATAGAAAGACCCTAATTTAAATCTCAATTTCAAATTAATTTCCAATTCCAAATTAATTTAATTTCCAATTTCAAATTTATTTCCAGTTCCAAATTTGATTTAATTTCCAATTTCAAATTAATTCCCAATTCCAAATTAATTTACATTTCGATTTCAAATTAATTTCCAATTCCAGATTTGATTCCAAAATATCGATTTAAACACTTAGATCAAATTTTTCATTCAATAACAAATTTTAAATCCAAATTTTCTATTCCAAACTCAAATTTGAAATATCATTTCATATCAATTTTTCATAGAAATATTCAAAGTTCGAATAAAAGACCAATCTTTTAAAACAAATCAACTTTAAAAAATTTACGCCGTATTTCAATTTTTAACTTAAAAATCTTAACTTCGATTGATTAAACAATTTCGTTTACCAAGTTTAAATTCCAACATTTCGAGCTTCAATTCAAAATAATTCAATTTCCATAAATTGGATTTTATTCTTAAATATCAATTCATTAAATAATTTCAAAACAACTTTTTAAAATCATTTAACTTAACCAATCTGGTGTCCGTATATAATTCTATATCCTATGGCCAAGTGAATCAGTTATTTCAATTTAATTCAGGGATGGACATATATCATTTCAATCCAAAATAAATATCATAGGTACATATCATTTCAATCTATTTCTTAATTTATTCGAGATAATTCAATTTATAGTTTTATACATTGTAAATAACATACATGGTGAATAAACATCCAAAATATCAATCAATAGCATCCATCTCAACCAATCATCCAAACAATAAATATTCACAATAGCTAACCAATTTTCGATAAATCGAGAATTTTACTAGCGGTTTAAAATCCTAAATCAATTTTTACTGTCAAAACTAAATTCTATCAATTTATTCAAATGTCGGTTAAATGTGAAATCTAATTTATCCAACAGTCATCAATCAATTCGAATTATTTCATGATATAATTTTCTACTAACATAAATATAATAGTCAACGTGAGCGTAAAACACTCACCGTTGATCTGAACTGACCATAATTCAGCTTCAAACAAATTACAACTCGATCCTAAATTTGTAGATGGAATCGACGCAAATTCGCTACAACTCGAACCGTCATAACGGACCTCATACAACAAGATATGCAAAAATTTATATAACGTTAATTATAAAAAAAAAATTAACAATAAAATAACAAATAAAATTATTAGCCTCACCTTCACTCACATTCACATTCGCAGATCCCGATCGCCACCAGCAGCTTCATTATCTTTTTCGAAATCGACGATCAACCCTCGAATTCCTCTGTGATTTCTCCTTCGCCTCGCCTAGAACGCCTCTTCTCCCGACATCATCATCACCTAAAAATAAATCACAAATCCTAGATTTCAATATCAATCATGCCGTTAACCCTAATCACCTTGATCACCGATCCCATTTCTCTCCTCTCTCAGCTCTCATTCCAGGCGCCGCATACCCACCTTCATCCAACGGAGCTCGTGCATCCACGTTCGCGACCAATCATTTTTTAATTTTTCATCGCCACATCTCATCATCAATGTTCAGCGAAGCACACCAGCTCCGCCGCTCCTCCAGCGCCTTCCCCTTGCGCCCGCCAATCGACATAGGAAAAACCCTAGGTCGAAGAACCTCATGCCCTAGCCATCGCGCGCTCCGCCAGAGACGTGCCACTCCCTGTCCCCATCGCGACTTCAATTGGAGAAAATTGCGACTATGATCGTTTTGTTTTTTTAAGATTGAGGTTCGTCTTTTTTTTGTTCGACTGATATTTTTCTTCCAACGATTTCGTTTTTTTAAGGGAGTAGTAGTGCGATTAGAAGAAAGGGGAGGAAGAGGTATGTACAGCTGAAAAAGGGTGGGTTTGAACGAGTTTTTCTCTTTATATATATATTATAACAATAAGAAAATATCTGATCCGATGGGTCAGCGAAAACATGAACTCCAAATGACGAGTGCCGCCCGATGTTTATAAGGTTTTACCACTATTATGAACGCAATGGGACTAGTCCCGAGGCCTAATTCGATTGTATGAGAAAAATAGCTTTTCAAATCAAATTATTTTAATTAAATTTGAAATTGAATTTCTATGCGTTTCAAGTTTGCAAGGCCAAACGACAGGTCCGATCGCTATGAAAATTGAACCCATATAATAACTCACTATTAGGATCCGATGAAACTAGTTTCATCGAAGTCCGAGAGTGGCCAAAATGGCTATTTTAACTCGTTAATTAAAATATAGAATTTCGATTTTTTTAATTATTCAAAAAAATCCAATTTTTAAATGTTAATCATCTTCATTCGTATTTAAATATATTTCAATCAATTTCCAATATCATTTTTAATTATATTAAATACATAATTCAGTTATTCAAATAATCTCCTATATTAAATTTAAACAAATTAAATTATCCAACCAATTAATATTAACAAATCATCATATTTTACCCATATTCACCCAATAATTTCATTAAATTTACTAATTTAAAATAGCCAAAAATATAGGTCGTTACAGATCTTATGTAAGTTAGATCAACAGTAAATAAATATGTGTCTGGCTTCAGAGATGTTTATGGGGTTTTACATCTCATATCCAGTGTCTAACATGCGTGTAATAACTTAAGAGATGTTCAGGATTACCATCTCCTAATGATTCGTTAAACTATCTACTATGTAGTACAATATGCTACTATAATATGTTTATTAGTACAGTAAAGTATTAAAATAGCGTTAAGACGTTACCCATATCCCCTTTAACACATTTTTATATATTCCCGTAGTCTATACAAATATTTAAGCTCCACCAAACCGGTGGTTTATTCAGTGAGCACTCCATAAATACGGTACAAACCAAACTCGTAATGGACCCGATAAGGCATGTGACATGGCACGCGTAGCAATGCCTAAGATAGGATACTACCGTTTTGCGGATCCGGATTGGTGGTAAAGCATAGCAGCTACTACCGCCAACCAAGGAACACACTCCCAAAATAAAATCAGGTGGTGGCCAGCAAATCAATCACAAAGTAATAAATACAGTATCGAAGAAATGTGTATGATCGAAGGAGAACCTCACTTCGCTCGACATGGCTCCTGTTTTAACCACATCAAGCTGACCCAAGGGGGTCAGGGCTACGTTAATACCTCATATAGAATCCATCGCTAAACCACCCTACTTCATTTTGGAATCTCTACCACGTTCACAGTTGTTAAAGTGGTTTTCGGTATTGGCAGAGAGTATGATAATATCCGATCCCGGTCTCTTTAATAACCAAAGGCTTATCTCACACCAGATAGTTCTTTTACATTCCAAAAATCAATTCATAATTAACATCAAAATATCATATTTTACTTCAAAATCATATCACTTCCGAGGTCATATTTACTTTCGAAATATCCACAAAATAGGTTAACTGTCATTTCAAAATCATCATATTTACTCATATATGTCATTTCACTAGAAAATATACTTTCAAATCCCAATTTAGGTTATAACATCATTTAACTATATTCGCTTTTAAATCTAAGATTTAAATATAAACAATTCAACCTTGCACAGTTTAAATTTTTGAAAATGGTTTAGATAGTCATAAATGGTTTTAAATAGTTTTAAAATAGTTTAAATAATTTTAAATGGTTTAAAAATACTTCAAAAATAGTTTAATTGGTTTAAATAGTTTAAAATGTATTAAATAGATTAAAATAGTTTTAAAATAGATTAAAATAGTTTAAGTAAATTAAAATAGTTTAAAATATATTAAAATAGTTTAAATAGATTAAAATAGTTTAAATAGATTAAAATAGTTTAAATAGATTAAAATGGTCTAATATAAAATGATTTGATTATTGAAATGGTTTATATAGTAAATATTTTGAAAATCTAAATAAATCTGAATTTAAAATAATATATTTCAAAACAATTTATATTAAAATAATTAATTTAGAAATAATACCAAATCAACTATTTCTTCCATTGCAACAAATCTGGACCATAACCAGCTTTTTAATCAATGAAACTCAATTAAACTTCAATTCAGATTATCAATAAAATCATTTAAATCTATATCGATTTCAAATCCATGTTGAACTATAAATTAAAGATACTCCAGATTCAATAGATTTCAAAGTTAAATATTCAACATTTACAATGACTCAATTTGGATAATTTCATTTATACTTCAAATTCAACTTTAAAAATTTCAATTTTAATTCTTTAAACATTACATTTAAACCAATTCATATTTCAACATTTTAAGCATGCATTTCTAAAAATAATTCAGATTGTATAAATCAAATTTTATTTTAAAATATCATTTAATTGAATTCAAAAATTAAGGATTTAAAAATCATTTAATTTGACCAATCCAGTGTCCGTATATAATTTTCTACCCTATGGTCCAGTGATGTGGATATATATCATTTCAACCAGCAATAATTTAAATTTACAGGTTTATATCATTTCAACCCGTAATCCTGAATTACAATCAAAAATCCATAAAATCGCTCGAGTTTATCATTTCAACCCATAATGATTTTTCCCTAATCTACCATATTGTTCGGGTATGTATCATTTCAACCCATAGTGATTTTTTCCTAACAATAAACTAAGGAAACTTGCAGTGTGATAACAATATAAAAATATAACATCTAGCCATCCAATATCAACAATCAAACATCGATCACAATCATCATTCAAATCAAACTATAAATAACGACAATTACTGATTATCATTAACAAGTATTTATGTGGCAATTTAAATCCAATATTAAATTATATAGCAATTAAATTCAATAAAATTCAGATTTAACTGGAATGACAATTTAAATATACCAAACAGTAATCAATTAATTTCTAATTACGTCACGAATTTAATTTAACTAACATAAGATTGTTTTGTAATTGTGAGTAGGTTAAAACACTCACCATTGGTTTGTCGTCAAATTAAAATCCAAATAAAGTCCAAAATCTAATGGTCTTTGAATTTAGCCAAACTAGTTCATATCGTCCGGAATTTTGATACGGTCGCAATGGAGAAAACCGCGTGTGAATCCGAGCTCGTATGAAAAAGTTATTAACATTAGAAAACCGCGTGTGAGTCTTACTTCAGCCCGCTGCCTCAAATCCACGGTGCCTGCTCTAAGTTTTTGCCAAAGCGACCCAAGAATCAATTCATTTAGTTCCTGACCCAAAGTCGTCGCATGATTTTTGCCTTTGGAACCAATGCGCGACGTGAAGTCACCCCAAATCCGCATTTTTTTTTTGAAAATTGAAATTAGGTTTTGGAACTTGGAAATTAGGTTTGATGTTCTGTCGTTTGAGAAGGAGGAAGAAAATGTTCGTGCAGAAATAATGAAATGAGAAACAACTTGGGTTTATAACATCTTATATATAGCCAAGGTTGGATCGAAACGAAAACAACAACCCGAAAAACCTACTTCGTTCCCGAAACGAAAATGGACCATCCAATATATCAAAATATAGGTTTTGATATTTTTAAACTCAATGGAACTACTTTCGAACCCTAATTCATTGTATACAGAAGTTAGCTTTTAAAATCAATTTATTTAAATTAAATCCATTAAATTTATTTCTACACGTTTTGAGCCTGCACGATCAAACGACAAGTCCGATCACTACGAAACTTGAAATCTTACAATAATTCACTGTTATGGATCTGACGAAACTAGTTTCGTCGGAATCCGAGACATTGGCCAAAATCTATATTTTCACGTTAATTCAATAAATTATTATTAAATTGATTAAATCTCTTTTAAATTTACAAGTTTACCATTTTATCATTCTTGATTAAAGAAAAATTTAATAATTTTAAAATTAATTTTCCTTATTAAACCTAATATTTAAATATTTTACTAATTACATCGTTCAATTATAACGGTAATAAATTTGTTAACTATAATTTTAAAATTCCAATAAATTTATTTATTTTGATTTCACTCTTATTATTTAATCAATTATTACCTTATGAATATAATTAACATTAGTTTACATTTTATTACATTCATATTTACAGCACCTTAATTCATATTAACTGAAATAATTAATTTACATTAAATTTATATTAATTTCCAACTTACTTTAGCATATTAAAATGAGACGATAAATTAACAAATTGTTACTTTTAAGCTTTTTAATCATAATTACAAATTTTATTATTTACAAACAATTGTTATAACTACTTACACATCACTGATTTCATATTCAATTACAATTGATTACATACGATCTTACCATTTAATACAACATTAAATTTATTTCCTTATTTATAGTTTATAACCAAATTAACTTTATAATTATATCAATTGATTTAAATTACATTAAAATAATTGTCAATTACATTAAATTAACATTATTAAATTACCTTTTAATTTTTTTCTCATTAACAAATCATAACTTTTTTAATTTCTTCCAAATATTAAATCCCAAAATCTTATTTAATTATTATTTTTAGTTATCGAATATTACGGGTCGTTGCACTCTTCCCCACTTAAAAATTTTCATCCTCAAAAAGGAAAAATGAGGAATTAAGAAGCTAATATGTTTTTATTCAAATAATCAACTTATAACACTTTAAACTTATATAATTAGGTATTTTAAATATATCAATTTATAAACAATTAAATCTTCTAAGTCTTAAATTCACAAAAAAATTCGGTAGAGTCTCCTTTGTACAAATAGGTCCGAGAAAATAATAATATCAGTAATAACAAGATATATATCATATTTCAATAATAGAATATCCCAAATCACGGGTAAAATAATAAAATAGCGCTAGAAAACCGTAATCCGAAAACGTACCTATTTGTCGGGCAAACAACGATTTATTTATAAAACCAAAAGCAGTATTTACTGCTTCCATAAACCTATATTTCACTTGTATAATCCAAAAAAGTAAGAATCATGTAAAAGAGAAACATTTTAGTTTTTTGCAATTAGTAGCACAATGCAACAATAATATGAAATAATCATATGCAAACAAACAATACAAATTATCCATCATACATCCATAGGAACAAAAACAAATGGTTTGTTCAGGTTCAGAAACTTTTAATCATACAAGGTAATAAATAAGCTATCAATATACCCTGCGCTCAATTGCCTTAGATAATAACTTAATAGATTATTTATACATCCTTATACAATTAGAAGTATCTTTTCCAAACATCCCGTAAGCCAATACAACCATGAATTTAGTACGATTTAAGTTTATTTAATCGGTTTCCCTTTTACTCTGTTATTCATTTTCCTTCATTCATTCAATGTCATTTTCCATCAGTTTCCATTCACTTACTTACATATGTCCTTTCCATTCAATTATTTAAAATAATCAATGAATTCATTATTTAAGTATTACACTTTACATTGTAGTTTAATTCATATTTATTATTTAATTATATACTTGATTTCCATTTAATATCTATATTCGTAAATAAAACACTTCATACTTAAGTATTTTTACCTTTAATTTACATTTTCCCTTTCCTTTTATAATGTCAATTGAATATTAAATCTATTTTTGAATCATTTTAATAGTTTCTGAAGTTATAATCACTTACTTAATATATGATTCACCTTTTACTGATCAATCTGATTATAAATAGCTTCAAACGTTAACTTAAGTTCATAATCATTACTTACATTATTTACCCTTTTTCTATTAAATTTAATTACTAGCATTTTGTAACTTTAGTTTATAATATTTTGTAACATCAGAATTCTCATTTATAGAAATAATTCTATTTGAACACTTTCATTGCTTAAATTTTACTTGTATAATATTCCATGACATATTTCTTATTTAACATTACAACTTTTTAAATATTTCTAGTAAGTTATATATATATATATATATATATATATATATATATATATATGTTTTTAGAATGTAATTGAATGTTATGCAAGTTTATCTTATTCATTTTGGTTATAAAAATGTTCAATAATCACACCTCTAAATTTTTATTACTCTTTGATATATAAGTGACAACCTTAAATTTCTTTACATTTCATTATCACTTAACTCTTAATTTTTTTATTTTCCTTTTAGATGTTTCCAATTATTAATATAGTCAAGATTTCATTCATTATAATAATTAAATTTCTAATTTACAGAAATTTAAGAACTGAATACCGGGTTCCATTTTCAAATCATTTTAAAATAATAAAGATACTCATAACTCTTATATATCAATCATATTTAAAATTAAGATTTGTTTATCAAAACAAATGTGCAGTAAAACTACTACAGCGGTCTTCCCGCTTTGAAACTCGAAAATGAACACTGATGATGCATGCACTCATCATCAAGATTATTTTTTGCAGTGATAGAGAGGAGAGTACACAACTTATCCTTTAAAAATTCTTCTAGAAACATCTCTTTTAAATCACTTTGAAAATATTTATATTCGAAAATACTTCCAAATAATACTTATATTATATTCCAAAATACTTTGAAAACAAATTTCAATACTTGGAACTTAAGTTCTCAAATTTTCAACTTATATTCACTTTATTTGTAAACCCTATTTTACCAACAATATTTATAAAATTTCACTTCCTAACAAAAAATGTATCACAAACAACTATATCTATTTATAAAATTTTCTTTTATATACAAAATATAATACTAGGTAAAATTATTTCATTTACATATATTTCGAAAGCAATATTGTGTCTGTCTTCCCTATTAAGTGTTTAGAAATCCCTATCGATGCCATAACGTCCTATGTACCGACCAAAATTTATAAATACTCAATAGAACTAATTAATGCAATACAAAAACATTTTATAACACTAACAAGTGCGCTCTCTCATATATATACACTCAAACAAACTCATTCTAGGGTTTTACTACCCTATCTCTAATGAATTAAACCCTACAAAACTAAGGTTATCACTAGATCAAAGCTCTGATACCAAATGTAATGACCCGCATTTTTGGACAGTTTAAATCGACAATAAACCACGCATGTCGAATCCAAACCATTCAAAATTGAGGATTGTTATTGGATAAAAAGAAAAAGAAGAGAAAAGAAAGAAAACAAACACAGAATCTCATAGCGGAATGCTAAAATATAATAATCAAATAAATGGTTCATGAAGCTGTTTTACAAATACATTTGATTACACTTTATAATACAATCAGAGTCATACATACAACAGGAATAAATAAATAGTGCAGCGAAACAACACGATGTAGTGGAATAAATATAATAAATAGTAATAATATACTGAATATCCATCTTCATCCTCTAGAAAATAGTCTTCAATACAAAAGCTCAGACTGACCAAAGCATAATGAAAAGACAAAACACTCGAGTCAGAACTAAAAGATCTTATGTAAGTTAAATCAACAGTAAATAAATATGAGTGTGATGACTTCAGAGATGTTTACGGGGTTTCATATCTCCTATCTAGTGTCTAACATGCGTGCAACAACTTAAGAGATGTTTGGGATTACCATCTTCTAAGGATTTGTTAAACTATATACTATGTAGTACAATACGCTATTGTAATATGTTTATCAGTAAAGTAAAGTATTAAAATAGCATTAAAGCATTACCCAGTCCCCCTTAACGCATTTTTATACATTACAATAGTCTATACAGATACGTAAGCTACACCAAATCGGTGGTTTACTCAGTGAGCATTCCATAGGTACGGTAGAAACCAAACTCATAATGGGCGCGATAAGGCATGTGACAAGGCAAACGAGGCAATGTTCAAGGTAGGATACTACCGTTTTGTGGATCCGGACTGGTGGTAATACATAGCAGCTACCACCGCCCACCTCGGAGCACACTCTCGAAATCAAATCGAGGGGTGGCCACCAAATCAATCACAAATTAATAAATATGGTACCGAAGAAATGTGTCCAATCGGAGGTGCGACCTCACTTGGCCCGGCATGGCTCCTGTTTTAGCCACATCAAGCTGACCCGAGGGGGTCTGGGCTATGTTAATACCTCATACAGAATCATTCGTCAAACCATCCTACTTCATTTTGGAATCTCTACCACGTGCACAGTTATTAAAGGGATTTTCAATATTTGAGAGAGTATGAAAATATCTGATCCCGGTCTCTTTAACAACCAAACACTTATTTTACACCAGATGGTTCTTTTACATTTCCAAAATCAATTCATAATTGATATTAAAATATCATATTTTACTTCAAAATCATATCACTTTCGAAATCATATTTAATTTTGAAATCATATCCACAAAATAGGTTAACTCACATTTCAAAATCATCATTTTTGCTCAAATATGTAATTTCATTAGAAAATATACTTCCAAATCCCAACTTAGGTTATAATATTATTTTACCATATTTGCTTTTAAATCCAAGATTTAAATATAAACAATTCAGCCATGCACAGTTTAAATTTTTGAAAATAGTTTAGATAGTCATAAATGGTTTTAAATAGTTTTAAAATTGTTTAAATAGTTTAAAAATACTTTAAAAATAGTTTAATTGGTTTAAATAGTTTAAAGTAGACTAAATTGATTAAATAGTTTAAAAATAGATTAAAATAGTTTAAAAATAGATTTAAATAGTTTAAATGAATTAAAATAGATTAAAATAGTTTAAATAAATTAAAATATTTTAAATAGATTAAAATAGTTTAAATAGATTAAAATATCTAATATAAAATGATTTGATTATTGAAATGGTTTATATAGTAAATATTTTAAAAATCTAAATAAATCTGAATTTAAAATAATATATTTTGAAAATTTTATTAAAATAATTAATTTAGAAATAATAACAAATCAACTATTTCTTCCATTTCAACAAATCTGGAATATAACCAGCTTTTAAATAGATGAAACTCAATTTAAACTTCAATTTAGATTCACAATAAAACCATTTAAATCTATATCCATTTCAAATCCATATTGAACTATATATTTAAGATACTCCAAATTCAATAGATTTCAAAGTTAAATATTCAACGTTTACAATGACTTAATTTCGATAAATTTCATTTATACATCAAATTCAAATTTAAAAATTTGAATTTAAATTCTTTAAAAAGTTCATTTAAACCAATTCAAATTTCAACATTTTAAGCTTGGATTTTCAAAAATAATTCATATTATATAAATCAAATTTTATTTCAAAATATCATTTAACTGAATTCAAAAATTAAGGCTTTAAAAATCATTTAATTTAACCAATCCGTTATCCGTATATAATTTTCTATTATATGGTCAAGTGATACGGATATATATCATTTCAACTCGTAACAATTTAAATTTACGGGTATATATCATTTCAACCTGCAATCTCGAATTACAATTCTAAATCCATAAAATTGCTCAAGTGTATCATTTCAACCCATAACGATTTTTCCCTGGCTATCAAATCGTTCGTGTATGTATCATTTCAACCTAGAATGATGTTTCCCTAACAATAAACTAAGGGAACTTGCAGTGTGATAACAATATATAAATATAACTTCCAACCATCCAATATCAACAATCAATCATCCATCAGAATCATCATTCAAATCAACCAATAAATAACGTCAATTACTAATTATCATTAACAAATATTTAACTGGAAATTTAAATTCAATGCTAAATTATATGGCTATTATATTCAATAAAATTTAGATTTAACTGGAATGATAATTTAAATATACCAAATAGCAATCCACCAATTTCTAATTACATCATAAATTTAATTTAACTAACATAAGATAGTTTAGTAGTTGTGAGTGGGTTAAAACACTCACCTTTGATTTGTCGTCGATTTAAAATCCAAACAAAGCCTAAAATCCAACTGTCTTCAAATGCAGCCAAACCAGTTTCATATCGTTCGAAATTTTGATATGATCGCAACGGAGAAAACCGCCTATGAATCCTAGCTCGTATGCAAAAGTTATTAACGTTAGAAGATTGGAAATTTAGGCCCTGAGTCGACTTTGAGTCTTACTTCGATTAGCCGCCTCAAATCCCCGGTGCCTGCATTGAGTTTTTGCCAAAACGACCAAAGATCTGAGTCATTTGGTTCCTGACCACAGTCGATGCAGATTTTTTTGCCTCTGGAACTCGAAGCACGACCTGAAGTCGCCCTAGATCAACATTTTTTTTTTAAATTGAAGTTAGGTTTTGGAATTTAGGAATTAGGTTTGATGTTCTATCATTTGAGAAGGAGGAAGAAGATGTACATAGAGAAACAATAAAATGAGAAACAGATTGGGTTTATAATAGCTTATGTATAGGCAGGGTTGGATCGAAACGATAATAACGACTCGAAAAGCCCGTTTCGTTCCCGAAACGAAAATAGGTCATTCAATATATCGAAATATTGGTTTTTAATATTTTAAAACTTAATGGAACTAGTTTCGAACCCTAATTCCACTGTATACAAAAGTTAGTTTTTAAAATCAGCTTATTTAAATTGAATCCACTAAATTTATTTCTATGCATTTCGAGCCCGCACGATCCAACGATAAGTCCGATCGCTACGAAACTTGAAATCCTAA
The DNA here is from genome assembly GCA_030765085.1 of Allium cepa. Classification (NCBI taxonomy): domain Eukaryota; kingdom Viridiplantae; phylum Streptophyta; class Magnoliopsida; order Asparagales; family Amaryllidaceae; genus Allium; species Allium cepa. The sequence continues at coordinate 205,237,406 of CM060941.1, read as the reverse complement.
AATAATTCACTGTTACGGATCCGATAAAACTAGTCTCGTCGGAATCCGAGATAGTGGCCAAAATGGCTATTTTCACGTTAGTTCAAAAAATTATTATTAAATCGATTAAATCTCTTTTAAATTCAAATTTACAAGTTTCCATTTTATCATTCTTGATAACAGAGAAATTTAATAATCTTTTTAAAATAAATTTTCCTTATTAGACATAAGTTTTAAAATATTATACTAATTACAGAGTTCGATTATAATGGTAATAAATTCATTAATTATAATTTTAAAATTCCAATAAATTCATTTATTTTGATTTCACTCTTATTATTTAATCAATTATTACCATAGGAATATAATTAATGTTAGTTCACATTTTATTACATTCATATTTATAGCTATCATCTTAATTCAAATTAATTGCATTAATTGGTTTACATTAGATTATATTAATTTCCAAATTATTTTAACATATTAAAACGAGATGATTAATAAACAAATTGTTACTTTTAAGCATTTTAATCATAATTATAAATTTTATTATTTACAAACAATTGTTATCACTGATTTCATATTCGATTACAATTAATTACATACAATCTCACCATTTAATACAACATTAAATTTATTTCCTTATTTAAAGTTTATAACCAAATTAACTTTACAATTATGTCAATTGATTGAAATTACATTAAAATAGTTGTCAACTACATTAAATTAACATTATTAAATTTTATTTTAATTGTTTTCTCATTAACAAATCATAATTTTTTTTAATTCCTTCCAAATATTAAATCCCAAAATTTTATTTAATTAGTATTTTTATTTATCGAAAATTATGGATCATTACATAATAAATATTATTTACATTTACATATAAATTAGAATTTTACATAATGTATAATACTTTTATGTAACCAATTTTTCGTGTGTATATATATATACAAAGTTTAAAATTAAAAGTAAGACGTTTATATTTTGAATTTTAAGGATATTCAAAATCTAGATCTAATTTCAATTTGAATATCCCTATAGATTGAAATTTTAAATTTAAATTATTTTATGCTTAACTTTATATTAATTTTTTATATATAAAAATGTACGTATTTATATATATTTAATTATATGCTTTTATGTGTGTATATATACATATGCTAGTTCAGTTAAAGCCCCCTTAAAGCCTCACAAAATCCTCGCTAAAGCTACGCAGAATCCCCGCTATGGTGCATAGCGGTCTTTGACAGCTACGCTATTTCAGTTTGGCGCTATTGAATAGTAGATCCGCTTTAAGCTCAGCTATTTTACGCAAATCGGTTAATCAAGGCTTCTTAGCACCCGCTTTAACAACATTAATATAGACTGGTTGATTTAACAAGTTCCCTTTTAATCCAAGTCGAAAACATTGCGATAAAGACCTAATTTTAATTCATACGGGCTCAATATAATTTAAAATCTATTATAGTCATCAAATCTAGTCTGCATAAGTCGTGATATTCTTTGATTTTGTTATATGAGATTAAACAATATTTCTTTTTTCTACCCAAATGATGTGAGAATGATAATAATTTAACTTTAAATATTTGATTTTATATTTAATGAAGCTTTTTACATCTCTGCTATTTGCCGCTATATCCCCGCTTTGTCCCTGCTATAACTTTTTGCACCTCCACCACTATAGAATCTCTAAGCGCTTTAGCTCAATAGACTTATACAAGTATATTTTGTATTATAATAATGTTATATAACAACTAACAACATATGTGTATATAAAGGGACTAATGTGTCCATTACGGTGTAAATTCCAATGACTTAATACAAGCATGTTAAACTATGTATGTTTTATGTTACACGTGCACGTACACATATATATACATTTGATGCACATGTATACAACATATATCCTTTTATGAACAAATAAAATCCTTGTACTAATCAATTAAACAAAATAATGATTTTATTCAAAAATTATTTAGATTAGATCTAAATTAATTTAGACTTCATAGGCCTAATAACATAAAAAATGGTTTAACAAATTAAAATTCACTCATTTAACTCATTGTGTGCTAGTCCATATCCAATACATTAGAGTAGAGTATCACAGCTAAACATCATCTAGTAAAACCTTTTCATCCTAGACATTCATTGAAACATTTTATTTCACTTATAAATTCTTAAGGCATAGATCTCTATCACATAAATCATAGCCCTACTCGGCATAGATGAAAACAACAAAAATGAGAGTGATATTACTCACTAACCATTTAATTAGCTTGATCTTTAAGAGCTTCAAGTTTTTCCTAACTTTTACTTTCTTCTTCTTCTTCTCTGGGTTGCCACCATTAAAGGGTTTTAGAGCTGTGTTCTGTTTTATGAGTGAACAAGTAAAATAAAAGAGTGATATGTTATTTTTATTATCCCGTAATGAATTAGGCCACTAGGCCTTTTAGCCTCCTTTTTTAATTCATTCTCTTAAGTTAATTTAAAATACAACATAATAAGTAAACCTACAATCAAATACTTGTCATGATAAATTATTACTAAGTTTAGTCAAATGAAGATAAGCAAATAACCGTCCCTCTAAATTTTTACATTGTTATCATATAATACTCTATGCATTTTCTCAATAAATTTCATAATTAAATATTAAATGTTTAATCTCATAGTTAATTATTAATTAATTATTTATAACAATATAGGGTGATACATATTCACTTTCCTTTGCCTTCGACAAACCAGGACAACTCACTGTACACTAAATACATCTCAAATTTGACTTACTCTATGATTTAGGGAATTTTAAGCCTTCACAAAATTGGTTGACATTGAAGTATGTTATAGAGAATAGTCTATTGATTTCAATTTAAGCAGTATAGTGATTTTAGGATTTCATTTGATTTTATTTTAATTTTTGGAGCGGTGAAATGAGAGAAAGAAGCCGGAGTTTATTGGTGCTTTAACGGAGGAGAAGAGCGCACTAGTGTTGAGGAAGGAGTATGCTATTTTCTTACTAAAAACCCATAAAATTTATTTGATCACTCAATTTATAATCAAAACCATGGATGTCAATTTACATTTATTATTGAAAGTCCTACGAAATTTTGGTAATTTTCTTCATTTCCCATATACTTAATTTTTCTCTATTCAGCCATTTTCTTTTGATAGTCAGAGTGGTATTTAGTTCAAGTAGAGCATTTATTTTGATGTCTCGGTTGTTCGTACCCATGTCCTCTATGATCTCAGCCTATAGTGCTATGCCACTGCCACTTAAGCTAGTTCTCAATGACTTCAGCCATTTTTACTGAAGTAATAATACTTTAAACATTTGGGTTGTTATAGATCATAATCAAGGTAAATATTACTCATACATGATCATGAGTATGCTCAAAATGAAAGACTACCCCACATCATTAGGTGAAATTTTCCATTTAATTTAGTCATAATTAACCAATAAAATACTCTCACTGACTCATTTTTTAATTGTTGCAAATAAGTAAGTATGTAACCCCTTGGTGTCTATTACAATCATGAATAAATCATGACCATCATGAGGAAAGCATTACATATATTGGTCTTAATTGATTTATCAGTGTCATGTTCTTGATACATCTTAACTATAAATATTTAAGGACAACCGTTATTCATATGAACCAATGTTCATGGCCACAAACACGTTCAAAACTGCAATTGCCTAAATACTTAATTTTTAAAGATTTTATACTTTTCTATATTTAACGAATTTAAAATATTAATTATATCACATATAATGACACATACAATGTAAAAAACAAAAGCTTACTTCTATTTCGAACATGACTTTCTTTTACAAGACTTAATATAATAAATTTCATGATTTCCTCAATGGCACTATTAACTCTATTATAGCCGATAACTAAAAAAATACAGAATTTTTGTCCGAATTATTTTTGGGGTTAAGGTCAAAAAGGTGTTCTTAATATCCTAGATCATATTTCCACTGTTGAATACTTTTTGAAAAGCCTTCCACATAACACCGTTCAAGTTGAATATTAAACTTTAGAAAGTAAATCACATGGACCAAGGTTTGATGTCTAGTGTGCCTATCCAATAGAAATGTTCAAAATTTTGCAAAAAGGTCCAATTTACTTTTAGCCTAAGAACTTATTTCTAAAATAAATGCATGCATGTCTTGTAATGAGTGGTCACTCACATCGGCACACCAAAGTTTAGACCTGGGCGATTTGTTCCCTAAACTTTGTCTTCTTAATTATTCCAATGGCAAGATCAACATTCAAGTAATTTTTACATTATTTAGAAACTAGCAATTTGAAAATAATCATTGGGAAGTGATTACTATCAAGAGTACCATTGTAGAGAGAGTTGGAATATTCCACCGTTTTAATATAGATTGAACCTTACTTTTAACAATATTCCATGATTTATCCATTACTTACAGAATTGTTACTTTGCTTTCTTCAAGAAATTTCAGAGTGATATACATTGATTTTTGCCTAAGGTTTGACAAATAAATTGAGCTTTTCAATACCATTTTTTAGAATAATAGTAAGGTGGTTGATAACGAGAGGAAGATTGATAAGAGGCAATTTGATTGGCAACATTTTGAAGATATATTTTTTTATAAGGGGAAAATACAAAATTGATTATGTTGTTTTAACGAAATTATCGATGAAAATATCCTTATAATTTTTATATATAATTTAATAGAAAGTGAAAACTTGAAATTTTAGAAGGAAAAAAATCAAAATTATAGTTTATAAAATTAACGTGTGATTTTATTTTGCAAGTTTTTTTATAGTAAAAATTGTATTTTATTCTAATAGAACGTTCATTTTGATATTTTGAGGGTTCAAACTCATTACTTCTAGAACCCTAGCCTAGATGCCATACTGCTTACCATTTATGATTACGATCCTTGACTTATTTTTTAAGTTTTAGGTTTCAAAAATAGAATCTCTATATAACAATAAAAGACAACAAAGCCTTCTTAAACATATTAAAAAAATATGAAATTTATATTATTGCCTTTTCAAATGTCTATTTTTTGTTTATTGGTATAAATTTAATATTAATTATTTTATTAAGGAAAAAAACTTTGTTTGTTTCCATTATCAATTTGATTCTTTCTTTTAAATAAATTTCAAATGTGTTCCTTTTCTAATATGGTTTTCCTTTCAACAATTCATAATACAAAGTTATAGTGTTCTCCTTACTTCATCATTTTCCCAAAAATATTGTAATCCATCTAGTTCAATTCTTCATTTTTAACATATATATGATGAACATCCTCTTGCTTACTCCATAAAATAATCTCTGACTCGTTTAAGAACCTAACCATAACAACTTGTATTTTATGTACCGGAGGATCGTAATATACTTTTAATTTATTCATATGAGGCCATATAATTTTATAATTTTAGGATATGACTCTTGGGAATATTTTACACATTTGTAATCTTTCCTTAATATCTATGTGACCATTTTGACTTTGAAAACCTTATTTGGTTATAACTTTTGATAGGAGTCGAATTATGGTCTCAAAGTAGTTCCTTTACTATGGGATGATGGCTTCCCTTTATGTAGAGTAGTCATAGTAGAAAAATGGATTTATGATTAGAAAGTTATAGTTGTTTTAAGGTTTAAGAAATGCTAGCCATGATTAGTGTGTAATTAGTGAAGCCCATTAGTTGGTCCATTAGTCTACTTAGAGAATCACTATAAATAAGGGTTGTATGAGTCAAAATGAAAACTTTCCCTGTCATTCTAAATCAGCTCTAAACCGTAATTCCATCCTAATTTCTTCCGAAATAATTAAAATTGATCTTTAAATCAAATTGGATTAGAGAATAGTGAATAGATCATCATTTAGAAGATAGAGATCATCCGTTTGGCCGATTTGCATTACTTTGGTTTGCTATTCGATCAGATCTACACCCATATTGGTTGAATTTAGTAATTGGTGAGTGGTTTATGCCTTCTCATTATACTATGCAAGTTTATAAGGTAGAATTGTAGGATTTAACATGTTTTAAATAGATTTTATTCATAAAATCTTTACTAACTCTAATTACATGTCAAATTATGAAAGTGATATAGATTGGTTAGATTTTACCATTGCTTATGCTCATATATTCATATTATATGTTGGTCTATGTTGTAGATTGACATGTGCATCTTGTTTTGAAGGATTGCATGTTTGATTAGATGATATTACTTATTATTCTATATTTGGATGAGATGATTTGATGTTGTTTGCTGGTGTTGTGATTGCTTAAGTTAGGTTGGAGAATTGAGCGTATCGGAGGCATAGATGGTTGGAATTGGACAAAAATTGGAGGGAAAGCTTTGGAGGATAAAAAGAGCTTAGGGTTCAAGTCGCAAGCTCCACTTCCTTAAATACAAAAGTCAGCACCGACATGAGAAGTCGGTACTGACATTTGTAGGTTAGTCCATGGTGTCAGTGATTTGGGGGAAGGCAGTGATATTGCTAGTGGAAATTGCCTATGATGTTCGATTGGTGACTGGTAAAGTGCTTAAGGCTATGAAAAATTGTTTCTAGGATATGAGGTTGGTTTCTTTGAAGGGTGGACTTGCTCGATGATGACATGTTCGAGGTCAAAGCACCTCAGTGTGAAGCACAAAAAGTAATGAAGGATTGGAAGGTGTTTCTTGGAGATTGACCAGGCAACTTAGTACTCGGCCTCCCTATCGTTCGGTTAAACTATCGTTCGGCATTATGCTACGTCCGGCATCCAAAAAGCACTCGGCGTCCAATCTCATTCGGCTTCTACGGAACGTTCAACATGTTAAGACCGTTCGGCATGGGACGGCCACTAAGTACTCGGCTTATCTAGATTGTTTGGCTTAAGGGGACACTCGGCAGAAAGGAACGCTCTGCACTTAGAGGCGTTCGGCATTGGGAAGTGTTCAGCAGGCAGCTTCTCACAGGGTTGAGACCGTTCGGCCTCATCTCGTTCGGCCTAAGGAGATTGTTCGGCACCACACCGCTCGGCATCTAAACATCTGGAAGCGCGTTCGACATTGGACTTTATTCGGCCAAAAGCATCGTTCGGCATCCACACCTTGTTCGGTGAATCATTTCGCCCGGTACAAACGGATGCTCAGCACTTAGAGTGTCCGACCCCACCTCGTTCGGCATAAGGAGGAAGGCTCGGCATTTGGTCGTTCGGCCTCATTGGTTCGGCGCACAGAGACCACTCCACTTGGGCCAATATATTCAGCTACCAGGCCCACCAGGGAAGTCCAACCCACCTTCGCCTATAAATAGAGGGGCAGGGGCATAGAAAAAGGGGAGAGATTTAGAGAACACTGGGGAGACTTTGCCATTTTAAAGACTCATTCCAGACTTATTTCTTTGTATCTTGCAACTATATTCAAGTACTTAGAAGTGGATTGTATTTGTAATCAAGTATCAATGAAAAGAATAAAGATCAACTTTAAAGTGGACGTAGGCTACTACACCGAACCACTATAAATTTGGTGTTCTTACTTTCTGCATTTAAATTTACATTCTGTTCTCTGTTTTAACTTACTTTCTTCATTAATCTCTCTACACAATCTTTCTAAGGGTGTTAGTGACCAGTTTTGGTGCTAACATTTTGGTGCTTTCATTGAGAGTTGAATTCTCAAACTGCCAGGATCTGCTTTGTAGCTACTGGATTACATAAATCCCCCAAAGGAGATCCAAAATCATTGACAAGGCATCTGTTGATTCTACGCAGAGTTATAACCAACAACTCTACCATAGGGAGACCACGAACCAGATCGGCCTCTCATAATACAGATGTCCATGAAACTGCTAGCGTACAACAAGTTGGACCTAGAAATCAGCAAACAACTAGAGGTGTAGGGCCCTCCACCCAAATCCAAGCGGAAGTCGTTTCCTGAACGGAGTTCAATGATTTGATAAGAGAACTCAAGGAAAGTAGAAGGCAGCTTGCTAAACAGATTCAAACCAACACTAACCTCATGACTCAGCTCGCTCAACAGCAGCGCCATAATGCTGGAGGTAACACTGCCCCTTATTCTGAATCTAATAGCTCAACCTCAGCTGACGAACCTCCTAGGCGTAGATGCCGTAAGGATGAAGATGCACAAGCGGGCGTTGGGAATCAAGCCCACGAAGAGACTGGACACCCGAATCTCCAAGGCCCAAATCAGGCGAGACATCAACTCGCACGGTCCCGTGGAACGGAACCCAACCTTCCATCCTCCATACAAACTCCGGACTTAACAGCTATGGTCAGGCAGTTGATGAGAGAAAACCAAGGCTTGACCAATGAAGATTGGGGAGTGACCAGAAGCCATACCCCTTTTACTGATGGTATCCTGCAGGCTGAGCACCCCAAGAAGTTCAATATGCCGACTATCCCAGCCTATGAGGGGAAGACCGATCCCAGGCAACATGTGATGAGGTATGGATGGATGGTGGATTCTACAAGAGCCAATGATGCGACAAAGTGTAGGTGCTTCCCAATCACTTTGTTTGGTATTGCCACCATGTGGTTCACTCGACTCCCACCTCGATCTATATCCAGCTTTGACGAATTAGCGGTGAAATTCATAGAATAATTCAGGATACACACCACTCGCCCAAAGGATGTGATGTCGTTATCAAGCGTAATCCAAGCTCCGGGAGAGTCATTAAAAGCATACTTGCAAAGTTTTCATGTCGCTGCTACCGAGGTGAGCAATCCTAACGACCACGCAATTTTGATGGCAGTAATGCGTGGTGTGGATCCAGATTCTGAATTTGGAGATTGGTTGGCGGGAAAGCCCCCAACTATGCCGGAACGTTCTTATTCGAAAGCTCATCAGTTCATAAGGAGGGAGGAAGCTCGGTGGACAAGGCGAGACAAGGCACCAGGGCCCGTCCAAGAGTCTGTGAAAAGTAACATCGCCGTGAAACAAACCGGAGATAATTGTGCAAAAAGTCAAGTTAACATCCAGAACAAGCCTGGGCAGTCTAAAGGATCCAGAGGTGGAAATCCCGGAAAGAAAAAAGAAACGGTAAGATGGAAGTCAAGGATCCCAACCTACAATGAATACACCCCGTTGAACGCATCCCTTGGGAACATCTATCTATCAACCTGCAACACTTTACAGTATAGAAAACCACGCCCAAAGGAATCGAAAGAAGAACAGAAGCGGACCGGGAAGTACTGCCATTTTTACGAGTCTTATGGCACAACACGGAGGAGTGCAGACACCTCCATGATGCTATAGAAAAGTTGATTAGATAGAAAAAGCTGCAGGAATTTATCAAAGACCCACAGGACGGGAGGCAAGAAACATCGGACCCTAGACGTGGGCCGGCCCCACACCAACCAGAGCAACCTATTCGAACTATGGGCAGATTGGTTATTAACACGAATGCTGGCGGACCTCATCCTGCAGATAAGAATTGGCAGGAGATGGAGCAATATGATAACTCTTTAAGACATGCGGAGTATGAGTGCTGATCGAATGTGGAGGATGGGACTCCTGCAAAGCAGCAGCGCATGATGAATGATGACATCGTATTCAGGAGCAGAGATGCAGATAAGGTAGAGGCCCCTACCATCGACCCAATGGTCATATCTGCGACCATCGGGACGGCATTCGTGAAGGGAATTCTAATTGATTGCGGAAGTTCTGTTAACATCATCTTCCGGAAGGCATACGAACAAATGAAGCTGGAGACTAAGGATTTGAAACCATCCAAAGCCAGAATCCATGGCTTTAACGGCGCAACGACCGATGCAATGGGATACGTGGAGTTACTGTTGAACTGGGACAAGGTGAACGCAGAAGTGTGCGAATCCTACCATTCATAGTACTGGATGTTGATTCCCCATACAACGTATGTCTAGGTCGTCCATCCCTGGCGGAATTTAGGGTGGCTTTGGCCCCTTGGTGTTTGACGATAAAATTTCCAACGGAAAGGGGTTGGAGTGGTACACGGTGATCAGGCAACCGGCCGTGCATGCTATGTAGCTGAGCTTAGAGAGGCACGGCGTAGGAGAAAGGAAAGGTTGCGGACAGCTCTGTCCGCATCCAAAATTCTGATGATTGACAACTAGCACCCGAGTCCTAGCTCGTGCAACATTCTCGGATCCATAGAGACATAGATCCGAGAGACGATGATGTGGAACCCAGGGAAACAAATGCAACACCAGCTGGACTAACCATTGACATCTCAGCTAGCTGAAACGACCCATCATGAGTTCTTAAAATTGGATCACAACTCGACCCCATGGTGGCCGAGAACCTCACTGACTTCCTCCTAGCAAATCTTGATGTTTTCACTTGGACACATTCTGATATACGCGGGATCTCTCCTGCAATTGCGAGTCATATGTTGAACATAGACCGAAGCATGTACCTATGAAACAAAAAAGGAGAGGCATGGACCCGGAGAGGTCTGCAGCTCTCAAAGAGGAGGTGGACAAACTCAAAGCCAAAGGGTTCATCCGCGACGCCCTCTACTCGGAATGGGTATCTAACCCGGTGTTAGTAAAGAAAGCGAAAGGGAAATGGTGAGCTTGTGTTGATTACTCTGATTTAAACAAAGCATGCCCGAAGGATAGCTTTCCGTTACCAAGAATTGACCAACAGGTCGATTCAACAGCCGGACACTAGTTACTGTCCTTTATGGATGCATACTCTGGATACAATCAAATCCCAATGCATGTTCCCGACCAAGAACACACCAGTTTCGTCATGAACGTCGAGCTGTATTGCTATGTAGTAATGCCCTTTGGATTGAAGAACGTAGGAGCAACTTATCAGCGTCTGGTGAATCGAATGTTCAAAGATCAGATTGGTAAAACAATGGAAGTCTATGTGGATGACATGCTTGTGAAGTCGCGGCAGTCAAACGACCACATCCGAGACTTGGCGGAGATGTTCGATGTGCTCAGACACTACGGGATGAAGATCAATCCTCTGAAATGTTCATTCGGCATAGCTCCAGAAAAGTTCTTAGGTTTCGTTGTGAATGCATAGGGAATTGAAGCTAACATGGAGAAGATCCAGGCTATCCGAGATATACAAGTAGCCAGAACCATAAAGCAGGTGCAAAGCCTGAATGGAAAAGTGGTTGCGCTAAGTCGATTCATATCCAGAGCTACAGACAAGTGTATTCCCTTCTTTGACATTATAAAGAAAGGAAAGAGAAACTTCGAATGGACATCCGACTGTGAGGAAGCATTTCGGGCTCTGGTAAGGCACTTAGAAAGTCCCCCTGTACTGTCAAAGCCAATAGACCACGAAATGTTGTATGTATACTTGGCGGTATCCCAGCATGCTATCAGTACAACTTTGGTTCGCGAGGAAGACCGGATTCAAAAGCCAGTTTACTATGTCAGTAAATGCTTGACAGGGGCGGAAAGAAATTATCCAAAGATTGAGAAACTAGCATATTGCTTGGTGATTGCATCACGCAAGCTTCGCCCCTACTTTCAGGCATACTCAATCGGTGTCTACACGGACCAACCCTTGCGACAGGTAATTCAACGACCGAAAGCTTCCGGAAGGATGCTGAAATGGAATATTGAGTCAAGTCAGTTCTATATCACCTATCTGCCGCGAAGGGCCATACAAGGACAAGCACTAGCTGACTTCATTGCTGAATTCACTATGCCAGATGAACCGAGCAGTCATAGTGTCATACCTCCCGTTCGATGGAAGATGTATACCGATGGTGCATCTAACGACCGTCGCGCGGGGTCTATCATAGTCCTTGTGACTTCGGAAGACCGATCAATTTGCTACGCTTTGAAGCTTGAGTTTGCAGCGATAAATAACGAAGCCGAGTATGAAGCATTAATTGCTGGCCTGAGAATTGTTAACGAACTGGGAGTGAAGTCAATTGAAATCATCTGTGACTCGCAACTCGTAGCATATCAGGTGCGGGGAGACTATCAAGCGAAGGGACAGAGACTGGCTCCATACCTTGCCCGTGTTCAAGAGCTGCCGGCGAATCTGGAATATTACGACATCTCGCATGTCCCGTGCAAAAAAAATAGAGAAGCCAATTCGTTGGCAAAATTCGCAAGCACTGGCGATGCATAGCAAATGGGATTATTCCCCGTTGAGACCCTCTATACTCCGTGTATAGAGATGATGGAGATAGATCTCGTGTTAGAAACCGAACCTGAGAAGGAATCATGGTTGACCCCGATCAGACAGTACTTGCTACAAGGGGATTTACCTGAAAAGAGGAACGAAAGACGCCAAGTCCTTCGTAAGGCTTCGCGTTATGTAATACATGACGGGATATTGTATCGGAGGGGATTCTCGACCCCCTTACTCCGGTGCATGGCCCATGATGAGATAAAACAAGTATTAAAGGAAGTCCATGAGGGAGAGTGCGGTGACCACACTGGGGGACAAACGTTAGCAAAGAAAATCCTCCGTTACGGATACTATTGGCCGACTGTCAATCGGGATGCTGCAGACTATGTGAGAAAATGTGACAAATGCCAGATATATGCAAAAATCCCGAGAGCTCCGCCAACGAAACTCACACAAATGGTTAGTCCCTGGCCATTTGCGATGTGGGGGATCAACCTAGTAGGCTCTTTACCCTTAGCCAAAGGTGGAGCGAAATATGCAATAGTTGCAGTCGACTACTTTACCAAATGGGCAGAAGCAGAGCCTCTGGCCACGATAAACGCAAAGAAGGTTATTAATTTCGTCATACGAAATATCATATGCCGTTTTGGCCTTCCACGGACCATCGTCACGGACCATGGAACTCAATTCGAGAGTAAGGAGTTCAAGAATTTTGCCAGAAATATGGCATTGAGAAGAAATTTGCAGCAGTTGCTCACCCAAAGTCGAATGGACAGGTAGAAGCCGTAAACAAAATAATCAAGTCCATATTGAAAAAACGTCTGGAAAAGGCTAGAGGCAGGTGGGTGGATGAACTTCCAACAGCACTTTGGGCCTATAGGACCACCCACAAAACCGCGACTGGCCACACTCCATTCGCATTGGCATATGGCACGGAAGCTGTCATACCCGTGGAACTTGAGGTCCCATCACATTGGTTAACTTATTACAACCTCGCGTTGAACCATAATCTCTTATTGGAATCGTTGGACCTCATTGATGAAAAACGCGAAGAAGCCAATTTGAGAGCGGCCGCATACAGACATAGAGCCGCTAAATATTATAATGAGAAGGTCCGACCAAGAACTTTTAGTGTGGGAGACCTCGTTTTGAAACAAGTTTTCCCATTCCCGTCTCATATGAATCCCGCATGGGAAGGTCCATATGTCATAGAACGGAAACTTGGAGAAGGAACTTTCAATCTAGCGACCGCCGATGGTGCGACACTCCCCCAAGCATGGAACAACGAGCACTTGCGGCATTATTATACTTAGTCTATTTCTCTCATGTATTAGTCACACTCATTTCCAGTATGCTTTTATTTCTAATTCTTGGCATATAATAAGGCAGTTTAGCGTGCTCTCATTAATAAAGGCTTAAAGCCATCTTTTCCATGAATTACTAATGTCTCTACAAATGATGATCCTGTGACGGGAAAATAAAATTATGTTATTCCGGCTAACGTGCGAACGCGCACGGGCATTTAAAATCTCCAAGTCCCGGAGTGCGGACTGGAGTACTCTAAGTCCCCGGAGCGCGGGCTCGAGTATGAACGATTTAAAATCTCCAAGTCCCCGGAGTGCGGACTGGAGTACTCTAAGTCCCCAAAGCGCGGACTCGAGTATAAACGAATTAAAATCTCCAAGTCCCCGGAGTGCGGACTGGAGTACTCTAAGTCCCCAGAGCGTGGACTCGAGTATAAACGACTTAAAATCTCCAAGTCCCCGGAGTGCGGACTGGAGTACTCTAAGTCCCCGAAGCGCGGACTCGATTATAAACAATTTAAAATCTCCAAGTCCCCGGAGTGCGGACTGGAGTACTCTAAGTCCCCGGAGCGCGGACTCGAGTATAAACGATTTAAAATCTCCAAGTCCCCGGAGTGCGGACTGGAGTACTCTAAGTCCCCGGGCGCGGACTCGAGTATAAACGACTTAAAATCTCTAAGTCCCCGGAGTGCTGACTGGAGTACTCTAAGTCCCCGGAGCGCAGACTCGAGTATAAACGATTTAAAATCTCCATGTCCCCAGAGTGCAGACTGGAGTACTCTAAGTCCTCGGAGCGCGGTTCGAGTCTAAACGACTTAAAATCTCCAAGTCCCCGGAGTGCGGACTGGAGTACTCTAAGTCCCCGGAGAACGGACTCAAGTATAAATGACTTAAAATCTCCAACTCCCCAGAGTGCGGACTGGAGTACTCTAAATCCCCGAAGTGTGAACTCGAGTATAAACGACTTAAAATCTCCAAGTCCCCGGAGTGCAGACTGGAGCACTCTAAGTCCCCGGAGCGCGGACTCGAGTATAAACGATTTAAAATCTTCAAGTCCCCAGAGTGCAGACTGGAGTACTCTAAGTCCCCGGAGCGCGGACTCGAGTATAAACGACATAAAATCGCCAAGTCCTCGGAGTGTGGATTGGAGTACTCTAAGTCCCCGGAGCGCGGACTCGAGTATAAACGACTTAAAATCTCCAAGTCCCCGGAGTGCGGACTGGAAGTCTCCGGAGCGCGGACTCAAGTATAAACGATTTAAAATCTCCAAGTCCTCGGAGTGCAGACTGGAGTACTCTAAGTCCCCGGAGCGCGGACTCGAGTATAAACGACTTAAAATCTACAAGTCCTCGAAATGCGAACTGGAGTACTCTAAGTCCCCAGAGCGCGGACTCGAGTATAAACGACTTAAAATCTCCAATTCCCCGAAGTGCGGACTGGAGTACTCTAAGTCCCCGGAGCGCGGACTCGAGTATAAACGATTTAAAATCTTCAAGTACCCGGAGTGCAGACTGGAGTACTCTACGTCCCCAGAGCGCGGACTCGAGTATAAACGACTTGAAATCTCCAAGTCCCCGGAGTGCGGACTGGAGTACTCTAAGTCCCCGGAGCGCGGACTCGAGCATGAACGACATAAAATCTCCAAGTCCCCGGAGTGCGGACTGGAGTATTCTAAGTCCCCGAAGCGCAGACTCAAGTATAAACGATTTAAATGACCAGGTCCGCTGAAGACGGACTGGACATAAATGACTTGAAGTCATCGAGCCTTCGAGTGCGCATTAGAAAATATTCTAAGTGCTTCAAGCGCGGAAGAAAATAACAGATAGCTCTCAAAGAATTTCCGAGCTACATGAAGATGAACCGAGAGGTCTATTATATTCACAACCGCTGGGATTTGAATCACAATCACAAAGAAAATTGAACGACAAGAGCCATGGAAAGACAGAAAAACTAAATTTTATTCATCAAAGATAAGCTTCCATTGCAACTCCTTTGAAGCTGGGGATCAAAAGTCTATTTACACAAACTAAGAAAACAAAAGTACTTGCCTAATCTAAACTAACATTCATTAAACGAGAGTAATGATAACTTCTTATGCTTCTTCGCCTTCTTCACCTCCGTTGTCTTCTCAGACGACCCTTCTCCTCCACGTTTACCCTTGGTACCCTTCTTTGATGGAGGAGTGACAGCCGAAGAAGTATGAGGGACATCCATGGGTTTAGACCCGCCAGGGAGAATGACCTTCAACGGCTTATTCAAAGGATCTTCGAGGTCCACGGTTTGAGGTTCGGCCTTAATCTTGGTCGTTTCTCTCCTCTCCTTCTCCATCCGCTCCTTCATACTCAGCTCAGATGTGTGTTCGGAGGCGCCTGTGATCTCTACTTTGTAACTCCCCTCGATGGGAGAAGAAGTCTTAGATTTGTCTTCATGCAGCGCCCCAATCACTTGAGCATCTGGCCCGGGAGCCTCTCCTGCCTGACTGGCCTCACCTACCTGTTCCTCCACCTCCTTGGCGACATCGCTCCTCGGAGTGGGCCCAGGATCAGAACGACCTGCGCGAAAGCATGAAAAACAAGTATTAGAACACAATAGTCCTTCCTAAAGAATGACGACATTCAAAATCTTAAAGTGAAGAGTTGTCTACCAGGTTCTGGTAGGCTCTCAGCCATCAAGCGGGTCTCGCCGTCCGGAATGAGGGACAGAATATGAATGCCAAGGCCGGGGTCCTCTGGGTTGTAACCAATATGCTGCTCAAATGAATCGAGTATCGGCCGATCGAGTAGGCGCATGAGCTGGAGGCACGGCCCTGGATGGACCAGTAATAACTTCTTTCCCTTTCTTTAAGGGGGAACCTTTGTCATATATAGTTTTAGCTGCAGACAAGTCTGAAGGCTCGTTTCCCTTGAGATATTCTTTTATCAATGCCCCCTCATCAATCTCTTCGGTGCCGTGCTCGGTCTTCCTGATTTCTATCAAAGCCTCCCATGCCTCGGCTGGAGATTCAAGATAACCCTCGCCCAAGAAAGTCAAGTCTCGATGCATGAGAACGTGGGCGTTGAACTCAGGACTAGTGGGTCAAACATATTTTTGACCTCCTCCCTGCCTTCTTCTCTAGCCGCCTCAAGACACGAGTCGATATCGATGGACACAATCCTTTCACCCTCTTCACGGGCCTCCCTCTTTAACTCCTCAACCCCGAAGAGCTCGCCCTCAAGTTTTTCTAAAGTCGAGTGGCGACGATCTCGTCACAGTATCGTTGTGACTCCTCTTGAGCGGCTATTTTCTCTTCGCTCTCCCTGCGAAGCTGCTCCTCAAGCTTCTTGGCTCGAAGGCTGAGCGCGTCCCTCTCCTTTTGAACGGAGTCCTTTTCTAGAGCCAAAGCCCCACACCGTTGAACCGCCTCGTCAAGTTCTTTCTTATGAGTTGACTCTAGACGAGTAATAGCCTCAGTAGTGTCCTTAGCTCTCTGATGGGCGGCCTCGATCTCAGACTTGTAAGTGGTCATTTCTTCGTCCTGAGTTTAATGAAATCCTTGTCGTGGATAGCCTCAAGCTTCAGGCGGTCGATTTCATGTTGGCGCTCTACGAAAACTTCAGAAAGTTTTTCGGCTAGATGAACAAATGCGTCATGCTGAACATAGACGTCATTCGTACAAGCAAGGGCGCTCTGTTTGGCATGTCCGGGAATAGGGTGAATAGCCGGGAGGAATTTCAGGCCATCGAAGCAGATTTTCGGAAATTTATCTTTAATCTCGGCCAGCCTCTCCGGCACTGACGGGTCCGTTGCAGGAGCGGGAGGAGACGGCTTTGAAACTTCACCCCTCCTGTAGGAATCTCGGGATTGACGAGTGGAAGAAGAATCGGAGTGTTGGTCCCAGGGAACATTAGGTTGCGACCTCTTATGGCCGCGCTTGTCTTTACTTTGCTCTGCGTGAGAAGGGATATTCTGGTGGTACTTTGGCTGATAATAAGTTTTCCTCCGAGATGACGAGTCCCGGGAATGATAGTCTTTATCACCGTCACCATCCCTATCTCGATGTCTTCCGGAACCCGAGTCACGTCCAGAGTGGTGAAGAATAAACGAGCCACGAAGGCGATCAAATCCATGTGAACGCCCCATACCACCTGTATAGAATTCAAATAGCAGCGAATTAGCAAAGAGTAGTATGATGACAAAAGTCTAAGCGAAATTGAAGTGCAAGTGTTCGTGTGTGTCCTAATGTTTCCCCCCAACGGACCTGTCGCCTTGCTAATAGGAGTTTTCTCTCCCTGACTCTGAGTTGGAGCACCCGCATCGTCTCTAATGGGTGAATGAAGTTTGAATGCCTCCAGATTGTCAAAGTCATAGTTGAGCAGATCATCCGGAATAGAGAGGTTCGATAAACCCTTTAAAGAACTTTCTACGTGCTACGAAGAAGCCTCTTTCTCCATCGGGATAAGAGTAACTTTCGTAGTTCCGCCAACCTTCTCCTTTCTGATCTTGTACGTCAATCCCTTTTTCTTCTGTGAAGGAGAAGACGACGTTTCGATATCATGCACTTCAACTATGGGGTCTTGGGCTGGACCCAGATTCTTACCTTGTGCTTCGGGTGTGTCACCTTCCTTGATTTCCCCCTCTTCTTGTACATCAGGGGTGTGGCGTGCTGACGACTACGCTAATTTTTTCCCTTTGCCGAAGACCGATGTTGGTACAGTGATGCCTTTGGGAAGACTTATCCGGCGACCTTCTGCTAACAATCTGAACCTCGATAGTGACTCATTTGAGATAAGAGTTCGGATGTCTCGTTCCTCGGCGGGAAGAGCTCTAATAGCTTCAACGGCCTCAAAATACCCACGACCGTCGGGACGTGGATTGATACCTGAGAAAATGAAACAAGAGTTAGAATGCATAGCTTCGATCAAAACATGAGTATTGCTCCAAGAAGAAGACTTCCTTCCCCCGACCCATCTACTCACGAAACCAGGGGGGCAACGCACGTAGAACCATTCTTCTTTGTACAGGGCCAATTTGCTCCACGCCCCGGTTAAGATTTGGCATTTACGGTATGGCTCGAGGAACATGTAAGAGGGGCTATCTCCCCACTTTTTGATCATGTATATGTATCTGATGTCGCCAGGAGTTAGGGGCTTAGAGAAAACGGTCATGAAGAGGATATAAGTGCCATAGATGAAGGCATGACCGTTTGAGTGCAGCTGCGATGGGGAGATGTCAATGTATTGCAGCACATCCCGAAGAAATAGATTGAACGGTGGCACGCTGCTAACCCAGCACATGAATTTACTGCACGCTGTATATCCGATCGGGGGCAGGTGTGGCCGGTCGCACCCCGTGGAACCAGCACGTCGTCAAAAGGTATTCCATGGATGGAGCATATTCACTGAAGCGCGACTTCATTGATCTTTGAAGCCTGTGAGTCGACAGGGTTGTCCAAGAAAATCGATGCCTCCAGGGCATCGGGGGCTAAGTTAGGGGCAGGGGAGGTGGATAGATTTGACACGTCTGCGACTTCCTGTCGAGTGGATGGCCCTGGTTTGTTAGAAATCGTGGTGGAGCTGTATTTTTTCGACATCTTCAATAAATAGTGAATTTGGCTAAGCACCTATGCGAACTATACTTGAAAAAGGTTCGTTGCTAGAATTAACAACACAAATATTTCCCCCCAAGTGGTGTGTGAACTAGTGCGTAGATAAGCATTAGAAAATTGAAAGTCACAGAGTTACTGACACAAAACAATGTTTCGAACTGTCGACTTCGAAGACCGTCATCGCTGACCGTCTCCAAAAGCCTGCCTTATGGTGTTTACAATTTCGGATTCAGAAAATATCGGAAGAAGTTATCTGATTATGTCAATTCAAGTTCAAAATTTATGTCTACTGAAGCTAGGAAGTTGTTAGTCCGAATCAGTTCGATATGCAAGTATGTTGGGGTCCTTGTCTTTGTTATGTTATTTGATTAGGCAAGGCAAATAAGTATCCGGTCTAAGCTAAGGGATGGTCTGGCATTCATAATGGTTTGGCCAAAGAATCGTTCGGCCTAACTATCATTCGGCCTAAATGCTGAACGACCAAACTACCGTTCGGCCAAATTGTTGTCCGGCCTAAGTTTGTTCGGCCAAACCATCGCTCGGCCTAGGCATCGTTCGAACGAAGTACTGTTCGGCATTGCTGTCGTTCGGCCTCCTATCCACTCCCCGTTACCATTCGTGCTCATCCCACTCCAATTTCGTTCGGCACAGGGAGATTATGCCGAACCACAGCCCAGTCAAAAAATTACCAACAGCCCCGAACACTGAGTCCATTCGCGTGCTACCGTAAGGCTACTCGGCATCAATAGATCGTGCCGAGTCGCCACAATACACCTTCCACCCATATCTTCTCTGCCTCATTCACCTTGAAATCACCTAAGAGCGTGCTAAGTTACAACCCTAGACCACGACTGAGCCACAACTCATCACCCTTATTCACACACCTCCTATTTTTCTACGGTCCATGAACGATTTGTTTGAGTAATATCTAATTCCTCCTGAATCGAGAGGGATCAAAAGTTTCTTACCAAAGATTATGGAGGGAGCTTGGGGATCGATGAGTTTCGGATTGAAGATTGCTAAAACTTGACTAAAGCAAGGCGTGATGGATTCCAGGGAGGCGAATTGCAAGTTCTCGGAAAATAACGGAAATATAAGTGAAAAGAGGGGAAGAAGGAGGACGCCAGGTTTTATAGGGAAGAAGAAGAAGTTGAAGAGGCCGTGACCGGTAGAGCCGGTCAAAAAGATATCGTTCGGCATGCATAGAACGTTCGGCGACTACTGCATCGTTCGGCATTTACATCACGTTCGGCATCAGCTTGGTCGGCATACGAGCGATGTTCGGCTTCGGTTATATCGTTCGGCCTCGGCTACACCGTTCGGCACACACCTCCACAACTGGTATTCACAAGAGAGCAACCCCCAAGTGTGATGGGCCAAGGTTCAAAGCGGAGCATGGGGGATACGTAGTGCAAAGCGTACTACGTTCGGTCACGTAATACACTTTGGGGGGCACGCGTTTCCTAGAGATTGACCAGGCAACTTAGTACTCGGCCTCCCTATCGTTCGGTTAAACTATCGTTCGACATCATGCTACGTCCGGCATCCAAAAAGCACTCGGTGTCCAATCTCATTTGGCGTCTACGGAACGTTCGGCATGTTAAGACCGTTCGGCATGGGACGACCACTAAGTACTCGACTTATCTAGATTGTTCGGCATAAGGAGGCACTCGGCAGAAAGGAACGCTCGGCACTTAGAGGCGTTCGACATTGGGAAGTGTTCGGCAGGTAGCTTCTCATAGGGTTTAGACAGTTCGGCCTCATCTCGTTCGGCCTAAGGAGATTGTTCGGCACCACACCGCTCGGCATCTAAAGAGCGCTCGGCATCTGGAAGAGTGTTCGGCATTAGAATTTTTTCGGCCAAAGCATCGTTCGGCATCCACACCTTGTTCGGCGAGTCATTTCGCCCAGCTCAAACGGATGCTCAGCACTCAGAGTGTCCGGACCCACCTCGTTCGGCATAAGGAGGAAGGCTCGGCATTTGGTTGTTCGGCCTCACTGGTTCGGCGCACAGAGACCACTCCACTTGGGCCAAGATATTCAGCTACCAGGCCCACCAGGGAAGTCCAACCCACCTTCGCCTATAAATAGAGGGGGAGAGGCACAGAAAAAAGGGAGAGATTTTAGAGAACACTGGGGAGACTCTGCCATTTTCAAGACTCATTCCAGACTTATTTCTTTGTATCTTGCAACTATATTCAAGTACTTAGAAGCGGATTGTATCTGTAATCAAGTATCAATGAAAAGAATAAAGATCAACTTCAAAGTGGACGTAGGCTACTACGCCGAACCACTATAAATTTGGTGTTATTACTTTCTGCATTTAAATTTACATTCTGTTTTTTATTTTAACTTACTTTCTTCATTAAGCTCTCTACACAATCTTTCTAAGGGTGTTAGTGACCAATTTTGGTGCTAACAGAAGGAAACTTAGCCATGGAGAGGCTAAGTGAAGATGTCAGCACCAAGTTGAGAGGTCGGCATCGACTTCACTTAATGAGCCTAGGGATGGCGGAACATCTAGTAACTGTTATTGAGGTTTTGTAGATCATGCTGGAGCTTATAGATTGATCATAACAGGATGGATAACAAACACGATGAAGATATGAATCTACGATTTGTGACTCATGATGGTAGTAGATGTTGAAGATTGAGGACTCCATAACCTTTAGTTTGTGACTCGTGTAAGGAGTAGTATCGAAGGGGCTTATAATAGGATATTTGGAGTGGAGGAACATGGTTAGTTCTTGGATAATGGAAACTGGATTGAGCAAGAGGGGCTTGGGGTCCAAAAAGGAGCCAAGGAGGGCTTTATTGAAAGTGCCAAGGAATCGTTGATAACTCGAAGTGTTTTCTGCTGTACTTTAAGCAAGGGCATTATAAGTGGAATTGCCCATGGGTCAAACGAGGGATCTACATATGCTGGTTATTTTAGGTCTAGTATCCAGCTTTGAGCTGCAAGACACATATCCAGCTTTGGACTATGAGATATGAGAGTACAACAGAGAACCATGATTTTCCATTAGTCCTGGCAGCAAGGACGTCATACGAGTTATCATATATTCAGGGCATAGAGGAAGAGTGATAGTAGGGATTGTTTGATGGATTCCATGGTTGCTTTACGGGGTATCACTCGGAATAACATTAGGAGTAAGTACACGAGAAAGGGATATTGGGACATCCACTATTGTATGTTGTATTGTACCTTTATGATATCGTAAAGTAGCATATAATACTATTATTGTAACGACCCAATTTTTCGACGTCTGAAAGTCGACATCAATATGTCCACTGTATCAAATGCCGCACAATCGAATGCTGAAAAACCGAACCTTAGGGTTAAATAAGAAGAAGATAGAAGATGAAACATAAACAATAACAAAATCTCACATTTCGCGGCGGAACAAATATAATAGATGAATGAATATCTTTAAAACAAAAGCACTATATCAGTTTATACATACATCATCAGAGTTTACAACAACACAACAAAACAGTGGAAAAGAAATAATATATATTATTTATACGCCATGCCATCCAGCTTGTCTTCAGATCTCCACAGCATATTTTCCCGACTTCACTCCAGAATAATGATAACATGAATCTAGGCTGCCTGTGCGAAAAATTATGGGCACCCATAGTTTAGAAAGGGAACAATAAACTCTAGGTCAGTCATGGGACTAGTGTGGGATCTTAAAAACAGTTATTTTCACAAAGAAAGGAAAAAAATCTGCTATGCTTTTGGAAAATGAAACTACCATTAGGCCTACCCGCACACACACAATGCAAACGCACAATTGGAGGAGATTTCTCCTTATGATACTCAAACATACTTGATACGCAAAATCTCTTTTAATATTATCATTAATGCATACTATGGAAAACATTTGCAAGTATAATATTAATCTTAGCCAGCATACTAAAACCGTACAAGGCGTGTACTGATGAATGTATTTTCAACAAATGGTCAGGATAAGGAACTTCCTGGGCCACATGGGTACGCGTCTGGAGGGACACCCCGAGAACTCAACCAACTCTTCGCCAACACAAGGTCGGGTTACCTCTGTAACTAGGTAACTACTACACGAGTCTGCCATCCTCCGGTCGTTACCGACCTTTATCCGAGGATCCTTAACCACAAAGCAACAACCACAAAGCAATAAATTTGCAGTAACCACATAGGTTAAATATCTGGGTACCATATGAAATGGACATACACTCAGGGGGCGCTACCCCAAATAACCTTGCCGCATCCTTCCCGTTTCGACCATTCTAGGTTGTGAGGTCCGACGAGGTCTCGTCCACAAAGCTACACTTTACACAAAAGCCGTGCTTCGATCAACAAATGATCAACAGCACTTCGTATGCCACATTACCAAATTGGGAATGTATCACTAGTAACCATCAGCTACATAATCTTTAAGCTCGTACGTCTCAGAGAAGGGTGTTAAGCTAAGAGAATAAATTCTATGCCACCAACAGAAATGTATTTGATAGAAACCAACTTTACATCTCAAAGTGTAACGTCAGACACACATCCATTCAAGTCCATTTCGAGATCGAACGGAACCTAAGGCACTTCAAAGAAGCTCTTGCAAATCCGGATATTCACTAATCACGTCCGGAATCCCCATCACAAAGGGTGATAAAATCTCTATACCGGAGCAACCCAGTGTAGAGACATTCGACAGGTAATCCTTTCACTTTCGAAAATACCCGGTCTTCAACACCATCTTCAAATGCAATCCCATTTCGTCGTATCATTATTCGGAATGGGATTTATGACGAAAGTCCTCTTCCGGCTAATCCGAATAATGAGCGCTTATTTGAAAAATAAGTGTTATATTCAGATTTCAAGTAAATCACAACAAATTTTCCACTTTGATCTTTTGAACAAAAGATCCATCACAAAGATTCGATGTGGTTTTCGAATATTCATTGGGAATCCGACCCTCGGTCGCATCGAAATTCAAATGCCATTTAAAGGCCAATATTAATAGCTGGTTATTTGGTTATTTAACTATCAGTTAATTATTCACAACAATCACCAGATTTCAAATAATTTTCCCCCAATTACTTATTTTCAAAATATCTTCGTAAGATATATTCTCATACTTCAACCCTTTGAAAACAAATTTCAAATCACTTTCCACATTTCAATCCTTTGAAAACAAATTTCAAATCATTTTTCCTTACGTGGGTTATATTTCCAAATATTTATTTCCACTGAAAATTTGCCGAGTCTGAATACCTTAAAATAATTTAAATCACTTATCTAAAAATATATACTTGGAAATATTTAAAACAAAAACTATTTTAAAACACTTTATTTAAATATTAGTTATAAAAACATTATACCAATATCTCATATAAAACTTTAAGCCCAAACTAATTTTAAAATAAAATTAGTAGATAGTGTATAACTATTTAAATAACCATTTTCTAAATCAAATATCAATTAAATCTTTAAATAATCACTTCTTTAATTAACTTAGTAATATTCACTTTAGAGACTTAAAAAAATTACAAAAAATAATTTCTCCAACAATATTCATTTTAAAACCAATCTAGATCTTTTAATTTATACTTCAAAAGCTACTTTGAAAATATACATGGCTTTCCAGGGAAGAATACTCTATCCATTTCAAAATGGTTCATTTAAGTCAATCAATAAATCCTTCTTGATTTATTTTAATTTACCTTCCAAACCCGTAAATTTCTTTCCACATCTTTTAAAATAAACCAATATTTATTTTATAAACAAATTTCCCTTTCCCTTATAAATTCCCATTGTGAATTTAAATTTCCAAATATCTATCAATATACGATTTTTAAATCGATTTCCAAATTTATTTTCAAAACACCAATCAAATTCCAAATTTATTCTCCAAATTTATTTCAAACACCAAATTAAATTCCCAAATCAATTTCTAAAATTTATTTCAAACCCCAAATCAAATTCCCAAATCGATTTCTAAAATTTATTTTCAAACACCAAATCAAGTTCCAAATTGATTACCCAAAGATCTATTTTTTAAAACACCAAATCAATTTCCAAATTGATTTCTAATTATTTCAAACACCAAATTAAATTCCAAATTTGATTTCTAAATTAATTTCTTTTTTTTTAAATAAAT
This sequence comes from Allium cepa, assembly GCA_030765085.1. Classification (NCBI taxonomy): domain Eukaryota; kingdom Viridiplantae; phylum Streptophyta; class Magnoliopsida; order Asparagales; family Amaryllidaceae; genus Allium; species Allium cepa. The sequence continues at coordinate 205,212,321 of CM060941.1, read as the reverse complement.
TCCTTTATCTCTTTGAAACTATTTAAAATCCGTATTTTAAATAATTTCTTCAACTATTAAAGAATATTACTTAAAATTCCTTTATTAAATATTTTCCCATATTTTGGAATTAATTCGATAAGATTTTAAAATTCAGTTTTTACCCCTTTAAAATTCTTTTTTTAATTCACCCAATTCTTTAAAAATGAATTTACTTAAAGTTTTGTACTTAAATTTCAAAAATCCAATTTTTTAATTTCTGGTATCCTACGATACCAAAAAAATATTCGGCTAATCTATAGTCATCAACGACTTCAATCACAAATATAATCATACACAGATTATAAATAAATCAACACACAACACTGAAACAAATTCAAATATTTTAGGAATCCAGTTGGATCCCTCTAACCTGTGTCCCTGCATCCATAGATGTTAGGACAACAATTAAATACCAATTCCACTTCGAGGTGGAATATCATGGTATATGGGATTATATAAAATCATCCGCTATTATGCAGCGCATAGGGTCTCATCCGCTATATAATGCAAGAAATAAATCGCTCCAAATATATATAGATATATATTATATATATACTATCACAAACCAACAATCAATAACTGAATTTGAAATTTTCAATCGAGTGAGAAGATCTTACCTTTAACTACGCATGCAACCCATTTTCAACTAATTTCCATTCCGGCTTGTTTCTCGATTTTAGACCTTGTACAAACATAAGATGATTAAATTAATATTCGAACAAATCGAATAATCAATTCCCGTTTGATAAATTAAATTAACCAATGATTTAGTTTAATACTGATTTTCCTATAACAAATATTTTTTAGTAGTTAAATAATTAAATAAGCTAATTAACTAATTAATCACCTTATACATCACTTTAAAATTAATTTGTGAGTTTAAAAATAATGTACCTATTTTTGTTTGAAATCACATACATTTATAAAAAGATTTATACAATTTCTCTTTTAATCAAATCATTGATAAAATTTTCCACATCTTTTTTTTAGAAAAACTTCTTCTATTTTATTCTGATTACCTTTATATATGGAATTAAAATAGGCATGCACAAACATTTCCCTCTTTATAAATGGATATTTCCTTTACTGTAACATATATATATATATATACATTACAAATTTTAATTTGAACGAAAGTAGTCAGATGATTACCTCACTGTTAACAGATAACCCAGACCCCACTGCGTGCGATTGAATCATCACATCGCGGCTTCGAAAGCACTCGCGACATCGCCAGCTCCCCACGTATCACCGCCCAGCTCGAACCCTAGAACGCCTCTTCCAGTCATGCGCCTCCATGACCTAAAGTGCCACCTTGATTAACTCGCCGCCTAGACCTGCCTCGCCACTTCTACGCCATACGCCAATGTCGGCCCTCGAAATTGCGACCTCCAAGACCAAAATTGCGAAGTCGTCGCCGCCTCCTTATTCGAGCCTCTCGATTGAATTCGAGATTTTGAACCTCGTATTATATTTTATTTTATTTTATTCTTTGTCAAATGATGTCGATTATATCGAAAGGAGGAGGAGAAAGAATGAGGCAGCCATAATTTTTTTTTCGATTTGGGATCAAAAGAAAGGAGCGACCATTTATTCATTTTTTTTCGAACTCGATTTAGGGATTTTCGATTAAAACTGAGAATGGGGGAAGAAGAAGCGCGATTTATTTTTTCTTTATTTCTTTGAACAGGCTAACAAAATTTTCAACGCACATTTCATTTTGGGCAGAGAAAAATAAACACCTGTTTAACGATTTCCTTTACATGTTCATTGCTACAGTAATAAAATTATATTGTCTTTATTTTAAATTCAAATTCAATTCGTCTTAGTTTCACAACTTACCATCTCGATCTCCAATCGAGGCGTGCCGCCAACTCGATCTCCCATCGAGGCATGCCGTCAGGCGTTTATAATGTTATACGCCTATTCCAAACGCAATAGAAAAGATTCGGCATCCAAATTCGATCGTATGACAAGATAGCATTTTGAACCCAGTTTTTATATTGAATTTTCGATTTAATTTCAGCGCGTTTTCTTATCGTATGGCCACACGACGACTCCAAACATTACAAAAATTGAAATTCGATAATACACTATTACGGATCTAGTAGAACTGGTTTCGTCGAATTCCGAGACTGTGCCTTGGAAGGCTATTTTTAAATACCGATGTAAACGATAAATTTTAAAAACCGAACAAAACATTTCCAAATTAAATTCTGAAACTTCCATTATCTTCAATATTATCAATATAATTTTTTCAAGCCTTTGAAATATTTTTAATCAGCTTAAAAATCAAAATTCAAAATTTTACCCAACTTAAATAAATTAAATTCAATAATTTAATTGCCAAATTCATATTTATAATTTAAACTCAAGTTAAAATAACTTCCAATATTTAAAATCAATCAAATATTTTCAATTTCAAATGTTTCAAAATTCTAGTTCGTCGCATACTTCCCCCTTAATAGAATTTCATCTCGAAACTACTAGTTAAGAAGAATGATCCTTAACTCGTTTATAATTTTCCAAAACAAACAGTTTTCAATAATTTTCCAAAACAAACCTTTTTATTAAAAACCCATTATTACTTCAACTAACTTTCCAAAATCTTCCACATCTTCCAAACAATATTGCTCTCTTAACAATTCAAATTCAAATTTAAATTTAAAATTTAAAATTATCAAAAATTTTCTAACTCCCTAAATTTTCGAAAAATTTCGCCAGCGTCTCATTTGCGCGGCTAGCTCGGTACGACTACAAAATGCTACCACGGGCTCCCAAATTTCGAAAGAAAATGAAAAGCCAAGTGGCTAGACAAGCAAGTAATCAAATTTCATATAGAAATTTAAATACATACCTTATTATCGAGCAAATTCAAATTTATCTTCGAAATCAAAAATACCAATTTCCTTTTCCTTTATAACCCCTGTATATCTTGTTTAACAATAATGTCCAATTACAGGATTCAAAATCATTTTATACATTTCTTTACAATAGTTTCAATATTCATTCAAGCCCATACGATGTTCACATATCATTCGTACGCAATATAAAATTCGGTCGCTCACTCGATCACACAATTTTACTTTCAAACTAGTATCGTCCGCTCGACTCTCTGGTGCGGACTTAGATCTGGTTTCTTGATCAGAAACCGTCATTCTCCTTGCATAGTCGTAAACTAAGATAGAGAATTTACAAAATCAACCAAAAATCCATATCTATGTTCGTCGTCGAAAATCGAGTGAAAAAATCCTAACTCGGATCGATATAATTATCTCGAAATTCTATGCTCGAATTTTGGATCAAATCGCTATGCGGAAAAATAATATACATACATCCTACGTATTTATTCCTATTTTTTATTAGCTATATCAATTTTCTTTCTTTTTATCACATTGATTTTGATTTTCATTCACTTGTTCACAATTATCATTTCAAAATTTTCCATTTTAACTTTCACTCAATTATTAACTTTGTATATTTTCCCAATTCCACATTTACTTAAGAACTCTGCCATTTATTTCTTAAGTTCGATATAAGTATTTTACATATTTCTTAAATTATTTCACAATTCACCACTTTGGTTTATATCTACTTATATTAAACGGGATTTCAAATTCCATATGAATTCAGTTTATTTCAAACATATTTCTCATTGTCATTCCATCAATTAGTTTCACTTACTAATTTTATTTCAAAACTTTGCTTTGTTTATCACAAATCAAATTCAATTCCAAATCCAGTTCTATTTACTTACAAATTCGAAATGAATTTCAACATTCAATTTTTACTTTCATTTACTTGCAATTGTAAATTTATTTATTCATTCACAATTCCACCTTAATAAATTTTTATTCCATAACTATTTTTATTTGATTTCAGAGTTTTTTCAACATTTCAAAATCATTTTTTTGAAATTAATTCAAATTATCTTTTGAATTTCCAAAACCAAACCCAGTTTTCCAAATAATTTCCATTTAAAATAATTTGGCAGCAATTCCTTTCCTGGAAACTCGAAAATGAACATCGATAATGTCGCGATCATCATCAGAATTATTTTCCAGCGATCAAAAAGAGTTTAGTGCTTTTATCCCTCCAAAACATTTTTATAAAACTTTTGAAAAACATTTTCAAACCCTAAGGGAATTTAATTTTTTTTCAAATTTCAAAATTTTCAAATCCTTCTAAATTTCTTTTCAAATATTTCTCTGGAATTCTATTTTAAATTACAAATTACATTTACATATTATAGTTACAAAGCCCATTTGTATGTGATTTATTACTTAGCCTTTTGTTATGATTTCAATTTCCTATTCAATAATCAATGATAATAGTTCAATATTATCACTTCCTAACATCCAAGCAACCATATACTATAGTAATTTGCAGAAGATTATTCCTTTTATATAAAAAATAATTTGGATAAAATTATTTCGTTTACCCGATTTTAAAACAGTACTGTGTCGGTTTATCTTGTTTAAGAGTTTAGAAACACCGATTGATACAGTTGGCCAAACTGCACCGACCAGAATCTATAAACAATCAACCGATAAGTCAACACAATATAAAACAATTTTTGTATTCACTAACAAATACACGCTTATATCTATTATTGCACTCAAACCCATTCTAGAGTACTGCCGAATCTATCTCTAATGAGTAATCCTCACCAGAGCCAAGGTTGTCGCTTAACCAAATGCTCTGATACAACATTGTAACGACCTAATATTTCAATGCCCGAAAGTCGCTATTAATACGTCCACTATATCAAATGCCGCACAATCGAATGTCGGAAAAACCGAACCGTTATGGTTAAAGAAGAAGAAGATAGAAGAAGAAACGGAAACAATTACAGAATCTCACATTTCGTAGTGGAACAAATATAATAGATGAATGAATATCTTTAAAACAAAAGCACTATATCAGTTTATACACACATCATCAGAGTTTACAACAACACAACAACGGAAAAGAAATAATATATATTATTTATACGCCATGCCATCCAGCTTGCCTTCAGAGCTCCAGAATAAGGATAACCTGACACTAGGCTGCCTGTGTGGAAAATTATGGGCATCCAGAGTTTAAAAAGGGAACAATAAACTCCAGGTCAGTCATAGGACTGGTGTTAGATTTTAAAAACAGTTATTTTCACAAAGAAAGGAAAAGAAATCAGCTATGCTTTTGGAAAATGAAACTACCATTAGGCCTCTCCGCACACACACAATGCAAGCACACAATTGGAGGAGATTTCTCCTTGTGATAGTCATACATGCCTGATACGCAAAATCTCTTTTAATATTATCATTAGTGCATAGTATGGAAAACATTTGCAAATATAATATTAATCTTAGCCAGCATACGTACCATTATAGTATGCCTACTATAGCTACCATATTAGATGGCGGGTTCTACAATTAAAACCGTACAAGGTGTGTATTGATGATTAGATTTCCAAAAAATGGTCAAGCTAAGGAACTTCCTGGGCCACATGGATACGCCTCTGGAGGGATGCCCCAAGAACTTAACCAGCTCTCTACCAACACAAGGCCAAGGTTACCTCTGTAATTAGGTAACAACTCACTAGTATGTCATCCTCCGGTCTTTAGCGACCTTTATCCAAGGATCCTCAACCACAAAACTACAACCACAAAGTAATAAAATTTCAGCAACCACATAGGTTAAATATCTGGGTTCCATACCATGATACAACCCTTTTTCGGAAGGAAATGGACATACCCTCAGGGGGCGCTATCCCCAAATAACCTTGCCATGTTCTTCCTGCTTCGACCATTCCGGGTTGTAAGCTCCGACGAGGTCTCGTCCACAATGCTACGCTTTACACAAAAGCCATGCTTCGATCAACAAATGATCAACAGCACTTCGTATGCCACATTACCAAATTGGGAATGTATCACTAGTAACCATCAATTACATAACCTCTGAGCTTGTACGTCTCAAAGAATGGTATTAAGCTAAGAGAATAAATTCTCCGCCACAAACAGAAATGTATTTGATAGAAACCAACTTTACATCTCAAAGTGTAACGTCAGACACACATCCATACAAGTCCGTTCCGGGATCGAACAGAACCGAAGGCACTTCAAAGAAGTCCTTGCAATCCGGATATTCACTAATCACATCCAGAATCCCCATCACAAAGGGTGATAAAATCTCTATACCGGAGCAACCCTGTGCAGAGACATTCGACAGGTAATCCTTTTGCTTTTGTAAATACCCGGTCTTCAACACCATCTTCAAATGCAATCTCATTTCGTCGTATCATTATTTGAAATGGGTTTTAGGACACAAAGTCCTCTCTCGGCTAATCCAAATAATGATCGCTTACTTTAAAAATAAGTGTTACATTCAGACTTCAAGTAAATCACAACAAATTTTCCACTTTGATCTTTTGAACAAAAGATCCATCACGAAGATTCGATGTGATTTTCGAATATCCATTTGGAATCCGACCCCCGGTCGCATCGAAATTCAAATGCCATTTAAAGGGCAATATTAATAGTCGGTTATTTAACTATCAATCAATTATTCACAACAATCACCAGATTTCAAATAATTTTTCCCCAATTATTTATTTTCAAAATATCTTCGTAAGATATATTCTCATACTTCAACCTTTTGAAAACAAATTTAAATCACTTTCCACATTTCAATCCTTTGAAAACAAATTTCAAATCATTTTTCCTAACGCGGAATATATTTCCAAATATTTATTTCCACTGAAAATTTGTCGAGTCTGAATGCCTTAAAATAATTTAAATCACTTATCCAAAAATATATACTTGGAAATATTTAAAACAAAAACTATTTTGAAACACTTTATTTAAATATTAGTTATGAAAACATTATACCAATATCTCATATAAAACTTTAAGCCTAAATTAATTTTAAAATAAAATTAGTAGATAGAGTATAACTATTTAAATAACTATTCTAAATCAAATATCAATTAAATCTTTGAATAATCACTTCTTTAATTAACTTAATAATATTCACTTTAAAGACTTAAAAACAATTTACAAAATAATTCTCCAACAATATTCTTTCTAAAACCAATTCTAGAACTTTTAATTTATACTTCAAAAGCTACTTTGAAAATATACATGGCTTTCCAGGGAAGAATACTCTTTCCATTTCAAAATGGTTCATTTAAGTCAATCAATAAATCTTCTTGATTTATTTTAATTTACCTTCCAAACCTACAAATTTCTTTCCACACCTTTAAAAATAAACCAATATTTATTTTTAAAACAAATTTCTCTTTCCCTTATAAATTCCCATTATGAATTTATCCATCGATATACGATTTTCGAATCGATTTCCAAATTAATTTTCAAAACACCAAATCAAATTCCAAATTGATTCTCCAAATTTATTTCAAACACCAAATCAAATTCCCAAATTGATTTCTAAAATTTATTTCCAAACACTGAATCAATTTTCAAATCGATTTCCCAAAGATCTATTTTTTTAAACACCAAATCAGTTTCCAAATTGATTTCTAATTATTTTAAGCACCAAATTAAGTTCCAAATTTGATTTCTAAATTTATTTCTTTTAAAAAAAATTCCTTTATCTCTTTCAAACTATTTAAAATCCGTAATTTAAATAATTTCTTCAACTATTAAAAAATATTACTTAAAATTCCTGTATTAAAATTTTTTCCCATATTTTGGAATTAATTCGATAAGATTTTAAAATTTAATTTTTACCCCTTTAAAATTCGTTCTTTTAAATTCACCCAATTCTTTAAAAATGAATATACTTAAAGTTTTCTACTTAAATTTCAAAAATCCAATTTTATTTATATCTGGTATCCTACGATACCAGAAAATATATTCGGCTAAACTATAGCCATCAACGACTTCAGTCACAAATATAATCATACACAGATTATAAATAAATCAACATAAAACATGAAAAAAAATTCAAATATTTGAGGAATCCAGTTGGATCTCTTCAACCCGTGTCCCTGCATCCATAGATGTTAGCACGACAATTAAATACCAATTCCACTTCAAGGTGGAATATCGCGGTAAATGGGATTATATAAAATCATCCGCTATTATGCGGCGCATAGGGTCTCATCCGCTATATAATGTGGGAAATCAATCACTCCAAATATATATAGATATATATTATATATTATCATAATCCAATAATCAATCAATCAATAACTTAATTTCAAATTTTCAATCGAGTGAGAAGATCTCACCTTTAACTATGCATGCAACCCATTTTCAACTCATTTCCATTCCGGCTTGTTTCTCAATTTTAGACCTTGTACAAACATTAGATGATTTAATTAATATTCGACCAAATCGAATAATCAATTTCCGTTTGATAAATTAAATTAACCGATGATTTAGTTTAAATCTGATTTTCCTATAACAAATATTTTTTAGTAGTTAAAATAATTAAATAAGCTAATTAACTAATTAATAACCTTATACATCATTTAAAAATTAATTTGTGAGTTTAAAAACAATGTACCTATTTTTCTTTGAAATCACATACATTTATAAAATGATTTATATAAATCTCGACTAATCAAATCTTTGATAAATTTTTCAACATCTTTTTAAAAAAAAAACCTTTTCTATTTTATTCCGATTACCTATATATATGGGATTAAAATAGGCATGCATAAACATTTCCCTTTTCATGAATGGATATTTCCTTTACTGTAACATATATATATATATATATATATATATACACACACACATTATAAATTTTAATTTAAACGAAAGTAATCGAATGATTACCTCACTATTAACTGATAACCCAGACTCGACTACATGTGCTTGAACCATCACGTCGCGGCTTCGAAAGCGTTCGCGACATCGCCAGCGCCCTGCGTATCACCGCCCAGCTCGAACCCTAGAAAGCCTCTTCTAGTCATGTGCCTCCACGACCTAAGGTGCCGCCTTGATTGACTCGCCGCCTAGACCTGCCTCGCCGCTTCTACGCCATACTCCGATGTCGACCTTCAAAATTGCGACCTCAAAGACCAAAATTGCGACTTCGTCGCCGCCTCCTTGTTCGAGCCTCTCGATTGAATTCGAGATTTCGAACCTCGTAATATATTTTGTTTTATTTTTTTCTTTGTCGAACGAGTTCGATTATATCGAAAGGAGGAGGAGAAAGAATGAGGCAGCCATAAATCTTTTTTTCGATTTGGGATCAAAAGAAAGGAGCGGCCATTGGTTCATTTTTTTTTTCGAACTCGATTTAGGAATTTTCAATTAAAACTGAGAATGAGAGAAGAAGAAGCGCAATTTAATTTTTTTTTATTTCTTTGAACGGGCTAAGAAATTTTTTCAACGCGTGTTTCATTTTGGGCAGAGAAAAATAAACACGTGTTTAACGATTTCCTTTACGTGTTCTTTGCTACAGTAATGAAATTATATTGTCTTTATTTTAAATTCAAATTCAAATTCAATTCGTCTCGGTTTCGCAACTTATAATCTCGATCTCCAATCGAGGCATGCCGCCAGGCGTTTATAATGTTATATGCTATTCCGAACATAATGGAAAAGATGTCGGGTCCAAATTCGATCGTATGGAGAAGATAGCTTTTTGAACCCAGCTTTTATATTGAATTTTTGATTTAATTTCAGCGCGTTTGCTTATCGTACGACCACACGACGACTCCAAACATTACGAAAATTAAAATCAGATGATAATATACTATATCTGATCCAATGGAACTGGTTTCATCGAATTCCAAGACTGTGCCTCGAAAGGCTATTTATAAATACCGATTTAAACGATAAAATTTTAAAACTGAACAAAACATTTTCAAATTAAATTCTATAGCTTCCATTATCTTTAGTATTATCAATATAAATTTTTCAAGACTTTGAAATATTTTTAATCAACTTAAAAATCAAAATTCAACATTTTACCCAACTTAAATAAACTAAATTCAATAATTTAATTGCCAAATTCATCTCTACTACTAATAAAGAAAATTGGTTTAATTAATTTACTCGGCGTCTCTTTGAAATTCCAAAAATACACTTGCTTTCTGTTTACAAAGCACGGGCCGGTTCTAGTATTTATAATTTAAACACAAGTTAAAATAACTTCCAATATTTAAAATCAAATAATCATTTTCAATTTCAAATGTTCAGAATTCTGGGTCGTCACATTTATATGCTAACTCTTTAATTGTAGGGACACGTCAGGTATGGTTCGTGTACTCCCGTTCCTCACCATACTTACCTATATAGCATTTTGAGATACATTTATCGCCCACACCAGACTGTTGCCTGACTTAGGGTTTTATGTTTTGATTCTTATTATCTCGAGTACTCAAATGAGTAGAGTAGATCATAGGACTAGGTGACGCAATAGCCATTCGAAAGATGAGATGGATGGATCTATCATGTACTATATGCAAATATGGAGTCTACACTTATTCTGCTAAGCAACACTATGGAGCCATGACAGTGTTTGCCTATTTATGTTTACTATTGTATTTGAGATAGTTGTTGAGTTTGATTCTGTTGCATAAACCTACTATTGATGTATAACTCCATGGATACTATACTTTGATGATGATTTATTCACATTGTTATTACTATCTCTTCTACTGTATATGTGATATTATATTTTATCTATGTGTTGTGAGATATATGAAATTTTTTATGGCATTTGCTTGTTTCAACTTAGTTGATCGTCTTATATTGGTCGGGAACGTCTGCAGCGCATTAATTAGTTATATTGGTGTCGGTGGTATAGGGCGACCATCACATTTGGTACCAGAGCTTTGGTTACACGATTTACCAGAGTTGATACCGTGATCCATTAAAGATAGGGTAGGTGGTTTCAACTTAGATTGGACAGAGAGTATATAAGTATACGAAAGAGTGCGTACTTCTTATAAATTTAGTTTTCAAAACTATATAATAATATAGTATAATTCACTTGCACTTGAGCACTATAGACATGGTTTTTTTATGAGAGACTGATCATTCTTGTTATAGATAATAATAAGCCGGCATATAAGAGACACCGTGAGGGATTGTAACGACCCGTAATTTCGCTACTTCGGAAATGAGAGATTTCGTTCGTTTTAAATTTAGAAGGAATTTAAATCATAAATAAACATGTTATATATAATAAAAAAGAAATTATCTATTCTTATAGTTAATAAATTAAAAGTATAAATTTGGATTTTAGAACAAAACAACAAAAGTTAAGTTTTGTTAAAAATAAATAAAGGCTTAAATAAATGGATTTAAATATTTATTTGATAAGTTAAATCTTATTTAAAACATCTAATAAATATAATAAAAGCATATTAAAAGATATAAAAGTATGTTAATCATCGTTTTACAAAACTAACCAAAATTTGTCACATTTTGTCAGTTTTACATACACTGTAAAAATAGAGATTTTGATATTAATTAAATATGATTTTTAAATACAAAGAGACTTGTTTAATTTATTTAAAAGAAGTAAAAAGTTCATTTTAAAGATTGGTTTAATTCAATATACAAATTAACAAAAACGTCAAATTTTAACTGTAAAATTTGTCGAAAAAACACCGTTTTCAACCAAAATAAGTTGTCGTCAAGTTGTTGCAACTTGGCACATTTTCTAACATATAAATACAACTTAAAAAACTATGTTACATTTTACATTTAAAAAATGCACTTTGAAAAGTCAAATTTTACAAATAATTCAAAAAGTAACATGATTTGACATAAACCTATAAACAAATCTATACTAAATAACACCATTACTTTACATCTTGTCTCATTAATGAGATGTTACTAATTTACATGAAAAAGGAGCAAGTGTTATTTTAACATTTTAAAATTTAAGAAAATAAGACAAACATCATTTCTTAAGTACAAATTCAAGTCAAACCATTTCTTCTCCATTAAGCAAAGGTCAAATCAAGGGTAAAAAAGTAAATGAAAAGTCAAAAAGTAGTGGAAGGTATTTTAGTCATTTGCCATTCCAAACTCTATTATAAATAAACATGCACACCTTCGAATTTTTCACATTTCATTCCTTCCTTCTTCTTCACTTTCTCCATCTTTTTCTTCATCCTCTGCACTTCCATTTCCATGGCTTCCCACCTCTTCATTATCTTCCACCAAAGCTCCACCTCGGCCTACCCTTTCCCTAAGCTACCCACCTCCCACACCACCTACCCACCTTATCCAAGTCAAATATCCCACACAACCACCTAAAACACCCCACGACCGAGCCGTACACACCAAGGCCGTGCCCTAAACACCAAGGTCGAGCCCATTCTCCACCACACCCAAGGTCGTACACCCCCTTTCCCTCCAAAGCTCACATCCAAATGAAAAAAAGAAAAGAAAGGAAAAAAGAGAAGGGAAGAAAAGCAGCAAAAGTCGAGATGTTGGAAATAGCACGTTAGCTCGAAAGGAGCGTATCTTGCGTAAAAGTTTGACGGAGTGGATATGAAGGTGAGGAATTCTCATCTCTTTTTAATTTGTATTTTGGGTATGTTAAATAATCACATTTATACCTTTATGGCATATGAATGTTTAATTGATTATAAATATGAATGATTTGATAGTTGGTCAGATAATTGAATTGTGATAATATATCCCGCTATGGTATTAATAGTGAATGTTGGATTTGTAATCATATGTTACGTGATTGGTTGAATGGAGGTTATGTTAGTGATGAATATGGATATTGGTTATGTTCATTTTGATTTAATAATCCTTTCGTTAATAAGACCATAGTTTAGTGATATGAGATATTTCGAAAAAATAAGTCTATTTTCAATTACAAGTGAAATTAAAGTTAAAATAAAAGAGAATTTGAAACATGAACTGGAATGGATTTGAAAAGGATAGTTAAATTGAAATTGAAATTGAGATGAATAGTGAAATTGAAATCGATTTTGAAAACTGAAGTTGAGATTAAGGATGAATTGAAGTTTAAATTGAAATTAGATTTGAAATCTAAGTTTTAAATGAGTTTAATTTGAATTAGAATTGAAATTGAGTTAAAATTGGAAATTAAAATTTAATATTAAAATAATAGGAATAAAATAATATTATAACATGGTAATAGTGAAAATACATTTTAAAAGCTTTAAAAAGTTAAAATATTGATTTATAATGATTTATAATGATTTTATAAGTGATAAAATCCAATTTGAATAAATTATGTGAAATATTGAAAAATAAGTTAAAACTAGACACGCCGCGCAACGGTAGTTCATGATTTCACGTCGAAAAGTTCAAATGAGTGTATAGAGTGAAATATAGCTTGGAATTTTTTGAGATAAAAAATTCCAAACTATTATATCCATATCTTCTAAAGAAGAAAGAAAATCAAAATTTCATTAAGTAGATTTTGAATTAAGTCCAAATCAATTTTCTAGAAAAATCACGCTAGTGCATTAGTGACCATAATAGGAAATCTGTTTAAATGAACGTTTTTAATTATGGAAAAATAGGTAATAAATTTGATAAATGCATTTAAATAATATAAAAGATATTTGGATTGGAAAGTATGAATTTTCAAATATTTAAAAGTTGTTTAAATCAAATAAGCATATATATCACTTTCCGCGGCACTTTTTTGCTGCGAATTCTACAACTTTTGGAATATGAGTTTAAGTATAACGGATTTTTCTAGAATCAATTGTAAATGTTTTTGAAATGAAAATTAAGTTTTTAAAAGATAATTTGGAATAATTATAATCAACTTCAAAATAAAAATTGATAACTGAGTATGTGCAGAAATGACTAGCACATTTGCCCCGCCTGTGAGATATAGAAAGATAAAACAAGGTGATTAATTAAGGTTAGGGATGGAGCAAGCAGTGCTCTGAACTCACCTGGCCTAAGTTTTCTTTTCTTAAGCAAGGGGTGGAACAGATCGAAAGGAAATCCCGAATGCTCTTAAATAAAAAGATTTTATTAAGTTTCTGAAATAAAAGAACATCGGTATTATCCAAAATTTAAGCAATCTCCACAGTGAATGATTTTTATGATTCTCTTTACTCAATAATGTTTTCTAATATTTGTTTTAGGGTTCATCATATAGGATGTCTTAAATAACATTGTTTTTGACCTTCCTAAAAGTTAAGGAATTTGGATCGAGAGTTAAGCAAGGAAATTTGAAATATTATCCAAAGTAAAAGAATGAATTACTTAGAATTATTCTACAATAAAAGTATGAGATTTCGATATCATCCAGAAAGAATTAAAGTGAAAAAAGACTTAATAAGTCCTATATACTCATATTCACTTTTTAACGATAATTGGATTTCGAAGGAACCAGGGTCGGATTGGGTAATTCCTATCCGAAAACCACTTCGAACCAATGTATACGTTCGAATGTGAAGACATGTTGAAGATGATGATTATTGAAGACCGTGGATCTTCATAGCATGAGGATTGCTTGTTGATTTGCTTGGGGTTGCACCCATTACAGAGTTATATATAGTAGTGGTTTCCTCGTTGTGGAGATTTTTCGAAATGCAAGGCTTACTCGCTACTAGTGGTAGTCGGAGAGTGCCTTCGGTTTGTCCTGTTCCAAGACAACTTGTATGGACGTTTGTTTGACATTGCATTTCTAAATATTACGTACATTTATTTTTACAAACGTAGATCAGTGGTGGAGGAGAAGGCAACTTCTCTTAGCTTAACACCCTCCTTAAGACGTACGAGCTCAAGGGTTGTATTTTTGTGGAAGGCAATCACTAGTTAACGGAAATGGCAATATGGCATTCAAAGATGTGATATGTGCAATGTGAAAAGGTAAACATTGCCTCAAGCCTCATCAAACCGGAAATGACTGAAACAAGATTAGATGCAGCCAGGCTAAGTGGGTCATTCCTAATTAGGATATGATCATCCCCTTCTAGATATATTTCTTCCTGCTATGACATTCGGGATGTAAAGTAATGTGGTGTATGGAAACGAGCGCTCGGTTACAGGTCGGTAACGACCGAGGGATGACATATTCGGTACTATCTAGTTATAGAGTTAGGTTGGTCTTGTGTTGGTAGAGGAGTTTTGTAATGGTTCCTCGGGACATCCACCTAGAGGTGTACCCATTCAGAAGGTGGATCCTTCACCTGGTCATTTGTATGGAATTCCATTCTCTAATAAGAACCTACGAACTTAATTGTAAACCTATTATGCTGGAATTTAATCAATATAACAATATCGGCTAAGATTAATAAGTTTATTTGCAAATGTTTTCAAAAAATGCCATTTGAAATAATATCAATTTTTTTGATATAAAAGTGTTTTAGTTATCATATGTAAAAACCTATCTGTGTTTGTGTGTGGTCGTGGTCTTATTTGATACTCTTTCTTTTCAAAAGGTTTTATTCAAAGGCTAATATATGACACTATCATTTATTATTGAGTTTTTTCTCATGCCGGTTTATCCACTACAAGAAAGTATGTTATTAATAACGCCATTCGATAATGCATTATTCCATGGCGTTATTGTTTACGCTTGGCTATTTAGTTTTTTTCACTTTATTTCTTCTCTTCTGTACATACTCAACACATAACGCTTTGGCCTAAAAGAAAATATCCCTCCCCAAATTTTTGTGTCCCTCTCAAAACGCTTTTTCAGTTACTCTTCTTCCCAAAACTGACATAACACTTCTTCCGTCCGTCTCCCTCCTAATCGCTCATCCCTCTCCATCTCCGATCCAGCTCGCTTCCCTCATCGTGCTTCAGCCATTCTGAAGTATACGCGTCCTAAACCCTAAATCATCTGCTCAAATTTCTAGTTACGTTTCCCTCCTAATCGCTCATCGCTCGCCATCTCTGATCTCCGATCCAACTAAGCATCTCCAATCTTTGCTTATTACACTTCAGCAGTTTTGAAATCGACGTGTTAAGAACCCTAAATCATCTACTCGGATTTCTAGGTTAGAAATTAATAGGTTATGTTTATCAGTTGTATGAAATTTCTAGTTGTCTGTTTTTACTAACTGATACCACCCATATCATTGTGCAGTAAACAACGGATGTGATTGCTCCAATCAGTGAAATTCCGGATAGGAGTTGAGATTTGAAAGTGAGATAGGATGACCGCTAGGAAAATGAATACGAGGTACCACTCGATGGTTGTGTGAGGCCGTGAGCTACATGTAGACCCACATAGAGTTTCAAAGAATAACTTCATTGACCCAACCGACTACTGTCAAAGCAGAGCATGTTCCTGCCGATAAGTACATGGTTGGGAAGAAAGCAAGGAAATTTTCAAGTTTTGTGTCTGAAAATATATTATTTGTTATTTATTATTATGAACTGATTATTCATTTGTTGCTTAGTTTTTTTATACCAATCGAAAATAGGTGTAGTGGGAATACCAAAAACTGAAGTAGCAAGCTAGAGATATCTGCTGTAACGGGTACCGGGTACAGATTCGTGTGATTGTACTAGAATCAAGAGGGCGTACATTTGCCAGATAAATGCCAAGGGAAGAATTATAATTCCGCATGTCCTGCATATTTTGAAATAGGGAAGGATATTTATTTATTGTAACCACTAACACATGCGTCAGTTGGTAAAACCGATATGATAAGGATATGGACATAGTATGGATTCCTAAGCATTAGATGTCATTTGTTTTGTTTACTGTCCGAGTGGGACATCTGCGCTACTTGGTAGGATAAATCTTAAAATTGGATGTATTATTTGTCAAGTCTCTCTCCATTTTAGAGACATCTATGACCCAAAACCTCTTTTTTGAAAGCTATACAACTTGTTTGTTTCGTAAATATTCATAAGTTAGTTTAATGTTTGGATAGTAATGTCAATTTCATAGCAACAATATTTTTCTTGGTAGCTGTGCAATTATATTACATGCAGATATAGATATGGATAGATGCCAGCTTGGCAGAATATGGTGTAAATGCTGAGAAATTTTGTAGATTTTCATCCTACTAGGCTATTCCCTAATTATCGAAGTAATGGAAGATAGTAATTGACATCACATATAATATAAGTTAAATTGGTATACCCATACACTGAAATCGATGTTTGAGCAACCGTAACTTTGCATATTGCCAAAATTTAAGCTTCGGGACTTTATGTGATTAGTTGTAGGCACCATGGGGAAAGTTTTTATCATGTTGTGTATGGTGCATAACAACATTTAACATTTTTGCATCGTGCAATTTAGGCTCTATTCTTTCTTTTTCTTTCAGAGGATATATCATTTGCACTACATTCAATCTTTTCTGAAAGAAGAAACAATTAGATATAATGTTGAGCATTCATTTCCCTGCAAATAGATAAGAAATAATCTTTTTACTCCGTTTTGTTATACCTTCAGTAAATATAAAACAAGATTATCATAGATTGGTAAATCATAATTTAAGAAAATCAGAATTATTTGGTGAAAGTTGTGTACTAATATTGTTGCTGGATATATTTTTCCATTTAGATTTTGATTAATCATTCGTAAAGTACAAAAAGAATCATTGACCTGGTTAATATTAATATATTTTATTCTCCAACTATATTCACACAAGGTCTAATTTGAAGCACTTGCAGATCTACTCAGACCCATGGTATGCACATTCTCTTTTATTTTCAACTTCTATAATAGACTTAAATTTTATTGAGTACTGAAAAAAGTATATGAATATAAATTTTATTCTCTTACTATATTCACATGAGATCATCAGAGAGACCATCGACAAAAATGCATAAATGGAAACAAAAAGGAACTAAAAAAGTACATAAATATATTGAAATGAGATGCTAATAAACTTTGTTTGGCTGTTTGACTATTGCACAGGTAGCTTGAAGTAGCAACGATATAGGCAGTGAGATGAGAGTCTGAAGTTAAAAATGCAGTTGAAAGAGCTGAGCATGTAGGTAGTGTTAAAGAGATGAAGCATGGAATCAATAAGCTACTGTAAATGGCCATATTGAGACCTGGAGGCAAGCATGGATATGTTGAGACATGGAGGAAGTAAGGAAGGCTATATATATGGCAAAACATGCATGGAAAGAATATGCAAACATGTACATGCTGATACACAGACATGAAGAAAGAAAGGAAATAGCCAGCTACAGAGTTCAGCATATGTATGCACATAAGTTTATCTTAATGTTAATAAGTTTGCATACATGTCAACAAAAGCATGCACAGAAACCACTTTTTTTTAATGTTAATATGTTTGCATAAATGTGTGTGTGTGTGTGAAAGAATGAATATAGTATTTATA
This sequence comes from Allium cepa, assembly GCA_030765085.1. Taxonomy (NCBI): domain Eukaryota; kingdom Viridiplantae; phylum Streptophyta; class Magnoliopsida; order Asparagales; family Amaryllidaceae; genus Allium; species Allium cepa. The sequence continues at coordinate 205,194,062 of CM060941.1, read as the reverse complement.
TAACCGTTTTGATCTATTTTTAAACATAGGTGACTATTATGCTAAACTTTATTTTTATTTTACATAGGACAAGGTGCAGCAGCTGTTGATTTCGTAGTGATCATCACACCGCTCCGGGCTACCAACTACCTCATTTAGTTTCTCTGCCACCTCCGGTAAGATATAATTCATTTTACTTTAAATATGCAGTCGATTAGTGATTTGAATGCAAACCTATGTGAATATTATAATTCATTTTACTTTAAAATATAGTTCATTGTACTTTAAACAAATCTACGTTAATATTATAATGTTGAATACAGCTCTGTGGATGATGGAAACTATTTTCACATTTGATGTTGAACTCTGTAGCAAGTTAGTACATATGAACCATCTATGAGTAAAAACACCAACACACGCTATTAAGTAAAGCATGTTAATAATTTGTAAATCTATCCTCTATTCTACCCATTTCTAATAGGCTATTGCTATTCTTACCGGTTCTCTTATCATAAAATCTATTCCAACTGATGTTAACTTTTAATGCATTTAATTTTTAGAAGGTAATTTTCATTTAATTCTTTAAAAATCTGGTAAAGATGTTAACTTTTAGAGCATGCTTCAAGTATTCCATTTAGAAATAATTTTGTTGTAATGGTATTTCCATCAGTACATGTTTTAATTTATGAATTTCTTAGTTCAACTTAGACCACTTTATAAAACTAGAAATAATATATCCCAATTGGAATCAACTAGGCTGGAATTAATTGAATATTTCTATCATGAAATATTTCTATTTGATTGTATACCTCTTTGGTGAAAGTATAGATACATATATTTACAATACTTTAGCTTAATTGATTACTAATTTTGGTTTTTCTTAGTGGCCAGGATCATGAAAAATTGAACAGTCCAGCAATACATGGCCTACTTTGATTTTGGATGAACAAGAATATTAATTAAACTTAAACCGATCAAATTTGCGTTTGCAAAGATTTCTTAATGCTCATAATTGAAAAGGTATGATTTTTTCCTACATTGATTACTCCATTTATAAAAGATTCCAAGTTTTTGTTGGATTATTTTACAGTATTATTAAATTTATGCTATTCAATATTGCTAATAGATAGAGAATGAGATGAAGGAATTGATGAAACAACATGATCTGGCTCAATCTCGACTTGAAGATTTGCTCAAAACTATTGCATATGATCATGCTTCAGGACCATGGGTACATACCTCGTTACATCAGGCATTGTTTTTATTCTCAGTTTAGCCATTGATTAATGCAAAACTAACTTATCTTTATGTGGAGGGTTTGGTCATACAATTTAGCCTTTTGGCTTTTTAAGCCATGTTAGCTAGTTGTAGTATATTTATCTATGTCTTTAAAAGAAACAAATTTTGTGAATATGTTCTTAAACTATTCAAGATGATCTTATGGAAAATTGATCCGAACTGAAATATATGTATATGTATTAAACTATTAATATATGTATGTTAGGAGGCAGTGCACATTTTTGATAACTCAAAACATGAATTATGTTACTTGAGAATTAAGAGAAGTGGGATCATGAATTTGCCAAAAAATAGATAACAAATCTTCACACAGTGACACTTTCTTCTAAATATATCAATAAAATGCAACTAATATTATAATTTATGTTGATCATATAGGTATTGCAAGTGCTTTGGGTGGATATAAGGAAAACGACAAGTTGAAACACCTGTAGGAAGTTGGAAAAAAACCATATATGCCTTGTCTACTTGGGGAATTGCTTTAGCCAGGTAAATGCAATGGCACTTCTGTTAGCATTTTCCCTGATAGAAATTTACTCTTATCATACTAAATATGTACTTAAATACTTGCATATGAAATATATGTACTTTTATTAGCATTTTTCCTGAAACAGTTAGACTACATTATTTTAAACAAAGGAAAATATTTTCATCGTACAATAGTTTAAAATTAGAACAAAATCACTAAAAACTATAAAAGAAGAAAACACTAATTTAATAATATAATAGAAATTGCTGGCCTATTCATGGAACACTGTGCTTCTATTTCCATATTTTACATCATTAAGCGTAAGCAAATGTTTAGTCATAAATCAAGAGTATTAGGTAAGTAAATAGGTGTACAAATGTGTATATTGGGAACAGTAAGTGGATTTGCTTTTATATATTTATCAAGGAAGTATGCAAAGTAATATAGCTAATCATATTTCTACCTAATATCTAATTATATATTTTACACAAGATACATATATATGCATATACACACACACACACATACACACACACACACACACACATACATACATACATACATACATACATACATACATACATACATACATATACATATATACATATATATATATATAGTGAGACTGATATCATTGGTGAGTAAAATCTTATCACTGTCTACAATCCAATTATTAAACTTATATAGGCTTTCGATTCAGTGCATATTATTAGTAGTTTTTGGGATGCTTTAAATTTATATTAGGTCACGATGATTGCATGCAAGGCCTAGTATCAAGGGTTTATTTTTGTTGTGTGGCTGAGTGTGCATTGATGCACTTGCGTGTGTATGTTGAGTGGTACCTCTAAATGACATCTCAATTACGGGGATATAAATGGGAGATAACATATCTGTTTAAGTTAGTCTTCTAAAATAAAATAAGAGTGTGTGTGTGTATTTGAAGAAGCTGTAATTTAGTGATTTTTTAATGAGAGTGTGTGCGCTTTCCTTTTTCTTTTGCATGTGTGTTTTTAGTGAGAGTGTATGTGGGTGTACATTTTTGCTGCGGTGATATGCATTCAGGCATGTGATTGCCGTTATGCACATGCGTATGTTAGTTTGGGGATGCATGTTTAGTTAATTGGGTTGTGTAGTGTAGCTGCTACCGTGTGTATTTCAGTGGATAGATGTGTGCATTCGTGTGTGTGTGACACAAAATTAATATGCATACTAAATTTTTATTTAAAATTTGATATATTTGTAACCACTGTGTACAAAATACTCGTTTATATTCAAAGCTGTAAAAATATGAACTTTGTTATGAGTTCAATGATTACTCAAAAATTTCCTTCATATGATACTCATACCTGAAAAAAAAAAGCAGAAATTTGTATAAAAAACTGTCTCTAAGGCCTTAAACATATAAAATTTATATTTTAGGAATTCACGCTTATAGTTACATACTTTAGGGGCAGATATATTTTGGAGACTAATAATACCCTGTTTGAAGCTCAACGTATGTGAAACTTGATAATATTAAAACCTGGCAGACCTCTATGCTTTCAAAACCTTTTGTCCTTCGAAATCTTTTTCCCTATGAAATCATTACATATGAGACTTCATTTACAAAATCCGAGTTCACTAACAAATTTCTTTCTTTCTTACATTTGTTGAATTGATTCTTATTTTAGGCTTTGAGTGAGAAGAACAAAGCTATTAGATAGAGGCAGTTGCCACACACATGCAGTCGTAGAGGAGTGGCTCGAGTGGCTGAAGATTTGGTAAGAAAATAGTAGTTTTATTTACTACAGTATTTATGAAAACTTTTAGGTTAATGAAATTTGTTGTTTGGTGTTCTTTTGAATGTAGAAAAGCGAAAGTGGTGATCGCTCTTCTGTCCCAAGAAGTGAAGTTTGGATCAAATCTCGCACTAAGAGAAATGGTGAACCGGTGAATTTGATTTGATGGCGGGGAGGGTGACAGTGAATGTTGGAGATGGAGATGGGGTGGTTAAGGAAGATATATAATATATAGGTTGCAAAATGAAATGCAATATGTCAGTGAAGCAAAGTGACAGTTTAGAGTGCACAAAGTGACAGTTTATATGGCAAAAATGAGCAGTAGTAAGGAGATGAAACGGTTTAGAGTGAAGTAGCAGCAGTATAGTTATGATTGGGAAGTGTGACTAGTGGTTATGAGGCTGGAAGAGTTGATGTTGTGGAATTGTGAGTCACAGCAGGTTATTGGTTATGGCAGCAGTTTGTGAAGTTGGATGTGGTTGACAGTATTATAGGAAGACGGAAGTTGCAAGAAGAAGGTAGATTTCACGTGGTGATGTACTTTTTTTGTTTTGAAATAGGCTGTAAGCAGAGCAGAGGAGAGACGGTGATGTATATATGAAAGCTTGAAGCGGTTTGTAGTGATGTTGAAGTGAATGGTGATGTTGTGGATTATAAATGAATGAGTGCAGCAATCTGGTGTGTGCACAGTAAAGTTTGACATGGGCAGTTGGAGGAATTGATGAAAGATGGTTTTTGATGATGTTTTGGGGGCGAGGAAGGTTGAAGTAGTATATGCGCAAAAGTCTGGTGACGCAGAGGTAAACTGAAGGCAGTAGCAAGAAGTTTGTAACAAAGTGGCAGAGAAGTGTTCTAGAAACAGAGGCTGCTGAAGTGCAAGCCAATATGTGCACAGTGGACTGGTTATGTTTTTTTGTAAATGTAAAAGAAAAAAAGAAAAAGAAAAATGTATATGTAAAAATGTAAATGTAAAATACAAATGCAAATGTAAATTAATAAAATATTTTCTTTGTTTTGAAATTATGTGTGTTTTTTTTCCTTTTAAATAGAAGTTACATAGAAAAACACAAGCACTTAATCAAAATGCAAATAAATATTTTATAGCGGCAAAATGGTGTTATAAAGATTTCCAGTTCCGTTGAGATTTAGCTGTATTATAGCGGCTATAATGTGCTATTGAATTAACGTACCATAGCGACGTATTTGCGTTATAAAACTAAACTCAACCATAGCGGCATATTTTGTGTTATAAATATTCAACAGTTTTTTATAACATGTCGATATACAGCGCTTATCAAACCGCTATGGTTGTGATTAATAGCGGCTATATGCCGCTATAAAAGACACTTTTTTGTAGTGATCAAGGCTGATCTGGGTATTTTCAATACTCGGGTCAGATCCGAGTTATTTCAGGTTAGTCGAAGACGGTTGAAGTTTCCAAAGGAGATCTGGAGATATTCATCTATGCATGGACATATTATATTATCCGCTGTACTTAGTTAGTTTTAGTTTGATGTTTTTCAGCATTTGTAAGGACAGATGTTTACAACTGTCCAAGCTGAATTTAGGTTAGACTCTGATATATATATGTATATGTATGTATGTATTTATGTATGTATGTATGTAGGTATATATATGTATATGTATATATAAGTTTTCCGCTATAATGATAATTGTTCAATATTATATGTTATTCCATTCGTGTGAGATTCTGTTCTTTCTATTTTTCTTTATTACCCTTCATGTTACGTCTTTTCGTGCAATTTGAGTTGGACATGTGTGGTTTATTATCGATTCAAAGGGTATGGAAAAATGGGCCATCACATTTGGTATCAGAGCTTTTGGTAGAGAGAATACCGAAGCCTGATAGGGGTAACTCTCATCAGAGATAGGATTAGTAAAATCCTAGGATGAGTAACTCATTAGAGATAGGGTTAGCGACACCCTAGAATGAGTTTGAGCGTAATATATATGAGTGTGTATTTTTTAATTTTATAAAAATGGTTTTGTTTTAAAGAAATTGGTAAATGAAATAATTTTACCTTGGTTTATATTTTAAATATAAATAATGGGTATTACTATTTTTGGGTAGAAATTAAGGATTGATTGTAATTTAGCTTAGTAAAACTAAAATATGAATATCTTGTGATTAGAATTGCACCATTTGACTATAAGATATTCCATATAGAATCAATTAGTTAAAAGCTAGAATTTAGAACTTTAATCGTATACCCTTTAGTATTTAGTATTAGTAAATAATAATGATTAAGTGGTTATTATAATGGATGGATTTAAAAGCTAAGTACAAATATCTTGTGAAGTAAAATTCATAGTTTGACTATAAGATATTTGATGATAATATTGAAGCTAGAAGTTGTAACTAGAGAAAGTAAAAAGAAAATGCACACTTAGAAAAATTCTTATCAACAAGATTGAAAAAGATAAGCCTAAATTGAGATTTTGGGTAAATATAATATAAAAGGATAAGTTCTATAACTTATAAAGAGATAAATTAATTTGAAATTTAGACACTTTGATTAGGTCAAAATCAATGTTAAATTTAGGAATAAGAGATATAAGAAATATCATCCTAATATAAAATTTTGAATTAGCAATACATTTAGGGTAACGTTTGTAATTCAAAATGAAGTAAGATTAGAAGTGGATAGTTTTGAATAATATGGTTAGTAGGTTGATTATTGGATGAAAATTTTAAATAACAAATACCATATGAATTAAGTTTCATAAATTAACTATAAGGTATTTGATGGATTTAAGGTTAAGAAATTTGATTTTAAAGAAAATGGATAGGTATAAAAGTTATGTAATAATCATAGAACAAGTAAGGAAAAGATGTACACTTAGTAAAGTTGTGCTATTAATATATGGATAAGATAAACAATATTAGCTAAATTGAGATCTTAGCTAAATAAAACTAAGGATTAAGTTTTATAACATATTAGTTTGAGATAATAGTAGAATTCTACATTGGTTAAACATCCTAATTGAAATAATAACAATTTGAAGTTTGGGGATATGTATATATACTCTTAGGAAGTAAAGGTATATTATACATGTTTAAGTCATATTTGTATGCTTAAATAATAATGTATTTAGAAGAAAGTAAATGGTTGTAAAATAAACTTGGATTAATAGAATTTTTTTAAAAATGTATTAGGTAAAAATGAATGTGAATAAGTACATAAGTTAAATGTAAATTATTTCTGCACATAAATTTTGATATAAGATTTGGGTAAAGAACTTTGAGGTGTTTACACCAGTCCGAGCAAAGATTTATCACTCGATTCTTAACAGCGAGCATTGATGGGATTTGTGATTACGTACTCAAGTTTTCTATCATAGTTGAGAGCTTTGCAAGGAAAGCAAGGGTTTGTGATCAGAAAGTCTGATCGAAGTCCGCACTAGAAAATCGGAGGATCGATATTAGTTCGGAAGAAAAGTTGTCGATTCGAATAATAGATAAAATCAAATATCACATATAGTATGTTGTTTTTAGTATATCTACATAATAATTGGATAGTTATCTTAAATAGTAGACTAAGAGATAAGGGTCAGACGTATGTTTTGATATGTGTACATATATAGACCTCAGGTGTAGTACATGCTCAGGTCAGGGAATGGGTTATGTGGATGTATTCATTTATGTTGGTATAGTATCAGTTTAGTTGTTTTTGGATGTATAGTTTGGTTGTTGTATATATTCTCTTAATTGTGCAGTACGCACTAGGATGGGTACGATAGAAATCTGACATGATGCATATATATATAACCTTAATTACGTGATAAGTACTTAGGTTAGTGTGGGGAATCTTTGTATGTATGTTTGGTATTATTTGTTTTAGTGTTGTTATGGTATCAACCTTCTTTTTATATATGTATTTTTGTATCATCAGTATAAATAAGTCAAATTATTTGATAATATGAGTATCAGATAGATTCTTTTATCTAACTTTCATTTCGAGGACGAAATGGTTTTAAGTAGGGGAGAATGTAAGGACCCGTAATTTTGCTACTTTGGAAATGAGAGATTTCTTTCGTTTTAAATTTAAAAGGAGTTTAAATCTTAAATAAATATGTTATATATAATAAAAGAGAAATTATATATTCTTATAGTTAATAAATTAAAAGGTATAAATTTGGATTTTAGAGCAAAACAACAAAAATTAAGTTTTATTAAAAATAAATAAAGGCTTAAATAAATGGATTTAAATATTTATTTGATATATTAAACCTTATTTAAACCAACTAATAAAGATAATAAAAGTATATTAAAAGATTTAAAAGTATGTTAATAATCGTTTAACAAAAATGACCAAAATTTGTCACATTTTGTCAATTTTACAAACATTGTAAGAATAGAGATTTTGACATTAATTAAATATGATTTTTATAAAAGAGACATGTTTTAATCTATTTAAAAGAAGTAAAAAGTTCATTTTAAAGTTCGGTTTACTTCAATATATAGCATAACAAAAACGTCAAATTTTGACTGTAAAATTTGTAGACAAAAATACCATTTTCAATCAAAACAAGTTGTCGTCAAGTTGTTGCAACTTGATACATTTTCTAACATATAAATACAACTTAACAAAGTATGTTACATGTTGCATTTAACAAATGCACTTTGAAAAGTCAAAGTTTACAAATAATTCAAAAAGTAACATGATTTGATATAAACCTATAAACAAATCTCTAACAACCCTGACCCGACCTTTGAAAATCGGCACCGAATACGACACTCATATTCAAATGCCGCAGATCCAAACGTCGAATCTAGTTCGTCGAAGCTCATAACACATTAAGTACAACATAGCGGAAGAAAAAGAATATATCCATATACAACATTGATACATATCTGATACAATAAGATACAACAGATGATACAATATATATCAATGTACATCTGAGATATGATACAAGACAATAGTAGCGGAAAGAAAAAGATAACACCAACAGCAAAACAATATCTCCAATATGGTCTTCAAAAGAGAAATACAGTATCGGTAATCTCCATCTCCAAGGCACCAGTCCAGAAATAGCTCGATCTTCCAATAACGATGCACTAAGCTAAGAAAGGTCAGTCGTGATTCAAAGACTGAACTAGCTCCAGATAATCTACTAAACCTGGCTATCTGAAAAACCCAACTCTAGACTGCCCGTGTGGGAAAATTATGGGCGCCCAGAGTTTAGGAAAGGAATAATAAACTCCAGTTCGGTCATGGGACTGGTATGAACAAACAAAGACATTTTTTATCTTTAAAACGAACAAAAGAATTTAGATTGAAATCCACAATGCTTTTGGAAAATGAAACTACCATAAGGCCTCCCTGCACACACACACGCAATGCAATCGCACACATGGGGGAAATTTCTCCTTATGATAGTCAAATATGCTTAATACGAGAAAACTCTTTGATATTATACTAGTGTGTAGTGGAAAATATTTCGAAAGTATAATATTAATCTTAGCCAGCATAGGTACCATTATACTATGCCTACTATAGCTGCCATTTTAAATGGAAAGTTCTACAACTAAAACCGTACAAGGCTCATATTGGATGATTGGATTTCCAACAAATGGTCAGGCTAAGGAACTTCCTATTGCCACATGAGAACGCCTCTGGAGGGACTCCCCGAGAACTTACCCATCTCTCTGCCAACACAAGGCCGGCTACCCCTTCCCGGGGAGTAAAACCTAAGATATGTCAACCCCGGTCGTTTGCGACCTTTATCCGAGGATACTCCACACCAACAACATTACACAGTAATAAATATACTACACTGTCCACATGAGTAAGTATATGGGCTCCATACCATGATACTATCCTTTTCCAGAAGGAAGGGTCATACCCTAGGGGAGCTACCCCTGAAACCTTGCCGCATCTTTCCTGTTTCGACCATTACCGGTTTGTGAGGCTCGATGAGGTCTCGTCCACAAAGCTAAACTTTTTCGCAAAGTCATGCTTTGATCAACAAATGATCAGCAGCACTTCGTATGCCACATTACCAAATTTGGGAATGTATCACTAGTAACCATCAACTAAATAACCTCTAAGTTTGTACGTCTCAGAGAAGGGTCTTAAGCTAAGAGAATAAATTCTCCGCCACCAAGCAGAAATGTATTGGATAAAAACCGGTTTTACATCTCAAAGTGTAATGTCAGACACACATCCATACAAGTCTGTTCCGGGTTCGAACAGAACCGAAGGCACTACCGAAGAAGCCCTTGCAAATCTGGATAATCCCTAATCACATCCGGACTTCCCATTACATATGGAGTCTCTATACCGGGGACCATTCGATGCAGAGACATTCGACGAGTTGTCTTTTTGTTTTCGAAAATATCCAGTCTTCACCACCAATCTTCAAATGTTATCCATAACGTCGTATCATTTTTCGGAATGGGTTGTATGACACAAGGTCCTCTCCTGGCTAAACCGAATAATAAGCGCAATATTTAAAAAACATATGGATGATGGGATTTCAGTTAAGTCACAACATTAAAACCCAAACTTCCTTCTCAAATGGTTTAAAACAAATTACCATTTCAAATTTTTTAAGCGAAAAGATTCAATTCGCAAAGTTCACCTAGCTTCACAAAGTCTCATTCACATATTTCAAAACAATTTTCATTTCAAGTTGGATTAACTCATTTAATTTTTAAGGATTTAACTTATAGCTTTCAAACCCGTTTCCAAAGATTTATTCATAACTTGGAAGACCATTTTCATTTTAGACTTGAAATCCTTTTAATCACAAATTGGAAGTTCATTTCTTAGGTGAAAGCTTTTATTATTAGAAAACAAATTGTTTTCGTTTCGGAAAAATCTGATTTCATTTATACAAGTTAAAATCTTTGGGTTAAATTCAAATTCCTAAAACAACACTTTTAAAATGTTTAAAACCCATATAAACTTGTATAACCTTTTAAATCATAAATAGAATTCAATTTCAAATTTTGAATTCAAATTATTTAAATTTATAAACTTATCAAGTTATTCAAAAATAACTTTTATCCTTAAAACTCATTTTCAAAAGCTTTCTATTTTAATTCCAAAACTATTTTGGATTCAAAAATTCAATCTTTAAAATCATTAAAAATCTGTGACTTAACTGATTTCCTCGTGCAATCCATATTTGTGTGTGTAGTCCAAGGGTTTTACACACAATTGTGCAACATCATTAATCATTACGGATTCAAACACATAAATATCAATAAGAGGTATGATCTATAACGCTTATCTTCATTTACAGATCACTGATGAATAATATAAGTTCATTGCAGATAAATAAATTACATCACAGATAATTAAATTACATCACAAATCATAGCACAATTTAGGATAATTCATGTCTCAAAGCATCATATATCAGGGATATCAAACAATTAAATCATCCAATCCAAACATCCATAAGTAAAACCGATTAATCATCTGATCAATTTTTATCAGAGTAGTCACTAATCTTGGTTAATTAATGTTAATTAATTACAAACCACTTAATTAATTATTCTTAATTAATTACAAAAATAAATTAACCCTTAATTAATAATCATCCCTTATCACCTTCATTAATTAATTAACCTTTAATTAATTTATCACATTAATTAATTACCCTTAATAAATTAAAATAAGTGATTATTCTTAATCACTTAATCATCGTTAACCATGAATTAACTAGCAATTAATTTACCTTAATAAATTAGAAATTAATCTACCTTTAATTATTAATTTATAAATTAACCTTTAATTAACTTCTTTAATAAATTAGCCTTTAATTAATTAATTATTCTCAAATTAATTACCTTAATTAATTAATCAAATTAATTAATTATTCTTTGAATTAATTAACCATTAAACACTTGATTAATCAATCTTTAATTATAAAATATCCATTCTTAATAAATTAATTATTTTTAATTAATTAATCAAACTTGAATTGTTAATTAATCTTAATGACTTTCATTAAGTGATTATTTTCAAGTAATTAATTACCCTTTAATTATAAATTAAGAGTTTGATTAAATAATTAACCGTTTTGAAATAATTTTTCATATGAATTAACTTAAGACTTTTTAAGTTAATAAATAGATTAAACATTATTTAAGATAAACCATTTATCTTAATCACGTTAATAAATTTTATTACTTAATGGATCACATTTATTAAGTTATTTAAAATAAACTTTGAAAACAATGGTTAGACATACATATTAAAACACTTTAACTAAATTAGTCTAAAATGATTTATTTTAAACATTTGACTAATTCCCAAAACTTAATAAAACAATTGTTTAAAGAATTAGTTAAGGAATTTATTTCCAAAACTTGTTTTGTTTTTTATTTTTCTAAATTTCAAAACTTTGTCAAATAAATTTCCCTTTTCTAAAACACTAGTGCCTAATCTCCAAATTCCCATCTTCTTCTTCTTTTCTTTACTAAATTGGGTTTGTTTTAAATTAAAAAGAAAAGGGAAACTGCTATAACTAGTTTAATATCCGCGTTCCACACAACTTCAAGCCAACGTTTGAAAAATCTCGAGTACAAAGCCGAGAACACAAACCAAAATCACCGTGTCGCTCACATTTTCCCTCTACTTCGAGACGTTCACGAATCAACTCGAGTTCGTACCCGAGCACAACATCGTCTTCCCTAAAATTTTTCAATAACACACACCACCGTACACCACGTGCATGTGCACGATCGCCGCAATCACCTTCGGTCGACTACGTTGCTTTCGACATGTCACTGATGACTCCCACGAGTTTCTTCACCACCCAGATCATCCAATTTAACGAGGAATCGAAATTTAGCATCTCGAATCGAACTGGAACCCAACTTCATCAACGAAAATTGCCTCGCACCAATGATTCCCGTCATCGGAATTCACGCGAACTCGACCAAAGCTTCGACACTCACCCACGAGCCTCCTCCCCTTGGTCCGATCTCCTGAAGCATCTCGACGACGTCGCGGCAATCGCGTCTTTTCCATCATTCAAAATGAACCCCGAAACCCTATAAATTCATCATGCCGCAACCACGCCCCATTATAAATGCTTCAAATATTTTTCTGATGATCATCGACATGCAAGCCACCTTCACCATTGATCATGGTGTTCAATTCAATTCTAATCGCCAGAATTTGATCAATCTGTGTTTTCCGTTCAAACCCATAATCCCACTTCAATTTGAAACTAAAAATCAAAATTTTATTATTAAAATTCAACATTCCCGAGCACTAATCAGATTGTATGGTCAAAACTAGGAATTAAATCATTTGATTTTTTTATCATTGAAAGGTCATTACTGTGAATTTTTAATTTCCAATAAACTAACTGTTAATTTTGCTTATTTACATTTTTATAAATAATGTTATACCCATATAAATATTATTCACTCAGCAATCAAAACCTAATATGGTTTGTGATGGGATAATTCTAAATTTTCAAGTAGGGTTTAAAACCTGGGACGGAGGCATGTTTTTGGCCTGTACACTAATTTACACACAGTCATTCATATATGTATAAAAGCATACAAACACATTCACACAGTCATTCAATCATAATTCATAGCATACTTCAAAGACAAATCCAAGCATTAAGAGACATAGCAGGTTTAAGGGGTTTGCTCACCTGGTTGACGAAGCAGAAACAAGAACTTGGTATTTGAAAACTGGAAGTTTGAACAGAGAAGCATTTTGTTTGTGTTTAGCTTGCCTGAAGCTTTGAATCTGGGACTTGTAAATAAAATCTTTGCTTAATAACTATTGTACTTGTTTATTCAGTTCATCAATGACATACAAACTTAAATTTACTTACAATTTGAAAAAAAAAAATTAATACTACAAAGAGCAGATCTGCAGTTAAAATGTATCGGCCCGAAAATTTCGATCCCAAAATTTCCAGATAGTTAGGAAAAGAAGAAAAGAGAAAGAAGAAGAAACAGAAACAAAATACAGATTCTCACATTCACAGTGGATAAAATATAATATCTCATAAAATAACATTTATAGAAGAAGCTGTATCAGTTAAATTTCGTACAATACATCAGAGTTACAATATTTACACAAACACTGGACAGTTAAAATTAACTAGTTCTAGATAAACTACAACATGTTACAGCGGAAAACACTCTATACGTTCCTGCCATCCAGCTCGCCTCTTGAGCTCCAGAACGTCCTTACCTAAAAATCTGTAATACTCGGTCTGACCCGAGCATTACATCGAAGTAACACCAGGGTCAGGATGGAAGCCAGCGTGAGTAAACCCAACTAACATGGAATACAACAGCATAAAACTACATAAAACCCGGGGTAACTCGAATCAAATTCACAATTTGTTATAGACATCACTTATCACACACATCAATTTCCAAGTAACAAAACTTAGATTAAATGGTCCAATTCACTTAAATCAATCCATACGAGCCTATTGATTTCACGTACTAGTCTATAAAGAATCGAAGTGGTTTCGGGTATTTACTAATACCCGACTCCTGTTTCTTTGAATCCAATATCGTCTAAACCCAAGTTATTCAATTAAATACCATTCAGCTTTAATTACCGGATAACACTTTTACACAGCTATTCATAATTGGTAGATAATCACATTATCACTGTCCATCCAACATATCAAATCACAAAGCAATTCATATCAGATATATCCACCAATCCAAAGCACTTATCATCATTCAATCATTCATAAACAAGATTTATCACTTCCATTAATTACATTAATTTTATGATCCCTTAATTACTTTCATTAGTTAATTATTCTTAAATTTCATTTAATAATTAACCTTTAACTTAATTACATTCATTAATCAACCTTGATTAATCACAATCAGAAATTAACTTTCCTTAATTACTCTATCAATTAAAGCAATTCCTTGATTAATTATATTAATCAATCCTTTAATTACACTGAGTAATTATCACTTAATTTCTTCCACCAAATAATTATCCTTTTATTACTTCTCGTCAAGTAATTTCCTTTTAATTAATTACATCCAGTAATTATCCACTAATTACTTCACTAGGTAATTATACCTCATTAATTACCTTAAGTAATTATACTTAACCCAACATCAAATGATTACCTTTAATTAATTAAAGTTAATTAATTAACTAAAATTAATCACATCAACTTAATTAATTACACTAAGTAATTAATTCCTTAATTACTTCCATTAAATAATTTTCGTTAAATAAATCTTATTTGGTAATTACCATTAATTACCCTTCAAAATTACTAACTAATTTCATTAAGTAATTAATCTTCAATCAATTAACCATCCTCTAAATTGATTATATTAATTAATTTAATCACATTAATACATCAATACTTAAAAATTTATTACACCAATTAATAAATCTTTATGCATTATCTTAATAGTTAAATTAATTATTTACTTAACTGATTTCATTAATCGATTTAACCATCCCCTAATATATTAAATAATTATTACTCTATTAAATTTCATCGTTTAATTTACTTTTGAAAACTTATAGGATTTAACTCATTATAAATTATCGAATTTCAATATTTTGAAAACATTTTGAAACTTTAGAACTTGCTTAAAATCTTGCTAATACTTGTCTTAGATCCTGGTTTAAATTTCTTCAAAAACTTATCCATTTTTGTTACTCTTAAACTTGACTAAACATTACTTTGGAATTTGGTAAATACTTAAGCTTAGCAATTTTTTTTACTATGTACCTTATTATTTATAAGGTTGCTTCACTTCCCATTATCAAAGACCAGCTCGTAAACGATACCGAGCCTACCAGATAAAACTCGAGCAATACTCAAAAATCACCGAGCTAGCCCCATGTCTCTCGCGAACCCAGCCCCTCGCTTCAACACCCCGAGTTGAACACGAATCAGTCATGAACTAAACCTCGCAAAAACAATTTCATCCCAAACTCAATACCCAGCCGTGCCGAAACCTGGCACAAACGTGCACGTTGGTCAGGCGCTTCTCCAACCATCCCTCGGCTCCTCAACCAGTCGTCGACAACCCCTGCTAGTGCTCCGACCACCCAACACCATTTAACTCGACGTGAAACGAAATCGAGCTACTTCGAACCCACTGGAACCCATTGCTTCAACAAAACTTGACCTACCGATGATCACTCCATCCACCGGAGGCTCCACAATTTTGGCCACAGCATCGCCAAAGATCTGAGCTCTGTTTCCCCTACGACCAAACTTCCCCGAAGTGTTGTCGACGACGCGGCGGTCGAAATTTCAACCTCGACCCAAAACTAGGGTTAAACCCTACTTCATCAAAGCTCCGCCACCACCGTAGTCTAAAAATCCTAGTTCCATTTTTGCGAAGACCATCTTCCTCAACGCCACCTCTGGCAGTAGTTCCAATTTCCCAAAGCGATACCGATCACCATAAAATAGTCAATACCCAAAAACGTTCAACTCTTGATTTCTTGAGATTTACTGCCTTAAAAATCATGATTTAACCTTTGAAAATCCTAATTTTAGATAACACTTTAGATTTTAATCCTGAAACAACAAATCTTTATGGTCGAAATTTGTAGAAGATTAATATTTTTACTGTAATACTCCATTCCAGATGAACTATCATCAATTCTTACCTAAAATATTTTTACAATTAAATCCTATCGTTTCTAACAATATATGTTCAAACATTACAAACACATAATAATCAGAAGTAGAACAGTTGATTTTTTTTAAAAAAAATTAGGACCTAAGAAATAAGAGCAGAGAAATCTTTTGTTCCAGGCATGCACAGTAACTTTCACACTCAAATACACATGCAATCTTGTTTAAACAAATCAAGCAAACACATATCATATTCAATTTTAAGTAAATGTTGCATGCATCTAGATTTTGACTGGTTTAATTCTTTAATTAAAACTGCTTACTCACCTTTATGTTGTGCAGAGAGAAGAGAGCAGAGGCCTTTTTTTTATAATTCCAGTTTTGAATATCCTTCGAATTGAACCAGATCTGATTTGATCTTGCTTTGATTATTGAGGTGAACTTTGTCTTGAATTTATTCGGAATTTTTGCTTTAAGCTGCAGTTTGGATTTGGAATTGCTTATCTTCAGTTTTTTTTTTAAAATTATAAAGAGTGCTTGTTTGATGCTTCTCTGGTTTGAATATTGTTGACAGATTTTGATTTTTTTTCATATCAGTTTGAAAAATGAGAAAATGGCCTGGTTATTATTTTTATTATTATTTTATTTTACAATTTCAAATGGAACACTTTGCCACTTGTTATCTTATAGTATGCTTGGCTTACAAATGTTGTTATATGGGTTCAAAACTTTACAAGTGTATACATATTTTTTTCTTACAAATGTTTAAAGGCAATGTATTTTATGTTTTAACCCCTCATCTAAGAATTTCTTATACTTTATATTAGTTAGTAATATGTTTATATTTGTTTACACTTGTAATTAGATACATTCTTATACTTCCATTTGTAGTTATGTAAACATTTAACTTACATTTGAAATTTCATGAATTAATGAATCCTTAAATGATTTTTATAAAACTTATATATATATATATATATATATATTTCTATTAAGTAAATACACTATCTTAATTTTTTTAAATAAATCTTTTTAAAGAAAATAATGTAAAACCAATCATATAAAAGAAGTAAAATCATAAAAAAATATTTTCAAAATAACTTAAGATATTCATCTTTTGAATTTCTAATTTAAATTCAATTTAACACAAACATATAATATATATATATAGATATAAAAAAATATCAAATTTATTTGTTTAATCTATAAATCAGTATTTTAAATATTTTAAATCAGATAATTATACAATTATCTGATGCCAAAGAAATCCGGATTATCACATAAAACCAGAACCTATTTGCCTTGAACTTGATTTCCTTCCTGCCACTGATTAATTTAATTGATTAATCCTTGCTCTAATATTGTTTAGCAACTTCAAATTCAGATTAAAAAGAAAAAAGAAATCCACTTGACTTAATTTATTTCAAAGAAAAATGCACTGTTTCTTGAAGCTGTGTTCTTTTTTATAAATCTGCAGTTTTGGATTAGGTTGTGTTAAAATTTGATTTTAAAACTACAAATTCAATAAACTATAAAGTTTGAAATTTACCTGAGAGATAGAATCATAAACTACAGCTTGAAGTTTTCAGAAGATCTTCAGATTTTAATTTTTTCCTTTTGAATTGAAGAAGAGTTGGTAGTTTTTTTTCTTTCTAATTTTCTCTTCTTATTTTTTGGGTGTTGAGATTTGTGATACCCAAATCTTTGTTACTGTTTCTTTTCAGAGATTAGGAGGCTAAATAAATTTGAACATGGGGAGCTGAAAAGTTTCTTTGTGATTTTAAATCTTATCATTTTATTCAATTAATCACAGTGAATGCCATTTGTAAAAAATCATCATGAGGCCTCAATGTATGTTAATTCCTATACTCCATCCCCTTTGTGTATGTTTATCATTTGTAATTTTCAAAGATAAAAGAATTTTTAAATAAATTTTATATCATATTTAATTTATAAATAAACATACCCCTTTTTATTTTTTATTTTTTTACAAAACATTTCCTTTTTATATTAACATATATCACAATCTTTTATATATTTCTCTTATGTTTATGATTTATGTTTTGACCCCTTTATATTGTTAATTAGTGAATCATATTTTTATGTTACATATATACTCAACTATTTATTACAAGTGGATTTTTTTTAAAGAAAGTACGCATACTTATTTTGTTTTCAAGATATCCATTTTAGTATTTCCAAATCAATAACATTCATTGTCAATAAATTAATTAAATGTCAAAAATAAAATTTCCAATTATACTTATTATGGTTTAAAGGTTACACACTTTAAAAATCTTATTTTATAAATTTATGAACCAATGTTACATATATATGTGCTTTCTTATTAATTTCTAAAAGATAAAACTTCTTATTAATTCTTGTTTTGATCTTACATATATACATTTTTTTCAATTACTCATACTTATACAATTTATCAAGAAAATGAATTGAAAATAATTAATAAAAAAATCATACGTATATTTTTCTTAGAACATAGATTTTTTTAAATCAAATTTTATTTCCAATATATTTTCAAATTAAATTTCAAAAGTTAAAAGTATATTATTAATTTAAATTGATAAACTTTGGGATGTTACCTTTTTATTTATATGATATTAAATATAGAATTTCAAAGCCCCAATTAAAATTTATTTTTATACTTCAAATCCAAATAAATTCTCAATTAATTCATAATTAAATCCAAAATTTAATTTAATTATCAATTAAATTTGAATCAAAAATCGGGATCGTTACAGTTTCCCCCCTTAAGAAAATTTCGTCCTTGAAATTTGCAAAGGGAGACAACAAAGAACAGATGAAAGATAGAGAAATATCTTTCCAAATCAAACTGGTTATCAATTCTGCATTTGGCTTACCAAATCAGAATATCAACAATATGAGAACAAACTCATACAATATTGCATAAGATATTTGGGTCCACCGGTCTACGAATATGCAAGGGCATTGATTAGTTGGAAGGGACAACTAATCGTTCGTAGAATATGTCGGTCCCCAGAGAATAGATAGATGGATTTAATCTTCCATAATTATCAAACACTAGATATGGATTCTAAACTCTGGTTGGAATACTCCAAAGTATATACCAACTTGTCCCTCTTCGGACTTCGATCTACACAAGGAATTACAATAGAATTTCCAATTTGATTTCAAATGATTTCATTTTATTGATACAACTCAAATTTAGCCTCATATTTTATTAACCAATTTAACTCAATTTAAAATTTCCAATTTATTTAATTTAAATTTTCAATTTCAAATATCAAATTCATTAAAGTTTAAAACAAATAGCTGATAACGAGAATACGAGATAGGAACTTATTTATACGATTCACAAGTTATCACCGCAACGAAGCTTCTTCTTGTAGCTGCTATGAAGAAATCAAAGAATTCAAAATCGATTCAAAGGAGATTGAGAAGAAAGTTGTTTCCACTGTTATAGGGTATTGACCATTTATAGTGGTATTCCCTTGCCCCCTATCTCGTCCTCTTCTCGCACTCATACTCACTATCAGTGGATAGTAAGAGAATTTACCGAGGCAGTCGAACGGATATCTTACGGATATACTCATTCTAGGGTATACTTCACCCTATCTCTAATGAGTAACTTAATGTGTTATACTCCTGAGCTAAATTTTCAAACTTCAACTATAATACCAATTCTAACGACCCTGACTCGACCTTCGAAAATCGGCACCGAATACGACATTCGTATTCAAATGCCACAGATCCAAACGTCAATTCTGGTTCGCCGGAGCTTATAACACATTAAGTACAACACAGTGGAAGAAAAAGAATATATCCATATACAACAATGATACAGTATCTGATACAATAAGATACAACAGATGATACAATAGATATCAATATACATCTGAGATATGATACAAGACAATAGCAGCGGAAAGAAAAAGATAAGACCAACAGCGGAATAATATCTCCAATATGGTCTTCAAAAGAGAACTACAGTATCGGTAATCTCCATCTCTAAGGCACCAATCAAGAAATAGCTCGATCTTCCAATAACGATGCACTAAGCTAAGCAAGGTCAGTCGTGATCCAAATACTGAACTAGCTCCAGATAATCTACTAAACCTGACTATCTGAAAAACCCAACTCTAGACTGCCCGTGTGGAAAAATTGTGGACACCTAGAGTTTAGGAAAGGAACAATAAACTCCAGGTCAGTCATGGGACTGGTATGAGCAAACAAAAATATTTTTTTATCTTTAAAATAAACAAAAGAATTTAGATTGAAATCCGTAATGCTTTTGGAAAATGAAATAACCATAAGGCCTCCCGGCACACACACAATACAATCGTACAAATGGGGGAGATTTCTCCTTATGATAGTCAAATATGCTTAATACGAGAAAACTCTTTGATATTATACTAGTGCGTAGCGGAAAACATTTCGAAAGTATAATAATAATCTTAGCCAGCATAGGTACCATTATACTATGCGTACTATAGTCGCCATTTTAAATGGCAGGTTCTACAAATAAAATCATACAAGGCTCGTATTGGATGATTGGATTTTCAACAAATGGTCAGGCTACGGAACTTCCTATTGCCATATGGGAATGCCTCTAGAGGGACGCCCCGAGAACTTACGCAGCTCTCTGCCAACACAAGACCGGCTACCCCCTTCTTGGGGAGTAAAACCTAAGATATGCCACCCCCGGTCGTTTGCGACCTTTATCCGAGGTTCCTCTACACCAACAACATCAGAGAGTAATAAATATACTATTGTGTCCACATGAGTAAGTATCTGGGCTCCATACCATGACACCACCCTTTTCCAAAAGGAATGGTCATATCCTAGGGGAGCTACCCCTGAAACCTTGCCGCATCTTTCCTGTTTCGACCATTACCGGTTTGTGAGGCTCGATGAGGTCTTATCCATAAAGCTATGTTTTTTCGCAAAACCATGCTTTGATCAACAAATGATCAGCAACACTTCGTATGCCACATTGCCAAATTTGGGAATGTATCACTAGTAACCATCAACCACATAACCTCTGAGCTCGTACGTCTCAGAGAAGGGTGTTAAGCTAAGAGAATATCTCCGCCACCAAGCAGAAATGTATATGATAGAAACCGGTTTTACATCTCAAAGTATAATATCAGACGCACATCCATACAAGTCTGTTCCGGATTCGAACAGAACCGAAGGCACTTCCGAAGAAGCCCTTGCAAATCCGGATAATCGCTAATCACGTCCGGACTTCCCATCACATATGGAGTCTCTATATCGGGGACCAGTCGATGTAGAGACATTCGACGAGTTGTCCTTTCGTTTTCGAAAATATCCGGTCTTCAAATGCTATCCATAACGTCGTATCATTATTCGGAATGGGTTATCTGACACAAGGTCCTCTCCCGGCTAGACCGAATAATGAGCGCAATATTTAAAAAACATATGGATGATGGAATTTCAGTTAAGCCACAACTTTAAAACCCAAACTTCCTTCTCAAATGGTTTAAAACAAATTACCTTGTCAAATCTTTTTAAACAAAAAGATTCAATTCGCAAAGTTCACCTAGCTTCACAAAGACTCTTCACATATTTCAAAACCATTTTCATTTCAAGTTGGATTAACTCATTTAATCTTTAAGGATTTAACTTATAGCTTTCAAACCCGTTTCCAAAGATTTATTCATAACTTGGAAGACCATTTTCATTTTAGACTTGAAATCCTTTTAATCACAAATTGAAAGTTCATTTCTTAGCTGAAAGCTTTTATTATTAGAAAATAAATTATTTTCGTTTCGGAAAAATCTGATTTCATTTATACAAGTTAAAATCTTTGGGTTAAATTCAAATTTCCAAAACAACACTTTTAAAATGTTTAAAACCCATATAAACTTGTATAACCTTTCTAAACCATAAATAGAATTCAATTTCAAATTTTGAATTCAAATTATTTAAATTTCAAAACTTATCAAGTTATTCAAAAATAACTTTTATCCTTAAAACTCATTTTCAAAAGCTTTCAATTTTAATTCCAAAACTATTTTGGATTCAAAAATTCAATCTTTAGAATCATTAAAAATCTATGACTTAACCGATTTCCTCGTGCAATCCATATTTGTGTGTGTTTGGTGTAGTCCAAGGGTTTTACCCACAATAGTGCAACATCATCAATCATTAGGGATTCAAACACATAAGTATCAATAAGCGGTATAATCTGTAACGCTTATCTTCATTTACAGATCACCGATGAAAAATATAAGTTCATTGCAGATAAATAAATTACATCACAGATAATTGAATTACATCATAGATCACAGCACAATTCAGGATAATTCATATCGCAAAGCATCATAAAGCAGGGATATCAAAAAATTAAAGCATCCAATCCAAACATCCATAAGTAATATCAATAAATCATCTGATTAATTTATATCAGAGTAGTCACTAATCTTGGTTAATTAATGTTAATTAATTACGAACCACTTAATTAGTTACAAAAATAAATTAACCCTTAATTAATAATCATCCCTTAATCACCTTAATTAATTAATTAACCTTTAATTAATTTATCACATTAATTAATTACACTTAATCAATTAAAATAAGTGATTATTCTTAATCACTTAATCATCGTTAACCATGAATTAACTAGCAATTAATTTACCTTAATTAATTACCTTAATAAATTAGAAATTAATATATCTTTAATTATTAATTTATAAATTAACCTTTACTTAAATTGTTTAATAAATTAGCCTTTAATTAATTAATTATTCTCAAATTAATTACCTTAATTAATTAATCACATTAATTAATTATTCTTTAAATTAATTAACCTTTAAACACTTGATTAATCAATCTTTAATCATAAATTATCCATTCTTAATTAATTAATTAATTAATTAATTTTAATTAATTAATCAAACTTAAATTATTAATTAATCTAAATTACTTTCAGTAAGTAATTATTTTCAAGTAATTAATTACCCTTTACTTATAAATTAAGAGTTTGATTAAATAATTAACCTTTTTGAAATAATTTTTCATATGAATTAACTTAAGACTTTTTAAGTTAATTAACAGATTAAACGTTATTTAAGATAAACCATTTATCTTAATCACGTTAATAAATTTTATTACTTAATGGATTACATTTATTAAGTTATTTAAAATAAACTTTTAAAACCCAGTTAGACATACATATTAAAACACTTTAACTAAATTAGTCTAAAATGATTTATTTTAAACATTTGACTAATTCCCAAAACTTAATAAAACAATTGTTTAAAAGAATTAGTTAAGGAATTTATTTCCAAAACTTGTTTTGTTTTTCATTTCTTCTAAGTTTCAAAACTTTGTTAAATAAATTTCCCTTTTCTAAAACACTAGTGCCTAAGCTCCAAATTCCCATCTTCTTCTTCTTTTCTTTACTAAATTGGGTTTGTTTTAAATTAAAAAGAAAAGGGAAACTGCTATAACTAGTTTAACATCCGCGTTCCACACAACTTCGAGCCAACGTTCGAAAAACTCAAGTACGAAGCTGAGCACGCAAACCAAAATCACCGAGTCGCTCACGTTTTCCATCTACTTCGAGACAATCATGAATCAACTCGAGTTCGTACCCGAGCACAGCATCGTCTTCCCCAAAATTTTGCAATAACCCACATCACCGTACACCACATGCACATGCACGATCGCCGCAATCACCTCCAGTCGAATGCGTTGCTTTCGACATGTCACTGATGACTCCCACGAGTTTCTTCACCACCCAGATCATCCAATTTGACGAGGAATCGGAATTTAGCATCTCGAATCGAACTGGAACCCAACTTCATCAACGAAAATCGCCTTGCACCATTGATTCCCATCACGGGAATTCACGCGAACTCGACCAAAGCTTCGACACTCACCCACGAGCCTCCTCCCCTTGGTTCGATCTCCTGAAGCATCTCGACGACGTCGCGACAATCGCGTCTTTTCTATCATTCAAAACAAACCCTTAAACCCTATAAATTCATTGTGCCGCCACCACGCCCCATTATAAATGTTTCGAATATTTTTCTGATGAAATCGACACGCACGCCACCTTTACCATTGATCATGGTGTACAATTCTAATCGCCGGAACTTGATCAATTTGTGTTTTCCGTTCAAACCCATAATCCCACTTCAGTTTGAAACTAAAAATAAAAAATTTATTATTAAAATTCAACATTCTCGAGCACTAATCAGATTGTATGATCAAAACCAGGAATTAAATCATTTGATTTTTTTATCATTGAAAGGTCATTACTGTGAATTTTTAATTTCCAATAAACTATCTGTAAATTTTGCTTATTTACATTTTTATAAATAATGTTATACCCATATAAACATTATTCATTCAGCAATTAAAACCTAATATGGTTTGTGTTGGGATAATTTTAAATTTTCAAGTAGGGTTTAAAACCTGGAACAGAGGCATGTTTTTGGCCTGTACACTAATTTACACACAGTCATTCATATATATATATATATATATATATATATATAAATAAAAGCACACAAACACATTCACACGGTCATTCAATCATAATTCATATCATACTTCAAAGACAAATCCAAGCATTAAGAGATATATCATGGCTAAGGGGTTTGCTCACCTGGTTGATGAAGCAGAAACAAGAACTTGATGTTTGAAAACTGGAAGTTTGAACAGAGAAGCATTTTGTTTGTGTTTAGCTTGCCTGAAGCTTTGAATCCGGGACTTGTAAATAAAATCTTTGCTTAATCACTATTGTATTTGTTTATTCACTTCATCAGTGGCATACAAACTTAAATTTACTTACAGTTCGAAAAAAAAAATTATACTACAGAGAGCAGATCTACAGTTAAAACTAGAACCTATTTGCCTTGAACTTGATTTCCTTCCTACCCCTAATTAATTTAATTGATTAATCCTTGCTCTAATATTGTTTAGCAACTTCAAATTCATATTTAAAAAAAAGAAATCCACTGCCTTAATTTATTTCAGAGGAAACTACACTGTTTCCTGAAGCTGTGTTCTTTTTTATAAATCTGCAGTTTTGGTTGGGTTGTGTTAAAATTTGATTTTAAAACTACAAATTCATTAAACTATAAAGTTTGAATTTTACCTGAGATATAGAATCATAAACTACAGCTTGAAGATCTTCAGATTTTATTTTATTTTCTTTTGAATTAAAGAAGAGTTGGCAGTTTTTTTTTCTTCTGATTTTCTCTTTTTTTTGGGTGCTGAGATTTGTGATACCCAAATCTTTGTTACTGTTTCTTTTCAGAGATTGGGAGGCTAAATAAATCTGAACATGAGGAGCTGAAAAGTTTCTTTGTAATTTTTAAATCTTATTATTTTATTTAATTAATTATAATGAATGCCATTTGTAAAAGATCATCATGAGGCCTCAATGTATGTTAATTCCTACACTCCATCCCCTTTGTGTATGTTTATCATTTGTAATTTTCAAAGATAAAAGAATTTTTAAATAAATTTTATATCATATTTAATTTATAAATAAACATGCCACTTTTGTTTTTTGTTTTTTTGTTTTTTTACAAAACATTTCCTTTTTATATTAACATATATCACAATCTTTTATATATATTTCTCTTATGTTTATGATTTATGTTTTGACCCCTTTATATTATTAATTAGTGAATCATATTTTTATGTTACATATATACTCAACTATTTATTACAAGTGGATTTTTTTTAAAGAAAGTACGTATACTTATTTTGTTTTCAAGATATCCATTTTAGTATTTCCAAATCAATAACATTCATTGTCAAAATTAATTAAATGTCAAAAATCAAATTTCCAATTATACTTATTATGGTTTACAAGTTACACACTTTAAAAATCTTATTTTATAAATTTACAAACCAATGTTACATATATATGCTTTCTTATTAATTTCTAAAAGATAAAACTTCTTATTAATTCTTGTTTTGATCTTACATATATACATTTTTCTTCAATTACTCATACTTATATGTATAAAGAAAATGAATTGAAAATAATTAATAAAAAAAATCATACATATATTTTTCTTAGAACATAGAATTTTTTAAATCAAAATTTATTTCCAATATATTTTCAAATTAAATTTCATAAGTTTAAAATATATTATTAATTTAAATTGATAAACTTTGGGATGTTACCTTTTTATTTATAAGATATTAAATATAGAATTTCGAAGCCCCAATTAAATTTTATTTTTATACTTCAAATCCAAATAAATTCTCAATTAATTCACAATTAAATCCAAAATTTAATTTAATTATCAATTAATTTTGACTCAAAAATCGGGATCGTTACAAAATCTATACTAAACAACATCATTACTTTACATCTTGTCTCATTAATGAAATGTTACTAATTTACATGAAAAAAGAGCAAATGTTATTTTAACATTTTAAAACTTAGAAAAATAAGGCAAACATCATTTCTTAAGTACAAATTCAAATCAAACCATTTCTTCTCCATTATGTATAGGTCAAATCAAGGGTAAAAAAGTAAATGAAAAGTCAAAAAATAGTGAAGGGTGTTTTAGTCATTTGTCATTCAAACTCTATTATAAATAAACATGCACACCTTCCACTTTTTCACATTTCATTCCTTCCTTCTTCATCACTTTCTCTATCTTCTTCTTCATCCTCTCCGCTTCCATTTCCATGACTTGCCACGTCTTCATTCTCTTCCACCAAAGCTCCACCTCAGACAAATATCCCTTCCCTAAGCCGTACCCACAACCTACACCGCCTACCCACCTCCTCCAAGCCAAATATACCACACACCCACTTAAAACACCCCACGGCCGAGCCCTACACATCAAGATCAAGCCCATACTCCACTACACCCAAGGCCGTACACCCCCTTTCCCTCCAAAGCCCACATCCAAATAAAAAAAAAAAGAAAAGAAAGAAAGAAAAAGAGAAGGAAAGTAAAGCGGCAAAAGTCGAGACGTTGGAAATAGCACCTTAGTTCGAGAGACGCGTATCTTACGTAAAAGTTTGACGGAATGGATATGAAGGTGAGGAATTCTCATCTCTTTTTAATTTATATTTTGGTTATGTTAAACAATCACATTTATACCCTTATGATATATGAATGTTTAATTGATTGTTAATATGGATGATTTGATGGTTGGTTAGATAATTGAATTGCGATAATATATCCCGTTATGGTATTAATAGTGAATGTTGGATTTGAAATCATATGTTACGTGATTGGTTGAATGGATGTTATTTTAGTGATGAATATGGATACTGGTTATGTTCATTTTGATTTAATAATCCCTTTGTTAATAAGACAATATTTTAGTGATATGAGATATTTCGGAAAAATAAGTCTCTTTTCAATTAGAAGTGAAATTAAAGTTAAAATAAAAGAGAATTTGAAACATGAACTTGAACGGATTTGAAAAGGATAGTTAAATTGAAATTGAAATTGAGATGAATAGTGAAATTGAAATCGATTTTGAAAATTGAAGTTGAGATTAAGGATGAACTAAAGTTTAAATTGAAATTAGATTTCAAATCTAAGTTTTAAATGAGTTTAATTTGTAGTTAGAATTGAAATTGACTTGAAATTAGAACTTAGAATTTAATATTAAGATAATAGGAATAAAATAATATTATAATATGGTAATAATGAAAATACATTTTAATAGCTTTAAAAAGTTAAAATATTGATTTAAAATGATTTGTAATGAAATCCAATTTGCATAAATTATTTGAAATATTGAAAAATAAGTTAAAACTAGACGCGTCGCGCAACGGTAGTTCGTGATTTCACGTCGAAAAGTTCAAATGAGTGTATAGAGTGAAATATAGCTCAGAATTTTTTGAGATAAGAAAATTCCAAACTATTATATGCATACCTTCTAAAGAAGAAAGAAAAAAAAATTCGTTGAGTAGATTTTGAATTAAGTCCAAATCAATTTTCTAGCAAAATCACGCTAGTGTAGTTAACTGACCATAATAGGAAATCTGTTTAAATGAATGTTTTTAATTATGGAAAAATATGGAATAAATTTGTTAAATCCATTTAAATAGTTTAAAAGAGATTTGGATTGGAAAGTATGAATTTTCAAATATTTAAAAAAAAAATTAAATCAAATAAGCTTATATAGCACTTTCCACAGCACTTTTATACTGTGAATTCTATAACTTTAGGAATATGAGTTTAAAAATAACGATTTTTCCTAGGTCGACTGTGAATGTTTTTAAAAGGAAGTGTTTAAAAGATAATTTTGAATATTTATAATCAATTCCAAAATAAAAATTGATAACTGGTTATGTAGAATCGACTAGTACATTTGTCTCGCCAGTGAGATTTGGGAAGATAAAACAAGCCGTTAAGCTAAGGTTAGGGATGGAGCAACCAGTGCCCTGAACTTACCTGGCCTATGTTTTCTTTTCTTAGGCAGGGGTGGAACAGATTGAAAGGAAAGCCCTGATGCTCTTAAATAAAAAGATTGCATTAAGTTTCTGAAATAAAAGAAGATCGATACTATCCAAAATTTAAGCAATCTCCAAAATGAATGATTTCTATAATTCTATTTACTCAAAAGTGTTTGATAAGATTTATTTTAGGGTTTGTCGTAAACGATTGTATGAATATGCGCTTATATGTTTTTGTTTGATGATAATAAACATATATATATATATATTCATTTAAATGTATTTGGTAATGTACTATCTTTTTTTTCATAGATTAAATAAATATTTGTTGAATAAAATAAATTACACAGAATTTGAATTCAAACAGAAATTTTATTCAAACAAATATTTATTACAATCTTGAATAGTACAAATTCAAGCTCTCACTATACAAATACATTATTGATTACATCACAATTACATCACAATTATTTTTACATTGATAACCTCACTACATATCACTCACACTCGTATTTTGTCTTCAACTGCATTCCAGTTTGAATCCAGGATTTGAGCAATCTGCAAAAATATTCACTAACGCGGTAAAATTGAAAAAGGAATATTTTTGCAATTTAAAATGAAATATGATTTTTGAAAATATTATTTGCCTCAGTTATTTGGGTTGTTCGTCCTAATTTACATTTGAATTCATCACACATGAACAGTGTGACATGCACAGTGTATCACTGTACATGCCACAAGGCCGTGCACATCGATATACACTTGATAATGATACAGGGACAGGTGAGCACAGGTCAAACCCAAATGAAAAACCGGGTTCAACTTACGTGCAATATAGTTAAAATCATGATGCAAGCACAAGGTCAAATCCGAGTTTTGAAACTGGATTCAACACAAGGCAACTTGAAAAATGCAAAGCTTCGACAAATCAAAACTCCATCAAAGCACATGTATGCAGATCAGGTCCAGTGCCAACAAACAACAAGTCTCGACCAAACCAGTTGTAACATGGATATCAAAAGCAATGTACAAAGCATGCATTGATGAACATGCGTTATAGTGGTGATGCAAGTGCAAACCAGAATGAAGACCAACAACATGGACTGCAACAAACATAAGCAGATCAAACATAATGGGTGCAGATAACACAGTAGCAAGCTAAAAGTGATGCAGAATCAAGGTAAACTGGCAACAAACATGAAGTGAATCAAGTCGGTAGCAACCTTCAAACACCCACATATATGAAGTACACAAGTACAAGATCAACACAGCAATATGTTCAAACATGAAACAAGACACAGTGCAGAGCAGTGTGCAACTCGAACTTCAGAAAGAATAGAGACAACATCAACAAACCCAAATGTCCAGACCAACAACAACATGAATACTGCACCAACCAGAATGGATGCAGTGATACAAGGCATAGCAAATGCATGCAACAATGTGCACAGGCCAGAAACATATAGTAATGACAGCGAACACGCAGTGAAGAACATGGATGTCAAAGGCAAGACACATGTCAATGCAACACTGCATGAAACATGGTGCAGAAACAAAACTAAGGAAGATACAATACAGTGTACATGGAATAATGCCACCAACAGACCAAAGTGCAGACCAAATGAATACCACAAGATCAACTAATCAACAAGGCAAACAAAACCAGATGAACAAGACACAGCAGTAATCAGGTGAATCAAGACACAAAGCACCAGACTTCAAGCCATGCACAACAGCGACCAAAGTCAAAGCAAAGTCAGATCAAACAGAGACTACAAAGCAGGGAACACAAGACAGTGTCAAGTGCATATATATATCAGAGTGAACTATGAAAATCAACAAGTAAGCCGAGCAACAGAAAATCAAAGCATCATAAATATACAATGCAGACACAAGTCAGTGCAACAATGAAACATACAAAATGCTCAAGTCACGTTCATGTTAAACCGACCAAAGAAAATGGCCAGAGACGAAGACTACGAGATGACCGAAGTCAGAATTCAAAAATCAAATTCGTATCTTTGAAAAAGTCCAAAGTCAACGCAAATTAAAAAGGGAAAGTTTCTGTCTTTTTATTCAAGAAGAATCGAACGCGTGAAAATCAAAGCCGTGAGCAACAAGTTGAAATTATATCAGGAAAGCCGTGTGTATCAAGTTGTAAAAAAATTAGGAAGGTGATGAAGTCATGAATTCATATAAATACTAGACCCAAAAGTCATCATCGGCATCGAGTTTTCATACGAAAATCACAATAGCACAAACAGAGAAATTACATACCGAATCAACAACAAACTTGATCATCAGAGAACGAGCGAGCCAAGCAACAACGAACTCGATCAACAGAGGAGCAAAGCAAACCAGATAATCAACATAAGCGTGCTCCAGAAAAGCCCCAATTCGGATCGAAGAAACAAAGTCACAATTTTACAGTAGCAAAGGAAAAGGGGAACGATGCCCTAATTTCAAGAGGAACGACCGCCATCATTTTCTCAAAGCAAGAGAAGTGGATCGGGTGGAAGAAATTAAAAGGGCCGGCCTTTATTATCAAAAGGGGGTTTTAGTTTTTATTAGGGTTTAATTTTAAAGGGGTTTTTAGTTTTATTTTGAGCAAAAATTGTGGAGTCAAGGTTGTATTTTAATTTTTGCTCCTGGTTTTATTTTTGAAGTTGTTTTTACTTTTTGACTCAAAGAATTGGTAAATCACCACCTAGGTTGTAGGTAGTGTCAGATTGTCTAGTTAGAATTAGTTCAGTGAGCAGGGTGTGCGAGTTTGCAAAACTCTATAGGCGGGAGCATAGTTTGCGAGTAAACGAAACTCTATAGGCGGAGCAGGGTGTGCGAGTCTAGTAGAGTGTTTGTGAGCGGGACCAAAGGTTTGCGAGTCTAGTAGAGTGTTTGTAAGCGGGATACTGTTTGATTCTAATAGAAATCTGGGAATGCAGCAGTAGGCAGGGGTTGCCGAAGCTGGGTAAATTTTGTGTGTGATTTACTTTTCAGCATATTTATTTCTGCAGTTTGTTTTTATGTTTAAATCGAGAAAATTTCCTATAACCCTATTAACCCCCCCCCCCCCCCCCTCTAGGGTTAATCTAGATCCTACAAGTGGCATCAGAGCATGGTATTTTTCTTTAACTCTAGAGTCATGATTTCATCAAATAATGCTTTTTCTGAGGGGCAATCTATTGTTAGGCCACCCATGTTTAACGGGAATGATTATGCTTATTGGAAAGCTAGGATGGGTATATATCTTAGTTCTGTTGATTATGATGTTTGGGATATTATTGAAACTGGATATAAATCTCCCACTGTAACCGTTGGTGATACTGAGATTCCTAAACCTAAGGATAGGTGGATGCTAACGATAAGAAATTAAAAACTACAAATGCCAAAGCGATGAACGCTTTGATCTGTGCTCTTGATAAAAACGAATTTAATAGAATTTCTCATTGTACAACAGCAAAGGAAATTTGGCACACTTTGGAGGTGACACACGAAGGAACTTCTCAAGTCAAGGAGTCTCTTCTAGCCCTATTCAACAATGAATACGAAAACTTTGTGATGGACAAAGGCGAGAGCATAAAGGATATGTTTGGACGTTTTTCAACTTTGGTGTACAATGCTAGAGCGCTTGGGAAGGTCTTCACTGAGGTAGAGCTTGTGCGGAAGATACTACGAGTTTTACCAATGAACTTTGAGGCAAAAGTCACGGCAATCCAAGAATCGAAAGATCTGAGTAAACTAAGCATGGAGGAGTTGATTGGCAACTCGATGACATATGAGCTTGAGCTAAAAGCAAAGGAGGAACGCAACAACTCCGAATCAAAGAAGAAGACGATTGCCTTAAAGAGCAAAGAAAAGAGCGATGAAGAAGAAGAAGATCCGATTGAAGAGCTTGCAATGGCTGTCAATAATCTTAGAAAATGGTCAAGATTCAAGCCACGTAAGAAGAAAACATCTGGTAATAGGTCAAGAGAGTCTAACAATTCCGATAATGATTTGACGTGCTATAACTGCAACAAGTCTGACCACTTCAAACAAGAATGCCCACTTCTCAAAAACAATCGAGGAAAGAAAAAGACGAAGAAGGTCTTTGTAGCGACTTGGGATGATGAAGAAGGAGTGCAAGTTTCGAATAGTAGCTCAGAGGAGGCCAACTTATGTCTTGTGGAAAAATCGGATTCAGAAGCAAGCTTAGAAGAATCTAGTGAGGCATGTGACTATTCTTATAAAGATCTTGTTTTTATGTGTCTTGATCTTACTAAAGTAGTTGATGCTCTTTAATCTAAAATTGAAAAACTGAAATCTGATAGGAGAGAACTTGCTCGTGAAAATTTTAGGTTAGAAACTGAACTTGGAAATATTCAAAACCTAGACTGTAAAAATTGTAAGATTTTAAATTCAGAATTATCAAAACTTAGAAATAACTTTGAGAATCTTGAAAAAGAAAATTTGAATCTTAAGGAAACCATTGGACATCGTGTTGAAAATTGTAGTCATAGGAACAAGAACTCAAAATTTATACAAGTTTGGGTTCCTAAGACTTCTACAAACAAATTTCATGTCTATTGGAACAAGAATAAAAGGACTAAACAAGTTTGGGCTCCAAAAGGTTTGCTTATTCACAATATTTCTGCCACTAACAATCATGGACCTATAAAAACAAATAGGTCACAAAAATCTTTCATCGTGTAGGTATGGTGGCAGGCTAAGGAACAACAACGGTGTTCTCTGGATTTTGGCTGTTCCAGAAACACAACGGGCAACAAAGAAAAGTTCCTTAGCCTAGTACAAAGGTGACAGGATCACATTGGGCAACCATGAAAAATTATCGTAAAGGTAAAACAGGTGAAGGTATATTAAATGTGATAATCTACACCATATTCTGAATTAAATCAGCCAAAATTGTGATAATGATGTGATGATGATTTTTTTTCTGACTTGCTCAATATAGTTGGCCAATTACATTTATGTCAAAAACACTATTCTTTGATTTACTTCATATATATATTAGTTTGGATTAAAAATAGTGTTTTGTTGGATGATAATACTTTTGGTCATGGCTAACTCTATATTCACGGTCTTCTAATTATTTACACGGCTTCAATACAAATTCAAAGAATGTCATTTAAATTGTTGTTAAAATTGAGTTTGAAATATTTTGGATGCACACTTCGTGGTCTGGTTTATCAATTTTAGTTAGTGATATTTTGGATTGAAAGAGAAACTCAGATGCAGATTACACTGGTAATATAGTTGATAGAAAAATTACTAGTGGAACGTGATTAATGTTTGAAATATTCACTTGCTGCATCGTTTCTCAAAGAAAATATCTGCATACTTTTCACTTGAAATAATTTTTCAAATAGCAGAATTTTTCTCATATAACCCCTTCGAGAAAATCATTGTTGACCATATTTTCAGATTAGTCATTCTTATTTGATTTTAAATGACAAATTTTGACTAATCCGACTCCCTGCTGATTATCGAAAAGATTAATAGTGATTGAAAAGGTGATAAGTGTTGATATTTAACATACATTACTCAAGAAAGTATATTTGAAAAATTTCTTTAGGAATTAAAACAAGAATTATAAAACTTTTTGTTGGGTAAAGATTCCATGACCATTTCTATATCTATCATTATCTCTATCGACCATGGTTTATCAAATATTCAATATAGTTTGTCGATATGTGGTACTATATTCAGGGATTGTTTGTTTTTCATTTTACATTTTTTTGTAAAAATAAATAAATATCCAAAGTATTCACTCTCATTTAAAAGTCCTCACGGTTATGCATGGGTGAATTACTTGGATTTTTGATTATGTGCTTTCATGCTCATTTAAAAGTCCTTACGGTTATGCATGTATGGAACGCATATCAAAATTAATTGATTAAATAGACAAGTTGATTCTAATCCCATTTAAAAGTCCTCACGGTCATGCGTGGTTAGAAGATACTTGATTTCATTTTTAAAAAAAAATTAAATTGGAATGCTACTAATCTCATTTAAAAGTCCTAACGGTTATGCATGATTAGTAGATATTCAAATTCCTGATATAAATGTACCACAAGAAGATTCAACTGTATGATTTTATATGAACATCATATCCAACATTTCTAAAAGTGGAATATGCGCCTAACAAGGGTAGTTATGGTTTTTGTTTGATTCTTGTTGAAGTTTAATATTTATATTCAATTTGAGTTTAATGTTGGATTAACATCGATCACTTTATCTTTATTTTTCTCTCACACTATTATTCTTTTGCTGATAACAAAAGGGGGAGAGAAAAGTTAAAATGTTGTTAACTAGAATCAAGCAAAGGTCAAATAATTTTCCATTTGCATCTAAGCTCATTTGAATATATTTCTATTTGTATGCATATATGTAGGGGGAGCATCATGTAGAGAGGAAGCATTTAAATAGGGGGAGCAATTAGAGTATATAAATGGTCAAATACATTTACCTCGATCAAAATCTTAAATATATGTTTGTTATCATCAAAAGGGGGAGATTGTATGAATATGCGCTTATATGTTTTTGTTTGATGATAATAAACATATATATATTCATTTAAATGTATTTGGTAATGTACTATCCTGTTTTCCATAGATTAAATAAATATTTGTTGAATAAAATAAATTACACAGAATTTGAATTCAAACAGAAATTTTATTCAAACAAATATTTATTACAATCTTGAATAGTACAAATTAAAGCTCTCACTATACATATACATTATTGATTACATCACATACATCACAATTATTTTTACATTGATAACCTCACTACATATCACTCACACTCGTATTTTGTTTTCAACTGCATTCCAGTTTGAATCTAGCATCTGAGCAATCTGCAAAAATATTCACTAACGCAGTAAAATTGAAAAAGAAATATTTTTGCAATTTAAAATGAAATATGATTTTTGAAAATATTATTTGCCTCAGTTATTTGGGTTGTTCGTCATAATTTACATTTGAATTCATCACACACGAACAGTGTAACATGCACAGTGTATCACTGTACATGCCACAAGGCCGTGCACATCGATATACACTTGATAATGATACAGGGACAGGTGAGCACAGGTCAAACCCAAATGAAAAACCGGGTTCAACTCACGTGCAATATAGTTAAAATCACGACACGAGCACAAGGTTAAATCTGAGTTTTGAAACTGGATTCAACACAAGGAAACTTGAAGAATGCAAAGCTTCGACAAATCAAAACTCCATCAAAGCACATGTATGCAGATCAGGTCCAGTGCCAACAAACAACAAGTCTCGACCAAACCAGTTGTAACATGGATATCAAAAGCAATGTACAAAGCATGCATTGATGAACATGTGTTACAGTGGTGATGCAAGTGCAAACCAGAATGAAGACCAACAACATGGACTGCAACAAACATCAGCAGATCAAACATAATGGGTGCAGATAACACAGTAGCAAGCTACAAGTGATGCATAATCAAGGTAAACTGGCAACAAACATGAAGTGAATCAAGTCAGTAGCAACCTTCAAACACCCACATATATGAAGTACACAAGTACAAGATCAACACAGCAATATGTTCAAACATGAAATAAGACACAGTGCAGAGCAGTGTGCAACTCGAACTTCAGAAAGAACAGAGACAACATCAACAAAACCAAATGTCCAGACAAACAACAACATGAATACTGCACCAACCAGAATGGATGCAGTGATACAAGGCATAGCAAATGCATGCAACAATGTGCACAGGCCAGAAACAATATAGTTATGACAGCGAACAAGCAGTGAAGAACATGGATGTCAAAGGCAAGATACATGTCAATGCAACACTGCATGAAACATGGTGCAGAAACAAAACTAAGGAAGATACAATACAGTGTACATGGAATAATGCCACCAACAGACCAAAGTGCAGACCAAATGAAGACCACAAGATCAACTAATCAACAAGGCAAACAAAACCAGATGAACAAGACACGGCAGTAATCAGGTGAATCAAGACACAAAGCACCAGACTTCAAGCCATGCACAGCACCGACCAAAGTCAAAGCAAAGTCAGATCAAACAGAGACTACAAAGCAGGGAACACAAGACAGTGGCAAGTGCATATATATATCAGAGTGAACTATGGAAATCAACAAGTAAGCCGAGCAACAGAAAATCAAAGCATCATAAATATACAATGCAGACACAAGTCAGTGCAGCAATGAAACATACAAAATGCTCAAGTCACGTTCATGTTAAACCGACCAAAGAAAATGGCCAGAGACGAAGACTACGAGATGACCGAAGTCAGAATTCAAAAATCAAATTCGTATCTTTGAAAAAGTCCAAAGTCAATGCAAATTAAAAAGGGAAAGTTTCTGTCTTTTTATTCAAGAAGAATCGAACGCGTGAAAATCAAAGCCGTGAGCAACAAGTTGAAATTATATCAGGAAAGCCGTGTGTAAGTTGTAAAAAAATTAGGAAGGTGATGAAGTCACGAATTCATATAAATACTAGACCCAAAAGTCATCATCGGCATCGAGTTTTCATACGAAAATCACAATAGCACAAACAGAGAAATTACTTACCGAATCAACAACAAACTTGATCATCAGAGAACGAGCGAGCCAAGCAACAACGAACTCGATCAACAGAGGAGCAAAGCAAACCAGATAATCAACATAAGCGTGCTCCAGAAAAGCCCCAATTTGGATCGAAGAAACAAAGCCGCAATTTTACAGTAGCAAAGGAAAAGGGGAACGATGCCCTAATTTCAAGAGGAACGAACGCCATCATTTTCTCAAAGCAAGAGAAGTGGATCGGGTGGAAGAAATTAAAAGGGTCGGCCTTTATTATCAAAAGGGGGTTTTAGTTTTTATTAGGGTTTAATTTTAAAACGGTTTTTAGTTTTATTTTGAGCAAAAATTATGGAGTCAAGGTTGTATTTTAATTTTTGCTCCTGGTTTTATTTTTGAGGTTGTTTTTACTTTTTAACTCAAAGAATTGGTAAATCACTACCCAGGTTGTAGGTAGTGTCAGATTGTCTAGTTAGAATTAGTTCAGTGAGCAGGGTGTGTGAGTTTGCAAAATTCTATAGGCGGGAGCAGAGTTTGCGAGTAAACGAAACTCTATAGGCGGAGCAGGGTGTGCGAGTCTAGTAGAGTGTTTGTGAGCGGGAGCAAAGGTTTGCGAGTCTAGTAGAGTGTTTGTAAGCGGGATACTGTTTAATTCTAACAGAAATCTGGGAATGCAGCAGTAGGTAGGGATTGCCGAAGATGGGTAAATTTTGTGTGTGATTTACTTTTCAGCATATTTATTTCTGCAGTTTGTTTTTACGTTTAAATCGAGAAAATTTGCTATAACCCTATTCACCCCCCCCCCTCTAGGGTTAATCTAGATCCTATAATGATGTCTTAAATAACATTGTTTTTGACCCGCCTAAAAGTTAAGGAATTTGGATCAAGAGTTAAATTAGGAAATTTGAAATATTGTCCAAAGTAAAAGAATGAATTACTTAGAATTATTCAACATTAAAAGAAAGAGATTTCAAAATCATCCAAAAAGAATTAAAGTGAAAAGAGACTTAATAACTCATGTATACTCATATTCACTTTTTATCGATAATTGCATTGCGAAGGAACCGGGGTCGGATTTGGGTAATTCCTATCCGAAATCCACTTCGAACCAATGTATACGTTCGAATGTGAAGATATGTTGAAGATGATGATAATTGAAGACCATGGATCTTCATAGCGTGAGGACTGCTTGTTGATTTTCTCGGGGTTGCACCCATTAAAGAGTTATATATAGCAGTGGTCTCCTCATTGTGGAGATTTTTCGAATTGCAAGCACTACTCGCTACTAGTGATAGTAGGAGAGTGCCTTCGGTGTGTCCTGTTCCTGGACAACTTGTATGGACGTTTGTCTAACATTGCATTTCTAAAGATTACGTACATTGGTTTTTACAAACGTACATCAGTGGTGGCGGAGAAGGCAACTTCTCTTAGCTTAACACCCTCCTAGAGACGTACGAGCTCAAAGGTTGTATTTTACGGAAGGAAATTAGTAGTTAATGGAAATGACAATGTGGCATTCAAAGATGAGATATGTGCTATGTGAAAAGGTAATCATTGCCTCAAGCCTCATCAAGCCTGAAATGACCGAAACAGGATTCGATGCAGCAAGGTTAAGTAGGTCATTCCAAATTAGGGTATGATCATCCCCTTCTAGATATATTTCTTCACGCTGTGACATTCGGGATGTAAATTAATGTGGTGTATGGAAACGAGCGCTCACTTAAAGTTTGGTGACGACCGGGGGATGACATATTCGGTACTATCTAGTTATAGCGGTAGGCCGGTCTTATGTTTGTAGAGGAGTTTTGTGATGGTTCCTCGTGACATCCATCTAGAGGTGTACCCATTCGAAAGGTAGATCCTTCACCTAGTCATTTGTATGGACATCGATTCTCCAATAAGAACCTTTGGACTTGATTGTAAACCTATTATGCTGGAATTTAATCAATGTAACAATTTCGGCAAAGATTAATAAGTTTATTTGCAAATGTTTTCAAAGAATGTCATTAGAAATAATACCAAATGTTTTGATATAAAAGTGTTTGAGTTATCATAAGGTAAAAACCCGTTTGTGTTTATGTGTGGGCATGGTCTTATGAGGTACTCTGTCTTTTCAAAAGGTTTTATTCAAAGGTTGATATATGACACTATCATTTATTATTGATTTTTTCTCACGTTGGCTTATCAAGCTTGATCCGGGTATTTTCAATACTCGGGTCAGATCCGAGTAGTTTCAGGTTAGTCGAAGACGGTTAAAGTTTCAAGAGTAGAGCTGGAGAAATTCATCTACGTATGGACGTATTCTGTTATCCGCTGTAGTTAGTTAGCTTTAGTTTGATGTTTGTCAGCAATTTTAAGGACACATGCTTATAACTGTCCAAGCTGAATTTATGTTATATATATATATATATATGTTTTCCATTTTACAGATATTTGTTCAATATTATATGTTATTCCATTCGTGTGAGATTCTGTTCTTTCTATTTTTTTTATTACCCTTCATGTTTCGTCTTTTCGTGTAATTTGAGTTGGACATGTGTGTTTTATTGTCGATTCAAATGGTACGGAAAAACAGGCCATCACACTTTTTTATGTGATGCGTAGTGTGAGCATGAATTTATGACTCTTAAATAAAGGTTTGTGAATGCAACAGTATTGATTATTCTAAGTGGGAATGGAGGATTGACAGTATACACAGATGCTTGTGGTACTGGATTAGGAGTGGTTTTGATGCAGAAAGGAAATGTTGTTGCTTATGCCAGTCGACAGCTAAAACTACACGAAAGGAATTATCCAACTCATGAGATGGAGATGGCGGCGATTATTTTTGCTTTGAATTTATGCTATTTTTTATATGAAAGGATTGATCTGTTTTTCGACCATAAATCCTTGAAGTACGTTTTCTCTTAAAAGGATGTCAATCTTCGACAGCAACGGTAGTTGGAGTTCTTGGCATCTTATGATTTTAGTATTTTCTACTTTGGGAAAAGGATTCTAGTTGCCGATGCATTGAGTAGAAGACATGCTGGATTAGGAGAAATGTTCTTAGAATGGAAGCAAATGGAATATATTGCTGGATTCTATTTCGGGCCTCACTACGAGTTAGGACCTGAAATGTTGGCAAGCTTATCAATTAGACCTACTCTAATTGAAAGGATCGGTACTATTCTGTAACTATCCTGAATTTTGAGCCAAAATTAAATTGGTAATTAATATAAAATTTTGGGATTAATTATGAATTAATTAGAATTTTTTTCCAAATTAAATAAGACATTTGTTTATTTTTATCATAAATTGAATTTTAGAATTGAAATTCTAAAATAAATATTTTAGAAATAATTTGAATTTGAATACTTTATAATTTAAAAACTAATAAATATTTATCTTGGAATTATTATATACATATGTATATATATTTTGAATTTGATATAAATAATTTTCAAAAGCTAATTAAGTTAAACTCTATATTTTAAAAATTATGTACATATAAGATATATATATATATATACATATATTAATGTACAATTAAATTTTAAATCATTTTCTTTTAAAAGTTATAAATGTATAAATAATACAAAATGTATGAATGCAAATATATAAAAACAAAAATGAATAAGAAGCTTTAATATATATATATATATATATATATATATGTAAGCTAAAAATTTGAAATTAATAAGATAAACATTAAATAAGTATAGTAGCTTAAGCTTGAATTTGATAAAAAGATTTAAATTATATTTTCTTTTACAATGAATAAATATAGTTTGTATATTTATAAATTTAAAATGTAAAACATGTGTAAATATAAAATTAAGTAATTTATAAAAAGAAAGGGTTTAAAACATAAACTATAAATTAATTAAAACAAAGGGCTAAACATAGATTTATTTGTTTTAAACAAGTGTAAAAGAAATAGATCATGGAATTATATGTGTAAGTTCAATAAACAAGTGGCAAAATCAATTTTTCTTTGGAAATTGAAATGTATACAAATGAGAATTTGTTAAAACAGGCTGATCATTTATCTTCACCTCTCAAACATTCTTCAAACCAAACCTGAGAAAAGGAAATCAAAGCAAAATAAAACCTAAAAATGAAAATCTGAAATAATCTTCAACCCGGAAAACAAAACCAAGATCAAAAAGAAAAAAAACCAAAATCTGGAAATAAAAGTAAAAAGTTTCAAGCCTGAAAACAAAGCAGATCAAAGCCAAAGCAAGATTTATTTCCAGTTTCAACAACATGTGGCAAATCAACTCAACAAAGTAGCAGATTCAACTCAATTCTAGATCAAACAAAACAAAGATCAAAATCATCTCAGCATCAAAAAAAAATAAAGTTCTAGATTTTAAAACTAAACCCATTGCTCTGTTTCAAATCTTCATGTGAGTAAACTTACCTAAATTTGATCTGTGATCTTGATGTTTGTGATAATACTTGAAGTAAAGATGTGATGAATGATTGCATGTATACAAATATGAGATGGTTTGTGTGTGCATGTGTGTGTGTATATACACACAGACCTCTGTTTAGTCTACAGGATGAAAACAAAATTAAAAAAATCAAGTTCTTCTTCCTTGATCTTCTTTAGGTTATCAATCTGAATAAATAAGATTTAGGTTTTAAAATATTTTTAAGTAAATTATAGGGTGGTTTTTAACTAGAAGAATAACTACAGTGAAATTCATACACATACCAAAATTTCGACCTAAATACTTTTTTGTTTCAGGTATATAATCTGACTTGTTTTTGAAATCTATGAATTTTAAAATAAAATCATGACTTTTACGCTTGAGAGTCAAGAGATTTTTCGAGTTGAACGGAAAATGGGTTATCGTCAATTTTCGATGATCAACGTCGATTCGTGGGTCAAGCTTGTTGTTGAAGGTAGCTTGAGGGCTGATGATCATCAGGGAATTGGTGAATAATTTTTCATATCACTGGTGAAGTTAGTCGATGTTAATTTAGGGTTTAAGGTCCTACTTTGATCGATGTTAGAATTGAGGAAACTACATCGTCGTGGGTGAATCGGAATGGCTCGGAGGTGGTGGGATCGAAGCATCATGTCGTGATACATCTCTGGTTGGGTCGACGAGGTTCTAAGTGATTGGAGTTGGGTGATGCGAGGTGGTTTGGTGGTCGGGTTTTATTCTAGGAAGTGGTCGTAGAGCTCGATTTCGATTTCGAGTTCGATTCAAAATTTGGGTGGTCGGGATCGATGGAGGAAGTCGTAAGCGACTTGTTGGCATCAGTGATGATGATCGGAACGACGGTAATCAAGCGTACACGTGCATGTGTACATATTTGGTCTGGGTTATTTGTAAGGTTGGGGAAGAAGAAGTGCGCTCGGGTTCGAGCACGGGGGAACAAGAAGTTTGATTCGAAGCAAAAGAGGGAAGGGTGCAGCTCAAAATAGGGCTCGGGTATTTTAGCATTTGGCTCGGGCTTGTTAGATCGATTCCAGATTTCAAATTAAATAATAATAATAATAATAATTTTAGAATTTAAAACTTAATCAAGATCAAATAATTTGTTAACCATTTCTTTTAAAATAATAAATGTTTAATTAAGATGGAATTTATTAAAGATTTGAAAAATAATTTTCTTTGAGTTTAAAGTATTTCAATATATATATATATATATATAATCTTTTTTCTTAAAATTTATTATAAATAAACTTAATATTGTAATTAATAAAATGATTTAAATGATGGAATGCTTTAATCCTTAGTGTAATTTAAAAGATAAGTTAAGTGGTTAAATTAATTACAAGGTTACCAAATAAAGATTTTTACTAATAATTAAAGTAAT
Organism: Allium cepa; assembly: GCA_030765085.1. Classification (NCBI taxonomy): domain Eukaryota; kingdom Viridiplantae; phylum Streptophyta; class Magnoliopsida; order Asparagales; family Amaryllidaceae; genus Allium; species Allium cepa. The sequence continues at coordinate 205,151,148 of CM060941.1, read as the reverse complement.
TAATTAAAATAAATCAATTATCTTTTAATTAATTTAAAGTTTTAAGTGATTAAATATTAATTACTTAATGAAAGTAATTTAGAAGGATAATGACCCAATGGAATTAAAAAGATTAATTATCTAATTACTTAAAGATTAAAATTACCAGGGTGATTGATTTAATTATGTGATTAATTAAAGGATAGTTAATTTATAATTAAGATTTATTAATTAATAATTAAGGAATGAATTAAGGTTTAATTAATTTTTTTAATTAAGGTTAATTAATTACATAATTAAGGTTAATCAAATATTGATTAAAAGTTAAAATATTGATTAAAAGTTAATTATTATCAATTAAAGGTTAATTGCTTAATGGAAGTAATTAAGGATAATTAATTATTGATTAAAGTTGATTAATCTAGTGATTAAAGAATAATCACTCAATATAATTAATTTGTGATTTATTAATATAGGTGATTAGGGATAATCACTTATTATAATTAAGGATAATTAATTAAATGTTAATTAATTAATGGTTAATTAATTAATTAAGGGTAATTAATAAAAAGATAATTAAATAGTTAAAGGTTAATTATTTAATGATTAAAGGTTAATTAATTAATTAATTTAGCATTAAAGGTTAATTAATAAATGATTTAAGGATAATTAATTAAAATGGTTTGTAATTAATTAATGTTAATTAGCTAGGACTAGCAATATATTCATAAGCAATTAATTTGATTTAAATTAATCAGATGATTAATTGATCTTACTTATAAATGTTTAGATTCTATTGAATGTTGAATTGTTTGATATCCCTGATGTGTGATGTTTTGTGTTATGATTGATCCGTGAATTGTGATTTATTTATTTATCTATGATGAATTTACATATTTATTTGTGAATCTGTGAATGAAAGACAAGCGTTATAGGATTATACCGCTTATCGATATTGCTGTGCTTGGATCGTGATGATTGATGATATTGTACTGTGTGTAAAACCCCTGGACTACCCCACACACAAACAAATATGGATTTCACGAGAAATCAGTTAAGTCACAGATGTTTGAATGCAATATTATTCAAAATAATAAAATGGTTTTAAAATTGAATTTTGAATCTAAAAATGGTTTTGAAATGGAATTGGGTTAAATATGAAAGGCTTTTGAAAGGAGTTCTGAAGACAAAATCATTTTAAATAACTTGTTAAAGTTTTGAAATTAAAATAGTTTGATTTGAATTTGAATTCAAGATTTGAAGTTGAGTTCTATAAATATATGTTTAGAAATTATGGTTTAACAAGTTATATAATGTATTTATATGTGTTTTAAACCATTTTAAAAGTCTTATTTTGGGAACTTGAATTTAACCCAAGTTTATACTGTAAAGGCTATAACTCATGTATATTTGATCGGATTTTTCCGAAACAAAAAGCATTTGTTTCCAAACGATAATGGCTTTCATATAACGAAAAGAACTTCCAATGTTTATTGAAAGGATTTCTAGTTTGAAATAGAATTGTTTTGAAAACTCTGAATGAATCTTTGTGAAAGATTGGTGAAATTTGTTTACAAATCGAAGAGGATCTTCAAGGGTGAATCTTTTGTTTTAGAAAGATTAAAAGTGGAAGTTTGTTCAAACCATTTTGAAGAAAAGGTTTTTGGGTTTTAAGTTGTGACTTAACTAAGATCCCACTATATCCATATGGTTTTAAAATTAAGCGCTCATTCTCCGGTTTAGCTGGGAGAGGACTTTATGTCATATAACCCATTCCGAATAGTGATACGACATAATGGACAGCATTTGAAGACCGATGGTGAAGACCGGGTATTTTCAAGAATGGAAGGATTACCTGTCGAATGACTCTGCACTTAGCAGCTACGCTATAGAGATCTCCATATGTGATGGGGAGTCGATCAGGATTGTGAATACCCGGATTGCAAGGGCTTCTTTTGAAGTGCCTTCGGTTTTGTTTGAACCTGGAACAAACTTGTATGGACGTATCTCTGATATTACAGCTTGAGATGTAAAACTGGTTTCTATCAAATACATTTCTGTTTGATGGCGGAGAATTTAGTCTATTGTCTTAACACCCTTCTTTGAGATGTACGAGCTTAGAGGTTATATAGTTGATGGTTACTAGTGATGCTTACCCAATTTCGTAACGTGGCATACGAAGTGCTGCTGATCATTTTTTGATCAAAGTATGGCTTTTGTGAAAATCGTAGCTTTGTAGACGTGACCTCGTCGGACCTCACAACCCGGAAAGGGTCGAAACATGAAGAATGTAGCAAGGTTATGAGGGTCGCACCCTTTAGGGTATGTCCATTTCCTTCTGGAAAAGGGGTGTATCATGGTATGGAGCCCAGATATTTAATCTATGTGGTTGCTGCAAATCTATTGCTTTGTGGTTGTTGGTGTTGAGCGCTCGAATAAAGGTCGGTAACGACCGGGGAATGGCATACTCGTGTAGTAGTTACCTAGTTACAAAGGTAACCCAGTCTTGTGTTGGCAGAGATCCGGTTAGGTTCTCAGGGCGTCCCTCCAAAGGCGCACCCATGTGGCCTACGAAGTTCCTTAGCTTGACCATTTTTTGGAAATCCAATCGCCAATACGCGTCCTGTATGTTTTAGTTGTATAACCTACCTTTTACATATGGTAGTGACCCGCCATTTAATTGGTAGCTGTAGCAGGTATACCATAATGGTGGTATGCTGGCTAAGGTTAATATTATACTTTTGAAATGTTTTCTGCACTGCACTAATAATAATATCAAAAGGTTTTCGCATATCAAGCATGTTTGACTATCGTAAGGAGAAGTCTCCTCCAATTGTGCTTTTGCATTGTGTGTGTGGCGGGACGCCTTATGGTAGTTTCATTTTCCAATAAGCTTTACGGATTTCAAATTTAAATTTTTTTTGTTGTTTTGTTAAAGATAAACTATTTTTGTTTGCTCACACCAGTCCCATGACTGACCTGGAGTTTATTGTTCTCTTTCTATACTCTAGGTGCCCACAATTTTCCACACGGGCAGCCTAGAGTCAGATTTTCAGATAATCAACTAGTAGATATAGATTCGGTAGGCTTTGGCTTTCTGTTTGGAATTCTTTGGAGTCTTTCGATCTTGGCGATCGCATTGCTGACTGAGTTACCAAGTTTTCTACATTACTACTTGATGGTGGTTCGAGCTTTTGGTTTGTGAGCTTTTTGCCAAGGAGCTTTGGAGCTTTGGATTGGAAATGTAGTTTGTGGATTCACTCCCTTCTTAAGATCATATTGGAGTTATCTCTTCCATTGCTATTTTTTCGCTGTTATATATTGTCTTTGATATTGTTGTACCATATTATATCAATTGTTGTGTATCAACTATATTATTCATTTTTCTCTTTCGTTGTGTTGTTGTACTTAATGTGTTATAAGCTACGGCGAACCAGATTCGACGTTTGAATCTGCGGCATTCGAATAAAGGTAATGTATTTGAGTGTCGATTTTCGAAGGTCGAGTCAGGGTCGTCACTTTTGGTACCAAAGCTGAAGTTTGAATAAGAACTTTAGCTCAGGAGTATAACACATTACGTAATTCATTAGAGGTAGGGATATAAATGCCCTAGAATGAGTATATCCCTAAGATATCCGTCTGTTTGCCTCAGTTAATTCTCTTACTATCCATTGATAGTGGGTATGAGTGCAAGAAGAGGACGAGGTAGGGGACAGGGGAGTACCACTGCAAATGGTCAATACCCTGTAACAACAAGGAACAACTTTTCCCATCAATCTCCTTTTATCATCACCCGATTTCAATTCTCTGGTTGCTTAGTAGCAGCTACAAGAAGAAGTTGTGGTGTGATGGTGGCCCTGCAAATCGTTATAGATAAGTTCCTATTTCATCAGTTTTCTATCAGCTTTCCGTTTCTAACATTAGTAAGTTTGAAATTTTATTAGAAATAAACTAGTTAATAAAATAAGAAGTTAAATTGAATTATATCCGTTTGACTATTCTTTGAGGCCTCGATATATTCTACAAATGGTTAGTTATCCTTTTGAACTAACCAATGCCCTGCACAGTTTGTAGACCGGATGACTCAAATATTTCGTGAAGATTTGCATGAGATCATTCTCATATTTATTGATGATATTCTGTTTTGGTAAGCCAAATATAGAATTGATATTCAGTTTAATCTAGTGAACCATTTCTCTGTGTGTTCATCTGTTCTTTGTTGTCTCCCTGTTTAGCAAATTTCGAGGATGAAATTTTATTAAGGGGGAATCTGTGATGATCTCGGTTTTTGAGCCAAATTTAAATTTGTAATTAATATAAAATTTTGGGATTAATTGTGAATTAATTTGAATTTTTTTCCAAATTAAATAATATATTTGTTTATTTTTATCATAAATTGAATTTTAGAATTGAAATTCTAAAATAAATATTTTAGAAATAATTTGAATTTGATTACTCTATAATTTAAAGACTAATAAAAATTTATCTTGGAATTATTATATACATATGTATATATATTTTGAAAGTTATATTTGGTATTTGATATAAATAATTTTCAAAATCTAATTAATTTAAACTCTATATTTTAAAACTTTTGTACATATAAGATATATACATATATATTTATTAATGTTTAATTAAATTTTAAATCATTTTCTTTTAAAAGTTATAAAAGTATAAATAATATAATGTATGAATACAAATATATGAAAACAAAAATGAATAAGAAGCTTTAATAAATATATATATATAAGCTAAAAATTTGAAATTAATAAGATAAACATTAAATAAGTATAGTAGCTTAAGCTTGAATTTGATAAAAATATTTAAATTATATTTTCTTTTAAAATGAATAAATATAGTTTGTATATTTATAAATTTAAAATGTAAAACATATGTAAATATAAAATTAAGTAATTATAAAAAGAAAGGGTTAAAACAAAAATTATAAATTAATTAAAACAAAGGGCTAAACATAAATTTATTTGTTTTAAACAAGTGTAAAGGAAATAGATCATGCAATTACATGTGTTAGTTCAATAAACAAGTTGCAAAATCAATTTTTCTCTTGAAATTGAAATGTATACAAATGAGAATTTGTTAAAACAGGCTGATCATTTATTTTCACCTCTCAAACATTCTTCAAACCAAACCTGAGAAAAGGAAATCAAAACAAAATAAAACCTAGAAATGAAAATCTGATACAATCTTCAACCTGGAAAACAAAACCAAGATCAAAAAGAAAAAACCAAAATCTAGAAACAAAAGTAAAAAGTTTCAAGTCTGAAAACAAAATAGATCAGAGCCAAAGCAAGATTTATTTCCAATTTCAACAACATGTGGCATATCAACTCAACAAAGTAGCAGATTCAACTCAATTCTAGGTCAAATAAAATAAAGTTCAAAATCATCTCAACATCAAAAAAATAAAGTTCCAGATTTTAAAGCTAAACCTGTTGCTCTGTTTCAAATCTTCAGGTGAGTAAACTTACCTAAATTTGATCTGTGATCTTGATGTTTGTGATAATACTTGAAGTAAAGATATGATGAATGATTTCATGTATACAAATATGAGATGGTTTGTGTGTGCATGTATGTATATGTATACACACACAGACATCTGTTTAGTCTATAGGCTGAAAACAAAATAAAAAAATCAAGTTCTTCTTCCCTGATCTTCTTTAGGTTATGATTTATAAACAAAATCTGTTTAAATAAATCAGATTTAGGTTTTAAAAATATTTTTAAGTAAAATATAGGGTGGTTTTTAACTGGAAGAAGAATTACAGTGAAGTTCATACACATCAAAATTTCAAACTAAATAATTTGTTGCTTCAAGTATATAATCTGACTTGTTTTCGAAATCTATGAATTTTAAAAATAAAATCTTGATTTTTACGCTTGAGAGTCAAGAGATTTTTCGAGTTGAACAGAAAATGAGTTATCGTCAATTTTTGGTGATCAACATCTATTCGTGGGTCAAGCCTGATATTGAAGGTAGTTGAGGGCTGGTGATCATCGAAAAATTAGTGAATAATTTTTTAGATCACGGATGAAGTTAGTCGATGTAAATTTAGGTTTTAAGGTCCTACTTTGATCGATGTTAGAATTGAGGAAACTGCATCGTCGTGGATGAACCAGAATGGCTCGGAGGTGATGGGATTGAAGCATCATGTCTTGATGCATCTCTAGTTGGGTCGACGAGGTTCTAGGTGATCGAAGTTGGGTGATGCGAGGTGGTTTGGATGCTCGGATTTGTTCCAGGAAGTGGTCGTAGAGCTCGATTTCGATTTCGAGTTCGTTTCAAAATTTGGGTGGTCGGGATTGATGGAGGAAGTCGTAAGCGACTTGCTGGCATCGGTGATAATGATCGGAACGATGACAATCAAGTGTACACGTGAACATGTACATATTTGGTCTGGGTTATTTGTAAGGTTGGGGAAGAAGAAGTGCGCTCGGGTTCGAGCACGGGGAAACAAGAAGTTTGATTCGAAGCAAAAGTGGGAAGGGTGCAACTCGAAGTAGGGCTCGGGTATTTTAGCATTTAGCTTGGGTTTGTTAGATTGATTCCAGATTTCAAATTAAAAAAATAACAATTTTAAAATTTAAAACTTAATCAAGATCAAATAATTTGTTAACCATTCCTTTTAAAACAATAAATGTTTAACTAAGATGGAATTTATTAAAGATTTGAAAAATAAAATATATTTTTTGAGTTTAAAGTATTTCAATATATATAATCTTTGTTTTTTAAAATTTTATTTTAAATAAACTTAATATTGTAATTAAGAAAAAGATTTAAATGATGAAATGTTTTAATCCGTAATGTAATTTAAAAGATAAGTAAAGTAGTTAAATTAATTACAAGGTTTATCAAATAAAGATTTTTGATGATAATTAAAATAATTAATTAAGATAAATAGATTATCTTTTAATTAATTTAAAGTTTTAAGTGCTTAAAGATTTATTACTTATTGAAAGTAATTTAGAAGGATAATGACCCAATGGAATTAAAAGGATTAATTATGTAATTACTTAAAGATTAAAATTATCAAGGTGATTAATTTAATTATGTGATTAATTAAAGGTTAGTTAATTTTTAATTGAGATTTATTAATTAATAATTAAGGAATGAATAAATTAATGATTAATTAATTTCTTAATTAAGGTTAATTAACTACATAATTAACGTTAATTAAATATTGATTAAAAGTTAAATAATTATTAATTGAAGGTTAATTACTTAATGGAAGTAATTAAGGATAATTAATTAATGATTAAAGTGGATTAATCAAGTGATTAAAAAATAATCACTCGGTATAATTAATTTGTGATTTATTAATATTGGTGATTAGGGATAACCACTTATTATAATTAAGGATAATTAATTTAATGGTAATTAATTAAGGGTTAATTAATTAATTAAAGGTAACTAATTAAAAGATAATTAAATAATTAAAGGTTAATTATTTAATGATTAAAGGTTGATTAATTAATTAATCAAAGGTTAATTATTTATCAATAAAGGTTAATTAATAAGTGATTTAAGGATAATTAATTAAAATGGTTTGTAATTAATTAATATTAATTAACCTGGATTAGCAATTTATTCCTAAGTGATTAATCTGATTTAAATTAATCAAGTGATTAATTGATCTTACTTATGAATGTTTGGATTCTACTGAATGTGGAATTGTTTGATATCCCTTATGTGTGATGTTCTGTGTTATGATTGAGCTGTGAACTATGATTTATTTATTTATCTGTGATGAAATATTTATCTATGAATCTGTGAATGAAAGATAAGCGTTATAGGATTATACCACTTATCGATATGGCTGTGCTTGGATTGTGATGATAGATGATATTGTACTGTGTGTAAAACCCCTGGACTACACCACACCTACACAAATATGGATTTCATGGGAAATCGGTTAAGTCATAGATATTTGAATTTAATATTATTCAAAATAATAAAATGGTTTACAATTGAATTTTGAATCCAAAAATGGTTTGAAAATGGAATTGGGTTAAATATGAAAGGCTTTTGAAAGGAGTTTTGAAGATAAAATTATTTCAAATAACTTGTCAAAGTTTTGAAATTAAAATAGTTTGATTTGAATTTGAATTCAAGATTTAAAGTTGAGTTCTATAAATATATGTTTAGAAATTATGGTTTAACAAGTTATATAATGTATTTATATGAGTTTTAAACTATTTTAAAAGTATTATTTTAGGAGTTTGAATTTAACCCAAGTTTATACTATAAAGGCTAAAACTCGTGTATATTTGATCGGATTTTTCCAAAAAGAAAAGCATTTGTTTCCAAAACGATAATGACTTTCATATAACGAAAAGAACTTCCAATTTTTTTTTGAAAGGATTTCTAGTTTGAAATAGAATTGTTTTGAAAACTATGAATGAATATTTGTGAAAGATTGGTGAACTTTGTTTTCAAATCGAAGAGGATCCTCAAGGGTGAATCTTTTTAAAAAAAAAGATTAAAAGTGGAAGTTTAAACACAAACCATTTTGAAGAAAAGGTTTTTGGTTTTTAAGTTGTGACTTAACTAAGATCCCACTATATCCGTATAGTTTTAAAATTAAGCGTTCATTATTCAGTTTAGCCAGGAGAGGACTTTATGTCATATAATCCATTCCGAATAGTGATACGACGTAATGGATAGCATTTGAAGACAGGTGGTGAAGACCGAGTATTTTCGAGAACGAAAGGATTACCCATCGAATGACTCTGCACTGAGTAGCTACGGTATAGAGATCTCCACATATGATGGGGAGTCCGATCGGGATTGTGAATACCCGGATTGCAAGGGCTTCTTTTGAAATGCCTTCGGTTCTATTCGAACCAGGGACAGACTTGTATGGAGTATGTCTGACATTACACTTTGATATGTAAAACTATTTTCTATCAAATGCATTTATGTCTGATTGCGAAGAATTTATTCTCTTAGCTTAACATCCTTCTCTGAGACGTATGAGCTCAGAGGTTATGTAGTTAATGGTTATTAGTGATGCATTTCCAATTTGGTAATGTGGCATACGAAGTGTTGTTGATCATCTGTTGATCAAAGCATGGCTTTTGTGAAAAGCACAGCTTTGTGGACGTGACCTTGTCGGACTTCACAACCCGAAAATGGTCGAAACAGGAAGAATGCAGCAAGGTTATGAGGGTCGCTCCCTTTAGGGTATGTCCATTTCCTTTTGAAAAGGGCGGTATCATGGTATGGAGACCAGATATTTAACCTATGTGGTTGCTGCAAATCTATTGCTTTGTCGTTGTTGGTGTTGAGCGCTCTGATGAAGGTCGATAACGACGGGGGGATGGACTACTTGTGTAGTTGTTACCTAGTTACAGAGGTAACCCGGCCTTGTGTTGGAAGAGATCCGATTAGGTTCTCGGGGCGTCCCTCCAGATGCGTACACATGTGGCACAGGAAGTTCCTTAGCCTGACCATTTGTTGGAAATCCAACCACCAATACGCGCCCTGTATGATTTTAGTTGTGTAACCTGCCTTTTACTTACGGTGGTGACCCGCCGTTTAATTGGTAGCTATAGTAGGTATACCATAATGGTGGTATGCTGGCTAAGATTAATATTATACTTTTGAAATGTTTTCTGCACTATGCACTAATAATAATATCAAAAGGTTTTCGCGTATCAAGCATGTTGACTATCACAAGGAGAAATCTCCTCCAATTGTGCGTTTGCATTGTGTGTGTGGGAGGAGGCCTTATGGTTGTTTCATTTTCCAAAAAGCATTGCGGATTTCAAATATAAATTCTTTTTGTTGTTTTGTTAAAGATAAACTATTTTTGTTTGCTCACACCAGTCCCATGACTGACCTAAAGTTTATTGTTCTCTTTCTAAACTCTGGGTGCCCACAATTTTCCACACGGGCAACCTAAAGTCAGATTTTCAGATAATCAGATAGTAGATATAGATTTTGTAGCCTTCAGCTTTCTGTTTGGAATTCTTGGGAGTCTTTGGATCTTGGCGATCGCATTGCTGACTGAATTACCTAGTTTGCTACATTACAACTTGATGGTGGTTCGAGCTTTTGGTTTGTGAGCTGCTTGCCAAGGAGCTTTGGAGCTTTGGATTGGAAATGTAGTTTGTGTATTCACTCCCTTTTCAAGATCATGTTGGAGTTATCTCTTCCATTGCTATCTTTTCTGTCGTTATATATTGTCTCTGATATTGTTGTACCATATTGTATCAACTATTGTGTATCAATGATATTATTCATTTTTCTCTTTCATTGTGTTTTTGTACTTAATGTGTTATAAGCTCCGAAGAACCAGATTCGACGTTTGAATCTATTGCATTCGAATATGGGTAATGTATTTGAGTGTCGATTTTCGAAGGTCGAGCCGGGGTCGTCACATATTCGAAAGTTAGATGCTAGGCTAGCAGGGATCATAATAAAGATAGAAGAGGGAGTAGAGTCTGAAGACATGAAGTAGTACGAACTCAACCGAGAAGGTTGGCTTCGTAAAGATGGGAGGCTTGTTATTCTCGATGTGGATGAATTGCAAAATTAAGTGCTAAGAGAATGTCATCATTCCATATTGACTATTCATTCTGTGGTAGTAAGTTGCAACGAGACATGAAGAAAACCTACTATTGGGTAGACATGAAAAAGGATGTTGAGACATTCATCTTGAAGCGTATGAATTTCCAAATGCTAAAAGCAGAGCTGCGGAAACCTATTGGATAATGTTACATATTCCTGAGTGGAAATAGGAACAAGTATCGATGGATTTTATAGATGGACAGCCGAGGACTCGAGTAGGGAACGATAGTATTTTGGATCATAGTAGATCGGTTGATCCAGAATGTAAGGTTTATACCCATGAAGTCAAATAGAATGGCGTCCAAGCTAGCAAAGTTGTAGGTAAAGTGGATAGTGCGATTTCAGTACCAAAGAGCATTATGAGTGACTGAGACCCACTGCTCATTAGTTGGTTTTCAAAGAGCTTGTAAGAGGCATTAGGGATAGAGTTGCATCTAAGTATAACTTATCACCCACAAACTAATGGGCAGACCGAGATGGTAAATCATATACTAGAACATCTTTTGCGAGCATGCATTATAGACTTTGGTGGATTGTGGGACTACCATTTGCATTTCGTAAAGTTTGCATACCAATTATCAGTCAAGTGTTGGTATAGCTCTATATGAAGCATTGTATGAAAGACCATGTAACGCTCCTTCATGTTGGTGGGAGGCGGGCGAGAAATCAGTACTTGGACCGGATATGATTACAGAAACATTAAAAAAGATTAAGATCATTCGGCAACGAATGAAAGCTGCTCAGGATCGACAGAAAAGCTATGTAGATAAGATACGAAGGGATTTAGAGTTTTCTGTTAGAGATATGGTATTTGTGAAGGATTTTGACTTTCTCCTTTGAATAATGTGGCCAGATTTGGTAGGTAGAGGAAGTTGCCACCTAGATTTGTAGGACCCTTTCCAATAATAGAAAGGATTGGAAAGCTAGCATTTATGGTCAACTTTTCTCAAAAAATAACGGGCATGCACAATGTCTTTCACGTCTCTTATATGTAGAAATTTGTGCATGACTCAGGCATGTTGGTTGCACCAGATCGACTAGAAGATGTTGAGGTGAAATTGGAGGTTATGGGATCTCGTAAGCCGCTATGCGTTGTTGGTTATGATACGCAACAACTTAGGAGAAAGGCGGTAAAGCTAGTGAAGGTGTAGTAGAGTGAAAGTGATGACGATTGTACATGGAAGATGGAGGAGAGCTTGAGGACTACATGTCCGGAGCTCATTAAATGGTAAGATCCACCGTTTATCATAGCTATTTTCGCCACTGTATGTTATATTTGATAGGTTAGTAATCCTCATGTTAGGATAGGTCACTTTATTATTGGTTGCTTGGCTGCATGATTGATCTAAGTGAGGGTTTCTTATGATTGATAGGCATGTAGGACAACTATGGTTGCTTACGCTTTGGCTTGTTGGGGATTTCAAGGGCAAAATTCCAAAGGTGGGACGTAACAACCCGTATTTAACGTATTGAATGATCATAAAATATTTTTATTTAATTCATATGAGGCCGTATGATTCTATAATTTTGGGATGTGAACTTTAGGAATATTTTACACACTTGTGATATTTTTCAAATTCCGTATATGACCATTTTGATCCTTAAAACCTTGTTTGTGCTATAACTTTTGATGGGCGTCAAATTAGGGTCATAAACTAGTTCCACTGCTACGAGATGATGGTTTATATTTCCATAGAGTAGTCATAATAAAAAAACAAATTTACGGTTAGAAAGTTATGCTTGTTTTAAGTTTTAAGAACCGCTGACCAAGATTAGTGTGTAATTAGTGAAGCTCATTAGTTGGTCCATTAGTATAATTTGAGAATCACTATAAATAGGGGCTATTGGAGTCAAACAAAAACTTTTCCTCCCATTCAAAATCAGATCTAAACCATAATTAGCCCTAATTCCATGCTAATTTCATCCAATGTCATCCAAATTACTCCCTAAATCAAACTAGATTAGAGATTAATGAATAGATCATTAATTAAAAGATAAAGTTTATCCATTTGGCTGATTTGCATTGCTTTGGTTTGTAGTTTGGATTAGATCTACATCCATATTGGTTGAATTTGGTAATTGGTGAGTGGTTTATGCCTTCTCACTATACTACGCATGTTTATATGGTAGAATTGTAGGATTTAATATTTTTTAAATCAATTTTTGTCTATAAAATCTTTTCTAACTTTAAATGCATGTTAGATTTTAAAAGTAATCTAGATTGGTTAGAAATTACCATTGCTTATGTTCATATAGTCATATTATATGTAGATATATGTTGTACATTGACATGTGTATCTTGTATTGATGGATTGCATATTCGATTGGATGAAATTACTTATTATTCTATGTTTGGATGATATGATTTAATGTTTTTTGCTATTATTGCGATTGCATAGGAAGTTAGGTTGTAGAGTTAAGCATATTGGAGGCACAGATGGTCGGAATTGGACAAAACGTAGTAGGGAAGCTTTGGAGGATATGAAGAGCTCGAGGTCCTAGTCGTAAGCTCTAATTCCTTAAGTACAAAAGTCGCACCAACATGAGAATTCGGTACCGACATCTATAGGTTAGTCCATGGTGGCAGTGACTTTAGGGAAGGCATTGATATTACTAGTGGAGGTTGTCTATGATGTTCGATTGGTGATTGGTCTAGTGTTTAAGGCTATGACGACTTCTATCCAGTTTATGAAGTTGGTTTCTTTGAAAAGTGGATTTTCTCTATAATGACATGTTTTGGGTAGAGAGGCTAGGTTCAAACCACCTAGGTATGAAGTATTAGAAGCAAGGAATGAGTGGAAGGAAATTTAGCCATAGAGAGGCTAAGTCGAGATGTCGGCACCGAGTTGAGAGGTCGGCACCGAGTTGAGCGGTCGGCACCAACTTCATGCGGTGAGCCTAGGGATGGTGAAATTTCTAGGGACTGTTGTTGAGGTTCTTTAGATTATGCTAGAGCTTACGGATTGATTGTATCAGGTTGGATAACGATGTAATAGCATAATGAAAGCTATGAAACTTCGATTTATGACTCATGATGGGAGTAGGGGTCGAAGATTGAGGACTCCGTTACCTTCAGTTTGTGACTCGTGTAGGGAGTAGGTACTGAAGGGGCTTGTATTGGGAGCTATGGAGTGGAGGTTATGGTGGACTCTTAGATAACATAAATTGGATTGAGCAAGAAAGGCTTGGTGTCTAAAAAGAAGCAAAGGATGGCTCGATTGCCAAGGGCTCGTTGATAACTCGAAGTATTTTTTGTTGTACTCAATGCAGGGATATTGTAATGGGGATGCCCATGGGTCAAACGAGGGACATGTACACCTAGACCTTTTAGGTCTAATGTCTAGTTTTGGGCTGTGAGATATGAGAGTACAACGGAGAACCGAGATTCTCCATTAGTCCCTAGCAGCAGGGAGGTCAGATGGGTAATCATATATTTAAGGCATAGGAGAAGAGTGATAGTAGAGATTGTTTGATGGATGCCATTGTTGCCTATTTGCTTTCTGGACTATCGCTCAGGATATCATTGGGAGTAGGTACAAGTGATAGGGATATTGAGACATCCACTATTGTATGTTGTATTATACCTTTACGATATTGTAGAGTAGCATATTTAATATTACGTGCTAACTCTATGATTGTAGGGATACCTATATAGCATTTTGAAATACATTTATCGCTCACGCTACATTGTTGTCTGACTCGAGTTTTTATGCTTTGCTTTTGAGAAGAGTACGTCCATTAACCATTAAGTTCCGTTGGGCCTTGATGCAAAGTGCTATTTCCATCCACCATAGTTACTCTCACTTGCTCACATATTCCATCATTAGGCGTATGTAAAATTGTATTATTCTCAGGTAACATTCGTAGGTAACTGTTGGTAAACTTGAGTTCACCATGCGTTTGATGCAGCAACGGTCTCCCCCAAAAAGTGCCCATTGAAGGTTATGAGAAATGATATGTTGGCGTCCGATGCATTGGACGCGTAAGCCATCGCCTCCCCCACCCCTAAACAAATGGCTCATATTTCTTCTTCTCTCCTATATATTTTCTCATTGGTCACCTCCAACTCCACACTTTCAGTCTGAGAAATCAACAAATTTTACCAATCAAATCCGAATATCTTTTCAGATATATTTTTTGCATTTTTGTGTACATTTTTTGTACCTGCAATATATTTTTCTGGGGATTTTTTTCATACTATTTGTAATTTTAAAATTTTAAAATGTTGCATAACGCTCGAAAGATCACTCAGTTGGTTGTCCCAAACTACACAAATTCTATGAACTGTGCTACAGAAGCGCATACTGCTTGTGGCAGCAACAAAAAATGAGTGCACAAAGTTGTAGTGGAAAGTTCAATTGAACCGTAGAAAATATTTCATATATTCGACTGATAGACGGATGCAAAGTCCAACATAAATACCATAATCTTAGAAGAGAATAGAGTAAATGGAAATATTTATGCAACAACTGGTTTTGGTTGGGATATTCAAAGACAAATTATCTCAGGCAATGAGGAATGGTGGAATGATCGTGTAAAGATATTTTATACATGCGTTATAATTTTTAGTTATATTGCGTATCTTAATGTTTTATTACTCTTTTTTTTATAGTTTTACCTGTAGAAGTTTGGACTTGTTATTTTGAAATATCAAAGAAGATCGATTGACAATTTGGATCTGATGCGATATTTATTTCACGGAATGAATGCAATTAGACAAACATCGTATACGCCCACTGCTAACGAAGAACTACTGCAATAATGAACTCCTCCCTCTATAAAAATCCAATTTGATACGACATGGGATTTTGATGGGTTTGATAGTCAACGTAATGTAACGAATACTTATTGCGGACAAATTCCAAATTTGAATTCACTAAACAATTCTCCATTGCAACAAACTCCACATGTTGGTTTATATTCTTTTGATAAAAGCACGTAGTGGTGGTAGAAAACGTCTAGGAGAAGCCGATGAGAAGATGTTTGAGATCATTGACCGAATGCATGAGAGATAGATGAAAAAATTTCACATGGATTTAGAAAATCCGAATATAAGTAGCGACACAAATAACGTAAATCCCACCAGAAATTCTATAAACTATGCAAATATGGTTATTCGTCTTCAATGTATTGGAGGAGGAGGAGAATTTGACTTTGGTGAAGCATTAATAATTGTTA
The DNA here is from genome assembly GCA_030765085.1 of Allium cepa. Taxonomy (NCBI): domain Eukaryota; kingdom Viridiplantae; phylum Streptophyta; class Magnoliopsida; order Asparagales; family Amaryllidaceae; genus Allium; species Allium cepa. The sequence continues at coordinate 205,135,397 of CM060941.1, read as the reverse complement.
TGCAACCCGATAACAAGGAGTTATTAAATATTACAAATACGAGTTAGCAAAACGATGACTGTTATTAGCGATTGTAGATTAACGGCATGCAAAAGAATACCGAGCATATTTGATAAACTAGGGTAGTGCCAATAAATTTGATTTTTTAGTTCTTTTATATTTTCTATGCATTGCTTATCGTTGTATCTTTTAACATATTTTAATACAGGTTTATCCTTTCTTTTATTTCTTTTAATTAAATGCATATTACATGATAAAAACAAATAATTAGTTAAATGTAATTCGATTAAATTAAAATTCAGATTTTAAATACTCCGCTCAAATACGTCTTTCGCATCACCAACCATATTCTGCTTTCAACCAACTTCACCGTTCAAATACGTCGTTCAAATGTCATGTTCGAGTGCTCCGCTCGCATCGTAAAGAATGGGTGCTCAGCCAACACTTTACTATAGCCATGGTTGCACCTTTTTTGTATTTAAATCATCACAGACTTCATCACAAAACCCACTATCAGTCTACTTGAGCCTAGTTGTCTATGATCCTGATGAACTCAGCCAACCATACCACACTTAATCCCCTTATTCGGCCCATTTTGTAATTAGTTTAGATCCCTTTAGTCCATTCTCCTCGTGCAGTTCTCCCTCCATGTTTGGCATATTTAGATTTACCTCTTCCATCCTTAGCCCGCTCTTACTAAGAACATCTCCAATAGAAGATTTAAATGAAATAAAATGCAGAAAATAATTGTTTACTTTTCACTCTCCACGCTGCAGAAGTGATGATTCAAACGTGGAAAAGATAATAAGTGGGGATTTCTTCTTCTTTTTAAGTGGCAATCCATAAGTAGTAATTAAAAATCATTTATGGTATAAATGGTTTTTGAAAATTGTTTACATCCTAGACAGTTTTCAAAAACACACTTATGTTATAAGTTTTAAACATATAAGTGGTTTTCTGAAAACCGTTTATATTTTTTCAAATAAAGAAGTATATTTAATTCCTCCCATTTGTCTATTGGATTGTTGTAGAAGTTTGAGGAACTCACATTTTTAAACTGTTTGCTAAAATTGATTTCCCCTCCTGCTAGAAATTTTCTAATACTAGTAACTTTGCATAGCAAAATAATAATCAATTTACTCTTAAGAATAAAGAAAAACATACTTTAACTTTCATTTTGATACTCCAGTTACCAGTACTAGAAATTATTTGATTTTGTATCTAATGAACAATCAAATACATAAGAAAAACTACAAAACTACAAAGCCGCCACTATTAGCAAAGAAAATTTCTGTCACGGATGAAGAAGGCTTTCAAATTGTACATAGTAGAAGATAAAAACAGTTGAATAAAGAAACTGCTTCTCAAATGCAATGTGCAGGAAACTGTTCTTATCAGTTGAATCTGAAACAAGGCACTGTGAATCAATCAAAGCAATCTTTTAGAAATGCAAATCAGGGAACATACAATTCAAGAATACTATGAATGATAGAATCTCAATAAGAAATGTTGCAAGAATCAACCAGCAAGTTGTGACCTCGGATATCCATTTTAGAAATTCAAGAAAAAATTCAAGAAACTCTCAAATAAGGAGAATTTAGTATCTCAAACCAGCACTAACCTGAGTAAGCCTTCTTCATGGCCAGAGATGATTAAGAAAGGAGGTTCAAATACTGAATTTGACCTTAAGTACGCTGCTCCTCTCTCCATTAATGAGAAGAAAATAGTGGTGGTGAGCGTGGAGGGCAGCAAAAGAGCAGAGAGTAAATGGAATTTCTCAGTATTTTCCTATGTTTTTGGCAACAGGCCCGCTTATCATCACTTCAAGGCTGTAATTGCTAAATCCTGTAAACCCATGGGTAATTTTAACATTTTTACTAGTAATAATGGTTTCTTTTTAGTCAGATTTTCCAATGCTTCAGATTGTGATAATGCTATTGGTGGGGGGCCATATTTTATAAATGGAAAACTGATTATTATGAAAAAATGGAGCAGTAAAATTAGTCTTGATAGGGATTCGCTTTCTTCTATCCCTATCTGGATCAAACTGCCCGAATTGAACCTTAGACTGTGGTACAGTGAAATATTAAGTGCAATTGCTAATGTAATTGGCACTCCCCTTAAATTGGATGAACATACTGCAAAAGAAACTAGGCTTTCTTTTGCAACAATACTTGTAGAAATTAATGCAGATTCTGACTTACCAAATGAAGCTACTATATCATTACATGATGGTGAAAACATGGTTCAAAATACTGAATATGAATGGGTTCCCCCTAGATGTAAAACATGTTCACGTTTTGGTCATTCTATGGAAAATTGTGACTCTAAATTGGTTTGGAAAGTAAAATAAAATATGCAAGGAAAAGCTACTGTCAGTACCAACATCTTGCCGGAGCAAAGAAGTGAATTTACAGAAACAACATTACTTATTAATAATAAGGAAAATACTCCTCAACCTCTTGAAGACAATATTGGAAAGATTGTCAACTTTGAAGATTCATTCACTATGAAAGAATCTGCATCAAAACAAGCTTCTCAAGAAAGCAGAAAAGATTGGAAATGAGGTTGTAATTTCTTCTAAATCACCAGAAATAACAGGGAAAATCAATGAAATCATTTATGTGCCTCAAATATTAAATACAGACGATTCAACTATCCAAGCAAAAGACAAAAAAATTTAATCAATAAAAGATTCTTCAGTTGCAAAAGCAATGAATTTAGATGATATTTCTTTCATTAACAACATCCTAAGTAAAAAGCTATCAGAAAATCACATCAGCTACTTAGCTACACATCTCTCTAGAATCACCAAAAATCCAGTTTCTGATTTCAATATTCAAAAACTATCGGTCTAGTTTCAAATTCTGCACCAGCCTCAAGGAAAAGTAGAAAAGAAACGAAAGAAAAAAGAAAAGGCAAAACGAAAAGCATAAAAGAGATAGTAGATAATGAAAGCCTAGAAGAAACAGAAGACAATAAATTTAAAAGGAAGTATATCATCAAAAATTCCAAATGGGAAGATCAGCTGAAAGCATTAAAGAAAACTTCGTACAAAAAGAAAGGAAAAGGGATAGAGACTTTTGAAGAAGAGGGCAGTCATAGTGCATAAGCTGTTACTGTTAATAGTATCCTTTTGAGTATCCTTTTATTTTAATTTGAATTTTAATCTCTCTGTAAATTGTATGACCATTATCTCTTGGAATGTTAGAGGTCTCAATTCTACTATAAGAAGATTAGACTTATCTAATCTTCCATTGTCAACAAATCTCAGCATTATTGGTTTACTAGAACATATATTAGATAATTCTAAAATTATTGATTTTCAATTAAAAAATTTAAATAACTGGAATATTATAAATAATAATCCAATGGGGGGGGTATGGTAGAATCATGGTCATTTGGGACCCTAAAATTTGGGATATTTATCAACGTTTTGTAAATTTTCAATTTATTCATTGTAAATGCACTAATAAAGGTGGTTTTCAAATTGAAATTACTTTTGTTTACGCTTCCAACAGTGAAACTGAAAGAGATTCTCTTTGGAAAAGATCTTGAAATTATTAACTCTAACATGAGTCATCCATGGATTGTTATGGGTGATTTTAACACTGTTATGCATGGTTTTGAAAAAAGGGGGTCCCATCCCCTTCAAAAAATTTGAAAGATTCAATAACTTTTTTTATCAAAACTAGTTTATATGAACCAATAATTTTTGGAAATAGATATACTCGAAAATTTGGTATATTCAGAAATATCCATTGCAAATTAGACAGAATTTTAATTAACCAAAAATTTACAAATTATTTTAAGATTTCAAATGTCTTACTCTTCCCCAAGCTACTAGTGATCATACTCCTATTCAAATTTATCTTAATTGCAATAATAATATTAAAAAGAATATTCCTTTTAGATTTGTGAAAGGTTGGGTTTATGAGGATAGTTATAGAGATATAATCAACAATTGCCTTTCTACAAAAGTTTTGGGCATTGCCCAATACAAATTTAGTAAATGCTTCAAGTTACAAAATGTAAATTGAAAATTTGGAATAAAAACAGAACAAATAAGGATATTAAAACCCTTAGGTATGAATGTGAACTAAGCCAGAATGTTCTAGATAATGATTGCTCAGGCAGTGATAAAATCAACAATTTTTTCTTAGCCCAAAATAATTTAGCCAAATCTCTCCATGTGCAGTCTGTTAATTTAAGGCAGAAAGCTAAAATAGACTGATTAACTCATGGGAATGAAGCTAGTAAATTTTTTAAGCTAAAATGTCTAGTAGGAAATACAGAAATGATATTGGTAAAATCATTCATGTTAATGGTAATACTATTAATAATATGTCTTGTATAGAGAAAGAAGCTATTAAATATTTTACTAATCTATATAATATCGATCTCTCTTCTAACGATTTTCCAAATATTGAGCCTGAATTCAAATTAAATGACAATAGACAAGATATTCTTTTGGCTCCAATAAGAATTGAGGAAACTAAAAATATCATTTTTAATTCAAACAATGATAAAAGCCCTGGCCCTGATTGCTATGGGACCAAATTTTATAAAACACATTGGGATGAGATCAAAATTATTTTGTTTGATTCGATTTCTGAATTTTTTAGGGCCGGGAAACTTTTAGAAAATATAAACCATACTTTCATTACTTTGGTTCCAAAAATTCCCATTCCCAATAGTTTAGAAGACTATAGGCCTATTGCCTGCTGTAACTTCATATACAAAATTATTTCTAGTATTCTAAGTAACAGGATAAAAATATTTTTAAAATATCTAATTTCTGATAACCAGAGTGCATTCATACCTGGCAGATTTATTATTGAAAACACATTATTAGCACATGAATTAACTAGGAATTTTAATCATAATAAAAAAAATTACATGTGTGTAAAAATAGATTTACATAAAGCATTTGACAAAATCAATAGTCACTTTATAATATATATGATGAACAAATGGGCTTTTGTAATGAATTTTATGCTCTTATTTATTAATGTATTAATAAAGTGTCATACTCAATTTTTGTTAATGGTTCTCCTAATGGATTCATACATAGCAATAGAGGAATTAGGCAAGCAGACCCATTGGCTCCATACCTATTTACTATTACTATGGAATATTTCACAATTGTTATGGAAACAGAACAAATACAAGGAAACATAAAACCCATTAATAGAACAAAACCATACATTACACATTTTCTATATGCTGATGACATGCTTATTTTTTTAAATGCAGATACACAAAGTGCAAAATCTATAGCAAATGTTTTTGTCAAATTAGAAGAATATGTTGGTCTGAAGGTTAATGATTTCAAAAGAAAAATCTACTTCAGTAAAGGCTGTGCTAGAAAATTGGACATTTTAAGCATTTAAAATTTAAAGGGAGTAATCTTCCAGTCAAATATCTGGGATTGCCTCTCAGTGCTAACCAAGTCAATGATCGAAACCGCACAAGATTATTGGACATAATTCAGGCTAGATTTGAAGGATGGGCTAGCAAACTTCTATTAACAACCGGTAGAATTGAACTTACTCATACTGTCATCATTGCAATTATTATGTATTGGATTCAAGCCTACAATATCCCAGTAAAAGCAGTTTCCAAAATAGAAAATTTTTGTGCAAATTTCATTTGGAATGGAAAACATCATAAAATTGCTTGGGAAAAAGTTTGTAAATCAAAGAAAGCTGGAGGCTTAGGCATAAGGGACATCAATGACTTGAGAGAAGTGTGTAAACTCAAACTATTATAGAGATTTATTAATGGTAATTCACTTTGGGCGAAATGGATGAAAGCAAAGTATCTCAGAAACAAGAATTTTTGGATCACTGGTATTGAAAATCACCACTCTTTTGTTTGGAAAAACATTCTCAACAGCAGAGATACTAGTATTAAACTTTTGGAAAGAAAATTTAAAAATGGAAATCAGATTAATATATGGTTTGACCACTGGATTCATGGAAAAACTTTAGTTAGTCTTGTGGGATAGAATAGCTTATTTGTATTTGGAGAAGCCACTGGAAAAGGTAGTACCATCATCCAAAATAGTAGGTGGAATGCAATGGCACATCCAGCTACATCTATTTTTAATTCTTCCATTCAAAGTATCATTATTGATCCAAACCTCCAAAATGATAAATGAGACTGGAAATTATCTACGAAATGTATTTTCTCCTTTAAAAGAACTTTGGAGTATATAAAAGGCAATGAAACATAAGTAGATTGACACAATGTTATATGGAGTATATCAAACTGTCCAAAAATGTCTCATTGTGCCTATTTTGCAATTATTAATAGACTTTCCACTAGAAATAGGTACCTGAAGTGGAACAAAAAAGAGGAAACAATATGTCTTCTTTGTAAAAATGAGACAGAGAGTATCAATCGTCTATTTTTGGATTGTATCTGTTCAAAACACATTTGGTATATTGCCAAAATAAATCTCAAAATCAATCAAAATCAGGCTGTACAAAGCATCAGAGAAAGCATCAAATATACTCAGCAAAACTTCAAAGAAAAATCCAAGGAATTCAAAAAAGCAAGTATAATGCTCATTGCATTCATCTTTCATATTTGAAAAGAAAGAAATCAAAGGCTGCACTCTAAAAAAGAAACGAAAAGCATTCAACTTTGGAAGAAAATTGAAATAGACAGCCAAATCCTTCTTAATAAACACAGAAATCAAAGCACACATTCAGATAATCCAAAACAGAACTAGTGGTGCATGGATAAATATGAAGAGATGTTAGAATCTTTCTTACAAAGTGGAAAAATCAATAATCTCCCAACGCATGACATCTTCTTCACAAAGGAAGTTGTTTGATGGAAAAGTTTATGAACGATAATGGATTCATTTGTAAACCACTCAATACTGGAAGGGCTGCTTTTACCAACACAATAGGAATAATTTCTGTAACATAAAGGGAAGTTATTTTAAAATTAATACATCTTTTATTAAAGATAATAACATATAGACTCTAACGAATTATTTTGTTTACCTGATAGGGGAGAAAGCTACCACGCTCACAGTATTGAGGATTCGATGGAAAATTACCTGTACGTGAACAAATACTGGCAATTGGTTATCAATAATCAGATAATTGACGAGAATTATTACAGAAGCAACATCAACAATCAGATCTATCACTCATTTGTTTGGGAGAAAGGGGAAAGCAGCTACAACAACCATAACATGCAAAAGGAGCCGTCTTCACTCAACCCCGAAAGCAGCTACAACAAAAGTAACTTGCAAAAGGAGCTATGTTTATTCAACTCCGAAGCTCTAAGGATGAATCAATATGTGAATCAGAGTTATACAGAGGATACTGACCAAGGATTTGTTTCTGACAACAGAACAAATCGCCATGGTGTAAAAGCTAATGGATTTGCTCCTGCCGTTATGGATTCCTTTACTTCTCAGCTAGATGAAGCGTCGATTCACAAAGTGACTAGTTTCATGGAAATTGAAGCAAAAATAGCTACAAAGAGCCATTTTTACTCAGATCCAAGAGAAATAGATCAGAGTATAATCGGCATAAAGTTGTGGAAGTCTAACTGAACCCATCGGTTTGTCTTATTTTGTATTCTGAGGGGTTGTCGCCATTACGCATTTCTGTGAGATAAGAGAGTAGTGGAGGCGTTTGTAACCCTAAAAGAGCTAGGGTTAAATAATATCGGGTTTGTAAGGGTAGTTGTTTGTACTCGGGTTTTTTACCCATGTATTATTTTTTATGGGCTTTGGCATGTTTACAAAATTTCAAAAAGAGAAAAAAAAATCGAATACATAAAAATTAATATATGTTAAACAAAGGAAAATGCTTGATTTTTTATCTAATTAGCAATCGAATACATAAAAACTAATATATGCTTAATAATGGAAAATGCTAGATCAACTTGGGAAGGAGGAGATGATGATATAGGGAAACGAAGATGAACAGTGGATATCAGGTGCATTGTTTAATTCTTAAAAGAGTCAAATAAATTTGGTTAAGCTTTCGCTTTTCAAGCCAAGTATGCGTTAGGACTGAAGCTATATTTAATTTATCGGAAATGCTAACTAAACAATGTTGAGTAATTTGCAGTAATATGAACATGCGTATACATCCAGTTGTGCAAATAAATATAGACATGTGATACACTGAACACTATATCAAATGTCCCCGATCCCAACCTAATTAGACTAAAGAATTAACAAATCGAAAAGCAACAAAAATCATTTTTCTGAAGCAATCGCTATCTGGGATCTGGTTGACATCATTAAACTACTGATAAAAGTCGTCGCGTTACCGTAATCCGTGAGCTCAGGCCTGAATTTCAATAAGCATACATATAATATAAATATAGTCCCCTAATCAATGAATAAAAAAGATAATAAGAAATAGAGAAGTACGTTGGGCCGGGGGCGACTTAGTACAATTTAAGAAGTAGAAAATGAGATGGAGATCACTAAAACTTCGGATCCCAATCAATGTATATTAGCAAGCCAGACAGCAGAACAATAAGCTATTACATATTCATACATAAGAATATATAGAGCAAAGGATATATAAAGAAGAGAAAGAAGAATCGATTATGAGGCATGAGGCATCGTACAGATATAATTTTGCAACTATTTTGCTCCTTGCCTTTCTTCTATCCACCTCCTTCTATCAAGGTACTACTACGTCAATGCTAACTTGATTACTCTTACAGTTTTACATCATATTCATTAAAACATGTTGCAATTTATATATATACACATAATATTAATATAACACCGTATGTGCGTGGAAAAGGAAATGGAAGAAAAATAAAAGAAGGGAAGAACTTGGGGAGATGGCACAGATCTAGTTATCACGAACGGCAGCAGGTAAATAAATATAAATAGCTACATAGACGGATCTGGTAAAAAAATAAATAAGAAAGAAGGAGAAATGGAAGATGATGAATTAGAATGGTGCATGCAGGTCATGTGGGAAAGAGTAGAAGAGAATGGAAGGCGAGAGATGGTAATGACAGAGATGGATTACAGTGACCCAGTTGCAAATACAAACCCGAGAGGTGCAGGAAACAACCCATTTCCACCACTATACGACCCTCCTCCTCCTCCCCCTCCCCCTCCCCCTCCCCCTCCCCCTCCCCCTTATCATCATCTTCATCATCGTTATCCTTGATGGAACTTCTGTTTGGAAGAGAGTTATTGTGATCATTATTCATGTTGTGTTTTCTTTTTTTCTTATTTCTATTTGGTACACGTCATTTTATATCAGTTAACAGATCAACTAAAAACAAGTGATTTGTATTCACGCAATTTTTATATTTCACTCTCCTTCCTTTAGCAAGCTTGTGTATCATATAGTTAATTGGAGTATTAACTGACATGAAATGGATTTCATATTCGCAAAAGATCATCCAGTCCATATATTGTTATCATTCATGCATGTTGTGACTATCGTGACATCGGTGGATAAAAGTCATTGATAGATAACATGGTGTGATGATCGACTATGTAGGATCCAATTTGAGTGAATATTTTCATTATAAGTGCATCTCCAACAAAATAGAGATTAGACATTACATTATTTACACTCAAAAATTGTAAACAGCCGAAACCTCCAACAGAAAATTAAGCCAAACCGCTTCTTTAACAAACTATGCACTTGTTGAACAAACGTCCGAACGTTTAAAGAGCTTGAGCGCTTATTCAACAAGCTCGTGTTCAATAAACTATCAATGTAACTCATATGAGGCGCTTGTTGAACAGACGTCTAGGGTTTGGATGCATGTTCAACAAGCGCTCAATGATATTACATGTCACGAGCCAAATCGTCTGAAAATGTAACCGATCACACAATATATACTTTGTTGCAACTCAATCTTAGTGTACATATTCAATTTTTTAAGATTCAATCTCTTGTTGGAGATGCTCTAAAGATTGAAAAATTAAAAAGGATTAGGTTGAAGTCGTCTCGTTTTCAGTTTATTTTAATATATGTTGACGAGGGAGAGTTATAGTTTGATGATCTAATGTAAGAAAAAAGTGGTGATTCTATTAAAAGTGGAGTTTTGAGCCATTGAGAAGAGAGGAGTATTGAAAATAACCATGATTGAATTATATTGCCACATTGATTTTTGAAAACTACCTTGAGTTATCTCAAAACTAGTTGTGTTCAGTTTCTCTGTACCCAAACTCACAATTATTAACTAGTTAGATAAAAAAATTAAATAGTTTGTACAACAATCAAGATAAATGGCTGGATCACACAAGGAACAATGGGCATATGAAAATTAGGGCAAAAGAATTGATCTTAGTTAATTTTATCAGACCGATTGTTAGGGAGGTTTGTCTACTGTATATTGCAAAATCAAATTGTGTAAACCAAACAAATAAGGAATATGTTTTTAATATGTCTTCTTAAATTTCCCCAATGGTATTTAATTTGTTCTCTCTATAAGCATCTCCTTATACCACACAAATTTTAAATTTTATTTAGCATATCACCATTTGATGTTTACTTAAAATAAATAAAAACAACATCGAATATTTTTTCTTCAAATTATGTGATTGAACAGTTGGTTTCCACCACTGTACGGTTGTGCTAGTTATGTTCACGGTGGGATCATTACCTACTTCTATGTTGTGAGAAAACGCGTTTAAGCTTCATTTGGGCACTAAATGCATGAGAACGCTAAGATATTTGTAAAAGAAAAAAAAATCAATTAGCGCTTAATTGACGTTTATGCGCTTTGCTTGAATTTAAACAATTATTAAGCATTAGCAAGTAAATTATAAATATAAATAGTAATTTAAAATAAAAGGGAAAGGGATTACAACAACAAAAAAACCAATTGTCCAACAAAATTTCTTCATTTTTTGTGACATGGGCTAATAGACGGTGAGAATGTCTTATTTGGAAAATCAATTGAATAATGAGTTTTTAAAATATGCTTATTTTCTATAAATGTGCATAATTTACAAATGAGCATATTTTAAAAATTCATTATTCAATCAAATAAATATGCTATGAATTTGACAATTAAATAAATCTAATAAAATATGCTTATTTGATATAAATTTACTCAATTAGTTCTATTCATGTTGATTTTTTAAAATATGCCTATTTTCTATAAATTAGCAAACTTTTAATTAAAATCAGCTGAATAATGAGTTGTCAGGTTTTGAAGTACATTGAACGGTTTTTGTTTTGCATAAAGGTAAGATATACAACAGTACTGTATCAATTTGAGTATGCTTATTCTTGTTGAGACGTTTTCCAACCTATGAACGTATAAGTCAATTATTTTCAAAGCTAAACTTCGATTATTTGTGATAAGGATACATTTTAGCTTCTGTTTATCACAAATTTATATAAACACTATAAGAATGCATAGTTTTAGTAGCACTTATTGCCAGCTTTCCATCCAAAACTGCTATTAATTTCTATAGAGTCACTAACATTTTTAGCCCTAATGCTAAATAGTTTGTCATCTAGCCCATCAATACTTAGCAAAAAATAGTACGTTAGGCAAAAGTTTCATTTACCATTCCTCTTATTAATTTTCTACTACCAAATAGTTCACTTATTTTGAAAAACCTAGAATTTCAATATCGCCATCCCTCGCATTTCCCTTCTCTCTTGGATGATCAACTTACTCACGTAGACGAGAACCACTACTTCTCCAAAGATATGAAGTCATTATGTTCAATTTGACGAGGAGACCTAATTTCGATTGTCAGGTATGTAATCTCTTCGATTTTAATTTTTTATTTGGTTTGTATTTTCCTGTTTAAGTCAGTTTTAACAAGCATATTTATTGAAAAATAAGCTTAAGCTTCGTGTTTGGTTTGGTATTTTTGATTTTGAATTTTCTTCCAAACGGAAAAACGTACAATGCATATATAATTTTTGAAAAAAAATCAATTTGGAAAATGAAGTTAGCATACAAAACGGAAAACAAATTTTTTACTTCTGTGTTTTATGAAATAACAAAAGCAGTATAAACCAGCCATCACTCCATCGTCCTTTCATCCCCTTCCCCGTCCTCCGTCGTCACTCCATCTCCACTATCATTCCTACATCATGGTCATAATGACTTAAAATTTTAAATATTTTCCTCCGCTTTTTTCATATTTTGTAATGAATTTTGAAAACGCGTGACACAAAACTTAAAATAAAACCAAATAGACTCTTAATTTTTGTTACTCTTCTTTAATGACAATGTTGAACAAGTTAGTACTTTGTTATTTTTTCAAATTCCGGTTCTGTCATAAATAAGTGTCGTTACATTCAATATGTTTTTCAAGTTAAATTGAACTAAGCACCTAATTGAATAAAAAATGAAGCAAATTATAGAACATCGTCATATGGTTTGCATTGGTGGAGGTACACTATGCTTGAGAAGAATTAACCACTTTATAGAAATTTATGTAAACATCTACTGCACTATGTAAGAGCATCTCCAACAGGCCATTACATGTTACATTTTGTAACATCTAAACCCAAATGGTTGTCCAACAGAGTACAGAAAATGTAGTAGGTTACAAATTCGGTCAAAACGATCATGTAATGTATCTGGGTGTTTGTTGAACCAACGCCCAAGCAATAGGCGTCTATTCCACAAGCACCTGAAATGAGACGCTTGTTGAACAAGAGTCTGTCATTTGGGCACTTGTTGATGCTTAGGCGTTGGTTCAACAAACGCCCAAATATATTCCCCCTAACGGAAAACCACAACAGCTTTCTCCCCCTTCTCACCTTTAAATATCATCCATCGCCATCTCTTCTCCTCCTACACCAACATTCTACAACATCAAATATCATTTTACTCTCACTTCCCTCATCCCATAATATTTTATGATTTCTACTTTGATATCGCAAGATGCAGTTTTCAAGAATTCTATTTAGAAGAGAATATTGTTTTGATTGGTGGAGCATTCACTATTACTAGTTGGACTTGGAAGAAGACTATAATTTACGTTGCATTTGGTGTGCACTCTTAAGCGATCCGATCCAATGTGTCGAAAAGTGATAAACTTTTGGAGCAGAATTACAAACTATTATAATCTGAAGATCATGATAGAGTAAGGGATATGTCATAAGGGCAATTCTACAATTTATTGTAACTAATTAATTATGTAGTCAATTCTCATTCGTAATGAAGATGTTTTCCTTTTTATTATATAATTATTATAAAATGTTATAAATAATTAAAATATATTTAACAGAAAATCCATAAATGGCGTGTTTATGACAGTAATTACAAATAGTTGTAATCATGAATATTGTATCACGTTATAATAAAAACATCATTTCAAATATTTCAAATCAAGTTGCATCGAGATTGGGTGTCGATGTATGCGTCGAGACTAGAGTACATAACACCTTCCAAACATTGGTCAGTATATTATTCATGATCGCTAGGGGTACCAAGTGTTTACATACTGATAATTATTGCAAAACTATGAAATGACTCATTCGATAGTTTTTTATTGCTTAATGTAACTAAGATCAAACAGAGAATATCGATGTGACTGATTTACACAGTTCTATCAACTTGATTTAAGATACTGTTAATCTTCAACACGAAAGCTCTGCTTTGACTATAGTCAAATCATGGCACGACGTCCATCAAGTGACCACTGTTGGGTTGAGCGGAAGTATTGGAAGTGAAACACTATTAAGAGAGGATTCGTCTCCTTAGTTATATCGGGTTAGCATCACGGTCAATCAAGTCAACTCAAAGTCAAAATGTATGGCTAGTGTAATTCAGTTAATAATAATTGTTATTATTCAAAAGACAAGGACTATAGCGTTAAATATGGATGATATTGAAACTTTGACCGTTACTAACTTTCATAAGTCTAAAGTGATATGATTTTGACGACGATAATTGATGTAAATAAAAGTCACAACCGAGTAACGCTTAACAAAGTAAACTAGAATTTTACCGAAACCAAGTAAGTGATGAATTTGGCCAAAATGTCACATCGTCTACTATGTAGCGTGTGAACATTAATAATCAAATAGTTCGATATTGATTGTTGACTGAATTTATACCTAACCAGTCACACAACCAAAACGATGAATACTCCTATGACCAAACGATTTAATTATCTTTTACTAGTTTTGAATTAATTAAATTATTAGTATTTGTGAAATATTAGTTATAAATTTGATTTTGATTTGATGAACAAATATTGTCAAATGTATCAATAACTGTAATAAATATACCGATCGATATACGATATTGATACGCGTTTAAATTGAATTTAGATGCAAAATATTTTGGGAATAAATGAGTTTAAAACCCACATAGGGGCTGATCATATTCGACCATGATGGGGGCTTGATGTGACCATAAGATGGTGCAATAGAGGCTTTGAGATGGAGGGCAAAGATGCAAGAGAATCAATCCTAAAAATATCTAAATTATTCTCTATATAAGTATCTCTAACCACACTAGTTTATCATCTTTTTTACTCTATATTCCCTCTAGATCTGGTCGAACTCTCCTCCTCCATCTCTCTAGTTTTCTGAGTTCAAGTTAATTGTTATTCGATAACCGGTGGTCATTAGTCCAAGGACTAACACTTTACTAGAAAACGACAATTTATTATTTTAAATAACTTAAATATGTAATATTTAAATCAGCAAACATAGTGTATAATTTAATACTACATCAAACATACATAAAAAATGGTTATATAATTTTATATTAATTTTTTTTAAGGATATATTTTTTCAGTAGAAAAAGTAATTATATTTTTTGAAAGGAAATATATATATATATATATATAATTGTTTTAAATTCCATTTAAATTAATATTGATTTATATCAATATATATACCAAAAAATATGTTTTAGATTTTATAAAATTAGATTATTACCTAACTTACTCTCGACAAAATAAAAAAAAAGTTTTTTTATATTTTAAAATTAGTTAAATATAAATCGAAACTAAAATTAGATTTGGAATTGTTTTGAAATTATAAAATTATATATTAATATTTAAAATCACAAAATATATTTCATAATATATTAATACAAATTTAAAATTCAGAACTAAGTTTACGAAAAACATTTTTTGTTAATTTTATTAATTCTTAATGAATATCTGTATGGATATTTATTTAAATATATTTTAAAATATTAAAAATAATTACCATTCGCATGACTTGGTATTATGTATTTTTGAAATACATATTTTGTATAAATCTAAAATGTTAACACACACACACATATATTACAATATTATTTGTGCACAAACATATGAGTATTTTATGTGTGTGTGCATAGACACACACATGTTCATTTATTGTTTTTGACGTTAAAATTTTTTTTTACGTAATTTATAAATGATTTAAATTTTATACATATGTTTATAAGTACATATACATACATATATATAATTATGCAAACTATATATGATTTATATACATACATACATACATATATATGTACTTGTAATATTTTGTAAATATATATAAACTAAAAATATATATCAACATCCACTTGGATGATATATGGATATATAAGATGAGCTAATGTGCCCGTTGTGGTATAAATCCCAGTACTTATACATGTACATGTTATACCATGCACAAATTGATATATTACAACTGCATTCATATCTATTATATATGATATATGTATAAATAATATAACATTAATCAAATAATATAAAATCATTTTATAAATTTTAATAAAATTTTAACTCAAAAGAAATTTAGAAATATTCTAAATAAATTGGACTTTATAGGCCCACCAAAGATCCAGATGGTCAAAAACTTGAAATTCACCTATTACTTCCATAGTGGGCTCGTCGAGTTCCAACAATGGTATCAATGCCAAATAGCCTATGCGGTCTAAATTAGACATGTAAGGGTTAACTATTAAACTCACAACCCACATAGTAGGGTGTCTAGAAAGGCAATGCCTAGAATTAGATTTGGCGAATCAAGTACTTCGCCCTACTTGGATACCACCCTAGTTTGAACATATATGTGAGCCAAAAGGTTGTTCTTAACAGAAAAGACCCAAACTTGAATTGGGCCGTGAACTAATTTCAAAATTGTTTGAAAATTAAAGATGTAAGATTTTAAATTTAATAACTAAATGTAAAATAATATATATATATATAAATATATCATAAAATTTATAATAAAATAAAATTCTTCAAAATGTTTAAAAAATTTCAAAATTTATTAATAAGATTAATAAAATAAATTAATTAAATAAGTTAATTACTTAATGATATATGTATTATATGATATACGTTATTGCTTTTAAATACATAAAATAACATAAGTATATATGTATGTATAAAAAATGAATTTTAAAATTTATATAATTTAATTAATAATTTTTAGTTAAATAAAGACACAAACACACACACACACATATATATACACATATATGATAATGTGTTATACTATATAGTTATAGTATATAATACATACTAAATGTGAATGTTATATTAAGATAATATAAAATTAACTAAAATCTTAATAAATTAAAATTAATTAAATAAGATTTAATTAATGTAATGTTATATATAAAACTATTATATAAGAATATGAAATATAAAAGTTACATAATAATTATACTAATACAATACGAATGTATAAATTAAAGGTTGAATACTTAGAAACCCTAAATAGACTTAAGATATAAATACATACGTAAATATACATATATCGTAATTTTCCATGTGTCCGACACTTGAATTATGAGGGTATTTCATAAGAAATACAATATTCCATGAGTCGATGTCACTCAATATAATGTGTTGAAGATTACCAATCTTTAGTGTAATGTTGTCTTCTACCATTTATATATTAATAGATAACTTGCATATTCTTTAGTTGTTAAGCTTTTCTCAAGCTAAGAATGTTATGTATAGTACTATTAATATATTGAATTGACGAGGTAAGATAACTATACATATTTGTTAAGCTTTCCTCAAGTTATGCGCATTATACTTAGACCGTCGTGAAATGATAGATCCAAGTGCATTCCTTAAGATATACGTGGGATTAAGACAAAGTATCATGGGTTAGGAGTTGTATATGACACAAACGATAAGGAGTTACCCATCGCCTATAGGAGTATGATTTGTTAAGCTTTCCTTAAGGTCAGAATCCTAAGGCATACGAGTCCTAACACCAACTAATGAAGTCGAAAGACTTGTATTTTTCGACTTAGGATCTGGTAAAATATAAAATGCTAGTGGGGGCATATTAGTAAAAGGAAATGTAAAGTTCAACTTTAGTAACATTATAAGAATATCTACTATGTTAATGTCCTAACAATTTACCCACTATAACTTACAAATAATGTCGAATCTAAGACACTTTAACGATAGCAATCGATTAGCCAGACCAAACAACCATATTGACTGGCTACGAGCTATAAAGATAGCTTTGACATACGAGCGAGTTTGGTCGTCTATAACTTGTGCTCCGCTAACAAAACCCATTGACGACGATCACGAAAATCAGCATGTTGCTTATAGTAAGTGGTTGGCTGACCTCGAAATCGCCTAAGTGTTCGTGTTGTCTAATCTAGACAAATAATTGCAAAGGTAACATGAATCGATGTCTGTCCATGAGATATTTGATAGTCTCAATGCACTTTTGGTTGAGAAATCTTGTTCCACGAGGTATATACTACTAAGAAAATATTTAACACCAAAATGCAAAAGGGATAGAAGGTTGACGGTTTTGTGCTAAGGATGAAGGATTATATTGATAAGCTTGCATCATCAGACTTGACTGTAAGTAATGAGCTACAGGTTGATTTGTCTTAGGCTCATTAATACCTGAGTATGAACCATTCAAACTGAATTTTAATATGAACAATATGAATATGAATCTCGTGGAGCTCTTTAATATGTTGAGATCGGCGAGTCACTATCTAAAGACCAATCGAGTGCGCTTGCAGTAAAAGGGGTGCATCATCTTCGAATATTTCAAAGAAATAGAAGAGGGACGGTAAAAAAAGTAAGAAAGGAAGAAGGCATTCGACGACAAGGGTGATTGTCACCACTATCATAAAAAAGGACACTAGAAGAAAATTACCCTGACTACCTCAAGATTGTAAAAGAAAGAAAGCAGAACAGTTCTACAGCTCCATCCTGTACATTTATGGTTCAAAATAGTTTTGTGATTAATAAAATGTCTTGGGTTTTAGATATAGAATCTGGAACTCATATTTATAATATATTATAGAGGCTTAGGAACTGGCGTCATATGGAAAAGGGGGAATGGGACTCTAAGTTGTTGATGAGTTTATCGTAGATGCAATGATAATAGGAGATTTTCATTTATGTTTTTCTACTGGTTCTGTTTTGATATTAAATAAATGCTATTATGTGAAAGACATTATTTATGGAATTATTTCTATTTCTAGATTGTCAAAGACTGGATATATATTTCATTGTGCTAATGCTATGAACATTAGTCTAAATGGAAGTAAAGTTTGTGATGGTTCTCTTGATAATGACATTTATGTGATCAATACAAATTATGTATGTTTTGTAAGTAATTCTAATCACAATATAATTGATAATTATCTTTAGCATTGTAGGCTAGGTCACATAGAGGGAAATGACTACACAAACTGAAAACCAAAGGTTTCCTACCATCGATTGATTCTAAATCATTTGACATGCGTGAGTCATGACTCAAAGGGAAAATGACCTAGCACCTCTTCAGTGAGAGCATTGAAAGAGTTGATGAACTCTTATAATTAGTGCATAGTGATGTACTTGGTCCAATGTCTGTAGTAACCAAAGATAATAGTTCTTACTTTGTTACCTTTACGAATGATTTCTCAAGACTAGGATATGTGTATCTTATGAAGAACAAATCCAATGTACGCAAGAAATTTAAGGAGTACAAAATGAAGTTCAAAGTCAGACAAACCAAAAGATTAAAATCCTTCGATTTGATCAGGGAACTGAGCACGTTGGACAAGAACTCTAATAATAGTTAAAAGATAATGGGATTATCTCTTAGGTTACTCCATCCATACTCCATAACACAACAGTGTGTCGGAGTAGAGGAACTAAACCTTATTAGATATGGTTCATTCCATATGCGATATGTTGAACTTAGTACCCACTAAATTTACGCCTAAGATGTCATATGAGATATTGCATGGGAAGAAAGCTAACATCAATTATTTGAAGATGTGGAGTTTTACGACCTGTGATAGGAATGTTCGCCCTAATAAGCTTGAGAGGAGATCATCTTTGTTTAAGTTTATAGAATATCCCAAGAATTCTAGAGGATATATTTTCTAGAACACAGTTGGAACAAAAGGTGATTGTTTCCATATGTGCCGTCTTTTTAGGAAAGGAATTTCTATCAGGAAATTAACAATGAAGTAGTAGACATGGATGAGATCTGAAAGACTAATGCTGAGACTCAAACAGTGGGGGAAAAGAGTTCACCAATATACGATAACACGTAACCAATTAGAAGTCTAGTTGGAAATCTCACGCATTAAGAAGACACTAAGGTTTTCTCATGGATGGTGAGAATAAGGATCATGTATTTAATGACAACACTCCTTTGTCATTCCAACAAGCACTATAAAGTAAAGGCTCTGCACTCTGGCTTGGAACAATGAAATCTGAGATGGATTCCATGTATGAAACCAAAGTTTAGACCTGGTCATATGTACCTGAAAGGATAAAACTTCTCAGCTGCAAAGGACCATTAAGAAAATGACAAATAGGGATAGGGAAATAGAGACTTAAAAGGCAAGGCTGGTTGCGAAAGGATTTTATCAAATTTCAATTGTTGATTATGACGAGACATTTTCATCCGTAGCCATGCTTAAGTCCAGTGGATTATGCTTGCCATTACTGAATTCTACAACTATGAAGTATGGCAAATGGATGTAAAGAAGGCTATTTAGAAGAAACCATTTATATGTTGCAGCCCAAGGGTTTTATGGTCAATGGTAGTAAGGAAAAGGCTTGCAAATTGTCAAAGTTCGTTTATGGATTTAAACAAACTTCAAGAAGTTGGAACAAGTGTTCTGATAAAGTAATTAAACAGTTTAGTTTTTATCAAAACACAGTGGAAACATGCGTATATAGAAAAAATAGGGCAAAGCCATCATATTTTTAGTGCTATACGTCAAAGATCTATTATTAATTAGTAATAACACCTCGTTGTTACGACCAGTGAAAGCTTGGCTTTGTAAGAGCTTCTCAATGAAGGATTTAGTAGGAGCAACCTATATTAGGTATAAAGATCTATAAAGATAGATCTAAGCTGTTGGGATTGTCCCAATCACTGTACATATATACCATACTAAAGAGGTTCAGTATGTAGAATTACAAGCGTGAAACATTCCAGCGTAATCTGGAATCATCCTTTTTTAAGAAGGATGCTACTCATACTAATGATGGGAAAGAGCATATGAATATAATCCATTATGCTTCAGCCATAGGATTTATAATGTACGCTATGCTATGTACGGGAACAAATGTGGCATAAGCATTCAGATGCACAAGCCAATACTAGCCTAATCTTGGAGAAAAATATTGGATGGCCATAAAATATATAATGAAGTATTTAAGAAATATTTGGGACTTATTCCTTATGTACGAGAATGGAGACCTCCTTGATAGTCTAGTGGATCGTATCTAATATATGATTTGTGTATCAGTGTATGAATGTTTATCAATACATGAGCTAAATACAAGATAAAAAGTATAAAAAGAAAAGTGTTAAAGCAAGCACACCAGTGTCTTTAACTGGTTCGAACCTCCCGTCCTACGTCTAGTCCCAAAGCTCTCTTTCGGTATTTCACTAAACAATAAATCTCACTTCACCCAGAGGAAAAGACTGATACAGAAGTATTCCTTTGACATACTTGTATTCAATACAACATGAATATTGACTTCTAGTACAATTTTTCCTATAATCTCCTTTGAATGATAATGAGTGTGAGTTGCTTGGATTTGTAGGAAATAATTTAACCAAA
This sequence comes from Allium cepa, assembly GCA_030765085.1. Classification (NCBI taxonomy): domain Eukaryota; kingdom Viridiplantae; phylum Streptophyta; class Magnoliopsida; order Asparagales; family Amaryllidaceae; genus Allium; species Allium cepa. Next base: position 205,114,394 of record CM060941.1, on the reverse strand, counting down.
ATATATAGATTTGAGTTGAAAATGATTGAGAATATTAAGTCAATGGTAGCACATGAGAATATGACTATAGAAATTAGAGAATAGTAAATCAAGTAAAATTAAAATCTTAATTGACTGAAGTATTTATAGAATCAAAGCGTTGCATTTGAAAAGTTGTAAATTCCTGAAGGATTACTTTTTGATTAATGATTGCAACTGTTGAAGGTGGAAGAAGTTTGTTCAAAACAGAAGGAAGCATCTATTCAAAAACAACAATTGTGGTTTTATGTTTATAGGCTGAGATAGTTCACAGACGTCTATCCTTATATCAAAGACGTATGTGGATGTCAGAAAATAATAAACAGAGAATTGTCACAGACATATGTGACAAAGTGATAGACGTCTGTCATATTGTAATGTGTAAACTTAGTGCGGTTTGTTAGTAAGATTTGTTAATATGAAATTGTGTGTGTTTTGATCATTTAAGGAGATTGTACAGCATATATATATATATATATATATATATATATATATATATATATATATATATGACTATAATACAATAATATGACCTTAGTTTTAAATAGTATGATCCATCTTTCTTCAATTGTCTATGAGCCATAATTTTGTTGTGCACCGTGATCTTCTTCTAATACATATACCTGTAATATGATAAGATATATCATGTCCATGTAATTGTATAGTTGTTGTCATTGAAATCGCGGAATAGAGGTTCTAATACTCCTTATGAAGGGGTACACAGATTTGAGCTTTTAAAGTGATTTGGATAATGGTAAATCAGTGTCTGGTTATGTTTTTACACTTAACAACGGAGCCATCGGTCGGAATGTTCCAAATAATAAACAGTAGCCGATTCCATAATGGAGGCCGAGCACATCACCCTCAATAAAGTAGTTAAAAAGGTGGTCTGGATGACCAAATTTTTGAGTAAGATTAAAGTTACCCCATACCGAGAATCCTATGGCATTGTTCTATGATAACTATGCAGCGAGATCAAAAATGAGCCCAGAGCACATAATAAGTAATGGCATATTCTTCGAAAGCTCCACCTCATCGTAGAATTTGTAGAAAAGATAGAGGTTATGATACAAAGGGCAGATCCAAGAACAATATAGAAAATCTATTCATTATGGGCCTAGTGTCTATCGAGAAGATGATTGAAGGGATGGGATTGAGATTCCATAATTGGCCCCAAGAAAAAGTGGGAAATTGATAGAGTTTAGGGTATGCCCTAGAGGCAACTCAGTAATTTATCATAAACTAATTAACTCTGTAATCTTTTCTCATTTCGTAATAAAGATGTTTTTCTTTCTGTTATATATTTGTTATAAAATACTATAAATATTTAAATATTTAATTAAAATATATTTAGCAGAAAATCTATAAATTGTGTATATTGATAGTAATTACAAATAGTTGTAAATCATGAGTATTGTATCACATAATAATAAACACATCATTTTAAATATTCCTAGTAAAGATGCATCAAGACTGGATATCGATGTATTCGTTTAGACTAGAGTACGTAATATTTACAAACGTTAGGCAGTGTATTACTCATGACTACTGGAGGCACCAAGAGGTTATGTACTGATAATTATTGGATAACTATGGAATGACTCATTTGATATTTTTTATATTGGTTAATACAACTAAGATCAAATGGAAAATATCGACGTGATTGATTTATACAATTCTCTCATTTTGAGAATTCTGTTGATCCTTAATAGAAAAGATTTTCTTTACTCATAGTCAAATCATGGCATTGTGTCCATCGAGTGACTATAGTTGGGTCGAGTGGAAATGTTGGAGGTGAAACACCATTGAAGTGAGGATTCATCTACTTAGTTATATGGGGTTAGTATCATAGTCAAGTCAATTCAACTCAAAGCCAAAATCATTGGCTAGAGTAGTTCTATTAATAACAATTGTAACTATTGAACCAAGGACTTTGTGTTTGGACTATAGAATTAATTATGGATGATATTGGAGTTTTGAACGCTACATAATTCCATAAGTCCAAAGTGATATAGTTTTGATAAAGAAAACTGGTGAAAATATAAGTCACAACTATGTAATGCTTAACAAAGTAAACTTAGATATTACCAAAACCAACTAAGTGATATATTTGATCGAAATATCACACCACCTGGTAAGTGATGTGCAAACATGAATAATTGAATAGTTTGATATTGATCATTGACCAAATTACACCTAATGGGCCACACAACCGAAAAGATGAATACTCCGTAGACCAAATGATTTAATTAATTTGCAATTGTTATAAATAGATAAAATTAATTAATATTTGTGAAATATTAGTTATAATTTTTTTTATTTGATGAACACATATTGTTAAATATATCTATAATAGTTATAAATATATTAATCAATATGCGATATTGATACGTGTTTAAATTGGATTTAAATACAAAATATTGATTTGGATTTAAATGTGTTTAAAGCCCATGTAGGGGCTGATCATATTCTGCCATGATGGGGGCTTGATGCAGCCATGAGACGGTGCAATGAAGGCTTTGAGATGGATGGCAAAGGTGGAAGAGAATTGATAAGAGATGAAGTACGATATTGATCCTGAAATATATCTAAATTCTCCTCTATATAAGCATCTCTAACCATAATAGTTTGCGAGCTTTTTTAGCATCAATATCCCCTCTAGTTCAAGCCAAACTCTCCTCCTCCATCTCTCTAATTTTCCAAGTTCAAATCAAATCAAGTGTTATTCGATAACCGGTGGTCATCAATTCAGGGACTAGCACTCTGCTGGATTACAAATTAGTTCAAGGAGCAAACTTCATCGTTTCAAGGTGTATTTTCAGGTATTGGGAGTAAGGAACATTTCTAACCAATATGTGATTATTAATATTTTGATATAATGTCCATATATATATATATATATTATTAGTTAAGTGACGTCACAAATATAAACATATATTATCACAATTGGATTGATTGTATATTTACATATAATTGTATATTTTAAATAAACTAGACATATATTTGTATATATGCCTATATGCAGCACATCAAATAATAAGAAAATCATTTCTTTATTTTAAATAACTTAAATATATAATATTTAAATGTGTATATATTGTGTATAATTTAATACTACATCATACTTGCATAAACTATAGTTATATAAAAAGTTTTAGAGGTGCATTATTTTGTTCGAAAAGTATAATTATATATATATTATTTTTAAATACGATTTAAATAAATATATATACTAACATATATATATATATCATAAATTTATGTTTTATATTTTATAAAATTAAATATTACTCAACTTATCTTGGCAAAATTAAAAATATTTAATATTTTAAAATTATTTGAATATAGATCAAAATTAAAAATTAGATCTAAAATTGTTTTTAAACTATAAAATTACATATTAATATTTAAAATTACAAACTATACTTCAAAATATTAATATAAATTTAAATTTTAAAATTAAGTTTTAAAAAACATTTTTTATTAAGTTTATTAATTTTTAATGAATATTCATGTGGATCTTTATTTAAATATATTTTAAATCTTAAAAAATTTACCATGTGCATAATTTGGTATTACGTATATTTAAAGTATATATTTGTTATAAATTTAAAATGATAATATATATAAACATATACAATTCATTATAATATTAAGTATGCATAAACATTTAAGTACTTAATATATATATATATGCAAGCATGCGCGTGTGTATATAATTTTACATATAAATTTATATATTCTTTTCGAATTTAAAACAAATATTTTAAATTATATTCTATGTTATGTAACAGCCCACAAATCCGTACCTCTTGAGTCAACGCTATTCTACCTAAATCAACTCAAGTTGTACAGAAATACGAACCATTCGGGTTAAAGAAGAAGAGGTAGAAGAAGAAAATAGAGAACAACATCAGAATCTAACCATCGCAGCGGAATAAAATATAATAGATAATAAATGATCTTTACTCAAAATCAAATATTTCTGTTTATATATTACATCATCAGAGTACATCAAATCATAACTCAACATCAATAACGTACAAATGGATACACAACAACTCAACACAGTGGAATATATATAAACAAATACGGGAGTACGTATCGTCATCCTGCTCGTCTCCTGAGCTCCACAGCATTTCCTGTATCCTATAATACTCGGTCGACCCGAGCATTACAGTTAAATAACACCCGAGTCAGTCTGGAATACCAGCGTGAGAAAATCTCACCCAATTGATTTTTAAAGTTTCAAAAATCCGATGAAAACAAAAGCATCTCGTAAGACCACACCACAAATAAACATGTCGGGTTTTTACCTTACGATAGCTGAAAGAATTTTTATAGAAATCCTCTAATATTGTAATAGGGTCTATATACAAATACCTATAAAATAGCCGAAATTGTTACATGATTAAATTCCAGCTACTAGCCATAGAGTGGGTAATAGAAACAAAACTCGTACATAGCTCGTAGGGAGAATGGATTTCCAACTAATGACTAGCCACTGGGGTACCACCTGTCACAGTACGGGACCTAGATCGCCGTACCGAGGAGTACGCTCGCTCCCCTGCAACACAAGGCCAGGATTAACCCTTACTGGATAATCCCGAGTGAGATCACCCCGCGGTTGGGATCAGCAACCGCCCACTAAGCCGAAATAAAAAGGCACATCTAGACTGGAATGACCACACCCTGCTTGGGTGCTACCCACCTAGCCTTGCTGCATAACCCTTGATTTTCAGTCATTCCCATTTGATGAGGCTTGAGGCTAAGCGTTACCTTTAAGAACAATATCCCTCAGAATTTCCATCGTCCATCTGATGATGTTTCGCAAGCATTCATCCATACAAGTCCGTCCCGGGTTCGAACGGAACCGAAGGCACTATTCCTACTACATCCATTTGGAAATATCCTCAGGATTAGTAGCAACTAGCCCTTGCACTTCATGGCTCCATCTTCGATTCCAAAATCATTTTTCACGAAAACGTACAAACCGGATCGAAGTGGTTTTCGAGAAACAAATCTCGATCCCGGTCTCTTCGAAACGATCAACGTATTTGGACAATATTGATAGTCGGTGATTTAACTATCAATTAATATTCACAAACATCCATCAACCAATAAATAATTTTCCAAATTATTTATAAATCTCAAAAATATCTTCACAAGATATATTTCCAATTTCAAACCCCTTTGAAAACTGTTTTCAAACTATCTTCCTTTCTCAGAATAAATTTCAAGTATTTCTATTTCTACCGAAATCACCAAGCACAAGATTTTGGATTTTAAAATAATTTCAAAATACTTTATTGTAAAATATGTTTAACATTTAATTTAGAAAATTTACTTTAGTACTTAATTTAAAATAATACACTGGAAATAATTAAAATAAGATTACCTTATAACTATACATTAGATTTTCTTCTTTAAACAAAATATCAAAATCATTCTTTAAATAATTATTACGATAATAGATTAAAATAAAATACTAACTTTAGACTTTAAACATTAGAAATAATAAATTTTACAAACTTGCTTTCTTTAATAAAAACAACTTCAAAACATTTAATTCATATTAAAAAGAAATTCTTTTAAAAAACATGTACTTGGCTATCCAGAGAAAATCCCAATTCCAATCACTTAAATCAATTTCCACAAATTGATTACCAATTTATTTTATTTTGAGATAAGTTGCTTTAATTACTCAATTCATTTCCTAATTCATTGATTATGGACTTATTGTTATTATGTTCTATTAGATTTAAAATCTTTTAACTGGAATATACCGATTTCAGATTTTTTTCAATTTCTTCTTTATTCTTCTTAAATAATTTAAATCTTAAAATATTAAATAATTGTTTTGTTCTATTAGATAATATCACTGAGGTTTCAAACTTCATTAACTTTCTGTTTATTCAAAAAATTCCTTTCCATATACAGAATTTTATTAATTAGTATTTTGAACCCACTAATATTCTTATCCGATTCACTTTAATTTATATACATCCTATATAATTATTTCTTAAGAGTTTACTTCTTTTATTTCCTTTCAAAGTCTAATTCTATATATTTGGATAAAACAGACTGCCGAAATATTTAAGCAGACTATAACATTCAATAGTCTAATATAATTCCTCACAGAACATCAATTAATCACAGTAGTGGATAATAAATAATTTAAATAAATGTTGAGGGATCCAGTTGGATCCCTCCAACCTGTTTCCCTGCATCCACAGACGTTAGTACAATATAATGCATCAATTCCAAAATATCATACTATATCACATCAATCAATTCAACCATCCAACAATTATTTAAATTTAATCATTTAAATTTAAATTTAACTGAGTGAGATTAACACACTTTTGATGTTGCATTTGCCACGCACTTCAATATTCCCTTGGTTTCTCGATTTTTGACCTTGAATAAACATTATGGTTTATTAATACTTGAATTAACCGAACAATTCATTTTTCTTAAATAAATTTAATTAACCAATAATTTTCATTTGCTAACTTTAATTTAATTAACAAATAATTTCATTTAAAATAAATCTCATTTAATAATTTAATTTTAGAAACTAAAATAAATTAAATTGTTAATAGAACAAACTAATCGCCTTACTAATTTATTTTAACATAGACCAGTAAATTTAAAATTTTTAAACTAATAAATTTTCTTCAACAAATTGTCTTTAGTAGCCCAATAATTAAATGAGTTAATTAAATAATTTAGTCACCAATTCTATTATTTTTAAAATAAACTGGTAACATTAAAATAATTCTCTAACCAGTATGCATATACTACTCTTTCCAGACCTAAGCTTATATGTGTTTCTAAACAAAATAAAAAAAATTAAGCTAATACCTTACTGCCCCCAGAAAAAAAACACCGCGACCCATCACCGTATGCTCGGCCAAGGACTAATGAAAGTCCATCACCCTTTTCCCCTTTGAGGCGCTGCACCAACCACTGCCTTCCACCCTCTCGCGCGAGCACGCGCACGCGTCGCTCCAGCAATTGAGACTCGAAACCCTAAATCGAGCTCGAGCTCGCGACCTTTATCAAGATTGCGTTGCCGCAGTTCGACTCATAGATGCTCGAATGCCCTACCTCCACGCGAGAGCGCGCCCCTGATCCCACGCGACTACGATGTCGCTGAACCCCCCTCCCATAATCGCGATTTCAACTAAGTTATTGAATGGAATCGCGCGGCCATCGTTTTTTTTTACTTCGATCAATTTAGGATTCTGTTTATTTTATTTTTAACGGAGTGGCATAGGGTTGGGGCTTTGAAAGAAGTAAAGGGTTTCGGCCTTACTTGAACGATTCGAAGCATCAGCCATTAATTTATAAACGAACTGTCTTGTGTTTTTTTTTCAACAAGAAGGGGCTTTGATAAAAAGTGACGAACGATGGTGTATACTAGAAGATAAGGAAAGCGTGCTGAGGAATGGATAAGGATGGCGTATAGAAGAAGCTTAATTAATGAAATTTCATTAGATTATTATCAATTAAATTTTCAGCGCGTTTATATATTGTATACTTACATACTAACTCCAATCAATATGAAATTTGAAATATGATAGTAATTCAATATTACGGACCCAATGGAACTGGTTTCGTCAAATTCCGAGACTGTGCCTCGGAAGGCTATTTTTAAATTCAATTTAAACGATATAAATTTCAAAACTAAACAAAACACTTACTTCCAAATTCAATTTTAACACTTTTACTATTTTCCATATTATCGATATAAATTTTTTAAGCCTTCAAATTATTTTTAACAAGCTTAAAATTCCGGATTCAACATTTTACTCAACTTCAAATTATTTAATTCAATAATTTAATTATCAAATAAATTGTGATATTCGTAATTCAAGTTAAAATTACTCTATGGAATATTTAAAATCAATTAAATATTCCAATTTTAAATGCTTGAAAATTCCGGGTCGTCACATTCCTCCCCCCTTAAAAGAATTTCGTCCCCGAAATTACTGGTTAGAAAGAATGGTCGAATACCCGTTTACTTACCTCCAAAATCAAACAATTCAACATCTTACTAACTATCTTTTTATAAAAGACCCATTACCATTCTTATTAACTTCTCAACTCTCCCATAGTTTCAAACTATACTATTTGTTTAATCATTCGAGTTTCAATTTAAAACCAAATTTTGAATTATCAAAATTTCTCAAAATTTTTCTAACTCTCTAAATTTTCGAAAATTTTTGCCAGCGTCTCCTTTGCGCGGCTAGCTCAGTACAACTCAAAAATGGCTCTACGGCCTCCCAAATCTAAAAAGAAAACAAAAAGCCAAGTGGCTCGATCCAAATCCCAATCAAATTTCACACCAAATTTAAATACATACCTTTTTGTCGAGCATTTCAAATTTATATTCTTGAAATCAAAAACCAATTCTCTTTACCTTTATATTACCTGCACATCTTACACAGCAATAATATCCAATCACAATATTCCCAAAACATTTTATCGATTTCCTAACAAATGTCAATATTTATTCATTCAAATATCAACTTAGAATATATTTACAATATTCAATTTCCAACACTTAAGTTTAGTATAAGCATTTTATATGTTTCTTTATATTTATTCTCACTTTACCATTCTAGTTTATATCTACTTCTATTCAAATTGATTTATCTCCATTCCATATGAATTCAATTTATTCTTCAACTCTGAATATTTTAAATTTTATTTTTCATTTATTGCTAATTCATGTCGTCATTTTAATTAGTTTCATTCACTAATTTATTTCAATTTCCAGTTTGAAATTGTTTTGTCGTTAATAAAATTTTCCAAAAATTTTCTAACTCCCAAAATTTTCGATTTTTTTTGGCAGAGTCCCCTTTGTACTGAGGAGCTTTTGCAATTTGACAAAAGATATAAATATATATACGTCGACCCACACGGTCGAAAAAACCAAAAACAGTTCATATATCCTATTTTTATTGCGTAGGCGCACCTTATTTAGCATTTTAAGCAAGCGGCTTATTATTTTTAGCAAATAGCACAACCAAATCCAGCCACACGGCTTCCAGGTACATGTACGTACTCAATTTAAACACACGGCTTCCAGGTACATGTACGTACTCAATTTAAACTTGTAAGTGCCATATAAATAAAGTTTAACAACATTTCATTTATTTGCAACAGTTAAACACATGAATTTTGAAAGAAATTCACACCAAACATTTCTCCGTAAGCAACTTATACAATTTTCATACTAATTCCTCTATTCCAATTAATGTACGAACCATTTTCATTCAATTTGAATGGTTTTCAAACCATTCGTATACAACTTCATCAATTTGAATGGTTTAAAACTCAAACGCTTACATTTAATTTACTTTTAAGAAAACTGAACTCATATTTAATTCAATTGCTTCCAAAATCAATTTCTTTTACCTTTATCAACACATAGAATTTTAATTACTTCCTTTTACATCAAATGACAATTTATTCTATGCAATTTGACGAGATCTATGTGAATAAATAAGTATTTATGTTTTATATCCATTTTAAATGGATTTCAACTCAATTTATATACTTAATTCTATTCCGTTCTTAAATTTATTCACAATTCATATATTCTCATTTTCATTGCATTTCAAATTTGCCATTCACCTGCATTTCATTTTATTAACCAAACCAGTTTCATTATTCAAACAGGTTCCATTCAGAGCCATTTGATCTAGTTCGACACATTCTGTTTGAATTTCATTCACAATCCATTCATTTATATTTCATTTCATATTTGTTTATTCCAAACTATTTTATTTAGCTCGAAAACAATCCAAGCTATTTCATTCCATAACCATTCTCAACTCATTTAAACCACACTTCATTTTGAATTCGGATTTCATTCAACACTCACTTAAGTCAATAAATTAAGTTCATTTCCATTTCTTTTTACAATAAGTTCTATTTCCATCTTTCATTTGATTCTTATTTATTCTATCCATTTATTTATTCAACATAATTAGTTTATCCTCTCAATCCATTTTGAATTTTCACTCCATTAAATATTATCGGCAACTCACCGAATTTTATTTCAATTAAAATCCATTTTTACTTGATTTAAATCCAATCCACTATTATTAAACCTAATTTTAAGTTGAATTCAAGTAAAATTTTCTTTTCTATTCAACTCAATTCTATTTCAATTAAATTTCATTTAAACTTGCAATTTCATTTGATTGGTTATTATAAAATTGAACTTTCCAGAGTCACTCATCCAATTTATTACAAGGCCGTTTCCAATTTATTTCCACTTATTTGGATTTTATTTGCAATTCTAACCATTACTATTTTAATCTATTTCATTTTCCTTTATTCGACGCATTCCCAATTACATTTAGTTTGTTAACACCTCAAGTTAAATTTTAATTTATGATTCAAGTTCTGAATCCACCATTCTCCATTAATTTACCATCCAATTTTATTAACTCACAATTCAATTTCATTAACTTGTCTGACAATTCAAATCGAATTAAATTTAAAACTTGAGTCTTAATTCCAAACTTCATTATTAACCTATAATTCAACTTTTATTTAAATTTCATTAACCAATTTATTAACAAATTAGTTCTCCCCTATTTAGTTCAATACTTGATTTTAAATCTCAAAACAAACATCATTTCATTTAATTTTCCTAAGTTTTATTTATTTTATAATTCAAGTTTTGATTTTCATTTTATTTTTCAATTTATCAAAATACATTTATTTTGGGTTTTTTTTTCTATCCCACTTTTCAAATTTTATAAGTCACCACTTATCATTACACAATTTCATTCATTATAGGCTTGAATATATTCCTCTTTTATTTTTAATTCGGGTTCTACACTTATTTATAATCCAAGCATATTTTATTCCATGCATTATAATTCTTTTACTCATTATTCTTATTATTTATTTCAATTCCAATCCTTATCCAATTTATTTTCCCTTTGTTCAGGTAAGAATTAAATTCCATTCATTAATTCAATTGAATTCTCATCCCAATTCAATTTTACTTTAACTCAGATTTATTTAACTCAATTCGATTTCAACTTGATTCGAATACAACTGGATATTATTTTCTGCCTATCCAATTAATGTCAATCCGGTCGAATTTTTATTTCCCATCCAAGTCAATTTAATTTTTAACTCTTCTCTTTAAATTTAAATTCCAACGTTCAAAGCTTATATTCCCTTCCTGATTTAAAAATCATCTCAACTTATAAGCTTACAACTATCTCATCAGGATTTTTAAACTCCCGGCTTTGGCTTCACATCATTTTTGAAATCTCCAACATCTCAAATCACGTTTCTCAAAAATTAAACCAATCCTTGTTTTATCCCCAACAAATTTCCTTTGAAATTTTCAAAAACAACCAGCTTTTCTGAACAAATCAATTTTTTTTAGCAGCAATCCGTCACTTAGAAATTCAAAAATGAATACTGATGATGCGGCCGTCATCATCAGAATTATTTCCCAATAATCCAAGTGATTTCAATGCTACATCACTTTCAAAATCCATTTAAAATAGATTTCCATTCAGAAATATCTCCAAAACAATAATGCTATCATTTATCTTTAAAACACTTCGACAAACACTTCCAAAGTCTCCGGGATTTTAAATTTCCAAAGCCTGCTTAAATCAATTTTCCTATAATTCATTTGTATAATTTATGCTTATACAAATTTCCATTTGATCATATTTCAATTTATAATTTACATTTACAATTCATATTTATAAATTTCATTTCATAATTGAATTTATCTCCTTAATCTTTGGTTATATTTCAATTTCTAGTTAAATTTTCACTTAACAATGATAATACTTCAATATTATCATTTCTAACACCCAAGCAACCATATCTTAGCTAAAATAGTTCACAAAAACTTTTCTTTATATCAAAATATGTTTTTGGGTAAAATTATTTCATTCACCCACATTTGAAACAATATCATGTCAATTGTTCTATTTAAGTGTTTAGAAACCCCTTCGATACAGTTGCGCAGACTGTGTCGACGAAGGTTCATATGCCACTCAATAACTCAATCAACACAATATTAAAACAATTTATATTAACTAACAAATACGCGCTCATATTTATTAATACGCTCAAACTCATTATAGAGTACTACGGACTCTATTTTATGAGTAATTCCCAATAGAGCCAAGGTTATCACCAACCTAGGCTCTGATACCAACTGTAACAGCCCGCAAATCCGTACCGCTTGAGTCAACACTATTCTCCTAAATCAACTCAAGTTGTAGAAAAATACGAACCATTTGGGTTAAAGAAGAATAGGTAGAAGAAGAAAATAGAGAACAACATCAGAATCTAACCATCGCAGCGGAATAAAATATAATAGATAATAAGTGATCTTTACTCAAAATCAAATATTTCTGTTTATATATTACATCATCAGAGTACATCAAATCATAACTCTACATCAATAAAGTACAAATGGATACACAACAACTCAACATAGTGGAATATATATATAAACAAATATGGGAGTACGTATCGTCATCCTGCTCGTCTCCTGAGCTCCACAGCATTTTCTGTATCCTATAATTCTCGGTCTGACCCGAGCATTACAGTTAAGTAACACCCGAGTCAGTCTGGAATACCATCGTGAGAAAATCACACCCAACTGATTTTTAAAGTTTCAAAAATCCTTTGAAAACAAAAGCATCTCGTATGACCACACTACAAATAAACATGTCGGGATTTTACCTTACGATAGCTAAAACAATTTTTATAGAAGTCCTCTGATATTATAATATGGTCTATATACAAATACTTATAAAATAGCCGAAATTGTTGAATGACTAAATTCCAACTACTAGCCACAGAGTGGGTAATACAAACAAAATTCGTACAAGGCTCGTAGGGAGAATGGATTTCCAACTAATTAATGACTAGGCACTGGGGTACCACCTGTCACAGTACGGGGCCTAGATCACCGTACCGAGGAGTATGCTCGCTCCCCTGCAACACAAGGACGGGACTACCCCTTGCTGGATAATCCCGAGTGAGATCACCCCGCGGTTGGGATCAGCAACCGCCCACTAAGCCGAAATAAAAGGGCACATCTAGACTGGAATGACCTCACCCTGCTTGGGTGCTACCCACCTAGCCTTGCTGCATAACCCCTGATTTTCAGTCATTCCCATTTGATGAGGCTTGAGGCTAAGCGTTACCTTTAAGAACAATACCCCTCAGAATGCCCATCGTCCACCTGACGATGTTTCGCAAGCATTCATCCATACAAGTCCATCCCGGGTTCGAATGGAACCGAAGGCACTATTCCTACTACATCCATTTGGAAATATCCTCAGGATTAGTAGCAACTAGCCCTTGCACTTCATTGCTCCATCTTCGAATCCAAAATCGTTTTTCATGAAAATGTAGAAACCGGATCGAAGTGGTTTTTGAGAAATAAATCTTGATCCCGGTCTCTTCAAAACGATCAACGTATTTGGCCAATATTGATAGTCGGTGATTTAGCTATCAATTAATATTCACAAACATCCATCAACCAATAAATAATTTTCCAAATTATTTATAACTCTCAAAAATATCTTCACAAGATATATTTCCAATTTCAAACCCCTTTGAAAACAGTTTTCAAACTATCTTCCTTTCTCAGAATAAATTTCAAGTATTTCTATTTCTACCGAAATCACCAAGCACAAGATTTTGGATTTTAAAATAATTTCAAAACAATTTATTGTAAAATATGTTTAACATTAATTTAGAAAATTTACTTTAGCACTTAATTTAAAATAATACACTGGAAATAATTAAAATTGGATTACCTTATAACTATACATTAGATTTTCTTCTTTAAACAAAATACCAAAATCATTCTTTAAACAATTATTACGATAATAGATTAAAATAAAATACTTACTTTAGACTTTAAGCATTAGAAATAATAAATTTTACAAACTTGCTTCCTTTAATACAAACAACTTTAAAACATTTAATTCATATTAAAAAAAAATTCTTTTAAAAAACATGCACTTGACTATCCAGAGAAAATCCCAATTCCAATCACTTAAATCAATTTCCCCAAATTGATTGCCAATTTATTTTATTTTGAAATAAGTTCCTTTAATTACTCAATTCATTTCCTAATTCATTAATTATGGACTTATTATTATTGTTATTATGTTCTGTTAGATTTAAAATCTTTTAACTGGAATATACCAATTTCAGATTTTTTTCAATTTCTTCTTTATTCTTCTTAAATAATTTAAATCTTAAAATATTAAATAATTGTTTTGTTCTATTAGATAATATCACTGAGGTTTCAAACTTCATTAACTTTCTGTTTATTCAAAAAAATTCCTTTCCATATACAGAATTTTATTAATTATTATTTTGAACCCACTAATACTCTTATCCAATTCACTTTAATTTATATACATCCTATATAATTATTTCTTAAGAGTTTACTTCTTTTATTTCCTTTCAAAGTCCAATTCTATATATTTGGATAAAATAGAGTACCGAAATATTTAAGCAGACTATAACATTCAATAGTCTAATATAATTCCTCACAGAATATCAATTAATCACAGCAGTGGATAATAAATAATTTAAATAAATGTTGAGGGATCCAGTTGGATCCCTCCAACCTGTTTCCCTGCATCCACAGACGTTAGTACAATATAATGCATCAATTCCAAAATATCATACTATATCACATCAATCAATTCAACCATCCAACAATTATTTAAATTTAATCATTTAAATTTAAATTTAACTGAGTGAGATTAACTCACCTTTGATGTTGCATTTGCCATGCACTCCAATATTCCCTTGGTTTCTCGATTTTTGACCTTGAATAAACATTATGGTTTATTAATACTTGAATTAGCCAAACAATTCATTTTTATTAAATAAATTTAATTAACCATTAATTTTCATTTGCTAACTTTAATTTAATTAACAAATAATTTCATTTAAACTAAATCTCGTTTAATAATTTAGTTTTAGAAACTAAAATAAATTAAATATGTTAATAGAACAACGCCTTACTAATTTATTTTAACATAGACCAGTAAATTTAAAATTTTTAAACTAATAAATTTTCTTCAACAAATTGTCTTTAGTAGCCCAATAATTAAATGAGTTAATTAAATAATTTAGTTACCAATTCTATTATTTTTAAAATAAACTGGTAATATTAAAAAAAATTAAGCGATGTATATTTATTTTATTTCTTCTTCTTTGAAACTACTTATCAAATACCTATATAGGTTTAAAATCCTAATTTTATAAAGATTTTACAACATCCTAAAATTCCTATATTCCAAACCTGTCTATATATAAATTCTTCAACATTTAAAATTTCAATTTTCAAACCTTATCCATTTTGTTTTCTGTTTTACTGTTTATAAATTTAAATTAAAACAGAACCTATATCTTATTATAAAAATAATGTTTTTTTCGTTTCCTGTATAACAATAATTCTCTAACCAGTATGCATATACTACTCTTTCCAGACCTAAGCTTATATGTGTTTCTAAACAAAATAAAAAAATTAAGCTAATACCTTACTGCCCCCAGAAAAAAAACACAGCGACCCATCACCGTATGCTCGGCCAAGGACTACTGAAAGTCCATCATCCTTTTCCCCTTTGAGGCGCTGCACCAACCACTGCCTTCCACCCTCTCGCGCGAGCACGCGCACGCGTCGCTTCAGCAATTGAGACTCGAAACCCTAAATCGAGCTCGAGCTCACGACCTTTATCAAGCTTGCGTTGCCGCAGTTCGACTCATAGATGCTCGAACGCCCTACCTCCACGCGAGAGCACGCCCCTGATCCCACGCGACGACGATGTCGCTGAACCCCCCTCCCACAATCGCGATTTCAACTGAGTTATTGAATGTAATCGAGCGGCCATCGTTTTTTTTACTTCGATTAATTTAGGATTCTGTTTATTTTATTTTTCATGGAGTGGCATAGGGTTGGGGCTTTGAAAGAAGTAAAGGGTTTCGGCCTTACTTGAACGATTCGAAGCATCGGCCATTAATTTATAAACGAACTGTTTTGGGTTTCTTTTTCAAGAAGAAGGGGCTTTGATAAAAAGTGACGAACGATGGTGTATACTGGAAGATAAGGAAAGCGTGCTGAGGAATGGATAAGGATAGCGCATAGAAGAAGCTTAATTAATTAAATTTCATCAGATTATTATCAATTAAATTTTCAGCGCGTTTATATATCGTACACTCACATACTAACTCCAATCAATACGAAATTTGAAATCCGATAATAATTCAATATTACGGACCCAATGAAACTGGTTTCGTCAAATTCCGAGACTGTGCCTCGGAAGGCTATTTTTAAATTCAATTTAAACGATATAAATTTCAAAACTGAACAAAACACTTTCAAATTCAATTTTAACACTTTTACTATTTTCCATATTATCGATATAAATTTTATAAGCCTTTAAATTATTTTTAACAAGCTTAAAATTCCAGATTCAACATTTTACTCAACTTCAAATTATTTAATTCAATAATTTAATTATCAAATAAATTGTGATATTCGTAATTCAAGTTAAAATTACTCTATTGAATATTTAAAATCAATTAAATATTCCAATTTTAAATGCTTGAAAATTCTGAGTTGTCCCATGTTATTTATAAATTATTTAAATTTCATACATATGTTTATAAATATATACATATATAAATATACATATATTTAGTCCGGGGTAGTGGTCGGGTGGTGGGGTGATACGCCTCTTAGATGAGAGGTTTGAAGTCCGAGTCCCATCTGGGAGGTGTGGAAGGAGATATTCCTTTCACATGGGAGGTTTGAGGTTCATTTTCCGCCTCCTGCACCATGCCAATCGAAAGGTTTGGCTTACTTGGAATAGTGGTTGTGGAGGGCCGACCATCTATTCCCGAGGTTTACTGTTCAGGAATCGCATGTCGATGGTGATCGAACAGGTTTCCCTAGTTTCCAAAAAATATATATACATATTTATATAAAAAAATTAAACGAGATATGATATATAGACACAAACACACATACACACACACGTATATATATACATATATACATATATTTGTAATACTTTATAAATATATTTATATAAGTTAAAAATATATATAAACATATATCTATGCAATATTGTAAACCCAAAAAATGGATCAATACCCTGTTTTGAGTTTGGAAGCACAAGCCCTGTTCTGGCAAAGCAATATCACAGATCACAGATATAGAAAGAGAACGGTAAAAGGAAGAAGAAAGAATTTTTTTTTATAGTAGTTCGGTTGTTAATGAAGCCTATGTCCACTTATAGTTTTGTTATGCACTAATTACTGTTACAAGAAGTGTTTGATTACATGGCTTTATTATCCTTAGGTAGATTGAATCGACGTAGTTGGAATCCACTGGAGAATCAAAGTCAATCCTTTTGGATTGTGAGGGAGGTAGAGAGTGAAGAATGTTTCTAGTAGAGCTTCAGCAACTAGTCCAGAGAAGATCACGTTTATGTTGCAGGTAAATTTGTATTTATAGAGAACGAAGGACTTCTGGGCCAGGCCACTTCATACATTGCTCGTACGTAGGTATGGAACAATCGAAGGGGGGTTTGGCTTGTAAACCGAGACAAAAACATGGGTCGCTAGCGACCCACGATCTATGGGTTGTTGGCGACCAATGGTCGATAGGTCCGTAGCGACCCATAGACCTGGCTCACTTGCGAGCCAATGCCTTAGCTTCTTTTCATTACATCCTTAGTTGGTCCTTTTGAAGATTCGAGGATAGGCATGGGTTGCCGATGATCCAAACACTTACGATTTTTCTAGAGTTTGGAATTTGGGACACTTTCATGACCTCGTATCGTTGTTGTTTGCATAGTATTATTGCACGTTACTCCATCTTAATGACAATCTATTGGAAGATTGTGCTTTGACCACTGACTGTACTGAACTGACGCTAGCTTCTTGGTTCAGTTGAATTTGGTCGTTGCTTTAGCAATATGATTTGGCTTTCGTCAACTCCTTGCCTTAGCCTTTTTGGTTAAGTTCTAAGCCATTCTGATGTGATGAAATTGTATAATATTCTGCTGGATCCAATTGGGTTAAAAAACCAGATAACATTTACCCACCAAAGTATGAATTTTGAGTGAAAGGTGTGCTTTGCTTTAGAAAAAGTCATGGCAAAGAGTCTTTGGTTATTAAGCTTTCCAGCAGCTTTAATCTTGATGAATCATCCAGTTCCTTCGGATTCTCTTGCCAATCACAAGTTGCTCTAAACCTGTTACAGCCTAAGACTCTAGACTCTGCCTATGTCTAATCTATACATCACAATCATTTCGATTTCATTCTAGATTATTACATCCCATGTCTCTAATTACATTATACATCTCTAATCGCTCCGCATTCATTCGGGATTTACATCACTATCAATTTTTGCTTTTCATTCAGAGTTTTTACATCATAAATCAAAATCAGATATATCAGGATCACATCATATCACATCATATATCAAAATCATATTATATCTTAAAATCACATCATGTCACAATACATATCAAAATCACATTGTATCACATTATATATCAAAGTCATCCTATGTCCATCCAGGATTTATTTGTTTTATTCTATCTGTAAGGCATTCATATCCTTTTTTGCAAAACCAAATCTTTTTTAAGGTTCGTTCTTTCTAGACTGCTTAAGTTTATTGCATGATGTCATTAGATCGTTTAATGTTTAGTTTAACGCATGATCTCTCCGGATTGTTTAATGTTTAGTTTAATGTGCGATCTCTCTTAATCGTAAAATGTTTTTTAAGTCGAGGGGGATTAAGTAAGCCTATCCCCTCACTCTCCGGTGATGGGACTTATTTCTTGCACTCCAGTCCTGTGGTGGGATTCTAAGGCGATCAATATCGTACAAATCCATCCACTCGCTCTCTGGCAAGGGGACTTGCACCTTGCACTCTGGCCTCGTGGTGAGACTCTAAGGCAATCAATATCAGTTATCAAAATTCAAATATTTAAATCAAAATAAATAAACAAAAACAAAACAAGTAGGAGTCCTAAATGTTCGTCTCAGGCATCCGACTCAGAGCATGCCTAGGGACCGTTCGGGATCCCGTACAAGTGTAAGCGACCTTCGATTGTTATTATCCTAAGTTCTCTCTGGCATCCAACTCAGTGCATGCTTAGGCACAGTTCGAGATCTCGTATACATGTAGGCGGCCTTCGATTATTATCGTTTACATACCAAAAGGAAAGTACAGGAAAAGAAATGATAAAACAAATCATTGGAATCGAATCCGACTCCTGTTTACCCTAATCATGGGATAATTTGTCTTGGCGCTTGTCCCTAGGTGTTTCTTGATGCATTTTCCATAGATGGAGGTTGTTCCTGCAATTCCATCCTCACATATTTTGGCAGCTGGTTATTCTAGACCAATTCTTCTATCAGATCACGAAGGCGTCGACATTCGTTCATCTCATGCCCATTCAACTCATGGAAGGTGCAAAAAATTTCAGATCTTTTCTCTCAGTCAGTGGGCTTTCTCCTAGGTGGCCTTGGTAGATGTTCTGCCCCATCGTATCTAGGTATATCCTCTCTGGGGTTTCAATTAGGTCAGTGTATAAGGAGAATCTTAGCTCTTTTTCGGTCATTTTGGGTATTTGATGTTGTCATCGGCTTTACTCTTCCCTTTGTCTTCCAACTCCAGACGGTCCCCCACCTTCGACGACATTTATTTCAGCATCCACATCTTCATCCTCGGCTTCGGCATCTTCCTGACGTAGGTACCTCTTAGCATCATAATAGAATTCTGCAAGGTTCAATGGTGGGTCCTTTTTAATGCCCTTTGAAATCAGTCTAATTTGCCACTCCAAATACTACTGCCATTAGGATAAATGATGGGCCGGTTTGTCCAACGCGGTCGCCGCCACATTGAATCTTGTTAAATAACTTCTCAAGGACACCCTATGCCTTTGTTTTACATTTGAGGGCATAAGTACATTCCTGGGTTGTGAGACATGAATCCTGAACTGTCTCAAGAATCTGCTTACTAAGTGGGTCCACTACTTATGGACCCATTTTCCAATTGTCTAAATCACATTGCAGCCAAACCTGTTAAGTATAAGGGGAAGCAACGCCCTATTACTTGTTCAGAAGCACCCAACACCTCCATTTGTTGGATGCATCGCATCATATGGATCGTCAGGTCTCTCTTCCCGTCGTACATTTCCAGTGTTGGAAGCTTGAAATCTAGAGGATTTCTCACGTTGCGAATATTAGTAGTTAATAAATTTCTATTCACATCTTCCAGACCCTGATTTGGGGGTCCTCCTCTGATGAATCTCCATACCGATTCAGTGATTCTATTCTCACTGTCTAATAAGGTCTTAGTCCTAAAGTAATACTTTGCCCCTGCCCCATTGGGGGTATCCCAAGATGGACTCTTCTGACAGCATACCTATGTTCTGACTTACAACTCTAGCTTAATTCATTCCTCCGTTCCTTCGAGGAAGTTCTAGTACATATCCTTCTATCGGCCACACCCCTATATTCGGATCAGCTCCCATGCCACCAGTCCATGATGTTTCAACATTCACTCTAGCATTGGCATTGATTCCCATGTTGATTCTAGCGCTGCCCCCATGTGTCAGTTGCTTTAGGCGTGGGGGTAAGGCTCTACCTTATCCAATCCAAATTCGGCAATCCTTGCATTATTCCTTGGAGTTTGATTCCTGTTCCCTATAGATCAAGCCATCCCTTGCTGTTCCATCCTCTGGAAGAATCCTTCCATCATCTCCTATTGTCTAGCCAAGGGTCCATCCTGCATCTCTTTTATCATCCTTTCCATCTCCTTTCTACTCACATAACTGGGTTGATGAAAATTTGAGGCTATTTCTTAACTGCCTCCAAGCTCCGGTTGACTTGCTCCAGTTTTAGATTTGGTGTTAGGCCTCTTCATTTTCTTTAAATCTCGGATTCAAATTTCAGTTCTTCAGATCTCATTTAAGGCTCTCAGTGAAAGCACCAAAACATTAACCCAAAAACCCTGGTTTGAGTTTCAATGCACTGGCCTTGTTCTGGTAAAGCAATATCACAGATATAGAAAGAGAACGGAAAAAGGAAGAAGACCGAGAATTTTTATAGTGGTTCAGCTTTTAATAAAGTCTACGTCCACTTTATAGATTTGTTATGAACTGATTGCTATTACAAGAAGTATTTGATTACAAGGCTTTGTTATCCTTTGGTAGATTGAATTCCCACTGAAGAATCATAGTGAATCTCTTTGGAGATTATTGTAAGGGAGGTAGAGAGTGAAGAATGTTTCCAGCAAAGCATCGGTAACCAGTCCGAAGGAAATCTCATTTATGTTGCAGGTAGATTGGTATTTATATAGAACAGAGGACTTCTATGCCAGGCCACTTCACCCTTTGCTCGCAGGTGGTTATGGAACGACACAAGGGGGGTTTGGCTCGCAAACCGAGACAAAACCATGGGTCACTAGTGAACCATGGTTGATGGGTCACTGGCGATCCAGTGCCTAAGCCTTTTTTCATTGCATCCGTAGTAGGAAATGACCCAAGGGGGTTAGGCTCGCAAACCGTGATAAAATATAGGGTCCCTGGCGACCCATGGTCTACGGGTCGTCGATGATTCAAGCACTTGGGAATTTTCTAGGGTTTGGAATTTTGGATACTTCCATGACCTCATATCATTGTTGTTTGCATAGTATTATTGCAGTTGCTCCGTCTTAATGATGATCTGCTCGCTGATTGTGCTTTGACTACTGACTGAACTGAACTGACGCTAGCTTCTTGGTTTAGTTGAATTTGGTCGTTGCTTTAGTAATATGATTTGGCATTCGTCAACTCCTTGCGTTAGCCTTTCTGGTTATGTTCTATGCTATTTTGATGTGACGGGATTGTTCTGTATTCTACTCGACCCTGTTGGATTAAAAACCCAGATAACAAATACATTGGAACATAGGATTAGCAAAACGTGTTTGTTGTGGTGTAAATCCCATCACCTATACACGAGCCTGTTTTGCCTTGCATGAATTGATATGTTACACATGCACACACACACACACACACACACATATATTTGTATATGATACATGTATATTTAATCTTACATTAATCAAGTAATATAAAATCATTTTATAAATTCAAATGAAATAAAGATTTTATTTAAAAGAAATTCGAAAATATTCTAAATAAATTAGCCATCATAGGCCCAATAAAAATCCAAAATGTTAAAAACAGTTGAAATTCACTAGTTACTTTTACTGTGGGTTTGCCTAGTTCCAACAGAAAACTGAGCATAAAAGACCGCTATTGCCGATCAAAGATCATTATGGAATAATTAAAAGTCGCACACAAATATATGATTTCCAAATGTTTAAGTTAAAGCAGGCGAATCCTAGTGGCTCTTGACATGAAATGCATTTGGTAAGATTTCCTAATTTTCATATATCTATAAAAAATTTTACATTTCTCTAATTATTTTTATGATTTTTATAGAAGATATCGACAAATATACTATTTAAACCAATCAACAGAACTAAGAATAAACAAGTGCCTTATTTTTATCAGTCCATTCATGTTTATGACCTGCTAGTTGAGTTTGTAAATATAGGCCTTCTCTTTAGAAAACTGTTTAAGATGCCAAATCAAACAAGCCCCGAGGTAAAAACGCCAAGAGTCGGAGAAAGCCCTAACCTTGGGAATCACTAGGAAATCAGAGTATGGGGTTGAAAGAGCATTTAATCCCAATCAAAGATGGTTTTGTCATGCCTTAATGAACTAAAGCTGCCAAAAGAAGCAGGGTCACAAGTAATTGATGGTAATGGTATTCTAATGGAAGAGATACCCATGCCAATATGATGAGAGTTCAAACCCATATATAATTAGGTAACGAGCAAGCATGCAAGGCTACTTTAGTTCGATATGGGCCAAATTCTCCAAGTACGGTAAAAGGCTTACCGTCTACCTATCCGATAACCCTTATACCAGCAAAATAAAGTAGGTCGGCCTGAATAGTTCCATACATATCATCCCATGGAAGTGGATCAAAGGGAACGCAAACCATATTATACAACTGCAACTAACACTGCTCCCCTAAATACCAAATGAAAGTTCATGTAGGAACCAGAAAGCAAACCCTACATGTAACAACCCATACCTCAATGGGTCCAAATTTCAACAAATACTGAAACCCTAGTCCACCAAAGCACAAACCGTTGAGTTTGGTACATGCAATAAATATAAGCGCATCAGAGATCGATCAAACTAAACTCACAGTAAATGAATTAATATTACGATATAAATATCAACAGTGGCTACTACCTTAGAATTAATAGAATTCCTAGGACATTAATCGCTTGTCGATACCGAGCATGAGAGAGAAAACTACACAATCAACTGATCATATCCATCTCCATTGACACGTCCCTCTGGTCTATCTTGTAGGTTGTAATGAGGAGGGAGTCAGAACAACATTCTGGTAACTGAAAAATCTACACATTATCCATAGCATAAATTCATACCTATATGTATATTTACCATGCACGTACGATAGGTTATCTACCCAAAATCTACCCAACTTTTTCCTAAGTTATGCCTTATGCTATTTAGCCACTTAATACTTACTAAAATGAAGCGGACCCCTTAGCATAGTCAACATTGGTTTATTAGTCCTAGCTACTAAGACCTTCAACCTCTATACATGGCTTTTTAATATATAATTGTTATTCTACTAATGCATCTATCGCCCCTAAAAGTACAGCTATGTGAAAGAAAGTATCTAAGCCACTTAATACCTTTATAACAACAAAAACCAGGCAGACTTATGGCCATTTTATGCTTCGAGAAAGGCGGATCGTCGAACAACCACTTAACACTCTCAAAATCCTCGAAGGAAGCCTATCAATTAATACCTATCCTCAAATGGACTTCCCCAAAGGTACAATCTACCAGACATTGCTTGGAATCTCGCTTAGTCACTTAATAGATCTGTTACAGGCAGAGGTGACCCCTACAACAATCACTTAAGACCTCAAACCCAAAGTGGACTATTTTCGAGCTATCCTCTACCACTCTTAACTGCATATACCGACCATTTAATACTTTTTAAATTAAAGAAGAGGCAAGCCCTCATATAACCACTTGATACCTCAAATCATTCAAGCAGATCTTCAATTTTTTCATGATCAACCATTTAATACTTCGAGAGAGACGGATTCTCAAACAACCACCCAATAACTTCAAACTCCCGAAGCAGATTCTTTGCTTTATGGCCTATATTCACAATGACATCTCACGTTAATCAGACTATTCGTAGGAACTAGTAACCAAATTAGCTGGGTAGATCTACCTTATAGAATTTTGGATTAACCGCGTGCCATTGCCCAAGTACTTATCATAGGGGATATCCCTATGACTTTGGCATATTTATCATACTTTTATACACACACATCTAACCGCGTCAATTACTTAGGCTATATAAGAATTCCTTCTTATTTTTTCTTAACAATCATTTATTCAGATCCTATAGTTGGAAATATCTCACATCGATAATAAGTTCTCACAACTGCTAGTAGTATCTGAGTGAAGGGCTGACTTACGTTGTGAAACTCTATAGATCTCGCATTTCAAGCCCACTAAGTCCATTTAATTAACCTAAGCTTATTATTATTTTATTTTATGCCATACTATCCTAGGCTTATTATTCTTAAATTTATTTATTTATTATTCCAAGTTGAATATTGGACTTAGCTTACTAATCCCCTTTTGTTATTTAAGGCTATATATCTACCTTATGTATTCCACCACTAACCAATTCCTTTTTTAATTGCATCTCTATGAATGTCAACTTTCCCAAGATAAACGAATATCATCCGAAGGACATTTCCTAAGACATTTCTATGTTTACTAATATCCAATTAGTAATCTTTAACTATTCCATGGCTATTAATTCAACTTCTTCATTTGTCAATCTCATTCATCCATTTACCCTATCAAATTATTGCAACTCCCATACTTATTTCCATTTAGTTCCCATTTATCGAGTAACAACCTTTTAAATTCATTTCCCATTAATTGGTTATCCTAAATGTGAATATTACATATAAGCTTCGTTATTGGTTAAGTTTGATTTTAATTATTACAAGTGTAGTAAATTAAGTACAAATATCTACTTTTATCAAATATATTCTAGTTATGGGTTCTGAAGTTGTTGAGGTTTTGGATGATGATGAGGCTCTTATTGATTTTGACAACTTGATGGAGGTTAGTAATGTTGCTAGGATGGTAATATCAGAGTCTTCAGTAGGCGTGCATACATGCACTAATGATACACTATGTCACTGTAGTGAATCTTTAGAGGACATTTGAAATGATATTGAAAGGAAGGTGGTTGTTGCTTCTGGAATCACTTCAGGTGATGGTGGTTTTTTGTTGAATTCTTATGTGGGGGAAGAGTCTATTTCAGTCAACTCTAAATGGCCAGAGAGTGGTAGTAGATTTGTACCTAGCTCTATTCCGTCAAAGAAAAGAAGGGGTAGGAAATCAGTAGTTTCTAGTGATTGTTTCGTAGAAGTGCTAGGATACGCAACTGCCAACCGCAGATTTTGAGTGAGTTACCTGGATTGAGTGCCACATGTGGCGCTATGATTCCAGGCTCAGGTATGAGTTCTTTTATGGATAGTGCACACTCCACTTATGCATTAGGCAATTTATCATCTTCCAAGTTTAGTCAGCTTGCCTTTGTTTCATCTTTTATCTTTTCTGATATTGAGATTGATAGACAATATATTAGGCGTAAGGAATTAGAAAGGGCTAGTACTGTAGTTTATGAGGATCATTAGTGGGAACATTAGAGGTTTGAATGATTTGAATAAGTGTGATAAGGTTAGAGAGTTCTTTAAAGATTATTCTATTGACATTGCTTTACTTCAGGAGACTAAGATTAGTTGTCCAAACATTCATTTTTTTAGAAGATTAGGCGGTTATCACTTTAGAAAGCGGGTTTTCCTACCTTCTGTGGGCTTTTCAAGGGGTTTAATGATAGGGTTGTGAGATAATGGTTTTAAATTGCTTCAATGTATTACTAAACAGCATTCACTTCATATTATTTTTATTAATCTTTCCGATAACTCGTTTTTAAATATTTCTAATGTATATGGGCCTAACTCTAAAATTAATCGAAGAATTTTATTGAATGAATGCCTAGAATTTAGATCCCTTGCCCCGGGTTCTTGGATTTTGGGGGGCGATTTTAATGTTGCGTGTTTCATAGGTGTGTGATATCCTAGGGAAGGGGATTACTCTGTAATGGAGGAACTCGATCAATTTATTAATAACTCTAATTTGATTGAAATTCCTCTTTCTAATAGAGAATTTACTTGGAGTAACGCTAGAGAGTCTCCATCCATGGCACTTCTCGATAGATTTTTTGTTAGTGACGAAATTGAAGACAAATTCCCTATTTGTAGAGTCTCTGGTTTACCTTATACCTACTCTGACCATTGTCCAATTATACTTTCCTTTGAGTATCATAGAGTTATTATAAACAATTTTAAATTTGAAAAGATGTGGCTTTTGGAATCTAACTTTGTGAATCTAGTTAAAGGTAAGTGGGATTCTTTGAATTCCCATAATATCAGAAATAAGGGTAGTTCCGCAAAAGCTTTTGTCTCTAACTTAGGGATCTTAGGATTTTTCTTAAAAATTGGAACAAAAATGATTTTGGCAATTTAAAAATCAAAAATATAATATTCTTAATGAAATGCTTAAAATTAATAAGATAGAAGAATCTAGATCTCTAAATCTAGGTGAACGTAATTTCCTTGAAAATTTAAAAGATGAATTAAATTCCATTTTAGAAAAAGAGGAGGTTATGTGGATACAGCGATCCAGAATTCAGTGGATCAACAAAAGTGATAATAAACTATATTTTTTCATAACATAGCTAATGGTAGAAAATATAGAAATACAATTAGCTCTGTATTTGTTAATAATATAGAGTTAGTTGATCAAAGAGATCATAATAAGGCTTTTACAGACTACTATGAGGATATTTTTGGTTCTAAAACCATACATAGAATCAATGTTAGATCGATAGATCTTTATCCATATGATTCTATTGTTGATTTATCAGAGTTAAATAATCATTTTACTGAAGAGGAAATTAGAAAAGTAATTAATGGCATGCCAAGCGATAAATCCCTGAGACCTGATGGGTTTCCTATTTTATTTTATAATACCTTTTGGGACGTTTTAAAATTGGACTTAGTTAATATGTTTAATGATTTTTATAATGGTAATTTGCAATTAGGGAGATTTAATTTTGCAAATGTCATTTTGTTATACAAAAAAGTAGAAGCTAAAAACTTAAAAGATTTTAGACCTATTTCCTAGATTAATTGTTCAATTAAAATCATTTCTAAAGTTATAGCTAATAGGCATAGTAAAAGAATGAATGAATTAGCTGATTGTTCACAATCGGCTTTTATTAAAGGGAGAAATATCACTGATGGAGTGGTAGTTGTTCAAGAATATTTTAATTACTATTGTAAGAATAACATAACCTGTATGATATTGAAACTTGATTTTGCTAAAGCTTTTAATTCGGTGGATTGGGATTTTCTTGTAGATATTTTTCATGCTAGAGGTTTGGGTCATAGATGGATCCGTTGGATTTTGACATTGCTTAAAACTGGAAACTCTAGCATTATGGTTAACGGTATTTTAGGTAATAGAATTCAATCTAAGAGAGGTTTAAGGCAAGAGGATCCCATATCGCCTTTATTATTTAACTTAGTGGCTGATGTTTTTGCTAAAATTATTTAACGAACTGCGAATAATGGATCTCTTGGATGTGTAGGCAATGACATATCACGTAATGGTATATCGGTTCTTCAATTTGCTGATGATACCTTACTTTATTCTTTCAATTTTCCTAGACACATTATTACCCTTAAGTTTATTCTTACCAGTTTTGAACTTTTATCTGGTTTAAAAATAAATTTTGAAAAAAGTTCCGTTTTAGTTTTAAATGATTTTGAAAAAGTTGAAAACTTAGTTGCTAATACTCTTAATTGCAAAACTATGAACTTTCCTTTCGACTACCTTGGTTTTGTGATTAGACCCACCAAACTCAAACATGACGATTGGATTATTATTATTGATAAAATTAAAAATAAGATTTCTAACTGGAATGGGAGATTCTTATCTAGAGCAGGTAGACTTGTTTTAATAAATTCGGTTTTATCAGCTCTTCCGATTTATTGGATGTCTATGCATCTGTTCCCGGATTGAATTATTGATAAAATTCATAAAATTAGAAGAGATTTCTTATGGAGTGGGGAAAATTCTAATAATAATATTAAATGTCTAGTAAATTGAGAAACCATTTGTAAGGCCAAAAAGGAAGGTGGTTTAGGTGTTATTAATTTGCGTAATATGAATTTGTCTCTATTAGGTAAATGGCTTTGGAAGTTTAAAGATATAAATGATAACTCTATTTGGAAAGAGATCATTTCTAAATATCACTATAATGGAAATTGCAATTTATATAAAATTGCTTCTCCTTCCACTCAAAATATATTTTGGAAAAACATTTTAAACTGTAATGAGATATTTAATTTAGGAGTAAATACAATTGTTCATTCTGGTAATCGTACTTCTTTTTGGCATGACCATTGGATTTCGATCTTGCCACTTAAGATAGAATTTTAGGAGCTGTATGAAATTTGTAACTTTAAGTATGCTTTAATCAATGAAGTCTATTCTCCCGAAAATGATCCTCCTTAGAATTTCAGTTTTAACAGAATTTTAGTTGGTTCAACCCTTAGACAACTTTCTTTGCTTTACGCCAGATTAAACCTTCATAATATTGATAATGATAATGATTTTGTAGTTAGGAATGGAATAAGGGTAAGAAATATACTTCTAATTCTTTCTACAGATTTATTAATTTTTCGGGTACAATAAACAACTCATTTAAATATATGTGGAAATCTAATGCTCCTCCCAAATCCAAAATTCACATGTGGTTAATATTTCATAAAAAACTTAATAAAATAGAATTTTTAAAGAGAAAAAATATTCGAAATGATAATAAATGTTATTTTTGTAATCTGTATCTTGAGGATATTAGTCATATATACTATGATTGTTTGGATTCTAGGTACATTCTAATTAATACTCTTAAATTTTTTAACTTTAATGTAATAACTAGAATTTCGAATTGTGAATTCTACTGGAATAATTATTGATTCAAGTTCAAAAAGAATATTAGATTTTTAATAGACACTTTATTCATTATCATTAGTTGGTTTATTAGGTTTGAAAGAAATTAAAGAATTTTCAATAATAATAATAGTCATTTTAACAAATTGATTTTTACAATTTCTTCATTTTTTTTAATTGGATCTCTAACCCTAAATATAAATTAGCTAAAAAATATCCTTTCTAAACGGTATCTTAACAAGGTTAATCATAATATTAACTTTTTGAAACACAACAATAATTTTTTTAACATTGATAATAGTATTATTAATATTTTCTCTAATTTAGATGATGATTTTATTTTCAATCATAACTTACTTATGATTAAAGGTTCGTAAGATAGATCCGTCTTAATTTTTGTACTTGTCTTTGATTGGTATTGGTTTCCAGGTAATTCAATTCTTCTGTTATTTTCCAGTTACTCTTATTTAGGTTTTTATTTCCTCCCTTATAAATACATATATATGTATATTTATTATATAAATATACATTTATATGTATCATTCTAATTTTCTTCCTTAGTCATTCAGATACAGGTATGGGTGATAGGATATCAGGTTCATTTTGCAGGTACTCATGACTTCAGATTGCTGGACATCAGATTGTAGAGCGGTCACCAGAGCAGAGTTTCTTCATCCAGGACTACTAGCAGCTTCTCCTCAAATATAGGTTCCTGCTATCTACATTATGGAGTACTTTTTTAGGAGGATCTATTCTTCAGTTTGGCACTCCTTCCTCTAGTGTAGAGCCTTCAGAGCGGTTTCTCTATTTGGCACATCCACTTCAGAGCAGATGCTTATTTACCCCTCCCGATTCAGATGTGTTGGAGCTTCCTCATTAGTTTGCGATGTCACCTAGTAGTATTGTTTTTTGTGTTTTTTCTTTAGTCTTTTAGGTACTTCTAACACCTCAATATCAAGCAGTGGTCATGCTGGAGCTCGATATCGGGGTGTGATGGGTGGTGGCCTTGCCGGAACTCATCTTAGGAGTACCTGAGTTTTGATATATGTATTTTGTTTTGGTTACCTTCCAGGCATGTTGGCAGCACCTTATGTCCTTGATATATATATATATATATATATATATATATATATATATATTCACATGTGTGCTCTCCCCTATTCGTAGAGGATCAGACATTTTTCTCAAAAAAATATAATCTAGTTATACATCTTCTTCAGAATTTTTTTTCCATTTTCAACTGTAGAAATCATATATAAAAAGATTACCCTCTATTATTTCCAAAATTTTGTCCAAAACAAAAGATTTAACTTTAAAATATAAAAGGTTACACCGATTGAAATTAGAAGAAATAATCATTTCTTTTTATTTTTGAAATCGACAGTGTAAACTACAATGAGTTCACACTTTACACATCTCTTTCTCTTTTTTATTTGCATCTATTCCTTGTTAGATCAAGCGATAAATTTTTGTAATAAGTAAAGACATTAGACTAGTTTACAAATATTAAATTGATCTAAATTCCAACAGTACAAACATAGAAAAGTTTACATTCCAACAAGATTTGGGTAATAATCGAAATTCATAACTTATTATAATTTTCATATTATAACAATTTATAAAATTTTCCACTAACCTTTAAAAAAGTGATCCAAATCTCTGGATCTTAAGTAGACCTTTCATTCAACACCGTCTTCTTTGAAATCCATGAAAATATGTATAAAAGGGGAATATACAAACGTTAGGATTTCATACCTAAGAAGAGATTTCAGTTGGAAGGGAATTATAACATAAATGTGAAAATATGAATATAGATCTACCTCGAATACACCTATTGTAGGTTGATTCTCTTTCTTTTCTTTCTAATTTATGTCCTTCTCCAATTTGTGCATATATATATATATATATATATATATATATATATTATAATTTTGGAAAAGTAGTGGAGAAGAGAAATGGCAGAGCTTTGCTACTTTTTCCAGAAAAAATATGAGAAGAAAGGAGATGGCTACGCTTGAATTTATAAGAGGTAGAATCAACCACAATCATACAATTGAATATGTTAAATCCGGGCCTTTGTGGCCTAGGCAAACCTTAGCGGCCACATGCCCAGCAGTCGACCCCTTATGGGTCAACGGTCGATCGCTAGTGGTCCGCCAGCCCCAATAGTGGGTCGGCCTATGGTCTCGGGCGATTACTTATAAACGTTAATTAATTATATCGAACTATTTTCATTTTGAATTTGTTTTTCGTCCATAACTTCTTCGTTTTAGCTCCAATCGCGAAACTTCAGATATGAAAGTTGCTCAAAACTTCTCTGCGAACACAATGGTTTAAGTTCCATAGTCAAATTCCATCGTCTGTGCAAATTCCATTTTTGAAAACGAACTAACTTTAATAATTAACTAATTTAAAATTTACAGGGTGTTACATTCTTCTTCCTTAAAAAAATTTCATCCTTGAAATTTATACCGATGCCTAAGTCATGGTTATTGTCTGTGCTTATGCTAAACAACAAAATCAATTTATGTACATTCAATTTTGCAACCAAACGCACATAAGTACATAGTGCGTTACTGTATCCTCACACAGAAAATAGGTAGGCAAAATGATTCTAAATCGGACCTTATATATGAATGCATTTTTTTTAAAAACATTTTCAAAACATAATGCAAACAATCTGAATATACTTGCAGTTATACATGTATGTAAAATTTGAAAATTATTTTTATCCAAAAATCCCTATACTTCTACAAACAGAAGCATGGTGCAACCAATTGTGCATCAATGCTACCATCCAATAATCTGACACATCGAAAAATTGCTTCCTAAATGCTACTCCTATGCTGGAGAAAAGTAATTTAAGTGGAGAATTTAAAATTCTTACCACTCTATAAGCTTCTCACTCACGTAGTACAATGGCAATTTACCCGCTGTCCAGATTCACTCCAAATTTTCTATGTACAAAATGCATAAGAAGGCTTGTTTTCAAGCTATAAAAATAGAAATTCCAATGAGTCTAAAAATAGACTAGTGTGCATTATCAACAAGGTATGAAAATAGAAATTCCAAGGCTAAAACAGCTTTTCCATTGTTATCGCTTGCGTTTTATAGTATCATTGATCCTAATGCACTACTAAATCCACAAATTATAACTCTATTTGCCTTCCTTACGCCTAATATATAGCCTTCAAAATCAAAGATTTTACAGAAATCTTTCTTAATTTTCAAATTTGTTGGTTATTTGAAAAATAAATTCAAAAATATTTGGACGTACATTTTTTCTTGAATCAAAATTTGGACAAAAAGTTTTTAGAATTATTCAATAGCTAAAATAACTCAAACCTAGAAATTTTTTCTTTTCATAAGAGACAATTTATATCAAAGGAAACTTTTATTTTTCGCCTAAAAAAATTTGGTAAATCAAGCAACAATTCAGCACAGTCGAAAGTCAGTTATGCGCAAAAAGCATAAACCAAATTCTAAAATCCCAAAATTAACCTTACCCACAAAACTTAAGATTTTATGTAAAAAATGTCAACACATCTATCATTCAAAAAATCTAGCTTATAAGGTACAGGAGCAATGACTCATGATACCAAAACAACTTTACCCTGTACTTTGCTAAAATTTTCAACTATTCTAAACTCCCAGTCTTATATTGCATTTACTATAAGTTAAGTGCCTTTATGAATTTATTTATTTTCTTCGCTATGCACGTATAGGTACATTATCATAATATCCTACGTGTCTTTTTACAAGAGACAACTAACAATTACAACCCAAATAACCAAAAAAACAAAATTATGGAAGGGAAAAGACGATAACCCCATAAATCCTAAAACATTGCCTACAAATTTCGAGATGGCGTGCTCCCCAACTGGAGCTCTAGCCATTGTTGCGATCCTTGAATAGTCGTAGCATGGCGGCTATACACCTTATCTCATGCCGCTGGTGTTACTTGTATTGCTACAAGCTTTGGAATCACCATCTTTATAAGGGAGGATCTATAGATGGCAGAAAGAACATACTTCTAAATAGCCTCTTCATGGAAATTCACGGTATTGCCTAAAGCCAAGAATGAATAGGTAACAATATGGAAAGTTACTCTATAAAGAGTTGACCCCTTGATCGACCAAATTAATCATGAGAGTGTGTGCCAATTGATTGCTATGCCACCAATAACTATATAGGCGGTCTTTTGCATAATAGGATAAATCTGGTCATAACTTCCCATCTTTGGGATGATATTATGCTAAATGGTGGGCACAAACAGATAGGCAGTCGGATGTTGATTGTCCATTTTTAAAACACCGACGTCCTCTGTGGAATCTTCCAAAACTTCAACGAGATCATCATTAGTCAGCCCAATCTGGACACCCTTTATCTATGAAAAAATCAAACGGTTGTCTTCATTAAAACTCTGCCCCGATAAGGCAATGAAAAGGTGGATGTGGCATGGTTAACATTTCCACTTAAAGGTCTCCAAATGGAGGATAGGTACAAGTCCTACCACGATGAATAAATCCTCTAGCCAAAAAGAAAGCGGCAGAATCTTCTGCTTATATAGGACTAACCAAGCGGCCTTTTGCGGGATGAGACCAGGATGGTGCGAGGAAGAATCAATGGTGTGGGAAGGTGCCATAGGATAAGTAGTGGTCAAAGGGAAGAAACAATGTTTAGATCTGGTGTGACACCCCACCTCTATACTCACGCTAGCCAAGAACACTACGGTGTAATGCTGTCAACTAGCACGGAGAATAAGGCTGTTGAGGAGCGACCATCCGTGTAATTGCTTTGTGCGAGCACCGATATGCCGGATAAAATATAACATGCGTTTCATCTCAAGAGGAAATTCGACATGCCGATACAAACTCAAAGCTACTACACAGTGGCTATATATAATCTTCGGAAACAAATATAGAAATAGCCATAACACAAATCAATCACAGATAATTCATATCACAAAGGCGGAAGAAGATATGAATATATAACTAACACATGGAAGTGTATATCAGAGTAGTGGTCAAAAAGATCCACAATAATACAAAAGAATAGCAACACGTGCTATACAAAAGAATACAACTATGAGTCCATAACTCAAGTGTATGAGACAAAATAAACTACTAATCTAAGTAGTTAGCCAAAAGTCAGAGAAGTCAATCCCAAGAGAGAAGTCAAGCTGAAGCACCTGTAACATCTCGGTCTGACCCAAGTATTATTTAATAAGAAAATAATAAACGGATCAGTCTAACTATAAATATCAGATGAAACGACATAGAATAAGAGGTACGACTAAACACATAATAATCACAATGCCAAGCTGTGACATATATAAGTAATTGAAAATCAACAAGAGATTAATCAATATCACAAGAATCTTCTTAAAGATCCAAAAAGGGTTTCATACCCAAAACTTGTATTCACAACAAGTCAATGACACACGAATTCACCAATGCATAAAAATTGACAAATCATATCAATGAAAATCACTAAAATTGGTGAAGCATTAATTCCAGAATTCAACACACGAAATCCAGAAATCACAAAAAAGGAGGGGGGAAGGCCTATCACATGAACGGGAGCATTAAAACTCACCAACATATGTATCACACGAACGAGAAGCTATCTCATGGTAGCTAGCCATTAATTTTTGACACACGAATGGCCCAAAGACCATGGGGAGCTACCCCACATGTGTGAGTCGAAATCACACCGAAACAAAGAGACATCGCACAATTGCTAGTCTAAATCTTAAAATGATCGTCATGATCAAAGAGAAGTGTCAATTACAGTAAGCTAGTAAATATATGAGCTTAGCTTCATGTACCATAACCACTAGCTTAACTTAAATATTTACGAACAAATTGTAGATCTCCACTAGAAAATTGTCACAAGAGATTCAATCGAACAAGTCCAAGAATTAACCGACGAAGTAAACGCAAGCGTTTCATACCACTCGTTTTACTAAGCCATTTAATTAGATTTCTCATACGAGTGAGGTAAAGGTTTATATATACTAGTAGATTGGAAAACGGTTTTAAGCATCGAGCTTCGTTATTGAAAATAGAGTTGAAATCGTTTTGGAGAAAAAGTTTTGATATTTACTACTAGTATAGAAAACCTTTATATTTTTAAAGTGACAAATCACAAAGAAGATTGTAGGAACAATCAATCACTAAAATTCACATTCGAAGACATGAATAAAATCCAAAGAAATCGATATCGAATCCATCGAAATGGATATTCCCAAAAATCACGAAGAAAATATCATCAAAGTCGATAATAAGTGATAATAACAAAAGGGAATCAACACGAATCGATTAAAGTTGGAATTCGCAAGCAAATAGGCAAATAGGCAAAAAGAGTGCAGATTCAGACGTCTGAAATCAAGGATTCAGACGTCTGAATCTGGAAAATAAATATTTTCTAAAGACAGAATTCAGACGTCTGAATCCTTGAATCCAGACGTCTAAAGTAGGCACTTTTTAGCCTATTTCCTTTCTGGTTCCAAATGAACCAATTCAGACGTCTGAAATCATATATTCAGACGTCTGAATCTGGGAATAGAAATCTTCCCAGAATAATATTCAGACGTCTGAATGAAGGGTTCAGGGCATTCCCTGAACCTAGGCCAAAAATGGCCAAACGGATACCGGAAGCGATCGATCGAGCGACGATGACTAAGGAATTACGTCGAGCGACAACCCAGCCTAAACGGCTCTTCGATACGCCTCAAATATCAATGTCCAAATATCCATAATAGGATTTTCATAAATTAGACCAAAACAACAAAAATTGGAATATACACAAAATCAATCCAAACCAAAATCAATTGCACAAGAATAAGTGTTAGGAATTCATACCCAACAATCGAAGATAATTATAGACAAAGATGTGAGATAAAAATCTCACCTTTAAACCCAAACGATTGAAGAAGAAGCCTGAAAGCAAAGGAAGATCAACCACCTTCAAATCCAACTCAAGAAGCTTGATTCTAAGCTTTAAAAGAAGTACATTCCCAAAGTTAGGTTTAGGAATTTATGAAATTGATAAGAGAATGAGTTGGAGAAGAAGAAGAGAAGGCTTACCAATGGGTTCTCTTTGATTTTGGAGCAAGAATTTGAGCTAGCAAGAGGAACTAGGACTTGGAGTTTCTAATTCCCTTTCCTTTCCACCATTTTCAGTTGGAGCTTGAGTTTAAGGAGTGGGAATGAGTGAATGGAGAGGAGAGGGCTGAGCTAGAGTATAAGTGGGGTTAATGGGCTGAAACCCAACCCAAAGCCCTAAAGAAAAAGTAGCAAAATTCAACTTACTCCAAACATATCGAAGCTTATACTCAAAAAGGTTGCAAACGACATTTTGAACTCGATGGAAGGGGTATCGAGTCCCAATTCGACTGTTTGCAAAAAGTAGGCTTTTTGGACTAAATTCCGAGTATCGATAAAATATTTAAATAAAATATTTAAATATAAAACCGATAAATATGCGGGTTGTTACAGACTCCCCTCCTTAAAGAAATTGCATCCTCGCAATACTTAAGAAGAAAATAAAGAGTAACAACCATAAAAGCATATTAACACAAAAGAATTTTGAAGTAGGAAGTTCACCCTAAAGAGCATGAGAAAGTAAGTCAGGATGCGTTCGCTCGATGAACTCTCTAGGTTCCCAAGAACAATCCTTAGGATTTGAAGACCATTGAATTTTAACAAGCGAAACATCTTTATTTCGAAGTCGTTTGACCTCCGAAGCAATAATTCGAATAGGATGCTGCTCATAAGTTAAATTAGGCGAAACTTCAATCTCTTCCACAACACCGGGCTCAAGAATAGAATCGGAATCTCGAAGGCACTTCCGTAATTGAGAAACATGAAACACGTCATGCAAAGCAGAAAACTGAGCCGGTAATGATAGGCGATAAGCCATGGAACCAATACGTTCGGTGATAGGAAATGGCCTAATATATCGAGGCGCTAATTTTCCCGATCGACTGAAACGTGCAACACCTTTCATAGGTGAAACACGAATAAAAACAAGATCTCCAACAGAAAATTCTAATCTTCTTCTTCGATTATCGGCATAGGATTTTTGTCTACTCTGGGCTTCTTTCATCCTATGTCGAATAAGGTCAATTTTTTCTGTGGAATCCCGAACAAAATCTGGACCTAAAATCAGCTTCTCACCGGCCTCAAGCCAACAAGAAGGAGATCGGCATGGCCTTCCATAGAGTGCCTCAAAAGGTGCCATACCAATACTAGATTAGAAGCTATTATTATAGGAAAACTCAACAAGAGAAATATGATCTTCCCAGCCTCCACCGAAGTCGAGCACACAAGCACGAAGAAGATCTTCAAGATTTTGATTCACACGCTTGGTTTGTCCATCGGACTGAGGATGATAAGCGGTGCTAAAATTAAGCTTCGTTCCCAAAGCTTTTTGAAGACTCTTCCAAGATCCACTAGTAAACAATGGATCACGATCACTAACTATAGAAGTAGGAACTCCATGTAATTTAACAATCTTTTTAACAAAGAGCTTGGCCAAAAGGGGAACGGTTCGGTTAGACCGATCGGGAATAAAATGGGCGGATTTAGTAAGTCTATCAACTATCACCCATAAGCTATCATGACCCGAACGAGAACGGGGAAGGCCGTCAATAAAATCCATGGAGATTTGGTCCCACTTCCAAATTGGGATTTCTAAAGGTTGCAATAACCCACCGGGCCTTTGATGTTCGGCCTTAACGAGTTGGCAAGTCATGCAACGCTTGACAAAGTTAGCAATGTCAAGTTTCATTCCCTCCCAATAATAAAGTCGCTTCATATCCGCGTACATTTTAGTACTGCCGGGATGAATGGTAAATTTAGAATGATGTGAATCTTCTAAAACATTTTTACGAAGATCACTAATATTTGGCACGAC
This sequence comes from Allium cepa, assembly GCA_030765085.1. Taxonomy (NCBI): domain Eukaryota; kingdom Viridiplantae; phylum Streptophyta; class Magnoliopsida; order Asparagales; family Amaryllidaceae; genus Allium; species Allium cepa. The sequence goes on along the minus strand of CM060941.1, from coordinate 205,076,175 downwards.
ATGTCTACCGAATTTCCGAATGCCGCCACGAGAATCAATATCAAAATCTTTCAAACCATCAATATCAATTTTATCCTTAAAATTTTGGCCAAGAAGAGCCAATTCGGGATCTAGCCTTTGAGCTTCAAGAATGCGGTCTAAAAGAGAAGGATGAGGCTCAAGGCTACATAAAACAAATGATGAGCATAAATCGGATACGCGGTCTCGAATCTCACAAGTGGATAAGATCTCGAGATCGTTCCATTCAGATATCATCATAGAAACAACTGCTTGTTGCTTACGGCTAAGAGCATCGGCGACACGATTACCCTTACCGGGGGTATAAAGAATATTAAGATCATAAGATGCAAGGAACTCAAGCCAATATGAAGTTCCCTATGAGAAAATAAATATTCCAAAGATTTATGATCGAGGTGGAGAACAAATTTCTCCCCCAAAAATGATGATGCCAAACTCTAAAAGCGAAAAAAATAGCCACGAGCACTAGATCGTGAGTGGCATACCTAGTCTCAATCGGCTTTTAATGATTTAGAAGCACAAGTGATAGCACGTTATCTTTTGCAAGAGAACGACATCCAAACCAATACAATAAGCATTGGTACAAAAGATAAAGTCTCGGTTCCCTTCGGGAATCACAAGAATAAGAGTATCGAAAAGAAAGAATTTCTTTTTAATAATCTTCTTTCCTGAAAAGTTAAAATTTTCAAAATTACATTTATCTCAATGTAAAAATCATTCTAGAAAAATTTACATAAGTCAATTTATTGTGTCTGACTGTCACATCTAAGCATTTAGGAAATTCCTGTCGATAACGTTGATCAAGCGCATCGACCAAAATTCTTAAAACACTAAATGGGCAATACAATCACAAAATCATCTTTTATATGATGAAAATATCTCTTAAAAGTTTTGAGAATATTCTTTGCTCGTTTAAGATCAAAATCCAATTGTACTTATAAATAAATCTTATGAAAAAGATTTGCAAAATTTTAAATTTCTGTTTTCATCCAAAATCAATAAATTCAAGAATGGAATTATCGAGATATTCATAGAATACTCGATTTATAAAATGGATGAAACGAGATGGGCAAACTGAATGACATAATAAGTCATTCATAAGAATCGTAACGAGTGCAGAATGCGGTAAGTGGAATGCTAACTCCCGCGACTCGTAGCCAAATGAAAATCGGTGGCAAGGTCGAACTAGAAAGACCTTAACACCACACAAAAGATTTCTTAGGTGATAATCCTAGGATAAACTCAAAAATACCGGAAAAGTTTCACTAATTATTTAGATAAGAGAAATAACACTTTTCTCATCTTGAGGGCTTAAAGAATAAAATGATGCCTTCAAAAAGTTGAAATCGGAATCTCAAGAAAAAAATAGAAATCTGCTTAACAGATAGAAAATGTCGAAGATGAATAGTCCACACGGAAAATAGGATATGGGCTTCACTTAAGCCAATCCTTACAAAAATCAATTCCGAAGCCTAAGTAAAAATATCGGCTCGGAAAGAAAAATCACATAAAATAATTTCGACATCAATAGAAAGCAAATTGAGTGTTGCGGATCCACCAATCCGGATTCGCAATCCTCAAAGAAGTCAACGAGCCCAAAAATGTTTTAAAGAAAAAAAAATCAACAAGTTCCTTTGATATATAATAAGGAGATGGAACCCATATCAAAAAGAACTCAAATAAGAAGATCACGAAATAAAACAATGCCATCAAGGATTGAATGTAAAATACCTTGACCAAGAGAAGTGTCACAAGGGGCTTGCACGACTTTCAACTTTACCTCCCTCTTGCTAGGGAGTTTAGGACATGTAGATAAGTAATGACCCGAGCCTTTGCAATAGCGGCAATAGAGGGGTTTCGGGCACTTAATTACATAATGGTCCGTGGAACCACAATTGTAGCATTGTTTACGACTTGGGGTAGGAGTCTTGGCTACCGAAGTTTCTTGTTCCACCCTCTTCTTGCTTTGAAGTATGGGGCAGACAGAAAAATGATGACCTGTATTTTTGCAATAGCGACAAAAGAGTGGCTCCGGACACTCCTTTGCATAGTGGTCCATAGAATTACAATTGTAGCATCTTCCACGATTAGGAATTGGAGTCTTTGCTACAAAAGTAGTTTGCTTCACTCTCTTATTGGGATTAAGGCTCTTGAACTTAATATGCCTCTTCGTGGAAGTCCCAATATCACAAACACTTCCTTTACCAACCTCTCCATGAAGAAGAGTAACATCCACATGCTGATTGAGACAAACTTCAACTTTCAAAGGTAGAACCATTTCGGGGTTCTTACTCAAAGCACAGATAAACTCTTGATTCTTTACAAGATCCAAAAGTTGTTGGGCAGACATGAATGCGCCATCCAGAGAAGGGCTACTGGATTGACCAGCGCTAGGACTGCCAGGTCTAACCATTTCTCTTCCTTAAGAAAGAAAGAAGGAAGAAGAAGAAGGTTATTCACAAAATGAATATCAAGCAATCTTGATAGATAAAATAAGGAATCATAAAGAAAATAGGATGAATCGGTACGAAGACTCGAATTAAATCCTAAGGCACAACTCCTAAGAAAGACTTAGGACATGATCCTTGCTAGATTATTCTACATTGTTCCGAAGTTTGGCTTTGATACCAAGCTGTGACGCCCTACCTCTATACCCACGCTAGCCAAGAACACTACGGTGTAATGTTGTCAACTAGCACGGAGAATAAGGCTGTTGAGGAGCGACCATCCGTGTAATTGCTTTGTGCGAGCACCGATATGCCGGATAAAATATAATATGCGTTTCATCTCAAGAGGAAATCCGACATGCCGACACAAACTCAAAGCTACTACACAGTGGCTATATATAATCTTCGGAAACAAATATAGAAATAAACATAACACAAATCAGTCATAGATAATTCATATCACAAAGGCGGAAGAGGATATGAATATATAACTAACACATGGAAGTGTATACCAGAGTACTGGTCAAAAAGATCCACAATAATACAAAAGAATAACAACATGTGCTATACAAAAGAATACAACTATGAGTCCATAACTCAAGTGTATACAAAAAAATAAACTACTAATCTAAGTAGTTAGCCAAAAGTCAGAGAAGTCAATCCCAAGAGAGAAGTCAAGCTAAAACACCTGTAACATCTCGGTCTGACCCGAGTATTATTTAATAAGAAAATAATAAACGGATCAGTCTAACTATAAATATCAGATGAAACGATATAGAATAAGAGGTACGACTAAACACATAATAATCACAATGCCAAGCTATGATATATATAAGTAATTGAAAATCAACACGAGATTAATCAATATCACAAGAATCTTCTTAAAGATCCAAAAAGGGTTTCATACCCAAAACTTGTATTCACAACAAGTCAATGACACACGAATTCACCAATGCATAAAAATTGACAAATCATATCAATGAAAATCACTAAAATTGGTGAAGCATAAATTCCAGAATTCAACACATGAAATCCAGAAATCACAAAAAGGGGGGGAAAGGCCTATCACACGAACGGGAGCATTAAAACTCACCAACATATGTATCACACGAACGAGAAGCTATCTCATGGTAGCTAGCCATTAATTTTTGACACACGAATGGCCCGAAGACCATGGGGAGCTACCCCACATGTGTGAGTCGAAATCACACCGAAACAAAGAGACATCGCACAATTGCTAGTTTAAATCTTAAAATGATCGTCATGATCAAAGAGAAGTGTCAATTACAATAAGCTAGTAAATATATGAGCTTAGCTTCATGTCCCATAACCACTAGCTTAACATAAATATTTACGAACAAATTGTAGATCTCCACTAGAAAATTGTCACAAGAGATTCAATCGAACAAGTCCAAGAATTAACGGACGAAGTAAACGCAAGTGTTTCATACCGCTCGTTTTACTAAGCCGTTTAATTAGATTTCTCATACGAGTGAGGTAAAGGTTTATATATACTAGTAGATTGGAAAACGGTTTTAAGCATCGAGCTTTGTTATTGAAAATAGAGTTGAAATCGTTTTGGAGAAAAAGTTTTGATATTTACTACTAGTATAGAAAACCTTTATATTTTTAAAGTGACAAATCACAAAGAAGATTGTAGGAACAATCAATCACTAAAATTCACATTCGAAGACATGAATAAAATCCAAAGAAATCGATACCGAATCCATCGAAATGGATATTCCCAAAAATCATGAAGAAAATGTCATCAAAGTCGATAATAAGTGATAATAACAAAAGGGAATCAACACGAATCGATTAAAGTTGGAATTCGCAAGCAAATAGGCAAATAGGCAAAAAGAGTGCAGATTCAGACGTCTGAAATCAAGGATTCAGACGTCTGAATCTGGAAAATAAATATTTTCTAAAGACAGAATTCAGACGTCTGAATCCTTGAATCCAGACGTCTGAAGTAGGCACTTTTTAGCCTATTTCCTTTCTGGTTCCAAATGAACCAATTCAGACGTCTGAAATCATATATTCAGACGTCTGAATCTGGGAATAGAAATCTTCCCAGAATAATATTCAGACGTCTGAATGAAGGGTTCAGGGCATTCCCTGAACCTAGGCCAAAAATGGCCAAACGGATACCGGAAGCGATCGATCGAGCGACGATGACTAAGGAATTACGTCGAGCGACAACCCAGCCTAAACGGCTCTTCGATACGCCTCAAATATCAATGTCCAAATATCCATAATAGGATTTTCATAAATTAGACCAAAACACCAAAAATTGGAATATACACAAAATCAATCCAAACCAAAATCAATTGCATAAGAATAAGTGTTAGGAATTCATACCCAACAATCGAAGATAATTATAGACAAAGATGTGAGATAAAAATCTCACCTTTGAACCCAAACGATTGAAGAAGAAGCTTGAAAGAAAAGGAAGATCAACCACCTTCAAATCCAACTCAAGAATATTCATTCTAAGCTTTAAAAGAAGAACATTCCCAAAGTTAGGTTTAGGAATTTATGAAATTGATAAGAGAATGAGTTGGAGAAGAAGAAGAGAAGGCTTACCAATGGGTTCTCTTTGATTTTGGAGCAAGAATTTGAGCTAGCAAGAGGAACTAGGGCTTGGAGTTTCTAATTCCCATTCCTTTCCACCATTTTCAGTTGGAGCTTGAGTTTGAGGAGTGGGAATGAGTGAATGGAGAGGAGAGGGCTGAGCTAGAGTATAAGTGGGGTTAATGGGCTGAAACCCAACCCAAAGCACTAAAGAAAAAGTAACAAAATTCAACTTACTCCAAACATATCGAAGCTTATACTCAAAAAGGTTGCAAACGACATTTTGAATTCAATGGAATGTGTCTCGAGTCCCAATTCGACTGTTTGTAAAAAGTAGGCTTTTCGGACTAAATTCTGAGTATCGATAAAATATTTAAATAAAATATTTAAATATAAAACTGATAAATATGCGGGTTGTTACATCTGGAGTGGTGGTGAGGTGAGATCTAACGTGCAAAAACCAACACGAGAGGGAGGTGAGGCTGCTACTCCTAGGGAAGGGAAAAAAATGGTTTGCCTGGTAGTTGAATGAAGGAGAAAGACTGCTTCGTTAGAGAAGAAGGATAAAGATTCGGTTCGGTTGGTTAGGAAGGAGGGACGAAAGAATGCAATCTGGGGAATTTGGATGCGACTTTTATCGTCGCGTTCCAAGTTCAGGTTGTGCCAACACTTGTTGACTAGTAGATCGCTCTAGGTTCTCCGCTAGATGGTCAACCGCTAGATGTGCTTTGGGTTTTGGTTGAACCTGGACCCAATTAGAGTCGGATTAAATAATAATAATCATTTCGCGACATCTTCTTTGAATCGACACGATCCAAAAAATTCTTGGACTCATCACGATGGTGTTAACACCAACCGTCTAGTTCTAAACCATTCTCCAGCAATTTATGGTAGTCTTAATAATAACTGTTGCGACTGACAACACTACCAAAAACTTGAAAACATTCCAACTATGATTCTGCAATATACGAAAATATTCCTTCTAATAGCTGGCGAGTAGACAACACTTCAACAACATACCCCAATATTATCAAATGTCATCCCTTATTTTATCCATCCCTTAGAAGAGAGAAAACTTTTAAAACCTCAATTTTGTAAAATAGAAAAATCATCGAGCTATATATACTCCTTTACACTTGTTTCTAAATAATAGAAACTATTTCATACCAAAACTTTACAAATCAAACTTTTATTATTTTTATTATTAATTATATATACACACACATATATATTTCATGTTTTCAGAAAACCCTTCTTTTAAAAAAAAATACAAACTTCCTAAATAGATCTGGAAGTAAAATCCATTGACACCCTTTTTTCCACACTTAAAAGCAATTCAAAATATTCAGATAATTAAATTTCTCTTATAGGTTTAGACTAAGGAATTTACAAAATTTCTCCGAATAAAAAGATCCAGTTTTCCACCAAAGAGGTGATCGATGAATCCACCTTTGTAAGATCTTGCTTCTGAACAGTTGCGACATACAGACTCCAATTTCCCATCTTTTTGGAGCAAAAGTGTGTCTTCGAATAGAACTCATCATCAAAATCCAAGATCACAAGGTAGCTAGATCCCAACAATCTAGTGAGCACCTATAGTTTCTAGGATTCTGTCATATGTCGTAATCATACTCTTCCAAACTATCACCTAACACAACGAGGGGTAATTTTGGTTTTGCATGAGAATCTTGAACTCTAAAATATATACAACTCATGATTGCTTTGCCTATTCTTATGAGGTAGGACTACAACTATGGTATAGTCGAAATTCTTAGAGTAAAGTGCAAATATGATAATGATAGATACAAAATACAAATACTTTCTCACTCCTAATTCCTCTAATCAGCTAACCTAAGATCTGATACCAAATGTAACAACCCATACCTCAATGGGCCTAAATTTCAACAAAAATCGAAACCTATGTCCACCAAAGCACGAATCGTTGAATTTCGTACCTGCAATAAATATAAGCATATCAGAGATCAATAAAACTAGACTCACAGTAGAATGATTAATATTAGGATATAAATATTCCAATGGCTACTACCTCGAAATTTATAGAATTCCTAGGACATCAATTGCTTTATCAATACCGAGCATGAGAGAGCGAAGACTACACCATCAACTGATCATATCTAGCTCCATTAACTTGTTCCCTCTAATCTATCCTGTCATTGTAATGAGGAGGAAGTTGGAACAACGGTCTGATGACCGAAAAATATATACACTACCCGCAACACAAGTTTATATCGATAGATTCCCATTTAATTGCTATGTCTATTATTTAAGGTAAACCCATTTTTTTTTTGCCATGCACGTACTATCGGATATCTAACTAACCTTTTACATAGGTACGACTTATGCTATTTAACCACTTAATACTTTCTAAAATGAGCGGACCCTCTAGCATAGTCAATGTTGGTTTACTGGTCCTACTTGTCGAGACCTTCAACCTCTATACATGGTTTTCTAATATATATTTGCCATTCTACTAACGCATCCGTCGCTTCTAAAAGTCCAGTTATATGAGATAAAGAACCTAAGCCACTTAATACCTTTATAACAAGGATGAGGCAGACTTCTGACCATTTAATACTTCGAGGGAGGCAGGTTCTCAGACAACCACTTAGTACCCTCAAAATCTCTGAAGCAGGCAACCAACATTTAATACCTATCCTCCGGCAAACTCCCCCAAAGGTACAATCTAGCGATATTGCTTAAAATCTTGCTTATATACTTAATGCTTTTGTTACAAGCAAAGGTGAACCCAATAACAATCACTTAAGACCTCAAACTCGAAGCGACAACTCCTGAGACATCCTCTACTGCTCTTAACTGCATATAATGTCCATTTAATACTTTTCTAATTAAGGAATGAGGCAGGCCCTCAAACAACCACTTTGTACTTTAAATCCTTCAAGAAAGTCCTTCATTTATTTTCATGGGTCGACCATTTAATACTTTGAGAGAGGCTGGTCCTCAAACAACCACTTAATACCTTCGAAGTCTCGAAGCAGATTCTTCGCTTTATGACTTATACTTATAATGGCATCTCACATTAGTCTGATTACTCTTAGGACTAGTAGTCAGATTAGCTAGGTAGATTTACCCTACATAATTTGGGACAAAACTCGCATCATTGCCAAGTGCTTATCATATGAGATATCCCTATGCTTAGCCATATTTACCACACTCTTATATATACACAAATCTCACCATGTCAATTGATTAAGCTGTATGAGAATTCCTTCTTATTTTTCCTTAATAATCATTTATTCAGATTCTGTAGATGGAAATATCTCACATTAGTAATAAGTGTGCATAACTATTGGTAGCCTCTAAGTGAAGGGAGGACTTCTATTGTGAGCCTCTACCGACCTCGCATTTCCAAACCATTAAGTCCAACTAGTTAGCCTAAGCTTATTATTATTTTGTTTTTAAGCCATACTCTCCTAGGCTTATTATTCTTAAATTTATTTATTTATTTATTTATTATTCCAAGTTGAATATTGGATTTAGCTTATTAATCCCCTTTTGTTATTAAAGGCTATATATCTACCTTAAATATTTCATTACTAGCCAATTCTCTTTTTAATTACATATCCATAAATGTTAAATTGTCCAAGATAAATGAATATCATCCTAAGGACAATTCCTAAGACATTTATATGTTTACTAATATCCAATTAGTAATCTTTTTAACTATTCCATGGTTATTGATTCAACTTCTTTATTAGTCTCATTAATCCATTTAGCTTATCAAATTATTGCAGATCCCATCTGTATTTTCCATTTATATGAGTTACAACCTTTTAAATTCATTTCCCATTGATTAGTTATCCAAAACTTGAATATTACATTTAAACGTCATTACTAGTTAAGTTCTATTTTAATCATTACAAGCATAACAAATTACGTACAAATATTAACTTTTATTAAATATGTTTGTTATACATCTTCACTAGAATATTCGTTTCCATGTTCAATTGTTGAAATCATACCTAAAAAGATTATCTGCTATTATTGACGAAAATTAGTCCAAATAAAAGATTTAACTATAAAATATAAAAGTTCACATCGCTTGAAATTACAAGAAATGATCATTTCTTTTTATTATTAAAATGGACATTGTGAACTACAATCGATTCACACTACACATCTCTTTCTCTTTTTATTTGCTTATATTCCTTATTAGATTAAGCATTTTATTTTTCTGAAAGGGAAACAAATCAAACTAATTTACAAATATTAAATTGATCTAAATTCCAATAGTCCAAAGACTCCGAACATATAAAAGTTAACATTCGCACAAGATTAGGATAATAATTAAAATCCATAACATTATTATACAAACTATTTTCAGATCTGGAATAAATTTCATTCAAACTAGCATTTTAAATTCATACCATTGAGACAATTTTTCAAATCAGTACACAACTTTAAGTCAATTCATAAAAAAAATATCTATGCGTTGTTTATTATATTCATATTATGTTCGATTTGTTGCCTACGACACGTGTACATGCATAATAATCAAATAAACACCAATAAGATGTTTTCATATTATAGTAATCTACAAAATTTCCCACTCACCTTTAAAAAGTGCTCCAAATCTCAAAATCTGAAGTGGAACCATTCATTCAACTCCATCTTCTTTTAAATCCATAATTTATGTATAAAAAGGGGAATATACATACGTTAGGATTTCAGATGTTAGAAGAGATTTGGATTGGAAGGGAATAAAAACATGAATATGAAAATACGAATATAGATTTACCTCGAATACACGTATTATAGGCTGATTCTCTTCCTTTCCTTCTAATTTTTGTTCTTCTCCAATTTGTATATATGTATATAAATATTTTATAATTTTAGAAAAGTAATGGAGAAGATAAATAGCAGATCTTCGCTACTTTCTTTTTGAAAATATATAAGAAGAAAAGAGAGTACTAGTCCTGAATTTATAGGAACTAGAATCAACCACAGTCATACGATTAAATATATTAAATATGGACAATTGTGGCCTAGGCAAACCCTAGCCGCAACATGCCCAACGGTCAACTGCTTATGGGTCATCGGTCAATCACTAGTGGTTGATCGGCCCCAATAGTGGGTCGGCCCATAAGCTCGGGCGATTAATTATAAACCTTAATTAATTATATCGAATTATTTTTGTTTTGAATTCATTTTCGTTCGTACTTCTTCATTTTAGCACGATTGAAAAAATCCAAATATGAAAGTTGCTTGGAATTTTACTGCGAATGCAATGGTACAAGTTCTATAGTCAGATTCCATCATCTATGCAAATTCTTTTTTTGGCAACTAACTTATTTTTTTGATGGAAACCATTATGCAGTGTTGGACTACACCGTCAGGAATATATAACAAAATAACATAGGTAAAGTTCTGGTCAACAAGCTAGACCGATAGCCAAAAACATAGGAGGAGATATATAAATAACGTGTAACGATCCCGAGTTTTAATTTATTTTAATTCGACAATTAATTTAATTTCTGAATAAAAAAATTGTGGAAATAAATGGAAATCAATATAAAATATTAGTTAAAATATGAATTATTAGGAAAAATTGTATTTGGATTATTGATATGATTAAATTTGATGTTAGATAATTAAACTTCAAAAAGAATTCAAATGAGTGTTTAAATAAATAAATAAAAATATATATATAGTAACACATTAGAGTAAAATAGAAAGTAATACATAAAAAAATAAACTATAACAACATAATAAAATTACAACTTTATTATATTTCAAAGTAACAAAGCAAATACATTCAAGTAAGAAAACAAAGTAAAAATATATGTATATATGTCTTGCAAAAGAAGACAATGTTATTTTTCAAGTTGAACAAATGCATATAGATAAATATGAATTAACTTGTAAAATGAAACAAAGCAAACAAATCAGTATAAAAAAATATACAAGCATGTAAAAGCAAAAGTTTGTAAAGAAAGTATAAAGTATCATATCTCAGCCAAGTAAAGTGGTATGTAGGCAAATAAAAGAATAAACAAAGTATTGTTAAGTAAAACAGATATATAAAAGCAAGACAAAAGTAAGGAAATAAACAAAGCTACAACCACCAAACAAAGAAGAAAAATATAACAAAATCTCTCAGCCGAGATTTGCATAATGAACAAACAATATTTTATCATATTGTACAAAATAATATCATCCTATAGTACATATCAGCCATGCCTATAACTAAAAAAAAATACTATCACCCTGTACAAGATATGGTATCACTTGTACCGGCAAAGAAATGCAAGCCTGCATACATCTTCTATATATCAATCAATTTCTTCTTTTTAGTTTCGTTCACTTCAAGCTGAGAAATATAAAGTAAGTATCATCTTAAAAACTTAAATAAAAATTCAGTTTAAGACAACAACACAAATAAATCAAGGCCAGAGTTTAGAGACTTCAACTAACATTTCAAAAGCCTGATTCAGAGTAAAGGCTCTGTTCAATCTAAGTACAGGTGAGTAACTTCACTTTTTTTTAACTTAAGTATTAAGATTGTTGCTTATTATATGTGAAATGAATATGAGCATGATTTCCTGTGGATATATGTTGGCATTTGAATGAATACACACCTGTACCCTTTGATACCCTGTTCCTGTTTCTCTTTAGTCCCAGGTTTGCAAATAACTTTTGATTCTTTTTTATATCTGATAACTATTATAGCCTGTAATATAAACAGAAGTTGTTTGTTTGAATATAAGTTAAATTTTAAAAATTTATATAAGTTAAAAACAACTTTTAATCTTCTCTGAAAATCAAGAAACCAGAGTAAATTTAAATAAGCCAAATTTCGAACTTCGTGATTTATGAATTCAGGTATATAAATGAAATTATCATACTTTAATATGATTTTTAATGCAAAAATCTTGATTTTTAGTCAAGTTTTGTGGCCGCATTTTTGAGATGATCAGAAATGGGAAAATCGTCAATCAACGGCGACGTGATGATTAATCGGCCGTGGGATTTTCGTCGAAGTTGCGTTGTCGCCTCGGGATATCAGGAAAAATATGTGTAAAAAATCTTGAGTACTGTTGTGATCGAGCATAGTTGAACTAGGGTTTAATTCATTTGTTTGTTTGATATGGTAATGGAGGAAGTCGCGAGCACTGTGGTGTATTAGGGTGGATCGCGAGCGGGGAAAAACATGTGGAGGTCGATGATGTAACCTTGGTCAAGGTTGTTGGAGCTCCGATGGTCTGAATCGACGGTGGTGGCGAGGTTTGGCATCGGTGATGGGTTCCATATTTTATCGAAATACTCAAATTTTGATTCGAAAGGGGACTGTTGGACATAGGTGGCCTGGAGGTGCGGGGTGATCAACGGCGACTGGGTGGTGGTCGAAGACTTGGCCGGAGATGGCCGTCTCGATCGTGCACGTGCACGAGCACGTTATTGTTGGTGTCAGGTTGATGGTGGGAAGCGATGCAAGTGATACTCGAGAAGGGTGGGTGATTACTTCGGGTTAGTGCTCGAGTGGGTGGGTTGATTTCCGGATGTTCTTGTTTTAAAACTTAAGTTAACTCCAACCTGGAAAAAAAAAAATAAAGAAGAAAGAAAAAAAAAAGAGAAGAGAAATTGTTACAGGAAGTCTTAATTAAAAAGAACTTGATTATCAAAAAGGATTCTAAGTTTTAGACAAAAGTAAACCAAGTCTTACCTATGAAAGTAAATGGTTTTTAAGAACAATTGTTTTAACCGAGTGTCCAAGTTTTAAAAACAAAGAAGTTTGAATTTGTAAATAATTCAGGTTTTAAAATAAAGATAAACAAGTTTTAAAATATGTAATATTTAATTAAAAATTATTTATTAACTTAGAAAGGTTTTAAAGAGTTAAAAGTTAAATCTGAATGCTTAATTAATTAAATTTGATTTCTAAAGTATTTTGTTTAAAATAAGTTTGAAGATTAAGATTTAGTAATCAATTACGATAAAGATTTATCTTAAGGAATTAAGAACTTTGATTAGTCAAAGGTAAATAAATGTGTGAAGATAATTAAACCAATTCAATTTTTATTAATAATTTAAGAGTGTTGGTTAATGTAGATAATTTAATTAAAGTTGATTAAGTGATTAGGAATAATCACTTATTGTAATTCATTAAGAACAATTTATTAAATAGTAATAAATTAGGGGTTGATAAAATTATTAATAAATTAATTAAGGGAAAGTAATTAAAGGACAATGAAATAATTAAAGGTTAACTATTTAATAATAAAAAGTTTATTAATTAGTAAATGATTAAAGGACAATAAATCAAATGATTTAAAATCAATTAAAGATAATTTACCATGATCCATGACCCACCTGATTTAAATTAATCAGATAATTTATAAAGTCCACTTATGGATGTTTAAACCCTATTTATTGTTGAACTATTTGATATTTTTGAGATGCTATGCTTTGTGCTATGAATTGTTTTCAGTGTGATCTGTGATGAATGTAATTTTATTTATTTATAATGCATTCATATTTTCTATCTGTGAATCTGTGTATTTAGTTAAGCGCTATTGGGATATACCGCTTATTGATATTATGTGATTGCAAATGTGTGATGATTTATGATGTTGCACTATTGTTTTAAACCCTGGACCACACCATACACACACTAATAAGGATTTCACGAGGAAATCGATTTAGTCACGGATTTTTTTTGAAACGATTTTTAATAGACAACCTGAATCCAAATGTTTTAGAAATGGATTGGGTTTAAAGTGAAAAGCAATTGAAATGGAATTTCAAAGATGAAATTATTTTGAATAACTTGATTGGGTTTTGAAATTTAACTATTTTGATTTAAATTTGAATTCAATACTTGAAATTGAATTCTATGATTTGAAACTAGGGACTAAAGATATTATATTAGTTATATATGTGTTAAACCATTTTTAAGGTATTGCTTTTGGGAATTTGAATTAACCCAAAGATTGTAACTTGTATAAATGAAATCAGGTTTTTTCGAAATAAGATTGTTGTTTCTAAATGATAAAAAAAGATTTCATAGGAGAAATGAATTTCAAACTGTATAAAAAGGATTTCAAGTTTAAACTTAAATAGTTTTCCAAGTTATAGATGAATATTTGGAAATGTATATTTGGAAATGAATTTTGGAAGTGAATATTTGGGAACGATTTGAAAGCTATGAAACAAATCTTTGATTTAAAGATTTAAATGAATTAATCCAATTGAGATAAAAATTGTTTTGAAATCCAGGAATGAATCTTTGTGAAACTAGGTGAACTTTATGAAATAAATCTTTTGTTTAAAGATTTTAAAAGGGTAATTTGTTTGAACCTTTTGAAAGTAAGTTTTGAATTATTAAGTTGTGACTTAATTGGAATCCCATATCCATATGTTTTAAATGTTGCGCTCACTATTCGAGTTAGCCGGGGAAGGACCCTTGGGTCATATAACCCATTTCGAATATGTGATACGACGTTGTGGATAGCATTTTGAAGACCGGTGGTGAAGACCGGGTATTTGCGAGAGCGATAGGATGACCTATCGATTGTCTCTGCACTGAGTTGCTCCGGTATAGAGATTCCCTAAGTGATGGGAAGTCCTATCGGGATTGTGAATACTCGGATTTCAAGGACTTCTTTGGAAGTGCCTTCGGTTCTGTTCTAAATCCAGAACAGACTTGTATGGATTGTATGTCTGACATTACATTTTGAGATATAAAGCAGATTTCTTTCAAATACATTTCTATTTGGTGGCGGAGAATTTATTCTCTTAGCTTAACACCCTTAGAAGATATGTGGTTGAAATTTATCCGCAATATATTCTCAACTTAGTAATGTGGCATGCTGAGTGCTACTGATCATTTGTTGATCAAAGCGTAGCTTTTGTAAAAAGCATTGCTTTGCGGACGAGACTTCGTCGAACCTCAAAACCCGGAAAATGGTCGAAACAGGAAAGATGCAGCAAAGTTTCAGGGATCGCGTCCCTAGGATACGTCCATTTCTTCTGGATAGGGGTAGTATCATGGTATGGAGCCCAGATACTTACTCATGTGGATACACTATATCTATTACTGTGTGGTGTTGTTGGTACCGAGCGCTCGGATAAAGGTTGGTTACGACCGGGGATGGAATATACGAGGTCGATACTCCCGGGTAGGGAGTGCACCGTCTTTGTGTTGGCAGAGATCCATTTGGGATGCTCGGGGACGTCCTTCCAGAGGCGTTCCATTTCGGTATGGGAAGTTCCTTGGCTTGACCATTTGTTGGAAATCCATTCATCCAATACGAGCTTTTACGATTGAAATTGTATAACCTGCCATGGAATGTGGTGGTAACCTGCTATTGAACATGGTAGCTATAGTAGGCATAAGTGCGAAATGCCTATGCTGGCTAAGATTTATATCTTTACTTTCGAAATGATTTTTTCTGCACTATGCACTAGTAATAATATCAAATGTTTCTTTTTAATGCGTATCAAGCATCTTTGACTATCATAAGGAGAAATCTCCTAAGATTCTGCGTTTGCATTGTGTGTGTGTGTGTGCGGGAGGCCTTATGGTAGTCTCATTTCTAAAAAGCATTGTGAATCTATTTTAAAATATTTCTTTATTTGTTTTAAAAGTTAAACTGTTTTTGTTGCTCACACCAGTCCCATGACTGATCCGGAGTTTATTGTTTCTTTCCTAAACTCTGGGTGCTTAAAATTTTCTACACGAGCAGTCTAGAGTTGGGGTTTTCAGATAGTCAGGTTTAGTAGATTATCTGGAGCTAGTTCAGCCTTTGGATATTTACTGCACTTGCTTAACTATTGGGAGTTCGAGCTATTTTGGATTGGTGCCTTGGAGTTCTCTTTTGAAGACTGTTTTGGAGATTATCCGCTGCTGGTGTTATCTATTTTCTTTTCCGCTGCTATTCTATTGTATCACATCTCTGATGTATATTGATATCTATTGTACCATCTGTTGTATCAGATATCGTATCAATGTTGTATATCAATGTATTATAAATTTTTATTCCGCTGTGTTTTTTATTTAATTGTGTTATAAGCTCCGGCGAATTGGATTTGAACGGTCGAATTTATGGCATTCGAATACGATATGAAGTATGGATGTTGATTTTCGAGCGCGAAAAATCCATCCCGCCACATTTGGTATCAGAGCTAAGATTAAACTTTAGCTCAGGAGTATAACACATTAAGATGGCTCATTAGAGATAGGGTGAAGTATACCCTAGAATGAGCACAACCAGTGGAACCAAAACCCAAATTTCTCAATCTATTCTCTTTATCTGTAGTTATTCTCTAAGATATTTCGTCCGAATGCCTAATCGGATTTCTTACTATTATAGATAGTAAGAATGAATGGAAGAAGAGGACGAAATAGGAGACAGGAAAGCACCACTTCAGCTGGTCAAAGCCCTGCAACGACAGATATTCCCATTCAATCTCAACCAAATTTGGCTGATTTATATCGAAGTTTTTCTAGACTTGATGGAAAGCCATTCACTGGCAAGGAAACTGTTATCGAAGCACAAGCCTGTATTCGATTATGCGAAAGGATTTTCAAAGGATTAAAGTTAAAAGATGATCAAATGTGATTGATAGCTTCTTGGTAACTCCAGGAAGAGGCTTTAGTTTGGTGGGAAACAGTTATCGTAGATGAGCCGGCGGATAATTTTACTTGGAATCGTTTCAAAGAAGTATTCGAACAACGATATATGCCGTCTGCTGGTATATCTAGAGTGTATCAGGAGTTTATGGATTTGAAGCAAGGAAGTTTATCATTTGAAGAGTACTTAAACAAATTTAATGAGTTATCTCGATTTGGTCCAGAATTGGTGAATACACCAATGAAGAAGAATGAAAAGTTTATTTGGGGAATGAACCAGGAGTTTCAGGAAAGGATGACTATTCATGTGAAGGAATCGTTTTCTTAATTAATTGATATGGGCTATCGATACGATACTCTAGAAAAGCAAAAAGATCCGGAGGAGAATAGAGGTACAACTAGTCTGAATTGGAGGAAAAAGAAGTTTGGTGGAAGGAAACTGAGAAAGGATAAAGGAAAGAAGGATATACAGAAGCAAAAGGTGAAAGATGTTACTTATTTCAACTGCTTCGAGAAAGGTCGTTACTTGAACAAATGTAAGAATCCCAGGAAACAAGGACTGAGAGAGCCATTTATAAAGCCAGAACAGGAATGTAGAAAATGTTGTCACTGCCACAAGCCGAGGCATAGGATTATGAATTGCTCAGCACTGAAGCAAGTTCAAGTAGCGAGGGCCTGTGAAATCAAAGGTGATTCTTTAACCTCAAAAAAAAAACTTAATTAAGGAAATGAAATTTTATAAGGTAACTATCTCGTTTATGATTTAAATTTTTCGAAATTTGTTCGGCATGAGAACTACTCTTAGTTTTATTTCTCAGCAAATCGTAAATGAGTTGAATCTTGAATTTGAAATCATAATCAAATCTATTTATGTCTATTTCATTGGGTTTCGATATAATCTACGAACAGTTAGTTATCCCTACGAACTAACCAATACCACTGTATATTTCGTAGAGCAGGTAACCCAATTGTTTCGTAATTGATTGAGTTTGTTCTTGTATCTATTCTGATTGGGTGAGCCAAATGCAGAGCGGATATCCAGTTTGATCTGAAAAGATATTTCTCTATCTTTCATCTATCTTCGTTATCTCTCTCTGGCGAATTTCGAGGACGAAATTACTTTTAAGGGGGAAGTCTGTAACGATCCCGAGTTTTAATTTATTTTAATTCGACGATTAATTTAATTTCCGAATAAAAAAATTATGGAATTAATTGGAAATCAATATAAAATATTAGTTAAAATATGAATTATTAGGAAAAATTGTATTTGGATTATTGATATGATTAAATTTGATGTTAGATAATTAAAATTTAAAAAGAATTCAAATGAGTGTTTAAATAAATAAATAAAAAAATATATATAGCAACACAATAGAGTAAAATAGAAAGTAATACATAAAAAAATAAACTATAACAACATAATAAAATTAGAACTTTATTATATTTCAAAGTGACAAAGCAAATACATTCAAGTAAGAAAACAAAGTAAATATATATATATATATATATATATATATATATATATATATATAAATGTCTTGCAAAAGAAGACAATGTTATTTTTCAAGTTGAACAAATGCATATAGATAAATATGAATTAACTTGTAAAATGAAACAAAGCAAACAAGTCAGTATAAAAAAATATACAAGCATGTAAAAGCAAAAGTTTGTAAAGAAAGTAAAAAGTATCATATCTCAGCCAAATAAAGTGGTATGTAGGCAAATAGAAGAATAAACAAAGTATTGTTAAGTAAAACAGATATATAAAAGCAAGACAAAAGTAAGGAAATAAACAAAGCTGCACCCACCAAACAAAGAAGAAAAATATAACAAAATCTCTCAGCCGAGATTTGCATAATGAACAAACAATATTTTATCATATTGTACAAAATAATATCATCCTCTAGTACATATCAGCCATGCCTATAACTGAAAAAATACTATCACCCTGTACAAGATATGGTATCACTTGTACCGGCAAAGAAATGCAAGCCTGCATACATCTTCTATATATCAATCAATTTCTTCTTTTTAGTTTCGTTCACTTCAAGCTGAGAAATATAAAGTATCATCTTAAAAACTTAAATAAAAATTCAGTTTAAGACAACAACACAAATAAATCAAGGCCAGAGTTTAGAGACTTCAACTAACATTTCAAAAGCCTGATTCAGAGTAAAGGCTCTGTTCAATCTAAGTACAGGTGAGTAACTTCATTTTTTTTAACATAAGTATTAAGATTGTCGCTTATTATTTCTGGAATGAATATGAGCATGATTTCCTATGGATATATGCTGGCATTTGAATGAAAACACACTTGTACCCTTTGATACCCTGTTCCTGTTTCTCTTTAGTCCCAGGTTTCCAAATAACTTTTGATTCTTTTTTTTATCTGATAACTATTATAGCCTGCAATATAAACAGAAGTTGTTTGTTTGAATATAAGTTAAATTTCAAAAAGTGAAATTTTACCATAAGGGCCTCTTTCTATCAAATAATAATTTTCTAGGACACAAGTTTAAAATAATTAGTTTGTACGACAAAAGTTAATACACGTTACGTCTGTTACTTTATCCCTTCATTCCGTTACTTTTTCTCCCTTTCTTTTTCCTTTTTCAGAAACCAGCAAAACAAAATCAAACATAAAATCGAAAGTTAGGTATTTCTAAAGGACTAGACAATTTGTGATCGAAGATTTCTGCTATTATTCAGTTAAACATCAATTTTTCTTCATCGATTCGTCTACAAGTATGTACTGTTTTTTATGTGAACGATTTAGGTACATGTTTACGAGCTGGCTTATTGTTAAATGATATTAATTAACGAGTTCTGCATAAAATATTAAGTGTCAGATCTTATTTTATTCAACTATTAAAAAAGATAGAAGCATTTATCTTCTGATGTAAAGGATTTAAGATAAAACCATTTATGTTTTTATATAAATGATTTAAGTTGTTTGTTGTTTTGGAGATGGTTTGTTGTTAAATGATGTTAATTAACGAGTTCTTCATAAATGATTAAGTTTCAGATCTTACTTTATTCAAGTATTAAAAAAGATAGAAGCATTTATCTTCTGATGTAAAGGATTTATGTACATTTTGAGTTATTTTTGCATAATCACTGATTGAAATGGTATATTATCTAATGCATTCAAGGTATTTGATGTTTTTCTCATGATATTAGTTATTACATAAAATACAAAGATATGTTAAAACCCTAGGTAAAAAAGATAAAGACATTTATGTTTTTATGTAAATGATTTAAGTTGTTTGTTGTTTTGGAGATGGTTTGTTGTTCAATGATGTTAATTAACGAGTTCTTCATAAATGATTAAGTTTCAGATCTTACTTTATTCAAGTATTAAAAAAGATAGAAGCATTTATCTTCTGATGTAAAGGATTTACGTACATTTTGAGTTATTTTTGCATAATCACTGATAGAAATGGTATATTATCTAATGCATTAAGGTATTTGATGTTTTTCTCATGATATGAGTTAGTACTTAAAATAGACAGATATGTTAAACCCTAGGTAAAAAAGATAAAAGCATCTATGTTTTTATATAAATGATTTAAGTTGTTTGTTGTTTTGGAGATGGTTTATTGTTAAATGATATTAATTAATAGTTCTTCACTCTTTCTAACATTTCATTATATATGACAATTTTTATGCAGCGTAAAAATGCATACAAGGTCTTCTAAGTCAAAGATATTCATTCGAAAAACTACCTGCATATTCATAAACGAAGGTGGAACCCAATGCATAAACATAAGACCTATATCCAGTCCATTCTGCAATGGACACATCCAAAGACCATCATTATCTACAACTCCATCGGTAATTGTTTTCATACTTATGTTTCCCATAATATTTAATTCTACTCTTCAATTGAATATACATAATAATTGGAATCTAGTTTCCATATTTTAAATAAAAAAATAGCTAAATTTTTTGAGCTTACATTGTTTACCTTGGCTACTCTGCTATTTTGTCACTACATTTACGTATACATGCTTGTGTGTGTGTTTGTATGTTTCTGCATTCATTTCATGTCTTTTGTATTGGATTGATGTGCATTGACTCGAGTTGTTGCTTTATATGCAGTCAGTTATCATGTAGCTTGTCTGCACTTGCATTCTCATCCTGTCGACATGTCTGCATTGGACTCTAGTTTCAATGTGTATGCTATTGCATTGGACTCTGGTTTCAATGTGCATTCACTTGATGTTTCACAGATGTATATATGTAATGTTCGAACACTTCAGTTAGGTTTGGTTACTTCATTTGCATTGATCTTGAGTTGTTTTCATGTTGCATTTATTTATGTGTATGCTGTCACTTGTTTGCACTGTCACTTTTTAATCTGCATTTATTTATGTTGTAGCTTTCATGTTGCATTCATACATGTTGTACATGTTATTACTTCAAGGCTATTGTGATGATGAAGATAAAGAAGATTATGTTTCTATACTTTGAAACTTTCTAATTGTAAATTTTCATTTCATCAAATAAATATTGTTGATTTTCAGTTGTGAATGTTCATTTATCTCTTATTGATCTAAATTATAAATTTCAAAATGTGAAAATTTGAAACTGTAAAAATTGAAATAGGTCAAAAAAAATTCAAACATTTGTTTTTTACAAAAAAAACTGTTAGATTTAATTTGTAATTTTTTTTTAAAAAAGAGGTACTTTATATAGTAAAAAAGTGCTTTATCTTTTACTTTTTTATATAAAGTTACTTTATATACTAAAAAATATATTAATCTCAAAATAGTACAAAATAATTTAAATGATAAAACATATTATCTTTTTATTCAAACATATAATTGACCATTACTTGAACAACTAAAAAAGATAAAGCACATTATCTTTATATACTTTGAAATTTTGTAATTGTAAATTTTCATTTCATCAAATAATTGCTATTGATTTTTAGTTGTAAATGTTCATTTATCTTTTATTGGTCTAAATTATAAATTAGAGAATGCAAAATTTTCAAACTGTGAATATTGAAATAGGTCTAAAAAAATTTCAAACATTTGTTCTTTACAACAAAACCTATTGGATTTAATTTGTACTTCTGTTTTCTATAAAAAAGAAGTACTTTATATACTAAAAAAGTGCTTTATCTTTTATTTTTTTAAATAGAGGTACTTTATTTAATAAAAATTATCTTAATCTCAAAAAAATACAAAATAATTTAAATGATAAAACATATTATCTTTTTTTTCAAATTTTTGTGTAGTAAGATTTTTTTTTGATAAACTTGTTATTTTACCTCCTAATTTATTTTTTGATTTTCCTAAATATAGAATCAGAGTGCACCAACGCAAGAATTACCTGATGTGAATGAAAAAGAAGACTTCATATTTGATGATGAAAAAATGATTTCGCAGCAACTAGCTGAAGACAGTACCGATTTGGATGATGTAGATTAGTATGAAATTAAGAAAATAGCCAAGAAGCAAAAAGGCAGTACACAGGTACTTATAGATGTAATTTGGATGCAATCTATAAGGTGTTGTCAATTATAAAGGAGAAACACATTCTTTCACCTGAAGCAAAAGCTTTTTTAGAAAAAACGCCATTCAAAAACTTCTTCAACGTTTTTCTTAGTGATTCAATAGCATGACAAGATTTAAGGAAAAGTGCTTCAAATTTAGATGATATCATTACTTCTTTTGATGAAAAAGAAAATGCTTTCACAATTGGAAACAAATTACTCAAAATTACTCCTGAAGAAGTCAGTCTAATTTTTGGAATGCCATTAGCTGGAGAAGACTTATTTCCTATACCAACTTCTAACAAAGCCTCAGCCATGGAAAGTTTCTCCAATTTTTTAACTGCCAATTTTGAAGAAGAAGACATAATTAACAAAAAAACAGTAACAAAAAGATTGAATACACTGTTAGAAGAAGAAAAAGGAAATGAAGATATAGTGAAATTGTTATTGTTGTTGCTGGTTATAACTTTCCTTTTTCCAAACAACCAAAGCTATATGCAATGGGGTTTCTTGCCGAAGTTGCTGAATTTAAAAAAATTAAATTCAATTTCCTGGCCGCGAGCAATATGTGAAAATGTTTTGAAAAATGTTAAAATGTATCATGCTGACCCTAGAAGTACACCAGGTTGTACTATGGTGTTACTGGTATGCTTTCATAATTTTAACTAAATATAAATATATTTAAATTTATATTTAATAAAAAAATATAAATGCTTTTATCTTTTTCTTGCAGTGCTGGATTTGTGAACGAACACAAATAATTGATGAGAAGGAAATCTGCAAACAAAAATCCCAAGAATGGGGAAATGGGATTTATCGAAATTGAAAGATTTGGACCTCACTGCGGTTGACAATGACAAAGTATGCTTTTTTTTTACTGTACATTTTTTTTGATTTTTTCAAAAGCAATTTTTTAGAATGTTAGTAGCCTAAATAATAGAAAACCAAATGAGTATAAAAGTATATGTGCAAGCTTAACTTGTCTAGTACTTCAATTACAGTATATGTGCAAGCTTAACTTTAAATTTATTCATTGCAGGTTTTAAAAAAAATTGCAGCTGTAACAAAAGAAGAGAAAGAATTTCTTTCCAATAAAATAAAACCTATTGAAGTGGAAGCAGACCAAAACAACAAAAGAAAATTAGATGAGTACCAGGAAGACAGAAGTTTGAGAAAATATGCCAAAGAATCTGCTAATAAAATAATGGAGCTACGGTCAAAAGTCAATTTTTTGTGTTCTGAGATGAAAAATGTTGAAGAACAATTAAAGGAGGAAAGACGTTTAAGAGAAGTAGCTGAAAATAGAATCCATATTCTTGAAATGAAGCTTCAGAAATTGGAAAATTTAGAAAAGCATGATGTGGAGGAAAAAGATAATTTGAACAAAAAAACTGAAGCTGAAAAAGGTAAAAAAAAAATTGTTGGTATGATTCACATAAACAGTTCTGCTAATTTTCCAACTTTTGATATTATGCAAACTCAAGATTTCATACTAGAAAAGCAGACAAAAGATAGTTTAAAATCTGACAATCTGAAAGAGCTTGCTCAAGATCCTATTGTTGTTGAAGATATTGTCCTAAAAGAACCAAAAAAGAAGAAGAAGCCAAAGAATGTTGACAAATGTCCACTACTCAAATATCTTACCGAAGAACAAAAAGAAATTGTCAATTTTTTTTCAAAATTCTTGGAGCAAACAAGTAAGTAACTAAACTACTTTTGACTCAATGGAATTAAATATATATTTATTCCAATAAGATATGCATATAAATTATAGCAGAACTTTTCTCATGTTGATATGCATATAAATATTCTCCATGTTTTTTTGTCATACACCCATGTGTTATACTGTAAGTTCCATAAAACCAGGACTTCTACAACTATTGTTATTTTCTTTTGTTAAAAAATATTTCATTACATACTAATCTTAATTTTTCAGTATACCAATCTTTTAATTTTCTTTTATACTGTAAGTGCCATACAACACAGGACATACTAATCTTAATTTTCTAGTGATGAAGCATTTACTTGCGATGATGGAAACTTCATCACCATCACAAAAAGTATGATAGAAGAAATTCTATATGGAGAATATATTTCTGGTCAAGTAGGTACAAAAAACTATACTTTGCGTCATTATAAATTCTATTCTTTGCTTCATTATAAAATCTATACTAAATCCATATATTTTTTTGGAAATGTAGGTTATTGATTGGTTTTGGTTCAGAAAAACAAAATTTTTAGAACCAAGTTCTAGCATTATATATGTGAACACAACAATGACGGTAAGTGTACTATAATGTAAAATTTAATTTGTTTCTAAGATAAATTTTCTAAAATTATTTTTTAACAGAAAAGCGCAACAGATGGAAACCTGGAAAATATCAAAACAAATATGTTTAATCCTTTTATTAAACAAGCACTTCTAAATCCATTATGTTGCAATATATTATTTCCTATACATGGCAACGAACATTGGAGCTTGCTAGAGCTAGTAGTGGAATCATGTTCATGGAACCATTATGATTCTCTACACTTGACCACAAGATCGAAGACACTAAGAAGTGGACATTCAAGGTTTGCTATTAATGTGGTAAGTAAAATACATAGAAAGTAAAAAAGATAAATAGATTTATCATTATTATAAAATTTATATATATATATATATATATATATATATATATTTGGCAGAAAGCAGCGGTAAACAAAATCAATAAAGTCTTACAAGACGCAGGCGAGAAAACAATTCTGGGAAAGTCTACATTGATTAAAAATGTTAACTGTGCTCAACAAAGCAACGGGTAATTTTCATAATCACTGATTAAAAATGTTTACCTAGGATTTAAGTATATGTTTAGTTATATTTTCATAATCACTAATACAAATGGTATATTATCTAATGCATTCAAGGTATTTGATGTTTTTCTCATGATATTAGATATTACATAAAATACATAGATATGTTAAACCGTAGGTAAAAAAGATAAAAGCATTTATGTTTTTATGTAAATGATTTAAGTTGTTTGTTGTTTTGGAGCTGGTTTATTGTTAAATGAAATTAAAATGGGCATACGACTTGATTGGAAAACACCAAGTACCACAATTTCAGTTCATTTGGGTGATTACTGTGATCTAATTGATTGTCATGTAGGAAGTGAAAATAGAGTGCAATGAATATATATCTTCAAAACTAATCGTTAGGTAAGTAATCTGATTGTAGAACTGATATAGTAGAGCTGATAGGCTTACTCAGACATGTGATCTTACTTGATACTTTGATTAGAATCTGATTGTAGGTACTGCTAGTCAAAGCATCTCCCAACATATTATGAAGTGTAATCTTTAAGTTTAGTTTGTCCCGTGAGGGAATAGTTTGCCTCAACAAGTGTAAACATATTTGCTAAACATCTATATAAAAGCATTCATATCTATTAAATGGATGCCTACATAGTAGATGCTATTAATTAAGTTCTGTGTTTCTAATGTCAATAATATATAAGGCTCTTCTTTTCTTTTTTTTGTTTTCTTTTCATGTCTACAGTAACATTATTGTTTTTATTAAAAAAACGTGGTTAAAGGGAATTCAACTTGGATAAGTGGGTATATTTTAGGCGGGAATCCATCCAAAAATATTTTCTTTTATAGAAGAAACATGATAGATGGGACAAAATAAGACGATTTACTGTTTTACCAACATTCAAAATAAATTCGACAACATCTAAGAAAAAACGATCCACTTAAAACTGCAGCAGCTCCCCGAAAAAAATTAAAAATTGCACGATGAGGGCAAAAATGAAATTATTTTTGATTTGTATGACAAAGCAATTTTTTCGGTGCATCTCATAGCAAGTTTAAAATATTGAAAAAATGCCCCAGCTTGTTCAAATCACTGATACAAATGGAATATTATCTAATGCATTCAAGGTATTTGATGTTTTCTCATGATATTAGTTATTACATAAAATATACAGATATGTTAAACCGTAGGTAAAAAAGATAAAAGCATTTATGTTTTTATATAAATGATTTAAGTTGTTTGTTGTTTTGGAGCTGGTTTATTGTTAAATGAAATTAATTAAAGAGTTCTTCATAAAATATTAAGTGTCAGATCTTACTTTATTCAACTATTAAAAAAGATAGAAGCATTTATCATTTGATGTAATGGATTTAAGTACATGTTTAGTTATATTTTCATAATCACTGATACTGGAGATTTTTATACAACGATGAATGTTACACAATAACTAAAATTTTAACAAATGCAGGTTCGACTGTGGAATTTTCGTAATGATGTTTATCCAAAAGTTAGCACAAGGAATGGACACAACATCAAAAATCAGTCTAGAACAAGTAAACGCACTTAGAGCACAGATAAGTGCACAAATTCTCTCTGATGAACCATACTGCTGGACAATTGAAAAATTCTACAGTTCAGCTTCAACAACAAAAGATGTGAACTGACAATGATAGCAACAAATTCTTTGATGTCTAACAGTCTTTTTATCATACATTTGTTAAAATTTTATTTGACTGATGAATTTGTAATGGTTGACTTAGGCCATATTATTTGAACTGTAAAACCTACTTACAGATGTTGTAGACTTGAGTTTGTTTATGTGTATGCTGTGCACTTGTTTGCACTGTCACTTTTGAATCTAACTATACATTCATGTTGTGTCGTAGAAAAAAATTGGGCCGTATAATACAGAGTGTGTTGTGTAATGTGAAGGTTACTGTGATGTTGAGTAGTTTGCTAGGATGAGGAAGATAGTGTGGACGGAAGTGCTATGCAGTTAGTTTTGATGGTTGCTGTGAATTTCAGGTTATAGAAGTCGTTTCTGTTGGTGTTGAGGATGTTGTATATCAAATGACAGAAGTTTGAAGATAGTGATTGGAATTGCAGTGCAGTGAGAGTTGATGGAAGTCCAGTGAGCTATTTTAGGTTGTGGCAAGTGCAAGGTTGGTCAGTTGTAGGCAGAAGGGTAGATGTTGGTGGAAATGAATGATTAAAGTGATGATGCCTGAGAATGGGAAGAAGGAATGCCGGTGACATGGATTGGTGACGTTTGGTTAATGATTATTGAGCAGAGCTTCGTAGAGGGAAGATTTGAATGGTTTGTACACGGATTTTGCAAGTAGTTAGCAGATGTTGATGGAAAGAGTGGTCAATAATGAGATTGGGTAAAACAGAAAATGTAATGATAATTTACTATAATACGTGAATGAGAACAGAATTGAATTGTATGCAGAAACCTTAGAATGTATTGAAAATAGAGAAGAATTTGTAACAATTGCAAATGTGAACAACGGTATTTTTTGATATATGTTTGGAAATAAAACAAAACAAAACCAACACAGTAAATCAAACCAATTTCCTGCAGCATTAGTAGCATCAACTGACCACAATTGCACGCAAGTTGAATACTGCTTTCTTGAAAAAAGAAGTTATTAGAAAAAGATAAATAACTATTGGAGATGGATAGGTACTCCACTGTTATGAAAAATCAACAGATATTTCTGGACAAACAAAATTGAACAAATATTTCTGCACAAACAAAATTGAACAAATATTTCTGTACAAACAAAATTGAAATCAATGACCGCAATATACTTAAGTCCTAAGCTTGTTTGAGGGCAATGATATATCAATTTATCTTTTATAACAGAACAATTGCAACCAATAGTTCTTCCATACTTTCCATTTCCTGTTACAAGAACAACTACCACCTTCATCATTCACAACTTCAAGTGCCTCTGACTACTCCTTACTTCACTGCCAACCTCCACTGCCACACTTTATAACTACAACACAAAGTCCCAATACCACTCTGTCATACTTCACTTACTAACCATACTTCCATCTCAAACCATTCACAACCTATAAACTTCACAGTTCTTTGGCCATACAAGCAAATACTACTACACCACTGTTTCATTCAATACAAACTGCAGCAACATTCCACACTCAACACTGTCAAAGAAGCCACAACCCACAATTCTTCTTCACTAACCATCATCTTACCAATTCCACAATGACTACCTACCGGCAACCATCACAGTGCCTACCAGAAAAGCAGAAACTCATAAACAATTGCATACAACCAAAAGTAATCAAAATCAGATTATATCCAATTCAACATACGCAATAATCCAAATATTCAAGTCAAAGTATTCATAGAACAACCAATCAATCAAATACACTGGACTAATACAATTAGCTCAATTATTCAACTCAAAGTATTCATAGAACAACCAATCAAATACATTGGATTAAAACAATCAACTCAAATATTCAATGAACATCCTCTTCTATTATGTCCTAGTTTTTTACACTTTCCACATCTGTTTTGCTTAGCATGAAAGTCAGCCCCTTCAATCCTATTCATCCTAGGCCTACCAGCTCCACGAACAGGCTTAGGAGGAAGAACAATAGATGATTCTTCAGCTTCAATTGCTTCCTTATCAAAAGTTGGAATAGGATTGATCAAATGTGAATATGAAGCTCGATAATACTCAACAGTAAAGTAATTCTCAATATATTCGTAAACGGAATTTCTGGTTAAAGAAATACACTTCAAAGCATGCGCACAAGGAAAACCTGTCACTTTCCATTGATTGCAACTACAAATGCAATTTTTAAGATCAACCTTTTGAGATGTTGGAGAATGAACTTCAAAAATATACCTACAAAATGTAAAATTAAAAACAGTTAAAATGTATACACAGATTGCATTTCCAAAAAATGATTATTAGCACTATATATATTCTCTCTAATCTATCTAATAAATAAGACACAATTCATGTGCATAGAACTAATAGTGAAAAATAAGACTCATAAACCAAAACAAATAACAAAGGGCATAATGTTCATGTTCTTTAGAGAAAGTATATCTTATCTAGATTTTGATTTTAATTTTCATTCTAAAAAAACTGATAACCAATCTAGAAAAAACAAAGCATAAAGGTTATAGTAAGAATTGACTAGAACATAAAGGTTATAGTAAGCATAAAGGTTATAGCATAAAGGTAAACCTTGACAATGATTTCAATGGGTAAGGCATCCACTGATTAAGTGGAATTGACTAGAACATTGCCTTGATGCACCAGATTTGACTTTTCCAAAAAGATCAACAGGATTGTCAAAGTCAAGAACTAATATACCATAAGTAAAATGTACAGACTCATCCAGACGAAAATAATGAAAGAGCTAAGAATTACATACAGTGTTAATTACAATGCCGCGACTGTCAAGATTCAAAAGATCCAAAGGGGTTTAAAATTTATAAATACCTACAAAATGAAATCATAACACAGGCTACATAGCAAGTTGAAAAAAGATAAATGCATTTATCATTTTTTTCAGAAACTATGAACATCATGTAAAAATGTAGAAATACATACCTAGATGATTTAGAAACACTCCACCCAAATCCTTCTTCCTTCAATTTCAACAAACGAGCTTCCATTTTTGGACATAGCACGCTAGTCCACTTTGATGCCTCTTCTCTACGATTAGACATTTGCATCATCAGTTTTACCCTAATTCCATCAAGACAAGCAGTAACAGGAAAACTTCTTTCATCCAAAATCTAAGAATTAAAACTCTCAGCTACATTGGATTTGTTTTCACCATACCGCTTCCCCGGAAAAAACAAATCAGCCCAATGATCATATGGTTTATCATTCAAGTACTCTATAGCTTTGGCACCTCCAATTTCTTTGTACTTGGACATGGCTTTTTCAAACTCATGATGATTAGAAGCTATAGCACAACACTCAAGTAAATGAGCTACCCAAACACCCCTTCCACTTTTCACAATGCTAGCAATATTATTTTGCATATGATGCAAACAATAAGAATGATGACTATTTGGAAAAAAAATTGGAATACTTAACAATAAACCCCAGTGTCTATCACTTAAAAAAGTTAATATTCTATCACAATTGAGAGCATTTTTTAGGTGTTTTAAAAACCAACTCCAACACTCTTCATTTTCTTTGGGAACAAGAGCCATTGCTAATAGGAAAAAACCTGGAAAAAAAACAAAAAAAATTAATTCACTGTTTAAGTATTATATTTGAAACAGTATTATCTAATAGTAGACAATCACATGAACACTATACCCTCAGCCCAAATAAAAAAGGAAAAATCAATTTCCTAGAGGCAATTCATCCTTTAAAAAAAAATTCTATTTGAATGTGTAGTCTACGCATAAAGGGTAGAAATTGCAAAGATATGATACATAATTCATGCATACAATACAAAGAATTATATTCAAACATCTAAAACATATATGCTTTTATCTTTTCTATATGATTTCTAAATCATTTGTATACCTTATGCAAGAACTTCAAATAAAGAGAAAATTGATAAATATGTTCAACATGTAGTAGTATCTATGATATATAAGTATGGCTTAATATGTTATTTAATTCTTTATATTAAAAGATAAATGCATTTATCTTTTTTAACATCTAGATTATGTATCTATCAAAATAAAAATATAAAAAACAACCAATATTAATCATCGTTAATTTTCAGTTGAACTAAATTGTGAGTTTGAATTCATGTTTGCAATAATTTCACATGCTAATCCCTAACGTAGAAGAAAATATAATGAATTAAACAACATATTACTACATTTGAAACAACCAAATGCACTATATTTGAAACAGTACTATATGACAGTAGACTAATCACTTGAACAAAATGCAGTATGTACACAACAAAATTCACTAGAACAATAACTTAAAGAAACAGTACTATGTAACATAAATACAATAGCAAAAAAAAATCAAAAAAAATCAAAATCAGTACCTTGATTCCCATTTTTCACAGTGGCAGCCATCAAAATACCACTTCGCCCTTTCAAAAAGGTAGCATCCAAAAACACCATAGGATGACAATAGTTAAATCCAAATATACATGCCTCATAACATACAAAAACTCTCTCAAATTGATTTGTTTCAGAATCCACATCCATACTTGAATAACTATTTGGGTTATTTCTTTCCAATGCCTTCAAATACCAAACTAATTCATTGTAAGATTTCTTTTCATCGCTAAAAATATCATTCATAGCCAATTTCTTACCCTTATAAGCAAAGTAATAGCTTAGCTCCACATCATAATCTCTTCTAAAACTTTTAATGATATCCTTGATTTTTCTTTTTGGCTCATCACGAATTTGATTGACGATTAAACTTTTCACAAGATCACTATTAATGGTTGGACTACTAAGGGAACGAAATCCACCACCACAAGTATGAATCAAGTTAACGTTTTTAACACACAGTTGGTCCAATTGCTTCAGTTTGCAAGAAGCATGAATCCTAAAAGGACAGCTAGCTACAGCACATCGAACTGTCAATCATTCTTTACAATTCTTAATATACCGTACTTTAAATCCATTCTTCAAACAATAAGCACTAACTGTTCTAGGGAATCCAATAGCAGAATCAAACTGTTGACCAACGCCAGTAAAAAATTCCATATTTGAATTCTTCTTCAACAACTCATGTAAATCCTTTTGTTGAATAAAACCAGAATCTAAATCATCATCGTAACCTAACATATTATTACTTGACTCAACACCAACAATTGAACCAGACTTGCTACTTTCACCAACAAAATTATCCATTGAATCATTCTTCAACCGTAGAAAAAAAACCAAAAATTCTTCCTTTTTAAACCAAGACAAACACAATATAGCTTGAAGATCACTATCCGTTTCAATAAAGGTAGTCTTTGATTCTCGAATATAAAAAATATCAAAGCACAATGGAGTAAAATTATTCCACTCCTCCCAAATCCTATTCCTAACAGAAGAAATAGAAGCATCCAATCCAAAACGAGCACTAAAACAATTGTTATTGAAATCAAACACAACTATAACAGATGAATCACACTTGCAAAAAAAATGTAAAAAATATATAACTATGTGAAACTGATCTTAAAAAAAAACTAATAGCATAAAACTATTTAAATCATTTTCTATACTACTTTTTGAAAAAAGATAAAACAATTTATCTTTTACAGATCACTATCACTCTTTGGGATAACTTGATTACAACAATGGAAAATATAACTATGTGAAACTAATCTTAAATATAAACTAATAGCATTCTTAAACATCTAAACAATCAGAGTTTAATTGCAAACTAAAGAACAAACAAGGCTATATACACAGTGCTTGTGTTATCAGAATAAAACAATACCATTCAGAAGCCATTATTCCAACTACATCAAACAAAACCTTCCTCCAATAGATGAAAACAGCCTCCTGTGAAAAGAAACATACATTAACATCATGAACATCATAAAAAATAGAATTGAGAACGAAAAACAGCAACTAAAATGGAGACTCACTAAATGAAGAAAATCGCCTAACAATTTCCCACAATTAAAGTCGATTTTTATTTGAGAAGGAACTAATGCCTCACGACCGCTTCGATTGCACAAGAAACGGCCGCTTTGATTGAACAAGAAACGACCGTCTAATTTACAAGATCGGTAAATTTCAGAAGGTACGTAGTTCTTTGAGAAGATGAAGACGCACACGCCTAATTTTCACGATCGACAGATTTCAAAAGATACGTAGTTGTTTGAGAAGATGAAGACGAACGCGCCTAATTTCAACAATCGATTTCAGAAGATATTTAGTTGTTTGAGAAGATGAAGACGCACGCCACACATACTTGTCCTCGAAAATAATATTTTCAAAACCGTGTCCTGGAAAAAATTGGGCTGTATAATTAGGACCTTCATACCAATTTCCACTTTTAAAAATTTATATAAGTTAAAAACAACTTTTAATTTTCTTTGAAAATCAAGAAACTAGAGTTAACTTTAAATAAGCCAAATTTCGAACTTCATGATTTATGAATTCAGGTATATAAATGAAATTATCATACTTTAATATGATTTTTAATGCAAAAATCTTAATTTTTAGTTAAGTTTTGGGATTGCATTTTTGAGATGATCAGAAATGGAAAAATCGTCAATCAACGGCGACGAGATGATTAATCGGCCGTGGGATTTTCGTCGAAGTTGCGTTGTCGCCTCAGGATATCAGGAAAAATATGTGTAAAAATTCTGCAGTACTGTTGTGATCGAGCATTGTTGAACTAGGGTTTAATTCATTTGTTTGTTTGATATGGTAATGGAGGAAGTCGCGAGCACTATAGTGTATTAGGATGGATCGCGAGTAGGGGAAAACATGTGGAGGTCGATGATGTAACCCTGGTCAAGGTTGTTGGAGCTCCGATGGTCTGAATCGACGGTGGTGGCGAGGTTTGGCATCGGTGATGGGTTCCAGATTTTATCCAAATACTCAAATTTCGATTCGAAAGGGGACTGTTGGATATGGGTGGCCTGGAGGTTCGGGGGTGATCAACGGCGACTGGGTGGTGGTCGAAGACTTAGCCGGAGATGGCCGTGTCGATCGTGCGCGTGCACGAGCACGTTATTGTTGGTGTCAGGTTGATGGTGGGAAGCGACGCGAGTGATACTCGAGAAGGGTGGGCGATTACTTCGCGTTAGTGCTCGAGTGGGTGGGTTGATTTCCTAATGTTCTCGTTTTAAAACTTAAGTTAACTCCAACCTGGAAAAAAAATTATATAAAGAAGAAAGAAAAAAAAGAGAGAAGAGAAATTGTTACAGGAAGTCTTAATTAAAAAGAAATAGATTGTCAAAAAGGATTCTAAGTTTTAGACAAAAGTAAACCAAGTCTTACCTATGAAAGTAAATGGTTTTTAAGAACAATTGTTTTAACCGAGTGTCCAAGTTTTAAAAACAAAGAAGTTTGAATTTGTAAATAATTCAGGTTTTAAAATAAAGATAAACAAGTTTTAAAATATGTAATATTTAATTAAAAATTATTTATTAACTTAGAAAGGTTTTAAAGAGTTAAAAGTTAAATCTGAATGCTTAATTAATTAAATTTGATTTCTAAAGTATTTTGTTTAAAATAAGTTTGAAGATTAAGATTTAGTAATCAATTACGATAAAGATTTATCTTAAGGAATTAAGAACTTTGATTAGTTAAAGGTAAATAAATGTGTGAAGATAATTAAACCAATTCAATTTTTATTAATAATTTAAGAGTGTTGGTTAATGTAGATAATTTAATTAAAGTTGATTAAGTGATTAGGAATAATCACTTATTGTAATTCATTAAGAACAATTTATTAAATAGTAATAAATTAGGGGTTGATAAAATTATTAATAAATTAATTAAGGGAAAGTAATTAAAGGACAATGAAATAATTAAAGGTTAACTATTTAATAATAAAAAGTTGATTAATTAATCAATGATTAAAGGACAATAAATCAAATGATTTGAAATCAATTAAAGTTAATTTACCATGATCCATGACCCACCTGATTTAAATTAATCAGATAATTTATTAAGTCCACTTATGGATGTTTGAACCCTATTGATTGTTGAACTATTTGATATTTTTGAGATGCTATGCTTTGTGCTATGAATTGTTTTCAGTGTGATCTGTGATGAATGTAATTTTATTTATTTATAATGCATTCATATTTTCTATTTGTGAATCTGTGTATTTAGATAAGCGCTATTGGGATATACCGCTTATTGATATTATGTGATTGCAAATCTGTGATGATTTATGATGTTGCACTATTGTGTTAAACCCTGGACCACGCCATACACACACCAATATGGATTTCACGAGGAAATCGATTTAGTCACAGATTTTTTTTGAAATGATTTTTAATAGACAACCTGAATCCAAATGTTTTGGAAATGGATTGGGTTTAAAGTGAAAAGCAATTGAAATGGAATTTCAAAGATGAAATTATTTTGAATAACTTGATTGGGTTTTGAAATTTAAATATTTTGATTTAAATTTGAATTCAACACTTGAAATTGAATTCTATGATTTGAAACTAGGGATTAAAGATATTATACTAGTTATGTATGAGTTAAACCATTTTTAAGGTATTGCTTTTGGGAATTTGAATTAACCCAAAGATTGTAACTTGTATAAATGAAATCAGGTTTTTCCGAAATAAGATTGTTGTTTCTAAATGATAAAAAAAGCTTTCGTAGGAGAAATGAATTTCAAATTGTATAAAAAGGATTTCAAGTTTAAACTGAAATAGTTTTCCAAGTTGTAGACGAATATTTGGAAATGAATTTTGGAAGTGAATATTTGGGAACGATTTGAAAGCTATGAAACAAATCTTTGATTTAAAGATTTAAATGAATTAATCCAATTAAGATAAAAATTGTTTTGAAATCCAGGAATGAATCTTTGTGAAACTAGGTGAACTTTATGAAATAAATCTTTTGTTTAAAGATTTGAAAAGGGTAATTTGTTTGAACCTTTTGAAAGAAAGTTTTGAATTATTAAGTTGTGACTTAATTGGAATCCCATATCCATATGTTTTAAATGTTGCGCTCACTATTCGGGTTAGCCAGGAAAGGGCCTTTGGGTCGTATAACCCATTCCGAATATGTGATACGACGTTGTGGATAGCATTTTGAAGACCGGTGGTGAAGACCGGGTATTTGCGAGTACGATAGGATGACCTATCGATTGTCTCTGCACTGAGTTGCTCCGGTATAGAGATTCCCTAAGTGATGGGAAGTCCGATCGGGATTGTGAATACCCGGATTTCAAGGACTTCTTTGGAAGTGCCTTCGGTTCTGTTCTAAATCCAGAACAGACTTGTATGTATTGTATGTCTGACATTACATTTTGAGATATAAAGCAGATTTCTTTCAAATACATTTCTGTTTGGTGGCGGAGAATTTATTCTCTTAGCTTAACACCCTTAGAAGATATGTAGTTGAAATTTATCCGCAATATATTCTCAACTTGGTAACGTGGCGTGCTGAGTGCTACTGATCATTTGTTGATCAAAGCGTAGCTTTTGTAAAAAGCATTGCTTTGCGGACGAGACTTCGTCGAACCTCACAACCCGTAAAATGGTCGAAACAGGAAAGATGCAGCAAAGTTTCAGGGATCGCGTCCCTAGGATATGTCCATTTCTTCTGGATAGGGGTAGTATCATGGTATGGATCCCAGATACTTACTCATGTGGATACACTATATCTATTACTGTGTGGTGTTGTTGGTACCGAGCGCTCGGATAAAGGTTGGTTACGACCGGGGATGGAATATCTGAGGTCGATACTCCCGGGCAGGGAGTGCACCGGCTTTGTGTTGGTAGAGATCCATTTGGGGTGCTCGGGGACGTCCTTCCAGAGGCGTTCCATTTCGGTATGGGAAGTTCCTTGGCCTGACCATTTGTTGGAAATCTATTCATCCAATATGAGCTCTTACGATTGAAATTGTATAACCTGCCATGGAATATGGTGGTAACCTGCTATTGAACATGGTAGCTATAGTAGGCATAAGTATGAAATGTCTATGCTGGCTAAGATTTATATCTTTACTTTCGAAATGATTTTTTCTACACTATGAACTAGTAATAATATCAAATGTTTCTTTTTAATGCGTATCAAGCATCTTTGACTATCATAAGGAGAAATCTCCTACGATTCTGCGTTTGCATTGTGTGTGTGTGGGAGGCCTTATGGTAGTCTCATTTCTAAAAAGCATTGCGAATCTATTTTAAAATATTTCTTTATTTGTTTTAAAAGATAAACTGTTTTTGTTGCTCACACCAGTCCCATGACTGATCCGGAGTTTATTGTTTCTTTCCTAAACTCTAGTTGCTCAAAATTTTTCTACACGAGCGGTCTAGAGTTGGGGTTTTCAGATAGTCAGGTTTAGTAGATTATTTGGAGCTAGTTCAGCCTTTGGACATGGACTGCACTTGCTTAGCTATTGGGAGTTCGAGCTATTTTGGATTGGTGCCTTGGAGTTCTCTTTTGAAGACTGTTTTGGAGATTATCCGCTGCTGGTGTTATCTATTTTCTTTTCCGCTGCTATTCTATTGTATCACATCTCTGATGTATATTGATATCTATTGTATCATCTGTGTATCAATGCTGTATATCAATGTATTATAAATTTTTATTTCGCTATGTTGTTTATTTAATTGTGTTATAAGCTCTGACGAATCAGATTTGAACGGTCGAATCTTTGGCATTCGAATACGATATGAAGTATGGATGTCCATTTTCGAGCGCAAAAAATCTGTCTCGTCACATAACGAGTATATAGGAACAAAACAACAAATGAACTTGGAATAACAACAAATAAAATACAAGGATGGAAGGTGCCACTATCTAGTGCATAGGTCAAAAAGTAGCAACAACCAAAAAATAACGGTCAGAAAGGCAAGAAAAATCAACAATCATGCTCTGGATGAGAGATATCAGCATAAAGGCGAGACGAAGGACTAGCTCTCCCCTAAGAGGAGCAATAGAACTTCCTATAGACTGATTATCAGAGAAGGCAATAATAATGCATGCGAACGGGAGGAGAACTTCCACCTGTCCAAAGGAAGAAGAAGTAAGCAATCTTCTTATAAAAGTGTGACGGTGAGCTGATGATATTCTTAAAATAATGGGAGTTTATATCAGACCAGATCACTCATTTGAAAACTGAGAGAAACATATCGATACAAGGTGAAGGTGGATAGAACTACCAATATTCAAGAAGGAAGTGACGGAAGGAATGAAACCAAGCAGATGCGCAATTCAGCTAGCCCAGGCATAGTAGGAGAAGTCACACTCAAAGAACAAGTGGGAGATACTTTGAGGCCATTAGAGTAGAGAACACAAGATGGATTAAGATTAAAATCTTTGTGAATAATCCTATCTATGGAGTTGATTTTTTCAAGAACAAGGAGCCACATAAAGAATTGGACATAGGGAGGGACATTATATTTCCAGAGGCATAGGAAGGAAAAGTGTACCGAAGTGAGGGAGAAAAGAGTAAAGCGAGCGAATAGAGAATGAACTATTAGATGCTAGACCCTAAGAGTGGTTGTCATTATCGGTTGAAAGGATAATATCACGAAGCAGTATTTGAATCTGGAGGACCTAGGGAAGGGATAGGCCTGTGATCATATGGGTCGAATGGAAGCATAAGTAATCCAGGTTGATGGCATCGAGGATCCAGAGAGAGGAATTTGAGATAATAGCAAATAGATCGGAGAAGGTTTGACTAAGAGGGGAAGCATTATGCTAGGGATCATGCCAAACGAAACTGGAATCACCATTACTAACATGTATACAGATTGAATACTTCATCCAAGGAACAGAGTAGAGAATGCCAAACCAAAAGGTGAGGGGTGATCTAAGGGGTCGGAGTTGTAGTGCTTTGAGAGAATCTAGCTTTTCCAAAGGGAAGCATCATTGGTGAGGCCTCTCCAAATTCACCTAGCATGGAAGGCAAGATTAAAGATGTATAGATCTGGTATACCTAAACCGCACTGAGAAAAACTTTTGCAAACAAGGGACCAATTAACCAAAAGATTAGCATAGGAGCCATGTTAGAGGAAAGAGTGACGAACCTTGTCAATGGTGTTGATAACCAATTGGAGAGCTTTGTGAAAGGAGAGCCAGTAAGTAGGGATAAATGATAGGACCATTTAACCAAGACCATCTACCAGCAGTATCGAGAGAGGAAGCTTTCCAGTTTGCAAGACGAGAGGAGATTTTGGAAATGAGCGCCTGCTAGTTCATGCAGTGAAGTCTAGAAGGTCGGAGGGGAAAACCTAGGTAGGTAATGGGGAAATGAACAAGACCATAGTTTAGATTAGCCACGGAAGGACATAAACGGTCACAACCACCCAACATAGTAACCGAACTTTTAGAAACCTTAACAGAAAGACCCAAAATCAGCCCAAAAAATATAAAGAAGGACCTTAAGGCAGTAGATGTGTTATGAGGAAGGCAAAGAAAAAGGATAGTGTCATCAGCAAATTGAATATTGGAAATGAGAAGGTTCGAGTCAGGGAGGCCAATACCTGGCAACAAGTTGTGGAAGATGGCCAATTTGTTCGTATGGTTGAAAACATCTGCAACTATGATAAATAAAAGAGGGGAAATAGGGTCTCCTTGACGTAATCCATGGGCTGACTTAATAAGGCCTCCACGAACATCATTAACAATGATAGTGACATACTCGAGTGAAGAAAGCATTAGATCCAATTAATCCAAAGATTTTAGAAACAACGGTGAGCTCACGTCTCAAGGATAAAAGACCAGCTGATAGAATCGAATGCCTTGGAAAAATCAAGCTTGAGGCGAACTCCAGGAGTGAAAGAGTGGTGGAAATGAGAAATTATCTCCTATGTGGAGGCTACACAATCAAGAAAGTTACAATCCAGGATGAACGCAAATTGCTCAAGACCAACAAGGTTTGAAATAACACTTTGTAGACGCTTGGCCAGGATTTTGGTAATAAGCTTGATGGAGGTTTTGAGAAGACTAATCGGGTGGAAGTCAGAGAGGCAATTGGCTCTAGGCTTCTTTGGAAGAAAAATCACATTAGCATAGTTAATTTTAAAAATCAAGGATGTATCCAAATAAAATTCATTGAACCTGGCAAGAATGTCAAATCGTATAACATATCGAAAACACTTGAAGAAGAAAGGACCGACGTAGTCAGGACTAGGGGATTTATCATCATCCATGTCATTAATGGCAACCAGAATCTCGGATTCCTCGAATGGGAAGTAAATGGAAATAGGAGAAGGGTTAGGGTAAAACTTAGACCATATAATATGAGGAGAGTGATGGTGGGGATGGCCAACGATGCTCTTGAAGTGGGAAGTGAAGAGTCTGTTGAGGTCAAATTGATTTTGGAAAAGCAAGTTTTCATGCTAAATCTCAAAAACGAGGTTGGAGCGTCTTCTACCATTGGAAAGTCTATGGAAGTAGGTGGTATTACAGTCGCAATCTCTTAACCAGTTGATCTTGGACCTTTACTTCCAACCAATCTCTTTTTCCTTTAAAAGTCTCTCAAGCTCAGTTTTAAGGGAGTGAAGGGAGGTAAAGTCAGAATTAGAGAGAGGAGAGGATTCTTCATGAATTTTTAGATCAAGGATATATCTTTGAGAGAGGAAATTCAACATCTGAGAGAACCCCAAATAGATTTAGGCCAAGGAGGAAGAAACTTACAAAGCGATCTGAGCTTGGAGACAATGGTGGAGAAGGAACCTTTAAGTAGGGAAACCGGACCAGGCTACCTTAATGAAATCATCAAAACCTAGTTTAAGCAACTAAATGCACTCAAATCTATAACCAGATCGGGAGAGAGGGGAGCTTCAGAGTCAAGGAGGTGGGAAAGTGGTCGAAGAGGATGGTTGGGAGGCTATAGGCGAAGGAAAGCGGGTGGGTGTCATCCCACAAAGTGTTAAAGAGAAAGCGGTTGAGTATAATAAGAGTGGGAGAAAGACAACCGCTGCTCCAAGTAAATTGACGGTTGGGAAGGGGTAAGTCAATCCGTGAGCATGAGTTAATAAAGGCATTCAAAGCCTTAGAATATTCCCAAAGGGCCCCAGTAGATTTACGCTCCAAGAAATCGAAGGTGATATTGAAGTCCCTACCCAGGACCCAAGGGCCTTGGAAAAAATTTGCTATATCGGAGCAAGCAGACCTCAGAGATAGCCTCTTGGAGCTAGAATTTGCGGGATGTTACACTATATCTCGAAATAGAATATAGGAATGTAAGGGATGCTAGTCGCCGGGATCCATAAACTAAATATACTCTTATCAGGACGAATAATAATGTTGTTGTTTCGCCTCATATCCACCTATTGTCTAGCCTTCATCAACTCATTATGCATCCTATGTGCAACAAGGAGCACATGCATAGCATTCCCCGAACGATGTAGTCTTGAGAAGTAAATATACGGAGTAATGTTTTCTTCATTAATAAGTTATGAGTGCATATTGGTCGGATACTCGTAGCATCCAAATGGTTGGATGTACCAAAAATCAAACATCTGGCGGAACTGCTATTGTGCATAGGTATCTAATGCTACATAAAGATATCCAAGGATAGTAGTACCATAGTCGTAAATATGAAGTCCATCAACATCTACTAATCCAACTCGATATTAAAGTTTAATAATGACTTTATTGTTTGAAAAAAAATGTAGAACCAAACAGATATAATACAAAGGTAGGTATAATAGGAGTGTGCATCTCCACAGCGTCCCTATATTCTACTATATACCTCTGTAGACATGTAAGTATAACAATACCTCCTTTAAAATCATCATCAGCCAAAGCCGTTAATTACGCAGAATATGGCTCTAAATCCTCATATGAATAATCAAAATGTGTCGACGCATACCCCGATAGACCAAACACTGTACTAGTAAGCATATAAAAGTCTAAAGGAGTCAATTCCAACTCAAAATCCAAGAAATGAAATGTGTGAGTGGTACGTTATCATTTTTCAGTAAGAACCACTATTACACAATGGTCGACATGTGCAAATGTAGGTAACTGTATAAATTCATTGAAAAATGATGCATATAGCATAGTCCTAACCGACTCAGGCAATGTGAAAAAGCAGTCAGTAATGCATCTATGCCAATCATCATGTATACCTAAGTGATCGACCTATATAAGTAATTACTTAATGTTAATGGTAAACTAAGCAAACTGATAAACATTTATAGTTTGTGGTAGACAAGTTTATCTAAAGATTACTTACTAAATATATACATGTAGCATCACTAAGGGTACACTCGGTCGATGTGTCCCATACGGGTAGCTCGTGTAGGCATCATAGGTCATCTGTGGTCACTGTAGCAATTGGAATGATAGGATCTACACAAGCATCGATATTTATCGTGTAACCAATAGTTTGTTTAATAATTTTGGTGGGTCGTAGCATCATCTCGACCTATTGGTGAATAAAAGTAGAAAAAAAAATATGAAAAAATGAAGTTAAAAATGAGGGGAAAGTTCTTCATATAAACGTTGAGGCCTAGACGCTTGTTGAACATGCGCCTAATCCACTAAAAGAGACGGGTTTGTTTAATAAGCATCTCATCTTCAGAGGTTGCCAAACAAGCATCTGGTTTCTTAAATAGTTGGAAAACTAGATCAATTACATTTTGTAATGAAACAAAATATATTTTTTGATCCCAGAACCACTGGAGGCACTCTAACTACAGTTAAGTATTTTTGTAATCACCAATGCTTGTTGAAATTGTGTTTGTTATCATCCCAATTGAATCTACTTTGTAAATTGAAATTTGGAATTATGTAGTTGTTGAAGACCATATGTAAAATCAAATTGTTTGAGAAAGGAAGATCAAAATCATTCTTGAACAAACTACTGCACATAGCAATATCATCTCATCGTTCACGTTGTTTCCAATTTAGAACTAGTGCGATCGCCCATGTTTTAATTATATATCAGGTGCAAATTAAATTTTGATGCAACAGCAAATCAACAAGCAACATCAATTAGTTCGCCAATAATATACAACGCATATCCAAATATTCTCCAAATTTTAAATGCATAAGCGTTGATATAGCCATTTCATATCCCATGTACATAAAATAAGTGTTTATCTAATGTCAACTTCTATTAATAATATAATTTCCTACACGGATTATTAATCAAATAACTTTAACAATAGCTATAATACTTCTGGTGTCACGCTTTTTTGGTATCAGTGTGAACTACCAAAAACGTCCCTCTGCAAATATTATTATCAATTAAAAATAGGATCAGATGTGTTTTCTTTACAATTCAACACCCTCCCCTACAAATATTATCGAAATCATACTATCACTTAAAAATAGGATCAAACAAATATACTTTCTTAACAAAATCATTCTTTATTATATTTAATAGCAAAAATAAAAATTCAAACTAACAAAAAAATTAAATTCATTATTTATAACATAATAATAGAAATAAAATTTTAAATTCCAATAAATTAAATGCAATTTAGAAAGAAAAACTAAACTAACCGCATATCATTTCAACGCAAAACTATAACTAAATATTTGTGAAAATCAGATTTTTTTTTGAACGAGGTAAAAACGTACAATTTGTATAAACAAATTCACAGGCGAAGTGCATGCCATCATACGCGAAGTGCGTGCTGTAAGGCTCATAGTACAAATCATATTGTGTTGTCGTTAATATTGACATCACGTTGTAGTACAAACTTTGTACAAATTGACATTCACATTCAATAATTAGTACAAATTCAAAATGTCCATAGATTTATTATAAGCAAATAATAATAAAGTAAATGTTACATACAAATAAGCTTTATAGGCATGAGAATTTTTGTACAAGTCATACTACTTATACAAAAATAAATAATATTAAAATAAGTGGTTACATCTTCAAGTTTTTATTAAATATTTACTCCATTTATTTTACGTCTTGGGGTAGATAATATTTAAACTATAAGACAATGCTTTAAATTTCTATGTAAAATTTCGTATCATTTTCCTACGGCATAAGGCTGGACTTAGGAATTGCATAGGGATTAGATAGAAAGAGCATAAGACACGAGAAATGCATCAGAAATTTTCTACCAATAAATAGACCAATTTTGTTCCCATTCCATGATTTTCGTTCCACACCCCGAAAAAGTTTTTAAGTGCTACACACCTAATCTTCCATTCACATCCCATTAGACTACAAAATTAGCCCTCCCTTAATTTAGCCTCTTCGTTTTTTCTACTTTTTTATTTCCTTTCCACCAAGCTCGACAGGAGCTTCAGTCATGACAGAACCCATGCCCAAGCAAAGCATGACTATTAAAGAGCTTTTTGCCAATTATAGGATTTTGTTTCAATAGTACCCTTACTTTGTCCCAGCGTGAGTTTAGTGCTTTCCAAGCCATACTCGAGTACTAGTGAAACCCACACCTGGTACGAATGGAGATTTTGTTATCACTTCGCAATGGGAGGGTGATCTTACCAACCACGACTGATAAGGTTAGGGAGTTGATATCCTCCATGACCGTGATGAGTGAGGCTAATTGGAGCGTTTTTTTCAATTTCTAGCTCCGGTTGTAAGTCATTTTATCACAAATTTAAAGGGGAAACAGGTATAAAAATATATTTTTCAAATAAAGAGGGAGTGTGGAAGGATGTTTATGGTGGGTGTAACGACCCTACTTTTCGACCATCGAATGTCGACACTAAAACATCCAGGACATCCATGTGTAGAAAAATCAAGTGTCGAAAAGACAGAAAGTTGGATTAAAGTAAAAAAAGGAATAGAACAGGACAAGATGAAGACAATATCAGAATCTCACAACGGAACGATAATTTATAGTATCAAAAAAACATTACAAAGAGTTACTTTGAATATAGGATTTTCAAAGTGACAAAATCTAAGTGCTATCATCTCAGCCTGGACAGTTATAACTAACTGTCCTCACGACGCTAATATATGTACATAGCTAATATAGGACAATAGAAA
The DNA here is from genome assembly GCA_030765085.1 of Allium cepa. Classification (NCBI taxonomy): domain Eukaryota; kingdom Viridiplantae; phylum Streptophyta; class Magnoliopsida; order Asparagales; family Amaryllidaceae; genus Allium; species Allium cepa. The sequence continues at coordinate 205,031,657 of CM060941.1, read as the reverse complement.
TAGAAATCGATAGATAGTGGAATCCTCCAGCTTGTCTTCTGAACTCTGATGCATCCAAGGTAAAACCTAATACTCAAACTACTCGAAAGAGTACACGAGTATTTTAGGAAAACAAAAAACTAAACATCAGACATAATTCTGATATTAGAAAACTTGAGATACATGCAACATGTAAGACCATACAGATTCTCGCAACAGTTTTCCACGCAAAAGAAACCAACCATTCATTAATTTTTTATATAGTGATATGATAGATAATGTCAAGGTGTAGGATATAATCATATCAAATAGTATGATGCTTAAAAGGGTCACATCACAACATAATTTGGTTGCATTCAAAACAGCTAAGATACGTTCTCATATTGGGTTTACATTAAAGACATCCCCAAATAGGTCAACCTCTTGACAAGGGTCAGGAAGTACCATCCGAGAATCGTATATCTTTAGATAAAACATTCCATTAAGGTAAACACAACTAACCCATGCACTAACCTATAAAACCAAGTGGAACCAAATGCCATCAACTCCCACACGCAATAATGAAAACCATACACTAGATAATAGAGTTGATATACCCCGTCATGCGTCGGCAAACCCTATGCTAAGTATCCTACTCTTTTTTCTATCATTTTCGATGCCGAGGTTACCTTCGGCATTTTTCACTCGAGTCTTCACTACTAGAACAGAACATGAATCCCCGATTGGATTCCTTTATCTCGAATAGATCATGAATCACTACCTAGATTAGAGCATCTTGAATAGGTCTTGAATCTCCATATAGATTTCTTTTCTTCAACCACTTTCAAAACATAGAACTCGTATACTAGTTTTGAAGTAGTATTTGGTAAGTAGAACACTTACTGATCCTGGACTCTTTAAACCAATCAATGAATTTTCGGTAAACTCAATTCCGGTACTTTCAAAAGTAAGTGATAGCTAGAGACGTTTCGTACCAATACTCCTCCACGGGGGTTCTTATTGGTATAAAATCATGAATTCTTTCGATCACATGCTAAGTTAATATTTGTTCAAGTTCGATAATTGACTAATTGGTTATCTAGTCAAAACAATTGCTTATACAAATCAGGATTCGTACGCTTAACTCGTTTTTGACATTCCAACTTAACTATTTCTTATCTAAGAGCGAAGCCAAGTAATTTTGGACAATGGTTGCTCCAAGCCTTTCCTAGACACTTCAGTCTTGAATCTCATAAATAGATAAGTCTACCTCATCGGCTTTTAGTGTTAACTATAGTACTAATGATTTTCATAAACAATAAGGAATCAACTCGATTAACATGTTTCTAAAATTTCCACTTACCTATTCCTCGGTTAAGAGGGAAGCCCGGTAGGTTAGAGCATTATTGCTACATCCCTACTCGACATCAATCTTAACTCTCACAAATAGATAAGATTACTTCATCGGCTAATTAGTGTTAAGCACATTTAATTATTTTTCTAATAAGTAATTAAACAATTAACCATTTGGCCATTTAGTAACTATAACCCCTTTTTGAAACATTAAAATAATTGGAAATACTTATAATAGGTTTAATGATTTATCCAGAATATTACATAAAAATTACAAGTTTGATAAATTAACAAAACTTGGAAAAAGAACATGTTTTATTCTAAAATTCTTTTGTTCAAAAATTCATAATTAATTCTTAAAAATTCATAGATATCTTAAACTAATTTTAAAATACTCTTAAAATAGTTAGGCAATACTTTAAAAAAGAATGAAACAAATTGCTCGAACTTAAAATTCTTTTTGAAACAATTGAAGTCCAAAAATGAAGGTTAAACGGGATAGTTTAGCACTAGTGATATTTCGGCCATTTCCGAGATGTTACTTAACTTTTACTGTTCAAGCTTTCAATAGCGACGAACATACATATATAACAATGCAAATGTGATGAGAAATCCCTATGAACAAAGATCCATAATAACTGTCAAAAAACAAGACAATTTCGACCTACATTCACAGCAACTATTGCTAAAAGTTCACTTTCAAATTCGAGTCCGATCTAATCCAAAGTCCATCTTTAACCAATTTACTTTGTTCAATGTCCAGTCACGTGCCCTATAAGTCCATTGAAGTCAATTCCAAGTTTGTTCAAGTCCGTATACATGGATTTTATATGTCACTGGTTTTCAAAACAAGAATTCAAACAAATGTTTTAACATACGTCACTTAACAATTCAAACAACATTAACATAATTAAATATAATATATACATGTTATATTTTCCATTCAAAGTGAGGTGTTAACTCACCCTTATCTAAAAATAACCAAGATCCAAGCTAACCAAACTCTCACCCAAGCTAGCAACCACATTTCCTTCCTTGCTTTTTGCTTTGCCTTGCCTTCTTTTCTTTCCTCCCTCTTTATATGCTCATGGCCTAAGGGGATTAGGTGAGTTTGGCTTTGCTTCTTCCACTTTTGACTTGGTAGAAGTTCTCTAATATATTACTAAGACCTGTGGTAAATTTTGGAATGATTTGGAGACGGTTTGCAAATAATTTGCTTTAGGAATGTAGAGATGAAGAAGAAGAGATGCTATTGAAATTTTAACTCAAAAATTAGGAATATTTGTGATATATTTCCAAAGGTTCTCCCCTTCTTATATAGGCACGGGAATGGTGCTCTTTGAACTTACCTTCACCCCTCCCTCCCCTAACCATGCCATGGAAGGCTCACCTTCCATCACTTCTCATTTATGTCACTTCTTCATGATTAATTACTCTTATACTCTTTAAGCTTACCTTTATGTCTTCTTATTTATGTCACTTCTCCTTTATGGCTAATTACTCTTATACTCTTCACATAATATCATCTCTTATCCTAATAGAACCATAATATCATCTCTTATCCTAATAGAACCTTTTTAGAACATTCCATGCTTTATGAAGAGGAAGGTGTGTTAATTAGTCGCTAATGTGTTTGTTTGATCATTAGTTAAAAGTGCACGATAGTTCGAACAACTTATATGAATCGAAAATCTGTTTATCGATAAACCGGTTTTTGGTCATATTATCGATTTTTCTTTGAAGAGTATATTTTTGTAAACGCTTTTCAAAAAAAAGTTTCTTATCGTTATTTATTAATTAAATGATGCTAAACAAGGTTATAAAATCATATTTATAACATTTAGTAATATTCCAAATGTGTCGAATATTCGAAGACGAAGTGTTCGAATTTGGGAGTCGCTACAGTTTGCGAATATAATGAGCCCAATAAGAAACAATTCCATATTTAAAACAAAAATATTCACCGAATTCTCGCCCCGGTTTTTCATTAATGTCGACCTGAAAATGAAACCCCTTTATTTACTGTAAACATCTAACCCACCTCACTTATAAGCCCATGCCACCACCAGTCATCATTTCACCCACGTTGGCAGTTACCTACACATTACTCGGTCTGGGGCAACATGTAGGGATTAAATGGGTGAATTTTAATTTTTTTACCATTTTAAATCTTACTGAGCCTATAAAGTCTAAATTAATTTAGATTTAATCTAAATATATTTTACATAAATTCATTATTTAATTTAGGTAATTATTAAAAGAATATTTTATTTGGTTGTATATATAATATATAATGTGCAAATGTGTATCATATATACATATACGTGTACGTGCACATTCAACAAGTATATTTATACTTAATCACGCATGTTTACATATAATGATATAAAAAATATTTTACGTATATTTGTGCACTTATACATATATAATAATATTTGTGATGTAAATTTTTAAAATTTTAAAATTTAAATTCAAATTTTAAAATTCAAATTTGAAATCAAATTTAGATTTGAAAATATCTTTTAAATTTAAATTCAAATTTCAACAAATAAATTATAAAACATATTTATATTATTATACACACATATATGTGTATATATATATACATGGAAAATGAATTTTTTTGAATATATATCTACATACATAATATACGTATATTAAATTATATAAATTTATATTCGTTATAATATTAAATATTATTACTAATTAAACTATTGATAAGGATGGAAATTTCTTTCGATTAGAACCATCGTTAAAATATAACCGTTATAAACTTCAAGTGCACAGCATACAAATCATAGTATGTTTGCAAGTACGGTCGATCCACATGGAAAGAACTAAATTTTAATAATACTCGATCAATTAAACAAATTTTTTGAAATTGTTTTAAAGTAGGAAATTGTAGAATATAAGATAGAGAAAAAATGCTATTAAGGAGCAATTTAGAGGCAAATCCACTTCCAATCAATTGTATAAATCAACACAAAATTCATTTATAATCTCTCACTAAATTGTTAAGTAGAAATGATAAACATGTTATTATAAGTATGATTAATTTGTGCTATTAATTAGCACAACTTAAATCATCAAACTCTAACACACCATTCAAACCCACTTATCAACTATCATGAAAACGACGTGAAATTAAAAATAAAATCTATTCTAAGTATGAACTATTTATTATGAATTAGTAATATAGACCACCAAATTTTGATTCTAGCTTAACTTTCATTATCAAAATCACTTAGGCAAATAAATAAATAGTTTAAGTTTATAATGGAATAAGCATAGCCTATTTGAAATGTCAACATAGACTATCAAGTTCACTTAAAACGAGATATAAACCATCATCATTCAAATTTTTCGTTAAGCACAAAAGAGATATCACAAATGAAATCATTATGTTAATTTAATATGTTTCATGAGAGCTTCATTACCCCTAAATTGAAGAGGTTTAGCTACTTATATTTGAAAACATGTTAACATAAAATGATTTCAACATAAAAAAGAAAAATGCGAGCTAATTAAAAGAAAAGAGAGCAAACTACTTGCATTGAATAAAACTAAACTAATTAAAAGAGTTAAATCTGTGCTACTAACATTAAAAAGAGAAGCATAAACTAAGTAGGAGGGGACGAAATAAAAAGAGCAGAAAAGAAAGAGTAAAATAAAAATAACATGAAAGTAAAAACAAGACTAAGAAGCCATTAAAGAAATTTTTATTTAACTTTGATTTGTGGCTACAATATTCCACGAAAAGAAGAAGATCATTACATGAGACATAAGCAGTATTAATACATCCCTAAAACCCTAATTTATATTTTTTTTTTGATGCAAACGGGTGTGTAGCGTGGAGCTACACAGCCGATTATAATGATATTAATATATAAGTAGTCCGACCAACAAGCCTGGTCGGTAGCCAAACAGCATAGTTCGAGTTTAGATTTAACATCACCGATTTGAGTACAAAAAATTACTTCCCTGCATTTTCAACTATAACATTGATGGGCCTAATAACTCCACTGTCAAAAAACTTCAACTACTACTAAACAAGGTTCAGAGACTGACGGAGAAAGGTTAAGACTTAGTTGTCTCCTGGCGATGTCGATGAAGCACTGCCTTCCGCCTCTTCAGAAGTGGACTGAACTGCAGGTAGACGGAACCTGAAAGGTGCTAAGGAAGAAGAATGACCTGTCCAATGAGCGAAAATGTAAGCAATTCTGCAACAAAGGCTAAAAAGGGTGCTGGTTGGCTTGTTGAATAAAAAAGCGTTTCTTTCTTTCCAGATGACCCAACTGAAAATGGCTAGAAGGGAATCTAGGAGTCGATTCGGTACACCATACTGCCAATGTTCGAAAAAGTCGTTGATCCAATGAGTACGACCGAAGATGTGACTACAGACTGAGACCCATATGTAGTGGGATATATCGCATTCGAAGAAGAGGTGGCGGATTGATTCAGCTTCAGTCTTACACAAGCTGCAGAGCTGATCGGACAAAATGTTAAAACGAACAATGCGGTTTTTGGTATTAATGTGTCCATGAATAAGACACCATTGAAAAAATTTGACGCGGGGAGGGATGTGGCACTTCCAGACACGGGCGAAAGCGAAGAGGCGACCAGGGTGATTAAGAAACAAGGAGTACTTGGAGACGGTGAAACCATGAGAAGGAGAGAGTGACCAAACATGACTGTCCTTCACGAGGGGGTCGAGTGATACGTGTTGAATCAGGCGCAGTAACGAGAAGAGCTCCGAGAGCGTGTCAGGAGAAAAGAGAGTTGAGGGGCAAAAGCATGGAAGTCCGCGGGCTACCGCCTCTGCCACCGTCAGGCGGGGGAGGTTAGAGTGAGAAAAAAGAAGAGGGAAGGATTTGTGGAGGGGGGAGAGGCTGTGCCATGAGTCAAACCAGAAGAGACAGTTAGCACCATTTCCAACATGGGTTCGGATAAAGGAGTTGAAGCGGTCTACAGAGGTAAGAACACCAGTCCAGAAGGGGGAAGGCCTATGATGAGGAGCGAAATGGAGAACGAGGAAGGGGTCCGCATTATAATGAGCAGCTAGAATCCACTGTTTCCAAATAAACTGTCCCGGCGAGAGCAGGCGCCAGAGCCATTTTGCTAGCAGAGCTTGATTGAAGGCGATCAGATTGGGGACACCCAGACCCTCATGTTTTTCATGCATGCACACGGTTTTCCAATTGACGAGACATTTAATTTTCCCCCCATTCCAGAGGAAGGTTCGTCTAATGGCGTCGATTTTCTTGGATACCCAGATAGGAAGCTTGTGGAATGAGAGCTAGTAAGTGGGAAGGGCTGAGAGAACAGCCTTAACCAGAACCAATCTCCCAGAAGACGATAAGGTGTGAGCTTTCCATCCAGCTAGTCTAGATTCAATTTTGGCTATAAGAGGGGTCCAATCAGATCGGTGAAGCTTGGAGGGCCGCAAGGTGATACCGAGGTAGGTTAAGGGAAAGGTGTCCAGACGGCAGTTGAGGGCGGAGGAGATAGAGGGACCAATGGACTCTGCATTTCCGAGCATAATAATGGAACTCTTGTTGAAATTGATAGACAATCCGGAAATTAGTTCAAAGGAGTATAGAATGACCTTGAGACAGTGAATGTGATTAGGAGAGGGTGAAACAAAGAGAATTGTGTCGTCTGCGAACTGAAGATTGGAGATCATAGGGATAGAGCTGGAACTGAGGTGAGAATATGGTGGGTAGATGCCCGATAGGATGTTATTAGAAGTCGCTAGTTTGATCATGCGGTTGAACACATCCACCACTAGGACAAAAATGAGAGGCGAGAGAGGATCTCCCTGCCTTAACCCCCGAGCTGATTTTATATGTCCTCCAGAAACTCCTCCGATCTGAACTGATGAAATGCTAGAAAATAGAATGCTTTGAATCCAATTGCACCACGTGGGAGGAAAGCCTCTGTGTTTTAGGAGTTCCAAAATAAAGTTCCAATTAACTGAATCAAATGCCTTAGAAAAGTCGAGTTTAAGCAGGACACCAGGGGTATTAGTCGAATGACAAGATGAGATTACTTCTTGAGTCGCTGCCACACAGTCTAGAATATTTCTACCGTGGATGAAGGCTGACTGTTCAATCCCAACAAGCGCTTCCATAAAGGTTTGAAGACGATTAGCAAGGACCTTAGTGATAATTTTGAACGTGGTATTGAGGAGGCTAATGGGACGGAAAGCTGAAAGGGTGTTGGCACCGGCGGTCTTAGGGAGGAGAATGATGTTGGCGTAGTTTAGGCAAGCTATGGACTGTGGGTTGGAACAGAACTCAGCACACATTTCCAGAATATCGCTCTTGATTACACTCCAGAAATGCTTAAAAAAGAAAGGGCCAAAACCATCAGGTCCGGGAGATTTGTTATCATCCATATCTTTAAGCGCGGCCAAGATCTCCTCTTCCGAAAAGTGTGAGTCAATAGGGATTGGTGAAGGGTTAGGATACAGGAGGTTCCAGTCAATATGCGGAAGGGGTGCGGAGGGTTTGCCCAGGATGGAACGGTAAAAGATAGTGAACTAATTTATATTTTAGGGGACTTCATAACCTTTAAGTAATCATTAGGGAAATAATTAATCCCCACTAACATTTCTTTAAGCCTCTATTAATATGAGCATGTGCTTTTAATTATGCACCATATGGTAGTGGTATGCGGGTTCCTCCATGTTGCATGAATTCTTTAATATTCCTTTCTTCATTAGCCTTCAACATATTTGCATGCATTCATCCATGAAACCTCTTCATATTTGCACTCTACTTCCTACAAATAAAAATGTGCAAATAAATTTTCTAAAATAAAATCATACACAAAATTACAATTCTACTCCCAAATGAAGATGAATGAATGAAGATTTGAAAATAATTTAAATTTTGGTTTAAACGTGTAAAATACCATAATATGCTTATTTAACTAATTAAAAGAAGATTAAATATGGAAGTAAAAATATACACTTTTACGTAAACATCATAAACATATATATTCTATAAAATATACAATATATGAAATATTTAATTTCGACCATATTCTGTGTTGAAAAAAATCAAAATAATTTCTATATAAATTTAGGTGGACTGGTTTTTTAATTCAAAACTTAATATTTCGTACGGACGTTTTTTCATCGAATGAAATGTTTTATAAGTGTATGTTAATTTGTTTATATTTATAAATATATACTTATTTATATATTATGAAAATTCAATTTGATTCTATAAATTATACTCACACACTTTCAAAATTAAATATGTAAAATTCGATAAAATAATTTACAAATGTATGTGTGTGTTTATTTTAATTTTAAGGTTCAACTTTTATTTAATGTACTATTTAAAAATTAATTTTAAAATTAAAATTAATTTTAAATTTGAATTTTTTTAGATTTTAGATTGGCCCGAAAGTAATAAATATATATACACATAAAATTTTTTTTTACTTTGCAACAATAATTTACACACACACACACACACACACACAGATATATATATATATATATATATATTCACACACACATACATAAACGTTAAAATATTACATTGGTTGTGGCCTAGTTGTTACACTTTGAATTTTGAATCAGTGGAACTCCTAGGATCGAATTTGGCCTTTTCCAAAAAGTCCAACCAATCGAAGAGATCTACACACATTTTGATATAATTTTATTTGATATTTTTTGTTTAAAAAACCGAGGAGGGTGCTAGGTGCTTGCGACTAATAGGGGTAGAGGAGGAGTAGAGTGGTTAAACATAAAATTGAAAAGGGTAGTGGATTCAAGTAAGAATGGAGAGAGTGAGAGAGAGGGAAAAGAGGATCTAGACCCTTTCTTTTCTCTACTAATGCAAACCAAAATATCAAAAATATCACCCTTTATCCCCATCCTATAGTCTGCCATACCCTAGGCCTTATGGGCCAACACGCTACTTCAAACCATATTCGTATATTTATATTTAAATCAAATTTAGATGTACATCAATTTTATATATCAATACGTGTATATATAACTTTTATCTGCTTATTGTTTTCAATACCGATTAATGTAAACCAAACAAAATTTTATAACTAATATTTCACAAAGATTAACTAAATCATATAATTTAGTTAAAATCAAGTGGTATCAAAGTATCCAATATTACGGTTGTGTGACTCTTATGAGTAAATTCAACTAATGGTTAATATTAAACAATTCAAGTATTAATGTTCACACATCATATTAGCTAGTGGTGTGATAGTTTGGTGGAATCTATCACTCATACAGTTTTGGGAAAATACAAGTTTACTATTTTAACTGCTCTGCAGTAGTTATAATTATTTACATAAATTCTCTTTGAACGTATAGTGGATCGTGTATATACATGGCTAATCTACTAACATAAGTGTATAAGTTCAATATAAAGCTAACAGAAGCTAAAGTAAAGTAAAGAATATGCACGCTAGGATTTTTATACTTGTTCATACCACTGTTCTACATCCAGTCCTAGAATTTCTATTATGGAATTTTACTCACTAGACACCCTCGCTTCACCCAGAGTAATGGTCTATACAAATGCCTAAGCCACTAAACAACTCATTTCTGCTGGAACTAGATCAGCCTGCGGTGGAAGAATTGAGTGAATTTTAGTTATTATTTTTGTTATTTTGGATCTATATTATGTGACGATCCAGAGATTTTTAACATTTGAAATGGAACATTTAATTAGTTTTAAATATTTGGAAATTAGTTTAACTTGAATTTCAAATTTTAACTATGAATTTAGAAATTTAATTATCAAATTTTATTATAGAAGATTTGGGGTAAAATTTGAATCTTGATGTTTAAGCTGATTAAAAATGTTTTCAAGGCTTAGAAAATTTATATTGATAATACTGAAGATGATAGAAGCTTCAGAATTTAATTTGAAACTATTTTTTTCAGTATTGAATTTTATCGTTTAAATCGATATTTAAAAATAGCTTTCCGAGGCACAGTCTCAGATTTCGACGAAACCTGTTCCATTGGATCCGTAATATTGTATTATTATCGGATTTCAATTTTCGTAGTGTTTGGAGTTATCGTTTGGCTGTACGATAGATAAACGCGCTAAATTTAAATCGAAAATTCAATATTATAATTGGTTCAAAAAGCTATCTTCTCCATACGATTGATTTTGGACTCGGAACCTTTCCCGTTGCGTTTGGATAAGGGCCATAATATTATAAGCGCCTGGCGGCATGCTTCGATTGGAAGTCAAATTTTTAAGTTGCGTTTATCGAAGCAATTTAAATTTGAAATTGAAATTTAAATATAAATAATACTTGTGCAAGCCCTTATTTTGCTTCTCGACACGTATATGCCTTTGCGAACACGTGTTTACTTTCCTCTTCAAAACGAACGCGCGTGTCCTTTGTTTTTTTAGGGCCAAGCATATTAAAAAAAAAAAAAACAACCCTGCATCTTGTTTTCGAACAGGAATTCAAAGAGAGAGAAAAATGGCGCCCCCCTTTTCGATTTAAATGCACATATTCGTTCGAGAAAATAAAAACCTGAGCCGAAAAAAATCGTATTCAATCGAAATCGAAGGGGGAAGGGTATCACGCGATCTAAAATCGCGTTCGAATCGAGTTTTGGCGATTGACGATCTCAAGCATCGCGAGTAGGAGGTCGTGTCGATCAGTGGCGATTCGCGAGCATTTGAGGGTGAGCATCGATTAAGTAGGGGCTATCGCGATTGAAAATCAATCACAAATTCCAAGCTGGAGACGCGCGCACGTAGAGATTCATGCTAGGGCGCGACTGCATCGGCAAGCAAGTTTCGTCATCAATGGGTCGATCCTGTTCATCTCTGGAAATGGAGGATGCCGTAATGGTTTCTATTAAGCAAGTTGCGAAGTGTTGTTCGTACGTGTAGCAACGGTAGGGTTAGGGCATGCGTCAGTGAGGTATTGGATTTTATTTTATTTTTTTTATTTTATTTTTAAATTCAGAGTAAAATATATATGTGTGTGTGTACAATATAGGTTAGAAATTTATATTTACAGTAAACTAATTCAATTTTAATTTGGTAAATGTGTATATATATAGACTAGATTTCGAAAGAAAATATGGGGAAAAAATAATTAATGAATTTTATATAAAAATTTGGTTCTCGAAATCCATAAATTCTATTTTATTTATTTTTGTTTTGCATGTAGTTTTAAAAGAGAATAAATATACATTTATATATTTTAAATTTGCTAATTTATCTTTAAATTAATGATTTGGTGATTAATTTATTTTATTAAACTATTTAATTGTTTTAACTACTAAAAATAAATAATTAAAGGGAATTTAGTTGTAAAATTAATTTTTAGTTAAATAAATTTGTTAAAAGGATTTGGTTTAAAATTTAAAGGTGCTAGTTTAAAATAAAATCACCAGTTAATTAAAACCATCAACTGAAAAAAAATTATTCGATTTATTTCGAAGATTAATAAATTGTATAAATGTTTATACAAGGTTTAAAATGGAGAAACAAGCCGAAATGGAAATGAGTTGGAATGGATTGCAAAACAAAAGGTGAGATCTTCTCACTCAATTGTTGAATTAATTTTTATAGTTAAATTTAAAATTGATTGATTGTGTGCTTGAATAATTAATTTATTATTAGTCATATTAGTTTAGACCCTATACGCCGCATAATAGCGGAGATTATTATATTAAACTCATATACCGCGATATTCCACCTCGAAGTGGAATTGGTATTATATATGTATTTGGAGTTGTTGATTTCCCGCATTATATAGCAGATGAGACCCTATTTCGCCGCATAATAACGGATAATATTTTGTAAATCCCATATACCGCGATATTCCACCTTGAAGTGGAATGGGTATTTAATTGTTGCGCTGTGGATGCAGGGAAACAGGTTGGAGGGATCCAACTGGATTCCTCAAATATTTAATTTGTTTCGTTTGTTGTGTGTTGATTATTTTTAATTCATGTGACTATTTGTGTGAAACCGTTGAAGGCTGTAATTTAGCCGAAAATATTTTTGGTATCGTAGGATATCTGAAATAAGTTAAAATTTGATATTGAAATTTGGATAGAAAATTTATAATAAATTCACTCAAAGGAATCGGGTGAATTTTAAAAGAAGGAAATCTAAATAGATAAAGTTTTATCTTTGAAAACTTATTGAATAAATTCCGAAAATATAGGAAAATATTTTAATAAAGGAATTTCAAGTAATATAGTTTAATGGTTGAAGAAATTCTTCATGATACATATTCTAAATAATTAAAAGAGATAAATAAATTTATTTCAAAAGGAAATAAATTTAGAAATTAAATTTGGAATTTAATTTAGAGTTGAAATTAATTTTAGAAATCGATTCGGGAATTAATTTGGAGTTAGAATAAATCTTAGGAATCGATTTGGAAATTTGGTTAGGTGTTCTGGAGATAGCTTGGAAAAATCAATTTGAAATTGATTTGATATTGGAAAATTAATTTGGGAAATCAAACTGGAATTTGATTTTGTGTTTGAAATAAACTGGAAATCAGTTTGGAATTTGATTGGGTTTGAAGAAAGTATTTGGGAATCGATTTAAAATTCGTATATTAGTTGATATTTGGAAATGTAAATTCACAACGGGAATTTGTAAAGAAAAGGGAAATCGTTTAAAAATAAATATTGGTTTATTTTTAAAGTGTGGAAAAGAATTTACAGATTTGCAATGTAAATTAAAATAAATCGAGAAATTTATTAATTTATTTGAATGGACCATTTTGTAATGGAAAAAGAATTCTTCCCTGGAAAGCCGAGTATATTTTTAAAATAGCTTTTGAATAAAATTTAAAAGTTTTAGATTTGGTTTTAAAGTAATATTGTTGGAGAAATTAGTTTGGAAATTGTTTAAAGTAAAATTTTATTTAATTAATTATATAAAGGATTATTTTAAAGATTTAAATTGATATTTGATTTAGAAAATAGTTATTTGAATATTTATACTCTATTTACAAATTTTATTTTAAAATTAGTTTTGGACCTGAATTTTTATACGAGATATTAGTATAATATTTTTCATAACCAACATTTAAGCAAATATTCTAAAATAGTTTATTTTAAATGTTTCCAAGTATATTTTTAATAAGTATTTTATATCATTTTAAAATATTTGAGATCGGCAGATTTTCAGTGGAAATGAATAAATATTCGAAAATATTTTCTGCGTAAGGAAAAATTGATTTGAAAATTTACTTTCAAAGGATTGAAGTGTGAAATTTTACCTTGCGAAGATATATTCAAAATAATAATAATTAGTGGAAAATTTATTTGAAATCCAGTGATTGTTGTGAATGATAATTAATAGTTAAATAACCGACTATCAATATAGGCCTTTTTACGTCATTTGAATTTCGATGCGACCGGGTGTCGAATTCCAAATGGATATTCGAAACCCACATCGAACCTTTGTGATTGTGATGGATCTTTTGTTTAAAAGATCGAAGTGAAATTGTTATGATTTGTTTGAATCTGAATTAACACTTATTTTTAAAATAAGCGCTCGTTATTCGGATTAGCCGGGAGAGGACCTTGTGTCATAAAATCCATTCCGAATAACGATACGACGAAATGAGATTGCATTTGAAGATGGTGTTGAAGACTGGGTAATTTCGAAAGCGAAAGGATACCTGTCGAATGTCTCTGCACCAGGTTGCTCCGGTATAGAGATTTTATCACCCTTTGTGATAGGGACTCCGGACGTGATTAGTGAATATCCGGATTTGAAAGGGCTTCTTTGGAAGTGCCTTCGGTTCCGTTCGATCCCGGAATTGACTTGTATGGATGTGTGTCTGACGTTACACTTTGAGATGTAAAGCTGGTTTCCATCAAATACATTTTTGTTGGTGGCGGAGAATTTATTCTCTTAGCTTAACACCCTTCTTTGAGACGTACAAGCTCGGAGGTTATGTAGTTGATGGTTACTAGTGATACATTCCCAATTTGGTAATATGGCATACGAAGTGCTGCTGATCATTTTTTGATCGAAGCATGGCTTTTTTGTAAAGCGTAGATTTGTGGATGAGACTTCATCGAACCTCACACCCCGGAATGGTCAAAACAGGAAGGATGCGGCAAGGTTATAGGGGGTAGCGCCCCTTAGGGTATGTGCATTTCCTTCTGCATAGAAGTGGCATCATGGTATGGAACCTAGATACTTAACTTTTGTGAATATCACAAATACATATTACTTTGTGATTGTTGTTGTCGAGGATCCTCGGATAAAGGTTGTTTACAACCGGGGGATGGCATACTCATGTAGTAGTTAACTATTTCTGCAGAGCTAACCCGGCCTTGTGTTGGTAGAGATCCGGTTAGGTTCTCGGGGCGTCCATCCAGAGGCGTACCCATGTGGCAAGAGGAAGTTCCTTATCCTGACCATTAGTTGGAAATCCAATCACCAATACGCGCCTTTTACGGTTTTAGTTGTATAACCTGCCATCTACTTATGGTGGCGCCCCACTGTTTAGATGGTAGCTATAGTAGGCATAGTTCGGAATCTCTATGCTGGCTAGATTAATATTATACTTTCGAAATGTTTTTACACTATGCACTAATAATAATAATATTAAAGGATTTTGCGTATCAAGCATGTTTGACTATCATAAGAAGAAATCTCCTCCAATTCTGCGTTTGCATTGTATGTGTGGCGGAAGGCCTTATAGTAGTTTCATGTTCCAAAAAGCATTGCGGATTTCTTTTAATTCCTTTGTTTTCTTATGGTTAAAAATATCTGTTTTTAAGATCTCACACCAGTCCCATGACTGACCTGAAGTTTATTGTTCCCTTTCTAAACTCTGGACGCCCATAATTTTCCACACGGGCAGCCTAGAGTCAGATTTCAGTTATTCGGTAGCGAAGTCGGAAAAGAGTTGCTGTGGAGATCAGGAGTTGAAGCTGGATGGCAAGACGTATCTCTTTACTATGAAGTGTCCATTGCATATGGTTGTGAAAATCAGTTTTAATATAGTCAAGTTATAATAACTGTCAGTGATGTATGATGTCATTGTAAACTCTGATGTTGTATTGTATTAACAGTGATGAGTCTTTGATTTAAAGATTATTCATTTATCTATTATATATTGTGCCGCTGCGAAAAGTAAGATTCTGTTTATTGTTTCTATACTTCTTCTACCTCTTCATTCTTTAAACCCTAACGGTTATATTTTCCGGCATTCGATTGTGCGGCATTTGATACAGTGGACGTATAAATGTCAACTTTCGAGCGTCGTAAAATTGGGTCTTTACAAATTTGGTATCAAAGTATTTGGTTAAGAGACAACCTTGGCTCTGTTGGTTGTTACTTATTAGAGATAGAGTCAGTAGGACTCTGGAATGAGTTTGAGAGTAATAATAGATATGAGCGCGTATTTGTTAGTGAATATAAAAAAAAGTTTTATATTGTGATGATTGGTTTTTCGAGTGGTATATGGATTCTGGTCGATATAGTCTGTACAACTCTATCGATAGGGATCTCTAAACACTCGCACAGAATAATTCGACACGAGATTGTTTTAAAGTTAGGGTAAATGAAATAATTTTACCCAAACTATTTTCGTATATGAAGGAAATAATTCTCTGTAAATTATTATAGTATATGGCTGCTTGTTTGTTACGAAGTGATAATATTAAATTATTATCATTGATTATTGAATAAGTAATTAAAATCATAACTTAAAGCTGAGAAATAAAATTTAGTACAAATGAGAATTGTAAATGTAAATGTGATTTATAATAAAATTCCAAAGGAATGTTTTAAAGAATTTGAAAGGATTTAAATTTTGAGATTTGAGAAAGATTAAATTCCTTTTTAGTTTGGAAATGATTTTCAAAGGTTTGGAAAATGTTTCGAAGGGATAAAGGCTCTAAACTCTTTTCGGTCGTTGGAAAATAACTTCGGTGATGACTGCAAAATCATCGATGTTCATTTTCGGGTTTCCAAAAGGGAAATTGCTGCCAAATTATTTACAATTTGAGGTTGTTGGGAAAACTGGGTTTGGATTTGGAAATTCAAAAGATAATTGAATTGATTTCTAAAAAAATGATTTTTGAAAGGTCGAAAAAAATTCTGGAATACTATATAAAATATTTATGGAATATCATTAAGTTGATAACTTGTAAATTTGAAGTTGTTAAAATAAAAAAAATCTAACTTAAAGAGAAGTTAGATAAAGGTAAATGTGGAAACAAAATAAGTTGGAAGGGAAAATTTAAATCAAACGGAATTAAAAAAAGTGAAAATTTAATAAAAGAATTAAGATTGAAAAATTAAGTCAAATAAAATGATATATGGATTCAAAATGAAATTGAAATTGAAGATTTGAGTTAATTTGTACGAAGGAAAATTTGAGAAGTCTTATAGACTTAATGTGGAATAAAATTTTATAAGATGGAAAATTAGATTGTGAATGAATAAATAAATTTACAATTGAAATTAAATGAAAATATAATTAAATGTTGAAGTTCATTTCGAATTTATAGGTAAATTGAACTGGAATTGGTATTGAATTTGATTGTGATAAACAAAGTGAAGTGTTGAAATGAAATTAGTAAGTGAAATTAATTGAAGAAATGACAAATAGATATGGTTTGGAATGAATTGAATTCAATATTTATAAATGAAAGGTGAATTAAATTCATACAGAATTGAAAATCCAGTTTAAAAACAAGTGGTCGTAAACCAAAGTGGTAAATTGAAAATAAATTTTGGGAATGAACAAAAGGATAAAACTGGAATTGAAACTGAATGTTGAAAACCAATTTGAATTAGTTCGAAGTGAACTAAAGGTAATAAAGGTGAAAAAATGGGATTGTGATGAAATGAATTAGAACTTGTAATGAATTAGTAAAAGAAACTAATTTAAAATAGTGAGATGAATCAGTTGGGAATGAAAGATGATTGATCAAAATTCAATATTCAGAAGTTAAATTGAATCCAAATAGGCTTGAAATTGTAAATTGAATTTAGATGAAATTAAAAATGCAAGATTGAATGAAAATGGATATATAACTTCAATAGTAAAGTAAAAATGGTATAAGAAGTATATATTGAAAATTTTGTAATGGAATGTGCAAAATGATATTTGAATGCTGTAATTGGATATTATGGCTAGCAGGATATACATGTATGTTACAGGAAAAAGCAAAATTTAAATTCGGATTTTGATTTCGAAGATAAAATTGAATTGCTCGACAAAAAGGTATGTATTTGAATTTCAGTATGAAATTTGATGATCTTCTTGCCTAGCCGCTTGGCTTTTTCTTTTCTTTTTGAAATCTGGGGGTCGTGGTGCCGTTTTTGTAGTCGTACCGAGCTAGCCGCGCACAGGAGAAGCTGGCGAAATTTTTCGAAAATTGAGGGAGCTAGAAAAAATTTTGAGAAAATTTTGAAATTTTGAAATTTGAATTAAATTTAAATATGAATTGTTGAGAAAACAATGTTGTTTGGAATCTATGATTAATTTTCGAAAGTTGGTTGAAGCGACAATGGGTTGTTAATAAAAAGAATTTGTTTGGTAAGTTGATAAAACTGTTTAGTTTTGGAAAGATAACAAACGGGTTAAGGTCCATTCTTCTTAAATAGCAATTTCGGGGTGAAATTCTTTTAAGGGGGGAAGAATGTGACGATCCAGAGATTTTTAACATTTGAAATGGAATATTTAATTAATTTTAAATATTTGGAAGTTAGTTTAACTTGAATTTCAAATTTTAACTATTAATTTAGCAATTTAATTATCAAATTTAATTATAGAAGATCTGGGGTAAAATTTGATTCTTGATTTTTAAGCCGATTAAAAATGTTTTCAAGGCTAAGAAAATTTATATTGATAATACTGAAGATGATAGAAGCTTCAGAATTTAATTTGAAACTATTTTGTTCGGTATTGAATTGTACCGTTTAAATCGATATTTAAAAATAGCTTTTCGAGGCACAGTCTCAAATTTCGATGAAACCTGTTCCATTGGATACGTAATATTGTATTATTATCGGATCTCAATTTTCGTAGTGTTTGAAGTTATCGTTTGGCTGTACGATAGATAAATGCGCTAAATTTAAATCGAAAACTCAATTTAATTGGTTCAAAAAGCTATCTTTTCCATACAATCGATTTTGGACTCGGAACTTTTTTCGTTGCATTCGAAATAGGGCCATAACATTATAAACGCCTGGCGGCATGCTTCGATCGGAAGTCAAATTTTTGAGTTGTGTTTATCGAAGCAATTTCAATTTGAATTTGAAATTTAAATATAAATAATAATTGTGCAAGCCCTTATTTTGTTTCTCAACATGTATATGCCTTTGCGAACACGTGTTTACTTTCCTCTTCAAAACGAACGCGCGTGTCCTTTGTTTTTTTAGGGCCAAGCATATTAAAAGAGAAAGAAAATAAACAACCCTGCATCCTGTTTTCGAACAGGAATTCAAAGAGAAAGAAAAAAATGGCCGCCCCCTTTTCGATTTAAATGCACATATTCGTTCGAGAAAATAAAAATCAGAGCCAAAAAAATTTTATTCAATCGGAATCGAAGGGGGGAGGTTATCACGCGATCTGAAATCGTGTACGAATCGAGTTATGGGGATTGCCGATCTCGAGTATCGCGAGTAGGAGGTCGTGTGGATCGGCGGCGATTCGCGAGCATTTGAGGGCGAGCATCGATCAAAAAGGGGCTATTGCGATCGAAAATCAATCGCAAATTCCAAGCTGGAGACGCGCACACGTGGAGATTCGTGCTAGGGTGCGACTGCATCGGCAAGCAAGGTTCGTCATCAATGGGTCGATCGCGTTCATCTCTGGAAATGGTGGATGGCTGCGATGGTTTCTATTAAGCAGGTTGCGAAGTGCTGTTTGTTATCCCGCTTTTTGGCAAAGCCGCGATACCAAAAGATCGATCAGAAACGGAGGACAGTCCGCCTCAGAGGTCGGTCGTGTTTCGTTTCGCTATGGATATCATTGAATTTTTCCAAGTCCAGATTGAGCTACAACCGATAGGACACGGCAAGAAAGACCATAGGAGTTAACATCTCAAGTTCCAAGTCAATCCGAGTTCATACGCTCGGGTTGTGATCGATTCAAATTGAAGGGGAAAGCTTGAGTCTCGAAGCCATCACAAACCAATGTTTCGAAACCGTCAAGCTCGAATCCATGGGCTTCGAATCCACAGGTCCATCTCGAGTTCGCCTACGTCGCCTTCGAATCCATAGTATTCGAACCCATCGTGTTCGAACCGATGGGCCTCGCATCCATGAAGAAGCAACGTAGTTCGTATCCATCGCAAGAGTCACACTTCGAACCCACCACAGAGCCTAGTTCGACTCCAAGCGAGAGTCACAGTTCGAACCCAAACATGGAGCCTGGTTCGAACCCATCCACAAAGTCATGCTCGAAACCATCCATGATGCCAAGTTCGAATCCACCTGTGTAGCCTCATTCGAATCCACCAGGTCAACCAACCATGCTGACGTGTCCCCCTTCGGTTCGAATTCGCCGAGATCCATGGAGTCGAAGCGGTCAATCTGGAGTAAAGACCGGGTTGGTTCGAATTTTGCGCTCCACGTCGCCACGAAGTCACGTGCCATGATGGGTTCAAAACCATCGGTTCGAAGGCATGGTTTCGAACCAAACAGCCAGGCAATGAACTCCATTTCGAACCCATTATATCTCCTAATCTACTGAGCCAAATGCCATGAATTTTTCAAAGAAGCTTGCCTACATGTTGAAGAATGTCTACACCGAATTTCACCTCGATTGGATGAATTCTTGATCGGTTCGAATGGAGTTCGAACCGATGCCAAAGTGGGCCCAAACTTCCTGAGACCGTGCATGAAGGCCCCCTCACGTGCAAGAAGTGGTCTCCCGAGTTTTCAGCGGGATATCAGCAGCCTACGCCTATAAATAGAGCCCCAGGGCCAACAGAAGAGGGACTTTTGGATTCTGAAGCACTCAGACCCTGCCGGATTGAGATCTCCGTCATCTTACATCATAATTTGGTTGTGGATTTCGAGTTTCCAGTTATAATTTACTGTTGATTGCTGTACCGAGTTGTAATCATCAAAAGAAAGTCAATAAAAGCATAAAAACTTCACAGTGGACGTAGGCAATACGCCGAACCACTATAAATTGCTTGTCTACGTGTTTATTTACATGTTATTCGGAGTTGTTGTAAGATAATCCTCAGTTTTAATTTGCACTCTTCATTTATTATCTCTTCAATAACTTCCGACGAGTGTTGTGCCCAATTCCGGTGCAAACACTGTTCGTACGAGTAGCAATGGTAGAGTTAGGGCATGCATCAGTGAGGCATTGGATTTTATTTTATTTTACTTTATTTTTATTATTATTTTTAAAAATCAAACTAAAATATATATGTGTGTGTACAATATAGGTTAGACATTTATATTTACAGTAGACTAATTCAGTTTTAATTTGGCAAATGTGTATATAGATATAGATTAGATTTCGAAAGAAAATATGGGGAAAAATAATTAATGAATTTTATATAAAAATTTGGTTCTCGAAATATATAAATTCTATTTTATTTATTTATTTTTGTTTTGCATGTAGTTTTAAAAGAGAATAAATATACATTTATATATTTTAAATTTGCTAATTTATCATTATATTAATGGTTTGGTGATTAATTTATTTTATTAAACTAGTTAATTTTTTAACTACTAAAAATAAATTATTAAAGGGAATTTAGTTGTAAATTTAATTTTTAGTTAAATAAGTTTATTAAAAGGATTTGGTTTAAAATTTAAAAGTGCTAGTTTAAAATAAAATAACCAGTTAATTAAAACCATCAAATGAAAATTTATTATCGGTTTATTTCGAATATTAATAAATTGTATAAATGTTTATACAAGGTTTAAAATGGAGAAACAAGCCGAAATGGAAATGAGTTGAAATGGATTGCAAAACAAAAGGTGAGATCTTCTCACTCAATCGCTGATTTAAATTTTATAGTTAAATAAAATTGATTGATTGTGTGCTTGAATAATTAATTTATTATTAGTTATATTAGTTCAGACCCTATGCACCGCATAATAGCAGAAGTTATTATATTAAACCCATATAACGCGATATTCCACCTCGAAGTGGAATTGGTATTATACATGTATTTGGAGTTGTTGATTTCCCGCATTATATAGCGGATGAGACCCTATTGCGCTGCATAATAGCGGATAATATTTTATAAATCCCATATACCGCGATATTCCGCCTTGAAGTGGAATGGGTATTTTGATTGTTATGCTAACATCTGTGGACGTGGGGAAACAGGTTGGAGGGATCCAACAGGATTCCTCAAATATTTAATTTGTTTCGTATGTTGTGTGTTGATTATTTTTAATTCGTGCGACTATTTGTGATTAAAACCGTTGAAGGCTGTAATATAGCCGAATATATTTTTGGTATCGTAGGATATCAGAAATAAATAAAAATTTGATTTTGAAATTTGGGTAGAAAATTTATAATAAATTCACTCAAAGGATTCGGGTGAATTTTAAAAGAAAGAAATTTAAATAGATAAAGTTTTATCTTTGAAAACTTATTGAATAAATTCCAAAAATATGGGAAAATATTTTAATAAAGGAATTTCAGGTAATATAGTTTAATGGTTGAAGAAATTATTCAAGACACGTATTTTAAATAATTAAAAGAGATAAATAAATTTATTTCAAAAGGAAATAAATTTAGAAATTACATTTGGAATTTAATTTAGAGTTGAATTAATTTCAGAAATCGATTCGGGAATTAATTTGGAGTTAGAATAAATCTTAGGAATCGATTTGGAAATTTGGTTCGGTTCTCTGGAGATAGCTTGGAAAAATCAATTTGAAATTGATTTGATATTGGAAAATTAAATTGGGAAATCAAATTGGAATTTGATTTTGTGTTTGAAATAAACTGGAAATCGTTTGGAATTTGATTGGGTTCGAAGATAATATTTGGGAATCGATTTAAAATTCGTATATCAGTTGATATTTGGAAATGTAAATTCACAACGGGAATTTGTAAAGAAAAGGGAAATCGTTTAAAAATAAATATTGGTTTATTTTTAAAGTGTGGAAAAGAATTTACAGATTTGAAATGTAAATTAAAATAAATCGAGAAATTTATTAATTTATTTGAATGGACCATTTTGTAATGGAAAAAGAATTCTTCCCTGGAAAGCCGAGTATATTTTTAAAATAGCTTTTGAATAAAATTTAAAAGTTTTAGATTTGGTTTTAAAATAATATTGTTGGAGAAATTAGTTTGAAAATTGTTTAAAGTAAAATTTTATTTAATTAATTATATAACGGATTATTTTAAAGATTTAAATTGATATTTGATTTAGAAAATAGTTATTTAAATATTTATACTCTGTTTACAGATTTTATTTTAAAATTAGTTTTGGACCTGAATTTTTATACAAGATATTAGTATAATATTTTTCATAACTAAAATTTAAGCAAATATTCTAAAATAGTTTATTTTAAATGTTTCCAAGTATATTTTGAATAAGTATTTTATATTATTTTAAAATATTTGAGATCAGTAGATTTTCATTGGAAATGAATAAATATTTGAAAATGTTTTCCGCGCAAGGAAAAATTGATTTGAAAATTTATTTTCAAAGGATTGAAGTGTGAAATTTTACCTTGCGAAGATATATTGAAAATAATAATAATTGGGAGAAAATTTATTGGAAATCTAGTGATTGTTGTGAATGATGATTGATTGTTAAATAACCGACTATCAATATAGACCTTTTTATTGCATTTGAATTTAGATGCGACCGGGAGTCGAATTCCAAATGGATATTCGAAACCCACATCGAACCTTTGTGATTGTGATGGATCTTTTGTTTAAAAGATCAATGTGAAATTGTTATGATTTGTTTGAATCTGATTAACACTTATTTTTAAAATAAGCGCTCGTTATTCGGATTAGCCGGAAGAGGACCTTGTGTCATAAAACCCATTCCGAATAACGATACGACGAAATGGGATTGCATTTGAAGATGTTGTTAAAGAATGGGTATTTTCGAAACCGAAAGGATACATGTCAAATGTCTCTGCACCGGGTTGCTCCGGTACAGATATTTTATCACCATTTGTGATAGGGACTCCGGACATAATTAGTGAATATCCGGATTAGCAAGGGCTTCTTTGGAAGTGCCTTCGGTTCCGTTCGATCCTGGAACAGACTTGTATGGATGTGTGTCTGACGTTACACTTTGAGATGTAAAGCTAGTTTCGATCAAATACATTTCTGTTGATGGGGGAGAATTTATTCTCTTAGCTTAACACCCTTCTCTGAGACGTACTAGCTCAGGGGTTATGTAGTTGTTGGTTGCTAGTGATACATTCCCAATTTGGTAATATGGCATACGAAGTGCTGCTGATCATTTGTTGATCAAAGCATGGATTTTGTGAAAAGCGTAGCTTTGTGGACGAGACTTTGTCGAACCTCACACCCCGTAATGGTCAAAAAAGGAAGGATGCGGCAAGGTTATATGGCGTAGCGCCCCTTAGGGTATGTGCATTTTCTTCTGGATAGAAGTGGTATCATGGTATGAAGCCCACATACTTAACTTATGTGAATATCGCAAATATATATTACTTTGTGATTGTTGTTGTTGAGGATCCTCGGATAATAGTTTTTTACAACCGGGGGATGGCATACTCGTGTAGTAGTTTCCTATTTTTGTAGAGGTAACCCGGCCTTGTGTTGGCAGAGATCCGGTTAAGTTCTCGGGGCGTCCATCCAGAGGCGTACCCATGTGACAATAGGAAGTTCCTTAGCCTGACCATTAGTTGGAAATCAAATCACCAATACGCGCCTTGTACGGTTTTAGTTGTATAACCTGCCATCTACTTATGGTGGCGCCCCACTGTTTAGATGGTAGCTATAGTAGGCATAGTTTGGAATGCCTATGCTGGCTAAGATTAATATTATACTTTTGAAATGTTTTCTACACTATGCACTAATAATAATATTATTAAGGATTTTGCGTATCAATCATGTTTGACTATCATAAGGAGAAATCTCCTCCAATTTTGCGTTTACATTGTATGTGTGGCGGAAGGCCTTATAGTAGTTTCATTTTCCAAAAAGCATTGCGGATTTCTTTTAATTCCTTTGTTTTCTTATGGTTAAAAATAACTGTTTTTAAGATCTCACACTAGTCACATGACTGACCTGGAGTTTATTGTTCCCTTTCTAAATTCTGGGTGCCCATAATTTTCCATACGGGCAGCCTAGAGTCAGGTTTCAGTTATTCGGGAGCGAACTCGGAAAAGAGTTGCTGTGGAGATCAGGAGTTCAAGCTGGATGGCGAAACGTGTCTCTTTACTATGAAGTGTCTGTTGCGTATGGTTGTGAAAATCAATTTTCATATAGTCAAGTTATAATAACTGTCAGTGATGTATGATGTCGTTGTAAACTCTGATGTTGTATTGTATTAACAGTGATGAGTCTTTGATTTAAAGATTATTCTTTTATCTATTGTATATTGTGCCACTGCGAAATGTAAGATTCTATTTTTTGTTTCTGTTCTTCTTCTACCTCTTCATTCTTTAAACCCTAACGGTTCGATTTTTCGACATTCGACTGTGCGGCATTTGATACAGTTGACGTATAAATGTCGACTTTCGGGCGTCGTAAAATCGGGTCGTTACATATTTGCTTATGAAGTTTAATTCATATTAAACTTTTCTAAATTTCCTTTAAATAAATCATTATTTTATTTAATTTTATAAACAAGTTTTACTTTATATTGTTTTTTATTATATTTGAATATATGTATCATATACATATATGTGTTTATGTGCACATGCAACATAATAATGTGTGCATGGTTTCATATAGCCGTGTATAGATACTGGGATTTACACTACAATGGACATGTTGCTCCTTCTAGTATTCAAGCATGCCGTCTAAATGAAAATTTTATGCGCATCAAAATCTTATGTGCGTATATATATATATATATATATATATATATATATATATATAATTATGCACATGTAAAACGAACCATTTTGTGCGTGTATATATGAAGAATTGAAAATTAAAATAATTTATAAAAAATTAAGTATACACACACACACACAAATATATATATATATATATATATATATATATAAATCATAATTTTTTTAATAATTAATAAAATTAATTTTGAACGTAACTTTATATGTAAGTTATAGAGAACCAGAGTGTAATGTAAATATATGTATGTATGTATGTATGTATGTATGTATGTATGTATATGTGTGTGTATTTATGAATATACAAACATACAATAAATTTTTATGCAAATATTATGCATAGTTGCAGTAGGCTCTCGACCTAAAATTACATATATATTTTTAACATATTTGTTTAATTATAAGTATTTACAAATATACAAACACACACACAATATATGTATATATATAATAAGTGTTATATATAATTTGATGCATACTTACAGTAATCTTTAACCCAAAAAATAATATTTAGTTTTATTCAGATTTATAAAATGGTTTAGATCGAAAATTAAAAATAAAATAAAAACATATGAAATTAAATCTTATAAGTTATTAAAAAATCATTTCTAAAATATGAAAATTATGCAATAATATTATATAAAATTTATACTTAATTATATTATATATACATATAAATGTATGTAATTATTTATTAATATAATCAATTTTTGGTTAAAATAGTAATATTAATTTATAAATGTATAGTATATGTATACATATATATATACTAAAATTTTAATTTGCTGCTGAATAACTTTAACATGTAAACAAAATTTTATAAATTTTTAAAACATTTATTTTATGAGTTTAATGTTTAGAATATGACTTGTAAGTTTATAAAATTATATGTATTATCAGTAAATTCCATCACTTTCTAGGATTTGCATTGATGAGGACTAGGCTGCCCTATTCTCTTTTCTTTAGCCGCCACTATTTCCCTTCTTCTTCCTCAAACTGCTTCGACAATCTTCTCTCATTGTCCTCCTCTTCTCCTTCGCCTCTCATTAACGCAAGTTTTCCCTGTCTTATGCAAGCCTACAATTTAATTTTCTCTCCTCGCCTACGGCTCAAGCTATTCGCTTATTCATTGTTTTCATCCTCTGTTCCCGATCTAATGATGCTAGCCACTTTCCAACCTTATTTTCGCTCTGTATTCAAGAAACTCTTTCCATTGTCAACCGGCTTAGCCCTTGAAGTGGTATAATGCTCTTCAGTGTCGATTTGTTATAGGTTTGATCAAGTTGTTGGGATTTGGTTGGCTTTTAGTTGGGTACATTTTAGAGTGTTTTGGGTTACAACAAGTTTTTTTGGGCGTCATTTTCGTCAAATTGTCTATAGTCACCTAATTGGTTGGTTTTCACTTTCTAAGCGAATGACCAAGCATTATTTCAGCATTTTCTTTGGTTTTGAAGTGATTGCAAGGCAACTATGGTTATCCTTTGGACTATGTTTGTGGAGCTTTATTTGGCTTTGGGTCACTTTCAATGGATTTCATCATCCTCTAGCCTTATGCGTTCATGCCTTTGATGGGATGGTTTTGCTAGCTTTTTCGTAGGATTCTTTCAACAGGTTTTGGCAATTTCATTCGTAATTTTTGTTTAATGGTATAATGCATTTTCTTTTGTGACTTTTTAATGGATTTTTGCCTTTGCAAGAGTTTTTTGGTGGAAAATTTTAAACTTTCCATCTGGCTGGTCGTGAACAATGGTATGAAATGTTCTAGGTGGTATAAACTTGGATTATTGAGTGTTATAATATTTCTCTTGTGTCACCGAGGTTTGGTTATTGAGGTTTAGGTTGTTGTGTGATGCTTTACTATTGTGTTTGTAAAGTTGTGTTGCACGATGTATTTGTAAGGTTGTGTTGCTAGATGGTTTTGTACGGGTGATGTTTGACAATGAGGTTATAAAGTGGACGGTCCACTATAAAACCCAACATAGTTGTTGAGACATCTTTGCCTAACACCTGTAATATATGTTGTAAAGTTGTACGACCACTATAATACGGCTTGCCTGTATAAAATAATAATATTTTATTTTAACTGGAAAAAATATATATTAAATTTAATTCTAAAAAATGTTTTTTTTATTTCTTTGGCCATGAGCTTAAGATCAGTATGTATATATATACACACACACACATATATATATATATACACGTACATATATATATATATATATATATATATATATATGTGTGTGTGTGTATGTATGTATGTATACCGATGCATAAATATGTCTAGCTAAATAACATGTGACAGAATGCCGGTATATTAGATTCGTCATATGATCTAACAGCCTACGATATTAATCGATATCAATTATATATCATATAATGAGATGAATTACCTTTCACTAAAGCCAAGAGATTACACCTCGAAACAATGGTAGATGCTTCTTGATTCCATATGCAAATTAGAAGGTGCTAGCTTCCAAACTGCCAACCACCAATCAATCGAATTGCAGTACTTTTAAAATGATTTAAACTTGAAAAATATTTGGTGCTTGGATAGGTAGTTCGCTCTCTACCATGGTTGCAGCAAGTGTGATTCTCTAGTTAAAATGAAATGAGGTACTAGTGGAGTAAATAATGGAAGCATTGAATGAGTAAAAAATGGATTAGATCCACTTTTCTCTCTTTACTAATTCTTGCTTTTTTCAAACTCAAACTACTTATCCATGTACGATACATGGTCAGCCTCATCGTTGCACACTTATGGTCGAAATTTGAAGCCACCATATAGGCGTTGGAATAATTTCAAGCCCAAACAGTAATTGCTGCATTTATATCTAATTTAAACACGTACCGATATGTTATATCGATCAGTATACTAATAACTATTTTAAATATACTATTTAAAAAATTTCAACGTATCAAATAAAATTTTATAATTAGTATTTCATAATTATTAATTAATATAATTTATAACAATTATAAATCAATTAAATCAAGTGGTCAAAGGAGTATTCAACGTTTTGGTTTTGTGACTCTTAGGTGTAAATTTGGTTAGCGATTAATATCGAATAATTCAAATATTAAAATTCATACATCACTTAGCTGTTGGTCTGACATAACATTCAAATTTGTCACTTACTTGATCTCAGTAAAATCCAATTTTATTTCGCTAAGTGTTATTCAATAGTGATTATTATTTACACCAATTATCTTCATCAATACTATAACGAGCTGGCATTTCGAACCGTTCAAATCAACAATCATCCACACATGTTGGACTTGAATTGCTCAAAACAACAGATTGCTAATTTATATTTGGCAAAACTCAACATATATAGTAAATAAAATCAATCATAGAATCATAGACACAATGTATTACAACAATAAGTAGCGGACATAGATAAACAGTAGTTCATGATGCTACTATATAAACAACATAGTATGAAACAAAATACAACAAAAATCAAGATACAAAGTAGTCTCAAATACAAAAGTAACTGACAAGACTGAACATAAGTAACTGGAAATGGCAGAAGGCTAAACCGATATAAGATAGATCTTCAAGCAAAGCTCCAAGCTCCAAAGGTGAGTCGCAAATGCTGTTACACTCGGTCTGACTCGAGCATAAAGCAAAACACAAAACACTCGAGTCAGGATTAACATTCTTACACCAGTAAATTCTACTCAACTGAAATGTCATCTAAAATCCAAGTAACTTAAAGTACGTCTGGGACAACCATCCTCTAAGGATCCGTGGAACTATCTACTATGTAATAATATACGCTATTATAATATATCTATTAGTAAAGTAAAGTATTAAAATAGCGTTAAGGTGTTACCCATATCCCCCTTAACACATTTTATATAATGTCGTAGTCTATGCAGTACTGTAAACTCCACCAAACCGATGGGCTATCTTGAAGCACTTCATAGGTATGACACAAACCAAAATCGTAGCGGGCTTGATAAGGTAGATGACAAGGCACTCGAGGCTATACTCTAGGATTCTACCTATTTACACTTCTGGGTTGGTGGTAACGCATAGCCGCAGCTACTGCCCACGTCGTATAATACTTCGAAAATCAGCGGTGCACCCAATCAAATCATAAAGTAATAGAATGGTATCGAAGAAGTTTGTCCGATCGGAGGAGCTACCTCACTTGACCCGTCAATTGCTTCAGTTTTAGTCATCTTATTTAGGGCTCGTTTCATACCTCAATGCAGCAACGTCGTCAAACCATCCTACTTCATTCTGAATTCACCATCGCGTACACAGTTGTTAAAGTGGTTTTCGGTATTGGCAAAGACATGAAAATATCCAATCCTGGTCTCTTTAACAACCAAACGCTTTTTTCACACCATGGTCGTTTCATTTCAAATAGTTCATACTTTTATAAAAATACAATATTCATTTCAAAACAATGTCAATTTGATACCATTATTCACTTTAAATAATATTCATTTCTAGAATCATAACACTTTCAAAATTATAACACTTACGAAACAATAACACATTTGAAATCATTACACTTTTGAAATCATAACCATTTTGAAATCATAGCAGTTTCCACCTAAATAGTTTAGATGTTGAAAATAGTGTGTGTGAGTGTGTGTTATATATTAAAATAGTTATAAATTAAAATAGTTTATATATACTAAAAATATTATATAACGAAATTAGTTTCCTCCAATTTCGTAAATTGATTCAAACCAACTTAAATTCTAAGTTCAATTTAAATCAATTCTAGTTTAACCATTTCAATTTAAAGGTTAAAGATTCAATTCAAATTCTTAATAAACCATTTCAATTTATATCGATTTCAAATCCGAGTTTGAACTATCTCTTTAGTTCCAATAAGATTCAAAGTTTAAACATTCGGACATTTTCAGTATAAGCTTCATTTAGATTTCAACATTTAACTTAATTTTATTTAAATGGGAAAATATTCACTTAATAATTTTAATAACAATCAAAATAAAATCTTAATTTATAAATTTAAATCAATATTGAATATTCAGTCTCACTTTTATTTAAAATTGACAATATTAATTTAATTATTTTATCAAATCAAGTTATCAATCATCTCTTTCAAAATCTCAAAATCAATAAGTTCAGATCAATTCTTGTTTAAATCCTATTGTTAAGAAATTTAAATTCCAAGTCAACATTAATTTATCTTCCCAACCTTTATTATTAAAGTTATAAAAAAATCTATTTTTTAAATATTATTATAAATTTAGATAAATACTTAAACATATTATATACGAATTAAATTAAATTTTATTAAATTTAAATCTTATTATTAATTTTATTTTATATTAAATATTATTTTATATATTTTATAATAATAAACTTATAAGTAAACCTTAAAAATTATATTTTCAAAACTAACTTATAAATTTAAAATTTCCAACACATAAAGTTTTAATATTCTAAATTCTACATATATATAAAAATAACATTATATATTATATTTTTAAAAATCAATATTTATTAAAACATATATACTTCCTTTCAAAACTTTGGAAATCATTTCCAAATATAGACCAACGGTGTCTGTATATAATTTTCTATCCTTTAGTCAAGTGACACAGATATTTATCGTTTCAATCTGTAAAAAATAATATTTACGAGGATATATGATTTCAACCCGCAATCCGAAAATTTAAATTCAGTGAAAATCGCTCAGGTTTGTCATTTCAACCTATAATGATTTTCCCTTAATCTATAAAATCGTTCGGTATGTATCATTTCAACCCATGGGAAATTCTAAACTAAGAGGGGACTTGCAGACTGAGAACAAATATGATAATAATATAACATATCAACAACATGCATTTATCATCAATGACAATTTAAATATAATATAAATAACAGGTGATGGTGTCAGATGTCATAGGTGCACAGTTACAGATAACGTCATATCATAAATAGAAATAAAAAATAAACAGCTCAAATTTAACAGCATATTTCAATTGTCATTTCAATATGAATTAAATTTAATAAGTAAAAGAATATTAATCGTGAGTGATCGCTCACCTTTCGCGGTTGGAGAAAAACTATGGCGAAGAAGATGACACGGACACACATACGGATATGGACACGAGCAAAGCAAATCAAGTTGCTGAGATTTTCGGACAGTGCAAACAGAACAACAAACTAGACAGCAGCGAAGCAAGATCTTAAATTATTGGAAAACAAGTATATATTACGTTTAAAACTCAATGTTCAATTTAAAACACGTATCAAAAAAATCATTATATATATTATATTTCTTTCCAAAATTACAATTAAATAATTTAACATATCTTATACATATAAGAGTTATTAAGAACGTCTATAAAAATTCTATACATTATGAATATATATTTAAAACATATAATATATTACTATAAATTTTGGAGGCACGACTAGTTTATATTAAATACGTACAAATATATATAAGTTTAAACACATAACATATAATATATGTATATATATAAAGTAGGCATAGCTAGTATGTTTACACGCAGACCTATATATATATATATATATATATATATATATATATATATATATCTGTGTGTGTGTCTATATATATAAACATATATGCAAATTGAAACAAAGAGGAAGCTAAGGATTCAGATCCAAATCTATTATAAAAAAATCAAGTAAACTTACTTTATTATAAATTATATACAATTCGACAGATCCTATATATATAAACTAATATGTATACAAACATTATACATATATATATTCAATTTACATAGGGAGGATATATAAGAAGGTGAAGCTGTTACACTGGCAGACAGAAGTCAGCAGAGGGTTGGAGCTGCTAAGGCAAATGAGTAAGGTGGCTGAGGCAACAAGCCACGGTGGGGAAGGTGGTTGCACGGCAAAATTGTTCAGTCGGAGGCGAGGCTCGGGGTTAGGCATGGGAATCGAAGGGGCGGAGGGAAGTGTTGTTATGTCAGTGATGTGGTGGCTTCCATTCTCGGCCGAAGGTGGTAGAAGAGGTTTTAGGAGAGGGGCTTCAGGCGTTGGGAGGAGGAAGAGATGGGGAAAGTAGGGTAATGGAAAAAGTGGAGGTGAAAGAAGGGGTGAGGAAGAAGTGGAGGAGGTGGTTGCAAAGGTGGAGGAGAGGCCATCGGGTTTTGGTGGGTGGGTGGCTGTCAACATGGCGAATATAGGGTTCGGAGGTGGTGATGGTCGGCTTATGTTGGCTGCATATGTGGAGGAGGTGGCTACCGTGGGAGGGCTAGATGCATGCACGGGTCTAAGGTGTGAGGCAGTGGACACGAAGGGATGATGGGTGATCAAGGCGGAGGATCTGGTTTTGTGAATGAAAAGAGGAAGTAAATAGGAGATGCAGGCAAACTTCCATGAAAATATATGACAACAAAGTGATATATATATATATATAAAAATATAAATATATATATATATATATATATTCTTTTGAACCAAATAGAGAACCAAAATGAAATGAAAGAACGAACTACTTATAGGTTGAAACTAGGGAAAAGAAACTGTCAAAATTTAACTTCTTGGAATATAAAAGGGTAGTGCCCATTCATTTTCACAGTGAAACAAACGGTGGACACAGAAAAATAAAAGGATTCGAAGGAAACCAACATGGCAAATCGTCTCACCAGTTTCACCACATACCAGATGCCAAAACACACAAACGAATATACTATAGAGATCGAAAAAACAAGACGAACACAAGGGTACATAGATATCAGCGATATGATCAAGTTATAAAAACTCGATTTTTAGTTGCTGAAATGCCGCTAAAACGCCGAAAATAAGGCAAACGGGGCTAGAGAAATCCAAAGTTGACGAAATGAAATATGAAATCTCACTTAGAAAATGATTTACATTTTTATTATATACAGAAATTCAAATTTCAAAAATATTTTATTTTCATCAAATATTAATAGATTTAAATTTAAATGAAATCACACATCAAAATAAACTTTAATAGTTACCAATGAAAATTTATCGTCTGATGTGTTTAAATAGAAATATTCCAAATTTAAAATTTTCATTGCTAAATATTATAATTAAATTTAAAGCAAAATTTCAGTTAACTACGTTATAAAACCTTTAAATTTTACGGGTCATTACAAATACTATACCACTTTGAACTTATGGAATTCAGTAATGGTTAAATTTCCAACATCATCCATTTTCAACTCAATTGTTTAAAATACGAAGTCCTTAATTTAATAGTAATGGTTGTTGTTAACCGTAATGACCTTACTAGAGACTTTAACTGTGAGTTGATTTCAGTTGACTGTAATACTAACCTTATATAACTAAGGAGACGAATCCTCTCTGAAATAGTTTTTGTACTTCCACTGCTTCCACTCGATCCAACTATAGTCAATGGATGGACAACATGCTACGATTTAACTATAATCAGAGCACTATTTCCACGTTAAAGATCGATGGTATTCTCAAGTAAAGAGAACTATGTAATTTTGTCACATCAATATTTTCTGTTTGACCATAACTATGTTAACCAACAAAAACTATCGAGTGAACCATTCCATAGCAGTTCAATAACAATCATTATGTAACCTCTAGGCGCCCCCAGTAGCTATGATTAATACATTGCCAAACATTTAGAGAGCATCACAAGCTTACGTCTCAATGGAAGCATCAATATCCAGCCTCGATATACCTTGCCTAGGAACTTTTATTGCGGTATTTTTATTTATTATGATAAATCACTCATGATTAGAATGCATTGTAACCACTGTTACAAAACATACCATTTATGAATTTTCTGTTAATATACTTTTAGTAATAAAACATATTATATCAAGTATATAATAAAAATAAAACGCCTTTTATTTCGAATAATATTGGCAATCGAGTTAGATATATGTAAAAAAATACATGATTGCCCCTTGGGCAAACCCTTGACTATATCAATCTCCCACTTGTGCTTGGGGTCAATTATAGAATCGTTATCCATCCCCTCAATCAGTTTGGTGAGAATTGATCGTTTAACCCTTCATGAATGGATCTGCTATATTGTTTAATTTTCTACTCTATCAATCAACATTCTCGGATGCTAATAAACTACCTTTATCATGTGGAACTGTTCAGAGTTTGTTTCTCAGCCTCATATAACAATGATTAATAATCTTAATACTTGGAATAATCCCTAACTCGGGTATAAATTTGTGCGTTCATACACATTCATTGCTTTTATTGTGGCGCTACCCAAGAAGATATACATAGCCTTTTCATTGAATTTGCCACGGTGTTTCATTTTGGAACATTTCCAACTGAAAGCTTTTTAATTAAGGTTTGAACATCAATTTAATATAGACATATTATACTCGATAGCACTTCTGAAATTCGAGTTTGAAAACACTCTTTCAAAAAGAGTTCGTTGTTTCCCTCAACAATTCTTTAGTATTTCGTGAATACTCAAGAATGCTCTAAACTAACATTTAATGATCTTAATTCGGATTGGATATTTTCTTCAGCATCGAATACATAAGAAAAATACGATATAATTCCTATCGTTAATACATAAGGGATCCGTCTTACATATTTCATATTAAACATTTAAAAAAGGCGTCTTTGCATAGTTGTTTGGGACATTCCCAACATCCTTATACTTATTATAAAAGATATAATTTACAAATCCAATATTGAGTACTAAGCAACCAAACAAGTACTGTCTTTAACAAAAGCATACCGTTAATAACCAGCAGTGTGTTGTTTACTAATAATCTAAAAGTATCTTTGTATCATTTAGTGTTCTTTTCTATGGACATAGACTCCCTCGGCATTTTGGTTCAAAATCAAACTATTTAATATTTCTACCAAAATACTGATTCGATTTTGATGCTCATGGAATGATAAATTAGTATTACTTCCTGGATCATATTCAAAAAACCTACAAACTGAATATCGCTCCCACCGACTTCGAGACATTTTGGTTGTTATGTGCAAATAGTTTATTCTAAATCTTTATTTAGAATTTTCCATTTCAACACATATTTACTAAAGCATAAGGTCATACCAAGCGATAATTTTGTAAGTAAATCCAAATTAACTTGAGCATGTTGAATAACGAATCTATTACGGGTATTTCAAAAATTGGAATTTATGATTCTATTCTTATCATTGTCGCGCATTTTATTCCTACTACATTAGTCTTGCACTTGAAGACACATTCATGGTTGATGGATCATATCCCTCGGTAAGACTACCAAAATCCAATTTTGATAACGTTTCTTTTGGATTTATGCATCATACCATATGGAAGAGTTAGTAATCTTGATGGTTTAATCGACAATTGAGGATTATCTATTTTTGATATTGATAAGAAACTCATAGTTTCTCTTCAGTGTGCTAGATTATTTATTAGACATTCTAATGTATTATGTTTATTTATGTTTGGTTAATTTCATCTCATCCTACGTAAAATTTCATCTTTAGATTGTATCCAAATCCATTTCACTACCAATAATTTCTCAAAGAAATTCCTTTGCTATGAAGTTGGTATTTCTTTAAACAATAGTTGTTTTTCAGTGCAATGGAATAGGTATTCATAAACACTATATGAATTTTCTTATGTGTAAACTGATTTGGTTTTACTTTACAAATCTTGTTCAAAACATAAATCGACCATCCAATGACTATCGTTTTCATACTATTTTTGGGAAAATTCAACCGAGACCCCTCACGAACAATTATTATATCTAGTCTTTCGATTTCAAAACCTGCCAAATCCTTAGCCTAGGATATATTACGGTTTCCCATAAACCCTCATCATTCATGATTTTGTAAACTATTATTTAGATGAAATTAATTTTGACCTTGTGTACTACTCTTAAGGACACGCCATATAAAAAGAAGTTAACTCAACTTCACTCGTAGTTAGTCGTACTTTTTCCAACAAAGTTCGATTACTTCTTATCGATACATCATTATGTATCATAGGAAGGTGTGACATTTGAGATTGGATCTTTATTCATTACTCGGGACTCCTTCCAATATACACACATATTCCAAAAAATCAAATAAATTTTATTTTTTATTGCATGTTATTTTATTTACTTTCGATTTACATTCTATGAGTTTATCATAGATATACTACATGTGTATCAAATACACATGTTGTTATCGGTGATAACTCATCGATGAATATAACGAAGTACGTGGAACTGTTTTCGTATTAATAGACTTGTGATTACATACATTTATATGTATAAATCTCAAGAGTTTATCAACTCTTACGATGCTTCCACTGAATGGGTGTTTTTCCCTTTATTGTTCGAGATATAATTCATTAGTAACACATGATTTATAATAATCAAAAAAAAAATTCTCCAAACTTTGGCTTAGTCCATAATTCCAAAACAATTGCAAATAGTTTAGGTATTTTGTATTTTTTAGTGCATCACAAATACCACTATTATAGTTTTATTTTATAATAAATATTAATAATATTCATATTGAAATAAAACGATGCCTATTTCTCAGTCAACATTGAAAAATAGTTATTATTTCATAATAATGTTTGGTATGTTTTACCAAATTAATTTTTGTAATTTGATGCATCTAATAAGTGCTATATGGCATTCTCGCACTATTTCCGCTATCACTATAATAGTATACGAAATACGAAGCTCCATTTTATAAATTGATATAGGCTATTTAGTTCATTTATTTTAGTTGATTTAAAGTCGAGAATTTTTCGAAAATATCTTAAATTCCAAGAAATAAATCTCATAGAAAACTATTTTCTATCTAAAAACACATTTTTGAATAAAAATCATATTTCATATGCTATTGCTAAGTATCAATTATTATTATACAATTTTCATTTTCGATATTTCTTTATGTAGTAAAAGTGACCATTCACTCTCTTCATCCCAACTATGTCTTAGTTTACATCCACTCTTATAGAATTGATTTCCTGTCTACACAATCGAACCATTCAAAAGAAATAATTAATACAGATCATAACGAATTCTTTACAAAAGTGCATTTGGTCATTCTTAACTCTAAGGACATCAAATAAAATGCGCTTTATGTAAACTAATCAAACTAACTTTCAATGATCGAATTCTTAAATCTATCTTGTAGTCTTTAGTCCAGAGTTGCATTTAACACATAGATCATTATTGTAATCAGTTGTATCAAATACATGACCTCACACTATAGTTTACTTGCTTATTTTATTAACTAATTTCATTAAGTTTTCAAGCATCATGAATTGTGACCATTCACCGTATAACATTTACACGTTTTTATATATGGAAAAAGTATCCATATTCTTTCATTGCTTTTGGAGTTCGAAACTCATTGAAGTCAAGACATAGTCTCGGGTAAGTAAACTCGTAAGTGACCAAGTTACAAACATATTTATTGGTTGCTTAGATATTTAAACAATAACATGTAGACAATATTTTTTGGTAAGTATATTTTATATTTATATTTGTTAGTATTAATTTAGTTTATATGTATTTTTATCAATTATATAAATTGTTAAACATTTTACCAATTATATTAGTTGCACAAATTATCAACGTGATTAATATAATTTATTATAGCAGATGTTCTTACAATATTAGAAAGTTTAAATGTTACCGTTTCATGTTTTTAATAAGGCTCCGGATATTTTTTTATGTTTTCCCAAAACATAAGATAAAACATAGAAATCTTGCGACTTCACTAGCGGGTGTTAGAACTGTATATCTTGGGATTCTGACCTTAAGGAAAGCTCAACAAATCATACTCCTATATATAATGAATAACTCCTTATCGATTATATCACATACTACTCCTAACCTTATGATCCTTGTACTAATCTTATCTTTACCTTACCTCATCTAGTCTATATATTAATTTTACTACACTTAACATCTCTACCTTGAGGAAAGCTCAACAATTGAGGAGTATTTAAGAAATCTATAAATATATAAATGGTAGAGGATGACTTTATATTAATGATTTATGTTGGTGATCTTTTTCGTCTTCTAACTCCTCAATTAAGTGTGAAGTAATTAACATGCTAATAACCTCAGTAATTTGAATTAGAAAAACTAAGTAGTTTTACTTTTGCCATAAAGTGGTGATTTTGCCGCTGGATGCTTACACAATCAGGTAAATACACTTTAACTATTTGTTAAAATGTCAACTCTAATTAGTATTTGATTCAAGTACAAATAAGGTAAGATCCCATACTAAAAACTAAGTAGGAAAATAACAAAGCAAAAAAGTAGTAAAGGACAAAGGGAATTTATATGGTTCGCATATTAAGGAATCTCACGTCCTTGGGAAAAATTCTCTTTCTTCCTTTATCGTTAATTTGATATAGGTTTTCATAGTAGAGAGTATAGTGAAACCTTAAATGTATTCGAAAAGAGAAAAGATGAAAAGTCCATGTCATGCTGTAATGGTTTCTTTTATTTATAGTACCGAAATGTATGTGGATTGCTAGAATTCTTTTATCATTATTATGCTTCATTTTTTTGGATTTTTCCCGGTGTCATCTATCTGTATTGTTTGTTTTGACATATTCGGATTGCTGGCATATTTTTGGTGGAAAGCTTGAGTGCAGGAGGGAACTCCTAAAATTAGAGCGTGGATATTCGAAGTTGGGTAGGAGAATTCAAATTTGAATTAACTTTATATACGAGTCTTTGGGAGGACATTAGTTGTCACTCGTTGGTCTCGAGGTACTACTATCATATCTATACTGACTGTTGTATGATCCTTGCAAGATGTTTTAGTGCTTATTTGCACTTGCTTGTTTGACATCGTATCAGGATGAAATTAAACCAGCCTATTTCATTCTGAGAGTTGATTTGACATTATGCTTGGAATGTATTTAGGGCTAACCATGATATAAGCTAATTGCAATTTGAGTTATCCTTTTTGTAAGTATGCTCAGTTGCTGATGAGAGAAAAGAGGAGCTCCATATCTTTGTCCTCCATCTCTAAGTATGATTTTGCATTGAAGGATATACAGAGTGGTCGTACATGTAGCTTTTTGAGTGCTTTTAACGCCTTGAGGTATTTCTTAGGTTTCCTCCAGTATGTGCTATGCAGACAAGATCTGTAGATGTTGACAAAGTATGGTCTTTGGAGATGCGGTTAGCTCAGTTCGACATGTACTGCTTCCTACGCCTCGTCACAGCATTCTTATTATGCTTTGATCTTATGTTTTGTCATTGTCACTACCCAAGCTTCCTTATAAGCACAGTATCTATCTTCTGCTGCTATTCCCTTGGTTGAATGGTTTAGGTCAGGTTAAGTATTGTAGCTTCAAGATGGCTCCCTGTGCAGTATGAGTTTGATAAATTAGATTCCTTTTTCTTTACATCTAATTATTCTCAATATGAGGGCTGCATTCCTGGCATCCCACCCGACACCATTCCCTTCCGTATGGGTTGAGATAAATGCAGATGTAACACTAACCCCTAAGTCCTTAGTGATCGTAGGTCGGTGTGGACTTGTCTTTACCTGCTATGTGGAATGTAAGCCTATTGTGCTCTGACCTGCACTTTGATACTTATAGATCGCATTTATCTTAGCGCTACCATTCTCATTTCTAAGATTACCATTGTTATTCTAATGTGGCTAATTCAACCATTGAGCGACGATGGTAAGCCGTAAAAAAATTTCTCGTGCGCTTGGTATGACATAAATCCAATGTTGTCATTCTCAATTATGAGATTGTCATTGTCACATATATTTGTATTGTTAATACATCTATTAAATGATGGCCATGAGCTGTGATAAATTTGTTCATGTGCTTGGCATAGTCTTCCTCATTGTTGGGAGGAGGAATAAAAAGAAGTTTGATTGTGGAGTCAAGTCGTGTGTTTACAACCTTCTCATGCGCATGATTTTTCGTACTAGTTCTAGCTGTCTAGTATCCGTACGTCCAATGTGCTTATCAGCAGTACTAATATAGAGGGGTTTTTATACTAGCTCGGGACATCCAATATGCCTACGACTAGTAAGGTTGAGAAGCCGAGCTGTGTAATATGCAGCTCATTTTTAATAATTGGTTCGGACAGTCTAATATTTATAGGTCCAGTGCTGTAATTTGGATGAGGAGTAGGATTGCGTTGATGCAATTCTAAATATTTAAGTCTAATTTCACATTCTCCTTACGGATATTGTCCTTCTTACGTACTGACCTTGCATTTTGTTTGATCAGGGACTACTGGTGGTGAACTGGGGATGTGCCTGGGAAGATTACCCAACTATATCACAGAGTATTAACGCAGAGGGATTTTATACTGGTTCAGGCCCTTTAATATCCCTACATCCTGTTCATTGTATTGTTACATCTTTATAATAACTGCAATGCACATTACATACGTAATGCAAATTAGACAATGTAAGGTCTGAGGTGCTCTGAGTTCGAAGTTCTTGGAACTAGGTTGCCATTAGGTCTCGATAACTTATATGCCCTATTTGCTAAAACTTCTTCTATAATTGGCGGACATCCAAATTTAGTCCATTTGCTGGATCCTTTGCATTGGCCATTACTCTACGTAGTACCAAGTCAGCTTGTAGAAGTTTCTTTCTTTAAGTCTTGCATCATAATTCCTCGCTATCCTTTGTTGATATGTGGTCGATATCACCGTCGCCTCATCCCTTCTTTCCCCAATGTGACCTAGGGCAGCTTCTTTCAATTTCTTTTTCTTTTCTATGGTATATGATATTCTTCTATGTAATGGACTTTTATTTCGATGAGAAGAATGGTCTTATAACCATATGTCAGCGAAAAAGAAGTGCGGTCTGTAGGAGATCTGATCGAAATTCGATAGGGCCATAGTACTAAAGAGAGATCCTTCACCCACTTTCCTTTAGCTTTCTATAGCCTTTTCTTCAGCATTTTTTATGGTTTTTTATACTTTAGCCTGTCCATTTGCCAGTGGGTGAGTGACTAAGGAGAAACATTATATTATGTCATTTTTCTTATAAAGCTCCATGAATTCTTTGCTTTCAACCTAGGTACCATTGTCAGAAATGATTTTTTAAGTTATCTCATATCTAGTGATTATGTTCCTTACTACAAAATTGACTATCTTCTTTGCAGCAATCATGGCTAGAGGTTCTACTCTATGGCTACCATAGCGTATTTAGCTCCTTCTTTTGACATTGAAAATGGTTCTATCAGGCCTATCCCTCATATGTTAAATGGCCATGGGCTTGCGAGTGTGATGCGATCATAGGATGGTTGTCTAGGGATACATGCAAATCATTGACATCTATCGCACTTTCTCACGAATTCCTTTGCATCTTGGAGTGCGATAGGCCAATACTAGCCGTGTCTTGGTACTTTTTTGCTAATTTGTTTCCCTCAAAGTGATCTTCGCATTGGCTCTCATGTATATTCTTCACGACCCATACCCCTCGTCCTTGGAAATGCACATAAGCAAAAGGGTAGAATACTCTGTCTTGTATAATATGCCATTGAAAAAGGAGTAGTATAGGGTCTGGTATCTTATCTTTCAAGCCTCATTACCTGGGCCATCCGTAGGCTTACAAGGAAAGCCTTATATTCTACCATATTGTTAGTTACTTTAAAATCGACTGTACTGCTCCATGCAGCCTCTGCCTATTTGGGGTGATCAATACATATGCAATTCACGCCCCTTATTCATCGGTGCTTCATCTACGAAC
Organism: Allium cepa; assembly: GCA_030765085.1. Classification (NCBI taxonomy): domain Eukaryota; kingdom Viridiplantae; phylum Streptophyta; class Magnoliopsida; order Asparagales; family Amaryllidaceae; genus Allium; species Allium cepa. The sequence continues at coordinate 204,989,675 of CM060941.1, read as the reverse complement.
ACCTGCCAGAACTATAGGGTCTTTGCTCCTTCCTCTAAACAGAGTTTAGCTGGTAAGGTGCACTCTACGATGAAATTTGCAAGTGTTTGGCCATTGATTGCCTTCTTAGGATAATAGGTGATGTCATACTGGCTAAGCTCCATTGCCCATTTTAATAGGCGACCCGATGTCTCTAACTTCTACAACATTTGCCTAAGAGGTTTTTCGATGAAGACTTTGATGGGATGCGCCCACAAATAGGGCCGAAGCTTTCTCGCTATAAAAATAAGGTTGTACACAAGATTTTTAACAACCGAGTGTTTAGCTTTGCCCTTCATATCTTCTTGCTTGTGAAGTAGAGGGGCCTTTGCATCCCTTCATCCTCTCATACCACTGCAGCACTAATAGCTTGATCAGTTACAACAAAATAAATATATAAGTTATCACCCATCATCGGTTTTAATAATATATGAGTATTGATCAAACGATCATTTAGGTTTTGGGATGCATCTTCACAATCCTTGGTTCATTTGAAGTTTCTCCCCTTCTTCACTCGGTCGAAGAACGAGATGCACTTATCTGTAGCTTTAGATACAAATCTGCTTATGGTCGCTACCCTGCCATTTAGACTTATCAAACCCTTTGGCTTATTTGGGATTCCTGTTCCTCTTATGGCCTCTATCTATTCACAGTTTGCTTCACTGACACATGCGCTCACTACATACCCTAGAAACTTGCCTGACTGGATGGAGAAGGCGCTTTTAACAGGGTTTAGCTTCATATGGTATTGCCTTAGGATTGTGAAGGTCTACTCTAAGTACTTGAAATGGTTTGATGCTAGTTTTGACTTAACCAGCATGTCGTCCATATATACTTTCACATTCTTTCCAATCTGTTAAGCATACATCATATTAACAAACCCATGGTAGGTTTCCCTTGTATTCTTGAGCCTAAATAGCATGACCTTGTAGCAGTATAACCCTTTAATTATCACAAAACTTGTGTATTCCTAGACTAGTTCAAACTAGGCTATCTGATTGTACCTCGAAAATGCATCCATAAATGAGAGTAGTTCATGCCCACTAGTCGCATCTACTAACTAATCAATCCTTGGCAAGGGAAAACTATCCTTCGTGCAAGCCTTAGAGAGATCGATGAAGTCTATGCAAGTTCTTCATTTCCCACTAGGGTTTGTTATAAGTACTGGATTAGAAATCCATTTCGGGTAGTATACCTCCCAAATGAATCTTTCCCCTTTAACTTCTTCATGTAGAGCATTATATCTTTTCTGCTCTAGAAGTCTGCACTTCTGTCTGGTCGGATGCGCATCTAGATTGATGTTTAGTGCATGGTAGATGATGATTGGGTCTTTTACTACCATGTATGAATGATTCCAGTCAAATACATCTGTTAATCTTTTTAGGAAGTTTATAAGTTTATCTCGTACCTTTGCTCTAAGATTTTTTTCCTATCTTCAACACCTTTGTGGGGTCCTCTAAATCTGTTTGTACGTCTTCAAGACATCTACCAGCTCTAATTCTTTCTTTGGTGCCCCAAACCTTGGTCTATCTTACTTTCTGATTCCTTTTCTGGTGGTGAGTTCATAGAAATGCTTTTATCTCTGCTTCCTATGAGAAATATTGCATGTGTAAACTGAATTATATTTTTCAGTGCCAACTATGTGCATATATGTTCTCTTCTTTTTCTCTTAGGTTTTGGGGTGCAGGATTACTCAACTCATTATTAGTTCACGTATCTGACATCATCATAGTTTTATGTTCCGGTTTGACTTCTTTTTTGTTTTAATCATTACAAATATTAGAAGAGACACCAGAATACTTTAGAATAATTGCTAGAGTTAAGAGTTACATTGCATAGTTCCCTCGATAAAAGTTATTCCCCTCTCGCTAGCCCTATTCTCATCGCAGTGTTAAATTTCATAAGAAGGTGTCTTTGAGAGATGATTGCCCTCAGATCAATTAAAACAGGTCTTCTCAAGAAAGCATTATATGGTGAGGGCTGATCGATGATTCAGAAACTTGCATAAAATGACTTATGTAATAGGGCACTTTCAGTTGTAACGAGCAAACATTCTGACCCCACTAGAATGGTAGCTATGTTGTTGAAACCAAATATCGGTTCAGGGATGGGTTTCAGGATTTCTGGTGGAAATTTCTTTTGATCATAAGAAAACTTGAAGATGACGTTTACTGAGCTTCCAAAATCACCAAATACTTTCTTCACAGTACAATTTGATATCTATACTATATGGATAAGTAGGTCCTGTTGTGGGAACACAACTCCCACTACATCGGTTGCCGTGAAGGTTATTTTTGGTGCAGGTTTCGGTTTGATGCAGAAGATTGTCTTTTGGCTCTTGGCCTCCGGCATATATCTCTTCTATGCCCTTTTGCTTGCACCAGCGAGGTGTGGTCCCTTCTAGATTGAAGCTATCAGGTTTGAAGAGTTGGCAGCTTGGTGTTCATTAGGGCCTATAGTCAGATTTCTGGTCCTGTCACCACCATTTCCCTCTAGAAACCCAAGTAACCTTTCTCGATCAATCTGTCTCATTCTTTAGGTATGGGCAGTTATCGGTATGATGACCATTTTCTCTGTGAAAGCGGCAGTAAGCCCCACATCGGTTTTGTTCTAGTTTCTTTCCCTTATTCGGCATGTTGTAAGCTAGCTCAGCCTTGGTCATCTCATATATCTTCCTAAGGGTATGAATAAGGGTGTTTTTCTAGTGAGGTTTATCTCCTTCTATCGCTTTGCAGGCGGATGATATCTGTTTGCCCCCTTTTGTTATTATAACTGGAGGTGGAAGTCCCATGAGATTGTGCTATAGACCCGGCTTCTTCCATCTTGATATAACCGACTACTCTTGGATAGAAATTCTTCATGCTATGGTAAGACTTCATATTATTTTTTCCCATGTAGCAGTTCCTTTCCTAATCCCGGCATAAGCGTCCATAGTAGTGCTTCTTCACTGATCGCTCTAATTCGAAGAGCTTCTGCTTTGAAGCACTTAATAAAACTGCATAGGCTTTCGTTATCCCTCTGCTTCACATCCAGAATTTAATTTCCTTAGAAAATCGATGGATAATTATCTCCAAGGCCGGATTTCTTTTGGTTGTATTTTATGAGCAACTGTGAGGCAGCACAGGATATATATAGGGAACAACTTGCATTGGACCATCCTTTCGACCTTCAGGATGTCCATGAAGTATTCGAAAGCGCTGAGGTGATCCTTGGGATTGGTAGTTCCATCAAACTTGTCAATTGAAGGGGCGTTGTAGTTATCGGAAAAATCTGCCTCAATAACGATCTCACTGAAAGGGAAGCAAATTCCTTTATTTTTTTCTCCAATATTCTACTTGCAGATCCTTGCTAGCTACTCCACTCAAGTTTTTAGCCGATGGATTTCATGTTCTTTTGGGTCAATATAAGAAAAACTACTATTATATGTGGTTTCCTCATCATTTTTTGTAGATCGAGTTTGTTTTTCCAACGGAAGGGGGTTTATGTTGGCTAGCTTAGTTTTGATCTGAAGGCTAGCATGGATTTTTTTCTTCCGACTTAGCATTAGATTTAAGTCCAGCGTCACCATTCCTATTTATGGGAGTGTCATTATCATTCCCTTGCTGAATGTCCATCGTAATAGAGGAACGAAGGCGGTGAGCTATAGAGCGAGGAGAAGAAGGTATCCTACGAATGACGTGTTGGTCATTGTTTTTTCTAATCCTTTCCTGCGTTGGTTTATTTAGTGTGTGAAGAATTGGAACACGGTCAGGATGGGATCTACATGGACCTTGGTTGAAGCTCCTGCTTCATCTTGGGTTTTCAAAGGTATAAGTGATTTTTGGTGGTCTTCGCTGCCAAGTGTAAAGGTTCATATATGGAATTGATAAGTGAGTCAGTAGGATTCGTGGTACATGGTATAAAGTTCTACTGCATGTGCAAAATGAATGGAGGTTCATGCCCTCCTTCAGGGCCAAAAGAAGTTGGTGAACTTTTTCGTCCTCCAACTCCTCATTTAAGTGTGAAGTAATTAGCATGCTATTACCTCAACGATTAGAATTAGCAAAATTAAGCAGCCTTAATTTTGTCGTGAAGTGGTGATTATACCATTTGATGGTTACATAATTAGGTGGTTTACGTTTCAACCATTTGTTAAAATGTCAATTCCAACTAGTATTTGATTCAAGCACAAATAATGTAAGATCCAGTATTGAAAACTAAGTAGGAAAATAACAAAAGAAAAAATAGTAAAGAGCATAAGGAATTTAAATGGTTCAGATATTAAGGAATCCTCCATCCACTGGGAAACTTTCTCTTTCTTTCTTTATCATTAGTTTGGCATAGGTTTTCATAGTAGAGAGTACAGTAAAACCTTAAATGTATTCAAAAAGATAAAAAGGTGAAAGTCCATTTTCTACAATAGTGCTTTTTCCGTTTATCTTATTGAGATGTACGTGGATTGCAAGAATTATTTTCTCGTTGTTATGCTTCAACCCTTGGATTCTGCTAAATATCATCTATCCATGATGCTAGTTTGACATATCTAGTTGCTGATGTGCCTATGGTTAGAAGTTTGAGTGAAGGCAGGAACTCCATAAACTAGAGTGGAAATATACGAAATTATGGAAAGAGAATTCAATTTTTAATTGACTATGCACGTGAGTCCTGGGTATGGACATTGGGTGTCACTCGTTGGTCTTGATATACTACTATTGTAACTGTACCGCCTGCTGTATGATCCCCACATGAGGCTGCATTGCTGATTTGCAATTTCTTGTTTGACATTGTATCGGGGAAAAGTTATAATGCCCTAAGTTAATTTGGCATCTGCTTGGAAACTAATCAAGGCTAGCCATGATCTGAGCTGACTGTGATTTGAGTTGTCCTCATTGCAAGTGCGCTCAAGTTGCTGATGAGAGAAAGAATGTGCTCCGTATCTTTGTCGTCTACCCATAAGTATGGTAATGTGTTGAAGCTTATTCTGAGTGGCCCTGCATGCAGCCTTTTAGAGTGCTTCTATTCCCTTGCGGTACTGCTTAGGTTTCCCTCAGTATGTGTTGTATAGACTTGCTCTTATAGATGTTGACAAAGTATGGGCTTTAGAGATGTGGTCAGCATAGTTTAGCATATGATGCTCTTATTCCTCCGTGCAATATTCTTACTCTACTTTGATATTATGTATTGTCATAGTGACCTACCCCTGTTTCCTTATTAGTAACGACCCGTAAATTTATCACTTTGAATTTGAACATTTAAATCATTATTAAATATTTAAATAATTAATTTTAATAGCCAAATAAACATCTTTTAAATAATAATTAATGATGTTAAAATCATTTTCAAGTTTTGTTTACCAATATAGTTAGTTTAAATAAAAATAGAAAATGTGACCAAAAAAAGGTTTTTAAAATTACTACTTTTCAACATCATAAAAGTCAATGAAAACAACGTGCACATTTGTATCAACATGCACACATTTATATATGTTAGGATAGTAATAATAAATCGCACTTAAATATATCAACATATACATATTAATACTTGAACATGGATGTGACATATTATGTTATAAAAGGAATATATATACATATAGATAAACTTATATGTCTACAAATCAGCTCCATACTTTAAGTACATACACATGGAAGGGGTAGCATTATTTATGGAGGTAGGAGTGAGGGGGCAACGTGTGCTAGGGGTGGGAGAGGTATGGTGTAGCATGCATGAGATTATATTATTTTATGCTTAGGGTATTTTGGTAAATTCTAGTTTTCTATGCTTATAAATAACACTAACTCTTCATAATTTCCACTTTACAAATCCTCCTTCTTCATTTCCTACTTTCCTCTCTATTTTCTTCATTTACATTTCCATGGCTTCCGTATTGAAGTTCATCGCATAAGACACTTGTTTTTCCATTTTCATCTACTTAAAACTAGCTTATCCCTTCTCTAGTTCACTGTACATTCAAACAAGACCCGTAACTCCTTATTTTGAGCCAAGGCCAAGCCATAACAGCCCATGGACGAACCCAAAAAGTCCATATACGTCCTGAAAGTTCGAACTTTGGTGATTAGGAAGCATAGTTCGAGTGTCGGCAAGATAGTGTAGCGATTCGACTTCATTTGGTTACATTTTTGTGAGTAAAACTCCACGATAAAAATCAGAGTTTGTAAACTATATTCATATTCATATTAGTAGCTATTTAATGCTTGTTGTATGTATTAGGGATGTATTGGTTGTTGGTTTGGTTCATGTTGCAAAAAGTTGCCGTTTTGGCAAGTTAGTAAGCAAGCAGTTAGCGATATGTTTGAATGGTAGTTAAGTTAACCAATTAGTAAGTAAATGTTCATTACATGTTGTATCATTGTTAGCTACTATGTATATATGCTCATACCCTTGTTATGTGATGTTTGTTTGTATTGTGAATGACATAAACTTGTTTTCCGAACTGCCCATATAGCGATAGTCGCTATATCGGCACTTTTGGAAAATAATATTTTATCGAAACCATTTGGTTTCATAATCGTGTTTGGAATTGTTTTACAAGTTAAGCAAATTTTTTTATTAATGATGTTTTCAAAAGTAATAAATAATTTTAATAATGATAATTCACTTAATTAATTATTAAGGATCAAGGTTAACTAATTACTTAGTTAATGATGTGTTTTATATTTAACTAATTATTTGGTTAATGGTGTTTTAAATTAATTAACCATTTTGTTTAATAATATTTAAGGTTAATTAATTAGTCAACAATGATAGATTAAAGTTAATTAATCATTTAACCAACTATCTTTTTAAAATTAATTAATCCTTTTTAATTAATGACTTTTATAAGTTAATAAACCATTTTAACCTTAATTAATCTTTCCTTAAATAAAATTTGAATTAATTAATCACTTTTAAACAATGATCTTTAATTGTCTATTAATTAGTTAAATTAATTATATGTAAATATCATTAATTAATTTAATTAGTGAAATTTTGAAGGTTATTTACCATTTTTAATTAAAGGCATTTGAAATTAATTTATCAACTTAATAATGAAGTTTCAAAGTGAGTTTACAAAAGTAACAAGGATGTTTTGACATTGTTATTCATTTTAAATAATAATTATTAATTAATTAATTTAGTTAATTATGATTAATTTTTATTAATTAATTAAATTAATGGTGTTTAAAGGTGATTAACTTGTTTTGAATTAAAGGCTATTAAAGTCAATCAGTCAACTAAAATAATGATGTTTCAAAGCTGATTAATAATTGCAATAAGGATGTTTTAAATTATTAAATCCTTTTTATAATGATGTTTAAAGTTAGTAAACTCTTTTAACAAAATGTTTAAAGCTAATACTTGTAGTGTGAAGCTAAGCACAAATTCGATTTTAAAAGAAAATGTGATTCGTTTATGGAAATGAATTAGTTTCCGTAAAACAATATCACTTATATGGAAATGATTTATTTGTATGCTTGATAATAAATGTCAAAAAATTAGACTTATCGCTATTTTGAAAGTTAAGAACAATCATGAGACATGACTTTGAGGTAACACTACCTTAACTTATCTGATATTATTGTTAACCAAGGAATAGCACAAGTTTGAATTCGATGAGTGGTGATAAGTATACAGACTTAATTTCCATATACGATTGTTTTATATCCTCGATAGTTGGTTTCTCTGCTATCTATTACTTCAACATCTTTATTATCATCATTTTAAGACGATGTGTTGCTCCGTTGAGCTTTGATATCCTCTGTCGAAAATAACTAAAACCAAAGTGCGAGAGAGGGTCATGCTATGTTAGGTTGCTCCCATCTAGATTTGGATTCGATAAAGCTATTAGATGTGAAATATTCAAAATCTTGGTTAGGTTTGGAGGGGTCTGCCTTGGAGGTTTCCGAGAAGTGTCATAGTGTGAATGAGCATCACAAAAGTATATTACTAGAGGTATACTACAAGAAGGGTGCACCTCCTAGTCATTTGTTGGAGATTCTCCTTTTCTTATTTGATTCGAACCTTTGAATTGTTTTTTCTGTAATTGCAAAGGGAAGAGTCAATCACTCTTTACGATGTTTAATTATAGGTGTTTTCCATTCTATCAAGTTTGAACCGTTATATTGTTTTATCCATTTTGCCCATTTTGGATTTTGTTTAGATTATTTCCCTTCTTTCGAGCCTAGATCTTTATACTATTTTTACCCATCACCTTATGTTTGGATTTTCTTCCTATTTGTTCTTTTCCATTCTTATGTTTTTTGTTGGATTATGTGGGAGAAAACTCATTCCTCGTTAGCGTTGTGGTCCCATATATTATTGTTAAATACATTCCCTTTATTTTGAGTTTACTCATACCAGACATATTGTCTGACCCGAGTTGTTTATTTTCTATAGAATCTTAGGTACTCAATTATATTTTATAAGTCCAAGAGTAGCAGGTTTTTCTTTGGAGCTCTTTGAAGACGACGGACGAGCAGGCAACTTCTTAGTTATCTAGTTATTTATGTCCACTGTAAGAATATGTATGTCTGTTTTGTATCTAAAAATGAAAAGTCAAAATGTATAGCTGCAAATCCGTTAGATGTAGTAGTTTTTTTTAACTCTGATAGCTCCGTGTAAGGAGTAACCTTTTGTACTATATCATTTTGTATTATACGTAACCATTCCATTGTGAGATTTTTCTATTATGTCTTGTTCTATTCTTTATTTTACCCCATGAAACTTGTCTTTCAGACACTTAAGCAACGACACATGAATACCATGAATTTATTAAGCGTCGTTCTTAAGGGTTAGAAAGGTAGGTTATCACAGATGGTATTAGAGCTTAAGTTTAGCGAACTCCTATGCCCTGGTAGGGTAAACTCTCTAGGGATAGGATTAGTATTATCCTAGGATAAGTTTGAGAGTATAAATATATATTGAGAATGTATCTATTAGTGTTATAAAATTGTTTTATATTGTGTGTTTGATCCGTTAAGTGGTATATGAATTCTGGTCGATGCAGCTGATCAACGTTATCGATAAGGATTCCTAAACACTTGAACAGACCTACCAATATAGTGTTATTTTAAAATGGTAGTTGAAATAATTTTACCTAGGAATATATATATATATATATATAGATATAAGGGTGATTTTCAAAAATTAATATAGCTATATTGATGAGTTGATTATTAGGAAATGATAATATTTTATTGTTATCATTTAGGATTTGTTTGGTTATGTTCGTCCAGTTTGAGCATTAACTACTGTTGAATAAGTTCTTAAGAAATTTTCCTTAGTAAGGTACAGATTGGGCAGAGAGGAATTAGGGAATCTTAAAATGAACCCCTTGTGAAAAAAGTTTCGTGGTTAGATTAGAAGGTGTTCTTTGGAAGGGTTAAGTTAAACTCATCTTTTAATACTCACAAAACTGAAAGTAAAATTTTAATAAAAAGGTTGTTTAATATAATCTAAATGGAAGGATAATGCATTTAGAGGACAGATATTTGAGAAAATTTAGTTATAATAAAGGAGAATTATTTAAATGTGAGTTTGACTCACATTCAAAATTTACTATGTCATATAGGTGATGCTATAAACTATTGATGATTGATTAGATGTTAGCTAAATTGTTTGATTGATTATTTGGTTGAATTTTCATTTGGAAATTGAACGTTTAATAGAAATTAATCTTGGTATTCCATTTAAACTGTTTAAGGGTCGTTATAGTGATTTCCGCTATACCGTCATTTATTAAGTTTCATCCCCTTAACCCTTATATCTGTGTTTGAAGTTGAGCTTGTGTTTTGACAAAAGTAGATGTTTAAAATTCATTAATCATATCAACTAATGATATTTAAAATTAATTAATTTATTTGATTAATGTGATTTGAATTTAATTAAATCATTTTAATTTACGATTTTAAACTTTAATTAATTATTTTAATTAATGATTGTTTTTAATTAATTAATTGTTGTAACAAATGATATTTGAAATTTATTTAATCATTTTAATTAATGATGTTTTATAGCTAATTAATCATTTTTAACTAATGATGTTTGAATTTTATTAATCTAATTAATTAAAGATTATTTGAACTTAATTAATGGCATTTAAAATTTATTAATCATTTTAACTAATGATGTTTGAGATTAATAATTCATTTAATTAATGATTATTTGAATTTAATAAATCGTTTGATAAATGATATTTTAAGTTAGTCGATCAATTTAATAAATGAATTTAAAGTAAATTAACTAATTTGATGAAAATGTTTTGGAAGTAATTAGCTATTTATTAAAGATAATTGATTTATTTAATAAAGGAAATTGTAAATTCGATTAATTATCTTTTGGGATAGTTACCATTATTTTAGATGTATAAAATAGTATTATAATCATCCCCTACAATGATTAACATTGTTTTAAAAATTTATAAAGGTATTTAAATTGTTTTATTATCCTTTGAGATAATAAATGTTTTTTTAAATTAATAAACGATGGTTTTTAAATCTGAACTTTTGAATAGAATTTCTTATAAATAAAGCTAAACGTAAATTGTTATGATTTTAGTAAACGATGTTTAAAATGACATTTGTTTTTTACCTTTAGTTTAATAAAGTTACTATTATAAATTTGTCTTTTAAAAAAACATTTTAAAGAGTTTTTGGAAAATTTAACTCTTAGAATTGTTTGAAATGATTTCGAAAGATTTTGAGAAAATTAATAGCGGTTTTATTTGGAAATATTTCTAGTACGAATATTTTGGAAAAGAACATTTAAGTAGACTGTTTTTTTTTGAATAATTCAGAGAATAACATTTCGGTTGGTTTTGTGATATTCTGAATAATCTTCTAAGTGATGATCGGATGTTGATTAGGCGAACATTGTGGAGTACTTCGTAAATTATTCTCTTTATCATTGTGTGATCGAAATGAGTCAAAATCCGAACGAATCCAAAGTTAATTTTAGTAAACGAATTATTTGAAGTAATTTCATAAAAGAAATATAAGTAGTATGCTTTCAAAGATGAGTTTTGAAATTTATAACTAGGTATCTAATCTTTAAGTTCCCTTAGTAGAGAATTGATTTCAAAATAAAAGGTAATTCTGATAAGAGATTGTGTTGAAAAATTGATTTTTACCCTTAGATAAGATAAGGGATAATTTAACACTAATTTAAATGGGTTTCATTGGATTGAACAGTTTTGATTACAATGCTTTATCAAAAACATAAATTTCATTTAAACATCTAAGCAGTGTAAACTAATAGATGTTATTGAGCTAGTCCATAAACATCATTCATTATCACACCTTAAGATAGAAAGGTAGGAAGGTTTTAATAAACATTGTTTCATTAAGACCATAGCTTTTGTTTAAAACATATAAGTTGTAAAACTATTTGTTCTTTTAGGTTAACCATAACATTGTCCATTTTAACACTCTAAGTTAAAGAGGTCGAGAGGTTGACTTGGTTTTAAAAGTCCCAAATTTTGATTAGATCTTCATCTAAATTGTGAAAATAAAATAAAATTTGTATTTGGATGTACTCTTAGAATATAAAAGAGTATTATATAAGTAAATAAACTGGGATGAGTTATTATTTGATGTTTTATGAAGAAAGACTTTATAAAATATTTTTAAACTTAGGTGGAAATGTATGAAATAATTCATAAATGACTTTGGTATTGAATAGAAATAGTAAAAGCAAACTTAAGCGATTTAGGAATATTGGTATAGTTAAGAAACCAATAATTTTAGAGAGATGACTTTCAATTTTTTCTAAAGGAGCATAGATAATCTTCTAAGAAATAACCAAAGGGTGATGAGCAAAATGATGCATTCAAAAAAAATTATATTCTTAGGCAATCAAGAAAGTTTTAAACCTAAGCTAAGATTTTTTCGTTAATCATTTGACATTTTAAAATAATGTTAAGTGTTAGATTTTCCTAATGGAATTTATTGATTTATTGTGTGATCTTATATACCATAGTCTATAAAGTTAAAATTTATAAACCAAGGTTTATGAACTGTTATTATTAGGACCTAAATCACTAGTGATTTTGAGAAGTGATTTTTGGGAAATTTTAAAAAATAACTAGATTGTTTGCTCTAGTTATTGTCTTAGGAGGAACCGGAATACCACTGAAAGCTCCATATTGGTATAATTCTATAGTTTTACATATTTTATTAAGAGCATACCCTTCTTGACATTTTGTAACGACCCGTAAATTTCCGATAATAAAATCTGATAATTTAATAAGATTTTGGTAACTAAATCTGGAATTAAAATAATTGAAATTGTTAATGAACTAATAACGGGAATGAAATGTAAGAATGCCAAGGCAAGTTAACAAATAACTAGTTTAGTGCAATCCCAATTTATTGAAACAATTGTAGGGTATAATTGATTGTAAATAGTAAATTGGGAATTAAAATTCAAAGTTATACTAAATGACGAAATAAGACGTAATAAGCGATAATTTGGAAAAATCAATATTAGATAATTAATTGTAATAATTGTTGGTTGATAATAAAGTATGAATAGAATAATTATTGATTGAATAAAAGAATGGGAATCAAGATTTATTAATTTGAATATAATAATTGGATTAGTTGGAATTAACTGAAAATTAGTATTTAAATTTTACGTAAATAAGGATTAAGATGAAATTGGGAAATATTATTATACCATGTTATAAACCAACGTTAATTATATAATTATTGTAATAATAGACTTGAATAACAAGATTTAAAGGTTAATAAATGGATTTTCAAATTTTAAATTTATAAATTTCTAAATTTAATGAAAGTGAAATTTAACACTGCAATTGATGGATTAATCAACTTTAAATTGACATCTAAATTTGTTTAAATTTATGTAATTGTTTAATAAATCAAAAAATGATAAAATTTGTAAACTATGGGATTGAAATTGAAATAGTGATTTAATTAATTAATTATTAATTTATTTAATTAAGTGGAAAATAGCCGTTTTGGCCACTGGATCGGATTTCGACGAAACCAGTTTCATCGGATCCGTAACGGTGAATTATTGTAGGATCTCAAGTTTCGCAGCGATCGGACTTGTCGTTTCATTGTACGGACTCGAAACGCATAGAAATCAATTAAATTGAAATCAGTTGAAATCAATTCGAAATTACATGATTTTAGCGTAACTTCTTCATACGATGGAATTTGGACTTGAAACCTGTTCCAACGATTTTAAAATATTCAAAAACATCTATTTTGATATATGGGTTGATCCATTTTCGTTTCGGAGTCGAAACGGGCTTTTTGGGCTGTGTAGCGTTCAATTTTCAAACCGATTCGATCCAATTGTTTCTATTTTCTGATCCACATATATATACCTCGTTATAAACCCCAGCCTAATTCTTATGTTCATATTTCTATACGAGCAATTCCAATTGATCCTCTTTCTCAATGGCAGACAAACTCTAAATTTCATAATCAATTGCAAATCAAAAATTCCTACTTCAGAATTCAAATTCCTCAATATATATCGAATTATATATCGATTTGAATATTTCGAAGAGCGCAAGTCAATTATGTGATTTTTTTTCTCGATCTAGGTGCTGTGTGGCCGGAGTTGGCAAGATTACCCCTGGCCGTTCATTAGATGGTTTCGTTTTTAAGGCGGATCGTCGACTTTATGACGATAGGGTTGTGACAGCATATAGAGGGAGTCAGGCAGGTTGCGTCCGTAGTGGTTGTTCGTCGTCGAGTAGTGGGATTTCACCGAGATCGGGCGTTCAAGGTGGATCGGTCGCGGCCGTTTCTAGTGGAAGTGGAGCACCACGCGTGGCTAGATGAAGCGGCCTAGGACGAGGATGGCAGCGGCATCGTTGGATCGGGGGCACGAGGCACGTGGGTGGCGTGGGTAGGTGGAGGCTAGTTTCTTTCATCAGGAAAATCGCATTTCTATTGCTGTTCGAGTTTGCCGCGTGATTTAGGGCTAGGTGACGTGGCTACCGATGTTTGGGTATCCTCTTTTTCTTTTTTATTTTATTTGAATTTCAAGTGTTCTACTTCGCATAACTTTCGCATACGAGGTCAAAATTATGTGTGGTTTTCTCTGCTAGGATTGTACTGGAATTCTAGACATTTCGATGTTAGTTTGGATGAATTCTGAGACGGTTCAAATTTGGGTTTAAATTGGATCTAAATTCAATTTAAATTCAAAACGTGAGTGTTTTAACCCACTCACAACTTCTAAAATTTCTAATGTTTGTTAAATTGATTTATGATGTAATTAGAAATTTATTTATGACTGTTTGGCATATTTTTAATCATCATCTCGGTTAAATTGAATTTATTTGAATCAAATCGTTATTGAATTTATTATTGCATATAAACTGCCAGTTAAATTGTTATTTAATTTATTATTGCATATAAACTGCCAACTAAGTTGTTATTTAATTAATAATTGCATATAAACTGCCAGTTAAATTGTTATTTAATTTATTATTGCACATAAACTGCTGGTTAAATTGTTATTTAATTTATTATTGAATATAAACTGTCAGTAGATACCTGTTGTTTATTATACGTTCTATGTTGATGTCATTGATTGAATTGGATGTTGATTGTGATAAATGTTGATGATTGATATTGGATGAATGGATGTGTATTTTATTGTTATTAACTGGAAGTTGTTATGGATTTTTATTTCATTCGGGATTGCGGTTTGAAATGATAGATAACCATAATTATATTTTAAATTATGGATTGAAATGATAAATATCTGTATCACTTGACCATTAGAAATTTTTATACAGACACTATCGGTCTATATATAAATATTTTGAAAATGATATATATGGTTTTGGAAAGAAGTATATGGTTTAATAAATATTGATTTTTGATATTATATAAACATTATTTTTATGTATATTTATATTCTTGAATTCAAGCTATGTATAAGTATGTTAAATAAAAGTTAAGTTTAATAATAGAATTTGGTTTTATTAAAATATAATATGAGTAAGTATTTAAATTAAATTTTAATATAGAGTGTATAATGATTTAAATAAATTAAGGTTCGGAGATAAAATTGGAGATTTATTTGAAATTGAATTTAGTTAAGTATTAAACTCAGATAATTTAATGTGAAATTCACAAAATTTGATATTTTAGGAGGTATGATTCTCATAACTTGATTTTTTGTTTAAGGTGAGTTAAATGAATATGTCAAGTAAATAGATTGAAGGAAATATGTAGTAATTTGTAATTTTAGTTTTATTTAAATGAAAATGGATTTATTATGTAAATATTTCAAAACTAAATAATAGAAATTTGATTGTTGAATCGAAAGTATCAAATTTATTTTTGAAATTTTGGAATATTTAAAGCCTTGAAATATATTGAAATTGAAATGATTTATCGAAATTAAAGTGTTTCAAAGTTATGAATTTCAAAGCAGTGTGTTTTAAAAGCGTTATAATTTCAAGTGTTTTGTTTCGAAGTGTATAACTTTGAAAGTGCTATGATTTTGGGAAAGGGATATATTTGATATAACAAGATATTATATTGATTTGGGTTTTTTATAAAAATGATATCATAGTGATTTGGTTTTTGAAATGGAAATGATATCGTATTTATATGGTTTTGAAATGGACAATATATTCAGGTTTTAAAAGTATAAACTATTTTGAAAAGACCGCGGTATTATAATAACGTTTGGTTGTTAGAGAGACCGGGATCAGAAGTTATCATACTCTCTGGCAGCTCTAAAAACCACTTTAACAACCGTGTACGCGATGGAGATTCCAAAATGAAGTAGGATGGTGGCGGCGTTCCTTTGAGGTATATACGTGGACCCGACTCCCATGAGTTGGCATAAGGTGGTTAAAATAGGTGCGATTGAAGGGCTAAGATGGTAGCACCTTTTATCGGACACACTCCTTCGATACCATTCTATTACTTTGTGATTGATTAGGACCCTTTTGATTCTGGAGGTGTAACGACCCAGAATTTTGAATAATTTAATTTGAGAATATTTAATTAATTTTAAATATTTGAATGATGGTTTGGATTGAATTTTCAATATAACTTTGAATATGGCGATTAAATTTTAGAATTTAATCTATTGAAAGTGAATAAAAAAATTGAATCTTCAATTTTAAGCTGAATAAAAATATTTCAAAGGCTTGTAAAATTCATATTGATAATATTGAAGATAATAGAAGCTTCAGAATTGAATTTGAAACTGCTTTGTTCAGTTTTGAAATTTTAATCGTTTGAATCGATATTTAAAAATAGCCGTTCGAGGCACAGTCACGGAATTCGACGAAACCAGTTCCATTGGGTCCGTAATATTGAATTATTGCCGGATTTCAAATTTCGTATTTTTCTGAGTTGATATGTGAGCACACGGTGAGTAAACGCGTTGCAATTAAATCGAATTCAAATTAAATTTAAATTTAAATTTATTAATCAGTCAACATGTACACGTTCTCCCTTTTCTCACGCAGAGTATCACGCCTAAAATCATGGCTAAAATCGTGCAAAGCATACCCCTTCATCTCCAAGCATGCCTCGTCTATTTTTAAATAACCACGTCCTCTCCAGTTTTTCGAAATCAAATCCTCTGAAATAAAAATGGCCGCTCTTCGATTTGAGAATCATTTCGTTCCTCCTCTCCTATTCCCTCCTTCCTTCTCCAGCTTTCACGAAAAAAATCAATGCCGTCCCTTCATTTAAAAAAAAAAAAAAAAAAAAACAAATGGTCGAAGCCCTAAATCGCGTCGCGCGTGGAGGAGCAGGGGCGGCGACGATCTGCAGTGGCGCGCGCGCTATGCCGCGAGGTGGGGCGGCGGCGGCGTGATGTCGCGACGCGGTGGATGCAGGGCCGCGCGACTTCGAAGAAGTGGAGCGGCGGCGGCGCGGCGCTCGCTGCGAGGTGGGCGGCGCGTTCAATTTCGTGGAGGCCGTGGCTATGAGATTTGGGTTCGCGAGATGGAGGCGGTGCTCAGATTCGATGTTGCTGGGTTCTTCAAATTTCACAGTGAAGGTATTGATCTTTATTTTTATTTTTGATTTAATTTAAATAAACATTTATTCAGTAAAAAAAATAAAAAAATAAATATATAAACAGAAAATGACAGTAAGGTATAATTATCATTTTCGTTTAATTTGAATAAAAAAAAATATATGTGTGTGTATTTGAAAA
Source organism: Allium cepa (assembly GCA_030765085.1). Classification (NCBI taxonomy): domain Eukaryota; kingdom Viridiplantae; phylum Streptophyta; class Magnoliopsida; order Asparagales; family Amaryllidaceae; genus Allium; species Allium cepa. The sequence goes on along the minus strand of CM060941.1, from coordinate 204,972,506 downwards.
TAAAAAAAAAATGCAGTGAAAAAAAAATAGGAAAAGATTTTTTTTACAGTAGATTAAATTACGGTTATGCTCAGTTTTTTTTAGGAATAGATTTATAAAAGGAAATGATTTAAATTTTTTTTTAAGCATTAGTTAAAAAAAAAAATCATTTGTTTAGAAATAAATCGATAGTTATTTAAATTATGAATTTAAATCATTAAACGAAAAATTAATTGTTAGATTTGTTCAAATTTAAAATCGTTAAACAATTTAATCCATTAAAAAGAAATTGTTTGGAAGCCAAAAAAAACAATCTATTTAAAAATGGAATTTAATTTTAAAAATTGTAACCTTTAGTTAAACAAATTTAATTAAAGAAAATCAGTTTGAATCTTTAATTTTTAGTTTAAAATAAAAATCATTAACTTGAGATTGAAATAATTAGTTAGATAAATTTAATTATTTAAAAGAAATTAGTTAAATAAACTTGTTAAAGGAATTAGTTCGAATTTTAATAAATGTATATAGATTAGAAATAAATAATAATAAGAATTTTAAAACTTAAAGAAAATTTAGTTTAAAACTAAATTATTAGTTGAATAGAAATTTTAGTTTCAAATGAAAAATATTTCGTAAAAGGAAATTAGTTAGAAATTTTACTTATTTGATAAAATGATTTATCAAAAGAAAATATTATTTATTATTGGAAAAATGGGTAATTAAGGACTAAAAGATATTTTATAAAAGAAAATGTTGTTTAAATTAAATAGTTAGTTAATAAAATAAATAGAAATAGAAATTAAATTTGTTCGATAAAGATTGGAATTTATAAAGAATAGTTTTGAATTTAATTTTTGTTAAATCAAAATATAAAAAAAAATTGTTTGAAACAATTTATTAAGAAGGGATTTAATTTTAAAATTGTAACCTTTAGTTAAAATAAATTTATTAAACAAAGAAAAATAATTTTATTTAAGAAAAGATTAGTTGATTTAAAATTTATAAAAAGGAAATTTAGTTCAATTGGGAATTTCTAGTTAGAATTATTTTAAAAGAAAAAAAAAATTGTTAAAATAAATTTATTTAAGAAGAGATTGGTTTAAATAAAACTATTGATTAATTAAAACAATCTAATGAAAATTTATTATTCGATTTGTTCGAATATTAATAAATTGTGTAAATATTTATACAAGGTATAAATCAAGAAAATCGATTCAAGATGGGGAATGGATTGCTAATAAAAGCAAAGGTGAGAACTTCTCACTCTAAAGGATTTATTTAAATTTTAAATAGTTAGATTTAAAATTTGCTTGACTGTATTGATTGAATGCTTGAATGATGATTGTTATATATATATATATATATATATATATATATATATATATTGGATGTGAATAGACCCTATACGCCGTTAGTAAGTGGAGGTTATTTATTACACACATATACCGCGATATTCCACCTTGAAGTGGAATTGGTATTATATTATATATATAGCAATATATATATATTGGCATATGTATATATTGCAGTTGATTGATTTCCCGCATTGTATAGCGGATGAGACCCTATTGCGCCGTTAGTAAGCGGATAATATTTATAAAATCCCATATACCGCGATATTCCACCTCGAAGTGGAATGGTATTGTGCTAATGTCTGTGGATGCAGGGAAACAGGTTGGAGGGATCCAACTGGATTCCTCACAAATATTTATTTGATTTAGATATAGTGATATTTGATTGTTTATCATGGATGATATATGATGTTTGAAAGTCGTGATTGACTATTGATGTGTTGCATCATCGGATCCAATTTTTGAAGTTTAAAAATAACGATTTTGATTTCTAAAGTGATTTTTGGAAATATACGTTTATAAAATATTTTTGGAATTGATTCATCTTAAATAAATAAACGTTATAATTTTAATATTATAAAAATTATGATTTTTGAGAAATACAGTTAAAAGTTGATTTTTGAAAATATGGGATTAGTGATTTTATAAAATAGTTTAAACTGGGATTTCTGAATTTATTATAAAAAGTTTAAAAATAGGATTTATGAAATTTGATTATTTTACAAATCAAAATGATGAATTATAAAGGAGTTCAAAGACGTTTTTAAAAGAATAATATAAATTGATCCATATAAAAGATTTATAAATTGATATTTATAAATTTAGAATATCTTGAATTATAAAACGAGCTTTTATAAGTGATAGAATAATTTGTAAATGAATTCCATAAAGGAATGAAATCTATAGGATTATAACGGTAAAGTTATAAATGGAAATTTGAATATTTTATAAATCAAAATGGTGAAATTATAAATGAGTTTAAAGACGTTTTAAAATTAGTAATATAAATTGTTTTATATTAAAAGATTTATAAATTGATATTTATAAATTAAAAATATTAGAAGTGTAAAGCGAGCTTTTCTAAGTGTTAGAAAGAATTGTGAATGAATTTCATAAATGAATGAAATTTATAGAATTATAAACAGTGAAGTTATAAATGAAATTTTATAAGCAGTAGGTTTATAAAATTTATAAAGTTATTAAAGGAATAGATTTGGATAAATAAATGAATCTTATAAGTTATAAGATTTATAGATTTGGGAAGTTTGAAGGAATGATTTTGTAAATAAATAAATTATAAGTATTTAACTTATAATATGAATTTTTAATATATCATTGTGATATGAATTGAGATAGGTTAACAAAGGAAATTTATAAAAGAAAGTTGTTATAAAATAAATAGAAATAGAATTTATAAACATTGTTTTATAAATCCGCAAACTACTTATTTTTAATAAGTAAATTGTTATAATTTACTTATGGAATTATATTCACGTTTTTGAACAGTGAATAATCTTTTAAAATAAAATGAATAGAAGTGATGAAATTTATTAACAAGGTATATTCACGTTTTTAAATAGTGAATAATATATTAAAGAAAATGGTTTTGAATGTGATGTTTTAAATAGAATTAAAACGATCTAAAGATGTTTTAAAATATATTAACTATCGAAACCATAGATTTCAACATTCATTGTTGAAATAGACGTTTTCGAGAAATAGAAGGAAATGGTAGACTATAACACTGTTGTTATAGTAAATGATTTTCGAAAGGAAATGTTTTGTATAGTATTGGGATTTATATATCTATTTTAATTTCGAATCCCTATACTAGTGATTTTGGGTTGTCGTAACGATGTTTTACGCAACATTCGTTTTGGCCCAAATAAATATGTTTAAGAGAATGATTTCCTTAAAGAATGAAATATATACTTAATTTCGATTAGAGTATATTAAATATTTTCCAGGTGTAGAAAATAAAAAGACTTGTGAATTACTTATTTTTAATAAGTATAGAAATGCTTTTCCAATATTAAGTGAATATTTGGAATTTATCTTTTTGAAGATAAATTGAAAATGAATATTAGAAATTGAATGGAAATCGTATATTCATAAATATTTTGGAATGTAAATTCAATATGGAATTTATAAATGAAATTTGGAAAATGAGTCTAAAAATAAATATTGATTTATTTTTGAAGAATGGAGAATATACATCTTGTAAAGATATTTTTTTGGAAAATAAATAATTTGGAAAATTATTTGGAATCTGGTGATGTTGGCATATCTATTGATAGTTCAATAACCGACTATCAATATTTACCTTTAAATAGGTATTTGGTGTGATTTGCTTGAATTTGAATGCCACACTTATTTTTTTTAAAATAAGCGCTCACTATTCGGGTTAACCGGGAAAGGACCTTGGGGTCGTATAACCCATTCCGAATATGTGATACGTCGTTATGAATTGCATTCGAAGATCGGTGTTGAAGACCGGATATTTTCGAAAACGAAAGGGTTTCTTGTTGATTGTCTCTGCACTGGCTGATCCCCGGTATTGAGATCTCCATATGTGATGGGAAATCCGAACGTGATTAGAGATTATTCAGATTGCAAGGACTTCTTTGTAAGTGCCTTCGGTTCTGTTCGAGCCCGGAACAGACTTGTATGGATTGTGTGTCTGACATTACAATTGAGATATAAAGCTGATTTCTTTCAAATATATTTCTGTTGGTGGCGGAGAATTTATTCTTTTAGCTTAACACCCTTCTCTGAGACGTACGAGCTCAGAGGTTATATAGTTGAAGTTATCAGCAATATACTCCCAATTTGGTAATGTGACATACTGAGTGTTGCTGAAAATGATCATTGTGTTGATTATTTGTGATAGGATCGTTTATTTGATCGTCTATCCTGGTGATCATTTCTATGATCATTTGTTGACCCAAAGCATGGCTTTTGTATAAAGTATGTTTTTGTGGACGTGACTTCGTCGAGCCTCACACCCCGTGAATGGTCAAAACAGGAAAGAAGCAGCAAGGTTATGAGGGGTAGCGCCCTTTAGGATGTGTGCATTTCCTTCTGGAAAAGGGTGGTATCATGGTATGGAGCCCAGATACTTACTCATGTTGAAAACACTTTGTTATGATTGTGTGAATTGATTACGAGCGCTCGGTGAAAAGGTCCCAAAGGACCGGGGGATGGCATATTCGGTCAGTTGTTACTCAGTTAGGGGTAACCTGGCCTTGTGTTGGTAGAGATCCGGTTTGGTTCTCGGGGATGTCCATCCAGAGGCATTCTCATGTGGCAATGGGAAGTTCCTTGGCCTGATCATTCGTTGGAAATCCAAAGAAACAATACGATCTTGTACGGTATTAGTTGTAGAACCTATCATTCACTTATGGTGGCGCCCCACTGTTTGGATGGTAGCTATAGTAGGCATAGTTCGAAATGTCTATGCTGGCTAAGATTTATATTCTACTTTCGAAATGAATTTTTCTCTACACTATGCACTAGTAATAATATCAAATGTTCTTTTAAATGCGTATCAAGCATCTTTGACTATCATAAGGAGAAATCTCCTCCGATTCTGCGTTTGCATGTGTGTGTGCGCGGGAGGCCTTATGGTAGTCTCATTTTTAAAAGCATTGCGAATTGACTTTAAAAATATTCTTCTATTTTGATTTTAAAGATAGATAAACTGTTTTGAGTTCTCACACCAGTCTCATGACTGACTCGGAGTTTATTGTTTTCCTTCCTAAACTCTGGGTGCCCACCAAATTTTCACACGGGCTGTCAAGAGTTAAGGTTTATCAGGATCTTATGGATATTCTGGAGTTGCTGGAGGCAAGATGGATGGCATGGCGTATTACTAGTATATAGTATTTCTTTTTCCACTGTTTGTTGTTGTATGATGTTGTACACTCTGATGATATGATGTAATGTAATAACTGATATAGTTCTTTGTTTAAAGATTATTCATTTATTATTATATGTTGTTCCGCTGCGAATTGTGAGATTCTGATATTGTTCAGTTGTTTTCTGTTCCGTTCTATGTTCTATTTTCTACTATCTTCTTCTTTTTCTTTCCTTGTTTTCTTCTTTCTTAAAAAAAAAACCATAAGGGTTCGTATTTTCGTTCACCTTGAGTTAATCAATGGAGATTAGTGTCTATTCAAGGAGTACGGATTTACGGTTCTTTACAGGAGGTGTGGCTCGAGGCGTACAATAGTAGCTGCTACGCGTAACCATCGGTCCGAAAGCGTAATTGGTATATCTACCTTGGCATTTCCTAGTTGTGTCGTGTCACCTACCCTAGCGAGCCTTGTACGAGTTTGATTTGTGTTGTACCTATGGAGCATCTTCACGTAGCCTCCTGATCAGGAGGTGCGCATGTGTTGTGTAGACTACTGGCACTATTACGTGTTAAGGTGGAAAATGTAAAGCCTTATTGCTATTTAAAAGTAAGTTTATTTTACTATAGACATTATTATAATAGCGAAATATTACTACATAGTAAATAGTTTAACGGATCCTTAGGAGATGTGAATCCCGAGCATCTCTTAAGTTACTGCACTCACGTTTGACACTGGATAGGAGATGTCAAATGCCGTAAACTTCTCTGACGTCGTTCGCTCATATTTATTTTTGTTGATTTAACTCACATAACATCTTTTAGTTCTGACTCGAGTGTTTTGTCTTTTCAATTCGCTCGGGTCAGTCTGAGCATTTCAGGGTTTGAAGATCTTATTCCTGGAGGACAAAGACGAAGATTGTATTGTTATTATTATTATTATATCATTCCACTACATTCATACTATTCCGCTGCATTATTTATTATTCTCCGGTATGTGTTACTCTAATATGTGTTGTGCAAGTATAATCAAATTTTTGTAAAACCGTTTCATGAACTGTCATTTGATTATTATATTTTGTCGTTCCCCTACAAGATTCTATTTTTTTTCTTTCTCTGACTTTTCTTATTCAACCCAATAATAATTCGCCCTTCTGCATAGTTTGAATCTGATGTGTATGTGGTTTATCGTCGATTTAAAGCGTACAAAAAGGCGGGATGTTACAACGTGGTATCAAAGCTTTGGTTTAGCGATAAACCTTAGCTTTGTGGGGTTGACTCTTTACTAATAGGGTAGTAATAGCCTATGATAAGTCGTTGAGTGTATATATATAAGAGAGCATATTTGTTAGTGCTATAAAAGAGTTTTGATATTGTGTTAATTAGTTCCGTTTTGTATTTATAACTTCTGGTTGGTGCATAGGACGCTATGACATCAATAGGGATTTCTAAACACTTAATAGGACAGACTGACAAAATATTTTTTTTGAAATATAGGAGAATGAAACAATTTTGCCAATTATATTTTCTATATATAAAATAAATTTTATAAAGGCTATAAATGGTTGTAATATATTGGTTGTTAGGTAGTGAAATTTTTAGATATTAGTCAAAAATATGATTGAAATAAAATAAATGAAAGATCAGAAACTTAGAACTTGAGTTCCCGGACTTTTGGCAAAAATTCGGAATGTAATAATAATATTATTTAGAAGTATTTTCTGATATAAATATTTCAATATGATTTGAAAGAATTGCTTTAAAGAAATTTTGAAAAGAAATAAGTTCTGTACTCCCTTCTCTGTCGTTGGAAAATAATTTTGGTGATGAGTGCATGCATCCTCGACATTCGTTTTCGAGTTTCGAAGTGGGAAGGCCATTGTAGTAGTTTTACTATAGATTTATTTTGATAAACAAATATAAATTTCAAATTTTTTTAAATATAATTGGATATATAAATTGTAAGTGTATACATCTATCTATTATTTTGAAATAATTTGAAATTTAATCCGGTATTGAGTTCTTAAATTTCCGTCAATCAATAGTTTCAATTATTGTAGCGAAATGGAATGTAACTAATTAATAATTGGAACCTCTAAATGAAAATAAGAGATTTAATGATAAGATATAAATGGAATTAAAAGAATTTGAAATTTGTAACCTATAAGACAAGGGATATTGTTATTAAACGTTAAGTTAATTTGAAACAGATAAAATAAACTTGTGTAACTTTCAATTACATCCATAAAAAGCGTATACATATAACTTATAAAAGTTCTAATGTTTAATAAGGAAATGTAGTAGGATATTATACTAGTAAACTTAAAGTAATGAAAAGTATTCAATGAAATTCCTTAATAAATAAGAATTTGATGTTGTAGTTTCTATAAACTTATGCTATAGTTGAAATATTACTATAATAAATTGTGATAAAAAGTAAGTATTATAAGAAAGTAATTAAAAAACTTAAGTAGATGAATTGATATGCTAAGAAATTGAACTGAACTTAAATACTATAAATAAATCAATGTAAATTAAAGGATGAATCATTATATGAATGAAAAGGAGTTTAAACAATAAATGCTATGAAATGGAATTAATAAGAATGAACTTGATCTATTGTTTGAAATTGTCATTTGTTTTGGTTTATGGTTGTTTGGGAATGAATACTTTAAAATTGTTGGATGTATGAATATCTATTTAGTTTCATTTAAGACTGTTGAGTAAATGGCGCACTTAGTAGTTTATTTTTCATTCTGTATAATTTAATGTTTTGAACCCAAACAACTAGTTGTGTGTTTGATATGAATGGATAATTGATTGTGTTGATTTTATGTGATGGTTGTATGCTTTGTTGCAAGTGATAGTTATTTATATTGATTTGTTTGCTATTGATTGAAACAAATTTAAATATTTCATTCTATATAATTTTTAACTCTTTTAAGATTATATAAGTGAAATGCAGGTTATGGAAGCAATCGCTGCTGTTTTTGGTTTCATAATTAAGCGTTGTTTGCCCGACAAATAGGTACATTCTCGGATTACGGCTTTATAGCGCTATTATATTATTTTTCGGTTGTTGGGATATATTATTTTGAGATATTGTGATATATATTGTTATATTTGATATTATATTTTCTTTCGAGCCTCCCCGTACAAAGGAGACTCTGCCGAAATTTTCCGTAAATTTTAGACTTAGAAATTTTTTGAAAAATGTTTTTCAAACTTGATTAATTTGAGTATAAAAGGATTTAATGGTTATAAATTGGTATATTTTATTTAAATTAATTAATTTTGTAAATTTATTTGTTTATAAAGTTAATATTTTTGAATAAGATGTATTGTTTACTCAATTCTTTCTTTTCCCTTCTTTTTCCTTTTCGAGCACGAAAAGTTTTGAGTGGGGGAGAGTGTAACAACCCATAAAATTCCGATAATAAAATTTGATAATTTAATAAGATTTTGGTAATTAAATCTGGAATAAATAAAAAAATTAGAAATTGTTAATGAATTAATAACGGGAATGAAATGTAAGAATGCTAAGGCAAGTTAATAAATAACTAGTTTAGTGCAATCCCAATTTATTGAAACAATTGTGGGGTATAATTGATTGTAAATAGTAAATTGGGATATATTAATTGACGAAATAATACGTAATAAGCTGTAATTTGGAAAAATCAATATTAGATAATTAAAAGTAATAATTGTTGGTTGATAATAAAGTATTAATAGAATAATGATTGATTGAATAAACTAATGGGAATCAAGATTTATTAATTTAAATATAATAATTGGATTAGTTGGAATTAACTGAAAATTAGTATTTAAATATTACATAAATAAGGAATAAGATGAACTTGGGAAATATTAATGTACCATGTTATAAACCAATGGTAATTATATCCTTATTGTAATAAAAGATTTGAATAACAAGATTTAAAGGTTAATAAATGGATTTTCGAATTTTAAATATATAAATTTCTGAATTTAATGAAAGTGAAATTTAACACTGCAATTGATGGGTTAAACAACTTTAAATTGACATCTAAATTTATTTAAATTAGTGTAATTGTTTAATAAATCAAAAAATGATAAAATTTGTTAACTATGGGATTGAAATTGAAAAAGTGATTTTATTAATTAATTATTAATTTATTTAATTAACTGGAAAATAATCATTTTGGCCACTAACTCAGATTTCGACGAAACTAGTTTCATTGGATCCGTAACGGTTAATTATTATAGGATCTCAAGTTTCGTAGCGATCGGACTTGTCGTTTGATCGTATGGACTCGAAACGCCTGAAAATCAATTAAATTGAAATCAATTTGAAATAACGTGCTTTTAGCATAACTTCTGCATACGATGGAATTTGGACTTGAAACATGTTCTATTGATTTTAAAATGTTCAAAAACATCTATTTCGATATATGGGTTGACCCTATTTCGTTCCGTAGTCGAAATGGGCTTTAAGGGTCGTGTAGCATTCAACTTTCAAACCGATTCGATCCAATTGTTTCTATTTTCTGATCCACGTATATATACCTCGTTATAAACCCTAGCCTATTTCTTATGTTCATTTTTCTGTATGTACAATTCCAATTGCTCCTCTTTCTCAATGGCAGACAAACACTAAATTTCACAGTCAATTGCAAATCAAAAATTTCTACTTCAAAATTCAAATTCCTCAATACATATCGAATTATATCGATTTGAAGCTCTCGAAGAGCATAAGTCAATTATGTGATTTTTTCCTCGATCAGGGTTGTTGTGTGGCCGAAATTGGCTAGATTATCTTGGCCGTTCATTAGATGGTTTCGTTTTTAACGGCGGATCGTCGACTTTATGACGATAGGGTGGTGGCAGCGTGTAGAGGGAGTCAAGAAGGTCACATCGGTAGTTGTCATTCGTGTTAGGCGGTGGGGTTTCTTCATGATCGACCGTTCTAGGTGGATCGGTCATGGCCGTTTCTGGTGGAAATGGAGCACCGCGCGTGGCCAGATGAGGCGGCTTGGGACGAGGATGGCGACGGCATCGTTGGATCGGGGCACGAGGCGCGTTGGTGGCGTGGGTAGGTGGTGGCTGGCTTCGTTCATCAAGAAAATCGCGTTTCTATTGATGTTCGTGTTTAGCGCGTCATCTAGAGCTAGGTGACATGGCTATCGATGTTTGGGTATCCCCTTTTTCTTTTTTATTTTATTTGAATTTCAAGTGTTCTGATTCGCATAACTTTCGCATACGAGGTCGAAATTACGCACGGTTTTCTCCGCTAGGATCGTATTGGAATTCCAAACATTTTGATACTTGTTTGGACGAATTCTGAGACGGTTCAAATTTTTGGTTTAAATTGGATCTACATTTAAACTAAATTCAAAAGGTGAGTGTTTTAACCCACTTACAACTTCTAAAATTTCTTATGTTTATTATATTGATTTATGATGTGATTATAAATTTATTTATGACTGTTTGGCATATTTTTAACCATCATCTCAGTTAAATTGAATTTATTTGAATTAAATCATTATTGAATTTATTATTGTATATAAACTTCTAGTTAAATTATTATTTAATTTATTGTTGCATATAAACTGCCAATTAAATTGTTATTAATTTCTTATTGCACATAAACTGCCGGTTAAATAGTTATTTAATTTATTATCGAATATAAACTGCCACTAAATGCATGTTATTTATTATATGTTCTATGTTGATGTTATTGATTGACTTGGATGATGATTGTGATAAATGTTGATGATTGATATTGGATGAACGGATGTTGTATTTTATTGTTATTAACTGCAAGTTGTTAGGGATTTTTATTTCATTCGGGTTTGTGGTTTGAAATGGTATTTAACCGTAATTATATTTTAAATTACGGATTGAAATGATAAATATCCGTATCATTTGACCATAGGATAGAAAATTTTATACATACACCGTCGGTCTATACATAAATATTCTGAAAATGATCTCTATGGTTTTGGAAAGAAATATATGGTTTAATAAATATTGATTTTTGATATTATATAAACATTATTTTTATGCATAGTTAAATTCTTGAATTTAAGCTATGTATAAGTTTGTTAAATAAAAATTAAGTATAATAAAAGAGTTTGATTTTATTAAAATATAATGTGAGTAAGTATTTAAATTATATTTTAATATAGAGTGTATAATGATTCAAATAAATTAAGGTTAGGAGATAAAATTGGAGATTTATTTGAAATTGAATTTATTTAAGGATTAAACTCAAATAAGTTGATGTGAAATTCATAAAATTTGAAACATTAGGAGGTATGATTCTTATAACTTGATTTTTGTTTAAGGTGAATTAAATGAATATGTCAAGTAAATAGATTGAAGGAAATATGTAGTTATTTGTAATTTGTGTTTTATTTAAATTAAAATGGATTTATTATGTTAATATTTTAAAACTAAATAATAGAAAATTTAATTGTTGAATCGAAATTATCAAATTTAGTTTTGAAATTTTGGAATATTCAAAGCCTTGAAATATATCGAAATTGAAATGAATTATCAAAATTGAAGTGTTTCGAAGTTATGAATTTCAAAGCATTATGTTCTAAAAGTGTTATAATTTCAGGTGTTTGGTGCGAAGTGTATAACTTTGAAAGTGCTATGATTTTGGAAAAAGTGTACATTTGAAATAAATATGATATTATATCGATTTGGGTTTTTTATAAAAATGATATCATAGTGATTTGGTTTTTGAAATGGAAATAATATCGTATTTATATAGTTTTGAAATGGACATTATATTCTAGTTTTAAAAGTATAAACTATTTTGAAAAGACTGAAGCGTTATAATAACGTTTGGTAGTTAAAGAGACCAGGATCAAAAGTTGTCATACTCTCTGCCAACTCCGAAAATCACTTCAACAACCGTGTATGCGGTGGAGATTTCAGAAAGAAGTAGGATGGTTGCGGCGTTCCTTTGAGGTGTATACATGGACCCGACCCCCGTGAGTTGGCATAAGGTGGCTAATACAAGAGCGATTGACGGGCTAAGAAGGTAGCACCTTTTATCAGACACACTCCTTCGATACCATTCTATAACTTTATGATTGATTTGGGCCCTTTTGATTTTAGGGGTGTGGCTCGAGATGGGCGGTAGTAGCTGCTACGTTGGCACCGGTCCAGAAGCGTAATTGGTATATCTACCCTGGCATTGCCTAGTTGTGCCATGTCACCTAACCTAGCGAGCCTTATACGAGTTTGATTTGTGTCATACCTATGGAGCATCCTCTCGTAGCCTCCCGATCAGGAGGTTCGCAGGTATTGTATAGACTATTGGCACTATTACGTGTTAAGGTGGAAAATGTAAAGTTTTAACGCTATTTAAAAGTAAGTTTATTTGACTACAGACATTATTATAATAGCGAAATATTACTACATAGTAAATAGTTTAACGGATCCTTAGGAGATGTGAATCTCAAGCATCTCTTAAGTTACTACACTCGCGTTAGACACTGGATAGGAGATGTCAAATCCCGTAAACATCTCTGATGTCGTTCCAATCATCTTTATTTCTGTTGATTTAACTCACATAAAATCTTTTAGTTCTGACTCGAGTGTTTTGTCTTTTCAATTCGCTCGGATCAGTTTGAGCTTTTCAGGGTTTGAAGATCTTATTCCTGGAGGACGAAGACGAAGTATAACGACCCTGACTCGACCTTCGAAAATCGGCACCTGTACTTCACTTGTAATCGAATGCCGCAGACTCAAACTTCGAATCTCGCTCGCCAGATCTTATAACACATTAAGTATAACAACAACATTTGATGATAAATAAAACAACGGAAAACAAAGATAATATCATTGATACAACAATGAATACAATATTTGATACAACTGAATATCAAATACAAATGACCATCAATATACCAAAGATAGATACAAGACAATGGCAGCGGAAATACAATGTCTTCAATGCCAAACTCCAAAAAAACTCTAAATACTCGAAGACTTTTACATCCAAAACCAAAAGCTTAAAGAACTCCCATCCAACAAGCTTGATCCAAGAACAATGCTAAAGTGAAGCAACTCGATCCAAAATGCGATTGCTAAAATCCCTAGATTGAATGCTATCGAATTTACACCTACTATTCGATTATCTGAAGAAAAAAACAACTCTAGACTACCCGTGTGGAAAATTGTGGGCACCCAATGTTTACGAAGGGAACAATAAACTCCGGGTCAGTCATGAAACTGGTATGAGCAAACAAAAATAGTTTTCTTTAAAACAAACAGCAAAAGGAATTTAAATTTGAAATCCTCAATGCTTTTTAGAAAATGAAACTACCATAAGGCCTCCCGCCACACACACCATGAAAAGCAGAATTGGAGGAGATTTCTCCTTATGATAGTCAAAAATGCTACTCAAAAATGCTACTCAAAATTCTTTTGATATTATTATTAGTGCATAGTGGAAAACATTGTGAAAGTATAATATTAATCTTAGCCGGCATACGTACCATTATAGTATGCCTACTATAGCTACCATATTAAAAGGCAGGTTCTACAACTAAAACCGTACAAGGCGCGTATTGGATGATTGGATCTCCATCAAATGGTCAGGAAAGAAACTTCCCATTGCCACATGGGTATGACTCTGTAGCGATTCCCCGAGAACTTACCCAGCTCTCTGCCAACACAAGGCCGGTTTACTCCCTTCCCAAGAGTAAGACCTAAGATATGCCACCACCGGTCGTTTGCGACCTTTATCCGAGGGCCCTCAATCACAAAGCAACATCACACAGTAACAAAATTTACAGTGTCCACATGAGTTAAGTATCTAGAATCCATACCATGATACCACTCTTTTCCATAAGGAATGGACATACCCTAGGGGTGCGACCCGTGCAAACATGCCGCATCTTTCCTGTTTCGATCATTACCAGTTTATGAAGCTCGATGAGGTCTCATCCATAAAGCTACGCTTTTTCACAAAGCCATGCTTTGATCAACAAATGATCTGCAACACTTCGTATGCCACATTACCAAATTGGAAATGTATCACTAGTAACCATCAACTACATAACCTCTGAGCTCGTACGTCTCAGTGAAGGGTGTTAGCTAAGAGAATAAATCTCCGACACCAAACAGAAATGTATTTGATAGAAACTGGTTCTACATCTCAAAGTGTAATGTCTGACACACATCCATACAAGTCTATTCCGGGTTTGAATAGAACCGAAGGCACTTCCGAAGAAGTCCTTGCACTCCGGATATTCACAATCCCGATCGAACTCCCCGTCACATAAGGAGATCTCTACAACGTAGCTACTCAGTGCAGAGTCATTCGATAGCGTATCCTATCATTCTCGTAAATACCCGGTCTTCATGACTGGTCTTCGAATATTATCCATAACGTCGTATCATTATTCGGAATGGGTTATATGACACAAGGTCATCTCCTGGCTAAACCGAATAATGAGCACAATTTTAAAAACATATGGATATGGGATTTCAGTTAAGTCACAACTTTTAAAAACCCAAAACCTTTGTTCAAATGGTTTAAACAAATTACCATTTCAAATCTTTAAACAAAAAGATTCATTTCACAAAGTTCACCCAGTTTTACAAAGATCTATTCACGGATTTTAAAACAATTTCCATTTCAAATTGGATAAACTCATCCCAACTTTAAATCGAAGATTTAACTTACAGCTTTCAAACCCGTTTCCAAAGATTTATTCATAACTTGGAAAACCATTTTCATTTCAAATTTGAAATCCCTTTTACACAAATTGGAAATTCTTTGCTTATATGAAAGCTTTTATTATTTGAAAACAAATAGTTTTCGTTTTGGAAAAATCCGATTACATTTATACAAGTTAAAGCCTTTCAAGTATAAGACTTGGTTAAATTTAATTTCTCAAAACGATACTTTTTAAAACCCATATAAACATATTTATAATTTGTATAACCTTTTTAAACCATAAGTTCCAAACATAGAATTCAATCTCAAGTTTTGAATTCAAATTCAAATCAAATAATCTAAATTTCAAAACTCAATTAAGTTATTCAAAATAACTTTTATTTTCAAAATTTCATTTCAAAAGCTTTTTTCATTTAACCCAAATCCATTTCCAGAACCATTTGGATTCAAAATCCAAATTTAAAATCATTTCAAAAATCTGTGACTTAACCAATTTCCTCGTGCAATCCATATTTGTTTATGTAAGGTGTAGTCCAGTTGTTTTACACAATAGTGCAGCATCATCAATTATCACAGATTCAAGCATATCAGTATCAATAAGCGGTATAATCTATAACGCTTATTGTTCATTCACGGATTCACAGATAATATACAAATGTATCACAAATAAATGAATAAATTATACAAAGCTCAATCCACAGAACAAAATATCACAGATCAGATGGATAATCAATTCAAGGCATCTCATATAATACAAACAATCCAAGCATTCAAAAATCATTTGTAAGTAGGATTAAATTAGTTTAAATCAGTTGCAAATTGAATTTGATCTTTGATTTGATCTCAGATTTTGAGTTGAATTAGTTCCAGACTTTTGTATTTTGATTTCCAGGTTGAAGCTTGTTATTTACTTCAGGTTGAAACTGGAAACAGAGATAGTATTTTGATCTGGTTGCATTGATCTGAATGCTTTGAATTTGGTTTGAATTTGTAGTTGTTTGGTTACTATTTCACATTTTGAATTTTTGTTTTGACGTTGTTTAATTGTTTCAGGCTTTTGAGTCATTGAATTTCCTTTTCTTAGATTTTTCTTTTGAAAGATGATAAAGGTTTTGGGAAAAGAGGATGTAAATATTTAAGCTGATAAATGAAGTAACAAAGCTTTTGTTTTAAGATTTTGAAGGCGAGGAGAGAAAATTGTGGAGCTGAAATAACTTTTTTTTTCTAATATATGTTTATATTTCGAAAGAAAGAGAAAATTTGCCATTTGTCTTTGTTAAGCTAACACTTGTTAGTTACTTGTATTATCATTTTACAAATGTTAAAATGTAAACATTTTATGTTTAAATCCTTTACCTTAAATTAGTTTATATAATATGTTTTAAACCCTTAACTTAGATTTATTTGAAATGCATGTTTCAAACCTTACTTTATTTAAATTTATGAAACATGTTTTAAACCTTTAAAATTAAATCCAATTAATTTTACAAAAATACTTATTATTAAATTTCCAAATCAACTTTATTTTTTAAATCTACTTTTAAATATATTTATTTTCAAATATGAATGAAAGTGTCTTTAAATCCTTTTTTTTACTTAAATGGATAACTAAAAATATTAGTGTTAAAATGAGTAAATTAAATTTAATTAATTTTCTTAGAAAAATTCTTATATTAACCTCAAATTACAACATCCAAAAAAAAATCTATTTATTATATAAAATAATCAAGTATTCCTATTTAATTTGAAATTTTCAAATTAATTCATAATTTAATCCAAAAATCTATATTAATTTCCCACCTAAATTTAACTCAAAACCGGGATCGTTACATGAACATTGTATTATTACTATTATTTATTATATCATTCCACTACATCCATACTATTCCGCTGCATTATTTATTATTCTCTGGTATGTGTAACTCTGATATGTGTTGCACAAGTATAATCAAATTTTTGTAAAACAGCTACATGAACTGTTATTTGATTATTATATTTTATCGTTCGGCTACAAGATTCTGTTTTGTTTTTTCCTTTCTCCGCTTTTTCTTATTCACCCCAATAACAATCCACCCTTCTGTATGGTTTGAGTCTGATGTGCGTGGTTTATCGTCGATTTAAAGCGTACAAAAAGGCGGGATGTTACACATTTTTTATTTTGGTTTTTGATTTTCTTCTCTTTTTGAGGAATTCAAAAATAAATTTTGAAAATATTTTTGAATATAAAACTGTGACGCCCCACCTCTATACCCACGCTAGCCAAGAACACTACGGTGTAATGTTGTCAACTAGCGCGGAGAATAAGGCTGTTGAGGGGCGGCCATCCGTAGTTAGGCCTTACACTAGTATTGGTTATCTCGATAGGTGTGGTATATATATATATATTCTTTCATTTTTAATCTCTGATTTATTTACTCCCATCGACATACCCAATTCCAGTATAAAACGAACTACGATGGTTCATAATAGTTTAGGACAAAATATATAATAATAACACAGATAATTTAATGCGGAACAAAGATAAAAACAGAAATGTCTCATATATATATATAACTGATGTCTGTTACAATACATTTGACACAATACATATGATACAACTACAACGGTCGACTCTGGAAGTTATATATACAAGTACATTATCGACTAATATACATGAATACATATCAACCTATACTATGACACGACAACTCCAGAAGACATGAAAAGACTTCATAGCTCAAGCAGCAACCCAAAGCTAAAAATCTACAACGTGTAAAAACTCGGTCTGACCCGAGTATTACATTCAAAAGAAAATAATACACGGGTCAGTCTAATTCAAACTCAGTTATTAATGCACAGAAGCAATAATAATTAAGTAACAAATAGACGACAGTTACAAAAATCTCGTCTATCCGATCCTTAAATAAAGAAAATGGATAACGAAAAATATAACACGTAACAGTGTTAAACAAAAACTCAGCAAATCCAAATTATCAACGAAGATAAATTAAAAAAATTATCAATGAAGAAAATTTAGAAAATAACAGAATTGCCAAAACGACAATTAACAACAAAATCTAATTATTAAATAAATAATTATAAACTCATAACCTAATTATCAAAACGATAATTAGATACCAACAAATTCGTCAAATTAAACAAATCAAAATACAATTTTAACCATACTGAATTGAGTAACCAAAACAATTCAAACAATTGAAATATCCATTAAAATAACAATACGGGTAGGGCTGCAGTACACGCACGCGTGTACTGCCTCGCCACTACAGTATATGGAATACACAAAAGATCAATAAATCAAAACAAAATAGAATATCAATAAAAGCCATATCGTGTGGCTGCAGTTCACGCTTGTGTGCACTGCTTTGCCACTACAGTGATGATGTACCCAAAAGCTCAATACCGTGTGGCTGCAGTACACGCTTGCGTGCACTGCCTTGCCACTACAGTGATGAAATAGGAATCAGTACAAGGTCAAATCCGAACTACTAGCGGGATTCAACTCAAGTGTATATTCAAATGAAATGGCCAAGACATAAAAATCAAGCCTCGACCATAGCTCAAATCAGAGACTGCTCAATGAATCTGCAGCAAGGGGGATGGCCATATGCATGCCACAGTTTCGAAATTCAAAGACAAGCACTACTCTAACTAAAAGCACACCCGAAGTATACAAACTGCCCAACTCAAAGAAGCAAACAAAGATATGGCTAGAAGCAAACAGCACTTCAAGGCACAGTGCAGTAGTATAAACATCACCATGAACAAGCAGTGGTAAAAGCTACAAGGGTAGCGACAACCTAGAATAAGGACCAAGTAGCAAGCAATATACAACCTGATCTCACAGAGCACTGAGGCTCGAATGACCAAATGCACATGGCAGTGACATGATGAAGCAGCGCTATCAAATAAATAAAGGCAGCGGTACAAACATAAAGACACGGTAGAATAAGGTGACATCAATAGAGATATGGCCAGGACTAATTGCACTGCACCCCACACGAAAAAGACTACAAGATGAATCAGTCCCGCAGCGAGCATGCATCAACCAAAATAGTTGAAACATGATGCGATGAACTACCAGGTGCCAACTCGAGTACATTGAACCAGAGATGACCATGTACGACCAAACTCGATGAAACCACACTGCAGATGCGATACAGTTCACTTCGATGCCCAATACAAATAAACAACACAACGTACAAGTAGGCAAATCAACTTAATTACTCAATGCAATAAAATAGCTCGAGTACAAAAGGAGATGTAAACCAAACTGCACCAAGGGATGTGTGCAGTAGTGGACATAAGTACACATACAAGTGTACTGGTGCTACAATTAAAGTCAAGTAGCAATTTCAAAATATTCAGAATCTTGCACCAAAGAGACTGGACTCACTTATTCAGGTAGATAAACACCAAAAATCAGTTTTGAGCAATGGTGCAGGAATAATTAAGCAACTCATACCGATTAAGGGAATAAAGCATCAAAGTCCAAAATCATTAACCAAATGCAGAGGTCAAGTCACTGTTATTAGGACTCAACACAAGTGCAAGGCCACCAAGGATAATAGCAATACCAAGAAATCGCACACCAATGAATCATTTCAAATTATCAAAAATCAAAATTTCATAATTCAAGTTATTGTCAGATTCAACTTGCAGAAAAATACTTCAAAGCAGAGCCGAAGACAAAATAAATCAACAGGCAATGGTGATGGCCCAAGGAGATACAAAGTTAGGGAAATGCATACACAAAATCAAGCGACCGAAGTCAAACACATCGAAAAAAAATCAAGTTAAAGCCGAGGCTATGAAGCAGCAAAGGTGTAAATGCAAGTACCGCATACCAAATGAATCGAATTTCAGAGCATAACAAAGTCAAATCGCAAATAAATCAAGGTACCAGGTTATACGAGATCGACAAAACCCATGAAATCATCAACAATGAAACACGCTTGAATTAGATGTGAGTAATATGAATTACTCACCTTGATTGAAGCGAAGGCATCACGAAGACGAGCGAAGCTAAGAACGAACGAAACCCTAATTTGCAGCGAGCCGCCATTATTCTTTCGTTCGATTTATTATGATTAGGGTTGCGAAGAATGAAGATGGAAAAAGGGCGCCGGTTATTTTCTTTTGATAACCATCGGCACAAAATAAACAAATGAAAGATGTAGGCCAAATTGAGATTGAAGCCCGCAACCATGATCATCAAATTTTTGAAAGGAATTCAATCCGGGTTTTATAAACTCCAAACAGCAATTTGCTATCGCCATAAACCGTTTAACGATGATTATAAATTGGTGAAAATTCCGGGTTGTTACAAAAAACCAGGCATTTAGTTCTAAATTTTAGAAGTACTTTGAAAAATATTAGATGCATAGCACTTATTAAGAATATTCGCTTTATTTTGTTGCATACGTTTGTTACATTACTTTTGGTTGCATCATGTTACCTGATTGCGTATGATTATTATAGTGTTTATATTATATATGTTTCTGATAGGAAAATATAAGTAATATGATTTACTGAAGACCAAGTAAGTAAATTGATTTTCTTAGGTTGATTATTACTTCCTCCACTCCGTAATAATTTCAGGGACGAAATTCTCTTTAGGGGAGAGAGTGTAACGACCCATAAATTTATCGCCTTGATTTGAACATTTATATCATGTTTGAATATTTGAATAATTGATTTTAATAGCCAAATAAACATCTTTTAAATAGTAGTTAATGATGTTAAAATTATTTTCAAATTTTGTTTAACAATATAATTAGTTTAAATAAAAATATAGAATATGATCGAAAAATATTTTTCAAAATTTTGACTTTTCGGCATTGTAAAAGTCATCGAAAACTTTGTGCATATTTGTATTAACATGCACACATTTATATATGTTAGGATTAGTAATAATAAAGCAAAGTTAAATATATTAATATATACACAATAATTTGTAAGCATGGATGTGACATATTATGTTATAAAAGGTGTGTGTATATATATATATATAAACTTATATATATACCGACTATCTCCATACCCTAAGTACATACACATAGAAGGCGTAGCTTGATTTAAGAAGGTAGGAGTAAGTGGGGTAACGTGTACTAGGGGTGGGAGAGGCATGGTGTAGCATGCTTGAGATTATATTATTTTATGCTAAGGGTATTTTGGTAAATTCTAGTTTTTTATACTTATAAATACCACTTCCTCTTCATAATTTCCACTTTACAAATCCTCCTTCATTTCCTACTTCTCTTTCATTTCCTTCATTTATTTCCATTGTTTTCCATATTGAAGTTCATGGCATAAGATACTTGTTCTTTCACTTTCATCCACTTAAAACTAGCTTGTTTCTTCTCTACTTCACTATACATTCAACAAGACTCATAACTCCTCACTCTGAGCCAAGGCTGTGCCATAATAGCCCATGGTCAAACCCAAATAGTCCACATATTGCCCAAATGTCTAAGCTTCGGTGATTAGGAAGTGTAGTTCGAGTGTTGGCAAGATCGTGTAGCGATTCGACTTCGTTTGGTTACATTTTTTGTAAGTAAAGCTCCACTCTCAAAACCAAAGTTTGTAAACTATATTATTGTTCACATTAGTATCTGCATAATTCTTGTTGTATGTATTGGTGATGTATTGGTTGCCGGTTTGGTTCATGTTGCAAAAAGTTGTCATTTTGAAAAGTTAGTAAGTAGTTAGCGGCATGTTTGAATGGTGGTTAAACTTAACAAATTAGTAAGTAAATGCTCGTTGCATGTTGTATCATTGTTAATTGCTATGTACATACACTCATACCCTTTCTATATGATGTTTGGTTGTATCGCCAATGACATAAACTTGTTTTCCAAACTGCTCGTATGGAGATAATTGCTATATCGACACATTAGGAAAATTAAATTTTATCGAAAACATTTGGTTTCATTCTCGTGCTTGAAATTGTTTTACAGGTTAAGCGAATTTTTATTAATGGTTTTTTAAAAAGTATGTAATCATTTCAATAATGGTAATTTAATTAATTAATTAATTAATAAGGATTAAGGTTAACTAATTACATAGTTAATAATGTGTTATAAATTTAACTAATTACTTGGTTAAGGATGTTTTAAATTAATAAATCATTTTATTTAATAATGTTTAAGATTAACTAATTAGTCAACAATGATGGATTAAATTAAATAATCAATTAACTAATGATGTTTTTAAAATTAGTTAATCCTTTTTTATTAATGACTTTTAAAAGTTAATAAATCTGTTAAACCTTAATTAATCTTTCCTTAAATAAAGTTTAAATTAATTAATCACTTTTAAATAAAGATATTTAATGATTAATTAAATTAATTGTATTCAAAAATATTATTAATTTAATTAATTATATTTAAAGGTGACTTACCCTTTTCAATTAAAGGCATTTGAAGTTAATTTATCAACTTAATTAATGAAGTTCGAAAGCGAATTTACCAAATTAACAGGATTTTTGGACTTTGTTGTTCATTTTAAATAATTATTTTTATTTATTCATTTTTTTAAATTAAATATAATTAATTTTTATTAACTAATTAAATTAATGGTGTTTAAAGATGATTAACTTCTTTTGAATTAAAGGCTATTGAAGTTAATCAATCAACTGAATTAATGAAGTTTAAAGTTAATCAATAAATGTAATAAAGATGTTTTAAGTTATTAAAGCATTTTATAATGATGTTAAATTTAGTAAACTCTTTTAAAAAAGTGTTTTAAAGCTAATACTTCTAATTTGAAGCCAAGCACGAATTCGATTTTTAAAAGAAAAGGTTTGATTCGTTTATCGAAACGAATTAAGTTCCATAAAGTGATATCACTTGTACGGAAATGATTTGTTTGTATGATTGACATTAAACGTCAAAGAAGTAGACTTTTCGCTATTGAAAGTTAAGACTAAGCATGAGACATGACTTTGAGGTAACACTACCTTGACTTGTCTGGGATTATTGTTGACTAAGGAATAGTACAAGTTTGAATTCGATGAGTGGTGATAAGTATACAAGACTTAATTTCCATATACGATCGTTTTATATCCTCGATAGTTGGTTTCCCTGCTATCGGTTACTTCAGCTTCTTTATTATCGTCATTCTAAGACAATGTGTTGCTCCGCTGAGCTTTGATATCCTTTGTCATAAATGAATAAAACCAAAGCGCGGGAGGGGGCCAAGCTATGTGGGGTTGCTCCTATTAGGTTACTTTCACATTTCATCCAGTTTTGGATTCGATGGTGCTATAAGATGTGAAATATTCGGAATCTCGGTAAGTTTGGCGGGTTTCGGATTGGAGATTTCTAAGAAGTGTCACATAATTAGGCCTGTCAATGGATTCTTTCAGATGTAGATAGTGCCATATCCGCATTGCATCCGAAATCATTTTCGAATATCGGATATCTGCATCCGCGAATATGGACGGATATCGGATAATTATCCTATCCGCTAACGATTGATAAATCTAGAAGTACAAAATAAAAAATTTAGTTTAACATAAATATTTTTCAATTCCGTCAACTATAAAAGTGTTAACGTTAACAAATAAGATGATAATAAATAGTTTCCAATAGTTAATAAGCACTAAATACATAAAATATAAACTACTAACTTAATAAAATAATAAACGAATATCTTTCACTGCACTAAAATACACATAATTTGAACTATAATCTTGACAAAAACCGGACGGATAATTTTCGGATGCGGATGTCTTCTTATCCACATTCGTTTTTTCAGATATTTATCCATTTATCGATGCGGATGCGATGGCTTTTGGATTTTTTGGGTATCCTTTGATAGTCGTACACAAAGTAAATGAGCTTCTCAAAAGTATATTGCTGTATGTATACTTCAAGGGGGTGCACCCTCCTAGCCATTTGCTGGAGATTTTCCTTTCCTTATTTGATTTGAACCTTTGAATTGTTTTTCTGTAATTGCAATGTGAAGAGTCAACCACTCTTCACGATGTTTAATTACAGGTGTTTTTTCATTCTAACAAGTTTGGACTGTTATCCTATTTTATCCATTCTATCTCGTTTGGATTTTATTCAGATTATTTCCATTCTTTCAAGTCTGGGTCTTTATACTATTTTTTCCCTCGTATATGTTTGGATTTTTTTACTATTTGTTCTCTTCCATTCTTATGTTTAGTTGTTCTTTATGTAGGAGAAAACTTGTTCGGCGTTAGTGGCGTTGTCCCACATATTATTGTTAAATACATACCATTTTTTTTTGATTTTTACTCATACCATATATATTGTCTGACCCGAGTTGTTTATTTTTTTTAAACACTCGGGTACTCAATTATATTTGAGTAGTCTAAGAGTAGTAGGTTTTCTTTGGAGCTCTTTGAAGATAACGGACGAGCTGGCAGCTCCTTAGTTATCTAGTTGTTTATTTCTGCATTATGATTATGCATATGTGTTTTTATCTAAAAAGAAAGTCGGAATGAATAGCTGCAAATCTGTTATATGTAGTACCTTTGTTTAACTCTGATAGCACCATGTAAGGAGTAACCTTTTGTGCTATATCATTTTGTGTTATATGGAACCATTCTGTTTCAAAAAAATTCTATTCTGTCTTGTTCTGTTCTTTATTTTACCCTATGAAAACTGTCTTTCGGGTGCTTGGGAAATGGCACATGAATACCATGTATGTATTAAGCGTCGTTCCTGAAGGTCAGAAAGCTGGATCGTCACAGCACAATGTATGTCTTTTGTCGAGATTCCCTTAATGCTGGGTTCAGGTCGGGTTAAGTACTGTAGCTTCAAGATGGCTCTCCATGCATTATGAGTTTGATTGATTCGATTCCTTTTCCTTTACATCTAATTTTTCTTGATATGAGAGCACTTTTTCTAGCATTACTCCTTACCCCCATTTTCCTTCAGTGCAGCTCGAGGTATACGAGGATGTAACAATTCATAATATTTAATATATTTAATTAAGTCGTATCAACTTATGGAATAATGTATTTCTTATGAAATACCCTCGTGATTCAAGTGCTAGACACATCAGAAATTATGGTACACACACTATACGTATGCATTTATCCCTCTAGTCTATTTTGGGTTTCTTACCATTCTACATTTTATTATACATTTATATTATATAATTTTCATTATATGAATTTTATTATTTGATTTACTTATATAGTAGTCTTGTGTATAATATTAATTAAATATAATTTAATTAATTAACACTTTTTTAATTATTGTATTATTCAACTATAACATTTTATATTGAAATATATACTATAACTATTATGGGCATTTTCGCCCACAACATGGTGAGTATGAAAGGATGTTAAGGATCAAAGAAACAGTTGGAAGGTGCATAATAAAAGCGCCATCATGTAGTCACAAGGGCAAGGCGAAGCACTAGAGGCAAATTTGTCATAGTTATAAAATATAGTCAAGGCATCTATAAAATATTCCTAAAGCCAAATCATGCAACTTGGTTGAAACTGCATCTCAATCTAAGTTACGGATTGCAAGTTATGGTCATCTTAAAAATTTTCCACTACCTAACTAACTCGGACCCCACGTTGTAGAGGTACTGCGTAATTTAGGTAGATGGAACATTCAAAGGCATTGGAATATTCAAATCAGTGATACGAAGCTACTAATCCAAGTTTCATTCAATTCTAACTTGAAATAAAAGAGTTATGGCATAAAATCTTATGTAGCACAATGGAAAAAAAATTGCCTTTCAGCCAACCCACCTTGGTTCAAGTTCTGGCAAGCACGTTATTTTTATTGAACATGAATATTGGTCTGATAGGGAGTCTAATTGCCGAGTACCTAATCATTTTCGACGTAGGGAAAGAAGAGAGACTATACAAGGCAGAAAAGAAAGCTCAAAAGAATAAGGGAAGGGTGAGCCACCCCTCTCCTGTTCGGTGGACAGGTGCCGAACAGAGTTTTCTGTTCTGTACCAAGGATGCCAAATAGATAATCTTATTTGGTACCCTAAGCACTGAACACGATTTTATGTTTGTTGCCCAGGAGCCCACTGAACCAAATGGCCATGGATCCCACCGGACTTAACTTATGGAGAGCATATACCGTACCAAGCCACGTACCATGTGGACACATCGAACCAAGCCTACGGAAAGCCTACCAAATCGAGGGGAGCCGAACAAGATAGGGAAGCCAACAAACATGTCCACGTACACTTGTGTTGGACAACCCTACTCCAAACTAGGCTCCTGGCCGAACGAGCAAGTTATATATGGAATAAAATCATTGTATATTAGAAAACTATTAATTACATTTGGCATATACAGGAATAATCCGTCTACGTGTATTACACAGGGGAACTATCGGCCTGACCTTTCTAGGATAATTCAGGATGGCTAAGGTTACAACGATAATGGCAGACAAGTCAGCGAAAGTTGGGATCAACCTAGTAGGATAAGCCTAACTGGGATCAGCCTAGCAGGATCAACCTAGCAAGATCAGCCTAACATGATCTATCTAACAAGAGCAGCCTAACAAGAACAGCCTAGTAGGATCTCCTAATAGGAACAACCTAGCAGAATCTGCTTAATAGGAGCAGTCCAGCAGGATCTTCCTAACAGAAGCTACCTAAAAGGATCTGCCTAACAGAAACAGCGGAATAAGAATATGCAGGAACAAGCGAGCAAGAATAGCCAGACAAACTCTCTTGATCTATATCTCAACGTTGTTTAAACCCCAAATCATTCTATTTTGGTATCTCAAGCATTGTATCAAAGATCTATAAGAACAGTTATGATAAATGGGCAGTGGATGTAGGCATATTCTAGCCGAACCACTATAAATCTTCATGTTCTTTGTTTTACATCAATGTACTTTCTGCATAACCTATATGCAATCTGCTCTTTAAAAATTAATGATGATATAAATATAAAAGTTGTGTTATAGTATACACTCCGTATTCACAGCTCTGCAACAAATCGATTGGAGGTGTTTGTCCATTTTTTGTACAAGTAATAACCATTATTGTAATGCACATATATCTTTTATATAGTATGTATGTATTTTAATTTAATTAATTTACCTTTGATTAATTAGTTTAATTAAACAATTTTAATTAACTTATATTAATTTCAAATAATTATTTTATATACATACATTTATACTTATGATATCTTAAACATTTTAAAACATCATAACATATATTAAAATATATAATACATGTATGTATATTTACCTTAATTAACTCATTTAAGTAATTATTTATTTTATTAATCTTATTAACAAATTTAGTTTCGAAATTAATTTATATTAATTTTCAAATATTTTCAAAAAGATTATTATTATTATATTATAACTTTTTTAATATTAATTTTCAAATATTTTTAGAAAAATAATTATATCTTATTATATTATATTATAACATATACAAAAAAATACATGGCACACAAGTCTAAATGGAAATATTTATGTGCATCAAAATGTTATATACATATATACATACACACATATGCGAAACAGAATTAGTTATTTATATAATTATGAAGAATTGATAATTATAATAACTTATAAAAAATAATTATATATATGTACATATATATATATAATTAAATCGCAATTTTTTAAATAATTAGTAAAAATAATTTTGAACATAAATAATACATATATGCATTTGTATATATATACATGTTACTATAGCAAATCCGAGAGAATTGTGTGTGTGTGTGTATGTATGTATATATGTATGTATGTATGTATGTATTTACGAATACACAAACATATATATAATAAATTTTTATGTAAAAATTATTCATACTTGCAGTGGGCTCACGGCCTTAAATTATATATACATATATAATATATATATATTAATTATAAGTATGTATAAATATACAAACATACATATAAGTACATATATTAATATGTATATAATAAATTTCATATATAAATTAATGCATAATGGAATGACTCGGAATTTCACTACTTTGATTTGTAAGTCTTTAATTAATTTTAAATATTCAAATAATAGGTTTATAATCAAAACAAAACTCTTTTTAATAATAAATAATAATGGTGAAATAGTTTTCCAATTTTTTTTACAAAAATAATTAGTTCGAAGAAAGATTGAAAATGTGACCGGAATTCATTTTCTGAATTTTCGACTATTCGTCGGCTAAAAGTTATTAGAAACATTATGAACTCTATAGCATAAGTATTCACACTTGTAGGTAAGTTAGTATATGTATATATGCGTATATTAGTGTATGTGTCTGTATTTATTTATATATTAGTATATTAAGTAAAAAAATGTCACATCAGTAGAAACATAAGTACAAAATAGTTACAAAACATGTTTTAACATGTTTTATTGGACATGAAAGGGGGAGCAGGCTACTGTGGATAGATTTTTACATGGAGGGAAGGGGTGATGACATGGCAAGAGGATGAGGAGGGTAAGTACATTAGGGTAAAATGGTAAATTTACCTTTTCTACTTCTTACAAAACTAACTTTTAACATTTTTTTTCTTGTTTTATTCATTTCTTATTCTCTCATCTTCTAAAAGCTTCACAAAACCTTTTAATGGCTTCCATTCACAATTTTAAAATTTTAAAAATCCAAGTTTAAACTTCTAAATGGTTTCAAATGTGTTAAATCTCCTCCTTTTCATTTTATAAACTTCTCAATTTTCTTCCAACTTCATTCAGACATAATTTCCTCTATACCACTCCAAATCAAGGTTTTATTTTTTAAAAATCATATATAATTCTAGTGGCTACAACTTTTATTTACACCAATTTTTCAAATTCTGAATATTTTTGTGTCATAATTGCATTTCTTTCTAACTCATTTTGAACCCATATTACTAGAGCTGAGAATACCACTCCTTCTTTTGACCTTGTCACCCTCAAAAGAAATCAAAGTCGATTGATTCTTTTTTCAACACTATAGAGAAAATAATTTCCTAAAACATTTCTTTTTTCACTTGTCTAAATTCCTAAAGTAAGGTAGTCAAAAATCAAGGAGAAAATGATCGATTTTCGAGTTATTTTTTTATCGTTTTCCAAGCTTTACAAATTCTAAAGCATTACAATTTTTTAAAGAGTTTCGGTGAGTAAACTTCTACTTTTTGGAATGATGATTTCTTTGCTTATATGATGGCATTTATGTATGATGTTAATGTTTGTATTATGATATGGTTTGGATGTATATGTATGTGATAGTTTGCTTTTAGGCATTAGACTTAAATCGATGGATTAAAATGTTGTGTTTGGTTTTAAAGTTGTGATCTCGTTCATGTGGTAGTCGTAAAAATGGTCTTTGTTGTAAACATGTTTGCATGGTGTAAGCCAGATAGCATCTTGTTTGTAAAAGTGATATGAAATTTCTTATGGAAACTATAGTAAATAGCTTGAAACCAAAAGCTTAAGTTTTCAAATTTTGTTTTCTTATATTTGAAAAAAAAGTTAGTAAACATTAAGGAGAAGTTTCAAAAGGAAAGATAAAAATAAGATCAGATTATGGGTATCCATAGCGATCGTCGCTATGGATGTATTTTCGCTTAAAAATTTGATTTTTGCAAAATTTGGTTTTATTACTTCGAGTGTTTTGAAAAGGTTTTATAAACTTAATAATAATATTCTATGAAGTTTATTAAGTTTTTAATGATTAAATTTTCATTAATTTAGTTTTAATAATAAATAATTAATTAAGATTAAATAGGTTGAACAATTATAATTAAATATTAGTTATTAGTTAATTATCTTTTAAAGATAAGATTAATTTTAATTAATTATTAATTATGTAAGATTAATTTTAATTAACTATTAATCATGTAAGATTAATTTTTAATTAATATAATTTAAGTGTATGATTTATTTTTGATTAACTATTAATTAAGTATATGGTTAATTATTTGAACAAATCAATTATTTAATTATTTTTAATTAATTAAGGCTTTAACTTAAAGTAAATTGTTTATTTAAGGTTTAATTTATTATTTAAGTCTAATTAAAGGTTATTTTATTAATTAAATGAGATTAATTAATATTTAATTATTAATGAAAGTTTAAATTATTATTTAATAATTAATAAAGCATTAATTAAGATTAAATTATTTATACAATACGTAATTATTGTTTAATTAGTTATTAACGGTTTAATTATTTCTTGGTTTATAATTAAATTAAGTTAAGAATTGACAAAGATGATTTCGATTTAAATAAGAGTATAACTTGTAAATAATTATACTAAAAAGAGTATTAAGTTTAAATTCGAGTTTTAAGTTTTAAATTTTGTTTTTTCAAATAGTCAAATTGTTTAAAGGTACTTCCCTTTCAAAGATAGTTTTGAACTCTAGGAATTCAAATATTGGTACTATTAACTAGGAAAATGACTGTGAATAAGTTATGATGTAATCGTTTGTGATTCATCTATTAGTGGAAGAAAACCTCGTTCTGCTAATATGTAAATTGTTCGTTGGACATCTAATAGCAAAATAAATCCATGTTCTACTATGAATTGTTTTTTTGATTGTGTGGACATTGGATAGCAGAATAAATCCTCATTCTGTTGTAAATTGATTGTTTGATTGTATGGACATTTGATAACAAAATAAATTCCTGTTCCGCTATATATTGATTGAACTGTTTGGATACCTATTTAGCAGGTCAAATCACCATCCTACTACTATTATTGTTTGGATATGTATATGCGAGCTTGTTCATATTGACATGTTTTTCCCCGATTTGGATATGATTTGCATTTACATATATGTTGACATATGTAAATAAATGGTTAAGTGACTTTAAAGATAAAATGATATTCAGTGATAACTTAAATTACTAACATTGGGATTGCTAAGCCTCTTTTTGAAATTATGAAGTACAGTTTTGAATTAATTTTAATTTTTTACAAATTTGGGGTTTAAAGTTTATGAATGATTTCAAGTTGTATAATTATGTAATAAAGGTATTATAAAGAATAACTTATTTATAAAGGGGCATTACTAAATAAAATGGTTTGTTTAAAGTAATTTTCAAAAGAATTTTTGGAACTGATGTTTGTAAAGTGTTTTTCTTAAGGTTTATTAAAAGCATTTTAAAAATAGGAAAATGATTTATAAATGATCTTATAGCTTGAAAAGGTATTTAATTATGAAGTGAAGGATAAGTGGGTTGGTTTTATAAGAAGAAATGTTTTTAAACGGAATTTGTTTAGGAATTTAATATGGAATATAAAGAGAGGAAATATCTTATAAGGTTTTGTAATATACTTATATCATTGAGATAAGTATATAAATGTTTTTCAAGAATAAAAGGGATGCAAGGGGTTATGGGGATAATGGTTGGTAAAAGATCTTTTGATCGAATGTTTATAAAGTAATTTTAATTAATGAAATATTAATTAATAAAGGCTTAGTGGATCCTATATGGAATTAAATCAATGTTAAATGATTTTTTATTTGATAGTAAAATAAACGACGATCAAATCTGGACTAAAATATTATTTTGGAAATATCTAGGAGAAACACGTGAGTTATATGGCACAGTCATCCCAAATGATGTTGTAGTGCACATATGAATCTCGTTACATTATTCTAGGATAAATGCTAAGGAAATCCATCAACTAAAGGTTAGGAGCTAATCTCTACTCTGATCTTTGACTGTTTATTTCCTAAAGAACCGGGGTTGAGTTTACCAAAAATTATCGAAAGTTATTTTGAAGTGACTGGGTTTAGATATGTTATTCGAAAACCACTTCGATCCAACTCAAGTGTTTTAAACTAAAGATATCTTGAAGAGTATGGAATCGAAGATAGAGTTTTGAACTGTAAGTGCTAATTGCTACTAATCCTGATGGTGATTCCAAAATGTATGTAATAGAGGTAGTGCATTCGTTTCGTTCGCTCCAAGAATGAACTTTTATGAATGAATGCTAGCGTTGCATTGATGCTTAGGGGTAGTGTAGCATTCTAAGTGAGAAGTTCTAAATAAAGGTAAAACATAGCCTCAAGCCTCATTAACTGAGAAATGACAAAATTCGGGTTTGCAGGAGGGCCAAGTGGAACGCTTCCATTTGGGTATGATCATTTCAAATGTAGATCGATTACAATCTACTCATGTATGCTTTAGGGCCCAAAGTGGGGTGATCATATTTGGTACTACTAGTCAAGTGGTCGGCCAATCCTATGTGGCAGGGGTGTTCTTATCAGACAAATCTCCAATAGGAAGGTAGTTCCTTACCTTGTCATGGTATGGAATCCAATCTCCAATACATGCCTTTATGGTTTTGATTATAGATCCTGGTGTGCTAGAATTTAATTAATATAATAATTTTGTTTATGATTAATAAGTACTTGTACTCTAAACATTATTACGATATCACTGGATTTTCTGTAAAAGGTGTTTGGTTATAGTAAGGTAAAACCCCGTCCGTGTTTATATTCAACATGGTCTTACGAGATACCTTTGATCTTAAAGGGTTTTAAACACATAATTTAGTTGTTTGAGTTTACTCACACAAGGCCTATGTTTGACCCAGAGTTTTATTTTCTTTCCCTAAAACTCTTTGGTGCTCAAATTTTTATGGGCAGCCAAGTAGTTCTGGTTTTCTAATCATGCATTTTGGAGGAGCTTAGAGTAGGGGACTTCATCGATAGCTAATTTTGCTTCCACTATATTATTTGCGTCTTACATCAGTTAGGTAGGGACAGGCTGTTATAGATGTCCAAGGGTAGAATTGTATTAGTATGACTATGATGTATCATTTTGAAAATGACTTTGTAAAGTATTATGTTGATTAATATATGTTATTCTGTTGCGTTATGAGATTCTATGATTGTTTTTCTCTTCTACCTTTTATTTTTCTTTCTTTTCCCTAAACATCAATCTTTCCAGCACTTAGTGGTTTGGCAAGTGAATAATGTGGATATATTAGTGTCGACTCTAGGTTTCGAAAAGGCGGGTCGTTATAAGTTGGTATCGGAGCACAAGATTATGCGAGAACCTTGGCTTTGGTAGGGAAACTCATTAGGAGAAAAGTTAATGGAATGCCTTATTATGAGTTTGATTGTATATAAGAGCACATAATTGTTAGCGATATAAAAATGTTTTATGTTGTACTAATTGATTTGTTGAGTGGCTTATGGATTTTGGTCAATACGAGTAGCTAACATTGTTGATACAGATCTCTGAACACCTGAACAAGGCTATCTGATATAGTATTGTTTTGAAATCGGATAATGAAATAACTTTACCTAAGATATATTTTATATATAAAGGATGATTTTCGAGATAGTATAGTATAATGGGTATAGTTAATTGAGGTGTTGTTTATAAGGAGATAATAATAATATATTATTATCAATTAGGATTTTATTAGTCATGCTTGCCTAGTTGAGCATTGATTATTGTTAGTGTGTATAGGTAGCTTCCCTTTTAAGATTTGGGTTGAGTAGATAGGAATTGGGAAAACATTGAAACGAATACTTTATAAATTAAGTTCCACAATTTGATTGTAAGGCGTTCAATGTTAGTAGTGAATTAAAATTTGATTTAATAAAAGATGTTTATAAAAAGTTAGAATATTTTGAAGTAAATATTTGTAAAAAATGGTTTTATAAAGGTTGACCTTATAAGTTGAATTTATAAGAATGTATCTTTTAATTAAAAATAATTTAAGTTGAAACTTGAGGACTAAAAACTTGGGACATTTAACAAATGGTTTTCAAAGATTGGAAAAATAATAATAGTGTTATTTGAAAATATTTTTGGTTCAAGTTAAGATTTTGAGAATGAAAAGGTTAGGTAAGAAGTTTCTTTGGATTAGTTTGGGAAAATGAATCTTGATTGTTTATGATGACTTGTATAATCTCCTATGTGATGATCGAATGTTTACCTAGGCGAACGTTGCGGTGCACTTAATAAATTATTCTCTTTATCATTATTCAATCGAAACAAGTTCAAACTCGAATGAACCTAAATCAAGTTGATGATAAATGTTTTGTTGGAAATATGAGAAGTACTGTTTCAAAAATGGGATGTTGAAATAAAAGTAATATTCTTAAGTTAACTAGTTCGAGTGGCTTGAAAATAACTTAAAATTGCAGAAGAGACGTGTTCAGATGGTAAACACTTATTTTGGATATTACCCTTCTTTGTAGAGGAATGTATGTACTATTTGGTAGTAGCCAATTCCTCGGTATCATTTTGGAGTTACTTGTGTGGTTTTCCAAGCTTTACAAGTTCTAAAGCATTTCAAGTTTTCAAAGACTTTTGTTAAGTAAACTTCTAACTTTTGGGAAGATGTTTCTTTTGGTTATGTGATTGCATTTATGATAATGTTAATGTTTGGATTATGATATGATTTGGACATATATGTATGTGATAGTTTGTGTTTAGGTATTAGACTTGAGTCAATGAATCAAAGTGATGTTTTTGGTTTTAAATTTGTGTTCTTGTTTACGAGGTAGTCGTAAAAATAGTATGTGTTATAAACATATTTATATGGTGTATGTTAGATAACATCTTGTTTGTAAAAGTGATATGAAATTTCTAATAGTAACTATAGTAAATATTTTGAAATTGAAAGCTTAAGGTCTGTTTGGTTTCAGTTTTTGTTTTATGTTTTCCGTTTTCAACATTCATAACAAAATACGAGTGTAATGGAAGAAAATTTTAAAATATTAGACCATTATGACGACGATGGAAAGACGGTGGATGGTATGGAGGGACGTCGGAGGGGATGGATTGTTTTCTGTTCTTTTATTATTTCGCAAACCGTGAAAAACAAAATAATTTTTTTTTCCATTTTATATGTTAGCGTCATTTTGAAAATTGGTTGTTTTTCAAAGATACATGTGTCATGTACATGTTTTTTAAATGAAAATACTAAATTAAAAATGACAAGCCAAACGGGGCCTTAAATTTTCAAATTTTGTTTTTCTTATGCTTGAAAAAAAAATTAGTAAACTTTAAGGTGAAGTGTTGAAAGAAAAGATAAAAATAAGTTGAGATTAGGGGTATCCCTAACTGTGGTCGCTATTGATGTGGTTTCGCTTAAAAATCCGATTTTTGCAAAATTTGGTTTTATTAAGTTCAAGTGTTTTGAAAAGGTTTTATAAACTTAATAATAATGTTTTATAAAGTTAATAAAGTTTTTAATTATTAAATTTACATTAATTAAATTTTAACAATTAATAATTAATTAAGATTATACAGCGTTTATTAATTATAATTAAGTAAAGATCAGTTACTAATTAATTATCTTTTACAGATAAGATTAATTTTAATTAAATATTAATTACATAAGATTAATTTTTAATTAAATATAATTTATATATATGATTTATTTTAATCAATCATTTTTTAAGTATAAGGTTAATTATTTAAATAAATCAATTATTTAACCATTTTAATTAATTAAGGCTTTAATTTAAAATAAATTATTTATTTAAGGTTTAATTTATTATTTAAGTTATAGTTTATTTTAGTAATTAAATGAATATTTAATTATTAATAAAGGTTTAATTATTATATAATAATTAATAAAGATTAATTAAGATTAAATTATTTATATACTAGTTATTAATATTTAATTAGTTATTAAAGGTTTAATTATTTCTTCATTTATAATAAAATTAAGTTAAAATTAATAAGTTGATTACAATTTAAATAAGGGTTTAACTTGTAGATAATTATTATAAAGGGAGTTTTAAGTTTTAAATTCTAAGTTTTCAAAGAATCAAACTGTTTTAAAGGTACATCTCTTTCAAATTGATTTTGAACTTGAAGAATTAAAATGTTGGTACTTTTAAGTGGATAAATGACTGTGAATGAGTTATGATGTGATTGTTTGTGATTTTGTGGATATCTATTAGCAGAATAAAACCTCATTCTGCTAAAATGAAAATAATTTGTTTGTATGGACATCTAATAGAAGAATAAATCCATGTTCTACTATTAATTGATTGCTTGATTGTGTGGACATTTGGTAGTAGGATAAATCCCCTTTCTATTATAAATTGACTGTTTGATTGTGTGGACATTTGATAGCGAAATAAATTTCTTTTATGCTATAAATTGATTGAATTTTTTAAAAACCTATTTGGCAGGACAAGTCACCATCCGTCTGCTATTGTTATTTGGACATGTATATGCTTGTTAGTTCACATTAATATGTTATTCCCTGATATGGATATGGATTGCATTTACATATATGCTGACTTATGTAAATAAATGGTTAAATGATTGAAGGTGAAGCTGATGTTAAATGGTAACTTAAATTACTAACATTGGGATTGCTCAGCCTCTTTTTGAAATTATAAAATATGGTTTTGATTAATTACGATTTTTAATAAATTTTAGGCCTAAAATTAATGAATGATTTTGAAGTTGTATAATTATGTAATAAAGGTATTATAAATAATAACTTGACCATAAAAGGGCATTACTTAATAAAAGGGTTTATTTAAAGTTATTTTCAAAAGATATTTTGGAAGTGATGTTTGGCACGTATGTTTCTTAAGAAGGTTTATCAAAAACATTTTAAAAATAGGAAAATGATTTATAAATGATCTTATAAAAAGATATTTTTAATTATGAAGTGAACTTTTAAGAAAGGAAACTTTTTGAAAAGGATAAGTGGGTTGGTTTTATGGGAAGAAATGTTTTTAAACGGAATTTGTTTGGTCATTTAATATGGAGTGTGAAGAGAGGAAATCTCTTATAAATTTTGGTAATATACTTATATCATTGAGATAAGTATATAAATATTTCTAAGTATAAAAGGGATGTAAGGAAATTTTGGAATAGTGTTTGGTAAAAGATCTTTTGTTCGAATGTTTATAAAGTAATTTTAATTAATGAAAGATTAACTAATAAAGGCCTAATGGATCCTATGTGGAATTAAATAAATGTTGAATGATTGTTTATTTGACAGTTATACAACCTACTATCAAATCTGGACCAAAACGTAACTTTAGGAATATCTAAGGGAAACACGCGAGTTATATGGCACAGTCATCCCTAGTGATGTAGTACTCTGTATATAAATCTCATTTTCTAGGGTAAATGGTAAGGAAATCCATCTACTAATAGCTAAGATGCGATCTCTACTCTTATCTTTGTCTACTTATTTCCTAAAGAAACATGGATGAGTTTACCGAAAATTATCGAAAGTTGTTTCGAAGAGACTGGGATCAGATATGCTATCCAAAAACCACTTCGATCCAACTCTAGCATTTTGAAATACAGACATCATGAAGTGTAAGGAATCAAAGACGAGGTTTTGAAGTTCAAGGGATACTTGCTGCTAATCCTAACGGTGATCCCAAAATCGGGTAGTAGAGGTAGCGCCTTCCATTTCTAAGTCACATAACGAACTTGCATGGATGAATGCTAGCATTGCATTGATGCTTGGAGGGCAGTGTATCATTTCAAGTGGGAAGTGCTAAATAAAGGTAAAACATAGCCTCAAGCCTTATCAACTGGGAAATGACAAAAATCGGGCATGCAACAGGGTCAAGTTGGTCGCTCCCATCAGGGTATGGTCATTCCAAATCTAGATCGATTACTATCTACTTATGTCTGCTTCAGGGCCTAAAGTGGGATGATCATATTCGGTACTACTAGTCAGGTGGTAGGCTAGTCCTGTATGGAAGGGGTACAAGATGTTCTTGTCAGACCCTGGTGCACTTTATCTAGAAATGTACCATCGAAAGGTAGTTACTTACCTTGTCATGGTATGGAATATAATCTCCAATACGTGCCTTTACAGTTTTGATTGAAGAACCTAGAGTGCTGGAATTTAATGAATAAAACAATTTTGGCTATGATTAACAAGTACTTTTACAATAAACATTGTCATAATATCACTATATTTTCTTTAAAAGCTTTTGGTTATCGTAAGGTAAAACATGTCTGTGTTTATATGCAGCGTGTTCTTATGAGATGCCTTCGATTTTAAAAGAGTTTTAAACATAATAATTCATTTGTTTGAATTTACTCACAGCAGACCCATGTATGGCCCATAATCTTATTTTCTTTCCATAAAACTCTTGGGTGCTTTTATGGGTAGCAAAGTAGTTCATGTTTTCCGTGGATGCATTTTGGAGGAGCTTGGAGTAGGAATCTTCATTGATAGCTAGTTATTATCTTTTTTCTGCTATATTATATGCGCCTTATATCAGTTAGGTAGGGACAAGCTGTTATAACTGTCCAAGGGTAGAATTCTATTAATATGACTCTGGTGTATCAATTTTGGAAATGAGTTTGTAAAGTATTATGTTGATTAATATATGTTATTCTAAGATTATTTCTTCTATCTTCTATCTCCTTTCTTTCCTCTAACAATCTATCTTTCTGGCACTTAGTTGTTCGGCATATAAATACCATAGATGTATTAATATCAACTTCTAGAGTTCGAAAAGGCGGGTCGTTACACATACTTATAGTAAGCTTTCAGCATAGAAAATAATATTTTTAAATTTTGATTTATAAAATGATTTTAAAAATAAAATACACCCGTATGGAATTAAATGTTGAAAATTATTAAAAATCATTTCTAAATTCTAAAAATTAAGTAATGTTATTACATAAAATTGTACACTTAATTTCATATTATATATATATATATATGTAATTCTAGTTAAAATAGTAATATAAATGTATAAATATATATATTAAAATTTTAGTTATTCCAGTCGAATAACTTTTACATGTAAACAAAATCTTATATAGTTTTAAAACATTTATTTAGTGGTTTTAATGTTTAGAATATGATTTATTAGTTTACAAAATTATACATATTATTATTTAATTCAAAAATGTGAATTTTTTATTTATTTCTTTGGTCGTGAGCATAAGATCGATATATGTTCAATATATATGTATATATATGATGCACAAATATGTCCAACCATCTAACATGTGATAAAATGTTAGTATACTAGATTCGACATATGATCTAACAGCCTGCGATATGAATCAATTGTTAATTATAATATCATATAAATGAGATGAATTATATTTCACTAAAGCCAAGAGATTACACCTTAAAATGATGATAGATGCTCCTTGATTATGTTCGGAAATGAGAAGGTGCTAGCTTCAAAACTACCAACCACCAATCAATCAAATTGAAATGATTTTGATATGATTTGAACTTGAAAAATATTTTCAGCATGGATGGGTAGGTTGGCATATACAATGGCTATAACAATAGAGATTCTCTAGTTTAAATAAAACGAGGTACTGGTGGAGTTAATAAAGGAAGCATTAACGATTAAAAAATGAATCAAATCCACTTTTCTCTCTTTACCAATTCTTGCCTTTTTAAACTAAAACTGCTTATCCATGTACTATACATAGCCGGCTTCACCGTTGCACACTGTAACGACCCGCCTTTCCAACCCCAAGAAATCGACACTAATACATCCACGGTATTCGCATGCCGAATATTCATGTATAGAAAGAACAGATTATTGGGCTGAAAGAAATAGAAGGCAGAACAGAATCTCACAACATGACGATAAGATTTATAATATGTACAAGATCTTTACAAAAAGAAATCATCTTCATTACACAAACATAACACAAATTGGAGTAAACAAAGCTATTTTCAACCATGGATATTTATAAAAACCAGACATTACATTTGTTGATAAATACAGACAGAAATCAAGAACAACAAAATAGCAGAACAATATCAGAAACATGAATACATCTTGGAGAATCCAATTTGTCTTCTGAAAGCTCCAAAGTATCCAGCTAAATCGAGAAAATAAGCTCGAGATGACACGAGCATTATAAAAAAATTCCTAGATCAGTCTGGAAAAACCAGCATGAGAAACTCAAATCACAAGAAATTTTATTTATTTAACTAGTAAAACCCGCTAAAATCAAAGGTATCTCGTAAGCCCAGCTGCATATTAATACGGATGAGATTTTACCTTACCATAACCAAAATTGTAACGACCCGGAATTTTGGGTCGCCAAATTTGAACATTTAATTCATTTTAAATGTTGGATATGGGTTATAATTTGAATTTTGAAATAAAAAGATTCGGGTTAAGTTGATAAAATTAGTTAAATTTCAAATACGGTAATTTAATTGATATTTGAATAATAATAATTTAATGTTGAAATTGGAATAATGGGTGATTCTATGTGTAAAAACATCTAAAATTAGATTCTAAAATTTATCTTAAGTCTATTTGGATTTAAATAGTAATGTTGGATTGTTGGATGAAATTAGAAGTCGATAAATTAAGATTTGGAAATTTATATTAATTTAATGATGGAATTTAATAATATAATAATGCCAATAATTAGATTTTGGTTCGAAATGGATCTGAATGATTTATAATGTAAATATAAATTTTATACGAGTTATAATAGAGTTAATAAAATTTTAAAAGTGAAGTTTCAAGTGATTTGGACGATTTTGAAAATCGCTCGAATTTATCGACGAGTTAAATTAGCCTTTTGGAGTACAGTCTCGGAATTCGACGAAACTAGTTCCATTGGATCTGTAATAGTTAGTTCTTATCGGATTTCAATTTTTGTAGCAATCGGAGTTGACATTTGACCCCGGCAGCTTAAACGCTTAGAATATACTTTAATCGATTTAATTTAAAATCGTTTATTTCCGTAACTCGCGTATATGATCTAATTAGCCTTCGAAACACGTTCCATTGTGTTTGGAACATAGGTAAAACCTTAGAAACTCCAGGCTGCACGTGTGATTTTGAGATCATTAGAATAAGTTGCTTTATAATGGTTTTAATATTAAAGTAATATAACTAAAGGTTTATATATATTTAATTAAGAGGCCGAAACACTAGAAACCTTCTTCGGCCGCCACTTCTAAATTAATGGCCGAAACCCTTCAATTTTCTTCTTCAATTATCGATCAATCCACATCTAAATTTTGAAATCTTCCAACTACGAAAAAGGAGGGGCCATCGTGTTCTTCAAGTTGAACGCCCGCGATTGATTTATACGCAACGTGGAGGGAGAGATGGCTCTGCGTTCGTGGCTATGTCGCACGTGATTTCCCAGGCAAGGCCATAGCCGAGCTCGACTGGAATTGGGTCGTGGGTGGAGTAGAGGCGCGCGCGTGATGGGGTGGAGTTTGATCGTCGATTAGTGCGTCGTAGGGGCCGCGATTCCTCACCCTAGTTCGCGTCTATGGGTTCGAAGACCCTAGAGATGTCGCATGAGAAAGAAATTGAGGGACGGCCGTAATTTCCTAGGTTGAACATATAGTCACGATTGTGAGTAGATGGATTTTATTTTAAAATAAAGGAAATATGTTTATAAATTTTATATTCAAACTTTGAAAATTCATATCTAGTACATACGTTATCAGATTTCGACGAAACTGGCGACTCCGGAATCGCCGAGACGCGTACTACGCAGTGGAGCAGTTCTGGAATCGTTCCGAGCAAGTAAAAATTTAGGTTAAATCGAACGTCGTTTGATTTAATTTAAATTTGAACGCTTACCGAAAAACCCAAGGTGAGTTTTACTCACTCACATCTGGAATACTGGTTAATTTAAATAGTTAATATTTAAATGATTGCTTGATTGGTTGAATATGACAATTATTATCAAATTGAATCGATATATTGTTGTGCTAATATCTGTGGATGTAGGAAAAACAGGTTGGAGGGATCCAACTGGGTCCCTCGCAAATAGAAATTAATTTATATTCTGTGATATATTTTATTTATTATTCTATGATAAATTGTTTAGATCTTGTTATGCCATGTTTTATTTATATGCTGTGATGAATTAAATTGAAGTTTAAATTGTGTTGTGCTGTGATTGGGTGAATACAACCTGAAAATATTAAATATAAATAGATGAATTGGGTTTAAAGGATATAAAAGAAATTCCTAAGTAAGGAATTTAAAAGGAATTAAATTCAAGAAAATTGGTTGATAATTTGAAATGTTTGGAAATGTGATCTATAGAGGAAATGTGAATTGGTTAAAAGAAAAGCGAGATTATTTTCAAAAGAATGGGAAGTGTGCTTTCTCCTGGAAATTTTATTTTGTTTTTAAGAAAGCTTTCAAATTATCAATTTGTAGTTTAAATATTTTTAGAATATTTTAGAAAGAAATGTTATTTAAAATGTTTTAAGTGAAAGAAAATATTTGATTAAGTAATTATGGTATTTAATTATTTTCAAAAAGGTAAAGTAGTATTAAGTTTTCAAAAAGAAATTTTAATATGAATATTTGATTTAATAACCTTATTTTCAAAAGTTAAATTTTATTTAAAATACTTAGGAAACCCCTATATATATTCCCTTAAGTATTATTTTCGATTAAAAATATTCTGGAGCTTATTTTAAATATTTTAAATGTATGTTGAAAGTGATTTCCAGGAAATAGCAATGTGTTTAAAATAAAAGGAGCTAACTTTTAAAGTATGGAAAGGATTTTACGGGATGAACGTAAAATTGAATTGGGAAAAAATGTGTTCGATTAATAAAATGAATTCTTTGGTTATTCAAAGATGGAAGTGTATTTCCCTGAAAGCCAAGTATGTTTTTGAAATAGATTTTTGAAACGTTAGGGTTTGAAGTTATATTAAAGAATGATTTCAAGAAAATTATTTAAGTTGTAAGAATTTTTAAAGAGAACATGTATTAAAGTGGTTATAGAAGCAACTATTTTTAAAGGGTAATTAGAATTATGCTTTAAAGAATATTATTATCCTTTATACTTTATAAATGGTTCTATTTTAAAGAAAATCAATTAAAGCTTTATTTGAAATTGTATACGGATTCATAACTTAATTTTTAAATCTAGTATGACTTGACTTATTTTAAATATAATAGTTTACATTTTATAAAGTAGTTTTATTTGAAACATTTTTAAAGGTATATATATATATATATTAAATTTAGTATGTAAGTAGTGTTAATATAAACGTTTTAATTTATTTTCAAAAATAAAGTATTTAAATTATTTTAAACCTTAAATATTGGTACTTGGATGTTTCAGAGGAAGTAAAGATTTGGAAATCTATTCCATGAGAAGAATTGGGTTTGAAAAGTGTTTTCAACAGGATTTGAAATGGAAACATATCTCGCTAGATATTGTTGAGGAAAATAAATAATGTGGGCAATTATTTATTGTGTGATGGATTTTTGTGAATGTTAATTGATAGTTAAATCACTGATTATCAATATTGGACAAATGCGTTGATCGTTTCGAAGAGACCGGGATTGAGATTTATTTCTCGAAAACCACTTCGATCTGGTTTGTACGTTTCATGGAAAAACGCTTTCGGAATCGAAGATGGAGAAGTGAAGTGCAAGGACTAGTTGCTACTAATCCTGAGGATATTTCCAAAATAGATGTAGTAGGAGTAGTGCCTTCGGTTCCTTTCGAACCCGGGACGGACTTGTATGGACGAATGCTTTCGGAACATCGTCATGTGGGCGATGGGCATTCTAAGTGAAACGTTCTAAAAGGTAACGCTTAGCCTCAAGCCTCATCAATCGGGAATGACTGAAAATAAGGGGATATACAGCAAGGCTTGGTGGGCAGCACCCATTTTCGGGTAAGGTCATTCCTGTCTAGATGTTCCTTTTATTTCGGCTTGGTGGTGCGGTTGCTGATCCCAACCGCGGGGTGATCTTACTCGGGACTATGCAGAAAGGGGTAGTCCGGGACTTGTGTTGCAGGGGATTGGGCGTGGTCCTCGGTACACTGATCTAGACCAGGTACTGTGACAGGTGGTACCCCAATGCCTAGTCATTGTTGGAAATCCATTCTCCCTACGAGCCTTTTACAACTTTTGTTTGTATTACCCACTCTGTGGCTAGTAGCTGGAATTTAATAGATGTAACAATTTCGGCTATTTTATAAGTATTTGTATATAAAACCTATTATAATATCAGAGGATTTCTATAAAAAGTGTTTTAACTATCGTAAGGTAAAAACCCGACATGTTTATTTGTGGCGTGGTCTTACGAGATGCTTTTGTTTTTCAAAGGATTTTTGAAACTTTAATAATCAATTTGGATGCATTATTATCAGATGGTATTCTAGACTGACTCGGGTGTTATTTCATTATAATGCTCGGGTCAGACCGAGTATTATATGTTCAGGACAGGATGCTTTGGAGCAGGAGAGGAGCTAGAGTCCGAGACGTATTACCCGTACTTATATATATATATATATATATATATATATATATATATATATATATATATATATATATATCCGCTGCTGTGATTGTATGAAATTGACCGACTGGTAAATGTTGTTTGTATGAGATACTCTGATGATATGATGTATAAAACAGATATAGTTTCATTTTGCGTAAAGATCTACTATTTACTATTATATTTTATTCCACTGCGACTGTGAGATTCTGATATTGTTTAGTTTTTTCTTCTTCTATCTCTTCTTCTTTAACCCTAAGGGTTCATATTTCTGTTCCACTTGAGTTAATTGATGTAGAATAGTGTTGACTCAGAAGGAATGGATTTGCGGGTTGTTACACTTGGTATCAGAGCTTAGGTTGGCGACAACCTAGACTTTTGTGGGGAAATTACTCATTAAACAGAGTCAATAGCACTCTATAATGAGTTGAGAGTATTAATAGATATGAGAGCGTACTTGTTAGTGCATATAAAATTGTTTTTATACTGTGTTGATTTATCGGTTGAGTGTTTATGAGTTCTGGTCGGTACGGGAAGTACAACCGTATCGATAGGTGTTTCTAAACTCTTAAACAAGATAAACCGACATAGTATTGTTTTTAAAGTGGGTAAATGAAATAATTTTATGTAATGACCCGCCATCCGTCTCCACAGAATGACGCATCATTAATAAGAAAGAAAGGGATAGAAAGAGAAAGAAAGAGAAGAAAGAAGAAACAACATATCAAAATCTCAACAGCGGAACGAATAAATTATATTAATAATTAAAAGTATTACATAGATATATAACAACTATCAGAGTTTCACAGATAATACAACACATACTAGACAGTTATAAACACCTGTCTAGTTATTACAACACAGTACAAAACAACTCCAACAAACGAC
Organism: Allium cepa; assembly: GCA_030765085.1. Taxonomy (NCBI): domain Eukaryota; kingdom Viridiplantae; phylum Streptophyta; class Magnoliopsida; order Asparagales; family Amaryllidaceae; genus Allium; species Allium cepa. The sequence continues at coordinate 204,927,588 of CM060941.1, read as the reverse complement.
TCAGAGATACCAAACACAGCGGAAAACTATATATCTAACGCAGAAGCCTCCTGCTCCATTTGCTCCTCCATAACTCGTCAAAGCTAACCTGAATCCCTTGGCTACTCGTAAAAATTTGAGTACCCAACAGTTTATGAAAAACAAAAATAAACTCCGGGTCAGACATGGGTGTGGTGTGAGTAACAGGTTAAAGTTGCTTAACTTTCAAAAATCTTTTAAAAAGAAAGGTATCACGTAAGACTTCCCACACATAAACATGGAAAAGTTTTTACCTTACGCTAACCAAAACATTTGATAGGAAATCCAGTGATATTATAATAGGTCTAGGGTTTTCAAGTAAATATGAAATAGCCGAAATTGTTACATGATTAAATTCCAACTACTAGCCACAAAAGTGGGTAATACAATCAAAACCGTTGGCACTTATTGGATTTTGGATTCCATACAATGGCAGGGATACTGGGGTACCGCCCGTCACAGTACGTGGCCTAGATCACCGTACCGAGGAGTATGCCCGCTCCCCTTCAACACAAGGCCGGAACCATTCCTTACTGAACAGTTCCAAACAAGACAACCCCGACAGTTGTCGCGACCAACCGCCCACACAGCCGAATAAAAAGGGACCTCTAGACAGGGGTAAATCTTGCTCTCCAATGGGAGCTACCCACGAAGCCTTGCTGCCCCTCCCCTGTTTTATCCATTCCCGGTTGATGAGGCTTGAGGCTATGATTACCTTTATAGAACACATCTATCTTAGAATGCTCATCGTCCACCTGACGATGTTCTGAAAGCATCCAATCCATATAAGTTCGTTGCGGGTTCGAACGAAACCAAGGCATTATCTCGTTACACTCATTTTGGAATCACCCTCAGAGTTAACGACGATAACCCTTGCACTCTGAATCACCATCTCGAACCTATAAGTACTATTCCGTCAAACTCATTACGGAATCACCCACAGAGTTATACTACGTATAGCCCTTACACCTCGAGTCTTTACTTTCTCCACTTGGATTAACGACCAAACGTTTAATTTGAATCGATGTGGTTTTCGGATCCCAAATACGGAAACCCGATCCCGATCTCATCGAAATCCAAAGCGTGTCTTTTAAGTCCAAGTTGTTTTAAGTTTAAAACAATTCAATCTAATTATCTATATACACACAGATAGATACTTCACATCGTCACAATAGATAATCATCATTATCATCATAAACAGGTAATCCCTATTACATCACAACGTGATAATCTACAATATCATCATCAATAGATAACTCATATCATCATCACAATGCAATCAATGCATCCATATCACACAATACTATTTATCTCATGTCTGAGATTCGAACCATTCAAGGCAAACCATATCATCCATTCATAAGCAGAGATCTATAATCACACCATTTATAATGAATTAAATTAATCACTTCCTCATTTTAAATCTTGTTTACTTAACCCTTAATTGATTACCAATCAATTAAATAATTATCCTCAAATTAATCACCCTTGATTAATTATCCCTTAATTACATTCAAGTACTTATCCTTAGTTAATTTTACAAATTAATTATCCTTAACCAAAATCAGTAATTAACCTTTAATTAATTGATTAATTAATTATAATTAATTACATTAATCCTTAATTAATTACATTAATTAATTACTCCCTTAATCACTTATCATTGATTAATTAATCTTAATTAATTAATCCTTAATTACATCATTAATTATATTAATTAATGATCCTTAATTAAATTTAAATTAATTACTTATTTAAATTTATTACATTAAGTAATTAACCTTAATTAAACCAAAATTATTAATCACTTTTGATTAATCATATCCAGTAATTAACTAACCTTAATTACTCCTAAATTAATTACATTTAATAATTAATTATATATATTAATCACCCCTGAGTTAATCTCATTAGTAATTAATTCCCTTAATTAATTACATCACTTAATTATTTCCAAAATACTTAATCAATCAATGCTTAAATTAATTACACTAAGTAATTAATTATTAATCACTTTCACAAAGTAATTATCCTCATTATTAATTACACAAAGTAATTAATCCCAAAACTCTACCATGCTTCAATTAATTACCATCAGAAATTTACTTAAATTAATTACTTCTCGAAGAAATTATTCTTCACTGATTACTTATCATCTCATCCAATTATTATTATAAATTAATTAAACTTAATTAATTAATTAATTTAAACTAATCTAATTAATAAATTAATTACAATAAGTAATTAATATCTTAAATTAACTTCATAAAGTAATCATACTTAATCAAGTTCCATAATTGATTATCTAAATTAATTAATCTAATTAACTATCAAAATTAATTACATTAATAAATTAATAAATAATCCCAAGTTAATGACCTTCATTAATTAATTAACAAGTTCTTAATTACCTTCCGTAAGTAATTAACTTAAATTAATTACTATTAATTACAAATTTAATTAACCTTAATTAATTTATTTCAAATCTTAAATTAAATAAATAAATTAATTAATTATCTTATTTAAATTACCTTATTAATTTAATGACTCAAAAATCATTAAATTCTTTGATTTACTTTAAAAATAAAATATCTCTTATTAATGATAACGTTATCATTAACAAAGTAATTTAAAATAATTTACTTTAAAATTTGTTTTCAAATTACATTTTAAATTTTTAAATTTAAAAAAAATAAAGTCAAACTTAGCTTAAACAAAGTTTAAAACATTTCAAAATCCCTTTAAAACTTATACTAAATAATTTCTTATTTTATAAAGAATTTTAAAGGAAATTTAAACCCAATTTCATTTCAAATACAAATCATATTTTAAATTAGCTTTAATATTCAAAGTTGTATTTAAACAATTCAAATTTTAGACCCTTATTTCTAAATTATGATTCAAATCTGAATTTGAATCTAGATTTAAACTTAAGTTAAATCCTTACTTTTATTTTTAAGCTTTACCTTTAAATTAAACTATTTAAACCCCTTTTAGAAAAATTGTCTAAAACATTTAAATTTATAAAATTTAAATTAAATTTTGAAACTGGGATTCAAACTTAGTTTTGAATCCATACTTAAGATTTAAGTTTTAAAGTTTATTCTAAAATTTGATTCAGATTTTACTTTAGTTTTTTGAGTTAAAAACATTCAGGTTTCTAAATAAACCTGTAACCTCCAAATATACCCGAGCCTTCCTTATTTACTCTGAGTAAATCCCATAACTACTTCAAGCAAAAACTCAACTTACTCGAGCAAATCTCGAGTCAAAACACAGCAACCCCCAAATCTTCCCTGACACATTTCTTGCACCGTGCATATGCACGGTGGTCTTGGCCACCTCCGGCCACCACCCAGTCAATGATCATGTCGACGTTCATTCCTGAATCACATCGCCACCATCAAATCCCCTCAATTCACTCGAAATCAAATTCGAGTTTCCCCAAAACTAACCTGCCTGGCAGCAACAGTATGGAACAACACCATCATCAAACCTGAAAACAGCTCGTCTCCTCAACGCCGACCATCGGAGACGTTGGAACTCCGTCCACCTCTTCTTCAACACCCAAGCAACTACCTCCCCAAAAATAGTTGCACTCGAACCACTATAGTCTTCATGCCGATCAAAATTTCCCACTGCTTAGAAACTAGGTTTACAGACTTCGACAACCTCCCATCGCCTCCACCGAGCCCTGTTCATCTCCTGGCATTTTTACCACACTCTCTGATCACTCCACTACCATCACCAAGAACCCCAAACACTCAAATCAACTCGATCACCAGAGTTTGCTTAAAACCCAATTTCTGTTCAGATAAGAACTGCGGCCTTAATCCCAAACTAAACACTATGATTTTAGTTTTAAAAATCATCTTTTTGTTTAAGTTTTTAGATTATAATATTGAATTGATAATTTATTATGTTTGAGTTTTCTCTTTTATTTATCATACTCTGATGTGTTTTTTCAATTTACAGAGACATCACCCAAATTTGATTTTACTTAAATAAGTTTTCTAAACTAAACTATGGTATAATTAACACATTTGCTTCAGGACTTAATCCATAAAAAAATTTAAACAAGAACAAGAGGATTTTTATTTTTATTTTTAAAAGAATCTGGACATGGAACTAGAGTCAGAGGCAATACAAATACATGCACAACAACATTTCATACATACACAAAGTTCACTGATAAATTCAGTCATAACATATTTGTTTTATAGATGATCAGGCAACATAAATATTCACTTAAATCTTTTAAACTGTTATGTTACTCACCTGGAAACAGTGATGAAGCGGAGCATAAAATTTCCTGGAAAGCTTTTGTTTTTGATTTAAAAACCAATGTCCCCTCTTTGCTAAAAAGAAACTTCAACTTTGGATGCTTTAACTTCTTTGAATTTTTGATAAAACTTGAGTTGCTTTGCATTTAAATTTGCATGCATGCTTTTTGAAACTTGAACTTGCTGTTAGAAAATTGCATGCAGGCATATGCTTTATTTTTGATTTACCAGAATGTTGAAATGCAGAGCCCTTTTCATTTTTCTTTTAAATGGAATTGCAGGTTTAACATGCAGGCAGATTTTTGAATTTAGTTTTGAGGGAGAGTTTGCATGTTTGAAATGGTCACAGGGTTACAGATTTAAAATTGAGGAGAAAGCTTCATATTTTGATTTTGAGAATAAATTACTGATATGGATTTTACAGTTTGCATGCTTGAACAGATTTTACACATGAAAATTTGTAAAATGATTTGAAGAATTTGAGAAGAGATTTGCAGATTACTTTCTAGTTTGAGGATGGAACTTTTTAGATTTGAGTTCAAACATGATTTTGTTTTAGCTGAGATTTATCTTTGGAAAATGAAGATTAGAAAAAGATGGGAATGAAGGAAACATGCTTTTATAAGATAAAATGATTTATTTATAAATTAAAAAGAAAAACAAAAATGAAAAGGACACTTGTCTTTTGCAAGAGTTCATTTACTAGCACATGTGTTTAGATAACTTAATATGTTTACACTTGTCTCATTAGTTGCTTAAAATGTTAACATTTGTTTTATACACATTTTACTTATTATTCTTATTTATTTTAAAAGTAAATGAAAACTTTTTTTCTTTAGTTATTAAATAAATATATATATATATATATATATAATACCTTCATAAGTAAATGCATATGCATTTCTTTTTAAAAGAAAATGAAATAAAACAAATCATAAAAATATGAAAGCTTACTTACAGAATTTAGATATGTTTATTCATTTGAATTTCAAAATTAATTCAAATTCAAATGCTATTCATACATTTAAAAATTCAATTTTAAAACTAATTTATTAACATATTAAATTTAAAAATAATAATATTGTCTTTTAAAAACATATATATATATATATATACACACACATTTATTGCTACTGTTGAAAATAACATATTTATTCAATTTAAATAATTTATAAAAGAAATTATAAATTACTTTCTTATTTATCTTAATTAAATGAACTAACGTTTTAATATACAAATGGTATTTTAAATCTTACTTATATAATTTTCAAATTATCAAAATGATTATTAGAATTTAAAAACAAGATTTATTTGTTTATTATATTTCAAATCAAAACTTATCCATTTACAATATATATAAATATATATATACATATATTATAAATAGGAAAACATTTTATTAGTTTTTTAAAAGATAAGATTCACCAATTATACATTTATTTAATTGGATTATTCAATCAAATTAATTTTTTTATTAACAAAATTTTATCAAATCAATTTAATTTTAAATATAGATTATTAAATTGATATTGCTAAAATTTCCGGGATATCACATTCCTTCCCCCTTAGAAGAATTTCGTCCCCTAAATTAAAAGGCAAAGGTAATTTAATAACCCATTTAAAATTCTAGATTTTAAATCACAAGCATACATCAATTATATGCTAACAACCATAGCAACCAATTTATCTAATTAAACAAATTTAATAATCCAGATAAAATTCTGGATAAAATTTTCTCGAGTTTTCCCCAAGTATATATGTACTGGGATACTCGCTCTAAAAATCCAAACAATCAAAACTACAAAGATAGAGAGCTTCTACTCATTTAGATCTACAGAACTAAACGGGATACCAGACTACAGACGAGTCTGACTCAACCACTAAGCCTTCCTGAACAACTGGTTCCACAACCAAAATAGCTCATACACGTACTCCCTCAGAGATACGTGAAACTCATTGAATCCAATTATCCAACAGGCAATTCAACCCTTGGAAACCAAACACCAATCCAACCAAAACACAGAAGAGATCCAAAACAAAACTCGGACTCCGGAATCCAAATTCCTTCGTCCTTTAACCACAAATCTCTTCGGATGATCCTGGGCTGCCTATATCCAATCTGATCAGCTTAACCTTTGCTGATGCCTCTAGAAACAAACAGAACCAAAAACAATCCAACACAACGATCTCCTCAAGATCAACCCAAAACCAAATTCACAACTCTACTCTTCAAATCTCAAAGAACAAACTCACTTCTTCTATTCAGAAAAGAAAACACAGAAACATTCCCAAACTGCTTCTGCTGCTCAACTCTGATGTGGAGAAGAAGAAAAATGTTGATGATGATCATGAGCACAATCTGGACAACATATTCTAGAATATGTTTCTACAGGTCCATAAAGGAAAACTCAGAAGTTCCACCTATCTTGAGCTGCCTCACCAAATCCTATCTCAATAAATCATCCTTCTACTAGCTGATCCACCAGCTCTACTCCTGGAATTCGGATGATAAGAAAACTCAATCTCCTGATACAGAAAAACCTCTTACTTTTCAGAAGACATCCAGAAAAGTCTCTGATAACACAAGAGATCACTCAATCAATCGCAAGTCACTTTTGCGATCCATCCAGATCAATTTCCAAAGAAAACTGTTCTCTCTTTACCAAACAGAACAACTTTTACTTAATTAGCCAATCCATCGAAGAAACGGCTAAGCCAGAAAACTTCCCGTCGACACAGAATACTCCGAACTGCACTGTTGACACCAATGCCAAAAACTTCCTAACCCAATGTTCTTCGAGAAATTCGGACCTCAAGGCCAAACACAAATAACCAGCTGGACTCAGCCACATCACCGAAGCAGACACACTTCCTAACTCGTTCCAAAGAAAACATCTTCGGAGACATCCATATTCACTTCATATCATCACGCAGATACCACTTCCTGAGGTATCAAAATACCATTACACTCTTCTGCCAAACCAACAGATTCAAACTCAACTCATCCATCCTCAAAGATGAACTCTGAACCTTTACAGGTTTCCTTCAGAGAACGATTAAATCTCTACACCACTGCATAACTCACTCGAGATGGTATTAGGTCTACAGTCTCGACAAATACACTTCCAACCTATATTGGAAAACCTGAATAGGTAACCCAACAGATAGGTAGAAATAATAAATATATATATATAGATATACATCAAAACTACAAATACGCTCTCTCAAGATAGACACCACTCCATAGCCTAGGTATTCACTCAACCTAATGCTTTGATACCACTGTAACGACCCGCCATCCGTCTCCACAGAATGACGCATCATTAATAAGAAAGAAAGGGATAGAAAGAGAAAGAAAGAGAAGAAAGAAGAAACAACATATCAGAATATCAATAGCGGAACGAATAAATTATATTAATAATTAAAAGTATTACATAGATATATAACAACTATCAGAGTTTCATAGATAATACAACACATACTAGACAGTTATAAACACCTGTCTAGTTATTACAACACAGTACAAAACAACTCCAACAAATGACTCAGAGATACCAAACACAACGGAAAACTATATATCTAACGCAGAAGCCTCCTGCTCCATTTTCTCCTCCATAACTCGTCAAAGCTAACCTGAATCCCTTGGCTACTCGTAAATATTTGAGTACCCAAGAGTTTATGAAAAACAAAAATAAACTCCGGGTCAGACATGGGTCTGGTGTGAGTAATAGGTTAAAGTTGCTTAACTTTCAAAAATCTTTTAAAAATAAAGGTATCACGTAAGACTTCCCACACATAAACATGGAAAAGTTTTTACCTTACGCTAACCAAAACATTTGATAGGAAATCCAGTGATATTATAATAGGTCTAGGGTTTTCAAGTAAATATGAAATAGCCGAAATTGTTACATGATTAAATTCCAGCTACTAGCCACAAAAATGGGTAATACAATGAAAAACCGTTGGCACTTATTGGATTTTGGATTCCATACAATGGCAGGGCTACTGGGGTACCACCCGTCACAGTACGTGGCCTAGATCACCGTACCGAGGAGTATGCCCGCTCCCCTGCAACACAAGGCCGGAACCATTCCTTACTGAATAGTTCCGAGCAAGACAACCCCGGCAGTTGTCGCGACCAACCGCCCACACAGCCGAATAAAAAGGGACCTCTAGACAGGGGTAAATCTTGCTCTCCAATGGGAGCTACCCACGAAGCCTTGCTGCACCTCCCCTGTTTTAGCCATTCCCGGTTGATGAGGCTTGAGGCTGCGATTACCTTTATAGAACGCATCTATCTTAGAATGCTCATCGTCCACCTGACGATGTTCTGAAAGCATCCAATCCATACAAGTTCGTTCCGGGTTCGAACGAAACCGAAGGCATTATCTCGTTACACTCATTTTGGAATCACCCTCAGAGTTAACGACGATAACCCTTGCACTCTGAATCACCATCTCGAACCTATAAGTACTATTCCGTCAAACTCATTACGGAATCACCCACAGAGTTATACTACGTATAGCCCTTACACCTCGAGTCTTTACTTTCTCCACTTGGATTAACGACCAAACGTTTAATTTGAATCGATGTGGTTTTCGGATCCCAAATATGGAAACCCGATCCCGATCTCATCGAAATCCAAAGCGTGTCTTTTAAGTCCAAGTTGTTTTAAGTTTAAAACAATTCAATCTAATTATCTATATACACACAGATAGATACTTCACATCGTCACAATAGATAATCATCATTATCATCATAAACAGGTAATCCCTATTATCATCACAACTTAATAATCTACAATATCATCATCAATAGATAACTCTTATCATCAACACAATGCAACCAATGCATCCATATCACACTATACTATTTATCTCATGTCTGAGATTCAAACCATTCATGGCAAACCATATCATCCATTCATAAGCAAAGATCTATAATCACACCATCTATAATGAATTAAATTAATTACTTCCTCATTTTAATTCTTGCTTACTTAACCCATAATTGATTACCAATCAATTAAATAATTATCCTCAAATTAATCACCTTAATTAATCACCCTTGATTAATTATCCCCTAATTACATTCAAGTAATTATCCTTAATTAATTTTACAAATTAATTATCCTTAACGAAAATCAGTAATTAACCTTTAATTACTTCATTAATTAATTATAATTAATTACATTAATCTGTAATTAATTACATTAATTAATTACTCCCTTAATCACTTATCATTGATTAATTAATGTTAATTAATTAATCCTTAATTACATCATTAATTATATTAATTAATGAACCTTAATTAAATTTAAATTAATTACTTATTTAAATTTATTACATTAAGTAATTAACCTTAATTAAACCAAAATTATTAATCACTTTTGATTAATCATATTCAGTAATTAACTAACCTTAATTACTCCTAAATTAATTACATTTAATAATTAATTATATTTATTAATCACCCCTGAGTTAATATCATTAGTAATTAATTCCCTTAAATAATTACATCACTTAATTATTTCCAAAAGACTTAATCAATCAATGCTAAATTAATTACACTAAGTAATTAATTATTAATCACTTTCACAAAGTAATTTCCTCATTATTAATTACACAAAGTAATTAATCCCAAAACTCTACCATACTTCAATTAATTACCTCCAGAAATTTACTTAACTTAATTACTTCTCTAAGAAATTATTCTTCACTGATTACTTATCATCTCATCCAATTATTATTATAAATTAATTAAACTTAATTAATTAATTTAAACTAATCTAATTAATAGATTAATTACAATAAGTAATTAATATCTTAAATTACCTTCATAAAGTAATCATACTTAATCAAGTTCCATAATTGATTATCGAAATTAATTAATCCAATTAATTATCAAAATTAATTACATTAATTAATAAATAATCCCAAGTTAATGACCTTCATTAATTTATTAACAAATTCTTAATTACCTTCCTTAAGTAATTAGCTTAAATTAATTAATATTAATTACAAATTTAGTTAACATTAATTAATTTATTTCGAATCCTTGATTAATTAAATAAATAAATTAATTATCTTATTTAAATTACCTTATTAATTTAATGACTCAACTTTGATTTACTTTGAAAATAAAACATCTCTTATTAATGATAACATTATCATTAACAAAGTAATTTAAAACAATTTACTTTAAAATTTGTTTTCAAATTTCATTTTAATTTTTTAAATTTAAAAAAAAATGAAGTCAAACTTAGCTTAAACAAAGTTTAAAACATTTCAAAACCCCTTTAAAACTTATACTAAATAATTTCTTATTTTATAAAGAATTTTAAAGGAAATTTAAACCCAATTTCATTTCAAATACAAATCGTATTTTAAATTAGCTTTAACATTCAAAGTTGTATTTAAACAATTTAAATTTTAGAAACTTCCCTTATTTCTAAATTATGATTCAAATCTGAATTTGAATCTAGATTTAAACTTAAGTTAAATCCTTACTTTTATTTTTAAGCTTTACCTTTAAATTAAACTATTTAAACCCCTTTTAGAAAAAAATTGTTTAAAACATTTAAATTTATAAAATTTAAATTAAATTTTGAAACTGGGATTCAAACTTAGTTTTGAATCCATACTTAAGATTCAAGTTTTAAAGTTTATTCTAAAAGTTGATTCAGATTTTACTTTAATTTTTTGAGTTAAAAACATTCAGGTTTCTAAAGAAACCTGTAACCTCCAAATATACCCGAGCCTTCCTTATTTACTCCGGGTAAATCCCATAACTACTTCGAGCAAAAACTCAACTTACTCGAGCAAATCTTGAGTCAAAACACATCAACCCCCAAATCTTCCCTGACACATTTCTTGCACCGTGCATATGCACGGTGGTCTTGGCCACCTCCGGCCACCACCCAGTCAACGATCATGTCGACGTTCATTCCTGAATCACATCGCCACCATAAAATCCCTTCAATTCACTCGAAATCAAATTCGAGTTTCCCCAAAACTAACCTGCCTGGCAGCAACAGTATGGAACAACACCATCATCAAACCTGAAAACAGCTCGTCTCCTCAACGCCGACCATCGGAGACGTTGGAACTCCGTCCACCTCTTCTTCAACACCCAAGCAACTACCTCCCCAAAAATAGTTGCACTCGAACCACTATAGTCTTCATGCCGATCAAAATTTCCCACTGCTTAGAAACTAGGTTTACAGACTTCGTCAACCTCCCATCGCCTCCACCGAGCCCTGTTCATCTTCTTGGCATTTTCGCCACACTCTCTGATCACTCCACTACCAACACCAAGAACCCCAAACACTCAAATCAACTCGATCACCAGAGTTTGCTTAAAACCCAATTTCTGTTCAAATAAGAACTGCGACCTTAATCCCAAACTAAACACTATGATTTTAGTTTTAAAAATCATCTTTTTGTTTAAGTTTTTAGATTGTAATACTGAATTGATAATTTATTATGTTTGAGTTTTCTCTTTTATTTATCATACTCTGATGTTTTTTTTCAATTTACAGAGACATCACCCAAATTTGATTTTACTTAAATAAGTTTTCTAAACTAAACTATGGTATAATTAACACATTTGCTTCAGGACTTAATCCTTAACAAAATTTAAACAAGAACAAGAGGATTTTTATTTTTATTTTTAAAAGAATATGGACCTGGAACCAGAGTCAGAGGCAATACAAATACATGCACAACAACATTTCATACATACACAAAGTTCACTGATAAATTCAGTCATAACATATTTGTTTTATAGATGATCACGCAACATAAATATTCACTTAATCTTTAAAACTGTTATGTTACTCACCTGGAAACAGTGATGAAGCAGAGCACAAAATTTCCTAGAAAGCTTTTGTTTTTGATTTAAAAACCAGTGTCCCCTCTTTGCTAAAAAGAAACTTCAACTTTGGATGCTTTAACTTCTTTGAATTTTTTATAAAACTTGAGTTGCTTTGCATTTAAATTTGCAAGCATGCTTTTTGAAACTTGAACTTGCTGTTAGAAACTTGCATGCAGGCATATGCTTTATTTTTGATTTACCAGAATGTTGAAATGCAGAGCCCTTTTCATTTTTCGTTTAAGTGGAATTGCAGGTTTAACATGCAGGCAGATTTTTGATTTTAGTTTTGAGGGAGAGTTTGCATATTTGAAATGGTCACAGGGTTACAGATTTAAAATTGAGGAGAAAGCTTCGGATTTTGGTTTTGAGAATAAATTACTGATATGGATTTTACTGTTTGCATGCTTGAACAGATTTTACACATGAAAATTTGTAAAATGATTTGAAGAATTTGAGAAGAGATTTGCAGATTACTTTCTAGTTTGAGGATGGAACTTTTTAGATTTGAGTTCAAACATGATTTTGTTTCAGCTGAGATTTATCTTTGGAAAAATGAAGATTAGAAAAAGATGGGAATGAAGGAATTATAAATTAAAAAGAAAAACAAAAATGAAAAGGACACTTGTCTTTTTCAAGAGTTCATTTACTAGCACATGTGTTTAGATAACTTAATATGTTTACACTTGTCTCATTAGTTGCTTAAAATGTTAACATTTGTTTTATACACATTTTACTTATTATTCTTATTTATTTTAAAAGTAAATGAAACCTTTTTTCTTTATTTATTAAATATATATATATATATATATAATATCTTTATAAGTAAATGCATATTCATTTCTTTTTAAAAGAAAATGAAATAAAACAAATCATAAAAATATGAAAGCTTACTTACAGAATTTAGATATGTTTATTCATTTGAATTTCAAAATTAATTCAAATTCAAATGCTATTCATACATTTAAAAATTCAATTTTAAAACTAATTTATTAACATATTAAATTTAAAAATAATAATATTGTCTTATAAAAACATATCTATATTTATACATTTATTGCTACTGTTGAAAATAACATATTTATCTAATTTAAATAATTTATAAAAGAAATTATAAATTACTTTCTTATTTATCTTAATTAAATGAATTAATGTTTTAATACATAAATGGTATTTTAAATTTACTTATATAAACTTCAAATTATCAAAATGATTATTAGAATTTAAAAACAAGATTTTATTTGTTTATTATATTTCAAATCAAAACTTATCCATTTACAATATATATAAATATATATATATATATGCATATTATGAATAGGAAAATATTTTATTAGTTTTTTAAAAGATAAGATTCACCAATTAAACATTTATTTAATTGGATTATTCAATCAAGTTACTTTTTTATTAACAAAATTTTATCAAATCAATTTAATTTTAAATATAGATTATTAAATTGATATTGCTAAAATTTCCGGGATATCACATTTTACCCAAAATTATATTTTGATATAAAAGGAATAATTTTATTATATATATTTAGATGATTGGTTGTTAATACTATAATCAAATAAGAATCTAAATTTAATCTTAAATTTTAAATGATTATAACCAAATAAAATTCTATGATTACAAATTATACAAAAGAAGAACAACTAAATTTGGATTGAACCAGAATTTAAATCCTGGGGATTTTGAAAGGATTTTTAAATGATTGAAAATAAAAGTTTGTAAATTTAAAATATTGGGAATGTTTGGAAATGTTCCAAAGTGTTTGCAGGCAAATTGAATATCATTTTGGAGGTATTTTTGAATGGAAACCGTTTTGAAATGAATTTAGAAAAGTAAGGAAGCACTGAACTCACTTCAGTCGTTGGAAAATAATCCTGATGATGCTGGCCACATTATTAGAATTTATTTTCGAGTTTCTAAAGTGATGGATTTCTACCACGTGAGTGATTATGATATTTGTTGGACTTGTTTGGATATACAAGTTGTTTTTGAAGTTTCAGAAAAGGAAATTGCTTTGGTAAAAACAGATTGTTTTAGAATCTGGAAGTTTGATTTGATATACCAGGAGAGTGTGAGTTATTTATTATTTCAAAATGGTTTTGAAATAAAACCGGGTAATTGAATTCTAGAAAATTCTATTTAAATAATGTGTAAAATTAAAATGGATCAACTATTGAACTTATTAAGTGAAGTTGATATTAATAAGGAAGAAATGAAAATTTTAATCTTGGAATTAAAATTTAACTTGAGTAAATGGAAGTGAATGAAATATATTGAAGTGAATAGCAAATTTAACTTGGGATAAGTTAAATAAATTGAACTTAGAATTAAATTGATATGAATTAAATTGAAATGTAAAATGACTTTGTAATTGTGAGCCATTGTGTAGTGAATTATACCCACAAGCTATTAAGTATTATACTTATAATCTGAAATTGTGGATTTAAAATTTGCAAAGAATTAAATTAAAAGAAAATTTGTATCCTTAAGAGTTCAGTGATACACATATATGTAAAATTTGAAATTGATGATTATAAGATGTAAATGAATTAAAACGAGCAATATAAACTTTGAAGTAAATAATTTGGTGAACTTATAAATAGGAAATGGAATTATAATCAAAAAGGGGAAATAGTTGAATGGTATGGTGGATTCAAACTTGATCTCAAAAGAAATGTGAACCGAAATAAGGTGACGAAAATATAAAAGATAAAAGGGTGAATGAACTTAAGTCAGTAAATAAATTTTGAATGGAGTTGAATTTGGATTGAATTAAAATCAAAATCAAGTTGTGTTACAAATAATTTTGAATAGAATGAAATTCTTATTTAAGATAGTAAAAGAAATGGAATGAATTCAAGTTGGCTAAATAAAACTTAGTTGGACTTGAATTAAATTTGGAAAAGAATTAAATTGAAGGGAAATTTAATTTAGAGTAAGTAAGAATGATATTGGGTGAATAAAATTTTAACTCAACTAAATTCAAAGGAATTGTTGAGAATGAATTTAGCATAAGCTAAATTAAATAAAAAGAAGCTTGAAAATGAATTTAGTTAAACAAAATTAAATGGAATTTGTATTGGAATGGATGTTTTGGTGGTTTGTTAAGAAATTTTTGAAAGAAATATTAAAAACCCAGTTCTAGTATGGGATCTAATTTTGGCAATGAAAGTTGAGAGTGTCAATGAATAATGGAATTAGATTATAATAGTGATGGATTGAATTGTAAATAAATTCAAATGAGTGAAATAATTTAAAGTGGTCTCATTTGTCAATAAAATAAATTTAAAATGGATTGAATAAATAAACAAATTGAATTAAAATTTGTAAATGAATTGGAATTTGGTTGGATGAGAATCAAGTGAAAATGAAATAAAATTGATATAAGAAGAAATTAAAATATTGTGAAATTATAAGAACTTAAGCAAATTGAAAAAAAATGAATGGAAGATGATTGTGGTCGAGCTTTGTTTGTGGTCTTGGATAAATTTGTTTAGATAATAAGCATTGAAATGCAAGCAAAGAGAATTTTAATTAATTTTTGTGATAAATTAAAGATGTATGAGATGTACATAATGGAATGATATTAATATAAACTTGAATTAGTTAATGAAATTGAATAATTGCAATGTGATAAGAATGTTTGGATTGTGAACCACGCAAAATTTAACAAAATCGATATAAAGTGAGTTAAAATTAATTTAAAATAACTATAAGCTTCAGTAATGGTTATTACATGAATAACATTTAAATTTGCATTGAAAATTTGTCGTTTTGTGGTAAACGGAGGTAAATAGACTAAAGTAAGTAAATAATTGGTTTTTGAATAAATTGGAACGGATTGGAGTTGTATTAAGTGATTTTGTATATTAACACAAATGAATCATAAAGGAAATGTAAGTATATCAA
Organism: Allium cepa; assembly: GCA_030765085.1. Lineage (NCBI taxonomy): Eukaryota > Viridiplantae > Streptophyta > Magnoliopsida > Asparagales > Amaryllidaceae > Allium > Allium cepa. Next base: position 204,911,494 of record CM060941.1, on the reverse strand, counting down.
ATTTAAGAATAAGAATTTGATTGTGAATCAATTAGAAATTGAATTGAAGTAAATTGATGCAAGTGATACACATGTAATCATATTGATGTGAATATGGATTGAGAATATTAAACTTGAATGTAAATCATTCAAGAGAAATAAAATGAAATTTGGACTTGTATAAGAAAATTTAAAAAGATGATTGAAGTCTTTGAATTTCTGATAAAATATGGTTAACATTGTTAAATTATGAAGTTTACTTGTTTAAACTATGAAATTGATGACTTTGGCCAGATTAATGAAAGGAATGTTGATAAATGCTCATATTATTGGAAACTAATGTGTTTGTCTAAGTAAGTACAGGTACGGGAGACAGCAGATAGAGTTGGAGCGCGTATATGCAATATAAATTAGCCGTATGCTTTTAAAATGCTTATAAAAGGTACGCCTACACAATAAAAATAGGAAATATGAACTGTTTTTGGTTTTTCCGACCGTGTAGGCCGATGTATATATATATATATATATATCGTGATATTGCAAAAGCTCCTCCGTACAGGGGAGACTCTGCCAAAAAAATTCGAAAATTTTAGGAGTCAGAAAATTTTTGAAATTTTTGAAAAGGTTTTGTTAAATACAAAGTGATTTCAATCAACAATTAAAATAAAAAGGATTTTGGAATAGGAATCGAAACTAGCAGCTTCAATTTGTAAATAAAGAATTTGAGCAAAGTGAAATTGATATTTCACTAAGTAAGTTTTACTATTGGATTTTGAGCATTCTTCTACCCTAGCAAATTTCGAGGACGAAATTTTTATAAGGGTGGAGGAATGTAACGACCCAGAATTTTGGATCGCCAGATTTGAACATTTAATTCATTTTAAATGTTGGATATGGGTTATAGTTTGAATTTTGAAATAAAAAGATTCGGGTTAAGTTGATAAAATTAGTTAAATTTCAAATACGGTAATTTAATTGAAATTTGAATAATAATAATTTAATATTGAAATTGGAATAACGGGTGATTCTAAGAGTAAATAGATCTAAAATTAGATTCTATAATTTGTCTTACGTCTATTTGGATTTAAATAGTAATGTTGGACTCTTGGATGAAATTAGAAGTCGATAAATTAAGATTTGCAATTTTATATTAATTTAATAATGGAATTTAATAATATAATAATGCCAATAATTAGATTTTGGTTCGAAATGGATCCGAATGATTTCTAATGTGAATATAAATTTTATACGAGTTATAATAGAGTTAATAAAATTTTAAAAGTGAAGTTCCAAGTGATTTCAACAATTTTGAAAATCGCTCGAATTTATCGTCGAGTTAAATTAGCCTTCCGGGGCACAGTCTCGGAATTCGACGAAACCAGTTCCATTGGATCCGTAATAGTTAGTTATTATCCGATTTCAATTTTTGTAGCAATCGGAGTTGTCGTTTGACCCCGGCAGCTTAAAATGCTTAGAAAATACTTTAATCGATTTAATTTAAAATTGATCGTTTAACTCGCGTATATGATCGAATTAGCCTCCGAAACACGATCCATTGTGTTCGGAACATAGGTAAAACCTTGAAAACGCCAGGCAGCACGTGTGATTTGGAGATCGTTAGAATAAGTTGCTTTATAATGGTTTTAAGATTAAAATAATATAACTAAAGGTTTATATATATTTAATTAAGAGGCCGAAACCCTAGAAACCTTCTTCAGCCACCACTTCTAAATTAATGGCCGAAGCCCTTCTATGTTCGTCTTCAATTATCGATCAATCCACATCTTAATTTTGAAATCTTCCAACTACGAAAATGGAGAGGCCATCGTGTTCTTCAAGTTGAACGGCTGCGATCGATTTATATACAGCGTGGAGGGAGAGATAGCTCTGCATTCGTGGTCGTGTCGCACGCGATTTCCCAGGCAAGGCCATAGCCGAGCTCGGCCGGAATTGGGTAGTGGGTGGAGTAGAGGCGCGCGCGCGATGGCGTGGAGTTTTGATCGTCGATTAGTGCATTGTAGGGGCCACGATTCCTAACCCTAGTTCGCGTCTATGGGTTCGAAGACCCTGAAGATGTCGCGTGAGGAAGAAATTGAGGGACGGCCGTGATTTCCTAGGTTGAACGTACGGTCACGATTGTGAGTAGATGGATTTTATTTTAAACTAAAGCAAATTTGTTTATAAATTTTATATTCAAAATTTGAAAATTCATATCTAGTACATACGTTATCAGATTTCGATGAAACCAACGACGTCGGATTCATAGAGACGCGTACTATGCAGTGGAGCAGTTCTGGAATCGTTCCGAGCAAGTAAAAATTTAGGTTAAATCGAATGCCATTCGATTTAATTTAAATTTGAACGCTCGCCGAAAAACCCAAGGTGAGTTTAACTCATTCACATCTGGAATACTGGTTAATTTGAATAGTTAATATTTAAATGATTCCTTGATTGGTTGAATATGATAATTATTATCAAATTGAATCGATATATATTGTTGTGCTAATATCTATGGATGCAGGGAAAACAGGTTGGAGGGATCCAACTGGGTCCCTCACAAATAGAATTTAATTTATATTCTGTGATATATCTTATTTATTATTCTGTGATAAATTGTTTAGATCTTGTTATGTCGTGTTTTATTTATGTGCTGCGATGAATTAAATTGAAGTTTAAATTGTGTTGTGCTGTGATTGGGTGAATACAACCTGAAAATTTTAAATGTAAATTGATGAATTGGGTTTAAAGGATATAAAAGAAATTCCTAAGTAAAGAATTTAAAAGTAATTAAATTCAAGAAAATTGGTTGATAATTTGAAATGTTTGGTAATGTGATCTATAGAGGAAATGTGAATTGTTTAAAAGAATACAGAGATTATTTTCAAAAGAATGGGAAGTGTGCTTTCTCTTGGAAATTTTATTTTGTTTTTAAGAAAGCTTTCAAATTATCAATTTGCAGTTTAAATATGTTTAGAATATTTTAGAAAGAAATGTTATTTTAAAATGTTTTAAGTGAAAGCAAATATTTGATTAAGTAATTATGGTATTTAATTATTTTCAAAAAGGTAAAGTAGTATTAAGTTTTCAAAAAGAAATTTTAATATGAATATTTGATTTAATAACCATATTTTAAAAGTTAGATTTTATTTAAAATACTTAGGAAACCCCTATATATATTTCCTTAAGTATTATTTTCAATTAAATAATTTCTAGAGCTTATTTTAAATATTTTAAATGTATGTTGAAAATGATTTCCAGGAAATAGCAATGTGTTTAAAATAAAAGGAGCTAATTTTTAAAGTACGGAAAGGATTTTACGGGATGAACGTAAAATTGAATTGGGAAAAAACATGTTGGATTAATAAAAAGAATTCTTTGGTTATTCTAAGATGGAAGTGTACTTCCCTGAATGCCAAGTATGTTTTTGAAATAGATTTTTGAAACGTTAGGGTTTGAAGTTATATTAAAGAATGATTTCAAGAAAATTATTTAAGTTGTAAGAATTTTTAAAGTTAATATGTATTAAAGTGGTTATAGAAGCAACTATTTTTAAAGGGTAATTAGAATTATGCTTTAAAGAATATTATTATCCTTTATACTTTATAAATGGTTCTATTTTAAAGAAAATCAATTAAAGCTTTATTTGAAATTGTATAAGGATTCATAACCTTATTTTTAAATCTAGTATGACTTAACTTATTTTAAAGATAATAGTTTATATTTTATAAAGTAGTTTTATTCGAAACATTTTTAAAGGGGTGTGTGTGTGTGTGTGTGTGTGTGTGTGTGTGTGTGTGTATTAAATTAAGCATGTAAGTAGTGTTAATATAAATGTTTTAATGTATTTTCAAAAATAAAGTATTTAAATTATTTTAAAACTTAAATATTGGTACTTGGATGTTTCAGAGGAAGTAAAGATTTGGAAATCTATTCCATGTGAAGATTGGGTTTGAAAAGTGTTTTCAATGGGATTTGAAATGGAAACATATCTCGCTAGATATTGTTGAGGAAAATAAATAAATTGGGCAATTATTTATTGTGTGATGGATGTTTGTGAATGTTAATTGATAGTTTAATCACCGACTATCAATATTGGACAAATGCGTTGATCGTTTCGAAGAGACCGGGATCGAGATTTATTTCTCGAAAACCATTTCGATCCGGTTTGTACGTTTCATGGAAAAACGTGGTCGGAGTTGAAGATGGAGCAGTGAAGTGCGAGGGAAAGTTGCTACTAATCCTGAGGATATTTCCAAAATGGATGTAGTATGAGTAGTGCCTTCGGTTCCATTCGAACCCGGGACGGACTTGTATGGACGAATGCTTTTGGAACATCGTCAGGTGGGCAATGGGCATTCTAAGTGAAACGTTCTAAAAGGTAACGCTTAGCCTCAAGCCTCATCAACCGGGAATGACTGAAAATCAGGGGATATGCAGCAAGGCTTGGTGGGCAACACCCATTTCCGAGTAAGGTCATTCCTGTCTGGATGTCCGTTTTATTTCGGCTTAATGGTGCGGTTGCTGATCCCAACCGCGGGGTGATCTTACTCGAGACTATCCAGTAATAGGTAGTCCGGGCATTGTGTTGCAGGGGACCGGGCGTGGTCCTCGGTACACTGATCTAGACCAGGTACTATGACAGGTGGTACCCCAGTGCCTAGTCATTGTTGGAAATCCATTCTCCCTATGAGTCTTTTACGAGTTTTGTTTGTATTACCCACTCTGTGGCTAGTAGTTGGAATTTAATAAATGTAACTGTTTCGGCTATTTTATAAGTATTTGTGTATAGACCTGATGTGCACGTTAAATGTGCATATTTTTACCACCATATTTATTCTATTTAAATTAAATAAATGATCATATTGGGTATTTTAACTCGTTTTAACCAAAATTTATATTAATTCCAAATTTTCACATATTCATCTTCATATAGGGGTAAAACGGTCATTTAAGTGCATATATTTCTTTGAGAAAAATTGATTGGAAATTTATATATATTTTTGTAGGAAAATGGTCTCAAATAGGAGTGGTTTCATGAAGGAATATGCATGCACAAAGAATATAAAGGAATGAAGATGGAAATAATTCAAAGTGAAGATCATGGAGGACCCCACCTACCCACCTACCTTAATGTACAAATTAAAGGATAATGCACATGCTTATGGAGTTAATGGTTTCATGTACACTTAATGGGGGATTAAGACATGTTAATGGTTACTTGGCCTCCACACTTCCTAAGGGGCATTTTGGGCATTCCCCAAAAAGTGAATTAGGGTTTCATACATGTATAAATACCCATATGTTTCATGTATCCTCCACCTCTTCTCTTAGTCTCTCTTAGGCATCCTCTCTTCCTCTTCCTCTTCATTAGTTTAGACCAAATAAAAGAAAGCTCTCTTTCTCATTTCATGGCTACTTAGCCATTTTTATTTTCATGTAATTTTCCATTTTTTTATGTTATTAATACATGCTCTTTCCTTTTACATGCCTCTTTTTTATGTTGTAGTGTAGATCTCTTTTCTTTTATGCAAGTTAATTAGCTTATCTTTTCATTTTGCTCTCTTTTTCCTCTTCATTTTTCTCTCATGTTGTTAGCTACATTTGTTAATAAAATGACAAATATGAGAAGCTGAACCCCTTCAATTTATGGGTAATGAAGCTCTCTAATTAATGTAACTTCAACATTTTGTTAATTCATGCTCTCTTTTTGTGCTTAATGATGATGATAGAAGTGGTTTTATTTGTTGTTTTTGCTTTGAATTTGATAGTCTATATTGTTGACACCAAATAGGCTATGCTTAAACAATCACTAACACAAATGTCTCTTCATCAATATATGATTATGGCATAAGAAAGTTATTTGAAATTAAAATTTGATGGTCTATGTTTCTAATCAATAGTTAATAGGCCATACTTAAAATAGATTTCATTTACATTTTCTTTGTCAAGTTTCATGAAAGTTAGTAAGTGTTTTAAGGGGTGTGTTATAGTTTGATGACTTATGTTGGCTAATTAATAGCTCAAATATGTCATACTTATGATAAACACATCAATTAAAACACTAATGACCATAAAAGAGAGATCATGATTTCATGTGTTGAACTACATGATCTAGAGAGTGGACTTATTCTCTAAATTGTCATTTAAGTCTCATATTTGCATTTCTTTTCTTTTTGTTAGTTAGTTCATTTTCTCATTTTCTAGCTAAACACACTCTCAACTTTGGGTTAATTTGATTGAGTAGGAAATTTAAATCCACAATTCCCTGTAGATTGACCCGTATTCGCCACGTGCTATATTCGCACACCGTGCGGTTGCGGTTATTTTTATTTCAAAATTCGTTCGACGGTTTTCTAAACCGATAGAATTTCCGTCGACGAACGCCGTTGCCGGGGAATTTGTTTTGATTTTTATTTTCTATTCTTCGAATTATTTTTGTTTGATTTTATTTTGTGTGTGTTTGCATTTTAAAAAAAAAGTTGTGTGTTTATTGTTTAATTTTTTGCTTGCATTTTCATTTGTGTGTTTCTGATTGTTCTATTTCTATTTGCATTGCATTTCTATTAAAAAAACACTCAAAATTTCAAAAAAAAAACTATTTATTCCAATTGCCATCATATTCACATTTTCTATATTAGTTTTACAAGTTTTCTTTTCTTTTCTGTTACAATTTAAAAGGAAAAAAAACAAGAACTATACATTGCACTATTGCATTCATCCCTCTGTTTGCATGTAACTACTCCTCGCCCATTTACACTACAAACTGTGCAGTGCCATCCCCCTTTCTTGCCATAACTGACCTGAACCTCTACATTGCCTTGCTTCTCCATTCCATCACAAACATCATCCCTGAACCAACACTCTACTCGACCATCTTCCTCCGCTTATCTTACTGATCATCCAAACTCCTCGCAAAAACCACAAACTTCCATCATACAGTAGCACATACATCCCAGATACACTGCTCATATACAATCCCACAAACTTCTCAACCACTTACATACACTTCTGTTCTGCCTTCATATCAACCATCAACCACAACTGCACAACATTTCCATACTTCCCAGAACCACTTCAATACCTCCATCCTCGCAAACATACAACAAAACGTTCCACTGAAGCTACACCTTCACTGCTTCACCTTGACAACCCACAATGACCACGCACAATTTCGTACAAACTCCATCCTTCAACATACTATCAACAACCATCAAATCCACCATCCTCTCCTTGTTAATACCTGTGCACATCAACTTGCACAGCAACCACAGTTAACCTCGTTGTGCATTACTGTCGGCGATTCACCACCAATCTTCCCTCCCCATAATCTCACAACAACAATCATTTCCTCCTCTACAAAACAACGCATCCTCTTCCATCCCGACTTCCTCTACAAAATTGTCACTCCATCCAGTTCTGCCACATACCCAGTCAGCCTACCCCTGATCATCATTGTACAACCATCCTAACCCAAACACACCACCACACATTGCTGCTGCATTTCAACAATACTTACATCACTTCTTTCACTTTGCCTCCACATCCCAAACAACCATCAACGTCGCTTCAACCAACCCACTACAGAGACCACCTCCAACCTGACTACCAATACCACATCTCTGATACAACTGCAAACAATTCACAACATTACACTATACTTCAGCCACCAAAACATCTAACTACAACATTACCTTACCACTGAACCACTGTCACCTCTAAAGTTTCATCACTATAACACTCCCCCAACAACCAGTAAACACATCTCCACCTTCAATTTCAACCGTCATCTACCAGTTATCACTGCACGAGCATAATTCCAGCAGTAATCATCTTCCACTATACAAACCACCCCTTACTTCAACAGTTAATCTTCCCCAAATCACCACTCAACAGCCTCGCCTCCATTACCAGTTCACGACCGCTCCTCCCCGAGCTATCACCTGACTACAAGTCCAACATTCAAACCGCAATCGCGAGCAAACGGCAGCGACCAAAAACACGACCTCGAATTCAAACCGCCTCCTCAACAATATCCATCGCAACCCATCTCGAACCCAGCTTTAATTGCGAGCAGCTGTGCACAGTTTTGCAACCTTCGAACATAAGCAATTTTGAATTTGTTTTGTGAATTGGATTTTTATTTTTTGTGATTTGAGAGTGATTTCTGTTTTGAACTGTGATTGTGAATTGCGGTAGTCTTTTATTTGGGCCGGGTGTGTGTATTTAGTTTGGGCCGGGTTAAAAAAAAATTGGTGGGTTTGTTTTCATTTTTTTTACTTTTTGTTTATCTAGTTTTAAGTTTAAAGTTTTTTTTTCCTTCTTCTTCTTATTTTTTTTTAATCTCTTCTTTTAACCTAAAAAAACAAAACAAATTGTTTTAGGTTTCATTTGTGTAGTGAATTTGGCTTTGGCAAGTGAATTTGGTATTTCAATTGTTTTAGTTTTTCTTTGACATATATTTAAAATATATATTAAAAAAACTTGTATATATATCTTGTTTTAATTTCAGGTTGCCAAAGCAGATTGGAAAATTGCTTGCTTTGCTGAGCTTGCCAAAAAAATAACTGCTTCTTAATTACAATTTTCTTTTTATTTGCCCTGCATTGTATATATCTACTGTTATTTGCCCTGCATTGTCGTTTGCTTGCATATATTTAAAAGAATCAAACATCAAAAAAAAACACACAAAATCCATTTGTAGTTGCATTGTTAATACACGTTTATTTCTGCTTTGCATTTCATCTTAGAATTTGTTAATAAAACGGTTAGACATCGATAACACTTAATTGTATGTTGACAAGTTGTCTTCTTTGAACAATTTAATTTCTTGGCGTCCAGGCTACGGTAGAGTAATAACCATTTATAAATATTACGGTGATTCGTAAATATTATAGTGGTTGTTCCTCTGAAGGTACTTAAAACCTTCGGCTGCATTGCTACGGTGATTCGTGGTGCACCGATAAATCCTGTCTGTTACCTGGCTGAGAACTATCTTGTTTATTTAAGACAGCGTGTGACTATACAATTTTGGGTTAACTTAGGATAAATCATTTGTAATTAACCCTTGCTTTCATTTAGTTGCATTAGTTCATGCATATTTAAAAAAAACAAAAAATTCAAAATCCAAAACTAAAAAAATTGTAAATATTCCTTTTCCTTTGAAATTTTTAAATCCTTTTCTTTGAAATTTCAAAAAAAAGTCCAAAAAAATTAGAAAAACCAAAATTCAACAAGAAAAATTTGAAAAATAAAAACAAAGCAAAAATAGATTTCCCTTTTGAAAAATAGATTTTCTTTGTAAATATTTTTCGCTTATAAAAAAAACCAAAAAACATTCTTGAAAATGTCTGAATTTCCATATTCACTTAAATTTTACAATATTTTTGAAAATCAATATAATACATATGATTTCAGTCCAAATTCGTATGGTTATTTTAACAACAACTATTGTGCAAATAATTCAAATTTCGAACAACAAAATTTTCAAAACAATGACCAACCTTCGATTCTTGAATGTAGCATTGAAATGATTTCATCTTTACTCGAACTTTCTACACGACAAAATCAAGAGATAAATGATTTGTGTAATTCTTATTTGTGTAATAACTCGAGTCAAGGATTTCAAAATTTTAATTCAATTCAAAATTCAAACGATTACGATTATAACTCATGCCAATTTAATTTCAAACTCCAAAATGAATTTCAAACTCAACATGAAAATGGGAACAACTTTTCAAACGAATTTGGCAATGGGAATAATCTTAACCATATTACGAGTGAAAATTTTTGTTCTCAACAAATCCAAATCGATAATTCTCAATTTAATAACTACAAATTGGATTTTGTTGAACAAACGAATGAAATTTACGATGATCACATGAATTTATTGTTTGAAACATATATGAAACAACCTGATAAACAAAATCAAATTCCAACATGTGATGAGTCAAGAGATAATCCATCTTTTACCACAATTGATGATTTTCAAACAACAACTTTTGAAACTGAAAATAACAATCTTAATGAAGTTGTTGAAAACACGGTAATTGAGTTGGATTTCAATTCTTTTGAGGGTGAGAAACTCGATTTAAATTTCGATCTTTCTTTTTCTAAAAATTTGAATACAACAACTTTGGATTTTGAAATGGATATATGCGATGAAGTTGTTGATAATTCAACAAAGGAAGGTGAATTTAACGAACATGAGTTTTATGGAATTTACGAAAATGAGTCATTAAATTTTGATGGGGAAGATTTCGATCATCATTTTGACTTTGAAATCGATAATTTGGAATAAGTTTTCAATGATAAACGTGAATTTAAATTTGGTGAAAATAAATGTGAATTTCAATCATTTTTTTAATCAAACCCAAAAATCATTGAAAACAAAACAACTCATTCAATTTTCAATAAAACAACATTCGTTTTTCCAAATCAACGTTCAACTTCGAAATCTTTTACGGTTTGGTTTTCTGCGCTTGAGCTGTGTCTTACATACTTGGTGAGACAAATGAATCGGTTCTTGAAAGACCGGTTCATTTATTCTTTAACAGCATACTTTCTGATGACTTGTAAATAATCATCTTTTCATTTTTATTTAAATAAAGGTTATGTTTTTATATTTTCTCCTTCCACTTGGGTTGACTGTGGGGACACAGTCAAAATCAAGTGGGGGGAGACTCATCTTCAATTTTTTTTTATTTTTCATGGTTTATTTTTGCTTTAAAATTTCAAAAAAAAATCACAAAAACAAATTTTCTTTTGATTTATTTTTAAAAGAAACACTAAGATAAATATATGGTTTTGGTTTATTAAATTGAAGTTTTTGAAAATTTATTTGTCTTAACAAAAATAAAAATGAAGTTTGATTACAAATAATAATGGTTTAACTGCTATATAGGAAGATTCATACGTGTTAATTATGAAGTACATCCTAATTGAAAATCTTTGTTTTAAAAAGTGGTTGATTTAAAGTAAAGGATATAACATTTTTTTTGCCTTCTAAGTTAAATGTTTCTAAGATGATTTTGCAAAACTCTCTCTATCTCTCTTTTAAAAAAAATAAAAAAATAAAAAATAATAACATCCAAGTATTCACTCTCATTTAAAAGTCCTCACGGTTATGCATGGGTGAATTACTTGGAATCTTTGATTATGTGCTTTCATACTCATTTAAAAGTCCTCACGGTTATGCATGTATGGAACACATGTAAAAAAATAGACTTAATAAAAACCACCTATGGTCGATAGGTGTATGCACGAAAGTGTGTGCACTCGCCATGCTCTGTACTCCCCTCACATAAGCCCGAAAGGCAGTGCATGGGTGGTATATCTGGCCTCAGTTTACCTGAGCTAGGTGTGTAATTTTTTTTTGCAAATAATGAGAAAGCAAGCAATTGAAATCCTAGCACTATTTCTACTTAGTTGATTTGATTTGTTATTGAAAAGAAATGAAAATACCACTTTGATAAACTTTGATAATCAACTAAGGATCCATTTCATAGTTACACTTTGTTATTAACCAAAACAACGAGTTAAACTGTAGTCTTTTTGTTATGATAACTTGATTTTTGTTGGAAATTTTGACGAGCAAATGACATAAATTTTCAAGATAATAGCCAAAACCTATATTTAACTTATTCGTGTCGATTTTAAAATAAATCCTTCATTTGTAAGTATTTTCAAAAACATGCATTCATCTCTTTGTAAATAAATCTTGAATTTTGTAAATATTTTCATCCTGCATTTGGATTTTGTGGGTAGTATCCGCTGAAAACCCTCACGAGACAACACTCGTCCTATTGGGGACACCCAGAGGTTTAACGGCTTGTTGCATACGCTCAATGCAATTGTGCTCCCTACGAAAACGGATTTAGCTTAGTTTTTCTTTATTCGAGGACGAATAAAAAGATAAGTGTGGGGATATTTGATGTGCACGTAAATGTTCATATTTTTACCACCATATTTATTCTATTTAAATTAAATAAATGATCATATTGGGTATTTTAACTTGTTTTAATCAAAATTCATATTAATTCCAAATTTTCGCATATTCATCTTCATATAGGGGCAAAATGGTCATTTAAGTGCATATATTTCTTTGAGAAAAATTGATTGGAAATTTATATATATTTTTATTGGAAAATGGTCTCAAATAGGAGTGGTTTCATGAAGGAATATGCATGCACAAAGAATATAAAGGAATGAAGATGGAAATAATTCAAAGTGAAGATCATGGAGGACCCCACCGACCCACCTACCTTAATGTACAAATTAAAGGCTAATGCACTTGCTTATGGAGTTAATGGTTTCATGTACACTTAATAGGGGATTAAGACATGTTAATGGTTACTTGGCCTCCACACTTCCTAAGGGGCATTTTGGGCATTCCCCAAAAAGTGAATTAGGGTTTCATACATGTATAAATACCCATATGTTTCATGTATCCTCCACCTCTTCTCTTAGTCTCTCTTAGGCCTCCTCTCTTCCTCTTCATCTTCATTAGTTTAGACCAAATAAAAGAAAGCTCTCTTTCTCTTTTCATGGCTACTTAGCCATTTTTATTTTCATGTAATTTTCCATTTTTTTATGTTATTAATACATGCTCTTTCCTTTTACATGCCTCTTTTTTATGTTGTAGTGTAGATCTCTTTTCTCTTATGCAAGTTAATTAGCTTATCTTTTCATTTTTCTCTCTTTTTCCTCTTCATTTTGCTTTCATGTTGTTAGCTACATTTGTTAATAAAATGACAAATATGAGAAGCTAAACCCCTTCAATTTAGGGGTAATGAAACTCTCTAATTAATGTAGCTTCAACATTTTGTTAATTCATGCTCTCTTTTTGTGCTTAATGATGATGATAGAAGTGGTTTTATTTGTTGTTTTTGCTTTGAATTTGATAGTCTATATTGTTGACACCAAATAGGTTATGCTTAAACAATCACTAACACAAATGTCTCTTCATCAATATATGATTATGGCATAAGAAAGTTATTTGAAATTAAAATTTGATGGTCTATGTTTCTAATCAATAGTTAATAGGCCATACTTAAAATAGATTTCATTTTCATTTTCTTTGTCAAGTTTCATGAAAGTTAGTAAGTGTTTTAAAGGGTGTGTTATACCATAAAAGAGAGATCATGATTTCATGTGTTGAACTACATGATCTAGAGAGTGGACTTATTCTCTAAATTGTCATTTAACTCTCATATTTGCATTTCTTTTCTTTTTGTTAGTTAGTTCATTTTCTCATTTTCTAGCTAAACACACTCTCAAATTTGGGTTAATTTGATTTAGTAGGAAATTTAAATCCACAATTCCCTGTGGATCGACCTGTATTCGCCACGTGCTACATTCGTACACCGTGCGCTTGCGGTTATTTTTATTACAAAATTCGTTCGACGGTTTTCTAAATCGATAGAATTTCCATCGACGAACAAGACCCTATTATAATATCAGTGGATTTCTATAAAAAGTGTTTTAGCTATCGTAAGGTAAAAACCCGACATGTTTATTTGTGGCATGGTCTTACGAGATGCTTTTGTTTTTCAAAGGATTTTTGAAACTTTAATAATCAATTTGGATGCATTATTATCAGCTGGTATTCCAGACTGACTCTGGTGTTATTTCATTATAATGCTCGGGTCAGACCGAGTATTATATGTTCAGGACAGAATGCTTTGGAGCAAGAGAGGAGTTGGAGTCCGAGACGTTTTACCCGTACTTATATATATATATATATATATATATATATATATATATATATATATATATCCGCTGCTGTGATCGTATGGAATTGTCCGACTGGAAAATGTTGTTTGTATGAGATACTCTGATGATATGATGTACAAAACAGATATAGTTTATTTTGTGTAAAGATCTATTATTTACTATTTTATTTTATTCCGCTGCGACTGTGAGATTCTGATATTGTTTTGTCTATTCTTCTTCTATCTCTTCTTCTTTAACCCTAAGGGTTCGTATTTCTGTTCCACTTGATTTAATTGATGTAGAATAGTGTTGACTCTAGGGGTACAGATTTCTGGGCTGTTACAAAAACATTTTTTATAGAAAGCCTAGTGATATTATAATATTGTCTATGATAGAAATATATATTAATCATGGCCGAAATTGTTACATTATTAGATTCCAGCATAATAGATATACAATCAAATTCTAAAGCTCTTATTGCAAAATGGAGTCCAACTATGAAAGGTTACGGGCCTACCCATCGAAATAGTACATCTCTAGATAAAACGTACTGGAGGCTAAAACATATTGCACCTCTGCTACTCCGGACGGGCCCTACCTATTACTAGATAGCGCCGAATATGATCACCCCTTGGTTGTTCAACAACCATAATGGACCGCAAAGCATACAATGACATCAACTCTAGATAAGGGATGATCATACCCTAATAGGAGTGACCCACATAACCCTTCTGTACGTCCTTGCTTAAGTCATTTACCAGTTGATGAGGCTAGAGGCTACATGTTACCTCTAGAATAGCAATCCTGCTCGGAATGCTAACACTGCCTTCCAAACAATAATGTAATACCAGCATTCATCCATACAAGTTTGTTCTGAGACTGAACGAAATCGAAGGCACCACTTCTACTACATCCATTTTTGAATAAATCTCAAGGTCAGTAGCTAGTAATCCTTTCACTTCAAAATCTCAGTTTTCGATTCCATACTTTTCAAGATGTCTTCAGTTCAAAACGCTTGAACTAGATCGAAGTGGTTTTTGGACAATTTATACTTATCTGATCTTGGTCCCTTCGAAACAACATTCAATAGTTTCTAGTAAACTCAATCTCGGTTCTTTTGGAAATAAACAGACAATAGATGGGAACGGAGATCACCTCCTAACCATTAAGTGAATGTATTTCCTTATTATTTGTCCTAAGAGAACAAAATGAGATTTATAGGCATAGTATAGCATCATCGAAGATGATTGTGCCATATAACTCATGTGTTTTTCCTAGATATTTCCAAAGTAACATCTGGTCCAGATTCAATAGTTAGTTATTTAACTATCAAATAAACCAACAACCAACAATCCAACAATTTAACTACCCATAGCAACCGCTAAGCCTCGTTTGTGCTAGACCTTTCATTTATTAAATCTTTTTTAGAATATTTAACAAAATATTCATGTACTCATCCCAATCGCATAAGTATGTTCACAAAACATTATGAAAGATTTCTTGTTTAAAAATCATATTAAAGGATTGAAACAAAAGTTATTTAAAAAGAAACGAAGATAAGGATAAACACAAGTACTATTACTTCAGTGTTAAGCATGGAACAAATGTCCACATATCAAAATTAAGAGGGTCAATTTAGGGGAATCTCATCTCAATTACTTTTATAAATTCCTTTAATAAATCCTTCTAATAAATATCTATCATTTATCAAAATCTCCTTAACTTAAATTCCAAATCCATTTATAAATACCCAAGTTCGTTTATAAAGCTCTTTTAGAAATATCCACAATCATTTATAAAACTCTTTCCCAATTTCAAGATCACTTTTCAATTTATTAAACTCTCCTTTTATAAACTTTCCTTATTTAAAACCAAAGCTTCTTAAGTAAACTTTAATCAACAAAGTTTCTTTAACAAACAATCAATTGTTTAAAACACCTTTAAATAAACACGTTATTATTTAAACATTCTTCATTTAATTATCATTAAACCACATTCAAAATAATATCTTAAGGATATCATTAATAATATTTAAATTATCTAATAATTTAACTTCATAGCATTATTAATATAATAATTAATTAATTTCGAAACATTATCAATACAATAATTAATTAATTTTATAACATCTTTAATATAATATAATCAAATAAATTAAACCAATATAATTAAGCAACTTTAATTAATAATTAAAGTAATTATATAACTCTAAATAAATAATTTAAATATAACTAAACATATAAAACCATAATTGAAATATTCAAAACAATAATTAAATATTCTTAAACAACTTTAAGAATTAACTTTAAAGAATCGTGCTAATAAAATACTTAACTTTAAATAAACAATAATTAATAAATATCTTTAAATCATTATTGATAAATAATAATTACCTTTAAAACCTTATTAATAAATAATAATTATTTTTGAAATAACATTGATTCAATAATTAACTTTTCAAATTTTAGAAAGAGGCTTAGCGACCACTATGGTACTTATACAAGTTACCATTTATTTTAATTAAACTTTCCAAGTTATAATACTTGGTATTTACGCAAGCAGATGTATGTGTAAATTAAATTCATAACTAGCAATCAATTGTTAATGCAAAACTTATCCAATATTAATCAACTAGTATGTAAATAAGTGCCCACACTAAATGTAATAGCAGAACCATGTTTATTTCTACTAAGTAGATGTCCTAATATAACCTATCATGTTAATTATAGAAGAATGGTGATTTATTCTACTAAACAAGTGTCCAATAAATTTAATCAGTGGTGCAGTGTTTTAAACCTCTAAATAGGTATTCAAATTACTTTATGTAATTTATTTTAACAATATAATGTTTATTCGGCCAAATAGGTAACACCCATAAAGTATAATTAATTCAACTACGTTATTTTCCAAATTAACATAATTATAATCAAGTATCATAAGTTATCACTAAATTATACCACACCGAAATTAATAATAATTTTTGTCAATGCGTTGCGTTCGTCACGACGAACCCAACGCAAAAATCCACGAGTTAAACGCATTAAATGCGGGGGAGATATGAATTCTTAGAATTAACTTGTACTTTATGGAAATAAACAAACAAATTAATAATTTCCTCACCCAAATACATCACGTCCCAAGCCCACCAACCCACTTGCAATTGGAACTCAACTTCTCCAAATCGCAAAATCTTAAACTCCTATAGCCGAAAACCTGTGCGCATGTACGTCGTGATCAACCCACCATCCACCTAATTCCGATCACCAACAAACCATACATCGCCTCCTCGTCCCATAGGTGCTAAAGCCATCCACTTCGACCTACCCTGGTGAATCTCGTTCATCCAAATCCGAAACCTATTTTGCGTACAAGCTTCGTAAATAGAGCTAGTCCTACCTCCTTGTGCACCTACAACCTTTACCACTATCACCTATAGAACCACCATCACCCACGCCATCTTCCAACATCGGCCACGTCGATTCCGTCAGTCCTAATAGCTGCCAGTATTTCATTTTTCAACCACAAAAACCAAATTCAAGAAAGCCTAAATTGAGCCATCAACATCACTACAGAACACCAGAGAAAAATCGGCCATAGTCAACACCTCCACCTTGTCGCCAATCTCCTCCTCGACACCTCCCATCAACCCTTCGACCCCTTCGACGTTGGAAATTAATTTTCAACCCAATTTCGATCAACTAGTGATTATGACCAATCCACACCACTAAAAATCCCAAGACAACCACCAAAAATCATGATTCGCCTAGTTGAACATGACTATGCTCTTCGCTCATCGATTTATGATCGATGAAAATCTGATAAAACTCAACCACTTACTGTTATTTACAAAAATTTATCCAATTACTCAGTAAAAAGCCACGAAACTATAATTAAAATAAACTAGAGAAGTACACAAACACTTTTAGTGTTGGAATCATTTGCAAATATTGATTGCGTAAGAGATAGGGATTTTTCAACGGGAAGGAAAAGCATATTTTCTTGATTTTTGAAATTTACAGAGATGAACAAATGAAGAAGAAGAGGATGTCGGGTCATATAATGTGTGCATATGCAGAGTCAATTCCCTACATCTAAGCTAATCAACCCAAATTCATAAATGAAGTACAAATCGAAGAGGGAAAAGGGTGGGCAAAGGTGAAAAAGGCAGCTGGTATGCCGGAAGGGGAGACAAGGGTAGTTGCACTCTTATTAACTAAAGAAAAAGGGCTGCATTTATTAGATTTGAAAAGTTTGTTTGCGGTACTCCGACACACAATATCACATTCACGTACAAGCCACTAATGATGAAAATAAAATACGATTGCATACAGAAATATGTCACGATCACAAAACGAAATAAAACACACCGGTTATAAAATTATGCTAAATTTTGAAAATGCCAATGTTTGCCGTAAAATACGTCAAACGGAAATTCAATTATTTTACAAATTAAAAATTATGAAAAATTCTATAAATTAAATTAAAAATACATCGACAAAATCAAGCGGTTATTTGAAACATAGATTTTATAATATTTTAAATTCAAATTCAAATATGTAAATAAATTAAATATTCAAATTTGAAGCTTCAAATATTACGGGTCGTTGCACACACTCATGGCCAGAATTAAAGCCACTATATAGGCCTTGAAACAATTTCATGCCTAAACAATAATTGGTGCATTTAAATCTAATTTAAACACGTACTGGTATCGTGTATTGATTAGCATATTTATAACTATTATAAATACACTAATTAAAATTGTTCAACATATCAACTAAAATTTTATAATTAATATTTCATGAATATTGATTATTTAATTTATTACAATTATGAATTAATTAAATAAGGTGTTCAAAGGAGTATTCAACGATTTAGTCGTGCGACTCTTTGGTTAAATTTGATCAGCGATTGATATCGAACTATTCGATTATTAACGTTCACACATCACTTAGTAGGTTGTGTGACATTGTGGCCAAATTTATCGCTTAAAATCCAATTTTACTTTGTTAAGCATTACTCGGTAGTGATTATTATTTGCAATAATTCTCTTCATCAAAACTATACCACTTTGAAGTTTTGATTCAACATTCGAAAACATAGAAAAACCTTGCAAAATAGTTCAGATTCAACTTAAAACCGAAACAACAAAAAAAAATGAGATGTAGTCATTATTCACTTTAGCTTTATGATTAAGAAGTTTGCGATTTAAGAATGGATTAAGTTGGCTTAGCTTCTTCCTTATGCTTATCTTCCTCTTGTTCATTCTTAATTGTGCTCGACCTCTTAGTTTTAATTTTTGCAAATGAACATATGAAATGAATGGGTGTAAGGGTTTAGGGTATAAAGATCTACTTATTCCTGTTTTGCCCATTATCCAACTTCCCTACCTTATTTTATTTTACCTCATGTCGATTCATTTGTTAACATGGTACGACTACCCTTACCAATCACAAATCACAATCCCTTAAAAATTACATTATTTTATTTTTATTTGACCAACTAAATATCCTAAATAATGTTACTAAAAACTAGGATCGTTACAGACTCCCCTCCTTAAAGAATTTCATCCTCGAAATTACGATAAGGTACACAACAAATCAATCAAAAGGTAAAACATACCATCAACAAAATATGGATAAGCGTCTCTAATCCTGCTCTCAGTCTCCCAAGTAAAATCTCTCTCATTGTCGCTCCACTGGACTTTAACTATTTAACTGTCTTGTTCTTTAGCCTCTTCTCATCTCTCGCGACTATACGAACTGGATTTCTAACTATACTCAAATTCGTTTCTACTACTAAGTCCTCTAACACAGTTGGTGTTATAGTAGTCTCCGTGTCTCTAACACATTTCCTTTGATGAGAAACATGGAAAACATCGTGGACTCCTATCAAACAGTTCAGTACCTCTATTATATATGTGAGTTTCTTGATCCTCTCTACAATAAGAAATGGTCTTACAAATCTCGATGCTAGTTTCCCTGATTTCCCAAATATGATTACACCTTTCATCGGTGATACCTTTATAAATACGTGATCTCCAACAAAGAACTTTAAGTCTTTCCGTCTCCTATCTGCATAACTCCTCAACCTAGAATGGGCTTCCTTCATCCTATCCCCAATTAACTCATCTTCTCTGCAACTTCCCTAACAAAATCCGAGTGAAGAACCAATCTATCCTCGGTCTCTAACCAACAAACTGGAGATTTGCATGGCCTTCCATTCAAAGCTCAAAACGGTACCATCCCTATACTAGCCGGATAACTGTTATTATATGAAAACTCGACTAAGTGTAGATGGTCTTCCCATGATCCTCCAAAATCTAACACACAAGCACTTAACAAATCTTCCTAGACTTTGTTAACTCATTCCATTGTCCATTGGTCTGTAGATGGTAAGCGATACTCATCTTGAGCTTGGTTCCTAAAATCTCCTATAGATTTCTCCAGAAATCGCTAGTTAACAGTGAATTTCTATCACTTACTACTAGAAATTCCATGCAGCCTAACTACATTCTTCATAAACAACATAGCCAAAACAGGTGTCGTCCTGGTTGACTTAACTGGAATGAAATGGACGCTCTTAGTTAACCTGTCCACCATGACCCGTATACTTTCATTATAAAATCCATCGAAATAGAATCCCACTTTCATACTGGAATATCTAATGGCTGAAGTATCCCATTTGGCTTCTGATGTTCGGCCTTTACCTTTTGGCAATTCAGACACTGCTTTACCCATATCCTTATACATCTTAGTTTCTTCCGGATGAATAGTGAACTTATAACGATGGCATTCCCTCAAAATTTCCTTCCTAATGTCTCTCACATTCAGAACACATAACCTTCCTTTCTTCCTTAACCACCCATTCTGGTCAAGACTAAAATCCTTCAAGTCATTACTCTTCGTTCAATCCCTTAACTTCTTGATCTATTCAACTAATACTAGATCTTTATCTGTTTAGAAGCAATTTTTCGATTATCACTGGTCGAACTTCTAAACATGACAACACTGCAATCTCAGTACTAGGACAACTCTTAGACCTTCACTGTACTCTACATGTCGACAACGCTTCCAAATATTTCCACTCATCTATCATTGGAACACTACATTCTGATGCTTTCTTCTAAGAACATTCGCAACCTAATCGCCTTTCCCTAGTGTGTACTCAATTCCAAAGTCATAAGCAGCAAATGATTCGTATAAAGCTCAAACCTCTCTCCTAAAAGGTAATCTCGCCACACCTTCAATGCAAATATCACCGCAAATAATTCCAAATCATGTGTCAGGTATCTAACCTCAAGCAGTCTAAGCAGTAGAGAAGCATAGGCAATCACTTTCCCTCTCTAAATTAATACGGCTCCTAATCCAGTTCCACATGCATCTGCATATACTACCAAATTCCGATTCCTTTTCCAAACAACTAGTACAGATGCATGAGTCAATAAGTGCTCAAAGCCTTGTAATGCTTCCTTACACTTATCGGTCCATACAAACTACACATCCTTTCGTGTTAGCTTGGTAATCGTTGCTGCTATCCGTGAAAAATCCTTAATGAACCTCCTATAATATCCAGCCAATCCAAGAAAACTCTTTATCACAGTCATTGTCTCGAGCCTCTTCCAATTATTCGCCGCTTCAATCTTAGTTGGATCCACATAGAACCTTTTCTCTGAGACTGCCTGACTAAGAAATTTTCTCTTCCTTCCAAAAATCACACTCGAAAACTTCACCTTCAATTGATGCTGCCTCAATGTTTCAAGCACAACTCTAAGATGATTTTCATGCTCCCTTTTATCTCTAGAGTATATCAAAATACCATCTATGAAAACCAATACAAACCTATCCAAACGCTCTCAAACAATTAGGTTCATCAATCCACAAAGAATGTTGGCGCATTAGTTAGTCCGAACAGCATTACTGACCATTCATACAACCCATATCTAGTATTTAACGTCGTCAAAGGAATACTATCATCTACTACTCTACGCTGATGGAAACCTGTTGCTAAATCCAATAGGGAAAATACCTTGGCTCCACTCAACTGATCGAATAAATCGTCAATTCTAGGCAACAGATATCGATTCTTTATCGTCTTCTCATTCAACTTACGATAACCGATACATAACCTCAATGATCCATCCTGCTTCTTGGCAAACACTGCGGTTGCTTCTCGAGGAAAACTATTGGCCAAATAAAATTCTTGCCTTTCAAATCTACTAACCGTACCTTTAACTCCCTCATCTTGGTAGGTGTCATCCTGCTTGGCGGTCTACTCACTGGTTCTGCTCCAGGTACCAAATTTTTTCGAAACTCAATGGCTCGTTTCGGCAGTAGTCCCACTACCGGTTCAAAAACATCCACGAATTCTCTAACCATTAAAACTCAATTTAACTCATCTTCTACCTCAACAATACCAAACAAAGCATTCACCTCACAACTAGGTTTTTCTACGGAGTATAAAATCTGATCACTACAATCAGGGTGTCTAAGTAATATTTTCCTATCATGGAAAAATATCCTAGCACCATACTTACTTAACCAATCCATACCCAAAATAACTTCGAACCCTAGGAAATCAAACACATGCATACTACAAACAAACGTATGACCCAACAAATCAAACTCTATGTGGTCACACTTCATCCCAAGTGTTTCATACCCTCCAATCGGATTTGTAACCCTTAAGGAAGTAACTAAGTATGAGGGTAGGTTAATCTTATCTACCAAACAATGAGATATAAAAGGATGTGATGCACTGGTATCAAACAGAATTCATACGAGGAATCTAAAGCGTACCTCCCAACACAGTTGTTCCTTTTTCCTCTGCTGTTGGCTCAAGGTAGCTGGCTCCAATGCAAACACTTTTCCCCTTTCGTCCTAGGCAGGCTCCTTGCATTGGTTCTTGTAATGTCCACTTTGGTCGCAGTTGAAACATCTCACCTTTTTCTTCTTCATAGCTTTCTTTCTTTTTCCCGTCCGATACTCATGGGCATAGTGTTCCTTTTTAACACACTTAAAACGAAAAACCTTCGACTTTCCTTTCTTGGCAGCTCCGCCCTTCTGAGCTCCTTTCTTACGGAAGAACTTCCTTTTTTGAATTTGCCCCACTTGGACTTCCTTTGCCTTGTTTCTCTCCATAAAAGCAAGTATCCCCTCATTCCTTAGAGCCATTTCACTTTAACATCACATGGATCCCTAATATGCGGTAACATTGCACTAGCAAGCTCAGGCTTCAACCTCTTAATGAACTTCTCATTTCTCTTAATAGTAATATCAATCGTAGCATAGCAATATCTTGCTAACTCCTCAAACCTCCTCGCATACTCAAGTACAGTCATATCCCCCTGCTCCAACTCAGCAAACTTTCTGAGCAGTGCACACTTAGCAATCTCCGACATAAACCTTTCCTCAAATATCCTTTTGAATTTAGCCCATGTGATGGTCTCTTCATTAACTCCAACCATCACACTATTCCACCAGTATAAAGCTGCTTCTTGAAGCTGTCTTGAAGCAAGCCTTCTCTTCTGCTCATCATTGAGCCCTAAATCTGCAAAGATTCTCTCATAATGCAGCAATTGGTTTTCTACTTCAATAACGCCTTCGTTTCCGATGAATGGCTTTCCTCCCAGCCTAGCGTGGTCTCTACTCAAAATAGCATAATTGTTGACCATCGGAGCTTCTTGAACTCCTCCTCTAACTACTCCAGCGGGAACGCCCGTCTGCATCATGTTGACGAAAAACTGATACATTTCTCCTATGTCAACTTGTGGGACTCCAACACCAACATTTCCAGCTTGTGCCTGACTTGGGTTTCTCCTTGTATTTGGTTTATCATTTCCATTCGTAGTGGAGATTCCCCCTCTAAGGTTAACTCTTCCATTTCTAGCATCCATAGCTGTATTAAAGCCTCGTGAGATGTAGAAGAATAGCATAAGAGAGATATGAGAATGAAGATATAGTGTCTACTTATATATAGCAAATACAAGTGCGTTACTATAGCATTATCCCATACCTTGATCTTATCTCTAATTCCTTAGGATTATGTTTTCAAAATCATTTCAGTTTAAAGTTTTATATAAACCTATGCTCTGACACCAAGTTGTAACATCCCCTATGTAGAGTCCCGAAGGTAAGCGCTACAGATGCTGTTATGATCCATAGTATTAAATTCTAGTGACCAAATACAGTAATATTAATGGCATTTATAATATAAGAAGCACTTGAATATGAAATTAAACCATCACAGACTAAAACATTTTTCTGATTACATTTCAAAACAATATTTCATATCTAAGTTACATAATCTCAAAACATTTCCTAGGTTCAGATCAAATATAATTATTACATAATACGCCAAGAGCAACATATGAATACTCCCCCTCGGTTGACCAGAGTACTAAATAGCTAACTTTAGCCTCCTGGTCGTTTTCGGAAGCTTTATTCGTCAACTTACTAAACCTGTATTTCGTCAACCCTCAGCCTATTCAAATCAATTTTAAGCACTCGAGATTTTAAAGGGAAAAACATAAACTTTGAGTCGGACATAAAGCTTGGTGTGAATAATACTATACATCTCACTTATTTGATATTAAGTGAGACCACACCGCTTAGCGTAATGGGTTTCCCCTCACTAATATCCTTATAAAACATATCTTTCGCAATCATGCAACCAAAACTGGTTAAATAATAATATCGATATCATGAAAGCTTATAAATCAGGCAACAAAGGGACTATCTGTCCGAACAATATAGTTTTGTTTGGCTAACTACTAGCCTTTGGCTGACTCAGGCCTTCCAGACAAAATAAACAAATAATATAACTTCTGTTAGATTTGTCCCTAACTTACTTCTCTATTGTCAACTGGTACTAATGGTTTTGCAGCCTCACCAATAACCTATCCTCACTCTGTATATTCCTTTCCATATGTAACATCATTTTAGTCTTATCTGTGATAAAGCTCTACACATTGGAATTTTCGATTAAGTTAGCTAAGGGCTAATAGCTAATGTATAGGGGGCGATCCTATACCAGTCCAATCTGGTATTCTAATTTCTGAGACATTTTACTTTGGATCATCCGCCTATAAATTTTCCTTGAAAACCTTTTCTTTCAAATTGATTTAAACCTTTAATTCAATTTTAAACAAGGAAAATACACTCTATGCTTTACTCAAATCACCTTGCCATGTTATATATACTTTACACAAAACTTTGTTGATGAAAACATTTAACTGTTGAAAGTACCACTTTCGAATCCATTGAAAGTATCCCTTTTGAAACCAAGTAAACCACTTTGATTTATAACCTTAGGCCGAAGGCCAAAACACACCCTTTCCAAACCCTTCATAATAAACCTTTCAAAACCAGTAAAAACCATCACCTTCGAAAGCTTTAAAACTGTAGCAACTCGAAATTTTCGATCCTAAAAAATTCCAAATAGTTATGAAAAGAAGAAAGAGATAGAAGAAGAAGAAGAAGATCAGAAACGCCAACATCTCACATTCGCGGCGGATAAAATATAATAACAAATAATAAAAGTTTACAAAAGAATTCTGTATCTTTCAATTTCATTTATAATACATCAGAGTTACACATTTATACAGACACTGGATATACACAATTATCATGTCTCGGATTTACAATAATATAATACAGCGGAAATACTTTATACGTTCTTGCCATCCAGCCCGTCTCCCAAGCTCCAAAACGTCCTTACCTGAAAATCTGTAATACCCGGTCTGACCCGAGCATTACATCAAAATAACACCCGGGTCAGGCTGGAAACCAGCGTGAGTAAACCCATCTAACGTGGAATACAAAGCATACAACTTATATAAAATCTGGGGTAACTCGTTTCAATTCACAAATCCATAATTTGTTATAGACATCACTTATTTCACCATCAATTTTCTAATTACCAAAATTTAGATTAAATAGTCCAATTCACTTAAATCATTTCATTCCAGCCTATAGATTTCACATATCATCTATAAAAATTCGAAGTGGTTTCGGGTATTTTCTAATATCCGACCCTGGTCTCTTCGAGTCTCATGTCATCCTAACCCAAGTTATCCAAATGAAATACATAACATTTCATATCAGAGATATCAACTCATTTAAAGCATTCAGTACCATTCAATCATCCATAAGCAACTTGATCACTTCCAAAATAATTTAATTAATTCTAACTGAATTACTAACCTCGATCACTTAAATTCCTTCACTTGACATTAATTAATTTCAAGTCAATTAATTAATCATCCCTTAATTATCCATCTTAATTAACCATCCAGGATTAATTATTTTTCAATTACATTCAAGTAATTATCTTTAATTAATTACACATATTAGTTATTCTTAACCAAAAACAATGATTAATCTTTGATTACTTCATAAATTAATTAACTATATTAATTACATTAATCCTTAATTACTTGTATTAATCAATTTCTCATAAATCACTTAGTATTGATTTATTAATCTTAATTAATCAATCTTTAATTACGTCATTGATCAAATACATTAATGATTTCCCATTTACATTTCAGTTTATCCTAATCTAATTTAATTACATTAAATAATTAATCGTTAATTAAACCACAAATAATAATCACTCTTGATTTGTCTCATCCTGTAATTATCTACCTTTTTATTTACTTCATCAAATAAATAAATTACTTCTTAATTTATTATCTTAATTAATCTCTTAATTAACTACGCAAGTTATTATACCTAATTTACTTCTATTAACAAATCATCATTCAATTAATTACATCCAATAATTATTTATTATCTACTTCCCTACTAATTATATATTTTATTAATTACATTAAGTAATTACCTATCAAACTATCCATATACTATATACTACTATATATAATCTAGCACATTAATTCAATTCAACCATTCAACCAATCATTTAAATTTAAATAAAAATCCAGAAGAGTGAGATTAACTCATCTTTGATTTTACTGTTTGCAATCCATTCCAAACTGGCTTGTTCCCTTGATTTTAAACCTTGTATAAACATTGTACAATTAAGTAATATTTGAAACAGTTGGAAAAATCAATCTCGATTTAATAATTTAATTTCAACTAATTTTCTTTAAACAAAATATTTTCAACGGCTAAAAGAATTAATTAATTAAGTTTATTAAACAAATTTATCTTCATGTTTGACCTTGTACAAATATTATATAGCTTATAAACATTTGAAATAGTCTAACAATTAAATTACTATTTAATTAACTAATGATTTGGTTTTTAAATTAAAAACCTAATTCTTAAACTAATTCCCTATAATAATTTCTTTTTCACTTGAAATCACATATATTCATTTTATAAAATAAGCTATATAAATTTCGTAAAAATCTTATTTATACATATAAACTTCAAACATTTTTTTTAATATTCATATATGTATTTCAAAATCCTTTCCATACAAAATTTTCCTATTTCCTAAACATATATATATATATATATATATATATATATATGTATGTATGTATGTATGTATGTATTAAAATTAAATCAAGATCAACTTAAACATTTTAAAAACTGTTTATCGAAAATTTTTGTCTTTACTGTAAGTAAATTTCCTAACCTATACTCTTATCTATAAATATATATTCATATATAAGATTTAATCGAAATAGAGGACACCTACTGCTATCGAAGAATCCTAAAACCCAGCATCACTAGTATGCCGACGCTGCCACCATCGCGCATGAATTCGATCTGACAACAACCGAGACATCCCAATCCCTATCGATCTCTAGCAATGCACGAGACCAAGACGAGGTTCCCAGCTTCAGCCGTATGCAAGTAGTTCACGATTCCACTTCGTCACTCTACCTAGCACCATGCCTACGCCTAGAGAAAATCACGACCTCCAGCGCCTCGTAACCCATCGTCACCGCCGCCCTCAATTTCTCCTCCCATTCCGCCAACCTCCGGCGCTAGATGTATGGCCTTGAGCGCGATTTTAGTTTCATTCAATTTTTTTCTCTTTTTTCGAATCAAATCGATTTGATTTTAAACCCTAGCCACCACGACCCCGCCTCCTCGTATACGAGTTCGACCTCGCGTTCGAACGCGATCCTTTATTACTTGAAATCGTGGATTGGGTTTCGGTTCCAGTCGCCCTTTTTTTATCGATTTGTTTTTTTATTCTGCACGACATAGAGGAAGGAATAAAGAGATTTCGTGATTTTTAACGAAGGGAAGCAGCGCGATCAGATGTAGGTTGGCCTAAGAAGGGTAGGTCGGCTGATATAGGGTTTGACTTTTTTATTTTTTTATTCAAAATATCTCATATTATAAATAGGGAAATCGCGAACTCTGAATCATACATGCCGCCAGGCGTTTATAAAGTTTTATCCGCATTCCGAACACAACAGAACGTGTTTCGGAACCTAATTCATTCATACGTGGAAGATAGCTTTTAAATTGATTTAAATATTAAATTATCGATTTTAATTTCAACATGTTCCTCACCCGTACGAATAAATTGTAACTCCAAACGCTAAAAAAATTGAAATCCGATAATAACTAACTATTTCGGATCCAATGGAACTGGTTTTATCGAATTCCGTGACTGTGCCTCGAAAGGCTATTTTTACATATCGATTTAAACGATATATTTTTAAAACTGAACAAATCACCTATAAATTAAATTTTAACACTTCTACTATCTTCAGTACCATTGATATAAATTTTACAAGCCTTCAAATTATTTTTAACAGCCTTAAAACTGAAGAGTCAATAAATTTACTCCATTTTAGTTTATTAAATACAATAACTTAATTGCTAAATAATAATAATAACAATAATATTTAAATTCAAGTTAATATTTAACTTTTAAATATTTAAAATCAATTAAATATTCCAATTTGAATTGTCCGAAATTTCGGGTCGTCACATTCCTCCCTCATTAAAAGAATTTCGTCCTTGAAATTACTAGTTAGGAAGAATAGTCCAATACCCGTTACTATTATTTCTTTTTCTTTCACAACCAAAAAGTTTTATCAACTTGCCATAACCTATCTTTTATTAAAGACCCACCATTACTTCAACCAACTACCCAAAACTTTCTATAAATTCCAACAACATTATTTTCTCCACTTATTCAAATTTAATTTAAATTCAAATTTAAATTATCACAAATTTCTCAAAAAAATTCTAACTCTCTAAATTTTCAAAAAATTTTGCCAGCGTCTCCTTTGCGCGGCTCGCTCGGTACAACTACAAAATGCCTCTACGGGCTCCTAAATTCCAAAAGAAAATAAAAGCCAAGTGGTTAGATCAAAAACCCAATCAAATTTCATACAGAAATTTAAATACATACCTTTTTAGTCGGGTAATTCAAATTATCTTCTGAAATCAAAACCATGTATATCCTACTAAGTAATAATGCTCAATTATAGCCTTAAAAACCATTTTATACCTTTCCTTACAGAAGTTTTCATATCTACCTTTATTCAGATTAGTTTTTCCATTTCCACATGAATTCAACTAATCTTTGTCTCTAAATATTGAATTTTTATCTTCCATTTATATCTGATTCATATCATTATCATAAATTAGTTTCATTCACTAATTTATTTCAATTTCCGATTTAAAAACGTTTTGTCGCTAACAAAAAATATTCCAATTTTTTTCAAAAATTTTCTAGCTGCCAAAATTTTCGGAAAATTTTGGCAGAATCTCCTTTGTACGGAGGAGCTTTTGCAATTTGGCAAGTGATATAAATATATATACATCGACCCACTCGGTCGAAAAAGCAAAAACAGTTCATATTTCCTATTTTTATTGCGTAGGCGTATCTTTATTTAGCATTTTACGCAAGCGGCTTACTATTTTATCAATTAGCGTAGCCAAATCCAACCAAACGGCTTCCTGGTACCTGTACTTACTCAATTTAAACATGTAAGCACTATATATATGAAGTTTATAACATTTCTCTTACTTAAACAACTACAACACATCAAATTTAAAAGAAATGCATTCTAAATAACTTCCATGAGCTATTTATATGATTTCAAAACTAATTCAATTGCTTTCAACCAATTCATATACCATTTTGTTCAATTTTATTGGTTTACAACTCAATTGCGTACATTCAATTTATTTTAACCCAACAGCTCACATTCGCTTCAAATGATTCAAAAATGAATTTTATTTGCTTAATAGAGTATCCATTTCAGTTTATAACTACTTTAAATTAATTTCAACTCATTCTGTATTTAATTCTATCTCATTTCTAATTTATTCACCAACCATACATTTGCATTTCATTTCATCTCCGCATTGGATTCATTTTCAAACTATTTCATTGAGCTTGACACATTCGATGCTTATATTAATATCCATTTTCCAAATAAATTTAACCTAATTCCAATTAAAACTTTGATTTAATTTCTATTCAATCAGACTTCATCCATTTATTATTTAATTCAATTAACCCATTTATTCACGCCATTTTAAATTTTTAATTCACCTACTTAATTCATTTTCGAATTTATTTTACTAATACAAAGCCATTCTCAATTTATTTTTACTCACCCGGGTTTTTGTTTGCAACTCAAACCATTTCTATTATAATTCAATTCCATTTTATTTTTACAACAATCCCACTTATTTTAATTCATTATCAAATCCAAGTCGAATTCTATTTATAATTCGAGTTCATTTCCAAACTTCGTTATTAACTTACAATCCATTTTATTTAACCGGGTTAAATTTTATTAATATACTATACCAAATAATTTATTTAGCTAATTAGCTTACTTCCACTTTTAATTCAATATTCGATTTTTATTACAAAAATCACTTCATTAATTTTTCTTGAATTAAATTTTTTTTTTCATAATTCTAGTTTGGATTTTCTTTCATTTTTCAAAATTCAAACACTTTTATTTTAAAATTTTAGAAATGCTTTTAAATTCACATAATACTATTAAAATAGCTTTTTATAAAAATACTTCTTATAACTCGATGACTCAACCAGTCCATCCTTGTTCTCACAGAAATTCAGTCATACATTGATCAGGCATAGGACTGAAAATCTATAAGTACTTAGTAGACCCATTTTCAACATCCAGTGAAAATACTTGGAAAAAAAATTTATTGAAAATATAGAAAACAGTACTTGGAAAATCAAACGCAGACTGTTGGTGCTCACCGGCTCACATGGCTTTCGCTATGTTACCATAGGTCGCAGTCTACCGATATAAAATCAAACGCAGACTGTTGGCTCTCCGCGGCACACATGACTTTCTCTATGGTCTGCAGTAGATTGCAGCGACATCGAATTACACTGTCGTCACAGCATAACCCAAATGCCTCTATAGGCATCAGTGCTCATTGACTTCTGCTACACACTACTCATAATCCTCAGGAACTAGTTTTGTCTGGACTCCTCACAAGATCAACTTTAGAACCTCCCTTAGGGTTCAAGGCAGCACCACCCGATGGCACTCCTAAGAAGTTCATTTCAAGGGAGCGCCTTTTTCCCCAGAGCCATCATCAAAACACTTTATACTATACACATATAGTATCTTTCAAATCATACACCTAGTATGAATCTCATATAAATCTCCTTTTCTCAAAATCGATTATCCCAAAATCGATAATTCTCAAACTAGGCTTTCCAAATTCCAATATTGATTTTACCCAAAAATCAAAAGCCTTTCCAAATTCAAAGGTTCCCAAAACCTTTTTCCAAAATCCTCATAAGATCCTTCATATATATATATATATATATATATATATATAAAATTTGGATCATTTCAAACTTGTATAAAATTCCTTTTATACTTCAAACATTTTCAAAATCCTTTCCTTCCGGCAATAGATTCAACAAGGGAAGATTTACCTTATATAACAAAGATATATAACTTTGTTTATTCAAAATCAAATATTCAAATTTTGATTACTCTTTTCAATACCAATTTCATTCAAATCTGTACGATGTACACTTATCATCCGTATGCTATACCAATCTGATCGCTCACTCGATCACACGATTTCACTTCCGAACTAGTATCGTCTACCCGACTTTCTAGTGTGGACTCAAATCTGGTTTCTTGGTCAGAAATCGTCATTCTCCTTGCATAACCATCACTATGATAGAGGATATCCAGAACCAATAAACAATCCATGTCCAAGTTCGCCGTCGAAAATCGAGTGAAAATTCCCAACTCGGATCAATAAACTATCACGAAATTTTATGCTCGAATCCGGATCAAATCACTATGCGAATAGAATAATATACGTACATCCTACATATTATTTTCATTGATTATTAGCCAAATCAATTTCCTTTTCTATTCACGTTCACTTATGATTTCTATACACTTATTTATAATTACCTTAATCCCCATTTGGATTATCACTTCAATTCTTATCTCGGTTGGGTATTTAATCAATAACAGTTTGAACTCCGACCGGTTTATATTTAGAAAATAGATGGAAAATTTTAAAAATAGACAAGTAGTTGAAAAATAATTATTGGTTTGTAAAATAGCTGTAAAATAGTTGACTAATTGTAAAATAGTTGGAAAATAGTCAAATAGTTTCAGAGATTCTAGATAATTGCAAAATAATTGTAAAATAGTAATTAATTTGTAAAATAGTTGAAAAAATAGTAATTAGTTTATAAAACAGTTGAAAATTTGTTAAATAGTTCCAAAAAATTGTAAAACAAATATAAATAGTTTTGCTTTAAAAAGAAAGGTTATTTATTAAATAACTTGGAAAAATAGGTTTATATTAAAACAATTTATATAGAAAATAGTTCAGAGTCAAAACTGTTCACTTCCCTATCAATTCAATTTAAATTTCCACTTCCGTTTAAATTGACTAAATTCTAACTTGAATAAATTCAATTTCCCTTGAAATTGACTTAACCCCAATTTCAAATCAAATTCCATTTGATTTTAAACCTACTCAACTTTAATTACAATTCCTAATTATTCCAATCAATTTGGACTAATATCAATTCAAATTTCAAATTTAAACTATTCCGAATTATATAAATTTGAGTTAAATTTTTAAATGTTAATTTAATCCCTTGAATCAAATCAACTTATCTATTTAAACCATTTAATTCTGGATCCATTTCAAACTTATCTTCATTTAAATTTTAATTTGGTTGTATTTCTATTACCACTTAATTTAATTCCAATTCAAGATTTCAATTTGGTAATGGATAATTAATTAAGGTACGGGTTTTCAAGTTTTCATCAATGGGGACTAGGGTTTTCTTCCCGCCGCCTCTTTCGTTCCGTTCTCTTCATAGCCTTCCGTGTTAAACTTTCATTCTCTTCAAATCTCTCTATCTTTCCTCCTCAACCCCAGCTTTCCCCTTTGCTGTGACTTGTAATCCTCACCATCCCTAAACCCTCTTTTTCACGCTCTGATCCTACATTTCACTTCACACCTCATTCTTTGCTTTTGCCTTCGTTTCGTTTCGCTGGTCCTTGTCCTTGTCAACCCGCCTCGCCTCTTCTCAAATCTTGCCCTTGGTGACTGCTTGCAGCAGAAGTGGCTCTTTCGATTTTGTTTGGCGCTTTGGTTTTGGTTGGCTCAGATCTGGCTTCGGTGAGTGCGAACGATCTGTACTTTCTCTGCCGTTTGTCTTGTGGAGCGTTTTCTGTTCGATTTTTTTGGGTTTTATGTGGTGGTTGCTCTCGTTTTGGTGTTTGCTCTCTGGTGATTGGTTGCTCCGGGCTTTTCGTCTGCGGGTCTTCCTCCTTCGTTGCTTTGCTTGGATCTTACTGGTATGCGATGTGTTCCAGCATGATTTTTGCTTATGCAATTTCTGTATTGGTTATCATGTGCATTGGTCTTTCTGGATGTCATGTCTCATGCTAGATATTTTGGTATAGCTTGATCTTTGTTATTTTGGGATTGGTGCTTCATGTTCCTGCTGAGATTAATTTGGTTTGCTCTCTTTGGAAGCTCCTCTGCTGCTGGTTATAGAACTAGTTGTTTGTTCTCTGGGTATTTGGGTTCAGTTACTTTGGTATATTGTTATTTAGGTTATTTTGTTTCATAGTCCTGTGTTAGTAAGGTGTGTTTAATTTGTGATTGCCTTGTGCAACTGGCATGTCCTGTTATGTACCCTGCGCGGTGCCTTTTTGTTGTTCGGGTGTGTTGCTCGACTCCTATGCTGAAATCTTGTTTTGTTATAGTGGACGAGCCACTTTAAAAACCTTGTTTTTGTTGATAGGCATCCTGCTTATCACCGGCTTTGTATTGTTTTATTATTTGCTATAATAAAAAGTGGATGGCCCACTTCAAAACCGGCTGGCCTTGCCAAAGAAAAAAAAAGATTTCAATTTGGTTGTATTTTATTACTTCTTAATTTAATTCCAATAATTTAACATCCAATCACCTTAATATTTATTAGAAGAAAATATCGTTTTATATATCAAAATATATTTTTATATAAAATCATTTAAAACTTTTATATAAGAAAATAACAAGTACGCTCTCATATATATACTCAACTCATCCTAGAGTACTACAGACTCTATTTAAAGAGTAATCCTCACCAGAGCCAAGGTTCTCGATTAACCTTTCAGTTCTGATACCAACTGTAACAGCCTGAAATTTTCGAACCCGAAAATTCCAGATAGTTATGAAAAGAAGAAAGAGATAGAAGAAGAAGAAGAAGAAGATCAGAAACACCAACATCTCACATTCGCAGCGGATAAAATATAATAACAAATAATAACAGTTTACAAAGCATTCTGTATCTGTCAATTTCATTTATAATACATCAGAGTTACACATTTATACAGACACTGGATATACACAATTATCATGTCTCGGATTTACAATAATATAATACAGCGGAAATACTCTATGCGTTCTTGCCATCCAGCCCGTCTCCCAAGCTCCAGAACGTCCTTACCTGAAAATCTGTAATACTCGGTATGACCCAAGCATTACATCAAAGTAACACCCGGGTCAGGCCGGAAACCAGCGTGAGTAAACCCATCTAACGTGGAATACAAAGCATACAACTTATATAAAACCCAGGGTAACTCGTTTCAATTCACAAATCTACAACTTGTTATAGACATCACTTATTTCACTATTAATTTTCTAATTACCAAAATTTAGATTAAATAGTCCAATTCACTTAAATCATTTCATTCCAGCCTATAGATTTCATATATCGACCTATAAAAATTCGAAGTGGTTTCAGGTATTTTCTAATATCCGACCCCGGTCTCTACGAGTCTTATGTCATCCTAACCCAAGTTATCCAAATGAAATACACAACATTTCATATCATAGATATCAACTCATTTCAAGCATTCGGTACCATTCAATCATCCATAAGCAACTTGATCACTTCCAAAATAATTTAATTAATTCTAATTGAATTACTAACCTCAATCACTTAAACTCCTTCACTTGACATTAATTAATTTCAAATCCATTTTAATTAACCATCCCTTAATTATCCATTTTAATTAACCATCCTGGATTAATTATCCTTCAATTACATTCAAGTAATATCTTTAATTAATTACATAGATTAATTATTCTTAACCAAAAACAATAATTAATCTTTGATTACTTCACAAATTAATTAACTATATTAATTACATTAATCTTTAATTACTTATATTAATCAATTTCTCATAAATCACTTAGTATTGATTTATTAATCTTAATTAATCAATCTTTAATTACGTCATTGATTATATAAATTAATGATTTCCCATTTACATTTCAGTTTATCCTAATCTAATTTAATTACATTAAATAATTAATCGTTAATTAAACCCCAAATAATAATCACTCTTGATTTGTCTCATCCTGTAATTATCTACCTTTTTATTTACTTCATTAAATAAATTAATTACTTCTTAATTTATTATCTTAATTAACTACACAGGTAATTATACCCAATTTACTTCTATTAACAAATCATCATTCAGTTAATTACACCCAGTAATTATTTATTATTTACTTCCCTACGCAATTATATATTTTATAATTACATTAAGTAATTACCTATCAAACCACCCAATATATACTATATACTACTATATATAATCTAGCACATCAATTCAATTCAACCATTCAACCAATCATTTAAATTTAATCATTTAAATTTAAATAAAAATCCAGAAGAGTGAGATTAACTCAACTTTTATTTTACTGTTTGCAATCCATTCCAAACTGGATTGTTCCCTTGATTTTAAACCTTGTATAAGCATTATACTATTAATTAATATTTGAAACAGTTGGACAAATCAATATCCATTTAATAATTTAATTTCAACTAATTTTCTTCAAACAAAATATTTTTAGCGGCTAAAATAATTAATTTATTAAACAAATTAATCTTCATGTTTTTGACCTTGTACAAATATTATATAGCTTATTAACATTTGAAATAGTCTAACAATTAAATTACTATTTAATTAACTTATGATTTGGTTTTTAAATTAAAAACCTAATTCTTAAACTAATTCCCTATAATAATTTCTTTTTCACTTGAAATTACATATTTTCATTTTATAAATAAGCTATATAAATTTCATAAAAATCTTATTTATATATATAAACCTTCAAACATTTTTTTAATATTCATATATGTATTTCAAAATCCATTCCATATTAAATTTTCCTATTTCCTATATATATATTAAAATTAAATCAAGATCAACTTAAATATTTTAAAAACTGTTTATCGAAAAATTTTGTCTTTACTGTAAGTAAATTTCCAAACTTATATTCTTATCTATAAATATATATTCACATATAAAATTTAATCAACATAGAGGATACTTACTGCTATCGAAGAATCCTAAAACCCAGCATCACAAGTACCCGACGCTGCCACCATCGCGCATGAATTCGACCTGACAACAATCGAGACAACCTAATCCCTATCGATCTCTAGCAACGCACGAGACCAAGACGAAGTTTCCTGCTTCAGCCGCACGCAAGTAGTTCACGATTCCCCTTCGTCACTCAACCTAGCACCGTGCCTACGCCTAGAGAAAATCACGACCTCCAGCGCCTCGCGACCCATCGTCACCGCCGCCCTCAACTTCTACTCCCATTCGCGCCAACCTCTGGCGCTAGATGTATGGCCTTGAGCACGATTTCAGTTTCATTCAATTTTTTTCTCTTTTTTCGAATCAAATCGATTCGATTTGATCTTGAAACCTAGCCACCTCAACCCCTCCTCTTCGTGTACGAGTTCACCCTCGCGTTCGAACGCGATCCTTTATTACTTGAAATCATGGATTGGGTTTCGGTTCCAATCGCCATTTTTTTTATCGATTTGTTATTTTTGTTCTGCACGACAAAGAGGAAGGAATAAAGAGATGTCTTGATTTTTAACAAAGGGAAGCGGCGCGATCATATGTAGGTTGGCTTAAGAAGGGTAGGTCGGCTGATATAGGGTTTGACTTATTTATTTTTTTATTCAAAATATCTCGTATTACAAATAGGGAAATCTCAAACTCCGAATCAGACATGCCGCCAGGCGTTTATAAAGTTTTATCCATATTCCAAACACAATAGAATGTGTTTCAGAACCTAATTCGGTCATATGTGGAAGATAGCTTTTAAATCAAGTGTAAATATTAAATTATCGATTTTAATTTCAACACGTTTCTCACCCGTACGAACAAACAGTAACTCCAAACGCTACGAAAATTGAAATCCAATAATAACTAACTATGTCGGATCCAATGGAACTAGTTTCGTCGAATTCTGAGACTGTGCCTTGGAAGGCTATTTTTAAATATCGATTTAAACGATATATTTTCAAAACTGAACAAATCACCTTTAAATTAAATTTTATTACTTCTACTATCTTCAGTACCATCGATATAAATTTTACAAGCCTTCAGATTATTTTTAACAGACTTAAAACTGAAGAGTCAATAAATTTACTTAATTTTAGTTTATTAAATCCAATAACTTAATTTTAAATAATAATAATATTTAAATTTTAGTTAATATTTAACTTTTAAATATATAATATCAATTAAATATTCCAATTTGAATTGTCCGAAATTCGGGTCGTCACAAAAACCTTAGACGTCCTATCTTTAAAAAACTTAACATTGCCTTTCGAAAAAATGGGAAACCTTCCTTTAAAACCTTTCAAAAGCACTCAAGTACTTTGTAAATGTCAAGCCTTTCGAAAGCATTTGGATTCAAATAAAACATGTGGAAAACCTTTCGAAACTATTTAAAACATTTCTTTCGAAACCTTTGGGTTCTATCTTCAACGGAACAAAAAGGGTCATTGAAAACTAAGTCGAAAAGCACTCTTTCGAAAGAAATTCCTAAATGAAGAAGTGATGGTGTCAAAACCAAACCATCGAAAGAATTATAGAAGTGGCTAGGTTTTAAAAAAAATCCTTTCGAAACCAATTTCTTCGAAAGGTAGAAAGCGGCAACAAAGGGTTTCGACCCCTTCGAAAGCATTTACTTAAAATGAAAGGCGCAACCTCATTCGAAACCTTTCCTTAAATCAATTTGATCCAGTTGAAAGCTAATCAAGTCGAAAACATTCCATTTGAAAGCAAAGCAGGCGTATTTTCATTTAAAAGCGAAATAGCGCTTCGACCCCATCGGAACCTCTTGTTTCAACCCAATACCTTTCGCCTATATCCAACTCACTAGGTACCAAATCATTGATACTACGTGCATTGCTTTCGATGGTGATGGAGGCGGAAGCACCCACTCGGAACCTAGGTGCCGAAAGTGGTGAAACGTGTAAAAAGCATGTAAAATCTGATTTTTAGCTTTTTAAAGTAATCTTTCCAACTAGCCTGCCTTGTTTGTCAAAATATTATTGGTTACTAATTTTCTTTTCTAAAAATCCTGCCAAAATTCATAAATAACAATTTAAATTATTTACAAAATACCGCTTCTCCTTTTATAAATAAGTATAACATTTAAGTCCCATACCTTAAATAATTTTATATATTCACTAAAGCACTTTGAAAAATTCTACAAAAATTCCTATAAATCATTTTTAATATGTTTTCTAATGTATATAAATTTTAGACTCAAAACATATATAATTTAGCCGTAAATTATCATGAACCCAAATAACTATTTTCTTCACTAGAAAATAGTTATTAAATCCGCATTAATTCAGAAAATTATGAAAATTGAAACTCATCTCTAAAATATCATTTCTAATGTAAATCCAAAATCGCAAGGCATCTGGATGTCATTTAATAGAGTTTTCACATTTAAAACATATCATAAAATCTATATGAATTATCATAAATCATCAACAGACATATATAATCATTTCAGCATTCAAAAACATGGCAAAGCCTTGCAAAATAGTTCGGACTCAACTTAAAACCAGAACAATAGAAAAACATGAGATTAGTCATTATCCATCTTAGCTTTGTGATTAAGTAGTTTGAGATTTGAGAATGGATTAAATTGATTTAGCTTTTTCCTTTTTCTTATCTTCCTTGTTCTTGTTCAATGGTGGCCGGGTTCTTAGTTTTAATCTTTGCAAATGAACGTAAGAAATGAATAAGTGTAAGGGTTTAGGGTATAAGGATCTACTTAAACCTATTTTTCCTTTTATCTAACTTCCCTAACTTATCTTATTTTAACTCATGTAAGTTCATTTGTTAACATGGCACGGTTAACATTACTAATCGCAAATCTCGATCCCCTAATCATTACATTATTTTTTTAACCAATTAAATATCCTAAATAATGTCACTAAAAATTAGGGTTGTTATGACTACTTGACCTGGTTGTCCTGGGTAAATGGATTAGGTCATCGTGTGATCCCAGTGAGTGTCATAAATCTTCTGACTTAGTCCATACGAACACCACTGACACCCCCGCTTCACGAATACCTATCAAAACCTATGAATATCAAATATCCTTTTGCACACATCATCTATAGTAGAGCTCAAGCCGGAACTGTCCTTACAACTCTCGTCTGATGTCGTTGCGGTTAGGAACTATTCTAGGCAATCATTGTTAGTTATAGAATGTCATCGTGTGTCACCCGACTAGGGAATTCTTCTAGATAGCCAATGTCAATCATCGAATGTCATCGTGCATCCCATAATCTTGCTCCAACAATTACATCCATCCAACTTGTCATCGCCTACTTTGCATCGCTAAGTACAACTATTCATCGTCGAAGCCATCACTTCCTATTATAGAATCATCATCGTTGAATCACGAATTCATCACGTCAAAGTACCACATCCTCGCTTCATTGCCAAAACACTCATCGAAGAGCAGCAATACCAAAATTAAACATCAAACAGACGAACGGACCATCACATCATGCTCCTCGAAGCCTCTCCATTTCTATGTCGAAATTGGCCTTAATCGATCATCATCAATAGTGGTAGATATCCACCACTCAAGAGTAGTGGATAATGACCACTTTGGTCGTGCACTTAACCAAAAACGGTTAAATACAAACTAAAGGAAAACATCCGGTATCTATCCCAATATCTGAAGCATATCTCCCAATCCACTTCCGTCTTCATATTCATCGGCATGCATGAAATTCTATCATATGTGATATATTGTAATCTTTTATCACCTTTGAGCGACATTTTCAACCAACTATCAAATATGCAAACATGCAACTAACAAGCATGGAAATGTCTATAATAGCCTACATATATCTATAATAATACAATAAAATCCATCCAAGCAACCAATGTGGAATAATGTAAGACTCATTGCAAAATAGCCTAAAACTATCAATATCGTTGAAATAGTCCGTAAATTTTAAAATGTGAGATTTAATTTAAAACGTTTCAAAACATTTCTAATTCATTTTATAAAATAAGATATAGGTTTAACTATTCTAGAAATAACATTTTAAAGTTAGAAAAAATTTTAAAACGCCGTTTTAATATTATACTGACAACCCCAGTATAGTGAGAGACAATATCACTCATCTCAACCAAATCTATCCAAACCAAGGTCAAGTTGTAGAGCCCTCTATCATGAGCACAACATAAGAAATGCAGTCCAAAACGAAACTTGTATGCAAGAGATACGGCATTTATAAGATAACGGATTAAATGAATAATTAATTAACTTAAACAGTTAATTATTACAACTTCTTAATCATCTTCTCCAACCCCTTGTGCACCTGTGCATGTCCTGGACATGTGAAACCCATTGCCACAAGATTCAGTCGCAAATTTCTCCCAATCCCCTCAATGGTTTTCATTGCCATTTTCACCAACACATCAGCCTTCGCATCCCCTTCGCCACGGTACCAATGATACAAAGTCCGATTAGGTGCCTTAATTCTCATCCTGATGGGTCCATGTCGCGACAAGGAAGTGTTGCAATAGGGTTGATCCGGTTTGGCCAAATTTCATGGGGAGTTGCACTTTACATAGAGAAACTCGATGCCACAACCGCTGCCATTCATCTCCTCATAAATCGATAGAAAACTGAAACCTTAGGTTGGCCATTATAAACGGCCATCTCCAAAACTATCATCGTACACCCTAAAGTTGATATGGTCATGTAGATTTCTTTAAGATAAGTTCAATTAGCATGAATGTAAATCTAAGCATGAACATAAAAAGAAGGAGAGCATAGAAATTAACATTAACAACAAAACAAAGAAAAGCATGTAGAAAAGAGAGAAGAAAGAGGCTTGGAAGCCATTTTTATTTCACTTTGATTTTTGTTTACAACTTGCTAATTTCTTAAGCAAATATAAGAGATAGTAGAAGATATTTTCATGTACATAAGAGGGCTATTTATACATGCATAAAAACCCTAATTCCATTTTTAGGGTGCTTTCTAAAATACCCTTTAGGAAGTGTAGCCACCAAGTAACCATTAACCACTAATTAATCCATCATTTAATATGCATGAAGCTTTGACCTCACTTAGTTGCCCATTAGCTTCTAATTGTAGATTTAGGCAAGTAGGCGGGGTCCTCCATCATCTTGGACTTGAATTATTTCCTTCTTCTTTCTTTTATGTTCATTTGTGTATGTGTATATCTTCATGAATCCCTCTTCCATATGCATTAATTTTCTATACAAACGTCCAAGTAAAAATTCTCAATTGACACATGCACAAAAATGACCATTTTGCCCCTGAACGAAGATGAATATACGATGATTTGAAAACAATTGAATTTTGGTTTTAACATTTAAAATACCCAAATATTATATTTATTTAAATAAAAAGAGAAAAATATGGATGCATATATATATATGCACGTTTACTGCACATCGAATACCCCCAGACTTATCTTTTTATTCATCCTCGATAGAGGAAAACAAAGATAAATCCATTTTCATATGAAGCACGATTGAATTGAGCATATGAAACAAGCCGTTAAACTTCTGGGTATCCCCAGTAGGACGAGTGTTGTCTCGTGAGGGATTTCAGCGATACTACCCATAAAATCCAACTGCGAAGTGAAAGTATTTACAAAGTGCAAGATTTATTCACAATGGGATGAATGCAAGTTTTTAGAAGTATTTAAAATGAAGGATTCACTTTCAAATCGATGCTCATAAGTGAAGTATAGATTTTGGTCATTATCTTGAAAATTTAAGTCATTTACTCGTCAATATTTCCAATAAAAACAAAGTTATTGAAACAAATGGACTATAATTTATCTCATTGTTTCGGTCGATGATACAGTGTAACTATAAAATAGATCCTTAGTTGATAATCAAAGTTTATCAAAGCGGTTTTTTCATTTATTTTCAATAAAAAGTTAAATCAAACAAGTTAAAATGGTGCTTGGGTTTCAATTGTTTACTCTCTCTTACTTGAAAATTTCATTGATATTAATAATATTTACATATGCCTAACTCAGGTAAACTGAGGCCAGATATATTACTCATGCACTGCCTTTCGGGCTTATGTGAGAAGGGTACAGAGCATGGCGAGTAAACACACGAGTTTAACACATGACTCTAGGTGTTATCATATATATACCTGTATACAGATGTTTTTTTACTTATATATATATATATATATATATATATATATATATATCTGTGTGTGTGTTTTTTTTTTCCTTCTGTTTTTTTAGAAAGAGAGAGGCAAAATCATCTTAGTACCATTTAACTTGGAAGAAAAGATGTTATATCCTTTATTTTAAATTTACCACTTTTTTAAACAAAGATTTTCTATTAGAACATACTTCATAATTAACACATATGAACCTTCATATATATTAGTTAAAACATTGTTATTTGTAATCAAACTTCATTTTATTTTTTTTAAGACAAATAAACTTTCAAAAATTTGAATTTATTAACCAAAAATTATACTTATCCCATAGTGTTTCTTCAAAAATAAATCAAAATGCTAAAAAAAGAAAATGTTTTTTAGATTCAGAAATTTTTAGATTTTTTGAGTTAAATGAAATTTAAAAATGCCATGGAAAATTTAAAAAAATTGAAAATGAGACTCCCCCACACACTTAATTTTTAACTATGTCCCCACAGTTAATGCACGATAGTGTAACAGGAGAAAATATGCACATGTTTACAAAAGAGGGTTAACATTCTTACTAGACATAGCTTGGCTCATGAAGGATTATTAGCTCATCCTCTTGGTTACTTGGAAATTACAAGAAAGGTTTCAAACGATGACCATTGAATTTGAAAATTGATCCATCCTTGGGGTTTTCTATTTCTACGACACCATGTGGAAAAACAGTTCGTACCATAAATGGTCCGGTCCATCTTGATTTGAGTTTTCCAAGGAACAAATGAAGTCTAGAGTCATATAAAAGAAATTTCTGGTTAGGCGAAAATGTTTTCCTTAGGATTGACTTATCATGAAAAACTTTGGTTCTTTCTTTGTAAATTCTCTCATTTTCATCCGCATTGTTCCTAAGTTCTTCTAATTCGTTGAGTTGTAGTTTTCTGTTTTCGCTAGCATTTTCAAGATCAAAGTTAAAGTTTTTTATTGCCAACAACGGTTTCAATGGGTAAATGGCAAGCTTTACAGTAAACTAAACAAAATAGGGACAACACAAGGTTAGTATTAAAAGCAGTATGGTAAGCCCAAAGCGCATCGGTCAATTTCTGAGACCAATCTTTTCGATTTTTGTTAACAGTTTTTTCCAAGATTTGTTTTGTTTGTCGATTTGGAGCTTCAACTTAGCCACAAATATGAGGATGATCGAAGTGGATAACTTATGGTTATAGAGTATTTTTTCATCAAAGTTTCAAAAGAACGGTTACAAAAATGGGTTCCGTTATCACTAATTATTGTGCGAGGTGTCTCGAACCTCGAAAAGATGTTTTCGTTGAGAAATTTCACAACAATTCTATGGTCGTTGGTTTTGCATGGAATGGCTTTTACCCATTTTGAGACATAATCGACAGTAAGAAGGATATATAAGTTTCCAAAAGAATTGGAAAAAGGTCCCATAAAGTCTATACCCCAAACATCAAAGATTTCGATCGTCAGAATAGGGTTTAGAGGCATCATATCTCGTTGAGAAATTCGGCCAAGCATTTGATATCGATCACAAGTTTTACAAAATTCAGACGAGTCTTTGAATAGAGAAGGCCAATAGAAACCACATTGAAGAACTTTTTCCGTAGTTTTTCAAGGACCGAAATGTCCATCGCACGCTTGATTGTGGAAAAACGAAAGAATACACCTGATCTCATTATCCGAAATGCAACGTCGGATGATTTAGTCGGGGCAATATTTGAACAAGTATGGATCCTCCCAATAGAATTATTTCACTTGGGACTTGAATTTGTATTTGTCCTGTTTGGACCATGATGAGGGAGTTTCTTTAGTGACTAAATAGTTCACTATGTCTGCATATAATGGATCGATAGAAATTGAAAGGAGTTGTTCATCGAGGAAGTTTTCATTGATTGGCAAAGAAGATGGTGCATTCAGAAGATGAGAAAAGT
This sequence comes from Allium cepa, assembly GCA_030765085.1. NCBI lineage: Eukaryota > Viridiplantae > Streptophyta > Magnoliopsida > Asparagales > Amaryllidaceae > Allium > Allium cepa. The sequence continues at coordinate 204,866,877 of CM060941.1, read as the reverse complement.
GATCGGCTATGTAATAACCCGGATTTTTGGCTATTATAATTAATAAGATGATTGGGTTAATAGTGGATTATAGATTAGACAGATAAGAATTCTGATGATAACAGAAACTGAATTTTTATATTTGGATAAGTATTTGATTTATAATTTATTAGTTTAATTATTATCATTGGCGAATTATGCCTTTCGAACAAATAGTATGTTGTTGAAAATATATATAGGCTGATTTTAAATTTTACCTTAAATTGAAATTGAGTTTGAATTGAAATTCAAAATATAATTATTTATATCTTAAAACATACTTTGATTTTAAAGTGTATTTCTATGATTTTATTTAGAATATAAAATTTGTTTTATATTTATTTCTTTTAAGAAAAATTGATTTATATAAATTAGAAATGCATTTCAAACTTAGAAAATTAATTATAGAAAAAAATGTACCATATTAATATAAAAGCATTCTATAGAATAAAGAATTAAAACATATGTAAAACTTAAGAAATAAACAAGTGTTAACAATTTAGACTAGTGGCATCATGTATCTAGTTAAATTTGAATAAAATTTGATAAAGAATCTAATATACTTAAGACATTTATACAAGAACTAAATTGGGCATATTATAAATAAATATATATATATATATATTATAACATATTTATACATGAAGTTTCAAATGTAACATATATTCATATACAAAATAATAAATGTAAAACTAAATTGATAATACATATTAATATATGTACATATGAATTAAACATAAGAAATTTAAGATAATTTTTTTTTTTAACATTTGTAAATACATAAGGCATGTAAAATCCAAGTGGAAGTTAAGGACAACATGCATTAACATTTGTTAACTTAGTGTTACAAGTGGCACTAACTCTTTTATTTTCAAAAATTGGAAATAAATTTAATAACAAAACCAAATATAAACATATCTCCACCCTTACATATTTTCTTTTCCATATTCAAGCAAAAGTAACAAAGCCATAAACAAAGATCTGCAAGTTAAAACCTTAATTAAAATTAAAAAAAATAGTCAGGTCATCTCGGTTTCAAGAGAAATCCAAATCAATAAGCAAGATCAGGTGCATGTTGAAGTAAATTATAGATCAACTCAAGCAATCTCAGATCTAGGCAAAAAAAATTACAGTCTCAGGCTTTCTAATCCCAGTTTCAACTTCCATGTTCAGGTTTGTGAGGTGAGTGACCTACCCTTCAACATCTTAAGTCTATCTGGTTCTTGATGAATATTAATAAATCATTGAAGTATATGTATACATGAATTGATACATGCATGTTTGAAAAAATATTTACTCTTTTTAAACCTAACACTGTGAGTAAATTGTTAAATCAAACTTTAAATATAAGATCTGTTGCATGTGAAGGTTAGTTATGAAAATGCTTGCATGTTATTTATTTTGTGAGATATTAGTTTACAGTTTTTTTGAGTTAACTGTGTATGCTTAAAATTGTATCAGTAGAACTCTGTTTTCAGGTTTCCAAAGAAAATTCAAACCATAAATTTTTATGAAGTAAATATTGTTAGGTTGAAATATTTAATATAGGAGTTTGATTCAATATGATTTAAAGTGTTAAAAAAAATTATATGCAATGAAACAGTTTAGAGAAAAACTGCAGAAGGTAGATGTAGTAAAACAAAAATTTTAGCATATAAATCTTGTTAAATTTTAATGAATCAAATACAAATCTTGAATCTATAATGCATGTCATGAATTTTAAAACTGAAATCAGAATTTTTAACTTACAAATGAATTTGAATTTTGAAATTTACTGAATTTGGGACTTTCTTCAAATTCTCGTGATTGGTTTGATTTCAACCTTTGAAATTTGAACTGAAGCTATGTTAGATGATGTTTATCACTAGAAAAATACTGATCGAATTTATGGTGCAATACCGAGTTGGGAAATTTGATTTGTAGGGTTTAGGTACTGTGTTTTTTTGAGCTTGAAGGATTCGATCGCATGAAGTATTGGATTGATCGAGTTGGGGTTGGTTTGAGGAGGAGTTGCGTTTGGATGTTGCGCACGCATGACCGGAGTTTGGTGGTGTAGGGTGGTCGACATTGCCGTGGGTGATGGTTTGTTTCCTGACGTCTGCAGTTCGACTTTGGGTTCGAACAACCCAATTTCGCTTGAGGCCGTATTGATGGGTTCTGGAGTTGGATTATGGGTCGAGGATGGATTTTGGGTTTGCGCATGAGGTCGGCGGTGGCGATGGAGGCACCGTGGTCTCGTGCATGTGCACGAGACAGTGTGTGTCAGTATGTTTCGTGGCGCGAGTGGGTTGACTCGAAGGAGCGCTCGAGTTGGTCGCGTGTGAGAAGCGTGTTGTGCTCGGGTGTGTGTGTGTGCGCTTGTTCGTAAGTGATGTTGGGTTCAGGAAGTTGATGGAAGGAAGGGAAAAGGAAACTCAGTAGAAGAAGCTTAGGGTAAGAGTAAAGATACGAGATTTACTCGAGTTAAGCAGGTGTTGACCTCGGAATTCCATTGTCTTGGGAAATTGCTTAAATACTTTTAAGCACTTTGTTATACAAAGTTTAATATAAATTAAATAGATAAAGTTGGTTAGCGATAAGCTAAGATCTGATTTAAAATTTTATTAAAGGGAAGATTTGTGAATGTAAGAAAATTTATTAACTTAAAGTATCAATTGATTTAGAATGTAAATCAACTTTATAATGGTAATTAACTAGTGGTTGAAGATTAAATAAATTGATAATTAAAGATTGATAATTATATGTTTAATAAATTTGAACTTAAAGATTTATTAACTACTTAAAGTTAATTGATAGTGGTTGACGTAAGTAATTAACCCAGGATTAAATGGTTTTCCCTTAAGTAATGAATTTAGTGGATCAAATTATTTTGATATGAATCAGTCAAGGTTTAAGATTAGTTAGTCAAGAATAATTACTTATAATTGTAATTAGAGATTAGTTAATTAAGGATTAATTGATAATTAAATTTGTAATTAACTACTTATAGTTTAGTAATGAATGATTAATAGATAAGTAATTAAGTAATTTAATTAACCAATGATTAATGATAAATTAATTGATAATTAAGGAATACATAATTTGTAATAAAGATGTGTAATCAATAATTAAGGTTGTTTAATTAATTGTTAAAGAATAATTAATCTGCAATTAAGGTTTATAAACTGGGTTTAAGGATAATTGAGGGATAGATTACCCGATTGAAATTTAATTTGTTGATTAATAAAAGGTAATCTCTTGCAGATTAATTAAATATAAATACTCGATGAGATTTAGTGAAGTAATTCATAATTACAGGATGTAACAAAGTAAAGAGAATTACTTAATGGGAAGTAAATAAAGGGTAATTACTTAATAGAAGTGATCAAGGATAAATTACTTGGAGTAATTAATCAAATAGGATTAATAATTAAGTAAGGGGTTAATTACTTAAGAAAAGTAATTACAGAGGGGTAATTACTGTTTATGATAAATTGGGGGTTGATTAATGGATGCAATTAATTAAGGATAATCATTCATGGAATGTGGTAGGTATAATTACTTAATGGAAGTAATTAGATAATGATGATAATCTTAATATAATTAAAGATGAATGATTATGGAATGATAAATCAATTGGGTTGTAATTAATTAATAAGCAGGACTTAAAGGTAACTGATTTAATTCAATTACGGTTAATTAGATTTATTCGAGATGGTGTATTGGTTATCTTGCTTATGCATGATTAAGTGATTGTCTAAATGCCCTGAATTGATTGATACCTCTGATATGAAATGGTTCGTGAGATGATGTGTTTGGGTGGGCAATGATAATATGGTTGTCTGTCAACGATGAATTATTGAGTAAAGAGGATGACATCTTTTATTCAAAGTTGAATTGCATTTCACTTGAATATATGTGTTATGATGAACGGAATTCGAAGAGACCGGAGTCGGGTATTAGTTAATACCAGAAACCACTTCGATTCTATATAATCTTGATACGTGGAGTCAATAGGTAGTAATGGAATGATTTAAGTAAATTAGACCATTTAATCTAAGTTCAGTACTTAGAAATTGGTGAATGAAATAAATGATGTCGGTAACAATTTGTGAAATTTCAATTAATATAAGTTACCCGGGTTATGTATAAATTGTATGCTTTTGAAATTTATATTAGATGGTTTACTCACGCTGGTTTCCAGCCTGACCCGGGTGTTACTTTGATGTAATGCTCGGGTCAGACCGAGTATTACAGCTTTTCAGATAAGGACGTTCTGAAGTTCAGGAGGCGAGCTGGATGGCAGAAACGTACGGAGTGATTTTCGCTGTGTATATTATTGCTGATTAGCTGGGACAGTTTCAAGTTTGTCCTGTGTTGTGTAATAGTTGTAACTCTGATGTATAAATGTATAAGAGTATTGATACAGTTATTCTTTGTAAAACTGGTATTATTTATTATTATATTTTGATCCGCTGCGAATGTGAAGTATTTCTGTGTTTTGGTGTTCTGTTCCTTCTTCTTCTTTCTCTTTCTTCTTTTCTCTAACTATTTGAAAATTTCGGGATCGAAATTTCCGGGTCGTTACATTTGGTATCAGAGCCAGGTTAAGCGAGAACCTTGGCTCTGGTGGGATTACTCATTAAGGGTAGGGTAAGTGGTACCCTAGGATGAGTAGAGAATATAAATATGAGAGAGCGTACTTGTTATTTTCTTATATAAAGGTTTTTAAATGATTTCAAAGGTAAATGAATCTTATATAAGAAATAAATTATCTATTATATTAAGGAAATTGGTTGTAGTATTAATTAAATTAAAAGTAATAGTAAGAATTAAGTGGTAATAGAATTACAACCAAATTGAAATTAAATTAAAGACAATTTTGAAATGGATTCAAACTAAAATTAAATCTTGAAATTGGGAAAGGTTTCAGGATAAGGATAATCAATCAATTTATGTAATTAATTGAACTTTATTTAATGAGATTAATCAATGGATAATAATTGAAATTGATAAATAAGAGGGAGTTACTTAATAAAGTAACTAGAGGTAAGTAATTTAAGGGACAATTACTTAATGAAGGTAATTAAGAAATAAGTTAATTACCGAATGTGATTAATTAATGATGTAATTAATTTTAAAAAAAATATTATTATTTAATGCATTTAAATAAAATGGTCCTATTTCAAACAAGAGTTGTTTGAAAATTTAAAGAAATATTGTTATGAATTGAAACCAAAGGTGGTTTAAATTTTTAAAATTTGGCTTGGTAAGCCAAGAAATTAATATGTATATATGTGAATATACATAATATAAAAAGGGTGGTTTGAAATAAACTCTAAATGGTGAGTTTTGAATATGGAATAAGATTTGACACCCAAAGTGATAAGTTTTTTTTAACTTAATAAGTGGGAAGATTATTTATGAGAAGTTTAAAATTTGAAACGGAAGTTCAAATTGGGTAAGGTTGACTGAATTAAGTGAATTGAAATTAACTTGGAAGAAGTTAAGTATGTTGGGATGATCAACCTGATTTGAAAATTTCAAGATGAAATTGGGATTTAACTTGGAAAGTTAAATGGTTAATTTGAAATTGGAATTTGTGTGATCTCAAAATGGGTTAGAGATCTGGAAATGGGAAATGGATGGATGTTTTAAATAATTTGAATAATACAATTCCATAGTTATTGGAAATATTTAAGTTGTGAAATGGATTTGTTTAAATAAATGAGAAATGGGGTATGGTAATCCATTGTTGGGATTAAAAGGTAAATTGATTTAAAGGAATTAAATCAACATTTGAAGTAATCACTCGAATTTAAATAATTCGATACGATTTAAATCTGGAATTTGAATTGAAATTTGACTCAAATAATTTGGAATTATAATCAAAGTTGAATGGTTTTAAATTCAAATGGGATTTGAATTAAATTTGGGAGGGAATCAAGAATAATTCAACTTGATTTGGAAATGGAGTTTGAAACTGGGATTAATTCAAACTGGAGATGAAATGAATTGAAATTGGAACTAGTTCAATTGAAATTTATTTGAATTGGTAGAATTTGAGATTAAGGTTGAATAAAGTTAAATTTGGAAATTTAAGTTATTTAAATTGGAATTGGGTCAATTTAAATGGTAGAGGAAATTTAAATTGAATTAATGAGTATGGAGATTGGGAAGTGAACAGTTTTGACTCTGGACTATTTTTAATATAAATTGTTTTAATATAAACCTAATTTCTAAGCTATTAATTATACACACAACCTTTCTTTTAAAAGCCTAACTATCTTATATTTGATTTACAATTATTTTTGAAACTGTTTAACAATTTTCCAACTGTTTTATAAACTAATTACTATTTTACAAAACTAATTTCTATCTTACTATTATTGCAATTATCTAAAATTTCTATAATTATTTAACTATTTTCTAACTATTTTACACCTATTTTACAAACTATTAATTATTTTCCAACTATTGATCTATTTTCAAAAATTTCAAATTATTTTCTAAATAAACTGGTCGGAGTTCAAACTGTTGTTGGTTAAATACCCAATCGAGATAAGAATAGAGGTGATAATCTAAATAGGATTGAAGCGGTTGTGAATAAGTGAATGAAAATTTAAGTGAATGTGAATAGAAATGGAATTGATTTGGCTAATAACCAATAAAGATAAATACGTAGGGTGTACGTATGTTATTCTATTCGCATAGTGATTTGATCCAGAATTCGAGCACAGAATTTCGAGATAGTTATATCGATCCGAGAGGGATTTTTCGCTCGATTTTCAACGGCGAACCTGGATATGGATTGTTGATTGGTTCTGGATATTCTCTATCATAGTTATGACTATGCAAGGAGAATAACGGTTTCTAATCAAGAAACCAGATCTGTGTCCGCACTAGGAAGTCGGGTGGACGATACTAGTTCGGAAATGAAATTGTATGATCGAGTGAGCGATCAGATGGGTATGGCGTACGAATGATATGTGTACATCGTACGGATTTGAATGAAATTGATATTAAAAGGGAGTAATCAAATTTGGATATTTGATTTTGGATAAATAAAGTTATATATCTTTGTTATATAAGATAAAACTTCCCTTAATGAATCTATTGCCATAAAGAAAGGATTTTGGGAAGTGTTTGAAGTATGAAAGGATTTTATACAAGTTTATAATGATCCAAAAAAATTTATAAAGGATTTTATATCTATCTCTATATGTAAAGGATCATATGAGGATTTTGGAAAAAGGTTTTTGGAACCTATGGATTGGAAAGGCTTTTGATTTTTGGAAAAAATCAATATTAAATTTGAAAAGCCTAGTTTGAGAATTATCGATTTTGGAATAATCGATTTTGTGTAAAGGAGCTTTGTATGAAATCATACTAGGTGTATGATTTAAAGATACTATTTATGTATAGTATAAAATGTTTTGATGATGGCTCTGGGGAAAAAGGCACTCCCTTGGAATGGACTTCTCAGGAGTACCACCGGGTGGTGCTGCCTTGAGCCCTAAGGGGGGTTCTAAAGTTGATCCTGTGAGGAGTCCGAACAAAACTAGTTCCTGAGGATTATTGGATAGCGAAAGTTGAGGGCGTTGATGCCTACAGGGGCATTTGGGTTATGCTGTGACGATAGTGTAACTCGATGTCACTGCAATCTACTGCGGGGACCATAGCGAAAATCGTGTGGAGGATGAGTGTCAACGTTCTACACTTGATTTTGCCGGGGAGGCAACGCAACATCGGTAGACTGCGATCTATGGTCGAGTGGAGTGGAGAAGTTTCATTCTTTTGGCAGCGAAATTCGAGGGCGCTGATGCCTACAGTTATATGGGTTTTTGCTGCGATAGCTACGTAACCTCAGTTGTAACTGCGGTCTGTAGCGGGTTCCATGGTGTAATCGAGGGGAGCGGAGGCCTAAAGTTATCTATGTATTTTGTCGGGATGGCAACGTAACCATCGGGTTAACTGCGACCATGGATGGGAGTGATGATTTCCAGAGCATTCTCACCAAAGGTATATCCTCTATTTTCAAAAACTGTTTTCTATATTTTCAATAAAATTATTTTTCAAAATATTTTCACTGGATGCTGAAAACGAGTCTACCAAGCACTTGTAGATTTTCAGTCGTACGCATGATCAACGCATGACCGAATTTCTACGAGAACAAGGATGGACTGGTTGGAACATCGAGATTATAAAATGATATTTTCTTTAAAAACTATTTTGGAAATATTATACAGATTTTAAAGTGTTTTAAAAGTGATCAAATGAAAATTTATCTAATTTTAAGTATTTTAATAAATTCTGGCTTCGTTCCTTTTCGAGGACGAAAAGATTCAAAGGGGGAGGAATGTAATAACCCGGATTTTTGGCTATTATAATTAATAAGATGATTGGGTTAGTTGATACTGGATTATAGATTAGACAGATAAGAATTCTGATGATAATAGAAACTGAATTTTTATATTTGGATAAATATTTGATTTATAATTTATTAGTTTAATTATTATCATTAGCGAATTATGCCTTTCGAACAAATAGTATGTTGTTGAAAATATATATAGGCTGATTTTAAATTTTACCTTAAATTGAAATTGAGTTCGAATTGAAATTCAAAATATAATTATTTATATCTTAAAACATACTTTGATTTTAAAGTGTATTTCTATGATTTTATTTAGAATATAAAATTTGTTTTATATTTATTTCTCTTAAGAAAAATTGATTTATATAAATTAGAAATGCATTTCAAACTTAGAAAATTAATTATAAAAAAATGTACCATATTAATATAAAAGCATTTTATAAAATAAAGAATTAAAACATATGTAAAACTTAAGAAATAAACAAGTGTTAACATTTTAGACTAGTGGCATCATGTATCTAGTTAAATTTGAATAAAATTTGATAAAGAATTTAATATACTTAAGACATTTATACAAGAATTAAATTGGGCATATTATAAATAAATATATATATATACATATATATTATAACATATTTATACATGAAGTTTCAAATGTAACATATATTCATATACAAAATAATAAATGTAAAACTAAATTGATAATACATATTAATATATGTACATATGAATTAAACATAAGAAATTTAAGATAATTTTTTTTTAACATTTGTAAATACATAAGGCATGTAAAATCCAAGTGGAAGTTAAGGACAACATGCATTAACATTTGTTAACTTAGTGTTACAAGTGGCACTAACTCTTTTATTTTCAAAAATTGGAAATAAATTTAATAACAAAACCAAATATAAACATATCTCCACCCTTACATATTTTCTTTTCCATATTCAAGCAAAAGTAACAAAGCCATAAACAAAGATCTGCAAGTTAAAACCTTAATTAAAATTAAAAAAAATAGTCAGGTCATCTCGGTTTCATGAGAAATCCAAATCAATAAGCAAGATCAGGTGCATGTTGAAGTAAATTATAGATCAACTCAAGCAATCTCAGATCTAGGCAAAAAAATTTACAGTCTCAGGCTTTCTAATCCCAGTTTCAACTTCCATGTTCAGGTTTGTGAGGTGAGTGACCTACCCTTCAACATCTTAAGTCTATCTGGTTCAAATCATTGAAGTATATGTATACATGAATTGATACATGCATGTTCGAAAAAATATTTACTCTGTTTAAACCTAACACTGTGAGTAAATTGTTAAATCAAACTTTAAATATAAGATCTGTTGCATGTGAAGGTTAGTTATGAAAATGCTTGCATGTTATTTATTTTGTGAGATATTAGTTTACAGTTTTTTTGAGTTAACTGTGTATGCTTAAAATTGTATCAGTAGAACTCTGTTTTCAGGTTTCCAAAGAAAATTCAAACCATAATTTTTTATGAAGTAAAATATTGTTAGGTTGAAATATTTAATATAGGAGTTTGATTCAATATGATTTAAAGTGTTAAAAAAAATTATATGCAATGAAACAGTTTAGAGAAAAACTGCAGAAGGTAGATGCAGTAAAACAAAAAATTTAGCATATAAATCTTGTTAAATTTTAGTGAATCAAATACAAATCCTGAATCTATAATGCATGTCATGAATTTTAAGACTGAAATCAGAATTTTTAACTTACAAATGAATTTGAATTTTGAAATTTACTGAATTTGGGACTTTCTTCAAATTCTCGTGATTGGTTTGATTTCAACCTTTGAAATTTGAACTGAAGCTATGTTAGATGATGTTTATCACTAGAAAAATACTGATCGAATTTATGGTGCAACACCGAGTTGGGAAATTTGATTTGTAGGGTTTAGGTACTGTGTTTTTTGAGCTTGAAGAATTCGATCGCATGAAGTATTGGGTTGATCGAGTTGGGGTTGGTTTGAGGAGGAGTTGCGTTTGGATGTTGCGCACGCATGACCGGAGTTTGGTGGTGCAGGGTGGTCGACATTGCCGTGGGTGATGGTTTGTTTCCTGACGTCTGCAGTTCGACTTTGGGTTCGAACAACCCAATTTCGCTTGAGGCCGTATTGATGGGTTCTGGAGTTGGATTATGGGTCGAGGATGGATTTGGGGTTTGCGCGTGAGGTCGGCAGTTGCGATGGAGGCACCGTGGTCTCGTTCATGTGCACGAGACAGTGTGTGTCAGTATGTTTCGTGGCGTGAGTGGGTTGACTCGAAGGAGCGCTCAAGTTGGTCGCGTGTGAGAAGCGTGTTGTGCTCGGGTGTGTGTGTGCGCTTGTTCGTAAGTGATGTTGGGTTCAGGAAGTTGATGGGAGGAAGGGAAAAGGAAACTTAGTAGAAGAAGCTTAGGGTAAGGGTAAAGATACGAGATTTACTCGAGTTAAGCGGGTGTTGACCTCGGAATTCCATTGTCTTGGGAAATTGCTTAAATACTTTTAAGCGCTTTGTTATACAAAGTTTAATATAAATTAAATAGATAAAGTTGGTTAGCGATAAGCTAAGATCTGATTTAAAATTTTATTAAAAGGAAGATTTGTGAATGTAAGAAAATTTATTAACTTAAAGTATCAATTGATTTAGAATGTAAATCAACTTTATAATGGTAATTAACTGGTGGTTGAAGATTAAATAAATTGATAATTAAAGATTGATAATTATATGTTTAATAAATTTGAACTTAAAGATTTATTAACTACTTAAAGTTAATTGATAGTGGTTGACGTAAGTAATTAACCCAGGATTAAATGGTTTTCCCTTAAGTAATGAATTTAGTGGATCAAATTATTTTGATATGAATCAGTCAAGGTTTAAGATTAGTTAATCAAGAATAATTACTTATAATTGTAATTAGAGATTAGTTAATTAAGGATTAATTGATAATTAAATTTGTAATTAACTACTTATAGTTTAGTAATGAGTGATTAATAGATATGTAATTAAGTAATTTAATTAACCAATGATTAATGATAAATTAATTGATAATTAAGGAATACTTAATTTGTAATAAAGATGTGTAATCAATAATTAAGGTTGTTTAATTAATTGTTAAAGAATAATTAATCTGCAATTAAGGTTTATAAACTGGGTTTAAGGATAATTGAGGGATAGATTACCCGATTGAAATTAATTTGTTGATTAATAAAAGGTAATCTCTTGCAGATTAATTAAATATAAATACTCGATGAGATTTAGTGAAGTAATTCATAATTACAGGATGTAACAAAGTAAAGAGAATTACTTAATGGGAAGTAAATAAAGGGTAATTACTTAATAGAAGTGATCAAGGATAAATTACTTGGAGTAATTAATCAAATAGGATTAATAATTAAGTAAGGGGTTAATTACTTAAGAAAAGTAATTACAGAGGGGTAATTACTGTTTATGAGAAATTGGGGGTTGATTAATGGATGCAATTAATTAAGGATAATCATTCATGGAATGTGGTAGGTATAATTACTTAATGGAAGTAATTAGATAATGATGATAATCTTAATATAATTAAAGATGAATGATTATGGAATGATAAATCAATTGGGTTGTAATTAATTAATAAGCAGGACTTAAAGGTAATTGATTTAATTCAATTACGGTTAATTAGATTTATTCGAGATGGTGTATTGGTTATCTTGCTTATGCATGATTAAGTGATTGTCTAAATGCCCTGAATTGATTAATACCTTTGATATGAAATGGTTCGTGAGATGATGTGTTTGGGTGGGAAATGATAATATGGTTGTCTGTCAACGATGAATTATTGAGTAAAGAGGATGGCATCTTTTATTCAAAGTTGAATTGCATTTCACTTGAATATATGTGTTATGATGAACGGAATTCGAAGAGACCAGAGTCGGGTATTAGTTAATACTCGAAACCACTTCGATTCTATATAATCTTGATACGTGGAGTCAATAGGTAGTAATGGAATGATTTAAGTAAATTAGACCATTTAATCTAAGTTTAGTACTTAGAAATTGGTGAATGAAATAAATGATGTAGGTAACAATTTGTGAAATTTTAATTGATATAAGTTACCCGGGTTATGTATAAATTGTATGCTTTTGAAATTTATGTTAGATGGTTTACTCACGCTGGTTTCCAGCCTGACCCCGGTGTTACTTTGATGTAATGCTGGGGTCAGACCGAGTATTACAGCTTTTCAGGTAAGGACGTTCTGGAGTTCAGGAGGCGAGCTGGATGGCAGAAACATACGGAGTGATTTCCGCTATGTATATTATTGCTGATTAGCTGGGACAGTTTCAAGTTTGTCCTGTGTTGTGTAATAGTTGTAACTCTGATGTATAAATGTATAAGAGTATTGATACAGTTATTCTTTGTAAAACTGGTATTATTTATTATTATATTTTGATCCGCTGCGAATGTGAGGTATTTCTGTGTTTTGGTGTTCTGTTCCTTCTTCTTCTTCTTTCTCTTTCTTCTTTTCTCTAACTATCTGGAAATTTCGGGATCGAAATTTCCGGGTCGTTACAAGCTATGACTTTATCGGATCCTTTTTTATCTCTAATTATAAGGTCAAATTCCAAAAGTAAAAGGATCCAACGAATCATACGAGATTTAGCAACCTTTTTAGCGAAGAGATATCGAAGCACAGAGTGGTCAGTGTACACCATGATGTGTGAACCTATCAAGTAAAGTCAAAACTTTTCGAGTGCAAAAATGACAGCTAGAAGCTCTTTTTCAGTTGTTGCGCAGTTGAGTTGAGCATCGTTCAAAGTCATACTCGCATAGTAAATGACATGAAGGATTTTGTTGATGCGCTGCCTAAGACAGCACCAACCGCAAAGTTAGATGCATCATACTTTTTTTAAAAGGAAGATCCAATTGGGTGTGCAAATGATTGGAGCAGAAATGAGTTCATTCTTAAAACGTTCAAAAGAAGAGATACAATCAGAGTTAAAATCGAAAGAAATGTCTTTTCTAAGAAGATTCATCAAAGGACAAGCGATTTTGCTAAATTCTTTCATAAAGCGTTGGTAAAAGCCAGCATGTCCTCGAAATGATCAAACGTCCTTAACAGATTTGGGAATGGGTAGATTTGCAATTACGTCAATTTTTGCTTTGTCTACCACGGTGCCTTTGTTTGAGATGATATGGCCAAAGAACATGCCTTGTTTAGCCATAAATTGGCATTTTTCCCAATTCAAAGTCAAACGTTTTTCTTTACACCGATTTAAAACCAACTTGAGATGATGTAAACATTGGGAAAAAGAATCACCAAAGATAGAGAAATTATCTATAAAAACTTCTAGAAAGTGTTCAATCATGGCAGATGAGATGCCAACCAAGCATTGTTGGAAAGTTGTAGGAGCATTACAAAGTCCGAATGGCATACGTCTACAAGCAAAGGTACCGAAAGGACACGTGAAAGTCGTTTTCTCTTGATCTTCAGGAGCGATTGTAATTTGGTTATAGCCAGAATAACCGTCGAGGAAGCAGTAGAATTCATGATCGGCTAATCGTTTGAGCAATTGGTCAATGAAAGCAAGAGGGAAGTGATCTTTATGTGTTGCGGCATTCAGTTTTTGATAGTCAATGCAAACAAGCCAACCTGTTTGAGTACGAGTTGGAATAAGTTCGTTAGAATCATTCTTAACAATGGTTAGCCCAGACTTTTTCGATACAACGTGAATTGGGCTAACCCATGAACTATCTGAGATTGGGTAAAAGATTCTATTGTCGAGAAGTTTAAGAATTTCAACACGCATTGCATCTTTCATTTTTGGATTAAGCCTTCGTTGCACATCACGAATAGGCTTGACAACATCAATTAAATGGATGCGATGTTGAACAAGAGTAGGACTAATTCCCTTTATATCGGAGATCGACCATCCAATCGCTTCCTTGTTTTTCGAAAGAATAGAGAGAAGAGAAGTTTCTTAGTCAAGAGAAAGATTGTTACAAATTATGACAGGACAAGTTTCGTTTTCACCTAAGTATGCGTACTTAAGGCGATCGTAAAGTGGTTTGAGGTCCAACTTTGGGAGTTTTTCGATCAAAGAATTGGGTTGAGATTCAGACTCAATTGGAAGTGATTAAAAGGAAAGAGTGTCTTCAATTTCGTCGGGAATTTCATGAAACAATTTTTGATACTCGGCTTCACGTTCGCCATTAAGGTCAAGTGTCTCGTTTTCGTAGTTTTCGTGAATGTCACTAACTTCCAACATTTGGTCAAGAGATTTGTTCGATTGGCTTTCAAAATTGAAAATGTCGAGATCCAAAGTCATGTTTCCAAAAGAGATTCTCATCGAACTATTACGATAATTGATTAAGGCATTTGAGGTGGCTAAGAATGGTCGGCCTAAAATCAATGGAATTTGACTCGCTGAATTTGTCACTGGTTGTGTTTCGAGAATGATAAAATCCATCGTGAATATGAATTTCCCTACTCGAATGAGCGTGTCTTCGATTTCTCCCATGGGCTTCTTAAAGGAACGATTGGCGAATTGAAGCATTAATTTTGTGGGTTCGAACTCACCTAAGCCTAATTGTTTGTACATGGAATATGGAATCAAGTTGACACTCGCACCTAAGTCCATCAATTATTTGTTAATCGTCTTATCTTCAATTGTACATGAAATCGTAGAGCAGCCAGGATCTTTGTATTTGATGGGCATGGATTGGGACAAGACTTCACTCAAACTGGTAGCAAAGAAGACTTTTTTGAGCACTTGAGTGTGTCGCTTTTGGATGCAAAAGTCCTTAAGAAATTTTGCATGCGAAGGGCTTGCTGAACGATGTCAAGAAGCGAAATGTTAATTTTAACATGTTTAAAAATTTCCAACATCATTTCCATTTGGTTCGAGTACTTCTTTGGTCGAAGATGATGTGGAAATGGAACACAATACTCGGTAGGTAGGTCTACGCGAGTAGAAGAAGAAGAATTTTGATTGGCATTTGATTCAACGTTTGGCTCCACGTTTTATTCAGATTCGTTCGTTGCTTTAGAAGTGTCGAAAGAAGTTTCTAATAAATCATTTGGGTTAACGACTAGATTATCGATTTTTTACATGAACTTAAAGTTGTGATAGCATTCAATTGGGTGACGTTGCTATGTTGAAGAACATGGGCTTGATTTGAATTTGCGTTCTGATTTCTAGGATTTAAAATTGGCTAGCTTGGGAATGTTCCACATTCGCATTCACTTACACACGTGGCTAATTGACTTATTTGCATTTCAAGTTTTGCACTTGATTCGTTCATGTTTTGCATATATGAGGTCAATAAATTTTCCGAATAGCTATTTGTTTGAAGACTTTGAGTAGTTGCTTTAGCTAACGTTTCAAATGTTTTCTCAAGTGAAGTTAAACGTTTATCGTCTTTGGGAGGTTAAGAAGAATTTGGTTGAAGATTTGATTGTTGCGATTGATTATGAGTCGAGCCCACAAAGTTTGGTTAAAAATTGTTGGGCCGAAAGGGAGAATTCGAAGCATTACTCGTGAATGCTTGAAAATTGGGACGAACCGTATTCGTATTGGGATTTTTTTTGTTCCACGCAAAATTCGGATGATTTCTCCAACCAGGGTTGTATGTTGGAGAGAATGGGTCATTTTTGGCTTTATTGAAAGCATTGATTTGTTCGGCCGAACTAGGACACCGATCGGCTATATGATTAAGATCGTTGCATTTATAACACATTGGTTGGAAATCTTGGTTCATTTGATTCGATAAGAAAATGTTATCGATTTTTTTAATCATTGCGTCGATCTTAGCTTCCAAAGCAAAAGAAGATCCTGTCGATTGTGCACTCGATCGTGAGTAAATTGATTTTTCGTTCGATCGTTCCCATTGGGACGACATTTCAGCGAGGTTTTCAGGACATTGCCAAGCATCTTCGTGATGTTGGGTAAGGAAGTTGCCTTGGCACATTGGTTCAAGCATGGTTCGTGAGCTATTTTCGAGTCCATCATATAAGATTTGGCAAATCGTCCATTTTTCGAAGTTATGGTGTAGACATTTTATCAAAAGTTCTTTAAATCCTTCAAAATATTTTTCAAATGGTTCTCCTCTGAATTGATGAAAATTTACAATTTCATTTCGGATTCTACTTGTTTTTTCCAAGGGGTAGAACATTTCTAAAAAAGCTTTTACGAATTCTTCCAAAGTTTTAATCAAGTTCGATGGTAAGCTGTACAACCATTTTTCAGTGTAATCAGTAAGAGCGAATGAAATTAATTGAAGTTTGCTTCCGTCATCGGAAAGTTGTTGTAGTTTATTGGTTGTGAAAACTTGTTCGAATTTAGTCAAGAAAATGTATGGGTCATCGTGTTCAAAATTGCCAAATTTTGAAAGCGTTGCAATATGGTTTGAGTGAACTTCGAAGTAGTTACCCGCAGGGGCGGGTAACGTGATGCAAGATGGAATAGAAACTCTATCGGGAAAGATTCTATCCATATGAGTTCAAGGGATGTTCTCGTTTGCCATTTTGGGAGGATCGTCTATTCGAGTTAAACGATTAGTTGTTGAGTCACGAGTCTAACAGTTTCTTGTTGTGTCACGAGTCCAAGTACTCATGCACAAGTGAAAGTCGAGAAGAGAAAGAAGTTAGAATCGATTTTAGAGAATGAAAGAGGATTTGGAAAATGAAGCGAAAAATTATTATTTTTTCTTTTTTTTAAAAAAAGGAAGTAAAATATTTACCAAATGAAATTTATTTTCAAAAGAGAAGTTCGATTTTTTGTTTTGTTTTTGGGTTATAAATTTTTTTCATATGTTTTTGTATTTTTTTTGTTTTCGAATTTTCAAATTTTCAAATATTTACCAAAAGGATTTTTGTTTTTAGAAAATGGAAATTTGATTTTTGCTTCTAAAAAGATAATATATTTTTTTAACTTTTGTTTTTGATTGAAAATTTTCGAAGGAAAGGATTTAAAAATATTTTTTGCTTTTGGAAAAAAAATATTAAGTAAAAATTTACAATTTTTTTTGGATTTTGGATTTTTTTGTTTTTTTAAAATATGCATGAACTAATGCAACTAAATGAATGCAAAGGAATTAATTACAATTTTCTATCCTTAGTAGCTCCTAACCCAAAACTGTATAATCACACTTTATCTTAAATCAATAAAAATATTTCTCAGCCAGGTAACAGGCGGGGGTTATCGGTGCACCACGAATCATCATAGCAATGCAATTGAAGGTTTAAGTACCTTCAGAGGAACACCACTATAACAATTATGAATCACCGTATATATATAAATGTTATGAATTTGTCGTAGCCTAGACACAATGAAATAAAATTGTTCTAAGAAAACAATTATGAAGATACAATTAAGAACTAGATGAGCTCAAGACACCGTTAAGTCGAATGTTTAACATTTGTTATTAGTCAAATTCTATGATGAAATGCGTTAGTGGGCTAAGAAATGGGTGATGAAATCCCTCATCTTAAGTGAGTTGGGGTATTGCCCTTAGAAAATAAAATAAGATGAGATGAATGCAAAACGAAAATTAAACATGAATTTACAATGCAACAAAAATGAAATATATTTTTGTTTTTGGATTTTGAATTTTTTTATATATATATAAATGCAAATGCAAGTAACCAACAACGCAATTCAAATAAAAACAAGAGACAGGGGCACGATACCGGAGCGTGCAGAATTTATTAACAATTTATTTTTAAGCGACGATTTTTTTTAAGCAAGTAAGCAATCATTTTTGGGCAAGCTATGCAAAGCAATTTATTTTTGGCAGTCCTTCTGAAATTCTGCTTTGGCAGTCTGAAGTAAAAAAAAGAGATATATACAATTTTTTTCGTGATCAGAAAATAATAGAAATGGAAAATGAAAATGTTAAGAAAATTGTAGAAATCAAAGGTAATTTAAAATTCACTCTTTTTTTAAAGAAGAAACTAAGAGAAAATGTGAAAACAAAACAAACAACTTGCTAAAACCGAATTCGCTAAATAAATAAAACCTTAAAAAAATTATAGGAAAATATAACAAAAACAAAGACAAACTCAAGCAATTTTTTTAGGAGAAACAAGATTTAAACAAAAAAAAATCCAACACAATTATATAAACTCAACCCAAAACTCACACAATTACCCAAGGCCGGTCCAATTACAAACGCTAGTAAACAAACTACAGTAACGACCAGAGATAATTAATACCAAATTCACAATCGATATCACAAATATTCGGTCTCTTAAAATCATAAATAAAACGAATTCACTTCCCAAAATCCCAGAATTTCAAAATCTCCACCATCAATTCGAATCTCAAGTTCGAGCATAGAATGTCCTGTGATAGCGTAGGTTCGGCGAGGGATTACAGTTGGGTTTCATGCGATTCGTGGTGGCGATTGGATTGGGATGCGGGTTGAGTTCGAGCGGTTCAATTTGCAGTGGAAGGCGGTTCAAGTTTTGGGTTTGATGGTGCTTGCTACTAATATTGGAAGTGTTAGGTAGGCTTGGTGATTAAAGGGGATGGTGGTTGGCGTTGGCAAACTTTGCAAGAGGTGGTTGGCAGTTGGTTGTAGAAGGAAGTTTGCGCAGGGGATGGTGGTTGGCGTGAAGCACTGGAATTCGAAGGTCTGTTTGATTGCTGAGGAGTTCGTGTTCTGGTGGTGCTATGATGTCGAGGCTGCTACTATGCTTATGCGCAGGGGATTGGAGAAGGAATGGGGTATGTCAGGTGGTAGAGGCTGCCAAGTGCAAGTTGATGTCAGTTGCTATTAAATTTTGGTGACAAAAAATCACAAATAGAACGAAATAAATATGCAAAAAGGAAAATAATCACATTTGTTCATTATGAAAATGCATAAATAATTGGGTTGCATTTGAATGAGATGGCAAGGAAATATATGCATGCGCATGTTATGGAGTAATATATGTGCAAAAAGATATGCATATTATTTCTTTCTTCGTAATCATATTGCTTTGGAATTATTTTCTTCCATCTTTGGAACGAGTAATTATTTGCTATGTTTGTGCAATTTGTTATCATTGTAATTTGCCTCCATTATCTTCTTACCATATTTTGATAATTTGATTGATGATTCACATGAATTTATGTTGGCAATATATTGAGGGTAGACTTCATTGTAAATCCATCCTGGTATTCAGCCAGTGATCCCCAAATGGAGTGTCTCTTCTTGTTAACCCTAATTTAGGGCTTTGGTATGTAAACTCTTATCTTGTAATCTCTTGTAATTCTCTCAAGTGTAATAAAATCTCTCTTCTTTGGACTGGACGTACACTGTCTAGATGATAGTGGAACCAGTATAAATATTATGTGTTTATTTTCCTTTTTTTATAGTTATTTGCTATTTATTTGGTGTAATGAAAAAATTGCTGCTAGATTTTGAGTGATGTTCAAACTGGCAAATCTAGATCATGTTTATTATCTTTCCGCATTTGCACAATTTTTGCATAACAGATTGGTATCGGAGCAAGATGATTTTTTTAGATTTGTGCATCAATGGCTTCTTGAAAGAGCATAGATCCGGTGGTAATTATGCTATTATTCATTTGGACGGAAAAATACATTTTGTGCAACATTGAAGATAAAGACGGAGGAGATAATGTTGAGAGAGAGAAGAGCATTCCAATCTTGAAAATTTGGTGATAAGGAGTTTAGTGTGCTGAGGAGACATCTGGATTTGGAAACCTGCATCTGCTTCATGGCTCAATATTGATGTGAAAGTCTTATGTCGATAACTATGGGAATTTTGTTGTTTAGCAGATAAGGTATGTGGAAGGAGAGAGATTTGTCTTGCATACAGAGATTTGGATTAGCCTTGTTATGTCCATAGGCTTTTGTTTTTTATTTTTTTTGGCTCTATATTTAGATTGGTGATTGAGAGAATTTTTGGCCATGGTGGCTTTGAGATTATTTTGGTATCTACCTTCTTTTGAATTTGGATATTTGCAACATTTTGTTGGCGGGCGGGGACATAGTCTTAGCTCATTAGCAAGGTGTGATGGGGGGTGGTCTTGTCGGAACCCATTGGGTAATATTCATTTTGGTCTGTATCTCATTAAGAGATTTTGGTTGAAGGTGGAGTTTGATTTTAAGAGTTTTACTTTGGGAAGAGAACTTGAGTCGATGTGGTGTGTTGGAGATATGTGATTTTGCATCAAGGTGGAGTGCTAAATTTTGGTGATACAAAATCACAAATAGAAGGAAACAAATATGCAAAAGGGATAGTAATCACGTTTGTTCATTATGGAAATGCATAAATAATTGGATTACATTTGAATGAGATGGCAATATATGCATGCGCATGTTATGGAATAATATATATGCAAAAAGATATGCATAATATTTCCTTCTTCGTAATCACATTGCTTTGGAATTATTTTCTTCTATCTTTGGAACGAGTGAATTACTTGCTATATTTGTGCAATTTGTTGCCATTGTAATTTTCCTCCATTATCTTCTTACCATATTTTGCTAATTTGATTGATGATTCACATGAATTTATGTTGGCTATATATTGAAGGTAGACTTCATTGTAAACCCATCCTGGTATTCAGCCAGTGATCTCCAAATGGAGTGTCTCTTCCTGTTAACCCTAATTTAGGGTTTGATATGTAAACTCTTATCTTGTAATCTCCCGTAATTCTCTCAAGTGTAATAAAATCTCTCTCATTTGAACTGGACGTACACTATCTAGATGATAGTGGAACCAGTATAAATATTGTGCGTTTCTTTTCCTTTTATTATAGTTATTTGCTATTTATTTGGAGTAATGGAATAATTGCTGCTAGATTAAGTGATGTTCAAATTGGCAAATCTAGATCCTGTTTATTGTCTTTCCGCATTTGTGCAATTTTTGCACAACAGTTGCAGTTTTGTATTGATGATAATGCAGTAGGAGGAATGAGTGATTGTGGGATTTGTATGGTAGCTGTCATATCGGTGAAGTAAGATGATGCTGAAGGTGATGGAACTACATGATGTGAATGTGGTTGAGCAGAGAGCAGAGAGCAGGGAGCAGAGAGTAGAGAAGGCTTGTGGATATGTTTGACAATTGAGTGGTGGAAGATGTTGTGTATGATGTCAGATGTGGATGGAGAAGTAGTTCATATTGGCTAGTGGATGTTGGGTTGATGTGGCTAGTGGAAGTAGGTGATGATGTTTGTTGCAGTGTTAGCAGGTAGTTGCTACAGCGAGGTTTGAAATAGGTTGATGAGGTATGTTGATCAACTGTAGTATGTTTGAAGGTATTTGATGGCAGAAATGTTGTGGATTGAATGCTGGTGGAAGAAGAAAGAAAATGGTGGTATGTGGTTTGTATCAGGAAGAGGTTGTTGTATGGCTGGGTTTGTTGAAGTCCAAGAAGTGTGAATGTAGAGGAATGTAGGTTATGGTATGAAGATGTAAGATGTAAGGCAAGAAGAGTGTTGTATGAAAGGCATATGTTGGTTGAAGCAATAAAGCTTGGGGATGTTGATTGAAGTAGTAGTGAAGTGGTAAGTGAGTGTGTTTGTTGGTGGTTCAGGTTGGCACTGGTTTGAGATACTGTATATTGAAATAGGTTTGAACTGTGGTGTGTACCTATGGGCCAAGAGTCATAGCAGTAGTGAAAGTTTGGTGTTTGAGAAGCGCAGGGATAACTGGTTGATTGGGTTGTACTATAGTTGGAT
Source organism: Allium cepa (assembly GCA_030765085.1). Classification (NCBI taxonomy): domain Eukaryota; kingdom Viridiplantae; phylum Streptophyta; class Magnoliopsida; order Asparagales; family Amaryllidaceae; genus Allium; species Allium cepa. The sequence continues at coordinate 204,844,832 of CM060941.1, read as the reverse complement.
GGTTCGATAGTTGCAGTGGCAACTGTTGTAAGCACAACTATTTTATGAACTCTAGGAAGTGTCAAGAAGTGTTGTAGAGGAACTGTTTTGTAGACAAATCTCTGTTTTGGAGTAAGGGGGTGATAAGTAAGCAGTAGTTCTTGGTGAGGATCAGTTCTTGGTAAGGAGAATGAGAAGTAGATGAAGTGCTTGTAAAAGGAAGAGAAAGTTGCTGCTGCAATATGGAGACAGTGGGAAGTTTAGGAAGGCAACAGTGATTGTACAAGTTGTAATAAAAAATGAAAAAGAAATGAAAATTGTAAAAAAGCGAATAGTTGTAAAGAAAATGAAATAAAAAATGAAAAGAAAATAAAATGTTTTTGTTTTTGGTTTCAAATTGTATGTGTTTTTTATTATAGGAATGCAAATGCAAATGCAATTAACAAATGAAAATGGACCAGAAAATAAGCACACAACAAAAATCAAACTACAAGCACACAACACAATTTTTTTTTAAAATGCAAACAAACACTCAAATTAAAACTCAACAAAAATCAAATGAAAAGTAATTCGAAGAATAGAAAATCAAAATCAAAGAAAATTCACTTAAAACGGCGTCAAAAACTTATTCAACGACTAGTTTTCAATCGGTTTAGAAAATAGTCGAGAAATTTCAAATTAAATTTACCGCAAGCGCATGCAATTTTAGTACGTGGTGAGTACGGGTCGATCCGCAGGGAATTTTTAAGACTTTAAAATTTTTAATTCAATCAAATTAAACCAAAATGAGAGAGAAGATTGTCAACTACAGAAAATAAGCTAAAGCTAGAATTGAAATGTGATCTAAAAACTATTAGACAAGAGAACAATTTAGAGGCAAATCCACACTCACATTTTTTTGTAAATCAACAAACAAATAATTTATGATCTTTAGCTTTGATATTAAATGAAATAATTGTTGTATTATCATAAGTATGGTTAGTTTATATTATTAATTAACATAACTCAAACCATCAAACTATAATACAACAAATAAATCACTTATCAGTTCTCATGAAAATGAAGCCAAAGAAAAAGCTATTTTAAGTATGATCTATATACTATTGTAACTAGTAATATAGATCATTAAATTTCATTTCTACTTTCGTTTCTAAATCAAAAATTAATTAGCAAATGATGATGTAAATTTTGTTTATGTTGAATAAGAATATCTCATTTGCTTAAGTGATATAAGCTATCAAACCCATTTGTATAAACTCACATCAAAATTCACTTTCATGAAGCACAAGCTAAAGAGATCATAAATCGTAAAAATGTTGAAATTACAAAATATTTGAGAACTTCATTACCCCTAAATTAAAGGGGTTTGGATACTCATTTATGTTATCAAATCAATACATGTAAGTTTCAATATTAAAAAGCAAAGAAATGAAAACTAAGCAAAGGAAGAAAAAGAGATTAACTACTAACTATTTGCATAAAAATTAAAGCTGCATTACTAGCACGAATGTAAATTTAAGCTATGAACATAAAAAGAAAGAGAGCATAGAAATAAACATTAACAATAAAACAAAGAAAAGCATGTAGAAAAGAGAGAAGAAAGAGGTTTGGCAGCCATTTTTATTTCACTTTGATATGTGTTTACAACTTGTTAATTTCCTAAGCAAATATATGAGAGAGTAGAAGATATATTCATGTACATAAGAGGGCTATTTATACATGCATAAAACCCTAATTCCATTTTTAGGGTGCTTTCTAAAATGCCCTTTAGGAACTCTGGCCACCAAGTAACCATAAGCCACTAATTAATCCATCGTTTAATGTGCATGAAGCTTTAACCTCCACTTAGTTGTCCACTAGCTTCTAATTGTAGATTTAGGCAAGTGAGTAGGGTCCTCCATGATCTTGGACTTGAATTATTTCCTTCCTCTTTCCTTTGTACTCATTTGTGTGTGTATATATCTTTATGAATCCCTCTTTCATATGCATCAAAGTTTTCTATAAAAATCATAAAAAAGTCCAAGTAAAAATTCTTAAATTGACACATGAACAAAAATAAACATTTTGCTCCTGAATGAAGATGAATATATGATGATTTTAAAAAAATTGAATTTTGGTTTTAAACATGTTAAAATTCTCAAATATGATACTTATTTAAATAAAAAGTGATAGAATATAGGTGTATATATATTCACATTTACGTGCACATTAATCGCTCTCCCTTACCTTGACATGATCATCTTTTTCTTCACTATCTCCAGCCTTTTTTTGTTTCAGGATGAAGAATGGAAATGGGAACAAGCGGCACTACATGGCCCTCATCTACATTAATGGCCGCCTCGAGTTCTTGTGAAGAACCATCGCCTTCTCGAACCTTGGGAACATGGTCAACACTACGACCCTACTCTAAAAGATTATAAGCACGCAGGTTCTCATCCATGAGTAGGAATCTCATATCTCTCTCTCTCTCCAAGAGGAACTTTTTGAAGATTCGCCAAAGGTGCCTGTAAGAGCTGCATTACTTGGTCTTCTCAAAATCATCTGCAAATACACATGAACTATAAACTTAACAATGAAGTTATTTTATTTGTGTTAGTAGGAAGAGTGAGCCTAAACTTACATCCAGATAACCACTTTTGTGCCAAGTCGGTAGACAACGTGTAGACAAAGACTCATCTTTAAAATAACTTAACATGTTCCATAGCCCCAACACTATCCGATAGCTCCTGTCAGGTTCCAAGAAGATGAGCGAAGAAGACCCCTTTCGATGCTAGAAGCTACATAAGTAACGGATCTCCTTGGCACTGGGAACTCGGTTCAAATGCTGAACAAATATCATATATATAGTGTTTAAGAAAGCATAGCTATTTGCATGCAATTGGGCTAGGGAAAGCTTCATGAACTACATAACTACATAAATAAAAATCATTGCATGGCAAAACACACTTGGCCATACACATGTATTGATTACTATTTGTGTACCCCTCTGATGGTAGATGTGTTCATTGATAACATGTGAGAACTAACACATCTTTAGAAGGAATCACATGTCTCTCACATATCCTTTTGAGAGACGTTCTGTCTACCTTAGCCAAGAAATTCCCGAGGATCAATCAAAATAATAGCATCACCTATGTCAATGTCGGGGGAAACCCCTACGGTGGGCTCTTTGGCCAAGACAAAAGGAACTACTTCTAAAGGCTACTCTATTCGGTGACTACCTGATTGAGATCAAACAGTGCAGAAGTAGACTTTGTCGCTGACACCATTGTCGAACTAAGTTCAGTACTGGACTCAATATATCTCGACGTTAACGGTCTCATGGCTACTACAGAGAGATGTGGGGAATGACTACGTTCATATCAATTAAAAGCTTCACACATAAGATATATAAGGTATATAAAAACTTTATTCTTCATGCTGGAAAAAGAGCCTCGTATAGTCGACGTACCAGATCTGATTGATGCCAACCAGTGTTGAGCGATCAGATCTCATACATCGATAGGGATAAATACTGTGCGAACTATGTAGTGCATGAATTTGATGACATACAATTCAAATCATTATCTAGTAAAAATATTGCAATTCAAAGTGACCAATATCACAAACCGTTCCAATGAATCATAAATCGTCAATGATCGCTAAACCAAATTCATTATAGAACTCTATTTTACCACCTTATTCAATTTGAGAAAATTCAGTCAAATTTATATTGCAAAATAAAAATTACTCTGGAAGACTCGGGATTGGCATAAGGATGACCCAAAGTCAATTCCGAAACAACTCATAAAAACTCATATATGACTCAAAGTTAACAAGCTAAAGCACTATGCGCTTTGAGTCACACCCAAGAATTTTTCACTCTCCTTCGGTTCCCTTTGGTTCAACCAAAATCCCCTTTTCTTATTTATTTTTTAACTTATTAACCGTAAATTTTATAAGTATTGGATCAAGTACGGATTCAAGGGAGGAGATGAGGAGTTCTAGTGGCCAATAGACATGATCAAAGCTTGAATTGACGGCGAACATTCCTAATCAACGTCGCTGCCTACCCAAAGCAAGTCAATGTGATTGAGTTTAAGGACGCTGGAATCTGAAGTTCAAATTGAGATGGTTGAGGGTTTTGTTAAGCACGGGCTTAGAGATGGTATGCTATAGTGGTGCTGCAACGAGATCACAATGACGGTAATGCAAGGTGGTGGCGATAACTTAAGCTCAATTGTAGAGTTGAGGGTAAGGATCGGTAATGGAGAGCTTGAATATAAAGATCTCAAGGTAGAAAAAGAAAGCAAGTGAAATGAGCTTAGTATTGGTTCGCATATAAGTAAGAACCAAACCATAAAAATTGGTAGAGAAATAGCCTAAGTAAAAGGTACCGATCCATAGCATATGGATCGGTACCAATCCATGAAAATTTAGCACGCGCACGCACAATGACCCGAAGGAAAATGGGATATGGAAATGATGATGTTGAGAAGTGCGATGCATAAAACCAAGGGAAGTTCCAAATGATAGAATCCTACTTGTATAGTTCAAAGAAAGAGATCATTGAAAATTTCTGAAATCAGAATACTGAACATGAACAACACACTTCAGTTCTTATACTACACAAGAGTTAAAATTCAAAATTGTTTGAAGCAATATTACGATCGGCAAAAAGTACAATGATTCGTGAAAACAGTTCAGAGGATAAATAACATCTATTCAGAACAGAACTTAAAGTCGATGATATGGAGTCGAAGGTTTGTCTTGATCCAAAGCATATCTTTTGAACACAAGATACACTTTGAAGGGAAATTTTATCTAGCTTTATGACCAAGTCACATTCGAATGAGTTAGATTGATAGAACAGGAGGACAACCAAGCAGAAAGCCAGAACGATAACTCGTAAACTCATATATCAAGTAAAATCAATGGATGAATGTAATGACCAGGAAATTTACCGTTTAATTTTGAAATATTTAATTAATTTTAAATATTCAAATAATAGATTTTATAATTAAAATAAAAATCTTTTAAACATTAAATATTGAACGTGAAATAGTTTTTCAAATTTTTTTACAAAAATATATAGTTCGAAAAAAATCGAAAATATGCCGGAATTTGTTTTCCAAATTTTCATCTTTTCCTCGGCTGAATATTGTCGAATTTGTGTAAACCATTTTATTATAAATATATACATATAATATTTACACTGTTTACAAATGAGATGGCATAAAGATGTATTTATACTTAAGTATGTAAGAATTAAAATAAAATATAAAAGAACTAAAAAGTGAAGTGAAAACATGAAATGACATTAGCAAAAACATGTTTAAACACAAATACACTTATACAAATAATGCAAGTTGGGCTAGCATGTGTAGGAGGGGACAAAATTTCGAAATTTTCATGGTAAATGAGGGGACAAACTTGATGATATGGCAAGCAAGGAGAGGATGGTATGTATCCAGGGGTATTTAGGTAATTTGCATATTTCTTTTCATATAAAAGCAAATTCTCTTATTTTCCTCTCATTTTCATTTTTTTTATTTCTCACTTTTCAAAACTTCCTTACTTCCTTAGCTTTTGAAAACATTTTCATGGCTTCCCTTTTAGTTTCCAAAATTTTAAAATTTTAAGTTTTTCCTTTTAAATTCATTTCAAACTTTGTTTCAAAACGTCCCCATTTTCCTCCTCTTCCTTCTATCCCATCTTCGTCATCTACTAACCAAATGGAGATTTGCATTTTTAAAAACCATATAAAATTTCATTGGTTACAACTTTTACTTGTACTACATTTTCAAATATTGAGAGTACCTATGTCAAAAATGCATTTCATTCAAATATGTTTTCGGACTAAAAAATTTCCAATCCGAAAACGCCCCTTCTTCTATTGATTATATCTCCTTCAAAAACCAATGATATTAAGTGGTTCATTTTTTAAAAGTGAAGAGAAAAGAATTTTTAAAACTTTTCTTCTAAAAACTTTTCCAAAATCCAAGAGTAACATGCCCAAAAATCGAGGAGAAGTTAACCCATTTTCGAGATGATTTTTGTGCTTTTCCAAGATTTAAAAGTTCTAAAGTACTTCAAGTTTTCAAAGCTTTTTGGTAAGTAAATTTCTTCAATTTTTTGGGAAAGAATTTACCTTTATATATATGGTTGTTATACGGTTGTATAGATGATGTTGTTGTTTGGATTATGGTATGGTTTGAACGTAAATATATGTGCTAATTTGTGGTTTAGTAATAGAACTTTAAATTGATGATTAAATGATGTTTTGGTTATAAAGTTGTGATTTTTGTCATGTGATTGGAAGTGATATGGAAAGCTAGTAAGTAAAATTAGTAAATGGAAATTTAGTGAGCAAGGTTAGCACAAATGTGTTGTATTCGACATAGCGATCCTTTGAGTTTAAATTGATTTCTCACTTTGTTTTAAAAGAAAAAGTTTCTAAGAGTTTTCTAACCTTTTGTTTTGCATTTAAAACTTTATTATTAGTTAATAAAGTAAATTAAGTTTAAATTAAGTTTTTTTGGATTTATTTGAGAATCAACAAGTTTTGAATTATGGGTACTCGTAGCGATAGTCGTTGTGGATGTAGTTTCACTTTAAAAATTCAAAATTCTCAAATTTATAAAACTGTGTTGTAAATGTTTAACAAGCCTAACAATAATGTTTTTAAAAGTTAATTAAGGATTTATTAATTAATAATTAATTAATTAAGTTTTAATAGTTAGTAATTAATTAAGTGTTAATAAGGTTTATTAACTTTAATTAAGCGAAGATTAGTCGCTAATTAATTACATTTTTAAAGATAAAATTAATTTTTATTAATCAATTATTAAGTATGATTAATTTTTAATTAATTATGAGTTAAGTGTATGATTTACTTTTAATTAGTTACTAATTAAATACAGGGATAATTATTAGTTAATTATTAACCATGTGTTTAATTTTAAATTAATTATGGTTTTAATTTATAAATTATTTATTAAGGTTTAATTTCTTATTTAAGACTTAAATAATAATTAAGATTAATTAATATTAAATTATTAATTAAGGTTTAAATGATTATTTAATTATTTATAAGGGATTAAATTAGTGTTTAATTATTTATTTAATAATTAATTATTGTTAATCATTTATTTAAAGATTTAATTATTTCTTAATTTATTTATTCAATAAATCAAGATTTAATGAAGATTGATTATGATTTAATAAGAGTATAACATATAATTAATTATTTTAGAAAAGTTTTAAAGTTTTAAGCCCTTCGTTTTTCCAAGAATCAAATTGTTTTAAAGGAACTTCTTTTTCAAAGATGGTTTTGAATTTAGGTATTCAAGTGTCGATGCCATTAAGAAACCATATAACTGTAAATGAGTTATAATATAGACGGTTTGATTGTTTGGACATATGTTGGCAGAATAAATCCTCGTTTTGCTATAAATCGATTGAACTGTTTGGACATCTATTTAGCACGACAAATCATCTTGCTATTATGTTATTTGAACATGTATATGCTAGTTAGCTTATATAGGCATGTTACTTCCTGATTTGGATATGAGTTGTATTTACATACATGTTGACCTATGTAATTAAATATTTAGTGAATTGGAATTCGAATGGAAACAAAATGTAGCTTAAATTACTACCATTGGATTGATAAACCTTCTTTTGAATTTATAAGTAGGTTTTTGAATTAACTTAAATTCTTTAACAAATTTGGAGTTTGAAGTTTGTAAATGGTTTCAAGTCATATTGTTGTATTTTAAAGATAATTATAAATAATAACTAGTTTATAATAGGTTTTTTTAATAAATAAAAGGGTTACCCTAATTATTTTACAAATGATATTATGTAAATGATGTTTATAAAGGAAATTTTATAAACGTATTATAAAAGAATTTTATAAACAGTTTTAAAAATAGAAAGAGATTCTATAAATCATTTTGGAAGATCTTAAAAAGAAGTTTAAATATAGTTTAAAGATTTGTAAAGAGGTTTGAAATAGGAAGTGAACTTATAAAAAGATTTTTATAAGGCATAAGTGAATGGGTTTTATAAAGTGAATGGGTTGTATAGTAAGTAATGTTTTGAAAAGGGAATTTCTTGGTCATTTAATATGAATTTGAGAAGAGGGAATTTTCCAAAAATTTTGGTAAATACTTATATTTTTGAGATAAATAAAAAAATTCCAAGTATAAAAGGAACGTAAAGGTTTTTGGAATAGTGTTCTAAAAGGCCTTTTGATCATGTTTTGCAAAGTGTTTTTAATTTAGGATTAATTAATAAAGGCTTAGTGGATCCTTATGGAATCAAATCAATGTTGAATGATTGTTTATTTGATAGTTAAATAACCAACTATCAAATATAAACCAAAATATAACTCTAAAAATATCTAGGAGAAACACGTGAGTTATATGGCACAATCATCTTCAATGATGTTGCACTATGTATATAAACCTCGTTTTATTCTGCTAGGACAAATTATAGGGAGATCTGTCCATTTAAACAGTTAGGGGGCGATCCCTGCTCTTATGTATTGTTTGATTATTCCCAAAGAACCAGGGTTGAGTTTACCGGAACTATCGAATGTTGTTTCAAAGAGACCGGTATCGGATAATTATAAATTATCCGAAAACCAATTCGATCCAACTTAAGTGTTTCAAAATGAACACAACATAAAGATGATTGAAGATCGAGCTTTGAAGTGCAAGGGCTACTTTGTATTAAACCCGACTGTGATTCCAAAATGGATGTTGTAGAGGTAGTGCCTTCGGTTTCATTCAGATCCAAAACGAACTTGTATGGATGAATGTTGGCACTGCATTGCTACCTAGAGGGTTGTGTTAGCATTCCAAGATGTTTGCTATATAAAAGGTAATCATAGCCTCAAGCCTCATCAACCGGGAATGACTAAAACAGAGGAGATGCTTCAGGGCTATGTGGTTCGCTACCATTGGCGTATGGTCGTCATCCAATCTGGATCTATATTATAGATCATGTATGCTCGAGTCCTATTTAGGTTGTTGATCCCAACCAAGGTGATGATATATTCGGCGCTATCCAGTAAGGGGTGGGGCCGGTCTTAACTCATAGGAAGTTCATTTGAGGCTCTCGGTGTATTTTATCTAGAGATGTACTGTGACGGGCGGTACCTGTAATGACCCTGGCTCGACCTTCGAAAATCGGCACCGAATACTTCACCAGTATTCAAATGTCGCAGATTCAAACGCCGAATCTGGTTCGCCGGAGCTTATAACACATTAAGTACAATAACACAGTGGAAGAAAATGAATATCATTGATAAGACAATGAATACAATATCCGATACAATATGATACAACAGTATCAGAGACAAATATACAGTAGCGGAATATGATAACAATGGAAGAGATAACTCAAATATGATCTTCGATGAAGAGTGAATCCAAATCTGCAACTCCAAACCAAAAGCTCATCCCAAAGCTAAGAGGACTCTAATCCAATAAGCTCGAACCACCATCATCGATGAATCAAGCAAGGTCAGTCATCCAAAGATTGAAGAAGATTCCCAAAGACTGAAAGCTACCGAATCTACACCTACTATTTGATTATCTGAAAAACCCAACTCTAGACTGCCCGTGTGGAAATTTGTGGGCACCCAGAGTTTAGGAAAGGAACAATAAACTCCAGGTCAGTCACGGGACTGGTGTGAGCAAATAAAAATAGTTTTATCTTTTAAAACAAACAACAAAAGATTTACAATTGAAAATCGCAATGCTTTTTGGAAAATGAAACTACCATAAGGCCTCCCACCGCGCACACAATGCAAACGCAGACTTGGAGGAGATTTCTCCTTATGATAGTCAAACATGCTTGATACGTAAAAAAACCATTTGATATTATTATTAGTGTAGAAAACCTTTCGAAAGTATAATATTAATCTTAGTCAGCATACCACATTTCGTCGTATGCCTACTATAGCTACCATGTTCAATAGCAGGTTACCGCCACAATCCATGGCAGGTTATACAACTAAAACCGTACAGGGATCATATTGTTTCTTTGGATTTCCAACAAATGGTCGGGAAAGTAACTTCCCATACAAAATGGAATGCCTCTGGGGGACATCCCCGAGAACATAACCGGATCTCTGCTACACAAGGCCGGGTTACCCTTGCCCGGAAGTAACTACTGACACGAGCATGCCATCCCCCAGTCGTTACCAACCTTTATCCAAGGGCTCTCAATCTAACAACCACACAGTAAAGTATCTGGGCTCCATACCATGATACCTCTTTCAAAATAAACATAAGTAAATATCTGGGCTCCATACCATGATATCACTTTTTATCTAGAAGGAAATGGTCATACCCTCAAGGGGAGCTACCCCCAAATAACCTTGCTGCCACGATTCCTGTTTCGACCATTACCGGGTTGTGAGGCTCGACGAAGTCACGTGCACAAAGCTATGCTTTACACAAAAGTCATGCTTTGATCAAAAAATGATCAGCAGCACTTCGTATGCCACATTACCAAATTGGGGATGTATCACCAGTAACCATCAACTACATAACCTTTGAGCTCGTATATCTCAGAGAAAGATGTTAAACTAAGAGAATAAATTCTCCGCCACCAAACAGAAATGTATTTGACAGAAACTGGTTTTACATCTCAAAGTGTAATGTCAGATACACATCAGTACAAGTCTGTTTCGGGTTCGAACAGAACCGTAGGCACTTCCAAAGAATCCCTTGCAAATCCGGGAATTCCCAATCCCGATCGGACTCCCCATCACATATGGAGACCTCTATACTAGCTCGACTCAGTGCAGAGACAATCGACGGGTTATCCTTTCGTTCTTGAAAATACTCGGTCTTCACCACCGGTCTTCAAATGCTATCCATATCATCGTATCATTATTCGGAATGGGTTATATGACAGTACCCCAATAGCCCAGTCATTGTTAGTACTGAGATGATGGTTTTGATGATAACAACCTTAGGACTTTTTATAAAACACAAATACTAATATTCTTTTCTAGGTATATATGTATAGGCAGGATATATATGTGTATGTGTGTAGGTACCGAGAATGAAGACTGTACAGTATAAAGATTCAAGACTGAGTATAGAGATTCAAGACTGACGAATTCAAGATTAAAGAAATGAAGATTGAAGACTCATGAGTATCAAAATTTCAAGAGTATTAAGAGTTCAAGATTTAAGGAGTTTAAGATTTCAAGATATCAAGATAAGTAATAGAGTCTAGATTATGTTAAAACTTCATAATAGGACTAAAATCATTGTTCGGATTTTAGTTGTGGAATGGTATTCACCTTCTCGTTTTAATAGTGGGATGGAACCCAAGCCCTCTTTAGTGGGATGGAACCCACGACCTTCTCTAGTGGGATAGAACTACAAAATTTTCAAAATGATTTATTTTCATTATTTTTTCAAAAAAACTATTTTTTTAAAGTCATCTCTCTTGGTTTAAATATTTAACCTTAATTCAAAAAATATTTTTCAATCATATTAATTTCAAAATCATCTCTTGTTTTTAAACTATCTTCTTGTTTTTATATTGTAGCTTTAAATCTTAAAAATATATTCTATACTTAGTTTTCAATATTACTTTTATATTATAGATTATATATTTTAAAATTACTTTTTAAATCTCTTTTATAAGTTTATACAATATTCCAAATGGTTTATAAAGTTTAGAAATTTTTTTGACAAGTTTTAGAATAGAAATCATTGTAAAGCAAAATTAATTTTCAAAATTTACATTGGCATTTGACATCACTCATCCCCCATGTCGACATGGTGACTGTAGAATTCAAATTTCAAATTTTCAAAAGAAGTGTCTATTCATCATAACCTTTCGCGAATGGACATGACTGTTATTCTTCTATAAATATCAGTGGTTTTCAATGAATTTTATATTAGTTTTTCTTCATTTCTTCACTCCTTCTTCTCCACTCAAATATTCTCTTAATTTTCAATGCTTTAACAAAACTCTACCAAAATCCTAAGTGAATCGAACTCAATCGTCTTTAGTTTGATTCCCTGCCACTCTCTCTCAAAGATCTCGGTGATATTTAGAGTAATATAATCATCTAAAATCAAAGAATTGTATCGTATCTCTCTATCTATCAAAGTGCTATTGGAAATAGTATGATTGTGGCCTGTAAATCAATTGGGTGTGATTGTAGCCCGTAAAACAATTAGGTGATCTTATTGCCTTTAAATCAAGAGAGTTTGCTCTTGACTTGAAGCCAGGACGGTGTATCTCGTGGCCTTGAAATCAAGGTTGTAATATCGACATTATATTTTAAAAAAATTGCACAAGAAATTGCATGGGACATGATGCAGGGTAACTCCGAACCAGTATAAAATTCTGGTGTGTACTTTCCTTTACTGCTTTTATTTACTATTTGCATTTATGTCTGATTATATGATTGTCTCTGTGTTTATGAAATAGCATCTGTATGTGTTTAATTTCAAAAGATTTCAAAAATTCCATAAAATCCCTTAAACACTATTCACCCTTCCCCTAGTGTTAATCCAGCCTTAAGATCTATAATCTGCATTTCCTATATTTAGTATCAGAGCATTGGTTTTCAAAGTTTCATAATCTGATTTTTGAAAACTTTTCAAATGGCTACCTACACTGGTAAAGTCAACACTATCACTAGATTACTTACAGAGGGTCAGTCTACTACCAGACCACCACTTTTTAATGGTGGTAACTATGCATATGGGCAAGTAGAATGAGAATCTATTTATAATCAATAGGATTAGACACTTGGAATATCACAAAAACTGAGTACATTGAACCCACAAATGATTTTGCACAATGGACTACTGAGCAAAGGATTGTTGCACAAAACAATTCAAAAGCCATGAATATTCTACTATGTTCACTTGATAGGAATGAGTTTAATAGAGTGTCTGTCTGTAAGTCTGCATATTGTATCTAGAAAATTTGGCAAGTTACTCATAAAGGAACAATCAAAGTTAAACAAACCAAAATATCTATCCTGACCTATCGGTTTCAATTATTCAAAATGAATACAAATGAGTCCATTTCAGACATGTATAATAGGTTTCAAGACATTATGCACTCATTAATTGCATTAGGAAAGAACTTTTCTAAAGAAGATCGAGTTAGAAAAATTCTAAATTCACTCACTCTGGAATGGGATCAGAAGACTTAAGCAATTGAAGAGGCTAATGATATTAGTACACTAAAAATTAAAGAATCAATTAGGAATTTGATGTCGTTTTAAGTACAAGTGTAAGGAGAAGAGAAAGCAAGGCCTCAGAAAAGAAGTCAATAGCATTCAACGCAATAACAGATGGTTTAGACTCAAACAGTGACGACGATGAAGAAATAGCCTTGATGATAAGGAATTTTAGAAAGTTTCTAAAATATAGAAAGATAAACAATTACCAAAATATTGATCATAAGAATTCTGAAAACAATTATGAAACTCAAAATAACGGCAGATGCTACAATTGTGATGAGCCAGGCCACTTAAAAAGAGATTGTCCGCCTCCGTATAAACAGAAATTTTATCGAACTAATAATTCATCAAAGAAAAGAAAGAGAGCATATACTACTACACTATTCTGACTTATCCTCTGGTGATGAAGATCAAGAGACGAAAAATTAAAATATGTGTTTTTATAGCTATTCACAAATTTGATGAACTCGGTAATATGGATCTAAAAATAGGTTCGCATTTTAATTATATTGATTAAAATTGCTTGTTTGAATGTTTGATTGTTTGCATGTTTTGAAATTGCTTGTTGTTTGAATTTAAATTTTTTATTTTTAAATAATATACTAAAATATTAATATTAGAGTGTTATTATATTTAATATCATTTTAGATAAAATATAAATAAGATTAGAGGATATATATATATATATATATATATATATTGAACAAAATAGGAAAAATAAGTCGCATGAATTATAGGGCCCATGTCAACATGACCCTACCCCCATGTCAACATGACCCTACCCCCATGTCTTTGAAATTCAAATTTGAATTCAAAACTTTGAATTTCACTCCACCTTTTCACTAATTCCAAGGCTCTAAAAAGGTGTCACTTGACTAGAGAACATGACTCTTAGATATCTACTTATCTCCTTATCTTTATCCTGTCGTTTTACTTTCATTTCAAAATTCAAACTCTCTTTCAAACTCTCAAGCTCCATACTATCTTCAACAATGGCTTCCTTAAGTACTCATCCACCATTAGGCTGTCCAAAGCCATCAAAGAATTCCCCTACAATGATTCGAAAGCTATCAAAGCTTACATAAGCTATGTAAACTTTGGAAAAGTCCATACAGGAAAATTTGCAACCTTTAATGATTTTCCTTCTTATGTACTCAATATTCTTTTCGAAAAGAATGAAATTCTTAGTTTAATTGATGATTCTCAAAATGATTTTTTATCCTAACATTGTTAAAATGTTTTACGCAAATTTGAATCATGGTTTTTATGAAGGAAATGAAGGGGAAGATTGGAGTAGTGTTAATGCAATACGAATTATTTTAAATAGTGAGATTTTGGAAAATATTTTGGCTCGTAAGTTTACGGGAATGAATCTTTTGGATTTTCAAATTGATGAACATGATCATGAGATGGTTCATCACATTTTTGAAGGGGATGATAACTTTGAATTTATAAATCAAAATTCTCGTCCTAAAGCAAGAATTATAAACCTTCTTTTGCAACATACCATAACTCCAAGATCGGGAAATTTCAATCATCTGAACTTTAAAGTTTGCAAGGCTCCTTTTGCTATTTTTGGGCATTGTGACATTAATTGGGCATAAGTAATTTTGGATGAACTTCATCGCAAAAATTTTACTTAAGGGGAAAACAGTTTATATCATGACATTTATCTTACACTGATTTTTGACAATTTTCGTGCTGATTATAAGAGTGAGGAGTTTGTTTCTACAAAAGTTTTACCCATGCCAATATCTCTTTTATGAAAATCCCACTTGTGTTTCAATCATATGAAACACTTGCCATAAAAGATGAAAGGTTGGCTCATGGAGAGATGGAAGAAGAATAGGAGAAGGAAGAAGAAGGGGAGGAGATGGAGATTGAAAAATAAGAGGAGACATCATTGGAAAGCATTGAATACCCTATCACTCCTAACAATCCATCCAACAAGACAATTCTCAAAAACCAAAAGATAATAGTGTAAAATCAAAGGATTCTCAAAATATCCTTTAGTAAAAAGTTGAACAAAATTTCCACCAAAATGAACAGGTTCTTTGGGAAAATGAGTCGCAAGCTTGGATTATCATCTTCTAACTAATACTAGTTTCATTTCATGTTGTTTTAGTTTGTATCTTTCTTTAGTTAATGTTATGTATCATTTATGTAATATTAACTAAATTTATCAATGAAAATCCTTTATTTCTATTCATTAGCTCTAAAATATATCTGGAATGCTTGTTATTATATTATATAAGTTTATATGTATAGACTTGTACACAATATAAAGAAAATAAAGCAAATTGCCAAAATCAACAAAGGCGTGTTGACATCCCTCTACCGACCATGTCGACATGTAATGGCCAGAAAGTGTTTTTTTTGTTTTGAAATTGAAACTGACATAATTACTGTGTCTTTCCATTTCAAACGACTTTCTATCTATATAAATACCTATGTCTTCCATAAAAACACATATTTTCAATTTTTCCTATTTTCTAGAAAAATTTCTTCATATTTTATCAAAAATGGCCTCTTCTATTCATAATCTAAGTGAGAATCTTGAAGAAACTCTTAAATTATTCAAGAACATACTTACTTTTTATCCTTCGCAATCAACGACACTAGAATTAAGCCAAATGCAGATGATAAAGGAACTAGAAGGGCACTACAATGCCATTCGATGGATGATTTCAGCCCTCAACAAAGAAGAACTCGAAGTGAATCCAGAAGAAAATCTGAACAAAGATAATGAAGAATGAGACGCTATAAAGTCAGACCCTATCTTCCATGAAGAAGGATGGGTTGAAGTTCCAAGAAATGTTCGATTTGATTTAAATTGTTTGGTTTGATTTGATTTGAATTGTTTGAATTGATATGGTGTGTAATATTGAACATGGTGTGGTTTGATAAAGACAATGATGTATATATATTAATTGATTATGTGTGAAATTTTCATTTCTCTCACACTTACCTTACTATATTTTACTCATATTATAATTTATGTACTGTGTTATTATACAGTGCTATAGTATAAGATTTAGGGGGAGTAATATAGTTTAGGATTAGTTTTTGCTGATGACAAGGGGGAGAATTATAAAATAGGTTAGATAGGCTTAGATTAAGCGTGAGTTAGTAGATTAAGGGGGAGTTGTTGGAATAAAGGGGAGTCAGAGTAGAATCAGAGTTTGGTGGAGTATATTTTATGAACAAAGGTTTTCATCATCAGAAAGGGGAAGACTGTTAGTTCCTGAGATGATGGTTTTGATGACAACAACCTTAGGACTTGTTATAAAATATAAATACTAATATTCTTATGTAGATATATATGTATATGCAGGATATATATATATATATATATATATATGCATATTGAGAATGAAGACTGTAAGGTATAAAGATTTAAGACTGAGTATAGAGACTCAAGGCTGACGAATTCAAGACCGAAGAAATCAAGACTGAAGACTCATGAGTATCAAGAGTTCAAGATTTCAAGAGTATCGAGATTACAAGATTTCAAGAGTTCAAGATAAGTAATAGAGTCTAGATTCAAGTTAAAACTTCATAATAGTACAAAAATCTTTATTTGGAATTTAATTATGGAATGGAATCCACCTTCCCGCTTTAATAGTGGGATGGAACCCACGACCTCTTTAGTGGGATGGAACCCACGACCTTCTCTAGTGGAATGGAATCCACTAAATTTTCAAAATGATTTATTTTAATTATTTCTTCAAAAAAATATCTTTTTAAAATTCATCTCTCTTGGTTTAAATATTTTATCCTTAATTCAAAAACTATTTTTCAATCATATTAATTGCAGAATCATCTCTTGTTTTTAAACTATATTCTAGTTTAAATATTGTAGCTTTAAATCTTAAAAATGTATTCTATACTTAGTTTTTAA
The DNA here is from genome assembly GCA_030765085.1 of Allium cepa. Lineage (NCBI taxonomy): Eukaryota > Viridiplantae > Streptophyta > Magnoliopsida > Asparagales > Amaryllidaceae > Allium > Allium cepa. Next base: position 204,827,733 of record CM060941.1, on the reverse strand, counting down.
TATTACTTTTATATTATAGATTATATATTTTAAATTACTTTTATATCTCTTTTATAAGTTTAAACTATATTCAAAATGGTTTATGAAGTTTAGAAATTGTTTTGATAAGTTTTAGAATAGAAATCATTTTAAAGAAATATTAATTTTCAAAATTTACATTGGCATGTCGACATCCCTCATCCCTCCATGTCGATATGGTGACCACAGAATTCAAATTTCAAATTTTCAAAAAAAGTGTTTATTCGTCATAACCTTTCGCAAATGAACATGACCGTTATTCTTCTATAAATACCAGCTGTTTTCAATGAATTTTAAGTTAGTTTTTCTTTATTTCTTCATTCGTTCTTCTCCACTCAAATATTCTCTTAATTTTCAATACTTTAACAAAGCTCTATCGAAATCCTAAGTGAATCAAACTCGGTCGCCTCTATTTTGATTCTCTACCGCTCTTTCTCAAAGATCTCAGTGCTACTCAGAGTTATAGGATCATTTATAATCAAAGATGTGTATCAAATCTCTCTATCTATCAAAGTGTTATTGGAAACAGTGTGATTATGGCATATAAATCAATTGGATGTGATCGTGGCTCGTAAATCAATTAGATGATCTTGTAGCCTGGTTAAATCAGGAGAGTTTGTCTTGGACTCGAAGATAGGAGGGTGTATCTCGTGGCCTTAAATCGAGGTTGCAATATCGACATTAAATTTGAAAAGAAATCTGTAGAAGAAATTGCGTGGGACTGGATATAGGGTAACTCCGAACCAGAATAAAATTCCAGTGTGTTCTTTCCTTTACTGCTTTTATTTACTATTTGCATATGTGTCTGATTCTGTGATTATCTCTGTGTTTGTGAAATTGCATCTGTATATGTTTAATTTCAAAATATTTCAAAAATTCCATAAAATCCATTAAACACTATTTACACCCCCTTCCCCATTCTAGTGTTAATCCAGCCTTAAGATTCGTAATCCGCATTTCCTACAGTCATTGTATGGAATCCATTCTCCAATAAGTATCGTACATTTTTAATTGTGCCTAAATACGGTGGAATGCAAGATGCAAGAATTTTAGCTATTTCATATATTTACTTCGAACCTATAGACATTATTATAATATCGCTGGATTTTATATAAAAGTGTTTTGGTTATCATAAGGTAAAAACTTGTCCGTGTTTTTGTATGACATGGTCTTACGAGATACCTTTGCTTTTAAAAGATTTTAGAAGTTATAATAAATTAATTTCTTGTGATTTGAGTTTCTCACGCTGGTTTTACCAAACTAACTTGGGAGTTGCTTTTTTCTTTAATGCTCGGGTCAGCGCGAGCATATTTTCCAGATTTAGCCGGATTCTTTGAAGCTTTCAGGTGACGTGTTGGATTCTCCCAGACGTATTCACGTATCTTATATTCTTCCGCTGTTCTTTTTTGTTTTATTCTTGTTTGCATTTGTCAGCAATTATAAGGACAGGTTGTTATAACTATCCAAGCTGATAATAATTAGTGTACTCTGATGTTCTTATTAATAAAAATGATTTTCTTTTATAAAGAATTATTCATATTATTTATCATGTTTTGTGAGATTCTTCTCTTTATTTTTCTTTCCTTGACCCATAATGACCTGTCTTCCGGACACTTAAATGTTCAGCACACGAATACCGAGAATGTATTAAGTGTCGTTTTTAGGTGCAAGAAAGGTATATCATTACACGTGGTATCATAGCTTAGGTTAAGCGAACACCTAGGCTTTGGTAGGGTTGACTCATTTGAGAAAGGGTAAGGGAGACCCTAGAATGAGTTTGAGTGTATATATTGAGCGCGTTTTTGTTAGTACTATAAAAATGTTTTATATTATGTTGATTTATCAGTTGAGAGGTTTATGAATTCTGGTCGAGACATGGGGCACCATGGTGTCGATAGGGATTTCTAAACACTTAAAATAGGCAAATCAACATAATATTATTTTAAATTGATAAATGATATAATTTTACCAAGGAATATATTATATATATAAAGAAATAATTTTCAAAAAAAAGTATAGTTATATATAATATGATTGTTGGTATGAGTTGATAATATTTAATTATTATCATATAGGGTTTGATTAGTCACGCTCGTCCATTTTTTAGCATTGACAATTTTCGAATCTATTAGTAGTTTTTTCTTTTAAGTATAGGTTAGGTAGATAGAGTTATGGGAACATTGAATCGGTCACCTTGTGAATCAAGTTTCACAATTTGACAATAAGGAATTCGATGATAATATTAGGTTAAAATAGAGTTTTAATAAAAAGGTATTTATTAAAAGAAATATTTCAGATGATTTTATAGAAGTTGATTTTTATAAATCAAAATTACAAATATGTTTTGAAATAAGATGAATGTTTAAAAAATTCAAATCCTGGTGGTTTCGATAAAGTTTTCAAACGATTCTTGGAAAATTAGTAATAATTTTACTTAAAAATACTTTAAGGTATAAATATTTTGACAAAGAATTTGAGAGTAAGATTTTTTCGGACGGTTCAGGGAATGAGTCTCGATCTGTTTTGTGATAATCTGAATAATTTTCAAAGTGACAGTCGAATGTTTGCTTAGGAAGATATGGCAGTGCACTTAGTAAATTATCTCTTTATCATTATACGATCGAAACAAGTTCGAATCCGAATGAATCCATGAAAGTGGAGTATAAATATTTTGCCAAAATCTATTTATTTGGAAATATATATAATATTATTTCAAAAAGATGAAATGTTTTTATAACTAACTAGTTCAAATGACTTGAAACTGACTAAACTTGGGCAGAAAATTTATTCGGATGGTAAGCACTTCTCTCGAGTATTACCCTTCTCAATAAAGCGGACTTTTCGGTAGTGCCCAACTCCTTGATATCATTTTGGTTTACTCGAGCTATATGTATATTTTCTAAGGGATAAAAATAAAGTATCATTTCAAAAACCTTTTGAAATAAAAAACCGGGTATTTGGCTCCTAAGTTTCAAAAATAATAAGGTATTTTGATTAAAGAGTTCTTAAATCAATGAAGTTAAAACTAAAATTAATATAACAATATGGTTTAATATACTTGATTTTATTAAAATGTGTCTTTTGATTTTAACATATAGAAAGTGAAGAATAATTTGATTTTATTGGGCCTACTAATAAAAATCTTTACCTTAGATGTGTCTAAAAAAAGTAGACTCTAGGACTAGGTCTGGGTACCAACATTCTACTCTTCTTAGCTACTTACCAGACAAATTGGGTAAAGAAGTTGAATTGGTCAACTCAATTTTAAGACCGTTATTTCAGGCCTACATCTGAATAAAATAGATGAATAACGTTTAAAATCAGATGTTTTGGTATATACTCTTAGGATGTAGGAGTGTATTATACAAAGTTAATAAGTTAAATTGATTTTAATAAGTTGTATCATTTAAAAATGTCTAAACCTATGTTGGAATTTTTATGAAATATTTTCACAAATACTATGGAAGGGTAGAAAGTAGTTGGATAGTAAGAACCTTTAGATTAGTACGTAGGTTGTACATGGATCATTTTTCTTTATCACGTAATTCTCGATCCAAGATTCGAGTACATGACTTGAGGTATTTCACACCATTCCGAAGAAGGATTTATCACTCGATTTTTGATGATGAAGACATAGTGTGGGTTCTTAACCAAGAACCAAAGTTTTCTATCATATTATATAGCTATGCAAGGAGGACGAAGGTTTCTAATTGAGAATCCTGATCGGAGTCCGCACTAGAGAATCGAGTGACCGATGCTAGCTCGGAAGTAAAGCTATGTATTCAAGTGAGTGGTTGAATTAGATTTGGCATGGGAATGATCTATGTACATCTTATAGATTGATGAGTAGTGTTAAGTATTCACAGGTTAGCATTGTGGAAAAATTTTGGGGTCGAAATTCTTTGAAGGGGGTGAGAGTGTAATGACCTGGAATTTTACCGCTTTAATTTTGGAATATTTAATTAATTTTAAATATTCAAAGAATAGATTTTATAATTAAAATAAAACACGTTCAAGTATTAAATAATGAAGTTGAGATAGGTTTTTAATTTTTTTTACAAAAATATATAGTTCGAAGAAAAAACGAAAATGCAACCGAAATTCGTTTTCCAAATTTTCATCTTTTTGTCGGCCGAAAGTTGTCGGAAGTGTGCAATCCTTTTTAGTGTAAATATAGACATATGAATATTTACATTCTTTTACAAATGAGATAGTATATACATATGTATTTATACTCCAGTATGTAAGGTTTAAAATAAAATTTAAAAGAAGTAAAAAGTGAAGTGAAAACATGAAATGACTTTAGGAAAACATATTTAAACACAAGTGCACTTATACAATTAATGCATGTTGGGTTAGCATGTGTGGGATTGGACAAAATTTCGAAATTTGAATGGTAAAGGAGGGGAAAAACTTGATGATGTGGCAAGTAAGGAGAGGAGTGTATGTACTCAGGGGTATTTAGGTAATTTGCATATTTCTTTTTATATAAAAGAAAATTCTCTTAATTTCTTCTCATTTTCATTTTCTTATTTCCCACTTTTCTAAACTTCCTCTTCTTCCTTAGCTTTTGAAAACATTTTCATGGCTTCCCTGTTAGTTTCCAAAGTTTTAAAATTTTAAAATTTTCCTTTTAAATTTTAACAAATTGATTTTTATAATTTCTTTATTTTGTTTTAATTGGATCTCAAATTCAAAATATAAATTAGCTAAAAAATCATTTCAAAGAATATCTTGATAAGGTTAATAATAATTTTAAGTTATTTAAGCATAAAAACAATATTTTCGACATTAATAATTGCAGTATTAACATATTTTTAAACTTAAATGATGATTTCACAGTGTATCGTAATATCCTTTTGATTAAAGAACTATAAGGATAAGTTTTTATTTGCTTTAGTTTTTGTTTTAGCTTTAGTTTGTTTTTGTTTTTGTTTATAGATCTTCAACTACTTTTGATCACAGATTCTTTTTAGTCTACTTTTCTAATTTTTATTGTATTCCGTCCTATTATCTTAGCTTTTGTTTCTTTAATTTTATTTTATTAATATATATATATATGTATGTATATGTATATAAATTTCATTTATATATATGTGTGTGTGTGTATTATTCTTATATTCTTATAGTTCCTTTTACCGATATAGGTTTTGGCCAGAAACGGTGTTAGATTCTTTTTACAGGTTCGCAAGATTGCTGAGGGCAGGATTGCTGTTTGCAATGAGGAGTTCTTCTCAGTTCTTCTATAGCTACATTATGGCGTTCTACTTTTTAGTTGATTCACTTTTTAACGAGGCACTCTCTTCAGTTCTATCAAGTCTACAGAGTGGTGCTTTCTAGTCCAGATCATTAGCATTTCCATTTCTTCTGAGCCTGCAGCGTGGTATTTCCTTCTCGGATGGAGCCGGCTTCTAGTATCACTGGCGTTGAGATGCTCCATAGTTTTGCAGGAACTTCTAACACTTCAATACTGGGCGCTGGCCTTCCTAGAGCTTGATATTGGTGTGTAATGGACAGTGACCTTGCGGGAGCTCATTTTAGGGGTACGTGGGTTATTTTCTTTGAATTTGTACTATGGTTAGCTACATGTCAGGCATGTTGGCAACAGCATATCTTCTGTGATATATACATATTTACATGTGTATTCTCCTCTATTTTAGAAGATCACACATTTTTCTCAAAAAAAAATCCATTTAAATTCATTTCAAACTTTGTTTCAAAACGCCTCCACTTTCTTCTTCTTTCTTCTATCCTATCTTACTCATCTTCGAACCAAATGGAGGTTTTCTTTTTTTTAAACCGTACGAAATTTCAATGGCTACAACTTTATTCATACCACATTTCAAATTTTGAGTGTAGCTATGTCAAAAATGCATTTCATTCGGATATAATTTTAGATTCAAAATTTTTCAATCCAAAAACATCCCATCTTCTATTGACCATATCTCCCTCAAAACCATTGAACTTGAGTGATTCTTTTTTTGAAAGTGTAGAGAAAAGCATTTCCAAAAAATTTTCTTTGAAAACATTTCCAAAATCCAAGAGTAACATGCCCAAAAATCGAGGAGAAGTTGATCCATTTTCGAGATTATTTTTGTGGTTTTCAAAGATTTAAAAGTTCTAAAGCACTTCAAGTTTTCAAGGCTTTTCGATGAGTAAATTTCTTAACTTTTTTGGGAAAGAATTTACCTTTATATAGATGGTTGTTATATGGTTGCATAGGTGATGTTGTTGTTTGGATTATGGTATGATTTGGATGTATATGTATGCGTTAATTTATGGTTTAGCATTGGAACTTTGAATTGATGATTAAATGATGTCTTGGTTATAAAGTTGTGATCTTTGTCATGTGATTGGAAGTGATATGGAAAGTTAGTAAGTAAAGATAGTAAATGAAAAAGTTAGTGAGCAAGTTTAGCACTTGAAATGTGTAGTGTTCGACATAGCGATCCTTTGAGTTTCAAATTGATTTCTTACTTTGTTTTAAAAGAAAATGTTTTCTATGAGTTTTCTAACATTTTGTTTTGCTTTTAAAACTTTATACTTATACTTAGTTCATAAAGTAAAATAAAGTTAAAAGTAAGTGTTTTTGGGATTTATTTGAGATGCAACAAGTTTTGAATTACGGGTACCCATAGCAATAGTCGCCATGTATGCATTTTCGCTTTAAAAATCCGAATTTTTCAAATTTAAGTTTTATACTTAAAATTGTTTTTTAAATATTTTACAAGCCTAATAGTAATGTTGGTAAAAGTTAATTAAGGATTTAATAATTAATAATTAATTAATTAATTTTTAATAATTAGTAATTAATTAAGTGTTAATAAGGTTTATTAACTTTAATTAGAAAAATATTAGTCAGTAATTAATTACCTTTTTAATGATAAGATTAATTTTGATTAATAAATTATTAAGTATGATTAATTTTTAGTTAATTATAAGTTAAGTATTACTAATTATATATTAAATTCGTTTAGTCGACCCCAACATATTATAACATAAAAGCAAAATTAGTTCCATTACAGCACACAGAGCCAAGGACCGACTACCCATCAACCCGTTAAACAAAACGGTGGAGATTGATCGCCCTGAAAATGTATGGTCTGAGGACCAAGTAGTGTAAATTATTGGTTTCCATGTTTAACGTTCCTTAAATTACCTTCTGCTTTCCTAAATTGCTTTCGCCTTTTAAGTTTCTTTAAATAAAAACGGGAATAGACGTAGGAAGTGAATACGGCTTCATTTTTCTCTCTTTAAGTGGGTGTGGGGACATGCATGCCTAGTCCGTTTCAATCAAATTTTAACTTCTTTCCTTACGAAAAGCTGAGAGGTCAAAATTTTATTTTTGCGATCATGGTTATCGTTAAACGACTGCAACTAAATATTCTTCTCTCTTGCCAAATAAGAATATGAAAACGAACCAACGTAACATTTTCTACTATATGATGTTTAAATACAGGTATGTTCATTTACTGCTGCAATTGAATGTTACTGGACTTTAATATGAGTTTGAACTCCAACGCAGATAAACGTTGAAATGGAGCCTACAAGAATGAATGAATGAATGAATGAAGGAAGGGCAGTAGAAAACAAGAAAAGCATTCTGTAGGAGCATGCCTCTAGTCCCCACATTGACCGGCTGGCCATCTTAGCATATCAAATTTTAAATATAATATAACTAGCTTCATCTTACTTGTTCCTTCGCCCTCGTCTCTGTTTTTAGAGCCAAGTGTTCCAAACGGCCAAATAATTTGATTTTTCTAATTAATCGCACTCCATTTTATTGACTGCTGTATTTTTGGATAAAAGGGAAAGAAAATAGATTAAAAAAAAAATGAAAGCTAACGCAAGTCAAGTTGGTTTTGACAGTTGTGGAGCGAAGCTGTTGCTTTCCATGCTCACGGGCTCGTGGACCCCTTTAGGTCGGCCTTGATAGCGAAGGAAGAAGAATGATTGCTACACCAAGTTCCAGCTAAATCATACATACATTCAACTACAGCAACATTAATAATAATATAATTTATAGACAGAAGAAAAATGCTCCAAATTCAGTGAATACAGACAGAAAATGCGGGTCATGATGTCCGTACTATAATCCAAAAATCAAGAATATATAGAAATATGTATATTTAGTCGGTATTAGTGTAAGTTTATTATAAAAGAACAACGTTATAAAAGGTATTTTCAAAAAGCTGTAGGGGTAAACAAAATTGCACCCATTAATTGAAAAATAATAATTCGTCACTAATCTCAGTTTTTAAGTGACCGGTTATCATGTTTTTGCTTTTCTTTCCATCACAACACACCAGAAATTGTTTTTTGTGTACCATTGTCATTTATTTTCTCATTTTTTAGTGGGTTGTTGTCGATTTTGCTTTGTACAAGCAGTTCGTTTATTCGAGTAAGGTTCCGGTACAGACGTCCTAAAATTTGTCCTCGTATCCAGAATAGAGTCTCTTTGATAATGCCCTAACAAAGTTACCACAACAATCTCTTTCATATTTAAGTGCTCTCAAAATTGTATATAAATATTAATCAAATGTCTTTTTTTTTATATAATGGTGAAAAAAATAACATATTTCACATAATATGTAAATTCAGTTTTTAGTGCGCGATTGGACTTGGTTTCAAAAGGTAAGTTCGCTAAGACATGATCCAAGAATGAAGTGTCACGCAGCATTTATAATTTGTCGCAAAATAAATTTTTGTTGGATTAAGTTCGATAAAACATTTACATTTACCATATCATTTACGCCAACAGGTTGATTCAAGATGTTTGATACCTCAAATTTACATCCGTAGAATCCACTGTAAATATTTTTTTTCTTTGGAACTAGGGAATCGTTCAATCACTACAGACATGCGATTCCTAAACAGTAAACCTACGGAATAGATGGCTGGCCCGCCACAACCACTATTCCAGGCTAGCTAGACCTTCGGTTGACACTTGGTCCAGGAAGCGCGAAAGTGAAAACTTTGGGGCCAAGGAAACTATGTTTGCCCTGGCCTTCAGTTAGCCGGTTTTATAAGTGGTCGTGCACTATGTCTCATTATTGTGGCCGCTAAACCTGTGTAGTTAATGCCTCGCTATTACCCCGCTACAACCCCGCTATATCTCATATCGGATTTCTACCGCTACGATTTTTCCACATACCCCCAGAATATAGCATTTCCGCTTTAATCCCCGCTATTTCCAATATCGGATTTCTACCGCTACGATTTTTCCACGTACCCCCAGAATATAGCCTTTCCACTTTAATCCCCGCTATATCCCGTTATTTCCGCTATATTCCGCTATTCCCGTTATATCTTTTTTAATAAAATGAAGTGAAAAATTGCGTTTATACATTATAAATTATGAAACTAATTTATTTGATTTAATTTTTAATATATTTTCAGAAATGAAAATACTCTAATATTCTACCAAATTCAATTATGTTATATAACAGTTTTTCGATTATTTAAAGTATATTCGCACATGTTTTTATTTAAAATTATTTATTTATTATTTACTATTCAATTGAATGATAATTTTTCATTTAATTACCAGTTATATATTTGTAAAAACATTAAGTACGAGTTTTATATGCTATTTTAGAGTCATCCGCTATATCTCGCTATATCCTCGCTGTATCCCCGCTATGACTTTTTGCACTTCCACCGCTTCGAATCTACCAAACGCATTAACTGCACAGCGCTAAACTTTGGGGCCAAGAAAACTATGTTTGCCCTGGCCTTCGGTTAGCCGGTTTTATAAGTGGTCGTGCACTATGTCTCATTATTGTGGCCGCTGGGATTCGAACCGGTACCACTACAACCATATGTAGCAACTCCACTATGTCTTAACCACTGGACCACTAGAACTTGACAAAACTTTGGGGCCAAGGGAACTATGTTTGCCCTGGCCTTCGGTTAGCCGCTTTTATAAGTGACCGTGCACCATGTCTCATTATTGTGGCCGCTGGGATTCGTACCGGTGCCACTACAACCATATGTAGCAACTCCACCATGTCTTAACCACTGGACCACTAGAACTTGACCGAAACTTTAGGGCCAAGGAAACTATATATTGACCGTGCTATTTACATTATTTTTCTACTATAAAATCCTAGTTTATATTTTTTACTTTTATCCAATACTCTACTTTCACCATTATTATAATTAACTAAATAACTTATAAACATGAAATCCACAACGGAACAAGCGAAAAACCACCACTGCTCCCTGTCGACATTAATCGTCACATAGAAATTTTCTAACAAGGTTAAGGGTGTGTGCTTAGGAGGAAATATAAGTAACTTTTTAAATACATTAAATATACGCAAGTAGAAAATATTTAAAAAAAAGTATTTAATAGATTACATTTACGAAAGTGTATGTAACCATGAGTACTAAATCGTATCAAATGAATATCTGTCCTTAAATGTTTCCGGTTAAGTTATATTGGGAATAAGTTATCGACACATTCTGTAGCGATCCACCTTTTCATTACTCAAAAGTCGATACTTACTGCATCCATGGTATTCAAACGTCGAGCATTCAAATGCCAAAAAGACGGATTATTAGGGTAAAGTAAAAAATAGAACGAAGGGAGATAAAATCTCACAGTGGAACGATAACATATAATATAACAAATACAACAAAAGCTATTACCCTAAGAAACATGGTATATCAAAGTTCAAAAAAAAACCGTCAGCCTGGACAGTTATAACTTTCTAATCTTACAACTGCTAATGGGCATACATGATAACGCAACGAAAAACAAAATTACTATGGTGGGTGAACATCCATATCTTCTCCATTAGCTTCATGCTCTCACCAACGATGACTTGGAAAACTCGGTCCGACTCGAGCATTATAATAAAATAACACCTGCATCGGTTTTGCAAACCAACGTAAGAAAACGCAAGAAATATGATGAATATATAAAAATTTGTGAGACCATGCCGCTAAACACCGAACGGATTTTATCTCGTAAGAACAGCATCCATATATGAATGAATGGAAACAAAATAGATCAAAATCCAAATTTAAAGAATTGACATAAATAATTAAACATAGAGAAGGGCACAAGTCACTTCCCTATGCAATTAAGAAAATAATTCAAAGATTTGAATCAAAACAAGAAAAATGAATTTTTTAACAATGATTAGGAGGGTACGTCCTCCTTTACCGAAAGTATAACTTTAGAAAATATAATTGAGAACTCCGACGGCTCTCGGAAACCACCAAGCCAGATTCTGCCAACCTTACTGAGAATCCGAGTATTTCACATCTTCACTCGTATACAACTGAAATCAATCCAGATAGATGTGAAAATACCTTATTGGGAGAAACTCCACTTAGCTTGGTCCCCACTTACTCTTTGGTTTAATCATTCCGATAAAGCGTATCAATCCTCCAAATGAGCAAAAAATTGTCTCAATTATGAATCATAAAGGAGGATATTGAAATCGGCAGTAAATAAAGCAACTATCGAGAACAAAAAAATGGTCGTGTATGGAAATTAAATATCGTACGTTTATCATCACTCGTCGATTTCAAAATTGTACTATCTCCCGGTCAGCAACGAAGCCGGACAAGTTAGGGCATTGTTGCCTCAAAGACCTTGCCTCAACGTACATTCTTTACTTTTGAGATAGAGACGTGTTTCCATACCTCGACATTTAGTGTTAAGTATATGCCTAAATCCTTTTCGTATAATTGATATTGTTTATGGAAATTAAATTTCTTATAGCACTAAATTTTGATTTCTAACTCTTATTATCACTCTCTTAAAACTAAAGCTGGGTAAGTCAGGGCACTGGTTGCTCCTGGCCTTGCCTAGACACTACAGTTTTTAAATCTCATAGATAGTAACGAATCTACTTTCGCGATGTTTGGTATTAAGAATAAGACTAAAGAACGAAATCAAACTTCTAAACTTTTAAAATATTTGACTCACACTTATGCTTGATTTTCACATTACAAACATTTGTAAAACCCTTTAGAAGCACTTCTTTAAATATTCCTTTAAAGAGCTAATTATTTTTCTAAGTGTATCAAAAAGAAGGGTTAAAAACAAATCTCATTAAAACATTATTTACTATAAACCTAAAACCAATTACACTTAGCTTAATCTTTAAAACAATCTTTTCAAAGACTTGTTCATTTAGAAATCAATTTATTATTATCTTTTAAACAAAACCCCTCCAAAGATTTAAGAATATCAATACTTAATAAGTCAAGTAAACAAGTTTTCTTAATAACTTTACAAAATTATTTATTATAATAGAAGTATTATAATCCATAAAAAATTTCAATTCTAAGAAAATATTAATTAAAACAATGGTGTTGTAGGCAATTCTTCCTTTTCACTTTTCAGTAAACTTAAAACACTTGAAATATAGTTTAAAAAATGTCACTTGGAAAATCTCAAGTTTAAAATATATTAAAAACTTAAAACTATTCCTTTCTTTATTTCAAAATAAAACTTCTTCTTCGATAATTTATATTAAATCATTTAAAAAATACATAAATTTCAACCTACTTTTAAAACACTTAAATATATGTTAGAAAAGTTCACAAAGAGGATTGAAGAAGAAAAATCAAGTTTAAAACCATTGTATAAAAGTTATAAATAGTATCGCAAAAGTGCCGCTAAAAGAGTATGGAAGATTCCTATAAATATGTTCTTTTCAAAATGGAATTTCCTCATTTTACAAAATATTGTTACCACTGTCATTATAGATCCCGAGGGTATGCGACATATCGACATAACCATGATCTCACATCAACAAGTAATGTCGAAAGTGTGGAGATAAGCCAATGCCGAAAGCGTACAATGGCGCTCCTCAGCAACAAGGGTTTATAGACAATGTTGTAAGTCATCAATGAAGCTAGGAATATCGAATGCCACCAATGCCACATACCACTTACGGAGTTGAATGAATGATGTTGTATCTCATCAAGAAAGTGGTGATGTCGAAGAATACTATATTGAAAGCCATTAATGTTATAGTGACATGGTTTATCATCCATGTCGCCCCTTATTGATGTCGTGTTCTTATCAATGTCGCACTTCATCTCTGAAGGTAAAATGGTTGTCGCAACTAGTTAATATCGCCTCAAGTTGGTCCCGCATTTCTTTAATGTCATTTTCCTCTGATGTCATTCCTCTTTGATGTCGCTCATCACCAATGTTGTCTCCTATTAATGTCACATATCATCAGTCATGCTTATTATCAATGTCGCATATTATTAATGTCGTCTATCATCAATGCTGCCTATTACCAATACCACCTATTATTGATGCGGACTATCATCAATGCTACCTATTATCAATGTCGTCTCCTATCAATGCCACGTCTTATTGATATCGCCTCTTAAGCAATGTTGTGTCTCTTTAAGATTTCTAATTGTGAATGCCACAACTTAGTAATGGTGCACTTCATCAACCATTAAAGGATACCATTAATGCGACTTTGATTTCAAATGTCATCAATATCCATGAAAGTTATCAAAGTGAATTGGATGTTAAGTGTTACTATGTGATGCCGTAATCCATCGACGTGCAAAAAAATATCGAAGATCATCAAAAACGAAGCATGAAGCCTAGTGCCATTGAAGTGGCCGATGATATCGTAAGCTATCCATGCCGAAATTAATTCATAGCAGCCATGTCGTATTTCTACGCTTATAAGTACGGACCTAGGGGCATCGAGGAGAGGGTGATTCATTTTTTCCCGTTTCTCACATTTACAATTTTGTAACTCTAAATTGATTTGGGGATTTTTGCTGATCCTATCACTCGAACTTTGTGCACATAAGGATTAGAATGTTAAACTTTTGCATAGCATCGTATAAACAACGACACTTGATTCATAAAATGACTTATGACTTGCATATATTAAATAATAGGACATAGCTTGGAATCTTTATTCTTATGCCTTTTATGATTTTCGAGATGACTTTAGTCTTGCTATTGAACACACATAAGACTATCATGGATTCGACATGGAGTATATACCTTCCTAGCAAATCTACCTAGGATTTGTTTAGCTTTTCTTTAACCCAATGCACTTTCTTTACGCTTTTTGGGGTTAATGAAGAACATTTTGGCACTACAATGAGAGGTCGAACCTTCCCCTCGGTTTAACCCACAAGTGGAACTACCTTTATTAGCATATATATAGGTATTAAAAGATTATCACTATCAACCATATCGCATTAAGGAATCATTCCAAGCTTACCTACTCTTGATTCTTAACACCATTCAATCACATCAACTAAGCTTTGCTTAGTCATGTCACCTAAATGTGTTAAAATATCCAAACAAGGATCCTTTGAGCCTTGAATGATTAGACCAACCTACCAAATTACAAGCGATCCCCAATTGTATAAGGAGAAAGTATTAAGATGCATAGCATTATAAATCATGGAAGATAAAAGAAAACAAGTAGCTTCTTATGATCCGGACAAATGGATCCTAATCCCTTTCCATATATGTTCCACATCAATCTTTGCTTTAGGAAAGAAGGATAAAAATGATAACTTCTTTTTAGAAATGAGAAAGAGAATTCAAATACAAGCAAGGGGAACCATTTTTGAAGAAGAAATAGCAAAGGACTTTGATCGATTCACTTAAAAGTGGAAAATTGTTTTTAACCATTCCCATAGATTGGACAAAGTTCAAAACTCTTTAAAGAGGAAACCTGCTATAGAAGCTAAAGAGCCCATCACAACAAAAGAGCTAAATGGAATTCAAAGGAATCGTCTTCCAAAAGTTCATGGCTTTCTAAGAATTACTCTCTTGCTACTTCATATGAAAACATCTAACTCTTAACCAAAGACAAGCTCAACTATCGGCCTTCACAAAAGAAGCGACAATAGAATAATATAAATCTTGGAGGATAATTTTGCTGTTATCATCATTCTAATGGGCATGATACAAATCAATGCCAAAGTTTGGAAGGGATGATTAATAATCTCCCAAGACAAGGAAAGCTTGAAGAGTTTGTAAAGGGACATTGAAATTGATGTGAAAGGAAACTTTTTAAAGTATATCTACTGAATCAATCAAAAGAAGTAAGAATGTAACGACCCGTAAATTTTCGATAATTAAAATAGCTAAATTAATAAGATTCGTGATTTAATGTTAGAAAAAATTGTAATTCATTTGGAATAATAATAACTGGAATGAATTGCAACAATTATCCAAGTAATGAAAAATAAATGCTACTTAGTAAATTCCTTTGCAATCGATAGTTGAATAGGGTGATAAATGTTGAATTCATTTGGTATAAGAAAGTAGTTGATTGATAAGTAAAATCTATTTGAAATCAAATATTGAATATTGAACACGTAAATTGTTTAAATTAAATATTTAAAACTTATTGAATAATTGAATAACTGTAAAATCAAAATAGGGTTCTAAATTTTGAAATGGTTTTAAAAGTTGAATCTTATAAGTTCAATTTCAATATTTCAAAAGATAATGAATCATTGGATAAGCGAAATTGTCTAAATTAAATATTTGGAATTTATTGGATAAATTAAATAACGGGTTTAATATGATTAAAAATGATTTGTAAAATTTTATTTTATCATATTGAAGTTATAGTGATGTTATAGAACTTTTAAAACTGAATTTAAAATTTATTTGTGAAAATTGAATATTTTAATATTTAATTATCGACTGAAAAATAGCCAAATTTTGAACAGTCTCAGAATTGGACGAAACTAGTTCCATTGGATCCGTAATAGTTAGTTATTATCGGATTTCAATTTTCGTAGCAATCGGAGTTGTCGTTTGACCGTGGCAGCTCGAAACGCGTTGAAATTGTTTCAATATTAATTTGGCGAGTTAAAATAGTCATTTTTCAAACGGTCTCGGATTTCGATGAAACTAGTTTCATTGGATCCGTAATGTGATATTATTGTAAGGTTTCAAATTTTAAGTCAAACGGATTTACCGTTTGTCCGGTGCAAGCCAAAACGCATAGAAATTCGGTTAATCGGTTTAATGTAAAATTGATCGTTTATTTCTGTAACTCTCACATATGATCGAATTAGGCCTTGAAACTAGTTCCATTGCGTCCGGAATGGGGGTAAAACCTTATAAACGCCTGGCGGCACGTCTCGATTGGAGTTCGGATGATTTTGGACCTACCTATATAAATACGCACGCAAACCGAGGCAGTTTTATTATTATTTTAATCCAGAAACCCTAATTGACTTCAGCCCTAGCCGCCATTTTCTGAATCAATGGCCACGAAATTCGAAACTTCTTCCTCATTTTCCTCTCAATCCATCAACAATTAGCAAAAACTCTCAACTACAAAGTTGTAGAGGACGATGAAAGCTTCAAATCCATACGGAGATGATCGAAAACGGAGCCACGGATCAACGGGAAATCACGTTCAAAGCTGCTGCGTTTTTCACGCAATTCGAGGCAGAGGATGAGGCCGAGCTTGGAGCTATTTGGGGTGAAGGTGGAGTAAGGCGGTGGCTTCGAAGTGGTGTAACCTGATCGTCTTCAAGTTGCTCGGTTTGGTCGTGAAAAATCGATGAAGATGGCGGCTGATGGGTTTGTTTCTTGCGTTCAAACCTGGGCATTCAACGTGAAGAGGAAGAAGATGCAGCAATGGCTCAGATCTGAAGATGCAGAAATCGATGGTCAGGATGCAGTTGAGGGTTTGATATTTAAAATAAAAGCTGAAATTGTATATTTAAATTCGTATAAACTTCAAAAATACATATCTTTTTCATACGAGGTCGAAAACGCGCGAAACCAGTTGCGTTGGAATCGTATGGACGAGCTCTTCGCTATGGAACTGGATTGGGATCGTTTGGAGCTAATGAAAATTTTAAGTTAAATCGAACGTCGTTCGATTTGATTTAAAATCGTAAAAAAATCAAGGTGAGTGTTTTATAACGCTCACAACGTACTAAATATCTTTATGCTAGTTAAATTGATATTATGAAGTGATATGAATTTTATTTGTCGTTGTTTGATATGAATTTAATTGTCGTATAGCTTGTTATTTGAATTAACCGTTGAAAAATTAAGTTGACAGTTAAATTAAAATTAAAATTGAATTGCGATTAAATTACCTGACATTGATAAATATGAAATTGCCGTGAATTGTATTGCCTATTGGATGATGTATTTCGATGGATGTTATTGGTTGATATTTAAATGTTTGGATGTTTATTTGTTTATACATATCCTGCTATGCATACATATGACACTGTGATTGATTTAAATAATATATTCATCACTGACATTTAATTGTAATAACTAATCACTTGGCCATAGGTTAGAAAATTATATACGGACACCGAGTTGGTTAAATTAAATGATTTTAAAAGTTGTTTTGAAATTATTTAAATGAATTGATTTTAAGAATAAAATCCAATTTATGGAAATTGAATTATTTTGAATTGGAGCTCGAAATGTTAGAATTTAAACTTGGTAAACGAAATTATTAAATAAAATCGAAGTTTAGATTTAAATTGCAAATTGAAATACGGTGTAAATTTTTGAAAGATGATTTGTTTTAAAAGATTGGACTTTTAATCGAACTCTGAATATTTCTAAGAAAATTGATATGAAATGATATTTCAAGTTTGAGTTTGGAATTGAAAATTTATTTGAAATTTAGATTTAAATTAATTTGGAATATATGATGATTTTGAAATGGATTTGATTTTAAAGCGAATATGATATTTTGTTATCAATCATGAATCAATTTGAAATATAAAAGAGCCAACGGTGTAATAATACGTAGTTATTAAAGAGACCGGGATCGGATATGGACATACTCTCTGTCGATACCGAAAACCACTTTAATAACTATTATACGCGGAGTGTTGATCCAGAATGAAGTGGATGGTTTGGTGAACGCGTTGACTGAAGAAAGAGAACGATATTGGATGACCCCTGACATGACTAAAACAGGAGCCGCGCCAGGCCATTGAGGTTCGCCACCTCTAGCGGACACACTTCTTCGATACCATATCTATTACATTTGTGATTTGATTTGGGTGCACCCCTTGATTTGGGAGTGTTGTTTCGCGGTGTTGGGGTAGCTGCTGGCTATGCCCAACATCAGTCCGGATCACGCAACTACTAGTATCCTAGTTGGTATTGCCTCATGTACCTTGTCATACTGATTATCCTATTCGCGACCACTACGTTTTGATTTGTACCTTGAGTATATGGATTGCCCTCTGGTGACTTCCGGCTTTGGGGAAACTACGGTCTTGTATATGCTTTTGGGAATATAAAAATGTGTTAAGGGGGATTATGGTAACGCCTTAACGCTATTTTGATACTTTATATTACTGATAGGCATTATCTACTTAGCGTATATTACTACATAGTAGATAGTTTCACGGATCCTTGAGAGATGGAAATCCCGTAACATCTCTTGAGTTATTGCACGCACGTTGACACTGGATAGGAGATGTCAAACCCCGTAAACATCTCCGACGCCGTTACACTCATATTTATTTACGACTGATTTAACTTTCATAAGGATATTTAGTCCTGACTCGAGTGTTTGTCTTTTCATTACGCTCGGGTCAGTCCTGAGTTTTCAGTTTAGGTTGAAGATCATTTCCTTGGAGGACGGAGACGAAGATTTGGTATATTATCTACTACTATTATATTCATTCCATTCCGCTGCATTGTTGTATGATATTTGCTGTGTATGTAACTCTGATAAATGTTGTATAATAATAATCAAATGTATTCATTTCAAATGTATTCATTTAATTAACAGCTTCATGAACTGTTATTTTATTATTATACTTTAGCCTTCCGCTGTGAGATTCTGTGTTGTTTCATTTCCTTTATTTTCCTTCCTTTTCTTTTCTTAATTACCCCAATAACTATCTGCCCTTTTAATGGTTTGGAATCGACATGTGTATTTGATCGTCGGTTTAAACTGTCCAAAAAGGCGGGTCGTTACAGTTGGTATCAGAGCTTTGGTTTAGCGATAAACCGTGGCTCTAGTGGGGAATAACTCATTGAAATAGAGGTAAACTATATGAATGAGTTGAGTGTATATGAGAGAGCGTACTTGTTATTTGATATAAAATGGTTTTATATTGTGTTAATTTGTTCCGTTGAGTATTTATGAATTCTGGTCGATACTTGGGACGCCAAGGCGTCGATAGGAATTTCTAAACACTCGAATAGGACAAACCAACACAATATCATTTTGGAATATATTTTATATAAAAGAATTATTTGAATATTTATTCATTTTGATTGAATTGATTGTTAGGAGATGATAATATTAGATTATTATCGTTATTGTTTGATCAGTCAATATTTACAACAATTGATTAAATAACAATGGATTTAGGAAAATGAAATCTTGTAAACACAATTGATAATGAATATAAATGAATTTTAACTTGGATTTGGGAATTTAAATTCCGGTGTTTGAGATTGACTTACAAGAATTTGAAAAATATAATATGAGCATTATATGATAGTATAATTGAGTTGAAATTGTTTTCGAAGGATTTTTTTTATGATAAGTGTTATATTCCCTTCTCTTGACGCTAGAAAATGATTTCGATGATGTGTGCACGCATCATTGGCGTTTATTTTCGAGATTCCGAGTGGGGGAGACCACTTAATAGCTTGTCTAAACCTTGTTTTGACTCAAATTTTATTTTGTTTTGCATTCTCTATAGTATGATTTGATATATATATATTATATAAGTATATATTATTTCAAAACTTGATTTGAAATGAAACCGGGATTGGAATTCTTAAGTCCTTTCAAAATTAATGATTTTTTTTAATGATTGAAATGAATTTAGACTTGAATCATTAAGGAACTTCTGAATTGTGAAATGAGAAATGAACCTAAGAGCTAAGTGAAAATATCAATTGAAGTAGAAATCCTTAAAGTTAGGGAATTATGAACTTAAAATAAAATTGAAACTGTAAAACTTGCATAGTATTAAATTTCATTCTATAGCATAAATATAACTTACCAAAATATTTAAGAAGTTCAAAAATGTTATATGAATTGTTAATTGGATAATATACAAGTATAGGTTTGAATAATGAAATATGCATTTAATTAATGGTTTGCAAATATAAATAAAATTGTTAGTAAATAAATGGAATTTAAATTAACATTTAAAAGTGATTCACAATTATGTTAATATAAAAAGGAAATACTATATGTGAATGTAAATGTGAAAAAAATTATAGTGCAATTTAAGTAATGACTTAAGAATTAATAAATTGAAAATTCAACTTTAAATGGAAAGAAGTTGTATGTTGTTTAACTACATTCTATTTGCATAACTATAACTTACCAAATACTTAAAAGGTTTAAAATGCTAATAAGGATAAGTAGAGAAATAATATACCAGTGAGAGAGTGAAAAATAAAATGTGAAGATCTAATTGATAGTTGTAAATATAAAAGAAATTTAAGCGGTAAAATGAATGATATATATAAGTGAATGAATAAAATTTAAAACTTAATGAAATATAGAATTGGTAAATGGAAACTAATTAAATTTGAATATAACAAAATGTCTATAAGCTTGGAAGTGTATGAAATTAAAATTGACATGGAAATGTATAATTGATTTAGTGTAGATTTTGGATGGATGTCAATATTTGATATGCGTTGGTTGTTAGATGGATGGTAATTAATTAAGTAGAATTCATTAGTGTTAATGGAATCGAATAAGCGAAATAAAATTTTAAAAATAATTAACTTCAAATTTGAAGCAAAGTGAAATTAAATATAATTGAATTCAATTTAAATTGAAGCAAATTGACTTGAATTAAAAATGTGAATGAAACAAACTTGAATAAATCAGAAAAAAATTAAATGTAGACCTATTGCATGGATGAATAAGGAAATAAATGACTTTGTGTTTATGATTGTTCTTTAAAAAATTTGAAGTTTTGATGTTTTGTACTTTGAAATAATAAAAGCAAATTTTTGGAAAAAAAAAAAAAATCCAACATTGTCCAATATATGCTAAAACGAAAACAACCATAACTTTTAAATGGCAGAACGGAATTCGACGATTTTGGACTTTTAGGAAAGCTTAAAAAATATAGCACAACTTTTGTTTAGATAACTTGAGAAAATTCCTTCGTCTGCTTGGTAAAAACTTGAATGTTACTCGCTGTCCTGTGTAAAAATAAGTAAAATCTGTAGTATACACCCTTAGTATTTTTGCCATATCTTTTGACTGGTTTATCGGATTTTGGTGATCTTATACTTTCTGAAAAGATAAGAACTTAAGCTAAAACTTTTGTTTTAAGTGTTTTGTGTTTTGATATTGTTTAGAAGGTCGAAAACGTGGGTGAACGTCGCTGACCTGCGCAATTCATTGCCCAGGCTGAGGCGTATCCTCTAAGTAAAACGACCATAACTTTTGAACGGATGGTCCGAATTCGATGATTTTGGACATTCCGGAAAGCCTGAAATGAATAAAACAAATTTTGTTTAGATTATGTTGTCAAATTTTATCGTTTAGATGACCTAAAACTAAGATTTGTTTGCTGTCCTGAAATTGAAATCTCAGTTTTGAAGCTAAATATGTTATGTATGTTGTGTAGGCTAAGTATATCTATCTATCTTTATATGCATGGTTCTAACTTAGTTGTTGAGCATTTTAGTAGGTAGCAAAGGGGTTGCGCTTCGTTGTGGTGCTCGCTTCTACGCTAAACGCATAATGTAAGTAAAATGCTAATAAATGCTAAATAAAAGGTACGTTTACGGTTTTATATGATATTGGTGATATTTATATGTTGTTTCCCCACATATGGGATGCCTCATCATTGAGATGAGATGTATATTTGTGATATATATGCTATTATATTTTTTCCGATCGAGCCGCGCAAAGGAGACTCTGCCGAAATT
The DNA here is from genome assembly GCA_030765085.1 of Allium cepa. Lineage (NCBI taxonomy): Eukaryota > Viridiplantae > Streptophyta > Magnoliopsida > Asparagales > Amaryllidaceae > Allium > Allium cepa. The sequence goes on along the minus strand of CM060941.1, from coordinate 204,805,817 downwards.
TTCCGTAAATCCAAGTGTTAGAAATTTTTCAAGTTTTTAAATTTTATATCTTGTTTTGATAACTAACTTTTAAATTTAGAAAGCCGTTCGGAGTAACATTGTGGAAGCGTAGTTATGACTTTATAAATGGAATTTCATTGTTTTATAAGTTGGTAACCTTGAATAAAATATATCTAATGTTGAATTCTATACTTAGTTTCTTTTCCCTTCTTTTCCTTTTCGGGGACGAAAAGTTTTGAGTGGGGGAGAGTGTAACGACCCGTAAATTTTCGATAATTAAAATAGCTAAATTAATAAGATTTCGTGATTTAATGTTAGAAAAAATTGTAATTCATTTGGAATAATAATAACTGGAATGAATTGCAACAATTATCCAAGTAATGAAAAATAAATGCTACTTAGTAAATTCCTTTGCAATCGATAGTTGAATAGGGTGATAAATGTTGAATTCATTTGGTATAAGAAAGTAGTTGATTGATAAGTAAAATCTATTTGAAATCAAATATTGAATATTGAACACGTAAATTGTTTAAATTAAATATTTAAAACTTATTGAATAATTGAATAACTGTAAAATCAAAATAGGGTTCTAAATTTTGAAATGGTTTTAAAAGTTGAATCTTATAAGTTCAATTTCAATATTTCAAAAGATAATGAATCATTGGATAAGCGAAATTGTCTAAATTAAATATTTGGAATTTATTGGATAAATTAAATAACGGGTTTAATATGATTAAAAATGATTTGTAAAATTTTATTTTATCATATTGAAGTTATAGTGATGTTATAGAACTTTTAAAACTGAATTTAAAATTTATTTGTGAAAATTGAATATTTTAATATTTAATTATCGACTGAAAAATAGCCAAATTTTGAACAGTCTCAGAATTGGACGAAACTAGTTCCATTGGATCCGTAATAGTTAGTTATTATCGGATTTCAATTTTCGTAGCAATCGGAGTTGTCGTTTGACCGTGGCAGCTCGAAACGCGTTGAAATTGTTTCAATATTAATTTGGCGAGTTAAAATAGTCATTTTTCAAACGGTCTCGGATTTCGATGAAACTAGTTTCATTGGATCCGTAATGTGATATTATTGTAAGGTTTCAAATTTTAAGTCAAACGGATTTACCGTTTGTCCGGTGCAAGCCAAAACGCATAGAAATTCGGTTAATCGGTTTAATGTAAAATTGATCGTTTATTTCTGTAACTCTCACATATGATCGAATTAGGCCTTGAAACTAGTTCCATTGCGTCCGGAATGGGGGTAAAACCTTATAAACGCCTGGCGGCACGTCTCGATTGGAGTTCGGATGATTTTGGACCTACCTATATAAATACGCACGCAAACCGAGGCAGTTTTATTATTATTTTAATCCAGAAACCCTAATTGACTTCAGCCCTAGCCGCCATTTTCTGAATCAATGGCCACGAAATTCGAAACTTCTTCCTCATTTTCCTCTCAATCCATCAACAATTAGCAAAAACTCTCAACTACAAAGTTGTAGAGGACGATGAAAGCTTCAAATCCATACGGAGATGATCGAAAACGGAGCCACGGATCAACGGGAAATCACGTTCAAAGCTGCTGCGTTTTTCACGCAATTCGAGGCAGAGGATGAGGCCGAGCTTGGAGCTATTTGGGGTGAAGGTGGAGTAAGGCGGTGGCTTCGAAGTGGTGTAACCTGATCGTCTTCAAGTTGCTCGGTTTGGTCGTGAAAAATCGATGAAGATGGCGGCTGATGGGTTTGTTTCTTGCGTTCAAACCTGGGCATTCAACGTGAAGAGGAAGAAGATGCAGCAATGGCTCAGATCTGAAGATGCAGAAATCGATGGTCAGGATGCAGTTGAGGGTTTGATATTTAAAATAAAAGCTGAAATTGTATATTTAAATTCGTATAAACTTCAAAAATACATATCTTTTTCATACGAGGTCGAAAACGCGCGAAACCAGTTGCGTTGGAATCGTATGGACGAGCTCTTCGCTATGGAACTGGATTGGGATCGTTTGGAGCTAATGAAAATTTTAAGTTAAATCGAACGTCGTTCGATTTGATTTAAAATCGTAAAAAAATCAAGGTGAGTGTTTTATAACGCTCACAACGTACTAAATATCTTTATGCTAGTTAAATTGATATTATGAAGTGATATGAATTTTATTTGTCGTTGTTTGATATGAATTTAATTGTCGTATAGCTTGTTATTTGAATTAACCGTTGAAAAATTAAGTTGACAGTTAAATTAAAATTAAAATTGAATTGCGATTAAATTACCTGACATTGATAAATATGAAATTGCCGTGAATTGTATTGCCTATTGGATGATGTATTTCGATGGATGTTATTGGTTGATATTTAAATGTTTGGATGTTTATTTGTTTATACATATCCTGCTATGCATACATATGACACTGTGATTGATTTAAATAATATATTCATCACTGACATTTAATTGTAATAACTAATCACTTGGCCATAGGTTAGAAAATTATATACGGACACCGAGTTGGTTAAATTAAATGATTTTAAAAGTTGTTTTGAAATTATTTAAATGAATTGATTTTAAGAATAAAATCCAATTTATGGAAATTGAATTATTTTGAATTGGAGCTCGAAATGTTAGAATTTAAACTTGGTAAACGAAATTATTAAATAAAATCGAAGTTTAGATTTAAATTGCAAATTGAAATACGGTGTAAATTTTTGAAAGATGATTTGTTTTAAAAGATTGGACTTTTAATCGAACTCTGAATATTTCTAAGAAAATTGATATGAAATGATATTTCAAGTTTGAGTTTGGAATTGAAAATTTATTTGAAATTTAGATTTAAATTAATTTGGAATATATGATGATTTTGAAATGGATTTGATTTTAAAGCGAATATGATATTTTGTTATCAATCATGAATCAATTTGAAATATAAAAGAGCCAACGGTGTAATAATACGTAGTTATTAAAGAGACCGGGATCGGATATGGACATACTCTCTGTCGATACCGAAAACCACTTTAATAACTATTATACGCGGAGTGTTGATCCAGAATGAAGTGGATGGTTTGGTGAACGCGTTGACTGAAGAAAGAGAACGATATTGGATGACCCCTGACATGACTAAAACAGGAGCCGCGCCGGGCCATTGAGGTTCGCCACCTCTAGCGGACACACTTCTTCGATACCATATCTATTACATTTGTGATTTGATTTGGGTGCACCCCTTGATTTGGGAGTGTTGTTTCGCGGTGTTGGGGTAGCTGCTGGCTATGCCCAACATCAGTCCGGATCACGCAACTACTAGTATCCTAGTTGGTATTGCCTCATGTACCTTGTCATACTGATTATCCTATTCGCGACCACTACGTTTTGATTTGTACCTTGAGTATATGGATTGCCCTCTGGTGACTTCCGGTTTTGGGGAAACTACGGTCTTGTATATGCTTTTGGGAATATAAAAATGTGTTAAGGGGGATTATGGTAACGCCTTAACGCTATTTTGATACTTTATATTACTGATAGGCATTATCTACTTAGCGTATATTACTACATAGTAGATAGTTTCACGGATCCTTGAGAGATGGAAATCCCGTAACATCTCTTGAGTTATTGCACGCACGTTGACACTGGATAGGAGATGTCAAACCCCGTAAACATCTCCGACGCCGTTACACTCATATTTATTTACGACTGATTTAACTTTCATAAGGATATTTAGTCCTGACTCGAGTGTTTGTCTTTTCATTACGCTCGGGTCAGTCCTGAGTTTTCAGTTTAGGTTGAAGATCATTTCCTTGGAGGACGGAGACGAAGATTTGGTATATTATCTACTACTATTATATTCATTCCATTCCGCTGCATTGTTGTATGATATTTGCTGTGTATGTAACTCTGATAAATGTTGTATAATAATAATCAAATGTATTCATTTCAAATGTATTCATTTAATTAACAGCTTCATGAACTGTTATTTTATTATTATACTTTAGCCTTCCGCTGTGAGATTCTGTGTTGTTTCATTTCCTTTATTTTCCTTCCTTTTCTTTTCTTAATTACCCCAATAACTATCTGCCCTTTTAATGGTTTGGAATCGACATGTGTATTTGATCGTCGGTTTAAACTGTCCAAAAAGGCGGGTCGTTACAAAGAATCTCCTAAAATAAATTAAAGAACCTAAATCATCACCTAAAACGGTGACAAGGAGTTCGATCTAAATTAAAATCAAACAATCTTCTAGAGGAAGATCCATCAAGAATGAGCCATTTGTGCTCCAAGGCAAAATCAAATAATCTTCTAGAGGATGATCTATCAAGAATGAATCATTTGTTCTCCAAAGTAAAATCAAACAATCTTCTAGTAGAAGATCTATCAAGATAAGTCGTTTGTGCTTCAAAGCAAAATCAAGCAATCTTCTAGAGGAAGATCGACCAAATGTAAGATGTTATGCTTCAAAGCATAGATAGAGAAATTTTCAATTGCCAAATGAATTTTCCTGTCATCTATTATGTCGGATGAATTTTATGGTATTCTATTCCTATTATTGCCAGATAGATTTTCTGGTCTTCTATTATTGTTAGATAAATTTTTTGGTCCTCTATTATTGCCAGATGGATTTTCTAGTCTTCTATGGATTTCTGGTCTTCTATTAAGGGACATTATTCTGCCAGATGGTTCTTTGGTCTTCCATTCATGATTCTATAATGGACCATATCAAAGTTGAGGGTATCTGTACCTTAAAGGATGTCAATAGTCAAGCAACTTCAAAGGCAAACCGGTGATTCAGATCATGGCTACATAAAGCAAGTTATATATCAAATCGAGCAAACCCAAAATAAAAGGTACATATGGTACATTCAAGGTAGCATTCATTCAAGTATAAATTTATCTACAATATAATGTATTATGTACAAATATAACATCTGGAATTTGGAGGCCAAAAGCTAAGCATTATGGACGTTGTAGTCATTCACAGTATTAACTTCTGGTGATGAAATATGGTAGTGCTAATGGTATCCATAATATCATAAGCACTTGAATATGAACAAAATCACATATTTCTAAAAACAATAATTTCATTGGTTACATTTCAAACAATATCATGTTCAAGTTACAAAAATCCCCAAACGTAATCCCAGGCAATGATCAAATATAAATTACAACAATACGCCAAGAGAGACATAAGAAGATGCCCCTTGGATGATCAAAGCAATATCGGCATATCTGTCTTAATACACAGCGGAAATATTTTTTAAAAACAGAATTCCTAATTTACCTATCCGTCAGCCACCTGCTCGTCTTCGGATGCTTTGATCACCAATATCTGCTAAAACCTGAAAACCTAAACCCTCAGCCTACTCACATCAAATTTTGAGCATCCGAGAGTTTAAGGGGAAACCAAAACTTTGAGTCAGACGTAAAGCCTGGTATGAATAATTTCTGTTACATCTCTGTTTACTGATATATGGTGAGACCACACCACTTAGCGAAACGGGTTTCCACTCACTAAAATATTTTTTCAAAACATATATTTTGCAAATCCTTTCCTGCAACCAAACTAGTTAATCAACTAATTATGATAATAACATAGCAATATCCATTATGTTAAAACGGGAAATAAATGGACTAACTGTCTAAAATCCGAGCTATCTGCTCTTTACTAGACTAACTGTCCTTAAGAAGTAGCCAGGTTTGTTATGCTAATAAGTGAACTAACTGTTCATAGCTGGGCTAACTGCCGCTATCTGGACTAAATATTCTCGGGGCTGACTGCCTTCAAAATGGACTTACTGTCCGAATTTAAATGAGCTAACTGCCCGAATTTTCTTTTGGGTTAACTACCCTTCAAATTTTCCTTGAAAACCTTTTCAAAATGATTTAGTCCGTCAAATCATATATATACAATGAAAATATATCTTTATCTTTTCTCTAAGCTATTTTTCCATGTTACATATACTTTACTCCAAAAAATGTTTATGATGTTCAATAAGGATTATCTATCCTTTTAAAATAATTTAAAATCCTTTATAACTTCAACACTTAGGCTATCTGCCAAGTTATTATATTCGAAACTTTTGTTTAAAACATTTAAACAACCTTTCGAAAACATTGAAGGTAACTCCTTCTAAACCATTAATAAAACCCTTCGAAAGCATTGAAGGTAACTTCTTCTAAACCATTTATAAAACCTTTCGAAATCATTGAAGGTAACTCCTTCAAAACCATTTATAAAAGCCTTTTCTATAAAAGATATAAAATATATGACATCCGCCTTTAGATCCTTTAAAACTTAATCTTCCGAAAACATTGCAAAACCATACCTTTTGACCTTGTCGGAAGGTTTCTTTTCAACCTAGTCGAAAGCCTCGGGAACCACCCCTATAAATCATTGATAAACCTTTTGAAAGCATTAAAACTTAAAACCTTTCAAAGACATTGGGTTCAATCTAAAATAAGTGGAAACCTTTCAAAACCATTCGAAGTTGACTACTTCGAAACCTTTAAAATGTTTCGATCTAAAAAATTTGGATTATGCCTTCAAGTAGAGCAAAAGGATCAGAAAAACATTAGATTCGAAAGCAACTATTTTAAAACCTTTACAAAACCCTTCGACGACATTCGAAAACAATGAAATGTTGGTGTTGGAACCAACCCTTCGAAATCAATGGAGAGGCGGCAGATTACCTACGACTCCATCTGGGTCAAAAGGTTTGCAAGCAGCAACTATACTTTCAACTTTGTTGATAGTTGTACCTTTCGACTCTGTCGAAAGGTTTCAATTAAAACAAGAAAGCAAACCAATTGAAACCTTTTCTTTTAATCCTTTTGACATTGTCGAAAGCTCTTTGTCGAAAGCTAGCAGGCGTATTTTCCTTTAAACCAAAACAAAGTTTCATCCCCTTCGAAAGCTCTTACCTTTCGTCCTTAAACCTTTCGACTCCTTCCAATTCACTATGTACAAGTTGCCTGATACCTTGTGCATTGGTTATTTGACCTAGTTGAAAGGTTTGATACCTTTCGACTTTGTCGAAAGGTTTGGAATGCAGGCGGAACCTATTGCCGAAAGAGTTGAAATAATAGAAAAACCATTTATTTGTACTTTAAAATAGTTCTTTTGTATTCAACCTGCCTTATTGGTCTAAATCTGTTTGGTTGCTAGAATTTTATACTCAGAAATGCTACCGAATTTCCTTACTTAGAAAAATATGGAAAAATTCTAGAAAATCAATTAATTTGTTCTTTTCAACATTAAAATTTTCAGAGCCAAACAAACAATTATTTTAGCATAAATAATTTTATAATCCAAAACATCATTTTCTTCCTTAGAAAATTCATAATAATTCCACAAAAATTCAGAAAAATCTAAAAATTGAAACCCGTCTATAAAATAACATTTTAGATCATCATAAAAATTTGCAAGTCTAACAGATGTCGTTTACTATGGTTTTCATCCTAAAATATGTCATAAAATCTATATGAACATATATAAATCATCAACAAGTATATATAATCATTTTATCATTCAAAAACAGGGCAAACCTTTGCAAAATATTCGGGTTTAGTCTTAAAATCGAAACCAGTATAAATTTAGAGATGTAAACATTATTCATCTTTGCTTTAGAGATTAAGAAGCTTGAGATTTGAATGAGTTTGATTTGAATTTGCTTATCCTCTAGCTTTTCTTTAGTTTCCTCTTCTTCTTTCCTTATTATTGGTGGCCGGCCTTACTTCTAAAAATTTTGAAATGAAAAGAATGTGTGTATAACACACGGCCTAAGGAAGGTGATATAGAAATGGCCTCTTTCCCATAATACCCCTTCTCTAATTCATTTTAAACTCTTCTTTTAGTTCATTAGTTTTAAAAAGCACGACTTTCTTAAATAAATCAAATCTCAATCCCCTAATAAATGAATTATTTTATTTAGTTTATCTAACTAAATCTCCTAAATAATATTATCAAAAATCTGGGGTGTTACAGACTCCCTTCCTTAAAGAATTTCGTACTCGAAAATACAATAAGCCCTACAAAACAAAAAAGAAGGTAAAACATACCTTCAAATAAGTCAGGATAAGTATCTCTAATCCTTCTCTCATCCTCCCAAGTACAGTCCCTGTCATCGTTACTTCACGGGACTTTGACTAATCTAACCGTCTTGGTTCTAAGTCTCTTCTCATCTCTCGCCATAATGTAAACTGACATCTTCACTATGGTCAAGTCCAGTTCTACCACTAAACATCTAGCACTCTCGGTGCAATAGCAGTGTCCGGGTCTCTAATACACTTTCTGAGATGAGAAATATGAAAAACTTCTTGGACAGCTGTCAAACTGCTTGGTAACTCAAGTCTATACGTGAGTTTTCCGATCCTCTCAAGAATAGGAAAAGGTACAACAAACCTAGAAGATAACATCCATGATTTCCCCAATCTAAGCACATCCTTCATCGGTGATACCTTGACGAAAACCTGATCCCTAATCGAAAACACCAACTCCTTCCGTCTCTTATTTGCATAACTTTTATTCCTAGATCAAGCAACCTTCATTCTAGCCCGAATGACCTCAATCTTTTCTGCAGCCTCTCTAACCTGACTGGACCAAGAATCAACCTATCCTCAGTCCCCAACAAACAAACGGGAGATTTGCATGGCCTTGCATACAAAGCATCAAAAGGTGTCATCCCAAAACTAGTCTGATAACTGTTGTTATATGTAAACTCGACTAGATGTAGATGGTCCTCCCATGATCCCTCGAAATCAAGAACACAAGCTCTTAACAAATCTTCCAATATCTTGTCAACTCTTTCCATTTGCCCAACTGTCTACGGATGGTAAGCGGTACTCATCTTAAGCTTGGTTCCCAAAACTGCCTGTAGACTCTTCCAAAACTTGCTAGTGAACAAGGAATCTCTGTCACTAACTATACTGCTCGGAAATTCATGCAGTCCAATCATATTCTTCATGAACAATCTTGCTAAAACAGGTGCCGTCCTGGTTGACCTAACAGGAATGAAATGGAAACTCTTGGTCAATCTGTCCACTATGACCCATATACTTTCATTACCCCTGTTCGACCTTGGCAACGTGTCAATGAAGTCCATAAAAATAGAATCACACTTCCATACTGAAATATCTAACGGCTGAAGAAAACCACTTGGTTTATAGTGTTTGGCCTTTTTCCTACAGGCAATTCAAGCATTGCCTTACACACAAATCAATATCCCGCTTCATTCCTTCCCAGAATAAACTTCTCTTCATATCCTGGTACATCTTGGTACCTCCGGGATGTATAGTGAACGTCGAACGATGGCATTCATCTAAGACTTCCTTCCTTATGTTTCCTACACTCGGAATACATAATCTTCATTTCTATCTCAACCACTCATTCTGGTCAAAACCAAAATCTTTCAAGTCATCACTCTTGGCTCCTTCCGTTAGCTTCTAGATCCGTTCAGCTAACACTGGATCTTCTATTTGCTTATAAGCAACCCGTTCAATCAATACTGGTCAAACTTCCAAACAAGTCAATACAACTGTATTCCCACTAGATCTATCCTCGGAACTCCACTGCACTCTGCAATCTATTAATGCTTCTAAACCTTTCCACTCAGCCATCATTGTTAACATTGCATTCCGATGCTTCTTGCTAAGCGCATCTGCAACCTTTTACCTTTCCCTAGTGTGTACTCAATTCCAAAATCATAAGCGACTATGAACTCTAACCATCTCTACTATCTCATGTCAGCTCCTTCTAAGGGAACAAATACTTTAGCGACTTATGATCTGTATATAGCTTAAACCTTTCTCCCAAAAGGTAATGACCCCACACCTTCAAAGAAAAAGTCACTGCAGCAAATTCCAAATCATGCGTTGGATATCTGACCTCATGTGGTCTAACCGATCTAGAAGCGTAGGTAATCACTTTACCTCTCTGCATTAGCACAACTCCTAATCATGTTCCACACGCATCGGTATAAACTACCAAATCTTGATTCCCCTCTGGAACAACCAAAATAGGCGCATGGGTCAATAAGTGTCTCAAATTCTGGAATGCTTCCTCACACTTATCGGTCCATACAAATTTCACATCCTTCCTTGTCAGCATGGTCATCGGTGCTGCTATCCGCTAATCCTTAATGAATCTCTGATAATAACCAGCCAACCCAAGGAAACTCCTAATCTCGATAACTGTCTCGGGTCTCCTCCAACTATTCACTGCCTCGATCTTAGTTGGATCCATTGATAACCCTTCCTTTGAGACTACCTGAGCAAGAAACTTCACCTCCTTCTTCCAGAAGTGACACTTCAAAAACTTCGCTTTTAGATGATGCTGCCACAGCATCTCAAGCATCACTCTAAGATGAAATTCATGCTCTCTTTCATCCTTAGAGTAAATTAAGATATTATCTACGAAAAGTAGCACGAACCTATCCAAGTGCTCTCGGAAAATCCAGTTCATCAAATCTATAAAGAAAGCTGGAGCATTCATCAGTCCGAACGGCATGACTAACCATTCGTACGATCCAAATCTAGTCTTGAATGCTATCAAAGGTACACTATCCTCTGCTACCCTGAGCTGATGGATAATTATTGCCAAATCCAACTGGGAAAATAACTTTGCTCCACTTAGCTGGTTGAAAAAATCGTCTATCCTGAGCAATGGATATCGATTCTTTATCCTCCTCTCATTCAACTTACGATAACTAATACATAGCCTTTACGATCCATCCGGCTTCTTAGCAAACATTACCACTGCACCCTACAGCGAACTGCTTGGCTTGATAAAGTCTTGCCTTTTAAATCCACCAACCGCACCTTCAAGTACCTTATCTCTGAAGGGGTCATTCTACTTGATGGCCTACTCACTAGTTCGGCTCCTAGAACTAAATTTATCTGAAACTCGATAGCTCACCTCGGCGGTAATCCAACTACATACTCAAACACATCTACGAATTCTCTAACTACAAAAACTTGGCTCAACCCATCATTTGAATCCAAAGCACCCAACAAGGAAACTCTGCACAGCTAGAACCTCCTACGGCGAAAACAATCCGACTGCTACAATCAGAATGTCTAAGAGATATCTTTCTACCCTGGAAAAATATCTTAGCATCATACTCACTTAACCAATCCATACCTAGGATGATCCCGAACCCCACAAAATCAAACTCATGCAAACTGCACACAAAAATATGACCTAATAGGTCAAACTCAAACTGGTCATACCTCAACCCTAGAGTTGCATGCCCTCCTATTAGATTCGCAACCCGTAAGAAAGTAACCAAATAAGTGGGTTCAAGGTTAAGCTTATGTATCAAACATCTAGATATAAAAGAATGCTATGCACCAGTATCAAATAAAATGCTAACAGACATACCATGAATCTGTACTGTTACTCCAAGAACTACCTTCCCCTTCTCCTGGGTTATAGGCTTAGAAGCAGCAGGCTATAATGCGTACACCTTTCCCTTACCATCTCTAATAGGCTCCTTGCACCGGTTCTTATAGTGGACTATCTGGTCACAGTTGTAACACCTGACATTCTTCCCCTTAGCTACATCTTTTGCTTTTCCTCAGCGACACTCATTAGCAAAGTGCTCGTTCTTGTCGCACTTATAGCAGACAACCTTAGACTTTGCTTTCTTGGCGGCTCCATCCTTCTAAGCACCTTTCTTAGGAAAGAACTTCCTCTTATGGCCCTGCCAAACCTTGACCCCTTTTTCCTTGCTCTTCTCTAAAGATTCAAGGACTTCCTCCTGCCTCAAAGTCATCTCTACAACAATATCAGAAGGATCTCTATGACGAGACAAAGTAACATCAGCCAATCCGGCTTCAATCCTCTAATAAACTTCTCATTCCGCTTCAACACTGTATCCACTAAAGCATACCCATACCGGGCCAATTCTTCGAACTTTCTGGCATACTCAACAACAAACATCTCACCCTGCGCCTGCTCAGCAAACTGCCTAATCAAAGCCGACTATGCCATTACAGACACATACCTCTCCTAGAATCTCCTCTTGAAATCTCCCCAGGTAACTGTCTCCTCATCAACAGGCGCTGTCACACTGTTCCACCAAAACAGTACGGCTGCTTGAAGCTGCCAGAATGCCAACCTCCTCTTTTTTTCATCATTGAGCCCTTAATCTACAAAAATCCTTTTGCAGTGCAACAACAAGTTCTCAATTTCAATGGCATCCTCCATTCCCACAAATGGCTTCCCTCTTAGCTTCACATAATTAGCACTCATCATAGTGAAATGATCAATTACTGAAACTTCTAGAACCCCTGCTCCTGCAGCATTTCCTGTTAACACTCTGACTGTAACTCTTGCATGCATCATATTCCTGAAAAACTGATACTTGTCTTCCATTCCGACCTGCGAGACTTCGACACCTACATTTTCTGCCTATACCTGAGCTTGCATTCTCCCAGCATTAGGTCTGGCATTCCTTTCAATGCTTCCCTCTTCTTGGTTAACTCTGCTTCTTCTACCATCCAAATCTATATCCAAATCTCATGAGAAATGGAAAGATAATCTAATCAAAGATAGATGAATGGAGATAAAGCGCATACTTGTATATAGTAAATACAAGTACTTTATTATAACGTTAACCCAACCCCAAACTTTCTCTACTTTCTTTGGATTTTTGTTTTCAAAACCAATTTTTAGTTAATTTTTTTATAAACCTATCCTCTAATACCATGTTGTAACATCTCATATCTGGAGGCCAAAAGCTAAGTACTATGGATGCTGTAGTCATCCACATTATTAACTTCTGGTGACGAAATACGGTAATATTGATGGTATCCATAATATCAAAAGCACTTAAATGTGAAAAAAATCATAGATTTCTAAAAACAATAGTTTCAGTGATTACATTCCAAACAATATCATATTCAATTACAAAAATCCCCAAACATAATCCCAGGCAATGATCGAATATAAATTACAACAATATACCAAGAGCGACATATGAAGATGCCCCCTTAGATGATCAAAGCAATATAGACATATCTGTCTTAATACACAACGAAAATAATTTTTACAAACAGAATTCCTAATTTAGCTATCCATCAGCCACCTGCTCTTCTTCGGATGCTTTATTCGCCAAAATCTGCTAAAAATGAAAACCTAAACCCTCAGCCTACTCAAATCAAATTTTGAGCACCCGAAATTTTAAGGGGAAACAAAAACTTTGAGTCGCACATAAAGCCTGGTATGAATAATTTCTGTTACATCTTTGTTTACTGATATATAGTGAGACCACGCCGCTTAGCGGAACGGGTTACCCCTCACTAATATCTCTTTTCAAAACATATGTTTTGCAAATCCTTTCCTGCAACCAAACTGGTTAATCTACTGATTATAATAATAATATATCAATATCCATTATGCTAAAACAGGAAATAAAGAGACTAATTGTCTAAAGTCTGGGCTTTCTGCTCTTTACTAGACTAACTTTCCTTAAGAAATAACAAGGTCCGTTATGCTAACAAATGAAGTAACTGTTCATCTGGGCTAACTGCCATTATCTAGACTAGCTGTCATCTGGGATGACTGCCCTCAAAATGGGCTGACTATTTGAATTTAAGTGAGCCAACTGCCCGAATTTTCTTTTGGGTTAATTACCCTTCAAATTTTCCTTGAAAACCTTTTCAAAATGATTTAGTCCATCAAATCATATATATATATATATAGAAATTATATCTTTAACTTTACTCTAAGCTTTTTTACCATGTTATATATATTTTACTCAAAATAATATTAATGATGTTCAATAAGGATTATCCATCCTTTTAAAATAAATTAAAGTCCTTTATAACTTAAATGCCTAGGTTATCTGCCTAGTTATTATATTTGAAACTTTTGTTTAAAACACTTAAAGAACCTTTTGAAAACATTAAAGGTAATTTCTCCTAAACCATCAATAAAACCCTTCGAAAGCGTTGAAGGTGACTCTTTCAAAACCATTTATAAAACCTTTCGAAAGCATTGAAGGCAACTCCTTCAAAACCATTTATAAAATCTTTCGAAATCATTGAAGGCAGCTCCTTCAAAATCGTTTATAAAAGCCTTTTCTCTAAAAGCTCTAAATATATGACATTCTCGTTTAAATCCTTTAAACCTTAATCTTCCGAAAACATTGCAAAATCACACCTTTCAACCTTATAGGAAGGTTTCTTCTCAACCTAGTCAAAAGGTCTTACCTTTCGACTTTTTCGAAAGCCTGGGGAACCACCCCTATAAATCATTGATAAACCTTTTGAAAGAATTAAAACTTTAAACCTTTCGAAGACATTGGGTTCAATCTCAAATAAGTGGAAACCTTTCGAAACCATTCGAAGTTGACTACTTAAAAACCATTAAAATGTTTTGATTTAAAACATTTGGATTATGCCTTCAAATAGAGCAAAAAGATTGGAAAAACATTGGAGTCAAAAGCAACTGCTCTGAAACCTTTAAAAACCTTTTGAAGACATTCGAAAACAATGAATTATTGGTGTTGGAACCAATCCTTTGAAATCAATGGAGAGGCAGAAAATTTTAGAAAACAAAAGATTACCTTCGACTCTATCTGGGTCGAAAGGTTTGGAAGCTACAACTATACTTTCAATGTTGTCGAAAGCTATACCTTTCATCTTTGTTGAAAGGTTATAATTAAGACAAGAAAGAAAACCAATCGAAAGCTTTTTATTTTAAACCTTTTGACATTGTGGAATGCTCTTTGCGGGAAGCTAGTAGGCATATTTTCCTTTAAACCAAAACAATGTTTCATCCCCTTCGAAAGCTCTTACCTTTCATCCCTAAACCTTTCGACTCCTTCCAATTCACTACGTACCAGTTGCGTGTTACCGTACGCATTGATTATTTGACCTTGTCAAAAGGTTTGATACCTTTCGACTTAGTCGGAAGGTTTGGAAAGGAGGCGGTACCTCTTGCCGAAAGAGTCGAAATAGTAGAAAAACTATTTGTTTGTACTTTAAAATAGTTCTTTTGTACCCAACTGCCTTATTTAATCTAAATCTGATTGGTTGCCAGAATTTTGTATTCAAAATGCTACCAACTTTTCTTATTTAGAAATTTAAATAATTTTGAAAAAAACCCTTTCTCCTTTATAATTATATAAACATTTAAGTCTCGTACCATCAATAATTTTATATAACTATTAAATTACCTTAGAAAAATCTTGAAAATTCCAAAAAATCAATTAATATGTTCTTTTCAATATATAAAATTTTTGGATCCAAACAAACAATTATTTTCATAAATAATTTTATAATCCAAAATATCATTTTCTTCCTTAGAAAATTCATAAAAATTCTAAAAAAATTGAAAATTGAAACTCATCTCTAGAATAAATTTCTAGATCATCATAAAAATCCACAAGGCTAAAGGATGTAATTTAATAGGATTTTCATCTTAAAACATGAAAAATCTATATGAACATTAATAAATCATCAACAAGTGTAAATATCAATTTTATCATTCAAAAATATAGCAAACCTTTGTAAAATATCTGGCTTAATATAAATTTAGAGATGTAATCATTATTCACCTTTGCTTTAGAGATTAAGGAGCTTGAGATTTAAATGAGTTTGATTTAAATTTGCTTATCCTTTTGATTTTTGAGTTTGCCTTCTTCTTTCCTTGTTAATGGTGGTTGGGCTTGCTTTTCAAAATTTTGAAATGAAATGAATGTTTGTATAACACACGGCCTAAGGAAGGTGATATAGGAATGGCCTCTTTCCCACAATACCCCTCCTCTATTCATTTTAAACCCTTCTTTTAGTTCATTAGTTTTAAAAAGCAAGGCTACCTTAAGTAAATCAAATCTCAATCTTCTAATCAACACATTATTTTATTTAGTTTATCTAACTAAATCTCTTAAATAATTTCATCAAAAATCTAGGGTGTTACAACAAAAGTTGTAGGAACAAAAAATTAGACAACAAGAGAATCCAATTAAAAAACTACAGGCTATGAGTCAAAGTTTTTGAGCCAACTTCCTCAAATCTTCAACGACTGAGGAAGAATCGGTAATGTGACAGATTGCCAAATTTAAAAGCTGTTTAAACTTCCTCTCCTTCCATTGAATAGTGTTTGAATCTTCAATCGATGCAACCTGAATATTCATTGCATGATCGAGAGTCTTATTTGCTCCCATCAAAATATTGATCTTGCCTTTTAATTTCTTAACCCCTAGATCAGAAGTGTGTCTTTTGCGTTCAAATCTATCAACCTTAGCTTCAAAGGCATTAAGATGAGTGGAACCTCATCCCTCTATTGTTCGTTCAGAAATTGCATGCATTCAAATCTAACTCTTTGACTCCAGTTGGCAATTTCGTTATCATCCAAGCCCGAAGGAGGGTTTAACAAGGCGTGGAACATTTTTTGACCAATCAAAGGAGTAGAAGAAGGAAGGATAGAAACATCTCCACTTACAATAAGTTCCTAAGATAAACAATTTACTTGACTTTTTAATAATTCCACCTCAAGATCCATTACCTTCTGGTGTAATCGCATAATTTCTTTGTCAATTTCGACACTTTGAATAGAGGGTCTAGATTGGGCAATTGTGCTATCTTCCCTTTTGTTCCTGGATTCCTCCATTCCTTTCTTTAATTTGCTTTTCTAAATCAGAAGTCATTTCTCTTAAACCTTTGAATGTTGACCTTAATTTGTAGTATTTTTCATGCTAAATTTGAGATTCAGGGTTATCTGGAAATTATAAGGCAGAGTGTTGTGAGAAGAGCATTTCTTCTCGAGTTCTGCCTTAAGCCTATCTTTAATAAAATCAAGTAGGGCAAGGATATGGGAGCTACTAGATGCAAGTATCGGTTAGTCTTTCTAACATATAAACGGACAAGAAAATCAATATGCAAAAAGAATTCTCTTCATTTAACGATAAAGGTTTACAACTTAAACAAATTTAAAATTACATCAGCATCATATAAAATTTATTCTTAAAGTACCGAGGTAACAGTTTTGACCTTTTCAAGTGACATAGTAGACATAGTAAGCATAGAATCGTAAGTAACTTTAATCCTTTCTACGCTATTGACTGGAGGAAGTTGAAGATAGACCTATTTTTTGGCTGGAGGGCTGGTTTAAACACATATCAATTTAGCATGATTAGTTCGAATTTCATTAAGCAGTCTATACTTCTCATCACCCAAGAAATCAAAATGAAGGTGAGGAAATCAAGTATAAACTTTTTGTAAATCTCTAAGAAATCAATGTATTGTTAATTAAGATGTTCTGAGAGTCAAGGACTTCTCTTTAACTTGATAAATTTACTCAAGAATTTCATGGATATAAGACCACTTGAGGATTCCTTATTCTGTACAATACATGAAAATAAAATAAGAATAAGGAAATAAAAGTGATAAAACTTACAAGCTACTTGAATTACACATTATAATTATATAATTATTTGGATTCACACAACAATTACTCCTTATAAAATTCAGAAATAAATCTCTCATTTAATCCTATCGGGAGGAAAAGAGTAAGAAGAAAGTGGAATATCTACCACCCTGGGAAGATTCCAACAATCCTCGAGATGAGGACCATACCCATCTTCGTCTAAATATCTTTTATGAAGACTTCTAGTTAAGCCCCTGCTATTCTCACCTAAGTAAGAAAAGTTAATAAATTGTCCGTTGGACGAAACCTTATAGGGAAACTCTACCAAAGCATTTCTATCATCAATTAACATCAAAAAGAGAGCCATCAATTCTGCATTCTCTTTCATAATCCTATCTCGATGAAGGAGAGCTCATTTCAAGCAAGGGGCAACTTGTTATTGCTTAAAAAAATATAACTGTGTGGCGTCACTAGAAAGGCACTTATATTTGTTAGACAGGTCATTATATTATTTAACTAGCTTTTCAAGTTCCAAATTCAGTTGATGCTCATTTTTCACATTTTTGTCCTTTTTTCTTAACTAAAATAATAAACATATCAATTGGAGGTTAAATAGTTAAGCCTAAACATTTAAATAACGAATTCCATAACTGAGAAACTAGGATTTGAGAAGCGGGAGCTCGAGTCTTTCCTTTTTGGTGGTGGCTGGGAGGAGTGCTATCTTCTGGAGTAGAGTCTTTCTTTGTGGTATCTTAAGGATTAGGGAATTTAGTGAAGCCCGCATCATAGGTAGACGAGTCCAAATTAGGATTGCTTGATCTATTTCCTTCATCTTGTGGATCTAAAGGACCCTTTCAATCTCTACCATCGCCATCATCATCATGGCCGTCATCGCCATTATCATCATTGTCATCTTTATTATCCTCTCTCTCCTTAGAATCTGTCTCCTCTTTAGGCGGGGGTTATCAAAAGTTAATAACATTTAGTGTAAATCTTTACCACGGTAGGAAACTCTTCTTGAAGGGACCCTTGGGCTCTTCCCAGTATGAAGCTAAACTTCCTTATGAATATTTCGTTCCAGTCTATGAGAGAAGGAACGTCTAAACTTGATACTTTTGGTTGTTATCGCCATATACCACGAGCAAAGACTTCTAGAAACACTTTTCATCAATCTTGATGGCAGCTTTATTGAGAAAAAAAGGACTTTCTCCTTTGCATCCCTAATAATTGATAGAGTTAGGGGTGTTCCCTAAGGAGAAATTATTTAATTTATTACATATATCTAACTTATTGACCAATCTTGCTCGAACTAAAAGTTTTTTCTTTCTATTATATACTTAATATAATGTGGTTATATTAATTAATTTAACTAAAAGTATACTTAATAGAAAATCCATAAACAGTATGTTTTGTGGTAATATTTACAAAGTGTTGTAACCGTGATGTTGATAACAATTGTTGTTATCCAAGGACTTTGTGTTTGGATTATAGAGTTGAATGTGAATGATGTTGGAATTTTAACCATCACCAAATTCAGCAAGTCTAAAGTGATACGGTTTTGACGAAAAGAATTGGTGTAAATAATTATCACAACTGGGTAACGCTTA
The DNA here is from genome assembly GCA_030765085.1 of Allium cepa. NCBI lineage: Eukaryota > Viridiplantae > Streptophyta > Magnoliopsida > Asparagales > Amaryllidaceae > Allium > Allium cepa. Next base: position 204,786,858 of record CM060941.1, on the reverse strand, counting down.
TTAAATTAAAATGAGATTTTCTTTTTGAAAATGAGAAAGTGGTAAATTTGGCCATAATATCACACCACCTGCTAAGTGAAGTGTGAATGTTAACGTTCGAATAGTTCGACGTTAATCGCTGACCGAATTTACACTTAAGAGTCACACAACTGAAATGACGAATTCTCTTTAGCCAAAATAATTTAATTAGTTTATAATAGTTATAAATTAATTAAATAAATTAATATTTATGAAATATTAACTATGAATTTTGAATGTGATTTGAGAAATAAAATTGTTGCATATAGTTATAAAAGTTATGAATATATTGATTGATATGAGATATCAATAACAAAATATGTTAAATATGATTGTACATATTTAATTTGGGTTAAAAGGGCTCACAACCCATGTGATTTGAATAGGATAGGCATTGGTTTGGATAAATATAGGATGTGGCTACAACATGTGTGATTATATTTTGAGATGTGTGGTTGCGATCATTGTTTTCTCCTTTGTCATATCCATATAAAAGCCTGTCTCAAAACCCTGATTACGACTAATTAATTTTTGAGCCACCACTTTCTTCTTCCTCTTCCTCATTTTAATGGCAGCAACATTTCTCTAAAATCATCCCTAAAGTTCTGAAATCCAATTCAAAATCAAAAACACTAATTTGTAGTAGAAAGTCTCCAATCCCAGATTAGCAACTTGATGGATTATGAATTATCCTTAAAAGAGAAATCATTGGTCAACATGGACTCAAAGGATTTATTAATAGGTGCACTTTTATTTATTATTATTGTTTCATTTTAAGTTTATCATGAAAGTGACTACTGTAAGGCTAGTTATCACTTAGGATCGTATAATATGGAATGTATTATAATCTAAATGCAGAAACAGATAATAATAGTAAAGTAAATCAAATATAGCACACCAAGAGTTTTTATACTGGTTCGAACTTTCCGTTCTATGTCTAGTCCTAGACTTCCCTCTGGAACTTCTCAGAATAACCCCTTACTTAACTTGGAGGAATAGATATACAACACCAAAGCAACCGATCAGGATTTTTCCTCCTCTAACAACCGAAAGAGGACTTTACCCGCCTGAACAACCGAACAGGACTTCAACAGTTTCAATAAAATTACTTTGACACTTTGTGTTCTTGATAACACTGATTTGTCTTTGATAGTACAACCTTCCTATAATCTTTTGCTCAAGTATATATGTGTGTGTGAAGATTTAGAAAGGAGAATATTGCTTTGAATCGAAGAATAAGTTAATTGATTCAGAGATTCAAGAAATATATGAAAGTTGTGATTGCTTTTCAGAATGCAGAGATAGTAGAGAGTATGATCAGAAAATAAAAAGAAATTCGATGATTTATGAAATGAATCTTATGTGTTTATATAGTAGATAAATAGTTGCAACCATTCACGAAGAGTTCTGATCAAAGGAAACATCCATACCTCTTCAATGTAGATCGTATCTCTTGGCAAATAGAAGTGTCTATTTAGAAAAATGACTGTTGAAAGATTCAGTTGACTGACCCAAAATGACCAGTCAACTGAATGTTCAATGTTGGTGCAAAACAGGGAGTTTCTGTGTAGATTCGGTCGACTGGCCATATTTGGTCAGTCGACTGACTGACAGTCAGTGCATAGTTCTCATATATGTTAAAACGTTTAAAGCTCAAAACAACTTTGGTTTGAGTGAACTACTTGAAGATAGATTTTAACAATTCTAAGACTAAAAACTTCGACAAATTAACATACTATGCTCAGTTTTATAGCCTTTTCTCCTTTGTAGTTTTAACAGCATATTTCTTTCTCTTTTTGTCGCTTGTCCATGTAGTATCATTCACTGATTTGATTAAGCTCTTTGTCATGAATCAAAACTTATGATTCAACATATCATATCTGTTTAGATTCAGATTTGTAGTTATGGTTTAAATTAGGTGAGATTTTTATGGATACATGTATTTATATTAGATTGCTTATGTATTTGTTACAATATTTTGTTTATTGATTTATTATTGAATTAATTTTATGAACAAAAAGGTTTTAATTTTGATTTATATTAATATATATTGATCTAGATTAAATGTGTATAGATCTGTAAATTATGAATATGTATAATTGTATATGTGTTTATATATCATATATATTTAATCTAAAATAATTTCTTATGATGATTTGTCCCTATTATGAATCGTAAAATATAAAAGTATTTTAATAAATATGTATATACATATTTTTTATTTAATAATTTTCTGAATTGTTTATAATGAATACAATATTAATGGGTTAAAATTTCAATTTTATATTTTCATCATAATTTAACAAGATTACAGTAAAAATTTCATAATTTTTAAATTTATCTTATTATTTTTAAAAGTTAATTTACTATCCGCCTGTAATCAATTATTTGATTAAAAATATAGTTTCATTTGAGAAAATTTTAGAAATTTTTCCTAAGGTTTAAATATGTATCTGGAGCCTTCAAAAAATGTTTCACATTTTTATAACTTAATTTATTAATTTTTGATTTAATTAATCTTCCAAAAAAAAATTTAGAATTTTTTAACTTGATTTCCTATTTTTAAGAATTAATTTGATAATGGGCTATTATCAATTATTTAATAATAAATACTATTTTTTTTATTTATAAAAAATTCCATAAATTAAACTTAAGCCCAATATGTGTTTCCATATTTTTTGAAATTTTAAAACTTTGTATTATTATCATATAATTATTTTACATTAATTTATTATGGCAAAAACTGTTTTATTCAATAAATTATATGTGTACATATATATACATGTATTAGTATTTTTTTTTGACATATTATATAAGCATATATTTAGATAATAATAGTATACGGAGTAAGATAATGTGTCCATTGCAATGTAAATCTCAACATCTATATACAGGCACATTACAGCCATCACGGATTATGATGTTACGCATGTGCACACATACATATGTATATATATATGTATATGGTGCATATATATATACACATGTTGAATATGCGCTTTGCGCTTATATGATTTTTGTTTGATGATAATAAACATATATACATTCGTTTAAATGTATTTGTTAATATACTATTTTATTTTTCACAGATTAAATAAATATTTGCTGAATAAAATAAATAACACGGAATTTGAATTCAAACAGAATATTTTATTCAAACAAATATTTATTACAAGTTTGAATAGTATACAAATTCAAGCTCTCACCATTCACATATACAACTTTGATTTCAATTACATCACAATTTCATATTTACAAATGTCCTCACTACATATCGCTCATTCACTCATATTTTATCTTCAACTTCATTCCAGTTTGAATCCAGCATCTGAGCAATCTGCAAAAATATTCTCTAACGCAGTAAAATTGAAAAAGAAATATTTTTGCAATATAAAATGAAATATGATTTTTAAAAATATTATTTGCCTCAGTTATTTGGGTTGTTCGTCATCATTTAAATTTGAATTCATCATACACGAACAGCTTGTGACATACACAGTGTATCACTGTATATGCCACAAGGCCGTGCACACCGATATACACTTGATAATGCTACAGGGACAGGTGAGCACAGGTCAAACCCAAATAAAAAGACGGGTTCAACTCAGGTGCAATATAAATAAAATATCGACTTCAGCACAAGGTCAAACCCGAGTTTTAAATCTGGGTTCAACACAAGGCTACATGAAGTATGCAAGCTCGACTAACAGGTTCAACCTCTTCATTAAACAACTCCAGACCAACAGCATCAGAGTGCAAAGAGCTCGAGCACAAGAACATGACAGCAAACAGAAGTGCACAGCAACAGTAAGGCAATGCACAAATACAACAGAATCAAGTGAAGCATTTCTGTCAAAAGTATAGCAACTGCAAGAATATAAACAAGTGATACAGTGAAGTCAAACAGAGGCATCAACTAAGACAACATCAACAGCACAAAGATGGGCCGAAGCAGTGTCAAAGCAAATGATAAATAATTTTTACAGTGTCAAGCTCACGTATGCAACAGATAAAGTGCACCAGTGATGCAAGCTACGAAGCAATGAACAGAGTAACCAAAATCATCAATGCAATACACAGTATGAATGAATACAACAAGTCCAGATACAAGTTAGTTCCAGTGCCAACATATCCAACCAAAGTGCAACTACAAGTACAGAGAGCAACAACTCAAATGCAAGTATGCAAATGCAGACTCAAACACACTGATCAAATGAAGATATGAAGAACACAAGGGTCGAACTAATAAGTCCATCAGAAATTCACAAGCTAATATCAGTTGTGATCAAGTCAACAAAAGTCTGGTTTGAATCAAAGCATACTGAAGCCGAGCCAACAGAAAAAATTCACAGAGAATCAAGCAATGATACAAAAATCACAATAAATTAAAACAGTGCCAGAAAATCAATGCCGTGTAAAGTCAAAAGCAACAGTGGATAAACAAAATTCATCAGTGCAGATTTAAAACAGTTGGTGGCCAAGCAAATCGACCATGCTACAGGTGTGTCAAGCCAGAAGCAACACAGAGAATAAAGTCAACAGAAAATTGATCGGAGCTGAAGCCATGGCAATCAAGGAGTTGAACAAGTAAAGCAAATTGACCAAGCAATAAATCAACACCGTGTCAACCAAGTAATATCAATGTACACGAAATTGAAAAAGTCAGTGAAATCACGAGCATCCAAGAATAATCGAATGGCCAAAACCATATCAGTAGACAAATTCAAATCAACTTATACGAACGCAAATCTAGGGTTACAAACCCTATATAAACCATCATCATCGGCAATCTCAAATCCATCGAGTTCGAGTAAGCCAAAATTGTAAAAGCAAAAAGGGAAATTACATACCGATGCATCAGAGTTGAACTCGATCAAAAATTGGGGCAGCCGAAAGCTAAACAAAGCTAGAGGGTCGATTACCGAATCAAAACAAAGAAGTAGCTACTGTAGTCGATCTACATTCAAGCGGCGCCTTCGATTTTACCAAAGCCCTAATTTCAAGAGCCAAGAGGAATGAACGAAAGAAGGAACCAGGCCGACATTATTTTCTACAGAGCAAAATAAAAAAGGAACGGGCTAGTGAAAGAAAACAAAGGGGCCGACCTATTTTCTTAAAGAGTTTTAATTAAGGGTTTTAAAATTAGGGTTATTGTTTATTTTTCTTTTAATTGTTGTTTTTATTTTTTCAAGTCAAAGAATTTGTAAATCACCACCTAGGGATTAGGTCGTGTCAGATTGTCTAGTTAGAATTAGTTCAGTGAGCAGGGTGTGCGAGTTTGCAGAGCTCTATAGGCGGGGGAAGTGTTTGCGAGTAATCAAAGCTCTATAGGCGGGAGCAGAGTTTGCGAGTAATCAAAGTTCTATTGTAGGCGGGAGCAGAGTTTGCGAGTAAACGAAACTCTATAGGCGGGAGCAGGGTGTGCGAGTCTAGTAGAGTGTTTGTGAGCGGGAGCAAATGTTTGCGAGTCTAGTAGAATGTTTGTGAGCGGGAGCAAATGTTTGCGAGTCTAGTAGAGTGTTTGTGAGCGGGAGCAAAAGGGTCTGCGAGTCTGTAGAGTGTTTGTAAGCGTGATACTGTTTAATTCTAATAGAAATCTGTGAATGCAGCAGTAGGCAGGGGTTGCCGAAGCTGGGTAAATTTTGTATGTGATTTACTTTTCAGCATATTTATTTTTGCAGTTTACTTCTGTGTTTAAATCAAGAAAGTTTGCTATAACCCTATTCACCCCCCCTCTAGGGTTAATCTAGATCCTACAACACACACTTGTATAAATAAAATAAATAAAATAAATCTCAGACTACAACTTTTACGGTTAGACTTATGGTCATAGAAATAAATATTTCCATGAATAAATTGTTAATAATGAAATTTAATGAATCAATTAATTCAAATTAAAGAGAGAAAATGAAGGTTTCTCTCTGCATTTAATACAATTAATGCTCTCAATTAATTCTTGTTTTAGGAAAAGAAATGAAAGGTTTCATTCCCTATACATTAACACTAATAAGTAAATGTTAGGTGGATTTGATATACTATACATTTGAATTAAATGAATTTAAACTTCCCTTTTTAAATATATTAAAAATATTATAAGATTCTATTTAAACCAAATTTAGAAAAGTTATAAATGAAATTTAGACTTCATAGGCCCATTAAAGACCCAGAATGGTAAAAAAATTGAAATTCTCTCATTTTTTCCACTGCGGGCTGGCCAGGTTTCTTCAATAATGTTTTTTGAGTGGGTCAGGAACTCCTTTTTCCTCCTTAGCTTATCTTTTAGAGATATATTATTATTAGTCAGCTCAGCGTTCTCTTTATTGGCCCTCTCAAGATCTGTTTTAATTTTTTTTATTTCCTTCTCGGCTTGCTCGGTTTTCTGTTTATTGGCCTTCTCGATGTCTGCTTTAATGCTTCTACCTCTATTAGCAATTTCCTAGCAATTTTCTTCTTATTGAGTAAGGAGACGAGTTTCTCTTTTTAGTAGTAGTTTCAGCTCTTACTGTCGTGATATCAATTATGATGTGACTAAGGAAGAGATCTTTCCTTTGAGCTCGGCTACTTCGCTAGGTCCTTAGGAAGCCTCGATGAGGAGAAACATATGCTTCCCCACTTGGGATGTATAACGAGTCTAAGTCAGGACAGGTTCTACAGAGGTAAAAATTAATTTAACCAAACAAAAGGAAAAACATACGGATAGGAGCTATTTAAGAATAATGAAACGATGATCCTTGGAATAAACTGAAGGCTACAATGACTTGAGAGAAGGAGATTGGACAACCAATTGAACAAGATCATCGAAACTTTTCATAGGAGAGTGAGCCTAGGCCCCTGAAGGAGAGAATCTTTTAGAGAAGGAGATAGACCAAGATCAGCATATAAGCGACCAAGAATTGTTGGCGAAGTATGAAGAGAAATCTTGAGGAGGGGATCTAAAGATTGACCCACCTAAGTCGACTCTTGAACTGTATGCCCAATAAGTTCTAAATTGGCAACATCCGGGCTTGAGTCAATATTCACATGTGCCTCTTCATCCAAAATAACATGGTTTAATCACCCATGAGCTTAAGATTTTTACTCGGGGGAGGAGGTGGAATATCAATAAGAAAATCGCCACTCACTTTTCTTTTAAGCCCCTCTATCGCTTTATCAATAGAATCCTCAATAGGAGTAGGTTCGCTTGATTTGGTTAAGATGGAAGTATTTTTTTAGCCTTTTTATCTTCGGAAGCAGCAGTAAGAGTAGAAGATCCTAGGTCAAAGAAAGGAGTTTATAAGATAATAACATCAGGAATTCCATATTAGTTATAATGCAAACTTAATAGTGGAATGAAGTTGCAATGGAGAGAAAGTAGAAAAGGCATAATGGTTATTGATGACCAACGACCGTTTCCCTTGGGCATTTCCTTCCATCATCGAAGGTTCTTTGAGTATTATATGATTGTCTAAAATCAGCGAGTAGTGATGAAGATACGCTTCCGTCAGAAGTACGAGTCTATCACCATGTTCTCGGATGCCAGAGTCAGGGATTTGATAATCTCACTATTAGAAGGGCTTAACTGCTTAGAAGTCAGATCTAAAGGAAGACATCCATTGTAAGAGAGCGACAAATATAACATTAGTAATACGAAATAGAAACTTACTTATAACGGAGAAATTTCCCACAATCTGAAAGTAGCATTTGATGTAGAAAACCGAGTCTCTAATTCCTTAGTGTTGTTGATGGCATTGATGCTTAAACTTTTCGAATGGGAACGAATACGATATAATGGATTATCTTCTTGCTCACTTCTCCTTGCAAGGCTGACTATATTATGGAGGATTTTAGCACTTAAAAAAGTAAGTCTGGCCTCTCTAGCAAGAACTTCTAGGCAAGTCAAATAGGTGTACGAGTTCAGAGTCAGTTGGAGTGGAGCGAGTTTAAGTGTTCCAAGAATCGTAGGAGAAAGTCGAGAAAAGGAAGATATCCCGACTGTCGTGTATGAACTGGTGTGAAGGCAAAGAACCTTTCTAAAGGGTTGTCTATCCTACCAGAAGGACTGACAGACTTGGCTCTATACCTGTGATACCAAATTGCTTGAGAATGGAATCCACTTCTTCTTGAATGGTGATATATGACAGGTTAAGAAGATGATCCTCTTTCTTAGTAGATGGAGAAGCTTGAGGACCCTTACCGATCTTCTTGATTCCTTTCTGGACTACTTCTTGCCTTCCATTTATCTACCAGATGATGTTATTTCAAATTAGAAAGGTGCTAATTAGAATTCTTATGATATAAAATGGGATATTATATTCTAAAACACGGAATAACTAATTGATTGCTTGGATTATGACTCCAAAATTTTAAAAGTCTAAGGTCCCATATAATATTTACAACAACTCAATGACCATTGAATAGTCAATTTCGAATTCATAGAAAACTTAAACTTTTTGGTCGATCAAGAGTATAAAAATAAATATTAGATTATGGTAGGAAAGTAAGACTATTAAGCCTATAGGTGTTTAAAAGAAACTTAATGTAAGAATTATCATGAGAATATCCTAAGTATTATGTTGCATCAATAAATCCATATTGAATGGGTGAATTAACATCGACTATCACATTAGTCATGCTATAAATTTATAACGTAATGATGACACCATGATCAATGTCGAAATGAAAAATAACCGACATCAATGAGTAATGGAAACATAGTTTCAAAACACTAAAAGTATGTAGACTATAAAATTACGACAACAACTATGTCGTAAGATAATAATGTCGTAAGGATATTGGAAATGATTACCGAAGAAAGATAGTAACATATGGTAAGGTTATCAATGTCGTACAATAATCCTATAAATCAGTACCGAATCTAAATGAAAATGCTTTTAGTAAATGTCGAGTTCACATATGTCGCATCAATATTTAGCGACCGACATAAACTTTCTTATGATAATAACTCTTATGTTTCTGAATAGGTTGTTGCATTGATTTTCGGTCACTGATGACATAAAAATTTTATAGTAAGTTTTCTAAACTTCAGAACTGATTATCAAAATAGTAGATAAAGTGTAAACTTAATTGTCACTAAACATCGAAATGATATCATAAAATTTCAATCCCGAAGTAAAACAGGGTAAATTAAACAATATCGAACATCTTAGTAATATCATAAAACATCAGCGGTGGTATAGAGCAAGGCGATATTGGGTTTCAGATTTGATAGATTATTCGTTTCAGCATTAAACTAGAAATGTCCAGGTTTCCAAATCAATGTTGCCTAACTATTAATTGATCAAAAAATCATCTAAGCGACATAGATATTCATCGTAATTCAATATATAAGCATAATCGATCATTAATCTAAATCATAATATGTCAAAATCATGTAATTAAACCTAAGTGTACCCAAACAAAACCCTAATAACAATTCTAGTATAAAGCTTATTAATTCAAATTAATTGATGTAATTAGAATCAGAAATCGTACTTTAGTAATGGTTCAGATGCTTGAGATTTAATGTTTTGAATTTTTATGAATTTAAAATCTTTTTCGCTTAAGCTCTAAATGAAGGTAAAAGAAAGGAAGAGGGAAAGGCATGATTATTTATAGTGGAAAGAAGAAGACCAGTTGCCATTGATTTTTTAAATGGACGTTTGGATTTTCATAGATTAACAATAGGCGACCAACACTATTTTCGATATTATTGAATTGAAAAGTCAATGCTTACTTTAAACTTATGGGTAAATGTTACTCCTATCATTATTGATCCTGAAGGTACGTGGCATGACCATGATCTCACATCAATAAGTAATGTCGAAAGTGCGGTGATAAGCCAATGCTAAAAGCATACAATGCTGCTTCTCATCAACAAGGGTTAATAAACAATGTCGCAGGTCATCAATGAAGCTAAGAATATCGAATGCCATTATTTTCATAGACTACTTATGGAGTTGAATTAACGATGTCGTATCTCATCAAGGAAGCGGTAATGTCGAAGAATACTATATCGAAAGCCATCACTGTTATAGCGACATAGTTTATCATCGATGTCCTCCCTCAATGATGTCACATTCTGATCAAATTCACACTTCATGTTTAAAGGTAGAATGTATGTGGCATCTAGTTAATATCGCCTCAGGTTGATATCGCATCTCTTCAATGTCGTTTCTCTCTGATGTTATTCCTCTTTGATGTCGCTCATCACCAATGTCATATCATATTGATGTCGCCTATCATCAATGTTGCCTATTATTAATGCCGCATATTATTAAAGCTGCCTATTATCCATGTCGCCAATCATCAATGCTTCCTATTATCAATGTCATCTCATATCAATGCCACCTATTATAAATATCACCTCTCAAGCAATGTTGTGTCTTTTCAAGATTGCTAATTGTCATAGCGCACTCCATCAACCATTAAAGAATACCACTGGTCCTCAAGGCAAGGTTGATGCTAGATTTCACTGATATCCATGAAAGCTATCAAGGCGGATTGGATGTTATGTGTTACTATGTGATGCCGTAATCCATCAGCATGCAAAAGAATTTGGAAGTTCGTCAAAAATGAAGAATGAAGCCTAGCGCCATTGAAGTTGTCGGTGATATCGTTTGCTAACACTGCCGAAAGTAATTTATAGCAACCATGCTGCACTGCTACCCCTATAAATATGGATCTAGGGGCATCGAGAATGGGGGCGATTAATTCGTTTCTTATTTCTCACATTTTCAGTTTTGTAACCCTAAATTGATTTAGGTATTTTTTCGATTATATCACTTGAACTTTGTACACATAAGGATTGGAATGTTAAACGTTTGTGTAGTATATCTCCTATAAACAATGACTCTTGACTCATGAAATGACTTATGACTTGCATATTGAATAAAGGGACATAGCTTGGACTCTTGATTCTTAAGCCCTTTATGATTTTTGACATGACTTTGCCCTTGCTATTAAGCACACCTTAAACTATCATGGACTCGACATGGAGCATACGTTTTTCTAGCAAATCCACCTAGGATTGCCTTAGCTTTTCCCTAACCCGGTACACTTTTTCTTACACTTTTAGGGTCGACGAAGAAATTTATTAACAAACATGAATACTATATGTTATTTTTAGAGCAACATGCTATGAGTCTATTATGCATTTACAAAAAATTAGTGAAATTTGAAGTGGACAAATCTAATTTGAATTTTTTCTTTAACTTGGCTTTTGAACTACAAAACCACGACCAAAACTTTTCTAACTTTTAAACGCTTTGGGGTTTGGTGTTATAACCTTTTCTGAGCCATATGTTAGATATATTTTTCATTCGAATAATACTCCAAAGCTTTTGAAAACTTGTTCCGAAAAGATGTAACTAAATTGAATAAATACCAAAACTACAAAACTATGCAGCTAATAAGCGTCAATAGGTAAACAGACACAAGATATATAGTGGTTCGAGATACGCCCACTATGAAGGTTTTGCTATGAGATTTTATTCCTTATTTTGATATGCAAGTACTTCGATTACAAAGTCCAACATTAATGATCATTTGATTAGAACTTTCTAAATAGAGTATGAAATGATTGTAGAATGTCAAAAAATCTCTAGTTAGCCCTTTTTCAGTAGCACGTGATCCTCTATTTATAGCAAATTTAAGGTTCTCCCATTAGTGTAGGGGCTTTCACGTGGATTAATGACCTAGCTTGTTATAGACAGCTTGGATTCAAACACTTTTCACCATCTTGTTGAGAGTTCTTTGACTTAGATTAATGACATGTCATTTTATATATATTTCCATGGATTCCTTTCGTTTACCCTGACCCTTGATCTCAGTCCAAGACTAGCTTTGCTGTTGATTGTTAATAATTGTTGATATGTCTATGGTCTGGGTAGTTGTTGCTCTCGGCTGAGCTTGTTGTCTTAATTGAAAAATTGTTTTGATCTTAATCGATGCTTTTGCTCTTGTTTTCTGATCTTAGGTTATTGGATATTGATCCTAGTGCTTATGCTCTCAGTGGAAAAAAAATAATGGATCTCGGAATTACATGCCAATGAGCTTTCCTTTTAAATATTCTTAATTTGTATTAGGTATAAATTATGGTGTAACACATGCCCCTCAAAGTTCACCTCAGGCGGTTAGTATGAGGTGGACTTTGGAAATAAGGTTGTCATATCATGCTTAACACTTAGCTTATTAATTTCCTTCCCATTATAAGGCTGATCTGAGCCTTTGTGCAAAGTAATTATCCTAAGAATTCTATACAATATTACTTTACGGGGTAAACTTACGAAGATTTGACCTTGTTCGAAAATATTTTAAAATCCAACCACATCTAAAGGGTTTTGAAAATAATTTGAAATTCAATCTCATCTGAAGGATTTTGGAAACCAACTTGGAATCAAACCTCATCTAGAGGATTTTGGAAAATAATTTGAAATCTAAACTTAACTAGAGGATTTTGAAGAACAACTTGAGATCTAACCTCATCTAGAGGATGTTGAAAAATAATTTGAAATTTAACCTCATCTAGAGAATTTTAGGAAATAATTTGTGATCTAACCTCGTCTAGAGGATTTTGGAATGACTTGAAATCTAATTTCATCTAGAGGATTTTGGAAAACTAAACTCGTACATAGGATTTCAGAAAATGACTTGAAATCTAACCTCGTCTAGAGGATTTTGTAAAACGACTTGAAATCTAACCTCATCTAGTGGATTTGATCGTCTAGAGGATTTCAGAAAATGACTTAAAATCTGACCTCATATAGAGGATTTCGAAAAACAACTTGAAATCTAACCTCGTCTAGAGGGTTTGGAAAAGAACTTGAAATCTAACCTCGCCTAGAGGGTTTGGGAAAAGAATTTGAAATCTAACCTCATCTAGAGGATTTTGAAAATTAACTTGAAATATTACCTCATCTAGAGGATTTCGAAAAATGACTTACTAACCTCATCTAGAGTATTTTGAAAAAAGACTTGAAATCTAACCTCATCTAGAGGATTTCGGAAAATGACTTGAAATGTAACTCCATATAGAGGATTTTGGAAAATAACTTGAAATCTAACCTCGTCTAGAGGGTTTCAAAAAATAACTTGAAATGAGTGCCTAAACGCGAAAATACTTTGATATTATGCTTTAGTCATCTAGACTTGGTCTCAATGGGTATTGGGTTTTATAAAACTACAAGCGGGGGGGGGGGGGGGGGGGTATAATGCTTATATTTTGCACGCGGTTAACATGACTCACTATATAGCACCATACATTGTACTTTTGACCATGGCTCACTCTTTGCATGACACGATGCAGCCATGTCTCACTCTTTGGTACAACGTTTTGGTTGTGGCTTACTCGGTGCGTTCGACACGATTGACTTCCTGTGACTCACTCTTTTCATGACATGATTGGACATGGCTCACTATTATTGGGGATTGCCCAACACATGGTTTTTATGGACCATGTCTCACTATATTAGGAACCTACCCGATTTTCTAATCCTTTTGGGACTCTACCCAACTTACTAATCTCTTTGGTAATCTGCCCAACTTATTAATCTTTTTGGGAGTCTACCTAATTTACTAATCTCTGTGGGAATATACCTGTAACATCCCCTATCTAGAGGCCCATAACTAATCGGTACAGATGATGCAGTCATCTATATATTAACTTTTGGCGACTAAATACGGTAATGTTAATGGTATCTATAATATCATAAGCATATGAATATGAAAAAAATCATAGATTTCAAAACAACTTTTTTCTTCATTAGATTTCAAACAGATGTTTCATATTCTCATTACATAATCCCAATACGTTCCCAAGCACAGATAAAATATACTTATTAAGAAATACGCAAAGAGCAGTATATGAAGATACCCCCTTGGATGATCGGAGTCATGCAGTCATAATAGACTTAATACAAACACCGTGAAAATATGTAAAACTGCAACCCCTAAATAGCTATCTGTTTGCCTCTTGCATGCCTTCGGTAGCTAATTCATCATCCTACTAGAACCTGAAAAAGTCCTTAACTCCTTGGCCTACTCAAATCAATTTTGAGCAATCGAGAGTTTAAGGGGAAAACATAAACTTCGAGCCTAACATAAAGCGTGGTGTGAATAATACCAAACATCCCGGTTAAATATGCAAAGTGAGACCATGTCGCTAAGCGGAACGAGTTTTCCCTCACTAACATGATTTTAAAACATGTCTTTTCAAAACCTTTTCCTACAACCAAAATTGGTTAAATACTGTAAAGCATCATTATGTAAACATACATAAATATCCGGTAATAAATGAACTATCTGTTCAAACATATAAGTTTTGTTTGGCTAACTTTTAATCTTTGGCTGACTCGGGCCTACCAAACAATATCAATAAAATTAATCTAACATCCTTTAGACACATCTCTTCTGGACAGTCTATCCTTAGCTATCAGTTAAATACTTCACTTCTAGATGGCCTGTCCCTGACTTAATCATCTCTCAGGACTTCCCGATCCTAATTGTTTTTCAGGTCTGCCAATTATATATCTGTATACAAACATATATTACTTTTTTGTGTGTAACTATAATTTTAGTCTACCTATGATCAAGCCCTACACACTGGAATTTGGGACAACAATTAGCTAGGGCCAATAGCTAATATACAGGGTACGACCCTACACCAGTCTCATCTGCTATTCTAATATTTGAGTCATTTTCACTTAAGGACCCCCTCCTATAATTTTCCTTAAAAACCTTTTCAAAATGATTCAAAACCTTTAAAACAAACTAACACAAGGAAACCATATAATTCTGATGCTTTACTCAGAATCAAATTGCCATGTAAAATGTATATACTTCGCTCAAACCTTTGTTGATGAAAACATTTAAACATTTGAAAGTACCCTTTCGATTCCATTAAAAGTACCTCTTTCTAAACCTTTGAAAGCATTTCTTTCTAAACCAAGTTAAAACCTTCAATTTTCTAGGCCAAGTGGTCAAAACCTTACCTTTTGAAACCTTACTTCAAACCTTTCGAAACCATTGAAACGTTTCCTTCGAAAGCAATAAAACTTTAGGCATCATTCTTTTAAACACTTTAAAACATTGCCTTAGAAAACCTTAGGAAAAACTTCAATTTCAAACCTTCCAAAACCATTCATAAAATAAACCTTTCGATCTTGTCGAAAGCTAAATTTCGACCCCTTCGAAAGTACCTTTCGACCCCTCCAAAAACTAGGCTTTCGACCTCTTCGAAAAATTGGCTTTCGACCTCTTCGAAACCATTCAGAAAACAATACCTTTCGAAAGCATTAAACTTTTAAAACATAAACTTTTCGAGAGCACTTTGGTTTTAATTTAAAAACATACGAAAAATCAGCTTTTAGAAACTTTCGACTTTGTCAAACACTTAGCTTCCGACCCCCTTGGCAGCTCCCTTTCGAAAGCTTTAAAATGATTCTTTTCAAAATAATAGGCTCCACCCTTTTAATACTCTAAACACCTCCTTTGAAAGATTTTGTTATTCTTCAACTACAACTAAAAGGGTAAACCATCTAAGTCGAAAGCTTCCTTTCAAAAGCATGGGAGAAGCAGTTGGTTTTAAAACAAGTAAACCTTTCGACCTTGTCGAAAGCATGACTTCGAAAGGTTGAAAGGCAGCAGGTAGGAGATTTCGACCCCTTCTAAAGCTTGTTAACCTTTTGACCTCCTCAAAGGGTTTAAATCTTTATTTTAAATAATTGACCTGGTCAAAAGCAACCAAGTCGAAAGCTTCTTTTCGAAAGCAAAGCAGGCGTTAGTTTTGGTTTATAAAACAAACATACTACAACCACTTCGACAACTAAGGCTTTAACCAAGTACCCTTCGACCATGTCTAATTTTTTATGTACCAAATTGCTTGATACCAACATCGGTTTTTGACCTTGTCGAAATCTATAATACCTTTCGACTTTGTCGAAAAGTCTGGGTCGGAAGGTTCGATGCTGAAAATGGCTGAACATGCTAAAAGCATGGTTTTCATGTTTTTAACTTAAAAGAGATAACTTTTCAACTAACTTGCCTTTGTTTATCAAATTCTCATTGGTTAATAAATTCTTTTCGAAAAAGTGCTGCCAATAACTTAGAAATAAACAATGATTTTATTTTAGAAAATGTCCCTTCTTTTTAATTAAATATATAAAACATTTAAATCCCATGCCTTAAATAATTTTATAGATCCATCAAAATACTTAGGAAAAATCTGGGAAAATATTAAAAAATCTATTTTAATATGTTTTCCAACATATAAAAATTATTAACCCAAATAGTTATTTGTTTAGCCGTAAATAATTTATAACCCAATAATCCCTTTTTTTACTAGAAAATTTATATAAAATCCACATTAACTCTGAAAATAATGAAAATTGAAACCCATCTCTAAAATATCATTTCTGATCTGCATTTAAATTTTCAAGGCATTTGGATGTCATTTAGTAGGATTTTCGTATCAAACATATCATAAAAACTAATATGAAAATGTATAATTCATCAACAAGCATATATATAACTTTAATCATTCAAAACATGGCATAAACTTGAAAAAACATTTTGGAATTAATTTAAAACCGAAAACCATAAGAAAATGGGATATAACAATCATTACCTTAGCTTTGAGATTATGAGATTTGATGTTGAATAAGTTGATTAACTTCTTTCCTTTAAATCCTAGCTTTACCTTCTTCTTGAGAATGGAAAAGTGGTCAGCCTTGATGTTTTAGTTTGTTAGAATGAAATGAACGTGAGTTTCATTTCCTAAGGGTTTAGGGTATAAGTCTTTCCTATTTCCCACTTTGCCCTTCCTTATTTCCTAATACATTAGCTCATGTTATCTCATTTTAATTTACATATTAACATGGCTCGGCTCCCCTTAGTTAAATCAAATCTCATCCTATTAATATTCACATTATTTTATTTTATTTGACTAATTAAATATCCTAAATAATGTAATAAAAATATGGGGTGTTATAGTTCGTCCTCGAAATCATGATAAGGTACACAATAAAACAATCGAAGGTAAAACATACCAATAAACAAATCAGGATAAGAGTCTTTAATCCTGCTCTCAGTCTCCCAAGTACAATCTCTAGCATTGTCACTCCACTAAACTTTCATTAATCTGACTATCGTGTTCCTTAGCCTCTTCTCATCTTTCTCGATTATCTGAATCGGCTTCCTTACAATAGTCAAATCGGCTCTACTACTAAATCTTCTAGCGCTGTAGGTGCTATAGTAGTCTCCGGGTCTCTAACACACTTTCTAAAATGAGAAATATGGAAAACATCATGGACTCCTGCCAAACTATTCGGTAACTGTACTCTATACGCGAGTTTCTCGATCCTCTCAACAATGCGAAAAGGCCCAACGAATCTTGGTGCTAACTGTTCTGATTATCCGAATCTAATCACACCTTTCATTGGTGAAACCTTAATAAACACGTATAGTCTCCAGCAGAGAATTCCAAATCTTTCCTTCTTCTATATGCATAACTTTTCTGCCTAGACTGAGCTTCCTTCATCCTAGCTCGGATAAACTCAATCTTTTCTACGACTTTTTTCACCAAATCTGAACCAAGAACCAATCTATCCCCGGTCTCTAACCAACATACGGGAGATTTGCATGGTCTTCCATACAAAGCTTCAAAGGGTGTTATCCCAATACTAGTCTGATAACTGTTTTTATACGAAAACTCAAGTAGATGGTCTTCCATGATCCCCCGAAATCCAATACACAAGCTCTTAACAAATCATCGAAGACTATATTAACTCTTTCTGTTTGCCCATTGGTCTGCGGATGGTAAGCGGTACTCATGTTGAGCTTGGTTCCTAAGGTTTCATGTAGACTCTTGCAGAATTCACTCTTAAACAAAGAATCTCTATCGCTAATAACACTACTAGGAATTCTGTGCAGTCTAACCACATTCTTCACAAATAACTTCGCCAAAACTAGTGTCATCCTAGTTGACTTTACCGGAATGAAATGTACACTCTTGGTTAGTCTATCCACTATTACACATATACTTTCATTTCCTTTACTAGATCTTGCAATTCATCAATAAAATCCATAGAGATAGAATCCCACTTTCACATCAGGAGATTTAACGGTTGAAGCAATCCACTTGGCCTTTGGTATTCGGCCTTTGCTTGCTGGCAATCCAAGCACCGATTAACACATAAACCAATGTATCATTTCATACCTTCCTAGAAGAAACTTCTCTTCATATCTTGATACATTTTCGTTCCTCCTAGATGGATAGTGAACTTCGAACGATGTCACTCATCCAAAACCTCTTTCCTCATGTCTCCTACATTCGGAACACACAACCTTCTCTTCATTCTCAACTACCTATTCTGGTCAAAACTAAAGCCCGTTATGCAATTGCTCTATGTTCCTTCCCTCAGCCTTTTGATCCGTTAAGCCAAAACTGGATCCACCTTCTGTTTAGTACCTATTTCTCCATTATTACTTGTCAAACTTCCAAAGAAGACAATACAACACTTCCTACACTATAACCTGTCTCGAACCTATCTGCACTCTACATGCCGACAATTCTTCTAAATCTTTCCATTCAGCAATCATAGCTAATACTACATTCTGATGTTTCTTGCTAAGTGCTTCTGCTACCTTGTTTCCTTTTTCGGGTGTGTACTCAATTCCAAAATCATAAGAAACAATAAACTCCAGCTATCTCTGCTATCTCATGTTTAGCTCCTTCTGAGAGAACAAATACTTTAATGACTTATGATCCGTATATAGCTCAAATAGCTCTCCAAAAGATAATGCCTCCACACCTTCAAAGCAAATATAACGACAGCTAATTCCAAATCATGCATTGGATACCTAACTTCATGCGGTCTTAGCTGTCTAAAAGCATAAGCAACCACTTTACCTCTTTGCATCAACACAGCTCCCAATCTAGTTCCACATGCATCAATATAAACAAATAAATCTTGATTCCCCTCTGAAACCACCAACACCGGTGCATGGGTCAATAAGTGCTTCAAGCTTTGGAATGCTTCCTCACACTTATTGGTCCATACAAACTTCTCATCTTTTCGCATAAGCTTAGTCATCGGTGCGGCTATCCTTGAAAAATCCTTAACAAACCTTCAGTAATATCCAGCCAATCTAAGAAAGCTCTTTATCTCGGTCGCTGTCTTGGGTCTCTTCTAATTATTCACCGCTTCAATCTTAGTCGGATATACAGACAACCCTTCTCTAAGACTACATGACCAAGGAACTTCGCTTCCTTCTTCCAAAATTGGTGCTTTGAAAATTTAGCCATCAACTGATGCTCCCTTAGCGTCTCAAGCAGAACTCTAAGATGAACTTCATGCTCCTTCTCATCCTTAGTGTATATCAAAATGTCATCTATGAAGTCTAGCACAATCTATCTATGTGCTCTCAAAGAATTCAGTTCATCAAATCTACAAAGAATGTCGGCGCATTAGTTAGTCCAAATGACATAACTAACCATTCATTTGATCCATACCTTTTCCTAAACGCCGTCAAAGGAATACTATCCACTACCACTCTAAGTTGATGAAATCCCATTGCGAAATCCAACTGAGAGAACACCTTGGCTCCACTTAATTGATCGAACAAATCATCAATTCTTGGCGATGGATATTGGTTCTTTATTGACTTCTCATTCAACTTACGATAATCGATACATAGCCTCAATGATCTATTCGGCTTCTTAGCAAACACTGTGGCAACTCTCCAAGGTTAACTACTTGATGGAATAAAACTCTTGCCTTCCAACTCCACCAACTGCATCTTTAGCCCTTTCATCTCTGTAGGTGTCATTCTGCTTGGCGGCCTACTCACCGGTTCTACTTCAGGCACTAAATCAATCTAAAACTCAATGGCTAGTTTCGGTGTAACCTAACTATCGGCTCAAACACATCGAAAAATTATCTAACCATAAAGACTCGATGCAACTCATCCTCTATCTCCATGATACCCAATAAAGCATTCACCTCGCAATTAGGATTTCTGTGAAATAAACTATCTGATCACTACAATTTAGACGTCTTAGTGGTATCTTCCTATCATGAAAAAATATCCTAGCATCATATTCACTTACCCAATCCATCCCAAGGATAATCCAAAACCCCACAAAATCAAATACATGTAAATAACAATCAAAATTATGACCTAGAAGTCAAACTCTAAATGGTCACACCTCATCCCAAGTGTCGCATACCCTCCTATCGGATTTGCAACCCTTAAGGAAGTAACTAAATAAGAGGGCTCTAGGTTAAGCTTATCTACCAAACATCAAGAAATGAAAGAATGTGATGCACCGGTATTAAACAGAACGCTAACAGACATACCGTGAATCTATAGCGAGCTTCCTAGAACAGCCTTTCCTTTCTCCTGCATAACTGACCTTAAAGTTGCGGGTTCCAATGCATACATCTGTCCCTATCCTTCTCTAGTAGGCTCATTGCATGGTTCTTATAATGGCTGATCTGATCACAATTAAAACATCATATATTCTTCTTTCCAACTACTTCTTTCCCTTTTCCTTTTCTAGTCTGACACTCATGAGCATAGTGTCCTTTCTTATCACATCTACAATAGGCCACTTCTGATTTTTCCTTCTTTTGTGATCCTCCCTTCTAAGCATTCTTCTTATGAAAAAACAATCTTTTTTGGCCTTGTACCACCTGGACTATCTTCTCTTTCTTCTTCTCCAAACAAGCTAATGTCTCTCCTATCTTAGCGTCATTTCTACCACTACATCACATGGACCCCTTAAGTGCGGTAAGGTAGCCCTTGCCAACTCTAGCTTCAGACCTCTTATAAACTTATCGTTTCTTTTTATCACTGTATCAATTATGGCATACCCGTACTAGGCTAACTCTTCGAATCTTCTAGCATACTCTAGAACATGCATCTCTCCTTGCTCCAGTTCAGCGAACTTCCTAACCAACACCGATGCGCCATCATTGACATAAATCTTTCTTGAAATCTTCTCCTAAACTCCGTCCAAGTCATGGTTTCCTCATCAGTACCAGCTACAACAGTATTCCACCATAATAGAGCAGCTCCCTAAGCTATCTTGAAGCTAATCTCCTTTTCTACTCGTCATTCAATCCTAAGTCAGCGAAAATCCTCTTAAAGCACAATAGCTAGTTTTCTACCTCAATCGCATCTTCAGTTCCAATGAATGGCTTCCCTCCAAGCCTAATATAATCTCTGCTCAAGTTAGCATATTGATTGACCATTGGAGTTTCCTGACCTCTTGCCATAGCATTTCCTCCGACAACTCTAGTAGCAATCCCGACTTGCATCATATTTACGAAAAACTGATACATGGTTCACATATCCACTTAGGGAACCCCGACACCAACTTTTTCAGCTTGATCCTGACTTGGACCAATTATAGCATTTGATCGGGCATTTCCATTACTGGTGGTGCTCTCTCCTCGAAGAATAGATCTGCTTCTTCTTCCTTTTATATATGTATTTGAGCCTCGTGAGATACAGATGAATAGCCTAAGTAAGATAGGAGTCTAGAGATATAACATATACTTATATATAACAAATACAAGTAAATTACGATAGTGTTATCCTATAAATCAATCTTAACTCTAATTACTAAGGATTATATTTTCATAAACCATTTTTATTGAAAGTATTTCATAAACCATGCTCTGATACCAAGCTGTAACATCCCCTATTTAGAGGTCCAAAACTAAGCACTACAGATGCTGCGGTCATCTATAGTATTAACTTCCGACGACTAAATACGACTATGTTAATGATATCTATAATATCAAAAGCACTTCAAAAATCACAGATTTCAAAACAACTTTTTCTTCATTAAATTTCAAACAAATGTTTCATATTCTCATTACATATTCCTAATACTTCCCAGACATAGATAAAATATACTTATTACAAAGTACGCCAAGAGCGGTATATGAAGATACTCCCTTGGATAATCAGAATCACATAGTCATAATAGACTTAATATAAACACAGCGGAAATACAACAAATCATAAAATTACAACTCCTAAATAGCTATCTGTTTGCCTCCTACATGCCTCTGGTAGCCGTATTAGTCATCCTACTAAAATCTAAAAAATACCTTAACTCCTTAGCCTGCTTAATTAATTTGAGCACTCGAGAGTTTAAGAGGAAAACATAAACTTCGAATCAAACATAAAGCCTGGTGTTAATAAGACCATACATCTCGGTTAAATATGTTAAGTAAGACCATGCCACTAAGCGAAACGGGTTTCTCCTCACTAACATCCTTTTAAAAACATATCTTTGGAAAACCTTTTCCTGCAACCAAAACTTGTTAAAAACTGTAAAGCATCATTATGTAAACATACATAAATATCAGGTAATAAATGACTATCTGTTCAAACACATAAGTTTTGTCTGGCTAACTTTTAACTTTGGCCGACTCGGAACTACCGGATAATATCAACAAAAACTAATCTAACATCTGATAGACACTTCTCTTCTAGATGGTCCGTCCTTAACTGTCTATTAAATACTTCTCTTCTTGACGATCTGTCCCGAACTTAATTATCTCCCAGGGATCCCCTATCCTAATGGTTTTTCAGGCTCACCAATAACCTATCTGTATACAAACGTATATTCCTTTCTTTGTGTAACCATAATTTTAGTCTACTATAACCAAGACCTACACACTGGAATTTTGGACAACAATTAGCCGGGGCTAATAGCTAATGTATAGGGTGTGATCCTATACCAGTCTCATCTGGTATTCTAATACCTGAGTCATTTTCACATAGGGATCCCCTTCCATAATTTTCCTTGAAAAACTTTTCAAGTGATTTAAAACCTTTAAATCAACCTATCACAATGAAAACATATAATTCTTATGCTTTTTACTCAAAATCACATTGCCATGTAAAATATATATACTTTACTCAAACCATTGTTAATGAACATTTTGAAAGTAGCCCTTTCGATTCCATTGAAAGTACTTCTTTTTAATCCTTTAAAAGCATACTTTCTAAACCAAGTGAAACCCTTCAATTATTTAGGCCAAGAGGCCAAAACCTTACCTTTTGAAACCTTACTTCAAACCTTTCGAAACCATTGAAATCTTTCCATTCGAAAGCAATAAACCTTTAGAATCTTTCTTTAAAACACTTTAAAACATTGCCTTAGAAAAACTTAGGAAAACCTTCAATTTCATGCCTTCCGAAACCATTCGAAAAATAAAACCTTTCGACCTTGTCGAAAGGTACCTTTCGATCCCTTCAAAAGGCACCTTTCGACTCCATCGAAATCTTTATTTTCGACACCTTTCGAAAGCTTGGCTTTCGACCCCTTCGAAATCATTTAGAAAATAACACCTTTCGAAAGCATTAAACCTTTAAAACATAAACCTTTTGAAAGCTCTTTGGGTTCAATTTAAAAACATATGGAAAATCATATTTTAAAACCTTTCGAGTTCGTCCAAAACTACTTTTCAACTTTGTTGAATGCTTAGCTTCCGACCTCCTCGTAAACTCCCCTTCGAAAGCTTTAAAACATTTCTTTTCAAAACAATAGGCACCAGCCTTTTAATACTCTAAACACCTCCTTTGAAAGCTTTCATTATCCTTCAATTAGAATTAAAGGGTGAACCATCTAAGTCGAAAGCTTTCTTCCAAAAGCATGGGAGAAAGGCTGGTTTTAGTAACAAGTAAACGACCTTGTTGAAAGCATTACTTCGAAAGGTTGAAAGGCGGCAGCTAGGGGATTTTGAACCCTTCAAAAGCTTTTTAACCTTTCAACCTTGTCGAAAGGTTTAAACCTTTATTTTAAATAATTGACCTGGTCGAAAGCAACCAACTCGAAAGCTTCATTTCGAAAGCAAAGCAGGCGTTAGTTTTGGTTTATAAAACATACTCCAACCTCTTCGACAACTAAGGCTTCAACCAAGTACCCTATGACCTTTTCCAATTTGTTACGTACTAAATTGCTTGATACCATACACATTGGTTTTTGACCTTGTTAAAACTATAATACCTTTCGACTCTGTCGAAAGGTCTGAGTCAGATGGTTAATGCCGAAAATGGCTGAAACATGCTAAAAGCATGGTTTTCTTGTTTTAACTTAAAAGAGAACTTTTCAACTAACTTACCTTTCTATATCAAATTCTCATTGGTTAATAAATTCTTTAAGTGCTGAAAAATGATTTTATTTTATAAAATGCCTCTCCTCCTTAATTAAATACATAAAACATTTAAGTCTCATACCTTAAATAATTTTATATATTCATCAAAACACTTAGAAAAAATCTGGAAAAACCTTAGAAATGCTATTTTAGTATGTTTTTCGACATATAAAAATTCCAAACCCAAATAATTATTTATTTAGCCGTAAATAATGTATAATGCAATAATTCATTTTCTTCGATAGAAAATTTATATCAAATTCACATTAACTTATAAAATTATGAAAATAGAAAATCATCTCTAAAATATCATTTTTGATCTGCATTTGAATTTTTAAGCCATTTAGTTGTCGTTTAATATGGTTTTCATATCAAACATATCATAAAAACAAATATGAACATGTATAATTCATCAACAAGCATATATATAACTTTAATCATTCAAAACATTGCTTAAACTTGCAAAAACATTTCAGAAATAACTTAAAATTGAAAACCATAAGAAAATGGGATATAGTGATCATTTACCTTAACTTTGAGATTAAATGACATGAGATTTGATGTTAAATAAGTTGATTAACTTATTTCCTTTAAATCCTAGCTTTATCTTCTACTTGAGAATGGAAATGCTAGTCGGCCTTGGTATTTTAGTTTGTTAGAATGAAATGAACGTGAGTTTCATTTCCTAAGGGTACAAGTCTTTCCTATTTTCCACTTTTCCCTTCCTTATTTCCCAACACATTAGCTCATGTTATCTCATTTTAATTTACATATTAACATGGCTCGGCTCCCCTTAGTTAAATCAAATCCCAACCTATTAATCTTCACATAATTTTATTCAATTTAACTAATTAAATATCCTAAATAATGTTATAAAAATATAGGGTGTTACACTACCCAACTTATTAATCTTTGGGTGATCTCCCCAACTTAATAATCTTTTTGGGAATCTACCCAATTTTCTAATCTCTTTGGGAATCTACCGTATCTTACTAATATTTTGGCAATTTATCCAACTTATTAATATATTTTGAAATCTACCTAATTTTCTAATATCTTTGGGAATCTACCCAATCTTACTAATAGTTTTAGGAATCTAACCAACTTACTAATCTCTTTGGGACTCTACCCAACTTATTAATCTTTTATGGAATCTACCTAATTACAAAACTAAATCATTTCAGTGAGGCAAAATCATGCTCTTGGAAAAACAGAGTATTGCCATGAGGCGAAATCATTTACTTGGTGAAACTATGCGACGATCCAGAATTTTAGGATATTTGAAATTGGAATATTTAATCGATTTTAAATATTTGAAAGTTAATTTAACTTGAATTTAAAATATCACTATTTATTTGACAATTAAATTATTGAATTTAATTATTGAAAATTGGTTAAAATAGTGAATCTTGGTTAATAATATTTCAAAGGCTTGGAAAATTTATATCGATAATAATGAAGATAGTAGGAGTGTTAAAATTGAATTTAAAGGTGTTTTATTCAGTTTTGAAAATATATTGTTTAAATAGATATATAAAAATAGCCTTTCGAGGCACAGTCTTGGAATTTGACGAAACTAGTTCCATTTGATCCGTAATAGTGTATTATTATCAGATTTCAAATTTAGTAGTGATTGGAGTTGACATGTGACCGTCGGTTTGTAAATGCGCTGAAATCTATATCAAAAATTTAATATAATTACTAGGTCCTAAAAACTATCTTCTCCATACGATCGAGTTAGGACTCGAAACCTTTTCCATTGCGTTCGGAATAGGGGTTTAACATTATAAACGCCTAGCGGCTTGCCTCGATTGGAGATCGAGATTGTGAGTTGTGGAAATAAAGATGATTTAAATTAAAAATTCAAATAATTTGACTGGTCAATTTATTTAAACATCAGACTTTATACCCTAGCCACTTGTCTACCTTGAGAACGTGTTTCTTTTTTCCTGTCTAATTTCACACGCGTCTTCGTTTTTTTTTAAAAATATAGAATAAAAGATGAAAGAACTCGAGCCGGTTGGAATTTTCATAGCTATTCGAAGATTAGAAATGGCCGAAGCCTATTCGAATCGAATTTTCCACTGTTCGAAAAAATGGCAGTCGATTCCCAATCAAATCTCGAGCCTCGTTCAAAAATAATACATAGAACCAATTGATAAAGGGAAAGGGAAATAATTCGTCTCGTTCGAAGTCGATAAGCAAAACTTCGAGTACGAATCGAGATCGTGGTTGAGGCTCGGCTTCAACCGAGGCATTACAGTATGGATATTGAGTGTGCGGTGAGGTAGTGGTTCCTTGGGGGCCGATGAGGCTCGACAATAGTGATTTAGGGTTGGAACTTGGGAAAGCTTGAGATGTCGTGGGGATCATGGGCGACGCAGGCATGGCCATGGAGGCGACGCGGTAAAGTGGCAACTCACTTGGGGTTCGAAGGGCTGCAGATCGGTATGTTGGCGATGCGGACTGATTACTGTGTGGTTTTTCTGGAGCGATGATAAAGGTATCTTTATTTTTTATTTAATTTATATATATTCATTTGTATAGAAAAAATTAAATTACAGTAAAAGGTATATTTTAATTCTGGTTTCAAATTGAAGTACACACACATACATACATACATACATACATACATATATATATATATACATACAGGTTAGAGAAATTTTTAATCAACAATAAAGTTTTTACCTTTAAAAGAAAAATGATAAGGGAATAAAAAGTATTTTAAAAACACGAAATTTAAAATGTCTAGGTCAGGAAGGTTTACTTTAATTTAGATTTTTTATTTATGCAAGAGTTAACAATATATATAGGTATATAAAGGTAAGATTTTGAAGAAAATAGGAATTTTTAAAGAATGTTGAAAGTATATATAAATTAGAATTTTTTAAGATCTATAAATTATTTTTATAAGTATATATGTAGGTAGTTTCAAAAGGAAATAGATATGCTTATACACATTCATAATTTAATTTACTAGTTTATTTTAAACAATGGATTTAGTGATTAATTTGTTAGATTAACTTATTTGATTTATTATAGTTACTAAAATATTTTTAAAGGGAAATTATTAGTTTAATTTAAATTAAATTATTAGTAAATTAAATTAGTTAAATGGTAATAAATTGTGAGGTTAATTCAAATGTTAATAAATCGTGAATTGTTTATACAAGGTCCAAAATCGTGAACAAAACAATCCGATTGGAATGGAGTGCAAATAAATCAAAGGTGAGTTAATCTCACTCATTTGGATTACCTTTTAAATTTAAATAGTTAAATTAAAATTTATTGGTTGTTTACTTGAATTAATAATTTTATTATCAGCTTGGATGTGATATGTTATATATATATATATTGGAGTGATTGATTTCTCGCATTATATAGCAGATGAGACCCTATGCGCCCTGCATAATAGCGAATGACCCTTTATATTACGTGATCCTCCTCGAAGTAGGATTGGTATTTTATATTATGCTGACATCTGTAGATGCAGGGAAACATGTTAGAGGGATCTAATTGGATTCCTCAAAATGTGTAATTTATTTTATATTCAGTAATTTCATTTATGTGATAATCTGTAATAGCTATATTGACTATATCGGAAATTGAAATTATTGAATGCTACGACTTGGTTGAATATATTGGTATTTTGAGAAAATGAAGAATATATAAAGTTTGGATTTTAAAAGGAAATAAATAAGGAAATTTTTAAGTAAAATAATTATAGTGAATTTGGGTAAATTAAAGATCGATTTTGGAAAAGTACAAAAGTTTGATTCTTAAATTCTATTAAACAAATTCTGAGTAAGGAAATAAAGATAGAGATTTTAAATAAATGGAATTAAAAGAGTTTGGGAGACTTAAGTGATACTGTCTAAAATTTAAAGGATTTTATTTTCAAAATTTAAGACTTAAAATGTTTGGGCAAAAATAAAAGGGTAGAATTTTGAATGAAGTGGATATTTCAGTTTAAAATAAGATTTAAATCATAAATATAGAAGTAAATATAGAACTAATGGCTTTTAAAATAAATTTGGGCAAGTAAAGGAATTTATTTTAAAATGGAGTTAGTTTTGAAAATCGATTTGAAAACTAATTAAGTGTATGAAACTGGGATTAAAGGAGAATGAGATTATGGAATTTATAAACAGGGTTGATATGTTAAGTGAAATATTTATTCGAGGATAATTTGGAAACATAAAATTCAGGATGGGAATTTATAAGAAAGGGTGATTTGTCTAAAAATAAATAGTGTTTTTTTAAAAGGAGTGGAAAAGAAATTTACGGAATTGGGATGTAAATTAATTTGGAATAAATCGAGAAGGATTTATGAATGATTAAACGGGTTATGTCGGAAGGGAAGGTGTATTTTCTGAAAAGCTAAGTATATTTTCAAAAGAAGATTTCTAAGTATAACTTAAAGGTTTTAAAAATTATTTTAAAGAATGTTTTAGAAAATTTTATTATTTTAAATTGTTTTAAAATTTTGAAATAACATTTATTTAAATTAATTTTAGTAGTAATTATTTTAAAGGTTAAATTAGTATTATGTTTTTAAAAGATAATTATTTAGTATTTATGCATTGTATAATAGTTTTATTTTGAAAATATTTGTGGCCAAAGTTTTACTTGGAATTTTTTTATAGAATTTCATAACTATTATTTAAATAAAGGATTTTAAGTAGTTTTATTTTAGAGTGGTATAAGTATATATTTTTGGGTAAAGTGATTCAAATTATTTAAAATCTAAAGTATTAAGACATGGTGATTTTCAATGGAAATAAAACAATTGGTTGGAAATTCATTCCACGAGAGAAAAGTGAATGAAAACTATTTTCAAAGGGTTGAAGTGTAGAAAAATATCTTACGGAGATATTTTAAAATAAATAATTTAGGAAATTATTAAGGCCTGATGGTTGTTTGTGGATGTTATTGATAGTTAATAACTAATTATCAATATTGTTCAATGCGCTGATCGTTTCGAAGAGACCGGGATTGGGATTAATTTCCCGAAAAACACTTCGATCCGTTTTGAACTTTTTCATGAGGAAGACAATAGCTTGGAGTCGAGGATGGAGCAGTGAAATGCAAGAGCTAATTGCTACTAATCCTGTGGGTGATTCCAAAATGGATGTAGTAGGAGTAGTGCCTTCGGTTCCGTTCAGACCCGAAACAGACTTGTATGGATGAATGCTTTCAGAACATCGTCAGGAGGACGATGAGCATTCTAAGTGAATGTGTGCTAAAAAGGTAATGCATAGTCTCGAGCCTCATCAACCGAGAATGGCTAAAATAGGGAAGGTGCAGCAAGGCTAAGTAGCTAGCAACCGATTAGGGTAAGGTCATCCATGTCTAGATGTCCCTTTGATTTCGACTGTGTGGGCGGTTGCAGATCCCAACCACGGGTGATCTTATTCGGACTATCCGGTAAGGGGTAACTTCGGTCTTGTGTAGCAGAGGATCAGGATGGATCCTCGGTACGGTGATTTAGACCACGTGCTGTGACGGGCGGTACCCCAGTAACCCTGCCAATGTATGGAATCCAATCTCCAATAAGCGCCTGTACGGTTTTGATTGTGCCCAACTATTGCTGAAATGTGAGATGCAAGCATTTCAGCTAGATTCTATTTTACTTTCTATAGGCATTATTATAATATCAGACGAATTTGATAAAAATATTTTGGTTATCGTAAGGTAAAAACCCGGCATGTTTATTTGTGGCGTGGTCTTACGAGATACCTTTGATTTCAAAGGATTTTGAAACTTTAATAATCCAATTGAGTGTGTTTTCTCACATTGGTATTCCAGACTGACTCGGGTTTTATTTTGCTATAATGCTCTGGTCAGACCAAGTATTATAGAGTACGGATTCTGGATGGACTGGTATGGAGCTCAGGAGACAAGTTGGCTTGCAAGACGTAGCGCATGTACTCGATGTATATTCCGCCGTGCAATATAAGCTGTATAGTCATCTTTTGTAAGGACATGTTGATATAACTGTCCAGTATTTTACTATTTATTGAGTTGTACTCTAATGATGTAATGTATAAAACAGATATAGTTCTTTTTATAAATATCAATTGTTATCTATTATATATTGTTCCGCTGCGATTGTGAGATTTTGTTATTGTTTTCGTTTTCTTCTTCTACTTCCTTTCTTCTTTTACCCTAATGGTTCATATTTCCGTCCACTTTTAGTTGTTCTGATGGATAATACTGTCGACTTAAAGGCGTACGGATTTGCGGGTCGTTACACATGGTATCAGAGCTGAAGGTTAAGGGAGAACCTTGGCTCTGGTGGGAGTTACTCATTAGAAATAGAGTCAATGATACTCTAAGAATGAGTTTGAGTGTATTAATAGATATGAGCGCATGTTTATTAATGAATATAAAAACTATTTTTACATTGTGTTGACTTATCGGTTGAGTGTTTATGAATTCTGGTCGGTACGAGAAGTACAACCATATCGATAGGGATTTCTAAACTCTTAAACTAGGCAAACTGACACATTATTGTTATAAAAATGGGTAAATGAAATAATTTTGCCCAAATTGTTTTTGTATATAAAAAGAAATATTTTTTGTAAATTATTATAGTATATGGTTGCTTGATTGTTAGGAAGTGATAATATTAAATTATTATCAAGGTTAAGTGAAAATTTAACAAGGATTGAAATAAGAAATTATGTTGTAATCAGAAAGTTAGATAAAGAATTCATATAACCAAATGGAACTTGTACATGCGAATTTTAAATGTGATTTATAATTTTAAAATAAAATCGTAAAGTAATATTGAATATAGATTGAAAGGATTTGAAATTTGGAAAATTGGAAAATTTAATTTCCATTGAGTTTGAAAATGATTTTCAAAGGTTTTGGAGGAATAATGGTAATATTATTTCGGAAATATTTTTGAATTAAATTTGGTGAGATTTGGAATTAAAAATATTTAAATGTTTTTAATGGAAGTAAAGCACTAAACTCTTTTCGGTCATTGGAAAATAATTTCGGTGATGATTGCAGCATCATCGATGTTCATTTTCGAGTTTCCAAGAGAGGAATTGCTACCAAAATGTTTTGAATTGGTGTTTGTTTGCAAAAATTGGATTTGATTTTGGAATGCAAGGAATAATTTGGTTTGGGTACGTACATGATTTCAAAAAAAAATTTGAACATATAAGAAATTGATTAAACTCTGGGAGTTTAACTAAAAATGTCTATGGAATAATAAATGAGATTGGAAACTTATAAAAACTTAAATTTGTTTAGAATAGAAATTTAACTTAAGAAGAGTTAAATGGAAAATAAGTACGGAAACAAAATAAGTTAGAAAAGTAAACCAATTGAATGAAGAAAATTGAATAAATTAGTGAATGAAGTGTAAACAAGTTGAAAACATATAGAAGTTAAAATTTGAGTTAAATTGAAATGTAGCTGAAATAACTTAGATAAAAGTAAAACTTTAGGAAATGAATCTTAGTAGACTAAATGGAATGGTTATTGAAATAAAAATTTATTAAGTTAAAAATAAATTTCTAAAGGAACAATTCAATTTAAATTTGTAAGTAAATGAAATTGGAACTGAGTATTGGAATTCATTTTGAATTGGGTTAAGTGAAGTAAAGATGTAAAATTAGTTCAAAGTGGACTAATAATAATAAGATTTTGGAAATAAACTTTTATTTGAGATTGAAAATAAAATTAGTAAGTGGAACTAATTAAAGAAACGATTAATTAAATATGGTTTAAAATGCATTGAATTCAATATTTAAAAATGAAAGGTAAATTGAATTCGGAATGGAATTAAAATATAAGTTAAATGGAACTAGATGTGAAAGCTTAAATGGTGTAATTATAGTAGTTATAAGAAGTATATAAAATCTTCAAATTGACTTAAGAAATGGTGAAATTCTTAAGTAAAATTTAGTATTGGGAATAAATTCTTAGTTAGTATTTGAATGAAGGTTTAAATAAAAATGGTGAAGTGATCACTGTGGATAAGTGAATAGAAATCGAAATAAATGTGAATAAAAAGAAATTTTATATAATAGTCAATTGGGACAAATGCGTGGGATGTACGTATATTATTTTATTCGCATAGTGATTTGATTCAGATTCGAGCACAGAATTTCGAGATAGTTGTAACGTTTCGAATTGGGATTTTCACTCGATTTTTGACGGAAAACTCTGGATATGGATTTTTGATTGATTCTGGAAATGCTCAATCATAGTTATGACTATGTAAAGAGAATGAAAGATTCTGATCAAGAAACCAGATCTGAGTCCGCACTAGGAAGTCGGGTGGATGATACTAGTTCGGAAGTAAAATTGTGTGATCGAGTGAGTGATCGAATTTGATATTGCGTACGGATCATATGTATGCATCATACGGCCTAAGTAAAGCAAATATTAAAACTTTTTTAAAGAAATGTATAAAATAATTTTGAATGCTATGATTGGATACTATTGCTTAGTGGCATACAAATATTTGAAAGCAAAAGGGAAATTGGTGTTTTGAATTCAGAAGATAAATTGAATTGCTCGACAAAAAGATATGTATTTGAATTTCTATATGAAATTTGATGATTTTCTGGTCTAGCCACTTGGCATTTTGTTTTCTTTTGATGTTTGGAGGCCCGTAAAGGCATTTTGTAGTCATATCGAACTAGCCGAGCAAAGGAGACGCTGGCAAAAAAATTCAAAAATTTAGGGAGTTAGAAAATTTTTGAGAAAATTTTGATAATTTAAATTTTGATTCTAAATTTAAATTTAATCGTTGAGTAAGTAATATTTGTGGAACCTATAAATAAGTTTGGGAAGTTAATAAGAGGGATAGTGTGTCTTCAATAAAAAGATTGTTTAGAGAAGTTGTTGAAACTATTTGGTTTTGGGAGGTTGATAAAAACTATTTGGATTGGGAACATAGTTAACGGGTTATGCACCATTTTTCTTAACAAGTAATTTCGAGGATAGAATTCTTTTAAGGGGGAGGAATGCGACGACCCGGAATTTTTGGATTTTTGAAATTGGAAGTTTTAATTGATATTAAATATTTGAAAGTTAGTTTAACTTGCATTTCAAATATCACTGTTTATTTGGTAACTAAATTATTGATTTTAATTATTGAAAATTGGTAAAAATAGTGAATCTTGGTTTTTAAGTTGGTTAAAAATATTTCAAAGGCTTGAAAAAGTTATATCGATAATACTGAAGATAGTAGAAGTGTTAAAATTGAATTTAAAGGTGTTTTATTCAGTTTTGAAAATATATTGTTTAAATAGATATTTAAAATTAGCCTTCCGAGGCACAGTCTCGGAATTTGACGAAATTAGTTCCATTGGATCCGTAATAGTGTATTACTATCGGATTTCAAATTTCGCAGTGATTGGAGTTTACGTGTGACCGTAAGATTTGAAAACGAGCTGAAATCTATATCAAAATTTTAATATAATTACTTGGTCCAAAAAGCTATCTTCTCCATACCATAGAGTTAGGACTCGAAACCCTTTCCATTGCATTCAGAATAGGGTTTTATCATTATAAATGCTTAGCGGCATGCCTCGATTGGAGATCGAGATTGTGAGTTGCGGAAATCGAGACGATTTAAATTTAAAATTTAAACAATTTGACTAGTCAATTTATTTAAACATCAGACTTTATACCCTAGCCACTTGTCCGCCTTGAGACACGTGTTTCTTTTTTCCTATTTAATTTCACACACGTCTTTGTTTCTCTTTAAAATATAATAAAAGAAAAAAGAACTCGAGCCAGTTGGAATTTTCATAGCTATTCGAAGACTAAAAATGGCCGAAGCCTGTTCGAATTGAATTTTCCTCTTTCGAAAAAAAATGACAGTCGATTTCCAATCAAATCTCGAGCCATGTTCAAAAATAATACACCGAACTAATGGATAAAGGGAAAGGGAAATGACTCGACCCGTTCGAAGCCGATAGGCAAAACTTCGAGTACGAACCAAGATCGTGGTCGAGGCTCGACTTCAACCGAGGCATTGTAGTGTGGGTATCGAGTGCGTAGTGAGGTTGTGGTTCCTTCGGGGCCAATGAGGCATGGCTGCAGTGATTTAGGGGTGGAACTTGGGAATGCTTGAGATGTCGTGGGGATCGTGGGCGACACAGGCGCGGTTGTGGAGGCGACGCAGTGAGTGGGCGACTCACTTGGGGTCCGAAGGATTGCAGATCGGAATGTTGGCGATGCGGGCTGATTGCTGTGTAGTATTCCTGGAACGATGATAAAAGTATCTTTATCTTTTTATTTAATTTATATATCTTCATTTCTACATAAAAAATAAAATTATAGTAAAAGGTATAAAGAAATTATGGTTTCAAATTGAGGTACACATACATACATACATACATATGTATGTATGTATGTATGTATGTATGTATATGTATATACAGGTTAGAGAATTTTTTTATTAATGGTTAAAAAATTTAACTTTAAAAGAAAGATGATAAGAGAGAAGCAGTATTTTAAAAACATGAATTTTAAAATGGCTGGGTCAGAAAGGTTTAATTTAAATTTAGATTTTTTATTTATGCAAGAGTTAACAATATATATGTATATATAGGTATATAAAGGTCAGAAACCTTCAAAAGGGTTAAAGTTGGAGATGCTCCAATTACTAGGAGCAAATCCAATAAGACCAAATGACAGTAATTTGTTGGAATGTGAGAGGCCTAAACAATGACACTCGTCGGTTAGACCTCCATAATATTATGGCTTATCATAAGCCATCCACAGTTGGTTTACTAGAAAATAAATTTTCAGATAATAATTTGGAAAGCTTTAAAAACCAAATAGGTGCTCAATGGCAGATGGAACATAATATTACCCATCTTATGAAAGGGAGAATCCTAGTACTATGGGAAAAGAATATATGGACAGGTACGGTTATTGACAATAAAGAGCAGCAGATGACTATACATGTTAAAAATGAAGGAGGTCTGGAAATATGTATTACTTTCGTATATGAAAAAAATAAAGCATCTGAAAGAATAGAACTATGGCAGCAAATAAAAAAGCTTTCCAGTCATATTATAAAACCATGGTTAGTATTGGGAGACTTCAATGCAGTTTTAAAAGCAAAAGAAAGAGTAGGAGATAATACTCTAACCGTAGCCCAATTAGCAGAGTTCAATGAATGTGTTCTGGCAAGTGGACTCATGGAAACATCCCATACAGGCCTGCATTTTACATGGAAGAGTGGTGAAGGGAAAAATATATCTTCCAGAATTGACAGATGTTTATGCAATTCAGAGCTAATGAACACTATCCCGGGATTACAAACAATAGTTCTTCCTAGTTCAACTAGTGACCATTGCCCTCTACTAGTAAGGTTTAATAATGACTATAAAGTTGGTAAAGGCAAGCCTTTCAGATATTCAAATAATTGGCATCTACTAGAGGGATATAATGAAGCTTTAAACATAGAAAATATAATACATCCCCCAGGTAATAAAATGTACATATATATAATGATGCTCAAGACAATGAAGCAAAGACTCAAAGAATGGAACAAGAAAAGGCCAAAAGATCGGGATATCATTATAAAAACACAAAATCAGCTTCAGAACATCCAAGATTCCTTAGATAAAGACCCATTGAATGAAGAGCTTAACAAACAATTCTATCAGTTAAAGAGCAGACTTAAAGAAGAACTTCAAAAACAATCAATGGAGATCAAGCAAAAAGCAAAAGAAAAATGGATGACACAGGGGGATGAATGCACTAAATATTTCTATACTAAAATGTCACAAAGAA
Organism: Allium cepa; assembly: GCA_030765085.1. Taxonomy (NCBI): domain Eukaryota; kingdom Viridiplantae; phylum Streptophyta; class Magnoliopsida; order Asparagales; family Amaryllidaceae; genus Allium; species Allium cepa. The sequence continues at coordinate 204,750,904 of CM060941.1, read as the reverse complement.
CCCAATATAATAATATCCTGAACTGTCTAAATGAAGAAGGAAATGTAGTTAATAATTTGAAAGAAATGGAATACAAGGCTATTACCTATTTCAGGGAATTATACAATGGGGAGTCTCTTCAAAACTTACATGAAGTTCAATGCAGAAGGAGAATCTCTCAAGAGGGCTGCGCCATGCTCACAGCTAGGATTACGGAAAGGGAACTGAAGAGAGCTATTCAGTCCATCCATATTGATGCCAGTCCGGGACCAGATGGTATGGGGGCAGCTGCTTTCAAAATGCACTGGATATACCTGAAAGAACACATGTTAGAGGCCTATCAGGAAGCTATGGACAATGGTGAGTTTATACAAGAAATTAATCACACTTTTATATCTCTGATTCCAAAAATCAAAAAACCAAACAAAATAGAAGACTACAGACCCATATCATGTTGTAATGTTTCTTACAAAATTTTGAGCAAAATTATATGTAATAGATTGAATAAAGTCCTCCCAAACCTGATTGCACAAAATCAAAATGCTTTTATAAAAGGAAGATTGATTTCTGAAAACTCTCTGTTAGCTCATGAACTTGTTAGAGATTTTAACAAACCTGGAGCAGACAAAATGTGCCTCAAAATAGACTTGCACAAAGCTTATGACAAAGTGAACAGATACTTTATTATTCATATGCTCAAGGAAATGGGGGTTCCAGAGAATCTTTTAAAGCTGATAAAGTGTTGTATTTTCTCCCCAACTTTCTCAATTCTGATAAACGGGATTCCTAAAGGACACATCTCTAGCAATAGAGGAATTAGGCAAGGGGATCCTCTATCCCCTTACCTATTTGCAGTAGCAATGGAGTGGTTTTCCCTACAAATGGAAATAGCATGTCATAATAATAAGATCATCCCTGTCCACAAAATATCACCAAAGGTAAATCACCTTATATACGCTGATGATCTGCTAGTAGTCATGAAAGCTACTACACATGCAGTTGATGAACTCAAAAAAAATTTCTGTGAATTAGAAAAATATGCAGGGCTAAAACTCAATGAAAGCAAAACCAAATGCTATTTTAACAAGTACTGCAGGAACAAACAGATTTTGATAGACAGAATTGGAGTGACAGAAGGAATTCTCCCAGTTAAATACTTGGGTGTTCCTTTATCTACAAACTCAATTACAGATAAAGAATGTGCTAAACTCCTAGATAAAATTAGAGAATAACTACAAGGATGGAGATCTAAGTTGTTATCATTTGCCGGGAGAGTGGAGCTAGTACACACAGTAATAACATCCAAAGTCAGATATTGGCTCCAAACATTCCAGATTCTGAATTGCTCTCTTGGGAAAATAAATTCCATATGTGCAGACTTTATATGGAGGGGAAAATTTCACAAAATCAGTTATAATGACTTGTGCAGACCTAAAAAAGAAGGTGGAGTAGGCCTTAAAAATTTATTTGAACTCAAAAAAGTTTATGGAATCAAATTGGCATGGAACATAATATCATCAGATAACTTATGGCCAAAATGGATGAGAACTAAATACATCAAGACAAATTTCTGGACAGATTCCTTGGATAATAATGCATCAGTGGTATGGAAAAGTATCATGCAACAAAGAGGTGTGTTGAAAACTATGATAGAAAGGAAAATAGCTAATGGAAAGTCTACTGATCTATGGAAGGATCCCTGGTTTGAAAATAGAAGTTTAATTGACAGATTAGGTTTGGAAGGATATTCAGACTATGGATAACCGAACATTGCTGTTGCAGACATTATTGAAGGAGGAATTTGGAAATGTGAAAAACAAGTTGTTACAAGAAATTTTGTTCACGAAATTCAGAATATTCCAATATATTCACAAAGAGAATGTGATGAGTGGATCATGAAAAATTCAAAAACAGTGAAATTTCAATTCAGTAAAGTGATGGAGGAAATCAGATTTAAATATCAAAAGGTTGAGTGGTACAGTCTTATATGGAGCAAATCGGTCACCCCTAAAATGGCACACACAACATACAAAGCAGTACTTGGCCGACTTCCCACTAAAGATCGTTTAAAAAAATGGGGGATAATAGATGAGACCACATGCATCTTATGCAAGGAACGGAATGAAAGTCATGAACACTTATTTTTTGAATGCAAATTCACTAAAGAAGTCTGGGGTATTCAAAAAATGAAATGTACTGGATTAACATCAGCTGAAACACTAAAAGATGAAATCTTTTACCTGAATAATCGGAGAAACAGTGCGAACCTTCTGCAGGAAATATTCAAAATTTGCTTCGCAGCTACCATTTGGCACGTCTGGCGAGAAAGGAATAGCAGGGCTTTCAACGGAAAAGAAAAAAACACTGAGTCAGTGAATGCTCAAATTGACAGAGATGTCAAATTGATGATGATGAGAATAAACAAGAGAGTGCTTACCAGCCTAAAGGAACAAGAAAAATTACTGCTGGAGAAGTGGAAGAGGAGGGTAGACGATGGAGGAAATCTATCAGAGATTCAGGAGCCGCCATGATCAAGTTCTCTGCAATGTAGAAGACAAAGAGGTTCAGAAATGGAATGTTCCAGTTCGCGTCCTATAGTTCATAATTAAACATTCACTGTAAAAATATTGGGCTGCGGCCTCTTTGTGAGCAATAAAGTTATTAACCAAGTTTCAAAAAAAATATAAAGGTAAGATTTTGAAGAAAATAGGAATTTTTAAAGAATGTTGAAAGTATATATAAATTATAATTTTTTGAGATCTATAAATTATTTTTATAAGTGTATATATATATAGGTAGTTTCAAAAGAAAATAAATATGCTTATACACATTCTTAATTTAATTTTCTAGTTTATTTTAAACAATGGATTTGGTGATTAATTTGTTAAATTAACTTATTTGATTTATTATAGTTACTAAAATATTTTTAAAGGGAAATTATTTGTTTAAATTAAATTAAATTATTAGTAAATTAAATTTGTTAAATGGTAATAAATTGTGTGGTTAATTCAAATGTTAATAAATCGTGAATTGTTTATACAAGGTCCAAAATCGTGAAGAAAACAAGCCTGTTTGGAATATAGTGCAAATAAATCAAAGATAAGTTAATCTCACTCATTTGGATTACCTTTTAAATTTAAATAGTTAAATTTAAAATTTATTGGTTATTTGCTTGAATTGATAATTTTATTACCAGCTTGGATGTGATATGTTATATATATATGTGTGTGTGTGTGTGTGTGTTGGAGTGGTTGATTTCCCATTATATAGCGGATGAGACCCTATGTGCCCCGCATAATAGCAGATAACCCTTTATATCACGTTGTCCCCCTCGAAATGGGATTGATATTTAATATTGTGCTAACATCTGTGGATGTAGGGAAACAGGTTGGAGGGATCCAGCTGGATTCCTCAAAATGTTGAATTTATTTTATATTCAGTAACGTGATTTATGTGATAATCTGTGATGAGTATATTGATTATATTGGGAATTAAAATTATTGAATTCTATAGCTTGGTTGAACTTATTGGTATTTTGAGAAAATGAAAAATATATAAAGTTTTGATTTTAAAAGGAAATAAAAAGCGAAATTTTTAAGTAAAATAATTATAGTGAATTTGGGTAAATTGAAGATCGAATTTAGAAATGCATAAAAGTTTGATTCTTAAATTCTATTATACAAATTATGAGTAAGGAAATGAAGATAGAGATTTTAAATAAATGAAAATAAAAGATATTTGGAGACTTAAGTTATATTGCCTAAAATTTAAAGGATTTTTTTTTTCAAAATTTAAGATTTACAATGTTTGGGAAGAAATAAAAGAGTAGAATTTTGAATGAAGTATGAAGTGGATATTTCAGTTTAAAATAAGATTTTAAATCATAAATATAGAAGTAAACATGGAATTAATGGGTTTTAAAATAAATTTAGGGAAGTAAAGGAATATATTTTAAAATGGAGTGAGTTTTGAAAATCGATTTGGAAACTAATTAAGTGTTTGAAACTGGGGTTAAAGGAGAATGATATTATGGAATTCATAAACGGGGTTTATATATTAAGTGAAATATTTATCAGAGGATTATTTGGAAACATAAAATTCAGGATGGGAATTTATAAGAAAGGGTGATTTGTTTAAAAATAAATAGTGGCTTATTTTTAAAAAGAGTAGAAAAGAAATTTACGAAATTGACGTAAATTAATTTGGGATAAATCGAGATGGATTTATGAATGATTAGATGGGTTATGTTGGAAGGGAAGGTGTATTTCCTGAACAGTTAAGTATATTTTTAAAAGAAAATTTCTAAGTAAAGCTTAAAGGTTTTAAAAATTGTTTTAAAGAACGTTTTAGAGAAATTTTATTATTTTAAATTGTTTTAGAATTTTAAAGTAAATATTTATTTAAAATAATTTTAGTAGTAATTATTTTAACGGTTAAATTAGTATTATGTTTTTAAAAGATAATTATTTAATATTTATGGTTTGTATAATAGTTTTATTTTGAAAAATGGCCAAAGTTTTACTAGGAATTTTTTTATAGAATTTCGTAAGTATTATTTAAATAAAGGATTTAAAGTAGTTTTATTTTAGAATGGTTTAAGTATATATTTTTGAATAAAGTGATTTAAATTATTTAAAATCTAAAGTATTAAGACTTGGCCATTTTCAATGGAAATAAAACAATTGGATGGAAATTTATTCCGTGAAAGAAAAGTGATTTGAAAACTATTTTCAAAGGGTTGAAGAGTAGAAAAATATCTTGCGAAGATACTTTAAAATAAATAATTTGAGAAATTATTAAGGCCCCATGGTTGTTTGTGGATGTTATTTGATAGTTAAATAACTGACTATCAATATTGGCCAATGTGCTGATCGTTTCGAAGAGACCGTGTAACGACCCACTATTTTGGACCATTTAAATCGACAAAAATCCACACATGTCGGACTTGAATAATTCAAAATAACAGATTGTAATAAAATTTGGAGCAAATAAAATCAAACACAGAATCATAGGCACAAAAATATCAGAATAAATCGCAGCGGAAAAAAATACCACAGTAGTGCATGAAGCTACTATCTACATACTCTCAAAACATATAAAAAAATATCATAGTTTAAAAATGGATACAATAGAAGTCTGGATACATATATCACTAATGCAGAAGCAATATCGAATAGGAAATAACTGGATCAGAAATAGACTAATAGATGGTCAAATAAGCTCCAACAAATCTCTAGCTCCAAAAGGTGAATCCAAAGCTGTGACTCTCAGGCTGACTTGAGCGTAAAGTAAAACACAAAACACTCGAGTAGGGACATACATACTTATACAATGTAGACCAACTCAAGTGAACTGTAATAGCAATGCACAATAACTTAAAAAATGCTTGGGATTGCCCATCCTTTAAGGATAAACCGTCAATTAAGAAGAAATAAACACTATCACAAAAATACCCATATTAAAGTAATTAATGCAAATAACTGTGTAAATGTGGCTAGGGTAGCGCAGAGCTGCAGTAATCGCTCACCTCTAGCCACACTCTCAAATTCAAGGTGTGTATCAAAACAATCACAAGGAAATCAAATGGCACACAAAGAAGTGTATCCGTGGTTATAAATTTTAAAATGGTATTTTATACTTCAAAAATAAAATATCATTTAAATTCAAATCTAAATCAAAATAAGGATCAAATCACTTCCAAACCATTTCAATATATCAAAATATCGTATTCTTTCAAAATCTCATTTTCAAATCACTATTTGAATTCAAATTCAACTATTCAAATTTAATTACCTTTTAAAAGCCTGTGCAGTTTAAAAGGGTATTCATGTATACCCAAAATTGGAAACAAAGGCAACTAAACTCAAATGCAACATTTTTAATATGTGCCAATATGCTATGCAGCGAAGCAACTCGAGCTCCAACAGACCAAATCAAATAGTATGAAAAAGGGCAGTGGACAGGATAAGTGCAAGAATCATACTCGAGAACAAAAGGAAATGGTATAACGCAATTCAACCTGAATCAGAAGCATGTGCATGGAAGCAATGCGACAAGAACTCGAGATTACATATGCAATATAGGCCATACAATGACCAGGAAATAAAATACACATTCAAGCATCAAGCTGCTACAGGGGTGAACAAAAGTGCCGAAGATTCAGTAATATCAAAAATCAAGTTGAAGTCAAATGAACAATTTCACAAATTTAGTCTGTATTATTTTTTTTCTTAAAACATCTTCAAACATTATCATGTGAGTGAAGAAAACTACAAAATCAAGTCAGGAGGTACGTTCGAACAAGGTCGAAAGTGCTACAGGACGCAAATAACCAGGGGCAGTAAACACAAATAGCCGGAGTTGAACATAAAACATTGACCTTAGTGACAAAATCAAGTACAAGTTAACACAAAATAATTTCACCAATTCTAGTTCACAACCCAAGCCAAAGACAACTGCACTTTCAAATCCAATTATGCCGAAGTCATTAAAATCCACGGAACCAAAATTTCCAGAAAAATCAAAACCAAGAAATCAAAATATACGAAATTTATAAAGTCAAAGAAAACATCAATATTGAACAAAATCGACAGCCGAAACATGGTTTTGAATCAGATGTGAGGGTCACTCACCTTTCACCGAAACGAAGACAAACGAAGCAGAGACGAACACGAAGAAGCCCTAATTTTTGGGGACGAAGAAGAACGAAAGCAGCCTTCGATTTGAAAAGCCCTAAGATTCAGAGTGCAAGAGGAACGAAAGCAAGGCCGCCATTTTTTTTTCTCGGAGACATTGAAAAGGAACGGGCGATAATAATAAAAGAAAAAGGGGCCGGCTTCGTGTTTTATGAGGAAGAGGGGAAGCGTGATTCAAGGCGTGATTTAAGGCATAATTTTAGGCGTAGCCGTTTGTTTACACAACATAGGACAGAGACTTTCTCTTAGCTTGGTGGCTGAAGTGATACATATCTTGACTAGAGATATTGTATTATATTTTTTTTATAAATTCAATTTGGTTCGATATCAATTTTCTTCGACACGTTTATATGTCGTATGCTTGCATAACAACTCCGAACGCTACGAAATTTGAAATCCGATAATAATTCAATATTACGGACCCAATGGAACTGGTTTCGTTGAATTCAGAGACTGCGCCTCGGAAGGCTATTTTTTAAATTCAATTTAAACGATAAAATTCCAAAACTGAACAAATCACTTTCAAATTCAATTCTGAAGCTTCTATTATCTTCAGTATTATTAATGTGCATTTTCTAAGCCTTTAGAATATTTTTAATTAGCTTAAAACTGAAGATTCAAATTTTTATTCAACTTTCAATAGATTAAATTTCTAAAATTTAATCGCCAATTTTATCCTAATAATTTGAAATCCAATTCAAACCATAATTCAAATATTTAATATTAATTAAATATTTTCAATTTAAATTGTCCAAAATTCTGGGTCGTTACAATTTTCCCCCCTTAAAAGAATTTCGTCCCGAAATTATAAGTTAGGGAAAAAATGATTGTTAAAATCTCACCGATATTTATGCCCTACACAATTTTTACCAAGTTCGAATCTTATTAAAAATAAATAAATATAGGATTCATTCCATTTATTTTATCTCCTTAGCTTTGTTCATTATTTTCTAAAATCAAGACGTAAAAGTCTTTTACCAAAAAAAAATTTTGACTTACAAAACTCAAATTTAAACTTGAAATTATTCATGCTAAAGATTTGCATATCATTTTTTTTTTCAAAGCTGTGGACTTTCAAGATATTTCAAATAACTTCTTCTTTAATTCAATTGGGTTGGAATTTTTTAATTTTAATTTCAGACTATTGATTTGCTATCTAAAGTTTTGAAAATACTTGCTAACTCGAAGTTTAACAAGTCTATCGTCGTTCTCACTGATATTAGGCATACGCTGGCCAGGCGTAGGACAAAAAATCTCCAAGTACTAAATATACTTGCTTTAACTCCCAGTGAAAATACTTTTAAAAATTCTTTTAAAAATGGATATGGAAAGCACGTTCCCCCATGGATCACAGTTTTACCCGACGGTTACGCTACTATCCCAGTAGAAACGCTTGTAATCTGTAGATTTCACATCTCTTGAATTTCGCCATGGTTGTTGCCATAGATCGCGGTTCACACGGCGGTTACGCTACTATCCCTGTAGAATCGCTCGTGACCGTAGGCATCTTGCCCCCCAAGTTACGCTTTGGCCTCTAGATCGCAGTTTACGCGGAGGTTGCGCCACTATCCCAATGGAATCGCTTGTAACTGTAGGCATCACGCCGCACGAATTACGCTAGCACACATCATCATCAATTCACATGATCCCATCACGATGATCCATCATGAGGGATTCTAATCCAAATGGACATTCCAACTTATGGAAATTCTACGTAGCTACGAATTTCAAATGGACACTCATACCGAGTTCCAACACCGTCACAATTTTAAATGGAAGGTACTTGTCCATGTCCTCAATTTAGAAAACATAATGTCATATACATATAGTACATCATTTCACATTTCGTACATATCATACCTATGTAAACTTACATAGGATTTTCATAATAATGACTTTCCAAACTGATGGTTTTCGAATGATTACATTCACATATATAAGTTCCGAAAACCACAATATCCTATACCCATAATAAATAGAGGATTTCTAAATTTTCCATCTCGTTACCAATTTAAAATTTTCCTCTAAATCGATTTGAAATTTTAAGGTTATCTCAAACCCAATTCACATTCATAAACCAATTCATTATCGACTTCACATTCGATTTTGATTTCACGTTACATCGTCAATTCTCAACACATAATTGATGTCTACCGATATATAACCTCTAAGCTCGTACGTCTCAGAGAAGGGTGTATATAGCTAAAAGAATAAATTCTCCGCCCACCAAACAGATATATATTTAATAGAGATCAATTGCTATATCATCAATTCACAATGTTAGACATACAATCCTAATCGATTTATATTGTTTTTGGTGTCGAAGTTAAACTCAATTTAACTCAAGATTCAATCTTTTTTTGAAAAAATTCAAGTTGAACTAATTGTTCAAATTTTCCAAAAACATCTTTACAAGATGTATATTTAATCTTCCACACTTAACCATTTGAAACAAATTTCAAATATTCACTTTTCAATTTATCTTTAAAAGATAGAATTTCAAACTTTCCATTTCATATTGGAAAATATTTCCATACTTATTAAATAATAAGTAATTCACAAATCCATTTATTTTCAACACTTGAAAAATATTCAATATACTTAAATCATAATCAAGTATATATTCCATTCTTTAAGGAAAGGGTTCTTTTAAACACATTTATTTGAGTCAAAACGAATGTTGCGTAAAACATTGTTACGACAACTCAAAATCTCTAGTATAGGGATTCGATTTTAAGATAGATATACAAATCCCAATACTATATAAACATTTTCTTTCGGTAACCATTTACTATAACAACAGTGTTATAGTCCACCATTTCCTTATTTCTCGAAAACGTCTATTTCAACAATGAATGTTGAAATCTATGTATTCGGTACTTAATGCATTTTAAAACATCTTTAAAACCATTAACTTCATTTCATAATATTACTTCCCTAAAACATATCCGTTTTATTTAATAATATATTCACTGTCCAAAATCGTGAATATACTTATTTATTCAATTCAATGTTTCTACACATTTATTTACAAGATTATCCACTGTCCAAAATCGTGGATAAAATTTCCAACCAACTTTTATTATCACAATATTTAACTTAAAGGATAATTCGCTGTCCAAAATCATGAATATATCTCCTTTAATAACCTCTATGTTTCATTTATCAAATTCAATTGGTTTCGAATTTATAAACAATCTTTACAAATTCCATTTCTATTTATAAAACTTCGATTTATAAATCTCCTTTATTAATTCGGTTCAATTTATATAACTCAGTTATATATCAAAAGTCCATATTATAAGTTAAGTACTTATAATCCATTTATTTACTAAATCATTCTTCAAAACATTTGAAATCAATTTTCAAAAGAATTCAGAATCAAATTCCCAAGTTATAGTTCAATGATCCCCTTGGCTATAACTAATTTGACATGTCATTCTATTTCATAATTATTATTTTGGAGATATTCAAAATATATGATTTACACCAATTCATTAATTCACTTAACTTATATTTTATTTTTCATAAATCTCAGCAATTCGGTAATGGGTTTTCGAATGATCGGAACTCAAATCTTAGGAGACCTTACCGAAGAGAAACTATCACAAACCTAAATTTAGAGAGCTACAAAAGAGAGGGGGATTTTCCGAAAAAAATTGAATTTTCAAAATACCTTTTATTAACAAAAACAATTTTATACTTCTTAAGTTTTGAAAAACGTTTTCTTTAGAGTGATTCTAGTAACTATTCATATTAAACGTCATAAACTAAGCTTTGTGTAAACCAAAGCTCTGATACCACTTTGTATCGACCCGCACTTCTGACCGCCCCTAGTCGGTAATTAAACCAACTTGAAACGTTCAAAATGACGGATTGTTATTCAGTTTATAGAGTTTAAACAGAACTAGCCACAGAAACACAGAATAATTTTATTTCACATAAATGAATTTTTGTACATATATCAGAGTTTATACAATGAATTAAATTTATACGGCGGAATATTTCTTTTAAGTACAAAAATAAATCCCCAAAAAGCTAAAGTGAAGCGTTTTCCCCCTCTCTCTCTAACTTTGCCGCCTGAAAATCTTCAAGCTGTAAAATACTCGGTCTGACCCGAATATTACATTCAAAAGAAAGTAATACACGGGTCAGTCTAATTCAAACTCAGTTATTAGTGCATAGAGGCAATAATAATCAACAACAATTAGACGACAGTCAAAGATAAATTCACCTATCCGACCATTTTAACAAAGAAATCGATAACGGTAAACATAACACTTAACAGTGTTAAAATAACAAATCAGTAGATTCAAATTATCAACGAAGATAGATGAAGGGATTTTAAATGAAGATAATTTAGAAAACAATCAAAATTTCCTAAACGGCAATTAACAACAAAATCATCAATTTAAACCCAATCAATTTAAACAATTGAAATGTCACTTAAAAACATCAAAACCGATTGGCTGCAGTACACGCACGCGTGCACTGCCTCGCCAATACAACCTATGAAATACGCAGAAGATCAATGAATCAAAAGTAAATGAAATATCAATTAAAATCAATACTGTGTGGCTGCAGTGCACGCACACGTGCACTGCCTCGCCACAACAGTGAAGAAATAGAAATCATCACAACAGTGAATACTAACAGAAATCAAAGCTGCAGAGGTCAAGTCAGTGACTCAACGCGGCTGCAACACCAAAACCCGTGCAACATGGCAGGGTCGAAATGCAACTGTTTTGCATATACTCAAGTAAACTCAAGAAAACAAATTCCCAAACAACTCATTACTGCACACTTCAACAAGTGCAATTTTTTTATAAAAACGAACTGCAGATCAATACCAATAAAACTGGGTTACTACATAATACAGCAGCAACTAAAAATAGTGCAACAGGTCAGGAGCAAGTTCAGGTGCTCAATAATTTAAAAACTGCAATGCAAAAGCATAAGCATGGGTAGTTTGAAAATGCATATAAAGGAACTAAACCTGACAGACGTGTTCAGGCATTGCAAACTTACAGTGATAACCTGGGTGCAGTGAAGAACTCAAAAGCCCAAATGTATTTGAATACTTGAAACCGAAAGTGGAGCTAATACACCATGCAAATGATACACAGTGGCATATGATCAGAGGTGATGCAGACTGTCTCGAACAATAAGTGAACATCAAGCACATGAAAGCACAAGATTGGTAACAAACTTAACACATAAACTAGTATATAAAACTAATGCAACAAATTAGAATGTTGACAGAAAATGCCAAGCGATAGAAATAAAATATTTGAAGTAACCAAAGTCACAAAAAGAAATCACAACAGCAAGTTCAACTACATAGAGATATGCGGTGAAGCCAATATGGCAAACAATGATGAAGTATATAAGTGCAGACACGTTATTACATGAGTACCAAGCTTCGAGTCAAGCAGTAGAAGTGCAGACTCAAGTATCAAATGCACACAAACACTTGAATGTACCTAACACCTGAACTACGACTTCACATGAACCAAATAGTGCACGCTGGCAATTAACAAAATACATGTAGGCCACATGCAAGACCAGTGAAGGCAAGGCCCATGTCAACAAAGGAGGGGTGCATCAGTGAGACAGCTACCACATAATGGAGTGCAGCAGCCTCGACATCGAAAATATATGGCAACACAGCAACAATAGAACCATCACACAGCAACAGAGGTATGGCAAAATTGAAATTTATGAACCCACATAAGCAAGTGAATGCAAGGTCCACAAAACTGGACCCAAATACTCAATGCAACTACGACCTTACAGGAACCATCACTATTTGGAACCTCAATGCAAAAATGGGATTGCAACGCCGGAATGGCATTTTATACGAACCCAACATGTATGCAACAGAGAATGCATAATGCTATCATGACCAGAATGCAACTGCACAGGTAGGTAGGCCAGGCAGTTTAAAAGGGTATTCATGTATACCCAAAATTGGAAACAAAGGCAACTAAACTCAAATGCAACATTTTTAATATGTTCCAATATGCTATGCAGTGAAGCAACTCGAGCTCCAACAGACCAAATCAAACAGTATGAAAAAGGGCAGTGGACAGGATAAGTGCAAGAATCATACTCGAGAACAAAAGGAAATGGTATAACGCAATTCAACCTGAATCAGAAGCATGTGCATGGAAGCAATGTGACAAGAACTCAAGATTACATATGCAATATAGGCCATACAATGACCAGAAAATAAAATACACATTCAAGCATCAAGCTGCTATAGGGATGAACAAAAGTGCCGAAGATTCAGTAATATCAAAAATCAAGTTGAAGTCAAATGAACAATTTCAAAAATTAAGTCTGTATTATTATTTTTTCTTAAAACATCTTCAAACATTATCATGTGAGTGAAGAAAACTACAAAATCAAGTCAGGAGGTACGTTCGAACAAGGTCGAAAGTGCTACAGGACGCAAATAACGGGGGGCAGTAAACACAAATAGCCGGAGTTGAACATAAAACATTGACCTTAGTGACAAAATCAAGTACAAGTTAACACAAAATAATTTCACCAATTCTAGTTCACAACCCAAGCCAAAGACAACTGCACTTTCAAATCCAATTATGCCGAAGTCATTAAAATCCACGGAACCAAAATTTCCAAAAAAATCAAAATCAAGAAATCAAAATATACGAAATTTATAAAGTCAAAGAAAACATCAATATTGAACAAAATCGACAGCCGAAACATGGTTTTGAATCAGATGTGAGGGTCACTCACCTTTCACCGAAACGAAGACGAACGAAGCAGAGACGAACGCGAAGAAGCCCTAATTTTTGGGGACGAAGAAGAACGAAAGCCGCCTTCGATTTGAAAAGCCCTAAGCTTCAGAGCGCAAGAGGAACGAAAGCAAGGCCGCCATTTTTTCTCTCAGAGACATTGAAGAGGAACGGGCGATAATAATAAAAGAAAAAGGGGTCGGCTTCGTGTTTTATGAGGAAGAGGGGAAGCGTGATTCAAGGCGTGATTTAAGGCATAATTTTAGGCGTAGCCGTTTGTTTATACAACATAGGACAGAGACTTTCTCTTAGCTTGGTGGCTGAAGTGATACATATCTTGGCTAGAGATATTGTATTATATTTTTTTTTTCTAAATTCAATTTGGTTCGATGTCAATTTTCTTTGACACGTTTATATGTCGTATGCTTGCATAACAACTCCGAACGCAATGAAATTTGAAATCCGATAATAATTCAATATTACAGACCCAATGGAACTGGTTTCGTTGAATTCCGAGACTGTGCCTCGGAAGGCTATTTTTTAAATTCAATTTAAACGATAAAATTCCAAAACTGAACAAATCACTTTCAAATTCAATTCTGAAGCTTCTATTATCTTCAGTATTATTAGTGTGCATTTTCTAAGCCTTTAGAATATTTTTAATCGGCTTAAAATTGAAGATTCAAATTTTTATTCAACTTTCAATAGATTAAATTTCTAAAATTTAATCGCCAATTTTATCCTAATAATTTGAAATCCAATTCAAACCATCATTCAAATATTTAATATTAATTAAATATTTTCACTTTAAATTGTCCAAAATTCTAGGTCGTTACAAAAATGGTTTATATTATAATAAAAATAATTCATTTAAACCATTTAAAAGTGAAGTTATTATACTTTCAAATAATTAAATCCAAATTTTCCAATAATTAATTTATTAAATTCCAATTTATTTTCTTTAACTTAAATCCTCATTTTACACGAAATCTCAAATTCTAGGTTAGGTTATATTTCAAGTTACACTCTTAAGCATACATTTATTTAACATTTTATATTCACAAAAAAATCACTAACACTTTAACTAATCATTTTAAATTCAAATTTGAATCAAAATAACATAATTTGCATTTTAAAATACTTATAACTGTCCAGAAAATTATATAAAATAACTACGGGTCGGTATAAAATATTCTAGCCTAAATCAAGTGATATGGATAATATATCATTTCAACCCGTAATTTACAAAGAAAAATCCGGATTTTATCATTTCAAACCCGCAAATCCCAAGTTAAATAAAATAAATAAAGAAATCGCTCAGTCCTATCATTTCAGCCCGTAATGGTTTTTCCCTATTCTAAAGTCCATTTGGGTATGTATCATTTCAACCTATAGTGATTCTATTCTACAGGGAACTTGCGATGTGAGAACATAATAAAATAAACAATATAGCATCATATAGCAGTAATAGATGATATGACAGGTTTATAAACAAGGTTAACATCATACGATTCATATCACAGGCAGGTATAACATGATATAATATTCTACACATTCACTTGTTGTCAATTCACTAATTATATAAGTATAAATGTCATGAGTGAATAATCACCTTTTTACGCTAGAGATAGCTAATCAAAACACATGAATAAAATTCAGAAAGTACGATAGCACGTCTTTTGATTTGAGTGGAGTGGAAGGCCAAGATGTTATTCTTGTATTCAACAACAAAACAAAGTAAAATATAAATATAAATACAATACTAAAATTATTGGAACAAAATGGAAATAGAGTTTACAAAATACAACACCAAGTTTTCAATTGATTTTGCTTGACCACAAATCATATTTGCTTGACCACAAAGCTATATAGGTTCGGCCTTGGTGATGTTTTGGCTAGGGTATGGATCTGGTTTGTACTCATATAGGCATAGCTACAAGTAAAAGTGAAGGGATAGGAGTTACTAGTGAAGGAAGATCAAAGGTTAAGGCAAAAGAGGAGTTTTGGTGCAACTTTAGGCTTGGCCATGCATGAATTAGGCTCGGCCTTAGCATGTACAGACCTGGTGGTGTCTAGAGTGAAGGCCAACGGTGGTGAACTTGATGGTGGTGGTGGCTAAGGAGTGGCCAAGGCAACATATGAAGCAGATGGTGGAAACTAGCTTGGCTATGCATGGTTTCAAGGGGTTTTTTGAAATTTTTGGAGGTGTTTGAATCATTTGATGGTCATGGCCAGTCTTGGTCAGAGGAGGAGGGGTTTAGGCCGTGTATGGTGATGGGAAGGAGGTAATGTGGTAGACGGTGAAGGTGGTGAGGGGTTTAGCCGAGCAAAGCTAGAGATGAACAAGCAAAAACAAATGAAAAAAAAAAAGAAAGGAGAGAAAAAGAGAGACTATTGCTTACTTTTTTTTCAGATCTGAAGTGCCGTGAGAAATGAAGATGGAAAGAAATTTTCTCATGTGAAAATAGTGATATAGGTGGCTAGGGATTAAGGAATGAACGACACAAATTGTGGAGAAGTTATGGTAGAAAATCAAGGGATGGAAAGATAAAAAGGTAAGAAACAAAGTAACATTTGCCTAAAATTAAAAACAGGTAATGTTTCTTAATTGATGCGTTTCCTATAAATTAAATAAAGGTGTAGCTTTCACAAAAAAATAAATACAATAACGTTAAATAAAAACATTTTAAAGATATGCCTTTTAAAGAAATAACGTGTGTATATATATATATATATATATATATATATATATATATATTTGAAATTTCTTTCCAAGAAATAAATAAGGATCTACACATTTACCATTTAATTAATAAATGAATGTCTAAATATAAAAATAAGGTAGAGATAGATATTATGAAAAATAAATAAATAGTTTTAGGAAAAGTAGGAAATAAATAAAGAAAATACTCTATTTAATGGAAACTAGAATTAAAAATTGTAAATAAAATTCAACTGACTTTGGAAAATTTCAACAACACTTCTAAATAAATAAAAGTCAAATAAATAAAATAAATGCTGAATAAAATAAATTGTAAATGAAAATAAATAATTCTTTTAAGGAAAAATAGAAAATAAATAAAGAAATAGCTATTTAATTGAAACTAGAATTTAAAGTTGAAAACAATATACAATCAACATTTGAAAATTATAACTATACTTTAAAAATGTTCTAAAAGTAAACTATATGCATAACATATCATGTTACACAAATTAGAACATGATTTTACAAACAAAAAAAATATTATTTATATAAATTAAAATAAACAAATTTGTTAAATATAACAATTTACACAGAATATTGTAAAAAACATAACTTTCACAATATTACTCAGATTTCAACGAAACGAAAAGCAATATTCTTGAAATTAAATATATTTTCATAATAAAAGATAAAATTAAAATATTTAACTTTAAATTTAAAAGTCAAAGTTTGACCATTTTGACCAAAATCCACTTTTTGGAAATATTCCATTTATTCAGGTTTGGAATAATTCACACAAAATTCAAAATTTATATTTAAAATAACAAAATTTATCCATTTTAATAAATAAAATAAAGTTTTTCAATCAGGAATTTCAGTTAAAATAATTAAAATACAAAATTAAAATAATCACAAAATATGAGATTGTTACACTCTCCCCCACTCAAATCTTTTCGTCCTCGAAATGGAACGGGGTACGAAAAACACAGAAAAAGATAGAATGAAATAGGATTAAGACAAGATGATAAGAAGATTAAAATTATACCTAATAACTGTTGTTATAGGTAAGTTTAACAAGGTAGAGAATAGGAATAGCTAGAAGGTAAAAACAGGTTGAAAGACAAGGAAGAACCATTATTTTAAGGCTATATAAATTTCAATTATTTGGAAGGATAAAATAAATGATCAAAATATCCTTTATATAATACTTTATCAAAATAATTTTATAAATCGATGTCTTAACAAGTTTATCCTCGTTCCTGGAGGCTCTGGCTATGCGTTGATCAGGCGCAATGCTAGAATTCTTCAGGTGCTTAGTAGACTTGTTCAACACCCAGTGAAAATACTGGAAAAACTTTAAAAAAGTATGGAAAGTACAATCCAAACAAAACAACCAAACCAAAACATGTCGATCATGGATCGCAGATACACAATGGTTACGCCTGAATCCCTCAGGAAACATCTGTACCCGTAGGCTGGCTACCGCAGACCTGCGATTACGCCATGAAGACTGGTAGTACCGCAATACACAATGGTTATGCCTGGATCCCCCAGGAAACATCTGTACCCATAGGCTCTCGCCGCCCCTGCTGATTACGCTACCAAGCGACCCAATAGATCGCAAATACACTATGGTTACGCCTGGATCCCCCAAGAAACATCTGTACCCGCAGGCTCTCGCAGTCCCTGTGGATTACGCTATGCAGTCGCGCTCAAAAGACCATGGGTTACGCCATGGAAGGACACTCGAGTATCACATCCGGAAACCAAAAATCAGGGAGAATAATATCGATAGAATGAATCCACAATGTGGCCACAAAGCGGATATCAAGCAGAAGGCACTTTCCATATCTTTACTTCGAAAATATGTATCATATAGTACCTTTTTCAAATCACTTTCGAATATCATACTTATATAAAGTCCATTATATGTAAGATTTTATTTTCAAATCGAATACTTTTCAAATCAATAGTATATCAAATCACACTTATATATACTTCGATTATATAAAATTTCTCTTTCCAAATTGAGTACCTTTCAAATCAATAGTTTTCAAATCAACTTCATACTTATAAACATCCATTTTATATAAGTTCGACAACTCCCAAATCAAGTACTTAATAATACAAGGTTCTCAATTTCAAATCATTTCATTATCAATTCAGTTTCAAAATCATATATAATTTCACCAAATCATTTCTTCAAAATTAAATATCTTTGGTTTCAAAGTTTCCAAAATAATAAGTTCAGAAAAATAATCCAAATTTCCAAATCAACATAATTTTTGACAAATAAATCCGTTTCTAAAGTCATCATATAAATACTGGGTTTTAAATTCCAATCTATTTCCAAAACCAAATATTTTCTCAAAATCAATTATACCCAAACTGGTTACTAAGTTTAAAACCCCTTTTAAAACCTTTAAACTATTTATTTCTACATGAAAAATCCAATTTACCTTTGGAAAGATTATTATTCTATATATATATATATATGTATATACTTTATTCAAAACATTTCCAATCTATATTTCGTACTAGTATAATTCAAAATAGTCTTATTCATTTACTTAACAAAGCAGTTTCAAACTAATTTAAATCATATTAAAACATACAAAACTAAGCTCATACACTTTATCAAATATTTTATACTTTTCAAAACTACATAGCTTGGAAAAGTTAACCATGATTTGGAAGTGTTCGAACATTCAAATAGTCGAAGAAATCATATTTCAAATTCAAGAGTTGGAAATCAACAACAAATCAGTAAATCAATTCCAAAAGATGAGTCAATCAAATTCAAAACTCAAGAACTGAACACCGACTCAATTCAAAACTGTGTCACATATATATATGCATATATCTTTTCGAAAATCAAATTATACTTCGGTATTTGAAATCAAATTGGTTTCATAAAATCACTCACATAGCAAAGCTATTAGAGTGGCCTCTCCTCCACTCAGAAACTCGAAAATCAATGTCGACGATGCATGCATTCACCATCGAAATTATTTTCCAACGATATAAGTGAGTTCTAGACTTCCATATTCTCGAAAACTTCTTTTGAAATTTCTCCGAAATCATTTGAAACTCATTAAAATCATTTGAAACATTTCTTATTCGGAAAAATACTTTCAAATCATATTATTATATATTTTCAAACCTTAAACCAATTTAAAATGCCAGAGTTCGATCACTCAAATTTCAATTTCAAAACCATTCCTTTAAAATCATTTTATAAACCAAATAATTTTCAAAAATTTCAAATCCTTTCAAAGTTTCATTTTAAAAGGCATATAATTCTTATTGATAATATTTCACTTTTATATACAAAATATGGTCATCCTTGTCAAAATAATAATTTTGATGTATACACAATTTCAAAATAAAATCTACAATTTTTTTTCAAGGGATGATTCAAGGATGGATTTCAAAATAGAACAGAGAATCAAATTTAGAGGAACCCTAATCAAAAGAATCCTAACCAAGATTAGAGATATATAACTTATGTCAATACAAAATAGTTTATATTCATTATTTGGAAAGACTCAAATTCAGATCATACGAAGAACAGGAGCTTAAATATCTTTGGTTTGACAACTTCAGCTAAGCAAAAGATGCAATAGAAGTTCACTTAATGCAACCTAACATACTACAGATAACAAACAGATCCACAGAAATACCACTCCTACATAAACAAAGAATCAGTATTAATTCTTCCGGGCGGTACTTCAATAGGTCTAGAACACTCCCCCTCAATGTGCCCCTAACTTCTACATTTCTGGCATAAGTGCACTACACTCCCATCTTCCTTCTCGAACTGCGGGTACACAGCTTCCTTCCCGCTCTGTCTCACGGGACAATCTCTGGCTATATGCCCAACCCTCCTACAGAGGTAGCAAATAGTTGATGGGCCGATTGATGCAGTGGGTGCAGATTTCACTTTCTTCACCTTCTAGCAGCGGCTTGGAAAGTGTCGGACCACTATTTTGGACCATTTAAATCGACAAAAATCCACACATGTTAGACTTGAATAATTCAAAATAACAGATTGTAATAAAATTTAGAGCAAATAAAATCAAACACAGCACAAAAATATCAGAATAACTCGCAGTGGAAAAAAAATACCATAGTAGTTCATGAAGCTACTATCTACATACTCTCAAAACATATAAAAATATCATAGTTTAAAAATGGATACAATAGAAGTCTGGATATATAGATCACTAATGCAGAAGTAATACCGAATAGGAAATAACTGGATCAGAAATAGACTAATAGATGGTCAGATAAGCTCCAACAATTCTCTAGCTCCAGAAGGTGAATCCAAAGCTGTGACTCTCAAGCTGACCCGAGCGTAAAGTAAAACACAAAACACTCGAGTCAAGACATACATACTTATACAATGTAAACCAACTTAAGTGAACTGTAATAGCAATGCACAATAACTTAAAGGATGCTTGGGATTGCCCATTCTTTAAGGATCCGGTAAACCGTCAATTAAGCAGAAATAAACACTATCACAGAAATACCCATATTAAAGTAATTAACGCAAATAACAGTGTAAATGTGGCTAGGGTAGCGCAGAGCTGCAGTAATCGCTTACCTCTAGCCACACTCTCAAATTCAATGTGTGTATCAAAACAGTCACAAGGAAATCAAATAGCACACAAAGAAGTGTATCCGTGGTTATAAATTTTAAAATTGTATTTTATACTTCAAAAATAAAATATCATTTCAAATTCAAATCTTAATCAAAATAAGGATCAAATCATTTCCAAACCATTTCAATATATCAAAATATCATATTCTTTCAAAAGCTCTTTTTCAAATCACTATTTGAATTCAAATTCAACTATTCAAATTTAATTACCTTTTAAAAATGGTTTATATTATAATAAAAAATAATTCATTTAAACCATTTTAAATTGAAGTTATTATACTTTCAAATAATCAAATCCAAATTTTCCAATAATTCATTTATTAAATTCCAATTTATTTTCTTTAACTTAAATCCTTATTTTACACCAAATTACAAATTCCAGGTTAGGTTATATTTCAAGTTACACTCTTAAGCATACATTTATTTAACATTTTATATTCACAGAAAAATCAATAACACTTTAATAAATCATTTTAATTTCAAATTTGAATCAAAATAACATAATTTACATTTTAAAATACTTAAAACTATCCAGAAAAGTATATCAAATAACCACGGGTCGGTATAAAATTTTCTAGCCTAAATGAAGTGATACGGATAATATATCATTTCAACCCGTAATTTACAAAGAAAAATCAGGGTTTTATCATTTCAAACCCGCAAATCCCAAGTTAAATAAAATAAATAAATAAAAAATCGCTCAGTCCTATCATTTCAGCCCATAACGATTTTCCTTATTCTAAAGTCTACTCGGATATGTATCATTTCAACCCATAGTGATTCTATTCTACATGGAACTTGCAGTGTGAGAACAAAATAAAATAAACAATATAGCATCATATAGCAGTAATATATGATATGACAGGTTTATAAACAAGGTTAACATCATATGATTCATATCACAGGCAGGTATAACATGATATAATATTCTACACATTCACTTGTTGTCAATTCACTAATTATATAAGTATAAATGTCATGAGTGAATACTCACCTTTTTACGCTGGAGATAGCAAATCAAAACACATTAATAAAATTCAGAAAGTACGATAACACGACTTTTGATTTGAGTGGATGGAGGGCCCAGATGTTATTCTTGTATTCAACAATAAAACAAAGAAAAATATAAATATAAATACAATATTAAAATTATTGGAACAAAATGGAAATAGAGTTTACAAAAGACAACACCAAGTTTTCAATTGATTTTGCTTGACCAAAAATCGCATTTGCTCGGCCATAAAGCTATATAGGTTCGGCCTTGGTGATATTTTGGCTAGGGTATGGATATGGTTTGGACTCATATAGGCATGGCTACAAGTAAAAGTGAAGGGATAGGAGTAACTAGTGAAAGAAGATCAAAGGTTAAGGAAAAAAAGGAGTTTTGGTGCAACTTTAGGCTTGGCCATGCATGAATTGGGCTTGGCCTTGGCATGTACAGACCTGGTGGTGGCTGAAGTGAAGGCCAAGGGTGGTAAACTTATGGTGGCAGCGGCTAAGGGGTGGCCAAGGCAACATATGAAGGGGATGGTGGAAACTAGCTTGGCTATGCATGGTTTCAAGGGGTTTTTGCAATTTTTGGAGGTGTTTGCATCATTTAATGGACATGGCCAGTCTTGGTCAGAGGAGGAGGGGTTCAAGCCATGTATGGTGATGGGAAGGAGGTGATGTGGTGGTCGGTGAAGGTGGTGAGGGGTTTAGCCGAGCAAAGCTAGAGATGAACAAGCAAAAACAAATGAAAAAAAAGAAGAAGAAAGGAGAGAAAAAAGAGTCCATTGCTTACTTTTTTTTCAGATCTGAAGTACCGTGAGAAATGAAGATGGAAAGAAATTTTCTCACGTGAAAATAGTGATATAGGCAGCTAGGGATTAAGGAATGAACGAAAAAAATTGTGGAGAAGTTATGGTAGAAAATCAAGGGATGGAAAGATAAAAAGGTAAGAAATCAAAGTAACGTTTGCCTAAAATTTAAAACAGGTAACATATCTTAATTGATGCATTTCCTATAAATTAAAAAAGGGTGTATACAATAAGCTTTCACAAACAAATCAATACAATAACGTTAAATAAATACATTTTAAAGATATGTCTTTTAAAGCAATAACGTATATATATATTTGAAATTTATTTCCAAGAAATAAATAAAGATCTAAACACTTACCTTTTAATTAATAATTTAATGTCTAAATAGAAAAATAAGGTAGAGATAGATATTATGAAAAATAAATAAATAGTTTTCGGAAAAGTAGGAAATAAATAAATAAAATACTTTATTTAATGGAAAATATGATTAAAAATTGTAAATAAAATTCATCCGACTTTGGAAAATTTCAACAACACTTCTAAATAAATAAAAGTCATGTAAATAAAATAAATGCGGAACAAAATAAAGTGTAAATGAAAATAAATAATTCTTTTAAGAAAAAATAGAAAATAAATAAAGAAATAGCTATTGAATTGAAACTAGAATTTAGAAGTTGAAAATAATATACAATCAACATTTGAAAATTATAACTATACTTTAAAAATGTTTTAAAAGTAAAATATGTGCATAACATATCATGTTACACAGATTAGAACATGATTTTACAAACAAAAATATTATTTATATAAATTAAAATAAACAAATTATTTAAATAAAACAATTTACACAGGTAAAAAGCATAACTTTCACAATATTAATCCGATTTCAACGAAACGAAAAGCAGTATTCTTGAAATTAAATCTGTTTTCATAATAAAAGATAAAATTCAAATATTTAAATTTTAAATTTAAAAGTCAAAGTTTGACCATCTTGACCAAAATCCAATTTTTGTGGAAATATTCCATTTATTCAGGTCTGGAATTATAATTCACACAAAAATTAAAATTTATATTTAAAATAACAAAATTCATCCATTTTAATAAATAAAATAAAGTTTTTAAATCAGGAATTTCGGTTAAAATAATTAAAATACAAAATTAAAATAATCACAAAATACAGGGTTGTTACAGACCGGGAACGTGATTAATTTCCCGAAAACCACTTCGATCCGGTTTGAATGTTTCGTGAGGAAGACAAGAGCTTGGAGTTAAGGATGGAGCAGTGTAGTGCGAGGGCTTATCACTACTAATCTTGTGGGTGATTCCAAAATGGATGCAGTAGGAGTAGTGTCTTCGGTTCCGTTTGGACCCGAAACGGACTTGTATGGATAAATGTTTTGAGAACATCATTAGGAGGACGATGAGAATTCAAAGTGAATGTGTGCTAAAAAGGTAACGCATAGCCTCAAGGCTCATCAACTGGGAACGGTCAATATAGGGGAGGTGCAGCAAGGCTAAGTGGCTAGCAACCGATTAGGATAAGGTCGTCCCTGTCTAGATGTCCCTTTAATTTTGGCTTGTGGGTGGTTGTTGATCACAACCGTGGGATGATCTTATTCAGACTATCTAGTAAGGGGTAGCTCTGGTCTTGTGTGGCAGGGGATCAGGGTGGATCCTCGGTACGGTGATCTAGACCACGTACTATGATGGGCGGTACCCAGTATCTCTGTCATTGTATGGAATCCAATCTCCAATAAACGCCTGTACGATTTTGATTGTGCCCAACTATTTCTGAAATGTGAGATGCAAGCATTTCAGCTAGATTCTATTTTACTTTCTATAGACACTATTATAATATCATACGAATTTGATAAAAATATTTTGGTTATCATAAGGTAAAAACCGACATGTTTATTTGGTGGCATGGTCTTACAAGATACCTTTGATTTCAAAGGATTTTGAAACTTTAATAATCCAATTGAGTGTGTTTTCTCATGGTATTCCAGACTGACTCGGATGTTATTTCGCTATAATGCTTGAGTTAGACCGAATATTATAGAGTATAGATTCTAGATGGACTGCTATGGAGTTCAGGAGACGAGCTAGATGGCGAGACTTATCGCACGTACTTGATGTATATTCCGCTGTGCAATATAAGCTGTATAGTCAGCTTTTACGAGGATAGGTTGATATAATTGTCCAGCATTTTACTATTGATTGAGTTGTACTCTGATGATGTAATGTATAAAACAGATATAGTTCTTTTTGTGAAGATTAATTATTTTCTATTGTATATTGTTCCGCTGCGATTGTGAGATTCTGTTATTGTTTTCGTTTTCTTCTTCTACCTCCTTCTTCTTTTACCCTAATGGTTCGTATTTCCGTCCACTTTGAGTTGTTCTGATGGAGAATATTGTCGACTTAAAGGGGTATGGATTTGCGGGTTGTTACAAACTAAGCAATTGTTGTGAGGTGAAATTAATTACTTGGTGAAGCTAAGTAATTCCCGTGAGGTGAAATACTTGGTGAAACTAAGTTAGCGTCGTGAGGCGATATCATTTATTTGGCTAGAGGCGAAAGCATGGCTTTGAAACTTTCATGATGCTAGTTGATTAGAGTAGTAACATGACTAAAACATTTTAATGTACTTTTGAAAGTTGCATGATATTTACTTGATCACGACAATAATCACGACTAAAACATTTTGATGCACTTTTGGAAGTTGCATGATATTAGTTGATTATGGTAATAATCACGACTAAAACATTTTGATGCACTTTTGAAAGTTGCATGATATAGCTTGATCACGGAAATAATCATAACTAAAACATTATGATGTACTTTTGGAGGTTGTGTGATATTTCTTAATCATGGAAATAATCACGACTAAAACATTTTGATACAATGTTTGAAATGCTTAATACTTAAGAAGATTGAACTTTCGTGTTGTATACCTGAGTTATGGCTTAAACATTGGTCATTGTCTCAAACTTTTGATAAAATTTTACTCATGTAGCAACCTCGTACCTGGATAGTATTTCAGATGGACGACATTCCAAGTCCAGATATTATATTTCCATCTGGCCTCTTTAATCTATATGTTCCTGGAGGGATGACATTGTGAATTATCAAGGGTCCTTCCTAATTTGGACCGAGAGTTTCATCTGCCTGATCCTTAGTGTTTGGAATTATCTTTTGGAGGATGAGGTCCCCTTTCCTAAATTTTATGGTTAAAACTCTCTACTTGTAATATCGAGCCATCCTTCGAAAATACTCTGCTATTCTCAAAGTAGCTTGGTCCTTGAGTTCGGGCAACAAGTCTAATGACTCCTTTTGGAGTTTTGCATTCTACTGCATGCTATAATAATACCTTTGATGAGACGCAATTTCTAACTTAATTGGGAGAATGGCTTCGAAGTTGTAAACTAAGGAGAAAGGAGTACTTCTTGTTAAGGTCTTAGAGCTTGTCCTATAAGCCCATAAAATGAAAGGCAATTCATCTGACCAATTATCTATGACACTGTTCAATCTTTTCTTCAAACGGGATTTAATAGTCTTTTTGGCTACTTCTACAGCTCCCTTTGCTTTTGGATGGGCTACTGAAGAAAAAATCTTAATGATACCACGATCTCGGTAATACTCTGCAAATTCTCAACTCTAGAACTGAGTACCATTGTCCATAATGATCTTATATGGAAGGCCAAATCGAGATATGATATTCCTCATCACTAACTTTATTACCTAATGAGAAGTTATAGTAGCTAAAGGTTCTGCCTCAACCCATTTTATAAAGTAATCAATTACTACTGCAACATATCTCCCTCCACCTTTAGTGGGAAGAGGTCCAATGAGAGCGCTTCCTAACCGTTAGTGGATGAATTCCCTTGTCATAGGAGAATGAAACGAGATTTAAACGCACAGTACAACATCATCGAAGATGACTGTACCATATAACTCGCATGTTGCTACTCGATATTTCTAAAGTTACGTTTTGGGTTCAATTTCGATTGTCGGTTATTTAGCTATCAATAAACAAACATTCAAATCGGGGATTTAATTTTATAGGAAAAAACAACATTGGTTAAGAACATAGGCAACCACTAACCTCTTTAATTAACCAATTCATTAATTAAATTACTTTGTAAATTACTTGTATAATAATACCTTTACAGAGATACACCTACAAATCCCTATGTTTTCAATACTTGAAAAATATCAATATACTTATCTCAACGTGTAATGACTCTGAATTTCACCGCTTTGATTTGAGAATATTTAATTAATTTTAATATTCAATATATAAGTTTTATAATAAAAATAAAAATCTTTTTAATAATAAATAATGATGGTGAAATAGTTTTCAAATTTGATTTACAAAAATATTTAGTTCGAAGAAAAATCGAAAATGTGATCGGAAACTGTTTTCTGAATTTCAAATTTTCATCGGCTAAAAGTTATCAAAAATGTTATGAACCCATTAGTATAAATATATAAATTCAATTTGAAAACAAGTTAGGATATGTATGCATTCATGAATGTATTCATTAGATAAGTATATGTATACATACACTTAAGATAATATAAAATAAAATTTAGTAAAAGTAAACATCACATCAATTAATAATGTTTAAACATCAAGTACAAGAGGTTTAAATGCATGTTGGCTTTAATTTAATAGGAGGAGGGTTAGGTGTGGGATGAAATAGGTGAGGTGGAGGAGAGGGTGTGACGTGGCATGCATGTGTGGAGGGTAGAGTACATGAGCGTAAAAATGGTAATTTGCTATTTCTGATTCATACAAAACTAATTTTTCACCTTTTCTTTATCATTTTATTTTCGTTTCCTATTCTCTAATCTTCCTAAAAGCTTCACGAAACCTTTTAATGGCTTACATTTATGATTTAAACTTTAAAAAAGATCCAAGTTTAAACTTTAAAATGATTTCAAACTTGTTTAATCTCCTCCTTTTCATTTCAAAAAGTTCTCCATTTTCCTCCCACTTCATTTAGCCATAATTTCCTACATACTACTACAAATCAAGATTTTCTTTTTTTCAAATCATATATAACTTCGGTAGCTCCAACTTTAGTTAAACCACTTTTTCAAATTTCGAATTTTTTATGATCAAAATTTTATTTTTTCTGACTCGTTTTCGGACTCATATTTTCAAACCTGAAAATATTACTACTTCTTTTGACCATATCTCCCTCAAAATAAATCAAAATTGAGTGATTCTTTTTTTACATTGTAGAGAAAATAATTTTCTAGAATAAATTTTTACCACTTGTCCAAATTCTAAAAGTAAGATGGATAAATATCGAGGAGAAAATGACCCATTTCTTAGTGATTTTTGTATAGCATTTCAAGTTTTCAAAGATTTTTGGTGAGTAAACTTCTTATTTTTTGGAAAGATGTTTCCTTTTCTTATATGATGGCATTTATATTTGATGTTAATCTTTGGATTATGATATGGTTTGGATGTATATGTACGTGATAATTTTTGTTTAGGCATTAGACTTGAATCGATGGATTAAAGTGACATGTTTGGTTTTTAAGTTATGATTTTGTTTATGTGGTAGCCGAAAAATGGTGTGTGTTATAAACATGTTTATATGGTGTATGCTAGATAGTATTTTGTTTGTAAAAGTGATATAGAATTTGTTATGGAAACTATAGCAAATAGTTTGAAATCAAAAGCCTTTATTTTCAAACTTTGTTTTTCTTACGTTTGGAAAAAGAAAAAAGATTAGTAAACTTTAAGGTGAAGTTTCAAAAAGAAGGATAAAAATAATTTGAGATGACGGGTATCCATAGCGATAATTGTTATGGATGTATTTTCGCTTAAAAATCCGATTTTTACGAAATTTGGTTTTATTAACTTCAAGTGTTTTGAAAATGTTTTTTAAACTTAATGATAATGTTTTATGAAGTTAATTGAGTTTTTAATGATTAAATTTTCATTAATTAAGTTTTAATAATTTATAAATTTAAACATGTTTTATTAATTATAATTAAGTAAACGATTAGTTCTTAATCAATTATCTTTTAAGGATAAGATTACTTTCAATTAATTATTAATTAAGTATGATTAATTTTTAATTAAATATAATTTAAGTATATGATTTATTTTTAATTAATTATTAATTAAGTATAAGGCTGATTATTTCATCAAATGAATTGTTTAATTATTTTTATTTATTAAATAATTAAGGCTTTAATTTAAAATAAATTATTCATTTAATGTTTAATTTATTAATTAAGTTTTAATTAAAGGTTATTTTTATTAATTAAATGAGATTAATTAAGATTTAATAATTAATGAAGGTTTAAATTATAATTTAATAATAAATAAAGGATAAATTAGGGTTTAAAATAATTATGTAATAGTTAATTATTGTTTAATTGGTTACTAAAAGTTTAGTTATTTCTTAATTTATAATCCAATTAAGTTAAAAATTAATTAAGATTGATTTTGATTTAAATATGGGTTTAATTTGTTAAAAATTATTTTAAAAAGGAGTTTTATGTTTTAAATTCTTTATTTCTGAGAATCAAATTGTGTTATAGGTACTTCTTTTTCAAAGATGGTTTTGAACTTAAGAAAATCAAATGTTGGTACTATTAAGTAGAAAAATGACTGTGGATGAGTTATGATGTGATTGTTTTTATTTGTGTGGACTACTATTTGAAGAATAAAACCCCGTTCTGCTAAATGTAAATTGTTTGTTTGTGTAGGCATCTAATAGCAAAAAAATATTCTCGTTCTGCTATAAATTGATTGTATGATTGTGTGGACATTTGATGGTAGAATAAATCCCTGTTCTACTACGAATTGGTCGTTAGATTGTTTGGACATGCGTTAAGGAGAATAAATCCTCATTCTGCTATAAATTGATTGAATTGTTTAGACACCTATTTACCAGGACAAATCACCATCCTTCTACTATCATGTTATTTGGACATGTATATGCCAGTTAATTTGCATTGACATGTTTTTTCTTGATTTGGATATAAAGTATATTTACATATATGTTGACTTATGTAAATAAATGGTTAAGTGACTTGAAAGTGAAATTGATGTTAAATGGCATACTACCATTGGGTTTGCTAAGCCTCATTTTGAAATTATAAAGTATAGTTTTAAATTAGCTCTAATTCTTTAATAGGTTTAGGGTTAAGGTTTATGAATAATTTTTCAAGTTATATTATTATTGTATAAAGGGATTTATAAATAATAACTTGTTTATAAAAGAGATTTTACTAAACAAAAGGGTTTGTTTAAAATGATTTACAAATGGTATTTTGTAGATGATATTTTTTTAAATGATATTTTGTGAAATATATTTTATAAAGGAAATTTTATAAAAGAATTTATAGATATAAAGAGAATTTATAAATCATTTTAGAGATTTTAAAAAGAAGTTTTAAATCTAGTTTTGAACTTTATAAAATGTTTGAAATATGAAGTGAACTTATAAAAACAATTTTTATAAAGGATAAGTGAATGGGTTTTATAGTAAAGATGTTTTGAAAAGAGAATTGGTTGGCCATTTAATATGCGATTTGAGAGGGGAAATTTTCCAAAATGTTTTCGGTAAATACTTTTATGGTGATAAGTGAAAAATTGTTTTCCAAGTATAAAAGGGATGTAAGGGGTTTGGGAAAAGTGTTTTAAAAAATATCTTTTGATTAAGTTTGCAAAGTGTTTTAATTAATGAAAGATTAATTATTAAAGGCTTAGTGGATCCCATGGAATTTAATCAATGTTTGAATGTTTGTTTATTTTGATAGTTAAATAACCGAGTATCAAAATATGAATCAAAAAGTAACTTTGGAAATATTTAGTAGAAACACGAAAATTATACAGTATAGTTACCTCGGTGGTGCTATATTGTATGTATAAATTCATTTCGTTCCTCTAGGATAAATGGTAAGGAAATCCGTCCACTAATGGATAGAAGGTGATCTCCACTCTTATCTTTGTCTGTTTATTTTCTAAAGAACCATGGTTGAGTTTACCAGAAATTATTGAAAGTTGTTTCGAAGTGAACGGGATCAGATATATTATCCGAAAACTACTTCGATCCAACTCAAGCGTTTTGACTTGAAGACATCTTGAAGAGTATGGAATCAAAGATAGATTTTGAAGTGCAAGGGCTATTTACTACCAACCCAGAGGGCAATTCCAAAATGGATGTAGTGAAATAGTGCCTTCGGTTTCATTCAGTCCCGAAATGAACTTGTATGGATGAATGTTGGCATTGCATTGATGCCTAGAGGGTAGTGCATTCCAAGTGGGAAGTGTTATATCAAAGGTAAAATGTAGCCTCAAGCCTCATCAACCGAGAATGAATAAAACATGGGAGATGCAGGAGGGCTAAGTGTGTCGCTTCCAATTAGAGTATGATCATCCCTATCTAGAGTGGATACTATCTCTCATTTTTATGCTTCGGTGCCCATTAACTAAGAGGTGATCATAATCGGTACCACAAATCAAGTGGTAGGCCGGTCCTGTGGTGGCAGGGGATCCTTGCGAGGTCCTCGATGTTATTTTATCTAGAGATACACCGCGACGGACGGTACCCCCTAGTCCGGCCATTGTATGGAATCTATTCTCCAATACGAGCCTTTACGGTCTTAGTTGTATACCTATTATGCTGAAATTTAATTCATGTAACAATTTTGGCTATGATTAATAAGTATTTGTATCTTAGACTCTATTATCATATTAAAGAATTTCATATGAAATGGTTTGGTTAACGTAAGGTAAAAACACGTTCGCGTTTATGTGCGGAGTGGTCTTATGAGATACCTTTGATTTTAAAAGGGTTGTAGACATAATAATTCAGTTGTTTGAGTTACTTACATCAAACCTATGCAGCCATGTACTTCAGATTTTCCCATAGATGCATTTTGGAGAATCTTGAAGTAGGAGGCTTCATCGATAGTTAGTTATTTTCTTGTTTTCCGCTATGTTATATGTTTCTTTTATCTGATATATTGGGACAGGCGGTTATAACTGTCCAGGATAGAATTGTATTAGTATGACTCTGATGTATCGTTTTGGAAATGACTTTGTAAAGAATTATGTTGATTAATATATGTTATTCCATTGCGTTGTGAGGTTCTGTGATTATTTAGTTTATTTCTATCTTCTATCCCCTTTCTTTCCCCTAATAATCTGTCTTTCTGGCACTTTGTTATTTGACACGTGAATCCCATGGATATATTGGTGTCGACTTCTGAGTTTGGAAAGGTGGATCGTTGCACAACGGTATAAGTATATTCACAAAACTAAAAAACGATTCTCTTTTTATTCAATTCTAAAATCATTTAGAACTCCTTATAAATCTCTAAAACCATTTATACTTTGAAAATCATTTATAAATATATTTTTTCTCATTCCTAAAATCATTTGTAAAACCTTTATAAATCCATAAAACCATTTACAAAACACCTTTTCTAAATCTATAAACATATTTCTAAAATTCATTTATAAATATCTAACCATTTATAAACTCCTTTACCTTGTAAATAATCCTCCTTTAAGTCTTTAAACCATCTAATAACTTCTCTTATATAACCCTAGTTGGTTTATAAAATTCTATTTGTGAGCTAAAAACATTATAAATAAATAAAAATCATTTACTTTAAGACGGTATTATATAATAATTATTATTAACAATAAACATTAAAAATAAACAATAATAATTAACTTCAAAATATCTTAAAAATATTATTTAATAATTTCAAAATATTACTAAATAAAAAATAATAATTTATCCTTACCGTTATTATAAATTGTAATAATTTATTTCCAAAACATTATCAATAAACCATCTTTACTAGTTTCTAACCATATTAATTATTTATATACTAGACTTTTCAAAATATTTGAATCCTGATAAATAACTTTAAGACGACGTTAAAATATAAATAAATAATATTTAAAACAATATTGAATATAAATAATCTTAAAACAATATTAAATATAAATGAATAACTTATCAAAGACATATAAAAAGGTCGAAGCAGAATAGAAGTCAAAGCCATTAAACAAAATATTTTTGAAACCCAATTTCAAATTAAAAATCATTTCCAATCTCAAAAACCAACTCTAACTCAAATGGCAATTTATAGTACTTTTAAAATACTAATTCAAGGCCAATAGCTACCAAACGTTTCATCAATATCGGTATTGATTTCCTATTACTACAGGTTTTAAGTTTGAGCATGTAACAATATTATACACCATAGTGTCAACAATCAGTTTTTTTGGAAGAGCCAGCGGGGTTAAACGGCCCCTGCCATTTATTTATATCAATGAGCAAGACTTGCAATATAAATGAAGAAAAAGCATACAAGGAAGGATACGCAATTAGAGATAAAAACAGAAAGGAAGACAGGCAGAAAAAAAGCTAAAATAAACTAATACATATTACCACTTAACAAGAGCTTTAGCATCAAATGAGTAAGGGGACATAGTGAGCATTGTTTGAATTTTCCTAGAAATCTCATAATATATATATGCATGTTATTATTGCTTAGATGATTGAAAATTCTGCATTTCCTTTCCTTCCAAATTACAGTAACCATAACTTTGAGCATGATTAACAATTCATATTTCGATTGTTGCTTCCGCCTAGTTGCTTTGTATATACTCATCCATTCAATCTTGTTGTTTCTTTGAGTACCACCATAGCCTCCTCTGTATTTTATTTCGGACCATATAAAGTATGTAAACGAGCAGCTAAAGTATAAATGACGCACGTCTTCTACCGCTGAAAAGCAAAATATACAGGAGGTAGAGACATTTATCCCTTTTAGAGCTAGATTTCTTAAAGTGCACAGAGCATTTCTAAACACCTTCCAAAGCATGAAATTATACTTTTCATCTAACACTTTCAATATTCTTTTATACTTTGGGAAGTTGTTCTAATTCATCTTTCCTGCAAGCGCTTGTAGACTGTTTGTGTTGAATGGTCTGTGAGGTTTTCTTTCTGGTTGTAATAGTAAGGTACTTCATTATATTTATCCCACAAAGCATTGACTGTGGAGTTGGTTGTGTGATGCAAGGAGATTCTGCCATTGATTGTGTCGCTTGTAACTTTTGCATTTAAGGAGATACCAATTAGAGTTATATTTTCATACGAGAGCAATCTCTAAAGTATCAAGTCTTTATTGAACCAAGGGGTAGTTTGGAATTTAGAAAAACTGTCAGAGGTAAGGAGGAGTTTTGTATGAGGTAGCAATATATAACGTATTTTAATCATTGTTTTCTAGACCAAACTCTGAGAATGTTTAGTTTCTGCTAGCCAAATTTCTTCATCTTTCAAGTTGTATTTGATGGTCCATTGAACCCATAACGAATCTAATTTGGTAACAAGGTTTTGGAAGTGTTTAGATAAGGAAACCACATTCCAATTTTTCATATTCTTAATCCCCAAACCCCCTTAACTCTTAGGAAATTACAGTTTCGTAAATGCAATGGGAGACAATTTTCTAGAGTGTATTGTACCAGACCATAATTTTTTTTATTATCGTGGATCTGGTCATTGCAATTAATTTTGTTGGTAGCAGAAAAGTTCTACTCTAGTAAATTATCATGGAGTGGATGACAGCATTTATTATTACGAGTCTCCCTAGCTGCGAAATGTATCAATTTTCTCATGTGTTTATGACTGCGGTAATTTTTTCGTAGAGTGGAACATATTGTGCTGCAGTTATTCTTTTTGTTGCCAAAGGAATACCAAGGTATGCCATATCAGAGTCAAGAGGAAGCGTTTTAGTGATGTTCAAGCAGTCAGATATTTGATAATTGGTCAAGCCATAAGTAATATGTGAGATTTCTGCTGAGGGTTAGTTTGAAGCTTAGAAAAATTATAGAAGGAGGATAGGGTTTTCATTATAGATTATAGGGACTGAACAGTTGATTAAGTGAATTTTAAAAAGTCATCAGCAAAGGCTAAAGTTATTACCATGGGATTTCTACATTTAGGATGAAGAGCAAAGTTCTTCAGATCAATCTGCTTGTGTATTGCAAGAGTGAATATTTCCATGATCATTATAAACAAGTATGCAGAGATGGGATCTCCTGGCCTCAAGCCATTGTTGCCTTTAAAATACCCAACAGTGTGAGCATTGAAGACCAGTGTATATCTTACCGTCAAGATGCAGAGGTATAGCTAGTTACTAAATTTAGGTGGGAATTCCATCCTATCAAGTATGGTCATTATGGTTGTCCAGTTAACAGTATCAAATGCTTTTCTGATGCCTATCTTCATTATTGCTCTGGGGGATTTGTGTGGTGATGGGTAACCATTCAATAATTCATGTGTCAATAAGACATTATCAAGTATAATTCTATTAGGAAGGAAGGCTGTCTGGTTAGGAGAAATTATATATGGAAGAGCATTTTTAAGTCTTGCGGCTAATATACGAGATATGGACTTGTAGATGGCATTGCAACAAGCTTTTGGTCTATATTGGGAAACATCAGTAGGAGTAGCTGTTTTGGGGACAAAAGCAAGATTGGTAGAGTTGATGGAGGATAGCAACTCAATAATCAGGTTTTTATATTCAATGATTCATATAACAGGGAAATATTGAAAACAATTCAACAATAGCGAGGAATCCTGTTGGATCCCTCAAACCTATCCTCCAGCATCACAGCTTACATATATATCGACATATGTGTGTGTGTGTGTTTGTGTGTATATGTATGTAAATAAAATCAACAGTGGTGAGGAATACCATTGGATCCATCTAACTTGTCCCCTTACATCGCAATCATATATATAATCATATAGTATGGGTCATCCGCTGCTAGGCGGGTATATATCAAAGGTCATCCGCTCCAAGGATGGGAATAAAACCAAACCAACTGATAAAAATAGCAAATCACCCAAACATCAAATCAACAATTTTTATCAACTATATAACACACTAGTTGACAAAAAATGTGAGTTTAACTCACCAAAGTTTCCCTTATCGCCGAGGCATTCTGGTTTCGTCAAAATTGAACGACGTTTGATTTAGCGTGAAACCCAACAAGCTTCATTTCCTACTAATCCAATTTCTAAGCGTAGATCTCGCCAGTTCGAACCTAACGCGACTAACCGCGTTCAATTTGGACCTGATACGCAGAAGTTATCGTGATAATAAGATTAACGACGTAAATAATATAATTATATTCCTTAATTACAAAAAATATTCACTAATTACCCTTTTATTAAACCAATCATTCTCCTATCTTCTTCCCGCTTGCTCAAACGCTCCAGGCCGACTTCGATCTTCGCCCTTATCTGCCAGAAGCCAAACCATGCCACCGCGACTTCATCGTTGAATCCCACCACGACAAACTTAATGACACTAGCCACGACTTCCCTTGACCACCCTAGCACCGCAAAAACACAAGAACATGGGCACATTCATCTCCGATATACGGCCACTATGATCATCCATTTGCCACCAAACTTCGTCAGTGCCTCACCCTCACCTTGCACATCAACTTTTCTTCAGACCTCATCGCCAAACGTCGCCCCAAATCGCCACTATTGGCAAAAACTGCTCGCTGTTCAATTGAGCTTTCCTGCCACCATGCCTCACCAAATCTAATCTCCACCATATAAGACACTTACTGTGACGTAGCCTACAAGTTGCTAGTTGGACTCGTGGCCTATAAATGCATGGTTTGGTCCCAGTCACTTTGGATCGTTGGATGGTTAATTTTAAATGCTAGGAAAAAAAGAGATAAGGGAAGGAACCGAGATTTATATGGGACGGGGTGAGCAGAAGACGTGGGTGGAAAATATGTCTAAACAGTTGAAGAGGTATGGTGGGAGGAATGGGGAATATAATAGGATATATATATATTATTATATTCTATAATTCTAGTTCTAAGCACCCAAAAATCTCGAACACCTAACTAAACGTGCCGACTGGCGTTCTATACAAAATACCTCTATTCTGAACAAAATGGAACTAGTCTCGATACCTAATTCAATCATATGTAGAAGTTAGCTTTTAAAATCGAACTATATTCTATTAATTCCTGAAATTGTCCCGAACTTCGACGGCATACTATAATTTTCTTTTACGGATGCGATGAAATAGGTTCCGTCAAATCCAAGACAGTGCTTCGAAAGGCTATTTTCGCTTGTTAATTAAAACGATTTATTACTAAAACGACTTCAACCACCTTTAATTACCTTTTAAATTCTAACCTAAAAGTCTATTATCATCATCCTTATTTATATTGAATTCAACTAAGATTCCAAAATCATATTCATTAACATTAAATTCCAAATTCAATTATTTAAATATTCCAATCTTTTAAATTTATTATTCAAATAAATCTCTATTTTTGAAATCAACTAAATATTCCAAATTCAAATGACTGAGATTCTGGATGGTTGCATTCTTTCCCCCTTAAAAGAAATTCGTCCCCGAAATTAGCAAGTAAGAAAATGCCCCAAATCCATTAACTTTTCAAAACCAATTAACTGAAAATAGATTACCAAATTCTTTTAAGGCTTTAACTTTCCAAAATCAATTTTGTTGAAACTTTGTTATCACCATTTCTAAGTCTCTAATTTTATTCATAGATACTAACTAATACCATGCTAAGTTATAACATAAACATTGAATTTTGTTACCAGAATTATCAAAAAAATTCTAACACCTTAAATTTACGAAAAATTTTGCCAGCGTCTTCTTTGCACGGATCGATCGAAAAAATTTACTATATATATATATAATCATAAATATACATCTCATATTCAAGGATGAGGCATCCCATACGGGATGAGTACCTTAATTAGTATTAGCAAGCATATACAATCAATATAATGTGAAAGCGAGCTCGAAATGCGAAGCATATGCTATCTGCACCTACTAATCACTCAACAACCAATAAGATCATGAATATAGAAAGTAATATCAATATAGAACATAGACTATATAATAATCATATGCAAATGTAGCAAATGTAATCAGAGAAACCATTAATCAAATAATATCCATCCAATCAATTCATAACCATATCAATTTACATTTTCCATTGTCAACAATTAATTTATTTAAGCACGTACGATGATATCATTAGTACGCAATATTAAATCTAATCCATCGCTCGATCACACAACTTCAATTTTGAACTAGTATCGTTCACATGACCACTCTAGTGTGGACTCAGATCAGGTTACTTGATTTGAAACCATCATTCTCCTTGCATAGCTATATTAGAGAATCCTAGAATCGATGAAAAATCCATATCAAGTGTTCGCCGTCAAGAATCGAGTGAAATATTCTAACTCGGACCAACGTAAATCATCTCGAAATCATGCAATGGAATCTAGATCAAACAGTTATGCGCATTCAATAAATACTTACAAATAACATATTTATTTCAATTGGTTTCTCCTTATTCAGATTCTTTTATTTATATTCATTTATTCATAATCATTATTCAAATTTTTTAATTTAAATTCATTTATTTCTTAATATATTTATTTCAATTCTAATGTCGCATAAGAATCATTCCATCAAATTTTACTTAAGTTTATTATAAACATTTTATACAACACTTCTCATGTTTATTATCATTTCAGATCATAAGTCCATATTCGTTTTAAATCAAATTCAATTCCATTTCACTTCGTTATTCACTTTTATCAAACAACATTCTAAACCATATTCAATTTACTAATTTATTTAGTTAGTTCATTTCATTAATTAACTTCAAACCACAATCAATTTCATTTCAAAAATAATTTCATTTACCATAGCTTAGATTAAATTTCTTTTCAAATTTATTTATCTAACATAGTTAAATTTCAATTCATGGTTTAATTTCAAATTTACTTTACTTAACATTTATATTCGAAAATTTTGAAATTTTGTTTTAACTAACTAATTCTCAAAAGTGAAAATTAGGTTAATGGGCTTCTCATTCCAAGGTAATAACTTCTAAGGACAATATTCTGAATAATTAGTTTTAAGGACAATTTATAAGGAAATGATAAATTCATTTATCTTTTAAGTTATGTAGGAAAATGATAAATTCATTTACCATTATTTCTGTATAACTGAAAATGATAGATTCATTTACCTTTTTTTTGAAAGTTGTCCTTAAAACTAATTTTTTAAAAGTGTCGTCCTTAAAAACTATTATCCCGCATAAAGAAACCCTTTGAGTGAAAATCCCCATCTCAAAATTTATAAGTTATAAATTTTATTTTCTCATATTTTCATAAAATACTTAAATGAA
Source organism: Allium cepa (assembly GCA_030765085.1). Classification (NCBI taxonomy): domain Eukaryota; kingdom Viridiplantae; phylum Streptophyta; class Magnoliopsida; order Asparagales; family Amaryllidaceae; genus Allium; species Allium cepa. The sequence goes on along the minus strand of CM060941.1, from coordinate 204,712,030 downwards.
ATTTTTAGAGTTTAAACACCTTGTTCATTCTTTAAATTATTTTGAAACAATAATATAAATAATTTCTTTTTATTCCAAATCATACTTTTGAATTTTAAAATCAAAACTAGTTTCACCAAAACAAAACTCCAATGGTTACAATCCATCACTTTGAAACTTGAAAATAAACGTTGATGATGTTGTAGTCATCACTGAAATTATTTCCAGCGACTGAAGTGAGTTTAGTGTTTTCTATTTCCTTCAAATCCTTTTAAAATATTTATAATCAGAACATTTTCAAATTAATACTATTATTATTCTTCTAAAATCTTTGGAAAATAATTTTCAAAATCAACGAGGTCTAAATTCTCAAATTCTCAACTTTTAAATTCTTTTATTTTACAAATCATATTTATAAATTTCCCTTATATATAATTTAACTTTTTTTATATAAAACCATTTCTCAATTATTTATCTTTGTTTACATCATAATAAAAACTTTTGTTAGAACACAACGTCAAATAACAAACGATAATAATCAAATATTATCATTCACTAACACCCAAACACACTGTATATATATTATAATAATTTCTGAAAAGTTATTCCATTATATATAAAATATAATCAAGGTAAAATTATTTTATTTACCCAATTTCAAAATAATACTATGTCGAGTTGCTGTGTTCAAGTGTTTAGAGATCCCCATCAATAACGTTAATTACTCATATCGATCAGGATCCATAAGTCACTCAGCAAATCAACCAACACGACATAAACATTTTTATATCACTAACAAATACGCATCCGTATATATACACACTCAAACTCATTCTAAGGTGCTACCGACCCGATCTATAATGAGTATCCCACCAAAGCCAAGGTTCTCACTTAACCTTGTGCTTTGATACCAAGTGTAATGAACCGGGATTTTCGACCCTCGAAAATCGACACTAATATGTTCGCTATATTGAGTGCTAAGCAATCGAATGTCGAAAAACCCAATTTTTAGGGGAAAAGAAGAAGGAAGGAAGAGGATAAGAAGAATAATTAAACAATACAGAATCTCACAGCGGAACGAGTAATCTATAATATACAACAAACCATTACACAAAGAAAATTGTAACATACATACACCAATCAAAGTACACAACCTATTTCAGCCCGATAGTTATAACAGTCTGTCCTTACAATTGCTGATAAATTCAACCAACAGACAACATAGTGGAACACTATGAAATGCATAGATGCATCTTGGATCTCCAGCTCGTCTCCTGAGTCTAATGCATCCAAAGAAAATCTGTAATATGATCGGTCTAACCCGTGCATTGTAATAAAATAACGCCCAAGTCAACCTGGTAAACTAGCGTGAGAAAAACACACCCAGTTGGATTTTTAAATTTATCAAACTCTTTTCAAAATAAAGGTATCTCATAAGACCACGCCCCACACAACCACGGATGGGTTTTTACATTACGATAAAAAAATTCTGTAGAAAATCTAGTGATATTATAATAATGTCTAGGGATCAAAGTAAAATATGAATATAGCTGAAATGCTTGCATCTCACGTTTCATCATAATTGGGCACAACTAAGTTCGTACGGTACTTATTGAAGAATGGATTCCATACAACGACTGGGTTACTGGGGTACCGTCCATCATGGTGCATCTCTAAATAAAATAACACCAAGGACCTCGCTAGGATCCCCTGCCAACAGAGGACCAACCTACCACTTGACTAGTAGTACCGAAATATGTTCACTCCTCCGTTAATGGACCCTAAAGCATTCAATTGATATACAATATCGACTCTAAATAAGGATGATCGTACCCAAATTGGGAGCAACTCACTTAGCACTACTGCATCTCCCCTGTTTTAGTCATTCTCGATTGACGAGGCTACGTTTTACCTTTTGTATAGCACTTCCCACTTGAAATGCTAACACTGCCCTTCAGACAGTAATGCAATGTCAGCAGTCATCCATGCAAATTCGTTCACGAACTGAACGAAACCGAAGGCACTACTTTTACTACATCCATTTTGGAGTCACCTTTCGGATTAAAAGCAAGCGGCTGTAACAACCCGTATATTTATCGAGTTTGTATTTAAATATTTTATTTAAATATTAACTCGTTAATCGGATTTTGGTCCGAAAAGGGTACTTTTTGCAAACGGTCAAATTAGGACTCGAGACCACTTCCATTGACTTCGAAATGTCGTTTACAACTTTTTAAGTATAAGCATCGATAGGTTTGGAGTTAGTGAAATTTCACTAACTTTTCCCGCTTTGGACTTTGGGTTAGTTTAGCCTATTAAGCCCAAGTTCCAACCCTCTTCTCCTCACTCTTCATAAATTTCCTAACTAATCAAGCTTTGGCATTAATGGTGGAGGGAATGGGAAATTAAAACTCCAAGCACAAATTCAATTGCAAATCCAACATTCAACTCCAAATTCAAGTAGAAGATATTGGATTCAAGCTTTGGATTGCTTCTCCTTGCTTTCAAGCTTCATCTTCATAAACTTTAGTGCAAAGGTGAGATTTTTATCTCACAATTCTAGCCTATAACCATATTGGACTTTTGGGAATGATTCCCTATCATGTTTGCACGCACATTTGCATTTGGTTTGGATTGGATTGGCGAAAAACTCCACTTTTTAGTGTTTTTGGTGAAAAACTGCCCCTAGGTCGTTCTGCCTTTGTTAGGTCGTTTTGTGTGAAAAGTCACACTGGAGTTAGGTCGTTTCCGACCTTAAAATGGCCTATACCTTTAGGTCGCTCGGAGTTATCTCATTAGGTCATAGGTCGCATGGGCCTTAGGTCGTAGGTCGCATGTGAGTTAACTCCTAGGTGGTTCTGGCCTTATTAGCTCGTATCGGAGTTAGGTCGTAGGTCGCATGGGCCTTAGGTCGTAGGTCGCATGTGAGTTAACCCCTAGGTCGTTCTGGCCTTATTAGCTCGTATCGGAGTTAGGTCGTAGGTCGCATGGGCCTTAGGTCGTAGGTCGCATGTGAGTTAACCCCTAGGTCGTTCTGGCCACTTTTCGCGTGTTTGGGTTTAGGTCGTTGGACCTTTAGGTCGTTGACCCCCTTGAGCCGTTAACTAGTTAAGTCGCTCGCTACTTGACTCCATTAGGTCGCTCGTCACTGGATGCAGTTAGGTCGCTCGACTCCCTTACCCACTAGGTCGCGTACTTAGTTAGGTCGCGTGACCCCATAACTGTTAGGTTGTTAGACCGTTAACCCTATAGGTCGCTTGGCCTATTTGTTTAGGTCGTAGGTCGTTGGACCTTACCTCGATAGGTCGTTCCCACTTTTGGACGTGTGCACTCTAGGTCGCTAGGCCGCCTCTCTTTAGGTCGCGTGACCCAATACAGTTAGGTCGTTTGACCTTATGTTCTTTTAGGTCGCGCCTCTTTTAGGTCGCGTCTCCTTTAGGCCACGCCTCTTTTAGGTCGTTCGAAGGCTAGGTCGCTCGGCCCTTATTCCCTTAGGTCGCTCGGTCTCGTTTATGACCATAGGTCGCTCCCCTCCTCTTCGTTAAGTCGCGAGTCATCGTTAGGTCGCGAACACCTTTAGGTCGCTCGACCCTATCCCTTTAGGTCGTTAGACCTCATTTTGTCTTCACTAGGTCGTACCGTTTTGGTCGGGGCGCTGCCCCGCACCCCACCGGGGGCGCTGCCCCCTGGACCCCCGCGACCTGACCGGGCAGGTCGAACCCCGTAAGCGGTGGCGTTGCCCCCGCACCTCCACCTTGGGGGGTTGCCACCCCCCCGGACCCCCCCTCCGTAGGGGATCTTATCTGAAAAACATTGAGCTGATTTCCTTGAATTTTATTCGCATCTCCGTATGCGATCTTTGTGACTGATTGTTTCTACACTTGCTTATGTGTTTTGTCACTTTATAATATAAAGGTTTCAATACTAGTAGTAAATATCAAAACTCTTTTAACAAACAATTTCAACTCTATTTTTAATAACAAAGCTCTTTTCTTAAACCGTTTTCCAATCTATTAGTATATACAAGCCTTTACCTCACTCGGATGAGAAATCTAATTAAACGACTTAGTAAAACAAGTGGTATGAAACGCTTGCGTTCACTTCGTCGGTTAATTCTTGGACTTGTTCGATTGAACCTCTTGTGACAATTTTATTAGTGAAGATTTATAGTTTGTTCGTAAATATTTGAGTTAAGCAAGTGGTTATGGGACATGAAGCTAAACTTCTATATTTACTAGCTTAGTGTAATTGACACTTCTCGTTGATCTTGATGATCGCTTTATGAATTAGACTAGCAATTGCGCGATGTCTCTTTCATTGCAAGGTTAGACTAGACACCACTTGTGTGATTCCATTCACACATACCTTTCTGCTTTTTGGTTAGTCTTGACCTCAATCTGTGTGATTCCATTCACACATGCGGGGTAGCTCCCCTTGGTCTTCGGACCGTCATGTGATAGGCCTCTTTCCCTTTTTATGATTTCTGGATTTCTCGTGTTGATTTCTGGAATTTATGTCATTGACTTGTTATGAGTACAAGTTTAGGGTATGATGCCCTCTTCGAATCTTTGAGAAGATTCTTGTGATATTGATTATCTCTTATTGATTGATCTTCTGTTGATCATTATTTACATACTTATAGTGGTATGTCGTTATGGATGTTTATGTTTATGCCATATCTTTTATGTTATATCATGTCATCTGATATTTATAGCTAGACTGATCCGTTTATTATTTTCTTAAATAATACTCGGGTCAGACCGAGATGTTACAGGTGCTTCTGCTTGACTTTTTCCCAGGGATTCATCACTCTGACTTTTGGCTAACTGTTTAGATTAGCAGTTTTTGTTGTATACACTTGAGATATAGACTCATAGTTGTATTCTTTTGTATAGCACGTGTTGCTATTCTTTTGTATTATCGTGGATCTTATTGACCACTACTCTGATGTACACTTTCATGTGTTAGTTATATATTCATATCTTCTTCCGCCTTTGTGATATGGATATCTGTGACTGATTTGTGATATGATTATTTCTATGTTTGTTTCCGAAGATTATTTATAGCCACCGTGTGATAAGCAATTACATGGATGGTCGCTCCTCAACAGCCTTATTCTCCGTGCTAGTTGACAGCGCTACTCCGGAGTGTTCTTGGCTAGCGTGGGTATAGAGGTGGGGCGTCACAGCGGCCCTTGCACTTCAAAGAGCTTCGTCATCAATTTCGTTATCTTCAAGATGTCTTCACTTTGAAACTCTTAATTTGGATCAAAGTGATTTTCAAATACCATATCTGATACTGGTCACTTCGAAACTATATTCGATAGTTTTTGGTAAACTTATGTAATTTAAAGAAGGAAACTTCTATCTCTTTCTAAAAGTTACAAACTTAATTAAAGACATACTATGCTTTATACGGATAGAGAAACCTTCCATTTCTTTCTCTTTTAATTGAATTAATTGATACGTCAAATGCCATTCATTAGAAATTAACACATGGCATAAAATGTGAGTTTGTCTAAATATATTCCTTTGTGAATTATGAATGCACAACATATGGTGTTATAATGGATGTATCAAATACATCCATTTGTGTGAATATATAAACAGTGTTAAGATATGAAAAAGGTTAAAATTTATCAAGTATATTCATTCCTCGATTGCTTAACATAATAGTTAAACATAAACAAGTAGGTTAATTGATAACTGTGTATATATGAATGAATCTGAATCGATTTAAAGCCAATTATAAAATGGAAAAAAGGAAAGAAATAATAGATAATAAAGAAGAATGATGTACCTTTCCTCTTTGGTAAACTTAACATATGCAACATTCAATTAATAATTAATGAATCATTATGACACATGATCAAGAACAGCAAAAAATAATTGGTATGCATATACTATTGTCTCATTTAAATTTTTTGTTAAAAAATAAAGCAACTAAATTATACAATTTGAAACATGAACATTAAAAACATTCATATAAATGTAATTATGTGTATTTAAAGATTAAACCAAAACTTCTGAATTAATTCAAAATAAACATCCATAGTATATTAAAAAAATTCAGATGTATTTGTAAACTTAAGTAAACCAAAATAATTAAAAAAATACATATATGTACAATTAAATCAAGAGATACAACTAATATGAATAAAATTTTCTTTTCCTTTTTTATAAAACAAAAGCGATAACATACTAAAATAAACAATATATTAACAACCCTTTAAATATTTGAAGAATGATTTAGAGATATCAAATAGGGTAAACAATTTAGAAAATGATTGTAGTCAATTTGTCATCAAAAAGTTACTTAATCATATGTAAGTTTCTATCACACTACAAATGCAAATAATAAGAATATACAAAAATTTAAATCTAAAATATATACTTTGATATAGGTGCTTCAAACATAGATCCACAATTAAAACATTATGTTAATCATATACAAATCATTTTTTAATTTGTCAAAATGAAATCAAATCAATTAAATATGAGCATATAAACTTTCAGATCTAAAGAATTACACTTTGATTTGAAAGTTCAAAACATAAATCTATGATTAAAACATTGTAAAATCATACATATAAATTTTAGTTTTGATTCATCTAAATAAAACTACATTCAATTTATATAATAAACACTTCAAACTACATAAATCATTTTCAAATCAAATGAGACAATATTATACACATATAAATTATGATATTCAATTTTATTCATTGAAGAGTTATATTAAAATCATTAGAATAAAAAGATCATACCTTAATTTCAAAGCCTTGAATCATAACTTGAAGCAATGAATTCACCATTATACGTAGCCAATAAATCACACCTTGGACGATGAATTATATCTCCTTGATTCAAAATCAACCTCCAAACGTTGCAAGGATCAATAGGAATAAACCACTTTTCATAATTGATTTTATTTGTATTTCATTTTGGAAATAATTGAAGCCATGGAAGATCTCACACTTTCAGCCGTTAAAGAAGAAGGAAAGAACTAGAAAAGTTACTGAAAGAAGAATGAAAAATGAGAAAGTCAATTGTAGTACATAATGAATTAGATAATATGTTTTATTTGAAAGATGGAAATATTTCACATTCTTTAATTAAAACTTCCCTAATTAATTCTCTTGATGAACTTTCTCATTTCACTCCTATTTCTTACATGGTATGCATGAAAATACGTGCCATCAAATGACATAAGATTCCATAAATCAATGCATGTAATTATCTTTTATTTAATTACATTGATATCATATATCTATACGTGTAAATATAACTTTTATAAATGCATTCAAATAATTACAAATATCACCCAAATATCAAATAATATAAATAATAATTAAATACTAATTATTTTAGAACTTCTTACAAATTAATAAAACCATGTGGTTTTTTTGGAGAATTCATCATTACGGTTGTATGACTGAAAGGGGTAAATTTAGTCAAAGATTAATATTGAACAATTCAAATATTAATGTTCACATATCACTTAGCAGGCAGTGTGAAATTTTCACTGAATTTATCGCTTATATATCTTTTGGTAAAATCCAATTTTACTTAATATAAGTGATACCAAATAGTGACAATTATTTACACCTATTCTCTTAGTCTAAACTGTATCACATTCGGACTTTTGGAATTTGGTAATGGTCGAACTTCCAATATCGTCCACATTCAACTTTATAGTCCAAGCATAAAGTCCTTCGTTCAATAGTAATGATTATTATTAACCAAACTGCTTTGGCCAGAGACTTTGGCTTTGAGTTGACATCAGTTGACCATGATACTAATCTCATACAACTAAGGAGATGAATCTTTTCTTGAATAGTGTTTCACTTCCAAAGCTTTCACTCGACCCAACTATAGTCGTTTGATGGACACGGTGCCATAATTTAATTATAATCAAAGCAAAGCTTCCACATTGAAGATCAACTGTATCCCCAAGACAAGAGAACCATGTAAACTAGTCACATCGATATTTTCTGTTTGACCTCAGTTATATTAACCAACAGAAAACTATTGAGTGAGTCGTTCCATAGTTATCCAATAACTATCAGTACGTAACCCCTAGGTGCCCCCAGTAGTCATGAGTAATACGTTGCCTAATATTTGAAGAGCATTGCGTACTCTAGTCTTAACGGATACATCGATATCTATCTCGATGCATCTAGACTAGGAACATTTTGGAATATTTGTTTCATTGTGATAAATTACTCACGGTTGCAACACTTTGTAACTATTATCACAAAATATACCATTTATGGATTTTCTACTAAATATACTTTTACTTAGGGCTGTCAATGGGTCGGGTCGGGTCGGGTTTGGGTCGGGTCAAGTCGGGTTCGGGTTGATTTTAAATGGGTCGGGTCAACCCGTTTATTAAACGGGTCGAAAAAGCTCAACCCGAACCCGACCCGTTTATAAACGGGTTGACCCGACCCAACCCGTGTAACCCGATTATAAACGGGTCGGGTCGGGTCGGGTCGTAAATGGGTCAGGTCAACCCGTATAAGGTGTAAACGGGTCGGGTCAACCCGTATAAGGTATAATTGGGTCGTAAATGGGTCGGAACGGGTCGTAAACGGGTCGGGTCAACCCGTTAAAGGTACAAACGGGTCATAAACGGGTCAGAGCGGGTCGTAAACGGGTCAGCTCAACCTATATACTGTATCAACGGGTTGTTAACGGGTCAGTTTCGGGTTAGCGGGTCAACCCGAAACCCACCCGTTTATAAACGGGTCAAATTCGGGTTGACCCGAAAATGACCCGCCAATTAAATGGGTCGGGTTAACCTGCTAATTTCCGTGCGGGTTTCGGGTCGTGTTTCGGGTCGTATAGGAAATTGACAGCCCTACTTTTACTTAAATTAATTAACTAATATAACCACATCATATCAAATATATAATAGAAAGAAACACCTTTATTGCGAATAAGATTGGTCAACGAATTAGATATATGTAACAAATTATATAATTACCCCTAGGGCATACCCCTAACTCTACCAATCTTTCATTTGCACTTGGGATCAACTATGGAATCTTATTCCAACTTCTTCAATAGGTTTCTCAAAACCAATTGGGTCAATTCCTTTGTGAATTGGCATGCCATTATATTTTTGTTATCTGCTATGTCAATCAACTCTCTCTGACGGTGATAAACTACTTTATCATGTGGAACAATTCGAAGTATGTCACCAACCTCTAGTGAGCTCTAAGTTCTTTATGAACCATATCACGACATTGTTATCGTATAACAATGTTATGAGATTCTCAACATTTAAAATCGGCTCAGTTATAAATTTATGCACTTATAATTTTATATACATTATTGTTATTGTGGCAATATTCAAGGCAATGTACTTAGCCTTTTCACTGAATCGAACACGGTCTTTCATTTGGAACATTTCCAACTAAATATTTTTAACTTGAGTCAGTCTCGACCTAATATTTGGGTTGCCTTAGTCTAAAATTGCTTAGCGTTAGGAATTTGAATAGAAAAAATGTAAAACTTCCGGATGATTTGTCAGATTTGAACCCAACTCTTCAAGAAGGAATGATCATACTTGTCCAGTACATCATAACACATTTTTTTAAAGTTTTTGTACAAATATTTTTTTATTTTTATGTATATGCATACTTTTCAAAAAATATTGCCCCGGCCCAGGGGGTTGACCCAGCCCAAGGGCTTGGTGGGCTTACCCCTAGGTCGGCCCTGACTTGAATTTATTATTAACATACTATACACATATCACTTATGAAGTTTGTGTCAGAACACTCCTTCATAAGGAGTTTTTTAGTTTCATTAAATAATTATCTAGTATTTCACAAATACACTAGAACTCTTCAAACAACCATTTGGTGATATCAATTTGGATTTGATAACTACTCCATGTATCAAATACATAAACAATTCACGATATCGTAGACAACATAACATGTATGATAATTCCTATTGCCAATGCATAAGAAAGTCATCTCACATATTCTGTATAAAACAGTTTAATAAGGCGTCTTTGCATAACATTTTGGGACATTTCTTATATCTCTTATACTTTTTGAAGCATCATTTACAAATCCAAAGTTGAGTACTAAAACAATCAAGGTTGATTTTAACACAAGTACATTCCTAAAATCAACAATGTGTTGTTTTATAGTTTAGAAATATCAATGTACATTTCAACATTCTTTCTTATAAACATACGCTTCCTCTACATTTTGATTGAAAATCAAACTATTTGATATTTCTATGAGAACACTTATTCAATCTTGATGCTTATAAAATGATGCATTTATATCATTTCTTGGATTACATCCAAAAACTCACAAGCTCAATATTGCTCCTATTGACTTTGAGACATTTTTGGTTAATATGTGCAAACAATTTGCTCTAAATTATTATTTAGAATTGTCTATTTCAATACATATGTACCATAACACTAAGGCTTATCAAGCAATAATTATGTGAGTAAATCCAAATTGACTTGAGCATGTTGAATATCAAATATATCATGCTAATTTCAATAATTGAAATCTGCAATATTATTCTTATCAACATTGCTAATTTAATTCCAACTACATTAATCTTGCTCATAAAGACACGGTCGTAGTCGAAGGATCATATCCCTTCGGTTATGACCACTAAAATCTATGTTTTGATAGCTTACTTGGAACTCTTTCGAATTTGCGCAACATACAACATAGAGCCAGCACTCTTAATGGTTTGATCGAACAATCGAGGATTATATATTTTTGACATTAATAATAAACTCATGGTTTCTCTTCTATGTGCAAGAATACTTATTAGACATTCTAATGCTATGTGTTTGTGTAGGTTAGTTAATTTCATCTCATATAATCAGTTGTATATATTGTTAATATCTAATTCCATTTTGCTGTCAATAATTCTTCAAATAAATTCCTTCACAGTGAAGTTGGTATATCTAGAAACAACAATTGTTTCTTAGCGCAACATAATATATATTCATAAATGTTTCATGAATTTCTTTATTTATAAAACTGATTTAATTTTAGTTCATAAAAATTATGTTCGAAACATAAATATGTTATCCAATGACAATCCTTTCCAAAATCATTTTGGGGAGATTCATATAGGATCCCTCATGAACAATTATTACATGTAATTTTTCGACTTGCACAACCTACCAACTCCTTGGCCTAGGATATGTTGGAATTTATAATAAACCCTTTTCTTGTAAGATTTTGTAAATTATTATTCAGATGAAAATATGTTAACCTTGTGTACTACTCTTAAGTACATTACCTTATAGAAGGAAACTAAATCAACTTCACTCACAATTAATCGTACATTCTTCGACAAAGTTCGATTACTCCATATCGATGCATCATCATGTGTCACATGAAGGAGTTATTTTGAGATTGAATCTATATTCATTTTAGGTAAGTTTGGAACCTTTTCCAATATACTCACTCATCAGCTCATATCGAATCATTTCTATCGCATATTACTTTTACTTTTATTTTATATTCAATGAGTTTACCATAGACATACTACATGTGTATCAAATACACATGTCCATGTCGATGATGACTCATCGATGAATATAATGAAGTACGTGGAACTATTTTGGTATTTATAGAATTACTATTGCATGCATCTGTATGTATCAATCCGAAGAGTTCATCAACTCTTATGATGCTCCCACTGAATGGGCGCATAGTCCTTTATTTTTTAAGAAACAATTAACAAGTATCATATGATTTTAAAAATCATATAATAAAATTATTTTCTCAAAACTACGACTTAGTTTATAATTTCAGAAATATTGTAAATAATATTAGATACTTCTGTATTTCCCAATGCATCACTTTTGTTATGAAAATAAATATCACATTATTGTTTTATAACGAATTATCATAATATTCGTAGAAATATAGCTATGTCTATTTTTTCAATCGATAACCAAAAATAGTCATTATCATAAATAATGTTCGGTACGTTTTACAAAAACAATTTTCGTAATTTGATGCAATCAATAAGTGCTATATGACATGCTCCTACTATTTTCGCTATTACTATAATAACATACTAAATTCAGAGGTCCATCATTCACTTAATATTGATTTGTTTATTTCATATACTACAGCTAGTTCATCGTGGAGAGTTCTTTGATCAAATATCTTGAATTCAAAGAAACAAATCTCATAGAAAATAATTTTTTTATATGAAAATACATTTTTAAATAAAAATCATATTTCTCACTTCAATGTTAAGAATTACTATTATAACAATTCTCATTTTCATTTTATCTTTATGAAGAAGATATGACTATTCACTCTCTCCATCCCAACTATACTTAAATCACATTTACTCTTATATATTCATTTTCCTTTCTAAATAGTCAAAACATTCAAAAGAAAACCCTTACTACATTTCATAACAAACTCTTTACAAAAGAGCATTTGATTATCCTTAACATTTAAGGACTTCAAATGTCTTGCTCTTTGCATAAACTAATTAAACCGACATTTCAGCGATCGATTTCTTGGATTATCTTGTAGTTTTGGTCTTGTGCGATAATTAACACAATATGATCTTTTATTTAATCAATCAAATTGAATACTCGATCTCATAGTACAGTTCATTGGCTTATTTCAGAACTATATTCATCGAAGTATCATAGATTGTGAACTTTGATTGTTCACCATATAACACTTATATGTGATAGTATATGGATCAAATATCCATCCATAGTCTTGTCTTGCTTTTAGAGTTTGAAACTTATAAAATGCAATACATGGTCTAAACCAAACAAACACATAAGTGATCATTTTATGAATGTATTAAGTAGTTGTAAAAATTAGGCATGTGCATGGTTATAGAAAACATTAACACACAATAGGAATTTAATAGTGGGTATTATATTTCCATTTGTTAACTTTCAATTTAGTTTATTTGTATATGGTAATTGATAAACATTTTATCAATCGTATTAAATGCACAAATTTATCATTGTAGATAATTATAACATTATATAGCATATGTTCTTACAATGTTAGAAACATTAAATGTTATCATTTCATTTTTCTAATAAGGCTCACAGTAGTATTTTATGTTTCACCAAACCCTAAGTTAAACATAGAAGTCTTTCAACTTCACTCGTGGATGTTAGGACTCGTATGCCTTAGGATTCTGACCTTGAGGAAAGCTCAACAAATTAAAGGCCCACATACGATGGATAACTCTTTATCGGTTGTATCACATACAACTCCTAACCTTTGGTACCTTATCCTAATCCTGCCTTTACCTTAAGGAAAGCTCAACAAGTAAATTGTGACTATTCACTTTGACCTATCATTTCGCGATGGCTTAAGTGTAATCCATGTACATTGAGGAAAGCTCAACAAATACGCGCAGTTACCTTACCTCGCCTATTCAATATATTAATAGTACCGTACACAATATCCTAGCTTGAGGAAAGCTCAACAACTAAGGAGTATGCAAGAAATTTATTAATATATAAATAATGACAGATGACAACTTTATATTAAAGGTTCGTAATCTTCAATATATTATATCGAGTGATATCGACTTATGAAATAATGCATTTCTTATGAAATACTCTCATGACACATCGGAAGTCATGGTATACGTACATTTACGTATGTATATATTCCCTAACTCCATTCAGGGTTTCTTTAATATTCCACCTTTAGTTTATACATTCATATCATGTAAGTTCTATTATTATATAAGTTTTATATTTCATATTGCTTATATGATAGGCTTATGTATAATATTTATTAATTAAATTTTATTCAATTATTTAATTAATTAACTATTTAATTAATTTTAAAGTAGTATTCCAATACAATTTTTATATTGGACATACCTACTATAACCTTTATAGTGTAACACATATATCTTATATATGTGTATGTTTATTTAATTAATATATTTAACTAAATAATTTTTATTAAATTATACTAATTTCAAAAAAAATTCTTATATACATACTTATATACTTATGTTATCTTAAACACTTTAAAATAACATAACATATATTAACATATATAATACATGCATATAAGTATTAATTAATTAACTAGTTTAATTAATTTATTTTATTAATCTTATTATTATTAAATTTTAAATTTTAAATTTCAAAATTAATATAATAGTTTCAAACATTTTTCACTTTTCATTACATTTTCAAACATTTTGAAAGATTATGTTATATTATAACCTTTTATAATAAACATGTTCTTATTTTGAATTTAACTTTTAAATTTAGAATCTTGTCTTAACTTTCAAAACTATTTTGAAAATTAGCTCAAGTCATAATTCAAATTGGGCCTTTTCTATCAAAGGCAACATTTGGGCTTACTTTGCCTTTTAGGCCAGACTGGTAACTAGGTAGGACTTGGTTACCCAATTTCAATCCTAGACATCACCTTTTCAGACACCGTACTAAGTACGCAAGCTTAATTAGTTATCCCTAACATGACTAATCTAGACCGAATAGGCTATAAGGCTCTAATTTCATAGCTGGAACTAGATCAGCCCGTAGTGGAATAAATGAACGAATTTCAAAAAATTTACCACTTTTCGATCTTTGGGCATATGAAGTCTAAAGATATATTAGATTTAATCTAATAATTTTTTAAATAAAATCTTATTTTATGTGAAATCGATTAAAAAAGTTTTGTAATTAGTTTAAACTTTAAAAAATAGCGTATTAAATACACCGAACAATTGCTTATAAGAGTAAATTAAGAGTAAGAAACAATTTGTTTCTTTCTCCAAAACTTGTGTAAGTTAGAGAAGGAAACTTCTATATCTTTCTCCAAATGTTATAAAGTATATTAAAGAGATATTAAGTTTTATATAGAGAGAGAAACGTTCCATTTCTCTCTCTTTTAATTGAATTAATTGATACCTTAAATGCTATTAATTAGAAATTAATACATGGCATAAAATGTAAGTTAGTCTACATATATTCCAGTGTGAATTATGAATGTACGATATTGTGGTGTTATAATGGATGTAACAAATATATCCATTTGTGTGAATATATAAATAGTGATAAGATATGAAAAAGATTTGAATATATCATTTATGTTCATTCCTCAATTGCATGATATAATAGTTAAACATAGGAAAGCATGGTTAATTGATAACTATGTATATACGAATGAATCAGAATCAATTTAAAGGCAATCACATAAGAGACAAAGAGGAAATAAATAAAAGATAACAAAGATGATTGATTCACCTTTTAACACATGCAACATTCAATTGATAATCAACGAATCATTATGATACAAGAATAAGAACAATCAACAATAACTGATATGCATATACTATTATCTTATTTTAAATTATTGTTAAGAATAAAGCAATTAAATTATACAATTTGAAATATGAATGTTAAATGTTATACGTACACATACATATAAATGTAATTATGTGTATTTAATGATTAAACCAAAACTTCTTAACTAATTCACATCAAACTTCCATATTACATTAAAGTTGTCAGATATATTTGTGAACTTATGTAAACATAAATAATTAACAATACACACACACAAAAATTAAATCAAGAGATATAAGCTATATGAACAAAATTTTCTTTTCCTTTTTTTTAAAACAAAAGTGAAACATACTAAACTAAACAATATATTAACAATCCTTTAAATTTTTGAAGAAGGATATTTGAGATATTAAACAAGGTAAACAATTTAGAAAATGATTGTAATTAATTTGTCATCAAAATATTCTTTAATCATATGTAAGTTTCTATGACATTACAGATGCAAATAATAAGAATATACAAACTTTCAAATCTAATATATATACTTTGATTTAGGTGCTTAAAACATTGATCTATAATAAAAAATATTGTATTAATCATACACAAATCATTGTTTTGATTTGTCAAAATTAAATCAAATCAATTAATACGAGCATACAAACTTTCATATCTAAAGGATTACAGTTTGACTTTAAAGTTTAAAACATAGATCAATGATTAAAACATGGAAAAATTATACATACAAATTTTAGTTTTGATTCATCTAAATAAAACTCCAATCAATTCATTTAATAAACAATTCAAACTACATAAACCATTTTCAAATCAAATGAGACAATATTATACGCATATGAATTATGATATTCGATTTTATTCATTGAAGCATTATATCAAAATCATTAGAATAAAAAGATCATAACTTAATTCCAAAACCTTGAATCACAACTCGAAGCATTGAATTCACAGTTAGATGTAGCCAATAAATCACACCTTGAACGATGAATCAAATCTCCTAGATTCAAAATCAGCCTCCAGATGTTGCAAGGATCAAGAGGGATAAACCATTTTTATAATTGATTTTATTTGTATTTGATTTTGGAAATAATTGATGCCATGGAATATCTCATATTTTCAGCCATTAATAAAGAGAATCAGTAAAGTAACTATAAGAAGAATGAAAAATAAGAAAGTCAATTGTAAGTACAGAATGAATTATATAATATGTTTTATTAGAAAGAAGGAAACCTTTTCCATTATATAATTAAAAATTCTCTAATTAATTTTCTGATAAAATTTCTCTTTTCACTTCTATTTCTTTACATGGTATGGCTGAAAATTATATGTCATCAAATGACATAATATTCCATAAATCAATGCATGTAATTATCTTTTATTAAATTAACTGATATCATATATCAATACATACAAATATAACTTTTATAAATGCATTTAAATAATTACAAATAACTCTAAAACATCAAATAAAATAAATAATAATTAATATTTCTCAAGTACTAATTAATTTAGCTAATTTATAACTTCTTATAAATTAATTAAATCATAGGGTTTTTTGAAGAATTCATCATTACGGTTGTATGACTCAAAGGTGTAAATTTAGCCAGACATTAATACTGAACAATTCAAATATTAGCGTTCACACATCACTTAGCAGGTGGTGTGGCATTTTGGTTGAATTCATCGCTTACACATCTTTTGGTAAAATCCAATTTTACTTATTATAAGTGGTACCTAATAGTGATAATTATTTACACCAATTCTTTTCGTCAATACTGTATCACATTAGAACTTTTGGAATTTGGTATGTCAACATTCAACTTTATAGTCCAAACACAAAGTCCTTGGTTCAATAATAATAATTATTATTAACTAAACTGCTCTAGCCAGTGACTTTGAGTTGACATCAGTTGGCCATGGTACAAACCTCATATAACTTCCAATTCTTTAATCGACCCAATTATAGTAGTTCGATTAAGCGAAGCTTCCACATTGAAGATCAACAGTATCCTTAAGTCATGAGAACTATGTAAATTAATCACATCGATATCTTTACTTTAGTTATATTAACCAACAAAAAATTATCGAGTGAATCATTTCATAGTTGTCCAATAACTATCAGTTTGTAACCCTTGGTGTCTTCAGGAGTCATGAGTAATACAGTGCTCGACATTTGGAGAGTATCACGTACTCTAATCTCAATGGACATATTGATATCCAATCTCGATGCATCTTAACTAGGAACATTTAAAATGGTATATTTGTTTACTTGTGATAAATTATTCATGGTTACAATACCTTGTAACTACTATCACAAAATATTGGATTTATGGATTTTCTATTAAATATACTTTTAATTAAATTAATTAATTAATATAACCATATTATATCAAGTATATAATAGAAAGAAACACCTTTATTGCGAATAAAATTGGTCAATGAGTTAGATATATGTAACAAATTATATTATTGCCTCTAGGATATGTCCCTAACTTTATCAAATAATCTAATAGATATGTAAATAAATTATGTAAATAGAGTACATATTATAATTCGAAATTGTACAAAAACTAATTACCCTAAATTATTGCCTAAGTGATTATTAGAATGAGCTTAATTGGATAAATGGTGTTTGGATGCTGAAATAATTGAATTTGGGTGAAAATGATAATATGGAATAATTCTTTGAAGATTAACTGTGTAAGAATGTGTGGTATAATTCCCTAAAGATGTAGAAAACTTAAGAAATTAGAAAAATAAAGATATGGAAGGAGTTTGGCGAGAATCGATGATGGAACAACTTCATACTGCAGGCCAAATTTCCTGTTCAGACCATGCATCGATCCATCAATGTGTACCACATTGGTGCGCTGATGCAACCTATAGATGTAGGTTCAACCTAGGCCTGTTCAGGGCCAAATCTAATAAGCGATCGTTAAACATTTTGATTTCTATGCAACGTAAGGATCTAATACAATTCCTTCAAAACCTGAGGATATTCCTTTATTTTATTATGTATATAGTTCTTTATCCAATTCCATATTTTCATCTCATGCAAGGTTTATATGAGCGTTTACCAAACGTTGTGAAATGTATTGGTATATGTGTTTAAATGTGTATCCGAGTGCTAGTTTAGTTTAACTAACATTAATGCGTTTAGAAACTAGTCTCTGTTTAACTGGTTCTCTGTATTCATGTTTTTTTAGATTACAGTTATCTAACATAATCCTCATTTATATCAGTCCATGTTTAACTAGTTATGATTAGGCTATGTTTACATAATCATCACTTGTTTACGGATTAGTCTGTGTTTAACTAACTCATTCGATTGGGCGCCATATTATACTATGTTATGGTATCACAATCACAAAGTAGTTTAGGCCCACATATTATATTTACCATGTCAGGCTAACTTTGTGAATGCAGGTGAGATATATTGAGCCACGTCTTTGTTTAAATGTAGCCTTCATATAATGTTATGCGATTCCTAGTAGTGTTTTTCACTCACCGGACTCATGTCTAACCTCTTCCCACTACGTTTCCTTTTGTTTATAGATTTATAGGTTATAATGGTGGTCTTGAGTAACATTGACGGTGCAGGCGACGATGGGGTGTGTGTGTGTGTTTGTTTCCTTTCAGTGTGAGATTCTGGAAGTATTAGTTAGTTAATTTATATAGATTTTGGTATACTGTATATTAACCATGATAATCTCATGTTTTTGGTTTCCGCTCGTTTACATACAGTGGGCAAAAATGGCAGGTTGCTACACCCTAAGTCTAGATGCTTTGTTCATTGATTCAATCTTCTTTTGATACTTATAAACTTGATTCTTCAAGTATTCATTGAGAAAGTTAACTTTAAGGAGGTAATCTATGGATTGACATCGATTCATAAACTAAACCAAACTTCTCTATTTTCTTTCTTGCATTAATATATCCATGATTGTTGAGAATCTGAGCTAAAATATGACATTTTCATGGATCTTTGTTGACATTTTTATGGATCTTTGTCATTTCTTAAACTTATCTATTTCCTTGTTTATCCATCCACTTTACATACTTGATTGTTGTTAAGCCCGACATTCTTTCACTTATCGCTTTGTAGTCCAATCCCATCAAAACATCATTTTTGGAAAAAACCGTTTAACAGCGTCAACAAGACTCGAGTTCAAGGTTGTTGGTTATGGTTATATTTAAAAATAAAATAAAAGAATGAACGCCTATTTTATTAAAAAATTAACACAATGAGAGATGAGTTTACAAGAGTGAGATAAATATTTTGTAAAAAATATATATTAACGTGTGAGAAAAATGGTGTGTGAGAGAAGGGGAAAAGTGTGTGTGATGACCCGCCTTTCATTCCATAGAAAGACGTATCATCATTAAGAAAGAAATAGGTAGAAAAGAATAGATAGAAAGAAAGAAACAACATCAGAATCTCACAGCGGAAAATCGAAAGAAATATATTACTTCACATAGATATTACATAGTATTCATCATACATCAGAGTTATACAATTACAACAACATCACATTACACAGTCGTGAAGACCTGTATATCCATTACATCCCAAATACAAAACAGATGATACCAATACAGCGGGAAAGATATATACAACGCCAAGTCTTCTGCTCCAAGTCCTTCCAAAACTCGTCAAGCCAACCTGATCGCTTGGCTACTCATAAAAATTTGAGTACCCAAGAGTTTAAGAAAAACAAAAATAAACTCCGGATAAGACATGGGTCTGGTGTGAGTAAACGGTTAAGTTATTTAACTTGAAAAATCATTTGAAATAAAAGGTATCTCGTAAGACTCTCCGTAAATAAACACAGCCAAGTTTTTCCCTTACGATAACCAAAACATTTGATAGGAAGTCCATTTATATTATATAGTTTCTAGGGTTTTCAATATAAAATAGGAAATAGCTGGAATGCTTACATCTCACATTCCAACAGAGTTAGGCACAATCAAAACCGTACAGGCACTTATTGGAGATTGGATTCCATACAATGGCAGGGCTACTAGGGTACCGTCCGTCACAGTACGTGGTCTAGATCACTGTACCGAGGATCCACCCTGATCCCCTGCAACACAAGACCGAAGCTACCCCTTACTGGATAGTCCGAATAAGATAACCTCGTGGTTGTGGCCAACAACCGCCCACACAGCCGAAAAAGGGACCTCTAGATAGGGGAAAAGCTTATCCTACATGGGTGCTACCTACTTAGCCTTGCATGCACCTCCTCTTTTTTATTCATTCCTGGTTGATGAGGCTTGAGGCTATGATTACCTTTTTAGAACATATATCTTGGAATGCTCACCGTCCTCCATTGACGATGGTCTGAAAGCAGTCGTACATACAAGTCCGTTCCGGGTTCGAACGAAACCGAAGGCACTATCTCTGTTACACTCGTTTTGGAATCACCCTCAAAGTTAACGACAAATAGAGCTTGCGTTTTGAATCTTCATCTCGATCTTCACTTGAGAATTCACAACCTATCGTTTAATTTGGATCGATGTGGTTTTCGGATAACAAATTTGATATCCGATCTTTGTCCTATCGAAATCCAAACGTTTCTTTTAAGGCCAAGTTGTTTAAGTAAAACAATTTAATTCAATTCAGAACATTGTATTCACACAGCAATTCATCACAAATAAATAACTTACATTAATCATAGCTCAATCCAAAATAATTCGTATCACAGAATAATACAGATTAACATACTAGTGATATTAATCAATCCAAGCATTCTATACAATTAACCATTCATAAGCAAGATTAATTAATCACACAATTTATAATTAATTTAATTTAAACCAAATAAATTAATTACTTATGAATTAATTACCTAACCTTGCTTAATTAACATTAATAAATTACAAACCATGTGTTATTATTCTAATTAATAAAAGGAATTAATTAATCATCCTTTAATTATTTGCATTAATTAATTATCCTTTAATTAGTTTCATTAATTAATTAATCTTTAATTACTCTCATTAATTAATTAATCTTTAATTACTCAAGACCTTAGTTAATTAAACATAAACCCTTTATCTTAATTAATTACTTAATTATCATTTAAATCTTATTTAATAAACGTTGGAATTAATTTATCATTAACATGTGAATTAACTTAAGACCCTTAAGTTAATTAATAGTTAAAAACATTTTACCTTCTTAATTAACCACTTAATTACACAATTTAAATTTATTTAAATAAACTTTAAGAATAAATTTTAAATAATGGCCTCATAATAAAATATTTTAAACTTAATTAGTTTAAGTTAACTATTTTATTATTACCTTTAACTAATTTACCACTTAAACAAAAATATTTCTTATTTACAGAAATGGGTTAAAGATTGTAAGAACTTGTTTTACTTTTAAAACTTTAAAACGGTTACTACACATACCCGAGCCACTTCCTTCTTCTTTTTTTAAGAAAACCTTGTTATATTTTTAAATTAAAAAAAGACTGTTACACTGTTAAACACTCGCGAACAACCCGAAGCCAAACTCGAGCCAAATCAAAACTTTCCCAAGTCAAAACCCGAGACCACTGCTTCTCCAATCCTACTGCAACCCCTCTAACACACTAATATGTATGACACCTATACACGTGCACAGGCGAATGAGTAGCTCCGCTCAACGCTGCGACCATCGGCACGTCGACGACAACCTCCTTTAACAGTTCGACCACCTAGATCTTCGAATCCGACACGAAATCAAAAACGAGCAACATGGGTATAACAGGAACAGAAACGATCACCCAATGAATCACCTCGACCCGCCGCCTCAGGTCACTAGAGCCTTCGAAACTCCGACCAAAGCTTCGCCGCAGTCCCACGCTCCGATTCCCCCCACTCTGATAATCTTCGGTGCTTTGACGACGATGCAGTAGCTTGGAAACCTACATCGACCAAAACTGCTCCTAAAACCCTATAACGATGTCGTGCCGCTGCCACGGTGATCAAAAAATTCTCCGATCATTTTTCTCGAGATCGCCGACCTCCAAGCTACCTGTAGCAGCGATCCCAACCATCACCTTGCTTCAATCATTAGAAATTACCAAAAGCCCAATCCTCGTTCAATCCAAGATTCCTCACTCAAAAAAAACTTAAAAATCTTGATTTTAACTTTAAAATTCATGGATTTCGAAAACGATTTAGATGATGTAAATGAAACAAGAAATCATGACACTCGAATTTTGACATGTTTTGGGTTTCACTGTATATTCTTCTTCCACTCAAAATTGCTTCCCAAATATACTTAAAAATATTTTTAAAACTTAGATCTTGATAATTCAAACATATTTTTTTTATACCTTAAATCCTAAAAAGAGTTAGGGGAAGAGAATTTAAATTTTGAACTTGTATAAAACCTACAATCTAGAACAAAGGCATGTTTTTCCTGTACACAGTCATGCACACAAATAACACCATACTTATATACATAAAGCCTATTTATACATGCATGCAAAGATCTTTCACAACATTATACCTAGCATTAATCACATGCATCAAGATTTAACAGATTTAAGCTTTTATAAAGGTTGTTTACTCACTGTTTTGGTTGTACAGAGAAGCTGGAAATTGTTTTGCTCTTAAATTTGAAAACTAGAAATAAAAGCCTGGAAATGCTTGAATTTGCAACTGAAAACTTGGTTTTGATCTGAACTTTGCTTTGATTAAATTGCGTTGAACTTTTCTTGTTAACTTCAGATTGAAATTTGTAAAAGTTTGATTTGTTTTTCTATAGTTTGCAGGTTTTACTTTTTTGTGTACACGAAAGAAAAAATGAAAAGAGGAGTTAGATATATATATATATATATATATATATATATATATATATATAGCCATGTAATCCTTTTTATTATTATTTAAAAATGAAAAGAAAATTAATGACACTTGTTAAATTGCATGTTAAAATGTTTACACTTGTAAATTTGCATGCCTTTACGATTTAATATGTTTTTGTATAATTTATATTATATTTTCTATTTAGTTTTATATTTATATATGTTTTATATTTTAAACTTTTCTTTTATTTATATTAACATAACTTTAAAGAAAATGATTTAAAACCTAATTATACACTAATAAATAATCATACATACATATACATACTAGTTTTAAAATATAGAGTTTTAAATCAAATTTATTTTTAAGATATTTGCTTTTGAATTTCAAATCAAATTCTACTTATAATTTACTTATATATATATACACACACACATATATATATATATATAAACAACCCCATATCTTATTTTTTTGAAAAAGAATAATTTTCCACATTTAAAATAATTATAAAAGAAGATTATTAAAAAATATTTTCCATAAATTATGGGTTATCACATTCCTCCCCCCTTAAAAGAATATCGTCCCCGAAATTTTAAAACAAAAGATAATCCAAAAGCTTTTATTTCAAACAATCAAGCATACATATCAGCCATACACTAACAACTAAAGTAAACAATTCATTCAAATAAACAAATCTAATTATCCGAACACAAATCTGGATAGGCTTTTCTAATACTATCAAGAGTTTCCCAAGTACAATCTCTGGGATCCTCGCTCCACTGAATCTTGACCAGCTTCACCACTTTGTTCCTGAGCTGCCTCTCTTCTTGATCAACAATCTGGACTGGATTCCTGACCACAGTTAAGTCTGGTTCAACCTCTAAATCTTCCTACACCGTCAGTTCCACAACTAGAGATGGGTCGTACACGTACTTCCTCAGATGAGATACGTGAAAAACATTGTGATTCCCAGCCATCTGGTCTGGCAATCCAATGTTGTAGGCCACAGCACCAATTCTCTCGAGCACGCGGAAAGGTCCAATATATCTTGGGGCAAGCTTTCCCGTCTTACCAAATCTGATCGCTCCTTTTATCAGGAAAACTTTAACAAAAACCAAATCTCCAACTTCAAATTCAAATTGCCTTTGCCTCTTGTCCGTGATGATCCTAGGCTGCCTTCATTCTCTTCTTGATTAGCTCCACCTTCGAAGATGCCTCTCGAATCAAGTCTGGACTAAGAATAAGACAATCTCCGGATTCTACCCAACAAGATGGTGATCTACAAGGTCTCCCATACAAAGCTTTGTAGGGTTCCATCTTAATACTTGTCTGATAACTATTATTGTACTAGAATTCTACCAAATGCAGATGGTCCTCCTAAGATCCGTCGAAATTTAGAACATAAGCCCTCACCATATCCTCAAGAATACGATTCAGCCTTTCTGTCTGTCTGTCGGTCTGGGGATGATAAGTTGTACTTAAACTCAGTCTTGTTCCAAGAGTTGTCTGCAGAGCTTTCCAAAATTTAGTGGTAAAGTTTGGGTCACGGTCACTTACTATGCTGACAGGAACTCAACCTGACGATCTCTTCCAAGAAAATCTCCGCTGAAGACGCTGCAGTTCTGGTTGCCTTAACTAGGACAAATTAGGTGCTCTTGGTCAGTCGGTCTACGATTACCCACACTCCCTCATTTCCTTTTCTAGTCCTTGGCAACCCATCGACGAAATCCATTGATATCATTTCCCATTTCCATTTTAGGACTTCCCGATGCTGCAACAATCCTGGGACTTCTGCTGGTCACCCTTTACTTGTTGACATATCACACATCCATTCATGAAGGTAGCAATATCCTTCTTCATTCCTTTCCATCAGAAAACTCTCTTCATATCCTTATACATCTTTGAGATCCCCGGATGGATACTCAACCTGGAGCAATGACTCTCTGACAAAACTTCTTGCTTCAAATCCTTGATATTAGGAACATAAATTCTCCCATTGATCCTCAAAGTTTCCTGGTCATCAATCTTAAAACTAGAGCACTGACCATTCTTCACTTTCCAAAAGATGGATCTCAAACTTCTATTTGTTCCTTGCTTGCTTCCAATCCTTTCAAGTAGAGACAGAACAACTCCAAAATAGCCAAAACTGCATTTCTACTCAAAGCATACGCTACAACATTCGCTTTCCCTGGAGTATAAAGAATGTCCAGATCATAAGATGCCAAAAATTTCACCCATCTTTTCTACCTCAAATTCAGATCTTTTAGGAGAAAAGATATGCTAAAGGTTTATGATCGATGAAAAGCTCGAACTTCTCACCCAGCAGATAATGCCTCCTAACATGCATAGCGTAATTCTTCTCATGCGGCTTCAACTGCCTGCTAGCGTACACAATCACTCTCCCATAGGAATCTGCAGTTTCTTCCACTTTTGAATAGCTGCTACCATGGTTGGATCCATAGAAATACCTTCCCCAGATATGGTATGCCCCAAAAATCTAACTTCCGACTTCCAGAAATGGCGCTTCGAAAACTTAGCCTTCAGGACATGCCTCATCAATGTCTCTAATACGATCTCCAAATAACGCTTATGCTCCTCCTTTGATTTGGAGTAGATGAGAATGTCATCGATGAACACGAGCACAAACTTGTTCAACACCTCTTGGAAAACACGGTTCATCAGATCTACAAAATAAGCTGCAGTGTTGGTTAGCCCAAAAGGCATAACTAGCCATTCATAAAAACAGTTGGGTCCTCTAAACGTAGTCAAGGGTATACTGTCTTCATCTACCCTTAGCTGGTGAAAACCCGAAGCTAGATCCAATTGAGAGAAAACAAAAGCTCCATGGAGTAGATCAAAAAGATCGTCTATACGAGGCAAAGGATGTTTATTCCTAATAGTCACCTTATTCAACTCTCGGTAATCTACACAAAATCTTAAAGAACCGTCTGATTTGGTCACAAAAACAGCAGCAGAAACCCAACTAGAATAACTAGGTCGGATCAAACCTTTCTCCAAAAAATCTTGAGTCTTCTTCACCAACTCTTCTCTTTCTCTCGGCACCATCCTTTTGCTTGGTTGAGCAACTGGTATCGCTCCTGGAACTAAGTCGATTCGAAACTCTATCTCCTGATGCGGGGGCAAACCTTTGACTTCTTCGAAGACGTCTGGAAAATCTCTGACCACTTCGATGGATCCTACGTCTTCTAAAGATGCCTCGATTCCATGCAAAAGACTACTCAGGCGAACTCCTAAACTATCGCAAGTCACTTTTGCAATCCTTCCCAACTCAATTTCCAATGGCACAATTCTCTCTTCACAAACCAAAACAGCCTTATGCTTGTCCAACCAATCCATTTCCAAAATAAGGTCAAATCCTTTAAAATTCAACACAACACGAGAAACTATGGGATAGAAAAGAAATTCTTAGACCTCTACAGATCATATCTAACTTGGTAATCTCCTTAGGACTAGATATAAAAATAGGACGGTCTACAACACTAGGGGCAAGATGGAATTTCTCTAGAACTCATGTTGGCAACATGGACAGATAACCCAACAAATCAGATAGGTGTATATATATATATATATATATATATATATATATATATATATATATTTACAAATACGCTCTCTCAAGATAGATATTAACCCAAAAAGCCTAGGTATTATCTTAACCTAGAGCTCTGATATCAGCTGTGACGGGCCGCGCCAGTGGCGACCGGTAGGCTTTCCAACCATCCTAGTCCCACCGTGGCATATAGTGGTACCTCGAATTTGCTTTTACGACCAGCCTCTCAACTCGCAACCAACCCTCACCGGGACATGTACGGGTAAGATTCTCCTGCTCGCCACCAAACACGAAGCAAGAATCCCCTATCATGCTGTAATGAAGCAAACCCATAATTATTCGATCAGTTCAGGTGTTAATAAAACATATAAGGTTTACAAGGTCTGAACCACGAAGAAATGTTGAGATAGAAATGGATTGCCAAACAAAAATCAAAGGCGAGTTAATCTCATCATTTGGATTACTATTTAAATCTAAATAGTTAAATTTAAATTATTGGTTGAATGATTGAATTAACTGGATATGATATTATATATAGTAGTATATATATTGAAGTGATTGATTTCCCGCATCACATAGCGGACGAGACCCTATGCGTCCCGCACAATAGCGGATGACCCTTTATACCACGATATTCCATCTCGAAGTGGAATTGGTATTCTAAATTGTTGTGCTAACATCTATGGATGCAGGGAAACAGGTTGGAGGGATCCAACTGGATTCCTCAAAATGATTGGATTTATTTTATATTCAGCGATGTGATTTATGTGTAATCTATGATGATTATATTGATTATACTGAAAATTGAAATTATTGAATTCTTTGGCTTAGTTGACTATATACTGGTATTTGAGAGAATGAAAATATATGAGTTGGATTTTTAAAGGAAATAAAAAGGAAAATTTTTAAGTAAAATAAATATAGTGAAATTGGATAAATTGAAGAGTAAATTTGGGAAAGGATAAAAAGTTGATTTTTCTTTTAAATTCTAATAAATAAATTTCGAGTATAGGAAAGGAGATTTTTGAATAAATGGGAATAAATGAATTTTTAAAATTAAGTGATATTATTTAAAGAAATAAAGGATATTTTTTTAAATTCAAGGTTTAAAAATAGTTTGGGAGAGATAAGAAGGAAAAGTATGAAATTGGTATTTTCAGTTTAAATAACATTTTAAATCATAATAAAAGGATGAAACTAAATTAATGGGTTTTGAAATAAATTGGAGAAGTAAATGAATTTATTTTAAAATGGAGTAAATTTTGAAATTCGATTTGGAAATTGGTTTAATGTTTGGAACTGTTTTTTAAAAGAAGAATGAGACTATGAAATTCATAAACTGGGTTTATAAAGTGAAATAAGATATCAGTCGATATTTGGAAGTATAAATTCACGGTGGAAATTTATAAAGGATTGGGTAATTTATTTTAAAAATAAAAGTGATTTATTTTTAAAGGTGCAGAAAGGAAAATGTATTTCCCTAAAGGCCGAGTATTTATTTCAAAGAATGTTTAGAGAAATTTAATTATTTTAAATCGTTTAGAATTTTAAAGTAAATATTTATTAATTTACTTATAGTAATAATTATTTTAAAGGTTTAACTATTATTTTGATTTGAAAGATAATTATTTAATATTTATACCTTATATAATAAATTTTATTTTAAAATTTGTTTGGCTTAAGTTTTACATGAGAAATAAGTATATATTTTTAAAGAAGTGTTTTAAATAGTTTTTATTTTAAGTGTTTTAAATAGTTTTTATTTTAAAATGTTGTAAAGTATATATATATTTTTGGATAAAGTGATTTAAATTATTTTAAAAATCTAAAATATTAAGGCTTGGCGATTTCAGTGGAAATAAAACAATTGGGTGGGAATTTTCTTCCAAGAGAGGAAAGTGATTTGAAAACTATTTTTCAAAGGGTTGAAGAGGGGAATGGTTGTTGCTTAATGTTATTTGATAGTTAAATAACCGACTATCAATATTGGCCAATGCGTTGATCGTTTCGAAGGGACCGAGATCGAGATTAATTTTCTGAAAACCACTTCGATCCAGTTTGAACGTTTTTTTGTGATGAAGACAAGAGTTAGGAGTCGAAGATGGAGCAGTGAAGTGCAAGTGCTAATCGCTACTAATCCTGAGGGTGATTCCAAAATGGATGTAGTAGGAGTAGTATCTTCGGTTCTGTTCGGACCAGGAACGGACTTGTATGAACGAATACTTTCAGAACATCGTCAGGAGAGCGATGGGCCTTCTAAGTAAATATGTGCTAAAAAGATAACGCATAGCCTCGAGCCTCATCAACCGGGAATGACTAAAATAGAGGAGATGCACGCGAGGCTAAGTGGCTAGCAACCAATTAAAGTAAGGTCATCCCTGTCTAGAGGTCCCTTTATTCCGGTAGTGTGGGCGGTTGCTGATCCCAACCGCGGGGCGATCTTATTCGGACTATCCAGTAAGGGGTAGCTCCGGTCTTGTGATGTAAGGGATCAGGATGGATCCTCAGTACGGTGATCTAGACCACGTACTACGACGGACGGTACCCCAATAGCCCTGCCATTGATGGGAATCCATTCTCCCTACGTGCCTTTACGGTTTTGATTGTAGAGCCTAGTATTGCTAGAATTTAAAAATGTAACAATTTCGGCTATTTGAATAAGTATTTGTAGATAGACACTGCTATAATATCAGAGAATTTTATAAGAAATGTTTTGGTTATCATAACGTAAAAACCCGATATGTTTATTTGTGGCGTGGTCTTATGACATACCTTTGATTTCAAAGGATTTTGAAAACTTTAATAATCCAATTGAGTGTGTTTTCTCACTCTAATTTTCCAGAATGACTCGAGGTTTATTTAACTATAATGCCCGAGTAAAATCGAGTATTATACAGTACAGATTTTGTATGGACTGCTGTGGAGCTCGGGAGACGAGCTAGATGACGAGGCGTATTTCTGTAGATTTATATTTCCATTGTGCGGTGTAAGTTGTATATTCAGCTTTGGAAGGACAAGTTATTATAACTGTCCTGAATTGTGTTGTTGATTTTGTTGTACTCTGATTGCATCAACCCTAGATTTTTCATATATTTTAATATTTGACTTTGTTTTATTTTGAAATCATTTTAAACTTATTTTATTTCATACATTTCATTTTTTAATGTAAGTGTTGATTATTATGTGAATTATAATTTCAAACCGGTATAAATTGGATATTTTACTAAAAAATGAATTTCTGTTCAAACTGGTCAAACCTTGACTTTTAAATTTCAAATTTAAATATTTAAATTCTTAAATTTTATCTTTTATTATGAAAATAGATTTAATAACTTGAATACTGCCTTTTGTTTCGTTGAAAACGAATTTAATTTGCGAAAGTTATGTACATTTCAATTTAGAGTATAATTTGTTTTATTTTGAAATTTTGTCTATTTTAAATTATATAAATCATATTTCCTATGTTATATTTTATTTTAATATGTGTTAATATGTTATTTTATGTATATTTTGTCTTTTAATATTTTTAAAGTGATAATAAAAAATTTCCAAAATTTACTGTATTTATTTCCTATTTTTAAAGGCTGTTTTCTATTTTTCTGCTATTTTCTTCATTTAAATTATATTTAATTTAAATTTATATATTTATTTTGTGAATTTATTTTTATTTTTATGTTATTATTTATGTTTAAAAATATTTTACAAGCTCATATGAATTTTCTAAAAATTATTCTATTTAATTTCAAATTTTCTAGTCTAGTTCACTATTTTTAGCTATTTTTCTTAATTTAACTTTATATAATTAATAAATATTATATAAATTTTCGAAATTTTATCTGGAATTATTATTATTCCCAGAAATGTAAAGTTATATAAATTAAATAAGGATATATGAAGAGTTTTTGACTTTTGAATTGCCTTTTGCCTTTTTGAATTCCACCTCTCCATTTTCCTCACAGCACTTCATTTCTTTGCTATAACTCCCCACATTTCACTCATTTTCATTTCACGTATCTTCCTTTCCTCCTTACTGAGAAAAATTTTCGGCCATCACTCTTGAGTAATTGGTAAAAAAAATATATTTTCTTTTATCTCTTTTCACTTATATTGCTTATTCCTTTTGATTCTTGTTTGCACTTGCTCTTCCATTCAGATTCGACCATGCTACTTTGCTGCCTAGCCGCCTCCACCACCTGATGACATGCCATCACCACCTCCTCCTCACCAGCCACCCAAGCCGTGACCCCCTTGGTGATGCATATCCACAAACTTTTCCAAACTTCTCAAAAACACCCCAATACTAACCTAGCCGAACACAACCTCACATCCACCACCTCACCACCCCTTTAGCCGCCCCCTACATGACCACCACCACCTCCAGCACCTCCAGCACTCTCGGCCACACCACCAAAGTGGACCCCACACCTCTGGCCGTGGCACCTAAGGCCTTGGCCGAGCCCAATTCATGGCCTAAAACCCATGTGTATGCATGCTTGTGTGTTCTTGCCTTCACCCACCTTTACACCATCATTCCAACATGTAGGTCGAACCCATACTCACCCAGACCAGACCCAAACACTTGCCATTGTCATGTATTTCCCTTCATGGCTGAGCCTACTAAAGGTTAAAAGCAAGTGCAAGCATTTCTATTTGATTCTATGCAGTCTATTCTAGTGTAGTTTTGATCGTAGTTGATTTGAAACTCATCGTTGTTATATTTTTTTGTTTGATGTGTATCCAAGGAATTTGACATTTGGCTCCTCCATTCGAATCTATGTCGTGCCTTTGTGCTTGTGTAGATCCCGTTTGTGAAATTTGTCGTTGGGTCATCAGCTCAAACCGGTGAGTTATTCTCAATAGACAATATGTACTTTTATAACTAGTAAATTGATCTCTTTTGAATCTGCAAAATACATTATCATGTTACACCTGCTATGTTATGATTTTATGATGTTCACCCATTCTTAAACACATGTTATATCATATGTTACTGTTATATCATGTTGTTCTATTATTTTTATCAGTTTATCACATTGCAAGTTCCTTTTAGACTAGAATCACTATGGGTTGAAATGATACATACCCGAACAGACTTTAGAATAGGAGAAAATCGTTATGGACTGAAATGATATGCCTGAATGATTTTCAATTATTTTCATTTACTTGGGATTGCGGGTTTGAAATGATCAAACCCGGGTTTTCTTTGTAAATTACGGGTTGAACTGATATATTACCCGTATCACTTTACCTAGGCTAGAAAATGAAACACAGACCCGTTGTTAAAATATGTTTTTCTTAAAATTTTAAAATATTTTAGGAATGTAAATATTATAATATTTTGATTTAAATTTGATTAAAAATGATTTTTGTAAAACATTATTGACTCTCTGAGAATTTATAAGTGAAATAAATAAATGGTAAAGTTAGAAAATCTGAAATGTAAGTTTTTTGGAAATTATAATTTGGTGATAAATGGAATTTAAATTAAATATGAAAATATGATAAATGTATGATATTTTGAACTAAATGAATTTAAAATAATTTTATAATATATTAGTGATTTCTAAATTAAGTTAAAATGTGAAATGAATGAATATTTAAGTTGAAATTTTGAAATATAACTAAAATTGGAAATTTGTGAATTTGGCTTAAAAGTGAATTTTTATGTTAAGTAGATAAAAATGAAATTAAGTTATATTTGAAAATATAAACTTAAGTGTTAAGTTAAATTTAATTTAATGAATTTAAAATTTAATGTTGGAATTTAATAGGTGAATTACTATTAAATTTTGATTTTTGAATGGAGATTTAACTTTATAAAATCATCAATATAAGGGTATTTGAATGATTGTTCTAAAAGTGAAATTATATGACTTTATAAGTTAAAAATGGTTTAAGTAAAAATATAATTGTTTGTGAAATTATACTGAATATTTGAAGTTAATTTACTGCATTTCTAAAATGCTATTAATTCTAATGTAAAGGATATTACAACATTTTGAATGTTGTCTTTTGTTAAATTGAACTGTTTAAGTGTGACTTTCCGTAGCATTTTCTAAATACTGCGAAAGTTGAATTTTCATTGTTTTAATAAATTTAAGTGAATGAACTAACTTTGAAAGATTAAAATTTTGAAAATTTAATAATTTAATTATTAAATATAATATCTTCATTTTAATGATTTAAATGAAGCAATTTGTTTCGAAATATAAACTATTTTGAAATGTGTTTTGAAATGGTATTTAAATTAAATAAAAATGAATGTGGTTTGGAAGATATGATATTTTGATATTTTGAAATGGATTTTGAATGATATTGAATTTTTAAATAATATTTGATTTCGAAGTATAAATACTATTTGAAATTTTAACCACGGGATGTATTTAATTTATGGTTTAACTGATCTTTAAAGGATGGGCGATCCCAAGCATCCTTTAAGTTATGGTGCATTACTACTACAGTTCGTTTGAGTTGATTTACATTATATAAGTATATATTTTCCTGACTCGAGTGTTTTGTGTTTTACTTTACGCTCGGGTCAGCTTGAGTATTCACAGCTTTGGATTCTCTTTCTAGAGCTGGTCTTTGTTGGAGTTTCTGCTTATCTACATTTATATCTACTTTCTGTTTCAGCTATTCTAGTTTATCTCATGTATTAGTGAACTTCTATGTATTTGGGATTTCTATTATGTTGTATTTAGGCTGTATCATGTTTTTGGTTTGAGACTCTGTCGTAGTAGCTTCATGAACTACTATGTATTTTATATTCTGCTGCAAGGTATTCTGTTTGTTCTGTGTCTGTGATTCTGTGATTTGTATTTCATTTGCTCCAAATTTATTTACAATGCGGTATTTTGAGCAATTCAAGTCCAACATGTGCGGCTGCGAATGGCTAAAAATACCGGGTTGTTATACTGATGATGTAATGTATATAACAGATACAGTTCTTTTGTATAAAGATTCAGTCATTTATCTGTTATATATTGTTCCTCTGCGTTGGTGACATTCTGATGTTGTTTCGATTTCTTCTTCTACCTCCTTCTTCTTTAATCCTAATGGGCATTCGATTGTTCGGTATTTGATATGATGGACGTATTGATGTCGATTTTCGGACGTCGAAAAATCGGTCGTTACATTTGGTCTGAAATATATAAGGCTCCGTGAAGAAATGGTCGAGATGGAAATGGATTGCCAAACAAAAATCAAAGGTGGGTTAATCTCACTCATTTGGATTACTATTTAAATCTAAATAGTTAAATTTAAATTATTGGTTGAATGATTGAATTATCTTAACCTAGAGCTTTGATACCAGCTGTGACGACCCGCCTTTTATTCCATAGAAAGACGTATCATCATTAAGAAAGAAATATGTAGAAAAGAATAGATAGAAAGAAAGAAAGAAATAACATCAGAATCTCACATTGGAAACGGAAAGAAATATATTACTTCACATAGATATTACATAGTATCCATCATACATTATAGTTATACAGTTACAACAACATCACATTAGGCAGTCGTGAGGACCTGTCTATCCATTACATCCCAATTACAAAACATATGATACCAACACAGCGGAAAAGAGATATATATATATATATATATATATAGATACGCCAAGTCTCCTGCTCCAAGTCCTTCCAATACTCGTCAAGCTAACCTGATCACTTGGCTACTCATAAAAAATTGAGTACCCAAGAGTTTAAGAAAAACAGAAATAAACTCCGGGTTAGACATGGGTCTAGTGTGAGCAAATGGTTAAGTTGTTTAACTTGAAAAATCATTTGAAATAAAAGGTTTCTCGTAAGACTCTCCGTAAATAAACACGTCCAAGTTTTTCCCTTACGATAACCAAAACATTTGATTGGAAATCCAGTGATATTATAATAGTGTCTAGGGTTTTCAATATAAAATAGGAAATAGCTGGAATGCTTACATCTCACGTTCCAACATAGTTGGGCACAATCAAAACCGTACAGGCACTTATTGGAGATTGGTGTAACAAACCTGTATTTTCTGATTATTGTAATTGTATATTTTAATTATTTTAATTTAAATTCCTAACTTAAAAACTTTATTTTATTTATTAAAATGAATATATTTTGTTAATTGAAATATAAATGTTGATTTTTATGTGGATTAGAATTTCAAACATGCATAAATTGAATATTTCCAGAAAATGTGAATTTTGGTCAAAATGGTCAAACTTTGACTTTTAAAATTAAAATTTGAAAGTTAGAAAATTTGAATTTTATCTTTTATTATGAAAGTAAATAAAATTTCAAGAACAATGCTTTTCGTTTCGTTGAAATCCGAATAATACTGTGAAAGTTATGCTTTTACAAAGTTGGGTGTAAATTGTTTTATTTAACAATATTGTTTATTTTAAGTTATATAAATAATTTTTATTTGTCATATCTTATTCTAAATTGTATTATATGTTATGTTAAATATATTTTACCTTTTTAATATTTTTAAAGTGGTGTTTGAATTTTTCCAAAGCTCATTGAATTTATTTTCTATTTTTAAAGGTTAGTTTCCATTTTTCTATTATTTTCTTTATTTAAATTATATTTAATAAAAATTTATTTATTCATTTTTATGTATGCATTTTATTTTTATGTTTTTATCTTTATTTATAAATATGTTTCATGTACATACAATTTTTTAAAAGTTCATTTCATTATCTTCAAATTTTCTAGCCTAGTTGACAATTTCTGCTATTTTCTTGATTTAATTATTTATAATTAATATTTATTTATTTATATTTTGTTTATTTACTAAATTTTCGTATTTTTACCTAAATGTATATATATTTTTCAGTTATATAAAATTTAAAGACAAATAATGGATATATGAAGAGTTTGAAACCCTTTGTATGCTTAGTCTCTTTGTATTCTTGTCCTTTCGTTTTCCAATCGCCTCTTCATTTTCTTGCATAGCCGACCTTTCTTTTTGCACTGCCGTGAGTTATGTTTCTCATTCACGTGAGAAACCTTTTTCTCCTCAAAAAGATCACGACCATGAGAAAAATTTGAAGGAAATGGCCTCTCTCCTTCCTTCTTTTCCACTTTTCCCTTCTCCTTTTCTACGTTTAGCCTTCCTCTTCCTCTTGCTTGCTCGGCCCCACTTCTCCTCCATCACCACAGACCATCACCCCTCCATCTACAGCAGCAAAAAGTCCCCTCCCTCTGACCAAGACAGGCCATGACCTTCCACTTGAAGCCATCATAATTTTTTTCCAAAAAACTTCACTAAAATTGCCTTAGCCGACCAATACTTCAACACCACTTTCATAGTTTGCCTTTGGCCACCCCTTAGCCACCACCACCATCATCTACTTCACCTCTGGCCTCCTTTTTCACTACTGTCCAGACCTGACATGAAGAACCCATGGCCGGCCTATATGTGGTCATAGCCGAGCCAAAATGCACCAAAACTGCACTTATTTTGCCTTGTCCATCGATATTCTTCATGTTTCATCTACTACAACCTCATGTTGCCATGCATTCGTGTGCTAAACCTGACCCATATGATGCTAAGCTGAGCCCAAACCCATCAATGGCTGAGCATATATTATTTTGGTCGAGCTTTTGGATGGTCAAAAGCAAGGTCTAATCATATCTTGTCTTTATTGCTTTTATATTTCAGTTTGTTCAACATTGTTTTGTATTGAATATTCAAATGTTATATTGTCTTGTTTTGGGTTTTTTACAAGATGATATATTGGCTCTCTCCACTCATTTGAATCACAAGTCGTGCTGTATTGTGCTTGTCGTGCCTTTGGAATCGTTTTGTATGTCGTAGTGGTCTTCAGCTTGAAAAAGGTGAGTCTTTCTCACTCTGACATTTATACTTATGAAATGGTGAATTGATGACAAGTGTTTAGTAATATAAAATGTTATGCAAGTTAATGATGATCATATGATATGCTATGCCATGTTATTACCATGTTAAAAACTGTTAATTATCACCTGACATCTGATATATGACATTATATTGTGACATTGACATTGTTTATATTGTTTATGCATATATTCACACTGCAAGTTCCCTGTTAGAATAGAATCACTATGGGTTGAAATGATACATACCCAAACGGACTTTAGATTAGGGAAAAATCGTTATGGGCTAAAATGATAGGCCTGAGCGATTTTTATTGTATTTTATTTGACTTGGGATTGCGGGTTTGAAATGATAGAACCAGGGTTTTCTTTGTAAACTGCGGATTGAAATGATATATATCCGTATCACTTGACCTAGGTTAGAAAATTATATACAGACCCCGTGGTATATTTTTAAATGATATTTATTAAAATATGTATTTTTAAAAGTATGAAATTTTGATTTAAAAATATATATTTTATGGTTTTAAGAAAATTAAATATTAAGTCTTGAAATTGTGAATTTGAGTACGTAAATGTGAAAAAATTGAGATTTTAGACTTTAAATTGTATTTTAAAATGTAAATAAATAATGGAAATTAAATTTAAAGTTTTAAAATTATATTTGAAGTAAAATTTTATGTTTTATTTAATTTATATGTTAATAAACAGTGAATTTTGACTTAATAAATGAATGGAGTTTTTAAATTGAATATTTGATCTAAAAATTTTGTTGTGTTAAATCATATGTTAAAATGATTTTAAATGTGAAATTTTGAAGTCTAGAAATATGATTTTTAAGTTATAATAAAAATTTGGAGTTTTATTATTATATTTTTTTAAAAGCTAAAATGAAATCTGGAATTCATAGCATTTTCAAAATGTTGTAGTCATTTGATAGCATTTTTAAATGCTATTGTTTTGAATCTAACAATGTTTGAAATAACTAAATATCTATTACGACATTTTATAAATGCCGTTATTCTTGAACGAAACCATTTTTGGAAGCTATAAGCTACGATAGCACTTTATAAATGCTGTCGTTGCTATAATTTGACAATGTTTGAAATGTTATAGTTTTTAACACTGTTTGAGTTATATTTTAAAGTGTTAAATGATTTAAATTTTGGAAATTGATTAATTGTGAAATTTAAGAAGTTTTGAATATATTTTAATATTTAAATTTTAATTTTTAAGGAATTTAAATTTGAATTTGAATTTAAGTAAGGTTTACTTGGTTATGTGTTAAATGGAATGAAATGTAATGAGATAAATGAATTTTGAATGGAATTTTTAATGTATTTTGTAATGATACTTGAAATAACAAATGAGTGACTTATTTGATTTAAAAATGATATTTAAATTTGAGTATTTGAATTTGAATTCAAATAATGATTTGATAATAAGGTGGAAATGATTTGATCTTTATTTTGATAAAGAATATGAATTAGAATGATATGTACTTTTGATAAATGAATATTTGAAGTTTATATTGGTATGAAAGGATATTTAGTTTAATTGTAAATTGAGTTTATTTAAATAGTATTGGATTTATGAAATGAATATTTCAAAACTAAGTAATAATGAAACTAGATTTGAGATATATGAAATTATAAAATTTAGTTTTGAAATGCGGGATATTAAAGCTTTGAAATTTATTAAAAATTGAATAGTTTAATTTGTAGATCAAATCTATATTTGAAAATGATATGATTTGAAATGGTTATTGGGAAATTTAATTGAAACTGATGGTTTGAATTGAATTAAGTTGGAAATTGAAAATTTGGGATTAATTGAATGAATTGTAAAATGTAAAGAATTAAATGAATATCCGATGATTTCAAATGTATGATTTTGAAATGTTATGATTTTCAAAGTGTAATTGTTTCAAGTATTTTTGGTTTCGAAAGAGTTATACTTTGAAAATATTATGATTTTGAAATGAATATATGTTTGAAATGTTTTTGGTTTTGAAGTATAAACTATTTTGATTGAATAAATAGTTTTGAAATACAAATGGTTTTGGTTTCGAAGTATAAACTATTTTGAAAGGAATATAGTTTTGAAAGGAAATGATTTGATCCTTTTGAAATATAAACTATTTTGAAATGACCACGGCGTTATAATAACGTTTGGTTGTTAAAGAGACCGGGATCGAAAGTTATCATACTCTCTGCCAACTCCGAAAACCACTTTAACAACCGTGTACGCGGTGGAGATTCCAGAATGAAGTAGGATGGTGGCGACGTTCTTGAGGTATATTACGTGGACCCAACTCCCGTGAGTTGGCATAAGGTGGCTAAAACAGGAGCGATCTTGGGCCAAAGGAGGTAGCACCTCTGGTCGGACACATTCCTTCGATACTATACTCTTACTGATGATTGATTAGATGGCCATCCTCCGATTTTGATATGGGAGTGTGTTCCGAGGTGGGCGTATGTGGCTGCTGCGTTACCACCAGCCCGTGTGCGTAATTGGTATATCTACCCTGGCATTGCCTTGTGTGCCGTGTCACCTACCATACCGAGCCTTTACTACGAGTTTGTTTTTCTCCCGTAGCCCATGTGGTATCCTCTGACAGTCACCTAGAGTGGAGATGGCATGATATTGGATGGACTACTGCGACTATTATGTGTGAAGGGTGATATGGGTAGCCCGGAACGCTATTTAAAAGTATGTTTATTTTACTGTAGACATTATTATAGTAGCGCAATATTACTACATAGTAAATAGTTTAACGGATCCTTAAAGGATGGGTGATCCCAAGCATCCTTTAAGTTACTGATGCATTTTTGTTACTGTTCACTTGAGTTTATTTACAGTTCATAAGTATTTATGTCCTGACTCGAGTGTTTTGTATTTTGCTTTACGCTCGAGTCAGATTGAGTGAGTTAGCATTCAAGATTCACCTTCGGAGTTGGAGCTTTCATTGAAGATCCAGCCATCTATTTTGCTTTCTGTATCCAGTGATTTCAGTGATGTATTCTGATTTGTACCTGATATATCTTGTTACTTTTTGTTGTATCATGTTTAACTCTGATGTATCTTATTTTTATGTAGTAGCTTCATGAACTACTATTTCTTTTAAATTCCGCTGCATTATTAAATACTCTGTGTCTGTGATCTGTGATTATGTATTTACTGTATATTCTGAGATTTGCCAAATTTTATTTACAACGCGGTATTTTGAGCAATTCAAGTCCGACATGTGCGGATGCGAATGGTTGAAAATATCGGGTCGTTACAGTTGGTATCAGAGCTTTGGTAGCTCTAGGCAAAACTCAGTATATAGGGTAAATGTATTTACAGAATCACTTTCATTCGAGTTTAAACCTCTTCCTTTTTGACTCGATTCCTTTGAATTTTGGAACATTCCCTATGGTTCCAAAATCCATTCGTGTCCCTCACTATTTATCTTCTTTTGTTTCTGGAGTATCCCATAACTCCACTTCAAAAGATCTTCATAATGAGTCGGCGGTCTCGCCAACCTCAAATTTATTTGTAAAGGGGGAAAACTCCTTTACAACAACATCGATTCACCAGAGATTCTATATCCTCGGTTTAGATGCTAGTATCTCTTATAACTTCGAACTCTACATCTTGAGATCGAATGTCGATTTACCCAAGAAATCCACATCGATCTTATTCTTTAAGTCACGGTTGACCCGGTTAAGGTTGCCCGCGATTTATATAAATTCATCCATCTCCCTATTCTGTTATTTAATCATCTCATCTTTGTTTCCAACTTATCTTCAAATTATTCTTGAAGTGTATTTGTAAACTAATATTTAAAATGTTTTATATATTGTGTTGTTTGAGTTGTTGATGTTGATTTGGGTTTCTAATCGATTCGTCTGATCAACGCCATCGATAAGATTTCCAAAACACTTGAACAGAGCAAACTGACACAATATGTTTTTAAAATTTAGTAATGAAATAATTTTTTGTGAAATAAATTTTATACCTTTATTATATATCTTTATCTGGATTTTATTTGAATTGGTTGTTAAGAAATAATATTTGGTTTTATATATCATTATCTCTTGTTTCATTTATAAATAAGTGAACTATAAACATGGTTATAAATTTATTTGGAAATTTAAAATGAATTTAAACAAGAATTTGGGAATTTAATTTCCAATGCTTCCAAACCTTGTGTTTAAAGTTTCAAAGAATGTACTATTTAATGTATTTTCGAGTAGAAATTTGTTTCC
Organism: Allium cepa; assembly: GCA_030765085.1. Classification (NCBI taxonomy): domain Eukaryota; kingdom Viridiplantae; phylum Streptophyta; class Magnoliopsida; order Asparagales; family Amaryllidaceae; genus Allium; species Allium cepa. The sequence continues at coordinate 204,671,255 of CM060941.1, read as the reverse complement.
AAAGAATTTTAAAGTTCAAAATTTTGTGCTCTTCTCTTTGTCGCTGGAAAATAATTTCGGTGATGACTGCAGCATCATCGACGATCATTTTCGAGTTTCGAAGTGAAGAGATTGTTCTGTAGTCTTGCTACAGCTTTGTTTTGGGAAATTTAATTGATTTGAAATTCTAAAATATGATTTGATTTATAATATATATAGATATATGATTTAAATTTGATTTGACTTATTATGTATATATAATTACTTATCTTCAAACGGTTTGGAGGTTATCGGAAATTTAGTTCTTAAATTTTATATTGAAGAATAATTTCAATTATAATTTCAAGATTTGGATAAATATTCAAGCTTGAAATAATTGAATTAGAAAGTTTTATTTGTATAATACACAATTTCATTCTAATATAACTTACCTAAATTTTCAGAAGTTGAATATGTAATTGGATAATATACAATATAAAAAAAGAGTTTATAAATAAAATTTGAGTGATTATAATAAATGTTATACACTTAAATTTTAGTTATAAAAAGATTAACAGAGGTAAATAGAAAAAGGGGTAATGGAATAATTTACAATATAAAATGATGATAAAGGAACTAAGAATAAGATAAAGCAGTTATAATAAGTATAAATATATGTAACATAGGTGATAAAATATATTAAGAGGAATAAATTAAAATTTTTAGTTAGGAATAAGGAAGAATTAAATTTTGTTAAGTACATTTTGAATATGATAAATGATTTTTTTTCAAATCCATGATTTTTGAAATTGTTAATTTAAGATAATTGGATGATAAGATAATGAAATTAGAGATAATTTAGATTTATTTAACTTATGTAAGATTTATAATCAATTTAAGTTGAAATTTTCATGGTTTCAAATTTATTATCTTATTTTGTTTTTTTCAAACTATCTTTTGGTTGTCCTAATTTCCCTTGTCTTGCTACAGAATGAGAGACTATTGCATATACCAGTCTGTTTAGAAATCTTTCTATAATCTTTAATAATCTTTGGTACTCATCTTTGAATCTAAGCACTGCTTTCCATCCACAGACCGTCGGTTAAACGGGAAGGGTGAATCAGATTCTAAAAGATTTTTTTTCCATGCTTGTGTTCTTGAATTCTAGAAGATCTTGGAAAGATCATCTCCACATTGTTAAACTTACCTATAGCAACAGCTTTCAGGTATAATTTTAATCTTCTTGTCATCTTGTCTTAATACTATTTCATTCTATCTTTTTCTGTGCTTTCCCGTACCTCATTCCTTTTCGGGGACGAAAAGTTTTGAGTGGGGGAGAGTGTAACAAACCTGTATTTTCTGATTATTGTAATTGTATATTTTAATTATTTTAATTTAAATTCCTAACTTAAAAACTTTATTTTATTTATTAAAATGAATATATTTTGTTAATTGAAATATAAATGTTGATTTTTATGTGGATTAGAATTTCAAACATGCATAAATTGAATATTTCCAGAAAATGTGAATTTTGGTCAAAATGGTCAAACTTTGACTTTTAAAATTAAAATTTGAAAGTTAGAAAATTTGAATTTTATCTTTTATTATGAAAGTAAATAAAATTTCAACAACAATGCTTTTCGTTTCGTTGAAATCCGAATAATACTGTGAAAGTTATGCTTTTACAAAGTTGGGTGTAAATTGTTTTATTTAACAATATTGTTTATTTTAAGTTATATAAATAATTTTTATTTTTCATATCTTATTCTAAATTGTATTATATGTTACGTTACATATATTTTGCCTTTTTAATATTTTTAAAGTGGTGTTTGAATTTTTCCAAAACTCATTGAATTTATTTTCTATTTTTAAAGGTTAGTTTCCATTTTTCTATTATTTTCTTTATTTAAATTATATTTAATTAAAATTTATTTATTCATTTTTATGTATGCATTTTATTTTTATGTTTTTATCTTTATTTATAAATATGTTTCATGTACATACAATTTTTCAAAAGTTCATTTCATTATCTTCAAATTTTCTAGCCTAGTTGACAATTTCTGCTATTTTCTTGATTTAATTATTTATAATTAATATTTATTTATTTATTTATATTTTGTTTATTTACTAAATTTTCGTATTTTTACCTAAATGTATATATATTTTTCAGTTATATAAAATTTAAAGACAAGTAAGGGATATATGAAGAGTTTGAAACCCTTTGTATGCTTAGTCTCTTTGTATTCTTGTCCTTTCGTTTTCCAATCGCCTCTTCATTTTCTTGCATAGCCGACCTTTCTTTTTGCACTGCCGTGAGTTATGTTTCTCATTCACGTGAGAAACCTTTTTCTCCTCAAAAAGATCACGACCATGAGAAAAATTTGAAGGAAATGGCCTCTCTCCTTCCTTCTTTTCCACTTTTCCCTTCTCCTTTTCTACGTTTAGCCTTCCTCTTCCTCTTGCTTGCTCGGCCCCACTTCTCCTCCATCACCACAGACCATCACCCCTCCATCTACAGCAGCAAAAAGTCCCCTCCCTCTGACCAAGACAGGCCATGACCTTCCACTTGAAGCCATCATAATTTTTTTCCAAAAAACTTCACTAAAATTGCCTTAGCCGACCAATACTTCAACACCACTTTCATAGTTTGCCTTTGGCCACCCCTTAGCCACCACCACCATCATCTACTTCACCTCTGGCCTCCTTTTTCACTACTGTCCAGACCTGACATGAAGAACCCATGGCCGGCCTATATGTGGTCATAGCCGAGCCAAAATGCACCAAAACTGCACTTATTTTGCCTTGTCCATCGATATTCTTCATGTTTCATCTACTACAACCTCATGTTGCCATGCATTCGTGTGCTAAACCTGACCCATATGATGCTAAGCTGAGCCCAAACCCATCAATGGCTGAGCATATATTATTTTGGTCGAGCTTTTGGATGGTCAAAAGCAAGGTCTAATCATATCTTGTCTTTATTGCTTTTATATTTCAGTTTGTTCAACATTGTTTTGTATTGAATATTCAAATGTTATATTGTCTTGTTTTGGGTTTTTTACAAGATGATATATTGGCTCTCTCCACTCATTTGAATCACAAGTCGTGCTGTATTGTGCTTGTCGTGCCTTTGGAATCGTTTTGTATGTCGTAGTGGTCTTCAGCTTGAAAAAGGTGAGTCTTTCTCACTCTGACATTTATACTTATGAAATGGTGAATTGATGACAAGTGTTTAGTAATATAAAATGTTATGCAAGTTAATGATGATCATATGATATGCTATGCCATGTTATTACCATGTTAAAAACTGTTAATTATCACCTGACATCTGATATATGACATTATATTGTGACATTGACATTGTTTATATTGTTTATGCATATATTCACACTGCAAGTTCCCTGTTAGAATAGAATCACTATGGGTTGAAATGATACATACCCAAACGGACTTTAGATTAGGGAAAAATCGTTATGGGCTAAAATGATAGGCCTGAGCGATTTTTATTGTATTTTATTTGACTTGGGATTGCGGGTTTGAAATGATAGAACCAGGGTTTTCTTTGTAAACTGCGGATTGAAATGATATATATCCGTATCACTTGACCTAGGTTAGAAAATTATATACAGACCCCGTGGTATATTTTTAAATGATATTTATTAAAATATGTATTTTTAAAAGTATGAAATTTTGATTTAAAAATATATATTTTATGGTTTTAAGAAAATTAAATATTAAGTCTTGAAATTGTGAATTTGAGTACGTAAATGTGAAAAAATTGAGATTTTAGACTTTAAATTTTATTTTAAAATGTAAATAAATAATGGAAATTAAATTTAAAGTTTTAAAATTATATTTGAAGTAAAATTTTAAGTTTTATTTAATTTATATGTTAATAAACAGTGAATTTTGACTTAATAAATGAATGGAGTTTTTAAATTGAATATTTGATCTAAAAATTTTGTTGTGTTAAATCATATGTTAAAATGATTTTAAATGTGAAATTTTGAAGTCTAGAAATATGATTTTTAAGTTATAATAAAAATTTGGAGTTTTATTATTATATTTTTTTTAAAGCTAAAATGAAATCTGGAATTCATAGCATTTTCAAAATGTTGTAGTCTTTTGATAGCATTTTTAAATGCTATTGTTTTGAATCTAACAATGTTTGAAATAACTAAATATCTATTACGACATTTTATAAATGCCGTTATTCTTGAACTAAACCATTTTTGGAAGCTATAAGCTACGATAGCACTTTATAAATGCTGTCGTTGCTATAATTTGACAATGTTTGAAATGTTATAGTTTTTAACACTGTTTGAGTTATATTTTAAAGTGTTAAATGATTTAAATTTTGGAAATTGATTAATTGTGAAATTTAAGAAGTTTTGAATATATTTTAATATTTAAATTTTAATTTTTAAGGAATTTAAATTTGAATTTGAATTTAAGTAAGGTTTACTTGGTTATGTGTTAAATGGAATGAAATGTAATGAGATAAATGAATTTTGAATGGAATTTTTAATGTATTTTGTAATGATACTTGAAATAACAAATGAATGACTTATTTGATTTAAAAATGATATTTAAATTTGAGTATTTGAATTTGAATTCAAATAATGATTTGATAATAAGGTGGAAATGATTTGATCTTTATTTTGATAAAGAATATGAATTAGAATGATATGTACTTTTGATAAATGAATATTTGAGGTTTATATTGGCATGAAAGGATATTTGGTTTAATTGTAAATTGAGTTTATTTAAATAGTATTGGATTTATGAAATGAATATTTCAAAACTAAGTAATAATGAAACTAGATTTGAGATATATGAAATTATAAAATTTAGTTTTGAAATGCGGGATATTAAAGCTTTGAAATTTATTAAAAATTGAATAGTTTAATTTGTGGATCAAATCTATATTTGAAAATGATATGATTTGAAATGGTTATTGGGAAATTTAATTGAAACTGATGGTTTGAATTGAATTAAGTTGGAAATTGAAAATTTGGGATTAATTGAATGAATTGTAAAATGTAAAGAATTAAATGAATATCCGATGATTTCAAATGTATGATTTTGAAATGTTATGATTTTCAAAGTGTAATTGTTTCAAGTATTTTTGGTTTCGAAAGAGTTATACTTTGAAAATATTATGATTTTGAAATGAATATATGTTTGAAATGTTTTTGGTTTTGAAGTATAAACTATTTTGATTGAATAAATAGTTTTGAAATAAAAATGGTTTTGGTTTCGAAGTATAAACTATTTTGAAAGGAATATAGTTTTGAAAGGAAATGATTTGATCCTTTTGAAATATAAACTATTTTGAAATGACCACGGCGTTATAATAACGTTTGACTGTTAAAGAGACCGGGATCGAAAGTTGTCATACTCTCTGCCAACTCCGAAAACCACTTTAACAACCGTGTACGCGGTGGAGATTCCAGAATGAAGTAGAATGGTGGCGACGTCCTTGAGGTATATTACGTGGACCCAACTCCCGTGAGTTGGCATAAGGTGGCTAAAACAGGAGCGATCTCGGGCCAAAGGAGGTAGCACCTCTGGTCGGACACATACTATACTCTTACTGGTGATTGATTAGATGGTCATCCTCCGATTTTGATATGGGAGTGTATTCCGAGGTGGGCGTATGTGGCTGCTGCGTTACCACCAGCCCGTGTGCGTAATTGGTATATCTACCCTGGCATTGCCTTGTGTGCCGTGTCACCTACCATACCGAGCCTTTACTACGAGTTTGTTTTTCTCCCGTAGCCCGCGTGGTATCCTCTGACAGTCACCCAGAGTGGAGATGGCATGATATTGGATGGACTACTGGGACTATTATGTGTGAAGGGTGATATGGGTAGCCCGGAACGCTATTTAAAAGTATGTTTATTTTACTGTAGACATTATTATAGTAGCGCAATATTACTACATAGTAAATAGTTTAACGGATCCTTAAAGGATGGGCGATCCCAAGCATCCTTTAAGTTACTGATGCATTTTTGTTACTGTTCACTTGAGTTTATTTACAGTTCATAAGTATTTATGTCCTGACTCGAGTGTTTTGTATTTTGCTTTACGCTCGAGTCAGATTGAGTGAGTTAGCATTCAAGATTCACCTTCGGAGTTGGAGCTTTCATTGAAGATCCAGCCATCTATTTTGCTTTCTGTATCCAGTGATTTCAGTGATGTATTCTGATTTGTACCTGATGTATCTTGTTACTTTTTGTTGTATCATGTTTAACTCTGATGTATCTTATTTTTATATAGTAGCTTCATGAACTACTATTTTCTTTTAAATTCCGCTGCATTATTAAATACTCTGTGTCTGTGATCTGTGATTATGTATTTACTGTATATTCTGAGATATGCCAAATTTTATTTACAACGCGGTATTTTGAGCAATTCAAGTCCGACATGTGCGGATGCGAATGGTTGAAAATATCGGGTCGTTACAATTGGATTCCATACAATATTAGAACTACTGGGGTACCGTCCATCACAGTATATGGTCTAGGCTACTGTACCGAGGATCCACCCCGATCTCCTGCAACACAAGACTGAAGCTACCCCTTACTGGATAGTCCGAATAAGACAACCCCGCGGTTGTGGCCAACAACCGTCCACACAGACGAAAAAGGGACCTCTAAACAAGGAAAAATCCTATCCTATTTGGGTGCTACCCACTTAGCCTTGCGTGCACCTCCCCTGTTTTAGCCATTCCCAGTTGATAAGGATTGAGGATACGATTACCTTTTTAGAACACATATCTTGGAATGCTCACCATCCTCCATTGACGGTGGTCTGATAGCATTCGTCTATATAAGTCCGTTTCGGGTTCGAACGAAACCGAAGGCACTATCTTCGTTACACTCGTTTTGGAATCACCCTTAGAGTTAACGATAAATAGCCCTTGCACTCTGAATCTTCACTTGAGAATTCACAACCTGTCGTTTAATTTGGATCGATGTGATTTTCGGATAACAAATTTGATATCTGATCCCGGTCTCATCGAAATCCAAATGTTTCTTTTAAGGCCAAGTTGTTTAAGTAAAACAATTTAATTCAATTCAGAACATTGTATTCACACAGCAATTCATCGCAAATAAATAACTTACATTTATCACAGCTCAATCCAAGACAATTCTTATCATAGAATATTAAAGATTAACATACTAGAGATATTAATCAATCCAAGCATTCTATACAATTAATCATCCTTAAGCAAGATTAATTAATCACACAATTTATAATTAATTTAATTTAAACCAAATAAATTAATTACTTACGAATTAATTACCTAACCCTGCTTAATTAACATTAATTAATTATAAACCGTGTGTTATTATTCCAATTAATTAGTGGAATTAATTAATCATCCTTTAATTACTTACATTAATTAATTACCCTTTAATTACTTTTATTAACTAATTCATCTTTAATTACCTTCATTAATTAATTAATCTTTAATTACCAAAGACCATAATTAATTAAAGATAAACCCTTTATCTTAATTAATTACTCAATTATCATTTAAATCTTATTTAATAAACCTTGGAATTAATTTATCATTAACATATGAATTAACTTAAGACCCGTAAGTTAATTAATAATTAAAAACATTTTATCTTCTTAATTAACCACTTAATTTACTATTTAAATTTATTAAGATAAACTTTAAGAATAAATTTTAAATAATGGTCTCATAATAAAATATTTTAAACCTAATTAGTTTAAGTTAACTATTTTATTATTACCTTTAACTAATTTATCACTTAAACAAAAACACTTCTTATTTACAGAAATGGGTTAAAGATTGTAAAAACATGTTTTATTTTTTAAAACTTTAAAACTGTTACTATGCATACTCTAGCCACTTCCTTCTTCTTTTTTTAAAACCCTGTTATGTTTTTAAATTAAAAAAAAGAACGTTACACTGTTAAACACTCGCGAACAACCCGAAGCCAAACTCGAGCCAAATTAAAACTTTCCCAAGTCAAAATCCGAGACCACTACTTCTTCTCCAGTCCTACAGCAACCCCTCTAACACACTGATACGTCTGACACCGGTACAGGTGCACAGGCGAACGCGGCAGCTCTGATCGATGCTGCGACCATCGGCACATCGACGGCAACCTCCTCTAACAATCCGACCACCCAGATCTTCGAATCAAACACGAAATCAAAAAAGAGCAACATGGGTACAACTGGAACAGGAACGATCACCCAATGAATCACCTCAACCCGCCGCCTCAGGTCACTAGAGCCTTCGAAACTCCGACCAATGCTTCGCCACAGTCCCACGCTCCGATTCCTCCCAGTCCGATCATCTCCGGTGCTTTGACGACGACGCAGTAGCCTGGAAACCCACGTCGACCAAAACCGCTCCTAAAACCCTACAACGATGCCGTGCTGCCACCACGATGACCAGAAAATTCTCTGATCATTTTTCTCGAGATCGCCGACCTCCAAGCCACCTCCAGCAGCGATCTAGACCACCCACCTTGCTCGAATCATCAGAAATTACCAAAAACCTAATTCCCGTTCAACCCGAGATTCCTCACTCAAAAAACCTAAAAATCTTGATTTTAACTTTAAATTTCATGGATTTCGAAAATGATTTAATTGATGTAAATGAAACAAGAAATCATGACACTCGAATTTTTGACATGTTTTGGGTTTTACTGTATATTCTTCTTCCAGTCAAAATTACTTCCCAAATATACTTAAAAATATTTTTAAAACTTAGATCTTGATAATTCAAACATATTCTGTTTATACCACAAAGCCTAAAATGAATTAAGGGAAGAGAGTTTAAATTTTGAACTTGTATAAAACCTGTAATCTAGAACAGAGGCATGTTTTGCTTGTACACAGTCATGCACACAAATAACCCCATACTTATATACATACATGCCTATTTATACATGCATGCAAACATCTTTCAAAACATTATTCCTAGCATTAATCACATGCATCAAGATTTAACAGATTTAAGCTTTTATAAAGGTTATTTACTCACTGTTTTGGTTGTATAGAGAAACTGGAAATTGTTTTGCTCTTAAATTTGAAAACTGGAAATAGAAGCCCTGAAATGCTTGAATTTGCAGCTGAAAACTTGGTTTTGAGCTGAAATTTGCATTGATTAAACTGAGTTGAACTTTGCTTGTTAGCTTCAGATTGAAATTTGTAAAAGTTAGATTTGTTTTTCTATAGTTTGTAGGTTTTATTCTTTTGTGTATATGAAAAAAAAAATGAAAAGAGGAGTTAGAGAGAGATATATATAGCCTTGTATTATTTAAAAATGAAAAGAAAATTAACGACACTTGTTAATTGCATGTTACAATGTTTACACTTGTAAATTTGCATGCCTTTATGATTCAATATGTTTTTATATTATTTTATATTATATTTTAAATTTAGTTTTATATTTATATATGTTTTATGTTTTATATTTTAAACTTTTCCTTTTATTTATATTTATATAACTTTAAAGAAAATGATCTATAACCTAATTATACACTAATAAATAATCATACATACATATATATATATACATATATATATATATACACACACACACATACTAATTTTAAAATATAGAGCTTTTAAATCAAATTTATTTTTAAGATATTTACTTTTGAATTTCAAATCAAATTATACTTATAATCTACTTATATATATATATATATATAAACAAACACATATCTTATTTACTTTGAAAAAGAATAATTTTGCACATTTAAAATAATTATAAAAGAAGATTATCAGATAATATTTGCCAATAAATTCTGGGTTATCACAGTGTGTATTTACCTTTTTTGTTATATTCATTGACGTGCTTAATTGAAATGTGAATATAAGGGAAAAAATGATATTCTTTGCTTCTTAACACCAACTTTTATTTTTTTAAGTAAAAAGACACTGAAATATTTCATTACACAACAATTATCCCCTTTTTTCACTAAACCAAATTCAATTTTTCCCAAAGACAATAACATAACATACACAATTTTAAAGGTATCCACCAAAATTGGAGTGCATGCCCGTTGAAACATTTAATCGATCGTCTTCTTCCATATTTCACTATCAAATGCTTTTTCATTCAAAACAACAAGTGCATCTTCAATTTTATTAGGATTGGTATCTTCCATCTAACAACAGAAAACGAAAAAATAAGGGAAAATGACATAAATGATGTATGATAAAATATTACAATTTAATAACTTACATGGGGATTTCCAATTAGAACATCATCAAACGTTATATCCTCCAAATGGTGTTAGTCATAGGATCATTAAACTCATCATAAAATAAACAACAAATCTAACATTGATATGTAAAACAAAAATAGACTTTAAGAAATAAAAAGTAAAGCAACTTATTTATATTCATCAAAGTTAGGATCTTCCATTAAATCTTTAGTTATGTTTATCTATTAGGGGAAAAGGGAGATTTTTTTTGCTTTAGGGTTTGAAAATTATGTTTTTTGATGACGTTTTGAGATAGTGTACATGAATTTTTCTTAGAAAAATAAAGAGCTACAGATGTTTGGGGGTGAGATTTTCAAAGCAAGATGAAGATGCTATAGTTGTTTTAGACTAAATAAATAAATATATTTATGCAACCACATGCATATGAAAAAAATCGATCGACAATAAAATTTATGCCCTATTATTGGCATCAAGAAAAATGCTTCTAAGTACCAGAACTAAAGATCACCATACAAAGTTTGGTTCTCTTCTTGTTAACAACAGCTGTTATTTTATTTTAGGTAACTAGACATCCAAACATTTCAAAACACAATAGTTATTGCTCATGTCCTCAAAATTAAAATCAACTCTTTTCAAAACACAAAAAAGAACATAATAAACACGAAAAATCAAAAATCAAATAATAAAATTTAGTTTTTCAGCCGTATTTAGGATAATGAAATTTTAAATGACTACTTACTTGACAAATTGAGAAATGATTTGTTAAATGAACTTGCATGCCTTTTGAAGCATTTGATTGATCGTCTTCTTCCATATTTTTACTAGCAAACAATTTTTCATTCGATACAACAAGTGGATTCTCAAATTTACCATGATTGGTATCCTAATCTAATGTCCAAAAGAAATAAAAAAATACAAAGGAATAAAATGACATAGACGTGGTATGGTAAAATATTATAATTCAATAGCTCACATTGAGATTTTCAATTACAACATTATCAGACATTATACCCTTCAAATTTTGTTAGCTACGAGATTATTAAACTCATCCCAAATGACAATTAAAAAAAAGTGCTAAATAATAAATCTAAGACTGATACGTAGGAAAAAAATACACTTTAAGAAATAAAAAGCAAACTAACCTCTTTGTGTTCTTTAAAATTAAGACCATCCACTAAATCTTCATATGGCTTCGTCTATTAGACAAAACGAGAGATTTGAAATACTATACGATCGTTTATCACTGGTGAACGACTGTTAGAAATAAAAAAACATACGTTTATTTATCACCGTACAGTTGTGAACAACCATGGAAAAATAAAGACATATGACTATTTAGGACTAAATGATAAAAATTTAATTTAATGTATGTAGCACATAAAAAAATTGATATATATTAAAAATTCATGGTACCCAAAAATAATTTTTTGAATGCCAATAACAGTAAACTAAAAAAAGATAGGTAATAAAAATTCAATGATAATTAAAAGCATTTTCACGAGCATCGATATCAGATATCACTAAAATCAACTAAAGCGCGCAAATTTTATAGTGTACAAATCATTTTTCCACATTATACATGGTCAATATAACTTTATTAACTAAAATTTCTACAGATTATCACCTGAATTAAATTACAATTCCTTTCCAGTGTGAGATTCTTTTTGTATAATTTCAAGCTGTATTCGTGCATAATAAATTTTAATATTTTTCACTTCAAAATGAAAATGAAAATTTAAAATCAATACTAAAATTAATATGATTCATACAGTATCAAATTCTTTTCTACCTTTTACATAATTAAAAGTGTTTAATTTAAAATAAAATATTAGATAGTTTAAAACTTCAATATTTGAAAAATAAATTCAAATTGTTGTTAATAAATTATCATATAAATTTAAATTCCATTTAAAATACTTGAATTTGAAATATAATATTTGAAAAGTAAACTGATTAATTTAAGAATTAGTGTTCTGTTCTCTAGTTAAGCTAATGCATAAGAAAGACTTAGTGAGGTAACGTAAGTATTTTGTTTTATCGTAGGTGGATTTGTTCTGTGACGTGGAAGGTACATGTTAAGTAAAAGATGTATATGATTTTAGCAAAATTTTAGACGTAATTATAGCGATTTGCATCTTATGGATATAATTTGTCTTTTAATGATAATGAAAATATTTTCCTTAATGTCAGTGGTAACACACCAAAAATAAAACAAAAGATAAAATTTTAAACTATTAACTTCCTTGGGACTGTGCTAGTCCAAAATAAAAGAGTCCGAAAATGACAAACCCAAACAAAAATGCAGAAAAAAAATAAAATAAAAATCAGAGGATTCCAATATTATTTTCCTTTACGGTCCACAAAGTGCCAAATATAGTTCGAATGCTGGTAAAGTTTCCTTCTTGGAGCACCATTGAGGTGGGAAGTGTGTCAATGACTCATAACTAATATGACTAGCCAGCACTAATGGCGCGCTATTTTCATTGCTACGCCATAATAAATGGACCAAAATCAATCACATTTAACCACCATAATTACCCTTTCTCCATCTTTTCGGTGTCGGTGCACTTCCGTTTCACTGCACATAAATGAAACCGACGCGACCGTTGCGTAGTATTCTCAGCATTTACCACGTGATGCCACCTCTCCCTTCTATATTATTATTATTCTCCACAATTAACTAAAATAAAATAGAAGCTCTTTACACCGTCACATAACGCATTCATACTATATTGCTACATACGTACATACCATATCACCACGTTCCTCCTCATTCTTTTGCCTATCACAACACCAAACAGCAACCCCAGCCAATGCTTTACTCCCTCCTGTCTCTTTTACAGCTAAGCGAACGCACGGGATTCTATGTCCATCTCCTCCACAACCAGAAATATTAATTCATTCCTTCTCTTCCCTTTTTATTACTTCCCTTTCCTCTACTCCACTTGTTTCTCGCTTTCTCTACTTCCTTTTTCTCTCTTTTCTTTATATTTATTGCTCAGCTGGGATTAATTACTGTCATTTATTCCTCATATCTATTTTATTGAATTAAAACGGTTATTTAGCTCGAGGCCTTCTCTCTTATTCTTTGCTTCCAAGGAGAGAGAATATGGCGAGTGGTAGCAATCATCAGCATGGTGGAGGAGGAAGAAGAAGAGGCGGAATGTTAGTCGCTGCAACCTTGCTTATTCTTCCTGCCATTTTCCCCAATTTGTTTGTTCCTCTTCCCTTTGCTTTTGGTAGTTCTGGCAGCGGTGCATCTCCTTCTCTCTTCTCCGTAAGTGTACGCTCTTTTGTTATTTTATTAGATTAGATTAGATTACCCCGGTTGATCTATTTATTTTATGTTTATTTTACCTTTTCTCTACAGTCTGCCCTCGAATTATTTTGTTTGTTTTCGTTTACTTCTATTTTGTTTTGGTTAACATACAATTATTTCTCTTCTGCTGTGCTAAACCTTAGTGTTTTTCTTTTGTTACTTTTGATTTGCTACCTAAATCACGTAATGGCACTGACTTAGGTCTATTTTACCGTTTATACGAATAGTGGCAGCCAACTTTTTTGTTTTATATCTGTGTCACCAACCATTATGTTTTATCTTCGTTATGCCACCTGATTTCGATTATATTTGTATATATCTACGTTAATGTTTTTGCAAATCTGTCAATTTTTATCACCGATTAAATGATTCTATTATGTTGCCAATCAAAATTGATCATGCACTATACTCTATTTTACAACGTTGGAGAGGAGTCTGTTCATGCACAACTGCCTTTTTGTTGATTATAAAATATAAATTTCTTGCTGGAATTATGGTTGTATATACTGTACAAGGAATTACCATCTGAAATACTATTTTCAATTTAGCAGTAATTTGCTTCCGTTAACAATCATCCATGCCATTCACATCTAATTTTGAATAGGCTGGGGCTATTGGAACCCCTGAAATTGTTGAGTTGTCTGCCTCAAATCTTTTAGAAATTAATTGGGCTAGTATGCTCACCAGTCTACCAGGTAAGCCTTTTTACCTCGTGTAGTACTACGGTAAGCCTTTTTACCTCGTAGGGCAAGTGCGTGGTAGGTACCTAAACCACGCACCGGCACTGCATGGTTATTTAATAATCATTGTAGGTGCATTACGCGTGATGGTCGAAAAAAATAAATTCAATGGAGGGCGTTTTAGTCTTGTTAGTTTTTAAAGATTTAGAGGGGGATACTCAGTATATTTTGGGTTTCAAATAGAATTTGCCTTTCTGAATATATGTTGGGGAATCGTAAGACCTTAGGCCACATAACTAGCGTCTTACCAATTGCCGCTGTTAACGATGAATGTATTTATTTTATTTTCTTGTTAAATGGTTCATTTTTTTTGTTCTTAAGTTGAACATTTCATTTATCAGCTACAAATGAATTTCATTTATATTTCAATTAGACTATTTTTTATCAAAAAATACTGTTTTTTTCCCTCTTGTAAAATTTACATGGCTTGCTAATCGTGTATGGTATCTGGTTGGATATCATTTCTCTATTTCGTGATCGAATGATTTGTGGAATTCTCTGTTTATTTTGTTCAAGCATATATGCACACTTACCTTCTTGTCTATTATTTGTCTATATACTGCAACAATAATTTGTTCTCTTTTACAGGAATGGAATGCTCCTAAACCTAGGCATCTCTCTCTTCTGAAAGCAGCCATTGAGCGTGAGATTGTAAGTTTCAACCATGTCTCTTATGTAACATTTTGTGCCTGTTGGGCCAATTTTCCTTAATTACGGTTCTCCTTTTTTTGTGTGCATATTTTCTTAGTCTGACGAACAAAAATCAGAGCTGTGGTCTCCCTTGCCTCCACAGGGATGGAAACCGTGCCTTGAGACTCAATATAGTAGCGGTAAGCTCATTCTGACTTGATTTACATTACTGTAGAAAATTACCTAACTTCATGTTGCATGCAACACCTGTGGAATGTGTTTTTATTCTTTACAGTCGCTCATTTCCAGCAATTAAATTATTGTGTTTCCTTTATAACCAGGGCTACCCAGTAGATCGACAGGATATATTCAAGTTTTTCTTGATGGTGGGTTGAATCAGCAAAGAATGGGGGTATTCTATTTTTTTTCCATCATATTTTTGTTTCCATTAATTAATGAACTTTCTTCACAATAATAGTGATGCAAACTATTCTATTTTTTCAGATTTGTGATGCTGTTGCTGTTGCAAAAATTTTAAACGCAACCCTTGTAATACCGCATCTTGAAGTGAATCCAGTTTGGAAGGACTCCAGGTGAATATAAGATTCACACTCTTTTACCCAAAATGAAACTACAAAGTCGTTTGACTAATCATGGTAGAACCTCTTGTTATATTCAACAGCTCATTTGAAGAAATATATGATGTGGATCATTTTATCAATGTCTTGAAAGATGAAATCAACGTAGTCCGCACTCTACCTGATGAGTATTCATGGAGCACAAGAGAGTATTATGCCGTTGCTATTCGAGCTACGAGAATTAAAACTGCACCCGTCCAGGCTTCTGCCAACTGGTATCTGGATAATGTTACTCCTGTATTGGAGAGGTTTGTGCTATAAAACTAAAATAACATGCATTTATCTGTATATCTAAGAGTAATCTAACTTGGAATTTATGGTCATTGCAACCTCCTTTTCGAATGCTTAAGTCATTTGCATGGCCTTATTTGGTCTCTGTATTTTTATCTGCAAAGAAACACGTCTTTGATTTTTCAACGGGAGGAAACAGGATAAAATTGTCTTATATGAATTAGAAGTTACAGTATAGTGCCGCTTTGTCTCTAGTTTGAAAAGTTTATACATGTCTTACTCCATCATTACTGCTTAGTTTTTAATATACACTAAATATTTTGATATACTGATTATTGGTAGTTAGTTTATAATAAAACCTTTATACGCATATTGATTGATATGACTAGTATGTTTTGTTTGAGCATGCATATACAAATGAATTATAATATCTCTATTGCTTTCAAGACATTTAGCATGTTACATAAGCTTAATAATTAAATATACAATATCGTAGAAGTAGATGTTATGTTATTGTCAGGAATTTATGTACGCAATAAACTCCCTCAGCTTGTCCTAGTATCCATTTGTTTACTTGTTAATCCTCTTCACAACATCATTGAAATGAATTTTTGATCTTTTCTTTAACAAATTCTCAAGGATGAAAATCCATGAAATCATTGTTGAATCATTCGAAAGAATATATCGTCAATAAATTTAATGATTTGATCATGAATCAAGAAAAGATCCTTTATAATTAAATCTCCAATCAGTGTAATTCTTGAAACAATTGTTGACAGTGTTAGAAATAACAGGATAATTAGAAATACGCTTAATTAGGGATACGGGACTAATATGTCTTTTGTTTTCTTTTTCATATATATAAGCATAATTTAGAGTAATTTACACTAGTAATGCAAATAAAACGGTCAAGTTCAAAAATACTATTTGCATGTAATCCTTTTAAATTCTTTGTATTTGTTTATCTATATTTGTATGCTAAATTAGTGAATTATAACAAAAACATGTTCACATGTGCTTGATACATCCTAATGTGTGTATAGTAGCTTATAACCTCTTACATACATGTTTCGATTTAGTAGAATCTGGTAACACGCACAATTTTTTTTCTTGTTATGATATATACATATAATTTTGATTTGACACTTGTTAACTTAATCCAGTTTTGACTTGACTAAGAGTACAATACTGTGTACATTTTTGGTTCTGTATATTATATACTCCAAAGATACTTGAAAACAATATTGTTAATAATAAAATAAGAATGAAATCATAGGCAATCATGAAATTTCATATCAAATCCATTTTCTATTTATACTTCACATGCGATGTGCAAATGGGGTGCTAAATATTATATTGCCTTTTTCTAATCTTATTTTTATATATTTAATTCTAACTTATTTAAAGCAACAAAAAGGTTGCCAACTGCTTTAATATTTAATGATAAAAAGAATCGCACTTGAAGATATTTAAGGGTTTATCAATTTTCAAAATTGGAGAAAACCCATAGCAAAATTTGTCCTATGCATCAACTAGCTTGTTAGCACCAAATTAAATCCCTTCAAGGGTTTCATAACTATATAACTGGGAGTACAGTTTTTTTTTTTTAGACTTTTTGCAGTGTCCATTTTTCATCGATTCGTTAGTTTTGACATCGTAAATTGAAGTTTTGGCGAAATAGGCTTTGTAAATATGGTACTTGGTACTTGCATTGTTAGTAGAGAAGGGACAACTGTTAAAGTGTTGGTACAAATTGATTTTTAATCACATGAAAACAATAATTTGTAACATATCGTGAACCACCATATATCTACAGTACATCATCTCTAGTTATACAGCTTTGGAGTGCACCAGTTTGGCATGTTTCAATCAGATATCACTACGGGTGAAACTCTTTTACACACTTATTTGGAAGCTTGATTAGGCACCTATATGCTTTTATTCATGGTTACTATTGTATGATCACTGTAGTAATAATAGCCAGTAAGTTAAGCTTTTTCATATGATATTTTCAACTAATATTGTTATTATCCTTGTCATACTGTCACAGCTATGGAATAGCAGCCATCGCACCCTTTTCGCATCGCTTGGCTTTTGATAGCTTGCCTGCAGATATTCAAAAACTCCGTTGCAAAGTTAATTTTCAAGCCTTAAGTTTTGTCCCTCACATAAATGCTTTGGGTCAAACTCTAGTGAATCGCCTTAGATATCCTTCACTTCCAACTGAAGGGAACATACAGGAAGTTGTAAGCAAAAATGGCAACGAGGGGGTAGGAAAGTATGTCACTTTACATCTTCGCTTTGACAAGGTAATATATTTCCTCCCCACCTTTAGTTCTTTCTTT
The DNA here is from genome assembly GCA_030765085.1 of Allium cepa. Taxonomy (NCBI): domain Eukaryota; kingdom Viridiplantae; phylum Streptophyta; class Magnoliopsida; order Asparagales; family Amaryllidaceae; genus Allium; species Allium cepa. The sequence goes on along the minus strand of CM060941.1, from coordinate 204,653,168 downwards.
TATACCATATAATTCTTAAACTTTTGAAAATAAAAAAAATAAATGCAGGATATGGCAGCACACTCAGCTTGTGATTTTGGAGGTGGCAAAGCAGAAAGGTTGGCATTGGCGAAGTACAGACAAGTTATATGGCAAGGAAGGGTCTTGAATTCTCAATTCACTGATGAGGAATTACGCAGTCAAGGTCGGTGCCCTCTAACTCCTGAAGAGATTGGGCTGCTATTGGCTGCTTTAGGCTTTGATAGCAATACTCGCCTTTATCTGGCCTCTCACAAGGTCTAATTCTCCCTCGTACTCTTCAATTAAAAAGCTCTTTAGCTTAAGCCACAGTGTTTTGAAAAGCTTTTAAAAAATGCCCTTCAGCTTCCATGCTTGATGCAACTCGGTGAATAATCATGGCATTCAGACATGGAAGTAAATATCAGTACAAAATTGATGAATAAAAATAAACGGTTTCCTTGATATAACAGGTATATGGAGGAGAAGCTAGAATCTCAAGCTTGCGCAAGCTATTTCCATTAATGGAGGACAAAAAGAGCCTTGTATCTGAAGAGGAATTATCGAAAGTTGAGGGGAAAGCTTCTCTTTTAGCTGCTGTTGATTACTATGTTAGCATGCATAGTGACATTTTCATTTCTGCATCTCCTGGAAATATGCACAATGCGATGGTAAAACAAATATTTCTACATTCTTTGAAGGACTATTACTTCCCTTAGCCATCTACTGGGGTTATAACTAAGAGTATTTGTTGCTTATTTATTTGGTGCAGGTTGGGCATAGGACATTTGAGAATACGAAGACAATAAGACCGAGCATGACGCTACTAGGTCAACTGTTCCTGAATAAAAGCATGGAATGGCCCGAGTTTCAGAAGGCAGTGGAAGCAGGTCACAAAAACAGACAAGGGCAGATCAGGTTGAGGAAGCCAAAGCAATCTATCTATACATATCCTGCTCCAGATTGCATGTGCCAGGCGTGAAGATAATAATAAAGGATTACGTAACACTTTATTTTCTGTGTTTAGATACGGGTCAGAGAGCATGCACTGTGGCTTGTGTTTTCTTATAATAGTCGATTACATGTGTATTTATGTTTCATCGTCGATTGTGTTTCCTAGACGTTCCGATGATTCTCAGCTTAGACTGAAGAGGAATTGTGTATCCTGACATACTTGATTCGTTTGTATTTTATCATGTGTTATTTACATATTAATATGTTCTTTTTTTCATTTTTCATGGTGGCGTGTTACTACGAAACACTTTAAATCTCAGTTATTTGAGAAACTAGGGAATAAACGAAAATTTTCCAAAGATAGAAATTAAGAGGTGCAGCTCTGGTGGATGTTCTTTGATCAAAGAAAGTAAAGGCACAAAACTCTTAGCATATTATTGAACTTTATAGGGTTCTCTGAGCTCTGTCTGTGTCAATGTACTCGGAGTATATTTACCAGCGAGCTGTTTGTTATGACAAAATCAAATAAATGAAGCATACGGATACTCAAACTAATTGATGATACAAGAGCTGGACCCTTAGTGTTTGTATATGTATGTTGTATTATTTTTCCAATGGGTTATATAAGCTCTATGTATTGATATGTTGGATTTAAGTGTGCAAGAACGTATAAAATGTTCGAAGAGTATAGCAATTAATTGTCTGTGAATGGTGAATTTAGCAGAGAAGGAATCAGAAGCAATCCATACCAGGATAGTCCCTGGAAGACGAAAACCTGCCTTGATACTTAAACTTGACTGCAGAGGTAAATATTTTATGTGCATTACATTAACAAAACTACACTTTCCTCTATAGACACTAAAATTATATCACTAACAAAAAAACACAATTCATATGTGACGTATTATATATACTTTGGAAAGTTATCCGTGAAGAACATAATGGTTAACTGTAGCACATGTACCAGGCGGTCATGAAAAGTTCTCCTTTCCTATTTCTTGTATTTAATACCATCTTTACAGTGAGTTCTGAGCAATACCAATGATGACTGATCACAGAAAGTTGAAACCAACTATAGTTAAAGTTGGACAATATATATAATACATCATCATGGTTTGTTTAATTTGTATAATCACAAACGCAAATATATACCCTGAAGCCTCCCATACCATTCATCTTTTATAATTGTACATGCACATAGTTTACACAAATCAAGGAACCACAAAACAAGAATAAGAATCATCTTCAGTTAAAAGTTCCTTAACTAGTTCAATGTCTGAATGATGGTGTTGTGCCATGGGTCAGAAAGGTGCTGCTGTAGGTTCTCAAATGGTCCTTTACCTGTCACATTGTGCTGCACCACGAACCCCAAAAACGCCAACATCGCTAATCTCCCTGCATTCAGTAATCCACAGTCAGATTATTCTCTCTGTGTATGTATCTTAGTTAATGATTTGAGTAATAAAACATAAATTACCATTAGCAAGTTCTTTCTCTTTACTCTCCACAGTAGGAGCAAAGTTAAGAGGGTTAAAGATACCACCAGGGTAGCCAACCTCTCCCTTAGGCAAGCTGTACTGCTTGAAAATAGGGTCCTGGTTAACACTGCCTGGGTTCTTAATATCTTGCCATCTTCTGATTTCCACGTAATGGAACAATATGAACTCGATCACGAACAAAGTGGAAGAGGATGCAAAATATTCGGACTTGCCAGCATCGTACCATTCTGGAACATTGATGATGCCGATCTTGGTGAATACTTCAGGAAGCAACATGCCAGCCACTCCTAGCATGGCCCATCGCCCGTTCACTAGCTCTGCTTGCACGAACCACTTCAGGTTTTCCGGGTCTTCTGCTAGGCCCAATGGATCGAACCCATTGTCTCCTGGCAAACTGCATAAGCATGGTAAAATCAATACACCATTATAAGAAATGATATAGCTCTGACCATATTAAAGAATCACTTGTTATCATAAAAAACAGTTGACACCATGAACAGTGATCTTTTTAATATCCAAACCTGTAATACTTATGTTGATGCCTTATGATAGATGCTTTTAGCAATGATTACTAAGTTAAAGTTAGTAAGTTTAGAATTTCTGATATGTATATATATATAATATGGTTGGTAGGGTAATTACTCTAATTAGGAGTGGAACAAACCTTCCATTAAGGTAGCCAGGGGAAGCAAGACCGGGAAGCCATTCTCCTTTCCTGGCTTCAACTTTAAACGAAGAAGTATAATTCGAAGATGGAAAAGAGTTAAGGGTGAGAACTCGTTGAAGTCTGGTTGAAGATCCAGTGATAAATTTAGAAGCAGGAGGACGTATAGTGGCAATAGAGGCTTGAGTGGCGACTGATGCCATTGCTTTCGCTTAAGGTTTGATATGCGAAGCTTTTCTTTGGGTAAATGGCTGCAATGCAATGCAATGCTGTGAAGAGAAGGGAAGAGTGGTGTGGGTATTTTTGTATTGAAATGGAGAGGGATGGCTGTGGCCTGGAATTAGGAGCGAGGAATGGAGGGACCAGATCGAGTTGTGAGTTTGGGAGGGCCAATGGGATTTCGTAGTGTTATCTCTTCTTATCTGGTGAGATGGATGCGAGTATCAGTTTGTGGATTCCATTGGTACAGTGTAGCTTATGTGGGTCATGGTAGGTGACACGTGGTAGGTAGTCTTTGTTTTAGTCATTTAGAAACTGGATTGAGCCCCAGTTCTTCTGTTCATATGTAGAGAGGTATCTGTATATTCCGTTACAGTCAAATTAAGCTACTGGTTCATTTAGGTTATTTCGGTTTGGTTTACAAGTTAAATAGGGATATTCACCGTTTTAGAGTAATGTAAGTTTGTTATCCGTTGAACCGATAATCAAAACTTCCATTTATACATATTTTGTTTTAGTTTAGTTACCATAGCGTACCCTAAATAAAGAACCTAAATGAAGAAAGATAGATTGATATCGATCATTAAAATAGAAAATATAATCAAGAAATATTCTCCAATTACAAAAACGCAGTTACCTTTTAGTGATTGAAAGTTCTACCCACAGTATATGATTATTTCTATGATTTCATTTTATAGTATGATTAAATCAGTTAATAACAAAACTAAATAAAGTTTTTACAGTTTGATTTCGATTTTTATTTTTTCGGCTTCAGTTTAGTTTGAATTCTTCAACTTTAAGACCGATCGAACCAACCGAATGCTCATCATTATCTGTATGTATTCACATTATTACATGAAAATAATGTTTAGGCGATTGTAAGGAATGCATAGGATGTAGGGTGAGTTTGCATCAATATTATTCCCTATTTCTAAATCTAAAGTATTTGATGCGTTGGACACATCAAATGTAGGAATGGAGAATGCCTTAAATTTTCTCATTTATGATGACGCAGTGTTATTCGGTATTTGAAGCAAACGACATTTCAGTAGAACTACTACAAAATGATGAAAGAATAGATAAAGAAGTTTGGAAGATATTAATGATGAAGTTTCAAAAAATTCCACTAAGCATTGAAGCATCAATATCGATCGGCGGCGACGCATCATCAACAATGGGTGGATCCCACTTTGCTTCTGATGATTCTACATGCAAGCTTGAAAATAAAGATGCAAGTGTTGAGAAGGCACACCGACCAATCGGCGATGTCGATTATTAAAATTCAGAGCTTGAAGACTTAAACAATTTGAAATAAAAAAGTGAAGACGAAGTCAACGTATCGACGAGTATCGATCGATCAAATTTTGTTGATCGTGTCGATTTGACTTGTTCTTCGTGCTATAAAGTCGGATCTGAGAATTCGTCCGATTCAAATCGGATTTGGAGATTCTGGTACGATGATTTGCCTATATATAACAAACTTGAACATAGAAAAAGGGGATCTTTGGACTAATTTTGCCGGGAAACTCTACCAAATTCGAATCAAGCAATTCTTGTTTAATATCATCTTTTAATTCAGTTGTAACAGTGAAATCAATTAATAATAAGCATCAAAGTGAGCATAGGCCATAGATTTTGCAGAGCTACTATAAAAGTTGTTTGTTCTTTTTATACCTTCTTTAATTTTTTGCATTTAATTTAATTTATAATTGTTTTGGGGGGTTCGCCTATTTTATGTGCAATTATTTTTTTGAGCTTTCACTGAGAATGAAGTCGAGATTAGATCTGCGATTGCTACTAAGATTTGCATAAAATCTCCAGCTAGATGTGAAAGGATTAACTCTTAGAAACACGCCCAGTAAGTCGGAAGTGATCCTTGACGAACGTGAAAGTTCAGATTATGGAGCTAATGAAGTAGACCAACAAATCCTGAAGGAACTTCAACGCAACCAAAAGTAGCGTCGAAGCAGGTGTTAGATCGAATGATGGTCAACATGGATAGAAATATGTGCAAAGTCCGATCTCTATCATGGAAGAAATAAAAAAGCAATTTGCTCTGTTTATGCAACCCTTGTAGCAAGGAAGGTCCCATAAACATCGCAAGGACAGAAGAGATTCTTCATTATCTGATTCAGACAAAGGAAGTTCGTGGTATCAGACCTATAGAGATGGAAAGTATAAAATGTAGAAAGGGGTGCCGGAACATCGAGAGAAAAAATCAAGAGAAATAGAGCAACTACCCTAATTGGACCTCTGATTAATACCGATCGATCTAAAAGGATTAGTATCGATTGATTTTAACCACACGTGTAGTTGAGTGATGGTTCTGGAGATGAGGCGACGCTGATAGTGGAGGATAGACTGTTGGTCCTCAGAGTGGTTTTGATGACACGAATACAACCAGAAATTCTAGGAAAGGACGTAATCCAACTAGGCATCAATGAAGAGCTAAACGAATGGACTTCCCAGTGACAAGGAGATCTAGACTTACCAATCTACCCGAGCTTGTTTGCAGAGTTAAACATTCAATTGTAGGATCCAGATTAACTCTAGAGGGGGGGGGGGGTGAATAGGATTATAGCAAATTTTCTTGATTTAAACACAGAAATAAACCGCAAAAATAAATATGCTGAAAAGTAAATCACACACAAAATTTACCTAGCTTCGGCAACCCCTGCCTACTGCTGCATTCACAGATTTCTATTAGAATTAAACAGTATCACGCTTACAAACACTCTACTAGACTCGCAGACCCTTTTGCTCCCGCTCACAAACACTCTACTAGACTCGCAAACATTTTCTCCCGCTCACAAACATTCTACTAGACTCGCAAACATTTGCTCCTGCTCACAAACACTCTACTAGACTCGCACACCCTGCTCCCGCCTATAGAGTTTCGTTTACTCGCAAACTCTGCTCCCGCCTACAATAGAACTTTGATTACTCGCAAACTCTGCTCCCGCCTATAGAGCTTTGATTACTCGCAAACACTGCTCCCGCCTATAGAGCTCTGCAAACTCGCACACCCTGCTCACTGAACTAATTCTAACTAGACAATCTGACACGACCTAATCCCTAGGTGGTGATTTACAAATTCTTTGACTTGAAAAAATAAAAAACAACAATTACAAGACAAATAAACAAATAACCCTAAACCCTAATTAAAAATAACCCTAATTAAACTAAAGCCTTTTAAGACCGGCCCCTTCTTTTAATTCTATAACCCGTTCCCTTCTTTTGCTTGGCCCGTTCCTTTTTGTCTCATTCAAATGGTGGCTCTGCAAATTAGGGCTTCGTTCCTCTTTGAGATAGTTGGCGGCTCTGTTCGATCTTAGGGCTTTGTTCTCTTCAATCCAAACTAGGGTTTTGAAGCTGCGCCTTTTCGTGTGCTTCGTTCTCGTTCGTTTGCTCTTGGCCGCTTCTGTTTGATCGAGTTCTCCGTTGATTTGGTATGTAATTTTATCCCTTTTGCTTTACTGGTTGATGCTTGAACTCGATGATTAATTTGCCGATGATGATTGGGCTTAAATAGGATTCGAAATCCTATTTTTGCGTTCGTATACATTCATTTGAATTTGTCTTCGTTCGTTCGATCTTGTATTGATGCTTGAGATTTATCTCTGACTTTTTCATATGCGTATATTTTGATACTTTCTTCTCACGGCTTGGTTGACACTGTTTTGATTTGTGACTTGGTCGATTCCTTGATTCACACGGCATTAAAACTTTCCTCTTTTTGATACTTTGACTATTTCAAAGAATGCGTACATGAATTTTTCGACTTGTTTAATCATCTTAATTGTCACAGCTTCAGCCATCTTTGCGTCTGCATTCTTGTAGTGGCTTTCTTTAATTCTCTGGCCTGTAGTATAGCTCGAATTTTAGTTGTTAATTAATTTTAGCTTCACTGTGAACTTCACCTGTGATATTTCTCGAATTGCAGTTGTCTCATTGTGGCATTGTAGTCATATATGTGTATGCATTTGTACTTGTTCTTACTGTCCACATGAGTTCATACACTTTGTTGCAGTGGTTTATTCTTGTTGTATAAACTGCTGTCATGTTGTCACTGTATTGCCATTGGTCGTGCTGTGGTCTTCAAGCATGTTGCTGTTGTGTTGCATTTGTATCACTGCAAAACTCCATTACTGTGTTGCTCACTGATGCATTGTTGTAACTGGTTTATTGATGCATTCATTGTAGCTTGTTTTGTTTGCATATCTATGCACATTGTAGCTGTTCATTTTATTCATTTGAGTTTTGTCTCTGATCTTTATCGGCACTGGCTGTTCATTGTAGTGTATGTTGTACTTTGATCTAGTTGTACACTTGCCCTTGATATTGTAGTCTCTCTGTACTTGTAGTTGTGTAGTTTGCCACTGATTTTGGTTCTTCGCTTGTGCATATTGTATTCGATACTGTTGCATTGTTCCATGTACATATGTTCTTGGTGGCATTTCTTTGATTTCGAACTTGGACTTATAGTTGAATCTGGACATGTTATGGGCTGGACATCTGAGCATTGCATTACACAGCATTAACTACTTTGTTGTATGCTTGATCACTTGAGTTGTTTCACTGCCATACTTGACGATGTGGCCTGTACTTGTGTACTTCTGGTATGCTGCAGCTTGCATCTTTGTTGCATTTGCTTGAGTTTGTGTCATCTTTACTTGCATTGCTGTACACTTTTGGTTTCATTGCTGCGCTCGAGTTTTTACTTCTGGCCTGCATGTAGCTGTTGCTCCCAGTGTTGCTTTGTCATTGTGTACTTGATGGTTGCTGTGCACTTTTGTGCTTTGAGTCAGTTTCACTTGGGTCTGGTTGGTCTGGCCATTGTAGCTGTATTGATCATGTTTCTGGTTCAATGCTTGGTGCATTGTGCATTGTCACTTGTATCATATAATGTTGCTGTAGCATGTACTCGAGTCATGGTAGCATTTGCTTCTGCACTGATACATACATTTTTTAAATTGCACCTGAGTTGAATCCAGTTTCGCAACTCGGGTTTGACCTTGTGCTGAAGTCGAGATTTTTATTTATGTTATTGCACGTGAGTTGAACCCGGTTTTTCATTTGGGTTTGACCTGTGCTCGCCTGTCCCTGTAAATCAATCAAGTGTATATATCGGCGTGCACGGTCTTGTGGCATATACAGTAATACACTGTGTATGTCACAAGTTATTCGTGTATGATGAATTCAAATTTAAATTATGACGAACAACCCAAATAACTGAGGCAAATCATATTTTCAAAAAATTATATTTTATTTTTGAATTGCAAAAATATTTCTTTTTTTTTCAATTTTACTGCGTTAGTTATATTTTTGTAGATTGCTCAGATGCTGGATTCAAACTGGAATGCAGTTGAAGACAAAATACGAGTGTGAGTGATATGTAGTGAGGTGCTGATGTAAATGTGAAAAATGTGATGTAATCAAAGTTGTATAGTTATAGTGAGAGCTTGAAATTGTACTATTCAAAAATGCAATAAATATTTATTTGAATAAAATATCTGTTTGAATTCAAATTCTGTGAAATTTATTTTATTCAACAAATATTTATTTAAACTGTGAAAAATAGAATAGTATATTAACAAATACATTTAAATGAATGTATATATGTTTATTATCATCAAACAAAAATCATATAAGCGCATATTCAACAATCTCCCCCTTTTGATGATAACAAACATATATTTAAGATTTTGAATGTATTAAATGTATTTGATCGTTCAATTTGCTCCCCCTATTTAAATGCTCCTCTCTACACAATACTCCCCTTACATATATGCATACAAATAAAAATATGTAAATGAGCCTATATGCAAATGGAAAATTATTTGACCTTTGCTTGATTCTATTTGACAAAATCTTAACTTTTCTCTCCCCCTTTTGTTATCAGCAAAAGAATAACAGTGTTATAAAAATAGGGATGAAGTGACAGACATGAATCAAACATTTAACTCAATTAAATATAAATATCAAATTTCAATAAAACTTAAACAAAAATCATAATTACCCTTGTTAGACGCATATTCCACTTTCAGAAGTGATGGGGATAAAATCATCAAAAATTCATATAGTTATGTCTATTTGTGGTATATTTATTTCAGGAAATTTGAATATCTACTAACCATGCATAACCATTAGGACTTTTAAATGAGATTAGTAGTATTCCAATTTAATTTATAAAATGAAATCAAGTATCTTCTAACCACGCATGACCGTGAGGACTTTTAAATGGGATTAGAATCAACTTGTCTATTAAATCAATTAATTTTGATATGCGTTCCATACATGCATAACCGTGAGGACTTTTAAATGAGCATGGAAGCACATAATCAAGAATCCAAGTAATTCACCCATGCATAACCGTGAGGACTTTTAAATGAGAGTGAATACTTTGGATATTTATTTTTATTGCCAAATATAATAAATTGAAGCGCAAATAATTTCCTTCACAAATTTAAAGATATTGAAGAACAAATGATTTCCTTTGTAAACTACCAAAAATTTACATACTATATATGATTTTGATGAGTGATGGTCGATAGAAAGATGATAGAAATAGAAATGGTCATGGAATTTTTACCCAACAAAAAGTTTTTATAACTCTTGTTATGAGATTCTAAAGAAATTTTCTAATTATACTTTCTCGAGTTATAATATATGATAAATATCAACACTCATCACTTTTTCAATCACTATTCATCTTTTAGATAATCATTAGGGAGTTAGAATAGTCAAAATTTAAAATCAAATAAAAATGACTAATCTGTAGATATGGTCAAACATGATTTTCTCGAGGGGGTTTTATAAGAAAAATTTTCTGCTATTTGAAATTATTTCAAGTGAAAAATATGCAGATATTTTCTTTGAAAAAAAACGATGCAGCAAATGAATGTTTCAAAAATTAATCACGTTCTACTAGTAATTTTTCTATCAACTGTATTACCAATATAATCTGCATCTGAATTTAAATTTCACTCAATACTCACTCGTTGGATATCAAAGACCAGATTGTGAAATTTCAACAAACTACCTCAGAATTGTTTTCAACAATTTTTAAATGAAATTTGTAATAAGCCATGTTCACACTCAAACAAATATCATGATGTTAATTTCAGAAACCGTAGGATAAACAGTTATATTCATGAGTAATCAACAGTCAATCAACATCATAATTATTTCAAAAACAATTTCTTGAAGTTTCAACAATTTCTTAAAGTCCTTTTTAACAGCTTTCACATGAATTTTGAAATCGTGCAAATTTATAAGCAGTGACCAAAATGTCAAAAAAAATATATCTATGTGTAGCATGAGTAATCAAATACCATCATTTGACCGAACAAATTTATATGGATTAGTTTAAAGTTGAAAATCTGATTGGTCATCATTTAAGCACAAATCAATGTCATAAATAAGAACAAGTCAAAAAATCATATTAGTTAAATCCGAATCAGTCAACCATCATAATTACTCCAAGTAATTCTATTTAAAGATGATTGGTCAATATTTTGAAAAAGTCATAGAATCAAAATCATCATCTTTTGTACATCTCAATATTGGCTGATTTAATTCAGATTATGGTGCAGATTATCACATTTGATATATCGTTCAAAAACAAATTTACCTGTTTTACCTTTACGATAATTTTTCATCGTTGTCCATTGTGATTCTGTCATCTTTGTACTAGGCTAAGGAACTTTGCTTTGTCGCCCGTTGTGTTTCTGGAACAGCCAAAATCCAGAGAACACTGTTGTTGTTCCTTAGCCTGCCACCACACCTACACGATGAAAGATTTATGTGACCTATTTGTTTTTATAGGTCCATGATTGTTAGTGGCAGAATATGAAACATATGTTTGTGGAGACCCAAAACTATTTATATATGTTCCTTTTGGCACCCAAATTTGTTTGACTTTCAAAGATTTTATTTTTGTGCCTTTTGGAACCCAAATTGGTATAGTTTTCTCGTGTTTGGGTCTATACCAACAATTATTTTGATTATGTCCAAATTTTCTACAAATCGTGCACATTAAATTGACTTGATTAAATTTCGTGTTCTTTTTCCTATGACTATAATTTTCAACATGATGTCCAATTATTTCAGATCGAGCAAAGACACTTTTACTTTTTGCATTATCATTATCTTGTGATTTCCCAAAACCTAGTCCTTTTCTATTGTTAGCAAAAATTTGATTTCCCAATAGCATGTTGAAAGATTTTTCGCCTCTTGAAAAGTTATTCAAAGTTTTCTCAAGATTTTGGACTTTGATTTTCAATGTTGAGTTTTCAGTGACAAGTGAGGTGCATCGATTTATAAAATCCCTTTTCCTAGTGTCAAAGTTTTCCTTAAGACTCAAGTTTTCTTTTTCAAGATTCTCAGAGTTATTCTTAAGTCTTATCAATTCTGAATCTAAAATTTTACATTGGTTACATTCTAGGTTTTGAATATTTTCAAGTTCAGTTTCTAACCTAAAATTTTCATGGGCGAGTTTCCTCCTTTCAGATTTCAGTTTTTCAATTTTTGATTCAAGACTATCAATTGTTTTAGTAAGATCTGAGCACATAAAAACAAGATCTCTATAGGAATACTCACCTGCCTCACTAGATTCCTCGGAGCTTGCCTCTGAATCTGATTTCGCCATAAGACACAAGTTAGCCTCTTCCGAGTTGCTATCCGAAACTTCCTCTCCTTCTTCATCATCCCAAGTCGCTGCAAAGGCCTTCTTCTTCTTTTTCTTTCCTTTGTTGTCTTTGAGAAGCGGGCATTTTGGTTTGATGTGGCCAGGCTTGTTGCAGTTATAACACGTCTGTTCATTATCGGAATTTTCGGAATCTTTTGACCTATTGCCCTTTGTTTTCTTCTTGCGTGGCTTGAATCTTGACCATCTTCTAAGATTATTGACAGCCATTGCAAGCTCTTCAATTGGATCTTCTTCATCTTCATCGCTCTCTTGTTTGCTCTTTAAGGCAATCGTCTTCTTCTTTGGTTCGGAGTTGTTGCGTTCTTCCTTTGCTTTTAGCTCAAGCTTATATGTCATTAAGTTGCCAATCAACTCCTCCATGCTTAGTTTGCTCAAATCTTTTGATTCTTGGATTGCCGTGACTTTTGCCTCAAAGTTCATTGGTAAAACTCGTAGCACCTTCCTCACAAGCATTACCTCAGTGAAGACCTTCCCAAGCGCTCTAGCGTTGTATACCAAGGTTGAAAAACGTCCAAACATGTCTTTTATGCTCTCGTCTTTGTCCATCACAAAGTTTTCGTATTCATTGCTGAATAGGGCTAGACGAGACTCCTTGACTTGAGAAGTTCCTTCGTGTGTCACCTCCAAAGTGTGCCATATTTCCTGTGCTGTTGTACAATGATAAATTCTATTAAATTCATTTTTATCAAGAGCACATATCAAAGCATTCATGGCTTTAGCATTTGTCGTTTTCAATCTCTTATCGTTGGCATCCCACCTATCCTTAGGTTTAGGAATCTCAGTATCACCAACGATTCTAGTGGGAGGTTTATAGCCAGTTTCAATATTATCCCAAACATCATAATCAACAGAACTAAGATATATACCCATCCTAACTTTCCAATAAGCATAATCATTCCCGTTAAACATGGGTGGCCTAGCAATAGATTGCCCCTCAGAAAAAGCATTATTCGGTGAATTCATGACTCTAGAGTTAAAAACAAAATACCGGGCTTTGATACCACGTGTAGGATCTAGATTAACCCTAGAGGGGGGGGGGGTGAATAGGGTTATAGAAAATTTTCTTGATTTAAACACAGAAATAAACTGCAAAAATAAATATGCCGAAATGTAAATCACACACAAAATTTACCCAGCTTCGGCAACCCCTGCCTACTGCTGCATTCACAGATTTCTATTAGAATTAAACAGTATCACGCTTACAAACACTCTACTAGACTCGCAGACCCTTTTACTCCCGCTCACAAACACTCTACTAGACTCGCAAACATTTGCTCCCGCTCACAAACATTCTACTAGACTCGCAAACATTTTCTCCTGCTCACAAACACTCTACTAGACTCGCACACCCTGCTCCCGCCTATAGAGTTTCGTTTACTCGCAAACTCTGCTCCCGCCTACAATAGAACTTTGATTACTCGCAAACTCTGCTCCCGCCTATAGAGCTTTGATTACTCGCAAACACTGCTCCCGCCTATAGAGCTCTGCAAACTCGCACACCCTGCTCACCGAACTAATTCTAACTAGACAATCTGACACGACCTAATCCCTAGGTGGTGATTTACAAATTCTTTGACTTGAAAAAATAAAAAACAACAATTACAAGACAAATAAACAAATAACCCTAAACCCTAATTAAAAATAACCCTAATTAAACTAAAGCCTTTTAAGACCGGCCCCTTCTTTTAATTCTATAACCCGTTCCCTTCTTTTGCTTGGCCCGTTCCTTTTTGTCTCGTTCAAATGGTGGCTCTGCAAATTAGGGCTTCGTTCCTCTTTGAGATAGTTGGCGGCTCTGTTCGATCTTAGGGCTTTGTTCTCTTCAATCCAAACTAGGGTTTTGAAGCTGCGCCTTTTCGTGTGCTTCGTTCTCGTTCGTTTGCTCTTGGCTGCTTCTGTTTGATCGAGTTCTCCATTGAATTGGTATGTAATTTTATCCCTTTTGCTTTACTGGTTGATGCTTGAACTCGATGATTAATTTGCCGATGATGATTGGGCTTATATAGGATTCGAAATCCTATTTTTGCGTTCGTATACGTTCATTTGAATTTGTCTTCGTTCGTTCGATCTTGTATTGATGCTTGAGATTTATCTCTGACTTTTTCATATGCGTATATTTTGATACTTTCTTCTCACGGCTTGGTTGACACTATTTTGATTTGTGACTTGGTCGATTACTTGATTCACACGGCATTAAAACTTTCCTCTTTTTGATACTTTGACTATTTCAAAGAATGCGTACATGAATTTTTCGACTTGTTTAATCATCTTAATTGTCACAGCTTCAGCCATCTTTGCGTCTGCATTCTTGTAGTGGCTTTCTTTAATTCTCTGGCCTGTAGTATAGCTCGAATTTTAGTTGTTAATTAATTTTAGCTTCACTGTGAACTTCACCTGTGATATTTCTCGAATTGCAGTTGTCTCATTGTGGCATTGTAGTCATATATGTGTATGCATTTGTACTTGTTCTTACTGTCCACATGAGTTCATACACTTTGTTGCAGTGGTTTATTCTTGTTGTATAAACTGCTGTCATGTTGTCACTGTATTGCCATTGGTCGTGCTGTGGTCTTCAAGCATGTTGCTGTTGTGTTGCATTTGTATCACTGCAAAACTCCATTACTGTGTTGCTTACTGATGCATTGTTGTAACTGGTTTATTGATGCATTCATTGTAGCTTGTTTTGTTTGCATATCTATGCACATTGTAGCTGTTCATTTTATTCATTTGAGTTTTGTCTCTGATCTTTATCGGCATTGGCTGTTCATTGTAGTGTATGTTGTACTTTGATCTAGTTGTACACTTGCCCTTGATATTGTAGTCTCTCTGTACTTGTAGTTGTGTAGTTTGCCACTGACTTTGGTTCTTCGCTTGTGCATATTGTATTCGATACTGTTGCATTGTTCCATGTACATATGTTCTTGGTGGCATTTCTTTGATTTCGAACTTGGACTTATAGTTGAATCTGGACATGTTATGGGCTGGACATCTGAGCATTGCATTACACAGCATTAACTACTTTGTTGTATGCTTGATCACTTGAGTTGTTTCACTGCCATACTTGACGATGTGGCCTGTACTTGTGTACTTCTGGTATGCTGCAGCTTGCATCTTTGTTGCATTTGCTTGAGTTTGTGTCATCTTTACTTGCATTGCTGTACACTTTTGGTTTCATTGCTGCGCTCGAGTTTTTACTTCTGGCCTGCATGTAGCTGTTGCTCCCAGTGTTGCTTTGTCATTGTGTACTTGATGGTTGCTGTGCACTTTTGTGCTTTGAGTCAGTTTCACTTGGGTCTGGTTGGTCTGGCCATTGTAGCTGTATTGATCATGTTTCTGGTTCAATGCTTGGTGCATTGTGCATTGTCACTTGTATCATATAATGTTGCTGTAGCATGTACTCGAGTCATGGTAGCATTTGCTTCTGCACTGATACATACATTTTTTAAATTGCACCTGAGTTGAATCCAGTTTCGCAACTCGGGTTTGACCTTGTGCTGAAGTCGAGATTTTTATTTATGTTATTGCACGTGAGTTGAACCCGGTTTTTCATTTGGGTTTGACCTGTGCTCGCCTGTCCCTGTAAATCAATCAAGTGTATATATCGGCGTGCACGGCCTTGTGGCATATACAGTAATACACTGTGTATGTCACAAGTTGTTCGTGTATGATGAATTCAAATATAAATTATGACGAACAACCCAAATAACTGAGGCAAATCATATTTTCAAAAAATTATCTTTTATTTTTGAATTGCAAAAATATTTCTTTTTTTTTCAATTTTACTGCGTTAGTTATATTTTTGTAGATTGCTCAGATGCTGGATTCAAACTGGAATGCAGTTGAAGACAAAATACGAGTGTGAGTGATATGTAGTGAGGTGCTGATGTAAATGTGAAAAATGTGATGTAATCAAAGTTGTATAGTAATAGTGAGAGCTTGAAATTGTACTATTCAAAAATGTAATAAATATTTATTTGAATAAAATATTTGTTTGAATTCAAATTCTGTGAAATTTATTTTATTCAACAAATATTTATTTAAACTGTGAAAAATAGAATAGTATATTAACAAATACATTTAAATGAATGTATATATGTTTATTATCATCAAACAAAAATCATATAAGCGCATATTCAACATCAATGAAGCTCACGGTGGCCGCTATTCAGCTAGGCATGATATTGATGAATTTGTGACTGAAACGATAAGGAAGTTGTTGCAGCAAAACAAGCAACAATAGGATGATAGATGGGGATTTGCTCCTAGCCAAAACCCATTCACTAAAGAAATCAAAGCTTTTATGTAGCCGAAAAAGTTCGCTATGCTGATGATGTTGTTATCCAGCTTTTAAACCAAGGACATCTCAGTGGATTTGAACTTCAAAATGATGAAAAACTGGATCACATAACTTAGAAGGTGTCAGGAATGACGGACGAATGGAGCACGATAAGTTTGGCCAAGATTTGCACATTGCAAATCATGTCGGTACCGATATGATTAATCATGTAAGCACCGACATAATTGATCATGTCAGTACCGAGTTATTTGGCTAGGGGGACCTACTTTGAACTGCAGATGAAGTTGCATTGTACTTTGAAGAAAAATACAAAACCCCGAATAGGACAAATCATGCCGGTACCGATATATTGGATGGGTAATTTGGTCATATAAAGATTAGAAGCTTGGAGACTTGAACAATTGTTAAGGAAAATCATAGATGCAAGTTGAAGAAACATGTCAGCAACGATGTGATCATGTCGGTCTTGACTTGTTATGAAAGCTGAGTTTTTCATGTCTGAAAGCTTGGATCTAACATTCTACCTATTCTTTCGTGAACTAAAAACTTTGGAGGAGGAATCCGACTAATAATACACCTCCTTTAGCAACAATAAAGGAAATTTTGGATTTCTATTTCATTTATTACCATAAAGTGCTGCTGAACTCGAATTTTAATAGATTTCTAGATTTAAGAACTTGGTAATTCAATGTACTTATGCAAATACATTGAAATAAAGTTGGTGGTGGACTTAGGTAATAGAATTAAGGAAGAACCATTTTAACAATATTGCCTTTCTACTTTATACTTTCATTGTCACTTGATTATTCTCATTTTTACTCCAATTAGGTACTGCTTTAATTTTTGGCACAACCGATGCTAAACTATAATTGGTTGACTGACCTAATGTAACATTTATGATGATTTTGTTAGAACCGGGCCAGCACGCAGCATGTTAAATGAGTAAATTTCAAAAAAATTATTCAGTTTGGATCTTATTGAGCTTATGAAACCTAAATTGATTTAAATTCATCTAAACTAAATTTAAATAAAATCATTATTTTATTTTATTTATTAACAAAAAGATTTTATTTGATGTTATATATAATATATAATGTGCACATGTGTATCATATACACATGTACGTGCACATGCAACATATACTGTAATAACCTGCACCTTAATAGGTTTGATTTCGACTAAATCAAAAACTCAAGTCCATTAGGGTCCGGATCATTAGTGTTGGTAACCTATAATAAACACATGTATATCAAAGAGCTATCTACATGAACTCATAGCAGAATAGTAAAATATAATAAAACATATATACCAACTAAGGCTACTACCTTAGAACCAATAGTATCCCTTGTATATCTAGTTGCTTTATCAGTTCTGAGTACGAACGAGTAGACCTGTCAACTTACCATCACATCCTGTACCATTATCATGTCCTCCTAAATCTATCATGTGGATTGTAATGAGAATATTGCCAACACAACGTTCTGGTGATTGATAAATTATATACTTTATGCTAACACTAGTTTATGCTGATTGATTTTCATTTAAGTGTTATGCCTACAGTTTATGGATTAATCATTTAATTCCATATATGTGTACGTATTCAACCTACTTCGAGGTATAAGTATATGCATGTGTGTATGTATAAGCGTAACTGTACTCCCCAAAAAGGAAACATGGACCACTTAATACTTCTTAAATAGGGAAGAGGCTGACCCAACGACCATGTAATCGTAATGTAATCGACAGTCAACCCGCCCTACAAGCCGAACTCCATGGGTATATAAGCGGATATAACTCAACTATGGAGTAATTGGGTTCAACAGCCCATCTTCTATTCAATTATATCCTCACGATGTAAGAGAAATTACCTAGATCACTTCAGAGCTTTTAAACGAGGAATAGGCAGACTCTCTAGTTATTTAATACCCAAACCTTAAGAAGACCCTCTATCCATTTAATACTTACCCAAGGCGAGCCTCTCCTAGTACTCCCTAGCCGACATCATAGAAAATTTCTTATATGCCCTTAATACTTATTAAATGGGGAAGAGACACACTTTGACCATTTAATACCTTGACTATTTAATACCAAAACCAGACCTTCCCTAAGGGATTTTCACTAATGCACCAATCCTATACGCGAACGTATATCCCCCGTAGATTCGATAGTTGGAGCTGTCCCACACTAGTAGTACTACACACAATGTAATACCCCGTAATTTTAAGATAATTAATTAAAAAATGATAATGTCAAAAAATTGATTTTTTTAAATGTCAAAATTTGGGTACAACACTTGCATTGTTGGGTTCGTAGTGATTTTTTGATCAATTTTCATATAAAGTTTTCCAATTGGAGTTTAAACCAAAAATTTACCAACGTTTGAAGATTTTGAATCAGAAATAACTATATATATGATTATGGCAATAAAAGTTAGTTGATGTTAATTACTAACTTTATGGAAACTTAGATGTTAAAAAACATTAACGTTAAATCAAATCTGAGAAATATATATAAGTAATTTTTTTTATAGAAATCTGATTTAAAAGGAATGAAACAAATGACCAAATAAAATAAATCAAACAAAAATCAACACTATAGTAATATATGCAACTCGTCGACCCCAAGGCCGCTCAGGTCGACCGCTAGTGGTCGACCGATCGGGGTCGACGGTCGGTTGGTTGACGTGTTAAATGGTGATTTTTAAGTGACGAATGGACGACATTGATGGATGGAATTATTTTACTTTTGTGCGAAACAATTGAGCTGCGTCCAAGATAAAACTAAAGGTTCCCTAGGGTAAATCTAACGCTTCATGTTAACTCCACATCCCTATGAATATAGAGCTAAACCCTCACTTCTAAACTCCTATTTTCAGAGCGACCTCAAAGCTCCACCATTCTCGTTTTCTTTCAAAGTTTAAATTTTTAGAGATAGTTGTGTATTATACATATGTACAATTGGAGAATCATAGAAGATGAATGAGAAGAAGAATAGGAACAAATCAAAATGCCAAAGCCAAGGTAAATTATAAATCCGAAAAATTATAAATCCGGATCTAAAATATAAATAAAATTCCAAATCTCTTTTCTAATCTAGATCTTTGATAAATCTGTGTATGATTGTGGTATGTAAATCCAAATAAGAAGAAAAGGGAGTCAAATTGGAATAATAGGGATTAGATCTCGAGATTTGGAAAGTTAAAAGATAAAGGAGAAATTATATATTTGACATAATGTTAGATTTATATCGTTGTAGATCTATTCCTGTATGCTTGAAATGTAAACTGAAGTTGTAGGTTAAAAATTGCATATGTGAAATTAAATTATGAACCCTACCTACATATTCTGCTATTGATAATATGAAATTCTACATTGCATGTACCTAGAAAATATTGGATATTAATAGTCCTTGAATTTAATGTGCAAAATTTATAGTATATGTGATAGTTTCAAATTTCTGAATTTAATATGACTTTTGCAAATAAAATGGTAAATTGAGTTACCATAATAAATGCAATGATTTAAGTAGTACTTTAATTTATTGGAAAATAAAGCGTGTTGTAATATGAATTCTATAAATTTCCAAGTTTTAGATTTATAAATAAAAGTGTAATGATTGAAATAACAAGGAATATACGTAAAAAGAAAGATATGATAAAATATGGATATTTACCATATTTTGTACTGTCTACTTCAATAACCATGAAAAGATAATTTCTTGTAATTCCAAACGTAACACAAATTCTATTTTTGGATAAGCTATAGATATTTTCAGTGTTTATCACTCCATTTGGGAGAAATGTAATTCCAATGCGTTAAAATATGAAAATCCCTAAGGATAAGTTAAAAAATTATAAATGTGATAAAATTGGTCTAAGAAAAGAATACATGCAAAATAAGTAAAATGGTAACGAAATAAAAAGAAATGTAAAGATAGACAAGTCATAATTTAAAATAGAAGAGTATAAATAGTTCTCAAAAATAAGGTAGGGAATTATATGTCATAAAGGAATAAAAATAGGAAGTTAAATAACATAGAAAAGGGAAAGTAAATGAGAAAAGATTTAAAAGAAAGCGGTAAATGACCTTAAATTAAATAAGATGTAGATGCATAGAAAAGTAAAGAAATATTATAAATAGTAAACAGTAGAGGCACAATAATTAAATAAAATGAATAAAGATGTATATATAAACACATACACTAAACACGTAACCTCAAGTATGCGTTTATGATGGGTGTGAATTATATAAGTATGTAATTAACTTAAATGGATAAGAATGACTTAGTCATTAGTATGGGTTGGAAGGCGAGGTCAGTAGTGTTACACACTAGAAGTCTGCCACCATAAGGGGCCACCAGTAGTTGTGTATACATTATACTAATGTGTGACATATCCAACCATTGGAGCCATGGAGTATATACGCTTGCATGAAGACCTCCGTAGAGTATGCTTCAATCAATTAAAGGAAGGGTATTGCCTTGGTTGCGTTAGGCAATCTAAATAGGATGATGAGCGGCTCGATGCTATGTCACTATGTATTTGTACCAAATCAAAAGTAGGAGCTGCATATAGGTTGAGTGCGTCATCGGTCCTTTATGATCAATGGAAAAGATAGGGTTACAGCTAACCGACGATGCCTCCTACTAGAGTAGGTCCCGTTACGTAATGCACAGCCATAATTATTTGCTAGTTTGTTTGTTAGGGCAAGACTCGTTAACACATAAAAGAGTTCTTTCAAAAATGAATGGGGCAGTCCAATGAGCTAAGTCCTCTATAATAAATAGGAAGAAAGCATGTAGAAATCCCTAAGGCAAGATAGAATACCGCTAAGCTATTGTGACACACTATGAGACGCATGATGAGGCGTAAAATACTATTGAGAGGTGGACATGGATGAAGACAATGAGACATACCGACGAGTCAACATTTCGGGTTCCCCTCTCCAATATGTAATTGTATGGTTAGTCATGATAAAAGATATAGTTCCATACGGATGTGATTTTTCATTGATGATGGATGTTGACGTGGTGCTAGATTGCAGATACTAATGGGGATATATATATATACACACACACATCTATATATATACATACATATACACATACATACATATACACATACACATACACATACACATACACATACATATACATATACATATACATATACATATACATATACATATACATATACATATACATATACACACACACGCACACACATATAGTTATGGTCTACTTCAGGCAGACAGGGCGTATCGTATGCATATATGTAGTCGAGACGACTAAGTAAAATTAAAAGACATATTTTGTAGTGGAAGACAATCGGCATAAACTAGTATTATATGTGAAATGTATAGTTACCAAAACGTTGTTCTGACACTCTTCTCATTACAACCTATAGGATAGCTTTAGTGGTATGGGTACTGGTGCAAGGCGGGAATAATAGAAGGACAGGTTTTCTTAAGCATGCTCTGCACGGACAATGGCACTAGATATTGGAAGTGTCAATCTTGTCAATGACTATATGATTTATTATACTTTACCATTCCACTGTGAGTTATATTGATAGTGCTCTGATATGCATTTGTATATTTGCATGATACCAAACCAACATCTGTATCTTGGTGGACTTGGGTTTTCGATTTAGTGAAAATTCGAGTCTACTAGGGCATGGGTTGTTACATTTGGAATCAGAGCTTAGGTTAGCCGATCTTGAAAAATTAGGAAGCGTTGAGTGAACGTATTTGTATCTTTCTTATAAGTATAAGTATATTTTACGCCAAATTTTATAAATTATGACTATAAACTAGTTGTAGCCATACATTGAATTATGGATAAGTTGATTATGAGTTGAAACAATGGATGAAGTTGAAGATATACACCTATCTCGATTACCCCATTGGAAATAGGTCGTATGAAAAGGCGTTGACTTAAGAAGGGAATGTAGCATCTGGATGGTCCCTAAAGATGGATAGTACATTACTCCCTAAATGGGTTCTCAATAGCCTAATATGATGTCGATTGATGATTTACAAAAGGTCCAAATAAGGAAAAAGTAAGAATCCAAATGTCATAGATATACGGAAGCAAGTGAGTTTCAAAAGGAAGGTGTGAAGTAGTTACTCCATGACAATAGTCGGATTTTTAGCATTTGAAAGAAGATAAGTCAGCAAGTTGAAGAAAAATCCAAAAGAAGGGATAAATTAAATCCATTTCGAATCCAACCTGATATGAAAGAATTTAATATAAAAGTTGAAATGATTTCAATATAAAAGTTTGAGAATACACACACTCACATACACACACGCATATGTAAAAATAGTTTTAAATGATTTTCAAAGGAATTATTTGAAGGTAGAAAAACCTTATTTTTGAAAAGTAAGTAAATTGTAACATTCCTGTTTTTAAACAAATTTAAATTTGTAATTAATTTGATTCCTAGATTAAATTAAGAATTAATTTAGTAAATTAATATAAAAATATATAAAATGTTTATATGTTAATAAGTATAATTAGTTTTAACAAGATATTTGTTTATTTATTATATATGTATATTTATTGATTTTTAAAATAGAATTTGGATTTGAGATTCAAAATAAATATTGAGAATAAATTGAAATTTGGATTTGAAATTCAAATATAAATGTGTTGAAAAATAAATTAGGTTTAAAACTTCACCCTTCTTATTTTTGAAATGCCTGTGAGTAAACTTTTAAAATTTAAATCTAGGTATATATATCTTTTGAAAATTAATAAGTACATGAATTAGAATTGGGTTGTAAAATATAAACAAGATTTAATAAAATAGTTAGTTTTATATGTACATAAATATTCAATCTTTGATATCTTTTTAAAGTATAAGATTTAAAACTACATAACATATATTTGTAAATATAAAATACAAAATTTTACAAATGTAAACATTTTTTTATTTATATGAGAAGACATGTGTTACTTAAATTATCATTGTATTTACAAGTGTTAAACTATATAAACAAATTTACAAAAGCTATTTAAAAAGTTGTATAAAATAAAATAATGGGAAAAGTGTATGTGAATAAATAA
The DNA here is from genome assembly GCA_030765085.1 of Allium cepa. Taxonomy (NCBI): domain Eukaryota; kingdom Viridiplantae; phylum Streptophyta; class Magnoliopsida; order Asparagales; family Amaryllidaceae; genus Allium; species Allium cepa. The sequence goes on along the minus strand of CM060941.1, from coordinate 204,629,760 downwards.
AAATAAAAGAAGGTTTAAAAACAAACATTAACAAAATAATTTACATTAGGGACTTAAACATAAATTTGAATTTTTTTTACAAGTATTCATATTTACAAACAAATGTAAGGTAAATATAACCTAGCATTACAAGTGGCAAAAATATGTTCCTTTCAACATAAAATGTTAATAAAAAATATAATAAGAGAAACCAATCTAAAGCAAAAGAAAATTTGTTATTTCAATTCTCTTACTCTCCACTTAAAACCAGGTTTTCATTTCTTCTCAACACTAAAACCTGTATACAAAAGAAAATCAAAAGAAAAACCAGAAAACAAATGTTGTCTTAGATTCAAAAGCAAAGAACAAATCAAACAGCGAATTTAAACAGGAACAAATCATCATGATCAAAGAAAGTACTCACAAATTTTCTCAAAGCCTGAAAGTAGGAAACAACTCAGTAAATCAAAAACCTGGAAATCAAAATGCAAATTCCACCTGTAAACAAACTTGATCAAAGGGGAAAATCTGAAAACCAGAAAATGATAACTGGTGAACAAAGCTACAAACTCAATGCAAAGATTGACTTCAAATGAATAAGGATACAGATCAAAAGTGCTAGCATTCTAGGCCTATTACTTATCTGTTCTGTGCATATGCAGGTGAGCAAAACCTTACCCTCTGATCTGATTTATGACTTGATGCATGCTTGAAGCAAGTTGTGAATCTGCTTGAATGTATACCATATATATATATATATATATGTGTGTGTGTGTGTGTGTGTGTGTACATAGGTTTGTGGCTGTGCATGTTTGTTGATTAAGTACATCTCTGTTTTAAGAATACAGGCTGTAAAAAAAAAGAAAAAAAAGAAACCTGTTTCAGAAATTAAGAGCTCTTCCTCGAATCAGTTTTAGCCTTCGAGATCTAAGTAAAATCTGTTTGTATGACCATGATTTAAGTTTTAAAAATAAATTTAGGTATAAGTTGTTAAAGTATTTTCTGGAAATTATTGAAAAGGAAAAGAAAAAAGACAGTGGAAAACCAAAAACAAGTTTCCATGCCTGAGTCCTCTATTCAAAAGAAACTCAGGTGAGCAAACCACTTGAGCTTGATTTAATCTCGTGATGTCTAATGACTTAAATATGCTTGTGTATTGCGTTAATCTGCCTGCCTATGTTTATATCTGTGTATAAACCTGTGGTGCATGTCAGTATGTATTGTTGACTTCAGGATTACAGGGTTTACAAAACAATTTAAAAAAAAAATTCTTACACCCCAAAAGAAAGAGTGTTTAAGTTATGATCTTTAAAAGGAAAATAATGGTAATATGATCACATCATTTGTTTAAATAAACACAGGTGGATGTATGGAACAATCATTTCAAATTCAGAGATTTACAGTGAAACCAAATTTAAGAAGAAAAAGAAAAAAAATCAATGATTTTGATTACATAATTTGATTTTACAGATCGATTCATAATACAAGATTATGAACTTAGATAATCATTACATGATTTTTAGATTTGAAAATCGTTTGGATTTTAAAGTTGAACAGAAACCGAGTAATCATCAATTTTCGAGGATTAACGTCAATTCGTGGATCAAGCTTGATGTTGAAGATTGCTTGAGAGTTTGTGATCCTTAGAAAATTAGTGAATGAATTTTCAGATTACTGGTGGAGGTAGCCGATGTTAATTTAGGGTTTACAATCCTATTTGGTCACTGTCAGAATTGAGGAAATGGCGCCATCGTGGTGAACCGGAATAGCTCGGAGGTAGTGGGATCGATGCATCTCGAGTTGGTGGACAAGATCCCAGGTAGTCGGAATAGGCAATGCAAGTTGATTGGGTTGACTGTGTGGTTCCAGGAAGGGGGATTGATGGCTCGTTTGCGATTCTCTGATGATCTCGCGTTCGTAGGTGCTCGAGTCAATGGTCGGAGTTGTCAGCGACTTATAGGCACCGGTGAAGTCGACTGGAGTTGGTCGTGGTGGTGCGCACGTTGCACTGGTGCGTGGTTATTTGGCTGTATTATTGGGATTTTGGGAAGAAGGATGTAGTGCAGGTTCATCTCGAAGAAATGCATGCATTTACTCGGGGAAATGAGAAGAAAGGGTAACCCGAAGTCAAGCTCGGGTGAATCTCGAAATAACTCGGGTTGGTGATCAAAACTGTTTTTGAATTAAAAACTTAATCAAGTTTTAAAACACTGTCCTAATTAAATGTTTTAATACCAGTTTTCTTAGTTAGATAATGTCTTAAAAAAAATTCTTAAGTTTGTTATGAATAAATTTAAAATGATTTAAAGATATACATAACTTTATTTTGAAAGTTTAACTCAATAATATTAAGGATTTGTTAAAGAGTTTTAAAATGGTTAATTAACTTTCAAGTTTGAATTAACATATTTGTTAAAGGAAATTTATTATTTATAGTTAATTACTTAATAAAAGTAATTAAGATAAATTAGTTAATAATTAAGTTTAATTAATCAAGTAATTAATGAATAATTAATTAAAAATAATTACTTAATTGAAAGTAAGTAAGAATGGATAATTTATGAAAAAAATTGATTAATCAAATGTTTAAAGGTTAATTAACTTAAAAAATAATTAATTAATGAGGTTAATTAATTAAGGTAATTAATTTGAGAATAATTAATTAATTAAAGGTTAATTAATTAATTAAAGTAATTAAGGGATGATAATTAATTAAGGATTAATTAATTAAATCTTTGTAATTAATTAAGGATAATTAATCAAAGGATTATTATTAATTAAAGGTTAACTAATAATAAATTAAAGGATAATTAATAACAATGGTTTGTAATTAGTTAATTATTAGTTAACCATATTTAGAAATTTATCCATAGGTAATGATCTGGTTTAAAATTAATCAGATGACTTGATGATTATACTTATGAATGTATGGATAGCATGGAACTGTGAATTATGTTGATATCCCTTATGTGTAATGTTATGCGATATGTTTATGCTGTGGAATATAATTTATTTTTCTATAATGCATTTATGTTATCTATCTGTGATTTTGTGTATACATATAAGCGTTATGGATTATACCGCTTATCAATATTGCTACGTTTGAATTCTGTGATGGTTGATGATGTTGCACTATTATTGTGTTAAACCCCTGGACTACACTATACACATACAAGTATGGATTTCACGTGGAAATCGGTTAAGCCACAAATTTTTGAAAATAAATTTAAAAATTGAATTTTTGATTCCAATGGTTTTGGAAATGGATTGGGTTTAAAGTGAAAAGCTTTTGGAAAGGAATTTCAAAGATAAAAGTTATTTTTGAATAACTAGATTTAGTTTTGAAATTTGATTTAAAATTTGACTTCAAAATTTGAAACTGAATTCTACGTTGAGAATTTATGATGTAAAAAGGTTATACAAGCTATAAATGTGTTTATATGGGTTCTTAAACCATTTTAAAAGTATGGTTTTGAGAATTTGAATTTAACCCAAGTTTATATTTGAAAGGCCTTAACTCGTGCAATTATAATCGGTTTTTCTGAAACGGAAAACAGGTGGTTTCAAATAATAATAGCTTTTATATAAGGAAAGAATGTCCAAACTATGATGAAAAGATTTCAATTTAAAATGGAATGGCTTTGAAAGCTATAATTGAATCTTTGTGAAAGATAGTTGAACCCTATTTTGAAATTGAAGAGGATTTTAAATGGTGTATCTTTTATATATAAAAGATTGAAACGAGTATTGTTTTGAAAGGCTATGAATGAATCTTTGTTAAAGATTGGTGAACCTTGTTTTAAAATTGAAAGGGGTCTTAAAAAGTGAATCTTTTGTTTAAAGGATCTAAGTGTGGAAATTGTTTAAACCATTGAAGGTTTTTGAAATGGATCTTTTTGTTTAAAGGATTGGAAATGGTAATTTGTGTTTTAACCATGTGAATGAAAGGTTTTGGGCTTTAAGCCATGATTTAACTAAAATCCCATCATCCATATTTTTTTAAATATTATGCTCATTATTAGATTTAGCCGGGAGAGGACCTTGTGTCATATAACCCATTCCGAATAATGATACGTCGTTATGGGTAGGATTTGAAGACCGGTGGTGAAGACGGGTATTTGCGAGAACGATAGGATGGCCTATCGATTATATCTGCACTAAGTATCTATGGTAGAGAGATTCCCTAAGCGATGGAAAGTCCGATCGGGATTGTGAATACCCGGATTGCAAGGGCTTCTTCGAAAGTGCCTTCGGTTCTGTTCGAACCCGGAACAGACTTGTATGGATGTATGTCTGACACTACACTTTGAGATGTAAAGCCGGTTTCTATCAAATACATTTCTGTTTGGTGGCGGAGATTTATTCTCTTAGCTTAACACCCTTCTCTAAGACGTACGAGCTCAGAGGTTATGCAGTTGATTGTTACTAGTGATATATTCCCAATTTGGTAATGTGGCATACGAAGTGCTGCTGATCATTTGTTGATCAAAGCATGGATTTTTTGAAAAGCGTAGCTTTGTGGACGAGACTCCGTCAAACTTCACAACCCGGAATGGTCGAAACAGGAAGAATGCAGCAAGGTTATTTGGGGGTAGCGCCTCAGAGGGTATGTTCATTTCCTTATGGATAGAGGTGGTATCATGGTATGGAACCCAGATACTTAACCTATGTGGTTGCTGCAAATTTATTACTTTGTGGTTGTTGGTGAATCCTGAGATAAAGGTCGGTTACGACCGGGGGATGGCATACTCGTGTCTGTAGTTACCTAGTTACAGAGGTAACCTGGCCTTGTGTTTGCAGAGATCCAGTTAGGTTCTCGGGGCGTCCCTCCAGAGGTGTACCCATATGGCAATGGGAAATTCCTTGGTCCGATCATTTGTTGGAAATCCAATTACCAATACGCGCCTTGTACGGTTTTAGTTGTAGAACCTACCATCTAACATGGTAGCTATAGTAGGCATACTATAATGGTACGTATGCTGGCTAAGATTAATATTATACTTTCGAATTTTTTTCCACTATGAACTAATAATAATATCAAATAGTTTTCGCGTATCAAGCATGTTTGACTATCATAAGGAGAAATCTCCCCTAAGTATGCGATTGCATGGTGTGTGTGCCGGGAGGCCTTATGGAAGTTTCATTTTCCAAAAAGAATTGTGGATTTCAATGTCTTAAAATTCTTTGTTTGTTTTTTAAAGATAAAACTGTTTTTTTTGCTCATACCAGTCCCACGACTAACCCGGAGTTAATTGTTCCCTTCTTAAACTCTGGGTGCCCACTATTTTCCACACGGACATTTTAGAGTTTGGTTTTTCAGATTATCAGATAGTAGATATCAATTTGGTAGCTTTTAGCTTTCTCTTTGGTATTCTTTGGAGATCTTGGATATTGAAGTCTTTGGATTCACGGAATGCACTTGCTTAACTTTGTGCAACGTGATGGTGGTTCGAGCTAGTGGTTTGGAGATTTGGCTATGGAGCATTAGATTGGAGTTGCAGTTGATATTGGGGTTATCTTTTTTGCTATTCATTTTCCGCTGTTGTTTATTGTCTCTGATATTCATATCATTATTGTATATTTGGATATTGTATCATTGGAATTGTATATGATATTCATTTCTTTTCTTCTGCTGTGTTGTTATACTTAATGTGTTATAAGCTCCGGCACGATTCGAATTTCAACGATTGAATCTGCGGCATTCAGGTATAAGTGGAGTACGGGTGTCGATTTTCGAACGCCGAAATTTGGACTGTGACATAAATATTAAATTTTCAAAAAAATTAGATAACTATGTTATGTTAAATAAAATGTTTTTGTAGAAAATTTAAAATTTGCTGGACCGAAAATAACAATAAATTGTTGAATATGCTAGTATATGATTTTTGTTTGATGACAATAAACACATATATGCATATATATTCATTTAAATGTATTTGTTATTATACTATTTTATTTTCACATAATTAAATAAATATTTTCTAAATAAATTAAATAACATAGAATTTAAATTCAAACAGATATTTTATTCAAACAAATATTTTATTACAATTTTGAATAGTATAAATTTGAGATCTCACTATAAATATATACACAATTTCAATTACAATACAATTTCAAATTATAACACAATTCACTATACAATTTTTTACATACATTTTCACCTCACTACATATCACTCATTCACTCATTTATATCTTCAACTCTATTCCAGATTGAATTCAGCGTTTAAATTATCTACAAATTAAACACTGACGTGGTAGAATTGAAAAAGAAATATTTTTGTAGTGCACAATAAAATGCGTGTTTTTGAAAATATTAGTTATTTCGGTTGTTCGTCATCATTTTCGTTTGAATTTATCTTTCATGAACATCTTGTGACATGCACATGTATCACTATACATAACACAAGGCCGTGCACACCAATACCACAGGGACAGGTGAGCACAAGGTCAAACCCAACCAAATGGTTGATTCAACTCAAGTGAAAATGCTCGATCGAAGAAATGAAGCAACACAACCTCAACATTCAATGGTTCACATGACAACATACATGAAATAACAACATGAACTCGACCATTCTAACTCGAGGCAGGTCGTTATAACTCGACAAGCAGTTCAACATGATACTATATGCAAGTCCCGTTACAACATGAACTGGCTCAAAGCAACAAACTCAAGCAAACTGGACATGTAACTCCAAACAACCCAAATCAATATGAAAATCAACTCAATGTACACATGAAAAATTAAACCCAGACCTAGTAAAATAGTTCTGAGCAAGAGAGCAGCTAGCTCAACGAACCAGTTCAAAAAGACAAGTCAGTGGAACAAAAACAATACACACCAGAGTATGAAAGCACTAAAGTGGATGAGAAACCATAAAAAGACTAGAATTCAAGAGGACAAAACCAGATAAGTGCAACAAATAACTCAGGCAAGCAAACCAGAGGCAACAATGAAGACCTGAAAATACAAGACTACAGTGTAATGAATCAGATTGCTCATCTACAAGGCTCAGTACTAAACAGCATAGCAAATGGATGGACACATGAAGTTTAGAAGCTAAACCAGAAATGTATTAATGCATAACCAGTGGTGAACACAGTACAGGATGAACTTCACGAAGACCAGATAAATGAACAAGACCATGGCAGTGAATAATACAAAATGAATGGAGCATGCATATACATCAACATGACCTCATACATATATACATATGTTTGTACACATGTATACATATATAAATATATATAGGTCCAACCAAACAAAGTTCAAGCCAGAGAACCAAACATATATGCACATGACAATAATGCATATGAAATAGTGACAGCAACTCATAAATGAAGATATCAAGACTTGACTGCATGGCTACAACAATAAACCTCAAATGGAAATACAAGTGCACAAATCAAATGCATAAGCGGCTCGAAGCAGATGAAGCAATGCAAAACTTTCAGCATGAACACACAATAAAGAAAGCAACCATAAATGCACAAGAAAACAATGAAGCATGGTCAGATATGGAATCAGACTCCAAATGCAACTCAACAAGCTAGTAAATCAGAGATGAATGCAAAATAACATGCAAGCACTCAGTTTCAATCAACACAACGTGGACATAGCATAACCATCACATACACTCTACAAATATGCAAATAACTCAACATAGAAATGACTACAATGCAACAAGACTTCAAAGAATACAGTTCAGTGCAACAATCACGACATTCAGACTCATGAAGACCACAATATCAATGCAAACAGACTTTAATTGGAACCAGTTGACATGGACAAATACATGTTTAGAGAATCACACACACATGAAAGCAAGCAGTCGAAGTAACATGATAGCTATTTACATAGTTACAGTAAATACCAGTAATAGTTCAAACACATTAAGGAATGATTTCGAAAACAAATGAACAACGTCATTGAATTCTTCAAAAATTCGATCGTTTCCAACAAAGAATGGAATCAGAAAAAAGAACAGAAAGTGAAGATTCGTCAAGTCCAAATTATCACAAATTCAAAATACTAAAGTCAAAGGAGCATAGAAATAAACCGATTCAAACACTTCAACCAAATTCGAGTATATCAGAGATGAATGAGTCATGCATTGTTCAATTAAAAAAATCAACACAAGAGATAAAATAATGAAGAATTCAAAGCAACATATACGAACATAAATATAGGGAATTTATCCCTACTTAACCCATTATCATCATCGGCATACAGGGCAATCGAGTTCAACAAAAATACCAGATCTAATCACTGAAGTAAATAAAACCAATAATTTGAGTCTAGGTCGAGTAAAAATCAAAATTGGAAAAGAAAGTCACGTACCAAATTTAATCCTAACATTCGAGCTCGAAAAAATGGAGCTACCATATGCAAATCAAAGCCACGAGTTGATTGACGAAGAAAACTGAAGAACGACCATCACTCAATCAAACAGTTTGAATCGGCGGCTTCAATTTCCAAAACCCTAATTTTGTAAAAGGAAAACAAGAAAGCGGCCTAAGTTTACAGAAGGGGGAAATTCTTATTTCTCAAATCATAGTGGGCTGGTTCTAGTTGATTATGATTTGGGCTTAAATATTTAACTAGGGTTTTGTTTAGTATTTTTAATTATTTTGTAATTTTATTTTTTAAACTGCATTTTTTTTCTAGTCATGTGACTAGGTTACGAACTACGGTGGTGCAGTTCGAGACTTCGCAACTCAGTGGCTGAGTTGTGGCAGTGTTTTGAGCGTAGAGTTAGGTTATTTACGTGTGTAAGCGTCTGACTACTTAATTTCTAGTAGAAACCTTGGAGGCAGCACATAGGTAGGATTTGCCTGAGCCACGTAAATCTATTTGTTGTTCTATTTCTGCTTGTATTATTCTGCTATAATCCGTGCTGCAATTATTTTATGTATTTCCGTATTAATTTTTATTATTATTAGTATCACCCTATTCACCCCCCTCTAGGGTGAAATCGATCCTACATAAATGGGTTTAAATAAAAATGTTAATTCTTTCAGAAAAATAGTAGAGCTTACTTAGCTCGTTAATTTTTCTAAGATGAAATTTTTTGTGTTGGAAAATTCTTTTTGGAGGTGAATAATCGACAGTGGTACAAGATTGAAATGGGGTAAAAAGAACAGGAAAGAAGATTAGAATTTGAAAATATAGCAGTGGAAAATACACTATAATGGTTCAACTAAGAAGACTGTAAGCAAATGGAATAAGGGCAGTTTAGATAGATGATGGCTTAATAGTAATAGCATTATGAAATATAAATAAAAAATGTTATGAATTCATATAAAATAATGTTAGTAAGTAGAAATAACATTAGAAGATCATATTAAAAATAATGTCAGAAGTAACATAGGAAATTAAAGGCAAAACAAAGGAAAATGGACATTTTCCATTGTTGTAACAATTTATTGCAAATATCTTTTAGAAGTCCCCCTCACATGATATTAGAGACTCCGTCAAGGATTAGAAGTGGAGATAGTGTGTGCGATAGAAAAATGATAGAGTGAAAATTATTCTTATCTGCTCTAGTTTTTATTGTTTAAAAATTATAAAGGATGTTTAGAAATACTGTAAAGTGCATTTTTGAAAAAATTGGTTTGGTATAACAGTTGAGTTTTTTTTAAAAAAATATAATCAATGGTCTGAGTAGAAATCTCAATTTTTAAGAAGCAAAAGTTGAAAAATGTCTTTAGATGGAAAAGAACTTTTAGAAATTTAATTGTAGTTTTAAAATTTATGGCACCTAGTTATTTTTAATTTTTCTAAAAAGATTTTAAGTTGTAATTTTAAAAATAAATTTATGGGATTAGAATACTTCAAATTTTTTAAATATGGAGTAGATAGGAATTACTGCCTAGGTAAGACATGATAAAAAGTCAGGTGAAGAAGAAAGCAATGTCTACTCATATAATAGCAATAAGGAATCTCCATAAAGTGTAAAGAATAGGTGTGAACATAGGAATGTTTCGTTAAACATGTGTGTAAGTCATAAGAATAACCCATAAAAGGATGATAAATGATATCAAAGTACACTTCTACGAGTACTAGGATATGTTTCTATGAAGGAACAAGGATGAAGAAAGTTAATACCAATATTTAGATTAAAAGAAGATAGTAACAAGGGGTAATGAGATGAAAAACATACAATGAGGACTTTGGTAGACTCAAGTTAAGGAAGGAAAGATAGAGGGCAGAAATGTTATTCTGCCAAGCCAATTTGCCAATGAGTTATTGTAAATGTGCATAGTTCGTATTTCTTACCCACTACTGTGTGGGGATGCACAGTTTGTTCCATAATTAGATGTGGTAATGGACAGATCTTATTCATCAGAAGCCATAAAGGAAATTTAAGATATATGGGCTGTAGAAGGATAACATGTTTGAAAGGTCCATCAAATTTGAGTAAGGAGTGATAGGGCCACAACATCGTTAATGTTAGTCGATGTTGAAGGGCATCTTCCAACAATTGTTCCTTTGAGGTTTGGGTCGAAAGCATAATTTTTTTCTACAAACTCGTAAGTTATCATGAAAAATGTTCCTTTTGAAAATTGGTTTTTAGGATGCACCGTGATATTAGTTGGAAAATTATGTAAGGAAATCTTATGTAGACACTTAACTAATTCAAAATAAGTAAATAAAAAGTTGAAAGTTTACAAAATAAATTCAAGTATTTATTAAATTAGCTACTAGAAGAAAAGTTAAAGTTAAGTCCCAAAAGCCTTAAAGGTTTAGGGAAGTCAAGATTTGACAAGCGAAGGACAGGGAAGTTTGTTGCGAAGCCACGGGTCATTGCTCTTATATCTTAAAAGCCAAAATTTATAAATGAATTTGTGTGCTGGTCGTTATTATAAATAAAAGAAAGTTTTAAAAAATTGAAATTTACCCATGGTAGGATATAATCCACTATGTATGTTAATCTGTTGACTAAATCCCGATTGCATAGGATATGACATAATTTGTTTTGAATATATATATGTATGTATGTATGTATGTATGTATGTGTGTGTGTGTATATATATATTTCGAAGATTTTTGTTCAAAATTCTTGGTTTTGAAAAATAAAATACTTTTATGAAAAGTCTTGAAAAAATATATTCTTAAAATTTAAAAAATTTCTATATATATTAAAGCTAATTTAAGTAGATTTTGGGTAGAAAAAGAGGAATTTTTTTGAATTTTGAAATGTCACATGCTTAGCACAGGGAAAAGCTGACGGGTTTGGAAGTGGAAATTTTACTACAGCAGAAGTGACAGTAATATAAAATTCGGTTAAATACAAGGGAAAATTTTATTTAACGGTTGATACTTTCTCTATACCTTATTGCTAGGTGAACTAAACTGGTTCTAAAATAATTTTGGTTTAAAAATTTAAAGATTTAAGATAAAAATCACTTATGCATATTATACTTGGAAAAGCTGGAAGATAACTGGGGGTAAAAGAGAATGATGTATAATGAAAAGAACGTTCATAAGAGAATGATGGAAATATAGAATCGTCCATGTAAACCCTTTCCCGATGTAAGAATACAGGTTTAGAAAACTGAATTTTTCTTAAACTGGGATGTCAGTAACAGTGTGGTAGGATTTTGGATGGTAGGAATTTGATGAATGATTTATTGAACTATATTTCCTTTCGTGGAAGTATGGATAGATTTGGAAGTAAAACAAAGTTTTTAATTTTCAAAATTTATACACACATAGAACTACCAGTATATTTAGGTTTTTCGCACCATAAGATGCATTCATGTAGGAGACATCGATTTAGAATGCTCATTATACATATCATATATGTTGTGACACATCGTGCACTTGTATACGATTAGTTACAAAATTGGTTGCACACAAATTGATTAGCTAATTAGAATGGTTGTATGTTATGTTACATTGTTCAGTCTTTGAGGAATTTCGAGGACGAAATTATTTTAAGCAAGGAGAATGTAATACCCCATAATTTTAGGAAAACTAATTAAAAAGAAATTAATTAATAAATGATAATGTCAAAAATAGAATTTTCTAAACGTCAGAATTCGGCTATGAAATTTGCACCATTGAATTCGTGGTGATTTGTGATTAATGTTCGTATATAATGTTTTTCGATTGGTGTTCAAATGAAAATGTTATTAATGTTTGAATTTTTTTGAATCGGAAATAAGTATATATGTAATTATAGTAGTAAAATTTAATTAACGTTAATTGCTAATGTTAGTGAAAACTTAGACGTTAAGAAATGTTAACGTTAAATCAAAGCCGAGGAAATATTTATAAGTGGAAACAAATGATAGAAATCTGATTTAAAAGAAATGAAACAAATGACCAAATAAAACAAAAATCGATGCGGTAGTAATACACGCAACCGGTCGATCCCAAGGCCGCTTCGATTGACCACTAGCGTTCGACCGGTAGGGGTCGACGGTTGTCCGATTGACTGTTAAATCGTGGATTTTAAGCGACGAATAGATGATACTGGTGGATCCTAATAGTTTATTTTTGTGTGAAGAAATTGAGCTGCATCCAAGATAAAACTAAAGATTCCCCAGGGTAAGTCTAATGCTCCATTTTAACCCCGAACCCCTATAATTATAGACCTAGACCCTCACTTCTCTTATATTTTTAGAAGGACGTCAAAGCTTTGTTATTTTCTCTTTTCCTTTAAATTTTAAATTCTTAGAAATAGTTATAGTTATACATATATACAATTTAAGAATCATAAAAGATGAATGAGAAGAATAATAGAGTCAACTCAAATCGCCAAAGCTAAGGCAAATTGTAATCTAGATCTAAAATATGAATCAAATTTCAAATCTTTTTTATTCCAGATCTCAGACAAATCTGTATACACTTGCGATGTATAAATCCAAACAAAGTGAAAAGGGAGTCAAAATGGAATGACAAGGATTAGATCTAAAGATTTGAAAAGCTAATAAAGTGAGTGAGAAATTATATATTTTTATGTAATATGAGATTTATATCATTGTAGACCTATTCCTGTATGCCTAAAATGAAAATTTGAATTATAGGCTAAAATTTGTACACGTGAAATAAAATTATAAACCATGCCTACATAATTTTTTATTGATAATTTGAAATTGTACACTCCATGTATCTGAAAAATATTAGGTATTAATAGTCCTTGAATTTAGTCTCTAAAATTTATAGAGTTTGTGATAGTTCTAAATTTCAGAATTTAATATGACTTGTGAAAATAAAATGGTAAATTGAGTTATCATAGTAAAACATAGGAATTTAAGTAGTATTTAAACTTATTGGATTTATAGCATGTTACAATGTGAATTTCTATACATTATCAAGCTTCAGACTTATAAGTAAAAGTGTAATGATTGAAAAAACAAGGAATACACCTAAAAAGAAAGGATGCATAAAATAAGGATATTTACAACATTTTGTTCTATCTATTTCAATAACTATGAAAAGATAATTCCATGTAATTTCAAACGTAACACAAATTCCTTTTTTTGATAGGATATAGAAATTTTTTGTGTCAATCATTCCATTTAGGAGAAATGTAATTTCAATGCATTAAAATATAAAAATCCCTAAAGATAAACTAAATATTTTATGAATGTGATAAAAATGGTTTAAGAAAAGACTACATGCAAAATAAATAAAACGGAAATGAAATAAAAAGAAATATAGAGATAGATAAGTCATAATTTAAAATAAAAGGGTATAGATAGTCCTCTAAAACCAAGTAAGGAATTAAAGGTTAAAAAGAAATAGATATAAGAAGTTAAATAACAAGGGTAATGGAAACTAAACGAGAAAGATATTTAAAAGAAAGCGGCAAATTGCCTTAAATTAAATAAGACGCAAACACATAGGAAAGTGAAAAATATTGTAATAGTGAACAGTAAAGGCATAATAATTAAACAAGAATGAATAAAGATGTATGTATACACACACACGTAGCCTCAAGTATGCGTTTATGACGAGTGTGAATTATATAAGTATGTAAATAGCTATAATGGATAAGAATGGCATAGTCATTAGTATGAGTTGGAATGCAAGTTCAATAGGTTTACACAATAGAAGTGTTCCCACCGCAAGGGACCACCAGCAATTATGTGTACACTATATTGATGTGGGACATATCCAACTGTAGGACCCGTGAAGTATATACACTTGCATATAAATGAAAGAATACCGTCAGTAGAGTCTGCTTCAATGAATTAAGGGGAGGTATTGCCTTGATTGCATTAGGCAATATAAATATGATGCCGAGCACCTCGATGCTATATCGGTATGTGTGGTTACGAAATTAGAAGTAGGAGTTGTACACAAATTGAGTGCATCACCAGTCCTGTATGGTCAATGGGAAAGGCAGGATTATGCCCAACGGACTACGTCTCTTACTAGGGTAGGTCTTGTTAGGTAATTCATCGACATATTTGTTTGCTAGTTTGTTTATTAGGGCAAGGCTAGTTAATCGATGAAAGAGTTCTTTCAAAATCGAATGGGTAGTCCAAGAATCTGAGTCCTCTATATTCAATAAGTAGCAAACAAGTAGTAAATCGTCTGGGCAAGATAGAATACGGCTAAGCTATTATGATATCGTATTAGGCACTACGAGACGCATGACTAGGCATAAATAAACATTGAGAGGTGGATGCAAATAAAGACGATGAGACATCCGGTAATTCGACATTTCGTGTTCCCTTCCCCAATGCTTCATTGTATAAGTAGTCACAATATATGATGTAGTTCCAAACCTGTGGAATATGCGAGTATATGATTTTTGTTTGATGATAATAAACATATATATATATATATATATATATTCATTTAAATGTATTTGTTAATGTACCATTTTATTTTTCATAGTTTAAATAAATATTTGTTGAATAAAATAAATTACACAGAATTTGAATGGAATTTGAATTCAAACAGAAATTTTATTCAAACAAATATTTATTACAATCTTAAATAGTACAAATTCAAGCTCTCACTATACATATAAAATTTTGATTACATCATAATTATTTTTACATAATTTCCTCACTACATATCACTCACACTCGTAGTTTATCTTCAACTTCATTCCAGTTAGAATCCAGCATATGAGAAATCTGCAAACATATTCACTAACGCAGTAAAATTGAAAAAGAAATATTTTGCAATATAAAATGAAATATGATTTTTTGATTTGCCTCAGTTATTTGGGTTGTTCGTCATCATTCACATTTGAATTCATCATACACGAACAATGTGACATGCATAGTGTATCACTGTACATGCCACAAGGCCATGCACATCAATATACACTTGATAATGCTACAGGGACAGGTGAGCACAGGTCAAACCCAAATGAAAAGCCGGGTTCAACTCACGTGCAATATACTCAACATCACGACACGAGCACAAGGTCAAACCCGAGTTTTTGAAACTGGATTCACCTCAAGTGAAATTTCAAAAATCAACATGAATGGATGCAAAGACCAGTAATGCAGCAGTGATGTGCACAGATGCATTCAAAGTACAAACCAGTTGCAACATGGTGAACAAGACACAGTGTAGAGCACATGCAAACTGAAACATCTCAAGTTCAATATCCAAGCAACAATGAAAAGTAAGGAACCAAATACTTAAGACAACATTGAAGTGGATGTACAAAGCTCAAGTTCAATCCCAAAGCAAACAGCAATGCATGCAAGTGCAGACCAATGCAGACCAACCAGAATAAAGTACCAGAGACTACAAGTAAAGCAAGTGCAAATACAAGTTGTACAAGTATTGAAATCAGACTCAATGGAAAAACATGGACTGCAACAAACATCAGCAGACCAGAGAGAAAATATGAACAAGTGACTCAGGCAAATACACATGAAGACCAACAACAAACCCAAATGAATATCACAAGTATGATCAGTGGTACACATGCAAGCTCGAGCACAAAATATGGAAATTGCACCAATGCAAATCAAAACAGAGAGTATATATGGTGATGTAGTCAACATCTACTCAAGGCAACAGTGCAGTGCAACTTCACAACAAACAAGTCAGTGGAGCAATGAAACAATACATACACCATGTGCAGAGGACTAGTGATACAAGTAACATGAGCAGACCCAAACAATACATACACCATCCTCAACACAGTGAAGATACAAAATACAAAATTCATACAGAAAGCTACATGGATCAACGAATTGGATGAACAAAACTCGAGTGCAACAGTGAAGCCAGAAGAAATGGAATGCAACTACAGTGATCTCAATATAGTAATGGCAGCAGACATAAATGCAACAATACTCAGATGAACACATGGCCGAAGTCAATGAAGCCAAAGCAAACAGAAGGGATGATCAGACACAGGACAACAAGTGCACAAATATACACAATCCAGGCAATGCAGCAATGATCACAAATGGGACACAAGTCACTAGCAAGCTACAAACACCTGTGCAACAACAGTATCAATAACAAGTGCAATAGCTACAACTTCAACCACAAAACCCAACAGCAATGCATGTATCATGAAACCAAAGTGCTCGATGCACAGTGCAGACAAATGCTCAAATGAATATGAAATAACCAGAGAATGGCCAGAACTAAATGTAACAAGGATCAGAGATGAAGCCTACAGTGGATGAACACAAAGAAATGGTGATGGCCGAAAATAATGCAGATTCGTGAATGTATACAGTCAAGAAATTCAAGTGCGTACTGTTTGAAAAAGTCACAAATTAAAAGAGGAAAGTCACTGCCGTATCAAACAAGTTAAATCGAACGTTTCAAAATCAAGACGGTGTGCATCAAGTAGTCGCAAATATCAGGAAAGCCGTGCGCATCAGGCAAGCAAAGAATTAGGAAAGTGTAAATGAATACGAGCAAATTCAAGTGACTCGAATTCATATAAATATCAAACACAATTATCATCATAGGCATCGAGTTTAAGCAAGCAATTTAACCAGCAACGAAAGAAAAAATTACATACCGCAACAACGAACTCGATCAACAGAGGAGCAACGCAAACCAGAGAATCAATCATAAGCAAAGCAGCGAGCAAGAGCAACGCAAACCAGACAATTGATCATCAAAGAATCGAAAGCCCTAATTTTTGCAAGGGGACAAAGCCCTAATTTGGACGAACGAAGAGTAACAAAGCCGCCATTTTTTTTCACAAGCCAGAGAAAAGAACGGGCTAGAGAAATAAACATTGGGCCGGCCTTGTTTTTATTAAAGGGGTTTAGTGTTTAATTAGGGTTTATTTTTAAAGGGGGGTTTTAGTTTATATTCAAATAGGGTTTCAAGTTTAAAGTTGTTTTTTATTTTGTTGTTTTTACTTTTCGAGTCAAAGTATTGGTAAATCACCACCTAGGTTGTAGGTAGTGTCAGATTGTCTAGTTAGAATTAGTTCAGTGAGCAGGGTGTGCGAGTTTGCAAAACTCTATAAGCGGGAGCAAGGGTTTGCGAGTTTGCAAAACTCTATAGGCGGGAGCAGGGGTTGCGAGTCTATTGGAGTGTTTGTAAGCGGGAGCAGGGTTTGCGAGTCTGTTAAAGTGTTTGTAAGTGGGAGACTGTTTAATTCTAATAGAAATACGGGAATGCAGCAGTAGGCAGGGGTTGCCGAAGCTGGGTAAATTTTGTGTGTGATTTACTTTTCAGCAAATTTATTTCTGCAGTTTGTTTCTGTGTTTAAATCGAGAAAATTTGCTATAACCCTATTCACCCCTCCTCTAGGGTTAATCTAGATCCTACAAGTGGTATCAGAGCACGGTATTTTTCTTTAACTCTAGAGTCATGAATTCATCAAATAATGCTTTTTCTGAGGAGCAATCTATTGTTAGGCCGCCCATGTTTAACGAGAATGATTATGCTTATTGGAAAGTTAGGATGGGTATTTATCTTAGTTCTGTTGATTATGATGTTTGGGACATTATTGAAACTGGCTATAAATCTCCCACTATAACTGTTGGTGATACTGAGATTTCCAAACCTAAGGATAGGTGTGATGCTAACGATAAGAAATTAAAAACTACAAATGCTAAAGCCATGAATGCTTTGATCTGTGCTCTTGATAAGAATGAATTTAATAGAATTTCTCATTGTAAAACTGCACAGGAAATTTGGCATACTTTGGAGGTGACACATGAAGGAACTTCTCAAGTCAAGGAGTCTCGTCTAGCCCTATTCAGCAATGAATACGAGAACTTTGTGATGGACAAAGGCGAGAGCATAAAGGACTTTTTTGGACGCTTTTCAACTTTGGTGTACAACGCTAGAGCGCTTGGGAAGGTATTCACTGAGGTAGAGCTTGTGAGGAAGGTGCTACGAGTTTTACCAATGAGCTTTAAGGCAAAAGTCACGGCAATACAAGAATCGAAAGATCTGAGTAAACGAAGTATGGAGGAGTTGATTGGCAACTTGATGACATATGAGCTTGAGCTAAAAGCAAAGGAGGAACGCAACAACTCCGAACCAAAGAAGAAGACGATTGCCTTAAAGAGCAAAGAAGAGAGCGATGAAGAAGAAGAAGATCCAATTGAAGAACTTGCAATGGTTGTCAATAATCTTAGAAAATGGTCAAGATTCAAGCCACGCAAGAAGAAAACAAATGGTAATAGGTCAAAAGATTCTGACAATTCCGATAATGAATCGACGTGCTTTAACTACAACAAGCCTGACCACTTCAAACAACAATGCCCACTTCTCAAAAACAACAAAGGAAAGAAAAAGAAGAAGAAGACATTTGCAGCGACTTGGGATGATGAAGAAGGAGAGGAAGTTTCAAATAGTAGCTCAGAGGAGGCTAACTTGTGTCTTGTGGCAAAATCAAATTCAGAAGCAATCTCAGAGGAATCTAGTGAGGCAGGTGACTATTCTTATAAAGAACTTATTTTTATGTGTCTTGATCTTACTAATGTAGTTGATACTCTTGAATCTAAAATTAAAAAACTTAAATCTGATAGGAGAGAACTTGCTCGTGAAAATTTTAGGTTAGAAACTGAACTTGAAAATATTCAAAACCTAGAATGTAAAAAATGTAATATTTTAGATTCAGAATTATCAAGACTTAAAAGTAGCTTTGAGAATCTTGAAAAAGAAAACTTGAGTCTTAAGGAAATCATTGACACTAGGAAAAAGGATTTTATAAATAGATGCACCTCACTTATCACTGAAAACACAACACTAAAAACCAAAGTCCAAAATCTTGAGAAATCTCTGAATAACTTTTCAAGAGGAGAAAAATCATTCAACATGTTATTGGGAAATCAAATTTTTGCTAACAACAGAAAAGTACTAGGTTTTGGGAAACACAAGTTGATGGTAATGTAAAAGGTAAGAGTGTCTTTGATAGATGTGAAATAATTGGACATTGTGTTGAAAATTGTAGTCATAGGAACAAGAACACAAAATTTATACAAGTTTGGGTTCCTAATAATTCTACAAATAAATTTCATATCTATTGGAACAAGAATGAAATGACAAAACAAGTTTGGATTCCAAAGGGTTTGTTTATTCACAATGCTTCAGCCACTAACAATCATGGACCTATAAAAACAAATAGGTCACAAAAATCTTTCATCGTGTAGTTATGGTGGCAGGCTAAGGAACAACAACAGTGTTTTCTGGATTTTGGCTGTTCCAGAAACACAACGGGCAACAAAGCAAAAGTTTCTTAGCCTAGTACAAAGGTGACAGAGTCACAATGGGCAACCACGAGAAATTATCGTAAAGGTAAAACAGGTGAAGGTATATTAAATGTGATAATCTGCACCGTATTCTGAATGAAATCGGCCAATATTGAGATGTTGTAAAGATGATGTTTTTTTGATTCTGACTTGTTCAACATAGTTGGCCAATTACATTTATGCCAAAAACACTATTCTTTGATTTACTTCATATATATTAGTTTGGATATAGTGTTTTGTTGGATGATAATATTTTTGGTTATAATACGGTTAACTCTATATTCACGGTTTTCTGATTATTTACACGGCTTCAATCCAAATTCAAGAGAATGCCGTTTAAAATGCTTTTTGAGTTTTCATGCACACTTCATGGTCTGGTCTATCAAATTTAGTTAGTGATATTTTGGAGTGAAAGAGAAATTCAGATGCAGATTACACTGGTAATCTAGTTGATAGAAAAATTACTAGTTGAACGTGATTAATGGTGAGACATTTAGTAATTGCATCGTTTTTCAAAGAAAATATCTGCATATTTTTCATTACAAATAATTTTCAATTAGCAGAAATTTTTTCTCATATAACCCCTTCAAGAAAATCATTTTTGACCATATTTTCAGATTAGTCATTTTTATTTGATTTTAAATGACAAATTTTGACTAATCCGACTCCCTACTAATTATCAAAGAGATAAATAGTGATTGAAAAGGTGATAAGTGTTGATATTTAACATACATTACTCAAGAGAGTATATTTGAAAAACTTCTTTAGAAATTCAAACAAGAGTTATAAAACTTTTTGTTGGGTAAAGATTCCATTTCTATATCTATCATATTTCTATCAACCATTGTTTATCAAATCTTAAATATAGTTTGTCGATATGTGGTAGTATAATCAGGGATCATTTGTTTTTCATTTCACATATTTTTGTAAAAATAAATAAATATCCAAAGTATTCACTCTCATTTAAAAGTCCTCACGGTTATGCATGGGTGAATTACTTGGATTTTTGATTATGTGCTTCCATGCTCATTTAAAAGTCCTCACGGTTATGCATGTATGGAAGGCATATCAAAATTAATTGATTAAATAGACAAGTTGATTCTAATCCCATTTAAAAGTCCTCACGGTTATGCGTGGTTAGAAGATACTTGAATTCATTTTTAAAATTAAATTGGAATACTACTAATCTCATTTAAAATTCCTAACGGTTATGCATGATTAGTAGATATTCAAATTCCTGATATAAATGTACCACAAGTAGATACAATTGTATGATTTTATATGAGAATATCATTTCCTTCATTCTAAAAGTGGAATATACGCCTAACAAGGGTAGTTATGATTTTTGTTTTATTTTTATTGAAGTTTAATATTTATATTGAAATTGAGTTTTAATGTTGGATTAATATTGATCACTTTATCTCTATTTTTCTCTAACACTATTATTCTTTTGCTGATAACTAAAGGGGGAGAGAAAAGTTAAGATTTTGTCAAATGAAATCAAGCAAAGGTCAAATAATTTTCCATTTGCATCTAGGCTCATTTGTATATTTCTATTTATATGCATATATGTAGGGGGAGCATCATGTAGAGAGGAAGCATTTAAATAGGGGGAGCAATTAGTGTATATCATTGTTCAAATACATTTAACACAGTCAAAATCTTAAATATATGTTTGTTATCATCAAAAGGGGGAGATTGTGAAATATGCGAGTATATGATTTTTGTTTGATGATAATAAACATATATATATATATATATTCATTTAAATGTATTTGCTAATGTGCTATTTTATTTTTCATAGATTAAATAAATATTTGTTGAATAAAATACATTACACAGAATTTGTATGGAATTTGAATTCAAACAGAAATTTTATTCAAACAAATATTTATTACAATCTTAAATAGTACAAATTCAAGCTCTCACTATACATATACAATTTTGATTACATCACAATTATTTTTACATAATTTCCTCACTACATATCACTCACACTCGTAGTTTATCTTCAACTTCATTCCAGTTAGAATCCAGCATCTGAGAAATCTGCAAACATATTCACTAACGCAGTAAAATTGAAAAAGAAATATTTTTGCAATATAAAATGAAATATGATTTTTGGATTTGCCTCAGTTATTTGGGTTGTTCGTCATCATTCACATTTGAATTCATCATACACGAACAATGTGACATGCACAGTGTATCACTGTACATGCCACAAGGCCGTGCACATCAATATACACTTGATAATGCTATAGGGACAGGTGAGCATAGGTCAAACCCAAATGAAAAGTCGGGTTCAACTCACGTGCAATATACTCAACATCACGACACGAGCACAAGGTCAAACCCGAGTTTTTGAAACTGGATTCACCTCAAGTGAAATTTCAAAAATCAACATGAATGGATGCAAAGACCAGTAATGCAACAGTGATGTGCACAGATGCATTCAAAGTACAAACCAGTTGCAACATGGTGAACAAGACACAGTGCAGAGCACATGCAAACTGAAACATCTCAAGTTCAATATCCAAGCAACAATGAAAAGTAAGGAACCAAATACTCAAGACAACATTGAAGTGGATGTACAAAGCTCAAGTTCAATCCCAAAGCAAACAGCAATGCATGCAAGTGCAGACCAATGCAGACCAACCAGAATAAAGTACCAGAGACTACAAGTAAAGCAAGTGCAAATACAAGTTGTACAAGTATTGAAATCAGACTCAATGGAAAAACATGGACTGCAACAAACATCAGCAGACCAGAGAGAAAATATGAACAAGTGACTCAGGCAAATACACATGAAGACCAACAACAAACCCAAATGAATATCACAAGTATGATCAGTGGTACACATGCAAGCTCGAGCACAAAATATGGAAATTGCACCAATGCAAATCAAAACAGAGAGTATATATGGTGATGTAGTCAACATCTATTCAAGGCAACAGTGCAGTGCAACTTCACAACAAACAAGTCAGTGGAGCAATGAAACAATACATACACCATGTGCAGAGGACCAGTGATACAAGTAACATGAGCAGACCCAAACAATACATACACCAACCTCAACACAGTGAAGATACCAAATACAAAATTCATACAGAAAGCTACATGGATCAACGAATTGGATGAACAAAACTCGAGTGCAACAGTGAAGCCAGAAGAGATGGAATGCAACTACAGTGATCTCAATATAGTAATGGCAGCAGACATAAATGCAACAATACTCAGATGAACACATGGCCGAAGTCAATGAAGCCAAAGCAAACAGAAGGGATGATTAGACACAGGACAACAAGTGCACAAATATACACAATCCAGGCAATGCAGCAATGATCACAAATGGAACACAAGTCAGTAGAAAGCTACAAACGCCTGTGCAACAACAGTATCAATAACAAGTGTAGTAGCTACAACTTCAACCACAAAACCCAGCAGCAATGCATGTATCATGAAACCAAAGTGCTCGATGCACAGTGCAGACAAATGCTCAAATGAATATGAAATAACCAGAGAATGGCCAGAACTAAATGTAACAAGGATCAGAGATGAAGCCTACAGTGGATGAACACAAAGAAATGGTGATGGCCGAAAATAATGCAGATTCGTGAATGTATACAGTCAAGAAATTCAAGTGTGTACTGTTTGAAAAAGTCACAAATTAAAAGAGGAAAGTCACTGCCATATCAAACAAGTTAAATCGAACGTTTCAAAATCAAGACCGTGTGCATCAAGTAGTCGCAAATATCAGGAAAGCCGTGCGCATCAGGAAAGCAAAAAATTAGGAAAGTGTAAATGAATACGAGCAAATTCAAGTGACTCGAATTCATATAAATATCAAACCCAATTATCATCATAGGCATCGAGTTTAAGCAAGCAATTTAACCAGCAACGAAAGAAAAAATTACATACCGCAACAACGAACTCGATCAACAGAGGAGCAACGCAAACCAGAGAATTAATCTTAAGCGAAGCAGCGAGCAAGAGCAACGCAAACCAGACAATTGATCATCAGAGAATCGAAAGCCCTAATTTTTGCAAGGGGACAAAGCCCTAATTTGGACGAACGAAGAGTAACAAAGCCGCCATTTTTTTTCACAAGCCAGAGAAAAGAACGGGCTAGAGAAATAAACATTGGGCTGGCCTTGTTTTTATTAAAGGGGTTTAGTGTTTAATTAGGGTTTATTTTTAAAGGGGGGTTTTAGTTTATATTCAAATAGGGTTTCAAGTTTAAAGTTGTTTTTTATTTTGTTGTTTTTACGTTTCAAGTCAAAGTATTGGTAAATCACCACCTAGGTTGTAGGTAGTGTCAGATTGTCTAGTTAGAATTAGTTCAGCGAGCAGGGTGTGCGAGTTTGCAAAACTCTATAGGCGGGAGCAAGGGTTTGCGAGTTTGCAAAACTCTATAGGCGAGAGCAGGGGTTGCGAGTCTATTAGAGTGTTTGTAAGCGGGAGCAGGGTTTGCGAGTCTGTTAGAGTGTTTGTAAGCGGGAGACTGTTTAATTCTAATAGAAATCTGGGAATGCAGCAGTAGGCAGGGGTTGCCGAAGCTGGGTAAATTTTGTGTGTGATTTACTTTTCAGCATATTTATTTCTGCAGTTTGTTTCTTTGTTTAAATCGATAAAATTGCTATAACCCTATTCACCCCCCCTCTAGGGTTAATCTAGATCCTACAAAACCGACGTGATATTGCGCTGATGATGGATCCCGACGTAGTGCGAGATTCTAAATACTAGCAGGGATAGTATCTAAAGGGTGACTCTAATACTTATATATATATGTGTGTGTGTAATTATGGTCTACATCGGGTAAATGGGGCGTATCGTACACGTACATGGAGTCGAGAATACTAAGTAAAATTAAAAGATATAATATGGAATGGAAGACTATTGGAATAAACTAGTGTTGTGTGTAAAATGGATAGTTCACAAGTTAGCAGAATGTTATTCTGACCCCCTCCTCATTATAACCCATAGGAAAGCTTTAGGGTTACATGTACCGGTGCAAGACGGGAATAGTAGAAGGATGAGTTTCCTCAATCATGAATGGCACTAACAAGGACAATATATATTAGAAGTGTCAATCTTGGTCAGTAACTATATGATTTATTATACTTTACTATTCCAATGTGTGTAATATCTACAGCGCTTTAATATGCATTTACTTATTTATTTGCAGGATACCAAACCAACGATCTATATCTTGGTGGACTTGGTTTCCGATTTAGTGAAAATTCGATATCGCCGGGTGCGGGTTATTGCACACAACTGCTAGTGCCTCTTCTAGAGGGTATACTTCTGTTGTGTAACTCTATTGACATCACATCCCAACCCATACTAAACCAAGCCATTTATAATTTATTTAAATATTAGGTAGACCCGTTAATTCACACCCAGCACAAAGATATTATTGAGGCCATATAATTTCAACTGTGGAAATTATTATGCCTTCTTAGTTTATTTATTAGTATTTATTTATTTACTATTTATGAACTTTCCTATTATTTTATACATTTACTATCTTTAACTTCTTATTTCATTAATGTTAGGAAATATCATTTACTCCTTATTTTGCCTCTAATCAATGCCCATTATAAATGGTCATTATATTAAGATGGGACAAATATTAATGACATTTATTTGTATATTTTAGAATTAATTTACCATGTATATTTAATTTCTTCATCAATGTCATATTTGGTCTCTGTAATTAAATTCATTGAATGAGTTCCATAATGGCTCGATTAATGTGACTTCCCATTAACTCCCTTATTTTTTACATCTTCGTATTTTAGCATTTTATTCGTAATTAATATAATAACATACAATTAATAGCACGCTACCATATGCATAGACACACGCATTGTAATTGTCGTTTATGTATTTATTTTTTAAACTTATAAATTTTAAATGTCTATATATATAATTAGTAAATGAATTTTGGATTTTAACTTATTAGTTTCTATATTTAGGGATTTTATGAATATATACTTATATGTTAATTCTCCCAAAATATTTTTCTACATTTTAATATATAGGAATTGTACTTTTCCCAAGAAGGAAATGTCAGCATTGCTAGCTTACTATAAACTACCAAAAAGTGGGATGATGCATTTGCAATTCCAAGGAATTATTTCTGTTTATTTTCATTGAAACAGAAAGTGCAAATTACAGAGATATTGCACATCTATTTCATTTAGACGCATTTCTTGTTATTTCAAAAGATGCACTTTTTATGTATAACTGTGAGCTTGGATAATTTATGGAAATTCTTATGAAGATTAAAACAATTAAATCATTCTACAATTCCAATGAATTAAAACATAATTTTTTTAAATCCCAAATCAAATTAAAACATTCCAAATGAATGATTAACAATTTACAGCCCACTAAAAAAAATCTGGAATAATCACACAATTCTATCAATATTGTATTTCATAACTTTTAAGGATGATTCTCCCTAAATTTCAGATCTATGGTATATATAACATTTTTATCAAAGTTAAACAATTTACTAAATATATTGACAATGATTTCAAGTTTGATTCGTTATTTAAGCTTATAATTCAATGGTTTTCACTTGGCATAAAAAATAGAATTCTATCGATATAAATTTAGCATTATTAAATTATATAATTTTTCACTCACCTTGTGGCATTCAAATCTCCAGATCCAAATCTATTCCCCTCACTTGACTTTTTTTCTTTTCAAGCAAAATATGTATATAAAAGTGTATACATACCCACTAGAATTACAAATTGATAGTGGATTTGAGATAAGTGGAGTCTAAGTATATAACTCTAGAATTTACCTTTTTTGTAGTGATTTACTCCTTCTCTTCTTCTCTTTTATTTTATTTTCTTCTCCAACACACACACACATACTTTTTTTTATAATTTCTAGAAATAGTGGAGAAGGAGAAATAGTTGAGCTCCGCAGCTTAGTTCAGAAAATATGAGAAGAAAAGTGAGGGGCTAGGCCTGTATTTATAGACGCTTGAATAAATTGTTTGTTAGATTATTATTTAATAAATCTAAACCATTAGGCTAAGGTTTAATCTGCTCTGGCCCTAATCGAATGGTCGACCGCTAGCAGTCGATCAACTCTATTTAGCTGTTGACCGATGGGGGGTTCGGCGATTTATTTCCCTCATTAACGTTATCTTTAATGTTGATTTAAGGTTTATTTTACCATTAATATTTATTTACTTTATCCATTTTGAATTATTTTTGATTTGAAATCCTCAAACATCGATACCTTCTTCGTTGAACTTCGATTGCAAAGCTTAATATTTGAAAGTTACTCAAAAAATCTTTACGAACAAAATAGTGCAAATTTCATAACCAAATTCCAATGTTTGCTCGAATTACATTTTTGAGCCTTATAAATTATTTATTATTCCGTTTTAAATTAATTACTATTTACCCAATGTTACATTCTTTTCTCTCCAAAAGAATTTTGCTTTCGAAATTTCTTAAGGACTGAACCACGTAACGTCACGAGCAACTATTCTAAACAATCCAACCAATTAGTGTACAACTAATTTTACATCAAATTATGTACAATTGCACAGTGTATCACAACACATATGATATGTATGCCGACTAATACCAAATCGGCACCTTTTATATGAATGCATTCTTTAAAACTGTGATAACCTGGATTTTTGGCATCTGATAATTGGACAATAAACTGTTTTCATTCAGTGAAAAGATAAAATTCTAGTAATAAAAGATATCAGAATGTATTTTAAACTATGATAAATATTGAAATATAAATATCTAGAAATAATATGTCTTAGTAATTAATAAATATATTAATAAATATGTATAAACTTTATAATATTGAAATTTTAAGTATATAAATATACAAG
The DNA here is from genome assembly GCA_030765085.1 of Allium cepa. Taxonomy (NCBI): domain Eukaryota; kingdom Viridiplantae; phylum Streptophyta; class Magnoliopsida; order Asparagales; family Amaryllidaceae; genus Allium; species Allium cepa. The sequence goes on along the minus strand of CM060941.1, from coordinate 204,602,229 downwards.
TATATAAGCGTGTATATATATGTAAAGTAAAAAAATAAAAAAATAATAAATACAAAGTTTTAGTTTATATATACACACATATCTTTTGTGATTAAATAAGATTTATAAAAGATTTAATGTTCTTTCTTTTAAAAATACATATGAACTAAGTTATAAATATAATTGAGTTTAAAAGCATAAGAATATTATAGTCCAGATTTGAATAAATTTTGATAAAAGATTTAATATACATTTGTAAACATAATACATTTTCTTAGTATATATATAAACATTTAAGGAAAACATGATTCATAAATTAATTAAATGAAAGGGGTTAAGTTTAAAATTTTAATAAAATTTAAGTAAGTGTTCAAAACAAAATTTTAAAATTTATTAAGGACTTAAACACATTTATTTTGTAAATGACATTTGCAAAACCATGAATATAGGAAGTAAACACTTGTAAACTTATGCAACAAGTGGCAAAGTTTCTCATTTGAAATTGTAAAATAAAAAAACAAAATAAAAAAAAACCTGTCAACAATATTCAAACAAGAAAATCATCAAACAACAACCTCTTTGGGAAAATTAAAACATCTAAGCAGATCGAGGTAAATTCCATCCTAGTTTTAAAGCAGGATTTCATAGTCTTCCAGTTTTACAAGTTTTCAAAAGATCGGATCAACTCTATTTTCTAGCAAGTAGTCAAGTACCGATCATAATAAATAGCAGTTCAATGATCAACTTCCAAGCTCAGTTTACAGATTTTTGAACCTGCTTTGTTCAAACAGAAAGGTGAGTAACCCTTTTCAAAACAGTTTGATTTGGATTTAATTTTATGGCATGTGAAACTATTGGTTTATATGGAAGTGCTTCATCCTGAAAATTTCCTGGAAATTTAGATGTATGTGTGTGTGCATGTCTGTTTAATATATATATTCAAGATCCTGATCTTTAATTGTTGCACAGTCTCTGATTTGCATTCTAAAATTCAAATCTCTCTAGCGAGACAATATGAGACATTGATATCTGAATGAAAGATGTTTGTTAAGGTATGATGGTAGTTTTAAAAATAGTTTCGAGGTTTAAAATTCAACAAATATATTTTTTAAATGGAATAACAGAGGAAATGAATATATAGATAAAAATCAACCAATTCAATCTCCGTTTTGAATTGCTTGAATGAATTAGTGATGGGAAGCCTTGATTTTTAATATACATTTCATGATTTTTAGATTGTTAATTTAAGAGAATTTTCGAGATGATCATTTTGGGCATTTTTGGCGATTGTTGATGATCGGCATGGTGGAGTTGGTCGAGTTTTGGGTTTGAGGAGGTTGGTGTGCTGTCAGCCTCAAGAAAAATAACAGGATATTTTTCTAGTGATTGTAGTGGCTAGGAAGGATCGAAGTAGGGTTTAGCACACTGGTTCTTGACGTTGCCTTTCGGTGGGTTTTTCATCATTGTGGCTTGATCGGAGTCGATCGCGTGGCTTGTTGGAGGAGCTGGGGGTTGACACGTAGGTGCGGTGAGGATGGTAGAGGTGCTTGAGGTCGGATTCGCCGGAGAAAGGGAATTTTTCGATTGGCGTTAGTCCATCGAATGCTCGATTTTGATTTGTGAGGGGATATTAGATTCTGGGTTCTCGAGAATGCTTGTTGGGGTAATTGTGATCATCGAGAATCACCGCCATGACCTACAGGGGTTAGAGACTGTGGTTGACCTGCACCACATGCACGTTGTTCTGGGTCAATTGAAGCTTGAGGAAATGGCGATTTGTTTTCCTGTCGTGCTCGATTTTTTTGATATCATCTCGAAGCAGGAAATGAACGTGAGTACACCGTGTCTTGTTCGAGAAGAATACGAGTTTGACTCGAGAAGCTTGGGTGTTGCTACTGTTTTCATTTTTTTTGAAGAAGGATGCAGGTTCTCAAGTAATTATTTATGAACAATTGAAGTTTCTAAGTTAAAATATTTTGTTTCAAGGCAATGTTTTTAAGTTTTGAAAACAAAGTAAAAATCAGGTTGTAAATATAATTAAAGTAGATCAGTTTTAGAATGTGATAATCAAATTTTGAAATAACTGTATGATAAACGTATTTAAACAATCTGTGGAAGATTTCAAGGATTTTAAAGGTTAAAATTTCGATGCTTGAATTTAGTTTAAATGTGTTATTTGTAAATATGGTTTAATGGTAATTAAGCAAGCAATTATGATAAGGGATTTGTCTTTAAGTTATTAAGGTTTTGATTTATAAAATTAAGTAAGGTTAATTAATTTACTTAAGAATAGTTACTTTATGTAAATGATTTGTTATTAAGAAAAAAGTAATTAGGATAAATGATTTTCTTAATAAATTAAGAATTTTTAAATATAAGAAGTTAACTAATTACTTAATTAATGATTTGTTAATTGTTGGATTAGGTTAAATAACCACTTAATTAAGAGAATTAATTAAAGAATTGTTAATTGCTAATGGAGATCATTAACTTGGGATTATTAGATAATTAATTAAGGTGATTATCCTAATAATTAATTATATCAATTTATCAAAGATAATTATTTGTGGAAATTGATTATATATAATTACTTAATAAAGCAATTTGAGGAATTAATTACTCAAGGTAATTAATTAAATTTATGTGATTAGTTAAGTTAATTAATTCATATAATTAATTTAAGTAATCATTGGATTGATGGGTTAAGTAAATTACTTAGAGTATTTTATTAAGTAAAATTACGTAGTGAAGTAATTAGTGGGTAATTACTGGATCTAATTAATTGAGGAATGGTGGTAGTTTTGGGTTTAATTAATTAAGGAAATTTCATATTGTAATTTAAGAATGATTAATCATGGATGATTAATTAAAAAGAAAAATTAAGGGATATTGATTAATAGAATATAAAAACAAGGTTTTAAGTAATAAAGTAATTAATTTAATTCATTGGTTGTTAATTAAATTAGAAATGCTAGGACCGATTTATCTTGTTTATGAATGATTGAATGATATTTGAATACCTTTGATTATTGTTATCCTCTATATGCGATTGTGATGTTTGGGAAATGAGATGTTTTTTATGATATGTTGAGTTGAATAGAGATGATGTGGTTGCCGATGGTGAATTGCTATATGAAAGTGACAACCAGTATTAAATTTAAACACTTGAATATCTTGGGATAAGGTGACATTGATTAGAAGAGACCGTGGTCGGATATTAGTAAATACCCAAAACCACTTCGAATGTTTATAGATTGACATGTAAAATCTATTGGCTGGAATGAAATGATTTAAGTGAATTGGGCTATTAATTTGAATTCGGTAATTAGAAAACTTATGTGTGAAATAAGTGATGTCCATAACATATTGTGAACTTGTGAATTGATTCGAGTCACCCCGGGTGTTATTTAAGTTGTGTGCTTTGTATTCCATGTTAGATGGGTTTACTCACGCTGGTTTCCAGCCTGACCCGGGTGTTACTTTGATGTAATGCTCGGGCCAGACCGAGTATTACAGATTTTTTGGCGAGGACATTCTGGAGCTCAGGAGGCGAGCTGGATGGCAGAAACGTAGAGAGTATTTCCGCTGTATTAAAATATTGTCAATCTGAGACATGTTGATTTGTATATGTCCAGTGTTGAATATATGTGTAACTCTGATGTATTCCAATGTAATCGACAGATATGGTATTCTTCTGTAAACTGTTATTATTTATTATTATATTTTATCCGCTGCGAATGTGAGATGTTTGGTGTTTCTGTTCTTCTTCTTCTTCTATCTCTTTCTTCTTTTTCCTAACTATCTGGAATTTTCATGATCGAAAATTTTGGGTCGTCACAAAAATAATTTGGGAATAAAATGCAAACAACCTATATATACTGGAAATTCTATATTTTTGCAAGTTTTCAAAAATCATTATCCTTGCTTTCATGCAATTATTTCCACACTCTTACGAATAAGACTATGGTTCAACCAATTTTGCATCCATCCTTACCATCTAATATCTAACACACCATTTAACATCCAAAATTTTGAAAATCCAGTTTTTCTAAATCTGTAGTCTCATGTTGGAAAAGGAATTTAGATGAAGAATTTTATATTTCCACCCTTCTTTAACGTACCGATTCCGTTGTACCTTGGTACTTTCTCTTTTGCCTCGAAATCTTTTTCAACTTTTCCAAGTATAGTTCATATAAAAAGGTATGTTTTTAATTTTTTTTTAAAATCATTTCTAGAAACAAGTAAAAAGGTTGACAAGCAATTCGCTCAAGTGCCGATTTACATTCAAGAGATCGCTATCAGAAAGTCCTAGCAAATCATGAATCGTCGACCACGACTTAACTAAATTTGATTACAGAATTCCATTTAATTTTTTTCGGAATACTTGGAAACTTTATGGTAAAAATTTATGTCACTAGGAAAATTCGAGTCTACAACAAGTAGGACTCAAAGTCGGTACAAGTCGAAGCCCAGAAAACTCGATCTTTAGCTAGCTCGATAAAAACAAACCACACTTCGATAAAAAATCGTATTTATAAGGCGTCCTCTAGTACTTAAGTTCTTAGGAAAAATTCCCAAAGCGTGTGATCAACATCGATTCATCGAGGGTGAGCAATGGATTCCATCTTTTGGCCATGCATGGTTAAGGTTCGAATCGATGGTGAACGCCTCTAGTCCAAGCTCCCACCTACCTGAAACAAGCCGATGCGATTAGTTTGAAGCGCTTATGGATCTAAACTTCGGGTTGCTCATGTGGTTCGGTACTTGGAGACTAGAGTATGTAGTAACTAGCATGACTAGTGATATAGGAGGGGTTGGAACAGATGATTGGAAATGATGGATTGACATATTAGAGCGATGTGTCGAGGTTGTAAAAATTAGCAATGGCAATGGCTAGCTCAAGGATGAAAGGTCTCGAGGAATAGAAATGAAAACATGTTGAAAATTTTAAAGTATGGGCTCATGTTTATATATGCATCGATCAATAAGTATAGGTAGGAGAATCATCTATTTTTAAGGTAAAGAACGCCCTCTAGTTCTTATACTATGTAAAGAGTTGTGAGTTCAAAATCGTTCAAAGAAACAAGGCGATTTGTAAAGATATAACGCTTTGTAATAAAAATAGTTCAAGGACGAAATAACATTTATTTTGGAATAGAACTTGAAACTCATGGAAAGGAATCCATAATTTGTCTCTATCCAAAGTATATCTTATCAACACAAGATATACTTTGAGGGGAGGTAAATGTTATCTAGCTCAGTGACCAAGCCGTATTTGGACGAGTCAGAATGATCAAACAAAAATGAACATAACAAATGTCTAGAATAATCACTTTTAAACTCAAGAACCAAGAAGGATGAACGAGTGAAGCCATAAGCTTGCCAAGAGTCATCAAGAGTAGCTTACACATCAACCCACTCCAAGTGCAAAATCCAAAACCTGAGAATCCACACAAGTCTTGGGTCGGTACTGATCTGTAGCTATGGATTAGTATCGATCACTAATAATTGCTTAAATCTGCCAAATGATTCATGCCTTGGAAAGCCAGAATAATTGGTAGTCAATACATCCCATATAAGATGGTTCACTAGCAACTCGTGACTCAAACGATCGATGGATAAACAAGGTTTCAAAACATCTAAACCGCATGCTTGAGCTACCACTGAACCTTGAATTCCACCTAAGTCCGAGCCCATACTAGTACATCCAAACTTTACATACGAAGACACGAGCTGTTCAAACAATATTAAGGGATCAAAGAAGGATTTGCAGCTATCTTAAAGATCAATATTGATCCATGAGGCATGGTTTGGTACCAATCCCTGGACTTTACTGATCTGGTACGATCTCTTCAAGGTAACTCCTACTAGACATGGGAAACGTGGGGATGGACGTGGTGGAGAGAAATCTATTGACCTTCATCTACAAACAGAGGGCGATATGCATTGTTTGGGGATCTTTTTTGCTTGCTTTCATAATTTCCGTACTTTTATGATAATCTCTCGGGTTAATACCGATCCATAGACTATCTATCCATAAGACCACCTCTGTAAAAACTTTGTAAAATCATAAACAAAGTTTAAGTGGGCTTAGGCCAGTGATTAGCTGAACCACTATGATTGTTGTGTGTAATCACCTCTGTAAGAACGTGTTGTTCTCTTGCTATTTGGATCTATTTTCTACTTTTGGATTACCTCAGTCCATGAAGTATATCCATTAGTTTGTTCCTACAATCCATGACCGTTCATATTTCTACAAAATCTATCACAGGATTAATCGAAGCAATGACTCCACAAAACACTAGAGAAAAATCTGCCGCCTCGAGGCCTGCTAACAATTCAGAATGCCGGCTTTCAACATGTCGAAGAAGTGGCTCAATGTAATGCTATTGAAATTTAGAGCCCTTCAGACATGATAAAACGGATTGAGAAAGATATGATGATGAAGGACTTGAATGAAAAGCAGTATGAAAGTCAGGGAGAAATTAGGAAATAAATGAAGAAAAGTCTGGATTTACTGAACCTGTTATCTCGTAGTTGTAGAAGGAATAGAAGGGAGCTATCACCTTTCGATTCAGATGATGAAGATAGTTCTTTACCATTAGCCAAGAAACATAGAGAAGGAAAGCAAAAGAATGAAAAGAAAGGAAACTAGGACATTTAAAAGTAAGTTGGACAGTTCCCAGAATGCAAGAACATGGATCGGCATCGATCCATGCCCTAGGGTTGGTATCGATCTCTATCATCGTGACATATGGAGGTGTTATTTACTTGGATGATGATGTTGGTGATAGAGATGGTCATGTTGCTAATGCCAGATATCTTGGTTCAAATGGTTGTTTTTAATCCGTCACATAGAAATCACAAAAACCGATCATTTGGAAAAATGGCTCTCCCAAAGACAGGAGAACCTAAGTATCATGAAATAATTAAGGCCATTTTTAATCCAAACATTCAGGGTAGGCCAAGACTATTGTCGTTCAGCTGATTCGGCAAAACTGGAATTTATGGCCGATATGGTGAGAAAATTGTAAGTGAAAACCAGCACATACATAATGATGATTAGGGATATTTTCATGGTAGAAACCCATTCACGGAAGCGATACTGGGGGATGAATATCCAAGAAGGTTCACTTTTCCAACATGTCGTCTTACAATGGGGCAACAAACCCGTGGCACTATTTACTATAATATAAGTGGCGTGTGGACAAGGCAAAGGCAACTGATGCTGTTAGGCGTCAATGCTTCCCGATATTTTTGGAAGGTGTTGTTATGATGTGGTTCACCGACTTCTCTTGAGGTCCATATCTTCAATTAATTAGCTAGCTAGGAAATTTTTCGGAAGTTTTGCTTACACACTACCCATATAAAGGATGTAATGTCATTGTCAAAACTTTTTCAGCATTTTAAGGAGTCATTGAAGAACTTTTTAAGTAGGTTTAGCACAACAATGATGGAGATAAGCAACGCTAAGGAAGACATTGTTTTGTTGGCTTTGATTAGGGGAATACACTCGAATCCTGATTTTGGAAGGTATTGAACCTTGTATTTTGATGTTTTGATCATGACAACTATATAAGTAAATATTATGTGAACTAACCATATTTGCAGGAGAATATGCTATTCTACTCGACAGTAGATTTTAGACCAAGAATTCAAAGAGAAGTTTCAAAATTATTAATGGTTTGTCTAGTCTAGTCTAGTAGTTGATTATTGTTAAAATCTCTCCTATGTGGTATATTCACACACACAAGCATTTAAAATTATTTTCAAACCATATACACACAAAGTACTTCATTTATTTCAAGTTCCGTTGATAAAAGTTTCAAAAGAACTTTAATATGGTCGAAATAGAGAATTCAGCCGACTGAATCAGGAGGCTCAGTCGACCGAATACCTGTGCACGTGCACAGTGCACTTGAAGGTTCAGTGACTGAACCACCCTACTCAGTCGACTAAATTATGGGTCTTTTCAATGTAAAACTTTTAGTTCAAAATATTTGAATATTCAGTAGACTAACATATTTTCCTCAGTTGACTGAAAATGCATAACGGCTATTTCTGAATGGTCGCTTCCATTCAACGAAAAGAAACAACCCTTGATTCCAGAGTTGTTTCCGTATCTTTTGACCGTAACTCTTCACGACGAATTGCACCACTTAAACTCTATATATATATCCTTCATTTCAATTATTTTAATCACTTAATTTCTGATTCTATTCTCATATACTTATTATCTAAAGTTTTCTACCATTTGCTTTCTAATCTCGTTCTAAGCACTTGTACATTCAAGCACAAATTCATTTGTGATTAAATTAACTTCTAATCTTCACGAACTACACTATATACCACAAAGGAGAAGATTATAGGAAGGGTGTACTCTAAAGTCTTATCCGTGCTATCAAAAGAGCAAAACCCGTCAAGAAAATTCTCTGTATTATTGAAGTCCTATTCGATTGCTCAAGCGGTAGAAGTCCTATTCAATTGTCAAGGCGGTAGAAGTCCTGTTTGGTTGCTCAAGCGATGTAATACCTCTTCCTCTGGGTTAAGAGAGGGTTGATAGTTAAATTCCATAAGGAGTTTGTGACTGGACGTATAACGAGAGTTTGAACCAGTATAAAAATCTTTGGTGTCATTTACTTTGCTATTTACTTTTTATATTCATATTCCTCAATAGTAGATAACTTAAATTTTATTCCATATTACGATCCTTAGGAGCACTTTCATTTGGTACTAGAGAGAGGCCACCATATAACTATTACACAGTTATTTGATATATAGTTAACATGGAAAATAACACTAACTCAAGTTTTGTTGAAGGTCAATCCACCGCACAACCACCAATATTTAACGGTTTGAATTATGATTATTGCTCAACTCGAATGAGAATCTTTATGCAAGCAAATGGATATGATACGTGGAATATTACTCAAACTGACTACACTATACCTACTACACGATTTGCAGAATGGTTAAATACACAAAAGTTAGATGCTACATTGAATGCAAAAGCCATGAATATGTTACTTTGTGCCTTAGATAAAAATGAATTTAACAGAGTTCGCATGTGTACAACTGCTTATCAAATTAGGAGAACTCTTAAACTCACACATGAAGGAACTAACAAAGTTAAGAAAAACAAGATTTCTATGCTAAAAAATCAGTTCCAATATTTCAAAATGAGATCAGATGAAACTATAAATGACATGTATTCTAGGTTCCAAGAAATACATCATTCACTATTAGCATTAGGAGAATTTTTTTTAGAGTTTGATATTGTCTCAAAAAATTTAAACTCTTTAACGGATGAATGGAAACGAAAAGTCTTAGCCATTGAAGAAGCTAATGACATTTCTACCATCAAACCTGAAGAGTTAATTGGAAATCGCATGTCACATGAAGTTAATTTGCAAGCAAAACGAGATCAAGCCCAAGAAAAGGATATTGCCTTCAAAGTTGAACAAGAAGATTCAGATTCAAGTGAAGATGACATGACATTAATTGCAAAGAATTTCAAAATGTTTTTAAAACTTAGAAAGAACAAGATGTTTGGAAACGATAGGAGAGATAATTCCAATAAAATGCCAGTTTCGAATCTTGAATGTTATGAATGTCATAAGAAGGGTCACATGAAGACTGTCCCGATAGAAAGAAAGACAGATTCAAGAATAAGAAGAACAAGTACAAAAAGAAGCAAGCATTATCTGTTACATGGGATGATTTGGAATCGTCTTCATCATCAGACAGTGACACAGACAGTGATTCTAAACAAGCCAACGTTTGCTTTATGGCTTCGACTAACGATGTAAGTGATTTAACTTTTGACGACTTAATTGATATAAATTTAAAGTTGATAGATAAACTCAAAGAAGTTAAAAGAAAGTATAAAGATGCACTAGAAAAATTAAACAAAACTGAAATAGAAGTTGATATGCTAAGAGATGAAAAGAAAATCCTAGAAGAACTTGTTAATACACAAGAATTTTGTCTAATGTTTCTTCTCAACACACTATGCTATCAAACGATGTAAAAGTTCAAAAAGAAAGGAACATGACATTAGCTTCAAAAAATCATGATTTAAAATCAAATGAAAAAATTCTTGAATTGAAAAATACAATTCTTAAAATCGAGTTAGAGAATGTCACTAAAAATGTAACTAATTTTTATAAAGGAAGAGAAAATATTTCTAAAATTATCAGTAATTCTCAAACACTACTAATAAGAATGGATTAGGATATAAAAAATCTTCAAGACTAGTTCAAAAAAGAATAGTATATCATATAAAAATTTCAATTTAAATAACAATTTTGTAAAAGCAAAAGCAAAACCAAAGGTTTTCACTCAAAAGAAAGAGATTAGCAACACAAATACTATAACAATTTGGGCACCGAAAATTAATAACAACTTAATCAGAAATAAGTATATAAAATCTTTTATAAATTCAGTTCATAAAAATAAAGATTTTACTTATAAAGGGAATTCTAAACCCTCTTGGGTTTAGCTTCCTAAGACCTAACTCTTAGGACCCTAATAAAAGTGGATACCAATGACATTTCTATATTTTTTGTAGGTACCAACTAAGAAAAGAGGAAAGTGATACTAGACAGTGGTTGCTCAAAACATATGACAGGAAACAATGATATGCTACCAACATTATTTACTCAGATCGGATCTATCACATTTGGAGATAATTCCAAAGGCTATATCATTGGGAAATGAAATGTGAGCAATGACGGTACATCTAACTTACCTCTTATTACAAATGTTTTACTAGTTAAGAATTTAAAACATAATATGCCAAGTATAAGTCAACTATGTGATAAAGGTTTTAATATAACTTTTTAGAAAATAAATGCAACATATTTGATCAAAATAATAATCTTATATTTGAAGGAACTAGAGAAAGAAGTATTTATATATTAAATATGAAAGTCAATCATAACACAAATATGTGTCTAATAGCCAAAGAAAATGATCCTTGGTTATGTCACAAAAGATTTTGTCATATAAGTTTTAAAGAAATAAACAAGTTATCTAAGAATAATTTAGTTAAAGGTCTACCAAAAATGAATTTCAAAGTAAAAAGTATTTGTGATGCTTGTCAATTAGGAAAATTAACAAAATCTTCTTTTAAATCAAAGAAAATAATTTCTACATTACAACCACTTGAGTTTTACATTTGGATCTCTTTGGGCCAACTCAAGTTCAGTTAATAAACCATAATAGATATGTTTTCGTAATTGTAGATGATTTTTCAAGATTTAATTGGACAATATTTTTGAAAATAAAAGTGATACTTTTGAAAATTAAAATATTTGCTAAAAGAATCCAAAATATTAAAAATTTGAAAATTAAAAAAATTCATAACGATCGCGGTGGTGAATTCGGAAATGAATTTTTTGAAAATTACTATAATAAAATAAGAATTTTTCATTTCCTAGAACTCCACAACAAAATGGAGGTTTAGAAAGGAATAATAGAATACTTCAAGAATGTGCTAGAACTTTATTAAATGGAAATACTTTACCAAAACATTTTTGGGCAGAAGCTTAGCAATATGTTTTAAATAGAGTTTCCATTAGACCATTAACAAAATATACCCCATATGAGCTTTCTAATGGAAGGAAACCTCTTATTCTAAAGTTTTTGGTTCAAAAGGTTTTATATTAAATATTGGAAAATTCGATCCAAAATCTGATGAAGGAATATTTATAGGATATTCGGAACGAAGCAAAGCTTACAGAATTTATAATAAAAGAACTAAAATTATCAAAGAAACATTTCATGTGTCATTCGATGAAAATTTCAAATTTAATCATAAAATTAAAATGAAGAATTTTTTTCTAAATCAAACAACTCAGATGATGATTTTGAAAATATTGAAAACAATGTTGACAACAACAATAATAAAGTAAGAATTCCTTCATGGCTTCTAAGAAATCGTCCTATTGAAAATATCATTGGAGAAATAAATACTAACGTAAGAACACGAAATCAACTAAATGAAATGGGTCACGCACTTTTCTTTCAAATATTGATCCTAAAAATGCTAAAGAAGCATCAACTGATGATATTGGATTATAGCTATGCAAGAAGAATGAAAGCAATTTGAACGTAATGATGTTTGGGACTTGGTTCTTAGACCAAGTGATCAAACGGTTATCGGTACAAATGGGTTTACAAAAATAAAGCTGATGAGCAAGGAAATATTATTCAAAATACTAGGCTAGTTGCTCAAGATTATCATCAAGAAGAAGGAATAGACGACGATGAAACATTTGCATCCGTAGCTCATCTAGTAGCTATACATATTTTATTAGCTTATGCATGTTTTAATAATTTTAAACTATATCAAATGGATGTAAAAAGTGATTTCTTAAATGGTTTTATAAGAGAAAATATATAGGTTGAGCAACCTCCTTTATTCGCATATGAAAAATTTCCATATCATGTTTGTAAATTAAAAAAGGCTTTAAATGGTCTAAAACAGGCACCTCGTGCTTGGTATGAGAGTCCTAAAAATTATTTAATTAATTCTGGTTTTAAAATTGGAAGAGTAGATCAAACTTTATTCGTAAAACATGATAAAAATTATATTTTAATAATTCAAATCTGTGTAGATGATATTATTTTTGGTTCTACAGACGAAAAATTATGTCAAAAATTTTCAGAAATTATGACAAGAGAATTTGAAATGTCTCACATGGGAGAACTTTCATATTTTCTTGGTTTACCAATTAAACAATGAAGTAATGAGATTTTTATTAATCAAGAAAATATTCTAATAATCTCATCAAAAGATTTGGTATGGAAAACACTTCTGCTAAACCAACTCCTATGAGTACTACGGTATATCTCAATAGAGATGAAAGTGGTGAAGGTGTTGGCCAAAAACTATATCGTAGTGTGACTGGTTCTATATTTAACTGCTAGTCGACCAGATATAATGATGAGTGTATGCTTGTGCGCACGATTTCAAGCAAATCCCAAAGAATCACATTTGCGGGCAGTGAAGCGATTTTTGCGATACTTAAGAAAGACTAAAGACTACGGTCTCTTTTATCTAAAAGAATGTCCTTTTGAATTAGTGTCATATAGTGATACTGATTTTGGAGGATGTCGAACGGATCAAAAGATTACTAGTGTACTTGTCACTTTATTGGACGATCTTTAGTACCTTGGTTTAGTAGAAACAAAATTGTGTTTCACTTTTGACGTGTGAAGCAGAATATATCTTTGCTGCTTTGGCATATGTTCAAGTAATCTACATGCAGCAAACACTACAAGATTTTGGAATAAACCTTTCTAATTTAACAATTTTTGTGATAATACAAGTGCAATAAATTTATCAAAAAATCCAATAAATCATTGTAGAACTAATCACATCGATATTAGACATCATTTTCTTCGAGATAATATAGAAAAAGGCAATATATCATCAGATTTTATTCCTTCAGAAAATCAGATAGCCGATATATTTACTAAACCATTAAATGAAAATATTTTTATTAGATCACGTCGAGAATTAGTTATTATATCTATGCATGATTTATAATTAAAATTTCTTTTATAAATTTTTTTTTTCAAATTTTTCTTCTTTTGAAATACGGAGCTACTTTCACTCGATCTCAAGTCACTAGTAAGGAAGTTGTATGTTATTCCGTTATGCTATAATGTTTCTTGGTTTAACAACTTTTACCCACCTTTAATTACCTTTTCGATCATTATTCCTTATGATTATCCACCTCTCATTTTTCTTTGGTTAAACCATTAAAACATTTTACTCCATACCTTGCCTTCACTTGAGAATAGTGTTTGTTATCATTATATAAAGACTTCAATTCTAAATGGTTCAACTCACCTTTTTTAGTAACCTATTTCATTCACATTTTTTTTCTCAATCTCATTCAACTTTTTCACAATCTCCATAATGTCTTCAGAAGGATCAAATCAATCTTCTATAGTTTTCAGCACTCCCACTTCTGAATCATCAAGAAACTCCAACAAATTAACTCCTGTGTACATCCGAGTTAAGATTACACCTTCACCGAAACATCACACTGGGTATACGCCATAGGGGAACAAAGCTAAACGTAACTTAGGTTTTGGCTCTCCATCCACTAAAGATAAAATTGATGATATTCACTATTATCAAAGAGAGACTCAAGAACTTCAATGCGAGATGTCCTATGAACAGAAAGTGAATGCTAAATGCTTGAGCTTCTTAGAACAATTCACTTTGAAATTTTGTGGATCTTCCTCGAAGCAATGCGTTCATCAACCATCACCACAACATTCTCAAGTGCCACCAAATTCTTTGGAACGAAGCACTCATGTCCTTAGGTGTCGCCAAACTCCTAAGAATGTAGTAATTATGGTCACCTATCCATCCATTACAAGAAATTATGAAGGTTGAACCGCATTCAGACGATTCAAACTCTTACGAAAACTAAAACATCTTGTACACTGTTGTATATTAAATTTTGTATGAGTTGTATGTTTTTCTATTAAATAAGGATATATTTATATTTTCCAATAGATTATAATTTGAAAACCAATAAGTATCCATATATAAATTAGTCATGTTAAAGTAAAACCTTAAGTAAAGCATTTGCTCAGAAAATACAACAAGTTCAATCGACTGTTTGGAGCAACATAGTCGATTAAAAACTCAAATAAAAATAATGTTCATTTCAAGATCAAGCGACTGAACTTATCAAAATAGTCGACTAAAATTGCCTTATTTCAACTATAAAGTCGCAGCTATAATTTTCCAACATACCAGACGATTGAACTTTGAATTCAGTCGTCCGAATCTTCATCTGTACTTCAGTTTGCTTCAAAAACCAATTGACGGACCATATAAAAACAGTCGATTAAATTTGCAATTTTTACACTGCAAATACATGGGTTAGACTTTTTAGCATATTAGTCGACTGACTGCTTCATTTCAGTCGACTGATTCATATAATTTTTGTTTTTAAAACTTATTACACACTTCCCCCCACACCTTTTCACCAACCCTATATAACTATCTCTTCATTTCCATTAAACCCTTACTTCATTCAGCAAACAAAACCCCAACCTCCATTTTTTCAAATCAATCCTTTTGTCTCCAAATCCAATTAATTCAATGGCGCCAAAAACTAAAAGAGCATGCGAATCCTCCAACGGACCTTCGGAAAGTCAAATCAGATCATGGCTCCATAACGAAACTGTAGTTAAACTATTTAATGCTATGAAAAGCTCAAGAATTTTTGATGGCTCCATTGCGAAGTTTCACCGTTTCAATGGCTATGCCATTCGCGAGATTGCTGAAGTTAGTCGGATTGATAGCTTGATTGGTTTGACGCCAACAATGTTAAGATTTGTTCCCTTCTCATAAAATTATTCTTTGCAAATATGAACTTGGATCACCAAGAATCAAGAAATAAAGATGATTTCATATGGATGTTTGTTTGCGATGTTCGGATCTATCCTCCACTACAAGGACTCGTCTATATCCTTCATTGTCCATACGATGGAGCAAATATCAATGACATTGATGTTGATATAGATAATAGGGATGAAGTCTCCCATTTCTTTCTTTTCAACGACTTGATCGTGCTAAATCCGCAGCCTTGCGACCAAAGGCACGTATTCTACACCGTGCTCTTATCCGATCTCTTCAACCTTGTACGGGGAGTTACTAGAAGGTTTACAAGAGATACTTTCAAGCTCTCTATGCCATTTACTCTTCCCAAAGAGTAAATTGGGCTAAAGTTATCCTTGACGAATTCTCGCCGCCAATCATAAGCGAACTATAAGACCATTTTCAACGGAGCTTATATAATGCGTATTCTTATGAATTTTGGGGTTATCTTGCCCGATGCTGACTTCATTATTATAGGAGAACCAAATCCTAAGACTCTAAGTCTTATGAACGTTCCCAAGCGCCCTCAACCTCAAGAAACCGTAAGCTTCCAATAGTGGATAACCAATAGAGAGCAAGGGATTCCACAACCCCGAGATACACACATTGACTATTCCTTTACACAACCTTCCCGTCAAATAGAAGAAGAAGACGACGACAAGATCCACGAGCTTTATGGTGACTTTAATTCGAAGCAAGCACTTGTCACACTCTTTCGAAACTAAAGCAAGCTCGGATGATGGTTGGTCACCATTGAAAAGAATGATATAAAGACCAATAAGAAGCTTTATTCCATCAAAGGCTTCTTTAACAAGATATGGGAGAAGATTTCATGTACCGACTCTACTTTTATAAGTATTGTCAAGAATCCCGCTCCCTTCACATGGTCTATGTCCGAGGAGGAGGAAGAAGAGGAAGGATCAGATGGTGATGAGGTTTTGATTTCTTTATCTTAGTTTATGCCTATCTATCTTTTTAATTCATGTTGTTTTTAATTCATGTTGTTCCTTATGATGTTACATTGCACATTTGATGTTGTTTGATGTTATTTGTTTGGTGTTGTTATTTTTGAAACATGTTTATCTATGATGTTATTATTTATCTATGCATGTGTGTCTGGGCATATATATATACACTTATAATTATATCAATATATTCATTTTGTCAATGACAAAGGGAGAGAAATATAATTGTTCAGTAGGTAAGCCAATTGAATATCTATTCAAGGGGAGTAACAATCGTTTTTATAATTTTTTCTAGACTTAGTTAGTCGTCGTCATCAAAAATGGGGAGAATGTTAGAACCTTGTATTTTGATGTTTTGATCATGACAACCATATAAGTAAATATTATGTGAACTAATCATATTTGTAGGAGAAGATGCTATTCTACTTGACAATAGATTGTAGACAAAGAATTCAGAGAGAAGTTCCAAAATTATTAATGATTTGTCTATGGTCTAGTCCAGTAGTTAATTATTGTTAAAATCTCTCCCGGGTGGTATATGCACACACACAAGTATTTAAAATTATTTTCAAATCATATACACATAAAGTACTTCATTTATTTCAAGTTCTGTTGACAAAAAGTTTCAAAAGAACCTTTTATTTGGCAGAATAAAGAATACAGCCGATTGGATCAGGAGGTTCAGTCGATTGAATACCTGTGCACGTGCATAGTGCACTTGAAGGTTCAGTCGATTGAATTATGGGCCTTTTCGATATAAAACTTTTAATTCAAAATATTTTGAATATTCAGCAGACTGAAATCTTTCCCTCAGTCGACTGAAAATGCATAACGACTATTTTCTGAATAGTCACTTCCATTCGATGAACAGAAACAACCCTTGATTCAAGAGTTGTTTCCATATCTTTTGAACATAAATATTCATGAATAATTGCACTACTTAAACTCTATAAATAGCATTCATATTAGTTGTTTTAATCACCGAATTTCTGATTCTATTCTCATATACTTATTACCTAAAATATTCTACCATTTTCTTTCAAATCCCGTTCTAATCACTTGCACATTTAAGCACAAATTCATTTATGATTAAATTAACTTCCAATCTTCATGAACTACACTATTTACTTTTTATATTCATATTTCACAGTAGTAGATAACTTAGATTATATTCAATATTATGATCCTTACAGCACTTTCAGAAATCTCCACTAGCTATGGATGAATTCTATAGGAAGGCAACCTAATATTTGCGCTTAGAGGGGGAAAATACATTGGTTGGAAGAATTGGTGGTAGACAGTCAAGGGAGGTGGTATAGAGTAATGTTGCAATTAAGCAAACCGAAGAGAGCTCCGTAAATGTTGCGGTGAATGTGGAAAACAAAGATGGCAATAAAAAAGTAGCAACTGGATAAACGAAGTTAGAAAGCCAAACTTCAAGAAACGTCTGACATTCTCGAAATATTTGAACTATACGCCATTGAACAACTCAATTGGGAATATTTATCTTGCAATGCAAGGTATGGAGCACTATAAGAAGCTGGCACCAAGGGAGTCGACTGAGAAGGTGAAAAAGTTTGGGAAGTGTTGCCGCTTTCATGAGACCGGTGACCATAATACAAATGAATGCAGACAATTGCAAGGCACGATTGAAGATCTAATGCGGAAAAAGAAACTTTAGCGGTATGTGAAAGCCCCATATGATGGTAGGCAAGGAAGTGCTCAGAACCCCAGGACAATTGCCCTAATGGAGCTAGGCTGGTCTAGTAATGACATGCTTAAGCAGCTTCAGAAAATACTTCTTATTGACACCATAACTGGAGGACCTCATCTAGCTGAGAAGTGTTGGAATGAGATGGAAAGATATGCGAGTTCATTGAAACATGTTGTACCAAAAAATTTATTTACCGTATAAGTGGATTACTGATAAAGAAATTAAAGACTATGAAGGATGACATTGTATTCAGAACCCGAGATGCGAAAGGGATCGAAGCACCTACGCTCGATCCCCTAGTAATAACGGCTATGATTGGGCCGACAACTATAAAGAAAGTGCTTGTTGATTGTGAAAGTTCTGTCAATATACTGTTTAAAAAGTATATAACCAAGTGATGATGGATGGTCAGGATCTGAAGCTACATAAATCTTGGACTCAAGGATTTACTAGAGAAGCTACAGAGCCTTTGGGATGTGTAGACTTATCGGTGGTTTTATGTGAAGGTGATAGCAAGAGAGTGTAGGTTATGACATTCGTGGTGATGGACATTTTTCAGCTTATAATGCCTTTTCTGGTCGACCGACCCTTGCTAGTTTTCAGGTGGCCCTGGCTTCGTGGTGTTGAAGATGAAAACCCCATAGAAAATGGAATGAGCGTCATTCAAGGTGATTAGAACCTAGGATAAGAAGTTATGTCATAAAGCTAAGGGAAGTGATGCAGTGTGAAAAGGGAAAGGACATAGGGAAGACTCTCTACGTCAAATCTGTGGACATATAACAACAACCACCTAAGCTCTGGCTTGGTTGGCATAACAAGTTCCACAAAGCTACGGATTTGAGGAAGAAGCCTGCAACGACCAATAATTTGATCACTTTAAGTAAAGATATTTAGATTATTTAAAATATTCAGATATAGATTATCTTTCATAAATAATCAAGTTTTATGGGAAGAATAATAATAATGAACTTATTTTGGAAGAATGTTCCAAAATATATTTCCTCTGGAAAAATATTGATAAAATGGTTGAAACCCATTTTATCAATAAACAACTCCGAAATCATAAAATATCGCTGACGGAGCTAGATACATATACTTATTTTATTTTAAACAAGAATATGAAATAAAATTATTTATTTTATTTTTTGAAATAATAAAAGTATTCATGACATTATCAGTGATTCCTAATATGTAAATATTGATTTATGGATTTAAATTGAGATTCAACGATTTAATAGTTATTTTAATTATTTAAATAATGGTTTTATATGATGATGATTCGTTTTAATTAGTTATACAGTAATTAATGAATGATTTATAATAATTTTGTAATATCATATATTTGATTTGAAAATGCATGGAAAATGGATATTGCTTTATTTATATGATAGCGATTTTTGTAAATAATTGTTAATATTGACTTATATGGTTTTGTGATTCAAATGAGAAAATTTGAATTAATTAATAACGATTAGAGATTTATTTTCAAATTTTGTTTACATTTATATATAATTTAATTTGTAAGTGAACATGTGATCGGGAATTGGTTTCCTGATTTTCAGCGGTTTAATGAATAGAAGTAGTTCAAAAGTCATTACAAACTTGTTTACATGTCATATACACATATATTACATACATATGCACAATTTAAAACATGCACATGAATACATAAACACACACACACACACACACACATACACACACATTTACATTTATATATATAAGAAAAATCAAAGATATTTTAGTTTTCTTAACCTTTAAGCTTCGTAAGTCAACTTCTTATACACATCAACTCACTCTTACACCATTTCACTTGATGCACATGGAGCGGAAGGGGGAGGTGTATGGTTGTGAAAGAGATGGAATGGGAGAGGCGTGGGTCAAGGGTAAAAAGTAGTTTAGTGTTAGGATATTTTATTTCAAAATTTTCGTATATATACTCACCCATTCTTCATAAATTCCTAATACTCTCTTCTTCTTATTCTCCACTTTCAATCTACATTCATGGCTTTTTATATTAGTAAATTAATGGAGAAGTTAAATTGGGGTGTGTGTGTGTGTGTGTGTGTGTGTGTGTGTGTGTATTGGCAAAACCATTCCAAAACCATTTCGAATCTCCCCCTCTCAAACCCACGGCCATTAGCTCCACCCCTCTCCACCCTGGCCATGATCTTCCAAAGGAAGGTCGAGCCTTCCAATTGGCTTTCGAGCTTGATTTCATGGAGTTTTATTTCAAGATAGTGGAGCTATAGCAGTTTTAAAACTATTTCAAGTAAAAATGAAGGTGGGAAACTCTATATACACACACATACATACACACACACAAAGATATATATATATATATATATGTATGTATATATATGTATGTATGTATGTATGTATGTATATATGATGCGTTGTGATTGTTATGGTCGTTTACTATGTTTGATCATCAAGTTTGGATGTTGATTATATGTTTCTTTTGATACTGAAACAAGTCACGTTTAATACACGTCGAATATCACAAAGAAAATCGCTTTCCTTTAATAAATAAAATGATGTATATGAGATTGTTAAACCTCTTTAAAATGGTTTAAAATTATTTATAAATGCTTTATTAACACTAAAATTCAATTTGATGAAGTTTTGACAAGTTATGAAAATTGTGTCAAAAATAGGCGCATCACGCAACGGTAGTTAGGATTTCACGCCATAGAGTTAAATCCACTTAAATGATAGATTCAGAGTTAGAATTCTTTGAAATAAGAGTTTTCCAAACTCTTATAATCATACTTTAAAACAAAAAAATTCAAGATTTCATTTAGTAGATTGTGAAATATGAGCAAATCAAGTTTTCAAAATAGTGACGGTTCGAAAGTTCGGAAACCAAAACAACAATTTAAAATTGATATTTTAAATTCTTTTAAAAATATGGAATAAATTCTAAAAATATTTTAAATTTTTTTAATAGTTATTTTATATATAAAAATGGATTTCTAAATGATTGAAAAGTTATTTTGACCAAAAAAGCTTTTAAAGCATTATTCACAGCACTTTTTGCAACACTTACAATAACTTTTGGAATATGGCTTTGAACTTAAATATTCTTTCCCAAATATTTTATAAATGTTTTCAAATAAATAATTAAGTATTTTAATGATGATTTGGAGGTTTTACAATTTTTTTTAAATAAATGAAATAAAGAAAAGTTGTTACAATCAAGTGATTTAATCTTAGCTCTAAAAGCCGACGAGTAGACTAGATTTTTATATTCATGAGATCCAAGTGAGATGTGCTTAAACTAAGGATAAATTCAGGAGCAACCAATGCCATGGGACACCTAGCATTTTTCCTGGGCGGGGAATAGATAAGGTCGAAATGTATGAAATGAGGCAAGTATAAAAGATTTAATTTTCCAAATTTAATACAACTTGGATTATATAGAAATAATCTTCTTACACCTGGTATTAAATTTCAAGGAGGGAACCCGTACTATCCATGTGAATTTAAAAGGTGATTTCCCCATTATTCGACGGATAGTAAAGGTTGAATACGAAAACTGATGTTGAGTAGAATTTCTATCGACCTTTTTTACTCAATAATGTTTCCAATATGACATAAGAAAATGATTTGGTATTTCCAAAGTTAAAGAGGTTTAATGATTTCATATATACGGGAAAGAAATGTTTTAAAGATGTACATCTCTAAAAGATAATTTTTGGTAAAAAATAATAATTATTCAAATGATAAGCACCTATTTATTTAACATCTTATTATCGATGATTGGTTCGAAGGAAGCAGTGTCGGATTTGAGATATTCTTTTCCAAAAGCACTTTGAACCAATTTATGTATTCGAAGTGAAGACTTGGAATGATAATAAATGAATGAAGGGCTGCTTGTCACTGAACCTCGTGGGAAATTTTCCATATCATATATATGTGAGTATCTACATGCGATCTTCGATGCAAAGACTGCTCGCTACTAATCATAGGGATGATTCTCGATAGGATATGGTAAGAGAGTTCCTTCTATTTGTCCTATTCCTGGACAACTTGTATGGATGAATGTATGACATTGCATTTCCAATATATACGTACATTGATTTTTACGAATGTACATCTATTTAGTAGCGTAAGAAGCAACTCTTCTATACTTACCACCCTTCTCTGGGATATACGAGCTCATAGGTTGTACATTTTCGGAAATCATTAGTGTGTGATGGAATTGGCAATGTGGAATTCGAAGGGAAATGTGCTATGTGAAAGGTAATCATTACCTTGGGCCCTATCCTCAGGAAATAGCATAAACAAGGCATACCGCAAGGCTATGTGGTTCGCAACCATTGAGGTATGGTCATTACCTTTCTAGATTACCATATATATTTCGAGTATGTTGTGAATGCTATGGGATCCCGAATAGGTTAGTTACGACCGGGGTGATGTCATATTCAGTTCTATCTGCCACCAAGTTGGGTCTGTGGGTAGGTCGGTCTTGCCCAATGCAGAGGTTTCAAAATTGTTGATCCTTGGTACATTTTCCTAGAGATGTACTGTCCGAAAGATAATTTATTACCTGCCATTGTATGTAAATCCATTCTCTAATAAGTATCTTCAAACTTGATTGTAGAACCCAGTATGTTGGAATTTAATAATGTAATAGTTTCAACTAAGGTTATGTATACTTGCTTGAAAATTGTTTTCAAAAGAATGTCATTAAAAATGATATTACCAGATTTTGCATAGTAAAGGTTTTGGTTACATAAGGTAAATGCATGTTCCGTGTTTATGTGCGATCTGGTCTTGTGAGATACACTATGTTTCAAATGTCCCCATTTTGAGTTTCTCACACCAGTTCCATGACTGACTTGGAGTTATTTTCCTTTCCATAAACTCTGGGCGCCCTATTCTTTTCGAGCAACTTAGTTGTCATGTTTAGTTAGAAGAAATCTAGAAGATCTTGAAGCATGGAGTTAGAAGATTCTTCAATAGATTATTACTTCTTGTGTACTATTGTATTCCGCATTTGTAAGGACATATATTTACAATCGTCCATGTTTAAATCTGGTAATTGTATTTAAAGTTTCCTCTGTAAAGATATATATGTTGAACTAATATATGTTATTCTATTCTTATAAGATTCTGTTTTGTCTTTATTTTCTTTTACTCCATGATAATATGCCTCTTCGGCAATTAGATTTGCGACATGTGAATACCAAAGATGTATTATTGTTGGTTTCTGAGGGTTGAGGAGGCGGGTCATCACAAAGCCATAGGATGTGAGGTCGGCCCTAGTAGAGTTGACGATCAGCATCCCGGTTAGTCAGGACGATGCTACTCTGGTTCTAAAAATTGGATCTCAACTCGATGTGAAATTTAAGAAGGAATTGATAGGATTTCTCTAGGAAAACTTAGCCGACGCATTCTGACATGTATGGAATGTCACCCAAGAAAGCAATGCATGCATTGAATGTGCATCCTAATTGTCTTCCTATGAAGCAGAAATGACGTAGCCTAGGTTCGGAGTGATCCGCTGCATTAAAAGAAGAAGCGGATAAGTTGAAAGCCAATGGCTTATCCACGACACTTTATACCTTGAATAGATATCCAATCCAGTCTTAATAAAGAATTACAATGGAACGTGGAGGACGTAAATTGACTATTCAGACCTGAATAAGTCATGTCCAAAGGATAGTTTCCCATTACCAAAGATCAAGCAACTTGGTTATTCAGCCATTGGTCACGAATTGCCATCATTCATGAATGCTTATTCTGGCTATAATTGAGTTCTAACACACATCCCAAACTAGGAACTTATCAGCTTCATAAATGGTCTAGGATTGTGTTGTTAATTTGTCATGTCATTCGGTCTGAAAAATACCCGAGCCACCTACCAAAGACTGGTGAATTCATATTCATTGATAAAATTAGACATTTAATGGAAGTCTACGTGGATGGTATGCTGGTAAAGTCATGATGATCGACTAACCATTTGGAAGACTTATCAGAAATCTTTGGTGTAATAACTCTAATTTTTCAGTATAATAAAATAAAATAGATAAATATTTAAATTGTAAATTTAAATGAGAATTTGGATTTCTTAAGTATTAAAGTTAGAGAGAATTAAGTGTTTTATTTGAATAATAGTTGGAAATTGAGTTTGGATAAGAATATATGTTTAGTGAATTTGGTATTCTTTAATAAATGATGATGAAATTCTTTTGAAATGCGAATTCTTAATTTTTATAATATTGGATGATTAATATTAGTGTGTAAATAGTTTTAAAGCTGTAAATAATAAATAAACTTATTATTATGAGCTTTGAAAGTAATCAATAATCAAAATTATATATTTTCGGTTTAAGAGTATCAGAAAGTTAATGTTTGACTTAATAGAAATAGTATTGGGAAAATATATGTTATAAAATGAGGAGATATATCCAAATGCTAATAAATAACGTAAAAGCTAGTTTAAACGAGAAAATAAATAAAATTAAGTTAGTTGTGTTCAAAACATAAAGGAGTTATAATTGACCTTTTATTATAAATAAAAATATTGTTTTGTTTTAAATATTGAAAAAGAGGTTGAATAATTGTTTAAATTTTGGTTCTTTCTTTTTATTGGAAAGTAAGCGATTGAAATACATTTTAGTGCCTATGTATAGAATTTTAGAAGTAAAATCAATTTATTTTATATGGTATTTAAAAGTGAGAAAATGAGTATAAATTAGTTTAATTCTTTGATTTGATTTTATGAGTTTTGGCTCAATATGAATTTTAGCCCATTTATGTGTAAAAATGGAACTTACTCTCTTCTGTACTTCACCAGGATCAACAATTACGTTCATTCCTCTCATTACAGTAAACAAAAAAGCTTCCTCTTCCTTATAATTAAAATATAGCCTCTTTAAAAATAAAGCTTTTAAATTGAAATAAAATCCTAAAAATATCTGATAAATCCTATGTAAGGTTTTTTAAAACCTATTCTATCTTCTAGACTTATTGATTTCAATTTTTTTGATATTTGATTTGGTTGTTTTTGTCAATTGTTGAGAGAGTTTCTAAGGTTGCTGAAATTTAATTAGAAGGTTGATATGAAGTAGCAAGCTATATTAAGGAGAAAAGGTGGGTTAATCTTACATCTATCTCTAGTTGATTTGCATGTTGTAATTATTAGTTGTTATGCTTTCAATTGAATGAGTTTAGTGTTGATGTCGATGTCATTCTTGTGTGTTATCTCTTACCATATGAAGCCCTATTTTCTATTTGTTAAAACCCTTATCATACGATATTTTGAATCTTCCAGATGTAGTTTGCTCTAGGCATGCGTGATGCCAAATATAATGCTCAAGGAGTTAGCAGCACCCACCGCCGGAATACCCCCACCAACGGACCTCCAAAAGGCATGAAAATCGCCTAGGGCTTCACCCAAGCAACGCCACTAATGGACCGGTCCTTAAGGACCGGTGCACCGCTCACACATCTGGGTAGAGCCCCGGTGATGTTGCGTTCCTCCCGTGCGCTTGTTCGACCACTTGTTTGCGTTACTTGTTACCTTTCATGTTTGCCTTGATTTTTGCTATGTTTTAGCATCGATTTGAAGCTTTATTATGTTGAACCACTAATGCATTTTTGGAAGCTTGAATTTAATTTTAATGATTGTGTTCTTAAGGAATTCTTGCTCTATGTTTTATTGCCAAATACACAATTAAACTGCACTAGTTTGAAAAGTTATTTATAAAGGAAATGTCGTTTGAAAATAAATTGTTTTCTATTTATAAATATATATGGAAAATATGTGTATTTTGGACATGAATTATTTTAGAAAATATATTATGTATGTACACTTTCAATTTTAAAGTGGAATGTGAAAGAGTTTTATATAAGTATAGATATGAATTAAAGCATGTTTTCTAAAGCGACCCTGACTCGACCTTTGAAAATCGACATTGAATACGACACTCGTGTTCAAATGCCGCAGATCCAAACGTCGAAACCGGTTCGCCGGGGCTTATAACACATTAAGTATAACAACACAGCGGAAGCAAAGAAATGAATATCATTGATATACAACATTTGGTACAACAATGATATAATATGAATTAAATATCAGAGATACAAGATAGCAATGCTACAGCGGAATAACAATATGAACTAGCTGCGGAAACAAACAGAACTTGAAACTCCAAAAGAAACACCAATATCAGCAATCCCCATAGATAGCTCGAACCACCATCACATTGCACCAAGCTGAGCAAGACTCGTCCATGAATCCAAAGACTCCAAAGATACCAAAGAGGAAGCTGAAAGCTATTAGATTGATTATCTATATCTACTATCTGAAAAACCCAACTCTAGACTGCCCGTGTGGAAATTTGTGGGCACCCAGAGTTTAGGAAGGGAACAATAAACTCCGGGTCAGTCGTGGGACTGGTATGAGCAAACAAAAACATTTTTATCTTCAAAAACAAACAAAAGAATTAAAAATTTTGAAATCCGCAATGCTTTTAGAAAAATGAAACTACCATAAGGCCTCCCGCCACACACACAATGCAAACACAGATTTGGAGGAGATTTCTCTTTATGATAGTCAAATATGCTTGATACGAGAAAATTTCTTTGATACTATTACTATAAGTGCATAGTGGAAAACATTTCGAAAGTATAATATAAATCTTAGCCAGCATAGACATTTCGTACTATGCCTACTATAGCTACCATCTAAACAGTGGTGACCACCATAAGTAAATGGAAGGTTATACAACTAAAACCGTAAAAGGATTGTATTTGTAAGATTGGATTTCCAACAAATGGTCGGGAAAAGGAACTTCCCATGATAAAAAGAATGGAACGCCTCTGGAGGGACGTCCCCGGACCCTAACCGGATCTCTGCTACACAAGGCCGGGTTACCTTTGTAACTAGGTAACTACTGACACGAGCATGCCATCCCTCGGTCGTTTGCGACCTTTATCCGACCACAAAACAATAAGTTTGCAGCAACCACAAGGTAAGTATCTGGGCTCCAGACCATGATACCACCTATAATCCAGAAGGAAATGAACATACCCTCAGAGGGCGCTGCCCTCAAATAACCTTGCTACCACGATTCCTGTTTCGACCATAACCGGGTTGTGAGGTTCGACGAAATCTCATCCATAAGGCTATGCCTTTTCACAAAGCCATGCTTTGATCAACAAATGATCAGCAACACTCAGCATGTCACACTACCAAATTGGGAGTATATCACTAATAACCTTTGTTGATACACGAAGATTTTTGATCAATGACAATGTATAACGGAAGAGATATATGCACGATAGAGGAAGATCAATGAAATATAAACTTGAGTATGATTTTTATATATATAGGTTTATTTGTTAAAATCTATCCTCAAGAGTTGCACAAACACAAGAACACATTCATTATACTTCAATTTTTCACTGAGCATACTTCAATTCTTCATAATGCATAAATTCATATGTCAGTCGACTGAACTGAATTTACCAGTCGACTGAACTGGCAAACATGTACAAATATGCACAGTTTCAATCGACTAAATTTTCTGCACAGTCGACTGAAAATTTTTCAGAAAGATTCTTACTATAATTTCAGTCGACTGAAATTCCTGTACAGTCGACTGAACTTGAACCTGCGAATTTTGCATGAAAGGACACCTTCTTCTTCCCAAAAGTTGCGACCATTCCTCAATAGAAATGGAAGCTTCTCTTATCTACAACCCTTGGCAATACATGCATCCTTTTTACAACTATAAATATATGATTCAAACATCATTCAAATCATCGAATTCTCTTACTCTAATCTATCTATTTCTTGATCATATTTTCTGAACATTATCAAAGCAATCACTACTCTCTTTGCTTGAATCACTATTTATATTTAATATATTTGATTCATAGCAAATTCATAATTCCTTAATCTTCACAAACACATTTCATATTCTTGAGGATAAGATTATAGGAACATTGTACTACAATAGACTCATTCGTGTTATAAAGAACACAACTAGTCAAAACTTGTTTAGCATTGAGGTTTGAAGTCCTCTTAGGTAGTTTGAGGCAAAGAAATCTCGTTCGGTTGTTCGGGTAAGTTGTAAACCTATTCCTCCGGGTGAAGTGAGGGTGTTAGTTAGTGAAATTCCTAAGAGGAGCTTAGGGACTGGACGTAGGACGAGAGGTCCGAACCAGCATAAAAGTCTTGGTGTCTCCTTGCATTTACCTACTTTATCTACCTAGACTATTTCATTATTCCATATTACACGATCCTACCGCATAGCCCACTCTTTCAATTGGTATCAGAGCTTGGCTGTCCTATAACCATAACACCGTTATTAGACATATTGATAATATGGAAAATAACGCAAGTACAAGCACAACATCTGCCTATAGTTCTACATTTGCGGAAGGACAATCCACCCAAAGACCTCCTCTATTCAATGGACTAAACCATAACTATTGGGCTGCAAGGATGAGAATTTATATGCAAGCAACAAGTTTCGAAGCCTGGAATGCTACTCAAGCAGAGTTCGTTGTACCCACAACCGACTATCCTACATGGACACAAACTCAGAAGAATGAAGCTAGTGCAAATTCCAAAGCAATGAATTTGCTATTTTGCGCCTTGGATAGGAATGAATTCAACCGAGTTAGCATATGTACTACTGCACATCAGATATGGGATACACTTAAAGTCATACATGAAGGAACAAACAAGGTTAAACAAACAAAGATATCCATGCTGAAGAATCAATTCCAAAACTTTAGAATGCGACAAAATGAATCCATCAATGACATGTACTCAAGATTTCAAGACATTCATCATGCTCTAATCGGACTAGGAGAAAGATACACAGACTTTGACATTGTGTCTAAAGTTCTAAATTCACTCACTGATGAATGGGAGAGAAAAGTACTAGCAATCGAGGAAGCAAATGATTTATCTACAATGAAACCAGAAGAATTGATTGGAAATCTTATGTCGTATGAAGTAAATATGCAAGCTAAAAAGGATCAAGCTCAAGAAAGAAAGAATACTGCTTTTCATGCGGAAAAGGAAGAATCAGAGTCTGAAGATGAGGATCTAGCTTTTATAGCCAAAAATTTCAAGAAATTCCTAAAGTATAGAAAAGGAAACAAAAACGGATTCAAAAAGAATTTCTTGAACAAACCATCATCCTCAAATATAGAATGCTTCAATTGTCATAAGAAAGGACATATGCAAAAAGATTGTCGAGAACAAATGAAGGAAAACCAGAAAAACTTCAACAACAAAAACAAGAAGGATAAATTCAAAAAGAAGGCATTTTCTATAACATGGGACGATTCAGTTTCATCTTCATCTGAAAGTGATAGTGATAGCGACAATGAACAAGCAAATGTATGCTTCATGGCTCAAGAGTCTGAGGTAAGCAATTTAACTTTCGATGATTTAATTGAAGTAAACACTGAACTTTTAAGCACAATAAAAAGTCTTAAAAAGAAAATTAAGGAAATTCGTGAAAATCAAAACAAAGCTGAGTTTGAAAGAGATATGTTACATGATGAAAAGAAAATTCTTGAAGAAGAACTTGAAAAAGTTCAAGAATCTTATTCAAACTCAGAAACTCAATTATCACTTTTAAGTCAAGAAATTGAAACTCAAAAGACTAAAAATGATATAATTGCTTCTGAAAATCATGAGTTAAAAACAAAAATTAGACAAGTTGAGTTAGAAAACAATGGTCTTCAAGCTAGATTAGATAACATTACTAAAAATGTTTCTAACTTTAATAAAGGAAGAGAAAATTTATCTAAAATTTTAGAAATTCTCAATCCTCTTCAAACAAACATGGATTAGGATATAAAAAGGAAATAAAAATTTCTAAAAATAAAAATTTTAAAAATTCAAAACAACAAATATTACTTCAAGAACCTATTCAAACAAAAGTAGAAACCAAGATAGTCAAAATTTGGATTCCAAAGGCTAATAATATTTTAATTAGGAATAAATATATTAAAACATTTATAGATAATGTTCACCATAATAAAAACTATATTTATAAAAAGGATACTAAACCAAATTGGGTTTGGTTTCCTAAACTCTAATTTTTCTTTAGGACCCTATTAAAAGGTGGGTACCAATAATTTCATATCTATTTTCAGGTCCCACTCAAAAAGAAAAAATGGATATTAGATAGTGGTTGTTCAAAACACATGACCGGAGACAAAGATATGCTTACAAACATAACATACTTTGATGGTGGCTCGGTTACCTTCGGAGACAATTCAAAAGGCTATATCATTGGCAAAGGAGATGTGAACAATTACGGTACATCAAAATTACCTTTTATAACAAATGTTTCATTAGTTAAAAATTTAAAACATAATCTACTTAGCATAAGTCAACTATGTGACAAAGGCTTTAAAATAATTTTTTCGGATAATAATTGTAGTATTTTTGATCAAAACCAAAATCTTGTTTTTGAAGGAAATAGAGAGAGAAATATTTACATTTTAAATATGAATATTAATCATAGTACAAGTATGTGTCTACTTGCCAAAGACAATAATCCTTGGTTATGGCACAAAAGATTTTGTCATATAAATTTTAAAACAATTAGAAAACTTTCTAAAAATGATTTAGTAAGAGGTCTACCCAAGATAAACTTTAAAATAAATAATCTTTGTGATGATTGCCAAAAAGGTAAATTAACAAAATCATCTTTCAAATCTAAGAAAATTATTTCGACTTCACAACCATTAGAATTATTACATATGGATTTATTTGGACCAACACAAGTTCAATCCATTAATCATAATCGATACGTATTTGTAATAGTTGATGATGTCTCAAGATATACATGGACTATTTTTATGAAAAATAAAAGTGATACTTTTGAAAATTTTAAAACATTTGTCAAAAGAATTCAAAATGCTAAAGACTTAAAAATTAAAAATATTCGAAGCGATCATGGAGGAGAATTCGAAAACGAGGATTTTGAAACTTTTTGTAAAAAGAAAGGAATAAATCATAATTTTTCATTTCCTAGAACTCCTCAACAAAATGGAGTTGTAGAAAGAAAGAATAGAACATTACAAGAATGCGCAAGAACATTATTAAATGGATGTTCCTTACCAAAACATTTTTGGGCAGAAGCCGTTGCTACTGCATGTTACGTATTAAATAGAATATCAATTAGACCACTAACTAAAAATACTTCTTATGAACTATTTAATAACAAAAAGCCAAATATATCGTATTTTAAAGTATTTGGATCAAAATGTTTCATTGTAAATACAAAAAATCAATTAGGAAAATTCGATCCAAAAGCTAACGAAGGAGTTTTCGTAGGATACTCAGAACGAAGTAAAGCATATCGAGTATTTAATAAACATACAAACATAATTGAAGAAACTTTACATATATCTTTTGATGAAAATTTTAATAGAAATTTAAGTATAAAAGATGATGAAGAATTAATAAATATAGAAGAAACAAATCTTGAAAATAATAATTTAAGATCCCCTCCTAGAATATTACGAGATCATCCAACTCAAAATATTATAGGAGAAATAAATTCTCAAGTTAGAAAAAGAAATCAACTAAATCAAATGGGTCATGTAGCTTTCATTTCATCAACAGAACCTAAAAATCCTAAAGAAGCATCAACAGATGATTATTGGATTATTGCTATGCAAGAAGAATTAAATCAATTTGAACGTAACGACGTTTGGAAATTAGTTCCCCGTCCAAATAATCAATCAGTAATAGGAACAAAATGGATTTACAAAAATAAAGTAGATGAATTAGGTAATATAACAAGAAATAAAGCTAGACTAGTAGCACAAGGATATAATCAAGAAGAAGGTATTGATTTTGAAGAAACATTTGCTCCCGTCGCAAGACTTGAAGCAATTCGTATACTTTTAGCTTTTGCATGTTTTCACAATTTCAAACTCTATCAAATGGATGTGAAAAGTGCATTTTTAAATGGTTTTATTAAGGAAAATGTATATGTAGAACAACCTCCTTTACTTATACACGAAAAATATCCAGATCATGTCTATAAATTAAAGAAAGCACTATATGGTCTTAAACAAGCACCTCGTGCTTGGTATGAAAGACTTAAAAGTTATTTATTAATTTCAGGATTTAAAATTGGAAAAGTCGATCAAACACTCTTTATTAAAGATACTTCAAAAGACATTTTAATAATTCAAATATATGTAGATGATATTATATTTGGATCAACAAATGAAAATTTATGCAAAGAATTTTCAAATATAATGACTAAAGAGTTTGAGATGTCTCATATGGGAGAATTATCATACTTTCTTGGACTTCAAATAAAACAATTATCAAATGGAATTTTTATAAACCAAGAGAAATATTGTACAAACTTAATTAAACGTTTCGGACTGGAAAACACTTCAGCTAAACATACTCCTATGAGTACTACTACTCATCTCGATCGAGATGACAATGGCAGAAGTGTAGATCAAAAATTATATAGAAGTATGATAGGCTCCTTACTTTACTTAACCACAAGTAGACCAGACATAATGATGAGTGTATGCTTATGTGCACGTTTTCAATCTAATCCTAAAGAATCACATTTAAGAGCAGTTAAACGAATTATACGATATCTTAACTACACTAAAGACTTTGGACTTTTTTATCCAAAAGAGTGTACATTTGAATTAGTATCATTCAGTGATGCTGATTTTGGTGAATCTGAACAGATAGAAAAAGTACAAGTGGTACATGTCATTTTATTGGAAAATCACTTGTATCATGGTTTAGTAAGAAACAAAATTGCGTCTCACTTTCCACCTGCGAAGCAGAATATATATCAGCCGCATTAGCTTGTATTCAAGTTATATACATGCAACAAACACTCAAAGATTTTAATATAAATTTAACAAATTCTACAATACATTGTGATAACACTAGTACAATAAACTTATCTAAAAATCCAGTTAATCACTCTCGTACAAAACATATAGATATTCGTCACTATTTTTTACGTGACAATATCGAAAAAGGTATAATTAATCTAGAACATATTTCTACCGAAAATCAAATTGCCGATATATTTACTAAACCCTTATTAGAAAATTCCTTCATAAAACTTCGACGAGAATTAGAGATAATATCCTTTAAAGATACATATTCCAGTCGACTAAATTTTTTTTTCAGTCGACTGAATACAAATCAAGAGTTATTCTCAGCTATATTATAAACCTCACATTTTTTAACTGATTTATTAATAACATCCTTACATTTTTAACAAATTTTTCCTTAATCATTGAATATTTATGTGGTTACAAATCTTAGCTAAACAATAACCATTAATTGTTTAGTCAAATTCTATTATAAATTCTTAAAAAAAAATTAGTTTTTAAATCATCTAAATTTTACAATTAAAAACTTAACAAACTCAAAATGTCGTCTAACAACTCCTACTCTCCAATCAACATCACATCGTCAAGCAAAAACTCTCCAACATCACCAAAACTTCCCACACCAGCACCACCACATGAGCCGATGTATAATTGGAAAAATTATCGTACTGGTTACACTCCAGAAACCAAGAAGGCTAAGCGCGGACTTTTTATTTCTCCGGACACGAAAAGAAAGATTGATGAGATTCATCACTTTCAACAACAACAGATTGACCTTCAACGAGAACTATACTTCGAGCAAAAGATTACAGCTAGACGTTTGAACTTCCTAGAGCAAATTGGATTATGTTTCTGTGGATCAAAGAAGAACGAAGTGGCTGAGCCCCTACCTCGACCCGTCAGTTCATTTGATCCATCTTCATCTTATCGTACACCAAACGATCCCGTCAATCCATGGATGTCTCCTAAGACACCACAATATAGTCCAAATTCATGGGATAGAAATTACATGAAGAATGAAGGAAAGAAGAATCCAAGTCCTTCTCAAAAGAAATAATTCAATTTTGAAATATATTATTTGTAACTATTTTTCTTAAAATAAATTGTTTAAATTCAAAAAGAACCTGAAACAACAAAAGTACATGATTCAGTCGACTGAACTTATAAGCCCAGTCGACTGAATGTAAACAGAAAACATTTTTTTCATATTTTCAGTCGACTAAATATTTCTGCACAGTCGACTGAAACTTAATAGAAACTCTCGGGAAAATATTCAGTCGACTAAAATCTCTGTTCAGTCGACTGAATTCAAACCTACAAAGTTTCGGTCTACAATTCAGTCGACTGAACAGACATTTTCAGTCGACTGAACGGCCTTTTCCAGGTAAAATTCCCTTTATTTACATCAGTTTTTCACTTCCAAAATCACTTTTTACATCTTCTTCCCCAAATTTTCCCAAAACCCTAGATCTCAAATATTTCCAATCTCCCTCAAATCAAAAGCAAATGACACCAAAACGATCTAAAGCTTCATCCTCTTCATCCTCCGAGCCCATTGATGCTCAAATTGCTCAATGGCTATATGATGAAGTCGCGATAACCCGATGGAACAAGATGAAGAAATCAAGAATATTCGAGCATTCCTTTGTAGATTTCCAAAGTCTTCACACCTACAATTTCCAAGAGCTCACTGATCGAGCAGGCTTAACTCCTCTTCTTGATTTGAAACGGAATGACATTGCCATGAATCATATTATGGTCAAATTGTTCTACGCAAATCTCAATCTTGGACACCAAACTCCAAGGAATCCAAACGACAGTGTTTGGAGCATGGTCTGCGGAAAGAATGTTTGGTTTTCTTTGGATCGAATAGCTCACATTTTAGGGTCAACTAATATCGGAAGGAAACTAGAAGAAATAGAGTTCAATCCACAAATTCGTGATAACATAAATCACCAATTTATGGATGATAATATAAATTTCCGAGATTTCAAATCTACTTCTCTTCGTCCTCGAGCAAGAATTCTACATAAAACTCTAATGAGAACGATCACTCCTCGCACGGGGTCATATGAAATCGTTTACCCAATTAACTATCAAGCTTTATATGCCATCTTTGGCAATATTAAAGTTAATTGAGTACAACTAATCCTTGATGAGTTTCTCTCGTTTCATAATGGTAAAATGCGCACAATTTACTTTGGAGAATATATCATGCGACTTCTCCTCAATGTTGATACACCATTACCGGATTCAGAAAACACAATGGTCCATCAAATAAACCATCGGACCATAAGCCTTATGCAACTCCCTACTCGACCTCCTCGATTTCTATCACTTGCCGAATGGGAAGCTAGGCATCAAGAGCAACAACAACAACCTCCGCCACCTCAACACGAAGAACATTTCGAACAAGAAGATGAAATTCGTCTTGTTGACCCGACCTACTCTACCAACCAATCCTTAGGAATATTATCAAGAAATCAACAAATTCTTGATAATCGTCTTAAAAAGGTGGATAAGAAGCTTGACAAAATCAAAGGATTTTTTAATAAGCTTTGGGACGCTATCTCGTGCTCAAGCACTACTACCGCTTCAACATCTCGTGGCAAGCGTCCTGCACCAACATTTACATGGACGTCATCCGAGGAGCATACCAGTAGCAGCACAAGCGGAGCTAGTGGTGGACAAGGAGGAATACCTTATCGACCATCAACAGGAGGACCAGTCATTAGAGAACCAGGAGACAGAGAAGGTTCTTACGATTGGGATAAGGATCAGTAATTTATTTGAGTTATTGTTCTATTATGTTTCTTGCAACTATGACATTTGAACTATTATATTTTTTGCATTTTTTTATGCAATTCTAAGATTCATTCTTCTTTGTTTAAAGTGATTGTATTAATTCCATGCAACTACGGTTATTACTTCCTTTTTGTCGATGACAAAGGGGGAGAAAATCTATGGTACTAACTTTGTTTTTGTAGGAAAGATAGGTGTACACATTCAGGGGGAGAAAGTTTAAATATCTTTAGAAAATCAAGTATTGTCATCAATCAAAAAGGGGGAGATAAAATCTATGGTACTAACTTTGTTTTTGTAGGAAAGATAGGTGTACACATTCAGGGGGAGAAAGTTTAAATATCTTTAGAAAATCAAGTATTGTCATCAATCAAAATGGGGGAGAATGTTGATACACGAAGATTTTTGATCAATGACAATGTATAAAGGAAGAGATATATGCAGGATAGAGGAAGATCAATGAAATATAAACTTGAGTATGATTTTTATATATATAGGTTTATTTGTTAAAATCTATCCTCAAGAGTTGCACAAACACAAGAACACATTCATTATACTTCAATTTTTCACTGAGCATACTTCAATTCTTCATAATGCATAAATTCATATGTCAGTCGACTGAACTGAATTTACTAGTCGACTGAACTGGCAAACATGTACAAATATGCACAGTTTCAGTCGACTAAATTTTCTGCACAGTCGACTGAAAATTTTCCAGAAAGATTCTTACTATAATTTCAGTCGACTGAAATTCCTGTACAGTCGACTGAACTTGAACCTGCGAATTTTGCATGAAAGGACACCTTCTTCTTCCCAAGAGTTGCGACCATTCCTCAATAGAAATGGAAGCTTCTCTTATCTACAACCCTTGGCAATACATGCATCCTTTTTACAACTATAAATATATGATTCAAACATCATTCAAATCATCGAATTCTCTTACTCTAATCTATCTATTTCTTGATCATATTTTCTGAACATTATCAAAGCAATCACTACTCTCTTTGCTTGAATCACTATTTATATTTAATATATTTGATTCATAGCAAATTCATAATTCCTTAATCTTCACAAACACATTTCATATTCTTGAGGATAAGATTATAGGAACATTGTACTACAATAGACTCATTCGTGTTATAAAGAACACAACTAGTCAAAACTTGTTTAGCATTGAGGTTTGAAGTCCTCTTAGGTAGTTTGAGGCAAAGAAATCCCGTTCGGTTGTTCGGGTAAGTTGTAAACCTATTCCTCCGGGTGAAGTGAGGGTGTTAGTTAGTGAAATTCCTAAGAGGAGCTTAGAGACTGGACGTAGGACGAGAGGTCCGAACCAGTATAAAAGTCTTGGTGTCTCCTTGCATTTACCTACTTTATCTACCTAGACTATTTCATTATTCCATATTACACGATCCTACCGCATAGCCCACTCTTTCAACCTTCAACTGCATAACCTTTGTGCCCGTACGTCTCAGAGAAGGGTGTTAAGCTATGAGAATAAATTCTCCGCCACTAACAGATATGTATTTGAAAGAAATCAGCTTTATATCTCAGTTTGTAATGTCAGACATACAATCCATACAAGTCTGTTCCGGGTTCGAGAAGAATCGAAGGCACTTCCGAAGAATCCCTTGCAAATCCAGGAATCCACAATCTCGATTAGACTTCCCATCACTTAGGGAATCTCTATACCGGCGCGACTCAGTGCAGAGACAATCGATAGGTCATGCTATCGTTCTTGCAAATACCCGGTCTACACCACCGGTCTTCAGATGCTATCCATTTACGACGTATCACATATTCGGAATGGGTTATATGACACAAAGGTCCTCTCCCGGCTAAACCGAATAGTGAGCGCAATATTTAAAAACATATGGATATGGGATTTCAGTTAAATCACAGCTTAAAGCCCAAAACCTTTCATTCAAATAGTTAAAACAAATTACCATTTTCAATCTTTTAAACAAAAAGATTCATTTCAAAAACCGTCAATGTTTTAAACAATTTAAATCTTTTAAACAAAATATTTGTCTTTAAAACCCCTCTTCAACTTAAAACGAGGGTCACCAATTTTTAACAAAGATCAATCATAGCCTTTCAATAACAATTCCATTTCAAGTTGGACTAATTCATTCGGTCTTTAAATTAAAGACTCATTTTATAGCTTTCAAAATTATTTTCACAAAACAATTCCATTCCAAATCTTTTATATAAAAGATACACCATTTAAAATGTTCTTTAATTTCAAATCATAGTTTGACTATCTTTCACAAAGATTGCTTAACAGTTTTCAAAAACTATTTCAGTTTGATTTGAAATCTTTCAACACAAATTGGAAGCCATTTCCTTGTATGAAAGCTATTATTAATTGAAAACAACTTTCGTTTAGGAAAAATCTGATTACTTTTGCACGAGTTAAAGCCCTTCAAGTATAAAACTTGAGTTGAATTAAATTTCTCAAAGCAATACTTTTTAAAATGGTTTAAAATCTATAGAAACATATTTATAGTTTGTATAACCTTTTACATTATAAATTTTCAACATAGAATTCAATTTCAAATCTTGAATTCAAATTTTAATCAAATTTCAAAACTAAATCAAGTTATTCAAAATAACTTTTATATTTGGAAATTCCTTTTCAAAAGTCTTTCACTTTAAACCCAAACCATTACCAAAACCTTTTGGATTTAAAATTCAAATTCAAAACTATTAAAAAAACCTGTGACTTAACCGATTTCCACGTGCAATCCATATTTGTGTGTGTATAGTGTAGACCAGGGGTTTACACACAATAGTGCGACAACAATCATCACATCACAGATTCAAACACGGAAATATCGATAAACGGTATAATTTATAACGCTTATATTTAATTACAGATCATGGATGTATAATATAAGTTCATCGTAGATAATAAATTACATCACCGATAAATAAATTACATCACAAATCACAACACAAATCAGGGTAATTCATAACGCAAAGCATCATATATCAGGCATATCAAACAATTAAATCATCCAATTCAAACATCCATAAGTAATATCGATTAATTATCTGATTAATTTAAATCAGATTAGTCACTAATCTTGTTTAATTAATGTTAGATAATTACAAAACCATTTAATTAATTATTCTTGATTAATTACAAAAAATTAATAAACCTTTATTAATAATCATCCCTTAATTGTCTTCATTAATCAATTAACCTTTAATTAATTTATCACATTAATTTAATTAATCCTAGTTAATTTAAAAATAAGTAATTATCCTTAATTACATAATTAAATTTTACCATTAGTTGATTACTTTTATTAATTAACTAACCTTTAATTAATTAATCACCTTAATTATAATTAATTAATTACCCTTAATTATTTAACCTTTAAACACTTGATTAAATCCATCTTTAATCATCAATTATCAATCCTTAATTATTTTCATTAAGCAATTAATATATATTATTAATTTTATTTAGTTAATTTTTCATTAATTACTTAATATCAATTAATTAATCTCTAATTAATAATCCTTAATTACAACTTAATTATCCTTAACTCATTAGTATTAAACCTTAATTAATTAATTTAAACCTTTAATTACTTATTTAATTAATCCAAATAATAATTAATTAAATAAATTAATAGTTCAAATCATTTAATCTTCATTTACTTAAAGATAAAAACGTTACTTATTAATGATCAAATTTATCATTATCAAAAGTATTTAAAAACAATTTATTTTAAACTTTTCTTTCAAATTTCATTTTAAATTTAAGATTTAAAAATGAGTACAAATTGACTTTAAACAAAGCCTAAAGACAATTCTAAAATATTTAAATATTCACTTCATAAAGAAGTTTAAAAGAAATTTAAAACCCAATTTATGTTTAAATTCAAACCATAGTAAAAAATACTCTTTAATATTCAAATTGTTTAAAACTTTTTAAATTTAAAAACTTTCTTTTTATTTCAAAATTGGAACGCATATTAAACTTTGATTCCAGATAAATCTTTAGATTTAAAAACCTATTTACAATTTAAAACTTTATTTTTAAAATTCAAACTATTTAACCCATTTTTTAAAGTAGTTAAATCAATTCAAATTTAAAAACTTTATCTTATTTGAAATCCAAGATTTAAACCTAAACTCTAGATTGAAAAACTAGATTTATAACTTATTTAAAATTTTACTTTTCATTCATTTAAACTCAGCTTTTAAATTTTATTTTAAAATTTAAAAAAAATACAGAACAACAGGTTCGGTTAAAACCTGTTACAAAAAATAAACCCGAGCCACGATTTAATTAACTTCGAGTTTCTCACCAACCTTCCCGAGTACTACTTTGGTTTTTTTTTTCAATACACCCGAGCGTAAATTCTTTTCTCAAAATTTTGTTAAGTGTTTTCATTTGCACCCAATTCGTACTTCGAGTTATAACTCAAGCCACGCCGTTACTTTCTCGAGCTAAACTCAAGAATCACACAAACTACCCTAAAATTTGCTTCTTCTTCCCCACTTCACAAATCCAGGTACAAGCTATCACGCCTGCACCTGCACACGAAACCGCATCACCTCCGGCCATCATCGCGATGCCCAGCAAGTCGGCAACGACGTCCTCACACCATCGAGCTACTCGGCAACCTTGATTGAATCGTTGAAACAAATCGAGCCCTCAGCTGCAACCCAGAGACCATCCTTCATCAGAAAACTCCTCGTATCGCAGTGCTCCAACCACCGTAAATCACGCGAACATGACAGGAGTCACGCCAAACTTCCCTGCTTTGATTCCAACCGGACCGAACGGCTTCGGTCAACGTTCGTCACCACCCAAGGTCGATGAATACAACAGCAATTCTGGTTTCTTAAACCCTAAAACCTCATTGACTAACCTTCATGAGCATCTAAAAAATCATTGACTATTTTTTCAGTAATCTTCATTACTTAAACTACCTCCAACATCAACCCAAAGGTTCGATTTCCCATCGACCATTTAGAATGATGAAAACACGATTCAGTTCAAAACCCAGATTCCACATTCAATACCAAATTAAAAACTTAACTTTATTTACTAAAATTCATCATTTTAAATTTCGATTCCATATGCATAATCAAATCTGGGAATCCAGATTATAAATTTTCCGGTTTTGAACCATTTTTACAGTATATTCATACTTCCAGATAGTTTTATAAACAAATTGAACTTGTAACTATTTTTAGAATGTAGATCTTACAAATCTAAACTATTTTTGTTTGTACAACAAAGCCTGAAATAAGTCAGAGAATGGAATTTAGATTTTTGAAGGGTTTTTTTTTCCTTTTTGAATCTGTAAAACAACAGAGGGTATATCCCTGTTTCAATCATGCACACATGATTTATATATATTCATTCAATTCAAATCTAAACAACGTGTATGCACTATATCACAGATATCAAGAAAATTGGTTCAAAAGTAAGTTTGCTCACATATTCAATGAAGACAGAGGAGCTAGTTAACAAGCATAAACCAGACACATGAGATTAAGTCTAAAAGATGCATGCTTGCTCACAGATTCTTCAAGCATTGAATTCAAAAAAAAAAATGGTTTAAAAATTTAAGTTGCTCACCTGGTGTTTGCTACAGAGAAGAATTGGAAACTGCTTCTTTTTTTCTTTTTCTTTAAACCTTGATTTTTGTTTTCCTGCAACTTTATTTTATTTGATAGAATCTGCACTGTCTTGTTTCCCAGGTTTTAAAAATTTGAGGTTGTGGCTTCTGATTTTGATTTTTAAACTTTGCTTGTTTTCTTGAATTCTTTCTCTCTGTTTTGATCCGCACTTAATTTTATTTCTTCCTAGTTTTATCATTTTCCGGTTTTGAACTGAAGCTTAATTGCTGAGATGATCTATTTAACTGATCTCGAAACTGGAATTTGATAACTTGCTAAGTTGAAACCATTTTTACTGGCTTGAGATGATTTCCAGGCCCGATTTATACTTGCTTTTGATTGTTTTCTGATCTAAGTTTGATTTTTTAAGTTGAAAATATGAGGTAGATTTGGATTTGTAACCTGATTTGTTTTCAGGTTTGAACTGTTTGGGAGAAGAAAATATGGCCTGGTTTTGTTTTTAATTTTGATATTCATTAATATTACAATTCAAAAGAATATTTGCCGCTTGTTATCATCATTTACACTTGTTATTACTTATCTTTAAATATGGACACTTGTTAAAATATAACTTTTTATGTTTAAATCCTTTGGTTAAATTTAATCATAAATTTTTGTTTAAGTACTCAATTCAAATTTGTTTAAAATTTTATAGTGTAAACCCTTACTTTTATAAATTATTTGATCTTTATATTTACATATGTAAATGTTTCACATTTTAAATTCAAAAATATAAAAACTATATTTATTCATTTTAAAAGAAAAGGTGTTTTAAATTCTTTTATCAAATTCATATTCAATTTTAGAAATTTTATTAATTCTTGTTTTCATATCATTCACACATTATACATACATTGTATTAAACTCAAGATATAACTTTCAAATAAAAATGCATACAATAAATACAAAATAAATTTCCCTATTAATTTCAAAATTCTGTTCTCAATAAATACACAATTTATTTTGGAAAAATTTAAAGTTTTTGAGTCAAATTACTATCTATTTATATAAATATATAAGCACATATCTCATTTAATTTGAAAAATTCAAATTAATTCACAATTTTAAAT
Source organism: Allium cepa (assembly GCA_030765085.1). NCBI lineage: Eukaryota > Viridiplantae > Streptophyta > Magnoliopsida > Asparagales > Amaryllidaceae > Allium > Allium cepa. The sequence goes on along the minus strand of CM060941.1, from coordinate 204,559,764 downwards.
TCAGAAATTTATTTTAATTATTATTTTAAGTTCGACTTAAAACCTGGATCGTTACAGATTTCCCCCCTTAAAAAAAATTCCATCCTCGAAATTTATAAGAGAGACAACAAAGGATGGATACGCAAAGGTACAGAAATGAATTACCAGATCGAACTGAATATCTATTCTGCATTTGGCTTACCAAATCAGAACATCAATGATGGATACAAGAACGAATCAAGATGTTCGAGTCACCAGATCTACGAAATATACAAGGATGTTGGTCAGTTCGAAAGATAACTAACAACTCGTAAAATATGCCTGGACCCAACAAAATAAACATATATATGGATGCAATTCCCAAAACTTTTAGTTTAAACAACCAAAATATACCTATCAACCATAGCAACCAAAGCAATAATTCATCCAAACAAACAATTCTGACCCATCTGGAGTTTGTGTCCCAAGCAAATATATCAAAGCTTCTTCCTTGAGCTACCAGGAAAACATCAAAGAAATGAAAAGACGAACCAAAGGAGATTGATAGAGAAAGTTGTTTCCGCTATTGCAAGGTATTGACCATGCATAGTGGTATTCCCCTGTCCCCTATCTCGTCCTCTTCTTGCACTCATACTCACTATCAGTGGATAGTAAGAGAATTTACTATGGCATTCGAACGGATATCTTAGGGATATACTCATTCTAGGGTATACTTCACCCTATCCATAATGAGTTACTTAATGTGTTATACTCCTCAGCTAAAGTTTCAACCTTCAGCTCTGATACCACTTGTAGCGACCCTGACTCGACCTTCGAAAATCGACACTGAATACGACACTCGTATTCAAATGCCGCAGATCCAAACGTCGAATCTGGTTTGCCGAAGCTTATAACACATTAAGTATAACAACACAGCATAAAAGAAATGAATATCATTGATATACAACATTCGATACAATAAAGATACAATATGAATCAAATATCAGAGATTCAAGATAGCAATGCTACAGCGGAATAACAATATGAACTAGCGGCGGAAACAAACAGAACTTGAAACTCCAGAAGAAACACCAACATCAGCAATCCCCATAGATAGATCGAACCACCATCACATTGCACCAAGCTGAGCAAGACTCGTCCATGAATCCAAAGACTCCAAAGAATACCAAAGAGGAAGCTGAAAGCTACTGGATTGATTATCTATATCTACTATCTGAAAAACCCAACTTAAGACTGCCCGTGTGGAAATTTGTGGGCACTCAGAGTTTAGGAAGGGAATAATAAACTCCGGGTCAGTCGTGGGACTGGTACGAGCAAACAAAAATAGTTTTATCTTCAGAAACAAACAAAAGAATTAAAAAATTTGAAATCCGCAATGTTTTAGAAAAATGAAACTACCATAAGGCCTCCCGCCACACACACAATGCAAACGCAGACTTCGAGGAGATTTCTCCTTATGATAGTCAAATATGCTTGATACGAGAAAATTTCTTTGATACTATTACTATAAGTGCATAGTGGAAAACATTTCGAAAGTATAATATAAATCTTAGCCAGCATAGACATTTCGTACTATGCCTACTATGGCTACCATCTAAACAGTGGTGACCACCATAAGTAAATGGCAGGTTATACAACTAAAACCGTAAAAGGATTGTATTTGGAAGATTGGATTTCCAACAAATGATCGGGCAAAGGAACTTCCCATAATAAAATGAATGGAACGCCTCTGGAGGGACGTCCCCGGACCCTAACCGGATCTCTGCTACACAAGGCCGGGTTACCTTTGTAACTAGGTAACTACTGACACGAGCATGCCATCCCCCGGTCGTTTGTGACCTTTATCCGAGGTACCTCTTAACCAACAACCACAAAACAATAAGTTTGCAGCAACCACAAGGTAAGTATCTGGGCTCCAGACCATGATACCACCTATAATCCAGAAGGAAATGAACATACCCTCAGAGGGCGCTACCCTCAAATAACCTTGCTACCACGATTCCTGTTTCGACCATAACCGGGTTGTGAGGTTCGACGAAGTCTCACCCACAAGGCTATGCCTTTTCACAAAGCCATGCTTCGATCAACAAATGATCAGCAGCACTCGGCATGTCACACTACCAAATTGAGAGTATATCACTAATAACCTTCAACTGCATAACCTTTGTTCTCGTACGTCTCAGAGAAGGGTGTTAAGCTAAGAGAATAAATTCTCCGCCACTAACAGATATGTATTTGGAAGAAATCAGCTTTATATCTCAGTTTGTAATGTCAGACATACAATCCATACAAGTCTGTTCCGGGTTCGAGAAGAACCGAAGGCACTTCCGAAGAATCCCTTGCAAATCCGGGAATCTACAATCTCGATCAGACTTCCCATCACTTAGGGAATCTCTATACCGGCGCGACTCTGTGGAGAGACAATCGATAGGTCATCCTATCGTTCTTGCAAATACCCGGTCTTCAGATGCTATCCATTTACGACGTATCACATATTCGGAATGGGTTATATGACACAAAGGTCCTCTCCCGGCTAAACCGGATAGTGAGCGCAATATTTAAAAACATATGGATATGGGATTTCAGTTAAATCACAGCTTAAAGCCCAAAACCTTTCATTCAAATAGTTAAAACAAATTACCATTTTCAATCTTTTAAACAAAAATATTCATTTCAAAAACCTTCAATGGTTTAAACAATTTAAATCTTTTAAACAAAATATTTGTCTTTAAAACCCCTCTTCAATTTAAAATGAGGGTCACCAGTTTTTAACAAAGATCAATCATAGCCTTTCAATAACAATTCCATTTCAAGTTGGACTAATCCATTCGGTCTTTAAATTAAAGACTCATTTTATAGCTTTCAAAATTATTTTCACAAAACATTTCCATTCCAAATCTTTTATATAAAAGATACACCATTTAAAATGTTCTTTAATTTCAAATCAAAGTTTGACTATCTTTCACAAAGATTGCTTAACAGTTTTCAAAAACTATTTCAGTTTGATTTGAAATCTTTCAACACAAATTGGAAGCCATTTCCTTATATGAAAGCTATTATTAATTGAAAACAACTAGTTTTCGTTTAGGAAAAATCTGATTACTTTTGCACGAGTTAAAGCCCTTCAAGTATAAAACTTGAGTTGAATTAAATTTCTCAAAGCAATACTTTTTAAAATGGTTTAAAATCTATAGAAACATATTTATAGTTTGTATAACCTTTTACATCATAAATTTTCAACATAGAATTCAATTTCAAATCTTAAATTCAAATTTTAATCAAATTTCAAAACTAAATCAAGTTATTCAAAATAACTTTTATATTTGGAAATTCCTTTTCAAAAGTCTTTCACTTTAAACCCAAACCATTACCAAAACCTTTTGGATTTAAAATTCAAATTCAAAACTATTAAAAAAAACCTGTGACTTAACCGATTTCCACGTGCAATCCATATTTGTGTGTGTATAGTGTAGACCGGGGGTTTACACACAATAGTGCGACAACGATCATCACATCACAGATTCAAACACAGAAATATCGATAAACGGTATAATTTATAACGCTTATATTTAATTACAGATCATAGATGTATAATATAAGTTCATCGTAGATAATAAATTACATCACCGATAAATTAATTACATCACAAATCACAGCACAAATCAGGGTAATTCATAATGCAAAGCATCATATATCAGGGATATCAAACAATTAAATCATCCAATTCAAACACCCATAAGTAATATCGATTAATTATCTGATTAATTTAAATCAGATTAGTCACTAATCTTGTTTAATTAATGTTAAATAATTACAAAACCATTTAATTAATTATTCTTGATTAATTACAAAATTTTATTAAACCTTAATTAATAATCATCCCTTAATTGTCTTCATTAATCAATTAACCTTTAATTAATTTATCACATTAATTTAATTAATCCTAATTAATTTAAAAATAAGTAATTATCCCTAATTACTTAATTAACTTTTACCATTACTTGATTACTTCTATTAATTAACTAACCTTTAATTAATTAATTACCTTAATTAAAATTAATTAATTACCCTTAATTAATTAACCTTTAAACACTTGATTAAATCAATCTTTAATCATCAATTATCAATCCTTAATTGCTTTCATTAAGTAATTAATATATATTATTAATTTTATTTAGTTAATTTTTCATTAACTACTTAATATCAATTACTTAATCTCTAATTAATAATCCTTAATTACAAATTAATTATCCTTAATTAATTAATATTAAACCTTAATTAATTAATTTAAACATTTAATTACTTACTTAATTAAATCGAATCATAATTAATTAGATAAATTAATTATCCATTAATAATTCAAATCATTTAATCTTCATTTACTTAAAGATAAAAACATTACTTATTAATGATCAAATTTATCATTATCAAAAGTATTTAAAAACAATTTATTTTAATCTTTTCTTTCAAATTTCATTTTAAATTTAAGATTTAAAAATGAGTACAAATTGAATTTAAACAAATCCTAAAGAAAATTCAAAAATCTTTAATTTACATGTTAAGGAAATATTCACTTCATAAAGAAGTTTAAAAGAAATTTAAAACCCAATTTCTGTTTAAATTCAAACCATAGTGAAAAATACTCTTTAATATTCAAATTGTTTAAAACATTTTAAATTTAAAAACTTTCTTTTTATTTCAAAATTGAAATGCATATTAAACTTTGATTCTAGATAAATCTTTATATTTAAAAACCCATTTACAATTTAAAACTTCATTTTTTAAAATTCAAACTATTTAACCCTTTTTTTAAAGTAGTTAAATCAATTCAAATTTAAATTTTTTATCTCACTTGAAACTAGAGATTTAAACTTAAACTCCAGATTGAAAAACTAGATTTAAAACTCATTTAAAATTTTACTTTTCATTCATTTAAATTCAGCTTTTAAATTTTATTTTAAAATTTAAAAAAACAGAACAACAGGTTCTGTTAAAACCTGTTACAAAAAAATAAAACCGAGCCATGATTTAATTAACTTCGAGTTTCTCACCAACCTTCCCGAGTACTACTTCGGTTTTTTTTTTCAATTCACCCGAGCGAAAATTCTTTTCACAAAATTTTGTTAAGTGTTTTCATATGCACCCAATTCCTACTTCGAGTTATAACTCGAGCCACACCGTTACTTTCCCGAGCTAAACTCAAGAATCACACGAACCACCCCAAAATTTGCTTCTTCTTCCCCACTTCACAAATCCAGGTACAAGCTATCACGCGTGCACCTACACACGAAACCCCATCACCTTCGGCCATCATCGCGATGCCCAGCAAGTCGGCAACGACGTCCTCACACCATCGAGCTACTCAGCAACCTCGATTGAATCGTTGAAACAAATCGAGCCCTCAGCTGCAACCTAGAGACCAACCTTCATCAGAAAACTCCTCGTATGGCAGTGCTCCGAGCACCGTGAATCACGCGAACATGAAAGGAATCACGCCAAACTTCCCCGCTTTGATTCCAACCGGACCGAACAACGCCGGTCAATGTTCGTCACCACCCGAGGTCGATGAATACAGCAGCAATTCTGGGTTCTTAAACCCTAAAACCTCATCGAATAACCTTCATGAGCATCTATAAAATCATTGACTATTTTTCTAGTAAACATCATTACATAAATTACCTCCAACATCAACCCCAAGGCTCGATTTCCCATTGATCATTTGGAATTGACGAAAACACGATTCAGTTCAAAACCCAGATTCCACATTCAATACCAAATTAAAAACTTAACTTTATTTACTAAAATTCATCATTTTAAATTTCGATTCCATATGCATAATCAAATCTGGGAATGCAGATTATAAATTTTCCTGGTTTGAACCATTTTTACTGTATATTCTTACTTCCAGATAGTTTTATAAACAAATTAAAATTGTAACTATTTTTAGAATGTAGATCTTACAAATCTAAACTATTTTTGTTTGTACAACAAAGCCTGAAATAAGTCAGGGAATGGAATTCAGATTTTTGAAGGTTTCTTTTTTTTCTTTTTGAATATGTAAAACAACAGAGGGTATATCCCTGTTTCAATCATGCACACATGATTTATATATATTCATTCAATTCAAATCTAAACAACATGCAAGCATTGTATCACAGATATCAAGAAAATTGGTTCAAAAGTAAGTTTGCTCACATGTTCAATGAAGACAGAGGAGCCAGTTAACAAGCATAAACCAGACATATGAAATTAAGTCTAAAAGATGCAGGCTTGCTCAGAGATTCTTCAAGCACTGAATTCAAAAAAATGGTTTAAAAGTTTAAGTTGCTCACCTGGTATTTGCAACAGTGAAGAATTGGAAACTGCTTCTTTTTTTTCTTTTTCTTTAAATCTTGATTTTTGTTTTACTGCAACTTTATTTTATTTGAAAGAATCTGCACTGTCTTGTTTCTCAGGTTTTAAAAATTTGGGGTTGCGGCTTCTGATTTTGATTTTTAAACTTTGCTTGTTTTCTTGAATTCTTTCTCTCTATTCTGATCTGCACTTAATTTTATTTCTTCCTAGTTTTTTTATTTTTCAGTTTTGAAATGAAGCTTGATTGCTGAGATGATCTACTGAACTGATCTCGAAACTGGAATTTGATAACTTGATAAGTTGAAATCATTTTTACTGGTTTGAGATGATTTCCAGGCCCGATTTATACTTGCTTTTGATTGTTTTCTGATCTAAGTTTGATTTTTTAAGTTGAAAATATGAGGTAGATTTGGATTTGTAACCTGATTTGTTTTTAGGTTTGAACTGTTTGGAAGAAGAAAATATGGCCTGGTTTTGTTTTTAATTTTGATATTCATTAATATTACAATTCAAAAGCATATTTGCCACTTGTTATCATCATTTACACTTGTTATTACTTATCTTTAAATATCGACACTTGTTAAAATATAACTTTTTTATGTTTAAATCCTTTTTTTAAATTTAATTATAAATTTTTGTTTAAGTCCTCAATTCAAATTTATTTAAAATTTTATAGTGTAAACCCTTACTTTTATAAATTATTTAATCTTTATATTAATATATGTAAATGTTTCACATTTAAATTCAAAAATATAAAAACTATATTTATTCATTTTAAAAGAAAAGGTGTTTTAAGTTCTGTTATCAAATTCATATTCAATTTTAGAACTTTTATTAATTCTTGTTTTCATATCATTCATACATTATACATACATTGTATTAAACTCAAGATATAACTTTCAAATAAAAATGCATACTATAAATACAAAATAAATTTCCCTATTAATTTCAAAGTTCTATTCTCAATAAATACACATTTTATTTTGGAAAAATTTAAAGTTTTTGAGTCAAATTACTATCTATTTATATAAATAAATAAGCACATATCTCATTTAATTTGAAAAATTCAAATTAATTCACAATTTTAAATTCAAAAATTTATTTTAATTATTAATTTAAGTTCGACTTAAAACCGGGATCGTTACATTTTCTATTACATGTATATATAATAAATCCTTTTAAATTAGCTTTCAAAGAAAAACCATTTTATTATAAAAATACACTATCACACTTGAACAAGCAATTGAATTAAACGGTCTAGTAAAATAAGTGCTATGAAATGCTTCTGTTCATTTCACCGCTTAATTCATGGACTTGTTCAAATGATCATTTATTTGCATGAGTGGAATTTACTAACTTTTAGTAAATATTTGAGCAGCGTCAAGTGGTTATGGGACATTAGTCGACACTTTTAAAATTACTAATCGGAAGTGGATAACACTTATCTAATTTTCTAGTTTCCATACTCGATCTTGGGTAAATCCGTTTAGGCTGATTAAATGGGTTTTCGAGTCCATCTTGTAATACTCGTTCTCAAGTGAGTTATGATTTATGAAGTGCAACCTCTAGTATTGGCGCGAAGTGTGTGTCTCTTATATTCACTTTTGAAGTGCATGTCTATTGCTTTCATATACGGTTGTGATTTTCTATGCTCTTATTTTAGTGGCTGCTTTGACTTTGATGGTGTTGTAAATGAGCATAAAATTAATTATAAACCCTGAATTATTAAATGAAGTTTTATTATGTGAGTGAATCATAATTTTTGGATATTTATCCTTGACATTTATGATCAGGTTAGACCAAGACTTAACCGGTACTGAGACTCAACGACTAAGAAGTCTATTTTGATGTTGTTTCCATTTTTGACATACCATTTTAGTCTAGTTTATATGCTTAATCTTTGTTTCTATATGTGGTATACTTTTTTAGTCATGTATATTAAGATCTGTCAGCGTTTACTTGTGTACATGTATATAAATGCGAGTATAGTATTTCCTTTTATAGACTCATATTTTGAGAAGATATTGATGTATATTATTTCCATCACGACTTTTGAGAAAAATATAGTCACATTATTCGACGTATTCAATATTCGCCCAAAGAAATTTTACAAATGGTCGCTCCTAACCAGCTCTATTCTCTGCACTGACAGACAATACTACCTAATAACGGGGTGCGGCGTTACTTTTGGCACACTCAAAGTTCTTAGGTTTAATTGTAAACTCGAGAGGAATTGAGCCCAATCCAAAAAAGATTGATGCCTTGAGGAATGCTAAAGCCCCAAAAACAATAAAGAAGGTGCATGGTCTGAAAGAAAAGTAGCCACACTAAGCTGATTTATCTTGAAGGCTGCAAAAAATGTATACCATTCTTCCATGTTCTCAAAGTGGGAAAAAGAAACTTTGCCTGGACATAAGAAAGCAAGTATGTTATTCAAGCTTTGGTTGATCACTTGGAAAGACTGCCTATTTTGTCAAAACTCTTGGAGGTAGAAGATTTATTTGTTTATCTGGTAATGTCTATTCATGCTTTGAGTTTTGCCTATGTGCATGCAGAAACCAGAATTCAATGTCCGATATTACATCAGAAAGCAATTAACAGGAGTACAAAGAAATTATCCCAAGTTGGAGAAGCTGGCCTATTACTTATTGATCGCATCGAGGAAACTCCATCCACACTTCCAAGCATATCCAATTAAGGCGCTGACTAGCCAGTGCTCAAGATAGGTCCTACAACGACCTTAGATTTCTAGGAGATTGTTAAAGTGGAACATCGAATTGGGTCAATACTAAATATCATACCATCCCAGGAGAGCAATACAAGGCCAAGCATTGGCCGATTTCAACGTCCACTACTTAGGATAATGAGAGAGAAGTTTTGTGACAACCCACATTTCGGAATATTTAAATCGACAATAATCCACACATATTCGACTTAAACAATCCCGAAAATAGATAATCAATGGGGTTAATTAATAAAAATAGGAAAAGAAGAAGAAAAAAATCACATAATCTCACAGCGGAACGATAAAATATAATAATCAAATAAACAGTTCATGAGGCTGTTTATATTATACATTTGACTATAATTTATATAACATTTATCAAAGTTATATATACATCATGGATAAATAAAGTAATGCATAAGACAATATGATGGGGAATAATAATAGTAATAATATACCAAATCTTCATCTTCGACCTCCAGAATAATCTTCAGTGCGCTAAAAACTCAAGGCTGACACGAGCGTAATGAAAAGAAAAAACGCTCAAGTCAGGACCAAAATATTCTTATGTGAGTCAAATCGATATCAGATATAACATGTGTGTCGTGGTGTCAGAGATGTTTACGGGTTTTACATCTTCTATCCAGTGTATAATGTGCATGCATAAATCAAGAGATGTTACAAGATTTTCCATCTCTTAAGGATCCGTCAAAATATTTGTATGTATCAGAATACGCTACATATATAATGTCTAATCAGTAATAAATATTTTTCTTAGCGTTAAGGCTTTACATTGATCCCTCTTAACACGTTTTTAAGAATTATCGTATAGTTTGCATATAAAACACCAGTAAACCATCGGTAGATAGGGATGCGCCGTGTATGACAACTTTAAACCAAAATTGTAGGGGTCTCGTATAAGGATAAAAATATGACAAAGCACGTGAGGCAATGTCCAAAGTAGGATACTGGTTTACTCTTCCCATTTGGGGATAACCCCTGACGGCCCCACGCGTACAGCACTCCCAAAATCCGATGGTGTGCACCAATCAATAACAATGTCACGATAGTAATATGAAGAAGTGTGTCCACTAGAGGTAGCTAACCTTGTTGGCCGGTATGGCTCTTGTTTTAATAATTTCAAATTGACACAAGTGTCAGGCCAATCCATCATCGTTCTCTTTCTTTAAATCTAGCAAACGATGCCAAATCCTACCACTTCGTTCTGGAGTCTCCTCCGCGTACACAGTTGTTAAAGTGGTTCCAATATCGACAGAGAGCATGCCAATAAGAGGCTCCGGTCTCTTTAACAACCAAATGTCGTTATACACACAGGTTGGTACTTCTACATTTCAAAAACAATTCGTACTTGATATCAAAATATCATATTCGCTTCAAAATCAAATTTATTTCAAAATCATCATATTTATTCAAAATATTCTATTTCACTTCAAAATCATTTTCGCCTTATATCTCGATTCCACTTCCAAAATTGTTTCGAATTTCAATTTAGATTATAACTTTATTTTAACCCCATTCGTATTTAAATCCAAGATTTAAATATAAACATACTACCCTTGACCAGTTTGAAATTTTAAGAAAATAGTTTGAATAGTTTTAAAATAGCTTAAATAGTTAAATTAGTTTAATAGAAAAAAGTTTGAGTATTGAAAGTGGTTTATATATAGTAAAGTAGTTTGGAAAATCAAAATAATTTGAATATTTAAAGAAGATAGATTTTAAATAGTTTATACTAAAATAATCCATTTGAATATAGTTTCAAAGTCAAACCGATTTAATTCCAAAATTTTCCAATTCAAATCATTTTCAATTTCCATTCCGATTTAATCAATTCAATTTCGATTTGAAGTCGAATATTTACTTTGATTCCAACTTCATTTCAAATAAATTCGATTTCAGTTTCGAAATAATTCAATTCACTTTCATTTCCAATTTCAATCCAAAGTTCAACATAAATAAATTTCAATTAAATCCCATTTAAATTTCAATTTCAATTCCAAATTAATTTCAAATCTCAATTCTAAATTAATTTCAATTTAAACTTCAGCTATCCAATTTACTGATTAAATATCAACTACCATTTCGATTTATATAAATTCGAATTCGATTTTCAAAATATCGATTTAAATCACTTAAATTAAATATTACTTCAATATCCAATTAAAGATTTAAACCTTTAAAATAATTCAACTTCAAGCTCAGATTTTGAAACATCGTTTAAATTACATTCACCTAGCAATATTTCAAAGTTCAATAAAAATCCAAATCCTTTAAACAAACCAATTTTTGAAAGTCAAATCATATTTCAATTATAACTTCAAAATCTTAAACTTAATTTTCAAACAATTCCCATTACCAAATTTAAATTTCAACATCCCGAGCACAACTTTGAAAATAATTTGATTACTATAAATTTGATTTTTATTTCTTTAAATCAAAATCATTTAAATAAATTTCAAATTGAAAATTTTAAAATCCTTTAATTTAACCAATTCATTGTCCGTGTACAATTTTCTATCCTATGCCCAAGTGATTAGTTATTTCAATTTAATATCAGGGATGGATATATATCATTTCAATCCAAATCATAGTGTCATAGGTATATATCATCTCAACCAATTTCTTAATTTATTCAAAATAATTCAATTTACAGTTTTATATATTGTAAATAAACACATGATGATTACATGATGTCTTAAAATAAATAAACATCCAAATCATCCAAACAATCAATAATCACAACAATTAACCAATTATCAATAATCGGGGATTTTACTTGCAGTTTAATTCTAATTAAATTTAACCTTCAATTCAAATGCTATCTATTAATTCAAATGTCAATTCAAATGTCGATTAAATTTGTCAAACAATAATCAATAAATTTAAATCACTTCACGATATAAATTTTACCAACATAAAAATTATTTCAGTCAATTGTGAGCATATAAACACTCACCTTTATTTGTTCCAGTTTCAAATAAATTCCACCTCGCTCCCTTATCGTATACGACATCGATATGAATCCTTAGAAACTTGTTTCGTCCATATCTGATTTTGTATGAAGAAGATATCACATATAAAGTTTTACAAATTATATACATATATAATTATCTTAATTTAATTACGCTTTAAAATCCAATTACCCTTAACCAAAGCAGTCCAACCCAACAAAAACCAAACCCGACCGCTACGAATAATGTCTTCTTCCCCCTCTTTCACCCTTCCCTTCGTGCATAAAGTGCATCATCATGCACGTTTGCCACCGACACGACAACCAACTCGACGAACCCACCCATCGAAACCACCAAATGCCATCTCTTCGTGTGCTCGATCTATCTGTACCTAGTTGCCGATCTCAAGAGCCATGACAAAAGTTGCGACAATCAACTGCTCCCCCCTCGACTTGCTACAGGTCACGATGACCATCTCGACGCCATGCTCCATGAAATTCATCCCTCCAAAGCTTCGCGACCTTCTAAGTCCAATTCCGACATCCCAATTCCCAGTCGACCACTCTCCTCTCCAAAAACTCAAACTGGGAAAAAAAAAAACTATGCTCGACTATCCCCTGCCAATCCCCCATGATGATGTTGCAACCTCTAGAAAGTCATCTACCTAAAGATCTCTTAGAAACAAGAATTTTAAACTTCATTTGGTAATTTTTCATGAAGTATTTAGTAAGATATTGATTTTTCAACTTTGCTTCATCTTTTTATCTATCTGTTGTGTTATTTAAAAGAAGAAAAGAAGCGTATTAAAGAAGAGATAGGTAGGCATGAGTATAATGTGGCTAAAGGTAGGTCCGTTGAAAGATATGATAGAGTATGCAAAGTTAAATCAAATAAAAATATATATCATTAAAATTTCAAATATCTAGATAATTATTCCAAAACCCTATCAAGGCAAGCCGCCTGGCATTCCTAATGTTATACCCCTATTCAATGGGACTGCTCTCAAACCTCAATTCGATCCTATGTGGAAGATAGCGTTTTGAACCCAATTAAAATATTAAAATTTCGTTATTAAATTCAATGCATTTTTATTCCGTATGACCAAATGATAACTCCAAATGCTATAAAATTTGAAATCCGATAACGATACACTATTGCAGATCCAATGGAATTGATTTCGTCAAATTTCGAGACTGTGCCCTGAAAGACTATTTTTATTTGTTAATTAAAACAAGATATTTTCAAAATCGAGGAAATCATTTTTAAATTCAATTTTAAAAGTTTTCTTATTTTCATTCTCACTAATCGAAATTTAATAAGCCTTCAAATTATTTTTATCAAACTTAAAACCAAAGACTCAATTATTGAAGCGAATTCCAATTATTAAATTTAAAAGTCAAATTATCCAATATATGTTATATTTGAAATTCAAACTATTAAATTTATAAAATTAACTTTTCAATATTTAAAATAAATTAAGTACTCCAATTTTAAATCACCAAAATTCTGGGTCGTTACAAGTTTCGAAGAAAAGTGCTCAGTGGAAGTTATACAGAGACGGAGCATCCAATGAATGTTGCATGGGGGCTGGAGCAGTTTTGGTAATCCTTGAGGAATGATCAGTTTGCTATGCCCTAAAACTTGAGCTCCCTGCAACGAATAATGAAGCTGAATATGAAACGCTGATAGTGAGACTCAAGGTAGAGAAAGAATTACTTGTCTATTCGTATGTATTATCTTTTTTGGTAAAGCATGCCTTGGTGAGTCTTGACTTGAACTATTTTAATATCTTTCATATGAACTATCTTTCATCATATTATTAATAGTGCATGTACTTTCATTCATAGTCTATTCGTTCTTTACTATAATTCATGTATTGCATTCTAGCCTTCATGAGCTATAATATTTGATTCTAGCTTTCATGTGTTATAGGGGTCCGCATGAGGAGTCCTTACCTTTGTGAACTATTATTGTCAAGCTTTTATGAGTAAAAACATAATAACTAAAGAGAGGTTACCATTGTATAGATATTTTTCCTAAAGGAAATTTTTTATATTCTACGCTACAAATAACTAAAGTAGTAAGCACAACAAGGCATTCACAACTTTACTGATAGAATTAATCTAGTTATAAAACATAATGTGAGGAGCTAAACTAAAGTAGGAGAGATAAGATAAATTTGAATCTTGTACAAAATAAAAACCACACACACATATCCATTACACAAAATTCTTTTCATATACAAAACAACCCATGCAAGTAACTTGTGATTTTGTGCAGGCCTTCATTCACCTTAGTAGCATTAGAAACTACAGTAGAAATGGATTGGAAAGCCCCTCACTCTTTAGCTCTCTTTTACTCATTTAAAGTGATAGAATTGGTGCATGATCTCAGTGCCGTCCCAAGCTTGTTTGTTGCCCTAGCCCAAAAAAGATGGGAAGCATAAAGAATAACTCATCCTAATAGGATTTGATCTCAGGTCTGATACCTTACCACCACACCACAAAGTTAATTAATACTAAGATGATATACATACTATTTTTATCAATAAATTGCTACATCCATCATCACCACCACCAAACGTTGCCCCTGCCGGACCGGCTGCCCTAGGCGGCTGTCTTGCTCGCCTTACCCTAGGGCCGGGCCTGCATGATCTAAGTAGCATCATATGTGAGGAAGGAAAAACTATTCTATGCATCGTTAGCCTTCTCCCTACCTGCAAAATTTGTTTTTTAACTTGGGTATGGATGCCGTAGAGGACTCCATTAGTGGCACCCTCCATGGCTTGCTCGCACTGTGCCTATACCTCAGCTGAAGTTCTTTGGGCCGCTTTAAGCCCAGTAGTGGACCACGTAGCTTCCCACTTGGCTTTATCGACCCTGATCCCCTGTGCAAGCTCCTTGTACTTCGAAGAAGCAAAATCAGCTTAAACTAAGCCACTTCACCTCCCAACCGGGAATAAGCAGCTTAATAAATGCTCAGCTTAGACCAAATAGGGTCCTACTCACCTCGACACCCATCAAAACGCTGTTGTTTCGTGGACAAGTGTTCCAATACTTAAAAAAACAAATCAAATATTAAAATTACGAGTAAAATAACTTAATACAAAATTCAAACAGTTTATTTTACTTTAAAATTGCATATGTAAAAGCTTTCAAACACAGTAGCTTTCAAACACATGGGCAAGTGAAAGCTCATAAGAATAAGATATCATCAAGCGCCTCATTCTTTCAGCAAGGTCCACCCTATCCATGTTTTCAGCCAAAGGAAAGATGCATGAGCCGGGGGAAGTGAAGAGTTAGACGCCATAAGTTGTGGAGGCTTGGGAAGAGAAGGTTTCTTTATGGGCTTGTGTTTCATGCATGGCTCAATGGTTTCCGCCATAGTCAGAGTGGGAGATTTAATGTTATGAAGTAAAGAAAATTATGTAACTTGTCTGTAACCAATTTTTTATATAATAAAGTTGTTTATTATTCTTTTTTATACTCTTTTATATTGTGATATAATTAAGTTAACTAATTTAAAGTGTATGAACCAAAAAATCCTTAAATAAAATTTTATGTGAATGTAGTTGCAAATAGTTGCCATCATGAGTAATTAATCATAATATAAAATAATATTATACTTAGTCAAGATGTTTTGAAAAAGATATTGGTACATTTGTTGTGATTAGAGTATGTAACACTCTTTAAATATTGAGCAGTGTATTACTCATGGCTGTTGGGGGCACCAAAGTTTTGCATACTTGTAGTTACGGGATAACTATATAATGACTCATCTAAGAATTTTCAGTTGGTTCATAATAACTAGATCAAACAGGAAATCTCAATGTGAAGATGTTACATAGTTTTCTTGACTTGAGAGTTCCATAAAACTTAAATGTGAATACGCCGCTTTGATTTTAACTAAATCATGGTATGGTAACTTTCGAACGATTATACTAGAGTCTGTATTGAGGCATTAAATGTGTAGCACTATTCAATAGAGAATTCATCTCCTCGGTGGTATGTGATTAGTATCATTGTCAACTATAGTCAACTCAAAGTCAACGTCTTTGGTTAGAGTAGCATAGTTAATAATAAATGTTATTATTAAACCAAGTACTATGTTTTTGGAAAAATTGAGTTGAATGTGGATAATGTTGGAGTTTTAACCAATGCCAGGCTCCATACATCCTAAAGTAATATAGTGTTGATGAAAAAAAGTGTGTAAATTATCATTACTAATAGGCACTGGTTATGAAAATATAAATTTGGATTTTACCAAAATAATCTATAGGCGATGAATTTAGCCAAACCATCAAACCACTAGGTAAGATGATATGTGAATATTAATATTTGAATTGTTTAATGTTATTCGTTGATTGATTTCACACCTCTGAGCCATGTAACTGCATCTTTAAATTCTTTGAAATACCACATGATTTAATTAGTTTAAAGTGTTATAAATTAATTAAATTAACTAATATTTCTGTACTATGAATTTGATGTTTAGGGTGTATTTAGTAAATAAGGTAGCTCTTAAAAATGTTTTAGGTGCTATTAGTAATTAAATGTGTGCATATATGAAACTTATATATGTACATATCGATATGCGATGTCAATATATATATATATATATATATATATATATATATATATAAACATGTTTTAATTACAATTACTTTCAACGGACTTTGAGAGATATTTAGTCAAATAAAGATTATATATGGACGATTAAAATTAGGGGGATGAGGGTGGATATGGATTTGATTTGGTAAGAGAGGAATATGGAAGATATTTTCAAATCTCTCTCTAAAAGCCAAGCCATCTTCATTCTTTCTACTTTCTTCTTTTGCATCCTCTTGCTTCTACCATGATCGCCCATATCCTTACCATGCTCTCATTTCTCCAACCACTCGTGCTGCTTCCAACATCAAATAATCATAAATCTAGGTGGTACACTCATCTATAGAGAACTCATGTGGTGAATTGAAGTGTTTTAGGAGCACCTTGATCAAGATCTTATTAAAAGGCTAGATTTTTAAGTTGTATAATCTCTATCATAATTTTAGTAGTTCCCTTACCCTTAATCATAAGTTTGTGTATTGCTAATAATATATAAATAGTTTCATTTAATTATTGATATTTAAATTTAGTTTAGTTCTTAAATTATGAAATAAAATTACATATATAAATTATTCAGGGACACTGTTTTGAATTTTGACAAAACTAGTTCATCGAAACTTGAATAATAAGGTGATGTATGCCATCGAGTTTCATGATGATCGGATGTGTTGTGTACTCATGTGAGCTCAATACATATAATGTTTAAAATAAGAAAATTAAAATAATAATATATGTAATATTATAAATAACCTTAACTCTCATTCCTCTCTTTCATTCTTCCCTCTATCTTTTTATTTTCCATTTCCAGTAACCATTTCACAGTCCCTGCGCTTCAATTAATTTTTCCTGGAGCTTCGCTCAACGAAATGCGATGATGTTAGATCATTGGATTGGTGACAGAGAGGGCTTCAAATCTATGGTGCAACGAATGCGTGCTATCATGTTTAGGGATGGACGATATTTTGGTCGACGACTAAGGTTTGATGTTGATGGAGCTTGGGATGAATTAGGCAAAGAGGAGAGTGTGGTTGGGCCTCTCTTGCCTAGCCGAACGGAGGAGTGCAATCTGGAATGGTAGGGAGGCCTATGGTGAATCATGACATTTTGATATCGCATGGAGGGAGTTTTAGGTCGCTTTCTCCAAGGTGGCATCAAGCATGATGTTGAGGGGTCCGATGTGAAGCTTAGGTGAAAAGAAAATTGTTAGCAAAGTCGGATTGTCGATTCATGGACTGGAGAAGGGTGATTGGGTATACGTGCATGGGCATATAAGCATGCATGTACTGGGATGATTTGGGGGGAGGGGGGCAGGGATTAAAGGGGAGGTAATTAAATAGTTAATAATCAAGTTGATTAATTTAATTATTTAATCCAAAATCCTATAAATTTAATAAATTTTGTGTACAAAGTCGAATCGAGACATGGTCTTTTCTGTTATGCTCGCAAAAGTGTTTCTACGCAGTAGAGTTGATTTCTTCAAGTTTGGAGCAAGTGGAATTTTTAGATAAAATCAAACGACGTTCAATTTTTGATTATTTAGGAATATGTAAGCGTTAGGGGGAATTTTGTGAGTTAACTCACCTTTGGATGAACCTTATAATGATATATGGAATGATCGTCTTATGAAAAGCTTTTAGTCCTATCTCGAAACTGAAGATTTATAATAAGTATATGAGATAACTCAATAGATTTATAAAAAGAGTTTTATAAATATAAAATGAGATTTATAAAAGTAGTTTTATAAATATAAAAGAAAGGAGAGTATAAAAGGAGTTCTAAAAATATTTTAAAAGAGATTTATAAAAAGTTGTGTAAGAGGAATGAGATTTTATTTCCATAAATGATCTATTGAAATTATGGTGATATGGAAAGTATTCTTTTCTACTTAACACTAAATTCCAAGATATGAAAACTCATCCCTATCTGGGAATAAAGAATGTATGTCGAGGCAAGAGTAGTTTCCTAACTTATCTGACTTCATTTTTAATCGAGGGATAGCTCATGTTTGGAATTGGAAAGTGGTGGTAAGTATATTTGATCTAATTTCTATACGACCCATTTACCTACACCTAAAGGAAAGTGGTTTGGGTTTATAATAAACAATGTTTTCAAATGACATTTGTTTTTGGCCATTTAAGAATGTCTTTTTGGAAATGAAATCTTTCTTAAGATTTTATGAATATACTTATACCTTGAAGATAAGTATATGAATACGTTTCTAAGTATTGAAAGGTATGGTGATTTATTAATATACTTATACCGAGGAGATAAGTATATGAATATTTTTCAAAGTATTGAATGGACTAGAGAGGGTTTGTGTATATACCTTTTGTATAAGGTATTTTAATACATGTATTTGCAAAGTGGTTTAATTAACGAAAGGATTAATTAAAGAGGCTTAGTGGTTTCTTATGCGCTTAATCATGCTGGATTTCCATGTGAAATTAAATCTCTGGATTAATGGTTTATTTATATAATAATTAATTAACTGATTATCAAATCTTGACTAGTTTTAAAGTATCAATTGTTGGTTTAGAGAGACCGAGATCGGACAAGTTATCCAAAAACCACTTTGAACCAACATAAGCATTCGAATTGGGACAACTTGAAGATGATGGAAATCGAAGATGGAGTTCTTTAAAGTGCAAGGACTACTTGCTACTAATCCATAGGGTGATTCCAAAAAGTATGTAGTAGATGTAGTGGCTTCGGTTTTTTCATATCTTGAACAACTTATATGGATGAATGTTTGCATTTCATTGTGCCTGGAGAGCAGCGTTAGCATTTCTAGGGGGATTTGCTAAGAGGAAAAAGACAATCATGGCCTCACAAGCCTCATAACCCAGTTATGACTAAAATTAAGGGTTGCAACAGAGCTATGTGGTTCGCTACCATTAGGAGCATCATCCCAGGGATCTAGATTTATGGATTTTGGTATGCGTGTGCACGGAAAAGAGTGGGGTTGGGTGTAATGTTTTCAGCCTTAGTGCCCAATGGATGATGGAATCCTGCTGTGCCATGTTCAAGGGGCGGGCCGGCTCTTTGTTTATGGAGGTTGCAAGGTTTGCAACCTTGGTACGTTTTCTCGAGATGTACTATGACAGTGGTACTCGGTGCCTTATCATTGGTGGGATCCAATCTCCAATATGTGCCTTATGGTTTTACTTATAAAACTTTTACTACTGAATGTAATTATGAGTAACCATTTTAGTTATGTTATATATTCATTTTAAACCCTAGACATTATTATAATGTCATTAGATTTTCTATGAAAATGATTTGGTTATCGTAAGGTAAAACCCATCCGCGTTTATGTGCGACATGGTCGTACGAGATACCTTTATTTTGAAAGGTTTTATAAAATTAAAATCTATATGATTTGTGTTTCTTAAGCTGATTTACCAAACTAATATGGGAGTTATTTACTTATAATGCTCAGGTCATCCCGAGCATATTTCCATATTTAGTTATGGATACTTTGGAGCTTCAGGAAAGGAGCTGGATGTCTCTATGATGTATTCACATATCTTTTATTTCCCTTGTATTTGTTGTGTTGTATTTATCAGAATTTGTGAGGACGGGCTGTAATAACTGTCCAAGTTGATGATAGGTTGGTTTACTCTGATTGATGTACGTACATTGCAGTTTTCTTTTGTAAAGATCACATGTATATTATATATTACTCATCACGATGTGAGATTCTGTGGCCTATTATTTTTTTCACCCCAATAGTCAGTCTTTCCGGCACTAGGATGGATGGCATATGAATATCGTGGATGTATTATTGTCGACTATTGAGGGTTGAAAAGGCATATCATCACAAATATACACATATAATAGTATATTCAGACATACATACATACACACATAGATACATAGATACATACATACATACGTATATATATATCATATATGTGTGTGTGTGTGTGTGTGTGTGTGTGTGTATGTAACTTTACATGAATTTAGGGAATATAAATGCTTAAGTGCGTGTGTGCATGTATATAGACACATACACACTTAGGCCTTTATATTCTCGATATTCATGTAAAATTACCATATGCATATGTTAGTATATGTTTGCATAAAAAATGGGCAAACACCTCCAATCAAATTTTTATTGAGCTGTGAATACGGGGTGTATAACATAACTAGTAAATTTATATTATGATTTATTTTCAGAGAGCAGATAGCATACAGGCTATGCAGAAAATAAATTGCCGTAAAGTAAAAAACACAAAAATTTATAGTGGTTTGGCCAAAATGTGGCTATATCCATGGTCCATTTTCATTATTCTTCCTATAGATCTTTCATATAATGTCTGAGATATAAGATACAATGATATGAAGCTTAATATAAAATAAGGTATATCTCAAAGAAGTCTGTTCGGCTATTATTGTTCGACAATTCTTGGCTACCTATTCTTGTTCGATTGCCTCTGTTAGGAAGTTCCTGTTAGGCTGTCCCTGATAGACTATTCCTGCTAGGTTTCTCATGTTATGGAGATCCTACGAGGTTGTTCCTACTACCCCGCTCCTATTAGGGAGATCCTTCTATGCCACTCCTGCTAGATTGCTCCTGTTAGGAAGATTCTACTAGGCTGATCCTGCTTGACTGCTTATGTTAGGAAGATCCTGCTAGGTTGATCCTTCTAGACTACTATTATTAGGGAGATCCTTCTAGTTTATTCCTACTAGATTGCACCTACTAGACTGCCTACTAAACATTTCCTAGCATTCTGTGACTTGTCTGCCATTACTGTTGTACGCTTAGCTCTCTAGAATTGTCTTCCATTGTTGTTGGATGCTTTGGTATTTATAGGAGTGAAGAAGTGATGTCATTAATTAGGATGTTTCCATGTATACCTTGCCCAGATGAATATTCCTCGGAATATGGTATATGCTTGATTATTACCCAATATGCATAGATTTCCTTTCATATATAAGCTGTTCTGTTCGGCTCAGAAGTAGGTTGAGAGGATGTTGGTTCGGCTATGATGGATATGTTTTTGGCAAAGTTCATATACTTCTCTATTTGGCTCAGCATGCTTGGTTCGGTGAGTATCTTTCTCCTTGGTCTAGTATGTAGCTTCTTTCTTGGTCCGACGTGTAGCTTAGATGTCTGGTTTGGTGGGTGCCCAACCATCGAAGAGAAGTTCCTGTTTGGTCGCTTGTTCAGTTTTGCACATCAACCACCAAACAGAGGGGGGAGGGGGTCTGCTTTTCCCCTATTCCTCCAAGTTCTCTCCCTACCTTACCTTCTACCTTTCCTAGTCTCTCTTTCTTCCTTACGTTGGAAATGGTTAGGTCTTCGACAGTTAGATTCCCTACTGGACCTTTCCTCATGTTCCAATAAAAGTAATGTGCTTGCTAAGGGTCGAACCCCTGGGTAGGTTGGTTGAAATGCGCAAGTCTTTACTACTGCGTATACATCCTTTATGCCATCACTCCATCATTTCAAGTAAAAATTGAATGAAACTTTGATTGGTAAATTCGTATCATTGAGTTGAGTATTCTAATACCTCTAAATATTCCATTTGCCAAAATTAGGCAATCGTTCTTGTAACAACTCTGTTGTAAATTACCTAATTAATTATGGTTAACTACTGTTAATTAATGTTTATTGGGATTCCGTAATATAAATTGCGGAAATAAAATTTGTTTTTAATAATCGATTTGATTATCAATTCTTAGCATTTGATAATTGAAATGAATTATTAGTAAGAAAAAATTTGAATTTGTCAAATTGGATTTTATTTTGACTATCAAATATAATAGGATAATAATTATTTTAAATAAAGATTTTCACTAAAAGGATAACTTTTATTTCATAATTAACTGTATGAAACATTTCTATAATCCTAGTAATGAATTTTTTTAACTTGTTAATTGATTTTTTTTAAATTTGAGAAATCAATGTTTATTTTATTAAAACATTGCTAGGAAAAATTGTATTTTACTAATGATAGAACTAAACAAATATTAGCAAGACTTCTTAGGGAGAATAAATTAGTAACACTTGTAAATGGGTTTGGGCCTTAATACCAGACTATAACCGAACTTAAAACACATAAAAGAAGTTTTGTTTCTCTCTTTCTTTCTATTGTACTTTCACAAAATCAGAAAACAAAAGCTAAAAGAAAACTAAAACCAAGGTTCCATTCTCCTTGGAAAAATTCAATCAAGATCTTTAATTTTAATTAGAAGAAAATCATAAGGAAAGAACGTATGAGATCATGCTATCATCAATTCAAGGTTTTATTGATGTTTTATTTCTGAAATTATTGGGTTTAGGGCTGTTTAGAGGTGAAATCAAATTAAAATAAATAAATTGTAGTGGTTAAGAAGAGAAGTGGCAATAATCTTCAAACTTTTCTTCATCTTTGTAATAAGATGGGTTAGTCGCTCACATATCTATTCTAAATATTTGTTTACTGTATATAATTGTTTGGATGATTTGTTGAATTGAATTGGTTATAAATTGATTGTGAACGTCGATGATTGTGGTGTTGTTGTTCGCTGAAAATTTTATGCGAAAATCATTGCAGTAAAACGGAAATATTATTTTGTATATTATTTCAAATACCTCATTTTTTTTGCAGTAGAAATATCTTTCAGTTAGCTACTGTAACGACCCACCTTTTTGGACAGTTTAAACCGACGATCAAATACACATGCCGATTCCAAACCATTCAAAAGGGCAGATGGTTATTGGGGTAAATAAGAAAAGAGAAGAAAGGTAAATAAAGGAAATGAAACAACAGAGAATCTTGCAGCGGAACGATAAAATATAATAATCAAATAAACAGTTCATGAAGCTGTTTACTATACTTTGATAATTATTTATATAACATTTATCAGAGTTATACATATACACCTGAACAAATAAAATAATGCAGCAGACAGCATGATGCAATGACAATAATAGAATAGTATACCAAATCTTCCACTTCGTCCTCCAGAATAGATCTTCAATAAGCTGAAAAACTCAGGTCTGACCGAGCATAATGAAAGGACAAAACACTCGAGTCAGGACTAAGATATCCTCATGTAAGTTAAATCAATCGTAAATAAATATGAGTGTAACGGCGTGTTTACGGGGTTTGACATCTCCTATCCAGTGTCAAAGTGAGTGTAATAACTTAAGAGATGTTACATGATTTTCCATCTCTCAAGGATCCGTTAAACTATATACTATGTAGTACAATACGCTATTATAATATGTCTATAGTAAAGTAAAGTATTAAATAGCGTTAAGGCGTTACCATAATTGCCCTTAACACATTTTATAATGCCATAGTCTATACAGCACCGTAAACCCTACCGTAAACTAGTGGTTATCAGAGGGTACCCCATAGGTATAGCACAAAACAAAACGTAGTGGTCGCGAATAGGATAATCAGTATGACAAGGTACATGAGGCGATACCAACCAGGATACTAGTAGTTGCGTGATCCGGACTGATGTTGAGCATAGCCAGTAGCTGCCTCAATACCGTGAAACAACACTCCCAAATCGAGGGGTGCACCCAAATCGAATCACAAAAGTAATAGATATGGTATCGAGGAAGTGTGTCCGCTAGAGATGACGGACCTCAATGGCCCGGCGCGGCTCCTGTATGTCAGGGGTCATCCAATATCGTTCTCTTTCTTCAGTCAACGCGTTCACCAAACCATCCACTTCATTCTGGATCAACACTCTGCGTATAATTGTTATTAAGTGGTTTTCGGTATCGACAGAGAGTATGTCCGTATCCGATCCCAGTCTCTTTAATAACTACGTATTACTACACCGATGGCTCTTTTACATTTCAAATTGATTCATAATCGATATCAAAATATCATATTCGCTTCAAAAAAATCAAATCCATTTCAAATATCATCATATCTATTCACAATGTAAGATTTCGTTTCAAAAATCATTTTCGCCTCACTATCTCATTTCGATTTCAAAATCATTTCGAATTTCAATTTAGGTTGCAACTTCATTTTATCCAATTCGTATTTAAATTCAAGATTTAAACATAAACATTTCACCTTATTGACTAGCTTGAAATTTTATAAAATAGTTTTAAGTAGTTTAAAAGTAGTTTTAAATAATTAAAATAGTTAAAAATACTTAAAATCTTTAAATGGATTTCAAATAGATAAATTAGTTTAAAGTAATTTAAATTGGGTTAAGTAGATTTAAAATAGATTAAAATAAGTTAACATGGTTTAAGATGGGTTAAAAATAATTTAATATAGTTAATGTAGGTTAAAATAGTTTTAGCATTTAAAGATGGTTTATATAACAGAGTAATTTGGAAAACAAAATGAATCAGCTTCAAAACCAAACCATTTCAATTATAACTTCCCAATTCAAATCAATTTCAATTTCCATTCTACCATTCAATTTCTATTCAATTCAAATCAATGTCAACTTTGACTTCAAATTAATTCAATTCTACATTCACCTTCAATTAATTCAATTTTAATTTATATCGATTTGGAGCTTGATTTCCAAAATATCAATTTATAACACTTAACAAAATTATCCTTCAATATTCAAATTTAAATCCAAATTTCAAATATGATTCAATTTCAAGCTCAATTTCAAAATATCATTTTTATATCACCTTTACTTAGTAATAATCGAAGATCGAAATAATGTTCAATCTTTAAAACAAATTAATTTTCGAAATTCAACCATATCCCAATTTTTAAATTTCAAAGTCTCATATTAAATTATTTAACAATTTTTTTAACCAAAATTTATTTCAACATTCCAAACTCAATTTTTTTGCGATAAATTCGATTTCTATAAATTGATTTTATTTGTAACTTTTAAATCCAAACGTCTAAGTAAATTTCAAATCAACGATTTTAAAATTTTATTAATTTAACCAATCCGGTGTCCGTATATAATTTTCTATCCTATGACCAAGTGATTAGTTATTTCAATTAAATGTCAGGGATGAATATATATCACTTAAATCAAATCACAATGTCATATCTATGCATAACATGATATATATAAGCAAATAAACATCCAAACATTTAAATATCAACCAATGACATCCATCGAAATACATTATCCAATAGACAATACAATTTACGGCAATTTCATAGTTATCAATATTAGGTAATTTAATCGCAATTCAATTTTAATTTCAATTTGACTGTCAATTTAATTTTTAACGGTGAATTCAAATGACAATCTATATGACAATTAAATTTATCAAACAACGACAAATAAAATTCATATCACTTCATAATATCAAATTTAAGTACCATCAAGATATTCAGTACGTTGTGAGCGTTATAAAACACTCACCTTGCATTTCAATTTCAAAGCAAATCGAACGACATTCAATTTGATCCAAAATTTTAACGAGCTCCAAACACTCTCGAATCTGCACTGCAGCATAGCTCTAGTCTCTGCGATTCCGGCGCTTCTTGTTTCGTCAGATTCCGATCTCGAATGACAAAGTTATGCATTTTAGAAGATTTCACGATTTTTATATATATAATTTATACACTTTTTATTTTAATTAACCTTTGCTAAATCAGAGCCGTTGATCTGCTTCCAGAGAATCAAGGCCGCACGAAAAGCTTCTCTTCCACATGCGTTCGTTCCAGGCAGACATCGCTCCAGACAACCCAATGCACGCGACCCTCAACCGAACGCCGCTCCTCCACCCTCCTCCTCGACGTCGATCGGAGACCACCACCGGCGCGTACGCGATAGCCACCACCGGCCTTGACCCCGTTGAACTCGACGCCGTCCTGCTCCCTGAAAATGCATGCGAAACTGCCGCCTTCTAGCTCAATTTGCCGACGATCCTACCACCATACTTGATCACAACGGGTCAAAACGTAGATCCCAGAGCCCTCTACAAGTTCGTAGTTGGGAATTTTTTGAATCGTTGAGTGGATGTGACGATAATTGAGGGAGAACGAAAGAGAATATCGGCCATTGAAACAAAACAAACGGCGGCCTGAGATAGCTAGGGTTTTCTCTGAGGATACGCGTATATATGTAAACGTACATAAATAAAATACTATTATTTTTCAACTTTTTCAGACGAACTCCAAACGAAGCGTGCCGCCAGGCGTTTATAATGTTTTACCCACATTCTGAACACAATGGAACATGTTTCAGGGCCTAACTCGATCGGATGTGCGAGTTACAGAACTAAACGATCAATTTTAAATGGAATTGATTAAATTAATTTCTAAGCGTTTTGAGCTGCCACGGTCAATCGAAAACTCCGATTGCTATGCAAGATGAAACCCGATAATAATAAACTATTATGGATCTACTGAAACTAGTTTCATCGAATTCCGAGACTGTGCCCCGGAAGGCTATTTAAACTCCTCGATTAAATCGACGACTTTTCAAAATTTACAGAATTGCTAAAAATTCCAATTTTAAAATCTTATTAACTCTATTATAATCCAAATATAACTTACATTCACTTTGGAAACGAATTTGAATCATATTAAATCAAATTTCAGTTATTCACTCTATTTTCATATATTAAATTTCAATATCAAATTAATCATATCAAATTAATCATATCAAATTCAGAATTTCATTATTCAAACATTTGTAACATTAAATTTAAACAAATTTGATTATTCTTAAATCACTATCCTTTGAAATATTCAAAACGAACTTATCAAATTAACCTTTGAAACAAATTCAAATTATTGAACAACCATTTCCATTAAACAGCTATTCGATTCCCGTTATTCAATTGTTCAATAAATGCCAAATATTAAATTTAAACAATTTAATTGTTCAATATTTGATGGATTTCAATATTGGATTTTAAATAAATTTTCATTATCAGTCGATAACTTTATTACATCAAATGATTTCCACATTATTATTTAACTTCAGTTAGAGATAACGCACTCAACTAATATATAAAATTTCATTTCAATTGCAATTGGTTCCCAAATTCAATTCAACTAACTAAATGAATATGTAACTTAACTAATTATCACCGTTAACTTTTAATTACACTTATAAGTTTATTATTTACAAACAAGTGTCACAACTTCCTATATAATACAACTTCATTCCATTACCATTGACTATATATTATTTCAATTGATTTGGGATCTCATTCAATTCATAAATAATTAACTTAGATAAAATTTGTTGCAATTCATTCTAGTTATTTTTATCATAAATAATTTTTTTTTTAATTCTTCCAACATTAAACCATGAAATCTTATTAAATTAACATTTTTAATTATCGAAATTTTACGGGTCATTACACTCTCCCCCACTCAAAATTTTTCGCCCTCGAAAAGGAAAAAGAAGGGAAAAGGAACTAAGTAAAGAATTTAACATTTGATATATTTTATTTAAAATTATCAACTTATAAAACAATGAAATTCCATTTATAAAATCGTTACTACACTTCCACTACGCTACTATGATTAGCCTATGAAGTTTACGAGTTAGTTATCAAACAAGTTATAAAATTTTAAAACCTGAAAATTTTTCTACCACCCGGATTTACGAAAAATTTCGGCAGAGTCTCCTTTGCACGGCTCGATCGGTACAGCTACAAAACGCCTCTACGGGACCCCAAACCAATAAAAGAAAATCAAAAGCCAAGTGGCTCATAAAAAATAACCAAATCCAATGACGAAATAAACATGTACCTTTTGTCGGGCAATTCACATTTTCTTGATTTTAAATACCTTCATCTCATTTACCAATAATATCCAATTATACAATTTAAAAGAATCATTTTATATTTGGCATCTTCAATTTCCAATATTTTCTTTAATTAAGTTTGTAAGCCGAACATATATCATCCGTGAGCAATATCAATCTAATCGCTTATTCGATCACACAATTTCACTTCCAACTAGTATCGTTCACACGACTCTCTAGTGCGGACTTAGATTTGGTTCCTTGATTGGAAACTGTTACTCTCCTTGCATAGCCATATACTATGATAGAGAATTCCAGAATCAAATCAAAAATCCGTATCCAGGGTTCGTCGACGAGAATCGAGTGAAAAATCCTAACTTGGATCGATATTATTCATCTTGAAATTTTGTGCTCGAATTCGGATCAAATCGTTATGCGAATAAAATAATACTCGTACAACTTACGTATTACCTTTCAATAGATTTCAATGCAATGTATCTATATTATATTTCTTTTGCTTACCTTCATTTCATTTACAGTTAATGATTTATAGTACAATATTCATATCCCTAATTTACTTGGTGTCTATTTCTTTACCACGTATATTCTTTAATACTATCATTTCTTAAACATTATTCGATAGAATTTTCTTACTCAAGTCCATTTTTAAACATTATAAAATTTTAAATTTAAATTCAATTTCCTTTCCAATTAATTCTTAGCCATACCAAATTCTTTTGTTTACATTTACTTCATATTCATTTTCAGTTAATAACAAATTTATTTGCGGAACATTTTACTGATCATCACTTTAATTTATAGTCATCCTATAAAAGTCTAACTTCTTATATATGACTTTTCTTAGTTTATAGTTATCTCAAAAGTTACAAATTTATCTTCACACACACACACACACACACACATATATATATTATATTTTTTTGTTGCAAATTTATATTTAATTCTATAACCAATTTACAAAGACATTGCTTGACTCAATGGCCTTCTTTCTTAAGTTCACTTACTTGTTCCATTTATCCATTCATCATTCATGTTATATTTAAGTATATAACATTTTTGTCACAAACAAATTTTCCTTTTATATACATTTTAATTCCTATTTGAGTTTTCCTTACTTGTATATTTTAATTACTTTCAGGTTCTGTTTATTTGTACAATATCTCATTACATATCCAAAACATCATTTTAACTTTTTAATATTTGGTAAGTCATATTATATGTTATTAGAATGCTAATTTGGTATTATAAAAATTTATATAATTTCATTTTACTTAATAAGAATGTTCACAAATTAAATCTATTTAAATCCTCTTTACCTTTCAACCTTAAAGGTACACTACAACTCTAAAGTTTTCCTAAAACATAAACTTAGATATCTTAGTCCTCTTATTTTATAAATTCTGGTTATTCATACTTCATTCAAATAATTTGAAAATTACTAATTAACATAACTTAGAAATTTAAATGCCTGGTTCTTTTCAAATCGTTTGAAATAAACATATACACTTATATCTTTAATATATCAAATCATACCTTTGGAGTTTAAACCAAAACCCATTTACCCAAAATAATTTCGAAGAAAAGCAAAGCTTCTTAGAAGTCTCCCCCACTTTGAGACTAAAAAATGAACGTCGATGATGCTGCGCAGTCATCATCGAAATTATTTTCCAACGACAGAAGAGAGGAGTACTGAATTCATTCCTTCTTAAAAATCCTTTCAAAATATTTCTCATAAATATTTTCCAACTAATATCACAATATTTTCTTCAAAGCTTTGAGAACCATTGTCAAAACCTCCGGGTCTTAAATTCAATATTTTTCAATTTAAATCTATTTTAATATATAAGTCACCTTTATAAACTATTCTTACAAAATTTTACTTTCTTAAAATATTCCACAAGTTGTTTTATCATTGTTTATTTTTCAATAAACCTTATTTATTAAAACACCATATCCAATCAATGATAACAATAAATATTATCGTTTCCAACATCCAAATAAACTAGGTAGATCACAATAATTTCTGAAAATAAATTCTTTATATACAAAATATAATTAGGGCAAAATTATTTCATTTACCCAATTTCAAAACAATACTATGTCGAATTGTTCTGTTTAAGTGTTTAGAGATCCCTATCAATGACGTTAATTACTCGTATTGACCAGAATCCATAAGCCACTCAACAAATCAACCGACACAGTATAAAACATTTTATATCACTAACAAATACGCTCTCTCATACGTATACACTCAGCGACTCATCATAGGGTATTACTACCCTATTTGTAAAGAGTCAGACCCCACAAAGCTAAGGTTATCGCTAAACCAAAGCTCTGATACCAACTGTAACGACCCATCTTTTTGGACAGTTTAAACCGACGATCAAATACACATGCCGATTCCAAACCATTCAAAAGGGCAAATGGTTATTGGGGTAAATAAGAAAAGAGAAGAAAGGTAAATAAAGGAAATGAAACAACACAGAATCTTGCAGCGGAACGATAAAATATAATAGTCAAATAAACAGTTCATGAAGCTGTTTACTATACTTTGATCATTATTTATATAACATTTATCCGAGTTATAATATACACCTGAACAAATAAAATAATGCAGTAGACAGCATGATGCAAAGACAATAATAGAATAGTATACCAAATCTTCGACTTCGTCCTCCAGAATAGATCTTCAATAAGCTGAAAAACTCAGGTCTGACCCGTGCGTAATGAAAAGACAAAACACTCAAGTCAGGACTAAGATATCCTCATGTAAGTTAAATCAATCGTAAATTAATATGAGTGTAACGACGTCAGAGATTTTTATGGGGTTTGACATCTCCTATCCAGTGTCAACGTGAGTGTAATAACTTAAGAGATGTTACGGGATTTTCCATCTCTCAAGGATCCGTTAAACTATATACTATGTAGTACAATACGCTATTATAATATGTCTATAGTAAAGTAAAGTATTAAAATAGCGTTAAGGCGTTACCATAATTGCCCTTAACACATTTTATAATGCCATAGTCTATACAACACCGTAAACCCCACCGTAAACTAGTGGTTATCAGAGGGTACCCCATAGGTATAGCACAAAACAAAAAGTAGTGGTCGCGAATAGGATAATCAGTATGACTTGTTTGGATCTCGTCCAAAAAAATCATGTAAATTGTGGAAGAAATAATAAAATAATATATGTATGCATATATATACACACGCGCGTGCGCGCGCGCGTTCAACCTAACCCTAGCCAATTTTTCACGCAGTCGCCTCCACTTGAAATTAATGGTCGAAAACTTCCACCCTTCCTCCTTGATTTTCTCCTTATCCAAGTAATATCAGGTCAAGGCTTCAACCGAGAAATCGTAGAGCGCCTTGAGATCTTTGATATCAACGGTCATGACAGGTTTTATCACAGCATAGAGAGAGAGGGCGGGCCACGTTCGTGCAGCCTTTGGCGGCGAAACTCATGGAAATGGTGGCGATTGGTGATGCCACACTTGGAACGAACGTCGAGGAAGCGAAGGCGCGTGTTTTGGCGACGGTGGATCAAATTTCGACAGCGAGAGAGCGAACTGGCTATCGAAACATAGGTGGCCCTGATCTTCCTTGCTGAATCTATGGTCCTGATTTATTTCCTAGGTTATTATATAAAAAAAAGAAAAAATTTTATAATTTTTATTCAAATTTGTAAAGATCATATCTTCTTCATACATTGCCAGAATCAGACGAAACAAGCGATGATGGAATCGTGGCGACGAGCACTACACTCTAGAATAGATCTGGAGACGTTTGGAGCGAGTTAAAATATTAGGTTAAATAAAATGTGTTCGATTTAATTTAAAATTTGAACGTTTGGCGAATTGAAAACTCAAGGTGAGTTAATCTCACACAATTTTAAACTGCTGGCATTAATTTTAAATAGTTAAAATTAATTAATGTTTGATTGGTTGAAGTGATACATTTTTACCAGTTGACTGTGATATTATATGTTGTAGTATATATATATTAGAGTGATTGATATTTCCACATATATATAACGGATGATACCCTATGCACCCCGCATAATAGTGGATGACCCTATATACCGTGATACTCTGCCTCGAAGCGGAGTTGGTATTTTATTGTTGTATTAACATCTGTGGATGCGAGGAAATAGGTTGGAGGGATCCAATTGGATTTCTTAAAATTTTGAATTTAATTACATATATGCTGATACATGTTTTGTTTGAATAATCTATGATAGATTATTGTTTGATTTGAAATTGATTGGATGCTTTGGCAGTTTTAGCCTAGATTTTGGTATTTTTGAATACCAGTAATATATGGTTTGAATTGGAAAAGAATTTATAGGGATTTTTGAAGCAAAACATTATTTAGAAATTTGGGTTAATAGATCTGATAAAATAATGGTTTTGGAATTTGTAGTTAAAAATTTGAGACATTGTAAATAGAGATTTTGGGATAGAAGTGAATTTGGAAATAAGTATAAAATTGGTTATACCGGAGGTCAAGTAAGGTTTCCAAATTTAAAATTGAAATTGAAATCGAGAAATTAGGCTTGTTTAAAAGAGGATTTTTAGTTATTAACTAGGTAACTCTAAAGTGTTAAAAATATTCCAGAAATTAGTTATTTAATTATTTTAAATTGTTTAAAGCATTACTAATTAGTTGCCCTATAATGATTGTTAAAGGTTATTATTAGTCAAGAACTAATCAACATTTTTGTTTTAAAAGATAAATTATTAAATATTAATATGGCTTTGTATAATAACTTCTATTTAAGTATATTTGCGTAGATAGAACTTGAAAATTTATTTTAGAACTTATAAGCATTATTTTGAGATAAATTTAAACAAAGTTTTGGGAAGTAACGGAAGACTCGCATGGCATAATCAGAGGCGGTGAGTGCTTGCAATTAATTCTTGAATTTCTCTGGAATAGAGACGTAACCATTAGGAATCCATGGTTTGGTACCGCAGTGATACTTTCCATATTTAAAAAAAAGGGTTTTCAAATATATTATTGGAGAAAGGATAGTTTGTGAATTTACTAGATTCGATAAGATAAGTACATACTTTTGGATAAAGAGATTTAATTTATTTAAAAATTTAAATTAAATATGACTTGGTGTTTTTTAGTGGAAAATGAAATATTTGGTTGAATGATTATTTTATTTGATAGTTAAATAACCGGCTATCAAATCTGGACAAAAAATACAACTTTGGAAATATCTAGGGGAAACATGGGAATTATATGGTACAGTTACCATTTGAGGTGTTATACTGTACGTATAAACACGGTTCGTTCTTCTAGGACATTTTTATGAAAATCCATCCACTAACGGTTATGAGGTGATCTCCAATCTTATTTCATCAGTTTATTTCTCAAAGAACCGGGGTTGAGTTTATCGAAAATATGGAACGTTGTTTCGATGTGACCGAGATTGGATTTGTTATTCGAAAACCATTTCGATCCAATGAGTACATTTTCGAAAAGGAAACAAGAGCATGGAGTCAAAGATGGAGAAGTGAAGTGCAAGGGCTAACCACGACTAATCCTAATGGTGATTCCAAAATGGATATAGTAGGAATAGTGCCTTCGGTTCCGTTCGGATTCGAAACGGACTTGTATGGATGAATGCTATCAGTACATTGTTATTAGAGGACAATGAGCATTCTAAGTGAAAATTAATAAAAAGGTAATCATAGCCTCTAGCCTCATCAACCGAGAACTACTGAAAAGCAGGGGAGATGCATCAAGGCTAAGTGGGTAGCAACCAATTATGGTATGTTTATCATCTTTCTAGATACCCTTGGATATTATTACTACGATTCATGGAAGGAGCTCGGAAAAGGTTGGGAACACCCGGAGTGATAGCATATTTGATCTATCCAGGTTAGGGATAGTCCGGTCTTGTGTAGTAGGGGATGCCGCCGTGGTCCTCGGTACACTTTTTCTAAACATGACCTATGACAGGTGATACCTATTACCTAGTCATTCGTATGGAATCCATTCTCCAATAAGCGCCATACGATTTTGATTGTTCCCAACTATGCTGAAACGTGAGATGCAATCATTTGAGCTATTTGAATAAGTATTTGTATTTAGGCACTATTATAATATTAGAGGATTTTGATATGAAATGTTTTGGTTATCGTAAGGTAAAAATCCATCGGGTTTATTTATGGCGTCGTCTTAGGAGATACCTTTGTTTTTCAAAGGATTTGATAACTTAATAATTCAAATTGAGTGTGTTTTCTCATGCTAGTTTTCCAAGCTGACTCGAGTGTCATTTTATTATAATGCTCGGGTCAGACTGAGTATTACAGGTTCAGGTTAGGATGCTATGGAGCTTAGGAGACGAGCTGGAGACCGAGACGTATTCTCGTATTTGATTTTATTCCACTGCAGTGTTCTTAAAATACCAGCAATTATGAAGGCAAGTTGTTATAACTGCTCTGGATGGTAATTATTGATTTATGTACTCTGATGTGAGATATGTATTGTACAATTTTGGGTTTATGTAAATAACTATTTATATTATATGTTATTCTGTCCACCGTGAGATACTGTTTTGTTTAGTTTCTTCTTCTTCTTCTACCTATTTTCTTTTTCCTTAACAATCTGTCTTTCCGGCACTCGATCGTTCGGCATGTTATACGATGAGCATATTTATGTTGATTTTTGAGGGTCGAAAAGGCAAGTCGTCACAGTTGGTATTAGAGCTTAGGTTGGCGATATACCTAGCTTTGGTGGAGATTACTCATTAGAGATAAAGTCAAAAATGCTCTAGAATGACTTGAGTGTATTAATAGATATGAGTGCGTAATTGTTAGTGAATATAAAATGTTTTTATATTGTGTTGACTTATCGGTTGAGTGTTTATGAATTCTGGTCAGTACTGGAAGTGCAACCTTATCAATAGGGGTTCTAAACTCTTAAACAAGGTAGACCGACATAGTATTGTTTTAAAGTGGGTGAATGAAATAATTTTATCCAAACTATATTTTGTTATAAAAGAAATAATTTTCCTGAAATTATTATATATATTAGGATGTTTAGTTGTTAATGGTATAATCAAAACAAGATTATAAAATTTAAATGGTTTAAATAACCAAATGGAAATTTTATATAAGAATGATTTATAAAAAGAGATATAACTAAAATTGGATTCAAACCATAATTTAAATCCTAGAAATTTTGGAAAATGTTTTATATTGGGTTTGAACTAATGTTTGGGAATTTTTAAATCTTAGAGCTTTTGGAAATGTTTTCCCAAAATGGTTTGTTAGGAATAATGGAGTATTATTTGATTTTTAAAATAGAAATTGTTTTAAATGAATTTTGGAAATAAGGAAGCACTGAACTCACTTCAGTCGCTAGAAAATAACTCCGGTGATCATAGCCGCATCATAAGTATTCATTTTCGAGTTTCTAAGTGACGGAATGCTACCATAGTGATTAGCTATGAATATTTGCTTTGGACTTCTTTGATAAAAGAGTTCTGTTTAGAAATTCCAAAAGAAAATTATTTTGAGTAAAACCAAGTTGTTTTAAAATTTGGAAGTATGATTTGATATATACGAAGGTGATATACGTATATTTGTGATTTCAAAATGATTTGAAATAAAACCGGGTGGTTGAATTCTGAGATTTCTATTTGAATGATTTGTAAAATTAAGAAGAATCGGTTATTGAACTTGTAATTTGGAGTTGATATAGATAAGAATGGAAAGTGTAAATTTTAATCTTGGAATTAAAATTTAACTTGAGTAAATCAAAATGAATAAGATAGGTTGGAATTTAACTGAATATAAGTTAAATAAAATTGAAATTGGAATTGATTTGAATTGGATATAAATTTTAAATGTAGAAAAATTATATAATTATAATTTATAATTATGGAATGGAATAGATACACTTAAGCTATTAAGTGATGTACATAATCCAGAGTTGTGATTATAAGGTGTAAATGGACTCAAGCACGTAATAGGAGATGTTAAGTGAATTATTTTTTAAACTTATGAATTGAGAAATAGAATAGTAAACCAAAATGGAAATGGTTTGGTATTATGGTAAAAGAAATGGAAATGGTTTGGAAATTCGAAAATTTGAATTTTTAATGGAGAATGAATTAAGGTGGAGTAAACTGAATGTAAATATGAACGGTGAAGTGATTATGCAACTATATGTTATAAGTATTGAATATAAGTAAACTTAGGTGGAAATTGAGGGAGTTGTGAATAAATAAGTGGTGTAGCTTATTAAACCGAGGAAGTGGAATAGTATGGCCAAGTTAAAAGGTTAAGCAATTGATAACAAGAAATGAATTCAATTTAAGAGTAAATGAATTGAATATTACTTGGGATATGGATTTGAAAAGATTGGGTATGAACTTAAGTTATAAAGCTAAATATAACTTAAGAAGTGATACGTAATGTTTATAATAAACCTGGGAAATAATTTTTTAAAATGGATTATAAATAAATTAGTATGAAATGAAATACCATTCACTATAGAATAAAGTGAATAACCTTATGTGGATTAAATGAAAGTGAATGGAAAAGATGTAACATAAGTTGGAAGTAAAGTTAGTAGAAATACAAGTGCATGAACCATGTTATGATATAATTAATTGTTCGAGAATCGATTTATATGGAATGATTCCCAAGTAATATATTATAAATTGGATATACTAAGTAAATGGAACCAAATAAATTGAATGAGATTCAATTTAGAATGAATTAGAGTTTGATTCCAAAGGAACTTAAGTGGTTATTCATGGAATGATTTATGAATAAATTAAAATGGATTGGAGTGTTGTTTAATGTGATCTAAAGCGGACAAAGTTGGCGAATAACATGAATGGGAATCAAATGGAAATTAGAAAAATTGATTTAGAATCGATTTAGAAAGGGAATAAAATAAAGTTGATAAAATGGATTTGCATATAATGGGAGTGAATAATGAATGAAATGCAAATGAATTGATTATAAATCAATTTGAAATTGAATAAAAGTTAATTTATGCAAGTAAAGCACATATAAATCAATTTGGAATGGATATAAGTTTGTTTGTTGTAAATATAAATTGAATGCAATAAATTTGGTTGTAAATCATTTCGAATTGAATGAAATGATATATGGATCCATGAAAGAAATTAAACTAGTGTTGGAACCTTATAATTGTTTGTAATATATATGATTGGCATGTTCGGGTTGTGAAGTTTATGTCTTTATCTAGTTAAATAAATGGAACGTTATTAAAATTTCTTGTTCATGAAAACTTATTTGCTTATTTTGAGTAAGTACAGGAAGCTGTTGGATAGCTTATGGTTGCGTAAATGCACATAAGATAAGCCGCTCGCTTAATAACGCTATATGAGGTACGTCTAAACAATAAAGTAAAGAAATGATAATACATTGATATTTTTTCCGACCATGTGGGTCTATGTATATTTTTTTATCTCTCTTATCATATTGAAAAGGGCTCTTCATACAAAGGAGTCTCTGTCAAATTTTTTCAGAAATCTAGGATGTTAGAATCTTTTTTGGAAGTTTGTTAACTAGGGTGTAACATTCCTGAAATTCATTAAGTTTAAATTGGCAATTAAATTCATTTTTGGAAATAAATTGTGATTTAATTAGAAAATTTTCTAGAATAAATAAATAAATAAAAAATGTAAGAATGTAAATTGTATAAATATATTAGTGCATAAACATGTTGAACAAAAATTTAATGTAAGTACATATACATAAGTTTTTATTTCAAGTTGAGATTGAAAATTTAATTTTTATTTTAAATAGATGTTTTTAAAAAGTAAGTAGCATTTAAAAAAAAATTAAGTTTATAAGAAAAAAATTTCTTTTGTCTTTAAAATTTTAAAAGTAAAACATATACAAACATGCACATGTGAGAAGGGAGTGTAGGAGTTAACAAAATCTAAAAGTTATAATGATTTTATACAAATGGCATTCACCATATCTAACAAAATAAAATAATGAGATTAAAAAATTACACAAACTCTTCATTTTCCCATACACCATCATAAAACAACTTAGCAAAAACTGAAAAAAAATCAGTAGCCAAAGATTTGAGAATCTCATATCTCAACTCCCAAAATAGGAAGAAGAGGTGTAAACCGAGTTATTTTCAGTTAGAAAAAAATATAAAGTACAAAATCAAGTTGAGTTCAAAGCCACCTAAAGAATTAAGAAATCAAGTACCAAGCTTTCCAGTCTTCAAGTTTTCAAGCCTAAAACAAATTTGAAGCAAATATGTTTTCAAAAAGCATCAGCATTTTCAAACCTGGAAAGCAAAAATGCAAACTCCATCCTCTTGTCAAAATCTAGAAGTTTCAACAAATTCAAACTGGAAAAGAAAAAAAAAGGAGCTTCAGTTTACCAGTGAGCAAATCCTTAACCTTACATACACCTTGGTTTGCATGCAAGTTCAAAGCAAATGGAGAAAAAAAAATGTTAAAAACCTGGAAGATCAGATCACAAACAAACAAAGCATTCAACTCAAAGGCAAGTAAATTTCTTTCTTTTTTAAAAAAAGAAAAGGAATTTGAGTTAATGTTGTAATCAGTAACAAAACAAAAGATTTAACTAACTTTATCTTCATCAATCTGAGGGGAGGATAACCAAAACAAAGTAAATTTGGAAATTAATCAAGGAGCAGTTCAAAAGAATCAAGCTTGGAAAACCAGATCTGTTCACTGTCTCTGTTTCTTTCTGTTAAACCATTCCAGGTGAGAAAATTAACTTATTTAAATTTGAGATCTGTGATATATTTGATGTTTTGGTTAAGTGGTTGTTATGAGAAATGATGAATGAATGTATATCAAGTTTGCATGTCTGTTTAGTGTATGCACGTCTGTAATATGCATATGCTTCTCTAATTTGAAGTACAGGCTTTAACAAATTTATAAAAATCCAAATCCCTATTTTTCTAAGCCTCTTTAGACCCTAGGCTTCAAACAAAATGTGTTTGTTAAATAATAATTTAGCTCTTAATAATATCTTTAAGAAGATCAGAAAGTAAATTTTTATCTGAAACAAGGATTTGCAGTGAAACTCGAATAAATGCAAAAACTCAAGCATCTGTATATATGTTTGGAAACAGGCAAACCATGTTTCTATTTAAACATAACAGGTTCTAAACCTGTTCAAAATTCTGAATCCAACCTTCTAACTCCCCTTTAGGCATTGAGGTTCGAATAAAAGTTTTTGAATGATCATAATATAAATTCTTAACATATTATTAGACATCATCACATATAGCATTACTAATATAATAAATGACTGAGAGAACCAACTCAAGTCAAAATTTTGATTGTTACGTTTTTAAGTTTTGAATTCATATTTGAATTCATGTTGGTAAACAACGATTTTTAGTATGGATATCAAGATTTTTAAGTAAGTGAGGTAGGTGAATTCACGAGAGGAACGAAAATCAAATTTTAGTCAATATCGGTCGACCTAAGAGAAATTAAGTCTCGAGATTGAATCTGGAGGGGGATAATGTGATGAGGGTTGTAGGAAAAATGATCACAAATTTTCTCATCAATCGTGGTGGCCGCGCGAAACCAATTTAGGGTTTGAAAGCCTGTTTTTGTAAGTGATGGGTTTCGAGCTCGTTCGTTACCGTGGAAGGATCGAGTGTAACCGGTCCAAGGGGAATCGAAGAGTAATCGTGTGACGTGTCTTTGTGTGGTGCGGCATGGTGCCAGGTGGTCGAAAACGTCGTTGGCAAGGTGGATTCATGATTCGAGTTCGTTTCCAGGTGAAGGCAATAATTCAAAAATCGATTTCAGGAGATTTCGAGGTGAACTGGAAGTTTGTGATGTTCGTATGGGTCATCAATGATGTGGGGGTGATCGCGATAGGGGTCGGAGCGCCGCCGTGCGACTGTGCACGTGCACCGTGTACGTGTGTGCACTGGGGAAAGTTTTGATTTGGGGAAGAAACATTTTTCTCTGGTTCGAACGTTAAGGATTGAAGTTTTGGGCCGGGTTTGAATTTATCTTAGTGGGCTCCAGGCGATTGTTTGGTTTATATTAAATTTAAATTGATTAAAAAAAGAGTGTATCAATTTTTCAATATAAACTATAAAGTTTATATTAAATGATTTGATTTGTAATTCAATTTATCAAGTTTTCCATATAAACTATGAAGTTACATGACTTGAAATTCCATTTGTTTTGATTTAGGAAATTTATATTAAATGATTTTTGCAATCAATTGCTAAATGTTTCATATGTAATTAATGAAGAGGTAATTAAGTAATCAATCAAAGGAAAAGGGTTTATCTCTACTAAATTAAGGTCTTGATTTATTAAGTATCATAAATTGGTGAATAAAGTATAATCAGTTATTGAATATGATTAATCTAAAGTTTAATTTATGTAAGTAATAGTAAATTACTAAAAAAAAATCAAATCAAGGTGATAAATTTATTAATTTGTAAATTAAAGGATTGGTTACTTAATAGTAAGATTTATTAATTAATAATTAATGTGGTAATTAAATCAAGTATAATAATTAAGGTTAATTATCTTAAAGTAATTAAGAAATCATTATTAATTTAGGAGTAATTAACTATTGTAATTAATTAGGGAATAATAAACCTATAAATTAATCCATTAAGAACAATTAGTTATAATTAGGATTTAATCAACAATTAAAGGGTTATTAATTAAAGTAATTAATTAAGAAATAAGTAATTAAGATTTAATAAATTACAATTAAGGTTGATTAATTAAGATAATTAATTAAAATGATAAATTATGAAGGTAATTAAAACTTAATCACTAGTAGTTAATAATAATTAATCATTGGTTTAAAATTTCTAATGAAAGTAATTATGTAAGTAATAAACTTAAAAACCACCCAATTTCTCATCTTAATTATAGATATTTGATTGCTATTGAATGATGTGTGATGGATTGATATATTTGATATGTGATGTGATGCTATATGATGCTTTGTGCTAAACTGTTATATCTGTAGTACATATATTGTTATATAAAACCCCTTGACCCGTAAACCGACATTTAAATTTCGATGCGACAGGGAGTCGGATTCTA
The DNA here is from genome assembly GCA_030765085.1 of Allium cepa. Lineage (NCBI taxonomy): Eukaryota > Viridiplantae > Streptophyta > Magnoliopsida > Asparagales > Amaryllidaceae > Allium > Allium cepa. The sequence continues at coordinate 204,518,358 of CM060941.1, read as the reverse complement.
GTTGGTTATCCGAAACCCACATCGAATCATATTAGTGAATCTTTGTGATTGATAATTTACTTTATCTATGAATCTGTGAATATAGATAAGCATTATGGGTTATATCGCTTATCGATATGATTGAATCTGTGATGATGATGATGTTGTGCACTATTGTGTAAAACCCCTGGTCCACACTTATACACACACAAATATGGATTGCACGTGGAAATGGGTTAAGTCACAGATTTTAAAAATCGTTTTAAAATTGAATTTTTCCAAAATAGTTTTGGAATTAGAATTGAAGCTTTTGAAAATGAGTTTTCAAAAATAAAAGTTATTTGAATAACTTGATTGAGTTTTGAAATTTAAATAAATTAATTTAAATTTGAATTCAATATTTGAAATTGAATTCTATGACTTGGAAACTATTGTTTAAAAAGTTATTCAACTTACAAATCGGTTATATGGGTTTTAAACCTTTTTTTTTAAAGGTGATGTTTTGAAATTTAAATTCAACTCAAGATTTCAACTTGTATAAATTAGATTTGCTTTCTCATAAGAAATGGACTTCCAAGTTGTGTTAAAAGGATTTTCAAGTCTAAAAAGGAAAATTGTTTTCCAAGTTATAGATAAATCTTTGAAAATGGGTTTGAAAGCTATGAATCTTTAATTTTAAAGATTTAATTTGGGTTAATCCAAATTTAATGGGAATTGTTTTGGAATCTATGGGTAGATCTTTGTGAAACTGGGTGAAACTTTTTGAAATAAATCCTTCTGTTTAAAGGTTTAAAATGGTAATTTGTTAACCATTTGAAAGAAAAGTTTTAGATTTTATAAGTTGTGAATTAACTGAAATCCCATATCCATATATTTTTAAATATGGCGCTTACTATTCGGTTTAGCCGGGAGAGGACCTTGTGTCATATAACCCATTCCGAATAATGATACGACGTTATGGATAGCATTTGAAGACCGGTGGTGAAGACCGGGCATTTGTGAGAACGATAGGATAACTTGTCGATTGTCTCTGCACCGAGTAGCTACGGTATAGAGATTTCCTAAGTGATGGGAAGTCCGATCGGGATTGTGGATACCCGGATTTGCAAGGGCTTCTTCGGAAGTGCCTTCGGTTCTGTTCGAACCCGGAACAGACTTGTATGGTTGCGTGTCCGAAATTACACTTTGAGATATTAAACTGATTTCTATCATATACATTTCTTCTTGGTGGCGGAGAATTTATTTTCTTAGCTTAACACCCTTCTCTGAGACGCACGAGCTCAGAGGTTATGTAGTTGATATTTATCAGTGATATATTCCCAATTTGGTAATGTGGCTTGCTGAGTGCTGATGTGTGATGATTATTGGTTGATCATTTGTGATATGATCATTTGTTTGATCATTTTTCTTTGTGATCATTGCTTTGGTTATCTGTTGACCCAAAGCATGGCTTTGTACCAAAGCGTAGCTTTGTGGACGAGACTGCATCAGGACCTCACTCCCCGAAAATGGTCGAAACAGGAAAGATGCGGCAAGGTTATGAGGGTCGCGCCCTTTAGGGTATGTCATTCCCTTCTGGTAAAGGGTGGTATCATGGTATGGAGCCCAGATACTTACTCATGTGGATAATGCAGATCTATTACTTTGTGATACTTTGTGGTTGTTGGTGCGAGCGCTCGGATAAAGGTCCCAAAGGACCGGGGATGGCATATTCGTGTAGTAGTTACCTAGTTACAGAGGTAACCCGACCTTGTGTTGGCAGAGATCTAACCGTAACGTTAGTTCTCGGGACGTCCCGCCAGAGGCGATCCCATTGACAGTAGGAAGTTCCTTAGCCTGACCATTTGTTGGAAATCCATTAATCCAATACGCGCCTTATACGGTTTTAGTTGTAGAACCTGCCATTTACTTATGGTGGTCACCACTGTTTAGATGGTAGCTATAGTAGGCATAGTTCGGAATGTCTATGCTGGCTAGGATTTATATTATACTTTCGAAATGATTTTCTACACTTTGCACTTATTATAATAATATCAAAGAATTTTCTCGTATCAAGCATATTTGACTATCATAAGGAGAAATCTCCTCCAATTCTGCGTTTGCATTGTGTGTGTGGCGGGAGGCCTTATGGTAGTTTCATTTTCTAAAAAGCATTGCGGTTTTATTTTAAATTCTCTTGTTGTTTGTTTTAAAGACCAATTGCTTTTGTTTTCTCATACCAGTCCCATGACTGACCTGGAGTTTATTGTTCCTTTCCTAAACTCTGGGTGCCCACTATTTTCTCACACGGGCAGTCTAGAGTTGGGTTTTCAGATAATCAATAGTAGGTGTAGATTCGATAGCTTTCAGCCTAGGATGTGGCAATCCTTTGCACACTAGTCTTGCTCTCTTAGTGAATGTTATTGGGAGTTCGAGCTATTTCTGGATTGGTGTCTTGAAGATGGAGTTCTTTCTTGAAGACCATATTGGAGATTTTTGTTCCGCTGCTAGTGCTATCTTTTCTTGTCGCTGTTATTTCTGGTATCTCTGATGTATATTCGTTGTATCATCTGTTGTATCATGTTGTATCTGAGATTGTATCAGTGTTGTATATTGATATATGTTATTCTTTTTCTTCCGCTGTGTTATTTACTTAATGTGTTATAAGCTCCGGCGAACCAGGTTCGACGTTTGAATCTGCGGCATTTGAATACGTGAGTCGTATTCGGTGCCGATTTTCGAAGGTCGAGTCAGGGTCGTTACATTTGGTATCAGAGCTGATGGTTAAAACTTTAGTTCAGGAGTATAACACATTAGGTAACTCATTAGAGATAGGGTGAAGTATACCCTAGAATGAGTATATCCCTAAGATATCCGTTCGAATGCCTCAGTAAATTCTCTTACTATCCACTGATAGTAAGTATGAGTGCGAGAAGAGGACGAGATAGGGGACGGGGGGAGTACCACTATGAATGGTCAATGCCCTGCAACAGTGGAAATATCTTTTCTCTATTAATCTCCTTTGATTCGATTCACACTTTTGATTGCTTCGTGACAGCTCCAGAAAGAAGTTTCGGTGCGATGGTGACCCTACGAATCGTTGTAGAAAATTCTTACTTCGTATCTTCATCGATTTCTTATCAGCTTTTTGTCTTAAACCCTTGATGAATTTGAATTTGAAATTTGAAATTGAAAAGTTTAAATAAATTGAAATAAATTGGTTAACTTAAATATAAAGTTAAATTTGAATTGTATTAATAAAATAATATCGGTTAAAAAAAAAACCAAATTGGAATTCTATTGTAACTTCTTGTGTATATAAAGTCTGAAGAGGTACAAATTGGTATATACTTTGGGATATTCCGACCTGAATTGGAATCCCTATCTAGTGTTTGAGGAATTGTAGAAAATTAAGTCCATATATCTATTCTCTGGGATCCGATATATTCTACGAACGATTAGTTATCCCTTCGAACAAATCAATGTCGTTGCATATTCGTAGACCGGTGGACCCGAATAATTTTGTGTAATATTGTATGAGTTTGTTCTCATATTATTGATATTCTGATTTGGTAAACCGAATGCTGAATAAATATCTCGATTCTGATCTGATCAATCATTTCTTTATCTATTATCTTTTCTTTCTCGTCTTCCTTGCAATTTCGAGGACGAAATTCTTTTAAGGGGGGAAATCTGTAACATTCCTGAAATTCATTAAGTTTAAATTGGCAATTAAATTAATTTTTGGAAATAAATTGTGATTTAATTAGAAAATTTTCTAGAATAAATAAATAAATAAAAAATGTAAGAATGTAAATTGTATAAATATATTAGTGCATAAACATGTTGAACAAAAATTTAATGTAAGTACATATACATAAGTTTTTATTTCAAGTTGAGATTGAAAATTTAATTTTTATTTTAAATAGATGTTTTTAAAAAGTAAGTAGCATTTAAAAAAAAAATTAAGTTCATAAGAAAAAAATTTCTTTTGTCTTTAAAATTTTAAAAGTAAAACATATACAAACATGCACATGTGAGAAGGGAGTGTAGGAGTTAACAAAATCTAAAAGTTATAATGATTTTATACAAATGGCATTCACCATATCTAACAAAATAAAATAATGAGATTAAAAAATTACACAAACTCTTCATTTTCCCATACACCATCATAAAACAACTTAGCAAAAACTGAAAAAAAATCAGTAGCCAAAGATTTGAGAATCTCATATCTCAACTCCCAAAATAGGAAGAAGAGGTGTAAACCGAGTTATTTTCAGTTAGAAAAAAATATAAAGTACAAAATCAAGTTGAGTTCAAAGCCACCTGAAGAATTAAGAAATCAAGTACCAAGCTTTCGAGTCTTCAAGTTTTCAAGCCTAAAACAAATTTGAAGCAAATCTGTTTTCAAAAAGCATCAGCATTTTCAAACCTGGAAAGCAAAAATGCAAACTCCATCCTCTTGTCAAAATCTGGAAGTTTCAAATAATTCAAACTGGAAAAGAAAAAAAAAGGAGCTTCAGTTTACCAGTGAGCAAATCCTTAAACTTACATACACCTTGGTTTGCATGCAAGTTCAAAGAAAATGGAGAAAAAAAAATGTTAAAAACCTGGAAGATCAGATCACAAACAAACAAAGCATTCAACTCAAAGGCAAGTAAATTTCTTTCTTTAAAAAAAAAAAAAAGGAATTTGAGTTAATGTTGTAATCAGTAACAAAACAAAAGATTTAACTAACTTTATCATCTTCAATCTGAGGGGAGGATAACCAAAACAAAGTAAATCTGGAAATTAATCAGGGAGCAGTTCAAAAGAATCAAGCTTGGAAAACCAGATCTGTTCACTGTCTCCGTTTCTTTCTGTTAAACCATTCCAGGTGAGAAAATTAACTTATTTAAATTTGAGATCTGTGATATATTTGATGGTTTGGTTAAGTGGTTGTTATGAGAAATGATGAATGAATGTATATCAAGTTTGCATGTCTGTTCAGTGTATGCATGTCTGTAATATGCATATGCTTCTCTAATTTGAAGTACAGGCTTTAACAAATTTATAAAAATCCAAATCCCTATTTTTCTAAGCCTCTTTAGACCCTAGGCTTCAAACAAAATGTGTTTGTTAAATCATAATTTAGCTCTTAATAATATCTTTAAGAAGATCAGAAAGTATATTTTTATCTGAAACAAGGATTTGCAGTGAAACTAGAATAAATGCAAAAACTCAAGCATCTGTATATATGTTTGGAAACAGGCAAACCATGTTTCTATTTAAACATAACAGGTTCTAAACCTGTTCAAAATTCTGAATCCAACCTTCTAACTCCCCTTTAGGCATTGAGGTTCGAATAAAAGTTTTTGAATGATCATAATATAAATTCTTAACATATTATTAGACATCATCACATATAGCATTACTAATATAATAAATGACTGAGAGAACCAACTCAAGTCAAAATTTTGATTGTTACGTTTTTAAGTTTTGAATTCATATTTGAATTCGTGTTGGTAAACAACGATTTTTAGTATGGATATCAAGATTTTTAAGTAAGTGAGGTAGGTGAATTCACGAGAGGAACGAAAATCAAATTTTAGTCAATATCGGTCGACCTAAGAGAAATTAAGTCTCGAGATTGAATCTGGAGGGGGATAATGTGATGAGGGTTGTAGGAAAAATGATCACAAATTTTCTCATCAATCGTGGTGGCCGCGCGAAACCAATTTAGGGTTTGAAAGCCTGTTTTTGTCAGTGATGGGTTTCGAGCTCGTTCGTTACCGTGGAAGGATCGAGTGTAACCGGTCCAAGGGGAATCGAAGAGTAATCGTGTGACGTGTCTTTGGGTGGTGCGGCATGGTGCCAGGTGGTCGGAAACGTCGTTGGCAAGGTGGATTCATGATTCGAGTTCGTTTCCAGGTGAAGGCAATAATTCAAAAATCGATTTCAGGAGATTTCGAGGTGAACTGGAAGTTTGTGATGTTCGTATGGGTCATCAATGATGTGGGGGTGATCGCGATAGGGGTCGGAGCGCCGCCGTGCGACTGTGCACGTGCGCCGTGTACGTATGTGCACTGGGGAAAGTTTTGATTTGGGGACGAAACATTTTCTCTGGTTCGAACGTTAAGGATTGAATTTTTGGGCCGGGTTTGAATTTATCTTAGTGGGCTCCAGGCGATGGTTTGGTTTATATTAAATTTAAATTGATTAAAAAAAGAGTGTATCAATTTTTCAATATAAACTATAAAGTTTATATTAAATGATTTGTTTTGAAATTCAATTTATCAAGTTTTCCATATAAACTATGAAGTTACATGACTTGAAATTCCATTTGTTTTGATTTAGGAAATTTATATTAAATGATTTTTTGCAATCAATTGCTAAATGTTTCATATGTAATTAATGAAGAGGTAATTAAGTAATCAATCAAAGGAAAAGGGTTTATCTCTACTAAATTAAGGTCTTGATTGATTAAGTATCATAAATTGGTGAATAAAGTATAATCAATTATTGAATATGATTAATTTAAAGTTTAATTTATGTAAGTAATAGTAAATTACTAAAAAAAAAAGAAAATCAAGGTGATAAATTTATTAATTTGTAAATTAAAGGATTGTTTACTTAATAGTAAGATTTATTAATTAATAATTAATGTGGTAATTAAATCAAGTATAATAATTAAGGTTAATTATCTTAAAGTAATTAAGAAATTATTATTAATTTAGGAGTAATTAACTATTGTAATTAACTAGGGAATAATAAACCTATAAATTAATCCATTAAGGACAATTAATTATAATTAGGATTTAATCAACAATTAAAGGGTTATTAATTAAAGTAATAATTAAGAAATAAGTAATTAAGATTTAATAAATTACAATTAAGGTTAATTAATTAAGATAATTAATTAAAATGATAAATTATGAAGGTAATTAAAACTTAATCAATAGTAGTTAACAATAATTAATCATTGGTTTAAAATTACTAATGAAAGTAATTATGTAAGTAATAAACTTAAAAACCACCCAATTTCTCATCTTAATTATAGATATTTGATTGCTATTGAATGATGTGTGATGGATTGATATATTTGATATGTGATGTGATGCTATATGATGCTTTGTGCTAAACTGTTATATCTGTAGTACATATATTGTTATATAAAACCCCTTGACCCGTAAACCGACATTTAAATTTCGATGCGACAGGGAGTCGGATTCTAGTTGGTTATCCGAAACCCACATCGAATCATATTAGTGAATCTTTGTGATTGATAATTTACTTTATCTATGAATCTGTGAATATAGATAAGCGTTATGGGTTATATCGCTTATCGATATGATTGAATCTGTGATGATGATGTTGTGCACTATTGTGTAAAACCCCTGGTCCACACTTATACACACACAAATATGGATTGCACGTGGAAATGGGTTAAGTCACGGATTTTAAAAATCGTTTTAAGATTGAATTTTTCCAAAATAGTTTTGGAATTAGAATTGAAGCTTTTGAAAATGAGTTTTCAAAAATAAAAGTTATTTGAATAACTTGATTGAGTTTTGAAATTTAAATAAATTAATTTAAATTTGAATTCAATATTTGAAATTGAATTCTATGACTTGGAAACTATTGTTTAAAAAGTTATTCAACTTACAAATCGGTTATATGGGTTTTAAACCTTTTTTTTTAAAAGTGATGTTTTGAAATTTAAATTCAACTCAAGATTTCAACTTGTATAAATTAGATTTGCTTTCTCATAAGAAATGGACTTCCAAGTTGTGTTAAAAGGATTTTCAAGTCTAAAAAGGAAAATTGTTTTCCAAGTTATAGATAAATCTTTGGAAATGGGTTTGAAAGCTATGAATCTTTAATTTTAAAGATTTAATTTGGGTTAATCCAAATTTAATGGGAATTGTTTTGGAATCTATGGTAGATCTTTGTGAAACTGGGTGAAACTTTTTGAAATAAATCCTTCTGTTTAAAGGTTTAAAATGGTAATTTTTTAACCATTTGAAAGAAAAGTTTTAGATTTTATAAGTTGTGACTTAACTGAAATCCCATATCCATATATTTTTAAATATGGCGCTTACTATTCGGTTTAGCCGGGAGAGGACCTTGTGTCATATAACCCATTCCGAATAATGATACGACGTTATGGATAGCATTTGAAGACCGGTGGTGAAGACCGGGCATTTGTGAGAACGATAGGATAACCTATCGATTGTCTCTGCACCGAGTAGCTACGGTATAGAGATTCCCTAAGTGATGGGAAGTCCGATCGGGATTGTGGATACCCGGATTTGCAAGGGCTTCTTCGGAAGTGCCTTCGGTTCCGTTCGAACCAGGAACAAACTTGTATGGTTGTGTGTCCGACATTACACTTTGAGATATTAAACTGATTTCTATCAAATACATTTCTGCTTGGTGGCGGAGAATTTATTCTCTTAGCTTAACACCCTTCTCTGAGACGCACGAGCTCAGAGGTTATGTAGTTGATATTTATCAGTGATATATTCCCAATTTGGTAATGTGGCATGCTGAGTGCTGATGTGTGATGATCATTGGTTGATCATTTGTGATATGATCATTTGTTTGATCATTTATCTTTGTGATCATTGCTTTGGTCATATGTTGACCCAAAGCATGGCTTTGTACCAAAGCGTAGCTTTGTGGACGAGACTGCATCAGGACCTCACTCCCCGGAAATGGTCGAAACAGGAAAGATGCGGCAAGGTTATGAGGGTCGCGCCCTTTAGGGTATGACATTCCCTTCTGGTAAAGGGTGGTATCATGGTATGAAGCCCAGATACTTACTCGTGTGGATACTGCAGATCTATTACTTTGTGATACTTTGTGGTTGTTGGTGCGAGCGCTCGGATAATGGTCCCAAAGGACCGGGGGATGGCATATTCGTGTAGTAGTTACCTAGTTACAGAGGTAACCCGACCTTGTGTTGGCAGAGATCTAACCGTAACGTTAGTTCTCGGGACGTCCCGCCAGAGGCGATCCCATTGACAGTAGGAAGTTCCTTAGCCTGACCATTTGTTGGAAATCCATTCATCCAATACGCGCCTTGTACGGTTTTAGTTGTAGAACCTGCCATTTACTAATGGTGGTCACCACTGTTTAGATGGTAGCTATAGTAGGCATAGTTCGGAATGTCTATGCTGGCTAGGATTTATATTATACTTTCGAAATGATTTTCTACACTTTGCACTTATTATAATAATATCAAAGAATTTTCTCGTATCAAGCATATTTGACTATCATAAGGAGAAATCTCCTCCAATTCTGCGTTTTCATTGTGTGTGTGGCGGGAGGCCTTATGGTAGTTTCATTTCCTAAAAAGCATTGCGGTTTTATTTTAAATTCTCTTGTTGTTTGTTTTAAAGACCAATTGCTTTTGTTTGCTCATACCAGTCCCATGACTGACCTGGAGTTTATTGTTCCTTTCCTAAACTCTGGGTGCCCACTATTTTCCCACACGGGCAGTCTAGAGTTGGGTTTTCAGATAATCAATAGTAGGTGTAGATTCGATAGCTTTCAGCCTAGGATGTGGCAATCCTTTGCACACCAGTCTTGCTCTCTTAGTGAATGTTATTGGGAGTTCGAGCTATTTCTGGATTGGTGTCTTGAAGATGGAGTTCTTTCTTGAAGACCATATTGGAGATTTTTGTTCCGCTGCTAGTGTTATCTCTTCTTGTCGCTGTTATTTCTGGTATCTCTGATGTATATTCATTGTATCATCTGTTGTATCATGTTGTATCTGAGATTGTATCAGCATTGTATATTGATATATGTTATTCTTTTTCTTCCGCTGTGTTATTTACTTAATGTGTTATAAGCTCCGGCGAACCAGGTTCGACGTTTGAATCTGCGACATTTGAATACGTGAGACGTATTCAGTGCCGATTTTCGAAGGTCGAGTCTGGGTCGTTACCTTTGGTATCAGAGCTGATGGTTAAAACTTTAGCTCAGGAGTATAACACATTAGGTAACTCATTAGAGATAGGGTGAAGTATGCCCTAGAATGAGTATATCCCTAAGATATCCGTTCGAATGCCTCAGTAAATTCTCTTACTATCCACTGATAGTAAGTATGAGTGCGAGAAGAGGACGAGATAGGGGACGGGTGGAGTACCACTATGAATGGTCAATACCCTGCAACAGTGGAAATATCTTTTCTCTATCAATCTCCTTTGATTCGATTCACAAATTCTTTTGATTGCTTCGTGATAGCTCCAGAAAGAAGTTTCGGTGCGATGGTGACCCTACGAATCGTTGTAGAAAATTCTTACTTCGTATCTTCATCGATTTCTTATCAGCTTTTTGTCTTAAACCCTTGATGAATTTGAATTTGAAATTGAAAATTTGAAATAAATTGGTTAACTTAAATATAAAGTTAAATTTGAATTGTATTAATAAAACAATATCGGTTAAAAAAAACCAAATTGGAATTCTATTGTAACTTCTTGTGTATATAAAGTCCGAAGAGGTACAAATTGGTATATACTTTGGGATATTCCGACCTGAATTGGAATCCCTATCTAGTGTTTGAGGAATTGTAGAAAATTAAGTCCATATATCTATTCTCTGGGATCCGATATATTCTACGAACGATTAGTTATCCCTTCGAACTAATCAATGTCGTTGCATATTCGTAGACCGGTGGACCCGAATAATTTTGTGTAATATTGTATGAGTTTGTTCTCATATTATTGATATTCTGATTTGGTAAACCGAATGCTGAATAAATATCTTGATTCTGATCTGATCAATCATTTCTTTATCTATTATCTTTTCTTTCTCGTCTTCCTTGCAATTTCGAGGACGAAATTCTTTTAAGGGGGGAAATCTGTAACATTCCTGAAATTCATTAAGTTTAAATTGGCAATTAAATTAATTTTTGGAAATAAATTGTGATTTAATTAGAAAATTTTCTAGAATAAATAAATAAATAAAAAATGTAAGAATGTAAATTGTATAAATATATTAGTGCATGAACATGTTGAACAAAAATTTAATGTAAGTACATATACATAAGTTTTTATTTCAAGTTGAGATTGAAAATTTAATTTTTATTTTAAATAGATGTTTTTAAAAAGTAAGTAGCATTTAAAAAAAATTAAGTTTATAAGAAAAAAATTTCTTTTGTCTTTAAAATTTTAAAAGTAAAACATATACAAACATGCACATGTGAGAAGGGAGTGTAGGTGTTAACAAAATCTAAAAGTTATAATGATTTTATACAGATGGCATTCACCATATCTAACAAAAAAAGTACACAAACTCTTCATTTTCCCATACACCATCATAAAACAACTTAGCAAAACCTGAAAAAAAATCAGTAGCCAAAGATTTGAGAATCTCATATCTCAACTCCCAAAATAGGAAGAAGAGGTGTAAACCGAGTTATTTTCAGTTAGAAAAAAATATAAAGTACAAAATCAAGTTGAGTTCAAAGCCACCTGAAGAATTAAGAAATCAAGTACCAAGCTTTCCAGTCTTCAAGTTTTGAAGCCTAAAACAAATTTGAAGCAAATCTGTTTTCAAAAAACATCAGCATTTTCAAACCTGGAAAGCAAAAATGCAAACTCCATCCTCTTGTCAAAATCTGGAAGTTTCAACAAATTCAAACTGGAAAAGAAAAAAAAATGGAGCTTCAGTTTACCAGTGAGCAAATCCTTAACCTTACATACACCTTGGTTTGCATGCAAGTTCAAAGCAAATGGAGAAAAAAAATGTTAAAAACCTGGAAGATCAGATCACAAACAAACAAAGCATTCAACTCAAAGGCAAGTAAATTTCTTTCTTTAAAAAAAAAAAAGAATTTGAGTTAATGTTGTAATCAGTAACAAAACAAAAGATTTAACTAACTTTATCATCTTCAATCTGAGGGGAGGATAACCAAAACAAAGTAAATCTGGAAATTAATCAGGGAGCAGTTCAAAAGAATCAAGCTTGGAAAACCAGATCTGTTCAGTGTCTCTGTTTCTTTCTGTTAAACCATTCCAGGGGAGCAAATTAACTTATTTAAATTTGAGATCTGTGATATATTTGATGTTTTGGTTAAGTGGTTGTTATGAGAAATGATGAATGAATGTATATCAAGTTTGCATGTCTGTTTAGTGTATGCATGTCTGTAATATGCATATGCTTCTCTAATTTGAAGTATAGGCTTTAACAAATTTATAAAAATCCAAATCCCTATTTTTCTAAGCCTCTTTAGACCCTAGGCTTCAAACAAAATTTGTTTGTTAAATCATAATTTAGCTCTTAATAATATCTTTAAGAAGATCAGAAAGTAAATTTTTATCTGAAACAAGGATTTGCAGTGAAACTCGAATAAATGCAAAAACTCAAGCATCTGTATATATGTTTGGAAACAGGCAAACCATGTTTCTGTTTAAACATAACAGGTTCTAAACCTGTTCAAAATTCTGAATCCAACCTTCTAACTCCCCTTTAGGCATTGAGGTTCAAATAAAAGTTTTTTTGAATGATCATAATATAAATTCTTAACATATTATTAGACATCATCACATATAGCATTACTAATATAATAAATGACTGAGAGAACCAACTCAAGTCAAAATTTTGATTGTTACGTTTTTAAGTTTTGAATCCATATTTGAATTCGTGTTGGTAAACAACGATTTTTAGTATGGATATCAAGATTTTTAAGTAAGTGAGGTAGGTGAATTCACGAGAGAAACAAAAATCAAATTTTAGTCAATATCGGTCGACCTAAGAGAAATTAAGTCTCGAGATTGAATCTGGAGGGGGATAATGTGATGAGGGTTGTAGGAAAAATGATCACAAATTTTCTCATCAATCGTGGTGGCCGCGCGAAACCAATTTAGGGTTTGAAAGCCTGTTTTTGTCAGTGATGGGTTTCGAGCTTGTTCGTTACCGTGGAAGGATCGAGTGTAACCGGTCCAAGGGGAATCGAAGAGTAATCGTGTGACGTGTCTTTGGGTGGTGCGGCATGGTGCCAGGTGGTCGGAAACGTCGTTGGCAAGGTGGATTCATGATTCGAGTTCGTTTCCAGGTGAAGGCAATAATTCAAAAATCGATTTCAGGAGATTTCGAGGTGAACTGGAAGTTTGTGATGTTCGTATGGGTCATCAATGATGTGGGGGTGATCGCGATAGGGGTCGGAGCGCCGCCGTGCGACTGTGCATGTGCACCGTGTACGTGTGTGCACTGGGGAAAGTTTTGATTTGGGGAAGAAACATTTTTCTCTGGTTCGAACGTTAAGGATTGAAGTTTTGGCCCGGGTTTGAATTTATCTTAGTGGGCTCCAGGCGATGGTTTGGTTTATATTAAATTTAAATTGATTAAAAAAATAGTGTATCAATTTTTCAATATAAACTATAAAGTTTATATTAAATGATTTGATTTGAAATTCAATTTATCAAGTTTTCCATATAAACTATGAAGTTACATGACTTGAAATTCCATTTGTTTTGATTTAGGAAATTTATATTAAATGATTTTTTGCAATCAATTGCTAAATGTTTCATATGTAATTAATGAAGAGGTAATTAAGTAATCAATCAAAGGAAAAGGGTTTATCTCTACTAAATTAAGGTCTTGATTGATTAAGTATCATAAATTGGTGAATAAAGTATAATCAATTATTGAATATGATTAATTTAAAGTTTAATTTATGTAAGTAATAGTAAATTACTAAAAAAAAGAAAATCAAGGTGATAAATTTATTAATTTGTAAATTAAAGGATTGGTTACTTAATAGTAAGATTTATTAATTAATAATTAATGTGGTAATTAAATCAAGTATAATAATTAAGGTTAATTATCTTAAAGTAATTAAGAAATCATTATTAATTTAGGAGTAATTAACTATTGTAATTAATTAGGGAATAATAAACCTATAAATTAATCCATTAAGGACAATTAATTATAATTAGGATTTAATCAACAATTAAAGGGTTATTAATTAAAGTAATTAATTAAGAAATAAGTAATTAAGATTTAATAAATTACAATTAAGGTTAATTAATTAAGATAATTAATTAAAATGATAAATTATGAAGGTAATTAAAACTTAATCAATAGTAGTTAATAATAATTAATCATTGGTTTAAAATTACTAATGAAAGTAATTATGTAAGTAATAAACTTAAAAACCACCCAATTTCTCATCTTAATTATAGATATTTGATTGTTATTGAATGATGTGTGATGGATTGATATATTTGATATGTGATGTGATGATATGTGATGCTTTGTGCTAAACTGTTATATCTGTAGTACATATATTGTTATATAAAACCCCTAGACCTGTAAACCGACATTTAAATTTCGATGCGACAGGGAGTCGCATTCTAGTTGGTTATCCAAAACCCACATCGAATCATATTAGTGAATCTTTGTGATTGATAATTTACTTTATCTATGAATCTGTGAATATAGATAAGCGTTATGGGTTATATCGCTTATCGATATGATTGAATCTGTGATGATGATGTTGTGCACTATTGTGTAAAACCCCTGGTCCACACTTATACACACACAAATATGGATTGCACGTGGAAATGGGTTAAGTCACAGATTTTAAAAATCGTTTTAAAATTGAATTTTTCCAAAACAGTTTTGGAATTAGAATTGAAGCTTTTGAAAATGAGTTTTCAAAAATAAAAGTTATTTGAATAACTTGATTGAGTTTTGAAATTTAAATAAATTAATTTGAATTTGAATTCAATATTTGAAATTGAATTCTATGACTTGGAAACTATTGTTTAAAAAGTTATTCAACTTACAAATCGGTTATATGGGTTTTAAACCTTTTTTTTTTAAAGGTGATGTTTTGAAATTTAAATTCAACTCAAGATTTCAACTTGTATAAATTAGATTTGCTTTCTCATAAGAAATGGACTTCCAAGTTGTGTTAAAAGGATTTTCAAGTCTAAAAAGGAAAATTGTTTTCGAAGTTATAGATAAATCTTTGGAAATGGGTTTGAAAGCTATAAATCTTTAATTTTAAAGATTTAATTTGGGTTAATCCAAATTTAATGGGAATTGTTTTGGAATCTATGGGTAGATCTTTGTGAAACTGGGTGAAACTTTGTGAAATAAATCCTTCTGTTTAAAGGTTTAAAATGGTAATTTGTTAACCATTTGAAAGAAAAGTTTTAGATTTTATAAGTTGTGACTTAACTGAAATCCCATATCCATATATTTTTAAATATGGCGCTTACTATTCGGTTTAGCCGGGAGAGGACCTTGTGTCATATAACCCATTCCGAATAATGATACGACGTTATGGATACCATTTGAAGACCGGTGGTGAAGACCGGGTATTTGTGAGAACGATAGGATAACCTATCGATTGTCTCTGCACCGAGTAGCTACGGTATAGAGATTCCCTAAGTGATGGGAAGTCCGATCGGGATTGTGGATACCCGGATATGCAAGGGCTTCTTCGGAAGTGCCTTCGGTTCTGTTCGAACCCGGAACAGACTTGTATGGCTGTGTGTCCGACATTACACTTTGAGATATTAAACTGATTTCTATCAAATACATTTCTTCTTGGTGGCGGAGAATTTATTCTCTTAGCTTAACACCCTTCTCTGAGACGCACGAGCTCAGAGGTTATGTAGTTGATATTTATCAGTGATATATTCCCAATTTGGTAATGTGGCATGCTGAGTGCTGCTGTGTGATGAGCATTGGTTGATCATTTGTGATATGATCATTTGTTTGATCATTTATCTTTGTGATCATTGCTTTGGTCATATGTTGACCCAAAGCATGGCTTTGTACCAAAGCGTAGCTTTGTGGACGAGACTGCATCAGGACCTCACTCCCCGGAAATGGTCGAAACAGGAAAGATGCGGCAATGTTATGAGGGTCGCGCCCTTTAGGGTATGTCATTCCCTTCTGGTAAAGGGTGGTATCATGGTATGGAGCCCAGATACTTACTCATGTGGATACTGCAGATCTATTACTTTGTGATACTTTGTGGTTGTTGGTGCGAGCGCTCGGATAAAGGTCCCAAAGGACCGGGGGATGGCATATTCGTGTAGTAGTTACCTAGTTACAGAGGTAACCCGACCTTGTGTTGGCAGAGATCTAACCGTAACGTTAGTTCTCGGGACGTCCCGCCAGAGGCGATCCCATTCGCAGTAGGAAGTTCCTTAGCCTGACCATTTGTTGGAAATCCATTCATCCAATACGCGCCTTGTACGGTTTTAGTTGTAGAACCTGCCATTTACTTATGGTGGCCACCACTGTTTAGATGGTAGCTATAGTAGGCGTAGTTTGGAATGTCTATGCTGGCTAGGATTTATATTATACTTTCGAAATGATTTTCTACACTTTGCACTTATTATAATAATATCAAAGAATTTTCTCGTATCAAGCATATTTGACTATCATAAGGAGAAATCTCCTCCAATTCTGCGTTTGCATTGTGTGTGTGGCGGGAGGCCTTATGGTAGTTTCATTTTCTAAAAAGCATTGCGGTTTTATTTTAAATTCTCTTGTTGTTTGTTTTAAAGACCAATTGCTTTTGTTTGCTTATACCAGTCCCATGACTGACCTGGAGTTTATTGTTCCTTTCCTAAACTCTGGGTGCCCACTATTTTCCCACACAGGCAGTCTAGACTTGGGTTTTCAGATAATCAATAGTAGGTGTAGATTCGATAGCTTTCAGCCTAGGATGTGGCAATCCTTTGCACACCAGTCTTGCTCTCTTAGTGAATGTTATTGGGAGTTCGAGCTATTTCTAGATTGGTGTCTTGAAGATGGAGTTCTTTCTTGAAGATCATATTGGAGATTTTTGTTCCGCTGCTAGTGCTATCTTTTCTTGTCGCTGTTATTTCTGGTATCTCTGATGTATATTCATTGTATCATTTGTTGTATCATGTTGTATCTGAGATTGTATCAGCGTTGTATATTGATATATGTTATTCTTTTTCTTCCGCTGTGTTATTTACTTAATGTGTTATAAGCTCCGGCGAACCAGGTTCGACGTTTGAATCTGCGGCATTTGAATACGTGAGTCGTATTCAGTGCCGATTTTCGAAGGTCGAGTCAGGGTCGTTACATAGGGAGTTGATTTTTGAATTGTATTAGAAATCAAGGCTTTTGGAAATAGAAATAAAGCTAATTGTTTTAGATAAAACCAAAAGGGTTTAGAGAAGTGAATGAAATATTTTAATTAAGTGGTTTTGGATCGGTAAATGGGTTTAAGAGCATTTTTCCTACCTTATCAATTTCGAGGAGGAAATTCTTATAAGGGGGAGGAATGTACGACCCAAAATTTTGGTCATTTAATTTTGAATGTTTAACCGATTTTTAAATGTTGAATTTGAAATATTATTTGATTTTGAATATGGTGGTTTCGATTAGATTAGTGGAATAGTTTAAAATTTTCAAATATATTGATTTAACGAATTGGGTGAACAGTAAGTTAATATTTGAAATTGGGTAAATATGGGAATCTGGCGTTAAATGGAATTGGAAATGATGTATAAGATAATTTTAAATTCAGTTTGAATTAGAGTGATGGTAATAGACTTTGAGTGGAATTATAAGTTGATAAATTTAAAGTTTGAAATTTATATATATTAATTTAATAGTGGAAATTAATGTATAGTAATAGTGTAAATAATTGAACTTTGATTTAAAATAAATCAGAATGATTTCAAATATGGATATAAATCCTATTTGAATTATAAACGGGTCAGTAAGATTTCAAATTCGAATTTTAAGAAATTCCGTCAATTGTGAAAATCGCTCGAATCAATCGACACATTAAAATAGCCTTCCGGAATACAGTCTTGGAATTTGAAAAAACCAGTTTCATTGGATCTGTAATAGTTTATTATTATCAGATTTCAAATTTCATAGCGTTTAGAGTTACCATTTGGTCGTGCGATATAGATACGCGTTGAATTTAATATCGAAAATTTAATAATTTATTTCAATTCAAAAAATATCTTCCACATATGATAGAATTAAGCTCCTAAACATGTTCCATTATGATCGGAATAAGGGTAAAACATTATAAATGCCCAGCGTCACATCACATTTGGAGTTCATCCGAAAAATCACGTAAATTATGGAAACAATAATAGAATAATATAGCTACGCATATATATATATATATATAGACACACACACACACACACACACACACACACACACACACACACACACACACACTAGCCGATTTTTCACGCAGCCACCTCCACTTGACATTAATGGCCGAAAACTTCCACCCTTCCTCCTTGATTTTTTCCTCATCCAAGCAATATCAGGTCAAGGCTTCACTTGAGAAATCATATAGTGCCTCGAGATCTACGATATCAACGGTCATGATGGATTTTAGCATAATGTAGAGAGAGAGGGAGGGCCGTGTTCATGCAGCCTTTGGTGGCAAAACTCACAGAAACGATGACGATTGGTGATGCCGCACCTGGCACGAACGTCGAGGAATGGAAGGCGCGTGTTTCGGCGATGGTGGATCAAATTCCGGTGGCGTGGGAGCGTAGCGGCTATCGAAACGAAGGGATACCAGATGGGTTCTATGACCTGGGGCGGGCGAATGAAGAAGAGGGAACATAGGCGCCCCTGATCTTGCTTGTAGAATCTACGGCGCAGATTTATTTCCTAGGTTATTATATATATAAAAAAAGAAAATGGTTATAATTTGTATTCAAACTTGTAAAAGATCATAACTTCTTCATACGTTGTCAGAATCGGACGAAACAAGCGGCGACGGAATCGTAGCGGCGAGCACTACGCTCTGAAATAGATCTAGAGACATTTGTAGCGAGTCAAAATTTTAGGTTAACATGTTTGATTTAATTTAAAAGTTTAATATTTGGCGAATTGAAAACTCAAGGTTAGTTAATCTCACTCAATTTTGAACTGCTGGTATCAACTTTAAATATTTAAAATAAATTAATTTTGATTGGTTGAATCGATACATTTTTATTAGTTGACCGTGATATTATATATATGTGTGTATATATATTGGAGTGATTGATATTCCCGCATATATATTGTAACGACCCGTAAATTTAACCGGTTTTAATAACGTATTAATTGATATTTTTGTGGGAATTTAAACGATAAAATTTTGAATAAAAATTTTTATATTTGAAATGCGTCTAGTTAAACATAGCCACCTGTAAATTTTCGTCCGAAAATATGAAAGTTTATTTCGCGCGTAAATTTACTTCAATCTAATCAGTTAAAAAGCGATGAAAATAAAACATTTTCAAAACCAAAATATTTTTACATAGGAAAATTCTAAAACATTTTTTAAGCAAGTTGTCAGTTCGTCGTTTTTCCAAATTCGGACATCTTTAGCTCCGTCGGTATTATTTTTCTGTGATTTTCATGCATTTTCCGCAGTAGAAAATTTCGAATTTTTATAATTAAATCGTACCACTAATATATGTATACCATTTTGATCGTCTCGTCGAGCTGATCTCTACGGTATATTCAATTTTGTGTTTTGACTTCTGGTACGTGGCGAAACCGGTAAAAAGGTTAACCGCACCGGTACGTCTTTTGATTTGCAATTACCTTTTACTCTTCTCTAGTTGAATTTAAATGGTTACTAACTTTTAGCATTCCAAGTGGTAGCCGTGACTTTTATTATTTCTACTTTTCAATGCAATCTTTGCGTTGGAAAATAAAGAAACCAATTCACATTGCATTTTCAATACTTCTTCATTCCCTCTGTTGCTTGGAAACCCAAACGTGCATTCACAAAACCATTCTCTACTCCCCTGTATACTGCTTCTTTTCATTTCTTCTTTTATTTTGCTGGCACATTCAAGATTCCTCTTCCCATATATCTCTTTCTTCCACCATTTTTTTTCTCTACAGCAACCCATGCCATTCCATGAAAAATACGCATAGTAGCCTGTCCTCCCTCCACATCGCTTGATTCCAGCTGGCCCTACATCAAACCCCAGCCCCTCCACGTCACCACTCTGGGCAGCCATGCCGACCACAACAAGAACCATAGCCGCCCGATCCAAACCGTGTTCCTCCCCTTCGGCCCTCCTTTCCACCATCATTCACCACGGTACGGCCACAGCAGCCAGCATGCGGACCCTGACCCACCTCCGCCTACATCCCATTGACCCAAACTTTCGCCATCCCCTTCCAAATCTCGCCACCTGGAAGCAAAGCGCGGCCACTTCGGCCACTGCCTCCACCGACTGAGGCCACTAAACCACCGCAAGCCGCGTCCAACTTTCCCCGACCCACTCTTTCCTCCGTACAACCGAGAACCCATCAACCTGTGCTCCAGCTGACAGCCATCATTCCATGCGTGCAACTACAAACTGTTCTCCTTCCTCCTCCAATTTTTTTTTCCTTTTACTCGAGCCTACCTTGCTATGCTTTTCTTCCTAGACTTGCATGCTATTCAAGGTATCTTATCTATATATTGTAAAGCTATGATAACCTATATAAAATTTATACACTGTGTTAGTTTTCTATCATATAAGTCTGGTTATATGAACGTATATACTTAGATTTTAGCCAAGTTAATTTACACATAGCATATATATAAAAAAGTTTGGGTTGCATGAGTTTATATATTTATTTGGCTACTGTTCATATGTATATTAGTAGGTTTGAAAGCAGTATTTTGTAAAGAAGTATGGGTTTGTTATAAATTGTTTTAGATATGTTAAGATCTGGAATAGTTTTATAATAGTTTGATATATAAATATACTTTTGAGTCTGCATGCATATATTGTTCGGTTGTACATATTTGTATTATATAAAGTGATGGTTGGAACTGGAAATATATGATATGTTTTATATATTGTATATATATTAAGTTATGCAAACTTGTTAGTGAAAGGGTTGTCTGCATATAAAATGGGTCATGTTGTTGAACTAAATATCTTATTTTATCTTCATGCATAAATTCTTTAAGTTTTACAGTATAGCATATTGAAACAATTTATATAATAGGTTTAATGTAGAATGTGCTGTGTAAATACAGTAGTTTTATATATTAGTAATGCTTTGCATAATGCATGCATGCGTGTTATATAACTAGTATTATACTAGTATAAATTTGTAAGGGTTTATAAATATGTCAGTAAACTATGTAGTATATTTGAAATAGTTTTGATAATAATATATTGCATATATATATATATATATATTACAGTTTATATAAGATACGCAGGTGTTTGAATAGCTTGCATAAAATTTATGAAATTTTGGGAAGATAAAATATTAGTTGTTTTACATTGATTTTGGTACATATACAAATATACACTTTCGTTGTTGGGTATAAGTTGTTTGGCATAAAGGCATTTGTTGTTTGATATTAAGTTATAGTACATGTCTAAATGTATGAGTTTTAAAGTTAATGTTTTCATGCGTGTTGCATGCGTATGTGAATTACGTGTGTTGCGTGTGTATATGTTTTAGTATAAGTACTGATTTCACATTCAGTGCGGCATATTTGTTTATACGTTATTTTGGATTTAAGTTGACTTTGTAAATATAATTTTTATAATAAATTTTGTTTTAAACATAACGTATAGTGTTGATACTTTATCGGTTAAGATTTTTGGTGTTAGTTGATTTCGTAAGCTATATAAATTTACAGGTTAAACTATTTAATGTATTAATTTAAAAAAAAAATTATGTATGGTTGATTTTATACATATATATAGTATTAATAGCTATACATATACATGTTTACCTATGTTAATTATCTTCATCGACCCCGTTCTGATTTGTTCCATCTATTCTTATAATCAGCTTTGTCCGTCGTGTTTATTTTCTTCATCAAATCGTGTCCATCTAGCGTTGCTTGGAATTCGTACCTCATTTCCTTGTAAAGTCTATCTAGCCTCGAAAGGTGAGTAATCACTCACTATTAATATTCTTTTATTTATTAAATTTGATTTCAATTGGAACGACACTTGAAATATACTGCTGTTATTTATTGCACTGTTATTTATGTATCAGTTCACCTTTGACATCTGACACCGTTATCTGTTATGTATGCAATAATAAATCCAGTTTGGTTGATAATTGATTGATTGATTGTTGTTTATATTGGACGTTAAATTGTAATGTATAAGTGATAATATTATGCAATTGAATTTGACGTAGGATATGTTAAAAAAAGTTGAATCGACATATGTGTTGGATTTGATTAGTTAATTTGAATATTATGACCCCTTAAATGTTTTAATTCTTTGCCACGTAGAATGGTTAATCACCTTTGAACCATTTGAATTTATGTTGTGTTAATTTATGAAGTATGAAATTGAATATTTGATGTCAAGTGTTGAACCGCATAAAATAATAATGGAATAATCTTTAATCTACATGAAATGATAGTGTAGATTCTAGAGATAATTATATTAATTCACACAAATAACAATGCGAATTAATATGATTATTTCGGGATTATTTGAATTAATTATTGGATTGTTATTGACTGTGTTATTGCTTGTTTATTTACTTTGCCACCATCCCTGTTATCACACTGCAAGTTCCCTTTACTATGCTTTGATTTGTGAGTTGAATTGAAATCGGGTTGAAATGATAAATTCCCAAAATGAACTTGACTTAGGACAGAGAATTAAATAAACCGATTGGTCAATAATTTGATTTGAAATAAAATAAAGATTTTATTTGAATAATAAGATTTTGAAATAAAATTTGGAAAGTAAATTTTGATAAAAGGAAAATGTTAATATTGAAATCCGAAACAAAATATTAATGTAATAACGGATGAAAGAACGTTGTTTTGAATTTGATTATTTAACAATTAAATTTGGAATTATTCATTGAATTAAGTTTGAAATGTTTAATAATTAAGTTTGAATTTATAATTAAGTTGAAATTATTTAATAATTGAATAAGATTGAATTATTTGATAATTGAATAAATTTTGAATTCTTTGATAAGAGAAATTGAACTTTTGAATAAGTGAATTTGAACTTCATTAGTAAATGAAATTTGGTTTCTTTATTAGTTAAGTTTTGGAAAATTTAGGTAAGATGATAAGTGAAATTGAACTTCTTGAATATATGAAATTTAGTTCTTGATTAATTGAGTTTGAAATGTGTAACCGAGTAAGTAAATAAATGAAATTGAATTTTTTTAACAGGGAAGAAAATGTGATTTATCGAAATTAATGTAAGACTTGTAATTTTGGAAATTTGATTTGACGAATCTAATTTAGTTAAATTTGAAGTTTTGATATAATGAAGATGAACGTCAGTAATTGATTTAATGAATTGGGAATTAAGTAAAAAAAATTTGAATGATAAAGTAACTTAACGAATATTGAATGAAATCGATAAATGAATTTGAAATTGATTTGAGTGTTAAATTAATTTATTTAAATGATTTCGAAATAAAATTCATATATGAATTTGAATCAATAATTGAATTGTTTAAATAAAAGTTGAAATCGAATTATAAGATTTTGAAATGGTAATTTGAAAGTTTTGAAACGTAAACTTTGGAAATTGATTTAGAAAGACAAACGAAATGTTGATTTACGAATTTAAATTGAAATTGAATTGATTTGGTTTTGAAATTTGTTAAACGACCAATCGGTGTAATAATTACGAAAATTATTAAAGAGACCGGAATCGGTTATGGATATACTCTCTATCTAAACCGAAAACCACTTTAATAACTATACGCGGAGTGATGATCCAGAATGAAGTGGTTGGAATGACGTACGCGATGACTGAAGAAAGTGAACGATAATGGATAGCCTTGACACTTGTGTCAAATTGGAAATGACTAAAATCAGGAGCCGTGCCGGGCCAAATGGGGTTAGCCACCTCGAGCGAACACACTTCTTGTAACTACTACTCATTACTTGTTATCGATTGGTGCACCCTCGGAATTTCAGGAGTGTTGTTTCGCGGTGTTGCGATCGCTGCGGCGATGCGTTCTCACCAGTCCGGATCAGGCAAACGGTAGTTTCACTACCTTGGGTATTGCCTCATGTGCCTTGTCATACTTGTATCCCTGTATACGCGACCACTACGAATTTGTTTTGTGTTATACCTATGGAGAACTCCCTGATATCCCACCAGTTTACGGTGGAGTTTACAGTGCTGTATAGACTATGACATTTATATAAAAATGTGTTAAGGGGGATAATGGTAACGCCTTAACACTATTTTGATACTTTATATTACTGATAGACATTACCTATTTAGCGTGCACTACTACATAGTAGATAATTTAACGGATCCTTAGAGGATGGTGATTCCAACATCCTTTGAGTTACTTGTATTTCGATTGCTATTTCACTTGAGTTGGATTTATTGATATGAGAATATTAATCCTGACTCGAGTGTTTTGTGTTTTGGTTTACGCTCAGGTCAGACTGAGTGGTTCAGCTTTCGAGACTCACCTTGGAGTTGGAGCTTTGCCTGGAGATCCAACTATCTATCCAGCTTTCAGATATTCGATGATTCCAGTGATGTATTCTGATTCTTATATTTGACTGTTGTATTCGAGACTTCTGTTGTAACTTATTTAACTCTGATGTATCTTATATATCTATATAGTAGCTTCATGAACTACTATCTCTTTTACTTCCGCTGCATATTACTACTCTGTGTCTGTGATTCTGTGACTATTATTTACTGTATATCTCAGTTTTGCTAAATTTAAATTAACAATTCGGTATTTTGTATTATTCAAGTCCGACATGTGCGGAGGCGGATAGTCAAAAAATAACGGGTCGTTACAGTTGGTATTAGAGCTTTTGGTAGCTCTAGGAAAAACTTAGCATATAGGGTAAATTTATTTACAGAATCACTTCCACTCGAGTTTCAATCTCTTCCTTTTGACTCAATTCTTTTGAATTTTGGAACGTTCCCTGCGGTTCCAAAAATTCATTCATGTCCCTCACTATTCGTCTTCTTTCAATTTTGAAGCATCCCATAACTACACTTCGAATGATCTTTAAAATGATGCTATCTATTCCCTGCATACCTGAATTCTATTTCGTGAGATCGAATGTAGATTTGCCTTGGAATTCTACATCGATCTAATTCTTGAAGTTACGGTCGATCCGGTTAAGGTTGCCCGTGAAAAAATAAGCTTATCCATCTACGGATTCTGTTTATTGAATTATCTTATCTTCTGTTTCGAACCTATTTCTGAATCGAGAAAAAAACTCTTTAATTTGATTTCTATAAATTTGAATCTCTATACTTGCTTTGAAATCGATTGTCGTATCGTCGAGCAAGAAAGTGTATTTGTGAATTTATATTAAAATGTTTTATATATTGTGTTGTTTGAGTTGTTGATGTTGATTTGGATTTTCGATCGATTCGTCTGATCAACGCTATCGATAGGATTTCCAAAACACTTTAACAGAGCAAACTGAAACAATATTATTTTCAAAATTGGTAAATAAAATGGTTTTGTATGATTATATTATATATAAGTCTAGTTTTCTGAAATTAAAATGTTAATGAATCTGTTATTTGAAAGGTTAAAATTTAATTTTCATTTATTGCTTTATAAATCATTGACTACTCCATAATATAAATAAATGAATGTATAAAATTTGGTTATAATTTGATTTGGAGTTTGAAATGAATTTAAATGAAGAATTTAAGAATTTAATTTCCGACGATTTCAACTTTAATTCGGAAGTTTCAAAGTTTGTAGTTTTAAAACATTTTCAAATTGAAATCATTTCGAAGAATTTAAAATTTTAAAAAGCAGTGCTCTTCTCTTTTGTCGCTGGGAAATAATTTCGGTAATGACGGCCGCATCATCGACATTCATTTTCGAGTTTCGAAGTGGAGAGACAAATTCGTAGCTTTGCTACTGCTTTGTTTTGGAAATTAATATGATTTTAATTTCTTAAGTATGATTTGATTTATTTATATATAGGTATATTATTTTAAATTTAACTGGATTTGATATATGTAGTATATATATAATTATCTCTAAATGGTTTGAAGTGAAATCGAAAATTTAAATCCTTAAATGTATGATTAAAGATGATTTCAAGATATAAATCGAGGCAAGGATTTTGAATAACTATTTAACTTAAAATAACTGAAGTATAAATTTTATTTGGATAATACTCAATTGCATTATATATAACTTACCTAAATTTTCGAAAATTTAATTATGTAATTGAATATTATACAATATAAATGATATCAAGGGAATTTATAAATAAATTTGAGTAGTTATATGTAAATATACTTAATATAAATGTGATAAGATATATTAAGTGAAATAAATTAAATAATAATTTGGAATAAAAAGAATTAAATTTGTCGAATAAAATATGATTATAATAATGGACTATTCAAATTTGTGATTTTAGAAATTGTTAATTTATGAAAATTGGATAATATATAATATTAATTGTCGTTATAAATAAAATGTGAGTACGTATAATAAATGTTATTCACTTAAATTTTAACTATAAAATGTTTATGGAGATAAATAGAATAATAAGTCAAATAAATAATAGTTGTGATTAATAGAAGAAAAATTTGTTTTGAAAGTTAATAAAATTGAATTAAACCAACTTAAGGGAGTTTCTTGAATTAATGGAATTTAAGTTGAATTTTATTTGAAGGAAACCTTTTGTACCTAACATTAATAAATGTGAAATCAAATCAATTTAATGGAAGCCTTGAATTTAAAAACAAATTGTTGAATATAAACTTATTTAAATTGAAATTCATATGATTTGAATTAATTGTTTTACTCTGCTTCAATCTATTTTCTTCTGGTTGTTTCTATTCTTCTGCTTCCTTCCTTTTCGGGGACGAAAAGTTTTGAGTGGGGGAGAATGTAACGACCCGTAAATTTAACCGGTTTTAATAACGTATTAATTGAAATTTTTGTGGGAATTTAAACGATAAAATTTTGAATAAAAATTTTTATATTTGAAATGCGTCTAGTTAAACATAGCCACTTGTAAATTTTCGTCCGAAAATATGAAAGTTTATTTCGCGCGTAAATTTACTTCAATCTAATCACTTAAAAAGCGATGAAAATAAAATGTTTTCAAAACTAAAATATTTTTACATAGAAAAATTCTAAACCATCTTTTGAGCAAGTTGTTAGTTCGTCGTTTTTCCAAATTCGGACATCTTTAGCTCCGCCGATCTTATTTTTCCGTGATTTTCATGCATTTTCCACAGTAGAAAATTTCGAATTTTTATTAAATCGTACCACTAATATCTGTATACCATTTTGATCGTCTCGTCGAGCTGATCTCTACGGTATATTCAATTTTGTGCTTTGACTTCTGGTACGTGGCGAAACCGGTAAAAAGGTTAACCGCACCAGTACGTCTTTTGATTTGCAATTACCTTTTACTCTTCTCTGGTTGAATTTAAACGGTTACTAACTTTTAGCATTCCAAGTGGTAGCCGTGACTTTTATTATTTCTACTTTTCAATGCAATCTTTGCGTTGGAAAATAAAGAAACCAATTCACATTGCATTTTCAATACTTCTTCATTCTCTCTGTTGCTTGGAAACCCAAACGTGCATTCACAAAACCATTCTCTACTCCCCTGTATACTGCTTCTTTTCATTTCTTCTTTTATTTTGCTGGCACATTCAAGATTCCTCTTCCCATATATCTCTTTCTTCCATCATTTTTTTTCTCTACAGCAACCCATGTCATTCCATGAAAAATACGCATAGTAGCCTGTCCTTCCTCCACATCGCTTGATTCCAGCTGGCCCTACATCAAACCCCAGAACCCTCAACGTCACCACTACGAGCAGCCATGCCGACCACAACAAGAACCATAGCCGCCCGATCCAAACCGTGCTCCTCCCCTTCGGCCCTCCTTTCCACCATCATTCACCATGGTACGGCCACAGCAGCCAGCACGCGGACCCCAACCCACCTCCGCCTACATCCCATCGACCCAAACTTTCGCCATCCCCTTCCAAATCTAGCCACCTGGAAGCAAAGCGCGGCCACTTCGGCTACTGCCTCCACCGACTGAGGCCACTAAACCACCGCAAGCCGCGTCCAACTTTCCCCGACGCACTCTTTCCTCCGTACAACCGAGAACCCATCAACCTGTGCTCCAGCCGACAGCCATCATTCCATGCGTGCAACTACAAACTGTTCTCCTTCCTCCTCCTATTTTTTTTCTTTTACTCGAGCCTACCTTGCTATGCTTTTCTTCCTAGGCTTGCATGCTATTCAAGGTATCTTATCTATATATTGTAAAGCTAAGATAACCTATATAAAATTTATACACTTTGTTAGTTTTCTAACATATAAGTCTGGTTATATGAACGTATATACTTAGATTTTAGCCAAGTTAATTTACACATAGCATATATATAAAAAAAATTGGGTTGCATGAGTTTATATATTTATTTGGCTACTGTTCATATGTATATTAGTAGGTTTGAAAGCAGTATTTTGTAAATAAGTATGGGTTTGTTATAAATTGTTTTGATATGTTAAGATCTGGAATAGTTTTATAATAGTTTGATATATAAATATACTTTTGAGTCTACATGCATATATTGTTCGGTTGTACATATTTGTATTATATAAAGTGATGGTTGGAACTGGAAATATATGATATGTTTTATATATTTTATATATATATTAAGTTATGCAAACTTGTTAGTGGAAGGGTTGTCTGCATATAAAATGGGTCATGTTGTTGAACTAAATATCTTATTTTATCTTCATGCATAAATTCTTTAAGTTTTACAGTATAGCATATTGAAACAATTTATATAATATGTTTAATGTAGAATGTGCTGTGTAAATACAGTAGTTTTATATATTAGTAATGCTTTGCATAATGCATGCATGTGTGTTATATAACTAGTATTATACTAGTATAAATTTGTAAGGGTTTATAAATATGTCAGTAAACTATGTAGTATATTTGAAATAGTTTTGATAATAATATATTGTATATATATAAATATATTATAGTTTATATAAGATACGCAGGTGTTTGAATAGCTTGCATACATTTTATGAAATTTTGGGAAGATAAAATATTAGTTGTTTTACATTGATTTTGGTACATATACAAATATACACTTTCGTTGTTGGGTATAAGTTGTTTGGCATAAAGGCATTTGTTGTTTGATATTAAGTTATAGTACATGTCTAAATGTATGAGTTTTAAAGTTAATGTTTTCATGCGTGTTGCATGCGTATGTGAATTACTTGTGTTGCGTGTGTATATGTTTTAGTATAAGTATTGATTTCACATTCAATGCGGCATATTTGTTTATACGTTATTTTGGATTTAAGTTGACTTTGTAAATATAAATTTTATAATAAATTTTGTTTTAAACATAACGTATAGTGTTGATACTTTATCGGTTAAGATTTTTGGTGTTAGTTGATTTCGTAAGCTATATAAATTTACAGGTTAAACTATTTAATGTATTAATTTAAAAAAAAAATTATGTATGGTTGATTTTATGCATATATATAGTATTAATAGCTATACATATACATGTTTACCTATATTAATTATCTTCATCGACCCCGTTTTGATTTGTTCCATCTATTCTTATAATCAGCTTTGTCCGTCGTGTTTATTTTCTTCATCAAATTGTGTCCATCTAGCGTTGCTTGGAATTCGTACCTCATTTCCTTGTAAAGTCTATCTAGCCTCGAAAGGTGAGTAATCACTCACTATTAATATTCTTTTATTTATTAAATTTGATTTCAATTGGAACGACACTTGAAATATACTGCTGTTATTTATTGCACTGTTATTTATGTATCAGTTCACCTTTGACATCTGACACCGTTATCTGTTATGTATGCAATAATAAATCCAGTTTGATTGATAATTGATTGATTGATTGTTGTTTATATTGGACGCTAAATTGTAATGTATAAGTGATAATATTATGCAATTGAATTTGACGTAGGATAGGTTAAAAAAATTTGAATCGACATATGTGTTGAATTTGATTAGTTAATTTGAATATTATGACCCCTTAAATGTTTTAATTCTTTGCCACGTAGAATGGTTAATCACCTTTGAACCATTTGAATTTATGTTGTGTTAATTTATGAAGTATGAAATTGAATATTTGATGTCAAGTGTTGAACCACATAAAATAATAATGGAATAATCTTTAATCTACATGAAATGATAGTGTAGATTCTAGAGATAATTATATTAATTCGCACAAATAACAATGCGAATTAATATGATTATTTCGGGATTATTTGAATTAATTATTGGATTGTTATTGATTGTGTTATTGCTTGTTTATTTACTTTGACACCATCCCTGTTATCACATTGCAAGTTCCCTTTACTATGCTTTGATTTGTGAGTTGAATTGGAATCGGGTTGAAATGATAAATTCCCAAAATGAACTTGACTTAGGACAGAGAATTAAATAAACCGACTGGTCAATAATTTGATTTGAAATAAAATAAAGATTTTATTTGAATAATAAGATTTTGAAATAAAATTTGGAACGTAAATTTTGATAAAAGGAAAATGTTAATATTGAAATCTGAAATAAAATATTAATGTAATAACGGATGAAAGAACGTTGTTTTGAATTTAATTATTTAACAATTAAATTTGGAATTATTCATTGAATTAAGTTTGAAATGTTTAATAATTAAGTTTGAATTTATAATTAAGTTGAAATTATTTAATAATTGAATAAGATTGAATTATTTGATAATGGAATAAATTTTGAATTCTTTGATAAGAGAAATTGAACTTTTGAATAAGTGAATTTGAACTTCGTTAGTAAATGAAATTTGGTTTCTTTATTAGTTAAGTTTTGGAAAATTTAGGTAAGATGATAAGTGAAATTAAACTTCTTGAATATATGAAATTTAGTTCTTGATTAATTGAGTTTGAAATGTGTAACCGAGTAAGTAAATAAATGAAATTGAATTTCTTTAACAGGGAAGAAAATGTGATTTATCGAAATTAATGTAAGACTTGTAATTTTGGAAATTTGATTTGACGAATCTAATTTAGTTAAATTTGAAGTTTTGATATAATGAAGATGAACGTCAGTAATTGATTTAATGAATTGGGAATTAAGTAAAAAAAATTGACTGATAAAGTAACTTAACGAATATTGAATGAAATCGATAAATGAATTTGAAATTGATTTGAGTGTTAAATTAATTTATTTAAATGATTTCGAAATAAAATTCATATATGTATTTGAATCAATAATTGAATTGTTTAAATAAAAGTTGAAATCGAATTATAAGATTTTGAAATGGTAATTTGGAAGTTTTGAAACGTAAACTTTGGAAATTGATTTAGAAAGACAAACGAAATGTTGATTTACGAATTTAAATTGAAATTAAATTGATTTGGTTTTGAAATTTGTTAAACGACCAATCAGTGTAATAATTACGAAAGTTATTAAAGAGACCGGAATCGGTTATGGATATACTCTCTATCTAAACCGAAAACCACTTTAATAACTATACGCGGAGTGATGATCCAGAATGAAGTGATTGGAATGACGTACGCGATGACTGAAGAAAGTGAACGATAATGGATAGCCTTGACACTTGTGTCAAATTGGAAATGACTAAAATCAGGAGCTGTGCCGGGCCAAATGGGGTTAGCCACCTCGAGCGAACACACTTCTTCGTAACTACTACTCATTACTTGTTATCGATTGGTGCACCCTCGGAATTTCAGGAGTGTTGTTTTGCGGTGTTGCGATCGCTGCGGCGATGCGTTCTCACCAGTCCGGATCAGGCAAACGGTAGTTTCACTACCTTGGGTATTGCCTCATGTGCCTTGTCATACTTGTATCCCTATATACGCGACCACTACGAATTTGTTTTGTGTTATACCTATGGAGTACTCCCTGATATCCCACCAGCTTACGGTGGAGTTTACAGTGCTATATAAACTATGACATTTATATAAAAATGTGTTAAGGGGGATAATGGTAATGCCTTAACACTATTTTGATACTTTATATTACTGATAGACATTACCTGTTTAGCGTACACTACTACATAGTAGATAGTTTAACGGATCCTTAGAGGATGGTGATTCCAACATCCTTTGAGTTACTTGTATTTCGATTGCATTTTCACTTGAGTTGGATTTATTGATATGAGAATATTAATCCTGACTCGAGTGTTTTGTGTTTTGCTTTACGCTCGGGTCAGACTGAGTGGTTCAGCTTTCGAGACTCACCTTGGAGTTGGAGCTTCGCCTGGAGATCCAGCTATATATCCAGCTTTCAGATATTCGATGATTCCAGTGATGTATTCTGATTCTTATATTTGACTGTTGTATTCGAGACTTCTGTTGTAACTTATTTAACTCTGGTGTATCTTATATATCTATATAGTAGCTTCATGAACTACTATCTCTTTTACTTCCGCTGCATATTACTACTCTGTGTCTGTGATTCTGTGACTATTTATTTACCGTATATCTCAGTTTTGCCAAATTTAAATTAACAATTCGGTATTTTGAATTATCAAGTCCGACATGTGCGGAGGCGAATAGTCAAAAAATAGCAGGTCGTTACATATATAACATATAAGACCCTATGCACCCCGTATAATAATGGATGACCTATATACCGCGGTATTACACCTCGAAGCAGAACTGGTATTTTATTGTTGTATTAATATTTGTGGATGCAGTTTTTTCCTAGATTTTGTATTTTTAAATACCAGTAATATATGGGTTGAATTGGAAAAGAATTAAAGCGATTTCTGAAGTAAAATATTTATCTAGAAATTTGGGTTAATTGATCTGATAAAATAATGGTTTTGGAATTTGTACTTAACAAATTCGGGATATCGTAAATAGAGATTTTGGGATAAAAGTATATAACAGGATTTTTAAATAATAAATTCTTAAGTGGTACTTGTTTAAATATAAAAGGTTTAAAAATCGAGATTTTAAATATTTTTGAAGGATAAAATTGGTTACACTGGAGGTCAAGTAAGGTTTCCAAATTTACGAAGTGAAATTAGAACCGAGAAATTGGGCTTGTTTTAAAAAGAGGATTTTTAATTATTAACTTGGTAACTTTAAAGTGTTAAAAGTATTCCAGAAATTAGTTATATAATTATTTTAAATTGTTTACAGCATGTTTAATTATTAATTAGTTACCTTATAATGATTGTTAAAGGTTTATTATTATTTAAGAACTAGTCAGCATTTTTGTTTTAAAAGATAAATTATTAAATAATAATATGGCTTTGTATAATAACTTCTATTTAAGTATATTTTCCTAGATCAAACTTGAAAATTTATTTTAGAACTTATAAACATTATTTTGAGATAATTTTTAAATAAAATTTCGAGAAGTAATGGTATACTCACATGGCGTAATCATAGGCAGTGAGTGCCTGCATTTAAGTCTTAGATTTCTCTAGGATAGAGACGTAACCTCTGAGCTGTGAATCCATGGTTTGATACCACAGTGGTACTTTCCATATTTAAAAAAAAGGGTTTTCAAATATATTTTTGAAGAAAGGAAGTTTGTGAATTTACTAGATCCGATAAAATAAGTACATACTTTTGGATAAAGAGATTTAATTTATTTAAAAATTTAAATTAAATATGACTTGGAGTTTTTCAGTGGAAAATAGAATATTTGGTTGAATGATTGTTTTATTTGATAGTTAATTAGCCGGCTATCAAATCTGGACCCAAAATATAACTTTGGAAATATCTAGGGGAAACACGGGGATTATATGCTACAGTTACCGTTCGAGAAGCTATATTGTACGTATAAACTGTAACGACCCTTGTAAATTCGATTTTTAAAATGAATTAAATTATAGGATTTCTAATTTAAATTTAGGAAGAAACAGAAATCTTATTTGTTTACATGAAAGAGAATGTTGAAATTTGATGGATTAAGGGTAATTAAAATTTTACAAATTTAATTTTATATTTCAATTAATTGGAATAGTGAAAATTTGAAAATAGATTCAAATTTATGTAAGACAATGAATTGCAGTAATTAAAGTTAATAAATCAATGGATTAAATGGAATAATTAATTGGAGTTAAGATCTAAATTTGTATGTGAGCATTCTTTGATATTGGAATATAAAAGGGTAAATTTATAGTATAAAATGTAGACATCGCCTTTAAGATGATGGGTTTATAATTGATGCATAATAGGGAAATCAAATGAATTGGTTTAATTGAATAACAATTAGAAATTAATGAATGAAGAGAAATTTTAAGGGCGTAATTGTTTTCGTTAAATTAATTTTGGTAACAAATTGTATTGAATATAGATTTAACGTTGGGTGATGTATTTAAGTAATAATTGGAGAACAATGTAAATTATATCCGTGAATGGTCAATTCAATTAAACAACAAGATTTTTAAATAAATAAACGTTTTTATTTAGGTTTCAATTTGTTAATTTATGAAGTTTAATGGGAAATCAATTGCAATAAATTGCCCTAATTTATGCA
The DNA here is from genome assembly GCA_030765085.1 of Allium cepa. NCBI lineage: Eukaryota > Viridiplantae > Streptophyta > Magnoliopsida > Asparagales > Amaryllidaceae > Allium > Allium cepa. The sequence continues at coordinate 204,483,954 of CM060941.1, read as the reverse complement.
GTTAGAGGAGATTTGGATTTGCATTATAGATGGAAGTATAATCTAAATTGATAGGTAAAAACTTAAGAATAAAATTTAGAGCTAATAGGTGGCAAATTTATATAGTTGTTTATTTACGTAATGTCTACGTAAGCTTTGGTAAACCGATTTCTATCGATCCAAATCTAACGATTTGTTAATATAGATTTAAGTGTAGGAGCAGTATTTATTAATTAAATTGAAGTATTGAAAAATAAATGAAATTCAACGTTTAATATTACATTATTGTAAGTAAGATAATATGTGTAAGTATTGATAAGGTTATTCATATTTGACAAATTTATTGAGTTATAAGGATTGATATATAAATTAATGTTGGTTTAGGATATCGTTACTTAGTGATTTATTATAGAGTAACGGGAGTGTGAACGTAAAATAATAAAAGCATTGATTTATGGTAGGACATAATTTATGGTTTTAGGAATTTAAATCCAAAGATTTATTTATTTGAGGAAATAATACGTATTAAATCTCAACTTGATATAATCAATGCAAATATAGTAATTAAAAATAAATTGCAAGTTGGTAATTTAGGATGTTTGTGAGTAAATTTGCAGGTAAGATAATTTTTAAAGTTTTACCCATTCATATAATTTATTTAAATATATATAAATCAAATGGCAACATTGTGCTAATAATAGTCGTAAGTGAATTTGAATGCTAAAGGGGTAACAATCGTTTTAGAGTTAACCGTTTATTTAATATATTAAGTCTAGACTGGTAATCGATTGAAATAAAAAAAATAAACTATTTTGTTTTGTTAATGTGACTTGGTTAATAAAGAGGAATTTATATGAAATGAAGCATGCATGAGAAATGCATTATAATTCAATGTTATGTTTACCCATTAAATGTATACTAGGTTAAGTATCAAATAGAGGGAAAGAAAAGTAAATATTGAATTGATTGATGAATAAGTATTCATTAGATAGAAATTTAATGTAAAGTTGATATTAATTGTATAAAATCTATCTAAGATAATGAATTGCAATAAATTGTGGGTTGATAATAAGGTGTGAATGGAAATTTGATTTGTTATATTAAATGAATGGGATTCAAATTTATTGGGAAAGGTAAATGGATATTTGGTAATAAATATAAACGGACTTCAATAGTGAATTTAGTTAATTTGAATATATATAATAAATAATGATTTAATGGAAACCTATACTCTGTATATATCTATAATATTTGAGTGGAAATAATATATACTTGCAAATGTGGGATTTAGAGTCTTACAACAATTATTAGGAGTGGTATAATTAGTTCATTCAATTAAATTTGAAAACATTGCAATAGATGTAAATTAAGGGTTGTGTTAAATAAAGTAATAAATGAGAAATAATGTAAATGTCTTCATAGTACGGTGATTTGTAATTATTACGTTAATTTAAATTATCGTTCAGCGCGTTTGTTTATCAGATCTATCTACTCTAATTCTAACCTATCTATATAAACCCAATTATAAACCCTAGCCTCCATCTATTCTCTTTTATTTGTGCGTTCATTTTCCTCAATTCTTTCTCTTCCTAAATGGATGCAAATTTCAGATCCAATTCTATTCAAAAATCAAAGAAAATTCAAAGTTCTCAGAAAATTTCAAAAAGTATGTTGTAGTTTTCATCTACGGATCTTAGCGCAGTCTCTGTTTTTGCAATAGTCGCTTGAGTCAACCAGAAATCACGGTCAAACGTGTAAAATTTGAAACCCAAAAGGTTGAATTGGGGCTTTTTGATTTCTTCATCTATTTCCGAAATTGGAACATGGGTTTGGTGAGATTAGTCACTAGGGGTGCGCAGGAAACGCTAACGTGGCAGGTGGTAATAGGTAGGTTTATTTTGTTTGAATTTAATTTAATTTTGATTTTTCAAACGCGTTAAAACATTTAACTTCCACATACGAACTCCGTTTCATGCGCGATTTTTTTTGTAAGGATCGTAATTAAATTCCAGATTTTTTGACGCTGGTTTGGACAGATTTGGAGACCGTCGAATTTTTGGGTTTAAATTGGATTTTAATTCGATTTAAATTCAAAAGGTGAGTGTTTTAACCCACTCACAATTTCTAAAATTTCTTGTGTTTGTTAAATTAATTTTAGATATGAGTAGAAATTTATTTATGACTGTTTGGCATGTTTTATTCATTATCTCTGATAAATCGCATTCATTTAATATAACTGTTAATTAATTTTATTTGTTGCATAAATTTGACAGTTAGAATTTATTTAATTGCATATTAACTGCCAGTCATAGTTATGTTAAATTTGCATATTAACTGCCTGTTAAATTTACGTTTATTTTTGCATATAAACTGCCAATTAACAGTTATTAAATTTATTTTGAGTATAAACTGATAATTGATACCATTATTTATCACCTGTTATGTATTGATGATTGTTTGAAATTGGATGATGACTGTGATAAATGGATGTATGATTTGATGGATGAATGGATGATTAATTTTATTAATTGGAAGTTGCTATGCATTTCATTCATTCGGAATTGTGGTTTGAAATGATATATAACCGCATTTTTTTTTCATTTTAAATTGCGGATTGAAATGATAAACATCTGTATCACTTGACCATAGGATAGAAAATTATATACAGGCACCGCGGTAAATATATAAAATTATTTTTGAAATGTTTTTCTATGGTTTTGTAAAGTTATATATATATATATATGGTTTATGAGATATTGATTTGGTTATTGATAAAGGCTATTATATATATATATATATATATATATATATATATATATATATATATATATATAGTAATTTCCGGTTTTTAAGCTTTGTATAAATTTGATTTGAAGTTTAAATAAGTTTGATTTTAAGATCAAATAAGATTAAACATTTATTTAAAATTTGATTTGTGGAGTTTTATGACTTAAATGAGAATAGATTTGGAAGACGAATATTAAGTTAAATTAAAATTTAATAAAAATTAGAATTTTTAACGGATATGATTTTTATAACTTGATTTTTGTGTAAAGTGATTTTAATGAATATTAGGTTGATTAAATGAATATATAATAAACTGAAAGATGATCCAGCTATATGAAGTTAAAGGTTTTCTTAAATTATATTGAATTCATTAAGCAAACATTTCAAGTCTAAATAATAAGTAACTGAATTTGATATATATATATGGAATTGTCAAATGAGTCTGTTTGAAATGGTGAAATATCTAAAGCCTTGAAACATAAGAATTGAAATGGTATTTGGAAGTTTAAATCGATATTTGAAATTGATTTGTGAAATCTAAAGAAGCTATTTTGTCTATAACAGTAATTTAATATTTAACCATTTAAGAGATGAAAATTTTGTTTCAAAGCTATGTTTTCAAGGTAGTATAATTTGGAAATATTATATTCAAGAGTTTTGATTTCTAAATATTTTACTTTGGAAACCCTATGATTTTGGAAAGAATATATATTGGAAAATAAATGATATCGTATTGATTTGGGGTTTTAAGAATAAATGATATCGGGTTTATATGGGTTTTAAATGGATATTTTATTACGGTTTTAAAAGTATAATTTTTTTTAAATGACCGCGGTGTTATAATAACGATTGATTGGCAAAGAGACCGGGATCGGATATGGACATACTCTCTGTCGATACCGAAAACCACTTTGACTAACCGTGTACGCGGTGGAGATTCCAGAATGAAGTAGGTTGGTGGCAGCGTTTCCTGTAAGGTAAGTACGTGGACCCAACTCCCGTGAGTTGGCATAAGGTGGCTAAAACAGGAGCGATCCATGGTTTAATGAGGTAGCACCTTTGATCGGACACTTCCCTTCGATACTATACTATGACTTTGGATTGTATTCGGTGGCCATCTTCACTTTTGATTTCTTTGATGTGGGGAGTTTGTCCGAGGTGGGCGGCAGCTGCGCGTTGCGCGTTTCCATCGGTCCGGAAGCGTAATTGGTATATCTACCCTAGCATTGCCTAGTTGTGCCGTGTCGCATACCCTAGCGCGCCTTATACGATTTTGGTTTTGTACTATACCTATGGAGTGCCCTCTGACGACGTCCAGTACGGGGGAGATTACGGTACTGTATAGACTATGGGAATATATAACTGTGTTAAGATGGAAAACGTAAAGCCTTAACGCTATTTAAAAGTAAGTTTATTTTACAAATAGACACTATTATAATAGCGCAATATACTATATAGTAAATAGTTTAACGGATCCTTAGGAGATGTAAATCCCGAGCATCTCTTGAGTTACTGCACTCATATTTATTTCTGTTAATTTAACTTACATAAGATCTTTTAGTTCTGACTCGAGTATTTTGTCTTTTCAATTCGCTCGGGTCAGTCCGAGCGTTTCAGGATTTGAAGATTTAGCTCTGGAGGACGAAGACGAAGATGTATATTATTATTATTTATACAAGTGCACTACACACTGTTCCGCTGCATTGTTGTTGGTATGTGTAACTCTGATATGTATTATATGAATGTTTTGTAAACAGATTTATAAACTGTATATTTTATTATTATTTTATCCTTCCGGCGCGAGATTCTGTTTTCTTTTATTTCTTTCTTGTTTTCTTATTTACTCCATAACAATCCGCCCTTCCTTATGGATTTAATCAGCATGTGTGTCTGTTTAAATCGTGCGAAAAGGCGGGACGTTACATCTGGTATCAGAGCTTTGCTTTAGCGATAAACCTTAGCTTTGTGGGGTTTGACTCTTTACTAATAGGGTAGTAATACCCTATGGGAGTCGCTGAGTTTATATATATGAGAGAGCGTATTTGTTAGTGTTATAAAAAGGTTTTTATATTGTGTTAATCTGTTCCGTTTCGTATTTATAAATTCTGGTTGGTGCATGGGACGCTATGACATCAATAGGGATTTCTAAACACTTAATAGGATAGACCGACATAATATTTGTTTTTAATATAGGTGAATGAAATAATTTTACCTATTATATTTTCTATAAAATAATTTTTCAAAATAATATTTATATTTGGCTGTAATAGATTGGTTGTTAGGTAATAAAGTGTATAATTAATAATAGAAATAAGATTGAAAAATAAAATCAATGAAATTTGGAAATTTAGGACTTAAGATCCGGGGTTTTGAAATTTCTTTCAAATAAATTTTGGAATATAATAATATTGTTTATAAGTATTTTATTATATAAATATTTCAATATAATTCGGAAGATTTGTTTAAAGGAGATTTTGGAGAAAATAAGTTTTGTACTTTCCTCTCTGTCGCTGGAAAATAATTTCGGTGATGAGTGCACGCATCATCGGCATTCATTTTCGAGTTTCGAGGGGGAAATGCCGCTGTAGTAGTTTTACTTTCGATTTTTTTTTTGAAAAAAATATCTATATGTATTGTTTTAAATATAAATTGAGATATAAGTTGTAAGAATATATTTATCTGTTATTTTAAAATAATTTGAAATTTAACCCGGTATCTAAATTCTTAAATTTCTATAAATAAATTGTTTTCAATTATTGTAGTGAAATGAAAGGTTAGTAATTAATAATTGGAACATTTAATTAAAGTAAAATAGGGAGATAAGTAATGTATATAAATGATTGTAAACCTTAGTAAATGAATTAATGAAATTCTTTATTTATAAGAATTGATGTTATAAGGTTATAAATTTAAGTGTAATTAAAATGTTACTATAATTAAAAACAATAGAATAAAAGGAATTGAAGGTAATTTGAAATATGTAACTTATAGAACAAAGATATAATTATTGAACCATTAATTAATTAAAAGAATTGAGAAATTTTTTGCATAACTTTCAATTACATCCTTGAATAACATATATATATAACTTACCAAATATTAAAAGTTGAAATGTTTAATAAGAGGTTGTAATAGAATATTATACAAGTAGTAAAAGTATTCAATTAAAATGCTGTTAAATGAGAATTTAATGTTATAAACTTAAGTTATAAATTGAAATTTTACCAAGTAAAATATAATAAAGGTAAGTATGACAAATAGATGATTATAAACTTAAGTAATTAAAGTGTAAATAAAAGAGGTCATGCAATAATAAATGAATGAATAATAGTAATTAGTAAGTGAAAATAAATGAGTGTAATAATAAAGGGAAATTGTAAACTTAAGAAAAAGGGTTGAAGTTAATTTCTAAACAAAATGGAAAGAAATATAATGAAAATAAATGACGTAATGAAAGAAAGGAAATTAAACAGCTAAAGTATGAAATAAATTTATAATAAGTTAATTTGGTTTGTTGGTTTGAATTCTATTATTTGATTTATGGTTGGTTGGGTAAGGGAGCTTGAAATTGTTGGATGAATAAATAATCTATTTTGTTCCATCTAAGACTGTTGAGTAAATGTTGCACTTGATAGTTATTTCCATTCCTTACAATTTCAAGTTTTGAATCCGAACAACTATTTGTTTGTTTGTTGAATGGTTGTTTTGGATTTGTTGTGTATGTTATTTTGATGGTTGTTGTACTGATTTGTTGTTAGTGTTTGAAACCGCTTAATTTAACTTTATATAAATTGTTAACCCTTTGGATCTTTATAAGTGAAATGCAGGTTGTGGAAGCAATTGCTGCTGCTTTTGGTTCCATAACTTAAGCGTAAAATGCCCGACAAATAGGTACGTTTCAGATTACGGTTTATAACGCTATTTATATATATTTCGGGAGTTGGAATATAATATTTTGGATAATATATGTAATATAATTGTTATATTTTGATATTATATTTTCTCCTGAGCCTCCCCGTACAAAGGAGACTCTGCCAAAAAATTTCCGTAAATTTTGGACTTAGAAATTTTCTTTTTACATAATGATTTTAAAATGGTATATTTTATTTAAGGTAACAAATGTTGTAAATTATTGTTTATAAGTTAATATTTGAATAAGATGTACTATTATTAAATTCTTCCTTCTCCCTTCTTTTCCTTTTCGGGGACGAAAAGTTTTGAGTGGGGGAGAGTGTAACGACCCGTGTAAATTCGATGTTTAAAATGAATTAAATTATAGGATTTCTAATTTAAATTTAGGAAGAAACAGAAATCTTATTTGTTTACATGAAAGAGAATGTTGAAATTTGATGGATCAAGGGTAATTAAAATTTTACAAATTTAATTTTATATTTCAATTAATTGGAATAGTGAAAATTTGGAAATAGATTCAAATTTAGTAAGACAATGAATTGCAGTAATTAAAGTTAATAAATCAATGGATTAAATGGAATAATTAATTGGAGTTAAGATCTAAATTTGTATGTGAGCATTCATTGATATTGGAATATAAAAGGGTAAATTTATAGTATAAAATGTAGACATCACCTTTAAGATGATGGGTTTATAATTGATGCATAATAGGGAAATCAAATGAATTGGTTTAATTGAATAACAATTAGAAATTAATGAATGAAGAGAAATTTTAAGGGTGTAATTGTTTTCGTTAAATTAATTTCGGTAACAAATTGTATTGAATATAGATTTAACGTTGGGTGATGTATTTAAGTAATAATTGGAGAACAATGTAAATTATATCCGTGAATGGTCAATTCAATTAAACAACAAGATTTTTAAATAAATAAACGTTTTTATTTAGGTTTCAATTTGTTAATTTATGAAGTTTAATGGGAAATCAATTGCAATAAATTGCCCTAATTTATGCAGTTAGAGGAGATTTGGATTTGCATTATAGATGGAAGTATAATCTAAATTGATAGGTAAACTTAAGAATAAAATTTAGAGCTAATAGGTGGCAAATTTATATAGTTGTTTATTTACGTAATGTGTACGTAAGCTTTGGTAAACCGATCTCTATCGATCCAAATCTAACGATTTGTTAATATAGATTTAAGTATAGGAGCAGTATTTATTAATTAAATTGAAGTATTGAAAAATAAATGAAATTCAACGTTTAATATTACATTATTGTAAGTAAGATAATATGTGTAAGTATTGTTAAGGTTATTCATATTTGACAAATTTATTGAGTTATAAGGATTGATATATAAATTAATGTTGGTTTAGGATATCGTTACTTGGTGATTTATTATAGAGTAACGGGAGTGTGAACGTAAAATAATAAAAGCATAGATTTATGGTTGGACATAATTTATGGTTTTAGGAATTTAAATCCAAAGATTTATTTATTTGAGGAAATAATACGTATTAAATCTCAACTTGATATAATCAATGCAAATTTAGTAATTAAAAATAAATTGCAAGTTGGTAATTTAGGATGTTTGTGAGTAAATTTGCAGGTAAGATAATTTTTAAAGTTTTACCCATTCATATAATTTATTTAAATATATATAAATCAAATGGCAACATAGTGTTAATAATAGTCGTAAGTGAATTTGAATGCTAAAGGGGTAACAATCGTTTTAGGTTAACCGTTTGTTTAATATATTAAGTCTAGACTGGTAATCGATTGAAATAAAAAAATATTATTTTGTTTTGTTAATGTGACTTGGTGAATAAAGAGGAATTTATATGAAATGAAGCATGCATGAGAAATGCATTATAATTCAATGTTATGTTTACCCATTAAATGTATACTAGGTTAAGTATCAAATAGAGGGAAAGAAAAGTAAATATTGAATTGATTGATGAATAAGTATTCATTGGATAGAAATTTAATGTAAAGTTGATATTAATTGTATAAAATCTATCTAAGATAATGAATTGCAATAAATTGTGGGTTGATAATAAGGTGTGAATGGAAATTTGATTTGTTATATTAAATGAATGAGATTCAAATTTATTGGAAAGGTAAATGGATATTTGGTAATAAATATAAACGGACTTCAATAGTGAATTTAGTTAGTTTGAATATATATAATAAATAATGATTTAGTGGAAACCTATACTCTGTATATATCTATAATATTTGAGTGGAAATAATATATACTTACAAATGTGGGATTTAGAGTCTTACAACAATTATTAGGAGTGATATAATTAGTTCATTCAATTAAATTTGAAAACATTGCAATAGATGTAAATTAAGGGTTGTGTTAAATAAAGTAATAAATGGGAAATAATGTAAATGTCTTCATAGTATGGTGATTTGCAATTATTACGTTAATTTAAATTATCGTTCAGCGCGTTTGTTTATCAGATCTATCTACTCTAATTCTAACCTATCTATATAAACCCAATTATAAACCCTAGCCTCCATCTATTCTCTTTTATTTGTGCGTTCATTTTTTTCAATTCTTTCTCTTCCTAAATGGATGCAAATTTCAGATCCAATTCTATTCAAAAATCAAATAAAATTCAACGTTTTCAGAAAATTTCAAAAATTATGTTGTAGTTTTCATCTACGGATCTAAGCGCAGCCTCTATTTTTGCAATAGTTGCTTGAGTCAACCAGAAATCACGGTCAAACGTGTAAAATTTGAAACCCAAAAGGTTGAATTGGGGCTTTTTGATTTCTTCGTCTATTTGCGAAATTGGAACATGGGTTTGGTGAGATTAGTCACTAGGGATGCGCAGGAAACGCTGACGTGGCAGGTGGTAATAGGTAGGTTTATGTTGTTTGAATTTAATTTAGTTTTGATTTTTCAAACGCGTTAAAACATTTAACTTCCACATACGAACTCCGTTTCATGCGCGATTTTTTTTGTTAGGATCGTAATTGAATTCCAGATTTTTTGACGCTGGTTTGAACAGATTTGGAGACCGTTGAATTTTTGGGTTTAAATTGGATTTTAATTCGATTTAAATTCAAAAGGTGAGTGTTTTAACCCACTCACAATTTCTAAAATTTCTTGTGTTTGTTAAATTAATTTTAGATATGAGTAGAAATTTATTTATGACTGTTTGGCATGTTTTATTCATTATCTCTGATAAATCGCATTCATTTAATATAACTGTTAATTAATTTTATTTATTGCATAAATTTGACAGTTAAAATTTATTTAATTGCATATTAACTGCCAGTCATAGTTATGTTAAATTTTCATATTAACTGCCAGTTAAATTTACGTTTATTTTTGCATATAAACTGCCAATTAACAGTTATTAAATTTATTTTGAGTATAAACTGATAATTGATACCATTATTTATCACCTGTTATGTATTGATGATTGTTTGAAATTGGATAATGACTGTGATAAATGGATGTATGATTTGATGGATGAATGGATGATTAATTTTATTAATTGGAAGTTGCTATGCATTTCATTCATTCGGGATTGCGGTTTGGAATGATATATAATCGCATTTTTTTTCCATTTTAAATTGCGGATTGAAATGATAAACATCCGTATCACTTGACCATAGGATAGAAAATTATATACAGGCACCGCGGTAAATATATAAAATTATTTTTGAAATGTTTTTCTATGGTTTTGTAAAGTTATATATATATATATATATATATATATATATATATATGGTTTATGAGATATTGATTTGGTTATTGATAAAGGCTATTAAATATATAGTAATTTTCGGTTTCTAAGCTTTGTATAAATTTGATTTGAAGTTTAAATAAGTTTGATTTTAAGATCAAATAAGATTAAACATTTATTTAAAATTTAATTTCTGGAGTTTTATGACTTAAATGAGAATAGATTTGGAAGATGAATATTAAGTTAAATTGAAATTTAATAAAAATTAGAATTTTTAAAGGATATGATTTTTATAACTTGATTTTTGTGTAAAGTGATTTTAATGAATATCAGGTTGATTAAATGAATATATAATAAATCAAAAGATGATCCAGTTATATAAAGTTAAAGGTTTTCTTAAATTATATTGAATTCATTAAGCAAACATTTCAAGTCTAAATAATAAGTAACTGAATTTGATATATATATATATATATATATATATATATATATATATATATATATATATATGGAATTGTCAAATGAGTCTGTTTGAGATGGTGAAATATTTAAAGCCTTGAAACATAAGAATTGAAATGGTATTTGGAAGTTTAAATCGATATTTGAAATTGATATGTGAAATCTAAAGAAGCTATTTTGTCTATAAAAGTAATTTAATAGTTAACCATTTAAGAGATGAAAATTTTGTTTCAAAGCTATGTTTTGAAGGTAGTATAATTTGGAAATATTATATTCAAGAGTTTTGATTTCTAAATATTTTACTTTGGAAACCCTATGATTTTGGAAAGAATATATATTGGAAAATAAATGATATCGTATTGATTTGGGGTTTTAAGAATAAATGATATCGGGTTTATATGGGTTTTAAATGGATATTTTATTATGGTTTTAAAAGTATAATTTTTTTTAAATGACCGCGGTGTTATAATAACGATTGGTTGGAAAAGAGACCGGGATCGGATATGGACATACTCCCTGTCGATACCGAAAACCACTTTGACTAACCGTGTACGCGATGGAGATTCCAGAATGAAGTAGGTTGGTGGCGGCATTTCTTGTAAGATAAGTACGTGGACCCAACTCCCGTGAGTTGGCATAAGGTGGCTAAAACAGGAGCGATCGACGGGTTAATGAGGTAGCACCTCTGATCGGACACTTCCCTTCGATACTATACTATGACTTTGGATTGTATTCGCTGGCCACCTTCACTTTTGATTTCTTTGATGTGGGGAGTTTGTCCGAGGTGGGCGGCAGCTGCGCGTTGCGCGTTTCCATCGGGCCGGAAGCGTAATTGGTATATCTACCCTAGCATTGCCTAGTTGTGCCGTTTCGCATACCCTAGCGCGCCTTATACGATTTTGGTTTTGTACCATACCTATGGAGTGCCTCTGACGACGCCCAGTACGGGGGAGATTACGGTACTGTATAGACTATGGGAATATATAACTGTGTTAAGGTGGAAAATGTAAAGCCTTAACGCTATTTAAAAGTAAGTTTATTTTAAAAATAGACACTATTATAATAGCGCAATATACTATATAGTAAATAGTTTAACGGATCCTTAGGAGATGTAAATCCCGAGCATCTCTTGAGTTACTGCACTCATATTTATTTCTGTTAATTTAACTTATATAAGATCTTTTAGTTCTGACTCAAGTGTTTTGTCTTTTCAATTCGCTCGGGTCAGTGAGAGCGTTTCAGGATTTGAAGATTTTGCTCTGGAGGACGAAGACGAAGACGTATATTATTATTATTTATACTAGTGCACTACACACTGTTCCGCTGCATTGTTGTTGGCATGTGTAACTCTGATATGTATTATATGAATGTTTTGTAAACAGATTTATAAACTGTATATTTTATTATTATATTTTATCCTTCCGCTGCGAGATTCTGTTTTCTTTTATTTCTTTCTTGTTTTCTTATTTACCCCATAATAATCCGCCCTTCCGTATGGATTTAATCAGCATGTGTGTCTATTTAAATCATGCGAAAAGGCGGGACGTTACATAAACCCGGTTCGTTCTTCTATAAGGAAATCCATCCGCTAATGGTTAGGAGGTGATCTCTGATCTTATTTCGTCTGTTTATTTCCTAAAGAATCGGGGTTGAGTTTACCGAAAATATCGAATGTTGTTTCGAAGAGACCGAGGTCGGATTTGTTATCCAAAAACCACTTCGATCCAACGAGTTCAAAAGGGAAACAAGTGCATGGAGTCGAAGATGGAACAGTGAAGTGCAAGGGCTAATCGCTACTAAACCTAAGGGCGATTCCAAAATGGATGTAGTAGGAATAGTGCATTCAGTTTCGTTCGGACCTGGAACGGACTTGTATGGATGAATGCTATCAGTACGTTGTCATTGGAGGATAATGAGCGTTTTAAGTGAAAATTCCTTAAAAGATAATAATAGCCTCTAGCCTCATCAACCGATAATGACGGAAAAGCAAGGGAGATGTAGCAAGGCTAAGTGGGTAGCACCCAATTAGGGTATGTTTATCACCTTTCTAGATACCCTCGGATATTATTACTATGATTCATGGAAGGAGCTCGGAAAAGGGTGGGAACACCTAAGGTGATCGCATATTCGGGCAATCTAGGTTAGGGATAGTCCGGTCTTGTGTAGCAGAGGATCCTTGTGTAGTCCTCGGTACATTGTTTCTAGACATGTACTGTGACAGGTGATACCCCAGTAACTAGTCATTCGTATGAAATCCATTCTTCAATAAGCGTCATACGGTTTTGATTATGTCCAACTATGCAGAAACATGAGATGCAAGCATTTTAGCTATTTGAATAAGTATTTGTATTTAGACACTATTATAATATCAGAGGATTTTGATATGAAATGTTTTGGTTATTGTAAGGTAAAAACCCATCGTATTTATTTATGGCGTGGTCTTACGAGATACCTTTGTTTTTCAAAGGATTTGATAAGTTAATAATTCAAATTGAGTGTGTTTTCTCACATTGGTTTTTCAGATTGACTCGGGTATTTTTTTATTACAATGCTCGTGTCAGACCGAGTATTATAGGTTTAGGTTAGGATGCCATGGAGCTCAGAAGACGAGCTGGAGATCGAGAGTATTCTCATATTTGATTTTATTCCGCTGCTGTGTTGTTGAAATTACTAGCAATTGTGAGGGCATATTGTATAACTACTCAGGCTAGTAATTATTGATTTGTGTCCTCTGATGTGAGCTATGTATAGCACAATTTTAGGTTTGTGTAAAGAACTATTTATATTGTATGTTATCCAGTCCGCCGTGAGATTCTGTTTTGTCTAGTTTCTTCTTCTTCTACCTATGTTCTTTTCCCTCAACAATCTATTTTCCGGCACTCGATCGTGTAGCATGTTATAAGATGAGCATATTTATGTCGACTTTTGAGGGTCGAAAAGGCGGGTCATCACATTTATAAAGTTAAATAATAAATGGTTTATGGAAATTATGATAAGTGTTTTAAATAATAAACTCAAAGAAGAATAATATTTTGAGAACCTTAATTCTATAATTTGAGGAGTACTAATAATCAATTTAGTGTTATCGATTAGTTTAATTGCTTTCGAATAAGACTTTGTTAAATATGTTATAACTCAATGAATAGAATGTTTGAGTGGAACTTACTAACCCATTAGTGAATACTCGAACTTCACCGGTAGTATGGGATGCCTTGGTTAAATTCGTGTGATTGCTATTGGCGGTATTTTACACTTTAGAGTTGTATTCTCTTCTGGTGTGCGATAAGTGGTTGCTAGATCCTTAAGAAAATATAGTTTTGGTTTTCTAGTGGCATCCGTAATAAGTAATATTTACTAGCTTTTAGTAAATACTTGGAGTTCACGATACGGTATGGGATGTATTGGTTAAATTCTAGTGATTATAGAAGGTGATAGTAATTGGCACTTCAGAGTTTACTCTCTTTTACTGTGCAGCAAGTGGCTGCTAGATCCTTAAGAAATTAATTCCTAGATTTCTCTTCGAACATAATAATATAATAATATTAAATAAATGTAGATTTATCGAGTCATGGTTTCTACGATCACCTTGATTGGTACGGACTATCCTTGAGATCATTCTATGATTTAGTGTTCGGTGTGAGTACGATCCTTGGTATAAAACCGGTTCGAGTGATACCAATTTTTTTATTTGTTTGCCACGGGTTTTGACTACAATCATTGCGATTGTTTTGGATGGTCATTATGATCGATTTGGATTAAGATCTCTTGGATTCCGAAAATTAGGATTATGCAATTATTCTGTGTTGGTGAAATAAATAAATATATTCTTGTGTCTTGTGGTGGATTCTAAATTAAATTATTGATTTTTGTGTGCTTAGAGATGTTGTGCTTTATTCTAGGAACTCAGTTTTAGTGCCTAATTTGTGTTCGTAACCTAAATGTATAAACATGTGCCTTGTGATGAATTTTAAGTGAAGTTAATCCCATGACTTGTTATTTCTTGGACATTTGTTTACCTACATATTGTTTGTTCTCGTGTTATATCTTGCTCTCATCCTATTGGATATTTAGTGATAGTCTGTCCCGGGTATTATTTTACTCGTGTATAATTTTACTCGGGTCAGACCAAGACATTTTAGGTTACAGGACAGGTTGACCTTTGGATGGTTGAGCTAGCAAGGAAATAAACATTTGGACTTTTGGTTTATCTCATTTAGGAAATTTGGATTTTGTATATTAAATGTATAAGTAAGATTAGAGAATTGTAAACTTGTATATTATTGATTCTAGTATTTCATTTTGTAGACTCACGGTTTGTGCAATATAAATGTGTATTATTCCGCCGTGATATGTGACTGATGTTCATAAATATATTGTTTTGATACTGAGAAATCACGTGTCTATTACTTTGTATTGATACCGCACATGTCAAACTTCAGTTCAGATATTTAGTAAAAAGGTATAAATGATGTGTCAGTGTTAGTATAACGATATATTCACATTCTGTCACCTTTAACAAACCGTATTCTTCGAATTAGCAAACAACATTACTTGTAATGTTCTTTGCTAAACTGGGCATCATGGTGGGATCGTTACAGTTTGGTACCAGAGCTGTGTCAGAACATTATAACATATAATATTATGGATCCGAGACCTAGATGACTTAGAATCTTGTCCCATGGGTATGTGGTAGATGGTTATATCAATTATCTAATAAGGTATAGGAATATAAAATGATTACCGGGATAGTCATTTGGGGAGGAAAATGATTTTGAAAAAATTTAATTGGTAAATTTGAATTTGTGACATTAAAACCTTTGGAGAACAATGAGTGAAATCTTTTAGATTTGAGAAAATTTTGGAATTAAAGTGGAATGGATTAAATTATAGTGGACTATTTTATTTTAATAGAAAATTTAGGAAATTTGAGTAAATAATTTTAATATTTAAATGATCTAGAAAGAATCAAAGTTGCGCAGTGGAATTTTGAATTGTTCCGCTGTAAGTGATCATGTATGTTTTGGTTGATTGGTTGATAGGAATTGATTATTTGGTTGCATTCATTAAAAATTGGATGCATGGATGTTAGTGGTAATAAAATAAATGTATCTAAATTTGTGATTATCTATTGTGTTGACTTATCCAGACGTTGTTTAAGGATTCTGATCGGTATATGGGACACCATGTTATCAATAGGTGTTCCTAAACATCGAATGTGATATTTTGACATAAGTAATAATGAAAACTTGAAAATTTAAGTATGAATTTCTTTCGTTTTGGAATATCATGAATTATTAATATCTTCTATATAATAAGAATTTGATATTAAATACTAGTTTGAATTTTTAAGAAGGGTGTAGGCATCCAAAGTTAAAAAAATATCGTTTAAAAGATTATAAATTGTTTGCTTAAGGAATATTAGCGGACTCGCTAATATTTCAAATATAAGGTACGTATCTCGGATTAAATATTGCATATTTATGTTTTTTCCTACAGGATGCCTCATCCTTGACATGATATGTATATTATGTAATTATATCCAAATTGTAAATTTTTGAAATGCTAACCGCTCAAAGGAGACGCTAGCTAAATTTTTTATAAAGTTAAGGCGTTAGAAAATTTTGATAACTAAAAATTTGATTGTTAGCATTATAATTTGAAGTGGTATTAATCGAATGTTTGGAAATGAAAAGAGAAAACAATTAACAAATAACTGTTTTAACAAGAAATTTATATTATGGATTTCTTTCAATAAAGAAAATTATTGTATATAAATCTTAATATTAATTGGAGTTTGATAATAATATTAAGTAAATAATTTGAAGGCTTGATATTATTAATTGTGAAAGTTGAAAATTTTGGTGAAAAATAATTTGGGAACATGTAAATTAAAGACTTAATTGGAAATTTAATTTTTCAGGTTTCTTTCATTAAGGAAATTGCGGGGACGCAATTTCTTTAAGGAGGAAGTCTGTAACAACTCTATTGTAAATTACCTAATTAATTATGGTTAACTACTGTTAATTAATATTTATTGGGATTTTGTTAATAGAAATTATGGAAACATTTTTTAATAATCGATTTGGTTATCAATTCTTAGCATTTGATAGAAAATAAATTATTAGTATGAAAACATTTGAATTTGTCAAATTGGATTTTATTTTGATTATCAAATATAATGGGATAATAATTATTTTAAATAAAGATTTTGACTAGAAGGATAACTTTTATTTTATAATTAACTGTACAAAACATTTCTATAATCATAGAAATGAAGATTTTTAACTTGTTAATTGATTTTGTTAAAATATTGCTAGGAAAAATTGTTTCTCATTAATGATAGAAATAAACAAATATTAGCAACTCTTCTTCGGGAGAATAAATTAATAACACTTATAAATGGGGTTGGGCCTTTGTAACGACCCAGAATTTTTAGAGATTAAAATATGAATATTTAATTAATTTTAAATATTAATAAGTGAATTTATTAGTCAAATAAATTTTTATTTGAATTATTGGATTTAATTGAATAATTAAATCGATAATTTAATATGTTAAATTATGGAAATAATTGAAAATTGGGTTAAATATGATTGTAAATGATTTGTAAAATTTTATTTTATCATATGGGAGTTAGAATGATATTTTAGAACTTTTAAAATCGAATTAAAAGTTAATTTGTGAAAATTGAATATTTTAATATTAAAATCGACTAGTGAAAATAGTCAATTTTTGAACAGTCTCAGAATTGAACGAAACCAGTTCCGTTGGATCCGTAATAGTTAGTTATTACCGGATTTCAAATTTCGTGTCAATCGGAGTTATCGTTTGATCGTGGCAGCTCGAAACGCATCGATTTATTTTTAATTTAAATTTGGCGAGTGAAAATAGCCATTTTTCAAAAAGTCTCGGATTTCGACGAAACCAGTTTCATCGGATCCGTAATGTGATATTATTGTAAGGTTTCAAATTTCAAGTCAATTGGATTTACCGTTTGTCCGGTACAAATTAAAACGCCTAGAAAATCGCTTAAATCGGTTTAATTTAAATTTAGCGTTTACAGCCATAACTCGCACAGATGTCCGAATTAGCTTCCGAAACCTGTTCCATTGTGTCCGGAACGCGGGGTAAACCCTAGAAACGCTGGTTACGGCGCGTAAATCGGAGTTCGGAATTTCCGGGATGAATAGTGTTTCGATTTTCTTTATAAATAGGCCAACACCCCTCTCTCTTCATTAAAAAAAAAAAAAACATGTAAGCCTAGCCGCCACCCCCCCTGAACGGCCAGAATTGTCTCTTCTTCTTCCCTCGATAACTCCAAATCCGTCGACAATTAGCAAGAATGTTCAACTACAAAGTGATAGAGCACAACACGAACTAGAGATCCAACGGTTATGATCGAATATGGAGTCGTGTGGAGGAAGCTACAGGCCCGCGTCCATCTGCAGTTCACCCTCGTGATGCGTGCTACAGGGATGGCCGAGCCCTATGGTGCTTCAGCCGAGTGTAGCTAGTGGTATGGCCTTCGACATGGTGGGGTTGTGATGGAGTTTAGTCGAGTGATGTGGATGCAAGATTCAACCCTAGTTTTGATATGTGATGGGTTTTTGTTCGGCTTCATACTGTAGCCGTGCGTGATGAAGGAAGATGAAGGGGTCGGCTATGATTTGCAGGTAGATGGAATGGAGGGCTGTGATGAAGAAGGTTTTAATTATAAAAGTTATGTTATAATTGTTATATAAAAATCGTGTACAAACTTCAATAATTCATAACTTTTTCATACGAGGTCAAAAAAATGCGAAACCAGTTGCGTTGGAATCGTATGGACGAGCACTACGCGATGGAGTTGGTTTGGAGTCGTTTGGAGTTAGTGAGAATTTTGGGTAAAATTAAACGTCCGTTTAATTTTATTCGAAATAAATCGCTAAAACGGAAATTAAAATCAAGGTGAGAATTTCTCACTCAATCGAATCAGTTTCGATTTTATTTTAAATAGTTAGATTTAAAATATTTGAATGCATGTTTGAATGTTGATTGATATATATTGATTGTTAAAATAGACATTATACGCCGTTAGTAAGCGGATGTTATTTATTAAAAACATATACCGCGAATATTTCATAAACAGTGAAATTGGTATTATATATAATAGCAATATATATATATTGGCATATGTATATATTGGAGTTATTGATTTCCCGCATTTTTTTGTTTAGCGGATGAGACCCTATTACGCCGTTATTAAGCGGATAATATTTAATAAGAACATATACCGCGATAATTTCGTACTGGAGCGAAATTGGTATTGTGCTAATGTTTTTGGATGCAGGAAAACAGGTTGGAGGGATCCAACTGAATTCCTCAACAGTATTTATTTGATTTCAGATATTTTGATATTTGATGGACTATCGTATCGATATATGATGTCGTTGTAGTCGTGATTGACTATTTGGTGTGTAGCATCATTGGGCCAAATTTGGAATTTTAAAATGATTTCAAAGTGATTTTTGAAAGTATACGTTTATAAAATATTTTTGGAATTGATTCATTTTAAATAAATAAACGTTATAATTTTTAAAGTTATAAAAATTATGATTTTTGAGAAATATAGTTAAAAACTGATTTTTGAGAATATGATGCTATTGAGTTTATAAAATAGTTAAATCGAGATATTTTAGAATTATTGTGAAAAGTTTAAATATAGAATTCATGAAATTTAATTATTTTATGAATCAAAATGGTGAAATAATAAAGGAGATTAAAGACGTTTTAAAAGAATAATATAAATTGAATTATATTTAGAGATTTATAAATGGATATTTATAAATTGAAATGTTGACATTATAAAACGAGTTTTCGTAAGTGTTTGAATGAAGTGAAAATGAATTCCATTAAAGAATGAAATTTATAGAATTATAAACGGTGAAGTTATAAATGAAATTTATAAATAGTAAGAATTATAAATTTGTGAAGTTATTTGAAGAATATATTTGGATGAATAATTGAATCTTATAAGTTATAAGATTTATAATTATGAAGTTCAAAGGAACGATTTTGCAAACGAATAAATTTATAAGTATTTAACTTATAATATGAACCATTGTTTATAATTGAGTTATAAACTGGAATAGATTAATAAAGGAATTTATTAAAGGAAGTTTTTATAAATAAATAGAAATGGAATTTATAAACGTTGTTTTATAAATTCGCAAAAGACTTATTTTGATAAGTAAATGGTTATAACTTATTTATGGAGTTATATTCACATTTTTGACTGTGAATAATCCTTTAAAATGAAATGTATAAAAGAATGAAAATTTGTTAACGTAATATATTCACATTTTTGAATAGTGAATAACACGTTAAAGAAAATGGTTTAGATTTGAATGTTTTAAATAGAATTAAAACGATTGAACAATGTTTTAAAATGTGTTGAGATTCGAAACCATAGATTTCAACATTTATTGTTGAAATAGACGTTTTCGAGAAATAAAAGGAGATGATGGACTATAACACTGTTGTTATAGTAAATGATTTCCGAAAGGAAATGTTTTGTATAGTATTGGGATTTATATATCTATTTTAATTTCGAATCCCTATACTAGTGAATTTGGGTTGTCGTAACGATGTTTTACGCAACATTCGTTTTGGGCCCAAATAAATATGTTTAAGAGAATGATTTCCTTAAAGAATGAAATATATACTTAATTTCGATTTAAGTATATTGAATGTTTTCTAAGTGTTGAAAATAAGTAAAATCTGTGAATTACTTATTAAATAAGTATGGAAATGTTTTCCAATATAAAGTGAGTATTTTGAGAATTTATCTTTTTGAAGATAAATTGAAAAGGAATATTGAAATGAATAATTGAAATCGAATATTCATTGATATCTTGGAATTATAAATTCATTATGGAATTTATAAATGAAAAGTAGAATTGGTTTGAAAATAAATATTGATTTATTTTTGAAGTGTGAAAATTATATATCTTGTAAAGATATTTTGGAAAATAAATAATTTGGAAAATTATTTGGAATCTGGTGATGTATGCATATCAATTGATAGTTCAATAGCCGACTATCAATATTTCCCTTTGAATGGGTATATGATGTGATTTGTTTGAATTTGAATGCCACACTTATTTTTGAATAAGCGCTCACTATTCGGGTTAACCGGGAAAGGACCATGGGGTCGTATAACCCATTCCGAATATGTGATACGTCGTTGTAAATTGCATTTGAAGATCGGTGTTGAAGACCGAGTTTTTGCGAAAGCGATAGGATGACCTATCGATTGTCTCTGCACTGGGTAGCTCCTGGTATAGAGATTCCTTAAGTGATGGGAAATCCGATCAGGATTGTGAATATCCGGATTGCAAGGACTTCTTTGTAAGTGCCTTCGGTTTTGTTCGATCCCGGAACAGACTTGTATGGATTGTATGTCCGACATTACAAGTTGAGATATAAAGCCAATTTCTTTCAAATATATTTCTGTTGGTGGCAAAGAATTTATTCTTTTAGCTCAACACCCTTCTCTGAGACGTACGAGCTCAGAGGTTATATAGTTGAAGTTATCAGCGATATATTCCCAATTTGGTAATGTGACATGCTGAGTGATGCTGAAATGATCATTGTGTTGATTATTGTGATAGGATCGTTTATTTGATCGTCTATCTTGGTGATCATTGTGTTGATCATTTGTTGACCCAAAGCATGGCTTTTGTATAAAGTATGTTTTTGTGGACGTGACTTCGTCGAGCCTCACACCCCGGAAATGGTCAAAACAGGAAAGATGAAGCAAGGTTATGAGGGGTAGCACCCTTTAGGGTATGTACATTTCCTTCTGGATAGAGGTGGTATCATGGTATGGAGCCCAGATATTTAACCTATGTGGTTACTGCGAATTTATTACTTTGTGGTTGTTGGTTTTCGGGATCCCGTGAGAAAGGTCGTTTACGATCGGGGAATGGCGTGCTCGTGTCAGTAGTTACCCAGTTAGGGGTAACCCGGCCTTGTGTTGGCAGAGTTCCGGTTTGGTTCTCGGGGATGTCTTTCCAGAGGCATTCTCATGTGGCAATGGGAAGTTCCTTGGCCTGACCATTTGTTGGAAATCCAATTCCCAATACGAAACTTGTACGGTATTAGTTGTAGAACCTATCATTCACTTATGGTGGTCACCACTGTTTGGATGGTAGCTATAGTAGGCATAGTTCGAAATGTCTATGTTGGCTAAGATTTATATTCTACTTTCGAAATGAATTTTTTTCCCTACACTATGCACTAGTAATAATATGAAATGTTCTTTTAAATGCGTATCAAGCATCTTTGACTATCATAAGGAGAAATCTCCTCCGATTCTGCGTTTGCATTGTGTGTGTGTGCGGGAGGCCTTATGGTAGTCTCATTTTTAAAAGCATTGCGAATTGACTTTAAAAATATTCCTCTATTTTGATTTTAAAGATAAATAAACTGTTTTGAGTTCTCACACCAGTCACATGACTGACTTGGAGTTTATTGTTTTCCTTCCTAAACTCTGGGTGCCCACCAATTTTCACACGGGCAGTCAAGAGTTAGGTTTATCAGGATATTCTGGATATTCAGGAATTGCTGGAGGCAAGCTAGATAGCATGGCGTATTTCTAGTTTATATAGTATTTCTTTTTCCGCTGTTTGATGTTGTATATTGTTGTACACTCTGATGATATGATGTAATGTATAAAATGTAATAACTGATAGTTCTTTGTTTAAAGATTATTCATTTATTATTATATGTTGTTCCGCTGCGAATTGTGAGATTCTGTTGTTCTGTTGTTTTCTGTTCCGTTCCATTTTCTTCTGTTTTTCTCTTTCCTCTATTCTCTTTTCTTTCAATTTTAAAATTTTCTATCTTCTGTCTTCTCTCCTCCCTAATTTCTATCTTTTTCTTCTTCTTTTCCTAAATTCTTTTTCTTAAAAACCCTCAGTGTTCGGTTTTCCGTCGTTCGATTTCTCGGCAGTCGATAAAGTGAGTGTCGATGTCGAATTTTCGGAAGACTAAGAATCGTGTCCTGACAGCCTTAATATCAAACTTAAAACACATAAGAGAAGTTTTATTTCTCTCTTTCTTTCTACTGTACGTTCATGAAATTAGAAAACAAAAGCTAATAGAAAACTAAAACTAGGGTTCCTTTCTCCTTGACAAAATTCAATCAAGATGTTCACTTTTAATTAGAAGAAAACCATAAGGAAAGAAGATATGAGGTCTTAGTCTTCTTTTCTATTTGATGCTATCATCAATTTAAGGTTTTATTGATGTTTTATTTCTAAAATTATTGGATTTAGGGCCGTTTAGAGGTGAAATCAAATTGAAAGAAAGAAATTGTAGTGGTTAAGAAGAGAAGTGATGATCATCTTGAAACTTTTCTTCATCTTTACAATTAGGCGAGTTAATCACTCACATATCTATTCTAAATATTTGTTTACTGCATGTAATTATTTGGATGATTTGTTGAATTGAATTGGTTATGAATTGATTGTAAACCTGGTGATTGTGGTGTTGTTAGTCGTTGAAAATTTTGTCCGAAAATCGCTGCAGTAAAGCAACAATATTATAGTGTAAAATATTTTAAAATGCCTCAGTTTTCTTTTAGTAAATATATCTTTTAGTTAGCTACAAATTTTCTTTTAATTGCATTTCGAAATTCGGTAGTTTAGAGGGTCGAAATTGAGTTCAGAATCTGATGGTGTAGCTATGCCTTGTCCAATTTTTTTAAGCTGAAATATGATATTAAAATCACAATAACTTTTGATTGGTGGATTGAAATTAAATGAGCTTTTTTTTCATTTGAAAGGTATTTGTATAAGGAACAACTTTTATGCTTATCACTTTTGTGGGTATGCGGTTTACTAGAGTAATTTGGGTTTGAAGAAGATGTAACTTCTCTGTCCTGTGTTTTACTCTTTGCTTTGAAACACAAATTTTTTTTAAGCATAATATTTTCATTACTTATCAAAATTTAATAATCCTTTAAGTTATGGAAACCAAAATCACTGTGCTACAACTTTCATGTTTTGAGTTTTGCATAATTTTGAAGTTTAAATGGTTAAAATTTCGTTTCTTTATTGCTGCCCTATCAATAAAAGACATAGTTAATAAATTTAAATCTAAAAATTATTTCGGTCGTAACTTTCGAACCTTAAATCAAAATTGGATAATTTTTTTGTTTGAAAGTTGAGATTTTTATCTATAATTACTTGTTTTATATTTTGTAAAATTACGAGATTTAGGTGGTCGAAGTTACAGATCTTTAAAACATAAATTTTTGTTAAATGAAATAAATAGATAAGCTTCTTATACAAGTAATTTTAGGAAAGAGAATTATTTATATTTGTAAATCTTAGAGTTGTTTCTAAATTAAGTTAATAAATACTATAAATGATTTTTATCAAGTTATTTTATACATTAAGCATGGTTAGTAAAATATTTATAGATTTGGAAATATGACTTTGGAAATACAAACCTAATCTATTTTTACAATAAAAGTGATTATGGAATTGGAATATAAGTATTATGATTTGATAAATAAATGACTTAGGATTCATGGAATTAGGAAATGTAGTTTTGAAAATTATAAACTTAGTTTATTTCTAAATAAAATGGTTATATTTTAACACGGATTTAGAAGAGTAATTAAATATGGTTTAAAATATGGTTTTGTGAATAATATAACATATGGAAATTTGAGTCAACTTTGTGTAAACAAATAAAATCTTAGAAAAATTCAAAGTTATGGAATAATTTCGAAATCTGTGAATATTTTTATAAAGTTAAATAATAAACGGATTTATGGAAATTATAATAAGTGTTTTAAATAATAAACTCAAAAGAGAAAAATGTTTTGAGAACCTTAATTCTGTAATTTGAGGAGTACTAATAATCGACTTAGTGTTATCAATTGGTTTAATTGCTTTCCAATAAGATTTCGTCGAATATGTTATAACTCATTGAATAAAATGTTTGAATGGAACTTGCTAGCCCATTGGCGAATACTCGAATTTCATCGAGTAGTATGGAATGCCTTGGTTAAATTCGTGTGATTGCTACTAGGAAGCATTTTACACTTTAGAGTTGTATTCTCTTCTGGTGTGCGACAAGTGGTTGCTATATCCTTAAGAAAATATAGTTCTGGTTTTCCACTGGTATCCGTAACAATGATATTTACTAGATTTTAGTAAATACTTGGATTTCACCATATGGTAAGGGATGTATTAGTTAAATTCTAGTGATTACTGAAGGTGATAGTATTTGGCACTTTACAGTTTACTCTCTTTTGGTGTGTGGCAAGCGGCTACTAGATTGCTAAGAAGTTTATTCCTGGATTTATTTTCGAACTTAATAATATAATAATATTAAATAAATACAGATTTATTGAGTCATGGTTTCTACAATCATCTTGATCAGTATGGACTATCCTTGGGAGATTCTATATTCCCGGTCCGAGTATGATCCTTGGTATCAGATCAGATCGAGTGATACCAATTTGTTTTTTTGTTTGCCATGGGTTTTGAGTTCTCTTTGATTCTAAAATTAGGATTCTGTAACAATTTCGTGTTAGTGAAATAAATATATATATTCTTGTGTCATGTGATGGTTTCTAAATTATATTATTGATATTTCTATGCTTAGAGATGTTGTGCTTTGTTTTGGGAATTCTGTGTTTAGTGCCTAATTTATGTTCCTGACCTAAATGTATAAATATGTTTCTTGTGATTAATTCCAAGTTAAGTTAATCCCGTGACTTGTTATTTCTTAGACATTTTTATTAACTACATATTATTTGTTATTATGTTATATCTTGTTCTCACCCTTTTGGATATTTAGAGATAGTTTGACCCGGGTATTATTTTACTCGGGTCAGACCGAGACATTTCAAGTTACAGGACAGGTTGACCTTTTGATGGTTGGGATAGCAAGGAGATAAACATTTGGACTTTTGGTTTATCCCATTTAGGAAATTTGGATTTTATATATTAAATGTATAACTAAGATTAGAGAATTGTAAACTTGTATATTATTGAGTCTAGTATTTCATTTTGTAGATCACAGTTCGTATAAGTATAAATGTTTAATATTCCGCTGTGATCTATGACTAATGTTTATATGATATATTGTTCTGATATTGAGAAATCGATGTGTCTCCTACTTTGTATTGATCTACACACGTCAAATTTCAGTTCAGATATTAAGTAAAAAGGTATAAACGATGTGTCGGTGTTAGTATAAACATATATTTACATTAGATCGCCCTTAACAAGCCGTATTCTCCTGATTAGGAGGCAACATTACTTGTATTGTTCTTTGCTAAACTAGGCATCGCTGTGGGGTCGTTACTGCTCTCTATGGTGGGGATCAAGTTGGCCAGATAGTGGATAAATTTTAAGATGATCATATTTTACAAACCGTAGCTCAGATTAAGATGCGGTTTCGATCTAAGTGCATGTCCTAACCTTATGAACATTTTACAAGGGCTTTGACTATATTTACCGACTATGACAAATTTTCCCTAAGCACTTCGCCTTCCTTTGTGATTACATGATGGTGCCTTTATCATAGACCTTCTGGCCGTTTCTTTCTTCTTAACATTTTTTCATATTTACCATGTAGTGGGTGAAAATGCCAACAACACTTGTTCCCAAAGCATACTTTCCTAGAATACAATGTGTGCTTTGTTTCATCCATAATCTCCTTTCTTTCATATGTGATGATTATCTTGAACCTTAAATATTTATATCCTCATTTCCATCCTTCCGTAAGTTTTCCATTGCCAACATGTTGTAGAGCCTTTATCAGTTGGTGAAAAGCATGTTGATCGTTCCATGACGTCCTTTTCAGTGTGACGTTTGTAATTTATTCTTTCTTGGTAGTGTAATTATCTAGCATGATCTCCCACTGATTTTCATCTCTGTCTAGTAGACATCTGCTCCTTACTAGTTCAACCTCCTTGCCCCAATGTCCGGAGGACCGCGTGTTCTCTTATGGATTTTCCAAGAATGTCGAGGCGCCCAATGGTTCCTTGGCCGTGAACTCGTATTTTGTTGCATGGATTGTAGTTTGGCCAATTAAGACTGGTGGCTGCGATTTACTTTCCCTACTTGATTGCAAAGTTACTCCACCAGTGACTCCTTTATCGCTATCATGCATATTTGTATAAGTCAATCACCAAATGTTTGGTTAGGAAAGTAGTGTTTGTTTAAATTTGAACTTGGGTTGACTATGTGCTTGTGATGTGAAGCTAATCTTCTTCTAATGCTTATGTATTGTTGCATCAAGTATTTATTCATGTCCATAACTCCATTTTTCTTGCTATTATCCAAGATATGTTTATTCCACATGATTGCTAGGTTTTCTTGTTCCATTAGCAACCTTTCTCGTTGCTATAATGCATACTTGTATGGGATCAATCACCAATAAGTTTGGCAGGGTAAGCTGTTTCTATGGCTAATGCCTCCCTTATCCCATACTTTATATTTCCTGTATGAACACTTACACAAACTCATATGTATCTTATAGAAATTATAAATGAAATCACTATACCTAATTAGGATTGGCTATTGCATTGTGTTCGTATAGTATCCTTGCTTAGCCATTAGCTTATTAGTAATCTTTTATTGCTTCCTCACGTGGTTGTACACGACCTATCACAGACAAAGTTGACACAGTAAACATACTAGCATATTGGTGATGTAGTTATGTGTTTTTTTGCTAGCTCTTTCGACAATTCTTCCTTTGCCCCTAGCATATTTGCATAGGATCAGTCATTGGTAAGTTCAGCAAGGTGAAGATACCCTGGTGGAGTGTCTTTGTAATCTAGTCCCATATATTCATGTTTGCTTTCATGCACTTCCAGCATTCTAGTTTGCATAATATCACACACATATTCCATGCATACTTTAACAAGTTTGCCCTTGTGTCGGTCTGTTTGTAGTCTTCAAGGTAATTCCAGTATCGACTGCTTGCACCAGGACATACAACCGGTAGTCACGTTTTACTACGAGCAGGCTTAATTATTTTTTGTTGAAAAAAATCAAAAGCCAAATGTCGGGCGGAACCAACTAGGCGGCTGCCATGTCCTGACTGCTGGTAAGTCGGGTTCTCCATAGCCATCCTAAGAGCTTGCTGTTGATCGTCAACTATGGATGCTCGAATAGGGATCACTCCGATCCACTACTTACAGCTAAGTAATTTGTGCCGATCGTCAATGGTGAGCACACATTTGGGAGTCATGTCCTGACCATAGGCTGACCGGGTTCACCATTGCCGGTAGAGAGTTTGGGTCGATCGTCAACGGTGATCACCCACTTGGCGGTCATGTCTAGAGCATCGAATGATCGGGCTCGTTGTTATCGGCAAAGAAGTTTTTGCTGATCATCAACGGCAAGCACCTACTTAGTGGTCATGTCCTGACCATGGGAAGATCGGGCTCATCGTTGCTGGTAAAGAAGTTTAGGCCGATCGTCAACGACAAGTATCCATTTGATGGTCATATCCTGACCAAGTGCTGATCGAGCTCGTCATTGCCGGCAAAGATGTTTGGGCCAATCATCAATAGCGAGCACCCACTTGGCGGTCATGTCCTGACCATAGGCTGATCGAGATCATCATTACCAGAAAACTAGTTTGGATCAATCATCGACGACAAGCACCCACTTGGTTGTCACGTCCTGACCATGGGCTGAATGGGCTCGTAATTTTCGAAAAAGATGTTTGGACCGAACATTAACGCTGAGCACCAACTTGGATGTCATCCCCTAACCATGGGTTGATTGGGCTCATCGTTGTCGATAAAGAAGTTTGGGTGATCATAATTGGAAAGCACCCACTTTGCGGTCATTTCCTGACCATGGGTTGATATGGGTTGCCATTGCTAGCCAAAGGTTTGTCCTACCTTTCCATTATGTGCCAGAGTTGGATGCCACTAGTAAGTAACGTGTTAGAAGCTAGGCTTTCTATAACACAATGCGGAATGGATCTTAAGGCTATTTAAACACTAGATTGGGTAAAGTGTGTGCTAACTACTTACTTATGAATTCAAATCTCTATCTACTCAAATTGCGAACAGAGACATGTAATCATAGAATAAGTAAGTAATAAAGTAAAATGCAATAAAGTAAATAACAACAGGGATTTTTGGACTGGTTCAGATTGACCAATCCTATATCCAATCTTGTACTGCACCATACAGAATTTCACTATAACCACTTATTTACATGGTTAATAAGAATACCTTTACAATCTTGGTCTCATAGGCTACAAGATGTACCCACTTGATTTATCGGGCTACAAGAACACCCTCTTGATTTCACAGGCTAGAATACCTTCTTCTCTTTACAAATAATAGTAGAGTATAACAAGTAGTTGTATCTTCAATACAAATTCGTGCAGATTCAGTACAATGATCCCATGAACCTCTAGTAGCAATATATCTTTGAATTCTTTGAGGAATATAATGAAATCAGAGAGAGTGATATGAATTCAAGTACAAACTCTCTGTTATTATGTGATTTGAAAATCCATGAAGAATTGGATTGAAATAGTATTTATTTGCATAGAAAATGGAAGAATATACAATGGGTTTCTCTCAAAAATATTTGGATATGAAAATGTAAGAGGAAGAAGTGTTAGTAATTCATTTTCCAGGGATTTATATAGTGGTTAAAGAGAGGTGTCTTTTGGTGAAGAGGCGACGGGAAATGTCTCTTCATTTGAAATTAGAGATCTGGAAAATGACATGTATGTCAACATACATGTAGAGGATATATCGACATATAGTGTTACAAAAAAGAACAGCAACGCCAATAAGTGTTGCAAATTTTTAGATTTAAAAAGTACCTCATATTTATGGATTTTTATGATTCGGTTGAGGTCAATGGTTGTTGGTCTTCAAGTACAATTGCCATAGGATCTTTAACAAAGGATTATAATGTTCAACCAACTAATCATCACTTCAAATACCTCTGTCGTTTCAACATTTGCATTTTTTCTTTAATCAGTTTTTTCACTACAACAAAACATCCTTTTCACAACGGGCAATGCCCGTTGTAATATGGATTTCGCAACGGGCATGCAACCGTTGTAATAGGCCTCCTTGTACTAGGTCAACTGCATTTTACAACGAGCAATAAACATTGTAAAAGACCGTTGTAATACACCTTTTTACAATGATCATCGGCTCTTGCAATAGACTCTATAACAACAATAAAGCCCGTTGTAAAACGTTGAAACTTGCAACAGGTTTTGACCGTTGTAATAGCCTATAATAGAAGTGGCATAGCCTGTTGTAATAGACTATAATATAACTGGCATAGCCTGTTGTAATACATGATATGATAACGGTTTCTGACCATTGTAAAATAATGCAAATTTAAAAAGAAATCACAGCAGCATCCATGCAATACATCCATACCAATAATGAATAATTTAACGAGTAATAAATATTATCACAAACAAGCAAAATCACATATGAAAAGACTAAAAGCTAGAGTCATTAAATTCCAACACCATTCCAAAAAGTTAGATAAGTTTACATTGACATAGTTCTAACCTACACATGACAACTAGTTTCATAATAGCCAAATACATAAAGCATCAACACATAAGCATAAAGCTTTTGTCAACGAACTCATCTTTCTTTGATTGTCACTTTCTCTTTTCACGCTCTCTCTCTCTTTTCCTTTTTTTTTTCTTTTTTGCTTTTATCCATATAATCTTCCTCTCTTTCTTCTTTCGTCCATATGAACAGGTGAAAAACACTAGTTTATATATGCAATAATTGAATGGTAAGATGTCCTTATAAGTTACAGTCAATGAGCAAAGTAATGCCACTAAATATATAAACAAAATGTTCATGTCAGTTTTAAAAAAAAAATATAAAAATCTAGCAATAATCTTAAAATATATGATGTTGATCTGAATGATATAAACATCACATCTGAATATATTTTTAGCAGAATCTACTATATGTAGATCATGTAAACATGATTATATCTAATAATAAGTGAATGCAACAATATTGAATGATTTAACATGCAAATAAAAATATGTAACTAAATATGCAAAGGAATCTAACAAATGAGAAATATGTCATATGTGGTGTATAAACAAAAAAAACACCACCAAAATTTCTGCCTTATTCTATCATCAAGAATCCAGCAAAAGGAACAGGGCTCCATTTTCAATATCAAGCTTTCAAAAGTGTTGTAAAAAGGTTGTTTAAACTATTTTTTTTTTAATTCCTTGCTCGAAAAATGTCAATCAATTTTCAATATCACAAAAAATTTGCGTGGAGTTGATAAGAATATAATATTTTATTATATACATCTCCCTACAATTTACCGATTGCGTCTCTTTTATTGTTAATGTAACATTCCTGAAAATTTATCAAGTTTAAATTGGCGATTAAATTTATTTTTGGAAATAAATTGTGAATTTAATTATGAAAGTTTTAAAAAATAAGTGTTTGTTAATAAGTTGAACATCTTAAGTTTATAAATATAGATGTATTGAAAATAAAAGTTGTATTTACTAACTTATAAATATTTGCTAATAATGTATAATCTAATTTCAAACTATTTTACTTTAATTTGTGTAAGTATAACTACATAACATATATGTGTAAATATAAGATTGATAAGCATGTTTTATAAATTTAAAATCAAATAAGGTTTAAAAAAAACAAAATGTATGAATTAAAATTAATTGAACTAAAGGACCAAAACAAAATTTATAAAATAAATTCAAGACAAGGTTAAAAACATAGAAACATGTTACACATTAAAAATAAAGTAAGGCTGAAACATAAACTTATTTGAGTTTAGACAAGTGGCAAGAAAATCTTTTTCTTTTGGATATTGGTCTTTGGAAACATGAACAAAGAAGAAAAGACAAGTCAAGATACTTTTATCTTTCTCAAAAAAATTTGCTCAGGTCTTAAAAGCAAGTTTAAAGCAACCACAAAACTTGAGAGAAACAAACATAAACAATTCGAAACCATTTTCAAGTTCAAATTTGAAAACAAGATGAATCTTCAACCTGGAGATTAAAATGCAAATTCAACTTGAAAAACAAAAATCTGGTC
Organism: Allium cepa; assembly: GCA_030765085.1. Lineage (NCBI taxonomy): Eukaryota > Viridiplantae > Streptophyta > Magnoliopsida > Asparagales > Amaryllidaceae > Allium > Allium cepa. The sequence continues at coordinate 204,452,000 of CM060941.1, read as the reverse complement.
AAGTTAGCATCTTCAAATCTGGAACATGCATGTAGGAATCAAGAAGCTCTGCATTTCAATTCAAACAAGATCATCTCAAAGCAAATCTGGGATTTAGTCTCTGCTTCCTGAAGAAAAGATAAGTAAATTTCTTTAAAAGCTTTTAATTTTATATTGATAATCAGTAAATAAAACAAACATTTAAAACAACTTTATTTAATAAATTGCAGGAAGAAAATAGAGTGCAGGGTAGGAATCAAATTCTTTTGATCAGGGCAGTGCAAGCATCCCTGTAATGAATCAAGATAGTGTAAATTCTCTCAAAACAAATAAGGCAAGTAAAATTTCTTTTAAAAAAAGGATTTGAATCTGAAGTGATAATCAGTAACAAAGAAAAGATTTAAAAACAATTGTATTTATCAGTTCAGGAGTAAAGAGAACCAAGAATTCAAAAAGCAAATCAAAATTCAGAATATGATAAAAATCAAAAGCCTGTCTCTGTTCTTATCTCTGCTGCAACTCCAAAGTGAGCAATCCTTCACCCTCTTTTATCTGATGCATGTATTAAACTCTGTTGTTAGTTGCTTCTCTGTTTCCATGCTTGTGAGCAAACCTTATTTTTTTTAAATAAAAAAAAAACTGGGTTCTTTATTTCTTTTACCTATGAGCAACCCTTCTTCTAAAACCAGACTTCCTTATTTCTTTTACCTGTGAGTAACTCACTCATAATTTATTTAATAGGTAAAGTTGTTTATGTTTTTTTTTAAAAAAATTTGATATGAACTTATATGAAATGGCCGTGAATTTTATACCTTTGATATATGCCTGTATACATGATGATGAAAGTTTCATATCTGTGCCTCAAAATTCCAAACTCATGTTTAATCTCTGAGTTCTTTCCTTTGACTTGTTTTTTTGTCGTTGTTATTACTTAACTTTGAATAAATCATGATGTTCTAGAATAGCATAAGTTTACTAATAGAATCATTATGTAAATTCAAGGATTTTAAAACTAAAATTAAATTTTACAGTGATAAGAATAAAATGCAGTTTCATGTTAACTGTATTTTACATTTTTATCAAGATCAGTTGATCCTTGCATTTGATTTGAGTGGATATGTTTTCTGGAGGTAGTCATCTATCATAGATCATAGGAAATTTACAGAATTGATTTGCATTTCAGTTTTGAGACTTTAATTTGGGATTTTAGTTGAGGAACCCTAGTTTATTTGGGATACTGTTTTGTGGTCGATTTTGTACTCCTCATTGCATCGAGTTCGAAGCTGTTTTGGGAAATGATGGATGGTGTAGTGATGAAGCTAACACCAGAGTTTGGGTGTTAATGATGGTCGAGAAGTGGAGGAATCGACGTTGTCAGGTTTTAGGTGGTATTGGGTATAGGCTGTTACAGGTTGTAGTTAAAAAACTTGAATTCAAATTCAAGATTGATCTCAGGGGATCTGGGGTTTTGAAGTTGTAGTGTGGTCTCCGATAGTTAGGAGATGGTCGGAGATGAAGATTAGAGGTGGCTGGAGATGGATGAAGGTTACACAGGGGTGTGTGCATGTTTGAGATGGTGGTGGGTTTGTGATGTTGTTGGTTGCAGGGATTTATGCCTCGGGTAGGTCTCGGGTTAATTGGGGAAAAACTCGAAGAAAGTGGGTTACTGACTCGAAGTAGAATATCGGCATCTCGGGTTTGTGTCATGTTCAGGTTTAACAAACAGACTTGTTCTGTTTTAAGACTTTTTAAAGTAAAGTTTAAATATAAATCTGGAAATTTAACTTAGGATTAAACTTGAATCTAAAAATGAATTCAAATTGTTTGAATTCTTATTTTGTAATAATTTAAATGCAGAATTCAAATTTGGTTTGATAAAACAAAGAACAGGAAACTGTTTTAGTTTTATAAGATTTGAACTTAATGCAGACTAAAGCTTTAACTTAGGATGTTAAAACTGAATTTAAATATGAATTCAAATAAGTTTGAATTCTATTCTTTTGAAATTATTTAAATTCAGGAAAATTTTAAAGTCTGGATTTTTTTTTATAAAACAGAAATTGGTTTATGTTTTTAAATGTAAAGATAAAGTTTGAATTGAAGGTGGAAATTTAAACTTGGTTTTTAATCTCAAATTTTAAAATGAATTCAAATTTTGATTGTCTGAAATTTGAAACCATTTATGTTTTTAAATTTAAATTTGATTTTAAACTCTCAAGTGTAAATGCATTGTTGTTTTGCATATTGAATTGGAAGGTTAAGTATTTAAATTAGAAATTCAAGTGAATTCAAATCTGAGTTTTTAAATCTATTTTTAAACTTCAGTTTTAAAGTAAAGAATTTAAATTTAAATTGCTTTCAAATGATTTACATTTGAATTGAAATCTAAATTGTTTTAAACTTATTAATAAAGTATATGTTTCTTTTAAACATATAAGATTAAGTTGTGTATTGTTTTAAATTCTTATTTAAGACAAATTTGAGTCTTGAGTTTAAAGAAAATGTTAAATGGAATTTAATGTAAATTTAAAAACATTTTGTTTTTAAATGCAAAATTTAAATAAGGAATGTTTATTTAAAGATAAAGAAAAGTATAATGATTTGTAATTCATTTAATTATTAAGGTAGTACAAATGGATAATTAATATAATTAATTAATTAATGAAATGGATAATTAATTAAAGTAATTAAGGGTTTTAATTTGATTAATTAAAGTTTAAGATTAATTTTTCTTAGAATAATTAATTTGTAATTAAGAAATCATTAATTGAATGATATTAGATTTTAAATTAATAATTGAAGATTTATTAATTGAATAAATATGGATAGTTAATTAATTAGGAATAATAAATGAAAGTAATCATGTAGGTAATAAATTTAAAACCACCCAGTTTATTCATCTTAATTGTAGATGCTGATTGTTATTGAATGTTGTATGATGGATTGATATATTTGATATGTGATGTGATGCTATGTGATACTTTGTGCTGATTTGCTATATTTGTGATGAATATACTGTTGTATGAATATGAAACCCTTTGACCCGTAAAACGACATTTGAATTTCGATGCGACAGGGAGTCGGATTCCAGCTGGTTATCCGAAACCCACATCGAATCATATTAGTGAATTTTTGTGATTGATAACTTACTTTATCTATGAATCTGTGAATATAGATAAGCGCTATGGGTTATACCGCTTATCTTTATGATTGAATCTGTGATGATGATGTTGTGCACTATTGTGTTGAACCCCTAGACCACACTTATACACACACAAATATGGATTGCACGTGGAAATGGGTTAAGTCACAGATTTTGAAATTGTTTTAAAATTTGAATTTTTGAATCCAAAATAGTTTTGGAATTAGAATTGAAGTTTTGAAAAAAATGAATTTCAAAAAAATAAAAGTTATGTGAATAACTTAATTGAGTTTTGAAATTTAAATAATTTGAGTTAAATTTGAATTCAATAATTGAATTGAATTCTATGATTTGGAAACTAGGGTTTTAAAAAGTTATTCAACTTATAAATGGGTTTATATGGGGTTTTTAAACCATTTTAAAAGGTGATGTTTTGAAATTTAAAATTTAAACCAAGATTTCAACTTGTATAAATCGGACTTTTCTGAAACGAAAACTGTCGTTTTCAAATAATAGAAGCTCTCATATAAGAAATGGATTTCCAATGTATGTTAAAAGGAATTCAAGTTTTGAAATGAAAATGGTTTTCCAAGTTATGAATAAATCTTTCGACGTGTTTTGAAAGCTATAAATTAAATCTTAAATTTAAAGATTTATCGAGTTAATCCAATTGGAATGGAAGTTGTTTTGAATCTATGAATAGATCTTTGTGAAACTAGGTGAAACTTGGTGAAATAAATCTTTTTGTTTAAAGATTTAAAATGGTAATTTGTTTAACCATTTGAAAGAAAAGTTTTGGATTTTATAAGTTGTGACTTAAATAAAATCCCATATCCATATGTTTTAAAATATGGCGCTCATTATTCGGTTTAGCCGGGAGAGGACCTTTCTCAAAATCCGGTTTGTAATGGAATCATCATTATCTTGCATTACTCCATTCATGTCAGTTATACTCAAAATCCTTTCTCTGGCCTGTTTTATTTTAATTGAATTATGATAATATCTTGTATTCCTACCTCCTTGCTTATCAATAATATCATGTAGAACTTCTTTTCACATCATAGCTTCAAATTCCAATACCTCGTGTAATTCCTTTGATAATTCTGATTCTTGGCAAGCTAACATTGTATTCATTAGATCATGCTGAAGTTGCTATTGTATATAATATAGTTTCTCTCTAATTCCATTAGATTTTTGGATCCTTCACCAAAATTTTCTTTAGCCCAGATTTTTAGTTTTGTCTTCGACCTTTGAAGCTTTGCTTTTAAAATATACAATGGATTTCCAAAATTTATTTCCTGCCAAACCTGAATAACAGTGCTGTGTAGTTTTTGGTGATTAGTCCAAGATTTATAAAATTTAAAAGATGGGTTTCACCTACTAGCATTCTCTCCCTATGTTAAGATAATTGGAGAGTGATCAGATATGGAAGGATTTAAGAATTTACAGAGAAGATTAGGCCATATGTTTATAGAATGGATGTTTTGAAAAGCATGATCCAGCATACAAAAAGTTCTTGGACCATTTTTACTTTTATTATTCCATGTAAATTCAACACCAACGTAAGAAATATGACTAAGAGATGAATTTATAAGGGCTTGCTTCAAAGGAGATATATCTTTTAAAGATAGAGGAATTCGTCCAACTTTTTGATCAGAAGAAAACATGCAGTTAAAGTCTCCTAGAATTAACCAAGATAAATTTGGTTGAGCAAGAGATGAGATATTGGAAAGAAATGAGAGTCTTCTGTCTAAACTATTTTGAGCATAAACAAAAGAAATCAGAAAGGAAGTATTTGAAAGCAAGGATATAGCATTAAAATGGATAATTTGATCATTTTCCATTATTTTTGTCAGATTGAAGATTGCAGAATTCCAGAGCACTAATATTCTACCATATGGAGCACTTTAAAGATTATCCTCATACAACCAATTTGGTGCAATAAACTTACAAGCTCTTTCAGTCATTGACTTGTCTAACTTTGTTTCACTTAAAGCAATAAGTTGTATATTTTCATCCTTAATCAATTTTCTCACTTCAGTTTTCTTTGATGATAAATGCCCTCCTCTAATATTCCAGTATGCAATATTGTTATTCATCATCATAACATATTAGGAGATAATAGTCGTGTAGGATGCTTTCTTGTATGCCTATTTCCACTTGCCTGAATTGAAGATCCTTTGATTGATAATGGAGACTCTTTATAATTAATTGGTTGTATTTCATCAATATTAAAGCTAACATCATTATTGAGATCATCAGCAGAATCAATGAAAGAAACTTTCTTTTTTCCTCTTTTTCCTTTTTTACTAACAGATAAGGTCTGTTCTACATTTGCTTCCTTTGATTTACAAGGTGGTGGCGGTAATATAAGATGTGCAGGTGGAACTATATTGATATATGGAGAAGTTTACATAGGGTTATCATCAATTTGCTTTTCTTCAATAGTGTGGATTTAGTCTTCTCTGAGACATAGGGACCGAGTCTTCTTCATTTTCACTATTCAATTTTATGATTGTACAATTTTCTTTTTCCAACTGTTTATGTTCTTCTATCCTACTCATAGAAAAATTAATATTCATATCCCTCATGTTTTCAAAAGCTTTACTATTTTGTGAAAATTCTTTTTCCTATTCCCTACAAGATCCATATTTCTCATTTTCATTAGATTTCTCTCCTACAATCTCATTTTGTAAATGTATCCCAAATGTAACTACTATTTCTTGAGCATCTGAACTATTATTAGTCATATCATCTGCATTAGAGCCATGACTTTTTTTTGAAATTATATCCTTCTGAGTATTTCCAGTCTTGTTAATAGAGGCCTCATTTCCTTTGATTATATCATTATCTAATGATTCTTCACTTAAGTCTTATAATGCCATAAATGTATTTGTAGTAGTAATATTATCTGCATAGCCCTTACTAACCTTATTCCTTTGCTCAATACTCAAACCACATTATCTACACAAGAATCTGTTACTTTTAGAATTTTATTTTGTTGATCCAAATTCTTCTTCCCATTTTCTAGTGGAATACCATCATTATTAAAAGTTACTTACTCTATTTCCTTCTTTCTCCAGATTTTCTTGGTTTTTGTATTGAACTTTTTGAATTGTGAGCCTTCATTACCTTATCCTGTGATATTTCCTGATCAATATATTCACTGCAATATGCTTCTCCAATATCACTTTCAATATTCATTCCAAATCTCTGAACCTTACAATTTCCAGAACAGTTCTTAGTTTCATCCCAAACACTTTGCATTTACAACATATTTTTGGTTTTCAGTCATAGACAACCTTAACAAGTGGACGGCTATCTCCTAATTCATCAATTGCAATATAATCTGGAAGTTCTTGTTCAGGAGATACCTCTATCAAGGCTTTAGCATACTTGAATCTTGTTAATTTTTCTGTACTTTCATCAAGACAAATAACCTTTACAACGTGACATGATAACCAATTAATTCCAATTAAAGTCCACGCAACCAGTGGAATTCTATAAAAATGAACCCAAATTGGAACTTTTTTAATTTGTTCTTGAACATGTCTATATGATGGATTCCATGTTGTTATGATGAACATTTTTCCTTTTATAAATATAGTTTCAGATTGTAAAATCTTCGTTCTGTCCTGATCATTCAAAAAACTAAAATAAAAGTTTTCATTGTCAGACTTAATATCAACTTCACCTTTCAATCTCCAAACTCTTCTCAAATGCTTTGCTATAGTAAGATAAGAAAAAGATCTATCCAAGAAAAAACCTACCAAATGATCACTCCAGTACTTTATATCTTCTCGTTTAACTTCTTCAGGTAATGGTTTCTGTTTACCATCTTTTTTAATTTCAAACTGAATAGGAACAAAAACTCCATCATTTCTTGGCTTTTTCTTGAATAGAGATGACCAATTATTGCCAATGTCATAAGACTTTGTGATCTGAACAGAATTATTATTCAGCTTTCGATCCATATTATCAGATAGAGAAGTAAAATTCATATCTGATAAAAGAGTGGATTGATTCAAAGAATGCAGACACGATTTAGGATTGGAAGGAGATGATGGAGAAAAACAAGAAGAGGTTGGAAGATGAGGGGGAATCGAAAATGAGGGTATCAGAGATGAGGGAGGAGGAGGTATCAAAGATGAGGGAGGAGGAGGTATCAAAGATGAGGGAGGAGGGGGTATTTGAGATGAGGGAGGAGGAGGTATCGAAGAAGAGGGAGATGAGGAAATCAGAGAAGGAGAGGGAGGCGGTTCAGGAAACAGGGAGTCCGCCATTTTCTTATTTCAAACATTTTCTTTAAAAATATCATAGATTAATAGGGGATTTTTGTTGTAGTGTTTTACTCATTTGCTTTGTTTAATATTCATATATAATTCGTTAGCTTGCATCGAATTCTTGTTTATCTCTGTAAATGTCTCCATAATATATTTGAAAGAACTGAATAACTCAGAGAAATGTTAATAACAGTATTTATATGATTGTTGTCATCAAAATCAATATATGAGGTATTAACAATCTCCCCCTTTTTATGATGACAACCATATAAACATTTAAGAGATAAAATGTAATATTTTTATATTTAACTCCCTCTAATGCTATGCACTCCCCTATAGTTTTGCATAGTATATTTATATATTTTCCTCCCCTTTGTCATCAACAAAAAGGGTGAAAAGGAATCGCTTAAGCACAACTAGATATACAGTTTGTGTATACACACACACACGCACACACACTCACACACACACACACATATATATCAATGAATATAAATAGAACTTATGAGAGGAATCAAAATAATATTTAAAATGAGAGGAATTTTAGAGTTATTGACGTTGTCGATGCTAATAACATATCCATTTTGAATTATATCCAATGTTCACCATTTCACCATCTTTATATATAATGTTGCTTAATATCAATGGATTATATGCTTTGAACATCTACTGTCTGGTATCCATTGTTCCATACTTGAAAAATATAAAATATGTACACCGGTACCCTATTTTATTTTGGGGTCCATGGAGTAAAATTTTATGTAGCCAAACCCATGAAGAGTTTGAATGCCTTTTTAAAATATAATTATTAGATAAATGAACTTTATTAGTAAAATTATCAATATATTTTTCTTTTTCAATATTATCTAACCTTTTAGGAATCCATAAACTAATAAACCTATTTGGTGGTTTTAACTTTAATTTTCTTGGTTTGGTTTGAACTCGGTAGCCTTAACAAATTTATCACTTTGAGTACTATTTTTCATTGATTTGCTCTAGGGGTGTACATGGTCCATGTCTATTATTAGTGGGTTTAGATGCAAATAATAAATTTTCTACATTATCCTTCCATTTCTTAAATTTATCAATGTCGATTTTTGTTTTATCAAACTCCTTAGTACATATAAGAATAACATTATCCAGAGATGTTATTTTGTCATTTAGATAAGTGATCTCTAACTTCATTGAAAGATTTTCTAATTTTCAGGATTCACTTTCAGTTTTCAGTTTTTCAAAATTTTCAATTGTTAAATCTTTTTCATCATATGTCCATTGAGTCTTTTAGTTTCATCTTCTAGACAATGTTTTTCTTTGGTTAACATTTCATTAAACATTTTTAATTTATTCATCTTTGCTAAACTAGTCTTGTACTCTTTTCTAAGCATTTTGTATCCCTATCATTTAAAATGTTAATAATTTCTTCATTAAAATTCCATACCCAGTTATTCTTAGATGTAAAGTAGATGTTTGCATTTTTAGTTTCGGATCACTATCACTTAATAATATATCTTATTGATCCCATATTGCATTAAAAGCTTATTTCCTCTTTTTATTAAAAGTGTTTGAAGAGCACTTTGATTTCTTTAGATTTGGATAGTCTCATTTCAAATGTCTGGGTTGATCTCATTCAAAACACTTAATAACATTTCCATTTTTGGAATTAAAGCTGTTAGTTTTCCAAAGTTTGTTCATCTTCCTATATTTGAAGATTTTCATAAAGGTCATGAAATCGTCCTTATCATTATCATCATCATATTGTTCATGATTTTCGTTTGTAGCATTGAGTGCTAGTGATTTCTTCTGCTTTTCTTGATTCTCTTTTACAACCAGCAATTTACTTTATAAGACATTAAATTACCAATTAAATCTTCTATTTTCATCGTACTAATATCTGGCTTTTTCGATGTCCAAAGTCCGCCGATCCTATTCACTAGAAAATTAATTCAAGATCTTTTTGACTTGGTCCTCTTCAGTAACATTCTCTTCTAATGATATTAATGCATGTAATATATCCTAAAATCTAGAATACATATAAAAAATGATTCATTCTGATTCATTTTAGACGTTTTGACTTTACTAGTACCCTTATGTATAACTTATAGCGCTCTGTATATTTCATATGCAGTCTAACAATTGGAGACTCTGTTAAATTCATTTTTATCTAAAGAGAAAAAAACATTCATGTCCTTAGAATTATTTAGTTCTGGTGTCTTTTGATCATAGTCCATTGTGAAAAATCAGTTTGGGGTTCAGTGTACCCATTCTGTATAACATTCCAAATATCCAAACCACTAGACTACAAATAAATTGTCATCCTATAGGCCCAATAAGTATAATCACTACCATTAAAATGTGGAGGTCTAACGGTAAATTGACCTTCTAAAAAAGGCTTAAAGAAAGTATTACAATTGTTATTAGCCATTTATGCATTTTAAAAACCATGTTACGAATTTATGAAAACTAGTGCTTTGATACTAAATGTTAGAAACTGGGCTTTTATAACACAATGCAGAATGAATCTTAAGGATATTTAAATGCTAGAGGGGGTAAAGTTTGTATAACTACTTAATTATGATTAGATATCTGTCTACTCAAATTGCAAACAGAAAGATGTAATCACGGAATAAGTAAATAATATAGTAAAATATAGAAAAGTAAATAAAATCAGAGACTTTTATAATGGTTCGGATTGACCAATCCTATATCCAGTCCTATGATACACCACATAGAATTTCACTATAATCACTTGCTTTACAAGGGTGGCAAGAACACCTTTACAATCTTGATTTCATAGGTAACAAGATGTATCCTCTTGATTTATCGGCCTACAAGAACACCCTCTTGATTTCGTAGGCCACAAGAAAACCTTTTCTCTTTACAAATAATAATAGAGCATTGAAGTAGTTGTATCTTTAATATAGATTCTTATAGATTTGGTACAATGATCCAATAGACCTCCAGTAGCAATATATCTTTGAATTCTTTGAGGAATATGATGAAATCAAATAGAGATGACATGAATTCGAATACAAACTCTCTGATATTTTGTGGTTTGCAAATCCTTGAAGAATTGGATTGAATAGTATGGACTTGCAAAGAGAATGGAATAATACGCAATGGGTTTCTCTCACAAATGTTTGGATACGAAAAAGTAAGAGAAAGAAGAGAAGGATGTATTAAATTTCATTTTCCAGGGCCTTTATATAGTGGTTGAAGAGACATGCCTTTTGGTGAAGAGGTGACGGGAAATGTCTTCATTTTAAATTTGAAAATATGGAAAATGGCATGTATGACATACATGCAGAGGATATGTCGACATATAGTGCTGCAAAAAAGAACACCAACACCAATAAGTGTTGTAGATTTTCAGATTTTAAAGTACCTACTATTTATGGATTTTGTGATTCGATTAAGGTCAATGGTTGATAATCTTCAAGTAAAATTGCCATGGGTTCTTTAAGAATGAATTCTAAGGTTCAATCAACTAATCAAAACTTCAAATACCTTTATGTTTTAGTAGTTGCATTTCTTCTTCAGTGTTATTCTATTTGCTCTGATTAATCTTCATATATAATTCATTTTCTTCCACCGAGTTCTTGTTATCTCCATAAATGTCTCCATAATATATTTGAAAGTATTGCATAACTCGAAGAAATGTTAATAGTAATATTTATATGGTTATTGTCATAAAAATTAATATCTGAGGTATTAACACAATGACCTTGCCTGTATAATGCTAGAAATCGGGGAATTTATTTGGAATGTGGTGGTTTTCTTATGGTTGTTTGATAGCATTGATAATTTTTCATGGTTTTGCATACCTTATCTATGTGGTTCGGTAAGATCGTAATGATTGACAATACACATATCCATATTTCATGCAGTTGTAATAGTCAATGTGCCAAAACAAAATGAAGGTTTTGAGCACTCCATGCTTTCTCAGATACTACCCTATCCATAGTGATGAGAATGTAGGCGCCATTCCCTAGATCCCTGCTAATAAAATATAACCTTTCCCAAATTGGGTAGGGTGCCTCCAGGTTAATTGGAAATTTGCTCCAGGAGTAGGCTTCCTTTATGGAGTGGGCGATACTCTATCCTAAAGTCATTTTGTTTCACTGCTTTCTACTAGAGCATTGTGGTTTTCAGAGCAGCTTCACCCTGCTTCTCCTCAATCAGATCTAGGGACATGCTTAGCAATTCTTTATTCTTATCTAAGTTATAGTGGATTATCCTATGAGATGAGACTAAAGTTTCAATGGGAAGCATAACCCATAAATTGTAGGCCAAAGAAAAGAGAGTATATCCCACTATAATTTTATAATGTGCAATACACATAAATTCTAGTGGCAGATAATCTATCTGAGCACCCTTATAATTTTCCAAATACTCCTTTATGCGAGTTTCGGGACCTTATTGACCTCTTCAACGTATCCATTAGTCTACAGGTGAGGCACTATATGAAATCTTATCTCAATTTCTGTTGCCAATAGATATTGAAGAATTCATAGTTATCGAATTACCATCCATTGTCCAAGATCATCTTAGGCTGAACTTCATACTCAATGAAGTAAAATGCGACCATTATTTCATACTTAGCTCTACCTATAGCTATTAAAAGTTCTTCATTTAGATCAATGCCCGTGAGATTTCCTTTTCTAGGATCTACCCCCAATGTGGTCTCCTTTACTGACTTGATGTATGTTATTCAATATTTACTTAGCCTCTCTTGCTGTCGTGCGCCATAACAGCGAGTTAGTGAAAACGCTGCAATGTAGGTTGCCATCATGTATGGTGTACCCTATCGCCTTGGGCATCACCTTCCTTACTCAATTCCTTTTAAGGATGAAGTTTTTACTAGGACCAATCCAAACGTGATCCACTTCCTGAGCAAGCCAATCTTTCAAGATCCTTAGCATCTCGATTTTCCTTCCATGGGATGTGCTTAACCACATAGCATTCTTGCATATGAAGCGAAGCCTTTGCCCCTTTTCTTTTTAAGTAGGATGCTGACCATCCTCCGTTGACTTAGAACTCTCAAAATACTTAGTTCACAGACATTTGCAGGTTACTATGGAAACATAGTGTCCATATTCCCAATTCTTTTTCTATTTTCAATTTTTCTATTAGTGTATCGGACTCAGTCATTCAGTCTAGCCTACAAGGTAAGATGTTTATTCGATCCATAAAGGTCAAGAACATCCATTCTTGCCCAATCATTAGTATTTTCTCTCACTTCCCTAAGTATCACATGGTCATGTGGTATGGAATTACTTATCCCTTATGTATTTTTATTAAATATCATTTGAAATTTATTCGTTTAATAAGTCATACCTCTGCATTAGTGTCCCTACGCTTTATGGGGATGTTCAATCTCTATCCTATCATGCTTCATGTTCATATAAAGTTGACCCTATCTCTCGGGCTTTTTGAAACGATAATGATTTACCATCTGTAGAGATGTCCAACGCTGCCTATTGTATGGGTTAGAATTACACTTCGATATCTCCGGAGGAGCCGAACCTGGTCTCCTATTTGATGGAGTTGAATCCTATCTCTAGGAATAGGAAGTTTATACACCACTTTTTGATTACTTCATTCTTCATAATTTTCGTGCTTATCTATCTTTGGATATCTGGTAGGAGGATATGCTCTGATATCCATGGGGAAAATTAACACCATGCCCCTCGAGCGTGGTCTATACCCTTCCTCCGCAAGGACTCTGTTCGGTCGTGGGACTGCACTCTATAGTTTACAGAACTCTCATTGGAGTTACCCTAGATTTTAACTTAGAGCATACCATTTTCTATTTCATCCATAGTTAGATCTCTAATTCTTAATACATCATATTCCACGGTTTCTCTAGTGGCGAGACAGATTCTTTTAGGAGTCTCTGTAAGCTATGAATGTGGAAACTTACCTGGTCTCCTGAAGTATTTCTTTCTCCAATTCTATTATCATTCTTTCCCATGCCCTTATCTTGAGGATTTTCTTCTCCAACCTAGTTGACATTTGTCAATCCTGCATTGATATTGGAATCCTCTAAGAGCATGAACTTATAGATTGGGTAGTATAAGTCATATAGGTTGGTAGTTAGATTCTTCTCAAGTTCCTAGTATAACTTCATTTTCCTATTAATTCCTTAAGCAATAACCATAGGAACAATCCCATTATTCAGTTGATGCATAGAGGCTTATTTTTTAAGTTTAATCCATCATTTTGCTTGATATCCAAGTCTTTACAAATTAGCGCTCCAAACGACTAAACTAAATGTCTCTAAGTTTGACAAGAATAGAGGAAAGCAACGACATCCTCTCCCTTTGTAGTTCCAACTTCTTCCTTATGCTAAATGTAGTGCCTCAAATGTGTTCAAGTGTTGGTTTTTCAAATGTATTGTTCCATGACCGTTGTCTTAAAATCTGGGGGTTGATTGCAATTCTAATATTCAAAGTGACTGACTATGGTTCATCTTGTTACGCTCTAAACTCCTACTCTACTTGCCAAACGGTTGATACATTAGTCTAGCGACTTGCTCTTGCTATTGAATTCTTCCTTGGTTTGCTTGGTAGGCCATGTCATGCCCCCAGTAACAGATCAACCACCTGTGTACTAGTCGATATGAACTTAGGCAGTTTTGTTTTGACAGCCAAGTGTGTGGTTCCAACATCAACGTTAACTTCTACCGTAACATCCTCTTTTGGTCCGGCGTGGGCTATACCACTATTCTAGTACTGATTAGTTCAGAATTGGTTTGATTTTGTTCAAGCCATAGCTAGTTCGGATTATGGAAGTCTAGACTTCCATGGCCCTTTCTTGCATTACTTGGTCTCTTGCATCCATTTTTGATGGGTTGCACACAAAATTCCAGACTTGGTCTCTCTGGATCTGCATTGGTGCAGCTTGCTCCATGATTCCAAGCAGTGCTCCATTATGTCTGAATACTTAGCTTGGAATGGAGCTACCATATCTTCCATCATCATTTGCTATCACTACCAGACTCTTCTCTAGTATCTATACTGGGATGCCTTCCTGATGTAGCATATTCCAACCTCAGGCACTTTGCCGACGCATAAATCCCGAAATATCCAAGGTCCTTGGTAGTGTTATCTTTAGGGAGAGGGTGATTCTAAGCTAAGCTCTAATTCCTCATTTTACTTTTTTATGTTTGAACAAATTATTTAATGATTTGAGAAATTATATCCTCCAGTTTGGAGCAACTATCAATGATAGCTCGACTTTCCATTTCTAGGAAATGATTTCCTTCATCTTCCAAATGATGACTTGGTCTTCAACTATAAGTATGTTTATGGCTCTTAGATCAGTCCAGTGATCATTTTATCCTCCATTAATCACGATTTCAATAAGGAAAAATGAAGACTTTGCTATAGCTACCCTTGGTTCGACATCATCCTGTTTGGTTCGACGTTGAACCGCTTCCTAGGTCTGGCTTCGGGTTGAACTCTTGCTCGTTTCAAAGTATCAGCATTCCTTCTTCTAGCTCTTGGACCTTCATGATCGGATTCTTTGTAAAAGTGTGACCCCTTTATTTTCTAGATCCTTGGACTAGGATCATCCTTATTTTCAAGTGTTGTGATCAATAATTTGCACCTGCCCAAGCATGTCATGAGTTGATCCACCATTGCTTGATGTTGGGCAGGGAAACATTCATTTAGTTTGGCCACAACTCTATCCAGTTTGCCTTTTTTAATTACGTCTACTAGCACTAGAATGTTTGTTGAATGATTATCATGATTACCAATTGTCTATTAGAGTGCACTGTTTATCCCTGCATTCCCGACGGTAGCACCAACTTTATTCTGTGATATCAAAGGCATCTCGAGAATCAGCTCTCAGTGATAGCACCAAAAATGTTAGCATAAAAAATGGGCAAACATCTTCAATCAATTTTCTGTTGAGCTGTGAATATGTAGTATATGTCGTAGCTATTATATTTATTTCATGATTAATTTTTAGAGAGAAGATCACATATTGCAGTAAAATAAAGAACACAAAGATTTATAATGGTTCAACCAGAATATGCCTACATTTACTGTCCATTTTCTTTATTCTTCCTATAGATCTTTGATATAATGTCTGGGATACAAGGTACAATGATCTGAAGCTTAACAGAAAGTAAGATATAGCTCAAAGAAGTCTATTCAGTTATTCCTGTTTAGCTATTCCTAGCCTCCTATTCTTTTTCGATTGTCACTATTAGGAATTTATTGTTAGGCTGCTCCTATTATAGAGATCCTGCTAGGTTGTTCCTACTAGATTGCTCCTGTTATGGAGATCCTGTTAGGTTATTCCTACTAGGTTGCTCCTGTTAGGGAGATCCTACTAGACTGCTCCTATTAGGGAGATCCTGCTAGGATAATCCTATTAGAATGCTCCTATTAAGGAGATCTTACTAGACTTATACTGTTTGGGAGATCCTTCTAGGTTGTTCCTACTAGACTACTTCTGCTAAACTGCCTGTTAGCAGTTCCTAGCTTTCTTGAACTTGTTTGGCATTGTTGCTGTAAGCTTGGCTCTCCATAATTGTCCCATGTTGTTGTTGGATGCTTTGGTATAGATTGAAGTGAGGAGGTGATGTCCTTAATTAGGATGTTTCCTTTTATATCTCACCCAGGTGGAATATTCTCGAGAATCTGAAATATGCTTTATTATTTCCCAATATGCACAGATTCCTTTTCATATATACATTTCTCGGTTCAGCTAAGAAGTCGGTTTGGAGGTGTTGGCTCGGCTAGAATGGATGTGGACAAGTTGTTGGCCAAGTTCATATGCTTCTCTATTTAGCTTGGGATGCTTGGTTCGGTGACTATCTTTCTCCTTGGTCCGGTATATGGCTTCTCCCTTGATCCGGCATGTGCCTTAGATGCCTGGTTTGGTGGTTTCCTAACTACCAAATAGAAGATCCTGTTCGGTGGCTTGGCGATACCGAATAGAAACTTCTATTCTGTATTTATACCATGGAATATAAGATCTTTTTCGGTGGCTTATGGTACCGAACAGAAAGTTTGGTTTGACACATTAACCACGGAGTGGGGAGGGGGGTTTGCTCTCCTCCATTCCTACATGCTCTCTGCCTGCGTTGCCTTGTCTCTCTTCCTTCCATATATTGGAAATGGTTAGGCCTTTAGTAGCAAGATTCCCTATTTTACCATTCCTCATGTTTCAATAAAAATAACGTGCTTGCTAGGACACAAACCCAGATGGGTTAGCTAAAAGGCGCAAGTCTTTACCGCTATGCTACACATGCTTTTACGACATAACTTTTTCATTTCAAGTTAGAACTGAATGAAACTTTGATTAGTAGCTTCCTATCATTTAGTAGAGCATTCCGATGCTTTTGAATGTTCCATTTGCTTAAATTAGTCGGTAGCTCTCCAAGGTGGGGCCCGATCCAGTTAGGCAGTGGATAATTTTAAGATGATCATATCTTATAATCCATAGCTCGGATTGAGATGCAGTTTCGACCTAGTGCATGTCTTGATCTTAGGAACCTTTTACAAGTGCTTTGACTATATTTTCTGACTATGTCAAAATTTCCCCTAACGCTTTGCCTTCCCTTATGATTACATGATAGCGCCTTTATCCTATACCTTTTGGCCATCTCTATGCTCTTTAACATCTTTTCATATTTACAATGCTGTGGGCAAAAATGCCTACAATAGTATAATATCTTTGTATATATAATAGTTATAAATACCAATATCTATATGTATAATTATACATACATTATATTCTTTAATAAAAAGAGTGATACATAATATAAGCAAAGCATTGATCTCTCAAGGTATTGAACCCAAGAGTCTATAACAATAATATATAGATCTTACCACTTGAGCTAGTGGTCCTTGATATAATTATACACATATTGTTATATTACTTTGTCCTTATAATTGTATACGAACATATTAGATATACTCATTATTAAAATTAATTACATTTAATTAACATGATTAATCAAATAAATATAAAAATTTAAAAATAAAATATGATTCTATTTAATAAATATATTAGATCCAATGTTAAAAGACAGATTACATAGGCCCATCAAGATCCAACCAGGATTTTTTGAAAATTTAGTCATTTCACCTGTTGCTAAACAGACCGGTTCCAACAACGGTTTTAGAGCCAAAATTGTCTATGCGGTCTAATTAGTCAACATTTACAGCCAATTAATAAACTACTTTATCTGATTGTTGTCTAAAATTGTAAAGTTTGGGCTTGGATTGAATAATAAGTACTCTCCCCTTTGACCTGCCGGCCTGACCGAATGGGTGCAGCGAGTCTAGTAGATTGGCCCAAATGTAAGACCTAGAGTGTTTTGGGCCTTGGGCTAATTATTAATTAAGATTTGAAATTTAAAACATTTTAGAAATATATTTTAAAATTAAATGTTAAGTTAAAATTTAAAAGGAAATTTTATAAATGTTATAAAATAAAACTAGAAATTTTCAAAAAAAAATTGACAATAAGTTTAGTAATTTTCAAATTTTTTTACATATATTTAATTAACATGATTAATTTAATAATTAACTAATAAAAGTTTAATTATAACATTTATATAACTATAAAGGTTATAGTTTAATATATTTTTTAAGATTGGTTAAGGTAAATGAAATAAAATATTTCAAATTTATTAAAGTTCTTAATGAAAACGTTTACTTAAATAATGATTTATTAAATAAAACAATTATTTAAGAGCTAATATATATATATATATATATATATATATGTCGATATATATAAATAAAAACTATAAAGGTTATAGTTTTATAGCTTAAATTGTTTTATTCTCTAGATTTATTTTGAGAAACTATATCAATTTTTTTTGAAAGTTATTGAATATTTACTTAAAATGTTTAATTAATTAATTAATGCAGTACATATATATTGATAAGTATATAAATAAAACTATTTAAGTTATAGTTAATTGTTCATCTTAAATATGAGGTTTTGAATAAAATTTAAAGTAAAGTTAGTAAATTAAGAATTAAAGCTTATAATAAGGCACATATAATTTTCTATAAGTTAATTAAATTATAATAGTTATAATTGAATTAAACCTACATGATTACATATGTATAAATATAATACAAGTGGAACTATAGGAAACCCAAATAGATTTTTGGAATAGAGTAAGGTACGTATACCGTAATTTTAGATGCGTCTGACATTGGATTCGCAATGGTATTTCATATGAGGTTTATTATTCCTTAAGATATCACTTAAAATATATTGCTTATAAAAGGTAAGATACATGCATATATTTGTTGAGAAAACTTAAGATACATGCATTATATTAGGCCATTAGGAAATGATAAGTGAGAGTCAATAATCACTCTTGAATTTTTGAGCAAACTCAAGGCCAAGATCGAGATTAGAGAAAAGACAATAGATAGTAGTTGTATATGGTATAATCGATAAAGAATTATCCTGTAACACCTCGAAATTTTTAATAAAAATAAATAATAACTTGAAAAGGGCACTTCTATAATTTTATATAAATCTAAAAAACTAAATTTTTTCAAACGGGGAAACTTGGAAATATGACTTTTTCATTGTGTTAAGCAAACCTTTATAGTCCAAATTTATATATAAAACGTCAAATACAAATAGTGTATGAAAGATATATGAATTATTTCCTATAGCACATTACGGAATGAAATAGATCAATGCCTCACTAGGGCTGAGGGAATTTTGGGTTTTGTCCCTCTTCTAACCTTATTCACCTTATCTCTCAATTCATTTCACTTGTACCCACTGCTTCTCCATTCTTCATGGCTATGTATGGAGTGGTGTTGGGTTATGATAAGATAATTGTTATTTTGGTACTTGTAGTGGATGCAACCTTAAGGTCTAATGCGATCCCACATGTTATGTTATATTGGGTTATCATTATTTTTTAGACCTATCACATGATGAATTTGCTTTTGTGCCTATAATTCATGATTTACCAGATGTTTACTAAAGTTTTCTGTCTTTCTGCTCATCGAATTACGAATAAATTTAGAATAGACTGCTAGACCTACGGCCTTACCCCATGGATATATGGTTCCTAGGGAAGGCGTGAGCTTGAAAAAGGTAAACGATCTATTAGAGAAATGTTTCATTTGGAGAAGTATTTCAAAATGGGGAGCAATTTTTTTTATTTTGCTACTAAAGTAGACATCTCTTTAAGGCTCTGCATCGATTTCGTGAATTGAACTAGCTAACAAAGAAGAAGAATTGTTATTCATTACCATGTATTGATGACCTCTTTGATAAGTTAGTTTGAAATAAAGTATTCTCACTTGGGTACATGATTCCATCAGCTGTGTGTGACTAAGGATAATATTCAGATGCTGCTTTTCGTATATCTGGCAGACTTTATGACTAGTTACTCATGCCATTTAGGCTAACCAATGCACCAACGTATTTTGTTGACCTCATGAGTTGAGTCTTCAGAGAATTGCTGAATAAATTCATGGTGGTATTTTTTGACAATGTACGTTTTTGTTTGGAAACAAGGAAGAGCACCAGTTGTATTTGAGAGAAGTGTTGGAAACTCTCCCTAGGCATAAGTTAAAGGAGAAATTTTCAAAATGTCACTTTTGGTACAATAAGGTTCGCTTTCTTGGACATGTTTTTTTCTTCTGAGAAGGGACTATCAGTTGATCTGAGCAAAGTTGATGCAATATAGGATTGGCACGTACCGAAAAGTGCTACGAAGTTAAGAAGTTTTTTTGGTTTGGCTGGTTATTATAGAAAATTTATAAGGAATTTGCAAAGATTTCTGCACCGCTAACATGCCTTATTGAGAAGAATTTATTTTCTCATGAAAATCGAAATGTGAGCATGCTTTTATTAAGCTAAAAGAGTTATTAAGCAGTCCACCTATTTATTACTCCTTGATGGTTCAAGACCATATGACGTATATATCGATGTTTGTGGTACAAGACCTACACTATTTTAATGCAGTTAGGTAGAGTTGTTTGTTAGTCTAGTAGACAGTTGAAACTACATAAGAGAAACTATCCAGTTCATGATTTTAGGTCAGTAGCAATTGTTTTTGCGCTAAATCATGAAGGAATTATCTTTTAGGAGAATGCTTTGAGTTATTTACTGATCTAAAGACCATAAAGTATTTCTTTTATAAAGAGATTTAAATCCGAGGCAATATTTCTTATACTCGAGGAAAAGGCAATGTTGTAGCCACTGCATTGGGTATGAGACATGCAGTGCTTAGCTCTATGTTTTAGGAATGAAAGCACGTGTAGTTTATTTCTGCATTTTATTTCTGATCTTCATCGCATTTTACACCAGGTTGATCAGCAGCTTTGGATGTTCAGCCTTCACCTATGAACCTTAAAGGTTTGAGTCAGAAGCAAGACATCAAGTTGTTGGGTATTTTTTAGAAGATGAATAGACGAGAGCATTCGAGTCATTTAAATCGTTATTCCATCGATACTAGGGGATGGCTAAGAAGTAATAGCTGGTTGTATATTCCTCTTATTAAGGAGTTGATTGACTTGGTTCTAGAAGAGTCCCATCGTTCGAGGATGACCATTCTACCTAGTGGTGATAAAATATATCGTGGTGTGAAAAGAATAATCAACTGGCCAAGTATGAAAAGATATATAGTCGAATTTGTTTCAAAATGTATGACATCTAAGAGAATAAAAGTAGAGCAGAGAAAGCTTGGTGGATTATTACAATCTTTGGATATTTCACAGTGGAATTAGGAGATCATATCTATAGACTGTGTTAGCGGTCCACCTAGAAGTAGAAGAGAATAAGATAATGATTGAGTCATAGT
This sequence comes from Allium cepa, assembly GCA_030765085.1. NCBI lineage: Eukaryota > Viridiplantae > Streptophyta > Magnoliopsida > Asparagales > Amaryllidaceae > Allium > Allium cepa. The sequence continues at coordinate 204,430,786 of CM060941.1, read as the reverse complement.
TCCAACTAGTGGTATGAGGACAACCATATCTTTGGTAACCTTTTAAGTGATGGAGTTAGTTCGATTGCATGGATTTCCTTCTAACATTTTTAGTGACCAAGACCCACTTTTCACAGTGATTTTTGGAGGTGTCTTCAAAAGGCGTTGGATACTGAACTAAATTTGAGTACAGCTTATCACCCATCAACGGACAGATAGATAAACTGAGAGGGTGAATCGGGTGTTGGAAGATTTTCCACACATGTGTAATTTGGACTTTGGAGGTTCTTGGGAGGATCACTTACCGTTGGTTGAGTTTGAGTATAACAACAACAATTAGGCAACTATTGGAATGGCAAGGTTCGAGGCATTGTACCGGAGGCCATGCGGATCTTCATCTAATTGGTATGACATAACCAATATGATGATTCTTAGGCCAAACTTTATTAGGAAGGCTTCGAAGAAAGTAGATTTGAACCATAGGAGGATAAAGAGTGCTTACGATACACAAAAATTATATGTTGACATGAGATGCATGGAATTGGAGTTCATAGTATGTGGCGTGATTTTTTTGAAGGTCTCACCCCTAAGACAAGTTATGTTGCTCGGTTGTTTAGGAAATTGGCATTGAGATTTATAGGATCATTTCTGATTTTGGTAAGAATTAGAAAGTTAGGTTATAGAGTGGAGTTTCCTGAAAAGTTGATGAGGGTTCATAATATTTTTCGTTTTTCACACTTACGAAAGCGTTTACATGATTCAGCTACTATGATCAAGCCGAGTTAGTTTGAAGAGGTGGAACTAGAAAGAGTCACTTATTCATCTTGCCCTACCAGCATTTTTTAGCATGGGACTAGTTAGAGTTCGACGGGGAGATGATCCGACTGAGAGTACCTAGGACCCAAAGGAAAAGATTGGAGCTTTCCATCCCCCACCCTTTTCTGGTACGTTTTCCCTATTTTGTTTGCTTAGCTAAATTGGAAATTTGGATGATGCTTTTTTATGTGACTTATACTACCATATGACTTGGTTTATCATATATGTTACATACAAATAGAGAAAAACAATATATCTTGATGTTTTACATCCATGCCTATATGCTATGGTCTTGCATTCGTATAGGAGTTGCATTAACATTATACATTATTCATGCTATATTCATGACAAAAGTTGATTGATCAATACGCAGTATTGTTTGCTTTTACTTTACCATTACGACGTAAATTTTGTTTACGTTATTTTCTCATCGCTATGTGTTTCAACCTAGAGTAGGATTATAACTGATACATGCATAGATATCATATCTTATTGCTTAAAATGTTAGGAAACAGATATGTACGATATGTATTATTTGGATGCTTTATATGGTGTGGTTTAAGTGTATGTGTTGCACATACACATGGTTTCTGGAGTAAGTTGAGCCACAAATTACATTTTCCATTTCTTGGAATTTTAGAGACGAAATTCTTTTAAGAGGGAAGAACATAACACCCTATAATTTTAACAAAAATAAGTAATAACTTGACAATGGCATTTTAGTAATTTTATATAAAGCTGTAAAACTGAATTTATGCAAGTGAGATAATTTGGAAATTTTGACTTTTCCATTGCATTAGGTAAAATTTTCTAGCCCAAACTAATATATAAAATATTAGAAATGAATACTGTATAAAGGAGATATGCATTATTTGCTATAACACATTAGAGAGTGAACATGTCAAGCCTAGGTTGCGGCTGAGGAGAATTTCGTATTTTATGTTTATATAAAGTTTGTTTCTAATTAATTCACCTAATCTCTCATTTCCTTTAACTATGTAGCCACCATTTCTTCAATCTTCGTATTTTTTCTTCTTCCTCAAACCCTAAAAGCTATTCCCTCAAACAAATGAAAATCCAAATCCAAAGAAAAATGTACAATCCAAACTGAAACATAAAGGGAAACAAAATCAAAACAACAGCAAGCTAGGTAGATAAAGAGGAATGCCAATTAAAATCAAGTTAGAAAGGAATTTTCTTCAAACAACATTCAAGGTGATTGGATTTATCTACAATCTGAGTATAATGTAGATAAGTGTTTAAATTTCAATTATATATCTATTTAGAACTAGAAATATAATCTTTAATTTGAATTAGGGATTTTCAATTTGAAATATAAATAAACTGAGATAATTGTAAAACACTAGGCAATGAATTGATAATATGATTATTGAACTTTGGGAGAAGGGTAAGTTGATTAGAGTTTACCTTTGAAACATATAAGTATGACTTAGGTAATAAACTTGAACCAATAGAAATAAATTTATGTATACACACATTAGAAATCACCTAAATTAGATTGTATAAGTTTTGAATGGAATTGAATACGAAGATGAACTATTGAATCACTACATACACTATGGGATAAAATGTATAAAGGGTTGGAAATGATAAAGATTTGCATTTATACATAGATAGTAGTTAAAACTCGAGATTGTACGATACCAAAGTTTACAAATAAAATTCAAATAGAAGAACTAAAGTTAAATAATTAAAACTGGACCAAAACAATGATTTAAACATGTTGGAAAAACCAAATTCCTGCAAATTTGGTTAACTGAAATTAAAACTAGTTAATGAAATTGCTATATAAAATAATGAATCCAACCTACAAGTAATAAGTTTGTTTTTAGGGTCAAACAGTGGACTGACTGTAGGTTTCATTCAACTGAATTCTATTTCAGTTAATTATTTTTCTGACCAATTGATCGATTTTGTATTTTGTGGAAAATAATAGGATACAAGAATTCGATTGACTGAATTATATTTCAATCAACTGAAAACTTAAACCTAGATCTGGTGTAGGCCAAGTAGGATGGATCAGGGAAAATTATACCCACTTCCTTGACTCTCAAGAGTTATGTAACTACATAGGGTTGTGCAACATGATGGATCAGTTTCACATTTGATGACGTACCTAAATTCATGCTCCATGATGTTTTATAACATGATGCAATTATATCACAATTAGGGCTTCCGTTGTTACTATAGTAGTCATGGTCGGATGTCGATGACTATGTGCGAGGAACAAAGATATTTGTATTAGTAGAGTTAACATCATTTGGTGCATGTACATATGGGATAAGCCAAATCATCGACCCTTCTATGTTTTTAGTTGAATAATACGGGAGTGTAGGGTAAGTATACAACTAAAGACGTTGCTCAATGCTTAGGTGGAATGTATCGTTAGCTATGTATTCAATGAGTAGGCTTGAGCATTGTGATGTATTCTCAATGTAGTTGGTTATGTGGTTTACTATTGAGATCGTATGCTAGGAGTATTCCTAGGTTTGTCTAATTTAGTAATATTATGGATACTTAGCTATAGTGAGTAAATTGACTAATTCCTACACATAGTTCATGCATCTAAATAAACAACTCTAGGTTGTAGATTACAATTAAAGTTTAATTACTTGTCAACAACATACCATTAGTGATATGATTCACTCACCACACCTTGTCTGAACCCCTCTATTTCTTTCATTTTATATATCTATTATAGAAAGATAGGGTAGCAGGTGAAGTGACCCAAATAAGGCGCATGAGAAAGGTGACATGGCGCTTTGAAGATACATTTATTTACAGTAAGTTTCCTATGTACCTTATTATATTTACCTATCAAGCTTATGTTGTATTCCTATTTGGAACTCTCTTCATATCCTTGTATGGACCACGGTTTGGGTTATTTTCAATACTTTTATTTTATTCCTTCCATTGTAGATCTGAAAGAGTAGAATGTGGTAAATCTATATTTGTATTTATACCTTATAAATCGTATAAACCATAAAAACCTAAAAACTAGTACTTCATGGAACAATGCGAGTTCGAATGTCATTTTAACGCGTTGAATCAGCGTGTGGTGTGTTTGAAGATATGCTTTCTTATATATCCATCATTTGCGAAGCTATGATCAGAGGGAAAACGAGTCATACCACTCATTAGAGAAATCAGGACTTTATACTTCTCTTTGGGCTATAAGGAATATACAAATATAATGGGAGCCTTATTAGAAACTGAAATGATTGCATTCAAACTTTCTAATATTATAAGAATATATGCTATTCAAAGTTAAATAATTTACTTCAATAAATTTTCCTAACTAATATAGTCGATAAAATAGTTTATCGACCTAAATATACCAGTAACTGAATTAGGATTGACAAAGAAATATAAAACAGACATACTAATAAATCCTTTGGTATGCAGTCACTTTAAGACATATGCAAGGGCCAAATTATGAAACTATTAAATGCATCTGTACCATAGTCACTTAAATGTTTATTTGCTCGAGTCTATGTGTTGTCTTCTATGAGTTGAACTCTAAAACAATACAAGAATATGAAAATTTGATCCTTATTTAAGCACATATAAAAGGTTGTATAGTGAACGATGTGTTAGTGCCGTATGAAATCAAGATGAAATTTTTTCATTTGAAACGAGTAAGTAAAACATAGTGCAAGATAAGTGTTAATACAATTGAATACAATGAGAATCTTGTTGTGTTATAAGCAACAAAGACCAAGAATTACTGGATAATATGGAAATTTGATCACTGGGATGTTAGTTTGATAAGTTTACTTTGTACCAATTGTACGATATCCTTAAATGTTAAAGTTTTCTGAAAGCACTTTTGTAAAGAGTTTGGTTCAATCTTATAGTAAGGGCTTCCTTTTGAATGCTTTGACCTTTAGGAAAATAAAGTTAATGTAAGCGAATGGATCTAATTTAGGCACAGTTAGGATGAAGAGTGAATGGTTACCTCTGTGACATAAAGAGACATTGGAAATAAGAATTGTATAAAGTATTAACAGATACATACTATGGAATGAAAATTTTGATTTTTATTTCAAATGTATTTTCATGAAGAAAATTGTTTTCTATGGGTGTTATTTCTTCGAGTTCAAGATATTTGTTCTGAAACTCTCGACTGTATACTGGTTACAGTGAATGAAATAAAATGCACATAATAAATAACTGAATGAAGCTTCGTATTTATACGCCATTATTGTAATGTTAGAAATAATAAGAGCATACCATATGACACTTATTATTGGATGCATGAAATTATAAAAGATTGTCTTCATATATATATATATATATATATATAGTGTTATTTATGAAATAACAGTAGTTTTTTATTATTGATAGATAATGAATATATATTTATTTAGTATGGATATTGTTAATATTCATTATAAGATAAATATATTGTATTTATTTTCATAATAAGAAGTGATGTATTAGCAATAGGAAAATACAGAAGTATCTAAAAAATTTACAATTATTTTGTAACTATTGACTAAGACATATATTTAAGAAATAAAGATTATTCATATGATTACGATTCATACGGTACTTGGAATCGTATCTCAAATGAATAAGGGAAAATCACTCATTCAATAGGAGTGACAAAAGAATCAACAAACTCTATGGACATATACATATATGTATATATATACACACATTTACACACGCACATAGGTATACACACATGCACACAAATACATACATACATAATATGCAGTCTAAGGTCTGATGATACCAAAATGGATCCACCTACTTCATTAAATTCACCGATGAATTATCATAGACATGAACATGTGTCTTTAATACACAAGTGGTATGTCTATGATAAATTCATAGAACATAAAAAAAAGTAGAAAATATAACATGGAAGGAAAATAAAATGTGACGCCCCATCTCTATACCCACGCTAGCCAAGTATACTACGGAGTAATGCTGTCGACTAGCACGGAGAATAAGGCTGTTGAGGAGCGACCATCCATGTAATTGCTTTGTGCGAGCACCGATATGTCAGATAATAAAACATGCATTTTATTTCAAGAGGAAATCCGACATACCGATACAAACTCAAAACTACTACACAGTGGCTATATAAATCCTTCGGAAACAAATATAGAAATAAGCATAACATAAATTAGTCACAGATAATTCATATCACAAAGGCGGAAGAAGATATGAATATATAACTAACACATGAAAGTGTATATCAAAGTAGTGGTCAAAAAGATCCACAATAATACAAAAGATAGCAACACGTGCTATACAAAAGAATACAACTATGAGTCTATATCTCAAGTGTATACAACAAAAAAATACTAATCTAAATAGTTAGCCAAAAGTCATAGGAATCAATCCCAAGTGAGAAGTCAAGCAGAAGCACCTGTAACATCTCGGTCTAACCCGAGTATTATTTAATAAGAAAATAATAAACGGATCAGTCTAACTATAAATATCAGATGAAACGATATAGAGTAAGAGATATGACTAAACACATAATAATCACAATGCTAAGCTGTGATATATATAAGTAATTGAAAATCAACAAGAGATTAATCAATATCACAAAATCTACACAAGAATCAAAGAAATGTCATACTCCTTATTTCGTTCACCAAACCATAAATATTGACGATTATATCAATGTCAATCACAAAAGTCAATGACACACAAATTCACCAATGCACAAATATTGATAAAACTTATCAATGGAAATCACGAAAATTGGTGAAACACAAATTCTAGAAATCATCTCAAGAAATCCAGAAATCACAAAAAGGGGGGGAGGCCTATCGCAAACGGGAGCATAAAGCTCACCAACACGTGTATCACAAACGGAACGCTAATTCCATGGTTGCTAACCATCACAAATTGAGCCGAAGCTCCACAAACGGCCCGAAGACCATGGGTTGCTACCCCACCAATTTGAGTCGAAACTCCACAAAACGGGGTTTAGTCTCCCTTGCAGACAAAGAGACATCGCACATTGCTAGTCTAAATCACATAGATGATCGTCATGATCAACGAGAAGTGTCAATTACACTAAGCTAGTAAATATATGAGTTTAGCTTCATGTCCCATAACCACTAGCTTAACTTAAATATGAACAAATTGTAGATCTCCACTATAAAATTGTCACAAGAGATTCAATCGACCAAGTCTAAGAATTAACCGACGAAGTAAACGCAAGCGTTTCATACCACTCGTTTTACTAAGTCGTTTAATTAGATTTCTCATACGAGTGAGGTAAAGGTTTGTATATACTAATAGATTGGAAAACGGTTTAAGAAACGAGATTTGTAATAAAATAGTGTTGAAATCATGTGAAGAAAGAGTTTTGATATTTACTACTAGTATATAAACCTTTATATTTTTAAAGTGACAAATCACGAAGAAGATTGTAGGAACAATCAATCACTAAAATTCACATACGAAGATGTGAATAAAAATCCAACGAAACCGATAAAGAATCCATCGAAATGGATATTCAAAAATCCCTAAGAAGGAGCCATCAAAGTCATAATAAATGATAACAACAAATAGGAAACAACACGAATCGATTAAAGTTGGAAATTCAAGCAACTAGGCGAAATAGGCAAAATTGCATCAGGTCGGTCGGCTGGCTGCAGAGCTCGGTCGACCGGACACTGTTTCAGAGATTTTCTCAGGAAGCAGGTCGGTCGACCGAGCCCTGTAGTTGGTCGACCGAACCTGAGATAGAGGAGTGCTTATGCACTCTGGAAGCAGGTCGGTCGACCGGCCATAGGGCTCGGTCGGCTGAACCTGTTCCCAGTCCCTTCCTAGCCCATCGAATACAATGGACAATCACGACCAATTTGCAACCACTCGAGCATCGGCACTAAGGATTTATGCCAATCGACTACTCGGCCCTATGAGCTCCTCGTTGCATCACCAAAAACACGTTTGAACATCAAAGCCATGATTTTTAAAGAATTGAACCCAAAACACCAAAAATTAGAATATTCACCAAATCAATCCAAACCAAAAGCTAATGCACACGACTAAGTGTTATGAATTCATACCTAACATTCGAAGATAATTATAAGCATAAATGTGAGATAAAAATCTCGCCTTTGAACCCAAACGATTGAAGAAGAAGCTTGAAAGCAAAGGAGAATCAACCACTCTTCAAATCCAACTCAAGAAGCTTGATTCTAAGCTTTAAAAGAAGAACATTCTCAAAGTTAGGTTTATGAATTTCTGAAATTGATAAGAGAATGAGTTGGAGAAGAAGAAGAGAAGCTTACCAATTGGTTCTTCTATTAGTTTGGAGCTAGAGTTTGATTTGCAAAAGAAAGCTAGGGCTTGGAGTTTTAATTTCCTCTTCCACTCCTCATTGTTATGAAAGCTTGAATATTAGGAATTAGAAATGAAGTAATGAAGAGGATAAGGGGTTGGGACTGAATATATAAGTGGGGTTATTGGGCTCAGCCCAAACCAAAGCCCTAAGTAAAAAGTAGCAAAAATCAACTTACTCCAAACATATCGAAGCTTATACTCAAAAAGGTCGCAAACAGCATTTTAAACTCAATGGGAGTGGTCCCGAGTCCTAATTCGACCGTACGCAAAAAGTAGATTTTCGGACTAAATTCCAAGTATCGATAAAATATTTAAATAAAATATTTAAATATAAAATCGACAAATATGCGGGTTGTTACATAAAACAACTCAATTTGATCGAGCAAGCGAGTATATTGGAAAAGAGTTCCAAAATGTAGCTAAACACAAACAAGATTCAATCTTAAAATTCACTCCTCTCTATGATACATAATGATGTATTGATAACGAGTAATCAGACTTTGTTAGACAAAGTACAATTAATGATCGGTGAAGTTGAGTTAACTTCTTTCTATAATGATGTGTACTTAGGAGTAATTATATATGTTAAATTTAATTTTATCTAAAGAATAATTTAAGAGATCACAATCATATAAATATGAATTGATAAGATTTCACAATTTTAATTTGTCTAAGATGTGTGATTGTCTAATTTTTGTTATGAACGTAAATTTCATAAACCCAAAGCTAAATCAACTTTATGAAAAAATAAAGGCAGTTCGTAAAATATTTCTGAATTCCTATTCCATCGTAGTGTGAAATTGTAATTGTTCTAAACAATACCAACATCATGATGAAGGAATTTGTTTAAGAAATTATTAGTATCACAATGGACACAGATATGATTTAAAACCCGAACGTAAAAATTGATTACATAAGATGAAAGAAAATTAACCAAGCCTAAAACTAGCACAACTCATTTGAATGTCTAATAAGAATTCTCGCACATTAAAGAGAAACTAAGACTTTCTTATCAATATTGAGAATAAAATTATTAGTAATAACAATTTCCTTAATTGTTAATAAGCCATAAAGAATATAGATTCTTCCATATGTCATATGCTTTAAATCTATAATGGATTCCAAATACATTACCGAAATATGATTTTGATATTTATACCCAAAAGGATATAGTCCATTGGCAGCAAGTGTATCTTTAAGAAGATCAATGCAGTTGGAATCGTATAAAATAACGTTGATAGAAATGACCTCATGAATTTCAAATGTTTAAATTAGTAAAGTAACTTCAATTGTCAACATGCTTAAGTCCATTCAAATTCTACACCCATCACCACATAATTTGATTGTGAGATTTGGTGCATTGATGTGGAAATAGAACTTCTAAATAATAATTAAGAGCAAACTGTTTGCATATAACAACCAAAATGTCTTGAAGCCAGTGGGAGCAATAACATGATCTGTGTGTTTTGTATATGGCCCAAGACCAAATACAAATTGGCATCCAATAATTATCAGAGTTGAACATTTGTTTTGATAGAAATATCAAATGTTTGATTTTTAATCAAACATGCAAAGGAACCGTGTGTATGAAATAATATTAAAAGTTACTAAAATATTTCTAAAACTATAAGAAAACAACATACTATTGATTGTTAACAGTGTACCTACGTTAAAATCAATTTTCGTTTTGGTTGCTCAATTCTTAACATTGGATTTGAAGGCAACGTCCTTTTAAATCAGTATAAGAATGTTAGGATTGTTATAAACGATATACATATACACCATATTAAAATGTATAATTTGGAGCATGCGAGATGGATTCCTTATGCATTGGAAATAGGAATTATCATATATGCTATGTTGTCTACTATATTACATTTTGTCTATGTTCTTGGTTCATTTAGGGAATATAAATTTTAAATTAAGATTGTTAAATGGTAGTTAAGAGTAACGAGAATTTCTGTAACACTAAAGAAGTTTTTCTTAGAAACAACGAACTCTTTATGAAGGAGTATTTGATCTAGAACATCATAATTGTTATCAAATATAGTTTTTCAATCCTGAATTCATGCTCAAACCTTAAGTAGCGTTAAGTTGGAAATGTTCCAATGTTTATGGCTGATTCAATCGAAAGAACAAGTACATCATCTTGAATAACACTGCAATAAATGCAGTATATAAATATACGCTGAATAAATAATTGAGGAAGGAATGATTTCAAATGTTAAGAATTCCATAGCATAGTTTATGGTGATAATGTCGCACAACATATTACGAAAGAACCTAGGGCTCACAAGAAGTCAACAAATATACTTTAAACGTTCCTCCGTGATAAAGGCCGTTTATCAACAATAAAGAGGCGTTGATTGACGGGGTAGATAATGAAGCAATCTCGCATATCCATTCATTAAAGGAATAGCTTGACTAGTTCTAAGAAAATCAATAAAAAGAACGGGATTAAAATTCCATAATTGATAGCAAGTGCAAGAGGGAAATTGGCAAAGTTAGTGGCATGTCCTAGGGGCAATTACGTAATTCTTTACATATATCTAATTTTTTTATTTTCTTTTATGTACTTTTTTATATTGTGATATAATTAATTAAGTAATTAAACTAAAGTGTATGAACAGGAAAATCCTTAAATAAAATGTTATATGAATATAGTTACAGATAGTTACAATCGTCAGTAAATAATCATAATATAAAATGATATTCTGTTTTAAATATTTCTAGTCAAAATGTTTCAAGAAAGGATACTGTTACATTCTTTGAGACCAAAGTACATAACGCTCTCCAAATATCGGAGAGTGTATTACTCATGGCTGCCGCGGCCACTAAAGGATTACGTAATTGACTCGCCAAGTGTTTCTCATTGGTTGATATCAACTAGATCAATAAGAAAATCTTAGTATCACGATGTTACATAGTTCCCTTGACTTGAGAATACTATGGAACATCAATGTGGATACTTCCCTTTGATTATAGTTAAATCATGACATGGTGACTTTCGAGCAACTATAGTTGGGTTTCAGTTAAGGCATTGAAAATGTAGCACTATTAAATAGAGAATTTATCTCGGTTAGCATCATGGTCAACTATTGTCAAATCAAAGTCAAATCTCTGACTAGATTAGTACGGTCAATAATAAATATTATTACTAAAAAAAGTGTAATGACCTGTATTTTACGTATCGGAGTATCGTAAAATAGTTTTATATTATTTATATGAGTTCGTATTATTCTATTATTTTGAAATATGACTCTTAGGGATATTTTATACACCTTTAATTTTCCCGATTTTCTATATAACCATTTCGACCCTAGAAATGGTTATCAGGGCTTTAACTTTTTATAGGGGTCGAATTGGAGTCTCAAACAAGTTTCATTGCTTCAGGCTAATGGTTTCGCATTCTGTAGAGTGGTTATAATAGAAAAAATGGACTTACATTTAGAAAGTTATGCTTGTTTTAATTTTAGATAGTTGTTGATTAGAATTAATGTATGATTAATTAAGCACATAAATAGGTCCATTAGTCTAATTCGGGATTATTATAAATAAGGCTGTATGAGTCAAATTGAAGGTTTTTCCCCTTCTCCTAAATCAGATCTAAACCCCATTAACCCTGAATTCATCCAAAATCACTCAAATTACTCCCTAAATCAAACCAAATTAAAGATTAGTTAATTGATCATTGATTAGAAGATAGAGATCATTATTTTGGATAATTCAAATTGCTTTTTATTGCTGTCCAGTTTGGATCGAGACTCAGATTAGTTGAATTTGGTAATTGGTGAGTGGTTTATGACTTCTCACTTTCATATACATGTTTATATGGTTGAATTACATGTTTTTAACATGATTTTTGATCTTAGAACCTTTTCCAACTTTAATTACATGTTATCGTATGTTTGTAACCTAAATTGGTGAATTTTGGAAATGGTTTTTAGAAGAATGATTAGTAATTCTCCTTATTCATGTTCATATGTGCATGTAATATGACGCTCTTAATTAGAATTGGTTTGTTTATCACAATCCTATGTATTGCATGTTGAAATTGATGTATTGTTGATGCCAAAAATTGACGTCAACACCCAATAGAATCTAGTAGAGATTAAATGAAGAATGAAACTAAAACAAAGCCAATATCATAAATAAACACACAGATTTTTATAGTGTTCGACAATCTTGGCCTACGACCACTTTATATTTTTATTGACTTTCTTTTGATTGTGATTACAAGAATGTTTAGATCAGCTGGAATCCATTAGTACAAGAATAAAGAATAAAAATGGAAGAGCCTTGACAACAGAAAGAAGGATCCCTTTTCTGACGCCATGTCTGTCGTATCTAGAGGGGAAGACATGCAAGGATCAAGGTGAAATTTTGGTAGAAGAACCACCACGCCACATAAGAATTTTGAGGCCCATTAGGACCCACAATAGGGATCGGTACCGATCCTTATTTTGGTGTCCAAATAGGGTGCGATCCCTTTGCTGATCCCATTATTATGTGAGCCACTTGCCCTCAAAATTCATGTAATTCTGACTTATAGTTTGTGAGATATCGTAGTTTCCGTTAAGTAATGTTGCGTACACTCTAATTTCAGCCGATCCTTTTAGAGGTATAGGTATCGATTCCTCCACTCTCCTATGATTAGGGTATGATCCCTAGGCGGTGTTTCCCATGTCGTATTGTGCTTATAATCCAAGTTCATATTGACAACATCTGTAGATTTTGAGTTATTGACCGACCATTACTGGCATATATAGTGAAAGCTAAATATGGCCGATCCCATTTATACCGATCCTTTTTATACGATCCCTTTTATACCGATTCCTTTTTATATGTGAAGTAATTTATCGATAACTTTAGCATACAAACTCTAAACGATTTGAAACTTGAAATGTAGCCTCATAGGGCCTTCCTTGTCACTCCACATCGATCTCACCTAGTTTAGGACAAAAAATGAGGATAGGTACCGATCCTCCAGGAAAGGGATAGGCACTGATCCCCATCTAGGTGAGGCATTATTCCATACTTAGAATATTCTAGAGAGTCTATCTCTTGGACTTGGTTAATCACCACTTCATACCATTGCCTGTGCTTGGTCTCTAAGCCTGATATCGATCTCTTTGGGCTATCTTCCTCGATGATCGTCCACGCTAACTTATCCATTCAGTCTGAATATAGGCAGCCAAAAGGCCGAATAACATGTACATGTATGTTATTCTAGGTTTGTATGTTGCGCTTTGATGTTGGTTGCTAGTATTTTGGATGTTTAGGAAGATAGGTTGGTGAATTAGCCAAGTCAAAGGCAATGAAGATTAGAATTGGATGAAACTTGAAGGACAGGCTCTGGAGTATGGGAAGAGCTTGGGATTTAAGTAGCATGTCCTAATTCACTAAGGAGACAAGTCGATACCCACTTATTTATGTCAGTATCGAGTTATTTTTATTGGTCAAACATGTTGGTGGTTGGCATAGGGTGATCGAGCAAAACTAAAGGAGGTTGTCTTTGGCAAGATGTAAGAAATAGGTTAAGTGCTTAGGAAGACGCTGACTTGTTTCTAGAATTTGAAGTTAGATACCATAAGATGGGACTGAGTTGTTTTGAAGAATAGATTGAGGTTTGGAGCATTTAGGAAGGATGTACTAGAAGCAAGGAAGAAGAGTTAGCCAATAATTAGCTAAGCAAATAAGCCGGTGCAAACTTGTTTAAGTCAATACCAAGTTCTTTGGGTTGGTCCAGTAGTGGTGGAACTTCTAGGGAATGGAGTAAAGGATCTGCAGATCGTGCTGGAGGTGTTGGCTCATTCGCTTTAGGTTGGATGTTGATGTAACAGCATGATGAAAGTTATTATCTTCAGTTTTTGACTCGTAGTGGAGAGTAGGCACTGAAGATAGCGGCTCGATGAAAGAATGAGCCATAGAATAGGGAACGTTAAGGGTTCCTGGATAATGGAAATTGAATGAAGCAAGAGAAGGTTTCAGATATGAATAGAGCAAAGGAGAGCTCGACTGTATGTGTGCCAAGGAACCGTTGATACTCGGAGTGTTTTCTGGTGTAATTGAAGCATGGTTATTGTAAGTGGGGATGCCTATGGGTCAATTTAGGACCTGTATACCCCAGACCAGTGGCTTTGGGTCTTGTGTCTAGCTTTAGGCTATGGGACAAGCTTTGGGTTGTGTGATATGGGAGTAAAATGAAAACCTGGATTTCCATTAATCCTTGGCATAAGGTGTACAGCTCGTGAATTTGGTCATTTAATTTTGAATATTTAATTAATTTTAATAACTAAACTATTGGTTTAAAAGTTTAAAAACTCAAATTAATTATAGGATTGTTTAAAATCATTGAATTGCGAATAATTATTTGAATAATGATTTAGGTATTTGGATTTTAGATTGGATGTTAGTCCTATCGATTAAATGGACTTCTTAATTTCTTTGAAATAATAAATAACATCACTAAATTCAATTTGTAAGTTATTTATAGTGATAAATAGTTCAAATGAATAATCAAAAATTTATTTTCATTTTACAACTCGTATCCTATTGATGCATTTTTAATTTATTTTATTTGATGTTTTCCATAATTTTTAATTTGGAAATTATTGAAATTCTCGTTTGACGTTTTTCGGCAAATGGCAGTGTTTTGGGATTTTCCAAAATCTAATAACCGGTGTATATTTTTTGGTATTTGAGATCATATCGTTGTTCTGAGCACGATCATATTTTTGTTTTATCATTTTAAGTCCATATACTAACAAAAAGCGGTATAACAGGGTACCGAAAAATTTATTATATATAACTAAACTTAAACAATCCTTCAAGTAGCCCACTGTTTCTGCCCCGAACCCTTCATCATTTCTTTTCACCTGATCGAAGAAAGGCAAGGAAAAAAACATCATCATTGTTCAAATTTTCTTTTCTTTTATCCAGTTATAAAATCAAAGAAATTAAGTCAACACTTACAATTTTTCACTGCATTCGTTCGTTCACTTTCTTTCCACTCATTTCCAAGTATCAATAGAGAAAACTCAAATCCTCTTTCCTTTATAAATCCATAGCAATTCAAACAAAATCAAATAAAAATAAATATAATCAAAATCTTGTTTCTTTGGGTTCAAGGGGGCGACATCTGTACACAATGCACGACTATTATTGAGGAACTTGACACTTATTGTGATAGTTAGGACCGGAGATTCTATGCGATGTGGTTGTCGATTTGTTAAAAGGAGGTCATGGTTGAGTTTGTAGCAGAGAGTAGTAGAAATCGCCATAAATTGGTGGAGCTCGGTTGTAGGTTGGAAGATGTCATCTGTGGCTGCAGTGCACGAGTCCGAGCGACGCGTTTTCAAGAGGGAAGGCTGGGTGAGTTTCGAGTGGTCAAAGAGGAGACTGTTGAAATGTGTTTGGTTCGATTTCGTTAAGAGTAGGCCGAGGATGAGTGTGCGTGTATGTGGGAGGGTCGTGCGTATCAGGGAAAGATGGAATTTTTGAAGGAGAAAGAAGAATGGGTGTTTTGATATGGTGTGTTAGGGCCCATTTGGTTTCATTTTGTATTTTAAGTTTTGTGTTTTCAACTTGCACTAAGAAATAGCAAGAAATAAGAGAAGAAGATTTATAATTCTTGGCCATTGCGACAACCAATGGACAACGAAAGAGTTGGATTGTTCTTCGTGCTTTTGTTATCCCTTGAAACACGAAAAACAAAATAAACTTGTTTTCTATTTTACATGTTAATTTCATTTTCAAAATTGTTTGTTTTTCAAAAATACATACAATGGACGCGTTTTTGTATAGATGAAAACACAAAACTAAAAATGACAAGCCAAACGGGGCCTTAGTTTCTAGACTTTGTTTTGTTATCGGGTTAAAGTTTAATTAAATTGTAATTAATAAACTTAATTTAATTTAAGGATTTATGATTTATAGTTTTAATAACTCTCTCGTACAAGTTTGGATTTAGATGTCGTAAGTCGCATTGGAATCATGTCACTGTCCTCCATGTGGTGGAGTTAAATTAATTGCTTTTGGAACTAGTTGAATCTGGAGCTTTAGTCGAATGTTGTTCGACTATAGACAAAACTGAATGCAAAAGCGACAGTTGGAATAATGGTGAGTTGAACTCACCTTTCTGATTTACCAGTATAATATTGTATAGACTAAATTTATTTATATCCGCTTGAATTGATTGAATTTGTTGGTTTATTGAGTTTGGTCTAGGATCACGATATAGTATCTTGAAATGCTATTAGATTGGTTGAAATTGACCTAGGATCGCGATATAGCATCTTGAAATTCTATTAGATTTGTTTGAGTTTCAAATTTGTATTCAAACTTGTTTTAAGTAATGGATCATATATATGTCATGATAAATCAATATTGATTTTGATTAATATAATTACGTTGTTTAAAAATTACAAAGTAGTTAATGTAAGTATACTTCTTGGTATTATCTATTTGACCAAATAGACATCGTTTAACAAATGCAAGGGTTTATCTTTGAACGGCATTGGTTAACAGAATAAACCCCCATTTTGTAGTAATATTAATTTGGATATTTATTTTAAGTGTTAATTGATCGTTAATTATGGATTGGTTCATATATATGCTTGATTATGTAATCACCAGCAATTTGATTTGAGAAGTTAAATGGAAGTTATGGTAGCTTGTTAAGTACCATCAAGATTGTTGCGCCTCTATTAGATTTGAATATTGTGGATGTGGTTTACTTCTAATTTTATAAATTGGAAGAAAAATATATTTAATTATTTCTATATATACCAAGAGTTTTTTCATATATAATTAAATATAAATGTTTGTAATAGTTATTTTTTTAAGTTAATTATTATATTATCTATAGTGTTTTAAAATGAATTCTTTTACTAATGTTTTTGAAGATAATTAATTTTATTTAAAAGGTTATTTAAAGTTATTTTATTTACCTATTGGAGAAGTTTTAAAGGTTTAAGAGTATATTTATTTTATTATTAAAATGTTTTTAGCCAAATTTCTTTTATATTATTTAAAAATGATTAAAACTAAGTTTATGATGTTTTAGTTTATTTATTTTAAAATAAATAAATAAATTGTTATAAGAGGAATTCTTTTATAAAAAAGGATTGACGTAAAGGGGTTTATAAACTTGGGAAGAGGATTAAAATTGGAAAAGAAGTTAGATTATGAATGATTGTGCAAATGAGGAATTTTATAAATGGGTTAGGTGATTTGAAAAGAGTATCTTTTTAAATAATACTTGGAGATTTATGGGGAAGATTTATAAGGAACTCTATAAATAGGGTTTGGAGATTTATAAAGAACATATTTTAAATTAAAAAGAAAAGATAGTTAAAGAGAGAAAGGGTATTTCAGAATAATAATATCTTTGTTTCAAAGGATACTTGTGTTTAATTTTAATATGATCTTGAGATAAGTAAATCTTTGAGGTGATTGGTTAAGATGCTCATACCATTTTGAAAGTATATAAGAAAGGTTCTTTAAGTTTCGAAAAGAATGATTTGGAAATATACTTATACCATTAAGATAAGTACTTGGTTTTATTTTTTGAGTATTGAAAATATTTCATTTTCTAAATATACTTATTTTGTGAGGTAAGTATATGGAAGTGATTTCCAAGTATTTGAAGAGTGATTTTAAATTAATAAAGGTGAGGCTCAGTGGATTCCATGGGAAATGAAATCTATGATTTGAATGTTTGTTTATTCAATAGTTAGATAATCGACTATTGGATATGGACCCAAAATTAATTTTGGAAATATCTAGGAGAAACATGTGCGTTACATGGCATGGTCATCTCCGATGATGTTGTACAGTGCGTATAAATCTCTTTTCATTCTTGTAGGACGAATGATAAGGAAATTCGTCAACAAACTGTTAGGAGATGAACTTCTCTCTTATATTTGTTTGTTTATTTCCAAAAGAACCAGGGTTGAGTTTACTGAAACCGTCGAATGTTATTTCGATAAGACCGGGATCAAATGTGTTACCCGAAAAGCACATCGATCCAACTTAAGCACTGCGAAGTGAAGACACCTAAAGGATGATGGGAATTCAAAGATGGAGCTCTTAAGTGTTTCGTTCGGTCCCAGAATGAACTTGTATGGATGAATACTGACATTGCATTATTGCCTGGTGTGTAGTGTTAGCATTCCAAGTGGGAAGTGCTAAATAAAGGTAATTGTTGCCTCAAGCCTCATCAACCGGAAAAATGACTAAAGCAGGGACATGCAGAAGGGCTATATAGGTCGCTCCTATTAGGGTATGATCATTCTAACATCTAGTGTCGATATCTCTATGCATGCTTCGGGTCCCATGGTGGTTGTTTACCAACGATGGGGTGATCATGTTCGGTGCTATCCAGTAAGGGGTAGTGTCGATCCTGAGTAGCTGAGGTGCACTTCCGATTGCGACCTCCAGTGCATTTTATCTAGAGGAGTATGAATTCGATGGGTAGACCCTTACCCGTTCATAGTTGGAATCCATTCTCCAATAAGCGCCTACAGTTTTGATTGTAGAACCTAATACACTAGAATTTAATAATGTAACAATTTTGGCTATAACTAACAAGTAATTGTATCTAGAAACTATTATAATATCAGAGGTTTCATATAAAATGTTTTGCTTATCGTAAGGTAAAAACCCATCCGTGTTAATATGCAGCATGGTCTTACGAGATACCTTTATTTTCAAAAGTTCTTATAACTTAAAAAATCCAATTAGGTGTGTTTTTCTCACATTAGTTTTCTAGATTGACTCAGGTATTATTTTATTATAATGCTCGGGTCAGACCGAGCATATTTACAGATTTCTTTGGATGCATTGGATCTCATGAGATGAGTTAGAGGTCTTCAAAACATATTCTCGCATATGTTTATTTTTCCTACTTTGTTACTGAAGTTATCAGCAATTGTGAGGACAGGTTGTTATAACTGTCCAAGTTGATAATTGTCATTGTCGTTGTACTCTGATGGATGTATGTTTATAACAGTTCTCTTTTGTAAAATCATTGATATTATATTATATGTTGCTCCGTTGCGATTGTGAGATTTTGTGTTGTTTTTTGTTTCTATTCTCTTTTTCCTCTCTTCTTCTTTCTTCTTTCTTTCTCATAACTATCCATCTTTCTATTCGATTTGGGAATGGTATGGAAAAGCGGACCATTATACGTGGTATCAGAGCTTAGGTTGAGCGAACTCCTAAGCTTTGGTGGGGTTAACTCATTTGAAATGGGGTAAATGAGACCCTAGGATGAGTTTGAGTGTATTATATTTATATTTATATAAGCATGTATTTGTTAGTGATATAAAAATGTTTTATACTGTGTTGATTTATCGGTTGAGTGGTTATGAATTCTGGTCAATGCAGAAGGAAAAACTGTATCAATAGGGGTTTCTAAACACTTGAACAAGGCAAATTGACATAGTATTGTTTTTTAGTTGGGTAAATGAAATAATTTTACATAAAATATATTTTATATATAAAAGAGAAATTTTCCTGAAAATTATTATTGTCATATAGTGTGTTTGGTTGTTAGAATGATAGTATTTGATTATTATCATTATTGTTTATTATTTGTGCTCAGGTAGTTTATGAGCATTTATTGTTTAATTAAATTATATACGAACGCCTTGTAAATTCGGTTTCATGGCTTAACTATAAGGTATTCGATAATAATGTTGAGTTGAATTTTAAGTTATAATAAAAGTTGTTTATTATAACCAATACAAAGGAAAATAATTAGGAAATGATCTTATATAAGAAATGAAATTATATGAATGGGTTTTATTAATATAGGTCATAAATAAGAATTTAAAACCGAGAATTTGATAATTAACTTCCGAATTTTTAAATTGTTTTTCAAATTGTTATGAGTAATTATAACAGTATTGTCGGAAAGTGTTTTGGAATATAAATTTTATTTAAATATAGTTTATAAATAAATATGAACTTAAACCAAGAAATTAGAACTCAAAACCCGTATTTAGAAATTATTTTCAAATTTTGGGAAAAATAAAAATGGCATTATTTTGGAAGTATTGATTAATAGAAATATTGAAAAGGGATTTGAAGAGTTAAAAAGCACTAAACTCACTTTCGTCATTGGAAAATAATTCCGATGATGACTGCAGCATCATCGGTGTTCATTTTCAAGTTTCTAAAGTGAGAAATTGCTACTATTGGTGTCAGAGAAAATACATCTATTGAATTATTTTGGGTAAAGAAAATCTATTTAAAATTTCCAAAAATATAATTAGATATACAAAGGAATATATGTATGTTGTTATTATTATTATTTCAAAATGATTTGAAATAAAAACCAGGCTTAAAATTCCGAAACTTTCAGCTAAGTGAGGTTATAGACTCACCATTTGGATAATTATAGGTGTATCTCATTTTGGGATATTGTTTGGTAATTTCATTTATTGAAATGAAAAGGAATTTCCAATGCTTATGGACTGTCGGGACTTCCAATTTGATGTAGAAATTTAAAACTAAGCGTTGTGAGAAAATTAAGAAATAGTTTCGTAAGTTATAAATTTGAGATGATAATAATTTAAAACAAGTTTTAAATTTGTTAAATATTACAGTTAAGAAAAACAACTCTGAATGTTGTATATGTAGTCTAAGGAAATAAAAGAGTGTTTTGCAAATATAAACTTGAGTAATATTTCATAACCAAAGTATTTATTGTTTGGAAGTAATAAAAATATGGAGAAATGTTTTATTAATGAAGACAAGTTTTTATAAAGTGTTTATAAGCATGAAGTAATATGTTATGAATAGCTTGGATAAATAAATTCTAAAATTAGTTGAGAATATGAACTTTAGTTTTAAAATGGATGATAAACTTAAGTGTGCTTTATAAGATGCTTATAAGCTTAAGTTATGAAATATTTTAGTTCTTAAGTAATGTGTTCGGGAATGGGTTAGAAATGAAAATAGTGTTTAATGAAAATGGATTTATGAAGTATTTCATTAATAATCTTAGTATTAAAAGGAATATACTAAGAAATAGTAAATGTGAATTAAAATAATTGGTATAGTCAAGAAAAGTAAATTTTCAAATTGAGCTACGAGATGAAGTTTAACTTCAGTAAAGCTAAATAAAATGATTTATAAAATGATTTATAAAGGAATTTTATTATAAAAGGGAAACACTATTAGTATATTTAATTGTGGTTTTATGTGAAGGCAAATTAAAAGAATTTGGTATAATTTAGGGACCAATGAAATAAATACGTATGTGTACGTAGATCATTGTATTCATAACTAATTTGATCCAGATTCGAGTGCATGATTTCGAAGTGATGTACCCTAGTCCGAGTTAGAATTTTTCAGTCAATTCCCGATGGCGAACACTCGATGTGTATTTTTGATTCAAATCCAAAGCTTTCTATCACAGTATATAGCTATGCAAGGAGAACGACGGTTTTTAATCAAGGTACCGAATTGAAGTCTACATTAGGGAAGTCGAGTGGATGATACTAGTTCAAAAGTGAAATTGTATGACCAAGTGAGCAATCAAATTTGATATTTTGTATGGATGGTGTATGTGCATCTTATGGGCTTTATAATAATTATAGGTTTAACGTTTGGAAATGCAAATTATTTGGTTATATAAATTTGTAATTGAGATGCAAGTTTATGGAAGTAAAGGTTAGTTTGATGCCTTTGGTTTTATGACTTGAGTTATTTGCCCGATAAATAATTACGTTTTTATATTGTTGTTGAGTTTATAATTTTATGCCCCAGGTATGGGAGGCCACTAGGCTTTTGTTTCTTTTGATTGTTTTGAGCCCGTAGCGACAATTGTGTGGTATATTGTCGTCTTTTAAGTCTCATAACTATCCGTCTTTCTGTTTGATCTGGGTTGGACATGTGTAGTTTATTGTCAACTTGAATGGTATGGAAAATCAGACCTTTACCTAAGGGCCATAAGAGTTACCATATATTGATGGCACAGGGATGAGTGATAGTGGGTATTGCTTGATGGATGATACGGTTGCTTTATTTGCTTTCTTTAGTGGGATATCACTCGTGGATTTCATTGGGAGTAAGCATTGGAGATAGGGATATTTGTAAATCCACTATTCTTTCTGTATGGTACATTTATGATATTGTAGAGTAGCATATTATATTGTTATGTGCTAACTCTTTGGTTGCAGGGATGGGCCAATATGATTCGTGTACCTTTGTTCTTTACTTTACTAACCTACATAGCATTTTGAGATTCAAATACCGTTCATACCTGACTGTTGTATTACCCAAGGTTTTATACTTTGCTTCTTATTATCTTAGGGACTCTTAAATGAGTAGGCTAGATAACAAATCAAGGTGACGTAGTAGCTATGCGGATGACGAGCTGGATGGAGCTATTTCATATTATATACATATATTGATTTCTATGTTTACCACTGGGCAGTACCGTGGAGTTGTGGCTATGTTTTCTTTTTTTACTTGAGGCGGTTATTTGAGTTGATTATATTGTATATACTCAATGACTATTGATGTATAACTCTATGGATCTTATAATTTGATGATTCTTCACATTGCTATTATTATCTCTTTTGTTATATCTGCGTTATTATATATTGTCCATGCACTGTGAGATATAGGATAGGTTATATGTTGTATTTGGTTCATCTTCAACCCCGATGATTGTCCTATATCGACCAAGCACGGCAGCAGTGCATTCTTGTATATTATTGGTGCCGGAGGTATAGAGCGGTCATCATACTTGATATCAAAGCTTTGGTTACGTGATTAAACCCAGTTGATGCCACAGTCTAGTATAGATAAGAAATGGGTTATCGCCTTAGACTAGATCTGGAGTGTATATACAAGCAAGAACGTGTATTTATTATATGTTTTGGTTCTTAAAATTATATAGTATAAGTCGCATACACATGAGCACCATCGACACGGTTTTCTTTATGAGAGATTAATCATTCTTTTTATAGATAAGAATGAGATAGCATACAAGTAATACTATGAGGAATTCTGCTTCGGTAGTTGAAGAAGAGGTAGGAGGTAGGATTAGGAGCTACTACGCCCGATTTTTAAGCTATGTTTAATGCTATGTTGGCAAATATAATGAAATGCTCCTGGCATGGCTATTGGTAGAGGTGCTCCAGTGTTTAATGCTACCATTTCCCATCGGGAGGAAAACCATTCAATGGAACAGAATTAGCTATAGAAGTGCAAGATTGGATTGATACTTATGAGCGCATCTTTATTGATAAGGAAGTGGATGATGCCATGAATAAAAAGTTAGCTTCCAGGCAGCTTCAGGGGCGAGCCATGAATTGGGGGAATACCAATACCATTTCTACCCTAAAAGGATCAATTTACTTGGAACCAGTTCAAAGCATGGTTCGAGGAGAAGTTCATTTTGACTGCTTTGAAGTCGGTGCCATTTAGGAGGTTTGCTGATCTTAAGCAAGGAGAGATGTTAGTTTTTGAGTCCGTTGTTGAATTTAATGCTTTGTCAAAATATGGGATGTAATTCATTGACATTCCATTGAGGAAGAATGAGAAGTTAATCGTTGGTTTGGATGACTCTCTTGGAGAGAAATTGGTAGACCACATTGATGAACCATTTGAGAAGCTTGTTGAAAAAGTACTTAGTCATGAGAATCTGTATTCCAAGGCTAGGATAACTATGGTTGTTTCCATTGAGAAGGAAGAGCCCAACCGCAACAAATGGAGGAGGCAAGAAGAAGTGTAATGGAGTGAGGAAGTATTCTCAAGAAAAGAATGGTCAGAAAAAGGGTAAATGGGAATCTACTTGCTATGAGTGCAAGGAGAAGGGTCACCAGATTAAAGATTGCAGAGTGAGTGGCAAGATAATTTGCTACAATTGTGATAAGCCTGGGCATTTGAAGAAGGATTGTCTAGAACTAGCAAAGGATAAGTAGGCTGTGAAAGCATATGCTTTGGATGCAGCCTCGACTTTGTGAAGTGCTCCCTCGACGAAGGAGAGGGGAAAGATAGCCGTTATTCAAGATATGCTTTCTTTTAGTGATGTTCCTTTTTGAGTTTTTTTAATACCGGGACTTTATATTCTTCACATATAGTGACTTAGTAGGCAGATTGGGATTGAGAACCGAGATAGTAGATCAACTCTTGATTGTGAAGAACCCTGTTGGAGGCTCTACAAGCTTTTGCATGGTCTGCCTTGGCCTAGTGTTATCGAGTCATGGATGCTCTTTTATTTGTGATTTCTTTGTCTTGAATTTTGTTGGGTTCAGGATTATCTTAGGAATGGACTGTGAAAAGATGTTGGTGACAATTAGAGATGTGGAAGAGCGAATGGTAGTGATTAGTTGCCTACTAGAGGATGTGGCAATTGTTGGCTTTCTATATTTGCTAGAGGTTCCACCGGAGGTGTGTTCATCCATGCCTATTGCTAGAGAATATTCGGGTATCTTGGAGGAAGTGACTGGATTGCCGTCCCATAGAGAGATTGAGTTTTAGATAGGCTTAGTGAAGGAAGCCAAACTTATAGCTATGCCTTTGAGGCATATGACACCCAGAGAGAAAAAGGAATTGGAGGTGCAAATGAATGACCTATTAAGAAGAGGATTCATTTGATGAAGTATATCTGAGTGGGGTGCACCTATAGTATTTGTGACTAATGCAGATGGCTCTTTGAGGCTCTATGTGGATTATCGTAAGCTAAATAAAGTGACAAAGAAGAACAAGTATCCACTCCCACTCATTGATGGCTTGTTTAATCAGCTTCACGATGCGAAGGTGTTCTCTCAAATGGATTTGGCAACAAAATTTTACTAGTTAAGAGTAGCGAAGGAGAGTATGCCTATTAATGTGTTTCACTTGCCAGCAAGCTTTACATGTGGTTGATAATGCTGTTTGGGTTGACCAATGCTCCAGCATACTTTGTTAATCTCATGAATCAGATTTTCAAAGACCAGCTGAGCAAGTTCATGCTTATGTTCATGGATGATATTTTGATCTATTCCAGAACTGAAGAGGATCACAAGACGCACTTAAGGATTGTACTAGAGATATTGAGGAAACATTAGTTGAGAGCGAAGTTCCCTATGTGTTACTTCTAAAGAGAAGAAGTGAGATTCTTGGGTCATGTCATTTCAAGATAGGGTATAACAGCAGATCCTACAAAGTTGGTAGTTGTCTAAGGTTATAACTAAGACAAGAATGCTACGGATGTGAGGACTTCCATAGAATTGGTGGGATACTATAGACATTTCATTAAGGACTTTTCAAGATAGTGGCACCATTGACTAATTTGATGAAGAAGAATCAGTCCTTTATTTGGGAAGCAAAGTGTGAGCATGCATTTGTGATTCTGAGGAAGAGTTTGACGAGTGCACCTGTGTTGACCATTCCAAGTAGCATTGAGGAATTGACAGTATATACAGATGTCTGTGAACTAGATTTGGTGCAGTGTTGATGCAAAAAGGAAGGTTGTTGCCTATGCTAATCGGCACCTAAAGCTGGATGAAAGGAATTATCTGACTCATGATTTGGAATTGGAGACAATACTTTTTGCTTTGAAGATGTGGAGTCATTATCTACTAGAAGAAAGGTTTGAGCTATTTAAGGACCACAAATCCTTGATGTGCCTTTTATCTTAAAAGAATCTCAACCATCGTCAACAACGATGGTTTGAGTTCTTAGCCTCTTATGATTTTGGTATTTCCTATAAACCAGGAAAATGGAATGCAATAGCCGATGCATTATGTAGAAGATATGCTAGCTTGGGAGAAATATTCTTGGAATGGAAGCAACTAAAGTATATTGCTGATTATGATTTTAGAGCCCATTATGAGCTGGAACCGAAAATATTGACAAGTTTATCGATCAGATCAACTCTAATTGAAAGGATCGGTACTAGTCAAAAGCGAGATGCTAGGCTAGCAGAAATCATATCGAGGATGGAAGAAGGAGTAGAATTTGAAGACATGAAGCAATACGAACTCGATCAAGAAGGTTGATTGGTGAAAATGGAAAATTGTTTATTGCCGATGTTGATGGATGAAGAAATGAAATGTTACGAAAGTGTCACCATTCTAAGTTGACTATCCATCCTAGCAGTAGCTAGATGTACCGAGATATGAAGCAAACTTGCTATTGGCAAGGCATGAAGAGGGATGTTAGGGCATTCCACTTGAAGTGTATGAACTGCCAATTGATAAGGCAGAGAAGAAGAAACCTAGTGGGTTGTTGCAACCATTAGAGATTCCTAAATGGAAATGGAGAAAGTTTCAATTGATTTTATAGATGGACCACCGAGGACTCAAACAGGGTATGATAGAATTTGGGTCGTGATTGATCAGTTGACCAAGTGTGCAAGATTAATACCCATCAAGTCAAGAAGAATGACATCTAAGCTGGCAGAGTTATGTGTAAAGTGGATAGTGTGGTTTCATGCTGTTCCAAAGAGTGTTATGAGCGATCGAGACCTACTATTCATCAGCGGATTTTGGAACACCTTAGTACAACTTATTCCCCACAAACGGATGGGCAAACCGAACGAGTAAATCGTATATTGGAAGATTGTTAAACCTTTGTTTCTAATGTTTTAATGATGAAAACTATATCATCATATATTTCTTGAATATAACTATATTGCAGGGTAAAGAGCTACAACAAAAATAATATGACTACTACCAAGAAGGATTAATCACATTCAAGAAATTCAAAGATCTTCAAACTAGAGTATGTATATGGTCATAGAATTATATGTAAATTCTCCTCGGTATCTCATATACACATATACACGCCAGCATACATAACTTTTTACAAAGAGCTTGTTTATTTTTATATTTCAAAACGGTAAAAGTACTTTTTTTTAGTTTGCTCAGTTCAGCCAGCTGAGGTATTTTCTTAGTCGACTGAGGGTAGTTGACTGAGAAAATTCCTCATTCGATTGAACCTTTTATATACGATCCACCACACTCTTACATATAATTTACATTATATAAAGATCCTATAACGACTAACCAGTGATATCAGAGCATAGTCATTTCAATCTACAGTAACATGTAATTGGAAAATCATTAATATAACAAGTGCTTTTTAAGAAGGATAATAAAGTGCATGTCCTCCATTATTTACTGGTTCTAACTATGCTTATTGTTCAAGTAGTATGAGAATTTTTATGGAAGCAAATGGTTTAGAAATACGGCTAGCAACTCATAACAAATATGAAGCACCTTACACTGATATTAGCACTTGGACTGATGCACAAAAAGAAGCAGCATCTAATAATGCCAAAGCTATAAATATTGTTTTGCTCACTTAACAAAAATGATTTTTCATGTGTCATGCTTTACACCATTGCATATGATACATGGCGCACTTTACAAGTCACACATGAAGGGACAACCAATGTCAAGCAAACTAAAATCTCGATTTTACAAAACCAATTTTCATCTTTCAAAATGAAAGCAAATGAATCAATTGTTGATTTGTATGCTAGATTTCAAACCATTCAACATGATCTCATGGCACATGGAGTCAAATTCATAGATTTTAGTTACACAAATTTTATACTCTTTGACAAATGAATAGGAAAGAAAAATGTAGCCATCAAAGAAGCTAATGGTCTTTAGAAACTTAAAGTCGAAGAGATAATAGGAATCTAATGTCATATGAAGCTAATTTAAAAGCTAGAAAGGATCAAAATCATGAAAAGAATAAACATAACATTCTAAGCAAGTAATGAAGACGTGGACTTAGATGAAGATGAGATTGTTTTTATTGCCAAGAACTACAACAAATTTAAGAAGTTCAAGAAGATGACTAGATTTCAAAATGGTGGATAACCAAACTCCTTAAATCAAACATCAATTAAACGCTATGAATGTGACAAATTTGGTCACATGAAGAATAATTCTCTAGAGCTCAATAATGATTAAAAAAGCAAGTTTGAAAATTTCAAGAAAATGAAAAGAGCCTTTCAAGTAACATGGGACGATTTAGATTCATCTTCTTTATTTGGCAGTGATAGTGAAAGCGACTCGGAACAAGAAAATGTGAGTTTTATGGATAATGCTAATGAGATACCCCCTGAACTTACTTATGATGACACAATGTAAATTAGCATTGAATTAGATTATAAGTATAGAGAATCAAAAAAATTAAATAAGGAATATATAGGAAAGTTAACTAGAGAAGGATTAGAAATTGGATTTTTAAAAGATGAAAAAACAATCTTAGAAGAAGATTTAGAAATTAATTAAAAAAATGTGCAACGTTATTATCTCAAATTGACATCTTATTACATGATTTAGAAAATTATAAGTTAGAAAAAGTTAATCTTGAATATGAAAAACTAGAATTACAAGCAAGTTTCTATTCTAGCAATATTGAAATTTGTGATCTTAAAAGTAAGTTAGATGAAATAACAGACAATGTGATAAATTCAACAGAGGAAAACAAAATTTAGATAATTTGATTAAAATATCTAAACCATTTGGAAATCGAAATGGATTAGGTTTTAGAAGCAAATAAAACTCAAAAAATTATAGCACATTATACACCAAATTCAAAAAGCCAAAGTAAGAAACTAAGATTAAGAATTCATACACATATATGGTCAAAATATGGATTCCTAAAACAAATGATAAACTAACCAGACAAAAATATATTGATGAATATTTAAAGAAAGTTGTATATAACAATAATTACATTGTAAAGGATAAATCTCTGTGGATATGGCTACCTGATTCTACTACACGTAGGATCCTAAACAAAGAATGTAGGCACCAACTAAATTTTTCTCATTTTGCAGGTGTCCAAAACTAAATTGAAACGTAAAGAAAAGTGATACTCGACAGCGGTTGTTCCAAGCATATGATTGGAAATGATCATATGTTACCAAATATAACATATATCAGTGGTGGCACTGTGACATTCGAAGATAACTAAAAAGCATTTTTCATCGGCATTGGAGAAGTCATCAATATCCGTATTTCTAATTCTACTATTATTACTAAAGTTTTGTTGGTAGAAATTTTGAAACATAAATTATAAGTCAATTATGTGATAAATGATTAAAATTAATATCGAGAAAAATAAATGCAATATCTTTAACCAAAAGAAAAATCTAATTTTTGAAGGATTTAGAAATCGAAATATATGTGTTTTAAACATATACTAATTTATGCTTAGCCGCAAATCATTATGATCCATTATGGCATAAACATTTTTACCACATAAATTTCAAGAATATCAATAAACTAGCTAAAAATTAATTAGTTAGAGGATTACCAAAAATCAACTACAAAGTTAAAAACATGTGCGACGCTTGTCAATTTGGTAAATTAAAGAAAAGTTCATTTAACCTAAAATGGAAATTTCCACAAAGCAACCTCTCAAACTACTCCATCTAGATTTATTCGGACTGACTCAAGTACGTTCAATAAGTCATTACAAATATATTTTTGTAATTATTGATGATTTTTCAAGATATACTTGAACATTATTTTTAAATGAGACATAAATGTGATACTTTTGAAATATTTAAAATTTTTGCTAAACGAATTAAATTTTTGATGAATTTAAAAATTCAAAGTACACGAAGTGATCATGGAGGTGAATTTTAAAATAAACTATTTATAGGTTTTTGCAACAAAAAGGGAATTAGTCATAATTTTTCGTATTCACATACACCAAAACAAAATGGTGTTATAGAAAGAAAAAATCGAACTTTACAAGAATGCGCACGAACTTTACTAAATAGTAGTAACCTACCTAAACATTTTTGGGTCGAAGCTGTTGCTGCCGCATGTTATGTATTGAATCGTATAACACTCAGATCGATGACAAAAAACACATGCTATGAAATATTTTTAAAAAAGAAACCTAAAGTATATTATTTTTGAGTATTTGGATCAAAATATTTTATTTTAAACACAAAAGACTATTTAGGAAAATTCAATTCTAAAGCTGATGAACGAATTTTTGTTGGCTATTCAGATCGAAGTAAATCATATAGAATTTTTAGTAAACATACAAACATTATTGAAGAAAGTCTCCATATTATGTTTGATGAAAATTTTAGAAAAAACTATGATGACAAAGAACTAAATAATAATAAAACTAATGTACTTATGGATGAAAATAATAATAATAATATTAATAACAGTAATGATAACATGATAACGTCACCACCTAGGATGCTAATAGACCATCCGATTTATAATATCATCGATGATTTAAATACAAAAGTATCAATCGAAAAACAGTTAAATCAAATGTGTCATGTTACATTTGTATCAAACTTTGAACCTAAAAATTATAAAGAAGCGCCAAAAGATGATTTTTGGATTATTGCAATGCAAGAAGAACTTAATCAATTTGAGAAATGACGTATGAGAACTTGTACTGAGACCAAATGATAAATCTATAATTGGAAAAAATGGAAACATTGTTTGAAATAAAGCAAGATTAGTACTCAAGGGTATAATGAAGAAGAAGTAATTGAATATGAAGAGACATTTTCTCTAGTATCACGTCTCCAAGCAATATGAACAGTACTTGCTTTCGCATGCCATCATAATTTTAAACTTATGCAAATGGATGTAAATAATGCGTTTTTAAATGGAATTTTAAAAGAAAGAGTTTATGTTGAACAACCTCCGCTATTTGTTCCTAAGGAATATCCCGATCATGTTTTTGAACTTAAAAAGGCTTTGTATGGATTAAAACAAGCACCTCATGCTTGGTTATTAAAACTCATATACAAAATTCAGGTTTTTAAATTGGTAAAATCGATTGTACTTTGTTTATAAAACAAGAAAATACTGACATATTAGTTGTACAATTATATGTCGATGAAATTATATTTCTATCAACTAACGAAAAATTATGTAATGAATTTTCTAAAATTATGAAAAATAATTTTGAAATGTCACATATGTGTGAATTAAACTACGTTTTGGGTTTGCAAATAAGACAACTAGAAAATGAAATTGTTATAAATCAAGAAAAATACTGTCGAGATTTATTGAAACGCTTTGGAATGGAAAATATCTCAAGTAAATCGACTTCGGTGAGTACTTCTCTACATTTAAGTAAAGATGAAAATGGAAAGGATTTCGATCAAAAATTATACAAAAGTATGATAAGATCTTTGTTATACTTGACGGCTAGTATACTGGATATTATGATGAGCATATGTTTATGTGCATGATTTCAAGCACAACTAAAGAGATCACATCATCGAACGGTTAAACGAATATTAAGATACTTAACCAACACCAAAGATTCGGTCTTTCTTACCTAAGAGGTAGCTTGTTCGAACTCTTGACATATAGTGATGCTGATTTTGGTGGTTGAAAATGGCAAGAAAAATCACATGTGGCAAATGTCATTTTATAGGTCAATTTTAGTTTCATGGCTTAGTAAAAAACAAAACTGTGTTTCTCTCTCGACATGTGAAGCCGAATACATCTCAGCAGCTTTAGCATGTGCACAATTAATTTATATGCAACAAACTCTTCAAGGTTTTGGTAAAATATTACAAACTTTGCTACATATTATGATAATACTAGTGCTAAAAATTTATCAAAAAATCCTATTAATCATTCTCGAACAAAACATATTTTCGTCACCATTTCTTAAGAGATAATGTTGAAAAAGGAATGATATCACCTGGACTTGTGAATACCGAAAATCAAATTGCTGATAACGAACCAACTTTTATAAAACTAAGACGAGATATAGGAATTGTAACGACCCAGAATTTTTAGAAATTAAAATATGAATATTTAATTAATTTTAAATATTAATAAGTGAATTTATAAGTCAAATAAATTTTTATTTGAATTTTTGAATTTAATTGGATTATTAAATCAATAATTTAATACGTTAAATTATGGAAATAATTGAAAATTGAGTTAAATATGATTGAAAATAATTTGGGAAATTTTATTTTATCATATGGAAGTTAGAATGATATTTTAGAACTTTTAAAATCGAATTAAAAGTTAATTTGTGAAAATTGAATATTTTAATATTAAATCGAGTAGTGAAAATAGTCAATTTTTGAACAATCTCAGAATTGAACGAAACTAGTTCCATTGGATCCGTAATAGTTAGTTATTACCGGATTTCAAATTTCGTGTCAATCGGAGTTATCGTTTGATCGTGGCAGCTCGAAACGCATCGATTTATTTTTAATTTAAATTTGGCGAGTGAAAATAGCCATTTTTCAAAAAGTCTCGGATTTCGACGAAACCAGTTTTATCGGATCCGTAATGTGATATTATTGTAAGGTTTCAAATTTCAAGTCAATTGGATTTACCGTTTGTCCGGTACAAATTAAAACGCCTAGAAAATCGCTTAAATCGGTTTAATTTAAATTGAGCGTTTACAGCCATAACTCGCACAGATGTCCGAATTAGCTTCCGAAACCTGTTCCATTGTGTCCATAACGCGGGGTAAACCCTAGAAACGCTGGTTACGGCACGTAAATCGGAGTTCGGAATTTCCGGATGAATAGTGTCGAACGAAATTCTATAAATAGACCACCCCTTCATAAATTTAGAAAAAAAACACTAAACCCTAATTTCATAACCCTAGCCGCCTCTAACATAACCTAAGGCCAAAATTGTCCCAAAATCATCCCTCAATCTCTCTCAATCTACAAAGATTTAGCCAAGGTGTTCAACACGAAAGTCGTAGAGCTCGACGAGAGCTTTCGATCCATACGGTTGAGATCGTGTTTGGAGCATCGTAGGACGAGCTATGTGGGGCCGACCGTGCCAGTTCACGCACGCAACTCAAGGAGCTAGTCAAGGCCGAGCTTCATGAGGGTCAGGCCGAAGTTGGAGCATGTTAAAAGCTTCGATTTGCAAGTGGTTTGATGTGATTTCGTCGAGTATAGGTGGAGTAATATTAAACCCTAGTATTGAAGGTGTATGGGTTTGTGCGTGTCCATTGATCTGTAGCCAGAACGCAAATGGGAAGATGAAAGGGTCGGCTATGATTTGCAGGTAGATGGAATGGAGGGCTGTGATGAAGAAGGTTTTAATTATAAATTAATGTTGTGATTATAATTATAAAATCGTGTACAAACTTGTAAAATACATAACTTTTTCATACGGGGTCGAAAACGCGCGAAACCAGTTGCGTTGGAATCGTATGGACGAGCACTACGCGATGGAGTTTGTTTGGAGTCGTTTGGAGTTAGTGATAATTTTGGGTAAAATTAAACGTCCGTTTAATTTTATTCGAAATAAATCGCTAAAACGGAATTTAAAATCAAGGTGAGAATTTCTCACTCAATCGAATCAGTTTCGATTTTATTTTAAATAGTTAGATTTAAAATATTTGAATGCATGTTTGAATGTTGATTGATATATATTGATTGTTAAAATAGACATTATACGCCGTTAGTAAGCGGATGTTATTTATTAAAAACATATACCGCGAATATTTCATAAACAGTGAAATTGGTATTATATATAGTAGCAATATATATATATTGGCAAATGTATATATTGCAGTTGTTGATTCCCCGCATTTGTTTAGCGGATGAGACCCTATTGCGCCGTTATTAAGCGGATAATATTTAATAAGAACATATACCGCGATAATTTCGTACTGGAGCGAAATTGGTATTGTGCTAATGTTTGTGGATGCAGGAAAACAGGTTGGAGGGATCCAACTGGATTCCTCAACAGTTTTTATTTGATTTCAGATATTTTGATATTTGATGGATTTTCATATTGATATATGATATCGTTGTAGTCGTGATTGACTATTTGGTGTGTAGCATCATTGGACCAAATTTTGGGATTTTAAAATGATTTTTTAAGTGATTTTTGAAAATATACTATATGTTTTGAATTTGATCTATTTTAAATAAATAAACGTCATAATTTTTAATGTTATAAAAATTATGATTTTTGTGAAATACAGTTAAAAACTGATTTTTGAGAATATGATGCTATTGATTTTATAAAATAGTTTAATCGAGATATTTTAGAATTATTGTGAAAAGTTTAAATATAGGATTTATGAAATTTAATTATTTTATGAATCAAAATGGTGAAATAATAAAGGAGATTAAAGTCGTTTTAAAGGATAATATAAATTGATTTATATTAAGAGATTTATAAATGGATATTTATAAATTGAAATATGGACATTATAAAACGAGTTTTTATAAGTGTTTGAATGAAGTGAAAATGAATTTCATAAATGAATGAAATGTATAGAATTTTAAACAGTGAAGTTATAAATGGAATTTTACAAACAGTAGGTTTATAAAATTTATAAAGTTATTGAAAGAATGAATTTTGGATAAATAATTGAATCTTATAAGATATAAGATTTATAATTATGAAGTTTAAAAGAACGATTTTGTAAAATAATCGTTTTATAAGCATTTAACTTATAATATGAACTTTTAGTTTATAATTGAGTTATAAACTGGAATAGGTTAATAAAAGAATTTATAAAAAGGAAGTTTTTATAAATAAATAGAAATGGAATTTATAAACATTGTTTTATAAATTCGCAAATAGCTTATTTTGATAAGTAAATTGTTGAAACCTATAAATGGAGTTATATTCACATTTTTGAATAGTGAATAATCCTTTGAATTAAAATGAATAAAAGGATGAAATTGTTAATGAAGTATATTCACGTTTTTGAACTGTGAATAATATGTTAAAGGAAATGTTTTGAATGTGATATTTGAAATAGAATGAAAACGATCGAACGAAGTTTTAATTGTGTTGAGATTCGAAACCATAGATTTCAACATTAATTGTTGAAATAGACGTTTTCGAGAAATGAAAAGGAAATAGTGGACTATAACACTGTTGTTATAGTAAATGATTTCCGAAAGGAAATGTTTTGTATAGTATTGGGATTTATATATCTATTTTAATTTCGAATCCCTATACTAGTGATTTTGGGTTGTCGTAACAATGTTTTACGTAACAATCGTTTTGGCCCAAATAAATATGTTTAAGAGAATGATTTCCTTAAGGAATGAAATATATACTTAATTTCGATTTAAGTATATTAGATATTTTCTAAGTGTTGAAAATAAATAAAATTTGTGAATTACTTATTAAATAAGTATGGAAATGTTTTCCAATATGAAGTGATATTTAGAATTTATCTTTTTGAAGATAAATTGAAAAGAAATATTGAAATGAATAATTGAAATCGAATATTCATTGATATTTTGGAATTATAAATTCACTAAGGAATTTATAAAGAAAGTGGAATTTGTTTAAAAATAAATATTGATTTATTTTTGAAGTATTGAAATTATATATCTAGTGAAGAAATTTTGGAAAGTAAATAATTTGGAAAATTATTTGGAATCTGGTGATGTGTGCATATCCAGTGATAGTTCAATAACCGACTATCAATATTTCCCTTTGAATGGGTAATTGATGTGATTTGTTTGAATGTGAATGCCACACTTATTTTTAAATAAGCGCTCACTATTCGGGTTAACCGGGAAAGTACCATGGGGTCGTATAACCCATTCCGAATATGTGATACGTCGTTATGAATTGCATTTGAAGATCGGTGTTGAAGACCCGGTATTTGCGAGAGCGATAGGATGACCTGTCGATTTACTCTGCACCGAGTAGCTACGGTATAGAGTTCTCCATATGTGATGGTGAATCCGATCAGGATTGTGAATATCCGGATTGCAAGGACTTCTTTGTAAGTGCCTTCGGTTTTGTTCGATCCCGGAGCAGACTTGTATGGATTGTGTGTCTGACATTACAAGTTGAGATATAAAGCCGATTTCTTTCAAATATATTTCTGTTGGTGGCAAAGAATTTATTCTTTTAGCTTAACACCCTTCTCTGAGATGTACGAGCTCAGAGGTTATATAGTTGAAGTTATCAGCGATATATTCCCAATTTGGTAATGTAATATGCTGAGTGATGCTGAAATGATCATTGTGTTGATTATTGTGATAGGATCGTTTATTTGATCGTCTATCTTGGTGATCACTGTGTTGATCATTTGTTGACCCAAAGCATGGCTTTTGTATAAAGTATGTTTTTGTGGACGTGACTTCGTCGAACCTCACACCCCGGAAATGGTCAAAACAGGAAAGATGCGGCAAGGTTATGAGGGGTAGCACCCTTTAGGGTATGTACATTTCCTTCTGGATAGAGGTGGTATCATGGTATGGAGCCTAGATATTTAACCTATGTGGTTACTACGAATTTATTACTTTGTGGTTGTTGGTTATCGGGATCCCGTGAGAAAGGTCGTTTACGATCGGGGAATGGCGTGCTCGTGTCAGTAGTTACCCAGTTAGGGGTAACCCGGCCTTGTGTTGGCAGAGTTCCGGTTTGGTTCTCGGGGATGTCTTTCCAGAGGCATTCTCATGTGGCAATGGGAAGTTCCTTGGCCTGACCATTTGTTGGAAATCCAAAGAAACAATACGTGACTTGTACGGTTTTAGTTGTATAACCTGCTATGGAATGTGGCGGTAACCTGCTATTGAACATAGTTAGCTATAGTAGGCATACGATAATGGTCGTATGTTGGCTAAGATTTATATTCTACTTTCGAAATATTTCTTCTACACTATGCACTAGTAATAATATCAAATGTTATTTTAAATGCGTATCAAGCATCTTTGACTATCATAAGGAGAAATCTCCTCCGATTCTGCGTTTGCAGTGTGTGTGTGTGCGGGAGGCCTTATGGTAGTCTCATTTTTAAAAGCATTGCGAATTGAAATAAAATTATTCCTCTATTTTGTTTTCAAAGATAAATAAACTGTTTTGAGTTCTCACACCAGTCACATGACTGACTTGGAGTTTATTGTTTTCCTTCCTAAACTCTGGGTGCCCACCAATTTCCACACGGGCAGTCAAGAGTTAAGGTTTATCAGGATATTCTGTATATTCTGGAGTTGCTGGAGGCAAGCTGGATGGCATGGCATATACTACTATATAGTATTTCTTTTTCCGCTGCACTGTTTGTTGTTGTTGTTGTACACTCTGATGATATGATGTAATGAAATGTAATGTAATAACTGATATAGTTCTTTGTTTAAAGATTATTCATTTATTATTATATGTTGTTCCGCTGCGAATTGTGAGATTCTGATGTTGTTCTGTTTTCTTTCTGTTCCGTTCTATTTTAAAATTATGTTCTATTTTTCTTTCCCCTCCGTTGTTTTCTATTCTCTTTTCCTTCTATTTTAAAATTATCTATCTTCTGTTTTCTCTCCTCCCTATTTTCTATCTTTTTCTCTGCTCTTTTCTTAATTTCTTTTTTCTTAAACCCATAACTATTCGGTTTTTCGGCAACGAAAAAATCGAAGCGTTACAGGAATTTGTTCTTAAAATGAATTAGTAAATTAAAAAAATAACTTATATAACTCAAATAAAAAGCACAAAATTTGGTAAAAGGATTTACAAATGTTTTTATCCATACAAAACTAGCTTACTTCTGTTTAAAATGTCATTTAATCATGACTCCACTTATTCAACTACCGGCTTTACCTCACCTTCATTAAATAAAATCTACATATCACCAACTAAAACACACCTCCATCAATTTGATTAGCCTCTCTAAACATTATTGCATTACCTACGTATCACACTGGCATTTGTCTTAAGGAAAAGAAAGCCAAACGAGCAGTCGATCCAGAATCAACATCTCTTAACACCAAAATTGATACAATATATCACTAGTAACAAGAAATAATGGGAGCTCAACGAGAAATGTATTACAAACAATGAAGTCAAGGATCTCATCTTAACATTCTTGAAAAATGTTTTCTAACAATTTATGTTCATTTACCAACAAAAAATTGCATTCATCAAAAATCTCCTCGTTTAACCAAAACTCCTGTAAAAGCTTATAACTTTACTCCAAGTAATTTATGCAAACCAGGACCACCTAATCAAGACTAGATTGATAATCCTACTTGGACAAGTTGGTCTCCATAGAGGCCATTTGTTGAAGAGACAAAGGTTGATCAGAATTAATGGGATTTACAAGAAATTAGAAAGTCTAACTTCTCTGAAAATACTAAAATTATGATGGCGATACGTCTAAATATTTGTTTGATGAAATAATTTTTTATTCCTTTTATATATAATGTTGTATGTAATAATCATTTGAATTTTTCCACATTCAAATATTCAATAACAAGCCAATTCTAGAAATATACAAATGAATTTTATTCTAGAAATCATTCAAAAAATTAGAAAAACTTGCTGACAGCAGGTCAGTCGACTGAACCTAATAGCTCAACCTTCTAAAATTTAATATCAGCATGCTAAATTCTTCACCTAATCTTTGCATCAGATTGACCCTTTTTAGTCGACAGAAATAAAGGATCAGTTGATTGAAATAGGTCTAGTATTCTCTGCCTCCAAAATGACCCATTTCAGTCGATTGAAAAATGATCTATGTTGACTGATTCGTGTCAGTATGCTTTTTCCAAACCCATAATTGTCATTTCTCTCCCTCCTTTGTTAGAATTTATTTCCTAAATAAAAAATCCTAAGTTCTCCTTCCTAAAAATTAGAGGCTCCATGTATAAAGCTTCCCGTGTCGAAGAAAAAAGCACACAAAGGCAAAGAATTGGCTAGTAATCTCATCCTGAATTTTCTCTGGATGAATAATTGCAACAATGATTGAATGAAGTAGAAACTCTCTTCAATACTTCAACGAATTGAATGATAAATATATATTTCAAGAAACCTTCTACAAGATGTCAGAATTTTCCAATTCAACATTGAATCTTTAGCCCGGGAACATGGATTTCTATCACTAATCGATTCGAAGAACGATAAGGTGAAAATTTATCCCTTTTTAGTAAGAATGTTCTATGGAACCTTCAAGGTGATTTTTACAAACCTCTATATGGTAATGATGGTGGGCGATTATGGAGTAGGGTTTTAGGGGTTGACATAATCATAGATGTCTGTGACTTTGGAGCTATCTTGATTGTAATAACTTTTGTGCAAAACTAGAGGATATCAGTAACCATAACATGGTTTATGATGAATTAGTTACCTTATCTGAACCGAAACGATAGAAAACATTTCGTTCAATTTACAACCTCAAGCACGTATAATTAACAAAATTCTCCTTCACACTATTCTACCCCGAACCGAAAATTATGAAAATATATAGGGAAACAACTATAAAGTTTCGTATGCAATTTACTCAAATCAAAAGTCGAATTAGGCTTGAATCATTAAAAATGAAATCAAAAGCTTTTACGCCCGTACTCATTATACGATATTTTATAGTGCTTATCTAATGAAAATCTTCACTCATTTTGGGATCAATGTTGACTCGCTACAAGACTTACTTCATCCAAAGATTATGGACCGAAATTCAATTTCTCTAATGAAGCTTCCATCTAAAATGGAGACTCTTCCTCCATATCAAGAATACGTTTCTCGTCTTGTTCATGAAAATATAGGATAATCTTTAACTCGACAAGTAGAACAAGAGGAGATTCAACAAGAAAACATGGAGGAATCACAATGGAGCATGAGTAGCGATCAAGGAGTTACTTTATTCAAACCTTCTAGAAATATAACCGCTTCAGAGGCAATTCTCAAAAATCAGGAAATAATCTTCAATCGGCAAAAGAAGTTGATCAAACGCCAACGAACTGTTGAAAAGACTACTCTCGGGTTCTTGAGGAAGATTTGGAACAAACTTATTTCATGTTCTCATTGTACTTCACCATCAAGTACGGAGCCGGAGTCTTAGATACTTGGGTAAGATATCTACTACCATGACTTTCTATGTTCCATGATTTCTCAATGTTTCATGCTCATCTACATGTTTGTTCTTACGAACTATGTGATCTTTAGAACTCTTGTGGTATTTTGTTATGTATTTATTTGATTATTGTTAAACTAATCTAAAAACTATGTATTTATGAACTTATATTTCTATTTCAGTGTTTGTATATGTATTCTATCTTCTCTTATGTGTCCTAGTTAAAGTTATCTTTGGGTATGTGCTGTTTCAATGTCAAAATATTTATTTTTTTGCTGATAACGAAGGGGGAGAGATTTGTGATAGGGGGAGCATATGTGTAAGGGGAGACTTTTATATATATATATATATATATATATATATATATATATATATATAGTTGTCATCATCAAAAAGGGGAGATTGTTAAATCACTGTTTCTATTATTTTAATGATGACAACTATATCATCATATTTCTAGAATATGACTATACTACAGGAGAAAGAGCTGCAACAAAGACAATATGACTAGTACTAAGAAGGATTGACCACATTCAAGAAATTTAAAAATTATCAACTTAGAGTATGTATATGGTCATAGAATTATTTGTAATATCTCCTTGGTATCTCATATACACATATACACGCGTGCAAACGTAACTATTTACAAAGAGCTTGTTTATTTCTATATTTCGAAAAGGAAAAAATAAACTTATATTTTTTCTAAGTTTACTTATTTCAATCGACTGAGGTACGCCTTAGGGTGGTCGACTGAGAAAATACCTCAGTCGACTAAGCCATAATATTTTACCGTCGTTCAAGTCTTTTGAAATTTGACGCGAACTCTTCTGCTCTTATTTGGTAGGATGAATTATATACTCAGTTGTTTGCGTGCTGTATAATGGTGATGTGCACGTAAACGTGAATATTTTTACCACCATATTTAATCTATTTAAATTAAATAAACGATCATTTTGAGTGTTTTAACATATTTAAACCAAAATTCAAATTATTTTTAAATCGTCACATATTCATCTTCATCCAAGGAAAAAATAATCATTTTTGTACATATATTAATTTTCTAAAATTTAATTGAAAATTTTCTATGTTATTTTGTGGGAATTTAAATTCAAATACAAGTGGCTTCATAAATGTATATGCATGCACAAGAGTGAATACAAAGGAATGGAGATAGAAATAATTCATTTCATGGATAATGGAGGACCCCACCTACCCATCTACCTTAATGTACAAATTAGTGGCTAATGCACATGATAATAGAGTTTAAAGCTTAATGCTCATCTAAATAAGGACTAACACATGCTAATGATTACTTGGCCACTGCACTTCCTTGAGGGAGTTTGGGTAGTTCCCAAAAAGGTGAATTAGGGTTTTAAAACATGTATAAATACCCCTTATGCGTCATGTAACTCTCATCTCTTCGTTAGACTCTCTCTCTTAGGCTCTCTTCTTCTTAGCCTCCTTAGTTTACGAATAAAAATAAACAATGCTCTTCTCTTATTTTTTTCACGGCTACTTATCCATTTTTTATTCCATGTAACTTTTCTTTTTATGCAATGTTAGTTAATGTTCTTTTACAATTACATGCTCTCTTTCTTATTTTGTTAGTAGCTTAGTTTACTTTTCATGCAAGTAGATTAGTTTTTCTTTCGTTTAGCTCTTTTTCCTCTTCTTTTTGTTTCATGTGCAAGCTATAATTTTTTGATTTGATAACAAATATGAGAGGCTAAACCCCTTCAATTTAGGGGTAATGTAGCTCTCTAATTATATAGCTTCAACATTTTAATAATTATTGCTCTCTCTTTTTGTACTTAATGGAAACAATAGATGTGGTTTAATGTTGCTGTTTAGCTTTGAATTTGATAGTCTATGTTGTTCATAACAAATAGGCTATGCTTAAACAAACAATTGCCTCTTCATCTTAATATGATTATAGCAAAGAAGTGAATGTTGAAATTAAAATTTGATGGCCTATATTTCTAAATAATAGTTAACAGGCCATGCTTAAAATAGATTTCATTTTCAACTTGTTGTCATGTTTCATGAGAGTTAAAAAGTGATTTGAAGGTTTGTTATAGTTTGATGGCTTATGTTGGGCTAATTAATGGCATAAGTATGTCATACTTATAATAAACACATCATTTACATTCACTAATGACCAAAAAAAAAGATCATAATTTCATGTTGTGTTGAACTATGTGATCTAGAGAG
Organism: Allium cepa; assembly: GCA_030765085.1. NCBI lineage: Eukaryota > Viridiplantae > Streptophyta > Magnoliopsida > Asparagales > Amaryllidaceae > Allium > Allium cepa. Next base: position 204,388,669 of record CM060941.1, on the reverse strand, counting down.
TGGAAATTACCTCTAAATTGTATTCTTCTCTCATAGTTTCATCACTTTCTTTTTGTTAATTTTCTCATTTTCTGGTTTAATTCACTCTTGCTTTTGGTTAATTTGATTGAATGGAAATTTGAAACCTAATAATTCCCTACAGATCGACCCGTACTTGCCATGTACTAACAAATTGTATGCCATGCTCTTGCGGTTATTTTTATTATAATTTTTTCGGCAATTTTCTATTCCGGTAGAAAAACCGTTGTTAAACAAGTTTTTGGCGCCATTGCCGGGGAATAGTTTTGATTTTCTATTCTTTGAATTATTTTTGTTTGATTTATTGTGTGTTTTGATTTTTGTATGCGTTTGCATATAAAAAAAAGATTATTGTGTGTTTGTTTGATTTTTATGTGCATTTGTTTGTGTGCTTGTTTGTTCTAGTTTCCTTTTCCATTTGTATTTTCATTATATAAAAAAAAGCATACATAATTTCAAGAAGAAAAAATTTATTCCATTCGATTTTTTTATTTCATTTACAATTTTCTTACTTTAAAACTTTCCTTTTTCTTTTTTTAAAGAAACTGTTACATTGCCAAACTGTGCAAAACTGTGCACATTTTCTTGCTTCTGTGTATCATTCTGATGATCACACTTCCACACTTTTGTACATCATACCATTACTTTTCTGCCACTATTCACCTCAGCAGCGCCACTTCATTTCAACACCTCCCCCTGAAAATCACTACTCACAGTTTCAAAAACCACTTGCTGCTTCAACATTTGCCATCAGTGTACCTCTACCATCAGTGTACCGTTGCACTTCAACATTTGCTACAACCTATTTCAAACTATCCACTTCTACCACTGATCAATAACTGCCTGTCAACACCACTTCTATAACCATCCTTACAACTTCAACTCCACGTCAAACTACCCCTAAAACTACACAATCAAACTACCTCAATCACTTAGTGCCTATAAACAACTCGAGCTTCTACAATCACGGTCTGCCAACACATGCACCACCACTGTCATTTACACTGCCGCAAACTCCCCAATCGAAGGTGGAGGCTTTGTTAGTTCGATTGGTGAGTTTGCGGCAATGTGAATGGCAGTAGTGGTGCTTGTGTTGGCAGACCGTGGTTGTAGAAGCACGAGCTGTTAGTAGGCATTGGGTGATTAGGGTAGTTTGACTGTGTCGTTGTAGGGGTAGTTTGATGTGGAGTTGAAGTTGTAAAGATGGTTATAGAAGTGGTGTTGACAGGCAGTTAGTGATCAGTGACAGAAGTGGATAGTTTGAAATGGGTTGTAGCAAATGTTGAAGTGCAACGGTACACCGATATTAGGTACACTGATGGCAAATGTTGAAGCAGCAAGTGGTTGTTGAAACGGTCAGTAGTGAAGTTTAGGGGGAGGTGGAGAAATGAAGTGACACTGCTGAGGTGAATAGTGGTAGAAAAGTAATAGTATGATGCACAAAAGGGTGAAAGTATGATGATCAGAATGATGCATAGTAGTAAGAAAACGTGCATAGTTAGGCAATGTAACAGTTTTTTAAAAAAAAGAAAAAGAAAGTTGTAAAGTAAGAAAATTGTAAATGAAATAAAAATTGAACGGAATAAATATTTTATTTGCTTTGCATTGTTGTTTTCTTTCATTTAAGAAAGAAAATAAAACAAAAACAAAAATCCATTCATAGTTGCATTGTAATACATGTTTAATTTTTGCTTTGCATTTCATCCTAGAATTTTGATTAATAATAGTAGTTAGACATCGATAACACCTAATTATATATTGACAAGTTATCTTCTTTGAACAATTTAATTTCTTGGTGTCTAGATTACGACAGAGCAATAATCGTTTATAAATATAACGGTGATTCGTAAATATTGTACTGATTGTTTCTTTGAAGGTACTTAAACCTTCGGATGCATTGCTACGGTGATTCGTAGTGCACCAATAAATCCTTCCCGTAACCTGACTAAGAACTATATTATTGATTTAAGATAAAGTGCGATGATATAATTTAGGGTTAGGACAAATAATTCGTAATAACCTTGCATTCATTTAGTTGCATTAGTTCATGCATATTTAAGAAAAAATTCAAAATCAAAAACTAAAAATAATTGTAAATATTTTTTAACATGGTTTTTCTTTCCTTTGAAAATTTTCAAACAAAAAAAATCCATTTTTTTTTTACTTAGTAAAGCAAAAATACAAAAAAAAATATAAAATCTTTTCAAAAACAATTTTTTTTCAAAAACCAAAAAAACAAAAGAAAAATCAATTCCCTTTTGAAAAAAAATAAAATTCTTTTTGTTTATAGTTTTCCTTTATAAAATAAATCCAAAAAAGAAAAAAGAACATTCTTAAAAATGCCCAATTTCCCTACTCACTTGAATTCTACAATAGTTGTGAAAATCAGTATAGCTCATATGATTTCACTCCAAATTCGTATGGATATTTTAATGACAACTATTGTGAAAACAATTCAAATTTTGAACCATAAAATTTTCAAAATGATGAAGAACCCTCGATTTTCGAAAATATCATCAAAGTGATTTCATCTTTAGTTGAAATCTCTACACAACAAAATCAAAGAATAAATGATTTATGTAATTTATATTTGGGCAATGATTCAAGTCAAAGTTTTCAAAGTAATCAAGATGTGAATTCACATCAAAATTCGAACGAATTCGAGTATAACCCATGCTGATTCAACTTCGAACTCCAAAATAAATTTCAAAATAGAAATGTGAACCACTTTTCAAATAATTTTGGCAATGAGAATAATCTCGACCACGATACGATAGTAAATCTTTGTTCTCAACAATTTCAAATTGAAAATCATCATGTTAATATTTATAAATTGGATTTTGTTAAGCAAATGAACGAAAGTTAAGATGATCAAACAAATCTATTTGAAACATGTATGAACCAAAATGAGCAACAAAACCAAATCACAATGTGTGACGAGTCTAGTGATAATCCTACTTTTACCCAAATTAATGATTTTCAAATAATAACTTTTGAAATTAAAACGACAATCTTAATGAAGTTGTTGAAAAATGGTAACTGAATTGGATTTCAATTCATTTAAGGGTGAGAAATTTGATTTAAATTTCGACCTTCCCTTTTCTCATTTGGAAAATGTGAATACGACAACTTTGGATTTCGAACGTGATTTATGCGATGAATTTGTTGATAATCTAACAAAGGAAGACGAATTTAATGAACACGAATTTTTTGGACTCTTCGAAAAGGAGTTGTTATATTCTAAAGGGGAAGATTTAAATCATGATTTTGATTTTGAAATCGATAATTCTAAAGAAGTTTTCGGTGAGAAGTTTGAACTTCAATTTGGTGAAAATAAACTTGAATTTCAATCAATCGTTTTATCAACCTTAAAAATCATCGAAAAGGAAACAACTCGTAAGATTTTTAATAAAATGACATTCGTTTTTCCAAATCAACATTCAACTTTGAAATTATTTATGGTTTGGTTTTTCAAGCTTAAGCTGCGTCTCATATATTTGACGAGACAAATGAACCGGTCTTTGGAAGACCATTTAATTTATTTTTAGACGATATACTTTCTGATCTGGTGTAAACACTTTTCATTTTCATGTAAATATAGGCCATTTCTATTTTTATTTTATTTTTTTCATTTCACTTGGGTTGACTATTGGGGGCACAATCAAAATCAAGTGTGGGGGAAGCTCATCTTTTTTTTAATTTTTTTTTTGTTTATTTTGCATTTTCTTTCCAAAACTCATTTTTTTTTAAAAAACAAGAAAAAAGAGAGTTAGCAAATGAAATTCAAGCACTATTTTAACTTGTTTGATTTGACTTATTACTTAAAAGAAATGAAAATACCAGTTTGAAAATTTTGATAATCAACTAAGGATCCATTTCATAATTACAGTGTTATCAACCAAAACAACAAGTTAAACTATATTCTATTTGCTATGATAACTTTATTTTTGTTGGAAAATTTGATGAGTAAATGACTTAAATTTTCAAGATAATGGCCAAATCCTATATTTAAATTATTTGTGTCTTTTAAAAGTAAATTCTTCATTTGTATATATTTTCAAAAACTTTCATTCATATCTTTGTAAATAAATCTTGCATTTTGTAAATATTTTCACTTTGCTTTTGGATTTTGTGTGTAGTATCCTCTGAAAACCCTCATGAGAGAACACTCGTCCTACTGGGGACAGCCAGAGGTTTAACGATTTGTTGCGTATGCTCAATGCAATCATGCTTCCTACGAAAAAGGATTTATCTAAGTGTGGGGGTATTAGATGTGCACACAAATATGCATATTTTTACAACCATATTTAATCTATTTAAATCTAATAAATGATCATATTGGGTGTTTTAACATGTTTAAACCAAAATTTAAATTATTTTTAAATCGTTACATATTCATCTTCATCCAGAGCAAAATGGTCATTTTTGTGCATATATTAATTTTCTAAAATTTAATTGAAAATCTTCTATGTTATTTTCTAGGAATTTAAATTCAAATAGAAGTGGGTTCATGAAGATATATGCAAGCACAAGAGTGAATATAAAGGAATGGAGGTAGAAATAATTCATTTCATCGATAATGGAGGACCCCACCCACACATCTACCTTAATATACAAATTAGTGGCTGATGCACATGCTAATAGAGTTTAAAGCTTCATGCATATGTAAATAAGGATTAACATGTGCTAATGATTACTTGACCATCGCACTTCCTAGAGGGGTAGTTTGGGTAATTTCTAAAAAAGTGAATTGGGGTTTTAAAAATGTATAAATACCCTTATGCTTCATGTAACTCTCCTCTCTTATTTAGTCTCTCTCTCTTAGGCTCTCTTTTTCTTAGCCTCCTCAGTTTTGGAACAAAAATAAACGAAGCTCTTCTCTTTTCTTTGTCATGGCTACTTAGCCATTTTTTATTTCATGTAACTTTTATTTTTATGCAATGTTAGTTAATGTTCTTTTACATTTACATGCCCTCTTTTTTATTTTGTTAGTAGCTTAGTTTACTTTTTATACAAGTAGATTAGTTTTTCTTTCATTTAGCTCTATTTAAGCTTCTTTTTATCTCATGTTGCAAGCTATATTTTAACAAATATGAGAGGCTGAACCCCTTCAATTTAGGAGTAATGAAACTCTCTATTTGTATAGCTTCAACATTTTGATAATTATTGCTCTCTCGTTTTTGCTTAACGGAAACATTGGATGTGGTTTAATGTTATTATTTAGCTTTGAATTAAATAAACTATGTTCTTCATAACAAATAGGCTATGCTTAAACAAACAAAACACAAATTGCCTCTTCATCTAAATATGATTAATGCAAAGAAGTGAATGTTGAAATTAAAATTTGATGGCTTATATTTCTAAACAATAGTTAATAGGCCATGCTTAAAATAGATTTCATTTTCAACTTGTTGTCATTTTCATGAGAGTTAAAAGTGATTTAAAGGTTGTGTTATAGTTTGACGGCTTATGTTGGGCTAATTAATAGCACAAATATGTCACACTTATAATAAACACATAATTTACATTCAATAATGACCAAGAAAAAGCGATCATAATTTCATGTTGTGTTGAACTATGTGATCTAAAGAGTGGAAATTACTTCTAAATTGTGTTCTACTCTCATATTTGTCTCACTTTCTTTTTGTTAATTTTCTCCTTTTCTAGTTTAATTCACTCTCGACTTTGGTTGATTTGGTTGAATAGAAATTTGAAATCTAACAATTCGCCATGGATCGACCCATACTTGCCACATACTAACAAATTGTATGTTTACCCTTACGGTTATTTTTATTATAAATTTTTCAGCAAATTTCTAATTCGGTAGAAAAATCGTTGTTAAACAAACGGCTACTTTTGAAGAGTCATCTTGAAAAGTTGCAACCTTTCTAACAGTAATAATCATCTATGAATGATGGAAAACAATTACTATATCTCTTTTATTTCTATAAATACAATACAAGATCAGAATTGAAAAATCAACTTGCTAACTTAGTTACTTGCTATTTCTATATTCTCTGATCTTTTAGTACTCATTACAATTCAATTCTCAATATTTACTCGGACCACTTCTATAATAAAAAATTATACATTTCCACATTACCAATGAGATTATAGGAAGAATTGTACCAGCAGTCAATATATGTGTTATTTGGAATACCAAATTTGTCAAAGAAACTCGGTTGTATTAGCCTATTCCTCTGGGTGAGATGAGGGTTATTTGATTAAAGGAAATACTGAAAGGGAAATTCAAGACTGGACGTAGGATGGGAGGTCCGTAGCAGTATAAAATATCCGGTGTGATTACACTATTTACTTTGTACTATCATACACAGTTATATAGTTCTGCTTAGATTAGTATATATACATTTATTATACACACAAACCATGGTATATACAATCCACCACACTCTTATATATAAGTTACATTGTATAAAGGTCCTATAGCGACTAAGAAAGATCTCTTGTGAGCCTGCCTTATTGAATTTAGAGGATTATGTGATGACCATCCACATCCGGTGAAGTTTGCATACAATAACAGTTATGAGTCAAGTATTGGCATGGCTCCTTATGAAGCATTTTATGGACGATTGTGCATTGTTTTTCATATTGGTGGGAAGCAGGTGAGAAACAGATACTTAGGCCAGATATGTTTAAAGAGACTTCAAAAAGGTTTGAGGTCATTCAGCAATGATTGAAAGTTGTTCAGGATCGACGGAAAAGCTACGCTGATAGGATATGAAGAGATTAAGAGGTTTCGAATGGAGATATTGTATTTGTGAAGTTTCTCCTTTGAAGAATGTAGTTCGATTCCCTAGAAATAGGAAGTTGGCATCGAGACTCATATGTCCTTTTTCGATAGTTAAGAGGATTGGAAATCCAGCATATATGGTTGATTTACCATAGAAAATGGCGGGCATGCACAACGTTTTTCTTGTTTGTTATCTATGAAATTTTGTGCATGACTCAAGGGTGATGATTACACCGAATTAACTAGAAGAGGTTAAGATAAAACCATAGATTTTAGATCTCGTAGGCTGCTTCGTATTATTGGATACGATATGAAACAATATAAGAGAAAGTTAGTGAAGCTGGTGAAGATACAATGGAGTGGAAGTGATGACGATTGTATGTGGAAGACTGAGGACAACATGATGACTATGTGTCTGGAGCTCTTTGAATGGTAAGATCCACTGTTTATCGTATCTACTTTCACCGCTATATATTATATTTGATAGATTAGTATTTTGCATGCTATGGGAAGTTCACCCGTACTATTGATTACATGGCTACTTATTTGCGATGTTTGATGGTTGCTTATGATTAGTAAGCATGCGGGATAATTATGGTTGATATTTTTGGGATTATTGAGGGATTTTGGGATGCAATTCTTAAAGGGAGGAGAATGTAACAACACGGATTTTATGTAACGAAGGATTATAAAATATTTTTATTTTATTCATATGATGTCATATGATTCTATAATTTTGGGATATGACTCTTAGGGAAACTTTTCACACCTGCTATTTTTTTCAAATTTCTATGTGACCATTTTAACTCTGGAAATATTACGTGGACTATAACTTTTGATTAAAGTTGAATTAGGGTCTCAAATAGTTTCATTGCCTCAGGATAATGATTTCTTATTCTATAGAGTGGTAATACTACAAAAATATACTTACGATTACGAAGTTAGGCCTTTTTTAATTTTAAACCGCTGTTGGTCAGAAGTAGTGTGTGATTAATTAAGCCCACGATTAGACCCACTAATCTAATTCAAGGTTACTATAAATAGAGGCCGTAAGAGTCAAATTAAAGGTTTTTCCCTCCTCTCAAACCAGAACTAAATCCCATTAATTATAGATTCATCCAAAATCACCCAAATTACTCTCTAAATTAAACAAAATTAAAGATTAGTGAATAGATCATTGATTAGAAGATAGAGATCACCATTTTAGTTAATCAAATTGCTTTTCATTGCTGTCCACTTTGGATCAAGACTCAAATTGGTTGAATTTGGTAATTGGTGAGTGGCTTATGATTTCTCATTTTCCTATACATGTTTATATGGTAGAATTACATGTTTTTAACATGATTTTTGGTCTTAGAACCTCTTCTAACTTTAATTACATGTTATCGTATGTTTGAAACCTAAATTGGAGAATTTTGGAAATGGTTTTCAGAAGAATGATTTAGTAATTCTCCTTATTCATGGTCATATGTGAATGTAATATTAATCTCTTGATTAGAATTGGTTTATTTTTCGCAATCTTGTGTATTGCATGTTGAAATGGATGTACAATCATGTTATTCTATATTTCTATGTTGTACTTTGAAGTCATTTGTTAGTGTTTTGGATGTTTAGGAAGATAGGTTTATTAATTAGAAAATCAAAGGAAAATATAATCGGAATTGGGCAAAACTTGGAAGGGAGGCTTTAGAGTATGGGAAGATCTTGGGGTTAAAGTCGCATGTCCTAATTCACTAAGGAGAAAAGTTGGTACCGCTTTTTTATATCGATATCGAGTTGTTTTTATTGGTCAAACATGTCAGTGGTTGGCATAGGGTGATTGAGCATAGCTAAAGGTGGTTTTCTATGGCAAGGTATAAGAAATGGGTCAAGTTCTTAGGGAAGATGCCAACATGTTTCTAGAACTTGAACTTAGATGCTATGAGATGGGACCGAGCTGTTTCGAAGAATGGATTGGGGTCTGGAGCATCTAGGAAGGAAGTGCTAGAAGCAAGGAAGAAGAGTTATCCAATAATTGGCTAAGAAATCAAGTCGGTGCCGACTTATTTAAGTTGAGACCGAAGGGTTAGTCTAGTGATGGTGGAACTTTTAGGAAATGGAGCAGAGATTCTGTAGATCGCGCTAAAGTTGTTGGCTCATTCGCATCAGGTTAGATGGCGGTGTAATAGCATGACAAAAGTTATGTATCTTTATGATTCATAGGGGGAGTAGATACCAATGATAGCGGCTCGATAAAGGAGTGAGTCGTAGAATAGGGAACGTGTAGGGATCCTAGATAGTGGAAACTAGATGGAGCAAGAGAAGGGCTCCTAAAGAGCAAAGGGGAGCTCGAATGTATATATGCTAAGGATTCATTGATCCTAAGAGTGTTTTCTATTATACTTGAAGAAAGGGTATTGTAATTAAGGATGCCATGGGTCAATTGAGGAACCTGTATACCCTAGTCCAATGACTTTAGGTCTAGTGTATAGCTTTGGGCTACGGGACACGTATCAAGCTTTAGGTTGTGTAATACAAGTGTACAATGAAAAATAAGATTTCCATTAGTCCCTGGCATAGGGGCCATACGAGTTATTGCATATTAAGGGCACTGGGATGAGTGATAGTGAGTATTGCTTGATGGATGATTTGGTTGCTTTGGTTTCTTTGGTTAATTTATTTAGTGGGCTCTCACCCATGGATATCATTGGGAATTGGTACTAGAGATAGGGATATCTGGACATCTACCATTCTGTTATGTATAGTAGCTTTATGATATTGTAGAGTAGTGCTAACCTGCCTTTTGCCAAGGTAGTATACATGCGGATTTAACCAAAATACTTCAAATCATCAAGGTAGAAAGCTTGGAGAGATGGTTACCAGGATTGGAGATCGATTACATTTGGAACTATGGATGATAGTTGGATGGATTCGGATGGACAACACTCAAAAAATGGCTAAGTATGGAACTAATACTTCCCTTATAGGAGAGATCAGAATAGAGGGATTGAAATAAAGGGATTGGATTAAACAGCAGAACACAACACAACTCAATGATGATAGCTCCATAACTCAACAACCACCTAGTGGATTGAAGTGAAACTTTGAAAAAGAAAAGAAGGGATCCTAGGGAGTCTACCTTAGGGATCGCAGATCAAGTAGAGGAGTTTGAAGGGATCGACCCTCTTCTCTATGAGGGATTAGCCCTCTTCCCTATGAGGGATCGACCATATTCAAGTTCATAGCAATGACTGGTCAATAATTCAAAATATAAAAATGCGTTCAACATGAAATTTGGATGGGAAGTACATTATAACATTAGGGACCCATCATAGGGATTGCATCTGATAAATCTCCTAAAATAGGGATCGACATCGATCCCTATTATAGGCTTCGGTAGGCACCAAACCTTCTGGGCATGCTTGTCTTGGCTTTAGGGTTCCAGATCCGGGTTTTGAGTGAGATATTTTCTCGTCTTCTTCTATAAATATAACGGATGTGGCATCAGTAAATTTGGATCTACTTTTTTGCTTCATTTTGCCTTCTATCTTGGCTATATTCTTCAGGGATTTCATGAGTTTGTAACTGTAATAGCAGCATAAACGGATTAAAGGTAAATCTTTGGAGTAGACGTAAATTTAATCTGTGTCTCTCTTTACTTGCTTTTTAATTTTGTTATTCTTCAATTTATATTCTCTACATTATATTATCTGAGATATGTGACTGGATATTGGTGCTTTCACATAAGTGGGTGTTGATGGCCATTTTTAATGCCAACATTTTGTGCTTTCACTGAGAAAGCTAGCCCTTGTGTATTTGGAATTCGGATTTAGAGTTTGGAAAAGATCTAGAGCTTAAATTTGGACCAATGGTGAGATAATCAATAAGGAGAGCGCTACCGAGAAAGAGCCATCATAGAGGGAGTCAGGAGGCTTCCTCTAGAGATGAAGCTAATCAAGCATCTATTTACATCACCAGGGATGAAATGGAAACAATGATGGATGTTATCCAAGAAAGGATATTGAAAATTCGGGAGGAGATGATGTAGAATTTACTCTGACAAATTGTACAAGCTGGAGCGTAGAACCAAGAAAATAGAGTAGTAGGGGCTAGTGACAACTATATTATGGAGCTGGAGCGAAAGAAATATCTGGAAAATAGAACCGAGAACATGGAGATAGAGCTATTGGACAAAGGAATGGAATGGAGCAGCCGAGGGCAGTCCCTGGCCATCTTAGAGGGATCGGCCCCGATCCCAAAAGGCTTAAGGGCATGCCCTTGGATCCGGTCGATCGCGATGGTGCAGGACCTTTGGTCCCATAGGGATTAGTGCAAATCGAAATTTGGATGCTCGCTTGGAGGAGTACATTCTGAAATTCCTTTATGGACTCGGGAAGCAGTTTGGAAATGATGATAAGAGACTACCCCTGGATGATAATGAAAGGTTTGAAGAAATGATTAGGAAAGCTATGCATTGAGGGTTGGTGGATAGGGATCTGGGGGATGTAAATAGAAGTCGATTCACTCCTATCAGGAATGCTAGGAATCCACTGGAGTTTAAACTACCAACGCTTGAAGTATATGATGAAAAATCAGACCCAAGTATACATATAATGACATATATATGGCATACGGAAGTACTGGGGGAATTTGACGTAGTCATGGCATGATGCATTCCCCTATATCTAACCGATAGAGCTAAACTCTGGTTCAGGCAGTTGGAGAGCTGCTCTATTGGCACATGGACGAAATTGTTTGAATGATTTATAAGGCAGATCAGGGTTCACATTTCGAGACCCAACAATATGATGAGTCTAGCAACACTGAAACGGATGGCCGGAGAGTTTATAAAGACTTTTCTAACATGAATGAATATCATGACAGTATCGGTGATCAACCGGATCCATCTATGGTTCTGATGGCAGTTGTATCCGGATTTGCCGATGGCAAGGATTTCAAGGATTCATTGGCACAAGATCCACCTATGGATCTCGGGGGGCTTTTACCATGAAGTAGAAAGGTTCTTGAGGTAGGAAAAAAATGAAAACTGGCTGATGGATATGATGAGATGAAAAGGTGATGGAAAGAGTGGGAGCCGAAGATCTCCTCCTACTCGAATTTGGCGAAAACCGACAAGGGGGGATCCCATGGAGTGGGAATGTATTTCTGGAAAGTACTACTTGTTCCACGAATTGAACGAGAACACCACATATGAATGTAGTTATTTAAAGGATATGATTGAGGATCACATTAGGAATGGAAGACTACCACAGCAGTTAAGGAGTCAAATAACGGTGGTGGAACAAGAGCAACTATCGTCCACATCGAACGGAAACAGAAATGGCCCTGGATTGGGTAATGGATCGTCATCAACAGATCATGATGGTAAGGGTCGAGCTCAAGACTTGGCGATAATAATAATAATAAACTCTATAGCAAGGTAGCTAGGTCAATTACACATGCACGGGATCGAGGATGGTCCCTAAGCATGCTTTGAGATGATGATGAATAGTTGTGCCCAGAGAGGTACCCTTTGGCTTTTTTATTTTTTAAATTTCTGGACGTACGAACTTTAATTCATTAGGTATTTATGATTTGCATTACTGAGATGAATAAAATAGGTCATGGTTATTGCCCCAACTAGAGTGGTGGGAACGGTAACTGCATGGTGCGAGTCGCTTCATCAGAGAGCGAAATAATGGACTCGCACATGGATTAAGTCCTCAACCAAAGAGTTGAGGCCGGAGAATAAAACCCAATAGGACATCAGGTATGGATTATACCTGGCAAGGTGTAGGTTGCTTCGTAGGAGAGCGATAGGATCGGCGTACTCAAGTCGTCGAGTATGGATTATGCTCAACAAGGGTCTAGAGAGAGCACAATTTGCCTAGGACTTAGGCCAAGACATCACTTAGTGTTCAGGGACATTGAACCGAAGTACATGAAGTTACACCGCATTATCAGGGAGTAACATGATCAGCTTACTCTGTCATTGAGTATGGATATGCTCAACAAGGACCCAGAGAGGTCATGGATTTGGATATCTGCTTCGAACAACTATGGATTTGTACATTGACCCAAGGTGGTCGTGGACTTGGATGTAGGCACGTAGCGGACCTCAAATTTGGCTAATGACCCGAATAGGTCAGGGATTTGGATATCAGCCTCGAATGATAATGGATTTGGCTTCTATGTACACGGATTTGGATAAAATGATCCAGAGAGATCATTAATATGAGCTAGATATTGACTCGGAATGGTCATGGATTTCACTAACGATCCGGAGAGATCAAGGATTTGGATTAGCAACGGATTGGATTTTGATTGGATAATATAGTTATCAATGGATTATGGACTTCGGATTTGGATTTATGGCAATTCAAAACACACCTTCCTACCGAAAGGCATGTTTTTTTGGGGGGGGGGAGGGGGGTAAAGTGTTAACCCACCTTTTGCCAAGTCAGTACACAGACAGATTTAAACCCAACATACTTCAAGATCATCAAGGCAAAAAACCTAGAGAGATGGTTAGCATGATTGGAGATCGATTATATTCCGAACTATGGACGATAGTTGGGTGGGTTCGGATGAACAGCACTCAAAAAATGGCTAAGTATGGAACTAATACTTCCCCTAAGAGAGGGATCAGAATAAAGGGATCGGATAAACAAGATGAATACAACACAACTCAATGATTATTGTTCCATAACTCAACAACCACAAGGCAGATTGAAGTGAAACTTTGGAAAAAAGAAGAAGGGACCCTTAGGAGTCTAACCCTAGGGATCGCACATCAAGTGGAGGAGTTAGGAGGGATCGGCCCTCTTCTCAAAGAGGGATCGACCTTCATGTTCATAGCAATGATTGGTCGATAACTCAAAATCTACAAATGCAATGAATATAAAATTTATGGGGAAGTACATTACGACATAGGGGACCCACCATATGGATCGTACCCCATAAATACCCCAAAATAGGGATCATCCCCGATCACTATTGTGGGCTTCGGTGATCCCCAAACTTTCTAGGCAAGCTCGTTTTGGCTTCAGGGTTCAAGATTCGGTTTTTGAGCAAGATATTTTCACCTCTTCTCCTGTAAATACAATAGACATGGCATCAGTAAAGGGATCTTCTTTCTACTTCATTCTTTCTTCTATCTAGGCTTTACTCTGCCATTCTTATTCTGGGATTTCATGGATTTGTAACTGTAACAGCAGCACAAATGAATAAAAGGAAAATCTTTTGAGTGGAGTTAGGCCGGAGTTAGCCGAACAACTATAAATCTATGTCTCCCTTTGCTTGCTTTCTCTTTTAATTTTATTATTCTTCAATTTATGTTCTCTACATTATATTATCTAAGATCTATCACTGGATATTGATGCTTTCACATAACTGGGTGTTGGTGGCCATTTTTGATGCCAACAAGTAGCATATTATATTGTTATATGCTAACTCTTTGGTTGCATGGACAGATCATGTGTGATTCATGTACCTTTGTTCCTTATTATATTTACCTGTATAGTATTCTGAGATTCATTTACCGCTCACACTAGATTATTGTCTGACCCAAGATTTAATGCTTTGCTTCTTATTATCTTGGGTATTCTCAAATAAGTAGACTCGATAACATGTCTAGATGACGCAGTAGCTGTGCGGAGGATGAGCTGGATGAAACTATCTCATATTATATACATATAAGGATTTCTATGTTTTCATTGGGTGGCATAATGGAACCTTGCAATGCTTGCTTCTTTCCTTTTTATTGAGACAGTTATATGAGTTGATTCTGTTGCATATACTATATGACTATTAATGTATAACTATGTGGATCTTATACTCTGATGATTAGTTGACATTGTTATTACTATCTCCTTTGTTATATCTATGATATTATATATTGTCTATGCGCTGTGAGATATATGACAGATTATATGCTATATTTGTTTCATCTTTAACCATAATGATTGTCCTCTATAGATCGAGCACGATAGAAGCACACTACTTGGATACTATTTGCACTAGAGGTATAGGGCGGTTATCACACAATGACTTTGTTTTTGAACAATTCAAGTTGAATGTGGATAATTTTGGAGTTTTGACCAGTACCAGACTCGATATATCCTAAAGTGATGTAACACTGATGAAGAGAATGTGTGTATATTATAGTTACTAGAAGAATCCACTTAAGAAAATGTAAAATTGGATTTTATGGAAAAGATCTATAAGAAATCAATTTAAACAAGCTATCATACCACTAGCTAAGATGACTTATGAACATTAATATTTTAATTGTTCAATGTTATTTGATGACAAAGTTCACATCTCCGAGTCACACAACCACATTTGTAGATTCTTTAAAATGCTTCATGATTTATTTTGTTTATAAAGTGTTATAAAGTAATTAATATATATGAATATTAATTATTAATGTATTTAATATTTTAATGTATTTTGTGAATGGGGTAGCTCCTAAAAATGTTCTATATGCTATTAAACTGGGCACGTATATAAATGTTTTATATATGCGTATTGGTATACGATATGGTTGTATACTAAATAGGGTTTTAAATTCAATTTTTTTTTTCAACGGACTTTGGGAGATTTTTGCAATAAAGATAATGTATGGCCGACCAAAATTTGGGAAGGGGGAATGGATTGAGCTTTATTTGGTAAGGGAGAAATGAGGAAGATATTTTCCAAAACTCTCTTTGTTAAAGCCAAGCCATCCTCATTCTTTTTACTTCCTTCTTTTGATTCCTCTTGCCCCTAACATGGCCACCCATATCCTTAGTTGTGCTCCTATTTTTCCAACCGCTCCTCCTTTTTTTGACATCAAATAAACACATATCTAGGTGGTACACTCGTCTTTGGCGAACTCGGTTTGTTGATCAAAGGGTTCAAATAGCATTTTAGACTTAGGTTTTACTAAAAAGCCAAATATTTAAGCTATATAATATTTTCACAATTTCAATGTGTCCTCTTAACATTAGTCATATATTAATATATTGCCAATATTTAATTTTTAGCATTTTTAATTTAATGTTGTAATTACATATATATGTATATAATATCGATCACATATTTAATGTATGTGTGTATGTGTATTTAAGTTTATATATTTATTTATAATTTTAATATAGTTAAATATTTATTTTTGGCTATGAATATAAAAAATATATTTGTTTTTATTTTTTGGCTATTTAATAAAAAAATTCTTTTTACTCACAACCAAGTGTAAAATAATAGTAATTTTTTTGATCGAAAGCATTTTCAATAACAATATTGATTTAATATAAAATTACTCAATGTATATATATAACTTTATCAAATATATATATATATTATATTTTTAAATTTTTAATTAATAATTCTAGATTTTATTTCAAATTTGATTTTATGCTATTTTAAAATAGATCTCAAGACTTTGCCTTGATTTGAAATTTAAAATTCAAGTTTGTATTTTGATATATATATATATATATATATATTTTACTTAGTTGACTAAATTGAATATATAATTATATATTAATGTATATATGTATATTTATTTTCGAATATATAAACAAACAAACAAATAAATATATGTATCTATGTATGTATGTCTAATTGTATATAAATGGTAGTACATAATATATGTATTTAGGTGTCTAAACTATATATTGTACTATAACTATCTATATACAAATAATATACACATATTTTTGTGCATTTGAACATACATAAATACTTAGACCTTTATATTTTTGAAATTCATATGATTTTATCATATGTATATGTAAGTATAATATATAAGTATGTACAATAGACATGAATCCCTATATCCATATGTATGTGTGTGTGTGCGTGTGCAATTAAACACATATTATTATATTATTTTGTCATTATAATTGTATATGAACATATTAAATATGTTCATTATGAAAATAATTACATTTATTTAATATACTTAACTAAAAAATTAAAAAATTAAAAGTAAAATATGTTTTTATTTAACAAACAGATTAGATTTAATGTTGAACCATAAACTACATAAGCCCATTAAGATCAAACTAGGGATTTTGTTTGAAATTCACTCATTTCATCGTTTTCCAAATGGACTAGTTCCAATATGAGTAAGCTTCTGTGAGTCATAAGGTGACAATGTGAAGGAAGCTCCCAAATTAAATCTGGATTTTGAAGATACTATCTGCAAAGTGCAAATGAAAAAAAACAGATAATATTATTATTCAGCATGGCTATTAGAAAATAAACAAAAACACCCCACCATTCTTAATGTCTAAATTAGTATCAAATGCCGCCTGTTCAGCTGCAATAACCTCATATGTTAAAAACACCGAATCATTTAGGTGAATAAATTAAAAAAGTTATCTAATTACATTTAAATGTATCTCATAGTGGAACTAAAAAAATATATTACTTCATTATATATGTTAAATACAATAACTAATATGATAAATAAAACCTCAATAATTATCTATGTATTCAATCAAGTTAGTCATCACTAAATTTGCAAACAAGGAAAATTTGATATAATTGGAACGTATTGAGTAATTAAGTTATCGATCCAACTCGCAACCATGCTACCTTTCTTTTTGTCCATCACTTTTACTTACAAGCTTTTAAAATACATGGACATATAAAATAAAAAGGAAGCGATCAACTAGTTTTGGACAATACCTGACCCTATACACCCCAGCCTAACCTAAGAGGTCCGATGATTATTGTATAAAAAAAGACTACCTACATGCCTTATTGGGATAACGCCCACGTAATTTTGTTTCCTATTCTTCTCCTAAATAAGAGATTTATTAATAAAATTGACAAAAGATACAAGTTGTTGGCTAAATTAAATCATAACCTCTAGTATTTTACATAGATTGGTGGAGAAGATCGAGAGAAGCTTATCAAAAATTTCCTCATGTCATTATGATTTTCTAGGCTTAATTATGATTTTTAAAAGCTGAAAATTATGGGGAAGACACAGGAAGAGATTAGAAAATAAAAGAATGATAGAATTTTGGGATTAGAGAAGAAATTATGAAGTGGCAGCTAACTTTTAGAGTTTTGTAACTTCCTCTATGTATACAGTTATGTGGGTTTTGTGTTTACGACAATCTGGACCAAAGCGGCTATGTACCGTATTTTACCATTATAACGCCATTATCTCTTGAACCATTACTCCAAATCTATCAAACATATGCTCTAAATTTATCATCTTGTAAAGACTACACATTAGTTATAAATCGAACACCCAAATCAATATTGTTTGCTCGTAAAATGGGTTAACATCCCCAAATAAGCAAAAAAAGAAAAACAAAATTGAAATGTAAGGACTAAAACGGAAAAAGAAATAAATTTTGTCATGGTTTGGAAAAATATATGGTTGCATCCACTTTAGTTTTTATCGATTGAATAATACCAATGGTACTGGATTACAAGGCAAAATTTGTTCAAATAAGGCTTGATCTCGAATTCAACAGATCTTCCTCATAAAATCAACCAAAAGTCCATTTACATGTATGGAAGTTTGTTACTTACGGATGGGTCCATGCGCCAAAATCATCACATCCCATTTGAATTAGCCTTTCTTGTATATTCGAATTTCTAGCATGAAGGAAGAGTCAAATTAGCATGATCTACAAAATTTTATTGATCGATACTGATAGATCCTACGGATCGATACCAATTGATATGTTAACCATATCTTCATTGTTTTTCTTCAATAATGCTTAAGTCCTCAAATTTTAATTATTTTAGGGAAAAGTTATAACCACCGATCGATGTCCCATCACCAAAGTTGCTTTTTCTATAAACTTGCTTATGGAACCATGGTAGAAGCAAAATAGGACCCATACCAAGTTTTATATCGATATGTATCTATCCATGGATTAATCAGTAAAAATAAATATTGATGATTTTCTACTTGCCATTTTCATTGGTCTCCATCCTTGATCCAGTTGAGGCCTCTTGATCAATTCCTTCATCACTGTAGTTCAATTCCATTGAATCATTGCTTTTTTCGAATGTCAAATAACACTTTCATCCCAAAATATATGTCAAGACAAGCGACTGAATCCAAATAAGCAGAAATGCTTCCATCACCAGTGTGGAACATTACACCTTTACTTGGAGTATCAATATTTTGTTCCAGACAACCAAAAAATTAAGAATTTTCAATAGATATAAATGTTGAGGTCTTCATTATGAAGTTCTTGGTCACTATTGAGAATTTCTGAAAGATATTCCAATTCATGGCTAGGTAGATTTCTTTTCGACTTTCCATTTCTTCTTTTCTTTTTTTAGGTTGGTAAAATTGTTTTTTTTTCTATGTATAAATTGAATTCCTATGAAATTTCTAGCCTCACTTTCATTTCTTGCCATCGCATTTTTTAATTGTTCCTAAAGCAAGAGAACTATTGCCTTCTTCCTTCGAACTTAGATCCAAGCATATATTCATTGTTGCGCTTAAATCCACACAAAAATTTCACTTGTTTACCAATCATAAGGTCTAGGGCCCGATCCATCTCAAGTTTCAAATTCTTTCCTTACTTCATCATCGACTTCGAGGATGCCATAGCCAACTAATGTGAGGACGCCATCGCCATCGCCATTGCCTTAATTCCATCGATCTTCCCCATCCCTTTTCATTCATGTCATCGACCCGCTATCTGTACCATCACCAAACCATGCTATCATTTTGCTAAGCTCAACGGTAATTTTCAAGGAAATAGATCAAATCTTCAAGATGAGGGAAGAAGATGAAGCTAGTTTCAATGATTTTGGCTATGGATCGGGTTATTACTTCATGGAGAAATTTGCTAAGGTTGTTCCAATTTATGTCTGATTTCCATCGAATTCGAACGTCGATATCTCCTAGGATACTTTCCCATTGACACTTACTTTCATTTCTCAACATCCCTGCATCTAGCAAAGATAGAGCACCATACCACCTTAGATTCTTTCTGATTCCATTAGCATAAATCCTACGTTTGCGGGTGATATCCAACACATTGTTCCAGTGCATGCTGCAGCTCATTTTCTAATGCGATTTCAATAGGTATGTGCTATAAAATAATGAAAGAATGGAACAAGAAGCTTTGTGATGTCTAGAACTAAGCCTTTAGAAAATGATACGGTATGGAGAAAACTGTATCGATTAGTGCCAATCCATGTATATTGGTATCAGGTGGTCTAGTAAGCTCTGTGGGATCCAATATCCTATATGTGGCCTTAATACTCAAATTTTAAGAAGAAACAAGCGGGGAGATGTGACATCATTTGGTGCCGAATGATAATTTTTGCTATGTTGAAGATTTAAGCTACTTTAAGGAAAAATAGATGAAAATTCAACAACATCGGTCAATACCAATCGGTATGGATTGTTACTGTGCAACCCAACTTTTAGGAATAATTTGTTTGACTTGTTCTTCTTGCTGGAAACTCGAATCTTCCTGCCGGAAACTCGAACCTACAAGTTTGAGTGATTCAGTTGATGATTCAGTGGTTCTAAAGTGAGATTCATCTATAAACAGGCATTCTACAACAATTAAATAGGACTTTTTTGGCTCTTTACTAACTTTTACGTGGAGTTGCTGCCAAATTCAAAATCAACTTACTTAAATCATATTTGCGTTGCAATATTGCTAGTTGAAAATCTAGTTTTTAATACAAAATATAGTGATGCAGGTACTTGTTTTAGACCGAAACTTTTTAAAAAGTGTGTATTCTCTCTTTCTCTCTCCAATTCTTATATTTTAATTTATTTTAGTTGATTGGTGGTGTTTTTTCCATTTCACATGCAAATATTTTTTAGTGTTTTCACTAGAAAAGAGAATTCAAAGTCAGATTCGACTGCTACTATGATTTAAAGAGAATCTCCATTCAAATCTAAGCAAAATGGTCCTAAGACGGTGCCCACTAGACCGAGAGTAATTATCGAAGAGCACGATAATTCATATCGTGAAACTAATGAGGTGAATCAGAAAAATCAAGCAGTGACTTCTCGGCTACAAGAAGTCATAACTAAAGTGGAGTAAGATTGCAAAATAGATGGGATGAACAAGAAGATATCAGATATTTAGATGACCATCAAGGAAGAAAAGAAGTAGTAGTTTACTACACTAGCACAACCTGCACAACAGAAGAAATCCTATAAATATTGCAAGAAAAGTAGGTATTCTTTGCCTTCAGATTCAGATGAAGTCATCTTATCTTTGTCAAATCAAAATTTTATAGAATGCAAGCAGAAAATGAATAAGGGGAAGTGTCAGGGAATCGTAGAAGCAAAGTGCAAAAATTGTGGTAATTATACCAACTGGAATACCGACCAATATAGAAGGCTCAGTACCGATCGATACCAAGAAAGGGTGGACTTGTCTGATTCTAAAGCTAAGCCACATGATGTAGATGATGACAATGAATAGAGGGCTGGTCCTTGAGATGATGTTGGTTAAGTAACACCTTGAATTTTTGGGAAAGGATGTAGTGTGTGTCGAAGTCGCCAGACAACCAAGCGAATGTACTCCCTCAAGATAGGGAGACCAAGATCTCGTCATGCTAGCCATAAGTGTTCACCTACATGAACAAATGGTGATTCACACAAATATCACTGCTAAGGGTGAAACATAAGCAACGACAATGTTCTAACTAGGACTATAAAGAGATATTGTAGTAGAATCAATAATAATAGGATGATATATGGGGGTCTACAGTAAGTCAGAGCCCATTTACTAAAGATATAAAGGTTGATGTGTATCCGATTAAGTTCGTCATACCAAATATGCAGAGTTATAGTGGACTCACAAATCATATGCAGCATCTAGTAAAGTACGAATGGCATTGGAAAGTGCCCAAGTGAACGAGGTGGTTAGGATTAAGTATTTTCTCCCATTTTTTAGAGGGTTTGGCAACGACGTGGTTTTGTTAGCTTGAGCCCAGATCCATATCATCTAATGATCAGTCGGCAGAATGCTTTATGGAGCAATTTTGATTCCATAATGTGAAGCCGAATGATGCGATGTCCTTGGCTAATCTTGATTCGATACCCAAAGTGACTCTAAAAAAATTTCTAAAGCAGTTTGTGGTCATCGTGACAAAGGCGAAGAACAAAGGGTTTATACTGTATTGATGGCTTTGGTAGGAAGAGTCCATAGCCAGACTGACTTTGTGAAGTGGCCTAAGATGAAAGAACCAGCTTCGTTAAAGGACTTTCATAGAAAAGAAAACCAATTTAGATGCTTTCAAGAGGTAGAGTTGGAGCAAGGAATGGGTGCTAGCGGTCAAGTTGGACCAAGCAATGTCATATAGAGTAATATGGCTATCAAGCAGGGTAGTGTCAACATTGGTAATAATAATTCTGGAAATGGAAACACATGAAAAAACTCCCCAAAATGCTGGTTGCAAAAATAAAGTTAACAATAATCTATTGATAATATCTCCCTCCGTGAAATAAAGAAGCATACTAGAGGGAGGTTGTTGGAGAGAAGAAAACTCCAACACGTATTCTCGCTTCCATGAGATTGTTGCTTCCATGAGATGCATGGGCACATTATGAGTACAGACATCTTCATGATGTTATCATGATTAAGGATATGGTTCATAAGAAGAAATTTTGACAATACATAAGAAACCCACAAAATGTGAGCGAGTTAACAACAAACTTCAAAGGTAGTCGTCTTAGGGGAATATAGCCGGGGCCAACGAAAATGGGCCAAGACAACCAAATATGGTTTTATTATTAACATGATATCTGGATGTCGGCATCCTGCACAAAGAAATTGGAATTAGATGGAGTTATATGGAAGCTTCATGAGGCAACCGCCTCAGGAGATATATTATACCATAGAGAAATAAGCTTCAACTAGACAATAGCAGTAGATAAATGATGATATTGTCTTCCACAAAAGAGATGCTGATGGAATCGAGATGTCGATGCTCAATCTAAGGGTGAATACAACCGTGATAGGGTCCGTTGTAGTGCACTAAATCCTTATTAACACTGGAAGCTTGGTGAATATCCTTTTTACATGGACATTTGATGGGCTGCAGTTCAACGAAAAGAACTTGTTGCTTGTAAATCTAGTATTCAAGGATTTAACGGAGAGGAAAAAGATCTAATTTTGTGTATTGCATTATTTTTTTGATTGGGAGATATCACCCATAAGGAAACACGGGTAAAGAATTTGTGGTGATTGGCACATTCTCCTCTTATAATGCTATGTTGTCGAGCTCAGAGAGGCACGACAAAGAGATAAAGGTAAAGGTACGGTGAAGGCTTTCTGCATCATATCAGCAGATGCATTGTAATTACTATCTATCCTCATCTTTGATCCACTAGCAGATATTATAAAGCTATGTACCCAGGGAAAGTATCAGAAGAGGTAAGGGTGGAATCATTAGAGTAAATGATTGAGGTCCAGATAGACGATGATGATCCTTCGAAGGTTCTTAAACTCGGATCTCAACTCAATTGAAGACAAGGAAGGAAGTAACGAGGCTTTCCAAGTGAAAAGGACATGTTCTCTAGGAAACTTCCAGATATGTAAGACATATTGCCTAAATTCATGCATCATGCACTAAATGTAAACCCAAGCTACCCTCGAATGGCTAAGGTGACGTGTGAAATTTAATATATGAATTGTTCAATATTAATCGCTGATTGAATTCACACATCTGAGTCTCACAACCAACATTTGTGAATTTTCTGAAAAACTACATGATCTGATTGATTATAAATGTTATAAATTAATTAATATTTAAGAAATATTAATTATTAATTTATCTAATGTTTTTATTGTTTGCAATTATTTGGATGTATATATAAAATTTATAAACACACGTATATATATGATATCATTATATATTTAAACGGATTTTAAATATAGTTAATTGCTTTAAGTAATTTTTAGAAGTAATGGTCCATGTAGTATAAGATGTAGCTGGCCATAGTTAGTGAGAGAGCAATTATGAAAGAGATCTAATTAATGGGATTTGAAGGGGAAGTTTTAAAATACATAAATGGAGAAAGGTTTCTTGCTCTAAATAAAAATAAAAACTTTCCTCATTAATTCAACCGACTGCCTCGTTTTTTTTCCTTATGCAACATTTTCTCCTCCTTCCTCTTTTCATGGTCGGCTCTTCCATCTTCTTCCGTGGTTGAATTTTCTTGTATATCTAAATGAATTTAAATTGGGTAAAATATGAGATTGCTTAGTCAATCTTAGCAAGTTTTGGATGTTGATTCTAGATATCCAAGACGAATTTTCAGATCAAGATGCCACTAATAGACCCAATCTATAAGGTACAATCTTCTATTACATTATATATTTTGATTCATGCTTATTACCATTATTGTATATGTTAGTATCATTATTGTGTTACCATTGACTATAAAATTCAATTAGTTAGTTAAATATTTTGTTTTAATTCGATATGATAGTTTTAAACTGATACATATGTTTATATGTTTTTTATTTTGGCTACATATGTTCAAATATATGTATGACTTTATAAACATAAAACTTATTTTTAATGGTTTTATACAATCATTTATTAATTTTAATAATCTTAAACAAGATAGATTGATGTCGTGTTTTAGACCAATACCATATTTTAAATTAGCACATATGCCTATTAGATCAAAATCCTTTTTTGTAATTATTTGGGTCAAAATTTGGACAAACACCCGATCAGATTATATGTAGTGATTAATGAAGAAGTAAAAGGAGAATGAGGTAAATAATACACAAGAATTTATAATAATTTGGAAAATACTCTAAGATACATCCACTTAAACTTGTTAATGATTTCCAATATTCTTTACAACTATGATATTACAACTCTATTGCTTTCATGTCAATAAGAATCCAATAGAGCATCAGAGTAAAATCAATAAATTTCAGAAACTTTCTCCTCATGTTCTCCATGTCCGACTAAAGGCTTCAGAGGAAGATTATGACCAACTCAGCACTTGCAATATCAACTCGGTATCAGATTGCCATCACAAATCGGTATAGACTTATGGTCTTTTTTGGATTTGTGTCTAACTTTTCTTTTAGAATTTGTATAAGTGAAGATGTGCTAAGTCAGGTTCATGACTCGATACTAACTTGAAGCGTTCAACTTAGTACCAAGTGAAGGAGTACAACTCGTTATCAAGTTAACACTTGAATCGTATTTTTGCAACTTTCCCTACACCACTTGGTTCATCTGGAAAATGTATATATCTTTAATTGGCATGCAAGGTTTTGCATCAACAATTTGTACATCAATTAGATTCGATTCTAGTCTTTAAAGTTAGGATTCAAGATTTCCAGTTCACTTCCCGACCATTTAATGGTTCGATCTTGTCTAGATATAGTTTAGTTCAAAAGCAGGATAACGCTAACCCCATAAAGTATACCTTATGTAGACAAGGTAGCTTTGGATCAAGACAAGCTATGAACTTCATACTTCGATTTGAATGGATATTTTCATTCTTTGAGCTAATTTCACAAAGTGGTGTATCTTCTCTAGATCCTGACATCACTTTGAATGGTTACAGATTCATATCCTTTGTATGATATAAGAGTCGAGGTATATTGTTCAAGTTTCTTCTCTTTGGAAAATCTTTGAAAGTCCATTCTTTTGTTTGTTTAGCTTAGATTTCAACATTTTAGTTTGATTGCCTCATTTTTCATCATTCATTGCTATCAATTTTATTCCTTTCTTTGTCTTCCTCTTTTTTCCAAGTCGGTATTGAGTCATGAGCCTTGAATTGGTACCATTTGTAATAGCGATATTTTTGGCTCCAGTCATCACTTAAGTAATTTTCTATCTCCTTTTCACTTCCTACTTCTTCTTTGCTTTAACAACTTTGGGAACTAAAGCTCTCCAGCCATTGTAGATTTTTGATTTTGACTTTTGCTTCTACCACCGTCGAATTTGAAACTTTGCTGCCACCCACCTATAACCACCATCGATGTTAGCTTATTCGATTGGCCTTCGATCGGTACCAATTTTTTAGATTTAGTCGAATTCTGATTCGATTACATCATCCTGATTCTTGTCTAACTTAGGTAGTGGCTATTAGCCTGACACCATCAACATTTAGTGACTACTGTCGACCATGTTTAGCCTAAACTTGGTATTACTTCCTCCTCCTTGAATTCAACTATGTTGTGTTTAGGCTTGAGTGTAGGGACTCTTGGATAACTCATTTTTAGCTCGGCATTTTCACCTATATTTCCTAGGCACGACCCTTGCATTTAAAGTGTTCTGTGGTTCTATAGCAGTGGAGGTGCAACTAGTTATAGCATGGATAAAGTAGGGATATAAAGGAAAATAGCGAAGGAGCAAAAAGCTTCATTAGATATAAAAACAAATATATAAAACTAAATTATTCTCATTCTCACATAATTTACATTGGAAAAAGGTTTTTTTTAACCATATATAAAAAACCAAAGAATATCATGATTTATGTAAACTAGGTTTGGCGACTACAATTGATTCTAACTTACATTAAGTACTTGTACCTCAAAATTAGGTCTTAACCCTAACTTTGTAGATTTAGTTTAAATGAAAACTCATCAAATCAAACTTTATACATTAATGTTGCTAAAGTAGATGATAAAAAACATTGATTTAATGGCTGTAGTGGACAATAGCAGGGTTTAAAGCGGATCTACTATTTAATAGCGCTAAACTGAAATAACATAGTGGTTGAAGAGCGTTATGTGCTACTGTAGGGATTTTGTAGGGCTTTAGCATGCAAAATTGAAATAGCATGCAAAAAAAATAAACTGAACAAGCATGTAAAAAAAATGTTTGCATACTGTGCATGCAAAAAATGTATGCGTTTGGGAGTAGGTAAACAAAATTGCAAATCATGCAAAAAACATAACTGAAATAACATGCATAAAACATAATCAATATATGTGCCTTTCCAGATGCGTCCGTCCTTTCAATCATTTCGTCCAACTTTTTCTCTAGTTTATGAAGTTTCAACTATCTAGCTTCATCTAAATAGCTAAGCATTATTAAACATCACGTATATAGTCTATCTTCATCATTTGGGCAGGATGCCCACATTAAAGGAGATCTGTTATCTATACACCTTCAAAACGAGGAAAGAAAGTCGTTCTCTTACTTATTCGGAGCCATTTAAGGGCTGCTGCATTATTATTGGTCTTTGGAACAAATTCGGTTATTTCAAAGATGAGCACTTCTTTGTACGCTTCCCCCTTAGCTTTGCTTAGAAATGGTTATCACGACGTAAGTTACTATCATACTTCATCTTAATGATGTTATTCTATCCTAATAGTTAATTTCTCTAGACATTCCAATGAGGTCTGGTTATGCAGCTTCGGCATGTACTCTTCCAGAATTAGAAGCTATTCCTATCGATGAGTGAGAAATGAGATTCCTTTTGATAGTTTAATCCTCATTCCAAATGTTTATAGAGGTGCTTAGCCCGCTCAGGAGGCAAAAGTCAAGACCCAAGCGAAAGAGAACAAGGAGATCCCTTTTGTTCAAGATCCTTCGATTAATCAACAAGATAATGTAGAAGGTGATGATTATTGATACGCGAAGATTTTGATCAATGACAATGTGCTTTAACAAACAAGGAAGAAATATATGCAAATGCTAAACAAAGATAGATGAAGACCAAACAAACTTAAAGTATGTTTTTACATATGTCATTAGTCTGGATGTATTGTTAAAATATATCCTCAAGAAGCTTGCACGAACACTAGAAAATTTTTATAAACTTCATTTTTCAATTAAGTTTTAACTATGCAGGTTTTATGAGTTCAGTCGACTGAACAGGAACAGTCAGTCGACTGAAACTGGAACAAATTTATACACATGCACAGTTTCAGTCGACTGAATTTCCTACACAATCGACTGAATTTGGTCCCAAAAATTTTACTTCATATTTTTAGTTGATTGAATTCCCTGCTCAGTCGACTGAATTTGAACATGCGAATTTTCTCTGAAAAGACACCTTCTTCCTCCCAAGAGTTGCAATCATTCATCAATGGAAATGGAAGCATCTCTTGATTGCAACCTTTGACAGCATATGCATCTCTTCTACAAGTATATATATACATGATTCTAACATCGTTTAATTCACCGAATTCTCTTGCTTTAATCTAACTATTCTCTTGTTCATATTTTATAGATATTCTCAAAGCAATCACTAATCTATTGCTTGAATCATTGTTTTTGTTTATAACATTCTTTTGATTCATAGCAATTCACATTTTCTAAATCTTCACAAACACATTGCATACTCTCGAGGATAAGATTATAGGAATATTGTACTACATTAGACTCATTAGTGTTGACAAGAACACAACAAGTCAAATATTGTATTTTAGTACTTGAGTTG
The DNA here is from genome assembly GCA_030765085.1 of Allium cepa. Lineage (NCBI taxonomy): Eukaryota > Viridiplantae > Streptophyta > Magnoliopsida > Asparagales > Amaryllidaceae > Allium > Allium cepa. Next base: position 204,360,551 of record CM060941.1, on the reverse strand, counting down.
AAGTCCTCTTCGGTAGTTGAGGCAAGAAATCTCGTTCGATTGTTCGGGTAAGTTGTAAACCTATTCCTCCGGGTTAAGTGAGGGTTTTAGTTAGTGGAATTCCTAAGTGAAGCTTAGGGGCTGGACGTAGGACTAGAGGTCTGAACCAGTATAAAATCCTGGTGTCTACCTTGCTATTACTTACTTTATCTACCTAGACAATTCCGTTATTCCATATTACACGATCCTACCGCATAGCCTTTTTCAATTGGTATCAGAGCAAGGCCGTCCTATAACCATAACACCGTTATTAGACATATTGATAATATGGAAAATAACGCAAGTACAAGCACAACATCTGCCTATAGTTCTACATTTGCAGAAGGACAATCTACCCAAAGACCTCCTCTATTCAATGGACTAAATTATAACTATTGGGCTACAAGGATGAGGATTTATATGCAAGCAACAAGTTTCGAAGCCTGGAATGCTACTTAAGCAGAGTTCATTGTACCCACAACCGATTATCCTACATGGACACAAATTCAAAAGAATGAAGCTAGTGAAATGCCAAGGCTATGAATATGCTATTTTGCGCCCTGGATAGAAATGAATTCAACCGTGTTAGCATATGTACTACTGCATATCAGATATGGGAAACACTTAAAGTCATACACGAAGGCACAAACAATGTCAAACAAACAAAGATATCCATGGTGAAGAATCAATTCCAAAACTTTAGAATGCGACCGAGTGAATCCACTAATGACATGTACTCAAGATTTCAAGACATTCATCATGCTCTAATCGGACTAGGAGAAAGATACACGGATTTTGACATTGTGTCTAAAGTTCTAAATTCACTCACTGATGAATGGGAGAGAAAAGTACTAGCAATCGAAGAAGCAAATGATCTATCTACAATGAAACCAGAAGAATTGATTGGAAACCTTATGTCGTATGAAGTAAATATGCAAGCTAAGAAAGATCAAGCTCAAGAAAGAAAGAATGTTGCTTTTCATGCAGAAAAGGAAGAATCAGAGTCTGAAGATGAGGATCTAGCATTTATAGCCAAAAATTTCAAGAAAATCTTAAAATATAGAAAAGGAAACAAAAACGAATTCAAAAAGAATTTCTTGAACAAACCTTCATCCTCAAATATAGAATGCTTCAATTGTCACAAGAAAGGACACATGCAAAAAGATTGTCAAGAACAAATGAAGGAAAATCAGAAAAACCTCAACAACAAAAACAAGAAGGATAAATTCAAAAAGAAGGCATTTTCTGTAACATGGGACGATTCAGATTCATCTTCATCTGAAAATGAAAGTGATAGCGACAATGAACAGGCAAATGTATGCTTCATGGCTCAAGAATCTGAGGTAAATAATTTAACTTTTGACGATTTAATTGAAGTAAACACTGAACTTTTAAGCACAATAAAGACTCTTAAAAAGAAACTCAAAGAAACTCGTGAAAATCAAAACAAAGCTGAATTTGAAAGGGATATGTTAAAAGATGAAAAGAAAATCTTAGAAGAAGAACGTGAAAAGTTCAAGAATCTCATTCAAACTCGGAAACTCAATTATCACTTTTAAGTCAAGAAATTGAAACTCGAAAAACAAAGAATGATATAATTGTTTCTGAAAATCATGAGTTAAAAACTAAGATTAGACAAGTTGAGTTAAAAAATAATAGTCTTCAAGCTAGATTAGATAACATCACTAAAAATGTTTCTAACTTTAACAAAGGAAGAGAATATTTATCTAAAGTTTTAGAAAATTCTCAATCCTCTTCAAGTAAACTTGGATTAGGATATAAAAAGAGTCAAAAATTCCTAAAAAGAAAAATACAAATTTCAAAAGGAATATGGGTTCAAAACAACAAATATTGCTAAAGAAACCTATTAAAACAAAAATAGAAAACAAGGTAGTAAAAATTTGGCTACCAAAAACTAACAATGTATTAATAAGAAATAAATATATTAAAACATTTATGGATAATGTTCATCATAATGAAAACTATATCTATAAAAAGGACACTAAACAAAATTGGGTTTGGTTTCCTAAACTCTAACTTTTTAGGACCATATTAAAAGGTGGGTACCAATAATTTCATATTTATTTTCAGGTCCCACTCAAAAAGAAGAAATGGATATTAGACAGTGGTTGTTCAAAACACATGACCGGAGACAAAGATATGGTTACAAACATCACATACTTTGATGGTGGCTCGGTTACCTTCAGAGACAATTCAAAAGGGTATATCATTGGCAAAGGAGATGTGAACAATTACGGTACATCAAATTTACCTTTTATAACAAATGTTTCATTAGTTGAAAATTTAAAACATTATCTACTTAGCATAAGTCAATTGTGTGACAAAGGTTTAAAAATAACTTTCTCGAATAATAAATTTAGTATTTTTAATCAAAACCAAAATCTTATTTTTGAAGATACTAGAGACAGAAATATTTATGTTTTAAATATGAATATTAATCATAGTTCAAGTATGTGTTTACTTGCCAAAGATAATGATCCTTGGTTATGGCACAAAAGATTTTGTCATTTAAATTTTAAAACTATTAGAAAACTTTCTAAAAATGAATTAGTAAGAGGATTACCCAAAATAAACTTTAAAATAAATAATTTTTGTGATGATTGTCAAAAAGGAAAATTAACGAAATCATCTTTCAAATCTAAGAAAAATATTTCGACTTTACAACCATTAGAATTACTACATATGGATTTATTCGGACCAACACAAGTTCAATCCATTTATCATAATCGATACGTATTTGTAATAGTTGATGATTTTTCAAGATATACATGGACTATTTTTATGAAAAATAAAAGTGACACCTTTGAGCATTTTAAAATATTTTTCAAAAGAATTCAAAACACTAAAGATTTGAAAATTAAAAATATTCGAAGTGATCATGGAGGCGAATTCGAAAATGAAGTTTTTGAAACTTTTTGTAAAAAGAAAGGAATAAATCATAACTTTTCTTTTCCTAAGACTCCTCAACAAAATAGAGTTGTAGAAAGAAAGAATAGAACATTACAAGAATGCGCAAGAACATTATTAAATGGATGTTCTCTACTAAAACATTTTTGGGCAGAAGCCGTTGCTACTGCATATTATGTATTAAATAGGATATCAATTAGACCATTAACTAAAAATACCTCTTATGAACTATTTAATAATAAAAAGCCAAGTATATCTTATTTTAACATATTTGGATCAAAATGTTTCATTTTAAATACAAAAGATCAACTAGGAAAATTCGATTCAAAAGCTGATAAAGGAATTGTCGTAGGATACTCAGAACGAAGTAAATCATATCGAGTATTTAATAAACGAACAAACTTAATTGAAGAAACTTTGCATATATCTTTTGATGAAAATTTTAATAAAAAATTAAATATAAAAGACGATGAAGAATTAATAAATATAGAAGAAACAAACCTTGAAAATAATAATAATGAACTAAGATCTCCTCCTAGAATATTACGAGATCATCCAACTCAAAATATAATAGGAGAAATAAATTCTCAAGTTAGAACAAGAAATCAACTAAATAAAATGGGTCATGTAGCTTTCATTTCATCAATAGAACCTAAAAATCCAAAAGAAGCATCAACAGATGATTATTGGATTATCGCAATGCAAGAAGAATTAAATCAATTTGAACGTAACGATGTTTGGGAATTAGTTCCCCGTCCTAATAATCAATCAGTAATTGGAACAAAATGGATTTACAAAAATAAAGTAGACGAACAAGGTAACATAACAAGGAATAAAGCAACACTAGTAGCACAAGGGTATAATCAAGAAGAAGGTATTGATTTTGAAGAAACTTTTGCTCCTGTTGCAAGACTTGAAGCAATACGTATTCTATTAGCCTTTGCATGTTTTCACAATTTTAAACTTTATCAAATGGATGTTAAAAGTGCATTTTTAAATGGTTTTATTGAAGAAAATGTATATGTAGAACAACCTCCGTTGTTTATACATGAAAAATATCCGAATCATGCTTTTAAATTAAAAAAGGCACTATATGGTCTTAAACAAGCACCTCGTGCTTGGTATGAAAGACTTAAAAGTTATTTATTAAACTCGGGATTTAAAATTGGAAAAGTAGATCAAACGCTTTTTATTAAAAATACTACCAAAGATATTTTAATAATTCAAATATACGTAGACGATATTATTTTTGGTTCAAAAAATGAAAATTTATGTAAAGAATTTTCAAATATAATGACTAATGAGTTCGAAATGTTTTATATGGGAGAATTATCATATTTTCTCGGACTTCAAATCAAACAATTAACAAATGGAATTTTTATAAACCAAGAAAAATATTGTGCTAATTTAATTAAACGATTCGACATGGAAAACACTTCTGCTAAACCTACTCCTATGAGTACCACTACACATCTCGATCGAGATGAAAATGGCAAAAGTGTAAATCAAAAATTGTTTAGAAGTATGATAGGTTCCTTACTTTACTTAACCACTAGTAGACCTGACATAATGATGAGTGTTTGTTTATGTGCACGTTTTCAATCCGATTCTAAAGATTCACACTTAAGAGCAGTAAAACGAATAATGCGATATCTTAACAAAACTAAAGATTTCGGTCTTTTCTATCCAAAGGAGTGTCCATTTGAGTTAGTATCATATAGTGATGCTGATTTTGGTGGATCTCGAACAGATAGAAAAAGTACAAGTGGCACTTGCCATTTCATTGGAAAATCACTTGTATCTTGGTTTAGTAAGAAACAAAATTGTGTCTCGCTTTCCACTTGCGAAGCAAAGTATATATCAGCTGCTTTAGCTTGCACTCAAGTTATATACATGCAACAAACACTTAAAGATTTTAATATAAATTTAACAAATTCTACAATATACTGTGATAATACAAGTACAATAAACTTATCTAAAAATCCGATTAATCACTCTCGTACAAAACATATAGATATTCGTCGCCATTTTCTACGTGACAATATCGAAAAAGGAATAATTAATTTAGAACATATTTCTACCGAAAATCAAATTGCCGATATATTTACTAAACCTCTATTAGAAAACTCCTTTATAAAACTTCGACGAGAATTAGGTATAATATCCTCTAAAGATATTAATTAGAAATACATTAGAAATATTCTTACATTTCAGTCCACTAAAATAAAATGTTCAGTCGACCGAATAAGAATTTCAAATATTTTTAGCTATGTTATATGCTACATTATATAACTTATAGACCACACATTTTTAAACTGAATTATTAAATAAGAACCATACATTTTAACAAAATTCTCTTTACCATTAAAACTCTATGCGGTTAAAACATCTTAATAAACTATAACCATTATTTGTTTGGTAAAATTCTACTATAAATAAATTCTTAAAAATATTTTATTTTCACATCTCGATTATACGAATAAAATCTTAACAAAATTCAAATGTCGTCCAACAACTCTTTCTCTCCAATCAATATCACCTCGTCAGTTGATAACACTCCAACGTCGCCAAAACTTCCCACACCAACACCAGCACATGAACTGGTTTACAAATGGGAAAATTATCGTACTGGTTTCACACCAGAATCTAAAAAGGCGAAACACAGACTCTTTATTTCACCAGACACAAAAAGAAAGATTGATGAAATTCATCACTTTCAACAACAACAGATAGATCTTCAACGAGAACTATACTTCGAGAAAAAAGTTACGGCAAGACGTTTGAGCTTGCTAGAGCAAATCGGTTTACGCTTCTGTGGATCAAAAAAGAACGAAGTGGCTGAACCCTTACCTCGCCCTATTAGCTCACTTGATCCGTCTTCATCTTATCGTACACCAGTCGATCCTGTGAATCCTTCGATGTCTCTTAAGACTCCTTAATATAGTCCGAATTCATGGGATATAAATTACATGAAGAATGAAGGAAAGAAGTCTCCAAGTCCATCCCCAAAGAAATAGTTAAATTTTGAAATATTTGTATGTTGTTACATCAATATTTTTTTGCAACTATTTCTTTAAATAAATTGTTTAATTTCAAATATTTATTGAAACAACAAAAATGCATGTTTCAGTCGACTGAATGCCCCTGCTTAGTCGACTGAAAATATGAGAGAAAACAATATTTACATAGTTCAGTCGACTAGAATTATCTGCACAGTCGACTAAAAATTCAACAGAAAATTTCAGCAAAAAAATAAAAAAAATTCAGTCGACTAAATGTACTTGTCAGTCGACTGAATCTATCACAGAAAATTTCGGCCTTTGATTCAGTCGACTGAACAGTATATTCAATCGACTGAACGCCACTTCCCAGGCAAAATTTCCCCTTTTAACCGCCAGATTTTACCCTACCAATTCACTTTTTACCTCCTACAAACTTTCTTCCCCAAATTAATTTCGAAACCCTAGCCCCCAAATTCCTCAAAATCAACTCAATTCTCACCTAAATGGCACCAAAAAGATCAAGAGCTTCATCTTCTCATCCTTCGAGCCAATTGATGCTCAAATAGCACAATGGCTTTACGATGGAACCGCTGTCACTCGATGGAACAAGATGAAGAATTCCCGAATTTTCGAGCATTCTTTCGTTGATTTTCAAAGCTTTCAAACCTACAACATCCAAGCGTTAACAGATCCGGCGGATTTAACTTCTCTTTTAGATTTGAAAAGAAATGACCATGTCGTTAATCATGTAATGGTAAAATTATTTTATGCTAATCTTAATCTTGGACACCAAACTCCAAGAAATCCAAACAATAGTGTTTGGAGTATGGTGTGTGGAAAGAAAGTTTGGTTTTCCTTGGATAGAATAGCACACATTTTAGAGTTTCCAAATGCCGGGAGAAAGCTAGAGGAGATAGAATTCAATCCACACATTCGCGACAACATAAACCATCGGTTTATGGATGATAATATCAACTTTAGGGATTTTAAGTCCACCTCCCTTCGACCTATGGCGAGAATCCTCCATAAAGCCCTAATGAGAACGGTTACTTCTCGCATGGGCTTGTTCGAAATTGTCTACCTAAATAACTATTGAGCTTTATATGCTATTTTTGGCAGTATACAAGTTAATTGGGTACAGCTTATTCTTATGAGTTTCTCACTTTCAATAATGGCTAAATGCGCACTATCTACTTTGGAGAGTACATCATGCGACTTCTCCTCAATGTCGATACGCCATCACCTGAGTCGGAGAATACAATGGTCCATCAAATTAACCACTGTACCATAAGCCTAATGCAACTCCCGTATCGTCCTCCTCGCATAATATCACTCGCCGAAAGGGAAGCAAGGCATCAAGAACAACAACAACAAAAACAACCTCCTCAACCTCGCCACGAAGAACATCTCGAGCAAGATGATGAAATTCGTCTTGTTGACCCAAGCTTCACTACCAACCAATCCTTGGGGATATTGTCAAGAAATCAACAAATTCTTGACACTCGACTTAAAAAGGTAGATCATAAGCTTGACAAAATCAAAGGATTCTTCAACAAGCTTTGGGATGCAATCTCGTGCTCAAGCACCACTACTGCTTCAACATCTCGCGACAAACGTTCGGCACCTACGTTTACATGGACGACATCCGAAGAGTATACAAGTAGCAGCGCTAGCGGAGCTAGTTGTGGCCAAGGAGGAAGAGCACATAGACCACCAACAGGAGGACCCATCATACGTGAACCAACGGGAAGAGAAGGTTCATATGACTGGGATAGAGATGAGTAATTGTGTGTTTTGATGTGTACTTTTAACTTTCTAGTGGCTTGTATAAATAGCCATTTTATGCTTGTTTGTCACAACATTTTTATTTTTTCTTAAGTCATGATTATGCAAATATTCTCTATGCTTCAGTGATTGTTTTGATAAATCATTACTGCTGTTAGTTCTTCCTTTTTGTCGATGACAAAGGGGGAGAAAATCTATGGTACTAACTTTGTTTTATAGGAAAGATAGTGCATACATTCAGGGGGAGAAAATAAGTAAAACGTCTCTAGAATAAATCAGTATTGTCATCAATCAAAAAGGGGGAGAATGTTGATAAGCGAAGATTTTGATCAATGACAATGTGCTTTAACAAACAAGGAAGCAATATATGCAAATGCTAAACAAAGATAGATGAAGACCAAACAAACTTAAAGTATGTTTTTACATATGTCATTAGTCTAGATGTATTGTTACTATCCTCAAGAAGCTTGCATGAACACTAGAAATATTTTATAAACTTCATTTTTCAATTAAGTTTCAACTATGCAGGTTTTATGAGTTCAGTCGACTGAACAGGAACAGTCAGTCGACTGAAACTGGAACAAATTTATACACATGCACAGTTTCAATCGACTGAATTTCCTGCACAGTCGACTGAATTTGGTCCCGAAATTTTTACTTCATATTTTCAGTTGACTGAATTCCCTGGTCAGTCGACTGAATTTGAACCTGCGATTTTTCTCTGAAAAGACACCTTCTTCCTCCCAAGAGTTGCAACCATTCGTCAATGGAAATGGAAGCATCTCTTGATTGCAACCTTTGACAGCATATGCATATCTTCTACAAGTATATATACATGATTCTAACATCATTTAATTCACCGAATTTTCTTGCTTTAATCTAACTATTCTCCTGTTCATATTTTCTAGATATTCTCAAAGCAATCACTAATCTATTGCTTGAATCAATGTTTTTGTTTATGACATTCTTTTGATTCATAGCAATTCATATTTCCTAAATCTTCACAAACACATTGCATACTCTCGAGGATAAGATTATAGGAATATTGTACTACATTAGACTCATTAGTGTTGACAAGAACACAACAAGTCAAATATTGTATTTTAGTAATTGAGTTGAAGTCCCCTTCGGTAGTTAAGGCAAGAAATCCCGTTCGGTTGTTCGGGTAAGTTGTAAACCTATTCCTCCGGGTTAAGTGAGGGTTTTAGTTAGTGGAATTCCTAAGTGAAGCTTAGGGACTGGACGTAGGACTAGAGGTCCGAACCAGTATAAAATCCTGGTGTCTACCTTACTATTACTTACTTTATCTACCTAGACAATTCCGTTATTCCATATTACACGATCCTACCGCATAGCCTTTTTCAATGATGATATCATAGAAGGAAGAGGTGATAATGGCGATGATAAGGATGTGGACGACGAAGACGATAACGAAGACATGGGCGACGGTGCGGGCTTGACCTTAGTCATGAGTCTGTTGGAGAGACAGGTGGTGGTAATCAAATACCACTTATTCTTCTTCATCCAAAGTTGAATATTATTTCACCTCGTCCGGACCAACTCCTTCGACTGGCAACATATATGGCTCATTTGGGAGCATACTGGAATTCCTTCTTATGGCCTTGACAGCATCAACCTTAATGATATAGGCTCTCCCATCTTTTTGACTGAATATTTGACTGCAACTGCTGTAAAGGAGATGGCCCCAATTTGTAAACTTCAAGAGCATGGTCTGTGGAGGGCACTAGGACGCATTGAAACTTCACAACACCCAAAGGTCGCATGTTTACATTGCACAAGTTGTCGCTGAATTTCCAAGTTTTAATTTGGTTCATTTTAGGTTCAATGGAATGTTAACACCTTTTTAATGTTCTCCAAAGCTACTTTATTGATTACTATAGGCCTGATTCCTTGCGTCGACATTATGAGTCGTTACATGAAGTTGACTCAAGTAGGCATCGTAAAAAGGAGTAGGAATGAGGAGAAAGAGATTAAAAATATCACGGGGATTCAATAGAGGGTTAGGCATGAACTCTCCTACCCAACATAGAGCTTGCTCTCCCTTGCCTATAAGTATGGATCGATGCTCGGCAAGACATAATCTTGTTCCTTCATCCTAAATTTCTCTATGCCAAGTTCGATGCCACCTGCCATGTGTACGATCGGTACTATACCTAGAGGAGACTTGTGGAAGCACGTTTCGATGTAAATAGGGAAAAGTGGTTGCTCTTCAAGGGATGGTGTCGGTGAAGCAAGATAATAAGCGCATCATTACGAATCTAGAAAAGAAAGTGGACGAGCTCAAGAAATCTCATGCATCTCTAGAGAAGAATTTGAAAGAGAAGATAAAATCCTTTGAAAAGTAACAGGACTATGTGGAAGATGCTTAATAATCAACCTTTGGAAATCAAATTTTAAAGGTCATACTAGAGGCTAAAATTAAAGAGAAAGATGACACTCACCTATGCTAAACAGTATATAGAGAAATCAGTTGATGCTCAACTAACACAAAAGGACTAGAGCTCTATGTGAAAACTGTTGAGGATCGAATCAAGTCCCAAATAGAGCCTACCCGAGTTTGTTTCTATGAAAATGTTATCAAGTTCAAGAATTTAAGGTGGCTTGATAATGGACACCCCAATGCGTTAGCTATGGCTTAAGAGGAAATAGTCAAGAAAGAACGAGAACACTCGGATGGGTTGAGGTTGATGAGGATATGCTGAAATATGACCTCTAGGATAATGAAAATTTGGATGCATTTGCTATTGGAAAAATTATATTGGAAACTAAGGCTACTGCTCTTGTTGATGTACCCGTTGGGTTCCTTTTTAGATCTAGATCTAAAGATTTTGGTGAAAGTTTTACTCTTGGAAACCGAGACTCCAATTGTAATGGCAGCTACTTCCAGAACCACGAGTTCTTCCATATCAAGTCCTTTAACTACTGAACTAGTTTTCCTTCCTCTGGTATTACTACAATTCCAACTGTTATGGTGACTTCGAGAACATTAACTACTTTGACATCTTCAGTTGATGTACCATACAATCTACAAGAGCCTGGTTATTTGTAGCTGGAGTACACTCCAAAATTATCTGTCTTATCTTATATAATTGGGCGAGTCCTATGGGAACTCCTTCATAAGTGACCTCTTCTTCTACTGGAGACAGAACATTAACTTCTCCTATACTCAAGAAGGCTCAAATGACACTTATTGATGTCTCTGATCTCTATTTTTCACTTTCCCAAGTTTCAAGGACACATACTCTTACCCCTTTACCAAAAGGAGATTTGACTTCGGGCACAGAATCAATTATCGTGTCTAACCCCAATCATATCCCAACTTCTTCAATTAGTCAAAAGGTTAGTCCTAAGATGAAAAAAAATTATGCATTGACTAAAGAAGCTTTGGATGATCCTAACGTGATATAGAGGCACAATGATATAGTCATTACAAGGGCCATTGAGCATAAGCTTTGACCATTAATGTTGGAGGAAAAGACCCTGTAAGCCAAAAAATGGAAAATCAAGAAGGAGAAAATTGGCAATGTTCCTCCTCCCCTTTTGATTGCTTCACCCATACAACCATTTATCATTCCATCTTCCACTTCTGCGATGGCTAGCATTCATGTTGATTCTCCCAAGACTCCGAGAGATGACTATGACTGGACATGTATCTTAAGTAGCTACCTATTTGGAGGAAGAAGAGGTAGACTGGCAAAAGGCAAGTCGTAGTCTCTCTCGAGGAAAATAAGGAGAGGAAGAATAAGAAAAGGAACACATAATCGTTGCTTTCTTATGTTGCGTTTGTTTGTTTAGTTTTTATTAGTGTATATAGGCCATTATTGTGTGAGGAACGCTAGTTTGATTATTTTATTGTGATTGTATCTGAACTAGGACAATGTTATTATTCACCATAACTATGCATGAATGAGTAAATTCTTGCTATAACTTAATTTATTTCATTCTAATCATCTCTGCCAAACCACTTCTTCATTAGCCAATAGTATTATAATCATTTAGCTAACACCTTATCCTACTTAGCTTATCTTCAGTTAGGTTCCATTTAACCAAAGATCGGATTTGATTTCCACACCACTCTCTATCTCTTAGAAGTGATGTTTTAGACATCTATCTCTAGACATTCATGCTCGATCTCTCTTATCTCTAGACGTTGATTATCAACGTTCATCAGAAGTGGTGCTTTAGACGTCTATCTCTCTAGACGTCCACACCGATCTTGCCTATCTTTGGGCACCGATCGTATTTAGAATGGAGAATCAATCCCCTGTTAAGTCCTATCTTTGGGATGCAATGTTTAAGACGCATATCTCTAGGCATTGCAATTAGACCTTTCCTATCTCCGCACAATTGTCAAAGGTTAGACATATAGGATGAATCATCATGATTAACCCTCATGTTGTTATACTCCTGCGATATGATACTAGATTAAAGGAGTTCATTGCTGCTTAACTCTAGGCACCTAGATATCAGTATTTTCAAAATATAGAATATCCAGTTTGTTATTGTTAACACAACATAAAGTTAGCCTATTGAGAACACAATTCCATCGATCCCAAAAGCCAATTCGTTTTATAGAGACAAGAATGACTAACTCCGCCTTATTACGTTAAAGTCCAATTAAATATTTACAAAAATGCTTTTTAAAAAAATAGCATCATAGGTGCTTACTATTCAATGCCCATGGAAGTGAGATTCCATCGATAGTTGCCAACATAAACGATCTTGCCAACATGAATGTTCCATTTCCAATGTAACATCCTGGGAAAAATGGGAGCACTCTATATTTAAATATAGGATTTATTTAAATAATTGAAATATGAATTTAATATTAAATAAATGGATTTAATAGCATTATTAAACTCCTTTTACTAAATAAATAATAATGGCAACGTTTGTAAAAAAATTTACGTAAATGAATAGTTCGGTAAAAATTGAAAATGTGACTGATTTTTTTTTTTTTTGCTTTTCTACTCTTTAGCGAACAAAAGTTGTCGCAATGTGGTTGCACACACATCTACACATATAACAACGTGCCAAATTAGTGCAAAAAGTATTAGTAAATAAGTGTAATTAAAGAATGTAATTGAATAAAGTAATAAAGTAAAGAAGACTTTTCACCTTATTTTAAATTAATAGAGCACTAAATTGTACATAAATTTATGTGCATTAGTATATGTCATTATGATATAAGTACATAGTCATGTCCTTGCATTGGAATGTGGCGAAGGTGTATGAAAAAGGAAGGGTAATTTTGTAATTTGATTAATGAGTAAGAGAGATAATTTGCCAAATTTCCATTTCTACAAATAAGCACCTTACCTTCACTTTTTTCTTTACACTTTCATTCTATTTTCTATATATTTTATTTCTCATCTTCTTCTATATTCATTTCTATAATAAAACTCTATCGAAATATAACCTTTCTTCTCCAAAATCATTGCATAAGCTTGTAATAACATTGTATTCATTTCTACCTTCTCAAAGTTGCAAGTTTGGAGTCCGCCTCTCCTTTTATTGCTAGGAAGAATGCTTCAGGGGCTTCTTTAGGATCTTGGACGTGAGCTTTTGGAAGGAAGTGGAAATGTGGTTGCTTGTTTGGGTTGAGCAAGGAAGCTTGTGTCTTTGTTTGAAATTTAGCTTCGGAAAATGTGAGTCAATCTCACCTTAAAGTGGTTTTAAAATTGACAATATGTTGTAAAATATAAATTTTGTTTACATTATTTATACTTGTTTATATTTCTTATTTGAATTTGATTCCCACTTGAAAGCGTAAGACATAATTAACTATTGTTTTGTAAGGGGCAAAAGAAAGAGGAATTTGAAGTGTGTTTGTAGCGAATAGGTCATTACGGAACACTTCGAAGAACATACACATATGAGATTTATAAGGGACTTTGTAGAGAGACCCTAAGGGGTTTCTCACCATTGCTGATTTACTTTTATATGAATCTTGCTTATAAAAATATTTTGTTGTTCTTTGAGATGCAAAAGTAGCAAAAATGTTGAATAATGGAATAGTCGCGCTTTCGCACTATGAAATCACGTTATTGCACTTTGAGATCCGTCTCTTTAAATATTATATTTTGGAGTGTTGTGCTTATTTCTGCATTATTAAATATTTGGTCATGATTATGCACTATTAAAATGTTATTTGAACCAAGTTTTGGTACCTAGGAAAAGGTTATAGCAGTTAACTCCAAAGTGTTTAAAAGTTAGAAATTTTGATCATGTTTTTGTTGCTCGAAATTCAAGTTTTAAAATGACTTTCGAATTAGTTTGTTTGACTTTAATATTCTCTAGATATTTGTGAAACATGTTATGCTCATAGTATGTTTTTTTACTAATGAAATATAGTATTCGTGCCTTATAAAAATGTGGAGGAAATTCCACTTTGGAAATAACCGATTTAAAGGAATTTTCCATACGCTTTTTAGCAGCAGTTCCACGGCACTATTTTCAACTTCTATAAAATGGTTTTAAAATTGAATTTCTTTCTTCAATCCTTTTAGCGAGCTTTTCTAACCTCTATTTAATTGTTTTAAAGTGGTTTGGAATTATATAAATATTTAAAAGAAGAAATTTTTGTTTTTAAAATAAGGAAAGAAAATGGTTTTGATTTTTAATATATTTTAAACTTGAGATTTCTGTTAAGAGATATTTTAATGGATGTTTTAGACTACATTGCTTGTATTTTTGGGTTTGTTGAAAGTGAAAAGGTAGCATAGATTACAAACCATTGTTGTGATAAATGTTTCCTGAGAACAGAGAAAGAAGTCATGGACTATTACGTTTTTGTTACGATAAATGATTTGGGAATGTTAAAAAGAATCCATCGATTATAACACTTTGGTAAATGATTTCGTAAATTTATTTAAAAAGACTTGTAACTTTACTTAATAAGTGTCGATATTCTTAAATATTTGGAGGATTTCTATTTCAAAGATAGTAATACGTTGATTTATCAATGATATTCTTTTAATAGAAAAAGTCATTAAAAATATTATCTTAAAGATAATGCTAAGCGTAATTGGTTTTGGGTTTATAGTAAACAATGTTTTAATGACATTTCTTAACCCTTCTTTTTGATACACTTAGAAATATAATTAGCTCTTTGAAAGAAATTTTAAAAAGTATCTTTAAAGTGTTTTACAAATCTTTATAATGTGAAAATCAATCATAACTTGTGAGTCAAATATTTTAAAATTTTGATTTCGTTCATGGAAAGATTTAGTTTTATCCTTAGTACCAAACATTGAGAAGCTTGATTCTTTACTATCTACGATATTTAAAACCAGAGTGTCAAGGTAAGGTCAGAAGCAACCAGTGCCCTGACTTACCTGGCTTTGTTTTTAAGCGAGGGATAGTAGGAGTTGGAAAATCAATGTTTGATGATAAGGGTAAGAAATTTAATTTCCAAAAGCCATGTCACTTATATGGAAAGGATTTAGGCATATAATTTACACAATGCACCAAAGTATGGAAACTTATCTCTAGCTTTAAAGACAAGAATGTACATCAAGGCAAGGTCAGAAAGGTAACATGCCTCAATCTGTCCGGCTTCATTGTTAACCGAGGGATTGTAAAAGATTGAAATTAACAAGTGGTGGTAATTGTGCGAGATATGATTTCCATATACGATCATATTATTTTTCTTGATAGTTGATTTATTGACTGTCGATTCTGTTATCTTCATTGTATTTTGTCAACCTAAGATGATTTGTTGCTTATTTGAGCTATTCATTATCGAAAATGACTAAAACCAAAGAGCGAGTGGATATCAAGCTGTATGGGGTTGCTCCAATTAGGGTATCTTCATATCTAGTCTAGATTTGATTCGACTATCTGCACACGGAGATGTGAATTACTCCGATTCTTGGTAAGGTCGGTGGGGACTAGCTTGTACATTTCTAAGAGAGTCATAGAGTATATTATCGTCTTAAGTATATTTTATGGAGGTTTACTTTTGGTAAGTGGGCGTACCCATCTAGTCATTGTTGGAAAAATTCCTTTTCCTTGTTAAATTCAATCCTTCAATTGTTTTCTTAATTACATCGAGAAGTGCCTTGTGCTCTTCTCTATGTTTAATTATTTGTGTCCATTCTTTAAGTTTGGATTTTAATCTTGTTTATACTCATTCTTTCAAGTTTGGGTTTTGTTCAATTTTTTTTTCATCCTTTCATGTATGGATGTTGTTCTTGTGAGGTAAAACTCGTTCTGTGTTTAGCGGCTAGTCTCAAAGATTATTATATGTTCATCATATTTCTTGAGTTTTCTCACGCTGGTTTTCCAGACTGGTCTAAATGTTATTTTATTATAATGCTGGGTCTAACCAAGTATTTTCCAAATTATCATTGATAGGACATGGAGCTCATGGAAAAGAGTAAATGTTCCTCTACCATAGTATTTTTATTTTCCGCTGTATATTATGTATACCAATCAAAGATTGTAAGGTCAGGGAGTTATAACTGTCTAGACCGATGAGGTTTGTTCTAACTTTGATATACCATGTATCATAGAGTGATAGTTTTTTAGTGTCTGCATTACATTATATGTTATCATTCCACTGCGAGATCCTATTTCCCCTGTTCATTTTATTTTACCCAAACAATCTCCTTTTTGGCACTTGGATGCTCAGTATTATAATACCATGGATGTATTAAGTGCCGACATTTAAAGGTTGAAAAGGCAAGTCGTTAAATAATGGTATCAAAGCTAAAGGTTGAGCTAGAACTTTTGCTTGGTAGGTTTAGGCTCATTAGAAATAGGCAAGTGACACCCTAGAAATGAGTTGAGTAGCTTATGGATTCTAGTCAATGCACCTATTCATCGTTATCAACAGGGATCTCTAAATGCTCGAATAAGGCATACATACACGATATTTACTTTTGAAAAAATGGCGAATGAAATTTTTTACCTAGGATTATATAATTTTTTATATAAGAAATAATTTTCAAACTTACATAATTATTAATGGTGTGTTTGTTTTTTAATGATAATATTTCTTTATTATCATTATCGTTCGATTTTTCGTGCTTGGGCAATTTAGGGGCATTGACTATTGTTTGTGGATTTAAGCTCTACTAGTGTATGAACATTTGATGTTTTAATAACTGTGAATGCATTAAACCAAACCCCTTGTGAATTAAGTTCCATTGTTAGACTATAAGGTGCTTGGAGAAAATGTTTAGTCAAAAGCCATCTTTTAATAATGTTTAGTATAATTTAAATGGTAAGCTAAAGCTTTAAGAGGATAAATATTTGTGAAAATTTTATTATAAAAGGGAAGTTATTATAATATAAGATTATTTTAAAACTACATTTTATTTGAGTATGGTATATATAAAATAATTTACATGATTTATAAAGGTTGTTTTATAAATAAAAAAGGGTTTTTGAGAATTTAAATTCTAACATTGCTCGAAACAATGGGAAGCAAGGCTGTAAGGCGGAGTGAATTCGGAAAGATTGCCTTAGTTCGAATTGTTCTCTGCAACTCGGGAACATGAAGTTGGAATCGCTGGTAATCGCAGATTAGCATGCCGTGGTGAACATGTACCCGGGTCCTGTATGCACTGCCCGTCACACCTTGGAAAGGGGTTTCGCTCGAAGCATTGGACCATGATTACAAAAAGATTTTGCGAAAAGTAATGATAGTATTACTTGGAAGTATTTATAAGTATAAACATTTCAAAAAGATTTTTGTTTCTTAAGAAAGATACATTTTGAGTTCGGGGAAAACATCCCGATTAGTTTTGTGATATTTGCTTAGGCGAACGTTGTAGTGCACTTAGTAAATTATTCTCTTTATCATTATGCGATTGAATTGAGTTCGAATCCGAACGACCCCAAAGTAAGTGTTGGTGAATAAAATTTCAAATTTATCTTATTTTTAGTATGATTTCAAAAGGGGTTTTGAAATAAAAATGGGGTATTTAGTTCTTAGGTTTCCTTAAAGAAAATTGATCTAAAATAAAATGTATTTTGATAGAAAAATGTTTTGATAAATGAAAATTTTGACCCTCGGATAGGATAGAGATAATTTAACACAAGTTTTTAAATTGGTTAAATTGGATAGGTAGGTTTTAATAAACTTTGTTTTATTAAAACCAAATCTCTGTTTAAATATCTAAGTCATATAAAATGTTTGGTAGGGTTGGACCGACTAATAAACATCTTTACCTTAAGGATATCTAAGGAAAAGTGGACTATGGCACCGAATTTGGATACCACCATCTTACTCTTCTTAGCTACTTATTGGGAAGGATAAGTAAAGGGTCAAAGTAGTCGACTTTGTTTTAAGACTCATATTATATTTGGGCTCCAACTGAATTTTGAAAAGTAAAATGAAATTGGCATTTTGTATACACTCTTAGGATATAGAAGAGTATTATACAAGTAAATAAGAGTGGAGTAAGTTTTTAATTTAATGTTTTATAAATATGTGTCTTTATAAAATGTTTATAAACTTTAGTGGAAATTTGTGAAATGATTCATAAATAATTTTAGTACTGAATGAAATACTATAAATGAAAATGAAAATGATTCAGAAAGAAATTGGTGTAGTTAAGAAACCAATAGTTTAACGACCCTGACTCGACCTTCGAAAATCGACACCCAAATACATCACCCATATTCGAATGCCGCAGATTCAAACATTAAGTCTGGTTCGCTGGAGCTTATAACAACATTAGACGAATATAACACAACAAAAGAAAAGAAGAATAATTTTATTGATACACAACATTTGATACAACAGTGATACAAATGAAATGAATAACACTATCAGAGATAGATACAACAGCGAAAAGAATAGGAAAGCAACAACAGCCGAACATAACATCCTTAATGCCAAGTTCCAAACACCAAAACAGAAGCTCGAACCACCATCAAGCTGAACTGAACCAAATTCGGAGCACAATGTGATTGCCAAACCAAAATATCCATTCCAAAAGCTACACCAACTGGCTGACTATCTGATAACCTGACCCTAGGTTGCTCGTGTGGAAAATTATGGGCACCAAAGTTTAGAAAGGGAACAATAAACTCCAGGTCATTCATAAGACATGTGTGAGCAAACAAAAACAATTATTTATACAAAAAGTAACAACAAAATAAGTAAAAAGAAATCTGCAATGCTTTTGGAAAATGAAACTACCATAAGGCCTCCTTGCACACACACAATGCAAGCACACAAGTGGAGGAGATTTCTCCTTATGATAGTCAAACATACTTGATACGTAAAAGTCCTTTTGATATTATTATTAGTGCATACTGCAGAAAACATTTCGAAAGTATAATATTAATCTTAGCCAGCATAGGTACCATTATATTATGCCTGCTATAGCTACCACGTAAGGTGGCAGGTTATACAACTGCAATCGTAAAGGGTTCGTATTGTTTTGTTTGGATTTCCAACAAACGGTCAAGGCTAATGAACTTCCTTCACGGAATGGGTACTCCCCGAGAACCGAATCTCTGCCAACACAAGGCCAGGTTACCTCCATAACTAGGTAACTAGCTGTCACGAGTATGTCGTTCCCTGGTTGTGACCAACCTTTATCCTAGGATTCACCAACAAATTTGCAGCAACAACATAAGTTAAGTATCTGGGATCCATACCATGATACCACTTTTTATCCAGAAGGAAATGCACATACCCTAAAGGGCATGACCCTCATAACCTTGCTGCATCCTTCCTGTTTCGGCCATTTTCGGGGTGCGAGGTTCGACGAGGTCTCGTCCACAAAGCTACGCTTTTCACCAAAGCCATGCTTTGATCAACAAATGATTAGTAGCACTTAGTATGCCACATTACCAAGTTGGGAATATATCACTAGTAAATATCAACTAAATAACCTCTGAGCTCGTACATCTCAGAAAAGGGTGTTAAGCTAAAGAATAAATTCTTCACCATTAAACAGAAATGTATTTGATAGAAACCAGCTTTACATCACAAAGGGTAAAGTCAGACATACATCCATAAAAGTCCGTTCCGGGTTCGAACAGAACCGAAGGCACTTCATAAGAAGCCTTGCAAATCTGGGTATTCACAATCCCGATCGGACTCCCCGTCACATATGGAAATCTCTATACCAGAACGACTCAGTGCAGAGACATTCGATAGGTATCCTATCGTTCTCGAAAATACCTGATCTTCAACACCATCTTCAAATGTTATCCATTTCGTCGAATCACTATTCGGAATGGTTTTTCTGACATAAAGTCCTATCCCGGCTATACCGAATAATGAGCGCTAATTTTAAAAACATATGGATATATTTGGGATTTTAGTTATGCCACAACCTTTAGCTTAAAACCTTTCTTTTTGAATGGTTTAAACAAATTTCCACTTTAATCGTTTAAACAAAGGATCCACCCTTAAGATCCTCTTTAATTTGGAACAAAGTTCACCAATCTTTAACAAAGATTTATTCATAGCTTTCAAAATAATTTCCATTTCATATTGAAATCCTTTCAACAAAAACTGGAAAGTTCTTACTTTATATGAAATCCATTATCATTTGAAAACAAATGCTTTCGTTCTGGGAAAAACCGATTATATTTACTCAAGTTATAGCTTTTCAAAGTATAAATTGGAAAATCAGCGAACTGCCGTATTCTCGGCAAGTTCTATTTGAATTAAATTCAAATCTCTAAAATAATCTATTTAATATACTTTAAAAATGGTTTAAAATTCACGTATATATTTTGTAAAATTTGTATAACCTTTTCAAACCAAAATTTCCAAAATAATTTCAAAACTTAACCAAGATATAATATATTCAAACTAAACTTCAATTTCAAAACTTCCTTTCCAAAAGCTTTTCATATTCAACTCAATTTCACGTCCAAATCATTTGGATTTAAAAATTCAACTTTTTAAAACCATTTTATCATTTTGAATAAAATAATATTAAATTCAAATATCTGTGACTTAACCAATTCCTCGTGAAATCCATATTTGTGTATGTGTGGTGTAGTCCAGGGGTTTTACAGATAATAATAGATATCACAACCATCACAATTCAAGCACAACAACATCGATAAGTGGTATAATCCCACAATGCTTATCTTCATTCATAGATAAACAAATAATATCATCATAGATAAATAAATCACAGTTCACAGCTCAATTCAAAATAATCATATCACAGAATAACACACATCAAAGATATCAAACAATTTAAAGCATTCATACAGTCCAAACATCCATAAGTAAGATCAATTAATCACCTGATTAATTTAAACCAGATTAATTACTTATGAATAAATTACTAATCCTGGTTAATTAACATTAATTAATTACAAACCGTTTTATTATTATCTTAATTAATTAATGAAAATTAATCAATCAGCCCTAATTATCCATCTTAATTAATAAATAAATTAACCTTAAGTTAATTACATAATTAATTAACCCTTTATTAATTAAGTAATTATCTTTCAGTTATAAATTAATTAACCTTTCATTAATTCACCTTTAATCATTAATTAATTAACCTTTAATTAACCACATTAACAAATCAACCCCACAATTAATTATCATTAATTAAGTCATTATCCTTTAAGTAATTATTATTAATTAACCTTTAATTAAATCTATTAATTGATTATCCTTTATCAATTACAATAAGTAATAATTGATTGTTGATGACTTGAAGGTAACAACGACGATGGCCAGAGCATCGTCGGCCCGTTGTGCACGTGCACACTCGCGTGTGTGTATTTGAGTTTAAAGAAATGAATTGGGGAAGAAAGGTTAGTCTTGAAGAAAATGAAAATTGGCTCGGGGGAAACGAAGAATAACAAGGAACTCGAAGTGGTGCTCGGGGTTTAAGCAATTTGGCTCGGGTATTATTGAAACCGGTTGATTCAAGAAAAATAAAAATAAATTCCAAGTAAACAATTGAACAAGTTTTAAAGTTTATTAAATATTATAAGTTTTTAAAGGGAAGATAAATTATGTTTTCAAAGGAAATTTATTCATAAGGTTTTAAACAATTGTCCAAGATTTATTCCTAAAGGATGAAGTGTTTTAAAAATGTTTATTAATATGGTTTGTAATAAAAAAAAATTAAAGATGATTTAATAAATTTCCAAGTGTTTCAAAATGTAATAAAATGTAAAATCAAGAAATGATTAACCAAAGGTTTCTTAAATCAACATTTAACATTTTAAATTAATTAAGCGGTGTAATTTAAGTAAAGAGAAAGATAGAATGGTTTATCTTTTAATTAATTAAGTAATTTATGATTTGTTAATATAAGTAATAAAGGTTAATAAATTGCTAGATTTAAGAATTGATTAAGGAAGATGATTAAAGGATAATTACTTAAAGAATAATTATGGTTAATTAATTAAATTGGATTAAGGTGAATTAATTTTTAATTTAAGATTAATTAATTCACAATTGAAGGTTAATCAAAGGTTGATTAGAGATCGATTAACGTTAATTAATTAATGATTAAAGGGTTAATTAATTTGCAATTAAGGATTAATTACTTAGTGATTAAGGTTGATTAATTTATTAATGAAGGTTGATTAATTTATTAACTAAGAATAATTAATTAATATAATTAAGGTAATTAATTTAAGAAGTAATTAATTAAAGTTAGTTAATTAATAAAAGTGATTAATTAATGGTAAAAGTTAAGTAATTAAGGATAATTACTTATTTTAAATTAAGTAGGATTAATTAAGGATAATTAATTAAGGGTGATTAATTAATTAAGATTAATTCTTTAATAATTAAAGGTTAATTAATTCATCAATTAAGGTTAATTAATAAATAATTAAAGGATAATTAATTAACATAAACTGTAATTAATTAATGTTAATCAACCAGAATTAGTGATTAATCTGGTTTTAATTAATCAAATGATCAATTAACCTTATTATGGATGATTGTCTTCTACTGAATGTTGTGAATTGTTTTGTCATCTTTGCTGTGTGATGCTTTGTGATTTAAATTGTTTTAATTTAAGATGTAATGAATGTAATTTATTTATTTATAATGCATTCATAATATCTGTCTATGATTTTGTGTATATAGATAAGCGTTATAGGATATACCACTTATCGATATTGCTGTGATTGTATCTATGATGATTGATGATGTTGCACTATTGTGTGTAAAACCCCTGGACTACACCATACACACACAAATATGATTGCACGAGGAAATTGGTTAAGTCACAGATTTTGGAAATGGTTTTAAAATTGAATTTTGAATCCAAACAGTTTTGGAAATAGAATTGAGCTAAATGTAGAAAGGCTTTTGAAAAGGAGCTTCAAAGATAAAAGATATTTTGAATAACTTAATAAAGTTTTGAAATTTAATAATTTGATTTGAAATTGAATTTAATATTTGAAATTGAATTCACTGATTTGGAAATTATGATTTAAAAAAAGATTATACAAGTTATAAAGGTGTTTATATGGGTTATTAAACCATTTAAAAAGTATTGTTTTGGGAATTTAAATTTAAACCCAAGTTTTATACTTAATTAGCTTTAGCTTATGTAAATGTAATCAGTTTTTCCCAAAACGAAAATTATTTGTTTTTAAATAATAAAAGCTTTCATATAAGGAAAGAATTTCCATTGTTTATCCAAAGATTTTAAGTTTTAGATGAAAATGTGAATTGTTTTGGGAAGATATAATTGAATCTTCGTGAAAGGTGAGTGAACTTTATGAAATGAATCTTTTTATTTAAAAAGATTTGAAATGGTAATTTGTTTTAAACCATTTAAAGAAAGGTTTTGGATAATAAGTTATGACTTAACTGAAATCCTATATCCATATGTTTTTAAATATTGCGCTCATTATCCGGTTTAGCCAGGAGAGGACCGTGCGTCATATAACCCATTCCGAATAATGATATGTCGGTATGGATAGCATTTGAAGACCGGTGGTGAAGACCGGGTATTTTCGAGAATGAAAGGATAACCCGTCGATTGTCTCTGCACTGAGTCGCGCCGGTATAGAGATTCCCTAAGTGATGGGAAGTCCGATCGAGATTGGGAATACCCGGATTTGCAAGGGATTCTTCGGAAGTGCCTTCGGTTCTGTTCGAACCCGGAACAGACTTGTATGGATGTGTTCCTGACATTACACTTTGAGATGTAAAGCTGGTTTCTATCACATACATTTCTGTTTGGTGGCGGAGATTTATTCTCTTAGCTTAACACCCTTTTCTGAGACGTACTATGATGATCCTCCCTTCTAACCACAGAAAGACATATCATCAATAAGAAAAGAAACGGATAGAAATAGAAAAGAATAGAAAGAAAGAAATAACAACATCAGAATATCACAGCGGAACGAAACAAAATATAATACATCACATAACAACTACATAGTTTTACATATATCAGAGTTATACAATATCATACACATGACAGTTATATATACATCTGTCGCTACATACATCTCAAAATACAAAATACATCACCTAACACAGCGGAACTGGATAGATATATACATACGTATGGACTCCAGCTCCTCTAGAATTCAACAATCCAAGACCTATCACTTGGCTACTCATAAAAATTTGAGTACCCAAGAGTTTATGAAAAACAAAAATATAAACTCCGGGTCAGACATGGGTCTGGTATGAGTAAACGGTTTAAAGTTGTTTAACTTTGAAAACATTTGAAAATAAAGGTATCACGTAAGACTCCCCACACATAAACACGGGTAAGTTTTTACCTTATGCTAACCAAAACAATTTAATAGGAAATCCAGTGATATTATAATAGTGTCTAGGGTTTTCAAGTAAAATACACAAATAGCTGAAATGCTTACATCTCACATTCCAACATAGTTGGGCACAATCAAAACGTACGGCACGTATTGGAAGTTGGATTCCATACAATGGCAGGGCTACTGGGGTACCGTCCGTCACAGTACGAAGCCTAGATCACCATACCGAGGATCACTCCCGACCCCCTACAACACAAGGCCGGAACCATTCCTTACTGAATTGTCCCGAACAAGATAACCCTGTAGTTGTAGCTAGCAACCGCCCACACAACCGAAATAAAAAAGGACATCTAGACAGGGGTATATCTCGTCCTGCTTGGGTGCTACCCACCTAACCTTGCTGCACATCTCCTGTTTTAGCCATTCCCGGTTGATGAGGCTTGAGGTTACGATTATCTTTATAGAACATATCTCTTAGAATGCTCATCGTCCACCTGATGATGTCCTGAAAGCATTCAATCCATACAAGTTCCTTCCGGGTGCGAACGAAACCGAAGGCATTATCTCGTTACACTCATTTTGGAATCACCCTCAAAGTCAACGACAATAACCCTTGCATTCTGAAACACCATCTCGATCTTCACTTGAGATTTCACGACCAAACGTTTAATTTGGATCGATGTGGTTTTCGGATAATCATAAATGACACCCAATCCCAGTCTCATCGAAATCAAAACGCCACTTTAAAGGTCAAGTTGTTTAATAGTTTTAAACGGTTAAATTCAACACTTTGAATTCACATAACGTTTATCACAGATAAATCATACACAATCATCATAGATATATCAAAGCATATCGTGGAACATCACAAAATATCACCAAATAGATATCACAAATCAGATATCCTACTTATACAACATTCATAAGTAAACATCTTTAATTCTTATTGTAATTAATTTAATTTAAAATAAATTACTTATGAGTTAATCACTTAATCATGTTTAATCAATCATTAATTAATTAACTATTCCATTTCAAAACATTTAATTAATTAATCGCTTCTTAATCAATTTATTAAATCTTAATTACTTAATTAATTACCCCTTAATCATTAGTTAATAACCGTGTTATTAATTAGTAAAAATTATTTATCCATTTATTAACCACTAGTTACTTAATTAATCAATTATTAATTCTTAATTAAATTACTTAATTAGTTAACTACTAATCATACATTAATTAACTTTAAGTAGTTAGTTACAAATTTATTTATCACTTAATCATTAATTAGCCAAACTCTAATTACAATTATAATGTATTTATTCTTAATTACTTTCTAAAATAATTTATTAATATTAATTATTCATCTTAATTAACATTTAAAAGTCTTCTTTAAAAATTTTAAAATCAATTATTACTAACTACAAAACTTTAATGTTAATAAATGTTATCTTAACTTAAATTAATTACTTAATTAAAAAAATAATTAAGAGTTTAAAACATTGTTAAGTATTAACTAAAAATAATTAAATCTTGTATAAAGTCTTAACTTAAATTGGTAAACATTTATTAAGTCTACAATGTTTAAACTTGTTGAAAACAATTTGCTTAACTTTACTTTTATAACATTGCAGTTTGAAAGAAAACAACCCGAGAACTTCTCCTGATTCACTCGAGAAACACAAGCGTTTTCACCAGTTTTCCCCTGAGACACTTTCCCTTTCTCACGCACTCCATCTTCTTCTTCTTTTTTTTCAGCAAGTTTAAGTTTAAACATAAGTTATAGATTTAAGCTTTAGAAACTCTCTCACGCACTCGACCTAAAACTCGAAGAAATTGACCTCCTTCCTCAAGTAAAGACTCGAGTAACTCCCCAACGATCACACTGACACAACCCCACTGCGCCGTACATGTGCATGGCGACGCATCGTAGCTCCGGCGAACTCCATCGCCTTAGGCAAGTCGCAAATCGACCCTACGTACGAAATCAAAACACGATTCGCCTTTAAAAATTTCAATACGAAAAATAAGCCTCCTGCTCGAAACCTGAAGCTCGACCCAATACACAAAACCACCTCGCCACCGCCTCACAGACCATCCGAGACGCCCAAACTTCCTCCACACCACGACAACACACTAAGCAACCATCCTCCAGAATTACGCGAAGCTCAATCACGTATAGTAGACGAACACGCCTTGTTACAGACATGTCCAAAAGATCGAAACCAAACCCTAAAATGATCTCGTTTCTTTTATTTATGCAATGGAAAAAATTTTTGATAATTTTCTCGAAATCAACAGATGTTTATACTTGCTTCGATCCAAATTTCAACATTTATTATTGGATCGATCACCATAAATTTGTAAAAGTGCAATTTTTGTTCAAGTACAAACTTCTCTGAGAATACTAAACTAAAAATCTACATTTTCATTTTAAAAATCATAAATTGCAGTAAGAATTCAAGTTATGATCTTGAATTAGCTTTTTATAACAATCGAATTTTATCAAATTATCATTTGATTACCCGTAAAACAATATTGCAATGGTATACTTTACAACATGGTTTAAATCAGCTTTTAAAAATATTGATTTAGTTTTTAACTTCTTGTTTAATTGAAAGCTGAAAGCTTTACCATGATCAGTTGAAAACAATTTGAGTTTGAATGATAATCAACCCTGAAATCAATAATAGAGAAGACCTATATACAAAGCAACCTATGTATATACACAGAATTATATTCAAAGATAAAGCATATACAATACCATATGATCAATGAATATCCTGAATTGTTTTTAAATTAAACTTGAAGCTTTAAAATTGATGTTTACTCACTTGCAAGGGTTGCTGTACAGGGAACAATTTGTTGTTTTGAAAGCTGCGGTATTGAATCTGCTCTTGAATCTGTTTTGCTTTTGTAGAATTGAATGATGTTTTTAGTTTTGAAAAGATGAAGATGCTGATTATATTTCTTCTGGTTTTCTTACGTGTTACTGGACGAACTAAAATAGAAAGATGGACACGCATATATAGAAGAGAACAGGATGTATAAAGAAGGTTGTAATTGGTTTAGCTGTTTCTTCTTTTTGTTTGTTTTGATCAGATATTTATTACTGAAAATGAAAAGATTACTAAATGTTTTGAATTGACTAAATTTTGGCTGAGATGATGGCATTTAATGCCATGGTTTCCAAATTTGTTTACAGATTATTATTATATTTTGGTTGTATATAGATATTTTGTATGAAAATATCCACATGTAGGTAGACATTGGTTTTGTATATGAAGATATTTTGTTTTATTGCTTTCACCATTCATATACATACACTTTGCCTTATTTTATTTTATACTTTTTTGTTTCACTTAAAAATTGTTATAGTTATTTATATATATTTATCCTATGTTGCTTACACACCAAATCACTTAATTCTTGCTTTTATTTTATTTTTTTATTTCTATTTTAACTATCAACATTTAAATTATCCTCATATGTTTTACTTATATTTTATACTTATTTTTATATTGATAGAATTTGATTCTATTTCAGACATTATTATCCATATATATATATGTGTATATATATATATATATATTTACCAAATGTAAGTAAGGTAGAGCATTTTAATTTAATTATATAAGATAGATTTTATTGTACATATTATTAAGATATTTATTTAAATTTCCATATCAAATTTTCCTT
The DNA here is from genome assembly GCA_030765085.1 of Allium cepa. NCBI lineage: Eukaryota > Viridiplantae > Streptophyta > Magnoliopsida > Asparagales > Amaryllidaceae > Allium > Allium cepa. The sequence continues at coordinate 204,332,394 of CM060941.1, read as the reverse complement.
TTCAAAATACAAATTTATATAAACAAATGGCAAATATTTCCAAAAGATTTATTCATTTTAAAATGATAAGTTTACATTTTATTTAATAGGATTAAATATTTATTAAAATATTAATGCCAAAATCCCAGGTCGTTACATTCCTCCCCCTTAAAATAATTTCGTCCCCAAAATTTAAAACAAAAGATAATTCAAAAGCTTTTATATCAGCCATTCAAACATACATATCATTCATACATTAGCAAACAACCAAACAATTTATCCTAACAAACATCAGCTATCTGGACACAAATTCGGATAAGCTTTCCTAAAACTATCCAGAGTTTCCCAGGTACAATCTCTGGGATCCTCGCTCCACTGCACTTTGACAAGCTTCAATACCTTGCTCCTGAGTTGCCTCTTGTCTTGATCAGCAACCCGAACTGGATTCTTGACTACAGTCAAATTCGGCTCGACTTCCAAATCTTCCTGGACTACTAGTTCTACAACTAATGATGGATCATGCACAAATTTCCTTAGATGGGATACATGGAATACATTATGAATTCCAGGCATTCGCTTTGGCAATTCAATCCAGTAAGCTACAGCACCAATCCTTTCCAATACCCGAAATGGTCCTATATATCTCGGGGCAAGTGTTCCCGCCTTTTCGAATCTAATAGCTCCTTTGATCGGGGGAACTTTGAAAAAAACTAAATCACCAATCCCAAATTCCAATTGTCACCTTCTCTTATCTACGTAATTCTTTTGACGGTCCTGAGCAGCTTTCATCCTTTTCTTGATAAGCTCAACTTTAACAGAAGCTTCATTAATCAGATCTGGTCCAAGCACAAGACGATCTTTTGACTCTATCCAACAGGATTGGGATCTACACGGTCTTCCATAAAGAGCTTCATAAGGAGCCATCTTAATACTAGCTTGGTAACTGTTATTATAATAGAATTCTACCAAATGAATATGGTCTTCCCACGATCCACCAAATTCCAAAACACAAGCTCACAGCATATCTTCTAGAATACGATTCAGCCTCTCCTTTTGTCCATCTGTCTAAGGATGATAGGTTGTACTTAATCTTAAACTCGTTTCCATAGCTGATTGCAGAGCCTCCCAGAATTTGCTGGTGAAAATAGGATCACGATCACTTACTATGCTAAAAGGAACACAATGCAATCTGACTATTTCCCTCAAGAAAATCTCTGCTAGAGAAGCTGCAGTACGAGTTGCATTAACCGTTATAAAATGGGCGCTCTTAGTTAAACAATCCACAATCACCCATATTCCTTCGTTTCCTTTCTTGGTTCTTGGCAAACCGTCGATTAAATCCATCGAAATCATCTCCCACTTCCATTCTGAAATTTCTAAAGGCTGCAACAAACCGGCTGACTTCTGTTGATCTCCTTTAACTTGCTGACAGATAGCACAACTATTAACGAAAATAGCTACATCCCTCTTCATGCTCGACCACTAGAAAACTCTTCTCATATCTTTATACAGCTTAGAGATTCCTGGGTGAATATTCAGTCTGGAGCGATGACATTCAGGTAAGACTTCTTGCCTCAATCCATCTATATTAGGTACACACAAACGACCATTAATCCTCAAAACACCTTAATCATCCATCTTGAAATCTGAATGTTGACCATCCTTGGTTCCAAGAATTAGTTCCTCAAAAGATCTATCCTCCACTTGCTTACTTATGATTCTGTCTTAAAGAGATGGAACGACTTCCAAAAGAGACAAAATTGCATTCATGCTAAGAGCATCAGCCATAACATTTGCCTTTCTCGGGATATACAGAATATGCAAATCATATGATGCCAAAAACTCGACCCATCGCTGCTGCCTCAAATTAAGATCCCTTTGAGAGAAAAGATATTTCAATGGTTCGTGATCCATGAATATGAAACGACCCGACTTTCTTACCATAGAAAATTGCATCATTTTTAAGAAAGAAAGGGATAGAAAAGAGAATAGAAAGAAGAGAAGAAAGAAACAACATCAGAATCTAACAGCGGAACGAATAAATTATATTAATAACATAAATATTACATAGTTTACAACAAGTATCAGAGATACACAGCTAAAACAACACATACTAGACAGTTATAAACACCTGTCTAGTTATTACAACTCAAAGACATCAACTCAGAGAACACACAGCGGAAAACTATATATATCTATACGCAAAAGCCTCCTGCTCCATTGCTCCTCCACAAGTCGTCAAAGCTAACCTGAATCCCTTGGCTACTCGTAAAAAAAATTTGAGTACCCAAGAGTTTATGAAAAACAAAAATAAACTCCGGGTCAGACATGGGTCTGGTGTGAGTAACAGGTTAAGATTGCTTAACTTTAAAAACCTTTTGAAAAGAAAAGGTACCACGTAAGATTTCCCACACATAAACATGGAAAAGTTTTCACCTTACGCTAACCAAAACATTTGATAGGAAATCTGGTGATATTATAATAGTGTCTAGGGTTTCCAAATAAATATGAAATAGCCAAAATTGTTAAATTTATTAAATTCCAGCTACTAGCTACAAAAGTGGGTAATACAGTTAAAACCGTTGGCACTTATTGGATTTTGGATTCCATACAATGACAGGGCTACTGGGGTACCATCCGTCATAGTACATGGCCTAGATCAGTGTACCGAGGAGTACGCCCGCTCCCCTGCAACACAAAGCCGGACCCATTCCTTACCGAACAGTTCCGAACAAGATAACCCCGTGGTTGTAGCTAGGAACCACCCACACAGCCGAATATAAAGGGACTTCTAGACAGGGGTAAATCTTGCTCTCCAGTGGGTGCGACCCACGAAGCCTTGCTACACCTCCCCTGTTTTAGCCATTCTCGGTTGATGAGGCTTGAGGCTACGATTACCTTTATAGGACATATCACTTAGAATGCTCATCGTCCACCTGACGACGTTCTGAAAGCATTCAATCAATACAAGTTCGTTCCGGGTTCGAACGAAACCGAAGGCATTATCTCGTTACACTCATTTTGGAATCACCCTTAGAATCAACGACAATAACCCTTGCACTCTGAACCACTATCTCGAATCTATAAGAACTAATTCCATCAAACTCCTTACGGAATCACCCACAGTTATACTGACGTATAGTCCTTACACCTCGAGTCTTCACAAAGCTCCATTTTGATTCACGACCTAACGTTAATTTGGAATCGATGTGGTTTTCAGATATCCCAATATGGAAACCCGATCCCGGTCTCATCGAAATCCAAAGCGTGTCTTTTAGGTCCAAGTTGTTTTAAAGTTTTTAAAACAATTCAATTACAGTATCTATATACACACAGATAGATAATTCATAAATCACGATTGAAAATCAATATTATCAAATAACAGGTAATCCACATTATCAATATCAAATACATATTCCCTATATCACCATCACAATAGATAACCTATGTTAACATAACAATATAATCAAACATCCATACCACACAATATTATATATCTCATTACTGAGATTACATTCATTCAAGACAATCAAGTTCACCCATTCATCCATAAGGAATGATTTATTCATCATCATATAATTAATTTAAAATGAATTAAATTAACTATCTCTATCTCTAATTAATTTAAAGTGAATTAAATTAATTACCCCATCTTTAATTAATTTGAAATAAATTAAATTAATTACTTCATCAATATAAACCTTGCTTACTCAATCATTTAATTGATTAAAATAAATTAATCATTCATTATTAATCACCTTAATTAATCACTCTTGATTAATTATCCTTAATTACATTCATGTAATTGTCCTTAATTAATTTCACAAATTAATTTTTCTCAACCAAACAGTAATTAACCTTTAATTACTTCAATTAATTAATCATAATTAATTACATTAGTTACCTTTGATTACATTGATTAATCAATCATCTTTAATTACATCATTAATTAAATAATTAATGATCTTTAATTATTTCTTAAATTAATTACCTTAAGTAATTAACTCATAATTATTAATCCTCACAGATTAATTATATTTAGTAATTTACTAGCTTAATTACTATATTAAACAAATTAATTATCCTTTAATTTATTATTTAATTAATCCCCTGATTAATTATTAAGTAATTTAAATCAAAATTACTTCATTCTTAACATCTTCATTAAATTACATTCTGTAATTATTAGTCGATTACTTCACTAAGTAAATCCAAAATCATCAATTACACTCAGTAATTATCTTTAAAATCCAAGTGTTTAAAATTAATTAAACTTAATTAATTAAAATAAACAATCTCATTTAACTAAATTAATTACATTAAGTAATTAATTCCTTAATTACTTCATTAAGTAATTATACTCAAACCATTTACAATTGATTTTTATTAAATTAATTAATCTAATTAATTATAAAAATTTAATCAAATTAATTAATTGTTAAATCATGGTTAATGACCTTCATTAACCATTCTCTAATTATTTCAACTTGGTAATTAACTTTAATATATTATCTTTAATCATTCATTAATTAAAGTTAATTATTAAATTAATTTAACCTTGATTTAAAACTTAATTACATAATTAATAATATTCATTCATCATTAATTAATAATCTAATTAATGATCTTAATTATAAATTGATTAATCATTAATCAATTATTAATTCAGAATTCAATTAATTAATTAAATTAATTAATTAATCTTAATTACCTTATTAATTAAATTAATTCTGAAATATTAATCTTAATTTACAATTTCAAGATAAACATAACTTAATTACGTTAAAACAATTTAATTGAAACAAAGTACTTTTTGAACTACTTTTAAATTTTCCTTTTAAATACAAGTTTTAAAATAGAACAATTTTAAACTTTTTAAAATTGCAAATCAAACAAGTGCTATGAAAATCTTTAAAGTTAAATTCATTTCAAAATTTTGATAACTTAAATTTACATTTAATTTAAAATTTCAAATTTAAACCCCCTTGAAATTTAAAACTGAAATTCAATTTTAAATTTCCAGATTTTAAATAAAACTTCATTTCTTTCTCATATTTTTAAAAAAAACTCATATTTAAAAAGTTTAAACTATTTACCAAAATAAAATAGTTAATTAAGTCAAATTTTTGAAACTTTAATCTTTATTTAAAAACTGGGATTTGAATTTAAATCAGAAATTCAAACTTGAATTTGAATTTAAACTTAATCCTTACTTTAAACCTAAAACTACATATTTAAAAAAAAAATTAAAACCCAGATTTAAAAAACAGGTTTCAAAACTTGGGTATTACAGTTCAATCCGAGGTCCCCTAGTACTACTTCGGGTTTAAAGCTTGATTACTCCGAGTTCTCTTCCTAATTACTTCGAGCCATCTCAAAGATCTCCCCTGCAACATCCAAAACCCCAACATTTCACCAGAATCTCATCGCGGTGCATATGCACGGCGACCACCGCCCCTATTGGTCATCATAGATGATCAAACCACAACCAGAAACCCGTCAATACCCTAACTTCATCATCATCATATCGAACAATTAATCAAAGAATGAAATTCATCTCTAAAAACCCAAACCTGAAAACATGTTTCAGGTTTTTGACCCAACCTGCAACGGCGGTTTCTTGCCGCTCCGACCACCTGGATATCCACCTCTCCGGCCATGAACCCATCCACACACCTACTACACATTCACCAAATACCAGAACACTCGATCAACCCTTTACCTCAAACTGACTGTAACGACCCGAAATTTTCGAAGCCGAAAATTCCAGATAGTTATGGAAAGAAGAAAGAGATAGAAGAAGAAGATCAGAAACACCAAACATCTCACAAACGCAGCGGATAAAATAATAATAAATCATAACAGTTTACAAAAGAATAGTATAACTGTCGATTACATTTAATATACATCAGAGTTTCACATAATATACAGTCACTGAATATTTAGGATTATCATGACTCAGATAAACAATAATATAAATACAGCGTATATATCCCATACGATATTGCCACCAGCTCGCCTCCTGAGCTCCTGAACGTCCTAACATGAAAATCTGTAATACTCGGTCTGACCCGAGCATTACACCAAAGTAACACCCGGGTCAGGCTGGAAACCAGCGTGAGTAAAACCAACTACATGGAATACCAAGCAAACCACTTATACAAACCCGGGGTAACATATATCAATTTAACCAATTCACAATTCACTATAGACAATACTTATTTCACATATCAATTTAACTTAGATAAAATAATCCAATTTATTTGAATTCTTTTGTTTCATTGTATTGATTTCACAAATCAATTTATAAAAATTCGAAGTGGTTTCGGGTATTTTCCAATACCCGACCCGGCCTCTTCGTAACTCATGTTATCCCAAACCAAATTATTCAATGAAATACACAACATTTCATATCAGAGATATCAACTCAATCAAACATCCAATACTATTCAATCATCCATAAGCAATGCTTAATCACAAACAAATTAATTCAATTGATTTTAATTGAATTTCTAACCACGTTCACTTAGATACCCTCATTCAATATTAATTAATTTCCAATAGATTATCAATCATCCCTTTATTATTTATCTTAATTAATCTCCCTGGATTAATTATCCTTCAATTTAATTTAAATAATTAACCTTAACTCATTTCACAATATTAATTCTTCTTAACCAAAATCAATAAGTAATCTTAATTATTTCATGAATTAAATAATCTATTTTTAACTACATTAATCCATAATTACTTGTATTAATTTACTTCTCATAAGTCACTTATTACTGATTAGTTTATCTTAATTAAACAATCTTTAATTACATCGTTGATTATATGAATTAATGATTTCCCAATTATATTTCAATTTACCCTAATCCAAATTAGTTGCATTAAATAATTAATCATTAAGTTAAACCACAGATATTAATCATTCTTGATTTATCTCAACATGTAATTATCTACCTTTTTATTTACTCCATTAAATAAATTAATTACTCATTTTATAATAGAAGCTTTAAGGAATTTAAAACCAAATTTATTTTTAAATTTAATTCGGTTTACAATTGCACTTTGACATTCAAGTTGTAACAACCCGCATATTTATCGATTTTATATTTAAATATTTTATTTAAATATTTTATCGTTAGTCGGATTTTAGTCTGAAAAGCTACTTTTTGCAAACAGCCGAATTAGGACTCGAGACCACCCCCATTGCGTTCAAAATGCCGTTTGCGACCTTTTTGAGTATAAGCTTCGATATGTTTGGAGAAAGTTGAATTTTGCTACTTTTCACTTAGAGTTTTGGTTTGGGCTGAGCCCATTTATGTATTCAGTCCCAACCCCTCTCCTCTTCATTATCTCCTTTTCTATTTTCCTAACACTCAAGCTCAAGCAAAAATGGGGGAAGAGAAAAAGAATTAGGAAATCCTAAGCCCTAGTTTCCATTAGCAAATCCATCTTCTTGCTCCAAACTCATGTGAACCCATTGGTAAGCATCTCCTTCTTCTTCTCCAACTCATTCTCTCTTTGATTTTAGAAAATTCCTAAACCTAATTTAGGAAATGTTTCTCTTTTAAGCTTAGATTCAAGCTTATTGGGTTGGAATTGAAGAGTGATTGTTCTTACCATTGCTCTATAGCTTCTTCTTCATTGATTTGGGTTCAAAGGTGAGATTTTTATCTCACATCTTTGTCTATAATTATCTTCGATTGTTAGGTATGAATTCCTAACGTTTATTCGTGTGCAATTGATTTTGGTTTGGATTGATTTTGTGTATATTCCAATTTTTGGTGTTTTGGTCTAATTTATGAAAATCCTATTATGGATATTTGGACATTGATATTTGAGGCGTATCGAAGAGCCGTTTAGGCTGGGTTGTCGTTCGACGTAATTCCTTAGTCATCGCCATTTGCTCATTCGATCGTTTCCGATATTCGCTTGGCCATTTTTGGCCTAGGTTCAGGGAATGCCCTGAACCCTTCATTTAGACGTCTGAAACGTAATATTCAGACGTCTGAATATTGTCTGGGAAGTTTTATATTTCCAGATTCAGACGTCTGAATATATGGTTTCAGACGTCTAAATTGGTTCATTTGGAACCAGAAAGGAAATAGGCTAAAATATGCCTATTTCAGACGTCTGAAACACTTGATTCAGACATCTGAATTGTGTTCTGGAAATTTTTATATTTCCAGATTCAGACGTCTGAACCACTTGTTTCAGACGTCTGAATCAGCAGTGTTTTGCCTGCTTGCCTTTTCGCTTGAGAATTCCAATTTAAATCGACTCGTGATGATCCTATTTTTTGTTATCATTTATTATGACTTTGATGACTCCTTTTTAGGGATTTTTGAATATCCATTTCGATGGATTCTTTATCTGTTTCTTTGGATTTTATTCACATCTTCGAATGTGAATTTTACTGAATTGATTGTTATTACAATCTTCTTTGTGATTTGTCACTTTAAAAATATAAAGGTTTTCTATACTAGTAGTAAATATCAAAACTCTTTCATCAAACGATTTCAACTCTATTTTCAATAACAAAGATCTTTTCTTAAACCGTTTTCCAATCTATTAGTATATACAAACCTTTACCTCACTCGTATGAGAAATCTAATTAAACGACTTAGTAAAACAAGTGGTATGAAACGCTTGTGTTTACTTCGTCGGTTAATTCTTGGACTTGTTCGATTGAATCTCTTGTGACAATTTTCTAGTGGAGATCTACAATTTGTTCGTAAATATTTAAGTTAAGCTAGTGGTTATGGGACATGAAGCTAAGCTCATATATTTACTAGCTTATTGTAATTGACACTTCTCTTTGATCATGACGATCATTTTATGGTTTTGACTAGCAATTGTGCGATGTCTTTTTGTTTGCAAGGTTAGGCTAGACACCATTGGTGTGATTTCGACTCACACATACCTTTTTGCTTTTTGGTTAGCCTAGACACCATTTGTGTGATTTCGACTCACACATATCTTTTGTTTACTTCGTGGAGCAATCGGCTCAATAAGTCGGTACATGGGGCGTATCTCTCTAGGTGCGTCGATGTTCGTCTATGCATGGGGCGTATCTTTCTAGGTGCGTCGATGTTCGACTTTGCATGGTTTGTATCTTTCTAGGTGCATCAATGTTAGACATTGCATGGGGTGTATCTTACTAGGTGCATCGATGTTTATATACTTCGTGGAGCAATCGGCTCAATAAGTCGGGACATGGGACGTATCCTTCTAGGTGCGTCGATGTTCGTCTATGCATGGGGCGTATCTTTCTAGGTGCGTCGATGTTCGACTTTGCATGGGGTGTATCTTTCTAGGTGCATCGATGTTAGACATTACATGGGGTGTATCTTTCTAGGTGCATCGATGTTTATTTGTGCATGGGGCGTATCTTTCTAGGTGCGTCGATGCTAGAGCATGGGGCGTATCTTTCTAGGTGCGTCGATGTTCGACTGTACATGGGGCGTGTCTTTCTAGGTTCGTCGATGTCCAGTTTTTGGGATTGGCCATCCTTTTTATTGTGATTTGGTTCATCGGATGTCCCGCTGTACGACGTCGTTGTTCTCTTTTATTGTGATTTCTGGATTTCGTGTGTTGAATTCTGGAATTTATGCTTCACCTATCTTCGTGATTTCTATTGATTTGATTTATCAATTATTGTGGCTTGGTGAATGAAATTAGGAGTATGACATTCCTTTTTATCTTGAGTAGATTATTATGATATTGATTAATTTCTTGTTGATTTTCAATTACTTATTTATCACAGCTTGGCATTGTGATTATTATATGTTTATGTCATATCTCTTATTATATATCACTCCATCTGATATTTATAGCTAGACTGATCCGTTTATTATTTTCTTATTAAATAATACTCGGGTCAGACTGAGATATTACAGGTGCTTCCTCATGGCTTCCTATCTGGAACTATCTTCTGACTTTTGGCTAACTACTTTAGTTTAGTAGTTTTTTGTTGTATACATTTGAGATACAGACTCTATGATGTATACTTATTCTTTTGTCTAGCACTTGTATCTATTCTTTTTGATATTGTGGATCTTGTTTGACCACTACTCTGATGTACACTTTCATGTGTAATATTCATATCTATTTCCGTCTTTGTGATATGAATTCTCTACGACTGATTTATGTTATGTTTATTTCTGTATTTGTTTCCGAAGATATTATAGCCACTGTGTAGTAGCTTTGAGTTTGTGTCGGTATGTCGGATTTCCTTTTGATAAAGAAATGCATGTATACTATCTGACATATCGATGCTCGCGCAAAGCAATTACACGGATGGTCACTCCTCAACAGCCTTATTCTCCGTGCTAGTTGACAGCATTCACCGTAATGTTCTTGGCTAGCGTGGGTATAGAGGTGGGGCGTCACAGCCTGGTATCAGAGCCAAACTTCGGAACAATATAGAATAATTTAGCAAGGATCATGTCCTAAGTCTTTCTTAGGAGTTGTGCTTTAGGATTTTATTCGGGTCTTCGTACCGTTCTATCCTACTTTCTTTTATGATTCCTTGTTTTATCTATCAAGATTGCTTGATATTTATTTTGAGAGTAACTTTTTCCCTCTTCTTTCTTTCTTTCTTAAAGAAGAGAAATGGTTAGACCTGGCCGTCCCAGCGCCGGTCAATCTAGTGCTACTCCCCAAGATGGAGTATTCATGTCTGCTCAGCAGCTTTTAGATCTCGTGAAGAACGCTCAAGCTGCAGGACCCAATCCAGAGCCTACTCATCCTAGATCCGGTTCTGCACGCTTGTGCAGAGACTATACCGATTTGGGTGGAAGGCCATTCAAAGGATCCGAGAGTATTATAGAAATTCAAGCTTGGCTCAAATCATGCGATCGCATCTTTTCTCGCATGAACCTTATTGACCTTCATCGAGTCCAAGTGGCTTCTAGCATGCTCCAAGAAAGAGCGTTAGACTGGTATGAGCTCCTAATTTCTGAAATCGTTGAAGCGGATCTCACTTGGGAGAAATTCTGGGAAAGATTCGAATCGAAATTTGTGCCGGAGGCTGAAAAAGTAACTTTAGCCCGGCGTTTCATAGACCTTGTTCAAGGTGAATCTTCTGTGACAGACTATGTCGCATCCTTCGAATCTCTGTCCAAATACGGGATTGAGTACATTAATACTCCATTGAAGAAAAATCAGAGATTTGTCTGTGGCTTGAATAAGAATCTTAAGAAGCCATTACTTCTGAAACTTGAGGTTTCATTTGATCAGCTTATTGATATCGCTCTTCGTCTTGAAGAGGCCGATAATGAAGGTGATGTTGAAGTTGTGCATGCCCAACGGAACTTCGACAATAACTTGAAGAGGCCTGTCAAATTCAAAGGCCTCGATTCTAATAAGAAAGGGAAGCAACAAACTCTGGTAGCAAAAGTTCCTACCTCTTGTCGTGGACGATGCTACAATTGTGGTTCCACAGACCACCATGCAAGGGAGTGTCCGAGACCCCTCTTTTGTCGCTATTGCAAAAATTCGGGTCACCATATTACTGCATGTCCCATACTTCAAAGTAAGAAGGAGGGAGAGCTCAATGTAGTGCAGGCTCCTGGTAACACTTCTCGTGGTCAAGGTATTTCTCATTTAATCCTTGACTACATTTATTTTGTGATCTTCTTATTTGAGTTCTTTTTGATATAGGTTTCATCTCACTATTTTATATCAAAAGAACTTGTCGATTCTTTTCTTTGAAAATATTTTGTGCTTGATGACTTCTTTGTGAGCTGCGAATCCGGATGGTTGATCTGCAACACTCAATTCGCTTTTATTTGATGTCGAAATTATTTTATGTGATCTATCTTTCCAAGCCGATATTTTTACTTAGGCTTCGGAATTGATCTTTTGTAAGGATTGGCTTAATCGTTGTGAAGCTCATATCCTATTTGTCCCGTGTGGACTATTCATCTTTGACATTTTCAATCTGTTAAGCAGATTTCTATTTTTCCTTTATGATTTTGATTTCAACTTGATGGCATCATTTTATTCCTTAAGCCCACTTATAAGGAAAGTGTTGTTTCTCTTATCTAAATAGTTTGAGAAATTTTCCGGTATTTTTGAACTTGCCTTAGGATTATCACCTAAGTAATCTTTTGTGTGGTGCTAAGGTCTTTTCAGTTTGACCTTGCCACCGGTTTTCATTTGGCTACGAGTCGCGTGAGTTAGCATTCCACTTACGCACTCCGCACTCGTTATGATTCTAATGAATGACTTATTTTGTCATTCAATTTGTCCAGCTTATTTCATCCATTTTTATATATCAAATATTCTATGAATATTTTGATGAGACCATTCTTTTATTTATTGATTTTTGGATGAAAATGGAAATTTAAAATTTTGCAAAATCTTTTTCATAAGATTTATTTAGAAGTATAACCGGATTTTTGTTCTTAAAACGAACACAGAATATTCTTAGAAGTTTTTGAGAAACTTACTTATCCTATAGAATACGATTTTATGATTGTATTGCCCATTTAGTGTTTTAAGAATTTTGGTCGATGCGCTTGATCAACGTTATCGATAGGAATTTCCTAAACGCTTTGATGAGACAATCAGACACAGTATATTAACTTGTAAAAATAGTAAATTTTTCTAGAATGATTATTACATAATGATAAATGTAATTTTGAAAGTTTTAACTTTTCAGGAAAGAAGATTATTTAAAAGAAATTCTTTCTTTTCGATACTTTTATTCTTGTGATTCCTGGAGGGGAACCAAGACTTTGCTATTTGTACCGATACTAGTCGTATTGGTTTGGATGCCGTTCTCTTGCAAAGGAGAACGTGCTATCACTTGTGCTTCTAAATCATTATAACTTATCGAGACTAGGTATGCCACTCATGATCTAGTGCTCGCGGCTATTGTTTTTGCTTTTAGAGTTTGACATCATCATCTTTGGATGAGAAATTTGTTCTCTACCTCGATCATAAATCTTTGGAATATTTATTTCCTCATAAGGAACTTCATGTTGACTCGAGTTCCTAGCATCTTATGATCTTGATATCCTTTTTATTCCTGGAAGGGAAATCGTGTTGCCAATGCGCTTTGTCGTAAGCAACAAGTGGTTGATTCTTTGATGTTGTCTGAATGGAATCATCTTTTTATCAAGTTCATCGGACGTTTTGGTACACTTCATTTTAATGAGCTTTATCTCATTCCTTTTATGGATTAGTGTCCGGTGTTCTTTTATGGTGTTCGGATCATCGGATGTACTGTTATTATACTACATCGATGTTCCGTCTCTTTTGATTCATTGGATGTACCGTTTGTACTACATCAATGTTTTTGCTATTTGATACATTGGATGTACCGTTTGTACTACATCAATGTCTTTGCTTTTGATTCATTGGATGTACCGTTTGTACTACATCAATGTCTTTGCTATTCGATTCATTGGATGTACCGTTTGTACTACATCAATGTCTTTGCTTTTGATTCATTGGATGTACCGTTTGTACTACATCAATGACTTTGCTTTTTGGATTCATTGGATGTACCGTTTGTACTACATCAATGACTTTGCTTTTTGGATTTATTGGATGTACCATTTGTACTACATCAATGTTTTTGCTATTTGATACATTGGATGTACCGTTTGTACTACATCAATGTTTTTGCTATTTGATACATTGGATGTACCGTTTGTGCTACATCAATGTTTTTGCTATTTGATACATTGGATGTACTGTTTGTACTACATCAATGTCTTTGCTATTTGATTCATTGGATGTACCGTTTGTACTACATCAATGTCTTTTCTTTGGTTCATTAGCGTACCGTTTTTGTACTACGCTGATGTCCCAAATTATTTGAGTTTCTAGTTCCTCGGGCGTACCGTTTTTGTACTACGCCATTGCACCGGCTCAATTTTCTGCTATTCTTGACGTTCCCCACGTCTTTTATCTACGGAAATGCCTTAGGGATTCTGGTTTTCATTCTTGAGCCCGGTAATATTGTGGAAATTGAAGTTTCACCAGATTTCTTGCTAACTCTTTCGTGCACTGTATGGTGAACTTCCTATTTCAAATTTTCTTTTGTGTTGATATGCTTCCATGGTTGTTACTTCTTATTTTCCTCTTAAGTATTGCGAGGACGCAATTTCTTTAAGGTGGGGAGTTTGTAACAACCCGCATATTTATCGATTTTATATTTAAATATTTTATTTAAATATTTTATCGTTAGTCGGATTTTAGTCCAAAAAGCTACTTTTTGCAAACAGCCGAATTAGGACTCGAGACCACCCCCATTGAGTTTAAAATGCCGTTTGCGACCTTTTTGAGTATAAGCTTCGATATGTTTGGAGAAAGTTGAATTTTGCTACTTTTCACTTAGGGTTTTGGTTTGGGCTGAGCCCATTTATGTATTCAGTCCCAACCCCTCTCCTCTTCATTCACTCCTTTTCTATTTTCCTAACACTCAAGCTCAAGCAAAAATGGGGGAAGAGAAAAAGAATTAGGAAATCCTAAGCCCTAGTTTCCATTAGCAAATCCATCTTCTTGCTCCAAATTCATGTGAACCCATTGGTAAGCATCTCCTTCTTCTTCTCCAACTCATTCTCTCTTTGATTTCAGAAAATTCCTAAACCTAATTTAGGAAATGTTTCTCCTTTAAGATTAGATTCAAGCTTGTTGGGTTGGAATTGAAGAGTGAGTGTTCTTACCATTGCTCTATAGCTTCTTCTTCATTGATTTGGGTTCAAAGGTGAGATTTTTATCTCACATCTTTGTCTATAATTATCTTCGATTGTTAGGTATGAATTCCTAACGTTTATTCGTGTGCAATTGATTTTGGTTTGGATTGATTTTGTGTATATTCCAATTATTGGTGTTTTGGTCTAATTTATGAAAATCCTATTATGGATATTTGGACATTGATATTTGAGGCGTATCGAAGAGCCGTTTAGGCTGGGTTGTCGTTCGACGTAATTCCTTAGTCATCGCCATTTGCTCGTTCGATCGTTTTCGATATTCAGACGTCTAAATATTGTCTGGGAAGTTTTATATTTCCAGATTCAGACGTCTGAATATATGGTTTCAGATGTCTGAATTGGTTCATTTGGAACCAGAAAGGAAATAGGCTAAAATATGCCTATTTCAGACGTCTGAAACACTTGATTCAGACGTCTGAATTGTGTTCTGGAAATTTTTATATTTCCAGATTCAGACGTCTGAACCACTTGTTTCAGACGTCTGAATCAGCAGTGTTTTGCCTGCTTGCCTTTTCGCTTGAGAATTCCAATTTAAATCGACTCGTGATGATCCTATTTGTTGTTATCATTTATTATGACTTTGATGACTCCTTTTTAGGGATTTTGAATATCCATTTCGATGGATTCTTTATCGGTTTCTTTGGATTTTATTCACGTCTTCGAATGTGAATTTTACTGAATTGATTGTTATTACAATCTTCTTTGTGATTTTTCACTTTAAAAATATAAAGGTTTTCTATACTAGTAGTAAATATCAAAACTCTTTCATCAAACGATTTCAACTCTATTTTCAATAACAAAGATCTTTTCTTAAACCGTTTTCCAATCTATTAGTATATACAAACCTTTACCTCACTCGTATGAGAAATCTAATTAAACGACTTAGTAAAACAAGTGGTATGAAACGCTTGCGTTTACTTCGTCGGTTAATTCTTGGACTTGTTCGATTGAATCTCTTGTGACAATTTTCTAGTAGAGATCTACAATTTGTTCGTAAATATTTAAGTTAAGCTAGTGGTTACGGGACATGAAGCTAAGCTCATATATTTACTAGCTTATTGTAATTGACACTTCTCTTTGATCATGAAGATCATTTTATGGTTTAGACTAGCAATTGTGCGATGTCTTTTTGTTTGCAAGGTTAGGCTAGACACCATTGGTGTGATTTCGACTCACACATACCTTTTTGCTTTTTGGTTAGCCTAGACACCATTTGTGTGATTTCGACTCACACATATCTTTTGTTTACTTCGTGGAGCAATCGGCTCAATAAGTCGGGACATGGGGCGTATCTTTCTAGGTGCGTCGATGTTCGTCTATGCATGGGGCGTATCTTTCTAGGTGCGTCGATGTTCGACTTTGCATGGGGTGTATCTTTCTAGGTGCATCGATGTTAGACATTGCATGGGGTGTATCTTTCTAGGTGCTTCGATGTTTATTTACTTCGTGGAGCAATCGGCTCAACAAGTCGGGACATGGGGCGTATCTTTCTAGGTGCGTCGATGTTCGTCTATGCATGGGGCGTATCTTTTTAGGTGCGTCGATGTTCGACTTTGCATGAGGTTTATCTTTCTAAGTGCATCAATGTTAGACATTACATGGGGTGTATCTTTCTAGGTGCATCGATGTTTATTTGTGCATGGGACGTATCTTTCTAGGTGCGTCTATGCTAGAGCATGGGGCGTATCTTTCTAGGTGCGTCGATGTTCGACTGTACATGGGGCGTGTCTTTCTAGGTGCGTCGATGTCCAGTTTTTGGGATTGACCATCCTTTTTATTGTGATTTGGTTCATCGGATGTCCCGCTGTACGACGTCGTTGTTCTCTTTTATTGTGATTTCTGGATTTCGTGTGTTGAATTCTGGAATTTATGCTTCACCTATCTTCGTGATTTATATTGATTTGATTTATCAATTATTGTGGCTTGGTGAATGAAATTAGGAGTATGACATTCCTTTTTATCTTGAGTAGATTATTGTGATATTGATTAATCTCTTGTTGATTTTCAATTACTTATTTATCACAGCTTGGCATTGTGATTATTCTATGTTTATGTCATATCTCTTATTATATATCACTTCATCTGATATTTATAGCTAGACTGATCCGTTTATTATTTTCTTATTAAATAATACTCGGGTCAGACTGAGATATTACAGGTGTTTCCTCATGGCTTCCTATCTGGAACTATCTTCTGACTTTTGGCTAACTACTTTAGTTTAGTAGTTTTTTGTTGTATACATTTGAGATACAGACTCTATGATGTATACTTATTCTTTTATCTAGCACTTGTATCTATTCTTTATGATATTGTGGATCTTGTTTGACCACTACTCTGATGTACACTTTCATGTGTAATATTTATATCTATTTCCGCCTTTGTGATATGAATTCTCTACGACTGATTTATGTTATGTTTATTTCTGTATTTGTTTCCGAAGATATTATAGCCACTGTGTAGTAGCTTTGAGTTTGTGTCGGTATGTCGGATTTCCTCTTGATAAAGAAATGCATGTATACTATCTGACATATCGATGCTCGCGCAAAGCAATTACACGGATGGTCGCTCCTCAACAGCCTTATTCTCCGTGCTAGTTGACAGCATTCACCGTAATGTTCTTGGCTAGCGTGGGTATAGAGGTGGGCCGTCACACAAGTTATTCAAAACACTTGATATTTAAAACTTATTTGTCAGATTTAACTTCGATTTAGGACTAGTTTTAAATCCTTACTTTACAATTTATCTCCAAGTTCTAAATATTATTTTTATTTCTTCCCAATTCATTTTATTCTATAATTATTTCGCTTTCAAATTTTTCATCTTATATTTCTTTCAAAATCCAATTTTATATATTCCGATAACGTAGGGTACCGAAATATCCAAGCAACCCATAGCATTCAATCTTCCAATTACTAAGAATATTCATCACAGAATATCAATCATTCCAGCATATACTATATACCATTATATAATATAACACATCAATTCAATCCAACCATTCAATCAATCATTTAAATTTAACCACTTAAATTTAAATAAAAATCCAGAAGCGTGAGATTACTCACCTTTGATTTTTGATTTGCAAATCCGATCCAATCTCGGCTTGGCTTCACGGTTTTGACCTTGTATAAACATTTTATAATTTATTAATAATTTAAACTTATTGAACAATTTCTTCTCTTTGATAATTTACTTAGCTAATTATTTATTTAAATTTCTTTCTTTCTTTTTCTTTTTTAAATATCCTTTGGTAACTAAGCAAATAAATGAATTTTTATTAACAAGTCAATTACCATTAAATAAATAACTCGACCAATAATTTAGTTAAACTAATTTTCTTTCACAATTCCTTTAGTAACTAAAATAAATTATATAAGAAATTAAATATGTTAACCATCTTAATATATTTTTTATTGAAACAGTAAGTGTAATAGTATATATTTACCGGATTAAAAGCAGAAATATGTTATACTTTACTGGTAATATGGTATTTAATGAAAACTGAAACTAGTACCTGCAGCTCACACAAAAAAAAACCCAGAACCATCCATCGACTTCAGCATCAAATCACCAAACTCGAGAATCGCCTTGCCCATCACAACTCAACGTAAGTGCGACACTTGCCACGCCCCCATCTAGCGCCGATACTCTCAACAACGACGCTACCCCATCTCGTGAAACCCTAGCCTTCATCGACACCCTTCACCTCGCGTTCGATCGTGATCCATCCTACCGTGCCCTGCCACAACGCCACCAAACATCGCATCCACCACAACTCGAACGACCCCTCCTCCCCACGAAATGTGTCGCGACCTGCTTCAATCTAGAGCGGGCAACCTAGGGTTTCAGAGGCGAAGATATAGAATCTATTTGATTTAAAACGAGCACGAACGAATTGAATAAAATGATTTCGTTTCAATTTTCGAGGGGCTGCCTTCGGCCATTTCCCTTTCTTTTTTTTATTTAGATACGGTCTGGTTCCAGAAATGAGTCGGAAGAACGGTATAAGATAGATATTTGAGAAGCTTCTTGAGTACGCTTGAGATTATAATATAATAAAATATGAAAATATCTCGTTTACCATAACGTGAAATCCTGAACCCCAAATCAGACATGCCGACAAACGTTCAAAAGGTTTTACCTGCATTCCGAACTCAATGGAACGTGTTCCAGAAGCTAATTCGATTATATGAGCGAGTTACGAAAGAAAACGATCAATTTCAAAATAAACCGATTAGAATATTTTTAAGCGTTTTGAGCTGCCACGGTCAAACGACAACTCCGATTGCTACGGAAATTGAAATCCGATAATAACTATTACGGATCCAATGGAACTGGTTTCGTCGAATTCCGAGTCTGTGCCTCGGAAGGCTATTTTTAAATATCGATTTAAACGATATATTTTCAGAACTGAACAAATTACTTTTAAATTTAATTTCAACCATTTTATTATTTTTAGTATCATCATTATAAATTTTATAAGCCTTCAAATTATTTAAACAGGCTTAGAAACTTCAGATTCAACCATTTACCCAATTTTCAATTATTAAATTTAATATTTAAACTATATAATTCAATGATTTAATTATCAAGTAAATATTGATATCTCGAATTCAAGTTAAAATTAACTTTTTAAATAATTTAAAATGATTAATTATTCCAATTCAGTTGGTTAAAATTTCCGGGTCGTCACACTGACCCAAGCCTTAACCCCATTCAAAACTAGGGTTCAAACAAAGATTTTCAAACTGCATTCAATCTAACAAATTTAATCCACATTTCTGATTTTTCTAAGAATCTATGATCCTTCCTCTATAACTCAGAAGAATCTTGAGTTTTCTCAAATCACAGATTGCAAGCACTTGCTCAAATTCATTTTTTTGTTCAAGAACAAACTGCTACTGAATCATATACCTAAAAATCCTAATACTTGATTTAAAAATCAAGTTCCAGTTTAGATATTTGATTTGTACTACTGAATTACCATATTAATTTGATTAGGTTTTGATAAAAACAACATGCATGATGTTTTTTTCCTGTTTCCAGAGTCAAACTCATATTTTTAACTTACTTGTAATTTTTAAACATGAACTTAAGAAAATAAAACAACTTTACTTTGCAACTTTCATTTTAACAGAAAACAAATAAAAAAGTAAGTATAATTAATAGAATTTTGCCTAGAAAAAAAATCAAAACAGATCAGAAGATAAAGAACAGTATGAACATAAACCATTTCCACATCAACAACTACTGATAACACAACAATACTATTTCAATTCAGTAAAACCATGCAACTTATTTTAAAATTTAAGATTTTAAGTAACTCACCAGTCAATCATGATGAACAGAGCAAACATGTTTTTGAAAGGCTTGAACTGGAATGCTTTAACTTGAAAATTTTGAGTTGCTTCTTTGTTTTGCTTATGAATTTAAACTGCAGTTTACTTTAAAACATTCATCTTGCTTTTGCTCCCTAATTCATTTGCATGTTTGTTTTCCAGGAAATAATGCAGGCTTGATGAAGTTTTCAAACAGAGATGCAGAGATCTTCAATTGCATGCAGGTTTGGATGAAATTCAAAACAAAAGGCAGTGAATTTTCAGATGCATGCAGGTTTTGGAAATGAAGAATTGGATTGCAATTTGCTTTCAGGTTATTGATTTCAGGTTGATGTATTTGAAGGGCTACAGGTATGAGGATGTTGAATTTCATGAGAACAGGTTTGCATGTTGTATTCGTAAACTGATTTGGGTTTGAAAATGGCAAATGCAAGTATTTTGAATATGTAGGGTTTGATTTTTGAAGAGAACTGACTGATTTTAGATATGAAGAATTTTGAAGAGGTGTTTTGAAGTTTTTCTTTTGATTAAGGAATGGAAAAAAAACAAATATGAATGAAGAAGCAAGTTTATATAAATGTAATTTTCAGATTTAATTAAATAAAAGAAAATTAAAACTAAAATTTAACACTTGTACAAATGTTATACACTTGTCAAATTGTTATGCTAATTTTTAAACATATGTTAAATGGATGTTAAAGAATGAAACACTTGTTAAAAGAATGCAACACTTGTTTCTTAAAATAATTAGTACTAATTTACAAATTAATGTGTATGTTAGCTTAGTTTTAAATTTGTTAGTTTATTTTTAAATATGGGTATAAATTTATAAATAAAATAAAAACAAATCATGTTTTACAAATTGAAATTTATACATATAATAATTAAACAATTTAAGATTTATACTTTTGAATTTAAATTCAAACTAAATTCAAAATCAAATATTTTCAAATCAAGTTATATACGTAAATTCAATTTGAAATAAAAATTACAAATTCTATTCAAAACTTATTTATAAAGACAGTACAATATCAATATTGTTTTTATAAATCTCTTATTATTAAATTAAAATCATTTTACAAGAAATTATATTTTTATCAATAAATATCTATTTTATTAAGCCATAGAATCTTTTGTTAAATTTATTCTAAATTTAAAACTCAATCTAATTTAATTTAAACATTTAATATTTTTCTTATCAATTTTAAAGTCATATATTTATTTATAAAATAGTTTAAAAACTCAATACTAATTAAAATCAAAATTTCCAATTTATAATGTGTATATTAGAACTTTAAAACATGATTCATTTATTAAATTTAAACCAAAACCATTTATTTAACTTTGAAAAGCTTAAATATTAAATAAAACAAAATTTCCAAATTACTACAAATATTAAAACTAGAAAATATGCTTTACTTATTAAAATTAAAACATAGCTAATCTATTTTAAAATATAAACCATGTATTTACAATATAAATAGAAATCGATTTATTATTTTTAAAAGATAAAATAACCCATTTAAATACTTATTGAAGAAGATTATTATACTTATTTAATTATTATTAACAAATATCAATATCGATTTAATTTTAAATACAGATTATTAAATTGATATTGTTAAAAATTCTGGGATATTACAATCCTTCCCCCTTAAAAGAATTTCGTCCTCGAAATTTAAAACAAAGGTAATTTAATAATCTTATTAAATTTTAAATTTTAAACACAAGCATATATCAAACATATACTAACAATCAAACCAACCAATTCAACCAATCAAATAAATCTAATTATCCAGACAAATTCTGGATAAAATTTCTTCGAGTTTCCCTAAGTATATATATATATACCGGGATACTCGCTCCAAAGAACCCAAACAAACAATACTATGAAGCTACAAAGCTCCTATAAAACTATATCTATAACACTAGACAATATATCAGACTACAAACGAGTCTGACTCAACAACCAAAACTCCAGAACTGCTGGTTCCACAACCAGAGATGGATCATACACGTACTCCCTCAGAGATACGTGAAACTCATCGAATCCTAGTTATCCAAACTGGTAATTCAATCCTGTAGATCAATCACTTAATCTCCTAGATACAGAAAAGATCCAAAACACTTCAGAGCTAGCTTCTCAGACTTACCTAAACTTATAGCTCACTTTCCGATATTTTGTATGAAAATATCCACTTGCAGGTAGACATTGGTTTTGTATATGAAGATATTTTGTTTTATTGCTTTCACCATTCATATACATACACTTTGCCTTATTTTATTTTATACTTTTGTGTTTTACTTAAAAATTGTTATAGTTATTTATATATATTTATCCTATGTTGCTTACACACCAAATCACTTAATTCTTGCTTTTTTTTTTCTATTTTAACTATCAACATTTAAATTATCCTCATATGTTTTACTTATATTTTATAATTATTTTTATATTGATAGAATTTGATTCTATTTCAAATATTATTGTCCATATATATATATATATATATATATATATATATTTACCAGATGTAAGTAACGTAGAGCATTTTAATTTAATTATATAAGATAGATTTTATTGTACATATTATTAAGAGATTTATTTTAAATTTCCAAATCAAATTTTCCTTTTCAAAATAAAAATCTAATGGTAAATATTTACAAAAGATTTATTCATTTTAAAATGATAAGTTTACATTTTATTTAATTGGATTAAATATTTATTAAAATATTAATGCCAAAATCCCGGGTTGTTACACGTACAAGCTCAGAGGTTTATGTAGTTGATGGTTACTAGTGATACATTCCCAATTTGGTAATGTGGCATACAAAGTGTTGCTGATCATTTGTTGATCAAAGCATGACTTTGTGAAAAGGTGTAGCTTTGTGGAAGAGACCTCATCGAGCCTCACAAACCGGTAATGGTCAAAACAGGAAAGATGCGGCAGGGTTTTAGGAGTAGCACCCCTAGGGTATGTCCATTCCTTCTGAAAAAGGGTGGTATCATGGTATGGAGCCCAGATACTTACTCATGTGGACACTGTATATTATTACGGTGTGATGTTGTTGGTGTAGAGGATCCTCGGATAAAGGTCGCAAACGACCGGGGGTGGCATATCTTAGGTTTTACCCCCGGGAAGGGGGTAGACCGGCCTTGTGTTGGCAGAGAGTCGGGTAGATTCTCGGGGCGTCCCTCCAGAGGCATACCCATATGGAAATGGGAAGTTCCTTGGCCTGACCATTTGTTAGGAAATTCAATCTCCAATACGCGCCTTGTACGGTTTTAGTTGTAGAACCTGCCATTTAACATGGCAGCTATTGTAGGCATAGTATAATGGTACCTATGCTGGCTAAGATTAATATTATACTTTCGAAATGTTTTCCACTATGCACTAATAATAATATAAAAAAGGATTTTGCGTAGTAATCATGTTTGACTATCATAAGGAGAAATCTCCCCCAAGTGTGCGATTGCATGGTGTGTGCGCCGAGGGGCCTTATGGTAGTTTCATTTTCTAAAAAGCATTGCGGATTTCAATTTAAATTCTTTTGTTTGTTTTCAAAAAATAAACTGTTTTTTTGTTTGCTCATACCAGTCCCGTGACTGATCCAGAGTTTATTGTTCCCTTCCTAAACTCTGGGTGCCCACAACTTTCCACACGGGCAGTCTAGAATTGGGTTTTTCAGATAGTCGAATAGTAGGAATTGATTCAATGGCCATCGAACCCCTTTGGATTTGTGGATCGCATTTGCTACACTTCAGCATTCACGGCTGACCTTGCTAAGCTTTGTGCAACTTGATGATGGTTTGAGCTAGCTTTGGATTGAAGATGGAGTTGCAGTGGCATTATGGAGTCGAATTCTTTGGAGATATATATTCTATTGAAGATATTCTTTCGCTATTGTTTATTGCCTCTGATATTCTTGTATCATATTGATATCATTGTTGTATATCGTTGGATATTGTATTCATTGGAGTTGTATATGATATTTATTTCTATTTTTTCCGTTGTGTTGTTATACTTAATGTGTTATAATCTCCGGCACGAGTCAAATTTCAACAGTTGAATCTGCGGCATTCAAGTACAAGTCAAGTATGGGTGTCGATTTTCGAACGCTGAAATTTTGAACGTGACATCGTAAAACCCTAAATCAACCTTGATATGCCACCAGGGTGGTCTAAAAACCCACCGGCCATTTTTCCCTCGACCATCGACTAACAAGCAATCTCTGATCCAAACCCCGAGGCTACAGAACCTAGTGATCGCCTGGAATCGACGGAATTCCATTTCCCGTTCAACCCAAAACATCTCAATAATCCCAATCTTAAAAATCAAGATATTCGTAACAAAATTCATCATTTGTTGGCACGAATCAACTTATGAAATCAAATCATGAAGTTATGATCATCGATTTTCCTGATTATAAAAGTTTCCAATGTAATTTCTATGTTTCGAAGTATTAACTACATATTTTTACTTGGGATTATTTTTAAAAATAACTCTACATTGTTATAAACATTTCCTTTTCAGGAATCATAACCTGAATTGGTTTAGATAAGAAGATATGATTTTTTCCTATATATTGCTCTTGATTCCGTTGATGTAACAGAGGTTAATATATATAGACATATACACATAGACATTTGCATATATACAGACATGCAATGATATTCATACAAACATACTTCATATCATGATTTCAATCACAAGCATCAGGAATTTATCACATATAATCAAAATATAAACAGGTTAGAGATCTAGAGAGGGTAGTTTGCTCACCAGGAAATGAAAGACAGAGAACCTGGAATTGAACATTTTGATTTGAACTGGAAATTTCCTCTTGAATCAGGTTGAAGTTATTGATGTGTGATTCTTGAATTTTCTTAGCCTTACTCAGGTTATATATGCTTCAGGTTTGAATTTTTTGTTTGATTTTGATCTTTGAAAAAAACTGGAACTTGTTTAGTTGCTTGATTAATTGAGATGATCTGATCTTGATTTTGTTTTGATTTTTTTGAAAAACTGAGATAATCTTGTTTTCAGGTTCGAGGATTTGATCAGTTGCTCTTGATTGTTATCGTTTGATTTTATTTTGCTTTTTCTTGTTTTCAGTTTGCTTTTGTTTTTGAGAAAATTGTGAAGTTTTTGAACTGAGATAAAAATAGCCAGGTTTCTCAAATATACTATAATACTTATAATTCAATTCTAATAGTAAATAAAGTGTGCCACTTGTAATTACTAACTAACACATGTTAATACATATTAAAATTAGGCCTACACTTGTAGTATGCATGTTTTAATTTTTATGCACTTTTTAAATGCAAGTAACTTATGTTTAAAACCCTACTTATATTTTTATTAATATGTATTATATAAATTATGTATTATACTTACGTATGTATTATGTTTACATTTTTGTATTTATACTTTTACTTTTATATTTTCATATATACAAACTATATTTATTTCAAGTAATTTTTTTTAAAGAAAGTATATAGATTTTTATTCTAAACTATTATCCCTTTAAATAAATAAGTATTTATTAGTGTTATTAAATATAGTATTTAACTTTTAAATAGCTTTTTGAAAAATCATTATATATATTTTAATTCAACACATAACTTTCCAATTACCATATATATATATATATATATATATATATCGGATATATATTTTGGAAAACAAAATTTTATTAGTTTTTAAAATATAGAATATTTAAATTCAATTTATTTTCTAAAATATTTATTTTTGAGTTCCAAATTAAAAATTCAATTTAAAATCAATTTGTATACATACATATAAATAAACAACATATATTATTTATTTTGGAAAGTTTAAAATCCAAATATATTTATGTAAATAAACAAGCACATATCTTATTTAATTTGAAAAATATTCTAATAAATTCACAATTTAGTCCAAATTTTTATATAAATTACCAATTTAAGTTTGACTTAAAACCGTGGTTGTTACAAATAGGATTAAGTACGTAAGTTATACGTAGATCATTTTATACATATGGTTCCTGATCTAGGGTTCGTGTACTTAATTTCGGGGTACTTCACACCAGTCAAAATAAGGATTTCTCACTTGATTCTTGACGGCGAACACTTTATTCAGATTCTTAATAGTGAGAATGGAGGTTTCTAATCAAGGATCATTATTAGGGTTCGCACTAGGGAGGTCGAGTGAGCGACAATAGTTTTGGAAGTAAAGTTTATGTATCCAAGAAAGTGGCTGAATCAGATACTGCATACGGATGATCCATGCACATCATATGGGCTTAAGTATATTTGTATACTATGTTTTATGGCTTAGGAAAGTTTAGAGAGTGGCTTTCAGTTTTGTTTGTGGGAGCATAGATGTAACGACCCAGAATTTTTATTAATTAAAATTTGAATATTTAATTTATTTTAAATATAAATAAGTGAATTTATAAGTCGAATAAATTTTTATTTGAATTTTTGGATTTAATTGAATAATTAAATCGATGATTTAATACGTTAAATTATGGAATTAATTGAAAATTGAGTTAAATATGATTGAAAATGATTTGTAAAATTTTATTTTATCATATGGAAGTTAGAACGATATTTTAGAACTTTTAAAATCGAATTAAAAGTTAATTTGTGAAAATTGAATATTTTAATATTTAATCGACTAGTGAAAATAGTCAATTTTTGAACAGTCTCAGAATTGAACGAAACTAGTTCCATTGGATCCGTAATGGTTAGTTATTACCGGATTTCAATTTTCGTGTTAATCGGAGTTATCATTTGATCGTGGCAGCTCGAAACGCATCGAATTATTTTAAATTTTAAATTTGGCGAGTTAAAATAGCCATTTTTCAAAAAGTCTCGGATTTCGACGAAACCAGTTTCATCAGATCCGTAATGTGATATTATTGTAAGGTTTCAAATTTCGTGTCAATTGGATTTACGGTTTGTCCGGTACAAATTAAAACGCCTAGAAAATCGCTTAAATCGGTTTAATTCAAATTGAGCGTTTATAGCCATAACTCGCACAGATGTCCGAATTAGCTTTCGAAACCTGTCCCATTGTGTCCGGAACGCGGGGTAAACCCTAGAAACGCTGGTTACGGCGCGTAAATCGGAGTTCGGAATTTCCGGGATGAATAGTGTCGTTTGAAATTCTATAAAAGCCCCTCAATATCACAATTTGCAAAAAAATAAAAGGCTAGGGTTTCATCATGTTCAGGCCGCCACTTTTATAAATCAATGGCCAGAAATTTATGATCTTCATCCCTCAATCTCTCCCAATCTACAAACAATTAGGAGAAGTGATCAACTACAAACTTGTAGAGCATGAAGAGATCTTGAAATCTATACGGATTTGATGGGTTATGGTCGATCGAAGGGGAAGCTACAGGGCCGCGTCCTCCATGGCCTGCGCACGCACTCCAAGGTGAGGTAGATGGCCGAGCTTCATGTGCCTGGGGTCGTGCATAGGGGGAGTGAAGGGCTACGCGATGGAGTATCTTGATCGAAGTATAGTTGAACGATGAAGTTGCTAAATTAAACCCTAATCTAAGCAAGTGGGTTCAATTTGTTACGGCAACAACCTGTAGAGGAAACGAAGGAGAAGGAGATGAAGGGGAACGGCCAAGATCAGTTTGCAGTGGATCCAATGGCTCTGAATGAAGAAGGTTTAAAATTAAAAGGATTATGTTGTAATTGGTATATATAAAATCGTGCAAACTTCATAATATCACAACTTTTTCATACAAGGTCGAAAACGCGCGAAACCAGTTGCGTTGGAATCGTATGGACGAGCACTACGCGATGAAATTGGTTTGGAGCCGTTTGGAGTTAGTGAGAATTTTGGGTAAAATTAAACGCACGTTTAATTTTATTCGAAATAAATCGCTAAAACGGAATTTAAAATCAAGGTGAGAACTTCTCACTCAATCGAATCAGTTTCGATTTTATTTTAAATAGTTAGATTTAAAATATTTGAATGCATGTTTGAATGATGATTGTTATCTATTGATTGTTAAAATAGACATTATACGCCTTTAGTAAGCGGATGTTATTTATTAAAAACATATACTGCGAATATTTCATAAACAGTGAAATTGGTATTATATATAATAGCAATATATATATATTGGCATATGTATATATTGGAGTTATTGATTTCCCACATTTTTTTGTTTAGCGGATGAGACCCTATTGCGCCGTTATTAAGCGGATAATATTTAATAAGAACATATACCGCGATAATTTCATACTAGAGCGAAATTGGTATTGTGCTAATGTTTGTGGATGCAGGAAAACAGGTTGGAGGGATCCAACTGGATTCCTCAACAGTTTTTATTTGATTTCAGATATTTTGATATTTGATGGATTTTCATATCGATATATGATATCGTTGTTGTCTTGATTGACTATTTGGTGTGTAGCATCATTGGACCAAATTTTGGGATTTTAAAATGATTTTTAAAGTGATTTTTGAGAATATAATATTTTTGGAATTGATCCATTATAAATAAATAAACGTTATAATTTTTAAAGTTATAAAAATTATGATTTTTAAGAAATATAGTTAAAAGCTGATTTTTGAAAATAAGGAATTAATGACTTTATAAAATAGTTAAATTGGGATTTCTGAAATGATTGTGAAAAGTTTAAATATAGGATTTATAAAATTTGATTATTTTATAAATCAAAATGATGAAATTATAAAGGAGTTTAAAGACGTTTTTAAAATATTAATATGAATTGATTTATATAAGAGATTTATAAATGGATATTTATTAATTGAGATATTGAAATTATAAAACGAGTTTTTATAAGTGTTTGAATGAAGTGAAAATGAATTTCATTAAAGAATGAAATTTATAGAATTATAAACGGTGAAGTTATAAATGAAATTTATAAATAGTAAGAATTATAAATTTGTGAAGTTATTTGAAGAATAGATTTGGTTAAATAAATGAATCTTATAAGTTATAAGATTTATGGTTTGGAAAGTCTTTAGAGGAACGATTTTGTAAAATAATCGTTTTATAAGTATTTAACTTATAATATGAACTTTTTGTTTATAATTGAGTTATAAACTGGAATAGGTTAATAAAAGAATTTATAAAAAGGAAATTTTTATAAATAAATAGAAATGGAATTTATAAACGTTGTTTTATAAATCCGCAAATGACTTATTTTGATAAGTAAATTGTTTAAACCTATAAATGGAGTTATATTCACATTTTGAATAGTGACTAATCCTTTGAATTAAAATGAATAAAAGGATGAAATTGTTAATGAAGTATATTCACGTTTTTGAATAGTGAATAACACGTTAAAGAAATTGTTTTGGATTTGGATGTTTTAAATAGAATTAAAACGATCGAACAATGTTTTAAAATGTGTTGAGATTCGAAACCATAGATTTCAACATTTATTGTTGAAATAGACGTTTTCGAGAAATAAAAGGAAATGGTGGACTATAACACTGTTGTTATAGTAAATGATTTCCGAAAGGAAATGTTTTGTATAGTATTGGGATTTATGTATCTATCTTAAAATTCGAATCCCTATACTAGTGAATTTGGGTTGTCGTAACGATGTTTTACGTAACATTCGTTTTGGCCCAAATAAATATGTTTAAGAGAATGATTTCCTTAAAGAATGAAATATATACTTATTTTTAACTGAAGTATATTGAATATTTTCCAAGTGTTGAAAATAAATAAAATTTGTGAATTACTTATTAATAAATAAGTATGGAGATGTTTTCCAATATAAAGTGAATATTAAAGAATTTATCTTTTTGAAGATAAATTGAAAAGAAAATTGAAATGAATAATTGAAATCGAATATTCATTGATATCTTGGAATTATAAATTCACTAAGGAATTTATAAAGGAAGTGGAATTTGTTAAAAAATAAATATTGATTTATTTTTGAAGTATTGAAATTATATATCTTGTAAAGATATTTTGTGAAATAAATAATTTGGAAAATTATTTGGAAACTGGTGATGTGTGCATGTCCAGTGATAGTTCAATAACCGACTATCAATATTTCCCTTTGAATGGGTAATTGATGTGATTTGTTTGAATGTGAATGCTACACTTATTTTTGAATAAGCGCTCACTATTCGGGTTAACCGGGAAAGGACCATGGGGTCGTATAACCCATTCCGAATATGTGATACGTCGTTGTGAATTGCATTGAAGATCGGTGTTGAAGACCCGGTATTTGCGAGAGCGATAGGATGACCTGTCGATTGTCTCTGCACTGAGTTGCAGCGGTATAGAGACTCCCTAAGTGATGGGAAATCCGATCAGGATTGTGAATATCCGGATTGCAAGGACTTCTTTGTAAGTGCCTTCGGTTTTGTTCGATCCCGGAACAGACTTGTATGGATTGTATGTCTGACATTACAAGTTGAGATATAAAGCTGATTCCTTTCAAATATATTTATGTTGGTGGCGGAGAATTTATTCTTTTAGCTTAACACCCTTCTCTGAGACGTACAAGCTCAGAGGTTATATAGTTGAAGTTATCAGCGATATATTCCCAATTTGGTAATGTGACATGCTGAGTGTTGCTGAAATGATCATTGTGTTGATTATTGTGATAGGATCGTTTATTTGATCGTCTATCTTGGTGATCATTGTGTTGATCATTTGTTGACCCAAAGCATTGCTTTTGTATAAAGTATGTTTTTGTGGACGTGACTTCGTCGAGCCTCACACCCCGGAAATGGTCAAAACAGGAAAGATGCGGCAAGGTTATGAGGGGTAGCTCCCTTTAGGGTATGTACATTTCCTTCTGGATAGAGGTGGTATCATGGTATGGAGCCCAGATATTTAACCTATGTGGTTACTGCGAATTTATTACTTTGTGGTTGTTGGTTATCGGGATCCCGTGAGAAAGGTCGTTTACGATCGGGGAATGGCGTGCTCGTGTCAGTAGTTACCCAGTTAGGGGTAACCCGGCCTTGTGTTGGCAGAGTTCCGGTTTGGTTCTCGGGGATGTCTTTCCAGAGGCATTCTCATGTGGCAATGGGAAGTTCCTTAGCCTGACCATTTGTTGGAAATCCAATTCCCAATACGAAACTTGTACGGTATTAGTTGTAGAACCTGCCATTCACTTATGGTGGTCACCACTGTTTGGATGGTAGCTATAGTAGGCATACGATAATGGTCGTATGTTGGCTAAGATTTATATTCTACTTTCGAAATAATTTTCTACACTATGCACTAGTAATAATATCAAATGCTTCTTTTAAATGCGTATCAAGCATCTTTGACTATCATAAGGAGAAATCTCCTCTGATTCTGCGTTTGCATGTGTGTGTGTGCGGGAGGCCTTATGGTAGTCTCATTTTTAAAAGCATTGCGAATTGATTAAAAATATTCCTCTATTTTGATTTTAAAGATAAATAAACTGTTTTGAGTTCTCACACCAGTCACATGACTGACTTGGAGTTTATTGTTTTCCTTCCTAAACTCTGGGTGCCCACCAATTTCCACACGGGCAGTCAAGAGTTAGGTTTATCAGGATATTCTGGATATTCTGGAGTTGCTGGAGGCAAGCTGGATGGCGTGGCTGTAACGACCCAGAATTTTTAATAATTTAAATTTGAATATTTAATTAATTTTAAATATTAATAAGTGAATTTATAAGTCAAATAAATTTTTATTTGAATTATTGGATTTAATTGGATAATTAAATCGATAATTTAATATGTTAAATTATGGAAATAATTGAAAATTGAGTTAAATATGATAGAAAATGATTTGTAAAATTTTATTTTATCATACTGGAGTTATAGAAATATTTTTAGAACTTTTAAAATCGAATTAAAAGTTAATTGGTGAAAATTGAATATTTTAATATTAAATAATCGACTGTAAAATAGCCAATTTTTGAACAGTCTCAGAATCGAACGAGACCAGTTCCATTGGATCCGTAATAGTTAGTTATTACCGGATTTCAATTTTCGTGTCAATCGGAGCTATCGTTTGATCGTGGCAGCTCGAAACGCATCGATTTATTTTTAATTTAAATTTGGCGAGTCAAAATAGCCATTTTTCAAAAAGTCTCGGATTTCGACGAAACCAGTTTCATCGGATCCGTAATGTGATATTATTGTAAGGTTTCAAATTTCAAGTCAATTGGATTTACCGTTTGTCCGGTACAAATTAAAACGCCTAGAAATCGATTTAAATCGGTTTAATTTAAATTGAGCGTTTACAGCCATAACTCGCACATACTTCCGAATTAGCTTCCGAAACCTGTTCCATTGTGTCCGGAACGCGGGATAAACCCTAGGTACGCTGGTTACGGCGTCTAAATCGGAGTTCGGAAAATCCGGGATGAATAGTGTCGTTTGAAACTCTATAAATACACCCACCACCTTCATAATTTTACAAAAAAAAATAACAAAACCCTAATATTTTGACCTAGCCGCCACTTTTCTGTTCTATGGCCAGATTTTTTCCAACTTCATCCCTCAATCTCTCTCAATCTACAATGAATTAGCTAAGGTGTTCAACATGAAAGTTGTTGAGAATCTCGAGGGCTTCACATCCATACGGATTTGATGGAGTTTGGTGCGACGTGGAGAGGTATAGGAGGCCGCGTCCTAGGGGGGGCTGCGCACGCATTCCAACGTGCATATGGTGGCCGAGCTTGGCAAGGAGGGGGGAGTGAAGCTCTTGCTGCGAGCTTCGCGTTGGTATATCCCGATCGAATTCTAGTTGAGTGATTGGCGAGCAAATTCAAACCCTAGTTGTGATGGTCATGGGTTCATAGTTCGGCCAAAACCTGTAGCTTCTTGCGTGAGGAAGATGGGTGCGTCCTAGGGTCCAGATGGTGTGATGAAGATCCAATGGCTATGGCTTGATTAGGTTTAAATTAGAAAGTTATATTGTAATTTATATAATTAAAACTCGTGTAACTTCAAATATTTGTAACTTTTTCATACGAGGTCGAAAAAATGCAAACTCAGTTGCGTTGGAATCGTATGGACGAGCACTACGCGATGGAGTTAGTTTGGAGTCATTTGGAGTTAGTGAGAATTTCGGGTAAAATTAAACGCGCGTTTAATTTTATTCGAAATAAATCGCTAAAACGGAATTTAAAACCAAGGTGAGAATTTCTCACTCAATCGAATCAGTTTCGATTTTATTTTAAATAGTTAGATTTAAAATATTTGAATGCATGTTTGAATAATGACTGTAAATTATTGATTGTTAAAATAGACATTATTCGCCGTTAGTAAGCGGATGTTATTTAATATAAACATATACCGCGAATATTTCATAAACAGTGAAATTGGTATTATATATAATATCAATATATATATATTGGCATATGTATATATTGCAGTTGTTGATTTCCCGCATTTTTTGTTTAGCGGATGAGACCCTATTACGCCGTTAGTAAGCGGATAATATTAAATAAGAACATATACCGCGATAATTTCGTACTGGAGCGAAATTGGTATTGTGCTAATGTTTTTGGATGCAGGAAACAGGTTGGAGGGATCCAACTGGATTCCTCAACAGTTTTTATTTTATTTCAGATATTTTGATATTTGATGGATTGTCATATTGATATATGATATCGTTGTTAGTCGTGTTTGACTATTTGGTGTGTAGCATCATTGGACCCAGATTTTGAGATTTTAAAATGATTTTAAAAGTGATTTTGAAAATATACTATATTTTTGGAATTGATCCATTATTAAGTAAATAAACGTTATAATTTTTAAAGTTATAAAAATTATGATTTTTGTGAAATATAGTTAAAAAGCTGATTTTTAGAAATACGATTAAAAGTCGATTTTTGAGAAATATGAACTAATGATTTTATAAAATAATTTAGATTGGATTTTTGAATATATGATAAAAGTTTAAATATAGGATTTATAAAATTTGATTATCTTATAAATCAAAATGATGAAATTATAAAGGAATTTAAAGACGTTTTAGAATAATAATATAAACTGATTTATATTAAGAGATTTATAAATGGATATTTATAAATTGAATTATGGACATTATAAAACGAGTTTTTATAAGTGTTTGAATATAGTGAAAATGAATTTCCTAAATAAATGAAATTTATGAAATTATAAACTGTGAAGTTATAAATGAAATTTTATAAGCAATAGGTTTATAAAATTTATAAAGTTATCGAAAGAATGAATTTTGGATAAATAAACAATCTTATAAGTTAAGATTAATAATTTGGGAAGTTAAATGAACGATTTTGTAAAATAATCGTTTTATAAGTAATTAACTTATAATATGAACTTGTAGTTTATAATTGAGTTATAAACTGAAATATGTTAATAAAGGAATTTATAAAAAAAAAAGAAGTTTTTATAAATAAATAGAAATGGAATTTATAAACGTTGTTTTATAAATCCGCAAACGACTTATTTTGATAAGTTAATTGTTATAACTTATAAATGGAGTTATATTCACGTTTTAGACAGTGAATAATCCTTTAAGTTAAAGTGAATAGAAATAATGGAATTTGTGAACATAGTATATTCACGTTTTTGAATAGTGAATAACATGTTAAAGAAAATGTTTTAGAATGTGATATTTTAAACAGAATTAAAATGATCTAACGATGTTTTAAAGGTGTTGAGATTCGAAACCATAGATTTCAACATTTATTGTTGAAATAGACGTTTTCGAGAAATAAAAGGAAATGGTGGACTATAACACTGTTGTTATAGTAAATGATTTCCGAAAGGAAATGTTTTGTATAGTATTGGGATTTATATATCTATTTTAAATTCGAATCCCTATACTAGTGATTTTGGGTTGTCGTAACGATGTTTTACGCAACATTCGTTTTGGCCCAAGTAAATATGTTTAAGTGAATAATTTCCTTAAAGAATGAAATATATACTTAATTCGATTTAAGTATATTGAATATTTTCCAAGGTTGAAAATAAAAAGATTTGTGAATTACTTATGAATAATAAGTATGGAAATGTTTTCCAATATGAAGTGAATAATTAGAATTTATCTTTTTGAGGATAAATTGAAATGGATAGTTGAAATCGTATATGCATGGATATTTGAAATATAAATTCATTATGGAATTTATATGTGAAAGTGAAACTTGTTAAAAATAAATATTGATTTATTTTTGAAGTGTTGAAATTATATATCTAGTAAAGATATTTTGGAAAATAAATAATTTGGAAAATTATTTGGAATCTGGTGATGTGTGCATATTCAGTGATAGTTCAATAACCGACTATCAATATTTCCCTTTGAATGGGTAATTGATGTGATTTGTTTGAATTTGAATGCACACTTATTTTTGAATAAGCGCTCACTATTCGGGTTAACCGGGAAAGGACCATGGGTCGTATAACCCACTCCGAATATGTGATACGTCGTTGTGAATCGCATTTGAAGATCGGGGTTGAAGACCGGTATTTGCGAGAGTGATAGGATGAACTATCGATTGACTCTGCACCGAGTTGCTCCGGTATTGAGTTCTCCATATGTGATGGTGAATCCGATCAGGATTGTGAATATCCGGATTGCAAGGACTTCTTTGTAAGTGCCTTCGGTTCTGTTCGAGCCCGGAACAGACTTGTATGGATTGTATGTCTGACATTACAATTTGAGATATAAAGCCGATTTCTTTCAAATATATTTCTGTTGGTGGCGGAGAATTTATTCTTTGCTTAACACCCTTCTTTGAGACGTACGAGCTCAAAGGTTATATAGTTGAAGTTATCAACGATATATTCCCAAATTTGGTAATGTGACATGCCGAGTGTTGCTGAAATGATCATTGTGTTGATTATTGTGATAGGATCATTTATTTGATCGTCTATCTTAGTGATCATTGTGTTGATCATTTGTTGACCCAAAGCATGGCTTTTGTATAAAGTATGTTTTTGTGGACGTGACTTCGTCGAGCCTCACATCCCGGAAATGGTCAAAACAGGAAAGATGCGGCAAGGTTATTAGGGGTTGCTGTAGCTCCCCTTAGGGTATGTGCATTTCCTTCTGGAAAGGGGTGGTATCATGGTATGGAGCCCAGATACTTACTCATGTTGAAAACACTCTATTTATTATGGTGTGATGTTGGATATCGAGCGCTCGGTTGAAAAGGTCCTAAAGGACCGGGGAATGGCGTGCTCGTGTCAGTAGTTACCCAGTTAGGGGTAACCCGGCCTTGTGTTGGCAGAGATCCGGTTTGGTTCTCGGGGATGTCTTTCCAGAGGCATTCTCAGTGGCAATGGGAAGTTCCTTGGCCTGACCATTTGTTGGAAATCCAAAGAAACAATACGTGACTTGTACGGTTTTAGTTGTATAACCTGCTATGGAATGTGGCGGTAACCTGCTATTGAACATAGTTAGCTATAGTAGGCATACGATAATGGTCGTATGTTGGCTAAGATTTATATTCTACTTTCGAAATGAATTTTCCCTACATTATGCACTAATAATAATATCAAATGTTATTTTAAATGCGTATCAAGCATCTTTGACTATCATAAGGAGAAATCTCCTCCGATTCTGCGTTTGCATGTGTGTGTGTGCGGGAGGCCTTATGGTAGTCTCATTTTTAAAAGCATTGCGAATTGAATTTAAAAAT
Organism: Allium cepa; assembly: GCA_030765085.1. Taxonomy (NCBI): domain Eukaryota; kingdom Viridiplantae; phylum Streptophyta; class Magnoliopsida; order Asparagales; family Amaryllidaceae; genus Allium; species Allium cepa. Next base: position 204,295,726 of record CM060941.1, on the reverse strand, counting down.
ATTTCTCTTTTTGATTTTAAAGATAAATAAACTGTTTTGAGTTCTCACACCAGTCACATGACTGACTCGGAGTTTATTGTTTTCCTTCCTAAACTCTGGGTGCCCACCAATTTCCACACGGGCAGTTAAGAGTTAGGTTTATCAGGATATTCTGGATATTCTGGAGTTGCTGGAGGCAAGCTGGATGGCATGGCGTATTACTAGTTTATATAGTATTTCTTTTCCGATGTTTGTTGATGTATGTTGTTGTACACTCTGATGATATGATGTGATGTAATATGATGATAATGTAATAACTGATATAGTCCTTTGTTTAAAGATTATTCATTTATTATTATATGTTGTTCCGCTGCGAATTGTGAGATTCTGATATTGTTCCGTTATTCCTTTCTGTTCTGTTCTATTTTTAAAATTCTTCTATTCTATCTTTCTATTTTAAAATTTTCTGTTTTCTCTATTTTCTTATCTTCTCTTTCTCTCTTCTTTCTTTTTCTTAAATTCTTTTTAAAACCCATAACTTCTCGGTTTTTCGGCCTTCGATTTCTCGGCAGTCGATAAAGTGAGTGTCGATGTTGGATTTTCGGAAGTCGAAATTTCCGCGACGTTACATTTGGTATCAGAGCTCTGATGGTTAAGCGACAACCATGGTTCTGTTAGGTATTACTCGTTAGAGATAGAGTCAGTAGTACTCTAGAATGAGTTTGAGTGTAATAATAGCTATGAGAGCGTATTTGTTAGTGAATATGAAATTGTTTTATATTGTGATGATTGGTTTATTGAGTGGTATATAGATTCTGGTTAATGCGAGTAATTAACGTTGTTGATAGGGATCTATAAACACTTGAATAGAACAATTCGGCACAATATTGATTTTTAAAAATTGGGTAAATGAAATAATTTTACCTTGAGTATATTTTATATATGAAGAAATAATTTTTCAAAATTATGAAAGTATATAAGTTGATTGTTAGGTTGTTTGAATAATCTAAATAAAAGAAGAATTGTATAAGCAAAAAGAATTATAAGAATTGAATTATAATTAAAGTGATTTACAATTGTGAAATAAACTTATATATATAAGAAGTGAAACTATATGAATTTAAGTTATGTAAAACTAAGTGATGTTTAAAGGAAATATAACTTTAGTAATGTTAATGAAGTTAATATTGGTATCGAAGTAAATTAATGAAGTTAGTAATATATATGAACTTGAGTTATGTAAATGAAATTCAACTTTGTAATTGAATTGAATAAATGAATTGAATGTTAATCGATTGAATGAAAATAATTGATAAAAAAATAATGAATATAAGTGTTGATTCATTAAAATCTAATGTTATTGGAAGTTGAATAAATTGAATGAGAATAAATATAAGCAAAGGAATTTGGTTATAATTAATATACATTGGTTGTTATATGATTGTTGATTGATTGTATATAATTCATTAAGTATAAATGAAATTAGAAGCTATGAAATTGAATTCAAATTAGAAGTAAATAAATTTGAATAGGATTGAAAGTGAATTTGATTTAAATTAGTAAATGTTAACTAATTGAATTGAGAATGAATGTTTACAAAATCCAATGTTAATGAATCAAATGTGATTTGAATTGAAAACCTATTTCATTGTATATTAATGAGAATATGAATGAATATATATTGGTTATGAATGTAGTTGGTTGATGGTTGAATATATATTTCTATTGTTGCATTTGCTATGTGACATATATAGTTATCATGTTGTTATATGTTGTATATTGAGATTATTTGCATATGTGCATGTTCTCATGTTGTTTGTTAAGTGTTTAGTAGGTGCGGATTGCGTTTGCTTCGCATTTGGAGTTCGCTTTAGCGCTATATTAGCCGTATATGCTTGCTAATAAAATATAAGGTACATATCTCGGATTAAATATCGTACTTTTACACTTTTTTCCCTGCGGGATGCCTCATTACTTGATGAGATGTATATTTGTGATATATATACTGTCATTTTTTTTTCGGATCGAGCCGCGCAAAGGAGACTATGGCGAATTTTTCCGGAAATTTAAGGCGTTAGAAAAATTTAGAGAAAATTTAGAAAATTTTGAAAACTATAACTTTAATTTTAGAATTGAAAGTTAAACAATAGAAATTGTTTTTGAAAAGATAACTAAGTATGATTTGAAAACTTAGTAAAGTATTGAAAGAAGTTTAATTATGAATTTTGGAAAAATTAATAGATTTTGTGACTTTTCTTACTTGTAATTTCGAGGACGAAATTCTTTTAAGGGGGAAAGATTGTAACGACCCAGAATTTTTAATAATTTAAATTTGAATATTTAATTAATTTTAAATATTAATAAGTGAATTTATAAGTCAAATAAATTTTTATTTGAATTATTGGATTTAATTGGATAATTAAATCGATAATTTAATATGTTAAATTATGGAAATAATTGAAAATTGAGTTAAATATGATAGAAAATGATTTGTAAAATTTTAATTTATCATACTGGAGTTATAGAAATATTTTTAGAACTTTTAAAATCGAATTAAAAGTTAATTGGTGAAAATTGAATATTTTAATATTAAATAATCGACTGTAAAATAGCCAATTTTTGAACAGTCTCAGAATCGAACGAGACCAGTTCCATTGGATCCGTAATAGTTAGTTATTACCGGATTTCAATTTTCGTGTCAATCGGAGCTATCGTTTGATCGTGGCAGCTCGAAACGCATCGATTTATTTTTAATTTAAATTTGGCGAGTCAAAATAGCCATTTTTCAAAAAGTCTCGGATTTCGACGAAACCAGTTTCATCGGATCCGTAATGTGATATTATTGTAAGGTTTCAAATTTCAAGTCAATTGGATTTACCGTTTGTCCGGTACAAATTAAAACGCCTAGAAATCGATTTAAATCGGTTTAATTTAAATTGAGCGTTTACAGCCATAACTCGCACATACTTCCGAATTAGCTTCCGAAACCTGTTCCATTGTGTCCGGAACGCGGGATAAACCCTAGGTACGCTGGTTACGGCGTCTAAATCGAAGTTCGGAAAATCCGGGATGAATAGTGTCGTTTGAAACTCTATAAATACACCCACCACCTTCATAATTTTACAAAAAAAAATAACAAAACCCTAATATTTTGACCTAGCCGCCACTTTTCTGTTCTATGGCCAGATTTTTTCCAACTTCATCCCTCAATCTCTCTCAATCTACAATGAATTAGCTAAGGTGTTCAACATGAAAGTTGTTGAGAATCTCGAGGGCTTCACATCCATACGGATTTGATGGAGTTTGGTGCGACGTGGAGAGGTATAGGAGGCCGCGTCCTAGGGGGGGCTGCGCACGCATTCCAACGTGCATATGGTGGCCGAGCTTGGCAAGGAGGGGGGCGAGTGAAGCTCTTGCTGCGAGCTTCGCGTTGGTATATCCCGATCGAATTCTAGTTGAGTGATTGGCGAGCAAATTCAAACCCTAGTTGTGATGGTCATGGGTTCATAGTTCGGCCAAAACCTGTAGCTTCTTGCGTGAGGAAGATGGGTGCGTCCTAGGGTCCAGATGGTGTGATGAAGATCCAATGGCTATGGCTTGATTAGGTTTAAATTAGAAAGTTATATTGTAATTTATATAATTAAAACTCGTGTAACTTCAAATATTTGTAACTTTTTCATACGAGGTCGAAAAAAATGCAAACTCAGTTGCGTTGGAATCGTATGGACGAGCACTACGCGATGGAGTTGGTTTGGAGTCATTTGGAGTTAGTGAGAATTTCGGGTAAAATTAAACGCGCGTTTAATTTTATTCGAAATAAATCGCTAAAACGGAATTTAAAACCAAGGTGAGAATTTCTCACTCAATCGAATCAGTTTCGATTTTATTTTAAATAGTTAGATTTAAAATATTTGAATGCATGTTTGAATAATGACTGTAAATTATTGATTGTTAAAATAGACATTATTCGCCGTTAGTAAGCGGATGTTATTTAATATAAACATATACCGCGAATATTTCATAAACAGTGAAATTGGTATTATATATAATATCAATATATATATATATTGGCATATGTATATATTGCAGTTGTTGATTTCCCGCATTTTTTGTTTAGCGGATGAGACCCTATTACGCCGTTAGTAAGCGGATAATATTAAATAAGAACATATACCGCGATAATTTCGTACTGGAGCGAAATTGGTATTGTGCTAATGTTTTTGGATGCAGGAAACAGGTTGGAGGGATCCAACTGGATTCCTCAACAGTTTTTATTTTATTTCAGATATTTTGATATTTGATGGATTGTCATATTGATATATGATATCGTTGTTAGTCGTGTTTGACTATTTGGTGTGTAGCATCATTGGACCCAGATTTTGAGATTTTAAAATGATTTTAAAAGTGATTTTGAAAATATACTATATTTTTGGAATTGATCCATTATTAAGTAAATAAACGTTATAATTTTTAAAGTTATAAAAATTATGATTTTTGTGAAATATAGTTAAAAAGCTGATTTTTAGAAATACGATTAAAAGTCGATTTTTGAGAAATATGAACTAATGATTTTATAAAATAATTTAGATTGGATTTTTGAATATATGATAAAAGTTTAAATATAGGATTTATAAAATTTGATTATCTTATAAATCAAAATGATGAAATTATAAAGGAATTTAAAGACGTTTTAGAATAATAATATAAACTGATTTATATTAAGAGATTTATAAATGGATATTTATAAATTGAATTATGGACATTATAAAACGAGTTTTTATAAGTGTTTGAATATAGTGAAAATGAATTTCCTAAATAAATGAAATTTATGAAATTATAAACTGTGAAGTTATAAATGAAATTTTATAAGCAATAGGTTTATAAAATTTATAAAGTTATCGAAAGAATGAATTTTGGATAAATAAACAATCTTATAAGTTAAGATTAATAATTTGGGAAGTTAAATGAACGATTTTGTAAAATAATCGTTTTATAAGTAATTAACTTATAATATGAACTTGTAGTTTATAATTGAGTTATAAACTGAAATATGTTAATAAAGGAATTTATAAAAAAAAAAGAAGTTTTTATAAATAAATAGAAATGGAATTTATAAACGTTGTTTTATAAATCCGCAAACGACTTATTTTGATAAGTTAATTGTTATAACTTATAAATGGAGTTATATTCACGTTTTAGACAGTGAATAATCCTTTAAGTTAAAGTGAATAGAAATAATGGAATTTGTGAACATAGTATATTCACGTTTTTGAGTAGTGAATAACATGTTAAAGAAAATGTTTTAGAATGTGATATTTTAAACAGAATTAAAATGATCTAACGATGTTTTAAAGGTGTTGAGATTCGAAACCATAGATTTCAACATTTATTGTTGAAATAGACGTTTTCGAGAAATAAAAGGAAATGGTGGACTATAACACTGTTGTTATAGTAAATGATTTCCGAAAGGAAATGTTTTGTATAGTATTGGGATTTATATATCTATTTTAAATTCGAATCCCTATACTAGTGATTTTGGGTTGTCGTAACGATGTTTTACGCAACATTCGTTTTGGCCCAAGTAAATATGTTTAAGTGAATAATTTCCTTAAAGAATGAAATATATACTTAATTCGATTTAAGTATATTGAATATTTTCCAAGGTTGAAAATAAAAAGATTTGTGAATTACTTATGAATAATAAGTATGGAAATGTTTTCCAATATGAAGTGAATAATTAGAATTTATCTTTTTGAGGATAAATTGAAATGGATAGTTGAAATCGTATATGCATGGATATTTGAAATATAAATTCATTATGGCATTTATATGTGAAAGTGAAACTTGTTAAAAATAAATATTGATTTATTTTTGAAGTGTTGAAATTATATATCTAGTAAAGATATTTTGGAAAATAAATAATTTGGAAAATTATTTGGAATCTGGTGATGTGTGCATATTCAGTGATAGTTCAATAACCGACTATCAATATTTCCCTTTGAATGGGTAATTGATGTGATTTGTTTGAATTTGAATGCACACTTATTTTTGAATAAGCGCTCACTATTCGGGTTAACCGGGAAAGGACCATGGGTCGTATAACCCACTCCGAATATGTGATACGTCGTTGTGAATCGCATTTGAAGATCGGTGTTGAAGACCGGTATTTGCGAGAGTGATAGGATGAACTATCGATTGACTCTGCACCGAGTTGCTCCGGTATTGAGTTCTCCATATGTGATGGTGAATCCGATCAGGATTGTGAATATCCGGATTGCAAGGACTTCTTTGTAAGTGCCTTCGGTTCTGTTCGAGCCCGGAACAGACTTGTATGGATTGTATGTCTGACATTACAATTTGAGATATAAAGCCGATTTCTTTCAAATATATTTCTGTTGGTGGCGGAGAATTTATTCTTTGCTTAACACCCTTCTTTGAGACGTACGAGCTCAAAGGTTATATAGTTGAAGTTATCAACGATATATTCCCAAATTTGGTAATGTGACATGCCGAGTGTTGCTGAAATGATCATTGTGTTGATTATTGTGATAGGATCATTTATTTGATCGTCTATCTTAGTGATCATTGTGTTGATCATTTGTTGACCCAAAGCATGGCTTTTGTATAAAGTATGTTTTTGTGGACGTGACTTCGTCGAGCCTCACATCCCGGAAATGGTCAAAACAGGAAAGATGCGGCAAGGTTATTAGGGGTTGCTGTAGCTCCCCTTAGGGTATGTGCATTTCCTTCTGGAAAGGGGTGGTATCATGGTATGGAGCCCAGATACTTACTCATGTTGAAAACACTCTATTTATTATGGTGTGATGTTGGATATCGAGCGCTCGGTTGAAAAGGTCCTAAAGGACCGGGGAATGGCGTGCTCGTGTCAGTAGTTACCCAGTTAGGGGTAACCCGGCCTTGTGTTGGCAGAGATCCGGTTTGGTTCTCGGGGATGTCTTTCCAGAGGCATTCTCAGTGGCAATGGGAAGTTCCTTGGCCTGACCATTTGTTGGAAATCCAAAGAAACAATACGTGACTTGTACGGTTTTAGTTGTATAACCTGCTATGGAATGTGGCGGTAACCTGCTATTGAACATAGTTAGCTATAGTAGGCATACGATAATGGTCGTATGTTGGCTAAGATTTATATTCTACTTTCGAAATGAATTTTCCCTACATTATGCACTAATAATAATATCAAATGTTATTTTAAATGCGTATCAAGCATCTTTGACTATCATAAGGAGAAATCTCCTCCGATTCTGCGTTTGCATGTGTGTGTGTGCGGGAGGCCTTATGGTAGTCTCATTTTTAAAAGCATTGCGAATTGAATTTAAAAATATTTCTCTTTTTGATTTTAAAGATAAATAAACTGTTTTGAGTTCTCACACCAGTCACATGACTGACTCGGAGTTTATTGTTTTCCTTCCTAAACTCTGGGTGCCCACCAATTTCCACACGGGCAGTTAAGAGTTAGGTTTATCAGGATATTCTGGATATTCTGGAGTTGCTGGAGGCAAGCTGGATGGCATGGCGTATTACTAGTTTATATAGTATTTCTTTTCCGATGTTTGTTGATGTATGTTGTTGTACACTCTGATGATATGATGTGATGTAATATGATGATAATGTAATAACTGATATAGTCCTTTGTTTAAAGATTATTCATTTATTATTATATGTTGTTCCGCTGCGAATTGTGAGATTCTGATATTGTTCCGTTATTCCTTTCTGTTCTGTTCTATTTTTAAAATTCTTCTATTCTATCTTTCTATTTTAAAATTTTCTGTTTTCTCTATTTTCTTATCTTCTCTTTCTCTCTTCTTTCTTTTTCTTAAATTCTTTTTAAAACCCATAACTTCTCGGTTTTTCGGCCTTCGATTTCTCGGCAGTCGATAAAGTGAGTGTCGATGTTGGATTTTCGGAAGTCGAAATTTCCGCGACGTTACATTTGGTATCAGAGCTCTGATGGTTAAGCGACAACCATGGTTCTGTTAGGTATTACTCGTTAGAGATAGAGTCAGTAGTACTCTAGAATGAGTTTGAGTGTAATAATAGCTATGAGAGCGTATTTGTTAGTGAATATGAAATTGTTTTATATTGTGATGATTGGTTTATTGAGTGGTATATAGATTCTGGTTAATGCGAGTAATTAACGTTGTTGATAGGGATCTATAAACACTTGAATAGAACAATTCGGCACAATATTGATTTTTAAAAATTGGGTAAATGAAATAATTTTACCTTGAGTATATTTTATATATGAAGAAATAATTTTTCAAAATTATGAAAGTATATAAGTTGATTGTTAGGTTGTTTGAATAATCTAAATAAAAGAAGAATTGTATAAGCAAAAAGAATTATAAGAATTGAATTATAATTAAAGTGATTTACAATTGTGAAATAAACTTATATATATAAGAAGTGAAACTATATGAATTTAAGTTATGTAAAACTAAGTGATGTTTAAAGGAAATATAACTTTAGTAATGTTAATGAAGTTAATATTGGTATCGAAGTAAATTAATGAAGTTAGTAATATATATGAACTTGAGTTATGTAAATGAAATTCAACTTTGTAATTGAATTGAATAAATGAATTGAATGTTAATCGATTGAATGAAAATAATTGATAAAAAAATAATGAATATAAGTGTTGATTCATTAAAATCTAATGTTATTGGAAGTTGAATAAATTGAATGAGAATAAATATAAGCAAAGGAATTTGGTTATAATTAATATACATTGGTTGTTATATGATTGTTGATTGATTGTATATAATTCATTAAGTATAAATGAAATTAGAAGCTATGAAATTGAATTCAAATTAGAAGTAAATAAATTTGAATAGGATTGAAAGTGAATTTGATTTAAATTAGTAAATGTTAACTAATTGAATTGAGAATGAATGTTTACAAAATCCAATGTTAATGAATCAAATGTGATTTGAATTGAAAACCTATTTCATTGTATATTAATGAGAATATGAATGAATATATATTGGTTATGAATGTAGTTGGTTGATGGTTGAATATATATTTCTATTGTTGCATTTGCTATGTGACATATATAGTTATCATGTTGTTATATGTTGTATATTGAGATTATTTGCATATGTGCATGTTCTCATGTTGTTTGTTAAGTGTTTAGTAGGTGCGGATTGCGTTTGCTTCGCATTTGGAGTTCGCTTTAGCGCTATATTAGCCGTATATGCTTGCTAATAAAATATAAGGTACATATCTCGGATTAAATATCGTACTTTTACACTTTTTTCCCTGCGGGATGCCTCATTACTTGATGAGATGTATATTTGTGATATATATACTGTCATTTTTTTTTCGGATCGAGCCGCGCAAAGGAGACTATGGCGAATTTTTCCGGAAATTTAAGGCGTTAGAAAAATTTAGAGAAAATTTAGAAAATTTTGAAAACTATAACTTTAATTTTAGAATTGAAAGTTAAACAATAGAAATTGTTTTTGAAAAGATAACTAAGTATGATTTGAAAACTTAGTAAAGTATTGAAAGAAGTTTAATTATGAATTTTGGAAAAATTAATAGATTTTGTGACTTTTCTTACTTGTAATTTCGAGGACGAAATTCTTTTAAGGGGGAAAGATTGTAACGACCCAGAATTTTTAATAATTTAAATTTGAATATTTAATTAATTTTAAATATTAATAAGTGAATTTATAAGTCAAATAAATTTTTATTTGAATTATTGGATTTAATTGGATAATTAAATCGATAATTTAATATGTTAAATTATGGAAATAATTGAAAATTGAGTTAAATATGATAGAAAATGATTTGTAAAATTTTAATTTATCATACTGGAGTTATAGAAATATTTTTAGAACTTTTAAAATCGAATTAAAAGTTAATTGGTGAAAATTGAATATTTTAATATTAAATAATCGACTGTAAAATAGCCAATTTTTGAACAGTCTCAGAATCGAACGAGACCAGTTCCATTGGATCCGTAATAGTTAGTTATTACCGGATTTCAATTTTCGTGTCAATCGGAGCTATCGTTTGATCGTGGCAGCTCGAAACGCATCGATTTATTTTTAATTTAAATTTGGCGAGTCAAAATAGCCATTTTTCAAAAAGTCTCGGATTTCGACGAAACCAGTTTCATCGGATCCGTAATGTGATATTATTGTAAGGTTTCAAATTTCAAGTCAATTGGATTTACCGTTTGTCCGGTACAAATTAAAACGCCTAGAAATCGATTTAAATCGGTTTAATTTAAATTGAGCGTTTACAGCCATAACTCGCACATACTTCCGAATTAGCTTCCGAAACCTGTTCCATTGTGTCCGGAACGCGGGATAAACCCTAGGTACGCTGGTTACGGCGTCTAAATCGAAGTTCGGAAAATCCGGGATGAATAGTGTCGTTTGAAACTCTATAAATACACCCACCACCTTCATAATTTTACAAAAAAAAATAACAAAACCCTAATATTTTGACCTAGCCGCCACTTTTCTGTTCTATGGCCAGATTTTTTCCAACTTCATCCCTCAATCTCTCTCAATCTACAATGAATTAGCTAAGGTGTTCAACATGAAAGTTGTTGAGAATCTCGAGGGCTTCACATCCATACGGATTTGATGGAGTTTGGTGCGACGTGGAGAGGTATAGGAGGCCGCGTCCTAGGGGGGGCTGCGCACGCATTCCAACGTGCATATGGTGGCCGAGCTTGGCAAGGAGGGGGGCGAGTGAAGCTCTTGCTGCGAGCTTCGCGTTGGTATATCCCGATCGAATTCTAGTTGAGTGATTGGCGAGCAAATTCAAACCCTAGTTGTGATGGTCATGGGTTCATAGTTCGGCCAAAACCTGTAGCTTCTTGCGTGAGGAAGATGGGTGCGTCCTAGGGTCCAGATGGTGTGATGAAGATCCAATGGCTATGGCTTGATTAGGTTTAAATTAGAAAGTTATATTGTAATTTATATAATTAAAACTCGTGTAACTTCAAATATTTGTAACTTTTTCATACGAGGTCGAAAAAAATGCAAACTCAGTTGCGTTGGAATCGTATGGACGAGCACTACGCGATGGAGTTGGTTTGGAGTCATTTGGAGTTAGTGAGAATTTCGGGTAAAATTAAACGCGCGTTTAATTTTATTCGAAATAAATCGCTAAAACGGAATTTAAAACCAAGGTGAGAATTTCTCACTCAATCGAATCAGTTTCGATTTTATTTTAAATAGTTAGATTTAAAATATTTGAATGCATGTTTGAATAATGACTGTAAATTATTGATTGTTAAAATAGACATTATTCGCCGTTAGTAAGCGGATGTTATTTAATATAAACATATACCGCGAATATTTCATAAACAGTGAAATTGGTATTATATATAATATCAATATATATATATTGGCATATGTATATATTGCAGTTGTTGATTTCCCGCATTTTTTGTTTAGCGGATGAGACCCTATTACGCCGTTAGTAAGCGGATAATATTAAATAAGAACATATACCGCGATAATTTCGTACTGGAGCGAAATTGGTATTGTGCTAATGTTTTTGGATGCAGGAAACAGGTTGGAGGGATCCAACTGGATTCCTCAACAGTTTTTATTTTATTTCAGATATTTTGATATTTGATGGATTGTCATATTGATATATGATATCGTTGTTAGTCGTGTTTGACTATTTGGTGTGTAGCATCATTGGACCCAGATTTTGAGATTTTAAAATGATTTTAAAAGTGATTTTGAAAATATACTATATTTTTGGAATTGATCCATTATTAAGTAAATAAACGTTATAATTTTTAAAGTTATAAAAATTATGATTTTTGTGAAATATAGTTAAAAAGCTGATTTTTAGAAATACGATTAAAAGTCGATTTTTGAGAAATATGAACTAATGATTTTATAAAATAATTTAGATTGGATTTTTGAATATATGATAAAAGTTTAAATATAGGATTTATAAAATTTGATTATCTTATAAATCAAAATGATGAAATTATAAAGGAATTTAAAGACGTTTTAGAATAATAATATAAACTGATTTATATTAAGAGATTTATAAATGGATATTTATAAATTGAATTATGGACATTATAAAACGAGTTTTTATAAGTGTTTGAATATAGTGAAAATGAATTTCCTAAATAAATGAAATTTATGAAATTATAAACTGTGAAGTTATAAATGAAATTTTATAAGCAATAGGTTTATAAAATTTATAAAGTTATCGAAAGAATGAATTTTGGATAAATAAACAATCTTATAAGTTAAGATTAATAATTTGGGAAGTTAAATGAACGATTTTGTAAAATAATCGTTTTATAAGTAATTAACTTATAATATGAACTTGTAGTTTATAATTGAGTTATAAACTGAAATATGTTAATAAAGGAATTTATAAAAAAAAAAGAAGTTTTTATAAATAAATAGAAATGGAATTTATAAACGTTGTTTTATAAATCCGCAAACGACTTATTTTGATAAGTTAATTGTTATAACTTATAAATGGAGTTATATTCACGTTTTAGACAGTGAATAATCCTTTAAGTTAAAGTGAATAGAAATAATGGAATTTGTGAACATAGTATATTCACGTTTTTGAATAGTGAATAACATGTTAAAGAAAATGTTTTAGAATGTGATATTTTAAACAGAATTAAAATGATCTAACGATGTTTTAAAGGTGTTGAGATTCGAAACCATAGATTTCAACATTTATTGTTGAAATAGACGTTTTCGAGAAATAAAAGGAAATGGTGGACTATAACACTGTTGTTATAGTAAATGATTTCCGAAAGGAAATGTTTTGTATAGTATTGGGATTTATATATCTATTTTAAATTCGAATCCCTATACTAGTGATTTTGGGTTGTCGTAACGATGTTTTACGCAACATTCGTTTTGGCCCAAGTAAATATGTTTAAGTGAATAATTTCCTTAAAGAATGAAATATATACTTAATTCGATTTAAGTATATTGAATATTTTCCAAGGTTGAAAATAAAAAGATTTGTGAATTACTTATGAATAATAAGTATGGAAATGTTTTCCAATATGAAGTGAATAATTAGAATTTATCTTTTTGAGGATAAATTGAAATGGATAGTTGAAATCGTATATGCATGGATATTTGAAATATAAATTCATTATGGCATTTATATGTGAAAGTGAAACTTGTTAAAAATAAATATTGATTTATTTTTGAAGTGTTGAAATTATATATCTAGTAAAGATATTTTGGAAAATAAATAATTTGGAAAATTATTTGGAATCTGGTGATGTGTGCATATTCAGTGATAGTTCAATAACCGACTATCAATATTTCCCTTTGAATGGGTAATTGATGTGATTTGTTTGAATTTGAATGCACACTTATTTTTGAATAAGCGCTCACTATTCGGGTTAACCGGGAAAGGACCATGGGTCGTATAACCCACTCCGAATATGTGATACGTCGTTGTGAATCGCATTTGAAGATCGGTGTTGAAGACCGGTATTTGCGAGAGTGATAGGATGAACTATCGATTGACTCTGCACCGAGTTGCTCCGGTATTGAGTTCTCCATATGTGATGGTGAATCCGATCAGGATTGTGAATATCCGGATTGCAAGGACTTCTTTGTAAGTGCCTTCGGTTCTGTTCGAGCCCGGAACAGACTTGTATGGATTGTATGTCTGACATTACAATTTGAGATATAAAGCCGATTTCTTTCAAATATATTTCTGTTGGTGGCGGAGAATTTATTCTTTGCTTAACACCCTTCTTTGAGACGTACGAGCTCAAAGGTTATATAGTTGAAGTTATCAACGATATATTCCCAAATTTGGTAATGTGACATGCCGAGTGTTGCTGAAATGATCATTGTGTTGATTATTGTGATAGGATCATTTATTTGATCGTCTATCTTAGTGATCATTGTGTTGATCATTTGTTGACCCAAAGCATGGCTTTTGTATAAAGTATGTTTTTGTGGACGTGACTTCGTCGAGCCTCACATCCCGGAAATGGTCAAAACAGGAAAGATGCGGCAAGGTTATTAGGGGTTGCTGTAGCTCCCCTTAGGGTATGTGCATTTCCTTCTGGAAAGGGGTGGTATCATGGTATGGAGCCCAGATACTTACTCATGTTGAAAACACTCTATTTATTATGGTGTGATGTTGGATATCGAGCGCTCGGTTGAAAAGGTCCTAAAGGACCGGGGAATGGCGTGCTCGTGTCAGTAGTTACCCAGTTAGGGGTAACCCGGCCTTGTGTTGGCAGAGATCCGGTTTGGTTCTCGGGGATGTCTTTCCAGAGGCATTCTCAGTGGCAATGGGAAGTTCCTTGGCCTGACCATTTGTTGGAAATCCAAAGAAACAATACGTGACTTGTACGGTTTTAGTTGTATAACCTGCTATGGAATGTGGCGGTAACCTGCTATTGAACATAGTTAGCTATAGTAGGCATACGATAATGGTCGTATGTTGGCTAAGATTTATATTCTACTTTCGAAATGAATTTTCCCTACATTATGCACTAATAATAATATCAAATGTTATTTTAAATGCGTATCAAGCATCTTTGACTATCATAAGGAGAAATCTCCTCCGATTCTGCGTTTGCATGTGTGTGTGTGCGGGAGGCCTTATGGTAGTCTCATTTTTAAAAGCATTGCGAATTGAATTTAAAAATATTTCTCTTTTTGATTTTAAAGATAAATAAACTGTTTTGAGTTCTCACACCAGTCACATGACTGACTCGGAGTTTATTGTTTTCCTTCCTAAACTCTGGGTGCCCACCAATTTCCACACGGGCAGTTAAGAGTTAGGTTTATCAGGATATTCTGGATATTCTGGAGTTGCTGGAGGCAAGCTGGATGGCATGGCGTATTACTAGTTTATATAGTATTTCTTTTCCGCTGTTTGTTGATGTATGTTGTTGTACACTCTGATGATATGATGTGATGTAATATGATGATAATGTAATAACTGATATAGTCCTTTGTTTAAAGATTATTCATTTATTATTATATGTTGTTCCGCTGCGAATTGTGAGATTCTGATATTGTTCCGTTATTCCTTTCTGTTCTGTTCTATTTTTAAAATTCTTCTATTCTATCTTTCTATTTTAAAATTTTCTGTTTTCTCTATTTTCTTATCTTCTCTTTCTCTCTTCTTTCTTTTTCTTAAATTCTTTTTAAAACCCATAACTTATCGGTTTTTCGGCCTTCGATTTCTCGGCAGTCGATAAAGTGAGTGTCGATGTTGGATTTTCGGAAGTCGAAATTTCCGCGACGTTACAGTGGCATATTACTTATATAGTATTCCTTTTCCGCTGCACTGTTGTTGTTGTATGATGTTGTACACTCTGATGATATGATGTAATGAAATGTGATGTAATGTAATAACTGATATAGTTCTTTGTTTAAAGATTATTCATTTATTATTATATGTTGTTCCGCTGCGAATTGTGAGATTCTGATGTTGTTCTGTTTTCTTTCTGTTTCGTTCTATTTTAAAATTATGTTCCATTTTTCTTTCCCCTCCATTTTCTATTCTCTCTATTTTCTACCTTCTTCTATCTTTTTCTCTTCTCTTTTCTTAAATTCTTTTTCTTAAACCATAACATTTCGGGTTTTTGGCCTTCGATTTCTCGGCAGTCGATAAAGTGAGTATCGATGTTGAATTTTCGAAAGTCGAAAATTTTCCGAGGCGTTACATCTGGTATCAGAGCATATGGTTAAGCGGCAACCATGGTTCTGTTGGGTATTACTCATTAGAGATAGAGTCAGTAGTACTCTAGAATGAGTTTGAGTGTAATAATAGCTATGAGAGCGTATTTGTTAGTGAATATAAAAATTGTTTTATATTGTGATGATTGGTTTGTTGAGTGGTATATGAACTTTCGTCAGCACGGTCTGTACAACTATGCCGAAGGGGTTTCTAAACACTTGAATAAAACAATTCGACACAGTATTGATCTTTAAATTGGGTAAATGAAATAATTTTACTTGAGTATATTTTATATATAAAGGAATAATTTTTCAGAATTATTAAAGTGTATATAAGTTGATTGTTTAGTTGTTTGAATAATCTAAATAAAGGAATTGTATAAGCAAAAAAAAGAATTATAAGAATTGAATTATAATTAAAGTGATTTACAATTGTGAAATAAACTTATATATATAAGAAGTGAAACTATATGGATATATTTAGGAATTTAAGTTATGTAAAAACAAGTGATGTTTATAAATGGAATATAACTTAAGTGATATTGAATGAAGTTGATATTAGTATCAAAGTAAAATAATAAAGTTAAGAGATAAATGTGAACTTAAGTTATTTAAATGAAATTCAACTTTTGTAATTAAATTGAATTAATGGATTAAATGTAAATCAATTGAATGTGAATTAAGTTGATATGAAATAATGAATATAAGTGTTAATTCATTAAAATCTAATGTTATTGGAAGTTAAATGAATCTTAAATGGAATTGAATTTGATTTGGAAGTGAACCAACTTGTGAATTAGTGAATATAAACTAATTGAAAGTGAATGTTAGTAAGAACATCCACTGCAATAAATCAAATGTGATTTAAATTGAAAACCAATTCATTTAATATTAATGAGAATATGAATGAATATTTATTGGTTATGGATGTTAGTTGGATGATAGTTGGTTGATGTTTGCATTTGTTGTTTGTTTACATTTGCTATGTTGACATATATAGTTATTATGTTGCTATATGATGTATATTGAGATTATTTTCATATATGCATGTTCTCATGTTGTTTGTTGAGTGATTAGTAGGTGCGGATCGCGTTTGCTTCGCATTTGGAGCTCGCTTTCGCGCTACATTAGCCGTATATGCTTGCTAATAAAATATAAGGTACATATCTCGGATTAAATACAGTACTTTTACACTTTTTCCCTGTGGGATGCCTCATTACTTGATGAGATGTATATTTGTGATATATATACTGTCATTTTTTTTTTCGGATCGAGCCGCGCAAAGGAGACTATGGCGAATTTTTCCGGAAATTTAAGGCGTTAGAAAAATTTGAGAAAATGGGAAAATTTTGAAAACTTAAACTTTGATTTTGGAATTAAAAGTTAAACAATGGTAGTTATTTATGAAAAGATAACTAAGTATGATTTGAAAACTTAGTAAGTTATTGTAAGAAGTTTAATTATGAATTTTGGAAAATTAATAGATTCTGTAACTTTTCTTACTTGTAATTTCGAGGACGAAATTCTTTTAAGGGGGGAAGATTGTAACGACCCAGAATTTTTATTAATTAAAATTTGAATATTTAATTTATTTTAAATATAAATAAGTGAATTTATAAGTCGAATAAATTTTTATTTGAATTTTTTGATTTAATTGAATAATTAAATCGATGATTTAATACGTTAAATTATGGAATTAATTGAAAATTGAGTTAAATATGATTGAAAATGATTTGTAAAATTTTATTTTATCATATGGAAGTTAGAACGATATTTTAGAACTTTTATAATCGAATTAAAAGTTAATTTGTGAAAATTGAATATTTTAATATTTAATCGACTAGTGAAAATAGTCAATTTTTGAACAGTCTCAGAATTGAACGAAACTAGTTCCATTGGATCCGTAATGGTTAGTTATTACCGGATTTCAATTTTCGTGTCAATCGGAGTTATCGTTTGATTGTGGCAGCTCGAAACGCATCGAATTATTTTTAATTTTAAATTTGGCGAGTTAAAATAGCCATTTTTCAAAAAGTCTCGGATTTCGACGAAACCAGTTTCATCGGATCCGTAATGTGATATTATTGTAAGGTTTCAAATTTCGTGTCAATTGGATTTACGGTTTGTCCGGTACAAATTAAAACGCCTAGAAAATCGCTTAAATCGGTTTAATTCAAATTGAGCGTTTATAGCCATAACTCGCACAGATGTCCGAATTAGCTTTCGAAACCTATCCCATTGTGTCCGGAACGCGGGGTAAACCCTAGAAACGCTGGTTACGGCGCGTAAATCGGAGTTCGGAATTTCCGGGATGAATAGTGTCGTTTGAAATTCTATAAAAGCCCCTCAATATCACAATTTGCAAAAAAATAAAAGGCTAGGGTTTCATCATGTTCAGGCCGCCACTTTTATAAATCAATGGCCAGAAATTTATGATCTTCATCCCTCAATCTCTCCCAATCTACAAACAATTAGGAGAAGTGATCAACTACAAACTTGTAGAGCATGAAGAGATCTTGAAATCTATACGGATTTGATGGGTTATGGTCGATCGAAGGGGAAGCTACAGGGCCGCGTCCTCCATGGCCTGCGCACGCACTCCAAGGTGAGGTAGATGGCCGAGCTTCATGTGCCTGGGGTCGTGCATAGGGGGGGTGAAGGGCTACGCGATGGAGTATCTTGATCGAAGTATAGTTGAACGATGAAGTTGCTAAATTAAACCCTAATCTAAGCAAGTGGGTTCAATTTGTTACGGCAACAACCTGTAGAGGAAACGAAGGAGAAGGAGATGAAGGGGAACGGCCAAGATCAGTTTGCAGTGGATCCAATGGCTCTGAATGAAGAAGGTTTAAAATTAAAAGGATTATGTTGTAATTGGTATATATAAAATCGTGCAAACTTCATAATATCACAACTTTTTCAAACGAGGTCGAAAACACGCAAAACCAGTTGCGTTGGAATCGTATGGACGAGCACTACGCGATGAAATTGGTTTGGAGCCGTTTGGAGTTAGTGAGAATTTTGGGTAAAATTAAACGCACGTTTAATTTTATTCGAAATAAATCGCTAAAACGGAATTTAAAATCAAGGTGAGAACTTCTCACTCAATCGAATCAGTTTCGATTTTATTTTAAATAGTTAGATTTAAAATATTTGAATGCATGTTTGAATGATGATTGTTATCTATTGATTGTTAAAATAGACATTATACGCCGTTAGTAAGCGGATGTTATTTATTAAAAACATATACCGCGAATATTTCATAAACAGTGAAATTGGTATTATATATAATAGCAATATATATATATTGACATATGTATATATTGGTGTTATTGATTTCCCGCATTTTTTTGTTTAGCGGATGAGACCCTATTGCGCCGTTATTAAGCGGATAATATTTAATAAGAACATATACCGCGATAATTTCGTACTAGAGCGAAATTGGTATTGTGCTAATGTTTGTGGATGCAGGAAAACAGGTTGGAGGGATCCAACTGGATTCCTCAACAGTTTTTATTTGATTTCAGATATTTTGATATTTGATGGATTTTCATATCGATATATGATATTGTTGTTGTCGTGATTGACTATTTGGTGTGTAGCATCATTGGACCAAATTTTGGGATTTTAAAATGATTTTTAAAGTGATTTTTGAGAATATAATATTTTTGGAATTGATCCATTATAAATAAATAAACGTTATAATTTTTAAAGTTATAAAAATTATGATTTTTAAGAAATATAGTTAAAAGCTGATTTTTGAAAATAAGGAATTAATGACTTTATAAAATAGTTAAATTGGGATTTCTGAAATAATTGTGAAAAGTTTAAATATAGGATTTATAAAATTTGATTATTTTATAAATCAAAATGATGAAATTATAAAGGAGTTTAAAGACGTTTTTAAAATATTAATATGAATTGATTTATATAAGAGATTTATAAATGGATATTTATAAATTGAGATATTGAAATTATAAAACGAGTTTTTATAAGTGTTTGAATGAAGTGAAAATGAATTTCATTAAAGAATGAAATTTATAGAATTATAAACGGTGAAGTTATAAATGAAATTTATAAATAGTAAGAATTATAAATTTGTGAAGTTATTTGAAGAATAGATTTGGTTAAATAAATGAATCTTATAAGTTATAAGATTTATGGTTTGGAAAGTCTTTAGAGGAACGATTTTGTAAAATAATCGTTTTATAAGTATTTAACTTATAATATGAACTTTTTGTTTATAATTGAGTTATAAACTGGAATAGGTTAATAAAAGAATTTATAAAAAGGAAGTTTTTATAAATAAATAGAAATGGAATTTATAAACGTTGTTTTATAAATCCGCAAATGACTTATTTTGATAAGTAAATTGTTGAAACCTATAAATGGAGTTATATTCACATTTTGAATAGTGACTAATCCTTTGAATTAAAATGAATAAAAGGATGAAATTGTTAATGAAGTATATTCACGTTTTTGAATAGTGAATAACACGTTAAAGAAATTGTTTTGGATTTGGATGTTTTAAATAGAATTAAAACGATCGAACAATGTTTTAAAATGTGTTGAGATTCGAAACCATAGATTTCAACATTTATTGTTGAAATAGACGTTTTCGAGAAATAAAAGGAAATGGTGGACTATAACACTGTTGTTATAGTAAATGATTTCCGAAAGGAAATGTTTTGTATAGTATTGGGATTTATGTATCTATCTTAAAATTCGAATCCCTATACTAGTGAATTTGGGTTGTCGTAACGATGTTTTACGTAACATTCGTTTTGGCCCAAATAAATATGTTTAAGAGAATGATTTCCTTAAAGAATGAAATATATACTTATTTTTAACTGAAGTATATTGAATATTTTCCAAGTGTTGAAAATAAATAAAATTTGTGAATTACTTATGAATAAATAAGTATGGAGATGTTTTCCAATATAAAGTGAATATTAAAGAATTTATCTTTTTGAAGATAAATTGAAAAGAAAATTGAAATGAATAATTGAAATCGAATATTCATTGATATCTTGGAATTATAAATTCACTAAGGAATTTATAAAGGAAGTGGAATTTGTTAAAAAATAAATATTGATTTATTTTTGAAGTATTGAAATTATATATCTTGTAAAGATATTTTGTGAAATAAATAATTTGGAAAATTATTTGGAAACTGGTGATGTGTGCATGTCCAGTGATAGTTCAATAACCGACTATCAATATTTCCCTTTGAATGGGTAATTGATGTGATTTGTTTGAATGTGAATGCTACACTTATTTTTGAATAAGCGCTCACTATTCGGGTTAACCGGGAAAGGACCATGGGGTCGTATAACCCATTCCGAATATGTGATACGTCGTTGTGAATTGCATTGAAGATCGGTGTTGAAGACCCGGTATTTGCGAGAGCGATAGGATGACCTGTCGATTGTCTCTGCACTGAGTTGCAGCGGTATAGAGACTCCCTAAGTGATGGGAAATCCGAACAGGATTGTGAATATCTGGATTGCAAGGACTTCTTTGTAAGTGCCTTCGGTTTTGTTCGATCCCGGAACAGACTTGTATGGATTGTATGTCTGACATTACAAGTTGAGATATAAAGCCGATTCCTTTCAAATATATTTCTGTTGGTGGCGGAGAATTTATTCTTTTAGCTTAACACCCTTCTTTGAGACGTATGAGCTCAGAGGTTATATAGTTGAAGTTATCAGTGATATATTCCCAATTTGGTAATGTGACATGCTGAGTGTTGCTGAAATGATCATTGTGTTGATTATTGTGATAGGATCGTTTATTTGATCGTCTATCTTGGTGATCATTGTGTTGATCATTTGTTGACCCAAAGCATGGCTTTTGTATAAAGTATGTTTTTGTGGACATGACTTCGTCGAGCCTCACACCCCGGAAATGGTCAAAACAGGAAAGATGCGGCAAGGTTATGAGGGGTAGCTCCCTTTAGGGTATGTACATTTCCTTCTGGATAGAGGTGGTATCATGGTATGGAGCCCAGATATTTAACCTATGTGGTTACTGCAAATTTATTACTTTGTGGTTGTTGGTTATCGGGATCCCGTGAGAAAGGTCGTTTACGATCGGGGAATGGCATGCTCGTGTCAGTAGTTACCCAGTTAGGGGTAACCCGGCCTTGTGTTGGCAGAGTTCCGGTTTGGTTCTCGGGGATGTCTTTCCAGAGGCATTCTCATGTGGCAATGGGAAGTTCCTTGGCCTGACCATTTGTTGGAAATCCAATTCCCAATACGAAACTTGTACGGTATTAGTTGTAGAACCTGCCATTCACTTATGGTGGTCACCACTGTTTGGATGGTAGCTATAGTAGGCATACGATAATGGTCGTATGTTGGCTAAGATTTATATTCTACTTTCGAAATAATTTTCTACACTATGCACTAGTAATAATATCAAATGCTTCTTTTAAATGCGTATCAAGCATCTTTGACTATCATAAGGAGAAATCTCCTCCGATTCTGCGTTTGCATGTGTGTGTGTGCGGGAGGCCTTATGGTAGTCTCATTTTTAAAAGCATTGCGAATTGATTAAAAATATTCCTCTATTTTGATTTTAAAGATAAATAAACTGTTTTGAGTTCTCACACCAGTCACATGACTGACTTGGAGTTTATTGTTTTCCTTCCTAAACTCTGGGTGCCCACCAATTTTCACACGGGCAGTCAAGAGTTAGGTTTATCAGGATATTCTGGATATTCTGGAGTTGCTGGAGGCAAGCTGGATGGCGTGGCGTATTACTTATATAGTATTCCTTTTCCGCTGCACTGTTGTTGTATGATGTTGTACACTCTGATGATATGATGTAATGAAATGTGATGTAATGTAATAACTGATATAGTTCTTTGTTTAAAGATTATTCATTTATTATTATATGTTGTTCCGCTGCGAATTGTGAGATTCTGATGTTGTTCTGTTTTCTTTCTGTTCCGTTCTATTTTAAAATTATGTTCTATTTTTCTTTCCCCTCCATTTTCTATTCTCTCTATTTTCTACCTTCTTCTATCTTCTTCTATCCTTTTCTCTTCTCTTTTCTTAAATTCTTTTTCTTAAACCATAACATTTCGGGTTTTTGGCCTTCGATTTCTCGGCAGTCGATAAAGTGAGTATCGATGTTGAATTTTCGTAAGTCGAAAATTTTCCGGGGCGTTACAATAGATAATCTTTTAAGTAAAACTAATGGATGATGAGTGTAATGGTACACTTCGAAAATTATCTATATCCTTAGACAATCGAGAAAGTTGTGAACCTAAGAAAAAATATAAATCTTGTTTGTTAGTCATTTAACATTTTAAATAATGTTAAATGTTGGTTTGTTTCTTTATTAAATTTGATTTGATTGATAGTGTGATTTTATATACTATGGTTTACAAAGCATGAATTTATAAATAAAGGATATTTAAGTTGTTCTTTATTAAGACTTAAATCCTGGTGCTTTTAAAAAAGTAATTTCGAAAGTATTTATGAAAGAAATAATAATATTATTATTTTGAAAACTTTGGTGAAGTATTATTATTTTAGGATATGTGAAAGAGTCTTCGTTGAGTGATTTTTCAAATATATTGTTATGATAAAATTTGGAAGATTATGGGTTTTTCGATTTGGAAGACTCACCATGTATATTTGTTTACTCTAGTTATTGTTTAGGGAGGAACCAAAATACCACTAGATGCTCTATATTGTTTTAATTTTAGAGCTAAACCATGCTTCAGTGGGAGGAGCCTCCCTCCTTGTCAAGATTGATTTTGGTTTTCATACATTTCTTTTTGGAGGAATTTGAAAATATTTGTTGTGAATATAAAAACTTTGCCATTTATCTCTAAATTTATCTTTTGGAAAGATTGGATGCATAGTATTTTATTACAGAGTATTCTCTGTACTTTTGTTGCAGCTTTTAATATAGATTATTCTATAAAGGAAAATATAAGTAATCAGATTACTGAAAGAAAAGTAAGTAATTTGATTTTTAGGTAGGGATATTACATTTTTCAGCTCCATGATAATTTCGGGGATGAAATTCTTTCGGGGGGGAGAATGTTACATCTTGAAAAAATGTGAATGCTTTATAATTAAATATAGGGATTATTTAAATAATTAAATTACGAATTTAGTATTAGTTAAATGGATTTTATAGCATTATTAAACTCTTTTCAATAAATAAATAATGGTAAACTTTTTTTGTAAATTTGTTTACACAAATAAATAGTTCGATGAAAAATTAAAAATGTGAGTGAAATTCATTTTTCGGATTTTCGACTTTTTACCGAACAAAGGTTGTCGCAACATTGTTGCATACACACATATGCACACACATTTGCACATATAATAATATGTCAAATTAGTGCAAAAAGGATAGGTAAAAGTAAGTGTAATTAAAATGGTTAAAATGTAACAAAGTAATAAAGTAAAGAAGATATTTCTCTTTATTTCAAATTAATAATGTACTACATTGTGTATAAACTTATGTGCATTAGTGTAGAATATACTAGTGTATAATTTTTGTTTGATGATAATAAACATATATATATATATTCGTTTAAATGTATTTATTATTGTACTATTTTATTTTTTCCACAAAATTAAATAAATATTTGTTGAATAAAAAAATAACTCGGAATTCTTATTTAAACAAATATTTTATTCAAACAAGTACATTATTACAAATTCAAATAGTACAAATTTAAGCTCTCACTATATTTACATAATTCCAAATACAAGTTTCAATTACAACACAATTTTCACTATATAATTTTACATACATGTTTCACTTCACTACATATTCACTCATCACTTATATTTGATATTCAACTCTGTTCCAGCCTATATCCAGCAATGATCTACTTGCAAAATAAACGTTGATGCAGTAAAATTAAAAAAGAAATACTTTGCAGTGCACAATGAAGTGTGTGTTTGACAATATTATTTTCCTCGGTTATTGGAATTGTTCTTCATCATTTTTTAATTCATCTTTCTATTTCAAACTAGAATAAAAAATATGCAAACAACTTGTGACATGCACACTATATGACTGTACATGCCACAAGGTCGTGCACACCGATGTACACTTGCTTGTTTAAATTGCAAGGACAGGTGAGCACCAGGTTATACCTAAGCTAAGACTAGATTCAACTCAGGTGCAATGAAAAAATAAACAAGTCAGCAATGTTCAGTACAAAGAAATCAAGTGAGAGCATCAAGCTACATTCAGGCGTGAACACACATGAAAACAAGGAAACCAAAATTGAGGGCAGAGTTAAATGTAAGTCAACATGTACATAATAGTATACAAAATTTTAAGGAAAAATCAAAATTCAGGGCCACGTATAGGGTAGATATCAACATGTACTACACATGTACAAAGTGGTGCACCAAATCTTGACATGGAACTCGATTAGAAACTAGCACAAAATCATTATGGCCAGAGAATACAGGTGCACCAAACATACCAAGTCTAACAAGCACAGTGACATGTATGTATAAGCAAAGTCAGAATGCAAGCACTCGGGTGGACAGAGCATAGCCATAGCAATCGCACATATATACACATACATACATGTATATGTATGTATGTGTGTATATATATATATATGGAGACATCAGATCAAACTCAAGCAAGGCAACATAGAGTGACATACAAACATACACTGAATACTCAACAAGGAAGTTCTCTTAAATAATGCAAGAAATGAACAACACATCAATATATACATGACATGATCAAAGCGTAGTAACAGAGCATTCAAAGGATGAACAAGTCAAAAACATATCAGAATCCTAACTAAAGCAGAGAACAAATTTAGGAAGGAGTAGAAAACGTCTCACAAGAAATTATGATGAACACGTCGGACTTCTGGAAGTCAAGATTAACCTAAAATCAATATATATATCTCAAATTCAAATGCCAAGCAGTAATCAAAGGATGATCAAGTCAGAGATGAACATGTCATACTTAAGAGATCGTTCGATTAGAAATCAACACAAGTTCTAAAAACATGAAGAATTCAAATCGAAATATATGAAACGAAATTATAGTGTTTTGATCCCTATAAATACCCAATTCCTCATCGACAATTAAGTAGTTCGAGTTCAAGCAAATCAATGGAATAAATAAAGTAAAAAATCACATAATGATAGTATACCATCTGAACTTGACATTGAAGCAGCGGTAGAAAATTGACGAACGAAAGCATCAAGCCAAATGATTTGAATTTCTATTTCCAAGCCTGTTTCAATTCAATAAAACCCTAATGCCAGATTGCAAAGGAACAAGACGACATGGATAAGTAGGAAGAAAAACAAAAGGGAACTCGTTTATGTCTTTTACTTGGGTCGTATAGTTTATTAGGGTTTTTATTTATTTTTTAGTACTTTTGTTTGTTTTTTGTTTTTTATTTATGTCAACCTCTAGATTACTAGTTTATGAACTACGGTTTTGTAGTTCAAGAATTCGCAACTCAGTGGCTGAGTTGTGGCGTGGTTTTGAGCTTAGAGTCAGGTTAATCAAGTTGTCGGGTATCGGAAGTTTACGTTTTTTTGTAGGCGTCTGATTACTTAATTTCTAGTAGAAACCATGGGGGTAGAACGTAAGCAAATTTTTGCCGAAGCTGGGTAAAATAGTGTGTGATCTTTACTGCATTACTCTCTGTTTTTGTTTTTATTTCCACACTAATATTTAGCAGACCCTATTCACCCCCTCTCTAGGGTGAAAACGGTCCTACAAGTGGTATTAGAGCAAGGATCAAAAACCGTTTTCTGTTGAAAAATTTGATTTTTTCTTCTTTCAATGGCTTCTTTTAATAATGCTTTTGCTGAAGGTCGGTCCATAGCTAGACCACCCATGTTCAATGGTGAATATACATATGGGAAAACAAGAATGATTTTTTTTTAAAACCATAGATACATGGAATATTATTGAAACAGGATATAACACACCAACAGTAATGGTAGGCAATCAAGAAGTTGATAAACCTATGGATCAATGGATAAACCTTGAAAATAAACTGCAAACTGCTAATGCTAAAGTTATGAATTCTATTATTTGTTCATTAGATCAAATTGTATATAATCGTGTCTTACATTGTCTAACTGTGCAGGAAATCTGGCACATGCTTGAAGTGATTCATGAAGGAACCTCCCAGGTTAAAGAATCTCGCCTTGCCATGCTTAGTAGCGAGTACGAAAACTTCACAATGAAAACGGATGAAAGTGTCAAAGAAATGTATGGATGAATTTCTAATCTTGTATACAAATCAAAATCCCTAGGAAGACCAAACACAGAATTGGAGATAGTTCGAAAGATCCTCGGAATTCTTCCATGAAATTTTGAAGCAAAGGTGACTGCCATCTAAGAATCCAAGGATCTAAAATAGTTTAATGTTGAAGAACTCATAGGAAACCTCACTACTTATGAGCTAGATATCAAATTCAAGGAAGAACGTAAAGGAGGAGATAGGCAAAAGAAATCAATAGCTTTGAAAGTAACGATGGAAAGTGAAGATGATGATGGTGATGATGAAGGAGCAGCTGAATTGGAACTGATAGTAAATAGATTCAAAAGGTAGAACCACAAATATAGAAATCCATCCCTAAATCAACAGCTGAAGGGCAGAATCATTAAAGTTCTAAACAACTTAGAAAAGAAGAAGGTCATTTGTCACAAGTGCAATAAGCCTTGTCATATAAAGCCAAATTGTCCTCAAAATCGATTCAACAAAGGAAAGAAACTGAAAAGGAGAAGTTTTGCAGTAACTTGGGATAAAAGTAATGAAGATGATGATGAAAGCACTGGCAGTGAGAGTGAAAGAGAAAATCTAAGTTTTTTAGGAGAAATAAGTCACACCGATGATGACGGGCCAAGCGAGGTATCAAAATTTACTCACTTGCAATTACTTACATATTTTCATGAAGTAAGTGGTCATTTTGAAAGATTAGGAAGAAGTACGCTAAAATTGAATCATAAAAGATAGTTTGATAGAACTAAATATGCAGCTTGATCAAATGGTTCAAAACTATAGAAAAAAGAGCCATAAGTGTGATAAGTGTCCATCATTAAAAGAGGAAATAAAAAATCAGAAACTAAAATTAAATCGCTTGAAAATGAAATTCTGATTTTGAAAAAAGTGAAAATACTTGGAGAGAAAATTTTATTAAAAAGTACATTTTAATATTGAATGAAAATGAATCTCTCAAGTCACAAGTCCAACAATTGTCTACAAATTTAGGAAAATTCTCAAAAGGAGAAAGATCACTAAATGTACTATTAGGAAAACAAACTATCAGTACTATTAGACAAGGACTTGGATATACTCAATCTAAAAAAAGTAGAAGTAAAACTAATCTTGTCAACTCCAAGCGCATGATTTATGGAAAAATTGGACGCAATCAAAACAGTTACTGGTATAGACCTGAAAACCATACCAATTTGGGTTCTTAAAGGCACGAATGTAAAATCCCCTAAAATCAAACAAATTTGGGTGTCAAAGGGAACAAACATGGACTGTCTTGGTTCAACGCAAAATTGTTTTTAATTTTTTTTTTATCACTAACAATCATGGACCTATGAAAACAAATAGGTCACTAAATTCTTTTCTCGCGTAGGTATGTTGGTAGGCTAAGGAACAGAATTCAAGGCCAAGTATATGGCAGATATTAACATGTAGTGCACGTGTACAAAGTGGTGCACCAGATCTAGGCATGGAACTTGACCATAAACTAGCAAAAATCATTATAGCCAGAGAATACAAGTGCACCAGACATAGAAATTCTAACAAGCACGGTGACATGTACATACAAGCAAAATCAGAATGCAAGCACTCGGATGGACAAAGCATAGCCTTAGCAATCGCACACATATACACATACATTCATATATGTATGTATGTATATACATGGAGACATGAGATCAAACTTAAGCAAGGAAACATAGGGTGATACACAAACATACATTGAATACTCAACAAGGCAGTTTTCTTAAACAATGTAAGAAATGAACAACACATCAATATATACATGACATGATCAAAGCATAGTAACAGAGCGTTCAAAGGATGAACAAGTTAAAAACATAATAGAATCTTAAACAAAGCAGAGAAAAATTCAAAAAGGAGTAGAAAAAGTCACAAAAGATATCATGATGAACAAATCAAACTTCAGGATGACAAGATTAACCCAAAATCGGTATATGTATCTCAAATTCAAATGCCAAGCAGTAATCGAAGGAATGATCAAGTCAAAGATGAACAAGTCATACTTCAGAGATCATTCAATTAAAATCAACGCATGTTCTAAAATTACGAAGAATTCAAATCAAAATATACGAAACGAAATTATAGGGTTTAGATCCCTATAAATACCCAATTTCTCATCGGCAATTAAGTAGTTCGAGTTTAAGAAAATCAACAGAATAAACAGAGTAAAAAATTGCATACCGATATTATACCATCTGAAATTGACATTGAAGCAGCAGTAGCAAATAGAGGAACGAAAGCATCAAGGCAAACGATTTAAATTTCTATTTCCAAGCATCCATTTCAATTCAACAAAACCCCAATTCCAGATCGCAAAGGAACATGATGGCATGGATAAGTAAAAAGCAAAATAAAAAGCGAACTCATTTATGTCTTTTAGTTAGGTCGTATAGTTTATTAGGGTATTTATTTATTTTTTAGTAATTTTTTCGTTTTTCGTTTTTTTATTTATGTCAAACTCTAGATTAACTAGTTTACGAACCACGGTTTTTTAGTTCGAGAATTCGTAACTCAATGGCTGAGTTGTGACAGGATTTTGAGCTTAGAGTTAGATTAATCAAATTAGCGGGTATTGCAAGTTTACGTGTTTTTGTTAGTGTCTGATTACTTAATTTCTAGTAGAAACCTTGGGGGCGGCACGTAGGCAAATTTTTGCCGAAGCTGGGTAAAACTGTGTGAGATCTTTACTCATTACTTTCTGTTTTTATTTTTATTTCCGCACTAATATTTAGTAGACCCTATTCACCCCACTTATCTAGTGTGAAAACAGTCCTATAATTAGTACATCTCATTATGATATAAGTACATAGCCATGTGCGTGCATTGGAAAGTGGTAAAAGTGTATGGAGAAGGAAGGTTAGTTTTGTAATTTGGTTAAGTGGTAAGAGAGGTAATTTGCCAAATTTCCATTTCTATAAATAAGCATATTACATTCACTTTTTTCTTTACATTTTCATTCTAATTTCTTTAGCTCTCATTTCTCATCTTCTTCTCCATCCATTTCTATAACAAAATCCCACCAAAACATAACCTTTCCTCCTCTAAATCATTGCATAAGCTTGTAACAATATTGTCTTTAGTCTCTACCTTCTCAAAGTTGCATGTTTTGGAGCATGTATCTCTTATTTTATCCAAGCCATGTGCTTTTGGGGCTTCTTTGGAAGCTTGGACATGAGCTTTTAGAGGAAAAGGAGGAGTTTGGTTGCTTTTTGGATCAAGGAAGGAAGTTGGTGTCTTTGTTTGAAGTTTAGCTGCTTGTTTGGATTTGATTTCCACTTGAAAGAAGATGGTATAAGTAACCATTGTTTTGCATGGGTTAACTGCAAGGGGATGTCGAACTGCGTTCGTAGCGAATAGGTTGATACGAAACACCTCGAAGAACATATATACATGTGATATACTAGGGGCTTTTTAGCTAAGGGGTTTCTCACCATTATTGGTTTACTTTTGTATGCATTTTGCTTATATAAAGTGTGGTTGTTATTTGAGATGTTAAAGTAGCAAAAATGTTGAATAGTGGAATAGTTGCGCTTCTGCACTTTGAGATCGCGCTATTGCACTTTGAAATCTTATCTCTTTAGATCTTGTGTTTTGGAGTCTTATGCTTATGTTTGCATCATTAAATATTTGATCTCACTTTTGTACTTTTAAAATGTTGTTTAAACCAATTTTGGTGACTCAAAAAAGGTTATAACACCTTACTTAGTGTTTAAAAGTTAGAAAAGTTTTGGTCATATTTTTGCAGTTCGAAAGTTAAGTTTTAAAACAACTTTAAAATGAGTTTTGTTGACTTCAAAATTCTCTAGATATTTATGAGTACATATTAGGCTCAAAGTATGTTGTTTTAAAAATAAAATATAGTATTCATACTTCGTAAAAATGCGGAGAAAAGTTCTTTTTTCAAAAGAACCGATTTAAAGGAATTTTCCACATTCTTTTTAGTGATAGTTCTACGGCACTATTTCCCATTTCTATAAAGTGGTTTTAAATTGAATTTTCTTCTTCAATCCTTTTGGTAAACATTTTTGACATCTATTTAAGTGTTCTAAAAGTCATTTGAAATTTATATAAATATTTATGTTACTACAAATGAAGATACCAAACATCTACAAATAGAGATATCAAACATCCAAATATTGGGTTAAAAGAAGGAATTTCGAAGATCCAGATAAGTGCATGCAAGGAAATCGAACCATTAACGAGAACAAGAACTCAAAAGGCGATAAGTGCTGTCAAGCAACCAGTCCCAAAGGATATCGAATCTCTATTGCTCAGAAGGTGTTGAAATTCAACAACATGATAGTGAAAAGCATGAAACAAAGGAAGAGTGTGGTACCCTTTAAAGATGTCGAATGTCTAAGCATAAAGGAGGATATCTCGTTTTTAATTCAATAGCTGATTGCAAGCCTGTACAACACTAAGTGATGTAAAGAATATCCAACCAGGAAAGAGGTATCGAATACAGTTGACTCGATTTTTTGTCGCAAGTATGGAAACTCGATCAAACTAAGAATGCAATCGTATCGGCAAGGATACCATCGCACCGACGCTAGGCTTACATTTTGGACAAGTCGACCTTGGAGGGAAGGCTCACCATTAGTGGAGGGCGCAAACCCATTTGAGCCACGATGTTGGCTGTAGTCCCACCACCCCTTGGCGTAGGGCGACTGGATGGGTCCTTTGCGGTTAGGTTGTTGGTTTGGTGGAATGTGGATTCAGATGGGAGGAGTGGAAGGAGATGCTTACCAATAGTAGGGAGTATGGTGAGCTAGAGTGGACGGGAAGACCTGCCCTTAGTGAGAGATGGCAGAGAATGATCCTAGGGAGGGCTAATTTCAAAAAGTAAATACACGATGATATATAGTAGTTTGGCCTAGTGCGGCCTACGTCCACTGTAATGTTCCTTTATTGTATCAAATCTCTTACAATTTATAGACCATTACAATAGAATAATAAAGGAGACTAGACTAAATATTACAAGAGTATAATATCCTAGTCTAAGGGTCTCGTAGGGAGGAGATTTAAGGAAAGACCCACCAAGAGGGTTGTCCCTTGAGGAGGATTCTTGGAGATGGAAGAGCTTTTGAAGGAGGGGTTGTTGGCGATGGTCGGAAGGTAGGCGCCAGAGGGAGGTTCCACTAGCTGGAGTGATAAGCTTGTTGTTGGAGGCAATAATGGTTGTAGACCTTGGTGGGTGGAGCATGGTGGTTTGAGTGGTAGAGCTTGATGGAGGCTTTTTCTAACAGAAGTTGGGCGAAGCCGCAATTAGAGAGGCTTTGGAGAAGGAGAGAGTTGGTGAGGAAGACGGGTCGAAGAAATAATTCTCTCCATCCTTCCTTCTACCTCTCTTTCTTTTCATATTTGTCTCTCTCCCTTTGTCATATGGTATAGCTTCGGGTATATATAGAGGATGTAGGGTGTGAATGAATGGTCGATATTGTAGTACAATAGTAAATGAGAGGCTCTGGCCATGGATTGGAGGGGATGTAAGATGGGAGCCAACTAGAAAGCATATTCAAGCCCATGGCTCATATTGCTTACTG
Source organism: Allium cepa (assembly GCA_030765085.1). Lineage (NCBI taxonomy): Eukaryota > Viridiplantae > Streptophyta > Magnoliopsida > Asparagales > Amaryllidaceae > Allium > Allium cepa. The sequence goes on along the minus strand of CM060941.1, from coordinate 204,263,237 downwards.
GTTAGAAAGAAGGGTCTACCGCAGACCTAGGAAATGCGGTAGGCTTTAGTAGGTAGGGGTGCGGGCGAATTGATTGGCTATTGGAAAGGTAAGGGAGAGGAAAGGGCTGCATGTGGGGTACCATTGGTAGAGGAACAATACTTTTCTCTGATGGAATGTACATCAAAGCAATTAGATTGGGAATGGTTAGGGTACTTCACAGTAAGCTTTTTAGAGTTAAGTGGGCAATCCTAGCCAGTAGGTTTAGGATTGCTAAGGACATAAGGTAGTCAAGCCACCGCAGTCGGACAGATCCCTATGTAGGAGTAGTTGAGCCACATGAGATAGCTAGTCCAATGTTGGCTCTGAGCAACCTATGCGTCCGACGGAGGGAAGACATGCAAGGCCCGGTTGCAGCCGTGTGAAGAGCGACGTCGACGGACGGTCAGATGAGAACGAAGCTACTTCCAATACTAGGATCATGCCAATTGCAGACCCGGGCCTTAAAGGGGGTGGAAGGACACTAAGGAATGACGTTGCATGGAAGGTGCGGTACTTGGCGCATGGATTGGGATGAAGGACCGATTGGGCAGGTGCTGAAATGGCCGAGGGTGGCTCTAGCTGCTAAGAGAAGGGATGCCAAGGAAGGGTTGAGGGTGTAACCTTGGGCTATGCTTCTGGAAGAGATTGGCTGACCGGATTCAAAGGTTCGTCAGAATTTGGGATCACTCGGTGCCTTGTTGTGGAAGGCGAATTGCCTTAGGGCTAAGCTTCCATCTGTGGTGTCGTTGGGTGCAAAGTTGGCACAGTTTGCCACTAAAGGCAATGGACTGGTCGCTCCTTGACAAAGGGAACTAGTTGGGTGAGCGAGGATCTAGTGGACGGACGGACTTTGGAAGCTTTCTTGGAAGCTTTTGTTTACCCAAAATTTTGGGTAACATTTTGCCTTCGAAGTATTTTCTTGCTTGCAAGGCGGACTTGAATGCTTTGGGCTAATCCAAATCCAAGGGAAGACCCACCCAAAGGGTCTTCCCTAGAAGAGGCTTTGACGAGTACTCATGCAAAAGGTTGTGCAATCTGGCTACAATTAGGAGATGGTCACTGGAGGCGACGCTGGCTGCTTCTGCCTAGATCCTGGGATGATAAAGAAGAATAAACATGGCTTGCTAATGAACCGAGTAGCTGAGAACTGGAGGGCAGACTCATGGGGCTTTCTTTGTAGTTTTTTGGATTTCTAAGATGGGATGCCCCCAAGCCATGGGTGTGCTTATTGCGAGGCTAGCTATTGTGCCCACCTTCTTGTTGGCTACATATTGGGGTCGGACACTAGTAGGACATCCGTTGCCCAGCCTAGAGTGGTTGGAGCATTGCTTGACTCACTAAGAGTGAATAATGAGTCCGTTAAAGTGTCTGCTCCAGGTGGGTTCGGGTGTCCTAGTGCTGCGACATTTGGAGAGCTGATGGAGGACTGCCGTAGATGGAGACATTTAAAGGAGTATTGGAGGACCTATTTAAGGGTTCCATGTCGTGTCAGTTCCAAGCAAACATTGGGTAGCAATCGGAATGCGCGTTATGGGCACCTCACTGGTTCGGAGTTTCCTAGCATGAATTGAAGCGCATGGCTGCCTCTGGGGTCTGCGATGGGGATGCACCGCCGATTGAATAGATATATGATCCTTAGCTCGAGTTGAACCGATGTAGAAATAGATTGCTGCAACCCGCTTACTATTCCGGGTGAATAGGTTGGGTGTGATTGGATGCACTCCATAATCTCGAGCGGTCCTTGTGAGACAACGGATGTGTCGTGGCATACTTTCACCGGACTCTCCTTGGCAGTAGTGGATGCCCCCAGGTCCAGAGGAGGATGTTGATGGGAAGGGACGTGTAAGAATGTTGGTGCTGCCTGAGTTGCTTAGATGAAATAGTAGAAGGGGTGAACCTGCTCAAGGACTCTAGCTCTAACTAAAGTAGGATGTGTGGTTGTGGATGCCTGAATGTTGTAGGCATGACAAGGCATGCAGGCCAGCTTAGAGGAGGTTGTATCGGCCCATCAGAGAGGGCGAAGAAGCTGCTGATCGTTATGCTGCTCTTAGGGAGTGTTGCGTGAGACTGAGGAGGAGATGCTTGCAAACCCCGGGGGAATTTTAGGGTTTCCCTTCAATGCCCAAATCCGCTACCAATGGTCTCGGAAGGAGGCCAAGGTTTGGAATTCGAGGCTGCTACTGATGGTGTAGGGAAGATGCTCCTCAACTTAGGACTCCATGTCATGTCCTTTAGGTCAATAGGTACTGCCCTTAGGTTACCTACCGGTACTACAAGGAAGAAGGAAGGAGATCAAGGGGTGCTCTGCCAACTGACGCATTACTTGGAGGTCCATGGAGCGCATTGTGAGGATGGAGGCGGGCTTAAGGACACGGATGGGACTACATCTTAAGAGAACATGAGACTATGACCATTTCTCTAGGGAGAGCATGGGAATGTAGAGCATGAATCTAAATTCCTCTCTTCTGGCCAGTCTAACTTTTTCTTGGCTGGAGGGAGGAAGAGGACCATGAGACTTTTGCAATTGAGGCTGGGATGTCGACTGATGTGGGAAGAGGTCACTGATGTGAGGCTGTTAACCATGAGGTCCGAGGTTCAAGATCCCAGCGCTAAATGTTGACCCAATTTTTTGTCACGGGTATGGAAAACCTGGTAGAACCTCGGAATGCGATCGCGTTAGCTTACTTTTTGGATGGTTCGACCCTGGAGGGAAGGCTTGTCATTAAGGGAGGGTGTGAACCTATTTGAGCCATAATGTTGATTGCGAGCCGACCATCCCCAAGTAGAGGGTGGCCAAATAGGCCCTTTTCCGTTGAGCCATTGCTTGGGGGAATGTGGATTGAGACAAGCAGGACCAGATGAAAACGCTTGCCCATGGTAAGGAGTATGGTGGGCTGGACCAGACAGGGAGACTTTCCCATGGAGGGAGATGACAAAGTATGATCCTATGAAGAATTATGTAAAGAAAATAAATACACAATGACATATGGTGGTTTGGCCTAATGCGGTCTACACCCACTGTGATGTTCCTTTACTATATTAACCTCTTACAATTTGCAGATCATTATAAGAGAATAATAAAGGAAACTAGACTAAATATTACAAGAGTACAATTTTATAGTCTAAGGGACTCGTGTGGAGGAGACCTAAGGGAGGACCCACTGGGATGGAGGAGTCTCCCAGATGGAAGAGCTCTTGAAGGAGGGTTGCTAGCGGTGGTCTAAAGGTAGGCTCCATAGGGAGGTGCCGCTAGCTAGAGCGATAAGCTTACTATTGGAGGCGATGATGATGGTAGAGTGGGTTGGGTGGTAGAGCTTGATGGAGGCTCTCTCTAACAGAAGTTGGGCGAAGCTACCGTTAGGGAGGCTTTAGAGGAGGAGAGAGTTGGTGAGGGAGAAAGGTCGATGAAAACGCTCTCTCCATTCATCCTTCTGTTGCTCTTTCTTTTCATCTTTGTCTCTCTCCCTTTGCCATATGGTATGGCATCGGGTATATATGAGGATGTGTGGGTGTGAATAGATGGTTGAGATTGTAGAATAATAGTGCAGGAGAGGCTCTGGGTCATGGATTAGAGGGGACGTAGGATGGGAGCCAGTTGGAAAGAAGATTCGAGCCTATGGCTTAGATTGCCTACTAGCGGGAAAGAAGGGTCTATGACAGACCTAGGAAATGCGGCAAGCTTTAGTAGGTAGCGGTGCAGGCGTTCTGATTGGCTAGTGGAAAGGTGGGGGAGAGGAAACGGTTGTGCGTGGAGTACTATTGGCAGAGGAACTCACTTTTCTCTAATGGCATGTACTTCGAAGCAGTTAGACTAGGAATGGTTAGGGTACTTTGCGGTAAGCTGTTTGGGGTTAAGCAAGTGATCCTAGCTGGTAGGTTTAGGATTACTAAGGACATAAGGTGGTCGGTCCACCGTGGTTGGGTGGATCCCTATATAGGAGTATTTGGACCACACGAGATAGCTTGTCCACTGTTGACTCTGAATGACTCGGGCGTCCGGCGGAGGGAGGACATTTAGGGCGCATTTGTAGCCATACGGAGAGCGAAGTCGATGGACGGTTACATGAGAGCGGAGCTACTTCTGATACCAGGATCATGTCGATGGTGGACTTAGGCCTTAGAGTGGGAGAAAGGCTGTTAAAGATTGGAACTGCACAGATGGTGTGATCTTTGGCGCATGGATTTGGATGAAGGACCAGGGGTAGGAGTCAAAGAAGCCAGGGCGGCTCAAGCCGCTAAGGGAAGGGATACCAAGGAAAACCCAGGGGTACAAACTTGGGTTTATGCTTCTAGAAGATATAGGATGGCCGATTTCAAAGGATTGTCAAAATGTTGGAAGCGCTTGGTGCCTTATAGAGGAGGCAGGTCACCCGAAAGTTGAGCTTTCATCAATGGTGTCTTCGTGTGCGGAGTAAGTTCGGTTGGCTGTTGAAGACAATGGACTGGTTGTCCATTGACAAGGGGAACCAGCTTGTTGAGCGAGGATCTAGCGGACGGACCGACCTTGGTCGATTTTCAGAAAGTTTTTGTTTATCTAAAATTTTGGGTAACAAATACCAACAGTTATCGAAGATGCTGCATATCATTAGTGCTATCAAAGATGTAAAACGCTGACAATGCAAGTGAGGATACTGTGTTTCGCCAATATAACAGTCAATATCGTAATTGTCATACAATAAAGATGCCGCAAGCCATCAATAGAGCAAAGATGTCGTAACGCCCCGAAAATTTTCGACTTTCGAAAATTCAACATCGATACTCACTTTATCGACTGCCGAGAAATCGAAGGCCAAAAACCCGAAATGTTATGGTTTAAGAAAAAGAATTTAAGAAAAGAGAAGAGACAGAAGAAGGGATAAGAAGGTAGAGGATGGAGAGGAAAGAAAATAGAGAATAGAACGGAAAGAGAATGGAAATAGAGGAAAAAGAAGATAGAAAATTTTAAAATAGAAGAAAAAGAGAATAGAGAACGGAACGGAAAACAACAGAACAACATCAGAATCTCACAATCGCAGCGGAACAACATATAATAATAAATGAATAATCTTTAAACAAAGAACTATATCAGTTATTACATTTTATACATTACATTTCATTATCATATCATCAGAGTGTACAACAACACCAACAGTGCAGCGGAAAAAGAAATACTATACATAATAATACGCCATGCCATCCATCTTGCCTCCAGCAATTCCAGAATATCCTGATAAACCTAACTCTTAACTGCCCGTGTGGAAATTGGTGGGCACCCAGAGTTTAGGAAGGAAAACAATAAACTCCGAGTCAGTCATGTGACTGGTGTGAGAACTCAAAACAGTTTATTTATCTTTTAAATCAAAATAGAAGAATATTTTTAAAGTCAATTCGCAATGCTTTTAAAAATGAGACTACCATAAGGCCTCCCGCACACACACACAATGCAAACGCAGAATCGGAGGAGACTTCTCCTTATGATAGTCAAAGATGCTTGATACGTATTTAAAAGAACATTTGATATTATTATTAGTGCATAGTGTAGGAAAAAATTCATTTCGAAAGTAGAATATAAATCTTAGCCAGCATAGACATTCCGAACTATGCCTACTATAGCTAACTATGTTCAATAGCAGGTTACCGCCACATTCCATAGCAGGTTATACAACTAAAACCGTACAAGTCTCGTATTGTTTCTTTGGATTTCCAACGAATGATCAGGCCAAGGAACTTCCCCTTGCCACATGAGAATGCCTCTGGATGGACATCCCCGAGAACCAAACCGGATCTCTACCAACACAAGGCCGGGTTACCCCTAACTGAGTAACAACTGACCGAATATGCCATCCCCCGGTCCTTTGGGACCTTTCACCGAGCGCTCGCAATCAATTCACACAATCATAACAAAGTGTTTTCAACATGAGTAAGTATCTGGGCTCCATACCATGATACCACTCTTTTCCAGAAGGAAATGCACACATCCTAAAGGGCGCTACCCCTCATAACCTTGCCGCATCTTTCCTGTTTTGACCATTCACGGGGTGTGAGGCTCGACGAAGTCACGTCCACAAAAACGTACTTTATACAAAAGCCATGCTTTGGGTCAACAAATGATCATAGAAATGATCACCAAGATAGACGATCAAATAAACGATCCTATCACAAATAATCAACACAATGATCATTTACAGCAACACTCAGCATGTCACATTACCAAATTGGGAATATATCGCTGATAACCTTCAACTACATAACCTCTGAGCTCGTACGTCTCAGAGAAGGGTGTTAAGCTAAAAGAATAAATTCTCCGCCACCAACAGAAATATATTTGAAAGAAATCTGCTTTATATCTCAATTTGTAATGTCAGACATACAATCCATACAAGTCTGTTCCGGGCTCGAACAAAACCGAAGGCACTTCTTACGAAGCCCTTGCAATCCGGGTATTCATAATCCCGATCGAATTTCCCATCACTTAGGGGATCTCTATACCAGGAGCTACCCGGTGCAGAGACAATCGATAGGTCATCCTATCGCTTTCACAAATACTCGGTCTTCAACACCGATCTTCAATGCAATTCACAACGACGTATCACATATTCGGAATGGGTTATACGACCCCATGGTCCTTTCCCGGTTAACCCGAATAGTGAGCGCTTATTCAAAAATAAGTGTGACATTCAAATTCAAGCAAATCACATCAATTACCCATTCAAAGGGAAATATTGATAGTCGGTTATTGAACTATCAATGGATATGCACACATCACCAGTTTCCAAATAATTTTCCAAATTATTTATTTTTCAAAATATCTTTACTAGATATATAATTTTCACACTTCAAAAATAAATCAATATTTATTTTTAAACAAATTCTCCTTTCTTTTATAAATTCCATAGTGAATTTATAATCCAAAATATCTATGAATATTCGATTTCAATTATTCATTTCAATTTATCTTCAAAAAGATAAATTCTTAAGATATTCCCTTTATATTGGAAAACACTTCCATACTTATTTAATAAGTAATTCACAAATCTTTTATTTTCAACGCTTGGAAAATATTCAATATACTTAAATCGAGATTAAGTATATATTTCATTCTTTAAGGAAATCATTCTCTTAAACATATTTATTTGGGCCAAAACGAATGTTGCGTAAAACATCGTTACGAACAACCCAAAATCACTAGTATAGGGATTCGAAATTAAAATAGATATATAAATCCCAATACTATACAAAACATTTCCTTTCGGAAATCATTTACTATAACAACAGTGTTATAGTCCACCATTTCCTTTTATTTTTCGAAAACGTCTATTTCAACAATAAATGTTGAAATCTATGGTTTCGAATCTCAACACCTTTTAAAACATCGTTAGATCGTTTTAATTCTGTTTAAAACATCACATTCAAAACAATTTCTTTAACATATTATTCACTATTCAAAAACGTGAATATACTACGTTAACACATTTCATCATTTCTATACATTTTATTTCAAAGGATTATTCACAGTCAAAACGTGAATATAACTCCATTAATAGGTTTCAACAATTTACTTATCAAAATAAGTCGTTGGTGAATTTATAAAACAACGTTTATAAATTCCTTTTCTATTTATTTTATAACAACTCCTTTTATAAATTCCTTTATTAACCTATTCAATTTATAACTAAATGATATACTAAAAATTCATATTATAAGTCAAATACTTATAATTTATTTGTCTGCAAAAATCGTTCCTTTGAACGTCATAATTATAAATCTTATAACTTATAAGATTCAATTATTTATCCAATTCTATTCTTTCAATAACTTCATAAAATTTATAAATCTTACTATTTATAAATTTCATTTATAACTTCTCCATTTTTAATTTTATGAATTCCATTCATTTACAAAATTCGTTTTCACTTCATTCAAACACTTATAAAAACTCGTTTTATAATGTCAATATTTCAATTTATAAATATCCATTTAGAAATCTCTTAATATAAATCAATTTATATTTTTCTTTAAAACGTCTTTAAATTCCTTTATAATTTCACCATTTATATTCATAAAATAATTAAATTTTATAAATCCTATATATAAACTTTTCACAATAAATTCTAAAATCCCGATTAAACTATTTTATAAAATCATTAATCCATATTTCTCAAAAATCAACTTTAACCGTATTTATCAAAAATCATAGTTTTTATAACTTTTAAATTATAACATTTATTTATTTATAATGGATCAATTCCAAAAATATTTTATAACTTATACTTTCAAAAATCATTTTAAAAACAATTTAAAATTCCAAAACTTGGTCCAATGATGCTACATATCAAATAGTCAATCACGACAACAACGACATCATATATCGTATATGATAATCAACGAATATCAAAATATCCATAATCAAATAAATACTGCTGAGGAATCCAGTTGGATCCCTCCAACCTGTTTTCCTGCATCCACAAACATTAGCACAATACCAATTTCGCTCCAGTACGAAATTATCGCGGTATATGGGATTTAAAATATTATCCGCTTAATAGACGGCGCAATAGGGTCTCATCCGCTAAACAAAAAATGCGGGAAATCAATAACTCCAATATATACATATGCCAATATATATATATATTGCTATTATATATAATACCAATTTCACTGTTTATGAAATATTCGCGGTATATGTTTTTAATAAATAAAATCCGCTTACTAACGGCGTATAATGTCTATTTTAACAATCAATAGATATTAATCATCATTCAAACATGCATTCAAATATTTTAAATCTAACTATTTAAAATAAAATCGAAACTGATTCGATTGAGTGAGAAATTCTCACCTTGATTTTAATTTCGTTTTAGCGATTTATTTCGAATAAAATTAAACGGACGTTTAATTTTACCCAAAATTCTCACTAACTCCAAATGACTCCAATCCAACTTCATCGCGTAGTGCTCGTCCATACGATTCCAACGCAACTGGTTTCGCGCGTTTTCGACCTCGTATGAAAAGGTTATGATTATTTGAAGTTTAAACACGATTTTAACTATAATTTACAACATAAATTTTAAATATTTAAACCTACACTAAAATCTTGCCGTGCACACCATCATCTCTCCCTCTCCTCATTCACGTTCACGTACAGGAACACGCACAACATACAAACCCATATAGCACAAATTAGGGTTGATTTTTGCCACCACCTCGCTCGACTAGAACTCGATCAGGAAACGCCATCTCGAAGCCCTCACCTCCCTCCATGTTCGGCCTGAATATCCCCAAGCTCGGTCCCCCCCCTTATCTCGAATTGCGTGCGCAAGTACTGCCGAACGCGGCCCCCTAGACGCCACCACGTCACTCCATATTTGATCATGACCGTTGAACTTCAAGCTCTCGTCGTGCTCTACCACTTCCTAGTTGGAAGTTTGTTGAATTGATTCACGGATTGGAAGAAATCGAGGGGGAGAGGATACTAATTTCTGGCCGTTGTTTGCTAGGGTGGCGGCTAGGGTTTTGTAGATTAGGGTTTTCTTTTTTTTCTTTTTTTTGATTTTAAGGTGTATTTATAGAGAATTTTCGAACACTATTCATCCGGAAATCCCGAACTCCGATTTACGCGCCGCAACCAGCGTTTCTAGGGTTTACCCCGCGTTCCGGACACAATGGAACAGGTTTCGAAAGCTAATTCGGACATCTGTGCGAGTTATGGCAATAAACGTTCAATTTAAATTAAACCGATTTAAGCAATTTTCTAGGCGTTTTAATTTGTACCGGACAAACGGTAAATCCAATTGACACGAAATTTGAAACCTTACAATAATATCACATTACAGATCCGATGAAACTGGTTTCGTCGAAATCCGAGACTTTTTGAAAAATGGCTATTTTAACTCGCCAAATTAATATTAAAAATAAATCGATGCGTTTCGAGCTGCCACGATCAAACGGTAACTCCGATTGACACGAAAATTGAAATCCGGTAATAACTAACTATTACGGATCCAATGGAACTGGTTTCGTTCAATTCTGAGACTGTTCAAAAATTGACTATTTTCACTAGTCGATTTAAATATTAAAATATTCAATTTTCACAATTTAACTCTTAATTCGATTTTAAAAGTTCTAAAATATCATTCTAACTCCAATATGGTAAAATAAAATTTTACAAATCATTTTCAATCATATTTAACTCAATTTTCAATTATTCCCATAATTCAACATATTAAATTATTGATTTAATTATTCAATTAAATCCAAAAATTCAAATAAAAAATTATTTGACTTATAAATTCACTTATAAATATTTAAAATTAATTAAATATTCAAATTTTAATTAAATAAAATTCTGGGTCGTTACAATCTTCCCCCCTTAAAAGAATTTCGTCCTCGAAATTAACAAATAAGAAAAGTTACAGAATTTATTAACTTTCCAAAATTCATAGTTAAACTTCTTGCAATACTTTACTAAGTTTCTAAATCATACTTAGTTATCTTTTCAAAAACAACTACTCATTGTTTAACTTTCAATTGCAAATCAAAGTTAAAGTTTTCAAAATTTTCCCAATTTTCTCAAATTTTTTCTAACGCCTTAAATTTTCGGAAAAATTCGCCATAGTCTCCTTTGCGCGGCTCGATCCGAAAAAAAATGACAGTATATATATCACAAATATACATCTCATCAAGTAATGACGCATCCCGAAGGGAAAAAAGTATAAAAGTACGGTATGTAATCCGAGATATGTACCTTATATTTTATTAGCGAGCATATACGGCTAATATAGCGCGAAAGCGAGCTCCAAATGCGAAGCAAACGCGATCCGCACCTACTAAACACTCAACAAACAACATGAGAATCATGCATATAGATAATAGTATCAATGTACATCATATAGCAACATAATAACTATATATGTCAACATAGCAAATGCAACTAAACAACAAATGCAATATATATTCAACCATCAACCAACTATAATCCATAACCAATAAATATTCATTCATATTCTCTTTAATATCCAATGAATTGGTTTTCAATTTAATCAAATTTGATTCATTTACAGTGGATTTACTAATATTCATTTTCAATTCTAATTAGTTTATATTCACTAATTCATATTCAAGTTGGTTCACTTCCAAATCAAATTCAATTTTATTTAAGATTCACTTAACTTCCAATTGAATTTCAATTATTTTAGCTTCCAATTTTATTAACACTTAATGAATTATATACAATCAATCAACTAACAACCATATAACAACCAATGTATATCAATTACAACCAAATTCCTTTACTTATATTCATTCTTGGTTTAACTAATTGATTTTCATTCAACTATTCAACTTCCAATAACATTAGATTTTAAATGAATTAACACTTACACTTACATTCATTTTTTTTTATATCAACTTTAATTTACATTCAATTGATTAACATTTAATCCATTAATTCAATTCAATTTCTAAAGTTAAATTTCATTTATATAACTTAATTCATTTTTATATTTACAACTCATATTCATAAATATATTCAAATAGTTTCACTTCTTATATATATAAGTTTATTTCACAATTGTAAATTACTTTAATTATAATTCAATTCTTATAATTCTTTTGCTTATACAATTATTCTTTTATTTAGATTATTCAAACAACTAAACAATCAACTTATATACACTTTAATAATTTTGAAAAATTATTCTCTTTATATATAAAATATAATCAAGGTAAAATTATTTTATTTACCCAAATTTTAAAACAATATTGTGCCGAATTGTTCTATACAAGTGTTTAGAGATCCCTATCAACAACGTTAATTACTCGTATTAACCAGAATCTATATACCACTCAATAAACCAATCATCACAATATAAAACAATTTTATATATTCACTAACAAATACGCTCTCATAGCTATTATTACACTCAAACTCATTCTAGAGTACTGCTAACTCTATCTCTAATGAGTAATACCCAACAGAACCATGGTTGTCGCTTAACCATATGCTCTGATACCAAATGTCACGTACGCGATTTTTCGTTGCCGAAAAAACCGAAGTGTTATGGGTTTTAAAAAGAATTTAAGGAAAGAAAAAGAAAGAAAATAGAAGATGAGATAAGAAGATAGAAGATGGAGAGGAAAGAAAACAGAGAATAGAAAAACAAGAAAAAGAGAAAATGGAAAATAGAACGGAACGGAAAACAACAGAACAACATCAGAATCTCACAATCGCAGCGGAACAACATATAATAATAAATGAATAATCTTTAAACAAAGAACTATATCAGTTATTACATTTTATACATTACATTTCATTATCATATCATCAGAGTGTACAACAACACCAACAGTGCAGCGGAAAAAGAAATACTATACATAATAATACGCCATGCCATCCATCTTGCCTCCAGCAATTCCAGAATATCCTGATAAACCTAACTCTTAACTGCCCGTGTGGAAATTGGTGGGCACCCAGAGTTTAGGAAGGAAAACAATAAACTCCGAGTCAGTCATGTGACTGGTGTGAGAACTCAAAACAGTTTATTTATCTTTTAAATCAAAATAGAAGAATATTTTTAAAGTCAATTCGCAATGCTTTTAAAAATGAGACTACCATAAGGCCTCCCGCACACACACACAATGCAAACGCAGAATCGGAGGAGACTTCTCCTTATGATAGTCAAAGATGCTTGATACGTATTTAAAAGAACATTTGATATTATTATTAGTGCATAGTGTAGGAAAAAATTCATTTCGAAAGTAGAATATAAATCTTAGCCAGCATAGACATTCCGAACTATGCCTACTATAGCTAACTATGTTCAATAGCAGGTTACCGCCACATTCCATAGCAGGTTATACAACTAAAACCGTACAAGTCTCGTATTGTTTCTTTGGATTTCCAACGAATGATCAGGCCAAGGAACTTCCCCTTGCCACATGAGAATGCCTCTGGATGGACATCCCCGAGAACCAAACCGCATCTCTACCAACACAAGGCCGGGTTACCCCTAACTGAGTAACAACTGACCGAATATGCCATCCCCCGGTCCTTTGGGACCTTTCACCGAGCGCTCGCAATCAATTCACACAATCATAACAAAGTGTTTTCAACATGAGTAAGTATCTGGGCTCCATACCATGATACCACTCTTTTCCAGAAGGAAATGCACACATCCTAAAGGGCGCTACCCCTCATAACCTTGCCGCATCTTTCCTGTTTTGACCATTCACGGGGTGTGAGGCTCGACGAAGTCACGTCCACAAAAACGTACTTTATACAAAAGCCATGCTTTGGGTCAACAAATGATCATAGAAATGATCACCAAGATAGACGATCAAATAAACGATCCTATCACAAATAATCAACACAATGATCATTTACAGCAACACTCAGCATGTCACATTACCAAATTGGGAATATATCGCTGATAACCTTCAACTACATAACCTCTGAGCTCGTACGTCTCAGAGAAGGGTGTTAAGCTAAAAGAATAAATTCTCCGCCACCAACAGAAATATATTTGAAAGAAATCTGCTTTATATCTCAATTTGTAATGTCAGACATACAATCCATACAAGTCTGTTCCGGGCTCGAACAAAACCGAAGGCACTTCTTACGAAGCCCTTGCAATCCGGGTATTCATAATCCCGATCGAATTTCCCATCACTTAGGGGATCTCTATACCAGGAGCTACCCGGTGCAGAGACAATCGATAGGTCATCCTATCGCTTTCACAAATACTCGGTCTTCAACACCGATCTTCAATGCAATTCACAACGACGTATCACATATTCGGAATGGGTTATACGACCCCATGGTCCTTTCCCGGTTAACCCGAATAGTGAGCGCTTATTCAAAAATAAGTGTGACATTCAAATTCAAGCAAATCACATCAATTACCCATTCAAAGGGAAATATTGATAGTCGGTTATTGAACTATCAATGGATATGCACACATCACCAGTTTCCAAATAATTTTCCAAATTATTTATTTTTCAAAATATCTTTACTAGATATATAATTTTCACACTTCAAAAATAAATCAATATTTATTTTTAAACAAATTCTCCTTTCTTTTATAAATTCCATAGTGAATTTATAATCCAAAATATCTATGAATATTCGATTTCAATTATTCATTTCAATTTATCTTCAAAAAGATAAATTCTTAAGATATTCCCTTTATATTGGAAAACACTTCCATACTTATTTAATAAGTAATTCACAAATCTTTTATTTTCAACGCTTGGAAAATATTCAATATACTTAAATCGAGATTAAGTATATATTTCATTCTTTAAGGAAATCATTCTCTTAAACATATTTATTTGGGCCAAAACGAATGTTGCGTAAAACATCGTTACGAACAACCCAAAATCACTAGTATAGGGATTCGAAATTAAAATAGATATATAAATCCCAATACTATACAAAACATTTCCTTTCGGAAATCATTTACTATAACAACAGTGTTATAGTCCACCATTTCCTTTTATTTTTCGAAAACGTCTATTTCAACAATAAATGTTGAAATCTATGGTTTCGAATCTCAACACCTTTTAAAACATCGTTAGATCGTTTTAATTCTGTTTAAAACATCACATTCAAAACAATTTCTTTAACATATTATTCACTATTCAAAAACGTGAATATACTACGTTAACACATTTCATCATTTCTATACATTTTATTTCAAAGGATTATTCACAGTCAAAACGTGAATATAACTCCATTAATAGGTTTCAACAATTTACTTATCAAAATAAGTCGTTGGTGAATTTATAAAACAACGTTTATAAATTCCTTTTCTATTTATTTTATAACAACTCCTTTTATAAATTCCTTTATTAACCTATTCAATTTATAACTAAATGATATACTAAAAATTCATATTATAAGTCAAATACTTATAATTTATTTGTCTGCAAAAATCGTTCCTTTGAACGTCATAATTATAAATCTTATAACTTATAAGATTCAATTATTTATCCAATTCTATTCTTTCAATAACTTCATAAAATTTATAAATCTTACTATTTATAAATTTCATTTATAACTTCTCCATTTTTAATTTTATGAATTCCATTCATTTACAAAATTCGTTTTCACTTCATTCAAACACTTATAAAAACTCGTTTTATAATGTCAATATTTCAATTTATAAATATCCATTTAGAAATCTCTTAATATAAATCAATTTATATTTTTCTTTAAAACGTCTTTAAATTCCTTTATAATTTCACCATTTATATTCATAAAATAATTAAATTTTATAAATCCTATATATAAACTTTTCACAATAAATTCTAAAATCCCGATTAAACTATTTTATAAAATCATTAATCCATATTTCTCAAAAATCAACTTTAACCGTATTTATCAAAAATCATAGTTTTTATAACTTTTAAATTATAACATTTATTTATTTATAATGGATCAATTCCAAAAATATTTTATAACTTATACTTTCAAAAATCATTTTAAAAACAATTTAAAATTCCAAAACTTGGTCCAATGATGCTACATATCAAATAGTCAATCACGACAACAACGACATCATATATCGTATATGATAATCAACGAATATCAAAATATCCATAATCAAATAAATACTGCTGAGGAATCCAGTTGGATCCCTCCAACCTGTTTTCCTGCATCCACAAACATTAGCACAATACCAATTTCGCTCCAGTACGAAATTATCGCGGTATATGGGATTTAAAATATTATCCGCTTAATAGACGGCGCAATAGGGTCTCATCCGCTAAACAAAAAATGCGGGAAATCAATAACTCCAATATATACATATGCCAATATATATATATATATATTGCTATTATATATAATACCAATTTCACTGTTTATGAAATATTCGCGGTATATGTTTTTAATAAATAAAATCCGCTTACTAACGGCGTATAATGTCTATTTTAACAATCAATAGATATTAATCATCATTCAAACATGCATTCAAATATTTTAAATCTAACTATTTAAAATAAAATCGAAACTGATTCGATTGAGTGAGAAATTCTCACCTTGATTTTAATTTCGTTTTAGCGATTTATTTCGAATAAAATTAAACGGACGTTTAATTTTACCCAAAATTCTCACTAACTCCAAATGACTCCAATCCAACTTCATCGCGTAGTGCTCGTCCATACGATTCCAACGCAACTGGTTTCGCGCGTTTTCGACCTCGTATGAAAAGGTTATGATTATTTGAAGTTTAAACACGATTTTAACTATAATTTACAACATAAATTTTAAATATTTAAACCTACACTAAAATCTTGCCGTGCACACCATCATCTCTCCCTCTCCTCATTCACGTTCACGTACAGGAACACGCACAACATACAAACCCATATAGCACAAATTAGGGTTGATTTTTGCCACCACCTCGCTCGACTAGAACTCGATCAGGAAACGCCATCTCGAAGCCCTCACCTCCCTCCATGTTCGGCCTGAATATCCCCAAGCTCGGTCCCCCCCCCCCCTTATCTCGAATTGCGTGCGCAAGTACTGCCGAACGCGGCCCCCTAGACGCCACCACGTCACTCCATATTTGATCATGACCGTTGAACTTCAAGCTCTCGTCGTGCTCTACCACTTCCTAGTTGGAAGTTTGTTGAATTGATTCACGGATTGGAAGAAATCGAGGGGGAGAGGATACTAATTTCTGGCCGTTGTTTGCTAGGGTGGCGGCTAGGGTTTTGTAGATTAGGGTTTTCTTTTTTTTCTTTTTTTTGATTTTAAGGTGTATTTATAGAGAATTTTCGAACACTATTCATCCGGAAATCCCGAACTCCGATTTACGCGCCGCAACCAGCGTTTCTAGGGTTTACCCCGCGTTCCGGACACAATGGAACAGGTTTCGAAAGCTAATTCGGACATCTGTGCGAGTTATGGCAATAAACGTTCAATTTAAATTAAACCGATTTAAGCAATTTTCTAGGCGTTTTAATTTGTACCGGACAAACGGTAAATCCAATTGACACGAAATTTGAAACCTTACAATAATATCACATTACAGATCCGATGAAACTGGTTTCGTCGAAATCCGAGACTTTTTGAAAAATGGCTATTTTAACTCGCCAAATTAATATTAAAAATAAATCGATGCGTTTCGAGCTGCCACGATCAAACGGTAACTCCGATTGACACGAAAATTGAAATCCGGTAATAACTAACTATTACGGATCCAATGGAACTGGTTTCGTTCAATTCTGAGACTGTTCAAAAATTGACTATTTTCACTAGTCGATTTAAATATTAAAATATTCAATTTTCACAATTTAACTCTTAATTCGATTTTAAAAGTTCTAAAATATCATTCTAACTCCAATATGGTAAAATAAAATTTTACAAATCATTTTCAATCATATTTAACTCAATTTTCAATTATTCCCATAATTCAACATATTAAATTATTGATTTAATTATTCAATTAAATCCAAAAATTCAAATAAAAAATTATTTGACTTATAAATTCACTTATAAATATTTAAAATTAATTAAATATTCAAATTTTAATTAAATAAAATTCTGGGTCGTTACAATCTTCCCCCCTTAAAAGAATTTCGTCCTCGAAATTAACAAATAAGAAAAGTTACAGAATTTATTAACTTTCCAAAATTCATAGTTAAACTTCTTGCAATACTTTACTAAGTTTCTAAATCATACTTAGTTATCTTTTCAAAAACAACTACTCATTGTTTAACTTTCAATTGCAAATCAAAGTTAAAGTTTTCAAAATTTTCCCAATTTTCTCAAATTTTTTCTAACGCCTTAAATTTTCGGAAAAATTCGCCATAGTCTCCTTTGCGCGGCTCGATCCGAAAAAAAATGACAGTATATATATCACAAATATACATCTCATCAAGTAATGACGCATCCCGAAGGGAAAAAAGTATAAAAGTACGGTATGTAATCCGAGATATGTACCTTATATTTTATTAGCGAGCATATACGGCTAATATAGCGCGAAAGCGAGCTCCAAATGCGAAGCAAACGCGATCCGCACCTACTAAACACTCAACAAACAACATGAGAATCATGCATATAGATAATAGTATCAATGTACATCATATAGCAACATAATAACTATATATGTCAACATAGCAAATGCAACTAAACAACAAATGCAATATATATTCAACCATCAACCAACTATAATCCATAACCAATAAATATTCATTCATATTCTCTTTAATATCCAATGAATTGGTTTTCAATTTAATCAAATTTGATTCATTTACAGTGGATTTACTAATATTCATTTTCAATTCTAATTAGTTTATATTCACTAATTCATATTCAAGTTGGTTCACTTCCAAATCAAATTCAATTTTATTTAAGATTCACTTAACTTCCAATTGAATTTCAATTATTTTAGCTTCCAATTTTATTAACACTTAATGAATTATATACAATCAATCAACTAACAACCATATAACAACCAATGTATATCAATTACAACCAAATTCCTTTACTTATATTCATTCTTGGTTTAACTAATTGATTTTCATTCAACTATTCAACTTCCAATAACATTAGATTTTAAATGAATTAACACTTACACTTACATTCATTTTTTTTTATATCAACTTTAATTTACATTCAATTGATTAACATTTAATCCATTAATTCAATTCAATTTCTAAAGTTAAATTTCATTTATATAACTTAATTCATTTTTATATTTACAACTCATATTCATAAATATATTCAAATAGTTTCACTTCTTATATATATAAGTTTATTTCACAATTGTAAATTACTTTAATTATAATTCAATTCTTATAATTCTTTTGCTTATACAATTATTCTTTTATTTAGATTATTCAAACAACTAAACAATCAACTTATATACACTTTAATAATTTTGAAAAATTATTCTCTTTATATATAAAATATAATCAAGGTAAAATTATTTTATTTACCCAAATTTTAAAACAATATTGTGCCGAATTGTTCTATACAAGTGTTTAGAGATCCCTATCAACAACGTTAATTACTCGTATTAACCAGAATCTATATACCACTCAATAAACCAATCATCACAATATAAAACAATTTTATATATTCACTAACAAATACGCTCTCATAGCTATTATTACACTCAAACTCATTCTAGAGTACTGCTAACTCTATCTCTAATGAGTAATACCCAACAGAACCATGGTTGTCGCTTAACCATATGCTCTGATACCAAATGTCACGTACGCGATTTTTCGTTGCCGAAAAAACCGAAGTGTTATGGGTTTTAAAAAGAATTTAAGGAAAGAAAAAGAAAGAAAATAGAAGATGAGATAAGAAGATAGAAGATGGAGAGGAAAGAAAACAGAGAATAGAAAAACAAGAAAAAGAGAAAATGGAAAATAGAACGGAACGGAAAACAACAGAACAACATCAGAATCTCACAATCGCAGCGGAACAACATATAATAATAAATGAATAATCTTTAAACAAAGAACTATATCAGTTATTACATTTTATACATTACATTTCATTATCATATCATCAGAGTGTACAACAACACCAACAGTGCAGCGGAAAAAGAAATACTATACATAATAATACGCCATGCCATCCATCTTGCCTCCAGCAATTCCAGAATATCCTGATAAACCTAACTCTTAACTGCCCGTGTGGAAATTGGTGGGCACCCAGAGTTTAGGAAGGAAAACAATAAACTCCGAGTCAGTCATGTGACTGGTGTGAGAACTCAAAACAGTTTATTTATCTTTTAAATCAAAATAGAAGAATATTTTTAAAGTCAATTCGCAATGCTTTTAAAAATGAGACTACCATAAGGCCTCCCGCACACACACACAATGCAAACGCAGAATCGGAGGAGACTTCTCCTTATGATAGTCAAAGATGCTTGATACGTATTTAAAAGAACATTTGATATTATTATTAGTGCATAGTGTAGGAAAAAATTCATTTCGAAAGTAGAATATAAATCTTAGCCAGCATAGACATTCCGAACTATGCCTACTATAGCTAACTATGTTCAATAGCAGGTTACCGCCACATTCCATAGCAGGTTATACAACTAAAACCGTACAAGTCTCGTATTGTTTCTTTGGATTTCCAACGAATGATCAGGCCAAGGAACTTCCCCTTGCCACATGAGAATGCCTCTGGATGGACATCCCCGAGAACCAAACCGGATCTCTACCAACACAAGGCCGGGTTACCCCTAACTGAGTAACAACTGACCGAATATGCCATCCCCCGGTCCTTTGGGACCTTTCACCGAGCGCTCGCAATCAATTCACACAATCATAACAAAGTGTTTTCAACATGAGTAAGTATCTGGGCTCCATACCATGATACCACTCTTTTCCAGAAGGAAATGCACACATCCTAAAGGGCGCTACCCCTCATAACCTTGCCGCATCTTTCCTGTTTTGACCATTCACGGGGTGTGAGGCTCGACGAAGTCACGTCCACAAAAACGTACTTTATACAAAAGCCATGCTTTGGGTCAACAAATGATCATAGAAATGATCACCAAGATAGACGATCAAATAAACGATCCTATCACAAATAATCAACACAATGATCATTTACAGCAACACTCAGCATGTCACATTACCAAATTGGGAATATATCGCTGATAACCTTCAACTACATAACCTCTGAGCTCGTACGTCTCAGAGAAGGGTGTTAAGCTAAAAGAATAAATTCTCCGCCACCAACAGAAATATATTTGAAAGAAATCTGCTTTATATCTCAATTTGTAATGTCAGACATACAATCCATACAAGTCTGTTCCGGGCTCGAACAAAACCGAAGGCACTTCTTACGAAGCCCTTGCAATCCGGGTATTCATAATCCCGATCGAATTTCCCATCACTTAGGGGATCTCTATACCAGGAGCTACCCGGTGCAGAGACAATCGATAGGTCATCCTATCGCTTTCACAAATACTCGGTCTTCAACACCGATCTTCAATGCAATTCACAACGACGTATCACATATTCGGAATGGGTTATACGACCCCATGGTCCTTTCCCGGTTAACCCGAATAGTGAGCGCTTATTCAAAAATAAGTGTGACATTCAAATTCAAGCAAATCACATCAATTACCCATTCAAAGGGAAATATTGATAGTCGGTTATTGAACTATCAATGGATATGCACACATCACCAGTTTCCAAATAATTTTCCAAATTATTTATTTTTCAAAATATCTTTACTAGATATATAATTTTCACACTTCAAAAATAAATCAATATTTATTTTTAAACAAATTCTCCTTTCTTTTATAAATTCCATAGTGAATTTATAATCCAAAATATCTATGAATATTCGATTTCAATTATTCATTTCAATTTATCTTCAAAAAGATAAATTCTTAAGATATTCCCTTTATATTGGAAAACACTTCCATACTTATTTAATAAGTAATTCACAAATCTTTTATTTTCAACGCTTGGAAAATATTCAATATACTTAAATCGAGATTAAGTATATATTTCATTCTTTAAGGAAATCATTCTCTTAAACATATTTATTTGGGCCAAAACGAATGTTGCGTAAAACATCGTTACGAACAACCCAAAATCACTAGTATAGGGATTCGAAATTAAAATAGATATATAAATCCCAATACTATACAAAACATTTCCTTTCGGAAATCATTTACTATAACAACAGTGTTATAGTCCACCATTTCCTTTTATTTTTCGAAAACGTCTATTTCAACAATAAATGTTGAAATCTATGGTTTCGAATCTCAACACCTTTTAAAACATCGTTAGATCGTTTTAATTCTGTTTAAAACATCACATTCAAAACAATTTCTTTAACATATTATTCACTATTCAAAAACGTGAATATACTACGTTAACACATTTCATCATTTCTATACATTTTATTTCAAAGGATTATTCACAGTCAAAACGTGAATATAACTCCATTAATAGGTTTCAACAATTTACTTATCAAAATAAGTCGTTGGTGAATTTATAAAACAACGTTTATAAATTCCTTTTCTATTTATTTTATAACAACTCCTTTTATAAATTCCTTTATTAACCTATTCAATTTATAACTAAATGATATACTAAAAATTCATATTATAAGTCAAATACTTATAATTTATTTGTCTGCAAAAATCGTTCCTTTGAACGTCATAATTATAAATCTTATAACTTATAAGATTCAATTATTTATCCAATTCTATTCTTTCAATAACTTCATAAAATTTATAAATCTTACTATTTATAAATTTCATTTATAACTTCTCCATTTTTAATTTTATGAATTCCATTCATTTACAAAATTCGTTTTCACTTCATTCAAACACTTATAAAAACTCGTTTTATAATGTCAATATTTCAATTTATAAATATCCATTTAGAAATCTCTTAATATAAATCAATTTATATTTTTCTTTAAAACGTCTTTAAATTCCTTTATAATTTCACCATTTATATTCATAAAATAATTAAATTTTATAAATCCTATATATAAACTTTTCACAATAAATTCTAAAATCCCGATTAAACTATTTTATAAAATCATTAATCCATATTTCTCAAAAATCAACTTTAACCGTATTTATCAAAAATCATAGTTTTTATAACTTTTAAATTATAACATTTATTTATTTATAATGGATCAATTCCAAAAATATTTTATAACTTATACTTTCAAAAATCATTTTAAAAACAATTTAAAATTCCAAAACTTGGTCCAATGATGCTACATATCAAATAGTCAATCACGACAACAACGACATCATATATCGTATATGATAATCAACGAATATCAAAATATCCATAATCAAATAAATACTGCTGAGGAATCCAGTTGGATCCCTCCAACCTGTTTTCCTGCATCCACAAACATTAGCACAATACCAATTTCGCTCCAGTACGAAATTATCGCGGTATATGGGATTTAAAATATTATCCGCTTAATAGACGGCGCAATAGGGTCTCATCCGCTAAACAAAAAATGCGGGAAATCAATAACTCCAATATATACATATGCCAATATATATATATATATATATTGCTATTATATATAATACCAATTTCACTGTTTATGAAATATTCGCGGTATATGTTTTTAATAAATAAAATCCGCTTACTAACGGCGTATAATGTCTATTTTAACAATCAATAGATATTAATCATCATTCAAACATGCATTCAAATATTTTAAATCTAACTATTTAAAATAAAATCGAAACTGATTCGATTGAGTGAGAAATTCTCACCTTGATTTTAATTTCGTTTTAGCGATTTATTTCGAATAAAATTAAACGGACGTTTAATTTTACCCAAAATTCTCACTAACTCCAAATGACTCCAATCCAACTTCATCGCGTAGTGCTCGTCCATACGATTCCAACGCAACTGGTTTCGCGCGTTTTCGACCTCGTATGAAAAGGTTATGATTATTTGAAGTTTAAACACGATTTTAACTATAATTTACAACATAAATTTTAAATATTTAAACCTACACTAAAATCTTGCCGTGCACACCATCATCTCTCCCTCTCCTCATTCACGTTCACGTACAGGAACACGCACAACATACAAACCCATATAGCACAAATTAGGGTTGATTTTTGCCACCACCTCGCTCGACTAGAACTCGATCAGGAAACGCCATCTCGAAGCCCTCACCTCCCTCCATGTTCGGCCTGAATATCCCCAAGCTCGGTCCCCCCCCCTTATCTCGAATTGCGTGCGCAAGTACTGCCGAACGCGGCCCCCTAGACGCCACCACGTCACTCCATATTTGATCATGACCGTTGAACTTCAAGCTCTCGTCGTGCTCTACCACTTCCTAGTTGGAAGTTTGTTGAATTGATTCACGGATTGGAAGAAATCGAGGGGGAGAGGATACTAATTTCTGGCCGTTGTTTGCTAGGGTGGCGGCTAGGGTTTTGTAGATTAGGGTTTTCTTTTTTTTCTTTTTTTTGATTTTAAGGTGTATTTATAGAGAATTTTCGAACACTATTCATCCGGAAATCCCGAACTCCGATTTACGCGCCGCAACCAGCGTTTCTAGGGTTTACCCCGCGTTCCGGACACAATGGAACAGGTTTCGAAAGCTAATTCGGACATCTGTGCGAGTTATGGCAATAAACGTTCAATTTAAATTAAACCGATTTAAGCAATTTTCTAGGCGTTTTAATTTGTACCGGACAAACGGTAAATCCAATTGACACGAAATTTGAAACCTTACAATAATATCACATTACAGATCCGATGAAACTGGTTTCGTCGAAATCCGAGACTTTTTGAAAAATGGCTATTTTAACTCGCCAAATTAATATTAAAAATAAATCGATGCGTTTCGAGCTGCCACGATCAAACGGTAACTCCGATTGACACGAAAATTGAAATCCGGTAATAACTAACTATTACGGATCCAATGGAACTGGTTTCGTTCAATTCTGAGACTGTTCAAAAATTGACTATTTTCACTAGTCGATTTAAATATTAAAATATTCAATTTTCACAATTTAACTCTTAATTCGATTTTAAAAGTTCTAAAATATCATTCTAACTCCAATATGGTAAAATAAAATTTTACAAATCATTTTCAATCATATTTAACTCAATTTTCAATTATTCCCATAATTCAACATATTAAATTATTGATTTAATTATTCAATTAAATCCAAAAATTCAAATAAAAAATTATTTGACTTATAAATTCACTTATAAATATTTAAAATTAATTAAATATTCAAATTTTAATTAAATAAAATTCTGGGTCGTTACAATCTTCCCCCCTTAAAAGAATTTCGTCCTCGAAATTAACAAATAAGAAAAGTTACAGAATTTATTAACTTTCCAAAATTCATAGTTAAACTTCTTGCAATACTTTACTAAGTTTCTAAATCATACTTAGTTATCTTTTCAAAAACAACTACTCATTGTTTAACTTTCAATTGCAAATCAAAGTTAAAGTTTTCAAAATTTTCCCAATTTTCTCAAATTTTTTCTAACGCCTTAAATTTTCGGAAAAATTCGCCATAGTCTCCTTTGCGCGGCTCGATCCGAAAAAAAATGACAGTATATATATCACAAATATACATCTCATCAAGTAATGACGCATCCCGAAGGGAAAAAAGTATAAAAGTACGGTATGTAATCCGAGATATGTACCTTATATTTTATTAGCGAGCATATACGGCTAATATAGCGCGAAAGCGAGCTCCAAATGCGAAGCAAACGCGATCCGCACCTACTAAACACTCAACAAACAACATGAGAATCATGCATATAGATAATAGTATCAATGTACATCATATAGCAACATAATAACTATATATGTCAACATAGCAAATGCAACTAAACAACAAATGCAATATATATTCAACCATCAACCAACTATAATCCATAACCAATAAATATTCATTCATATTCTCTTTAATATCCAATGAATTGGTTTTCAATTTAATCAAATTTGATTCATTTATAGTGGATTTACTAATATTCATTTTCAATTCTAATTAGTTTATATTCACTAATTCATATTCAAGTTGGTTCACTTCCAAATCAAATTCAATTTTATTTAAGATTCACTTAACTTCCAATTGAATTTCAATTATTTTAGCTTCCAATTTTATTAACACTTAATGAATTATATACAATCAATCAACTAACAACCATATAACAACCAATGTATATCAATTACAACCAAATTCCTTTACTTATATTCATTCTTGGTTTAACTAATTGATTTTCATTCAACTATTCAACTTCCAATAACATTAGATTTTAAATGAATTAACACTTACATTCATTTTTTTTTATATCAACTTTAATTTACATTCAATTGATTAACATTTAATCCATTAATTCAATTCAATTTCTAAAGTTAAATTTCATTTATATAACTTAATTCATTTTTATATTTACAACTCATATTCATAAATATATTCAAATAGTTTCACTTCTTATATATATAAGTTTATTTCACAATTGTAAATTACTTTAATTATAATTCAATTCTTATAATTCTTTTGCTTATACAATTATTCTTTTATTTAGATTATTCAAACAACTAAACAATCAACTTATATACACTTTAATAATTTTGAAAAATTATTCTCTTTATATATAAAATATAATCAAGGTAAAATTATTTTATTTACCCAAATTTTAAAACAATATTGTGCCGAATTGTTCTATACAAGTGTTTAGAGATCCCTATCAACAACGTTAATTACTCGTATTAACCAGAATCTATATACCACTCAATAAACCAATCATCACAATATAAAACAATTTTATATATTCACTAACAAATACGCTCTCATAGCTATTATTACACTCAAACTCATTCTAGAGTACTGCTAACTCTATCTCTAATGAGTAATACCCAACAGAACCATGGTTGTCGCTTAACCATATGCTCTGATACCAAATGTCACGTACGCGATTTTTCGTTGCCGAAAAAACCGAAGTGTTATGGGTTTTAAAAAGAATTTAAGGAAAGAAAAAGAAAGAAAATAGAAGATGAGATAAGAAGATAGAAGATGGAGAGGAAAGAAAACAGAGAATAGAAAAACAAGAAAAAGAGAAAATGGAAAATAGAACGGAACGGAAAACAACAGAACAACATCAGAATCTCACAATCGCAGCGGAACAACATATAATAATAAATGAATAATCTTTAAACAAAGAACTATATCAGTTATTACATTTTATACATTACATTTCATTATCATATCATCAGAGTGTACAACAACACCAACAGTGCAGCGGAAAAAGAAATACTATACATAATAATACGCCATGCCATCCATCTTGCCTCCAGCAATTCCAGAATATCCTGATAAACCTAACTCTTAACTGCCCGTGTGGAAATTGGTGGGCACCCAGAGTTTAGGAAGGAAAACAATAAACTCCGAGTCAGTCATGTGACTGGTGTGAGAACTCAAAACAGTTTATTTATCTTTTAAATCAAAATAGAAGAATATTTTTAAAGTCAATTCGCAATGCTTTTAAAAATGAGACTACCATAAGGCCTCCCGCACACACACACAATGCAAACGCAGAATCGGAGGAGACTTCTCCTTATGATAGTCAAAGATGCTTGATACGTATTTAAAAGAACATTTGATATTATTATTAGTGCATAGTGTAGGAAAAAATTCATTTCGAAAGTAGAATATAAATCTTAGCCAGCATAGACATTCCGAACTATGCCTACTATAGCTAACTATGTTCAATAGCAGGTTACCGCCACATTCCATAGCAGGTTATACAACTAAAACCGTACAAGTCTCGTATTGTTTCTTTGGATTTCCAACGAATGATCAGGCCAAGGAACTTCCCCTTGCCACATGAGAATGCCTCTGGATGGACATCCCCGAGAACCAAACCGCATCTCTACCAACACAAGGCCGGGTTACCCCTAACTGAGTAACAACTGACCGAATATGCCATCCCCCGGTCCTTTGGGACCTTTCACCGAGCGCTCGCAATCAATTCACACAATCATAACAAAGTGTTTTCAACATGAGTAAGTATCTGGGCTCCATACCATGATACCACTCTTTTCCAGAAGGAAATGCACACATCCTAAAGGGCGCTACCCCTCATAACCTTGCCGCATCTTTCCTGTTTTGACCATTCACGGGGTGTGAGGCTCGACGAAGTCACGTCCACAAAAACGTACTTTATACAAAAGCCATGCTTTGGGTCAACAAATGATCATAGAAATGATCACCAAGATAGACGATCAAATAAACGATCCTATCACAAATAATCAACACAATGATCATTTACAGCAACACTCAGCATGTCACATTACCAAATTGGGAATATATCGCTGATAACCTTCAACTACATAACCTCTGAGCTCGTACGTCTCAGAGAAGGGTGTTAAGCTAAAAGAATAAATTCTCCGCCACCAACAGAAATATATTTGAAAGAAATCTGCTTTATATCTCAATTTGTAATGTCAGACATACAATCCATACAAGTCTGTTCCGGGCTCGAACAAAACCGAAGGCACTTCTTACGAAGCCCTTGCAATCCGGGTATTCATAATCCCGATCGAATTTCCCATCACTTAGGGGATCTCTATACCAGGAGCTACCCGGTGCAGAGACAATCGATAGGTCATCCTATCGCTTTCACAAATACTCGGTCTTCAACACCGATCTTCAATGCAATTCACAACGACGTATCACATATTCGGAATGGGTTATACGACCCCATGGTCCTTTCCCGGTTAACCCGAATAGTGAGCGCTTATTCAAAAATAAGTGTGACATTCAAATTCAAGCAAATCACATCAATTACCCATTCAAAGGGAAATATTGATAGTCGGTTATTGAACTATCAATGGATATGCACACATCACCAGTTTCCAAATAATTTTCCAAATTATTTATTTTTCAAAATATCTTTACTAGATATATAATTTTCACACTTCAAAAATAAATCAATATTTATTTTTAAACAAATTCTCCTTTCTTTTATAAATTCCATAGTGAATTTATAATCCAAAATATCTATGAATATTCGATTTCAATTATTCATTTCAATTTATCTTCAAAAAGATAAATTCTTAAGATATTCCCTTTATATTGGAAAACACTTCCATACTTATTTAATAAGTAATTCACAAATCTTTTATTTTCAACGCTTGGAAAATATTCAATATACTTAAATCGAGATTAAGTATATATTTCATTCTTTAAGGAAATCATTCTCTTAAACATATTTATTTGGGCCAAAACGAATGTTGCGTAAAACATCGTTACGAACAACCCAAAATCACTAGTATAGGGATTCGAAATTAAAATAGATATATAAATCCCAATACTATACAAAACATTTCCTTTCGGAAATCATTTACTATAACAGCAATGTTATAGTCCACCATTTCCTTTTATTTTTCGAAAACGTCTATTTCAACAATAAATGTTGAAATCTATGGTTTCGAATCTCAACACCTTTTAAAACATCGTTAGATCGTTTTAATTCTGTTTAAAACATCACATTCAAAACAATTTCTTTAACATATTATTCACTATTCAAAAACGTGAATATACTACGTTAACACATTTCATCATTTCTATACATTTTATTTCAAAGGATTATTCACAGTCAAAACGTGAATATAACTCCATTAATAGGTTTCAACAATTTACTTATCAAAATAAGTCGTTGGTGAATTTATAAAACAACGTTTATAAATTCCTTTTCTATTTATTTTATAACAACTCCTTTTATAAATTCCTTTATTAACCTATTCAATTTATAACTAAATGATATACTAAAAATTCATATTATAAGTCAAATACTTATAATTTATTTGTCTGCAAAAAATCGTTCCTTTGAACTTCATAATTATAAATCTTATAACTTATAAGATTCAATTATTTATCCAATTCTATTCTTTCGATAACTTCATAAAATTTATAAATCTTACTATTTATAAATTTCATTTATAACTTCTCCATTTTTAATTTTATGAATTCCATTCATTTACAAAATTCGTTTTCACTTCATTCAAACACTTATAAAAACTCGTTTTATAATGTCAATATTTCAATTTATAAATATCCATTTATAAATCTCTTAATATAAATCAATTTATATTTTTCTTTAAATCGTCTTTAAATTCCTTTATAATTTCACCATTTATATTCATAAAATAATTAAATTTTATAAATCCTATATTTAAACTTTTCACAATAAATTCTAAAATCCCGATTAAACTATTTTATAAAATCATTAATCCATATTTCTCAAAAATCAACTTTAACCGTATTTATCAAAAATCATAGTTTTTATAACTTTTAAATTATAACGTTTATTTATTTATAATGGATCAATTCCAAAAATATTTTATAACTTATACTTTCAAAAATCATTTTAAAAACAATTTAAAATTCCAAAACTTGGTCCAATGATGCTACATACCAAATAGTCAATCACGACAACAACGACATCATATATCGTATATGATAATCAACGAATATCAAAATATCCATAATCAAATAAATACTGCTGAAGAATCCAGTTGGATCCCTCCAACCTGTTTTCCTGCATCCACAAACATTAGCACAATACCAATTTCGCTCCAGTACGAAATTATCGCGGTATATGGGATTTAAAATATTATCCGCTTAATAGACGGCGCAATAGGGTCTCATCCGCTAAACAAAAAATGCGGGAAATCAATAACTCCAATATATACATATGCCAATATATATATATATTGCTATTATATATAATACCAATTTCACTGTTTATGAAATATTCGCGGTATATGTTTTTAATAAATAACATCCGCTTACTAACGGCGTATAATGTCTATTTTAACAATCAATAAATATTAATCATCATTCAAACATGCATTCAAATATTTTAAATCTAACTATTTAAAATAAAATCGAAACTGATTCGATTGAGTGAGAAATTCTCACCTTGATTTTAATTTCGTTTTAGCAATTTATTTCGAATAAAATTAAACGGACGTTTAATTTTACCCAAAATTCTCACTAACTCCAAACGACTCCAATCCAACTTCATCACGTAGTGCTCGTCCATACGATTCCAACGCAACTGGTTTCGCGCGTTTTCGACCTCGTATGAAAAAGTTATGATTATTTGAAGTTTAAACACGATTTTAACTATAATTTACAACATAAATTTTAAATATTTAAACCTACACTAAAATCTGGCCGTGCACACCATCATCTCTCCCTCTCCTCATTCACGTTCACGTACAGGAACACGCACAACATACAAACCCATATAGCACAAATTAGGGTTGATTTTTTCCACCACCTCGCTCGACTAGAACTCGATCAGGAAACGCCATCTCGAAGCCCTCACCTCCCTCCATGTTCGGCCTGAATATCCCCAAGCTCGGTCCCCCCCCTTATCTCGAATTGCGTGTGCAAGTACTGCCGAACGCGGCCCCCTAGACGCCAACACGTCACTCCATATTTGATCATGACCGTTGAACTTCAAGCTCTCATCGTGCTCTACCACTTCCTAGTTGGAAGTTTGTTGAATTGATTCACGGATTGGAAGAAATCAAGGGTGAGAGGATACTAATTTTTGGCCGTTGCTTGCTAGGGTGGCGGCTAGGGTTTTGTAGATTAGGGTTTTCTTTTTTTTTTCCTTTTTTTGATTTTAAGGTGTATTTATAGAGAATTTTCGAACACTATTCATCCGGAAATCCCGAACTCCGATTTACGCGCCGTAACCAGCATTTCTAGGGTTTACCCCGCGTTTCGGACACAATGAAACCGGTTTCGAAAGCTAATTCGGACATCTGTGCGAGTTATGGCAATAAACGTTCAATTTAAATTAAACTGATTTAAGCGATTTTCTAGGCGTTTTAATTTGTACCGGACAAACGGTAAATCCAATTGACACGAAATTTGAAACCTTACAATAATATCACATTACGGATCCGATGAAACTGGTTTCGTCGAAATCCGAGACTTTTTGAAAAATGGCTATTTTAACTCGCCAAATTAATATTAAAAATAAATCGATGCGTTTCGAGCTGCCACGATCAAACGGTAACTCCGATTGACACAAAAATTGAAATCCGGTAATAACTAACTATTACGGATCCAATGGAACTAGTTTCGTTCAATTCTGAGACTGTTCAAAAATTGACTATTTTCACTAGTTGATTTAAATATTAAAATATTCAATTTTCACAATTTAACTCTTAATTCGATTTTAAAAGTTCTAAAATATCATTCTAACTCCAATATGATAAAATAAAATTTTACAAATCATTTTCAATCATATTTAACTCAATTTTCAATTATTCCCATAATTCAACATATTAAATTATTGATTTAATTATTCAATTAAATCCAAAAATTCAAATAAAAAATTATTTGACTTATAAATTCACTTGTAAATATTTAAAATTAATTAAATATTCAAATTTTAATTAAATAAAATTCTGGGTCGTTACAGATGCCGTAAATCATTAATCTAGAGAAGGATGCCATAAGTCATCGGTGCTTAAAGTAATATTGTAAATCATTAACCTAAATGAGGATGCCATATTTCATCAGAATATGATGTTGCAAATCATCATTATGAAGAGGAATGTTGTAAGTCACCAACGTGAAGCATGTTGCCGCATGTCAACAATACAATGAAGGATGCCGAAGAAAACGTGGCAGCTATGCTGCCTACTTCCACCTCTATAAATACGAACCCAATGGCTTCATCGAAGATGCGATTCACATCAGCACTTTTCTTACATTTTAGATGTTATAACCATAATTTGAATCGAGGATTTTAGAGCCTATTGTAGTTTTATGCATTTTGCACATAAGGACTTGAACTATGAATTTTATATATCATATTACAAGTGAATAAAAAGACGATCGACTGACTTGATTATTGACTTTGATATAACTCTTGTTAATGTTTATTCACGATATCAATATGACCACTTTTCTCAAAGGTCGAAACCATGAACAAGCATACCTTACATCACTTTGGACATGCATACTTGTTTCAGGCTAACACTGGTTGATTGAACCTATTACAAGCCTAGACCCATTTGCATTGCATATTTTAGGGTTAACAAGAAAAATTATTAACATTTTGGCTCTAGAACAAGGGCCTGAACCTTTGACCTTCTTCTCATCTCATATTGGATTATCCTTGACCTACATAAATTGGGTATAGAGGATTCACCTCAGCCTGCATATTCCATAAAGGAACTTTCCAAATCCTACATAACCATCTTTGGACTATATGATGACAATCTCAGAACAAGGATCTTCTAAACCTCAAGTAATTAGGCCAATTTATCAAATCACTTTTGGCCCTTGGTTTTATGAGGAATAAGTGTAATGGATGCTAGCACAACAAATCTTAGAAGAAAAGAAACAGCTGATTTCTTATAATCCCGATAAATGGAGCTTAAAACCATTTCATATAGGCTTTATCTCTATCTATGATTATCATCCTCTACTTGGAAAGGAATATACAAAGAAAGACAGTTTGTTTGTAGAAATGAGAAGAGTTATACAATTTCAATCCAAAGGGGCTATTTTTGAAAAAGAAATAACAAGAGACCTTGACAAGTTTGCCCAAAAATGAAACAAAGTAATCGACCATCCTTATGCCTCAGTTGAAACTCAGGAATCTTTAAAATGAAAGTTCATGGATAATAGAAATGCACAAATTCGTTGCTGCAATAAAATTAAATGAGGTTGAAAAGCGTAGTGCCCTAAAAGTTCTAGATTTACTAAGATTTGGCCTCTTACCATTTCTTATGAGAATATCTCTCTTCTATCTAAAAAGAGATTGAAATAATGGCCTTCAAAGAAAAAGTGACAAGGTAATGAAAGATAGAGGCATTTATTGCCAATATCATTGAATTAATGGACATGAAACCAATCAATGCCAAGCTCTAAAAGGAATGATTAAGTGTTTATTAGCCAAAGAAGATCTTCAAGAATATTTTGAGGAGATTTAACCAATATATCTACGAGGATCAAATACTCAATAAAGAAGAATGTTTCATAAGAAGGATTAATAAAATAAAAGAAGGTCTTTGATCCTACCAAGATGGCCTGGTCAAAGCTCCTCCTAAAGGGAGGTTAGAGTAACTCTCTGGTCCTACCTGGCCTGGCCAGAGCACTGCAACCCTTCAGTCCCGCCTATATGGCCTGGCCGAAGCACCTCCTAAAGGGAGGATGGAGTAAGCCTTTGATCCGGCCATCTTTGGTCCAACCATCTTTGGTCCTGCCTAATAAGCGCCTTCTAAAGATAGGATGGAGTAAGCCTTTGGTCCTATCTAATATGGCATGGCCAAAGCACCGAACCATCCTTCTGTTTTTCCTATAAGGCCTAACTGGAATTCCTACTAGAGGGAGGATAGGTAAGACTTTGGTACTACTTAAGAAAAGTAACAAAACACATCGACCAGCCTAAATCATTACCTATAAGGCAATAAGGGGACTCAATCATCACCCTGAAGGTGCTAAGGGGCAAAAGTCAAAGCCTAAATCACTACCAAGAAGAGTAGTAAGGGTAAGGAAAATCAATCAATCCCTACATCACTACCCAAAGAGCAGTAAGATGCGTCTTCTAGAGTAAGATTAATCGAATGCAAAAGCAAATCAGACTCTATCCTAAAGAAGGATCGAGACAGTCTTCTAGAGGAAGATCAGTCAAATGCAAAGGTAATCTTCTAGAGGAAGAGCAGTCAAACATATTTAATATCGCACCAAGGCAAATTTAAAGCCACCTTTAAAGGAAGGATCAAAAACTATCTATCATGTCGAATTGAGAATTTTAATGTCAAATAGTGACATTTTACAAACTATAACACGAGCCCTGGGCTTCGTTCTTCAAAATATCGGATTAACTTTCAATCCACGATCTCCATATTATAATTTAAATCAGCAAATAATAGGAATCTACATTGACAAACAAGTTTCTAAATAACGTAAATCTTTGTAAACAATAAAGATTCCTAAATATTAAGAATCTTCTTAATGATCGAATTTCTAATTCTCTTACCGGATGGAATTCTGGACTTATTATAAGAAAAATTCTTATCTTCCTATCACATGGAGTTCTAAATTAATACTAGATGAATTCATGGTCTTCTGTTCAGATTAGATTATGGTATTATTACCAAATTAATTTTTGGTCTTCCATTACCAGATGGTTTCTTGGCCTTCTACTTCAAAGTTGTTACTAGTTGGCTTTATGTCTCCTAATCAAATTATTGCCAAAAGATTTTTGATCTTCAATACAGGCGAAATTGCAATTATCCGATGGATTTCTGGATATTTAATCCTTCAAGACTAAGACTTCAAGCATCAGCCTCTAAATTTCTAGGTGATAAGGCAAAAGGACGAGGTTATTAAAAGCTTCACTCCCTACGGTGCTTAATTATGTTCTCCTAAAGTGGAGTTTAAATTTTCCAATAACGTGAAATCTTCATTATTAGATGGGTTTTTAGTTTCCAGTTAAATAAAGGAAGTGTTCTTCCAAACTCTTGATTAATAATTTGCTAACCTCTTTATCAAAATGGATTTCAAGTTTTAGTGACATGGTTTATATAAAGAAGACCGACCAATACTCCATCAAAGGCTATATATCATATTAAAGCTATGGAAAACAAGTTGCATGTCTCAGACAATTCGACAATATCAAAACGATGAATACAAAGATTCATTTAAGGTAACAATTATTCAAATACAAAATTAATATGTGTTTATTATAAATAAAATAGTGAAATTTGAATTAAATAAGTTTTGATCATAAAATTGATGGAAAATGGTTTGTTATATTTTATTACACAAGGAAATTATTTTTGTGTAATAAAATATAACAGACCATTTTCCATCAATTTTATGATCAAACTTATTTTTAAATCAAATTTCACCTTTTTATATATAATGAACACAAATTAAAATCAAATGCTTCGTTTAAAAATTATTAAAAGAAGTATTTGGCAATAATTACAAGAATTGTTGCATTTTCACTAAATAAAAATCATATTTCATTCATTTTTATCAAAAATAACCAAGATAATGTTTTAAAACTTTATTCTCACATTTTATTCCCAAAATCCATTGTTTATTCTAAATAAACAATTTAAATCTCCAATTTATTTTTATTTCTCTATATTAAATTATAACCAAGAATTATAGGTACTAGGAACGGATATCCAAAAGGAAAATCTGCCTAAAAAGCTCATAAGAGATTTTTCATCAAATGTCAAGTTTCTGCACCTCCTTTTTCAAATTTTTAATGACCAAAGGAGAGTCAGTAATGTGAAAATCACCTCATCTAGAAGTTGTTTTAACTTCTTCTCTTCCTTTAGAATAATGTTTGCATTATCAATAGAGCCAATTTGAACTTATAATGCATGCTTAAGTGTTTTTTAGCTCTCTTCAAGGTTTTAACCTTACTCGTTAATTTCTTAATCTCCACTTCAAGAGCATATTTTTCACATTCAAGTTTCTTCACCTGACTCTGATAATTATTAAGATATAAAGAAATTTTTTCATCCCATTTCTTGTATAAAAACTGAACGCATCATATCTAACCCTTTGACTCCATTAGGCAGTCTTGCTATCATCTAGACTCAAAGGTGGGTTCAACAAAGTAGAAAAAATTTCTTTGCCAGCCAACAGGTTAGGAGTAAGAATGTTGGAATCGCTTTTGCTCGTAATAAGTTCTAAAGATTGACAGAATACTTAGCTTTTCGGTAAGTCTACTTCAAGATCCATAATCCTTTGATGGAGACGAGCAATTTCTGCATCAGCATCAATTTTTTGGACTGAAAGTTCAGACTGACCGACCGTTCTCGCTTCCTTTCAACTTTAGAATTTATCTATGTTCTCTTTGATTTTTCTCTTCCAAGTTAGAAACCATCTTCTTCATACTACTTAATGTTGATTTCAATTGATAAAACCTTTAATGCCATTTTTGCGCTTTCGGGTTATCCAAAAATAACAAATTTGAATCATCTTGTGAAGAACTTTTCTCCTATATAACTGATTTTAACTTAGCAGTGATATTTTCCAACTGAGAAAGGAGATTTGGATTGCTAAGTGTATGCATTAGTTGTTTTTTTCTAAATAAAATAAGTAAATAGGAGAAGAAATTAACTCATAAGAAAATGTAATCTTTATTAACGACAAGAAAGTTGACACGCATAAGCAGATACAAGTTTTATATTGTTAAAGTTTAAAGACAGCAGTGTGGGCCTTTTTAAGCGATCTTATAGACAAAGAGAGGATAGTGTCAAAAGGAACATCTAACCCTAGAGGGGTATTAACTAGAGGTAATGATGATAGTCCTATTTTTTGGCTGGAGGGCTAGTTTCACCACATAACAATTTAGCGTAACTAGTTCATAACACTAAGCAGTCTATCCTTTTCATCACCAAAGAAATCAAAGAGAAAGTGTAGAAACTATGTGCAAACTTCCTGGAGATCTCAAGGAAACAATATTTTTCTAGTCAAGAAGTTTTGGAATTAACAATTTCTCATTAAATCCCTCTTTAATGTGATAAATTTACTTAAGAGTTCCATGGAAATAGGACTACTCAATGACTCCTTAATATGTTTAATTTATAAGAAACAAGCCAAGTTGCAAAGAAATAAGAAATGAAGACACTAAAATTCATAAAGCTATATGAATTACACATTAAAAACGAAATCAATTGGGATCATACAATATTGATCCTTTGTAAAATTTTGAAAATGAATTTCTTCTTGCTAAATTTCACTTTCTCGAGAGGAAGAGTATTTTGGAAAAGAGGAACGATCGAAACCCTATGGAGATCTATTCCATGTTCATCTAAATATCTACTATGCAAATGCCTAAGCAAACCCTCACCTTTTTCCACAAAGAATGAAAAAACAGTAAGAACATTTCTATAGTAAATTTTGTAGAGGAACTCCACTAAGGTATCCTTATCAGCATTGAGCATCCAAAATAGAGTACCTAGCTCTGTATTTTCTCTTATGATTCTCTCTTGATGAAGGCGAGACTTCTTCAATAACGGGGCTACTTGTTTTTCTTGGAAGTTCCTTTGCCATGTGGCATAAACAGAAAGGCGCTTATACTTATCGAATAACTTATTATGCTTCTCGATTACCATTTCAAGTTCTTTATTCAATCGATGCACTTACTTCTCACTCTTGAGTCTCATAGTAATATTTGGATCTTTTCCTTAACTAAAGTGATAAACTTATTAACTAAACTCTGACAGATAATTTTAGGCACTTAAATAATGAATTCCATACCTACGTGATAAGAACCTGGGAAGCTTTGACTTGGCCTTCTCTTTCGGCTGTTGATTGAGGGAAGAAGCATCCTTTGGAGAGATATTTTCCTATGAACCACCCTGAAGAACGGGTAAGTCAAGAAACTCTACATCATAGGCAAACAAATCTTGACCACCAGATCCATTGTCCCTATCTCTTGGTCCTTTTGGACCCTTGCCACCACACTACCACCACCATCCTGATCATCATCATCATCATCATCATTATCACCATTATCATCATCATCCTCGTTATCATCCTCCCCTTTTATATGAATTTCCACCTCCTTCAATCAGAGAGTCATCAAAAGATAACAACTTCTTGGAATCGACGGCTACTTCTTTAGGGAATTCATCTTGAAGAGATCCCTCAACTCTCCCCAGTATAAGGTCAAACTTTCATTTGAATTGGTCATTTAGGTCTAGGAGGGTAGGAAAGTCCAGATCAAGGCATTTTTCAATGTTATCATTATAGGCTACAAAAACAGCATCTTCATAGCACTTTTTAATTATCTTAGTAAGAGCTTGATTAAGAAAGAAAGTTACTTTCTTCTTTGCATCCTTTACAAAATTATTGGCATAAACCATAGTAATATATATAGTTTCGAATCAACTTTCGAACATTTTATCTTATTGATCATTTTAGCCTCTCCTTATCTGATATCTTTATACCCTCTACAAGTAACAATTTCTCTTTCTTTTCCTCATCGAGAGAGGAGACAAGTTTGCCCTTCTCAAAGATAGCTTCATCCTTCTTCACTGCGATATCAATCATTTGGCTCTACAGAGTCCAAACTTCAATCGTTAATCAGGAAACATGTTCCTTGAGCTCTGCAACTTGACCAAGGGGTAAAAGGCCTGTTAAAGAAAAAACATATGCTTGGCCACCTGAAATACACAACAAATATAAGATAATAAATATGTACCAAATTAAAGTCTAGATCAGCTATATATTTAAAATTGCATACCAACAAAAGTTACTGATAAAGGACATAAAGATGATCCACTAAAAATGTTGAAGGCGGTGAAATAAGGGAAGTCAAAGTAGGAGAGTGGACAATTGAGCGAACAAGATCGTTGAAGCTCATGGGAAACGTTTGAACTTGAGTCCAAAGGAAGAGATTCAGTGGATTGGGGTGTCAGACCTAATTCCTTAAACAAGCATTGGAAACTGGAGGCTGGTGTAGGAAGCAAGATGTTTGATAAGGGGTTTCGGGTGTGAACATCCTTTATGTGTTCTTGAATATCCTGGTCGGGAGGAATTAAATTAATCGTGTTAAGATCTTGAGCAGTCATAGAAGCATCCATGTGCAACCTCCAAGGCAAGAACATTAGAAGTCTAGACCTCCCTGAGCTTAGGCTTTTTATTCAGAGGAGGAACTGATGTATTAGTGGAGGTGCTGAGCTTGCCTTCCTTTTCATAGCTTCAACAGCTTTAGCAATGGAACCCCTAAATGGCGCGGACTTAGTTGATTCAAATGATGGAAGCACGAGTATTAGTTCTCCTAGACTTAGAAGCAACAACAATAGCAGATGAACCTAAATCAAACGAGAATTCATGAAATACCACATAGGAAGCTTTGTTTAACTGTGATATAAATGTACCAGAAGAATCATGTTGAAGAGGGGAAGAAGAAAAGGCCTTCCAACTATAAATAAATAATGCCTGCTTTCCATGAGTATCTCTTTTAACCATAGGAGGATCTCAAAGTACCATGTGTCTTTCCAAAGTAAGGAGTATATATGAAGGTTGGCTTCAGTTAGAAGTGTAATCTTGTTCCTTATGTTCATAGAAACCTCCATTAAGGAACTAATGGTAGTAGCTGTGAAAGAATCAGTCCCTTTAGAATTAGAATCTAAAAAGGAACAATTGTCATAAGAAAATTTGGAATATAATATAAATAATGGGAAGCAATAAAACTTACCGGGAAACGAAGAGGACCCTTTGATTTGAGGGGTGTAACACTTGGCATAAAAGAATTGGTTCTCCCAATCCCTTGCTTTGTTGATCATGTTAGTAACCAAGCTCTTCAGCTGAGGAAGGAGACGGTATATAGGTACCTCTAATTGCCCTTTTACTTTTATAGGATTTGCCAATGAAGGGAGAGTTTCAGCACCAAGCGAAGGGAGGTTAGCTTCCTTAGCAAGTATCTCTAGGCAACTCAGATAGGTGTACGAATTGGGAGTTAGTTACATTAGAGAAATACCTAGATATTCCAAGAATCGTATAAGAAATTTAGGAAAGGGAAGGTAACATGAATGCCAAATATGGATAAAAGAGAAGGCAAAGAATCTTTTTGGAGGATTATCTATCCTACCAGATTGACTAGCAGCCATGACTTCTATATTTACAATTCTAAATTCACAAAGGATGGTACCCACCTCATCCTGGGCAGTTATAAAGGATTAAGCATGCTTATAATCCCCCTTCTCTAAAGAAGGAGAAGGCTTTAAAATTTTATCAGAATTCTTGCCGTCCATTTATATGCCAGATGATATTGCACAAAATCAATAAAGTATTTCATATTATATTAAAAAATGTCATGGTAATTAATTAAATGCTTAAGCAATGATTACTTGGTTAATTGAGGGTTATTCAATGTAAGTGTTAGAATGAAGACTATTTATAAACTTATAACAAGTTAATAATCTATTAAGTGACCATTCATAGATGTCACAACTATAGTAAGATATTGTGTTTATAGAATATTTGAAAATATTATAACCAATGGGAAGTTCATTAACAACTAATGAATTTGTGGTCAAATGACGGGTTCATAATAGGTCGGTAGGGTTCAACTAAGGTGTTGTACTAATAACAACTTATAGAAATTATAAACGACGTCGAATGGGGAACCTAATATTGAACTTATGAAGTTTTTAAATGAGTATGGTTAAATTTACTTAAAAGTATTTCAATCTATTGTCAAATTTGTAAAATATTGAATGCATAGACAAATTGCAATACGATATAGTAACTACTTTTTGAACTCATGATGGCGTACTTAATTTAAATAGGATATAGATTTTGTAACCATATATCGACCCTTTAAGCAATTGTGAAAGTTATAATGGGATAACGGCTTTCTATGGCGTTATCGAATCTGTAACCAAAAAACAATCTTTCAAACCGACTATTGAATTCTAAAAAAGATAACAAACCACTAATTGATTGTCGAAACAATAATTCGGAATTAGAACTTTGAGAAGGTATCAAACATCAATATAGATATCGACTTTCAAAATGCTAATGATTTCGAAAGCCAAGGACTATTTCGCAGAAGTTATCAAGTTGTATAGAGGATGTCAAGTTTTTAATAGATTGGTCAAATTCTTAATTGAGTATCGAAACCTCAAAAAATGCCGGCTCTATTACAATCAAGACTTCAAAAGATTATTGGATTTCTAAAAGGATTTCGAATTTGTGACGGTAAGTTAAGAAAAAACCTTTTAGTCGATTAAGGATAGAA
Source organism: Allium cepa (assembly GCA_030765085.1). Taxonomy (NCBI): domain Eukaryota; kingdom Viridiplantae; phylum Streptophyta; class Magnoliopsida; order Asparagales; family Amaryllidaceae; genus Allium; species Allium cepa. Next base: position 204,221,972 of record CM060941.1, on the reverse strand, counting down.
GTCAAACCTTACGATTAAGATTGGGTGATGAAGAGAATATAGATTTTTAATTGAAAATAGAAATTAAAATTATTGTCCTGAGTATAATTTGCATGTAAAGAGGTTGAAGAAGAAGGTGGGTATTTACAGAAGAAAAGAAGAGCAATGAGACCCGTGGATCTCAGTTTGAATAAACGAGCAAGACCTAGTTGGAATGCCAATAGGCGGCAACGTAAATATCAAGGCGACAAGCATCAATATTGAAGTATTAAGTTGAAGAATCAACATTTCTACTCCACTAGAAGGGGATAAATGTTACGACAAATGAAGATATCGGACATATACAAATTGAGACATCGAACGTCTAACTAAAGGGTTAAAAGAAGGGATATCGAAGATGCAGATAAGAGCATGCAAAGAAATCGAATCGCTAACAAGAAGCGGAACTCAAAAGGCGATAAGCTCTATTAAGAACCAAGTCCTAAAGGATACTGAATCACTATAGTACAGAAGGTGTTGAAATTCTACCACACGATGGTGAAAATCATGAAACAGGGCAAGAGTGCAATACCATTTAAAGATGTCGAATGCCTAAGCACAAAGGAGGAAACGGGCTTTTGATTCAATAGCGAATGTTAAGCCTTTACAACACTAAGTGTTGTAAAGCAACTCCAACTAAGGCAAGAGGTTTCGAATACCACCAGTTATCGAAGATGCTGCATATCATCGATGCCATCAAAGATGTTGAAAGCCGACAATGCAAGTGGGGATACCGTGTCTCACCAATATAACAATCAATACCATAAATCGTCTTACAACAAAGATGTTGTAAACCATCAATAGAGCAAAGATGCTTTAAATCATTAGTCTATAAAAGGATGTCGTAAGTCGTCAGTGCTTAAAGTAATATTGTAAATCATCAATGTAAATGAGGACTTCTTATTTCATTATAATAAATGAAGTTGTAAATCATCAATGTGAAAAGGAATGCTAAGTCACCAATGTGAAGAACGTACTGCATGTCAACAACACAATGAAGGATGACAATGGACACATGACAGCTACGTCGCCTACTTCCAGCCTTATAAATTCTAATCCAATGGCTTCATGGAAGAGGTGAATTCCTCTCATCACTTTTCTTGCATTCTAAAAGTTGTAACCCTAAATTGAACTGGATATTTTAGATCCTATTGTACTTTTATGATCTTTTGCACATAAAGACTTGAACTATGAATTTTGCGTAGCATATTACAAGTGAATAAAGACAATTGACTATGACTTGCTTATTAAATTGCATGTAACTATATTCATCACATTAATATGACCTCTTTTCATAAAGGATGAAACCATGAATAAGCATATCATACATAACTATGGACTAGCATACTTCTTTCATGCAAACATAAGGTTGACGGAGCCTATTACTAGCCTATACCCATTTACCTTGCACATTCTGGGGTTAACAAGAAAAATATTTAAAAGAAGAATATTTTATTTTGAAAGTAAGGAAAAGAAATGGTTTTGAATTTTTAATATATTTTAAACATGAAATTCTTTTAAGAGATATTAAAATGGTGTTTTAAACTATATTGCAAGATTTTCGAGTTTGTTGAAAGAAAAAGAAAACATGGATTACAACATCATTGTTGTGATAAATGTTTTCAGAGAATTGAGAAAGAAGTCATGGATTATAATGTTTTTGTTATGATAAATGATTTCAGAAAGTAGAAAAGAATTCATGGATTATAATACTTTTGTAAATGATTTCGTACTATTATTAAGAAGACTTGTTACTTGACTTAATAAGCGTTGATATTCTTATATCTTTGGAGGAGTTTTGTTCTAAAGATAATAATAAGTTTATTTATCGATGAAATTCTATAAATGGAAAAGTATTTAAAAAGATTGTTTTAAAGATAAAGCTAAGTGTAATTGGTTTTAAATTTATAGTAAACAATGTTTTAATGACATTAGTTTTTAACCCATCTAGTTGATATACTTAGAAATATTTTAAAGAGTATTATTAAATCATTTTACAGATGTTTGTGATGTGAAAATGAAAAGTGTGGGTTAAATGTTTTAAAAGTTAAAAAGTTTGATTTCATTCATGGAAAGGATTTAGTCTTATCCTTAGTACTAAACATCGAAAGGGTACATTCATTACTATCTATGAGATTTAAAACCAATGGGTCTAGGTAAGGCCAGAAGAAACCAGTGCCTCGACTTACCGCCTTTGTTTTTAAGCGAGGGATATTACGAGTTGGAAAATAAAAGTTTGGTGGTAAGGGTAAGAAATTTAATTTCCATGAGCGATATCACTTATATGGAAAGGATTTAGGCATAAACTTAACACTAAATGTCGAGGTATGGAAAATCATCTCTATTTCGAAAGATAAGAATATACATCAAGACAAGATTAAAAAGACAACAATGGCCCAACTTGTCCGACTTCATTGCTAACCGAGGGATAATACAAGATTGAAATCGACGAGTGGTGATATGTGTGCGAGACTTAATTTCCACATAAAATTATTTTATTATTCTTAATAATTGATTTACTGACTATTGATTCTGCTATCTTCTTTGTGTTTCGTCAACCTAAGATGATTTGTTGCTCATTTGAGTATTGATATCCTTCATTAGAAATGACTAAAAAAACCGAGTGAATGTCAAGCTTTGTGGGGTTACTCCCATTATGGTATCCTCACATCTACTCTATATTGGATACAGTTGTATGCACGAGAGATGTGAAATACTCGGATTCTTGGTAAGGTTGGCAGCGTCCGGCTTTTATATTTCTAGGAGAGTCACAGTGTATGTCACCTGTCAAGTATATTTTATAGAGGTACACATTGGGTAAGGGGCACATGCATCTAGTCATTATTGGAAAAATTCCTTTTCCTTGTTTGATTTAAATCTTTGAATTGTTTTTTTAATTTCATGAGAAGTGCCTTGTGTTCTTCTCTATGCTTAATTATTTGTGTCCATTTTTAAGTTTGGATTTTGATCTTATTTATGCATATTCTTTCAAGTTTGAGTTTTTTTCTGATTTGTTTTCATACTTTCATGTATCAATGTTGTTCTTATGAGGTAAAACCCATTCCATGTTTAGTAGCATGGTCTCATAGATTATATGTTCATCATATTTCTTGAGTTTTCTAGACCAATCCGCATGTTATTTTATTGTAATGCTCCAGTCTCGAGTATTTTTCTCGATTGTCATTGGTAGGACATAAAGCTCGTAGAGGACTTTTGGATGTTCCCCTGCCATAATATTTTTATTTCCCACTGTATTATTATGTATACCCATTAACAATTATAAGGTCAGGGAGTTATTACTATCCAAGATGATGAGGTTTGTTTTAACTCTGATATACAATGTGTGGCGCCCCACCTTTATACTCACGCTAGCCAAGGACACTACGAGGTAATGCCGTCAACTAGCACGAAGGATAAGGCTGCTGAGGAGTGACCATCCGTGTAATTACTTTGTGCGAGCACCGATATGTCAGATAGAACAACATGCATTTCATTTCAAGAGGAAATCCGACATATCAAATAGAAACACAAAGCTACTACACAGTGGCTATGAGGTCTTCGAAAAATAAATAGAAATAGGCATAACATAAATTAGTCACAGATGTTCATATCTCAAAGGCGGAAATAGATATGAATATAACACATAGAAGTGTACATTAGAGTAGTGATAAAACAAGATCTACAATATCACAAAAGAATAGATACAAGTGCTAGACAAAAGAATATGTATACATCAAGGAGTCTCTATCTCAAATGTATAACAACAAAAACTACCAGTTTAATGTAGTCAGATAAAATTCAGAAGCTAGTCCAAACTAGGAAGTCAAATGGAAGCACCTGTGACATCTTGGTCTGACCCGGGTATTGTTTAATAAGAAAATAATACATGGATCAGTCTAGCATAAATATCATATAAAATGAGATAGAATAAGAGATATGACAAAAACGTATAATAACAGTAATGCCATACTGTGATAAGTATGCATTTGAAAATCAACCAAAGATTATTCAATACCACAAGAATCTTCTATAAATCAAAAAGCAAACCATATTCTTTATTTTTATTCACCAAGTCACAAATATTGGCAAACATCTCAATGCCAATCGTAAAAGTTGTTGAAACACAAATTTACCAATGCCCAAATATTGATAAACTCATCAATGTAAATCATCAATTAGAAATCCAGAAATCACAAGAGGGGGAAGAAGCCTATCAAAATCGGAAGCATGAAAACTCACCAACACATGTACCACAAAATGGGTCGTTATCCCATAAAATGAGTCGGATCTCCTTCAAACAAGGTATAGTCCCCCATTACGGACTATGAGCCAAAGCTCCTCCTGATGGGCCGAAGATCCTCCTTATGGGCCGAAGCTCCTCCTAATGGGCTGAAGCTCCTCCTGATGAGCCGAACTCCTCCTGATGGGCCGAAGCTTCCCCTGATGAGCCGAAGCTCCACAGAAACGGGGTTTAGTCTCCCTCGCAGACCAAGAGACATCGTACATTGCTAGTCTAAACCACAAAATGATCATCATCGATCATCAAGAAGTGTCAAACACACTAAGCTAGTAAAAAATGAGTTTAGCTTCATGTCCCATAACCATTGGCTTAGCATAAATATTTACGAACAAATTGTAGATTCCCACTCACAAATTGTCACAAGAGTTTCAATCGAACTAGTCCAAAAATTAACCGACGAAGTAAACGCAAGCGTTTCATACCACTTGTTTTACTAAGCCATTTAATTAGATTTCTCGAAGAATGAAGTAAAGGTTTGTATATACCAATAGATAGGAAAACGCTTTATAAACGAACTTTGTATTAAAAATAGGGTTGAAATCATCTTTGTGAAAGAGTTTGAATATTTACTACTAGTATAGAAACCTTAGTATTTTAAAGTGACAAGTCATGGAAATGATTGTAGAAATAATCAATCACCAAAAATTCACATACGAAGACATTTATGGGTTAACATTGGAGTTTTACTCAAAATTAGGCAAATAGGCAGATAGGCAAATTAGGCAATCACCAAAAATTCACCAAAAATCGGTTAACGTTGGTGTTTTACTCAAAATTAGGCAAATAGGCAGATATACACAGATCCAGACATTTGTGGGTCAATCCAAATGTCTATTTTGGTTTCTGGAAATGTTCCAGAAAACCAACCAGATGTCTGGTTTGGCAAACCAGACGTCTGAAACCATCCAGACGTCTGGATTTAAGAATCAGATGTCTAGGATTGGTTTCTGACCTTTTTTATTTTTTTCTGCCGTGCATAATTTTCTCCAGGAGGCAAAACCAGACGTCTGGCATTGGTATCTAGACGTCTGAATTCCTGGTAAGGGCAATAATTTGCCTAGGCCATGATGGCCAATACGATTTCAGGAGCGATCGAGCGAGCAACGACGACTAAGGATTTACGCCAAGCGACAACCCGGCCTTACAGGCTCTTCGATGCATCCCAAACAGCATATCCAAACATCCTTAGTAGGATTTTCACAAAATTGGACTTCAAATCCAAAAATTAGTAAATCACCAAATTAATTCAAATCAAAAGCAAATGATAATGAATAGATGTTAGGAATTCATACCTAACCACAAAGATAGATATAAACATAGGTGTGAGATAAAAATCTCACCTTTTACACAAAAACAAGGAAGAAGAAGCTTGAAAACAAAGGAGGATCAACCACTATACAATCTTAACTATAAAATCCCCAATCTGAGATAATAAGTAATATTCCCGAAATTAGGTTATAGGAAATTTCTAAAATTGGAGAGAGATTGAGATGGAGAAGAAGAAGGAGATGCTTACCTAAGCTTCTCTTTGAATTTGGAGTTAAAACTTGGATTTGCTAAATAAACTAGGGATTAGGATTTTTCTTTCCAATCTCCTCCACCATTTTTTCTAAATCTTGAGTTGTAGGAAATATTATGAAGGAATGAAGAGGAGTGGAGTGGTGTTGGGTTGATATGTTGGGTTAATGGGCTGAAACCCAAACCCAGAACCCTAAGTGAAAAGGTTGACATTTTAGCTAGCTCCAAACATATCGATGTTTATACTCAAAAAGGTCGCAAACGCCATTTTGAACTCAATGGAAGTGGTGTCGAGTCCTAATTTGATAGTTTACAAAAAGTGGCATTTCGGACTTAAATTCGACTAATGATGCTATATTTAAATAAAATATTTAAATATACAATCGTAAAATATGCGAGTTGTTACACAATGTGTCTTAGAGTGATGGTTTTTTTACTGTATGTATTATATTATATGTTATCATTCTGCTGTGAGATTTTGTTTCCCATGTTCTTTTTATTTTACCCTAACAATCTGCTTTTTCGACATTTGGATGCTCCGCATTCTAATACCATAGATGTATTAAGTGCCAATTTTTGAAGGACGAAAAGATTAATCATTACATCCTAGCTCGTTTTCAATTGCGTACCGACCTTCCCAATTTAGGCCCAGAGCCACTGGCCTAGGGAAGATTTGTTTTCGAATGAGATCGCGAATCTTAAAGGTTCAATTCTTGACCTTTTTATGAAATTTCCATGCTCTCCTTTCTAGCGAGCAGCGACCTATAAATCAAATTCTTCACGCTTTTCATCGGTTAGTCAAGGGACAAGCAAGACTTCCTCATTCGTTTTAGGATCATGGTGAATTTTTTGATGCTAAGGTACTTCCAATTCAATTGGGATCATGCCAGCTGATCCATAGGCTAGAGTAAATAGAGTATCTCCAGTCGCGGACATATGAGTTGTTCAGTAAGCTCAATATGCTAGGGGTAATTCATCGACCAATTTTCCTTACCTTTCAGTGGTAGTTTCTTTAAAACTGATTTGATGACCTTGTTCATTGCCTCCACTTGTCCATTCATTTGTGGGTGTGGTACAACCACATATTTCTTTTCAATCCAATACTTGTTTCAAAAATTCTTGAATTCGGCATTATCGAATTGGATCCATTATCGATGATGATTTTCTAATGAACTCCAAATTGATAGAAAATGTTTTTCACCACAAAGTTGATTGAATTCTTCATAGTGATTGTGGCTAGAAGTTCTGCTTCATCCCACTTTGTAAAATAAAGGCATACTTTTCTCTGTCTTTCAAAATTGGTAGCAAATCAGTGGTATCAATTCCACAAACCGCAAATGATTGATCCCTGTATATGAGACTCGAGGAATCTTCACAATCCTTTGGAACCAATTGCATTTCTTGGTTAATCGGTTGCATCTTCGTTGATTGTTAGCCAAATGTATCCGTAACGAAGAATCTTTCTTGCCAAAATCTGTCCCCAGGTATGATAGCCACAAGCTCTTTCGTGTACATCCATAAGGATCTCTTTAGCTTCCTCGTTGGCAAAACATCGTAGTAAGGGAGTAGGGAATCCTCTACTATGTAGCACCCTTTATTGAATAATAAATCATGGTACCTTGCATAGGATTTCCCTTTGTTCATTTCCTCTGTTCTGGGGAGTTCCCTTTAGCAAATATTCTTTGATCGAATTCATTATGACTCTTTTCCATTTCAACCTCCAAGTTGAAATCCATCAGTTCGACGCTTAGAGCCAACAGAACCTGGACTGGAAAAAATACCGTAAGCTCTGTAAATGAATCAACCTTTGAGTTCTTCTCTCTAGAAATATGCGTTATCATGTAATATTCGATATCATTTAGTAGTTCCAAACCTTTGTTCGGTAAGAGACAGCCTTGCTCCCTTAGCCTAGAATTCCTTCTTCACATGATAGACCATTAACTGAGAGCCACCGTATATTTGCAATGCTTTGACTCTCAATTATTTCACCATTTTAAGCCCAACAATCAGTGCTTCATACCCAGCTTCATTTTTCACTGTGGGAATTCAATCTTCAATGCATAATAGATTGCTCATTCCTCTAGTTACTAAGTTCACTCCAGCCCCAAAGCTGCATTTCATTGCTTGTCCGTGTATAGTTTCCACTAAGAAACTTGTTCCACTTCTTCCTCCACTTCTCCATCCAAGGTGGTGAACTCGATAATGAAATCATCCAATGCCTATCCTAGTATTTCCCTTCTAGGATGGTAGGCTATATGGTACAGGCTTAGCTTGATGTTTCACTTCAATAACCTTCTTAAAGTCTAGGATCGATGCCACATTTGTCTCAGATTTTGACGAGTTAAAATTTTTATCGAATAAACTTGGAAGTAGAGTCATAACTTCCTTGAAGCAATCAACAAGCAATAAGCTAACTTCTTTAACTTTGGGTAGTTCTTCTCTGCTCCAGTGAATTACTTGTCGACGTAATACACAGGCCTTCTTATTTTGGACTCATGTACTAAGGTAGGACTCAGAGGTAAATAGATACTACCAAATAAAAAAGTAAATCATGTCCTTCTAAGGGCTTCTTTACGACTAACGGTCTCTCCATGTAGTCAAGTAAGGCCTAGAAAGCTTCTTGACACTCTTTGATCTAGATAAACTTTCATTCTCTTTCTTAAGGGCATTGAAGAATGGTGCACATTTATCCATCACTTTTGACATGAATCGACTCAACATAGTGACCTTTGCATTCATGCTCCACATTTCCCTCCTTGTCTTTAGGGCTTCAACGTCTCTCAAAGCCTTAATCTTCTTCACATTAACTTCTATGCCCCTTAAATTTACTATGAAACTTGAAATTTTCACGATGCAACTCCTAAAGACCATTCAATGGATTGAACTTCATCCCGTATCTCTGAAGTACATCAAACATCATCGAGAGTTGTGATGGCCCGTAAATCCGTACCCTTCGAATCGACAATAATCCACACATGTCCGACCCAAAAAGCACAAACTGACGGAAAGTCAAGAGAAAGAAAAGAAGAGAGAAGAAGAGAAGATAAGAGAAGATAGAGAGAAGATAGAGAGAAGATAGAACCAAACAGAACAATACAGAATCTCACACCGCAGCGGAAAATATATATTATCATATCAATGATCTTTACAAAACAGAAACTGTATATACATACATCAATCAGAGTTCAACAATCAATCAAAGTTATCAGTTTGAATAGTTATAATAACATGTCCTCACAAATGCTGATAATAGCAACAACTAAGCACAGCGGATAATCAAGCAAATACGGATGTACGAAAATGAAAGTCTCCAGCTCTTCTGCTGAAGCTCCAAAAGCACCAAAGCATAACATGTAGATATACTCGGCCTGACCCGAGCATTGAAAGGGAAGAATGCCCGGATCAGTCTGGTAAACCAGCATGAGAAACACACTCAACTGAATTTATTAAATTACCAAACTTTTCCTTAGTTTTCAAAACAAAAGTATCTCGTAAGACAAGTCCACACATAAACACGAACATGTTTTTACCTTACGATAACTAAAACATATCATATCAAAATCATGTGATATTATACTAGTGTCTAGTATACAAATAATATTCAAAAAAGCCGAAATTGTTACCATTATTAAATTCTAGCATACTAGGCTCTACAAATAAATTGGCAGGTACATAGTGGAGTTTGGATTTCCATACAAATGACCAGGTGAAGGGACTACCTTTCGAAGGGGTACACCTCTAGATGGATGTCTCGAGGCACAGAACATCTGCCCTCTACCAACACAAGACCGGCCCACCTCTATAACTAGATGATACCGAATATGTCATCCTTCGGTCGTTACTGACCTTTACCGAGGGCCCTCTAGCATACAAACCACATAATCAGATACATTACGTCATAGCGTGTAAAGATATATCTAGAAGAGGATGATCATATCCTACTTGGGAATGACCCACTTAGCCTTGCTGCATCTAACCCTGTTTTGATCATTTCCGGTTGAAGAGGCCTGATGAGGTAACGATTACCTTTCACAATCACATATCACATCACTTAGAATGCCACACGGCCTTTTCTGTTGACTACTAATTGCCTTCCACAAAAATATAACCCTTAAGCTCATACGTCTCAAGGAGGGTGTTAAGCTAAGAGAAGTTGCCTTCTCCGCCACCACTGATGTACGTTTGTAAAAACCAATGTACGTAATCTATAGAAATGTAATGTCAGACAAACATCCATACAAGTTATCCAGGAACAGGACAAACCGAAGGTACTTTCCTACTATCGGGAAATCCCTAGGATTAGTAGCGAATAGTCCTCGCATTGGATATTTCATAATGAAGAGACCACTGCTGCTAGATGTGTATTGGGATTTTAACCCCAAACGATCAACAAGCAGTCCCCCACTATGAAACTAGAATATCAATATCATCTCAAGCAACCTGCACAATCGTCGCATATACGTTGGTTCGAAGTGGTTTTCGGATAAACAGATCCCGGTCTCTTCGCACCAACAACGCAAAAGCGTTTCTCAACCTCACACAGCAACTAAGTCTCATAGACTTATGACGTCTCCAACTTTCAACTTGCTATCCTTCGGACCAAGAAGGAAGCTTGATAGATTGGAGTAATACTCCGCACTATACGAATCAACATCCTTAACACAAACGATAACTAAGCCTATACAGAAGGCTACGTACTAAGTGTACGACTAAATAGTTCCCACATCAAGTCGAGGAACTAAAAAAAATTTGGGCAATTTGATAGTCGGTTATTTAACTATCAAAGCAAACAAACAAATATTCAGCACTATATACAATAACTAGGCCCTTTTATTAATCTTCCATAAATTAAATAACTTGCCAAACATTCACTTCAATTTATCTTTTAAAAAGATATATTCTCAAAACATTTCACTTCATATTGGAAAACATTTCCAAATACTTATTTAACAATAAGTAATCCACAAATCAATTTATTTTCAACACTTAGAAAATATTATTTATACTTAAATCATGATTAAGTATATATTTTATTATATAAGGAAAACATTGTCTTAAACACATTTACTTGGGTCAAAACGAATGTTACGTTAAACATCGTTACGACAACCCAAAATCATTAGTATAGGGATTCGAAATTTAGATAGATATATAAATCCCAATACTATACAAAAAAAATTCTTTTCAAAAATTATTTACTATAGCAACAGTGTTATAGTCCATCATTTCCTTACTTCTTGAAAACGTCTATTTCAACAATGAATATTGAAATCTATGTATTCGATATTTAACACATTTTAAAACGTCTTTAAACCATTTTACTTCATTTAAAAATATCACTTTCCAAAACATTTATTTTATTTAATATATTATTCACTAACCAAAATTATGAATAAAATTCGTTTACTAAATTCAATATTTCTACACATTTATATTAAGGATAATCCACTGTCCAAAATCGTGGATCTATATCCCTTACCAAATTCATTACTATATTTAACTTATCAAAATAAATTGATTTAAAACAATGTTTATAAATTCATATTTATATATTTTATAAAAACTTCAATATATAAAATCTCCTTTATTAACCAATTCCATTTATCTCATTTATATGCCAAATCCAATTTATAAGTTAATTCACTTATATCATTTATTTACAAATTCGTTCTTTTATAGCTTCACAAATTATATAAATCGTATTCACTTATTAAATCCATTTATAACTTCATTTTAACAATTATAAAAACTCCTTTATAATTCAGTTATTCTGATTTATAAAAATTCAATTTTATAAATCTTATTTATAAACCGTTTATAATAAATTCAAAAATCTTCATTTATACTATTTCACAAAAAAAGTTAACTTCATATTTTCAAAAATCACACTTCAACTATATTTCCCAAAACATCATAATTTTTATAACATAAAAATTATAACTTTCATTTATTTAAAATAAATCAATTCTTAACGATTCAAAAATTCAATAAAACGTTTATTTCCAAAATCACTTTAAAATCCTTATAAACTTGGAAATCGTCACTTTAACATTTTTAAAATTCCAAAAATAGGCCCAGTGCTACAACAGCACTAAATACATTAATCACAGCATCCAAAACATCATATATCATATGATAACAGAATATATCACAATATATGTAAATAAATCAATACTGTTGAGAAATCTAGTTGGATCCCTCCAACCTGTCACATGCATCAAATATACATATTAGAATATGTGTACAATGTCTGCTTCAAGGCAGACGCGCGTACAAAGGGTCATTCGCTCATACACGGGAACGTATAGGGTCTCATCTGCTCCAATAGGCAGATATATATCCAAATACCAATCAATATATCATATATCATCCAAACAATCATAAACCATCATACAATAAATTATTTCTCACTTATATAAAAATATCAGTGAGTCAGAAAGTGTGAGTTGTACTCACATTGCTTGTAGTCGTCGCGTTAGCGATTTATTCCAATTAAACTAAACAAGCGTTTAATTTCAACCAAAATTTTCACTAGCTCAAATAAATCCCAATCTAGCTCCAGAGTGTAATGCTCGTCAATACGAACCCAATGCAATTTGTTTCGTGCAAAACGGACCTCGTATGAAAAAGTTATAATGTTTTAAAGATTGTACGAATTAATATAAATTAATTTACTATTTTCTTTTTATTTTCAAACCTAAACCAAATCGAAGCAGTTCGTTTCCCTCTAGCAAATCGTGGCAGCGTCCTGCTTCTTCCTCATCGTGAAAATCACGTATGTGGTAAATCCATGGCCGTCATTTCAAACTCGAATTATACTCCACCATCATCGAGTTATACGACGATCAGCTAGCGTCAAACGAAAGCACGTGCTCCACTCTCCCATTGGCCAGTGCGTGGTTGAACTCGGTCGCACGTAGGCTGAGAAAACCGAACTCTTAGCCTAGACGAACGCGATCCCCTAGCCTCCACGTCGAGCCTCCATTTCCAATCTCCACCGTTGATCTGATAGTACTCGTTGCCCTCTACGTTTTTGCAGTTGAAGATTTCTCATAAAAGTGGATGGATTGGAAGATAAACGAGAAGGAACGAAACAAAATTATGGCCATTGAAAAGCTTAGTGGAGGCTTGCCCTAAGTTGATTAGGTTTAGTGAAAATAAGGAAAATATATAGCCTTTTATAGAAAATTGCAAAACAATATTCATCCGAAAAAAATTCGAACTCCAAACGAAGCATGCCGCCTGGCGTTTATAATGTTTTACCCCTATTCTGAATGCAATGGAATACATATCGAGAGCCAATACGATCGTATTTGAAAGATAGGTTTTCGAATCAACTATTTAAATTTAAAATTCACTTAAACCGATTTCTATGCGTTTTAGCTTGCCTCGGACAAGCCGTAAATTCGATTGACACGAAATTTGAAATCTTGCAATAATATAACATTACAGATCCGAAAAAACTTGTTTCGTCGAAATCCGAGACTGTTTGAAAAATGGCTATTTTTACTTGTCAATTAAATATTAAAATATTTAGTTTTTACAAATAAACTTTTAATTCGATTTTAAAACTTCGATAACATCATTCTAATTCAAATAAGATTTAATTCAACTTTATACAACATTTTTATTAATATTAAATTCAATTTCTAATTATTTCTAAAACTTCAAATATTAAATTATCGATTTAAATTATCCAATTAAATTCTTATATTCGAAATATAAGTTATTCATATTATAAACTTTACCTGTGAATATTTAAAATCAATTAAATATACGAATTTCAAATGACTGAAATTCTGGGTCGTTACATTCTCCCCTACTTAAAAGAATTTTATCCTCGAAATTATCGAGTAAGAAAAGGTCACTAAATCCATTAACTTTTCAAAACAATTCGTTAAAACTAGATTTACCAAAATCATTTAAATGTTTAACTTTCCCAAAATCATTTAGTTAAAATTCTTGTAAAACTTTACTAAGTTTTCAAATCCATTTATAGTTATATTTTCAAAACGAACTATATCGTTTCAATTTTCAACTCAAAATCAAAATTTTAGTTTTCACAAATTTTCCAATTTTCCCAAAAAATTTCCAACGCCTCAAATTTCCAAAAAAATTCGCCATAGTCTCCATTGCGCGGTTCGATCCTAAAAAATAGCAATATATATATCACAAATATACATCTCATCATCAAGGATGAGGCATCCCGAAGGAAAAGTGTAAAAGTACGATATGTAATCCGAGATATGTACCTTATATATTATTAGCAAGCATATACGGCTAATATTGCGCGAAAGCGAGCTCCAAAAGTGAAGCAAGCGCCATCTGCACCTACTATGCACTCAACAAATAATGAGAAACGTGTACATATGAAAGTACTATCAATATACAACATATACCAGCAAAACAACTATATGTGTCAATATAGCAATGCAACAAAAGCAACAAATCCAACCATCAAACAACTATCATCCAACTAACATCCAACAACTCCATAACCAAATCAATATACATTCACTTCTTACTAATATTCATTGAATTGGTTTTCAGTTTAATCATGTTTGATTCATTAACATTGGATTTACTAACATTCATTCATTCATTATTCAATTAGTTTACATTCACTGATTCATATTCCAATTTGTTCACTTCCAATTCAATTAATTCAATTCTATTCAAAATTACTTCACTTCAAATTTGATTTCAGTTATTTTAGCTTTCAATTTTATTGATTCAATTTCATATGAATTTCTATATAACCAACTATCAACCATCTAACAACCAATGCATAACCAACATAACCAAATTAATTCACTTTACATTTATTCAATTTGGTTTAACACATTTAATTCCAATTGGTTTAACATTCAATTTACTTTCATTCAATTATTCAATTCACAACTTCTTAACTTAAGTTTTATTCAATTCTTAACAACAGCATTTTCTAATCCATGTTTATTCCCCTAATTCACTTTTACAATTAAAGTTGAATTTCATAATATAACTCAAGTTCATATTCATTTTCATCAATTCATTTATTAATTTACTTCGATAACAAAATCAACTTCTTTCAACAACACTTAAGTTATATTTCATTTCAATTTCATTTACATTCACTTTCACTTTTACAACTTAAGTTCATTTCTAATTTATTTCATTAACCTTTTACTAATGTCAAATTTCATCTCACTATTCAAATTCAGATTTTTCTTTGCTTAACAAAATTGTTTGACCATTTTAACAATTGGTTTTACTTACCTTATCTCATTTTATAAGTTATACAACTTATTTTTTTAACTTTCATAAACATTTACCTAAGTTTACTTCCATTCACTAAACTCATTCTTTATAATTTCAAATCCAATCAAAATCCAATTCAATTTATTTAACTTTACTTTAGTTAAATTTCAAATCATATATTTAATAAGCTAACTCAAATTTTATTTCAACTTTACCAAAGCTAAAATTTTATCATTTCATATTATAAGTTCAAAACGCATTATACTTATATTTATCCATTTCAACTAGGATTTTAAATCAAATTTGTTTATCATAACAAAACTTCAATTTTAATTTACTATTGGTGGCAAATCAATCACACAGAAACTCGAAAAGGATACTGATGATGTTGCAGTCATCACCCTTATTATTTTCCAGCAACAGTAGTGAATTCAGTGCTTTATATACTTTTAAAAATTCTTTTTATTTATAAATCACATTTATAAATCTATACTTATATAATTTCACTTAATTTCTATTTATAATAATATAACATCTTTAACTTTGAAAAACAACTTTCAAAATCAACAGAATCCAAATTTCCAAATTCTTAATTTAAACTCGTTTTTATTTATAACTCATATTTATAAATATATTCATATAGTTTCATTTCTTATATATATATAAGATCATTTCACAATTGTAAATCATATTAATTATAATTCCATATTTATAATTCATTTGCTTATATAATTTACTCTTTTGCAATCATTGTTTTTATTTAGATTATTCAAACATCTTTTATCAACTTATATATATTTACAATTTCAAACAACCAAACAATCAATTTATATACATTTTAATAAATCATGAAAAACTGTTTCCTTATATATAAAACATAATTGAGGTAAAATTATTTCATTTACCCAATTTAAAATAATACTATGTCGACTTACCTCGTTTAAGTGTTTGGAAATCCCTATCGATAATATGGCGTCCCACATCACGACCAGAATTCACAAACAGCTCAACGGATAAGCAAACACGATATAAAACGTTTTATATTCACTAACAAATACACGCTCATATTTATAATACACTCAACTCAATCTAGGGTGCTACTGTCCCAATCTATACTAAGTACAAATCAAAGCTTGGGAATATACAAAATCTAAGATCTGATACCACGTGTGACGATCTAGGCTTTGCAACCATCGACAGTGGATAAACTCCACCGTAGCTCACATGGGTACCTCACGATTTGCTTTTACGGCCAGCCTCTCGACTGTAAGGCAAACTACCAAACCAACCCCTCGATACTCGATCTCAAGGACATGTAGGAGTAAGAATCATCAGTTTGCTACCTAACAAGAAGCGAGAACCCCCTATCATGTACGAACATCACTAAGCAAATCTGATCCCGGCCACTTCGCACAAACAACGCAAAAGCGTTTCTCAACCTCACACAGCAACTAAGTCTCATTGACTTATCACATCTCCAACTTTCAACTTGCTATCCTTCAGGCCAAAAAGGAAGCTCAATAGATTGGAGTAATACTCCGCACCATACGAATCAACATCCTTAACACAAACGATAATCAAGCCTACATAGAAGGCTACGTACTAAGTATACGATTAAATAGTTCCCATATCAAGTCGAGGAACTAAATTTTTTTTGGGCAATTTGATAGTCGGTTATTTAACTATCAAAGCAGACAAACAAATATTTAGCACTATATACAATCACTAGGCCCTTTTATTAATCATCCATAAATTAAATAACTTGCCAAATATTCACTTCAATTTATCTTTTAAAAAGATATATTCTCAAAAAATTTCATTTCATATTGGAAATCATTACCAAATACTTATTTAACAATAAGTAATTCACAAATCAATATATTTTCAACACTTAGAAAATATTATATATACTTAAATCACGATTAAGTATATATTTTATTATATAAGGAAAACATTCTCTTAAACACATTTATTTGGGTCAAACGAATGTTGCATAAAACATCGTTACGACAACCCAAAATCACTAGTATAGGGATTCGAAATTTAGATAGATATATAAATCCCAATACTATACAAAAACATTTCTTTTCGAAAATCATTTACTAACAACAGTGTTATAGTCCATCATTTCCTTACTTCTCGAAAACGTCTATTTCAACAATGAATGTTGAAATCTTTGTATTCGATATTTACACATTTTAAAACATATTTAAACCATTTTACTTCATTTAAAAATATCACTTTCCAAAACATTTATTTTATTTAATATATTATTCACTGTCCAAAATCGTGAATAAAATTCATTTACTAAATTCAATATTTCTACACATTTATATTAAGGATAATCCACTGTCCAAAATCGTGGATTTATATCCCTTACCAAATTCATTACTATAATTAACTTATCAAAATAAGTTGATTTCGGAATTATAAAACAATGTTTATAAATTCATATTTATATATTTTATAAAAACTTCAACATATAAAATCTCCTTTATTAACCAATTCCATTTATCTCATTTATATGCCAAATCCAATTTATAAGGTAATTCACTTATATCATTTATTTACAAATTCGTACTTTTATAACTTCACAAATTATATAAATCGTGTTCACTTATAAAATCCATTTGTAACTTCATTTTAACAATTATAAAAACTCCTTTATAATTCAATTATTCTGATTTATAAAAATTCAATTTTATAAATCCTATTTATAAACCGTTTATAATAAATTCAAAAATCTTCATTTATATTATTTCATGAAACAGTTAACTTCATATTTTCAAAAATCACACTTCAACTATATTTCCCAAAACATCATAATTTTTATAACATAAAAATTATAACTTTTATTTATCTAAAATAAATCAATTCTTAACGATTCAAAAATTCAATAAAACATTTATTTCCAAAATCACTTTAAAATCCTTTTAAACTTGGAGATCATCACTTTAACATTTTTAAAATTCCAAAAATTGGCCCAATGCTGCAACAGCACTAAATACATCAATCACAACATCTAAAACACCATATATCATATGATAACATAATTTATCACAATATATGTAAATAAATCAATAATTTCGAGGGAATCCAGTTGGATCCCTCCAATCTGTCACCTGCATCAAATATACATATTAGAATATGTGTACAATGTCCGCTTCAAGGCAGACGTGCGTACAAAGGGTCTTCCGCTCATACACATAGGGTCTCATTTGCTCCAACAGGCAGGTATACATCAAAATACCAATCAATATATCATATATCATCCAAATAATCTTCAATCATCATATAATAAATTATTTCTCGCTTATATAAAATATCAGTGAGTCGGAAAGAGTGATTTGTACTCATATTGCTTGCAGTCGTGGCGTTAGTGATTTGTTTCGATTAAAATTAAACGAGCGTTTAATTTCAACCAAAATTTTCACTAGCTCAAATAAATCCCATTCTATCTCCAAAGTGTAGTGCTAGTCAATACGAACCCCACACAATTTTTTTCGTGCGAAAAAGACCTCGTATGAAAAAGTTATAATGTTTTAAAGATTGTACGAATTAATATAAATTAATTTACTATTTTCTTTTTATTTTCAAACCTAAACCAAATCGCAACCGTTCGTTTCCCTTTAGCAAATCATGGCCGCGTGCTGCTTCTTCCTTATCGTGAAAATCACGTATGTGGTAAACCCATGGCCGCTATTTCAAACTCGAATTATACTCCACCATCATCGAGTTATACGATGATCAGCTAGCGTCAAACGAAAGCACGTGCTCCACTCTCCCATTGGCCAGTGCATGGTTGAACTCGGTCGCATGTAGGCCGAGAAAACCGAACCCATAGCCAAGACGAACGCGGTCCCCTAGCCTCCACGTCGAGCCTCCATTTCCAATCTCCACCGTTGATCTGATAATACTCGTTGCCCTCTACGTTTTTGCGGTTGAAGATTTTTCATAAAAGTGGTTGGATTGAAAGATAAATGAGGAGGAACGAAAAAAAATTCTGGCCATTAACAAGCTTAGTGGCGGCTTGCCCTAAGTTGATTAGGTTTAGTGAAAATAAGGAAAATTTATGGCCTTTTATAGAAAATTGCAAAACACTATTCATCCGAAAAAATTTCGAACTTTAAACGAAGCATGCCGCCTGGCATTTATAATGTTTTACCCCTATTCCGAATGCAATGCAATATATATTGGGATCCAATTCGATCGTATTTGAAAGACAGGTTTGTGAATCAACTATTTAAATTCAAAATTCACTTAAACTGATTTCTATGCGTTTTAGCTTGCGCCGGACAAACCGTAAATCTGATTGACATGAAATTTGAAATCTTACAATAATATAATATTACGGATCCGATGAAATTAGTTTCGTCGAAATCCGAGACTATTTGAAAAATGGCTATTTTTACTTGTTGATTGAATATTAAAATATTCAATTTTTACAAATCAACTTTTAATTCGATTTTACAACTTCTATAACATCATTCTAATTCAAATAAGATTTAATTCAACTTTATACAACATTTTTATTCATATTAAATTCATTTCTAATTATTTCTAAAACTTCAAATATTAAATTATCGATTTAATTATCCAATTAAATTCTAATATTCAAAATATAAGTTATTCATCTTATAAACTTTACTTATGAATATTTTAAATAAATTAAATATGAAAATTTCAAATGATTGAAATTCTAGGCCACTACAAGAGTTCTCATATATGATTCACTGATCGATGAGAATTCACCAACACATCGTCCGCATAAAATTCTATTGTACGTACGATTTAGTCACTGAATGTTGAATTTACCAATCTCTGGTATGTAGCTCCTACATTCTTCGAATAGAACAGCATGACATGGTAGATCGATGATGAAATTGGTGTGCTCTTTGTCAAGATTGTTCATTAGCATCTGATTTTAATTGGAATAAGAATTCATAATGATAACAACTCATGAACAGTAGTTGAGTCCACTAGATGGTCAATCTTCGACATTTGGAAGCTATCCTTCTAGCATTATTTTGGTCAGAATAATCTATGCATGTCCACTATTTTCCATTAGACTTCTTGACCAGCACTAGATTTGATAACCATTCAGGGTATATAGCATCATAGATGAAACCTTTTAGCCTTCAGCTTATCCACTTCCTCTTTTAATGCAGCAGATCACTACAGACCTAGACTGCGTCTCTTTAGCTTCATAGAAGGGCATCGTGGGTTCAAATTCAATGTATGACACTCTATCTCCAATAATATTCTATACGTATCAGAATGAATCTACGAAAACACATCTGTTTTTCCTAAAGATACCCTTCCAACAACTTCATCATCTTCACACTATGTTGAGATCCGATCTTTGGGACCCGAATGGGGTCATCCAGATCGGTTGGGATGTTCATTAACTTATTTGGGATCGCCCTCGCATCCTCTGGCACTTTCCTCATGTCCATAGATTTGTAAAATTTACTGTGCCATCTGAGCTAGGGTTTAGGTGGTGGTTGCATGCATTAATCGATTTCATTGCAAAGGATCTTCTCTATACCTTTTCCTTTTTCACGTCGCTTCACCTCTCCTAACTCTGCGATGTAGAGTTCATTTCCTATACTCTAATATCCATAAATGACTCCTTCACCATTCTCTATTGAGAACTTCATCATCAAGGACCATGGAGTCGGGACCACTTTGAAGTTTGCAAAGCCGGTTGGCCAAAGAAAGCCTGGTAAGCAGAGTATCTATCACAATAAAGATATGCACTCTCACTCTATTGCAGTCATCTACACAAAGCTCCAGTAGTAAATAAAAACATCTAACGTGCTCTATAGCCTCCTCTTCGGTAGATCCCTGGATATGTGATTTACGTAGCTTTGGATCCAGCCCATCCATCCCCGTCTAATCATAATTTTTCAAACAAAATATTGACTGAGCTTGCATAATCATTGTGAGCTCATTTCATAATAGCCTGTCCAATCATGGCTGTAATCACTAAAGGGTTAAGCATCGATACTTCCACCCCATCTGCATCAATTTCTAAACACTACATCATTAGTCGTTTACTTTAACTATTTTCCTAAAGCTCCATCTTCTATAGCAAAGAAAGTCTCTTGACCAACATGCTTTAATGAACTTTTATATTTCTCTATCTCATTCCATCTTTTCATAATTAGATGAGGTCCGTTGATAATGGTATTAATCATAAGTCTCATTTCAGGCTACCCAGGTTCCTCTCTGCTAGACCCAACCTATACCCGTTGAGCCATATTCCCCTGGGGTTAATTATTCACTTACGCACCATCATGCGGGTCTTTCATGTACTATTGAAGCTTCTTCTTTCTAAGTAGAAAACATCGACAATCTTTTGTGTTATACCCATGGATTCCATGCAAGCAGTAATACTTCCCAAAAATCGTCTCTTACCCAATCAATTCCCTCCGAGCTAGCTTTCTATAAGTTTCAGTGGTTTATGTAGCTAAATAAATGTTCTCCATGGTCTTTTTTAGCGAGGTATAATCTTTATGTGTCGGAAACCTCGGACGCTTCTTAAAATCAAGCTTCCTACATCCAGCATCCTGGTTTTTTTCTTTTTTAATTATTATTTTTCTCTTCAATATTAATTACAACTTTATCAACGCTCCCATCGGTTTGTTTTAACTTTTCTTTGCACAACTTTATCAAATGGTCATCTACCAGCCCTTCCAATGGCCAAATCTGCCTCTTCCAAGAGCACATATCGGGCTGCCTTCCAATAAAATTCTTCCATGGTTGAAGCTGGCTTCATCTTCAGGCACTTATCAAAACTAATATCTAGATGAATTCCTTTAATCAATGCCATCGACATAATATCTTCCTTAGCACTACTCACCTCGATCACAGTGGTGTTAAATCTACCAAGGAAGTACTTCGAAGACTCTCTAGGACTTTGAAAAATAATTTATAAGGATATCTCGGCTTTTTGACGAGCGGTATGAAGTTGGAACTGCTCTACAAACTTCATAGCTAGTTGGTCAATCAAAGATATGAATCTCGACATTAGCCGAGTGAACCACATCGTTGCTACTCCATCAAGAAAGGTAGGGAAGCACCTACACCTAACAACATTAGTTGCCCTAGCACCATCAATGTGCCACTCGTATGTCAGAAGATATTGTTTTTGATCAATTGTTCCATTGTATGACAACATCTTCGTAATCATAAATCTCCTGGGATAATCCTCCCATAAAATATTTTTAGTGAATGGGTTTCTAGTAGGTGAAGAACCCCAATCATCATTGCTCCTATGCGGGTTGTCATTCATCAGCCTTCTTACCATATCAGCAATAAACTTTGGATAAGTTATACCAATTGAATGGCGATCGTAAGGCCTGCCTCGAGTGTTTGGCTACATGAACGCTCTTAGTAGTTCCTTGACATTTGGGTTCCTTTGTCTATAGGATAATAGTTCATCTTGTCATTCATTGTCTACGATCTCTCTATGATGGTTCACTAGCATCTGTCCGAACACCATAACTCTAATCACCGGCTACCAGCTCAATATCAACTTCTTCCTATAGCTTACCATCTAACTCATTGGTTATAACTCAAGGTCTAAACTTGGTACTAAGTTTAAGGTCAACTCGATGCCGAGTTATGAGGGTCAATTCGGTGTCGAGTTATGAGTTGTTCACTGAAATTTTCCACTTCCTGTTTTCTAAGTTCCAGCTTCTCTTCATCTTAGATTTTTCATCTACATAGTTTTTGTCTAATGAAGAAGAACTCTCTTCTTCCAAATCAGAAGATGATTACTCCTTATGACTCCTCCTATGTCTTTGGGATAACTGAGTCACCAAATCCATGTTTTCCTTCATCTACTTCAACATAGCATTATGGCTCTCTGTCAACTTTCTGTTCATTTGCATCATCATTCTATCTAAATCTACCTTAGTCACTATTTTTAATGCACTAGGAATTTCAACAGCAACAGGTTTACTTATCTCTTTCTTACATTGTGAGCCTTTATTAGCAGGTCTAGAAGTACTTGACTTCTTTTTGGTAGTTTCTGGTATCATAGCTTTCTTAGATCTAACGGTAGATTTTACAAAAATCTAAGTAATCGAGGATCCTCCAACAAAAAATTTAAAATCTAACTCATGGATTATAATAATCAAAAATATTAAAGATGGATTCAAATAATGAGAATTTTGAGATTTCTCGATGACAGCATCAAAATATTTGCACCAAAAGTTGGACAAACACCCGATCAGATATAAGTAGAGATCAATAAAGAATTAAATGAAAAATGAGGTAAATAACACATAAGATTTTATAGTGGTTCGAAAAATACTCTATTCTATGTCCACTTAAACTTTGTTAATGATTTCTAACATTTTTTACAATTGTGATTTTGCAACACAGTCGCTTGCAAATCGGTAAGAATCTAATAGAGCGTCGGAGTAAAATTAGCAAATTCAAATGGTAAAGAAAAGATCTCATTTTAATCCTTTCTTCCCTTATTTATAGATGAAGACAGCAAGATAAGCTTCGAAACTTTCTCCTCATGTTCTCTATGTCTGATTGAAAGCTTCAGAGGTTAGTCAACTCAGCAATTTAATGTCAGTTGGATACCAAGTGGACCATCACAAGTCGATACTGACTTATGGTCTTCTTTGGATTTGTGCCTAACTTTTATTTTAGATTTCATCTTTTCGATGTTTTTGCATAGAGTCAAATCCATGACTCGGTATTAAGTTAAGGGGTGTAACTCGGTACTGAGTTGACACTTGAATTGTATTTTTACAACATTTCCCATCACTACTCGGTTCATTTGTAAAATGGCTAGCTTTCTTTAAGTTGCAAGCAAGTTTTTGCATCAAATTTTTGGACTTTGATTAGATTTCGGTCTTCAAAGTTAGGATTCAGGATTTTTGGTCAACTTCCCGACCATTCAACGTCCTATCTTGTCTAAATATAGCTTTGTTCAAAAGTAGGATAACAATAATTTTAACAAAAAATTAATATTTGTAGCCAAATATAATACAAATTTATGTTTTATAATAATATAATTAAACTTAAATGGCTAATTATCACATCTAATCTTTTTGTAAGTATTTTATAATAATAATATTACTCAACTTTATGATATTTTATAATTTTTAATTAATACCTTTTAATCTAGCATTTGGATATATGTTTACTATGTCAAAAGTTAGATATTTGATTTTGGATTTGAATTTGAAGAATATTGTTATCTAGTATTTGAATCAAGCGACATTTTGATAGATCTGGATGATGATGATGAATGGAACAAGAAACCTAGAGAATTTTATGATTAAGATTTCAAGAAAATATGCAAAGAAATATGCAAGTCGTATCGGTTAGTATCGATCCATATGTTCTGGTACCGAGTGATCCCATAATGATTATGGGGAATATTTTGATTTTATGAAGAATATCTCTTGGAGTTGAAAATGAAAAATATTATTATGGAGTGTTATGGGTCAGTACCGACTCATATCAGTGGGTACCAAATCATAATGACCCCAAAATTATGTTATCCAAGAACGACAGACCTATGCTTAAGTAAAGAAAATATAAAGGAAAAGTCAAAGGCATAGGTTGACATTGATCTATATCGATTGGTACTGACCATGTTGATTGTTGGATTTTGTGTAATTTAACCTATTTTTCTTACTGGAATTTTGGATCTGTAGATATTTACTCCTTCAAACCAGTTCATGCTTGAATTCGTCTATAAATAGAGATCTTACAAAAAATAAAAAAGACTTTGGTTTTTGAGATTTCTACACTGAATTATTGCCATTTTTGATATCAACTTATTTCTAAATCTAAAATTATTGTAAACTTGGTTGTAACTGCAAAAGTAGTCAAAAATAACATTTATAGTATATGTAGGCTTAAGATTCTGTCCAAACCATTCAAAAATTATGATTCTTTCTTTTATCTTCTGATTCTTACTAGTTTAATTTTCATTTTAATTTGATTGGAGGTGTTGACCAACTTTTTAGCCAACAGTTTTTGTGATTTCATTGAGAATTGAACTCGGGGTCAAATCTAATTCCTCCTAAGATGTATATAAATTTTCCACTCAGATCTAAACGAAGATATGTCGTCAAACAAGACTACTAGATCTGAAGCAATAACCGAAGGAGATCATAAAGGCTCTCACCATGAAGATGAAACTACTCAATATCCTCATGTAGAAACTTTGAGTGCGTTGCATATGGTAACGAAGACGGAGTTAGACCAAATGATGTTGAAGATGAATAAGAAAATGACAAAGATTCAGATGCCATCATAGATGAGAAGAAGAGACTGTTGTACAAATCTCATCTACTAAAAGGAACCCTGAAGTGTAGAAAGAGCGGAAGAGATTGATCATCTTTAGATTCAGGTAAAGAGAATTATTCTTCATTGAAGTAAAATCATAGATATGGCAAGAAGAAAATGCATAAAGAGGATGTTAGGGTGAAGAAGCGGCAGAGTTTGAAGACTTGGGGTGATAATCCTAACTAGGATGTCAATCGATACCGAACGACCTGGAAGGGTCAACGTTGATTAATCTAAAAAGGGGACGAATTTTTCTGATACCGAGGTCAAATTGAAAGAAGTTGATGTTGGTTATGGACAAACTATTGGTCCTCAAGCTGGAGGTAATCAAGGGAATATTATTGAGCCCATAAGAAAAGGACGTAGTCTATGTCGACATCGATAAAAAACCGTGTGAGTGGAATCCTTAGAGATTAGGAGACCTAGATCTCATCTGGCTAAGCATGAGCGTTCGCCTATGAAAACACATAGCAATGCCCACGATGATTGATAAACAGGGCGAAGTGATGGCAATAATAACTGTTAATAAAAATCATAAAGAGGTCGTTTACATCAAAATCAGCAATAACAAGATGATAAATGGGAAGCCATTGCTAGTTTGAGACTATTCATAAAAGAAATTTAAAACAAATCTATATCTAAAGAATTTTTTATGCTAACAATGTAGAACTACGATGGTTTCAATTTGTCACGTAGCATCTAATGAATTACGGGTGACGTATGGATGGTGCAAGTGCAACAGATGTAAATATTTTCCCTCTTTCTCGAGAGGCATGGAACGATGTGATTCTACTTGCTTAAGTCCGAATCCATATCATCATTTGATCAATTTGTTGAGAAGTTTTCTTAACAATTTGTTGTACATTTTGTTCAGCCAAAGAATGCGATGTCATTGGCAAACTTTGACCAAGGGTTTGGAAAGTTACTTGAGGAGGTTCAATGTCGCCATGATGGAGATGAAGAACCTGAGGGAGAAAATTGTTTTTAATAGCTTTGGTATAAGGAATCCATGGCCATAATTACTTTGGGAAGTGGCTTAGGATGAAGAAGACAGCTTCATTGAAAGAATTCTACCGAAAGTCAAATAAGTTTATGCACTTGGAAGAAGCAGAACTTTAAGAAGGAATCAGTGTTGGCAGTTAACTTGGAACAATAGTTATTGCAGAGTTGTGTGGTTGTCAAGAACGGTGACAGCAATGGAAATAATAATTATGGGAGTGAAACTAAGAAAAAGAACTTCGATAACACTAGTGGCAAGAAGCATGACATCAATAAGCGTTCGATGCTCATTTAGGATGGGAATTATATGAAATTGATTGAATCTATTGAGAAAATTTACCTTGCCAAGCAAGGCATGGAGAAATGCAAGAAGCCACCCAAAGGGAGGCTACAAAACAAGATAGGTTCTCCAGCAAGTACTATTGCTTCCATGAGATCCATGAACATAACACAAATGAGTGGAGAAATCTCTATGATGCGATTGAAGATCTGGTCCTTAAAAAGAAATTGCAATAATATGTTAGGAATGCATAAGAAGGTGGGTAAGGAAATGGTCAACCTCATAATAGACTCAAAGTAATGCAGCTGGACATAGTGGTGAAGGGTCTAGACAGCCAGCTAGAGGTATTATGATTAATACCATTTCAAGAGATCGGCATCTTGTGAAGAAGAACGAGAATGAGACAGAGTGATACGTTAGCTCGTTGAAGAGCGCCCCTTAATAGATGTGTTAAACCATAGAAGAGATTGCTCCAGCGAAGAAACAATGGAGGATTGACGATGATATAGTCTTCCATAATAGAGATGCTAATAAGGTTGAATAGTCAACACTTGACCCGTTAGTAATTACGGTCATGATAGGGCAAGCTACATTGCACCAAGTCTTTATTAATAGTGGGAGCTCATCAATATCCTATTCAAGCAAACTTTCAATAAGATGAGACTTGACAAGAAGAATCTGTAGCATGCAAAACTCCTATCCAAAGACTTATCAAAGAGGCCAATGGTCCGATCAAGTACATCAAATTGCCTGTTGAATTGGGAGATGGAGACCACAAGGTGGTGGGATTGTAGAATTTTGAGGTGGTGGATGGATTTTTCTCCTATAATGCTTTCTTGGACTGAATGACCCTTGCTAATTTAGAGTTCAACTCACTCCTTGGTGCTTGATGATGAAGTTCTTGATAGAGAACGGAGTGGGGGATATATAAGTAGACCAAAGCACAGGTCATGAGAGCTAGTTGCTGAGCTTAGAGAGGCAAGGTGGTTAGATAAAAGAGAGGGTGCAAAGAAGCCTCTCTTCATCAAATCTACTAATGCGTAGCAATCACCACCTAAGCCGTAGTGGGGGTCCACCGGTAAATTCTATAAATTTATGGATCCATGGGAGGAGCTAGAAGAGGCAAGAGTAGCACAAATGGAGCTGATTATTGAGATCCTAATCGATAACGATAATCTCAAAAGGTTCTAAAAGTTTGATCTCAACTTAGCATAAAAATAGGGAATGAGTTGGTGGGGTTTCTTCTAACAAACACAGATGTGTTTGCTTGGACAAATTTTGAATGTGTGGGATATCACCTAAAGTTGCTTGTCATGGGTTGAATGTGAATCCAAGATACCCTCTAATGAAGCAGAAAAAGCCTAGCATGGAGCCTGAGTGATCTTCTACGTTAAAAGAAGAAATGGATAAGCTAAATGTAATAGATTTCATCATGATGCACTACACCCAAAATAGGTATTGTTGAATATGTGATTATATGATTATTTTTTATGATAATAAACATATATATATTCGTGTAAATGTATTTGGTAATGTACTATTTCATTTTTCACAGATTAAATAAATATTTGCTGAATAAAATTAAATAACACAGAATTTGAATTCAGACAGAAATTTTATTCAAACAATATTTATTACAATTTTGAATAGTACAAATTCAAGCTCTCACTGTTCACTATACAATTTCAATTACAATACAATTTCTGATTACATCACAGTTCAATTTACATAAAGTCCTCACTATATATTACTCACACTCGTAGTTTATCTTCAACTTCATTTCAGTTAGAATCCAGCATCTGAGAAATCTGCAAAAATAATTTTGAAGCGGTAAAATTGAAAAGGAAATATTTTTGTGGTATAAAATAAAAAGTGAATTTTGAAAATAATATTTGCCTTAGTTATTTGGGTTGTTCGTCATGATTTATATTTGAATTCATCACACACGAACAATGTGACATGCAATGTATCACTGTACATGCCACAAGACCGTGCACACCGATATACACTTGATAATGTTACAGGGACAGGTGGGCACAAGGTCAAACACAAAATAAAAGGATGGGTTCAAATCAGGTGCAAGATCAATAAAATCACAACACGCACACAAGGTCAAACCTGAGCTATTAGCTGGACTCAACACAGGGCAATTGTACAGGCTACGACTTCAAGCATGCAAACAGAAAAACCAAAACAGTGCACCAAAGCAAACTACAAGATGTGTGGGGAAATGCACAAACAAGGTCCATAATGAAGCAAACCACTGAATCAAGTGCAACAGAAATATGGAATGCATCAAAGACACAATTAACATGCAAACATCTCAAGATCACAATGTGCACAAAACAACTCACATGTATACAACCTGACCAAAGCTATTTCAAGTCAAGTAGAGTAGCAATGCACAAGTGACACGGGCATCAGACTAAAGTACATCATGAAGAAAAACCAAGTTCAGTGCCACAGCGAACATGGTTCGAAACAGCATACCAAATGGAACAAGGAACCAGACCACAATGGCACTATCAAAATGTGCTACAGTGATGATACAAGCACTTGCAACGGAAAGTGGTGCAAATACAACCTAAAGAACACATGACCAGACACACATGAATATGAAGACCACAAAGGAAATGCACTAGTGAAACAACTCAGCAATGAACTTAACCAGGAACAAGACTCAAGCACCATCAAAGTTCAACTCAAAGAGATAGTCGACCAACAGCTACATGAATCAACAACATATCAAATGAACTAATGAACACTACAGGTCAGTAGAGAACCTAGACTACATGAACCAGACTTGAGTCCAGTCCAGCTACCAACAACAATTAAATGAACCAAGTCAAAACCAGTTTCATAATCAAGTGAAGCCAACAACAGCAGCTACCACCAAAATGGCTGAGCATTGATAGAAGGACCAGTGAATTGAACAGACTCAACTACAAGTGGACAACCACTCCAGAGAGTAGTTCAAATGAAAATGAACTCGACCAGTAACCAAGGCTACAAAGTGCACAGTGACTTCAAATTAAGCACACATGAAACAATGCAAGTAGATCAAATGAGGTGTTAAAAGCAATGTGTATGCAACAGGCCCAGTTACAACAAAGAACAAGGCACAGTGTAGAAGCTAATGTCACTGATAAGCAGTGCAAACAAATATATATAGAGTTTCAACAGTCAGCGGTGATGCAATACAAATTGTATGCAACATGAACGGCTAGTGTCACATGGCAGTAAAGATATAATGGCCGTGAACAGCAAGTAAAATCGAGCAAGTGTACAGTTCGATCAATATTCAGAAGTTTAGTTTAAGACATCAAATGGCTGAAGTAAACACAATCAGTGAAGACGGTCACAAATCAACATCAAGGTTGAGCAAGTAAAAAATCAAGTTAGTCGATGTCGGAGTCTAAATGAAATCAGAGAGTAAATTCAAAGAATCAGAGAATTCAAAGTCATGGTAAACACGAAATCACGAGTTTGAAATCAATGCCGTGCAAATCAAGTATCACAAAAATACGCATATGGAAAAAGTCAAAAATAAAATCCAAATAAAATAGGAAAGTAGCTGCCGTAACGATCAAGGAAGGATCGAACGATCTCAATTAAAACCGTGACAATAATGGAAATATTCGAATTGAACAAGTCGGTGAAATCTAAAATATTCAAGCATTATCAAGCGGCAGAGAAAATATTTTGACAAATTCAAATAAAAAATATGTGACGAAAATTTAGGAATTCGAATCCTATAAATTGTAATCAGCATCATCGGCAAAGTGATTGAGTTCAAGCATTGAAACCAGAAATCAAAAAGAGAAATTCACATACCAAATCAAATCCGAACTTGATCAAGGAGGAAGAGCCACGAACAAGTTTATTGAAGCAGAAACTAACTCGATGAAGCAGTCGAAGTAATCTCAAGAGACGATCGATCAACAGAGCAAGACAATCAAACATTTACAGTCGCGATCTCCCAATTTCAGAAAACCCTAATTTCTATAGAAAGAGGATCGAGCCACCATTTTCAAAGAAACAAAGCAAAGAGGAACGGGTCGAAATAAAAGGGGCCGGCCTCTTCTATATTAAGAGTTTATTTTTTTTAAATTATAAAGGGCTTTTGAATTTCTTAATTAAGGTTATTTTAATTTTTTTTAAATTGTTCTTAATTTGTAATTTTCTTTTTTAAACCATTGTATTTACTAGTCGTGTGACTAGGGAACAAGCTACATGGCGTAGTTTGAGAATTCGCAACTCAGTGGCTGAGTTGTGGTAGGGTTTTGAGCATAGAGTTAGGTTAGTCAGTAGCGGGTGTCGCGAGTTTACATGTGTAAGCGTGTGAATACTTAATTTCTAGTAGAAACCTTGGGGGTAGCACGTAGGCAGGTTTTTGTCGAAGCTGGGTAAATTCTATGTCGTTCTATTTCTGCATTTTATTATTCTGCTATTTATTTCTGTGCTGTTAATATTCTGTGATCTGTGTTGAAATTATTTTATAAGCTTCCGCAATTAATTTTTATAATTAACACCATCACCCTATTCACCCCCCCCCCCTCTAGGGTGAAATCGATCCTACAAGTGGTAGAGCTAGGAATAGAAGTCAACTTTTGTTTTAAAAAATTCATTTTTCAAAAACCAGTTTTTTTAAAAAAAATTAAATTTTAAAATGGCTTCTTTCAATAATGCTTTTGCTGAGGGTCAGTCTATAGTTAGGCCACCAATGTTCAATGGTGAATATGCTTATTGGAAAAATAGAATGAAAATTTTTCTGAAAACCATTGACGCTTGGAACATTGTTGAGACAGGTTATAGAGCACCAACTATAATTGTAGATAATCAGGAAATAGATAAACCGATGGATCAATGGATAGAACTAGAAAATAAATTACAAATTGCTAATGCTAGAGCTATGAATTCTATTATATGTTCATTAGATCAATTTGAATTTAATTGTGTCTCACATTGTCTAACTGCATAGGAAATATGGCACACACTAGAAGCGACTCACTAAAGAACATCTCAAGTCAAAGAATCTCACCTTGCCATGCTAAGCAGCATATACGAGAATTTTACAATGGAAAAGGAAGAAAATGTCAAAGAGATGCATGGACGACTTTCCAATATCGTATACAAATCAAAAGCTCTTGGAAAAACATATACAGAGTTGGAGATAGTCCGAAAAATCCTCAAAGTCCTTCCACGAAGTTTTGAAGCCAAAGTGACTGCCATTCAAGAATCAAAAGATTTGAAACAAATGAAAGTCGAAGAACTCATAGGAAATCTCACCGCTTATGAGCTAGAAATGAAATTCAAGGAAGAACGTGAAGGGGAGATACTCGAAAAAAATCTATGGCTCTCAAAGGGACAACGGAAAGTGATGGCGATGATGATGATGACGGAGCAGCAGAATTGGAGCTGATAATAAAGAAAGTCAAAATGTGGAATTACAAATACGGAAATCCAGCTCTAAATCGAAAATTGAAAAGAAGAATAAATAAAATATTAGACAATCTAGAAGAACCAAAGATCATCTGTCATAAGTGCAACCAATCCGGACACATCAAGCCCAATTGTCCTCAAAATCGACGTGACTTTGAAAAGAAATCAAAAAGGAGAAGTTTTGCAGCCACGTGGAATACAAGTGATGAAGATAATCAAAGTACTAACAATGAGAATGAAAAAGCAGACATATGTCTTCATGGTGAAATAACTGACAGTGACGATGACGAGCCAAGCGAGGTATCAAAACTTTCTTATTCAGAATTACTTATATATTTCCACGAAGTAAATGGCTGTTTTGAATGACTCAGGGAGAAGTATGCCAAACTTGAATCACAAAAAGATACTTTGATAGATTTAAATAAACAACTTGACCAATTAGTTAAAAACTATCAAAGTAGGATCCCTAAGTGTGATAAGAGTCCAACATTCGAAGAAGAAATTAAAAAATCAGAAATTGATATAAAATCACTTGAAAATGAAATTCTAATTTTCAAAGAGAATGAAAATACTAGAAGAGAGAATTCTATTAAAAAGTGCACACAATTGTTAAACGAAAATGAATCTCTCAAAACACAAGTCCAACAACTATCAACAACTTTAGATAAATTTTCAAAAAGTGAAAAATCGTTGATTTTGCTATTAGGGAAGCAAACTGTTAATACCGCTAGACAAGGACTTGGATATAATCAATCTGAAAATGTTGAAAGCGATATTAATCAAGAAAATTCTATGTGCACAATTTGTAGAAAATATGGACACAATCACAATAATTGTTGCTATAGACCCAAACATGTGAAACTATACCAATTTGGGTTCTAAAAGGAACAAATATAAATTCTCTCAAAGTTAAACAAATTTGGGTGCCAAACGGAACAATCATAAATAGTTTTGGGTCTCCACAAATTATTTTTCTAAATATTCTGCCACTAACAACCATGGACCTATAAAAACAAATAGGTCACATAAATCTTTTGCCGTGTAGGTGTGGTGGCAGGCTAAGGAACAACAATAGTGTTACTTGGATTCTAGCTGTTCCGAGAGCACATCGAACGACAACGCAAAGTTCCTTAGCCTAGTTTAAAGGCGACAGAAACACATTGGACAACAACAAAAAATATTGTAAAGGTAAAAGAGGTATTGGTATATCTGTTTGAACGACATATTAAATGTGATATTCTGCACAGTAATCTAAATAAAATCAGCAACTATTGAGATGATGAAAAGATGATGATTTTGATTCTGACTTGTTTAAAATTGTTGGCCAATTATATTCATATGCCAAAAACACTACAAAAATCTCTAGAGCATTTGAATTACTTCATATATCTTTGTTTTTTGTTTGATAATAATACATTTGGTTATAATATGGCTAACTCTATATTCACGGTTTCTGATTATTTACACAGGTTCAATTCAAATTCAAGAGAATGTCATTTAAATTGCTGTTAAAATTAAGTTTGAAATTTTTTGGTGCACACTTCATGGTCTGGTCTACCAAATTCAA
Organism: Allium cepa; assembly: GCA_030765085.1. Classification (NCBI taxonomy): domain Eukaryota; kingdom Viridiplantae; phylum Streptophyta; class Magnoliopsida; order Asparagales; family Amaryllidaceae; genus Allium; species Allium cepa. The sequence goes on along the minus strand of CM060941.1, from coordinate 204,188,282 downwards.
TTAGTGATATTTTGGAGTGAAAGAAAAATTCAGATTCAGATCATACTGGTAACCTAGTTGATAGAAAACTTACGAGTTGAACGTGATTTTGAGTAACTGCATCGTTATTATTTTGGGAAATGTCTGCATATTTTTAAATTCAAATAATTTTCAAATAGCAGAAAATTTTCCTTATATAACCGGCTCGAGAAAATCATTTTTGACCATATTTTCAGATTAGACATTTTGAAAAATTGATTTCATAATTATTTTTGAATTTGATTTTAAATGACAATTTTGACTAGTCAAACTTCCTAATAATTATCGAAAAGACAAATAGTGATTGAAAAAGTGACGAGTGTTGATATTTATCATACATTACTCAAGATAGTATATTTAGAAAATTTTCTTTAGAGATTCAAACAAGAGTTATAAAACTTTTTGTTGGGTAAAGATTCCATGACCATTTCTATGTCTATTATATTTCTATCGACCATCGCTCATCAAAAATTCAACATAGTTTGTCGATATGTGGTACTTTAAACAGGAATCATTCGTTTTTCATTTTTATAAAACAAAATAAAATTCAAAGTATTCACTCTCATTTAAAAGTCCTCACGGTTATGCATGGGTGAATTATTTGGAATTTGTTATGTGCTTCCATGCTCATTTAAAAGTCCTCACGGTTATGCATATATGGAACGCATATCAAAATTGATTTATTAAGTAAACATGTTGATTCTAATCCCATTTAAAAGTCCTCACGGTTATGCTTGATTAGAAGATACTTGAATTTTTTTAAAAATTAAATTGGAATACTACTAATCTCATTTAAAAGTCCTAACGGTTATGCATGATTAGTAGATATTCAAATTCCTGATATAAATGTACCACAAACAGATACAATTGTATGGTTTTATATGATGACATCATTTCCATTATTTCTAAAAGTGGAATATGCGCCTAACAAGGGTAGTTATGATTTTTGTTTGATTTTTTATTGAAATTTAATATTTATATTCAATTGAGTTTTAATGTTGGATTAATATTGATCACTTTATCTCTACTTTCTCTAACACTATTACTCTTTTGCTGATAACAAAAGGGGGAGAGAAAAGTTAAGATTTTGTCAAATAAAATCAAGAAAAGGTCAAATAATTTTCTATTTGCATCTAGGCTCATTTGCGTATTTTTATTTGTATGCATATATGTAAGGGGAGCTTTGTGTAGAGAGGAAGCATTTAAATAGGGGGAGCAACTAGGATATATATATATGATCAATTAAATTTAGCATATTCAAAATCTTAACTATATGTTTGTTATCGTCAAAAGGGGGAGAATGTTGAATATGCGATTATATCATTTTTGTTTGATGATAATAAACATATATATATTCGTGTAAATGTATTTGGTAATGTGCTATTTCATTTTTCACAGATTAAATAAATATTTGCTGAATAAAATTAAATAACACAGAATTTGAATTCAAACAGAAATTTTATTCAAACAATATTTATTACAATTTTGAATAGTACAAATTCAAGCTCTCACTGTTCACTATACAATTTCAATTACAATACAATTTCTGATTACATCACAATTCAATTTACATAAAGTCCTCACTACATATCACTCATACTCGTAGTTTATCTTCAACTTCATTTTAGTTAGAATCCAGCATCTGAGAAATCTGCAAATATAATTTTGAAGCGGTAAAATTGAAAAGGAAATATTTTTGCAGTATAAACTAAAAAGTGAATTTTGAAAATAATATTTGCCTCAGTTATTTGGGTTGTTCGTCATGATTTATATTTGAATTCATCACACGCGAACAATGTGACATGCAATGTATCACTGTACATGCCACAAGACCGTGCACACCGATATACACTTGATAATGTTACAGGGACAGGTGGGCACAAGGTCAAACACAAAATAAAAGGACGGGTTCAAATCAGGTGCAAGATCAATAAAATCACAACACGCACACAAGGTCAAACCTGAGCTATTAGCTGGACTCAACACAGGGCAATTGTACAGGCTACGACTTCAAGCATGCAAGCAGAAAAACCAAGACAGTGCACCAAAGCAAACTACAAGATGTGTGGGGCAATGCACAAACAAGGTCCATAATGAAGCAAACCACTGAATCAAGTGCAACAGAAATATGGAATGCATCAAAGACACAATTAACATGCAAACATCTCAAGATCACAATGTGAACAAAACAACTCACATGTATACAACCTGACCAAAGTTGTTTCTAGTCAAGTAGAGCAGCAATGCACAAGTGACACGGGCATCAGACTAAAGTACATCATGAAGCAAAACCAAGTTCAGCACCACAACGAACATGGTTCGAAACAGCATACCAAATGAAACAAGGAACCAGACCACAATGGCACTATCAAAATATGCTACAGTGATGATACAAGCACTTGCAACAGAAAGTGGTGCAAATACAACCTAAAGAACACATGACCAGACACACATGAATATGAAGACCACAAAGGAAATGCACTAGTGAAACAACTCAGCAATGAACTTAACCAGGAATTAGACTCAAGCACCATCAAAGTTCAACTCAAAGAGATAGTCGACCAACAGCTACATGAATCAACAACATATCAAATGAACTAATGAACACTACAGGTCAGTAGAGAACCCAAACTACATGAACCAGATTCGAGTCGAGTCCAGCTACTAACAACAATTAAATGAACCAAGTCAAAACCAGTTTCATAATCAAGTGAAGCCAATAATAGCAGCTACCACCAAAATGGCCGAGCATTGATACAAGGACCAGTGAATTGAACAGACTCAACAACAAGTGCACAACCACTCCAGAAAGTAGTTCGAATGAAAATGAACTCGACCAGTAACCAAGGCTGCAAAGTGCGCAGTGACTTCAAATTGAGCACACATGAAACAATGCAAGTAGATCAAATGAGGTGTTAAAAGCAACGTGTATGCAACATGCCCAGTTACAACAAAGAACAAGGTACAGTGTAGAAGCTAATGTCACTGATAAGCAGTGCAAACAAATATATATAGAGTTTCAACAGTCAGCGGTGATGCAATACAAATTGTATGCAACATGAACAGCTAGTGTCACATGGCAGTAAAGATATAATGGCCGTGAACAGCAAGTAAAATCGAGCAAGTGTACAGTTCGATCAATATCCAGAAGTTTAGTTTAAGAAATCAAATGGCTGAAGTAAACACGATCAGTGAAGACGGAGTTGAATTCACAAATCAACATCAAGGTTGAGCAAGTAAAAAATCAAGTTAGTCAGTGCCGAAGTCAAAATTAAATCAGAGAGTAAAGTCAAAGAATCAGAGAATTCAAAGTCGTGGTAAACACGAAATCACGAGCTAGAAATCAATGCCGTGCAAATCAAGTATCACAAAAATACTCATATGGAAAAAGTCAAAAATAAAATCCAAATAAAATAGGAAAGTAGCTGCCATAACGATCAAGGAAGGATCGAACGATCACAAGTTAAAACCGTGACAGTAAAGTAATTATTCGAATTCAACAAGTCTGTGAATTCTAAAACGTTCAAGCATTATCAAGCGGTAGAGAAAATGTTTTGACAAATTCAAATAAAAAATATGTGACGAAAATTTAGGAATTTGAATCCTATAAATTATAATCAACATCATCGGCAAAGTGATTGAGTTCAAGCATCGAAACCAGAAATCAAAAAGAGAAATTCACATACCAAATCAAATCCGAACTTGATCAAGGAGGAAGAGCCGCGAACAAGTTTAGTGAAGCAGAAACTAACTCGATAAAGCAGTCGAAGTCATCTCAAGAGACGATCGACCAATAGAGCAAGACAATCAAACATTTACAGTCGCGATCTCCGGATTGAAGAAAACCCTAATTTCTGTAGAAAGAGGATCGAGCCACCATTTTCAAAGAAACAAAGCAAAGAGGAACGGGTCAAAATAAAAGGGGCCGGCCTCTTCTATATTAAGAGCTTCTTTTTAAAAAATTTTATAAAAGGCTTTTAAATTTCTTAATTAGGGTTATTTTAATTTTGTTTTTAAATTGTTCTTAATTTGTAATTTTCTTTTTTAAACCATTGGATTTACTAGTCGTGTGACTAGGGAACAAGCTACATGGCGTAGTTTGAGAATTCGCAACTCGGTGGCTGAGTTGTGGCAGGGTTTTGAGCGTAGAGTTAGGTTAGTCAGTAGCGGGTGTCACGAGTTTACGTGTGTAAGCGTGTGACTACTTAATTTCTAGTAGAAACCTTGGGGGTAGCACGTAGGCAGGTTTTTGCCGAAGCTGGGTAAATTCTGTGTCGTACTATTTCTGCATTTCATTATTCTGCTATTTATTTCTGTGTTGCTAATATTCTGTGATGTGTGTTGAAATTATTTTATAAGCTTTTGCAATTAATTTTTATAACTAACACCATCACCCTATTCACCCCCCCCCCCTCTAGGGTGAAATCGATCCTACCGGTATTAAATCCAGTGTTGGTTTAGAAAGCAAGTGGGAAATGGTGGATATGCATTTATTATTCTGACTTGGATAAGGCAAGCACAAAGGACTGCTTTCACCTTGCTACATATCGACCAACTTATGGACGGAATGATCGAACATGAGCTATCCTTGTTTATAGATGAGAACTCTAGATACAATCAGATTGCGGTGTATATACCAGATCAAGAACATATGAGTTTATTTTTATATTTGACACTATATTGTTATAGTATCATGTTGTTCGATCTGAAGAATGCAGATGCTACTTACGATTTTTTAGTTAACAAGTTATACAAAGAACAAATCAGATGGACGATGGGAGTCTATGTGCATGATATGCTCGTCTAGTCATTTTAATCAATGGATCACATGGGTAACCTTTCATAGATGTTTGACGTACTTCAAAAGTATGGGATGACGTTGAATCCATTGAAGTGTTCTTTTAGAGTTACTTGGGCAAGTTTTTCGATTTCATTGAAACCTGAAAGGTACTAAAGAAAATCCATAATGAACCAAAGCATTGAAACTAGTTACTGCCCCAAAGACTCGGAAGGAAATGCATAGCTTTAATGGTAACGCGGTTGCTTTGAGTCGATTTATCTCAAAGGACATCGATAAGTGTATACTGTTCTTCGATGCCTTCAAGAAAGTAAGAGGAAAGTTCCTATGAATGAGAAATTGTGAAGTTACCTTTTATAATCTACTGCATCTAAAGAAACAACTAATATTGTCTAAGCATTTAGAGGGAGAAGATCTCTACATCTAACTAGCAGTCTCAAAGAGTTAAGTGCAGCATTATTGCATGGGGAGTGTCAAATCTAAAGGTCGATTTACTATAGCAGCAAGTGTTTCATTAGAGCGGAGAAAAGATATCTAAAACTAGAGAAGTTGGCATATTACTTATTGATGGCATCGAGGAAGTTGAGACCATACTTCCGGACTCATCCGGTAAAGGTGATAATGGATCAACCACTCAGATAAGTGTTATACCATCCCAAGACTTCGAGAAGACTGATAAAGTGAGACATTGAGAGGTACAACATTACTTATTATCCTAGGAAGGTGATAATAGGACAGCTATTGGTAGATTTTAATGTCGAATTCACTATCCAGGATGACAAAGTGGAAGAAGATTTTGTTGAGCCTCAGTGGAAACTATATATCTATGAAGCATCCAACAACCATGATTCCAAAGTAGGAGTAGTTTTGATAACTTTGGAAGGTCGAAGTATATATTATGGTTTAAAGGTCGAGTTCTATGTGATGAATAACAAAGCTGAGTAGAAGCATAGATAATGGGGTTCAAGATAGCTAAGGAATTTAGAGTGAAGATGTTGAACATCTCCAACGACTCCTAATTAGGTTTAGGCTAAGGGCGAGCAACTACCCCTTTGTTAAAGGTTTTAGAGCTGCTATATGACATTGAGCACTAGTCAGTAATGCACATATATAAAGAGGAAAATATGAATGCTAACTCATTAGCCAAGTTGGCAAGCTCTGGAGATGCGTAGCTTTTAGGAATCATGCTAGTAGAGGCGTTAAGACTTCAAGCATCAACGAGATGGATGTTAATTGAGTCTTGGAGGTTGAAGAAGAAAAGGAGTCATGATTGACTCCGATCAGTGACTATTTGCTAATGGGAACTCTCTTGAAAAGTTGGAATGAGAGACAAAAGCACCTTGGTAAGGTATATCGGCTCATTATGCAAGAAGGAGTGATATGTATGAAAGTATTCTCAACCCCCTTAATAATTATGTTAACAAAAATGAAGCTAAAAAGATACTTATGGATGGACATGAAGGAAGTTATGACAACCACATTAGTGGTAGACTTCAACAAAGAAAAATCTTTACTATGGATATTTTTGGCCAACTGTCAATCAGGGCTCATCTAGATATTTAAGGAAATGTGGCGAGTGCCAGAGGTTTGCAAAAATTTCAAGAGCCTTATCCAATGAGCTTATCTAGTAGGTTAGTCCATAGCCAATTGTGATTTTGGGAATGATATCATTGGAGTGCTACCGATATCCCATGGAGGTACAAAGTACGCAATAGTGGTTATGGACTACTTCACAAAATGGGCTAAAAGGAACCTCTTACTATGATCACTTCAGTAGAATTGGTCCATTTTGTGGCGAAAACATTTTGTATAGATTTGGAGTTCCACAGAAGATAATCATCGACAACGGAATTCAATTCGAAGGTGTGGATTTCCATAAATTATGCGCTCGATATTGAATTGAGAAGAGCTTTGAAGCGGTAGCGCATCCGCAAGTGAATGGACATGTGAGGCAGTGGACAAGATCATCAAATCCATCATTATGAAGCAACTAAAATGAGCTAAAGGAATTTGGATGAATGAGTTATCATTGACATTATGGGCTTAACGGATAACCCAAGAGTCTGTAACCAGTCATACTTCATTTTCTTTGGCCTACCGAACCAAGACCATGATTTGAGTTGAAGTTGAAGCCCCTTGTTATAGATGAATGCATTCTGACCACATGGTGAACAAGGATATGTTGCTATCATCGTTTGACTTGGTGGAAGAGAAGTAAGAAGAAGCTAATCTAAGGGTAGCTTCTCACCAGTAAAGAGTAGAGAGGTAGTTCAATGTCAAGGTTCGAAGCCGTACCTTCGACATCGGTGATCTTGTTTTGAAACGAGCTTTTCCAGTTATAAAGGCACTTTCTATGAATTAGGAAGGACCATGTAATAGAATATAAGCTTGGAGATGGCACTTTCAACCTATCGATAGTTGAAGGGATTCCAATTCCACATGCGTGGAATATGTAGCATTTACATCGCTATTTCACCTGATTTATTTCTATAAATGAGGCATCCTATTCAACAAGATTTGGTGTAATTAGGCACTAATTGCCATTCATTTTCCCAAAATAAAGTTATCTTTTTGAATCATTGAGTTTTATTAAAGTTTGGTTTTTGTTACAAGTGTAGTAACACACGCACATTTTGGGTTTTGAAACTAGATGTCTAAATACTTGGAGATTTGTATTGACCAACTCCTTTGGTCCATGATCGGTTCAATGGAGTATAATCAAACAGATGTTTGATTAGATGATTTAACCCAACACATTTTATCTTTTACTAATTCGTGGAGATAGGTGAGATCATGGATATCCGAAGATTGGCATCGCAGACACCAATACCCGAAGATAGAAGTTGGTATATAATCAAATTTTCTGCAGGTATACTACTGAGTTATACAGATGATGTTGTAAGCATGGTAAGGTAAGCCATATAAATTCAGTTGCATGGTAAAGCACATCTTTGTTCATAGTCGACTAAGATATAATTAAATGATGATAAACGAGGTTGATTAATGAGATGTAATTCTGTTTAGTTAAACGAGAAATGTTTGACCGGTAATAAACAAAGCTAAGTAACAGAAAGATATTGGGAATTGAAGGATACTTATTTATATGTATAGAGTTACAATAAATAAAGGCATTTTACAGATCATAGACACATGCATATATGATCTATAAGTAATTCATTGCAGGCAATTATATCTGTATACACAAAGGAAAGTACATAGGCATGGAAATAAGATGAGATAAAGTAAATAAGATAGAATTGAATAGAAAACAACTTTTTATTTACATCATCTTTGGAGTACAAAATGGAGGGGGTCGTACCCACACAATAATGACCTATGTACATGAGATCCAAAAAGCATAAATGTAAAAGATAAAAAGAAACTGTCTTCAAACGGGCGCATCATAAATAACTTTTGGTGTATGCCCCTCTTTGGCTTCTTTCTTCCTTTGATGGTGTGGACTTCCTCTTTCCTTTCTCGGCTTCCTCTAATGATCAAATCAATTATCTGGGTCAAGATCTCAGTCATAATCACTGGAACCAATAAGGCTTTTAGGATATTCGCCGGACATCTTAAGGTTAAGGACGGAAGAAGAAAGGATGCAAGTTAGGAAGGTCGACATAGATATCCATAATGGAGAAGGAATCTTCTCCATCCTCGAATCAGTTTTGATGTCTTTCAACTTATGAACATCAACAGCCTTGATTGTCGATAAGGAAGGCCAAGCCCCATCTCCTTGGTTATGATAACCTTATCTCTATCGTCTTTGGTTATTATTAGTCTTGTCCAAATCCTCATCCCCTATGGCACTGATCTTTTCAGCATCAGAACCAGAGGCAGGGACCCAACAGAAGAGGTGGTGATCAGAAAAGATGTAGAAACGATGGCTAATATGGTGATAATACCAGTTACTAGAGGAACCTTTTTAGAAGGTAAGACTGTAGGCGCCACAATAGCAATCCAACCTACAAAATGGAAAGTAGATACTATAAGACTGAAAATGTCTTCATAAGACATCTGAACCTTTTCCAAGATGGGCGAAGTTAGAAATATACTTCATGGAGTTGATATTGGAGTGTGCGGAGAACCCTTAATTTGCCTCTCCTTAGAAAATGTAGATAGGAGTGGAAGAGTGGGGGCAGTTGAGGGTAGCACAAACCCGAGATCCTCGGGATTGCACCTCCTAGATTTCAAATCCGGTTTAGTGGTGGATGTCATTTTGTCACATACAAGAGCAGCAGAGATAGATAAGGATAACCCAGGTGTGGTAGATGTAACAGCCTCAGAGAAGGCCACCACAAAAGTAGTACTTTCGTTTGAGGCTCTTAAGGAATGAAAGAAGTGACTTTTACCAAGTCCTCAGAGCTAGACTCGGCTTTAAGTTTCTCCTTGTCCACTTGACTATTGGACTCTAACCCTTGCTCTAAAATTTCATCCTAAGCCAAAATTAGTGCTAAGGGGTATTCTTATTCGAGTAACTTAAGGTCTTTTCATCTATAACTTTGGCATTGAAACCTACCAGAGTGGTCTCGGTGTCCTCTCTAAACTTGTCCTTTTACTTCTTGATTGCGATGACCAAATCTTATATTTCTTTAACTGTGCCCTCGATAACTTTTATTTCTTCCTTTGCCTAAATGACCTCGAGCCTACATGCCTCAGTAATGGTCAGTGCGTCCTCCTTTTCTTTTATTTCTTTGGTCACCTCGGTCTGTATGTTTGTGATGGAGATCCTTAGATTATTGATGGTGTATTGGAGCAAAGCCTTAGCTTTGTCAAGTTCACCACTCTTTACATTGGCATTCTTCACTTGCTCATACATCATATTTAATTTGGCTTCCATGGCCTTGATCTAATTATGTTACTTCTATTCAGGCTCCTCCATATCCTTATTTTTCTCTTTAATTATCTTTTCAGCTTCATCGAGCTCTTTGATACAAGTTTTAATAATTTGTTCCTGGTCTTTCTCCTTAGATCTAGCTTGTTGGATAAGAACTTGATTGGCCTTATTTGACTCTAACATAGCATAAGCCATCCATTTCATAGATATTACTGACTGATGATGTTGTTGATGAAGGTCATAGCACAGGTTGTAACATCCTGAGGGATATTCTTCTAGTAATAATCAAATTTAACCCCAGCGTAGAGAAGTTAGGGAAAGCTTGTTGTATCTACATTAGAACAAGACCTACACTCAGGTTTAGAACATGAACAACTTGAGTTGGTGGGGTTTGAGTAAGAGTTCCTTTGCCATGCCTTTAAAGAGGAGCTAAGTAACACAATGGGCAAGCTGAGTCGTAGATTTGGATCTATCAGAGGAGGTGGTTGAGCCTCTTTGTAAGGAAGTGCATCAACGAGGACAGTTGGAGCCCTAGAGTTTAATGGAAGAGATTGGACCTTCCAAAGTAAGGGACTTGAGATTGTAAAAGAGGAGAATGCTTGAATGAGGGAGATCTTGTAACAACCTGCACGGTCGTTTACTAAACCGTTCAATTCTCCTTCTCATAAACTCGAATAGTGCAAAAACCTTTAGTTTTATATATATATATAATATACTTTTAGAAAATTGCCTTTTTAGATGATTTCCAAATATTTTTTGAAATCGTCTAAAACCCCAATTTTCTAAAAGTATATTTTATATACATATAACTACATTTTTTGCACCATTCAAGCGTATGAGAAGGAGAATTGAACGGTTTCCTCGAAGTGGACCTAAATTCCGACCCATAAAAGGTACATCAAAACTTAGATCCATTCCCAAGCTAGTTGTTGGTTGGTAAAAAAACGATTCAGAGCTATTTATCTACTCATTTAGATCTCACAGTTGAAGGATAAAATATAATAATAGCAACAGTATCCATTTCATTCAAAATTCAAAACGTCATAAAATCCATAGCACAATACCAACAACAATCATTACATATCCATGATACATAATTTTTTAAATACAACATTATTTCAATGGGTACATCAGAGATTAAAAATAGATAACTGCCACAAGTATCCATAAAGTTACCTCCCTCATCATCACCCTTCTTAACATGTGTTGTGATGAAGAGGGAGTCAGAACAACATATGTCGGGTGAATAAAAATCTTGAGCATTACTATCTTAGTACTTGGAAAGTATAATTTAAATAGGAATACATCTTTCATATTCTATCCATATCATAAGTTTTTCTAAATATGAGCTCAAAGGCTTCCAACATATATGTCAAAAATGCTTTCCAAATATAAGCCCACGACCATCTCGCTTTCAACCCAATGACCTATATTATTCATCAATAATGTCCTATCAATATAAGGATAGTACCCAAGCTACTTAATACCTTTTAATGGGAACTAGGCAGGCACCGACCATTTAATACTTCATTTAAGGAAGGTCCATGTTATTCAATACATATCCCAAGGTGGACTTCTCACTGGTAAATATCTAGCTAACATTGCACAAAATCCCTTCAATCACTTAATGCTTTCTATTAGAGCGGGCCCTTTCCTGAGATATCATCTACCATGCCTTACCCATAACCCTGACTATTTATTACTTTCTTAAAAGGGAAGAGGCGGATCCTCACACAGCCACTTAATACCTTCAGTCCTTGAAGTAGGTCCTTCGTATTACGACCTGTACCCTCACAGTGATGTCCTACATTAGTTCGACTATTCGTAGGTACTGGTGGCCAGATTAGCTTAGCAGATTTAACTTCTATAATTTGGGGCAAACCTTGCATCATTCGTAGTTACTTATTATAGGCTATGTCTCACATTTGCCCCAAAGTCACACTGCTCGTAGTCAGGTTAGCTGGGTAAACTTCTGTGCACTTTTGTTTGACCTTACATCCTTATTGCATAGCCATAATTCATAACACTATATACATATATATATATATATATATATATATATATATATATATATATATTATCACACATCTCACCGAATCCATTATTTAGGCTTTATAAGAAATCTTTCTTATTTCCCTCTACAATTAATTACTGTCCTAAGGCAGATTTAATAATAATTAACAACCTAATAACTATCCAATTAATACATTATGATTATACGTTATTTGTGCTTATATATAAATATATATATGCACCTAGCAATTGTTGGGTACGTTTCTACCACCACCGAATCTGGATAAGGATGAAGCCACCAAGCCATTCGGTACCGAACCGACACGAGGAGGTCGCTACCGAGTCAAACACACTCCTAAAACTATTACCGGTCCAACCCAAGCCAAAGCCTCACCGGTCCAACCCACCTCCATCTCCACACCGGACCGGCCCACACCGAACCAACCTTTCACCTCTACCTGCCGAACCGAGCCCCCCTTCTCCATGAACAACCGAACCAACTACACTTAGCCACCACCGACCAACGTCCCACCGGACCAACAGCACTTCCATGAACAACCTCAACCGGCCCACCTTACTCCTACCTCCGAACTAGGGCGCCACCGATCCAGGGCACTACCGAATCCTAGTCCCACCGAGCCGATATCATCACCGGACCAAGCGCCATACAGCCACGGCCGAACCAAGCTTCGCCGAACCAGATATGCCAGACCAGATTGCCTCAGCCCAGGCCCACCAGCAGCTATATACATCCAAGACCCCTACCCCCAGCCTCACTCTATAAATAGAGGGGCAGGGGTACAACAATGGCAGACAAGTTTGAGAGCTCAAGCACGGAAGGGTCTTTCAAACAACTTTCACATACTTGTATACAAAGCTTTGTACTTGTAATCTGAAAGAAAAGAGAGAATAACATATAAAGTGGATGTAGGCACGTTCTGGCCGAACCACTATAAATCTGCGTGTCTTTTTACAATTTAGCCCCTGTTTTTTACTTATTTGCATAACTCACCCAAATTACTAAGAACAACATAAAATCAACTAAATCATACGACTTTGAGGTGTTTGTTCATTTTTTGTGCAAACATTTTTGGTGCTTTCACTGAGAACTTGGAACTCGAAGCTTCAGCTTCCCTCATTCAACCTTCTTTCCCAAATAGCACCCTTCATTGCCTAAGAAACATGACTTCCAGGCCGAGAAAAAACGCCAACAAGGGAAAGAACATCGCAACTAGCAGTATTCCGGATCCAGTAATCACAGATCAAGAGAATCATCCCATTCCAACAGCAGTACCGAACGAGGATCAGACAAACCCGACAGCCCCTGCCACAGAACAATCGGCAGCAATTACTAGGGCAGATCTAGACAGAGCTGTGGCTGAAGTAACTAACCGCTTCACCTCCCAACAAGAAGCTTTGGTGGACCAACTCATGTCACGCTTAAGGGATGTCGAAGAATCCAACCGCAACACTGAATCATGGGGTGAGTCTCAATCTGGAGGATCTCGGAGACAACAAAGGTCTTCCCTCTTCGAGGAAGCTATCAAAAGGAACAACAATGATAGGGGCCGCGTCCGGACTCAGCCCGAACTCCGACTCGAGGAAGCGCTTGGAACCGAACCCAACGGGGGAGGCACCAGGCGAGGGTCGGATGTAGCTGAGCCAGTCATGCCGCCTAATCATAGAAACCCCGCTGAACGAAGCCGAGCTAGAACCCAGCCCGAAGTTGACCCCATGGAAATGCTCGAAACAGAACCCCCCAGGGGAAGATCAAGGCAGGGGCCAACTGTAGCTGGTCCTAGCATGCATCCGAGCAGCCAAAGACAGCCACTGGATAACGTCAGAAGTGATAGACTATACCATCCCTACAGGTCATCTGGACGAGACCGATCCCGTAGGGAAGAACCAAGCTCATTTTTGTCCGCTCCAAATTCTAATGAAAGAAAGGCCTGATTATTCAGGGAATGCGTCCGACGGGAGCAAAGGGATCGAGGGATAGGCGCTAGGGTAACCAGCCCTTTCACCCGCGACATCGAAACCGCCATCACCCCTCGAGAATGGAAAATGCCGACGATGGAACCGTACAAGGGAACTCCCGACCCCGTTGTACACTTGCAGAGATACACACATCATATGCTCATGAGCGGAGCAACGGAAGGAGTGTTGTGTAAATGCTTTCCGCTATTCCTAGCAGACCTAACTACCTCCCGATTCTGCCATCTACCCCAAGGATCTATCAGCTCATGGGAGATGTTGAAAGAAAAGTTCATTAGCCAGTTCCGCATTCATGTGGAACAACCCAAGGACCCAAAGATGCTTATTCTCTATCTGCTGTCAAACAGAAATCCGGAGAGACACTGCAACAATATCTAACCCGGTTCAACGCCGCAGCGGCCGCAGTCCAAGATGTCGATGAGAAACTCACCCTAATGGCCCTCTGTAGTGGTGTGTACCCAGATACCAAGTTTGCTAGAAGACTAACTAAAGAAAAACCAGCTACCTTACCCGATTTCTTCCATGAAGCTGGAAAGTACATGAGACTCGAAGAGGCTGCCACTGAAAGGCAGACAGGACCACAGGCTAAGACGGCTCATGGAAGCACCCCCGCCGCAGCGAAGCACATTCGGAGAAACGACTACAGGGACAATGCAGAGGGCAAGAAGGGAGAAAAGCGCTTGTACCGACCAGGACCGAGATTTGACGCTTACACTCCCTTGAATGAAACAGTCGAGAACATCTTCCTGGCCACCCAGGACGAACTTACATACAAGCGCCCCCCGTACAAGAAAGAGTCAGATCGCGCAATCCAGTCCAGAAAATTCTGCCGTTTCCACGAGTCTCATGGGCACGATACCAATGAATGCCGCCATCTCCGAGACCTAATTGAAGAACACATCAGGAGAAGGAGGCTGGAACGCTATGTAAAGGGCCAGGACAGGACCCTAGCTCCTACCAAGGAAAACCTAGGACAGCTCCACCCAGAGACAGGCGGAGGAAATCGCAACACCAGCGGTTCCAGCCAAGGGAAGATAGTGGTCCATACAATATCAGGAGGGCCACACATCGCCGAGAAGAGCTGGGCAGAAATGGAAAGATATGGAAACTCACTCAGAAACGATGGAAACTGCGTCAATTCTGTTATGGAAGAACGTCACCCGAAGCGAAAGGAAAATAACGACATCACATTCAGTGGGCGCGACCTAGAACAAGGCAATACCCTCATATGGATCCTATGGTCATCTCTGCCTGGTTTGTCCCAGCTGAAGTTTTTCGAATCCTAGTAGACACTGGAAGCTCAGTAAATATTTTGTTCAAGCATGCTTTCGACAAAATGAAGCTATCAATGAAGGACGTGTCTCCCTGCAACAAACCGCTACACGGTTTCACTGGAGAAGCAAAGATGCCCCTCGGACAATTGGATCTCTTTGTTCAATTGGGAAGTCATCCCCGCTCCGCCGTTCGGAAACAAACATTCGTGCTAATAGACAACCACTCGGCCTACAATGCCTTTTTAGGAAGACCAGCCTTGTCCGACTTCCAAATTGTCCTTGCCCCATGGTGCCTGAAGATGAAGTTTCCAACGAATAATGGAGTGGGAGAAGTAGAAGGGGATCAAGACGCCGCTCGAGACTGCTATGTAACCGAACTTCGCAATAATCGCAGGAGAGATAAAGGGAAAAATGCAGAGACTATTCTCTGCATGAAAAGCTTGGAAGCATAGCAACTAAAGAAAGCCCCTCCTCTTCGGTATACCAGTGATCCTTTCAATGAATTAGACCCCAGGGACAAAGAGGAGGAGGCCACCGCCGAGCCTGCAGAGGCTATGGAATTCGTATCTGTAGACAAGCGCGACCCAAGTAAACTGCTGAGAGTCGGATCTCAGTTAAAAAGAGAATTGAAGAATCAACTCATTGATTTTCTTCGCCACAACATGGATGTATTTGCATGGACGCACGCTGATATGACTGGAATCTCCCTGGACATAGCATGTCACGCACTAAACATCGATCCTACCAAGGTACCGGTAAAGCAAAAGAAGAGAAGTATGGGGGCAGAACGATCAGCAGCCCTCGAGGAAGAAGTAAAGAACTTACTTGCCAATGACTTCATACGTGAAGCCATCTACCCGGAATGGATCGCCAACCCGGTACTGGTAAAGAAAGCTAATGGGAAGTGGCGAACATGCATCGATTTCTCCAACTTAAATGACGCTTGCCCGAAAGACTGTTTCCCACTCCCCCGAATCGACCAACTCGTGGACAGCACTGCCGGACACGAACTTTTATCCTTTATGGACGCATTATCAGGATATAACCAGATCCCTATGCACGCCCCCTATCAAGACCACACTAGCTTCATCACTGACCGAGGATTGTATGCTACAAGGTAATGCCATTTGGACTTAAAAACGCCGGAGCTACTTATCAGCGCCTCGTCAACAAGATGTTTGCAGAACTGATAGGATGAACTATGGAAGTTTATGTGGATGACATGCTGGTTAAATCGAGAAAAGCCAATGACCATATAAACCACCTGGACGAGATGTTTCGAGTACTTCGCCAATATGGAATGAAGCTGAACCCTCTAAAGTGCTCCTTCGGAGTATCATCGGGAAAGTTCTTGGGATTCATCGTTCATGCCAGGGGGATTGAAGCAAACCCCGAACAAGTCCGAGCTTTACAAGATATCAAGACACCATCTACTCAAAGAGAGATGCAAAGCCTAGACAGGAAAGTGGCCGCCCTGAGTAGGTTCATCTCTAAAGCAACCGACAAATGCATCCCTTTCTTCGAAGCTCTAAAGAAAGACAAAGGAAAGTTCGAATGGACTGACGAATGCTCGACAGCCTTCCTTAACTTAATCGAACACCTCCAGAGACCACCGGTACTTTCAACTCCAAATGAAGGCGAGGAACTATACCTATACCTTGCTGTATCATCCCACGCTTTGAGCGCCGCTTTGGTAAGAGAAGAAAACCGCGCGCAGCGACCCGTATACTTTGTAAGCAAGAGATTCACAGGGGCAGAAGTCAGATACCCTAAACTTGAAAAGCTAGCATATTGTTTGCTTATCACGTCGCGGAAACTGCGACACTATTTCCAGTCTCATTCCATCAGAGTTTTAACCGATCAACCGCTAAGGCAAGTGCTCCATCGCCCCGACACTTCTGGGCGATTACTTAAGTGGTGCATCGAACTAAGTCAATATGATATCACTTACCATCCTCGCACCGCTATCAAGGGGCAAGCCATAGCTGATTTCATTGCCGAATTCACTACTAGCGAAGGTAAGAACCAATCTGAAATAGCAGAAGATATCAAGTGGAATCTCTTCGTAGATGGAGCGTCGAACGAACAAGGCTCGGGGGCAGGTGTTGTGATAATCACCCCCAGGGGAAAGAAGCTGCACTACGCCCTAAGATTGGAATTCACTGCCACCAACAATGACGCAGAATACGAAGCAGTGATAGCCGGATTAGAACTTGCACTAGAAATTGGAGTCAGTTCTTTATATCTCCATAGTGATTCTCAACTTATTGTAAATCAAATACTGAAAGAATTCCAAACTCGAGGAGAACGACTCACAGCGTATCTAAAGAAGACCAGGCTACTGCTCAATCAATTAGATCACTATTTAATCAAACACATTCCCCGAGAAGAGAACCAAGAGGCCAACAAACTAGCAAAACAAGCTAGCATGAAGAACATCACTATTTTTGGAGCATTAACCATCTCAAAACAGCTGGCACCAAGTTTCAAGCAAGTAAATCTGATAGCTGCAACCGAAGAAGAAACATGGATGACCCCTATCCGAGAATACTTACAAAACGGCACCCTACCCGACGAGCGAAATGAAATTAAGAAAATTCTAAGGAAAGCTTCCCGCTACACAATGCAAGAAGGCATCCTCTATCGGCGCGGCTTCTCTAACCCCTTATTGAGGTGCGTTGCTGGAAGAGAAGCCAAGGAAATTCTATCCAATATCCATCAGGGAAGTTGTGGAGACCACACCGGAGGGCAAACCCTAGCAAAAAAGATACTCCGATATGGGTATTTCTGGCCCACTTTAAACAAAGATGCCTTGGACTTCGTCAGAAGATGCGACAGATGTTAGAAATTTTCTAAGATTCCTCGACTACCAACCAATGAAATTACTCAGATGACCAGCCCTTGGCCCTTCGCAATATGGGGAATTGACTTAATTGGCGAACTGCCGATGGGCCGAGGCGGGGCCAGACATGCTATAGTGGCAGTTGACTATTTCACCAAATGGGTGGAAGCGGAGCCTCTGAATAAAATATCTTCAACTAAAGTTATCAACTTCTTGATCAAAAACGTTCTGTGCAGGTACGAGGTTCCACTCAGAATCATATCAGACAACGGGCTTCAATTTGACAGCGAGGAATTTGCCGACTGGTGCCAGGAGCACGAAATTCATAAGAGCTTCTCATCCGTAGCTTATCCCCAGGAAAATGGACAAGTCGAAGCTGTCAACAAGATTCTCAAGACTCTAATCAAGATGAAACTTGAAAAGTCAAAAGGCGCTTGGGGGACGAACTTCCTACAGCACTATGGGCCTACCTCACTTCTTTCAGAACATCAACAGGCATACTCCATTCTCTTTGGCATACGGATCAGAGGCCATGCTCCCAGTTGAAACTATTGTATCTTCCCATCGTAGGATCCACTACAACCCCGAAGAAAACGAAGAACCCCTCCACATGTCTTTGGATCTAATTGAGGAGAGAAGAAATGATGCAGCACTCAAAGCAGCGGCTCACAGACAAAACGTGGCAGCACTATACAAATCCAAAGTCAAACATCGCAGCTTACGAGAAGGAGATCTTGTCCTCAAGCGAATCTTTCCGCGCCCAGGAGCGCTGGTTCCAATCTAGGACGGACCATATGTAATTCATAAAGATCTCCACAACGGAGCTTATATTTTGTCAACAGTGGACGGAGAGGTGTTCCAGAGGGCATGGAACATCCGACACCTCCGTCGATACTTTTCTTTACTTGTACTGCCCATATGAAGTGAATTAACAAAGAGAATCAGTGGACGTAGGCATTTTCGTGCCGAACCACTTTAAAAAACTTGGCTCTTGTTAACTTGTTCCTTTATATCTTGGCTACTTGTTAAGCTTTATCCTTTGCTGTTGAACAAAATCCTTTGCAGATGACATTTCAATTCAGAGCTTCACAACACAACTCCACCTGGATAAAACCTAACAGGTACGCTACGATCCTATGCCTTCGCCAATGAGACACTTTGCTCTGGTATCCCTCTACCGCGAGTTAACTCATTGTTTGCCTCGGCCCTTAAAGCCGACTGTAATGAGCCGACTATAAGCCACCGAGAAGGCCGATTATGCCATGGCAGCTCATTACAGCGATTCGGCTCGCCAGCAACTGTGAACCGATCATAAGCCCCAACATAAGGTGTGGCCAGCCAGGGGCAGTTCACAGTTGACGATCGGCCCCCACGCTAGCCGGCCACAGTAAATCGAATAATACCCGCGATTACGGGCCATAATGGCCCGGGTAGTTACTGTGCGCGATCGGCTCCGGTGTGTCTTAAGTGCGGCTGTGGTAAAAAAAAAAACTCCCCGCAGAGGCGTAAGATGGGTGACAAATGTCTCCAAGACCCACCGCTAGGGAAAGTGACTACAAAACCCATTTTCCACCAACTTAAGCACATCGATGGCCTTCCATGACTGGAAGTTTTACTTTTCCTATATTTCCATTTCATTTAAAACTTTTCTCCTATTCTCAGTAACGGTGCTTGAAAGTACAGGACATGAAATAGGGAACGGTCGCTAATGGGAACAGAAACTTACAATCGGATGACGAGACACTCAACAGCATTCCGTGCTTAGTCTTACAAGGCGCATGAAGTTGCCGTCCACAGCCGAAACATGAAGGGCGGTACCTTCTACTTTTATACATTAATGCATAGCTGCAGTTCATATTCACACATCACATTTACGTTGCAAAATGAGAAAATTATACTTTAAGCAAAAAACATAGCATCAAACACAACTAAATCACAGGCATATGCATAGTTATACTTCTTATGCAGCACATCAAAATAATAACAGCATTCAAAATATAACAAAATCAGCTTATGTTATAAACTTACATAAAGTCGTTCAATGACATAATTACAGCTCAAAAGTACATTAATGTTTTGAACTAGCATATACAGGAATGTCAAGCAGACCAAACAAAATAACTAGCTGCATTAGCGCTAACTACTACACCTAAGAACCAGCTCTCCGAATCTACTTAGCTGCAGGATCGGAGCTCCCAGCATGATGACCAGAGGCCCCACCTGTCCAATTCAGAAAAAGAGTCCATTAAACCGGCAACGAACGATCAAGTTATGAAAAGCTAAAAAGGAAAAACTCACCAACACCCGCTTCTTGGTCCTCATCCCCCAACTGCACACCGGCTTCCTCTGCAGCAAGTAGCCGCATCCCCTCCTTCACCGCTACCTTCTCCTCCTTTGAGAACTGGGCGGTAACCATGTCCATCCTGAATGCCGCTCCACCTTCCTTATCCGCATCGGCCCTGGCCTCCTCCAAAGCCCGAAGATATATCCTAGCCATGATCCGGGGATAGTCATCCATCCAGGATAGATTACCCTGCTTCTAGGTACGGAAGTACATATCCTGCAACATCTCATCCATCATCCCCTCATTCTCCTCAAACTCCCTCACCCGGGCCTCGGAGGACAGCAACTTGGCGACGGCAACATCCCTCTCCGATCGATATCTCAAGCGGTCAGCATGGAGAGACCTCCTCATTTCCTCCATCTCTTCCTTTAGCCTGGCCTTAGCAAGCTCTGTGGCCTCAAGCCTCCCAGATAACTCCTCTACCTGCTCGAGATCCGCCCTCCGAACCTCATCCACCGTAGCAATAGCTATGTCAATCCGCTCCTTGCAGGCGGCCTCCATCTTTCGCAACTCAGCCTTGCTAGCCTCCTCCATGGTTTTCTTTAGTCGTCGGGAGGCCGCCTCGTGCTGGGATATCTGGATAGCCTGATCGGCAAGCTGTCTGGCCTGGTCAGAAACCTGTAGCCGCAACCGGATGTTAGCACTTCTGATTTCCTCCCCAGCCCTGGCCAGTCGAGCGTGATGCTCCATTAGCCTCTTGGTTTCCTCAGCCACCCGATCGATGATTGCCTTGGCCTCATTCCCCATGGTCACAATCCGAGTAGTAAGCAAATCGAGGTCTAACGACTTAGCCTCATCAAGCACCCGTACCATGGGATTGCGGGGGAGAAGATGTTCACCAGTAACCTCGTCAAAGGAAATATCTTGAGCACTGGAACCCAGATCCGGATGACCCGCAAATGGATTACGAGCCAAGCCGGGACGATCGATACGAGTAACGGAAGGATTTTCAGGCGGATGCGGGGAGGGAATATACTCAGTGTCCTCCTCCGTGATATCATGAATAGGTTGAGGTGGAAGCTGCAGACCAGGTGAAGATTCAAATAAGGAGCGACTCCTCTTCTTTTTCTAAATACTCTCTTCAATGACCCCAAGAAGAGGACGGTAGCTAACTACGTCTCCTGGACGACTAGTGGGAGACTTAGGCTTGGAAGAGGCTCTGAGTAACTTATATTGTTCAAGGCGGTGTCGAATGTTTGAAGTTTTGGCCACCTCGCATGCCCCTGTAATAAAGAACAAGTGTTACGAACATACAATGGTCCATAATTCAAGAAATATGTTAACTTAAAAAGAATGAGAAGGCACGTCTGTTATACAAACCCTGCGGAGGAGTAGAATACTACAATAAGTCCTGAATCTCAGTCCAGGACGGAAGCGAACCATAAAATATTCCTAAGTCCCTATCATAAATGGAGTCTGCAGAAGTCAAAAGTTCACCTTGAATCGCTGGAATCGCCTTAGCTGAAGAACTCTCAGAAAATGGATCGGCGCCAGCCCCAGTCTTGTCAACCCCCTTTGCCTTCTCAACCAAAGCCGATCCTTCCTCCGACTCCCCAAAAGCTTGACGGAAAGCATCATCCGTCCACTCATGAATCTCTCCCGCCTGCCCGGAGGTTAAGGCACCAATGCCACTACCGCTCTGTCCATCTCCTCCTTCACCTTCACCTCTATCTTCCTCTACATCTTCCTCTCCCGGAGCAAGTGGGCAAGTACTAGGAGAGGGACCGTCGGACTTCTTGAGCTTCTTGCCCCCAACAACGGAAGGCTTTGTAAAAGGTTCCCTCTTGCCACTCTTCACCGTGGCCCCTTCCTTGGCTTTGGCAGCCTTCTCCTCAGCCGTGTCTCTCTACTTAACCACGGATTGGTGTGGCAGGATCAAGTTGTGCTCCAAGAGAGTAGCATTCCTGATCAGGAAAGAAGCCGACATGTCCCGTCCCAAAATGGCCTTTATTTCCGCAGCCATCTGGACCAGGGAATCACTCTCTACGACTGCAAAGCCACCTGTCGCTAGCAAGAAATAGAAGCATATCAGAAGGAGCACTGCAGTCGGAACAAAGAAACTGTAAATAAAGTTCAACTTACAGCCAGAAGTGAAGAGGCGGAAGGAGACAGAATCATCCCTGATAAAAAACCATTCTTTCTTAAACATGGTGAACTTAGAGTATAAGTCCAAGACCGGTTTGAAGGGCACGGCCTCTTCTAAACTAACATACGGAGACCCCTTCTTGTAGCCTCTCAGATTATACAAGTATCGAATTTCCCGGTTAGAAGGAGGGAGCCCATACCTCCTATGGAAGATAACGAATAAGCACACCAGAATAGCATAGGAGTTGGGCTGGAGCTGGAGAGGGGCCACCTTCAGATAGGTAAGGAAGCTGACTATCCATGCATTGATCGGAGGAATCGCCCCACACATACAGTGGTATCTGCTGTAAGCAAAATATCCTTCAGGAGGGTCATATGGCATGACCCCCTCTCCCGGCAACAGCATGCGAGCCCTGTCAATCCCAAAGGAACGAGAGATGACATCAAGCTGCTCCTCCCTGTGGGAGCTAGGAAAACAATCGGGCGGGGAATTCAAGAGCTCCTGGGGGCCATAGCCATCTACTAGCGATCTCGGAGAAGGCCCAGGACGTTCGGCCTGGACTGGGGACACTATGGAGGACTCTGCTCTGTCCTTGGACTTCTGTTTATCGGATCGGGTTTCCACTTTTTGGGACATTTTATCTGCATACACAAAAGCGAAGGACATGTTGTTAGTACAAGGAGTATAGAAATATAAACAAACAAGTACACGCAGCCCGGGATCTCGTTCGCAATTCAAAACACGGAAGATTGAGATTAAGATCCATTCGGCACTCCAATTCCCAATATCATTCGGTGGTACGAAGCACTAGTGTCATTCGGCACTCACACTCCCAATATCATTCGGCGGTTCGAAGCACAAGTGTCATTCGGCACTCACACTGCCAATACCGTTCGGCGGTTTTAAAGCATGAGAATCATCCGAAAATTACCTGGTCCGGTTATCAAATGGTTTCGGCAGTATAGTTGATTCGGCAGAAATGTGGTTCGGCTCTCTCTTTGTTCGGTAAGAAATAACGAAGGTGTATAGTCCCTATTTATAGACAAATGTAGGACACCAGACCAATTGGTTCGGCACTCAGGGACCGAATGAAGACCACCTAGCTAAAACAAAGCACGACATATGCTAGCATATGCCCTACTTTAGGGGGCAAATGTTGGGTACATTTCTACCACCACCGAATCTGGAT
Source organism: Allium cepa (assembly GCA_030765085.1). Taxonomy (NCBI): domain Eukaryota; kingdom Viridiplantae; phylum Streptophyta; class Magnoliopsida; order Asparagales; family Amaryllidaceae; genus Allium; species Allium cepa. The sequence continues at coordinate 204,164,886 of CM060941.1, read as the reverse complement.
AAGGATGAAGCCACCAAGCCATTCGGTACCGAACCAACACGAGGAGGTTGCCACCGAGTCAAACACACTGCTAAAACTATTACCAGTCCAACCCAAGCCAAAGCCTCACTGGTCCAACCCACCTCCATCTCCACACCGGACCGGCCCACACCGAACCAACCTTTCACCTCTACCTGCCGAACCGAGCCCCCCTTCTCCATGAACAACCGAACCAACTACACTTAGCCACCACCGGAACAACGTCCCACCGGACCAACAGCACTTCCATGAACAACCTCAACCGGCCCACCTTACTCCTACCTCCGAACTAGGGCGCCACCGATCCAGAGCACTACCGAATCCTAGTCCCACCGAGCCAATATCATCATCGGACCAAGCGCCATACAGCCACGGCCGAACCAAGATTCGCCGAACCAGATATGCCAGACCAGATTGCCTCAGCCCAGGCCCACCAGCAGCTATATACATCCAAGACCCCTACCCCCAACCTCACTCTATAAATAGAGGGGCAGGGGTACAAAAATGGCTGACAAGTTTCAGAGCTCAAGCACGGAAGGGACTTTCAAACAACTTTCACATACTTGTATACAAAGCTTTGTACTTGTAATCTGAAAGAAAAGAGAGAATAACATATAAAGTGGACGTAGGCACGTTCTGGCCAAACCACTATAAATCTGCGTGTCTTTTGACAATTTAGCCCCTGTTTTTTACTTATTTGCATAACTCACCCAAATTACTAAGAACAACATAAAATCAACTAAATCATACGACTTTGAGGTGTTTGTCCATTTTTTATGCAAACAGCAATTTCTACGCGTGTGAAGTTTACGCCCTAAATTAGCATTTAAATGTCAACTCTTCCAAATTATACAAGTTTTATCTCGATATTATCAATATACCATAATTTCAACATTCATATCGAAAAATCCAATCAGCTGATTTGTATACAAGTAAAATTCAAACTCAACCTGTTATATTAAAACAATGAAATAAATCGACAATAGAAACTTACAATTTTAATTTTATGCTCTATTCAAATTGTAGCAATCATGTCCTACCATCCAATTTCGCAATCATGATGCAACCAAATTCTAGTTTTGGAGTGAAAATTTTACTAATGAAAAGCTTAGGATGAGAAGTCCTTATGCTTTCTGTCGGATTCTCCTCCTATTGTACTTGAACTAGTCTAATTTCTTTATTGTGGAGTTTCCTAATTATGTGCTCCACATTGCATGCGGTGACACAGGATGTTATTAGCTACATCTTAATGTCTCCTAGTTGATCAAGCTCTACCATAGTGGTTATGCTATGAAGGCATTTCTTCAAGTGCGAAACGTGAAAAATGTGGAGGACCCCTACCAATTTATGCGGTAGCTTCATGTGGTAAGCAAATATTCCTACTCTTTCTAAAATTGGGACAGGCCCAATAAATTTTGGTGCCAACTTTTGTGACTTTCCAAATCTCATAACCTTTCTAAGTGGGAAACTTTAATAACACCATATCCCCTACTTTAAACTTTAACTCTTTTCTTCGCTTATTCGCATAGGATTTCTTTCGATCTTGTGCAGCCTTCATTCGTTGTCTAATCAATTCTAACCTTTTCATTTTGGCACATCAAACACCTAATGGCAAATTCTACCACCTTATTCTTCATCCCTATGTAGAAAATTCTCTTCATATCACTATTCATCTTATCCCCTCTAGGGTGAAGAGTCATTCTTGAATGGTGTCTCTACATAAGGTAAAATTTATTTTTTCTGATTTCCTAAATTTTTGGGATTAAAGCATCCTTTATTTCTAGTTACAAACCTAATTTCCTCATTAACATCTAGTTATCCCTATAGTTTATCGCTAGTTAGACCCTTATGATATTCCTTATTTACATAGTTTTTCAATATGTATATTTTTATCTAGTGGTCTAATCTTATTCATAAAATCAACACAACCTTAATAATTTTGTGGTTACCATTTATCGTTAACTGGTGTAAATAATGTTGTGGTCCTAACCCTCCTTACTCAATTAAGGTGGACCATTCTAATATGTATTCCACTTAATTCTCCATCTTTCTAAATTTTTCTTTTTCGTTTCTGATAAATGTAGTCCATTAAATACTTCAGTTAATATACCTTTAACAATTAATCGTTATTATCAAGACTGGACCATCTCTAATAAATCCTCATTTAATCACTTTTTCTTTCTACCAATTTCAAAATCCTATTATTATACCAATTCAATTGCTTCATAAATGCCATATTAAATTTTATAATCAGTCCCATTTAATTCCTTTCATCAATTACAAAATTTTTGCTCGTTAAATTTATAATTAATGTCCAAAAAACATAATTAATTACTAAATAATACATAAGTAGTTGTAAATACACTATTTATAATTTTTATTTTTATACGTTATGTGTGGCTTTATGTGCGTATGTATATTTCTTATTTCTAATCATTAGTTTCTAAACTAGAATATTCTTTTCACATTTAAATTTATAAAAGCTATCCTTCTGAAAAGGATTACTGTTATAATTTTCCATAAATTAGCCAAAGTGATATCTTTGCTTATTTTGAAATTACAAGGAACTATTTTTTTCCTTTTAACGAAATAGACAGTGTAAACCATGAAAAAGAGTATCCGTACCTTACACATCTATGTATTTTAGTATATTTCTTATTAATTCAAACCCCCTACTGTTATATGTATTTTGGAATTGAAAATTTTATGGAAGTTACATGGAAACCGCTCTAAATAAATAAAAACGTAGAAATTCACATTCCAAGCCAACTAGGGCAACCTATCCTACAAGACAATTATAAATCCGAAATACCTTCACAACTTTACCAATATTCTATAATTAAATATCTGTAACTGATTTAAAATTTTCAGATCAGGTTGTACATACTATTCGTATTTTATTCATATCTTAAAACCTTTACATTGCCTTACCTAGGTAATGATCCCCACCTACTCCATAAAAAATTTGGTTTAGTCCTCACCATTCTTAAAACTAAAATTTCATAATTATAAAGTACATCATTCGAAACCTTTGTCCTCAAAATATAACTTAGAAACTATTTTTTCCAATTTTCAAAAATTATGTAGTTCCTAAAAGGAGTCATGAAATTTTTTCCTTTTTCTAACCAATTTTTGCTTTTTAAAGACTTTCTACAATACATATTTATTACTTAAAAAATTGGACATTTAATTCAAAATAATTAAAACTCAATTATCAAACTAAACAATTATTAAATCAAAATTTTAAAATTTCTTAATTCCATAAAGGAGCAAAATAATTTCCCTTCTCAAAAACCTTCTACAACTTACAAAATAATTTTCAATAAATTGTTTTCATACAAATAAACTTATTACATTAAATTCAAAATCAACACTTCTTACTCCATGAAATTATGACCTATACTTATGAAAATTTAATTGACTACCATTTTAAGGATATATTATTATTATTTTTAAAATTTAACTCCTTTTAAATCTATTAAAAGGATTATAACTTCAATAGCATCTCAAAATAAAAAAAATTCCTTAATTAGATGTTCATTATCTGTAACGACCCGATATTTTCAACCATTCGCATCCGCACATGTCGGACTTGAATTGCTCAAAATACAGCATTGTAAATAAAATTTGGCAAATCTCAGAATATACAGTAAATAAATTGTCACAGATCACATACACAGAGTGAATAATAATGCAGCGGAAGTAAAAGGGATAGTAGTTCATGAAGCTACTATATAATAATAAGATACATAAGAGTTATACAAAATACAACAGAAGAGTAACAAGATACATCAGGTACAAATCAGAATAGATCACTGAAATCACTGAATACTGAAAGCAGAATATATGGCTAGATCTTCAAGAAAAGCTCCAACTCTGAAGGTGAGTCTTGAATGCTGAATCACTCAATCTGACTCGAGCGTAAAGCAAAACACAAAACGCTCGAGTCGGGACATAAATACTTATGAACTGTAAATCAACTCAAGTGAACAGAAACAAAATGCATCAGTAACTTAAAGGATGCTTGGGATCGCCCATCCTCCAAGGATCCGTTAAACTATCTACTATATAGTAATATTGCGCTATTATAATAATGTCTACAGTAAAATAAACTTATTTGAAAATAGCATTCCGGGCTTACCTATATCACCCTTCATATATAATAGTCCCAGTAGCCCATCCAATATCATGATATCTCCAGATCGAAAAACTATCAGAGGATACCACAGGGCTATGGGAGAAAAACAAACTCGTAGTACAGGCTCGGTATGGTAGGTGACACGGCACACAAGGCAATGCCAGGGTAGATATACCAATTATGCACGTGGGCTGGTGGTAACCCAGCAGCCACATACGCCCACCTCGGAACACACTCCCATATAAAAATCGGAGGATGGCCATCAAATCAACGACAAGTGAGAGTATAATATCGAAGAAGTGTGTCCGACCAGAGGAGATACCTCTTTTGGCCCAAGATCGCTCCTGTTTTAGCCACCTTATGCCAACTCACGGGAGTTGGGTCTATGTAATATACCTAAAGAATGACGCCACCATCCTACTTCATTCTGGAATCTCCACCACGTACACGGTTGTTAAAGTGGTTTTCGGAGTTGGCAGAGAGTATGACAACTTCCGATCCTGGTCTCTTTAACAACCAAACGTTATTATAACGCCGTGGTCATTTCAAAATAGTTTATGCTTCAAAACGATCAAATCATTTCATTTCAAAACTATATTCATTTCAAAATAGTTTACACTTCAAAACCAAAACCATTTTTATTTCAAAACTACATTCAAATCAAAATAGTTTATCATTCCCATTTCAAACATATATTCACCTTTCAAAAATTATAATACTTTCAAAGTTATAACTTTTTCAAACCAAAATATTTGAAATCATTACACTTTGAAAATCATAACATTTTGAAATCATACATTTGAAATCATGGAAAATTCCTTTAATTCTTTACATTTTACAAATTTATTCAATTAAACCAAAATTACAAATTTCCAATTTAATTCAAATCAAACCATCAGTTTCAATTCAATTCAGTTTCCTTACAAAACTTTCAAATCTTATAAATTTCAAATATAGATTTGATCTACAAAATAAATCATCCAATTTTAATATATTTCCAAACTTTAATATCCCACATTTCAAAACTAAACTTTATAATTTCATATATTCATGTCTCAAATCTAATTTCATTATTATTTAGTTTTGAAATATTCATTTCATAAATCTAATATTATTTAAATAAATTTAAATTACAATTAAACCAAATATATTTTCATACAAATATAAACTTCAAATATTCATTTATCAAAATCAAATATCATTCCAAATTTAGATTCTTTATCAAAATAAAGATTATATCATTCAAAACCATTTCGAAATCATTAAAATATCATATCTTTCAAAACCTCGTTATCAAATCATTTTTTGAATTCAATTTCAAATATTCAAATTTAAATATCATTTTACAATCAAACATGTCATTCATTTATTATTTCAAATTTCCTTACAAAAATACATTTCAAAATTCGATTCAAACCTTCATTTATCTCATTACATTTTATTCCATTTAACACATAACCAAGTAAACCTTATTTAAATTCAAATTTAATTTAAATTCCTTAAAAATTCAAATTTAAATATTAAAATATATTCAAAACTCCTAAAATTACACAAATACTCAATTTCAAAAGTTAAATCATTTAATACTTTAAAATATAACCCAAATAGTGTTAAAATCTATAATATTTCGAACATTGTAAAAATATAGCAACGATAGCATTTATAAAGTGCTATCGTAGCTTAAAATTTCCAAAATAGTTTAGTTCAAGAATAATGGCATTTATAAAATGCCGCAATAGATATTTAGTTATTTCTAACAAAGTTACATTCAAAACAACAACATTTAGAATGCTGTCATAAGACTACAACATTTTTAGGAAATGCTGTTAATAAAATTTCAGATTTTATTTTAACCTTTCAAAACAATAAAACTTCAATTCTTGTTATCTAAATTTATAAATCATATTTCTAGACTTCAAAATTTCATATTTAAATCATTTTAACAATATTATTTATCACAATTAAATTTTAAAAGCAAATATTCAATTTTTAAAACTCAATTCATTTGTTAAGTCAAAATTTCGCTGTTTATTTACTTATAAGTTAAATAAAACTTGGCATTTTACTTTAAATATCATTTCAAAACTTTAAATTAAATTTCCATTATTTACTTACGGTTTTTTTAAAAAAAATAAAATTTAAAGTCAAAATCACAATCACTTCAAATTTACATACTTAAATTCACAAACTCAAAACTAAATATTTAGCTTTCTTAAAACCATAATATATATATAATTTTGATCAAAATTTCATACTTTTAAAAATACATATCTTAATAAAATCATTTAACATATACCACGGGATCTGTATATAATTTTCTAACCTAGGTCAAGTGATACGGATATATATCATTTCAATCCGCAGTTTAAAAAAAACCCGGGTTCTATCATTTCAAACCCGCAATCCCAAGCAAATAAAAATAAATAAAAATCGCTCATGCCTATCATTTCAGCCCATAACAATTTTTCCTTATTCTAAAGTCCATTCGGGTATGTATCATTTCAACTCATAGTGATTCTATTCTAACATGGAACTTGCAGTGTGAGCATATGCATAAACAATGTCAATGTCACAAAATAATGTCATATATCAAATGTCAGGTGATAATTAACAGCGTTAATAGAGTAATAACATGAAATAACATATCATATAATCATCATTTACTTGCATAAACATTTTATATTACTATACACTTGACATCCATTCACCAATTCATAAGTAAAATGTCAGAGTGAGAACGACTCACCTTTTCAAACTGGAGTTAGCAAATCAAACTACACGAAGGAATTCCAGAAAGCGTGATATGGCACGATATAGCATAACTATGATTTGAATGAATAGAGAGCCCTTGATATTGACCTTGTATACAAAAAATAAACAAGACAATATAAACATATGTATTCAATACAAAACAACATTGAAACTGATTGAAGTAAAAAGTGACAATGGACAAGATGATTAGACCTTGCTTTAATCACTCCAATTGCTTGGCCATAGGGTTCGTATGCTCAGCTATGATGGTGCTAAAGCTCGGGTTATGGCATCATATAGGTGTGACTACAAGTGGAGATGATGGTAGGAGTTATAACATGAAGTATACAAGAGAACAAGGCTAAATAGTGGAGTGGTCAACATTTAGGCTCGGCCAAAGGGCAAGTGGGCCCGGCACTTGCATGGTTCAGGTATGGACAGTGGGTAAGTGGGTGGCCAAAGGTGGTATCATGGTGGTGGTGGAGAAATAGGAGGCGGCTAAGGCAATATATGAAAGGTAGGTGGAGTATAGGCTTGGCTAGCATTATTTTGGAGGGGTTTTGCACACATTTTTGTGGAGTTTTGTTCATGGATGTTCACGGCACATGCTGGTTAGAGGAGGAAGAGGTCAGGCCATGAAGGATGTGGGGAAGGAAGTGGTGGTGGTGGTAGTGGTGGTGGTGGTGGTCGGTGGAGGATATGAGGGGATATGGCCGAGCAAACAAGAGAAGATCAAGGCAAAAAAATCAAGGGAAAAGGAGAAAAAAAGAAGGAAGAATGGAAGTCATTGCTCTTTTTTTTCCTCTCAAATGGAAATAGTCGTGAATAGAGATGAGGTGGGAAGTTTTTCACGTGAATATCACATAGAAATGCACGGCTGAAGGTAAGGGAAACTGGAAGGTCACCGGGAAAAGGAAGAGGCAAGCAAATGAAAGGTCACTAGAAAATGAAAGGTTTGTGTCTCTTTGTTTTCCATTTCTTTTAAATTGAAAATAACTAAATAAATTTCAGTCAAATAAAAATAAAACTGAACAAAATAAAATGAAAAATAAAAAGAAATATAATTTAAGGAAAAATAGAAAATAATTAAGAAATAACTAATATATTGAAACTTGCATTTAAAAATTTCAAAATAAAATACAATAAGCTTTGGAAAATTATAACATCACTTTAAAAATATTTTAAAAATGAAATAAATATATAAAATTTCATATTACACATATTAGAACATGTTTTGACAAATAAAAATATTATTTATGTAATTTAAAATAAACGATTTTGTTAAACAAATCAATTTACATACAATATTGTAAAAAGCATAACTTTCACAATATAAATCGGATTTCAATGAAATGAAAAGCAGTGTTCTTGAAATTTCATTTATTTTCATCATAAAAGGTACAATTCAAATTTTAAAATATTTAAATTTTAAATTTAAAAGTCAAAGTTTGACCAGATTGACCAGAATTCACTTTTTTGCAAAATATTCAATATATTCAGGTTTGAAATTATTACTCACATACCAATCAAAATTTATATTTAAAATAACAAAATTAATTCATTTTGTAAATAAACTATAGTTTTTAAATTAGGAATTCATATTAGAATAATTTAAATATACAACTAAAATAATCACAAAATACAGGGTTGTTACATTATTTCAAAGATATTTCTACTTACAAGATAACCGTGTTAGCATACTTCAAACCACAATCAATTCACATGCATGCTAAATTTCTAATTTTAAGTTGTTATATTATCCCAAAAATAGATTAACATTTATTGTTTTTACTCAAAATTTACTTTACTTAACTAAATAATTTTTGTTACTTTGTTTAAGTCTTATTTAAACTCCTATAATCTTTCGCAATCTTTTCCAAATCAATCGCAGTTTATTTCTCATTTATTACCATTTTAAACTCAATGATACTTTTTACTTATTCAGACAAATTTTAGATAGAAATTTATATGTATAAATTTTACATCCTCACATAAATTCTTTTCCTTATAACATTCAAAAATTATCCCAACTCGTTTATTAATTATCATCTTTTAATTCCATCCAAATTAAAAAAAGGTCTTCTATGACCTTAAACAATGAAAGGTGGAGTAGACAAGGATAACTTAAGTCCCGTTAATTTCTAACTAGATTATTGATCATGTTCTATATAAATTCCTAATGCTATTTCTATACAAATCTCCTAATATTGCATCTATTTATATTTCTCCTAACTAATTGGCTCCTACTTCAGTTGTTATTCTCCATATTTTCCTTATACAGAAATGTTCCTCTTGCCCTAGTTATTCTTATCCTTCTACCCTTTATTCCTTAATTTAATTAAGTTCTATTTCCATTTACTCCCACTTTTAGCAAGACTTTTTATAAAGGAACATCTAAATTCATGAAATAATAGAAAAATCATCAAGTCCAACATATGCTCTATTTTACATTTATTTTAAAAACGTAGAATCCCTTTCTCCAACAATCAAAAACTTTTAACTCAAGTATTTCAAATTTGAAAAATCTTTTTTTTACCAAATACCTTTTAAGTAGATACTTTTGACTCAACAAAATTTTAAACTATGAGATTTTGAATTTACTTACTTTTTCGAAACGGCTTCCCAATAAATCCTTTGAAAAACTTATTCAAAACAATTCAAGGAATTTTCCAAAACTCTTTAAACAAATTCTTTCCTATGGGGTTGGATTTAGAATTTGACTTTTTATCCTTTCTTTCGAACTTCCTTACTTTACTCAATCTTTATAAAAATTCGATTATCTCCTCATGGTGATTAATGTACACCTTCTTGCAGGGAATGCGCTCCACTACATCTTGCTTTAACCATATCAATCCTTACTTTCGAATGTTTACAACACACAGGTTCCTATTTCCTTATAATTACCCTTATAATCTCTTTAATAAGTCTCCTTGTTAAATTTTTGTAACTCCCTATTTATTACACATTTATTGCCTTTCGAACTTTTGGAGTTATTATTTTTCCTTCTATATTTTTCAAGATAGTATAATATGTTGAAGCGAAGATTTTCCTAGGTTTTTACGTACGTTTAAAGTAAGTGCATATATATTTATGTACAGTGGGACTTTTTGGAAAAAAAATCAACAATAACGAGTATGCCTCTCATACACATACCTACCTGCCTTGATAGGGTAATCTAAGCACTGATACCAAATGTAACAACATGTCTCGAAAAAGACCTAAATTCCGACCTAGAAAAGGCCAACGAAACTTAGATGCATTTCAAAGCTGGTTATTGGTTGGTATTGCGAACAATTCAGGGCTATTTATCTGCTCGATCGTATCTTAAAGCGGAAGGATAAGATATAATAATAGCAACGGTATCTATTACATTCAAAATTTAAAATATCAAAAAACCTATAACACAATACTAATAACAATCATTACATATCTATGGTACATCTTTTTAAAATACAACATTGTTTCAATGGGTACATAAGAAAATAATATGAATAGATAAATAGACCACTGTCACAAGCATCATCAATGTCTCTGCCTTTAACAATGCCTTCTTAACCTATGTTATAATATGGAGGGAGTCAAAACAACATATGTCTGATAAATAAAAATCTCGAGCCTTACTATCTTAGTACTTGGGTAGTATAATTTAAATAGGAATATGTCTTTCATATTCTATCAATATCATAAGTTTTTTCAATTGTAAGCCGAAAGGCTTCCCATATATAAGTCAAAAATGCTTTCCAAATATAAGCACGTAGCCATCTTGCTTTCAACTAGTAACCCATATCTATTGCCAGTAAGGTCCTATCAATATAAGATATAGTACCTAAGCCATTTAATACCTTTTAATGGAAACCAAGTAGACTCCGACCATTTAGTACCTCATTTTGGGCAGATTCACATCATATAATACTTATTCCAAAATGGACTCCTCACTAGTAACTATCTAGCTGACAATGCACGAAATCTCTTTAGCCACTTAATACTTCCTATTGAAGCGGGCCCTGTCCTAAGATATTCTCGACCATGTCTAACCCATAAACTCGACTGTTTACTAATTCCTACATAGGGTAGAGGCAGACCCTCACATAGCCGCTTAATGCCTTCAATCCCTAAAGCAAGCCTCTTGTATTATGACTTGTACCCCATAGTGACGTCTCATATTTCTTCAACTATTCGTCGGTACTAGCAACTAGATTAGATGGGTAGATTTACCCTATTGAATATGGGACTAACCTCGTGTCCTCTATGGTAACTTATCATAGGCGATGTCTCACATCAACTCCAAAGTCACACTACTGGTAGCCAGATTAGCTAGGCAGACTTCTATGCATTTTTTGACTAACCTCTGTTTGCACCAAAAATTGGCCATCCAATAGAGCTTTTGTATAGGAATAAATAAATAAATAATAATAAATGCAAATGGAGGGAATATAGCATTGAAATAATTAGAAACAAGCTAATAAACGAGACACAACAATTTATAGTGGTTTGGCGTCGTTTACTCACGTCCATTTTAAATAGAAAGCTTTATTAATCAATTTATAAACTAAATACAATAGGGGTTGGATGAAAATCGTTAGTTATAAAATAATACAAAGTAACAAGCAGCATAAAGATCCTAAAAATGAAAAATCAATTCTGCATTTCTAGAGGAAGATGGTAAAATATCTCTTTGAAAATTGAAAAGAAGGTTCTCTAGATCCATAGGGACCCATAGGAGGAATCACATTACGTAAAACCCAAGAAATGGGGATCAGGGCCAATCCTTATGATTGATGATTTTAGGGGTACGGTCCCTATGGGAGCTTCTCCATGTTATGTTATGCTTAGCCTCCATTTTTCATAGCAATTGGATTTGCATAACTTGAGTTTTTAATCAATCTTTGTTGCAACATGTGATGTTGTATGACTTAGTCGATCCCTCTAGAACGAAGAAGGCCAATCCCTCCTACTACCGATCCCTCCTACTTATTATTTTTGGGGTGCAACCCATAAGGTGGACTCCCTATGGTCCTCTCTTCTTGTTCTTAAATGTTTCACTTCAATCTGCTATGTGGCTGTTGAGTTATGGAGTAATCATCATTGAGTTATGTTGTGTGCATCCTGTTTAATCCAATCCATTTATTCGGATCCCTTTTATACGATCCCTTTTACATGATCCCTTTTTATACGATACCTTTGAAACAATTTGTCCATAACTTTAGCATACAAATTCCAACCAACTTAAGATTTGAAATTAGCCCCGTAGGGCCTTCCTTTTCATCATATATCGATCTCACCCAGTCCGGGACAAAAATTGAGGATATGTACTGATCCTTTAGCATAAGGGATAAGCACTGATCATATGCCTAAGGGAGGTACTAATTCCCACTTAGAATATTTTGAAGAGTCTATCTCTTAGTCTCAGTTGATCATCGCTTCATATCATTGCATGTACTTGATTTTTGGACCTCGCAATCATTGCGTTGCGCTACTGGCCTTGATGATAATCGAGTCTAACTTGTCCAGTCAATTTGGATATAGTGGGTCAAAATGTCGGATAGCACTTGCCCTCCGATGTACATCTTAGTCGAACATGACGTGCTTTGAATTGAAACAAGTTAGAGTCGCTGGAAAGAAATCTATTCAGTTTTTTGAATATCTACTATCCTTCCATTGAATTATTTTACCAAATTGTCGTATCTCTCTTTGATCGTCATGATGCTTGGTCGATTTCCAATAATATAAATTCAGGTTTATATTCCATCGGTTACTATCTATGTCCGTTTATATGGGGATAGTAAGCTTTGGCTATCCGATTCAATTTCGTTATTGAAAGCTTCAAGTCAGAATTCAATTTCTGTCGATTTCAAAGTTTGAATTTTTAGAATATACATGTGCAAGTTCAAAAACATGTCTTCGTCGTTGGCTCCCGGATGATTTTGTATGCTCGCGAGTCATCGCCAATTCCTTATAGTTTAATTGCAATTGGATAGCAATTCCTTGTTTGTGTTAGAACCTATATTTTGATGTTTTGATAGCAACAACTATGCAAGTATATATTGTATATACTAACCATTTTTGCTGGAAATAATATCAACTTTACAAAGAGACAATTATAATGAAATGAAGACTGTATTGACGCTACAAAGAGCTATCGGAGTCTATCCCTAGAGGTATAAAGTTGTTAAAATCTCTTCTATATGGTATATACACACATGCAATTTTTCAAAAATTAAAATTTCAACATCAACACATCAAACTTACAATTCAACCGGCTGAACCATGTATTTCAGCTAACTGAATCTGTGCACATGCATATATTTATTTATGAATATTCAGCCGAACTGACTGAAAATATCCAGTCAGCTGAAATTGGCCTAAATTGAACTATTTTCTTGCTGATATAAAAAACCATCGATTCAGCTGGCTGCCAAAATTTATTCAGCTGGCTGAATCTGTATAATGGTTAGCTTTCTAAAAAGGTATCTCATCTTCATGAAGGGTTATATCTCTAAAACCAAGAGTTGCAGTCCTGACTTTTCACCATTTCTTCACACGAATGATTGCAACTATTAAACTACGTACAAAGAAAATTATTTCATTGTTTTCATTGTCAATTATATTCCCAATTCTTTCTATCTTTACTATTGAACTCTTAAGCATTCAATTACAAACTGCTTTACATTTTTGATCACACGATCATTCAAGAAAATTTTCTTGTGATCAAAATTACTTCATTTCTTCACAAATTACATGATATACAACAAAGGTGAAGATTACAGTAAGGGTGTATGTTATTGACTTATCAGTGCTATTTAAAGGCATACTCAGTCAAATCCTTTCCTGTTGTTTATAGATGAAGTCCTATTGTAGCATCCTCAGACGGTTGAAGTCCTATTCGGTTGTCTAGGCGGTTGAAATCCTGTTTAGTTATTCAAGCGGTGTAATACATGTTCCTCTAGGTTAAGTGAGGGTAACGATTAAATCCAGAAGGAGTCTGGAACTGGACATAGAATGGGAATTCGAACCAGTATAAAAATCTCTGGTGTCATTTACTTTATTACTTTTACTTTTATATTTATATTTCACACAAGTAAATAGTTAAGTTAATATTTCATATTACATGATCCTTAGTCACTTTCGGTTTATATTTTTTAATAATGGAATAGGGGTCGTAATAAGTCATTAAATAAGAAGGGACCTCAAGTTTTACAACGATGACGGCCTTGGAGCCATAAGCAAGGGCGAATGGAGTATGGCCAGTTGCACACTTGTAGGTGGTCATGTAAGCTCATAATGCTAATGGGACCTCGTCGACCCACTTGCCCCTAGCCTTTTCCAAATGCTTCTTCAGAATGGACTTTATGATTTTGTTAATAGCTTCGACTTGTCTATTAGCTTATGGGTGAGAAATGGCCGCTAATCTTTTCTTAATATGATGGCTGCAGAAGTCTTTGAATTCAGCACTGTCGAATTGGGTTCCGCTATCAATTACGATTGTTCGAGGAAGACCAAAACGATAGATGATGTTTCGAACAATAAAGTATATTACTTGTTTCATTATGATCGCGGCTAAAGGTTCAACTTTAGCGCATTTGGTGAAGTAATCAACTATTATGATGGCGTTTTTTGCACCACCTTTAGAAAATCGGCAATGAGCTGATAATGTCAATACCCCAAGTGGCTAAAGGCCCTGGATTGACCATTTAAGTAATTTCCATCGGAGGGGCTCTCGCAATTTTTGCAAACATCTAGCACTTTTCGCATTTTCTATCATGATCAGGCATCTCGATTGACAATTGGCTAGTAATACCCATATGGATTATTTTCTTTATTAGGGTTGCTCCCAGTGTGATCGCAGCATTCCCCTTCATGGACTTCTCTTAAGACTTGTTTGATTTCATCATGGGTGATACACCAAAGTAAGGGAATGGCGATACACTTTCTATACGTGACTCCTTCTTAGATGATGCAGCGTGAAGCTTTGCGGAGGATCTGTCATTTTTAATTCCTCTGTCCAGTAAGGATCACTCATTGTAGATAAGCATTGACAGGAGTCATCCACGATTCATTCTTGGCTCCGTCTTCAGAATCCAACCAATTTCCATCTAGTTGATGCTTGGAGAATTTAGTACTTCAACCGAAACCAAGCCCATTTGTTGCGCATCCTCGAAACTATCCAGCTTGGCCAGTGAGTCAGTTTTCTCATTCTGTCCTCTGGGGATGTGTGTAATGATGTAGCCTTCGAAGTCTACCAGGAGCTATTGGATCGGGTCGAGATAAGGAGAAAGTTGATGCCCCTAGTCTGATAATCTCCCTTGATATGGCATACTACTAACAGGGAATCATAAAAGATTTGTAAAGTTATTTCTCCCAGTTCTCTGGCAAGTTTGCTCCCGGGGATCAAGGCAACATACTCATCTTAGTTATTTGTTGTAGGGAAGTCAAGTTTGAAAGCGTAGTAGATTGTTCGTTCCTTAAGAGTCACTAACACGACTTTGGCATGGGAACACCGTTCGTTGGACACTGCATCAGTGTATATTTTTCATTGGTGGGTTAGTTCTTCACTGCTCTTCGAAGAGTCATCTGGTGTAGTGAATTCAACTATGAAGTTCGCTAATGTCTATCCCTGGATAGCTCTCCGAGGGAGACAAGCGATGTTGAATTGTCTTAGCTCGATATTCCATTTGAGCAACCTTTCAAACGTCTCTGGTTATTGTAGGACCCTTCATAACGACTGGTCGGTGTTGACATTGATGGGGTGAGTTTGGAAGTAAGGGGGAAGCTTTCATGATGAAAACTACAGGCAGTACTCAAGCTTTTCCAGCTTCAGGTAGTTTCTCTCAACACTTGTCAATTGCGGACTAATATAATATACTGGCCTCTGAATCCAATTCTCTTCACATAATAGTGCGGCACTTATCGCATATACCGACAGCGCTAAATAGATGTTAAGTCTTCTTGATCTAGTGGCTTGGATAGGATGGGAGGTCTCTCTAAGTGATCTACCGGAGCTTGAAATGCATCTATGCAATCCTGCGTCCATTCAAAGTTCCTCTTCCCTCTCCTAATCAAAGCAAAGAAAGGAATACACTTATTGGTGGCCCTAGAGATGAATCTGCTTAAGGCGGCAACCTTCCCATTGGGGCTCTATAACTGCTTAATCGTCTTCGGCAGTAGATGTTTCGAATTGCTTGAATCTTCTTGGCAATTTCCTCAATTATGTGATAGTTAACAATGAAACCCAGAAATTTCCCAGAAGCAACCCCAAAAGAGCATTTCAAGGGATTGAGTTTCATTCTATAATTTTGGAAAACACTAAACATGTCAACCAAGTATTCGATGTAGTCATTTGATTGCTGTGACTTCACGAGCATATCATCTACATATACTTTCATCGACCGCCCGATCTAATTTATGAACATCGAGTTGACTAGTCTTTGTTAAGTAGCTTCAGCATTATTTAGTTCAATGGCATCACAATAGAACAATATAGCCCTAGAGAGGTAATGAAGCTAGTATGCTTCTAGTCAGGGACATGCATCGAGATCTAGTTGTATCCAAAGTATGCATCCATAACTGAAAGCAGTTCATATCGAATGGTCGAGTCTACCAACTGGTTGATCCTAAAAAGTGAAAAGTTGTCTTTCAGCCACGCCTTGTTCAGGTCTGAGTAGTTGGCGCATATCCGCCACTTTCCATTAGCTTTTCTCACAAGAACTAGATTGGATACCCATTTCGGGTAGAGGGCATCGTGGATAAACCCATTGTTTTTGAGTTTATCCACCTCCTCTTTAAGTGTAGCAGATCTCTACGGATACATGATGCATCATTTTTGTTTCACCGAAATGCCTTGGGTCGATATTCAATGCATGCCTCATGATAGTCAATGAGATCACACACATATCAGAATGGATCCAAGTAAACACATCAAGATTTGCTTGGAGAGAGCCAGCTAATTCCTTCATCATCATCGCACTGAGCTATGATATGATCTTCAGGACCCGTGATGGGTCATCATGGCTGACCGTAATGACGATCGTTAGCTTAATAGGTGCAACCGTGGATTCTTTAGGCTCCTTTTCTTCATCTCTTAAGTCTATATCCTTATAGAACCGACTATAGTGTTGTTTCTTGATGTTAGCCTTATGTTGTGAGCTGAAAAATGTTAAGTGGATTTGCCCAAGCAGTGGGATCGGTTCCGATCCCTTATATTTGTGGGACTTAAGTAGTTTTTGGTTTGACATGAATATACTAGACCATATGAACTCGAAATTGAAAAGGGGATGTGCCATATATAACTTGCACACTTGAACTAGCATATAGCTTTAAATCGGACATTTACCACTTCAAACTTGAATAGGTTAGCATAGTTTACTTGTACGGATTATAATATGTGCCCTGAATGAACCTTGAATATGAATGTCGGGTTCTTATACGCCGATAGCTGATTCTTGAATTTGAACGTAACTCTTTCGTGAAACCATCGACGTGAAATCTGGTTGGAATGGTTAGTGATAACGGTTACTCCGATTAAACTCCTGAGTTTCATCATAACTACCATATAGTATTGAAACGTATTGCACTAAACAACATCACACTAAACTGTACTTAGAACGAGTGACATCTGAATTAGGTTTGCAAAGTCGCATAGGCGATAAGATCAATGCAGGCCCTTTGCTTAGGCAAGTCTTCTAATTTCAACATTTTGTTGGTGTATGTTGGCATGGAGAATAGTAGTTAGATTTGATGTCAATCCCTATGTTTGAGCATTTCTCCAATGCATAGTCAATGGCATGATAGCCGGTTAGGACGAAATGTTGTGACGGTCGCTTCAGTTGAACTTTCGAATCTCTCCATGAGTTGGTGAGTCCGATAGTGATGGGTTCTAAATGCTTTGAGTGATTATCTACAATGGCTGAAGATTAGGGTTAGAAACACGTCAAACCAAATGTTGAGTAGAGTTCAGCCTCTTGTTGCATGCAGCTGCAAAGCAGGCTCTTGCTTTAAGTTTGAATCTGCTTATGTATTTGACTAACGCATTTTCCATTCAATGTATTCACATTCTTTTGCTCGTCATTCAGGTTGGAATGACAGTTAGTCACCCATTAGCATGGGCATTGATCCGATGATTCTATCTCTAATCATCCTTTCGATCATAGCCTCGAGTCATTGAAAACACTAGATTTGAGTCAGAGTAATGAGTTATCGCAGTCAGTCTTTGAATGATCACACTTCTACCCTCAGTATTGGGTTGATAAATATACCACATGGATGGTCGAGTCCCATCCTAGTCGTGTTATACTCCCACCTAAGCTCTGAAGACTTAGAGTTGATCGATGAATGGTCGGTTCACATTCATCCTGATCCTAGCTCATGCCTGCCAAGTAAGGGTTAAACATCGATAAGTGGACAAGCATCTCACATTTGTTTTAGCTTTACACTCTTTCCTGACAATTTGTGGGATCAAGTTAGTTGATGGAAGGATGAATAGTGCCTATTCTCAATTGTATTCTGGTTTTTCCTTCCCGACGAAAGACTTCAATGCCCTGTCGGATTTCGGGCATGAGCTGAGTATTGGACGGTCAATCACGTCCACCTTTGATGCAGATATCACCATGCTTTAGGCAAGGGCCAAAGAATTGATGATTCATTCACATCCAATCTGCAACTGATGCTCCCTCTATTGAACTAAGGGCAAGGACCAGTTTGTGGATGGTCAAGTCAAAATCGATTTTGATTTGTGTTCTCTTGTCAGACCAAGGTATAGAATTAGTTCTGGAGCAGTCGGGTCACGCTCATATGGATTTATATTCCTCCTGATGGATCAAAGGAGGGCAATGGAGAATAAATAGTCAAGTCACACTCATTCGTGGTTTATTCTCCAATCCACACTCTGGTCACTGGAGTTATTCAACGGACATTTGGGTCACATCCATTTGTGGTTGGTACAGATTGATATTGACCCTTGATCTGATGGTATGATATAGTCCGTCACACATAACTTTGGGTGTCATTCCAATTGGTTTTGGATTAAGGCCTACCAGCAGTCGTTGCCTTGAGTCATAAAGAATCACCAAGCTAGAGCTATAGTGAGCTATCGTATTCAGCTTATAGTAGTTTGTACTCCTACCTCCAGTCTAGGGTTAGCGAAGTTAGTTCATGGATTGGATGGTTGAATTTCATCCATAGTGTGTTTATGCTCCTTCTGCTGAGTTTAGGTCGGAGTTTAAGGAGTAGTGAGTAGTTGAACCACACTCTTCTATTTGTATATACTCATATCCGCACTCTAGGGAAAAACGTTTGTTGGCAGGTGGTCAAATCGCACTCAATTTTTTTTTATACTCCAGTTCACACTCTGGGGACTTAGAGTTATTCCAAAAAATAGTTAAACCACATTTTTCTTAGTTATTTCTTCTGCCCCCGAGTCAGGGGCAGAAGCCGAACAGTGGTCGGTTGTATTATGTTCACCCTTACTTGGAGTTTTTCACTTCGAATCGTAGGAAGGATCTGATTAGCAGATGGTCAAGTCACATCCGTTTAATGTTTTATTCTCAGCTTGTCAGTTTATAAGGGAGAGTTAGTGGATGAACAGTCGAACCACATCTATTTTTTACCAATACTCTTATCTGCACTTCGGGGATCAGAGTTTGTTGATGAGCATTCAGTCGCACCATTTGGTGTTTATACTCTAATCCGCATTGGGGGACTAGAGTTATTCTTTGGGTGGTCAGTCATGCATCTTTGAAGTTTATACACCAATCTATGCTCTGGTGACCAGATTTAGTCGATGGACAGTCGAACTGTAGCCATAGTTTTGTGTTTATACACCGGTCCAAGCTCTAAGGACCAGAGTTTCATGATGGTTGGTCAGTCGCACTCATTTCTAATTTACACTCCACTTGTCAGGTCAAGATAAGAGTTCTCAAATGAACAATTGAGTCATGTTCGTTTGTAGGAAGGAACTTTACACCCAATGTCGAGGACAAAGATTGGGAAGCGGATGGTTGATTCACGTCCACTTGGTGATTAAAAAAGGATGGTCAGACCACATCCATGGTCCATGCTTTGGTTGGACGGTCAGTCCTCGTACAATTTGGTTTGTACTCCTCCCGAAAAGTGAAGAAAGTGAGTTTCTGGATGGACGGTCAAGTCAATCCCCCTCACATTACAGTCGTGTCCTTATGTCAAGGGTAGCATTGATGAGTAGACAGTCAATCACTCCTACTTTAAGTCAAGCTCCCAGACTGCCTCCTATATCCAGGGCAGGAGATAATGCATGGACGGCTAAATCATGTCCACTTTAGATAGACCTCGGTTTGCTGAGCTTTGGGATAGGCATAAGTATTTTGGCAAACTTCAAGTATGAGCTAGGGAATGAATGGATGGATTGCATCCCCTCTAAGCATTTCTCTGATCTTCAAGTAAAGCGTGGAGGTTGATGAGCGGACGATCAGTTGTGTCCGCTTTGTATTTGATACTGACCTTGTCGGGCTCTAAGTACGGCATAGATGTTCTACCAGAATTGAAGCACAAAGTAGGAAACGGATGGTCCAGTCGCATGCACTTTCCATTTTGATTCCTTACCCCCAAGTCTGGGGCATATGGTAGTTGATGAGCGGTTGAATCATGCTCGTCTTGATGATCCTCCAAAGGTTCGATCAAGGTCCATGGAGGTTGGTTGGCACCCAACTCTAAGTACTTGGTCATCTGCATCGTTTGAAATTAGTTTAGTTCAAGTTAGCCACAATTCACAACATAATTGAAATAGAAATAAATTTTATTAATAAGTGAAGCAGCATTGTACGCTCCCTATTTCACTTCTCCCTAGCCTTTCTCAACCAAAAGCTGACTGTAGGTGGTCCGATTGATAATCAAAGTTCTTTATTGATAGGGTTCAGATGTTCCCTACCCATTATTCTACGGGTCTTGCATATATTATTGAAACTTTTCTTTTCGGATCAGCTTTCCGATCACGTCTTGGAAGTGTTTGCAATCGTCGGTGTTATGACCGTGTGTATCTTGAAATATACAATATATTCTAGATTTTCTCTAGGTTTCAGTAGACTCTCTCGAGGCTAGTTTCCAATACTGCTCCGAGTCATGAGTCTTCAAGTAAATGTTTTCGATTGAATCATTCAAAGAAGTATATGAGTTGAATTTTAGGATTCTATATCATCTTCTAGAATCTAAGTCCTCATCTAAGGCCTCGATGCTCTCCTCGCTTTGAATTCCTTCATCCAAAGGGCATGCATCATTCTTTCTCCTAGTCTGCTCTACCTCCTTCTTGCTTAGGTTCTAGTTCACTTTGTAATAAAAAACAATCCAAGGACGTAGGAGGCTCTCCAGCTTACTAGTTTCCCAACTCTGTCTTAGGATCGATCTCTTCTATCAAAGCCATCAATATTATATTCTTGATGGGATTGCTCGCCTTAGTGATGACAATTTTGAATTTTTATAGGAAGTCTTTGAGTGGCTCACCTGGTGCTTGGAATAATTTGGACAATGACATCACATTCTAGGTGTGAGTCACATGCATCCTAATTGCTCGATAAATTTCTAATCTGATTGATTAAATAAGGAGATGGACTTGGGTGGTAAATGCGTAAACTGCATGATCGTTATTCGTTTGTTGAATATGGGAAAACATCTACTTCCAATGGCATCCGTTGCTTTGGCGGGATCCATTTGCCACTCATACTTCATGAAATGCTGTCGGGGATATATATTCCCAGAATACACTGGCATGGTCGACACATTGAATCTCCTCGAATATTCTACACGCTGAATATCTTCGATGAATAGGTTTTGACTAGAGGACATGCTCCAATCATCATCATCCCAGCCCATTTTCAAGTTATGGTTACTTGTAATGCTTGTGAATCTTGTATGCATGATTGTCCAATGTTTGATGGTCTAGAACGCTGATCGAATGGCAAATCGATTAGGATGAGGTCGCAGATCGATGATGATCCCCAAAATTTCACCCAAATTATAAAGCAGTAAGGAAGGTCTCTTGAAGTTGCACAACAGGTTTAAAGTTATGGAGTTCTTATGCCCAAGTTTTGATCAAAACAAGATGGGCCAATATTAATGGATTGGCAATAATTTACATTTCCGACCTGAGAAAATTTGCTATTTGCTTGGAGTCAGAACGTAGTTCGCTTGAAGTCGCTGAATTTGAAGTACTGGGTTGGTGATGAACGGTACTTGGAGTCATATTAGTGTTATCTTGGAGAAAATCTTGGTTTTACCCGAGTTTGACCTTGGGCCAGCCTCGAAGGGAGTTTTTCGACAAACGTTGTGATGATTTTTGATGGTTTTTGACGATTACCACTCATGACTCGATAAAGGAGGTTCCATAATGGTAATTGATTACTTTTATAAAGGATAGCCATACTTCGAGTTGGCATAATAAACAGAGTAAGGTGGGCATCACACAAGCCGTCGTACCATAGCTACCAAATCAGACGTTTGGAAGTTAGTCAGCTGAGAGCAGTTGTAGTCTACCTTGGAAGCCTGATCTAGTAACCAGTTCATGTCAGATCAGCTTGGTTCTCCAGCCTTTGGTAGTACCATTTTAGTAGCACTTCATTTTCCATTCATTAGATGTAATTCAGCAGCAGCTGCTTGATCCTTTATGCCCTGGTCAGTCACAAAGGGAAGTGGATGGAATGCACCGTCTTTAAGTTGAGTTCAAAATCCAAAATGCGGGGGCATTGCGCTACGACACGGGTTCATGTGCTTAGCACTCAAAAAGATAAATTAGAGTCATTTTTTTGTGAATGAACCAATCCCTTCCTTCTTTACATTTTATTTAGTCGCTGATCCCTTACTTCATAGTCGATTAAAAAATTTCACCAATAGTTTCCTTCTCATTCTTTCATCGATCCATTCTATTTGCACTTGTTCATCACCGATCCCCTCTTACTATCATTTAGCTAGACATACGATCAGTTGTGTAGGCATGCACATATGGATCGGTTGTGTAAGGGAGGGATCGGCTATTAAATGGACGTAGGGATCAGTTGTGTAGGCATGGAGGGAACGATTTTTGAATGGGTGTAGGGATTGAAGAAAATGTGGGAGTTGAAGCGCGGAGGGATCAGTCGTTTGTGGAGCATGGAGAGATCGGTCGTAATGGAGTATGGAGGGATTAGTCACTTTTCATTCATGACATAGGGATCGGTCAGTTTTCATTTTTCATTCGTAACATAGGGATCGATCATTTTTCCATTCCTGGCATAGGGATCGGTCATTTTTCATTCATGACATAGGGATCAGTGGTGGATTGCTTATGGGAGATCAGTCAAGTTAGGTTTGAGAGAGGGATCGGCTATGGGGATTTAGCCGATTTTAAGCCGTTGAATCGATCTTGAACGCTTGAGCAAACCAATCCATATAAACTTGTATGAACAATTAGAAACAATTCCATCTTAATGAACTTGAACATGTGACTATAACGGACAATAGGACTTGCATATCCAACTTTGAATTTGAAGTGGAACGTTTAAATTTCTAGGACTTGAATATGAACACGAATTTTTTTATGTAGTTCTGCATAGGTCTCTTGGAGCGCTTTCTACGGTTTCTCCATATTGGAGTAAGTGGTTATTCTATAAGAAGCTTGTAAGTCCATGGCTCTCTACTGCACTCCACCTTCCAAAAGAGCGATCTCTATGTTATCTGCTACTTCATCAATAGAACGTGAGAAGGTAGCAATGGCCTTCTGCTTCCTAGGAGACCTTGTATGTAGTTTCCTTATAAGTCTCTTTCATTTATAAGTAGAATAGGAAACTTGTTAGTAGAAAGCTGGATCTATCTCACGAATTTAGGACAAGTAGATGATAAGATCCAATCAAGCTAAGAACTAATCTCTCGATGAATGCACCAAATGTTTGCAGCAAAAATTCACAAACACCTAATAGAGATTTTATAAAGGAATAAATGAAGAATAATAAATGCAAACAGAGAGAATATAACATGAAGTAATTACAAATAAGCTAATAACAGAGACACAACAATTTATAGTGGTTCGGCATTGTTTTCCTACGTCCACTTTGAAGAGGTAGCTTTATTAATCACTCTATAGACTAAGTACAATAGAGATCAGATGAAAATCCTTTGTTACAAAAGAATACAAAGCAAAATGTGGTGCAAAGATCCCGAAAATGAACAATCAAGTCTGTATTTATAGAGGAAAACTGTGAAATATCTCCCTAAAAATACGGCAGAAAGCTCTTCGGATCCATAGCGGCCCACAAGAGGGATCGCATGGCATTATCCCCAAGAAATAGGGATCGGGCCCGATCCATATGATTGATGATTTTGGGGATGCGTTCCCTATGGGAGCTTCTCTATGTTGTTATGCTTAGCCTCTAAGTTTCATGCCAATTGGATTAGTAGAGCTTGAGTTATTGATCAATCTTTGTTGCAACAAGTGATGTTGTTTGGCTTAGGCTGATCTCTCTAGAGTGAAGAGGGCCAATCCCTCTTACTTGTTCCTTTTCGAGTGCAATCCCTAGGGTGGACTCCTTATGGTCCCCTCTTCTTCTTCCTAAAGTTTCACTTCAATCCACCTTGTGGTTTTTGAGTTATGGAGCGATCATCATTGAGTCATGTTGTGTGCATCTTGTTTAATTTGATTTATGTTGATCCCTTTTATATAATCCTTTTTATAAGATCCATTTCTATACAATCCCTTTCATATGATCCCTTTTATGCGATCCTTTTCTTAGGTGAAGTAATTTTCCCATTATCACGAACATACAAATTTCAAACGACTTGAGATTTGAAATATAGCCTTGTGGGGCCTTCCTTGTCACTTTATATCGATCTCACCCAGTTTGGGATAAAAATTTAGGATATGTACCGACCCTCTAGAAGTAGGAATAGGCATCTATCCCCCGCCTGGGGAAGGTACTAATCCGTACTTAGAATACTCTAAAGAGTCTATCTCTTGGCCTTGATTGATCATTGCTTCATAACATTTCCTACTCTCGATCTGGACCTCACATCATCGCTCTAGGATACTGGCCTTGATGACAATCGAGTCTAATTTGTACAATCAGTACGGATATAGCCGGGACAATATGCCGGATAACAAACTCGCATCCCTGTAACTTAGCCATAATTCATAAAACTGTGTGTGTGTTATCACACATCTCATCGAATCCATTATTTAAGCCTTATAAGAAATATTTTTTATTTCGCCTCTACAATTAATTACTATACTAAGAAGGATTTAATAATAATAATTAATAATCTAATAACTACGTAATTAATACATTATAATTATGCGCCATTTACGCTAATACACAGGCACACACGCGTGCGCGCGCACGCACACACGCGCTATATATATATATAGACACACACACACGCACCTAGAAATTTCTAAGCATGTAGTACGCCTTAAAATAGCGTTTAAATGTCAACTCTTCCAGAATTATACAAGTCTCATCTTCATAATATAAATATACCATAGTTCCAATATTCATACCCAAAATGGAATCAACAGATCTATATACAAATAAAATTCAAACTCAACTTATTATTAAAACATTGGAATAAATCGATCATAGAAAATTACAATTTCAATTTTATGCTCTGCTCAACTCATTTTTACAAGAAATTAGACAAAGGGAAATTGTATTCAAATTGTGGAAATAAGCAGTGCAAACACGGAATAAAAATTTTGTACCTTACAAACAATTTCTAATCAAAATCCTTAATCAAACTCAAATAAAAGAATAAGAAGTGGAATAGAAGGTAAAAACACTGAATCACAAATCTACATGATTCCCGTTATTTTAATATAAACAATTGAGATTCCAACCTAGAATTGATATTTCGCTTTAGAGGAGTTTTGGGGATTTTTAATCGGTGTTTTCATAAACCAAAACTCCCTAAGGCAAAATTAAAATCCAAACTACGCTAATCAAATACTAAAATAGAAAAAGTAAGATCCACTTACTATAGGTCATTAGCTCTTCCTCCTTTTGAATTTGTCATGCCTTCAATAATCTATTTCAGATATCCTTTTTTATATATATACAATAAGGGATTTGTATTTATGGATTAGATTGAGAAATTAAGGGACTGAAGGAGAATATAATTATAAATAAAGTAATAGACATCTAAAGTTTTTTACCTGAAACCTTAAAGAACTTCTTTTGAATTTGAACAGAGAGATTAACAGAATGTCGCTAGGTTTCCCAAAATAATGTATAAATAAAAGTGAGGGGGCTAGACTCTTAGTTATAGTGGCTGGAATGCATCAAAACCATTGGATTTAAGTTGATTTAAAATAATAAAATCCGAAACATCCACTATGCAACAAAACCCTAGCCATCACTTATCCACCAGTCGGTCATTGGACCTATTTTGGTCCACTCGATTCACTTGCCGTTGTGTATATTTAACTCCTTAATTAATTATTTAACGTTGACATTTATTTTAACATTTACTTAACCCCCAAGTCTAATTGCTGTTAACATTCAAATTTTAAATTTAGAAATTATTTATTTTTTTGAATTTGATTTTTTTCAAATTATTTTAAATCCGAAAACTTCATACGTCCATAACTTTTTCATTTGAGCTCTGTTTTCAACATATCATATATGAAAATGATCGGAAAGTCACCATGAGTGAAATGCATAACTTTCATGGTCAAATTCTAACTTTTGAAAAATTCTCACTATTAATTCTTACAGGGTGTTGCTGAGCCTGGTTGGCTCTTGGAGTCGTAGTGATCTATAGTGTCTCGATCGGCTCGGGAGCATCTTTCCCTTTCCTTCTCTCCCCTTCTTTCTTTATCCTTCCTCCTCCCTCTCTCTTCTTCAGATTCATATCACTCAAGTGAAGAACGGGGTTGCCTACGGCCAATTTAGCCATATTTCCTGCCAAGGCCTTGATATAGAGAGCATCCAATAGTACCTAATAAGAAGAGGAGTGAATTAGAGTTTGGAATTGGATAAGAGTGCATGCAGAGTGAATGTGCTTATGATTCTAAGTGTTCTATAGAGTGTTAGCGTGCCTTATTGATTCTACGTACCTACTCGTAGGGTTGAGCGATCGAAGTAACTTCCACCATAGAAGTAGAGGGCATGTCAAAATTAATTGGGAAGTCGTCGATGTTGAACCTAGGCCTAATGAAGTCAAGAAATGGGATTTCTATTTTACCTACCCCATTAAGAGAGAATTTTTTTCCTCTTTGAAAAATACATTTAAATTCATAGTATTCTCACATGGGGTCGGACTAAGAAAGGGGATTTACTTCACTTCGATTAATATCCGGTTCGTCATCTTGACATGATTAATGAACATCCCTTGCGAGAACTTGCCTCTGGATGTCAGCGACATATAGTTTCTTAATTCTCGCCTATTTGGATAAAATGTGCATCTTCAATCGATAATCCATCGAAATCCATAATCACAAGGTAGCTAAGTCTCAACAATCAAGTCAAACGCCATCTAGCCTTGGGATCCCTCCATATGTTGTACTCATGCTCTTCAAAATTAATCCCTTACGTACAAACAACGCTCCATGGGGTAATCGGGATAGGTGCATAATATTTAACTCAATAAAATTTTGCAACACATTGTCGCCTCGCCCATCCTTTCGGAATATGGTTGCAACTGTTCTGTGGTCTGAATTTATAGAGCTCGGCGTAGATTTAGATAGGAAAATAAAATTATGCACTTTCTGTATGTCCTAATCCCTATGATCGACTAACCTAGGCTATGATTCCAAATATAACATCCTGCACGTTAATGGACTAGAATTCCGAAAAAAAATCAAAACCCAAGTCCATTAGATTATGAATCGTTGTTTTTGGTAACCTGAAATTAACATGAGCATATCAGAGATGGATTAAACTAAACTCACCATGGAAAAAATGTATAATATGATATAAATACTGGCTGAGGCCACTACATCGAAATCAATGGTATTCCTTAGACATCTAATCGGCTTATCAATACCGAGCATGAATAAGAGGGCTTCTCTGTCAACTATTTTCTCTTGCTCCAATGACATGTTCTCTAAATATATCATATAGGTTTTACTGAGGAGGGGGTCAGAACAATGTTCTAGTGATTGGAAAATTGCATACTTAATCCATAATACAAACTTATACCAGTTGGTTTCCATTTAAATGTTATGTCTTATTACTTATAGTTAATCTGTTTAATGTGCGTATGATATGTCTACCTAACCTTCTCCAAGTTATATAATACTGATATATGCCTACTATGCACACGCTACCCAAAACCCGACAACTTAATACTTCTTGAATAGGGAGAAGGTAGACCCAATGGTCATTTAATATCTTAGGCCCTGAAGTGAGCCCTTCGCATCGTCAACTTGGTCCATCGGCCCTAGTTGTAGAGTTTGATGACTATATAGAGCTTTGTAACATATAATTGTTGCATCTATCATTCATAATGTCATAGCTATGCAAGAGATAGCACCCAATCCACTTAATGCCTTCTTAATGGAATTAGGCGGACTTTCACCATTTAATACCTTATTTAAGGTAGGTCCCCGTCATTTAATACCAAATTCCAAGACGGACCCCTCATCGGTACCTATCTAGATGACATTACATAGAAATCTCTTCGGCCACTTAATACTTCCTATTGAAGCAAACCTTTCAAGGATATCCTTTATCGTGCCTAACCATTAACCCTGACTATTTAATACTTCCTAAATAGAGAGGCGGTGGGTCCTCAATCAACTACGTAAAACCTCCAACCCAGAAGCAGGTCCTACATCCTTCGCATATCCCTTTTCCCACAGGTCCTTTGGTTGGAGATATCTCACATCAGTAATAAGTGTACACAACTACTAATAACCTCTGAGAAAAGGGCAAACTTCTATTGTATAACTCAGCTGACCTTACATCCTAACCCATCAAGTCCAATTAATTATTCTAATCCTTTTCATTGGACAATGCCCGCTAATCTCTATTTGCATATTTAAGGATATAATTTATTCTAACGATAATTATACTACCTTATAATGTTTAATTTCTACATCACATTTTTTATTTATTATCTCTATAAATGTCCCTTCTATCCATAATTAATGATTATTTATTCAAATATTCCACTATTTCTTCCTTATCTTTTCCATGATTAACCTACCAATTCATTAATCAGTTCCGTTTCATCCATTTATAACTTATTCAAATTATTGTAACTTCTAATTTTTATTACACATTTATTTTATTTATTTTGGAGTTACAATCCTTTCATCTTTACTTTCCAATTCTACCATTTATTACATGATCTATTCTAACATTCAATTTACATTTAATGCGAACATTGACGTATAATACTCTGTATTAATTTTATTTTTATTTTGAATGTTTTAGCGCAATTATTTATGTTTATAAATTTATTTTCACATTTCCAGTTATTAATACTTTAACTAGAATATTTCATTCTATATTTTAATCTGTAAGAATTATTCTTCCAAAAAGGTTTCCTATTACAACCTTCCATAATTAAATTAAATTAAATTAAGGGATTTGCTTAGTTTGAAATTACAAGGAATTATTTATTTCCTTTTTATTAAAATAGATACTGTAAATTATGGACAGAAAATCCGTACATCACACGTCTCTTTCCACTTTTGACGTATATTCCTTATCAAATCAAACATTGCACTTTTTCTACTAAATTAGGATATAGACGAATTCATGGACATTAAACGGATAGCACTTACTATAAAATTAAAATACAAAACTCACATTCTAAATAGCATCAAAGCAAATCTAAATAAGACTAATATTTTTACAACCCAACCGTTGATCTAAAACGAACTCTGCGTCTTTATCCATATTCAAGCTTTAATAACTAGGGGATTGATTTCTAGATGTGGGTGTAAAAAATATTCCTATTTATTTACAGAATATATTGGCATTGTTTTATACACTTAATTCAAACCTACAACCATTTATATTTCTATTAAGGCATAAACATGAAATAAAATTACAATGGAATAAATTCCACTATTATAAGTAAATTACATAATTTCCTACTCACCTTCAAAAGCTTTCTAAATCCCTATATCTGAATCTGATTTCTTGAATCAACTCCTTTTCCTTTCTAATCCTAAGAAACATGTATAAAAATGTATAAACGTGCTATAAAATTACATATTTGAGAAGAGATTGGGAAAAAGGAAAAATTAGATTTATAATATTGAAATTTACCTTTTTATTCTCACAATGCTTATCTGCTCCTTCTCTTCTTCTCTTCTCTTCTCCAATTTGTATAAATAAAAATTATTTTAAAGTTAGAAGGAATGGTGGAGAAGAGAAAATGATAGAGCTTCACTACCTTATATCAAAAAATATGAGATGAATAGGGAGGGGTTAGCCTGTATTTATAAGCTCTCGAATCAGTTGTATTCGTTAAATTAAAATTATTAAATTTGGGTCGTTGGCCAAGGTTCAAACTACGACCGAAATGCTTCGATTGATCGACCGCTCCTTTAGAGTGGTTGACTGCTAGAGGTCGACTGCCCCATAATAGGGGTCGACCGGTTGGGTCTCAGTTTAATTATATATTTATCATCATAATTTATTATTTAATTATTTCCGTTCTGATTTCTTTAAACACCGTAACTTCTTTGTTTGAACTCCGATTGACAAACTCCAAATATGAAAGATACTCGGAAAATCGCTACGAATGTAGTGCTACAAGTTTCATGGAAAAAATCAACTATTTTCTTAATTTCATTTTTTAGAACCTAATTGATTATTAAATTATTAACTTAAATTTTCCGGATATTACACTCTTGCCCCTTTAAAAGAATTTCCTCCTCAAAATTACTCGAATGACTAAATCATGGGGTAATACGGTAACCACCCTAAACTACCCAAAAAACTAGTGTACAACCAATTTTGCAGGCGAATGTGCATAAATCCATAGTGAAACACAACATATAAAACATGTATGTGGAATGATTCTAAATCGGGCCCTTCTATATGGATGTATTCTTACAAAAACATTTTTGAAAATATGATGTAAAAATCTATATATATTGACAGTTCTAATGCTGCTGTTAAGCTCGAATCTCTTGGATCTTTGCCTGGACCTGTCGGATGGCAACTGACTCAGGGCTTTAGTATCCTCCAGCCTCTTGTCCTTGCTCTATCTCCTGCTGCAGCTGCTTTTCTACTACCGGTGCTACTACCTTAGCTGGTGGCGTTGCTACCTCAACTGATGATGTGCTACCTCAATTGGTAGCTTTGGAATTGTCATCTTCTTCAAAGAGGCTATGTCAAATGCGAAAGGGACCTTCTTCAAGATCTTTTATCTAGAGAGGTTCACTTTGTATTGCCTAAGACACGAGTGAAGAGATGGAAATACAGAAAGTGCCTCTGGGGAGAATTAACTCCGGGACTAATGCAATGGCTCATAATAGCACGAGCCTAATTGACAGCCACACCACCCATGATGGTGTAGGTGGCCTTCTATACAAGTGGGTAAATCTAATCGTAGCTCCCCGTCTTCGGAATGATGTTCTTATGAACTATGCCAACGACAAATGCAAATTGTCTGACCTCCAGATACTGATATCTTCGAAAAAGATCCATTGAAAAATCTCTGGATCAATCATCTTGACATTATCCAAATCCGTCTCCTCCATGGCTATCCTAAATATCGCTTAAATCCTCATCAGACAAATCGATCACGATTCCATTCACTTCCGACTAGAGATTGCTGATGTCTTCATTAAATTTCTATGTCGTATTCGCTTCATATAGATGCATGCAACACGGGTAGTATTCCCACTCAAATGTGCCATAACAGAGGATCGGTGCTAATCCTGCTGTCGTGAACAATTCCTTGAGTACAAAGAAGGCAAAATCTCCAAATTTAACTGGCCGTCCCAAAAGAAAGGTGAAATTTTCCAAGGCCAAGAAAACGGAAATTTTCTAGTCGCTCTGGTCGAACCAAGCGATCTCTTAAGGGGTGAGACTCGGATGGTGTGAGGAAGAGTCGGAGGTTTGAGATGGTGCCACAGACTGAGAAAAGGTCAAAGAGGAGTGATTGGGTTTGATCCTAGAGAGGTGGAGGCGCTAAATCTGACACACAAAAATTGGCACTTAATAAGGTAAGTTGCAATTGGAGTTTGGCCTACTGTAGTGGAGAGGGAGGCGGCGTTGCTTATCTTCGTCAGGGAGGGAGAGGAGAAGTGGTGGCCTTGATTTTGGTAGGAAGGAATTGGGTCCAGCTTTGATGAAAAGGAAGGAACGATGGGGGGGAGGTAACTGAACGAACGTGACTTATAAAGTCGTACTCCAGGTTCGGGTCATGTCCTAAACCCATTAACTGGTCGACCACTCCTAGGGCAACTAGTCGACCACTATCGGTCGACTGGTTGTCGAATTTCAGGCGCATGTGGAACCTGGACCCTATTCGGGCTGGGTTAATTAATAATAATAACAATAATTATCGTTTCGCATCATTTTCTTTGATCTGACACAATCAAGAAAATTCATATCCTCCTCATGACGGTGCCTTAGCTTATCATCTAGCTCTTCGAACCCTTTAATCAATTATTTATATTAATCCTAACTTATACTGCTCCTGTAATCAACAACATCAAAAACCTAAAATATTCTATCCACTTTTCTTCGTATTATTATATACGAGAATATTCCTCCGATTTTTTGGCAGATTATTCTTTACTTCCTAACAATATACCTCAACTGGATTAAATGGCATTTCTATTTTATTCGCCACTTTAAGAGAGATTTTTTCCTCTTTCGAAAAAATCATTTAAATATCTCATGGTATTCTCATATGGGGTAGGACTAGGAAATAGGATTTACCTCTCTACAATAAAAATCCGGTTTGTCATCTTGAGGTGATTGATGAACATTCTCTTGCGAGAACTTGCCCTCGGATATCAGTGACATATAGATTCTTATTTACTACTTATTTGGAAAAAATGTGCATCTTCAATCTACAATCTATTGAAATCCATAATCATAAGGTAGGTAAGTCTCAACAATCAAGTCAAACACCATCCAGCCTTTGGGATCCCTCTATGCTTCATGCTCATGCTTTTCAAAGTTAATGCTATACGTATAACCAATGTTTCGTCGAAAAATCGGGGTAGGGGCGTAATCTTTAACTCTATAAAATTTTCCAACCCATCGTCACCTCACTCATCCTTTCGGAATATGGTTGTAACTATTATGTTGTCTAAATTTATAGAGTTCGGTGTAGATTTAGATAGAAAAATACGAAAACATACTCTCGGTGTAACCTAATCCCTATGATCGACTAACCTAGGCTCTGATTCCAAATGCAACAATCGCATCTTAATAGGCCAGAACTTTGAACAAAAATTGAAACCAAATCGATTAGAGTATGAATCACTGGTTTTGGTAACCTGTAATAAACATGAGCATATTAGAGATTGATCAAACTAAACTCACAACAGAAAAGAAAATATAATAGGATATAAATACTGACTGAGGCCGGTACCTCAGAATCAATGGTATTCCTTGGACATCCAATCACCTTGTCAATACCGAGGATGAACAAGAAGGCTTCTCCATCAACTGTTCCATCTTGCTCTAATGACTTGTTCCTCAAAATATATCCTATGGGTTGTAATAAGAAGGGGGTAAGAACAACGTTCTGGTGATTCGAAAATTGTATACTTAATATATAATATAAACTTATACTGATTGGTTTCCATCTAAATTTCATGCCATCTTATTTACAGTTAATCCAATTAATGCGCATACGATATGTCTACCTAACCTTCTCCATGGTATATAATACCGACATATGCCTATTGTGCATATGTTACCCAAAACCCAGCCACTTAACACTTTTGAATAGGGAGGAGGCAGACCCAACATCCATTTAATACCTAAGTCCTGGAAGCGAGGCCTTCGCATCGTCAACGTTTGTCTATCAGTCCTAACTATAGAGACCAATGACTTCTATATAAGTTTTTATAATATATAATTGTTGCATCTATCGTTAATAATATCCTATTTAGGTAGACCGATGTCTATCAAGCCACTTAGTACCTTTCTAATGGAATTAGGTAGACTCTGACCATTTAATACCTTATTTAAGGTAGGTCCCTATCATTTAATACCAAATCCTTAGGTGGATCCCTCACCGATACTTATTTAGCTGACATTGCAATGAAATCTCTTCGGCTACTTAATACTTCCTATTGAAGCAGACCTTTCCAAGATATCCTTTACCGTGCCTAACCACAAACCCTGACTATTTAATACTTCCTAAATATGGAGGAGGCGGACCCTCAATCAACCACTTAGTACTTCCGATCCAGAAGGACATCCTACATCCTTCGCGTGTCCTTTTTTCCATTGATCCTATAGTTGGATATGTCTCACATCAGTAGTAAGTGTATACAACTTTTGGTAGCCTCTGAGTGAAGGGAAGATTTATGTTGTGTAACTCTACTGACCTCGCATCCCAATCCATTAATACCAATTATTTATTTTAAGCTTTATTATTTGACAGATCCCACTAAACTCTATTTGCATATTTATGTCTATAATTTATTCTAATGATAATTGTACTGCTTTATAATTCTTAATTGCAACCTAGCACGTTTTATTTATTATCATCATAAATGTCCCTTTTGTCCAAAATAAATGATTATTATCTTAACGAACGTATCCAAAGACATTTCTTTACTTATTTAAACCTCACCATTATTTCTTCCTTATATTTTCCATAATTAAACTACCAATTTCATTAATAGGTCTCATTTCATCCATTTGTAACTTATTTAAATTATTGTAACTCCCAATTTATTGCATATTTATTGTCAATTTATTTTTGGATTTATAATCCTTCCATCCTTATTTTCCAATTCTACCATTTATTATATAATCTATTCTAACATTCACTTTACATATAATGTGAAAATTAATGGTACTACGTTGTATTAATTATATTTTTATTTTGAATGTTTTAGCGCGCTTATATATGTTTATAAATTTATTTTTACATTTCCAATTATTAATCCTTTAACTAGAAATTTCATTCTATATTTAATCTATTATAATTATCCTTCCGAAAAGGTTTCCCATTATAACCTTTCATAAATTATAAATTAAGGGATTTGGTTAGTTTGAAATTAAAAGGAGTTATTTGTTACCTTTTTATTGAAATAGGCAGTGTAAACTACAAAAAGAAAATTCATACTTTACACGTCTCTTTCCTCTTTTGATGTATGTTCCTTATAAATCAACCATTGCACTTTTTCTATGAAAATAGGATATTAGATAAATTCATGAAGATTAAACAGACAGCACTTCAACAAAATAAAGCATTCTAAATAGAATAAGAGAAAATTTAAATTACAATAATATTTTTACAACCCAATTATAGATCTAGAACAAATTATAGATCTTTATTCATGTTCAACCTTTAACAACTTGGGGACATCTTTTCAAATCTAGGTGTAAACAATATTCTTTTTTTGGCAAGGCCAGCTGGTTTTATAGTGGACCGTCCACTTTTTATTACGAACGTAATAAACTTTAGATACAGGAGTAAGGTAAAGACACCTTAACTGCTAAGAAAGGACAAATGAGCACTAGAGTGTGACCAAACATGCCATAACTACAAAATAACTCCTAGACTACGTCTCCACCCCGGAGGCAGGAGTACCATCATCCACAATCACCCTGGAAGAATCAAAAGGCACATTCCCAACAACACCAGAAAAAGGGCAGAAACGGATAGCAAGACAAGGATCATAGTCCACTACATCAGAAGAATAAATGAAGGAACGATCCCAAGTAGAATCAGCAAGCAAGACAGTATTCAAAGCCGCATGCTGACCATCGACGTCGAGAATTAAGGAGTAACCAGAAGGTTTATAATAAAGGCATCTAAGGTCCAACTGATCATTCGAAACAAATCTGAAATAGGAGTCAACTAATCGGTTCAACCGCATATCAGAAATGTGATCAACCCAACATCTCTCAGGCACGTCCCAGACTACAGGCAATCGAGGCGGCTCGGGAATAGGAATCTCAGCAACATCAGAAGGAGCGGAAGAAGATGAAGGGGAAACAGGCCGAGCAGCAGAACAAGGAGGCACATCTGGGACATCTATAGGTGCAGGGTGAGGAGCAACATGAGGTGAAACCTTAGGAACCCATTTCCTGAGCGGAGGCCAAGGAAGAGGGATCTTAGGAGCCGCCAGAGAAGCCACAAAATGCGTGCAGTCGTTGGTCAGGTGGCCAAAGGAGTGACAGGAGGAACAAATGTCAGGAACCCATCCGTAGCGAACCCGGACTTCCACTATGTGCCCAACAGCTAACTGAACGGGTATAGAGGAAGGAAGGGGCTTAGAAGGGGAAATCTCGATCAGAGCCTTAGCGAACATGAATTTATCTCGCGCTACCGTATTAGTGTCAAAACATTTCAATTTTCCAACATTACATGCTAGCCAATTCAAACCAAGTAAAGGTTGAAGTGCAGAGGGGATATGGGAAAAGTAGACCCAAATGGGGATAGAGAGGACTTGCTCACGAGCACAAGCAACAGTCGGAGACCAAGGAGTAATAATAAAAGGTTGCCCACCAAAAAAAGAGGGCTCCGCCTCAAGAACACGACAGCTGTAACGACCCAATATTTTCAACCATTCGCATCCACACATGTCGGACTTAAATTTGTTCAAAATACTGCGTTGTAGAATAAATTTGGCAAAACTCAGAATATACAGTAAATAAATCACAGAATCACATACACAGATATCAGAATCTCGCAGCGGAAATTAAAAATTCAGTGGTTCATGAAGCCACTTAACAAAACAGAATTTACATAACTTATAATCTTCCATACAATTTTTAAACATAAATAGATATAGAGTCTTCAAAGTTCTTGAATTACAGAAGTATAGAAACTGAGACAAGCTTCCGGCAGCACGAATGATCTAATGAGTCCTAGCTCCGGAAAGAAAACTGAAACTGCAACTCAGGCTGACCCGAGCGTAAAATAAAACAAAACACTCGAGTCAGGACATACATACTTATATAATGTAAGCTAATTCAAGTGTACTGTAATATATAGCAAGTAACTTAAAGGATGCTTGGGATCGTCCATCCTCTAAGGATCCGTTAAACTATTTACTATGTAGTATATGCGCTATTACAATAGTGTCTATTTATAAAATAAACATACTTATTTCTTAGCATTAAGGGGTTACCCATATAGCCCTTAACACGTAATAGTCCCAGTAGTC
Organism: Allium cepa; assembly: GCA_030765085.1. Taxonomy (NCBI): domain Eukaryota; kingdom Viridiplantae; phylum Streptophyta; class Magnoliopsida; order Asparagales; family Amaryllidaceae; genus Allium; species Allium cepa. The sequence continues at coordinate 204,127,717 of CM060941.1, read as the reverse complement.
CATCCAATATCATAGCTCCTCCTGATCGGGAAGCAACTAGAGGATACCACACGGGCTACGGGAGAAAACCAAACTCGTACAAGGCTCGATATGGTAGGTGACACGGCACAACTAGGCAATGCCAGGGTAGATATACCAATTACGCTTCCGGACCGATGGTAACGCGAAGCCGCAGCAACCGCCCACCTCGAACAACACTCCCAAATCAAAGGGTGCACCCAAACAATCACATAAGCAATAGAATGGTATACGAAGAAGTGCGTTCGATCAGAGGAGCTACCTCATTAATCCGTCAATCGCTCCTGTTTTAGCCACCTTAAGCCAACTCACGGGAGTCGGGTCCACGTATATACCTTTCAAGAAACCGTCACCACCAACCTACTTCATTCTGGAATCTCCACCGCGTACACGGTTAGTCAAAGTGGTTTTCGGTATCGACAGAGAGTATGTCCATATCCGATCCCGGTCTCTTTGCCAACCAAACATTATTATAACCCGTGGCCATTTAAAAGCAGTTTATACTTTAAAACCAGAATAATCATTTCCCTTTCAAACTATAAATATGATATCATTTTAAAACCCAAAACGATATGATATCATTATATTCAAATTATAATTCTTTTCCAAAACTATACTGCTTGAAATTTATAATATCTGGAAACCAAATATTTGAATTATATCTTCAAACATAATATTTTGGAAATTTACTTTAAAACCATAGCTCCCAAACACAAATGGTTTGGACATGCAACGGTATATAGAATAAATGGTTTAACTTTATGGTTACTTTGTAAAGAAGAGCTTTACAAATATATTTCTTTATTTAAAGTTTTAAACCATAATTTAAATATCACTTCATGTTCCCAAAACCATTTCAATTCCTATATATATATTAAATTGGAGTATTTACTATTCAAAACTAAGTTTGGGTTTTATTCTTTCACAAATCAATGTTTTATTTTTTAGTCTTGAATATTCCCATAATTTCCATAAATGAAACTCTAAATTTTTAGCCATTAAATTTTTCCAAAATTTACTTAATACCAGAATATTCATCTTAAATTTATTAAGGAAAATTCAGTTATAAATATTATGTCTTAAGCTTTTCCAAAACTTAAGATAAAATAAAATTTATCAAATTCCATAAATTTTAAAGCAATCAAATTCTAGATTCCATAGCACTTAGGAAATGCTACCTAAAGTTACGGGTAAAACTAGTCCAATTTCAAAAGACAGCATTTAAATGCTGTAGTAGATTGTTTAACTTAATAAAGATTTTCAAATATAACCTATTTATTTATTTATTTATTAACTGAAATCTTATTCTTTCAAAATCCCGATTTACCAAATAAGTTATATTCCATAATTTTATCCAAATATTTATTTATTTCTTTATTTATAACTTATTAAAAGTCAATATAATTTCCTTTAAAGATATACAATCAATTATTTAACTTCCAGCATAATTTTAAATATTTCAGAAAATATTATAAGGACCACGGGCCTGTATATAGTTTTCTAGCCTAGGTCAAGTGATACGGATTTATATCATTTCAACCCGTAATTTACAAATACCCCGGGTTCTATCATTTCAAACCCGCAATCCCAAGTTTAACAGTTTAGCAGTTAACAGCATAATTTAATAATAATCATTTAGGCCTATCATTTCAGCCCATACAATCTATATATAACAAGGAACTTGCAGTGGTGATTTAAGCAGTAAATAAACAATAATATAATATAACTGCAGAATACAACAGATAATAACTGATGAGGTGTCAATTTAAATGGGGTCCATCATGCTATATTACACTACAGACAGATAATAGTGAAATACAATTTTACACATACACTTGCAATAATTTACTAAAATATAAATACGTATGTCTGGTGAGAAATACTCACATGAAAGCTGCAGAAAATTTGAATTCAAAACGACGATTCACCGGTAAAGACCGACAGAGGGTAACGATAAAATTTCTCGGATGTCGCCTAGATTCAAATCTAGAACAAAAGTAAATATAGAATACGCGACTTTAGAATTTACGGTCAAAGAAAATTAAAATAGACGAGAATGATTTGACTTGCTCGACCACACCACCGTGTAATGTGACTAAAATATACCCAAAACTGTGAATCGAGCTAACATAAAATTTCGACAAAATCTTTCCTAAAACCACTATGGCAAAAAGTTGAATACATACTTGTGCACAAAATCTTTTCCCTGCTAAATCAAAACATGTACACGCATGCATCACTTGAACATGCACAGACTTCACCTCATCCTTATGCTACATGCTCGGTTCAACTTATTTCCATTTCCACCTTTTCATACAGGCAAGGCAACATAAGTTTGCAATATTTCTCAAAGTATTCATCTCAACTTAACTACCCAGTCTTTTAAACTGAACTGAAGAGGCCTTACCTAAACTACCCGAGCCACACATGCTTTGCTTCGAGAAAAACCACCCAGTGCTCCGAGAAAATCACTATGGGTAAATTTTTGCAATACCCCTTTGCATAACATTCCTTTACAGATAATACCAACATCATGCTTTCTCAGACCTTCTTCAAACTGACCTTCCAGCCTTCAACTAAAACATGCAAAAGGTTCAACTTCATCACTCAAGTCCATCTCCTACAGTACGCAACCCACTACCCTTAAACCCAAGTCAGATCAGGTAGTTACTTCGAGTAAATCTGCATTGAATAAGTCTAGGCAAGAACTAGTCTTATGCTACTTTGTAGCAGTTGCTTGTTGCTGATTTTTATGTCCAGTATGGACAAGTTTTATTTATAAATGCATTGTAGTCATCTTAAACTATGCAATAAAATAAAAGTTTGTTTTTGTTAACTGCTGTTTTTCTAATAATAATAAAAAAAAAAAAAAAACTATCTATCACTACACTAACTACCTATCTTTACCACACTGAAGCCTTTGTATGCATTCATTTTTGAACAGGAAAACTATGAAGCATTGAAACAAAAAAAAACAGAGAAGTTTTCCCCCCTGATACACGCATATCAGGCTCTATCTCCTCCCATCTCTACTCCCTCTGTATTATAAACATGCAGCCATGATACTTGCAACACATCTCAACATAAAAACACCTTAACACATTTTTTTTCTTCAAATTTGCCTCGCTGCTTCTTCTCCTTAGCTTCGAACAGGCATCTGTAACTACTTAACCCTTTTTAAGCCTGACTTTAAAGTGGTAACTTATAAGTTACCAGACATTTGTTTATTTGCTATTTAAAAATATGCGTGCAAAGCCGAGTTATTCCCAAACAAAAATCCAGTAGATATGAATTCCATTAGTCAGGTAGAGGGTGTACGTTAGACTGAGATAACACTTGACCATTTACAATGTTTGATTACCAATATACAGACTTAGAGCTTGCAAAGATCAGGGGAGCACTTCAACCAAACATGCCTTTGGCCGTGCACAGACGTGTGCACGTGCACACTCCCCTCCTTCCTTTGTTATTTAGCTTGTCCTCGCCAACTACACAACATCTTTCTACTACTCATCCCCTTTTCTTTTGTCAAAAATCAGACTTCCCAAGTTCCCAAACTTCCATTTTATATTTATTTTTATTTTTTTTTCTTCACTTAGATTTCATTTAAACTTATATTTACAAACTGGTTTACATTTTTGTTTGCTCTCCAAATTCATAATTTATTTTTTCTCCGCAATTCAACTAAGTTTTACAATATTTGCTCTAAGCATTCATCTCTACTTAAATCTAAACTTCCAACCAAAACTGTAACAGTCAGAAACCCCATCCCACCTATCTTCGAGAAAACATGTACTTGCTTCGAGAAATCATGCAGAAATCTTCGAGTCATTAGGCTTAGCTTTGGGTCACATGCAAAACTTCTCTGCAAATTCTTTTTCAGACATTATTAACACCTCATCCTATCCTCAACTATTACTAGCACCAAATCAACTCAATCTACAACTAAACACTCAGGTTCTAAAACAAAACAGTCATAATCACTCTGGTTATGAAAATCCTAGGCCTTGTTTAAAATAAATCAAAGTATGCTAACAAATCAGAGTCACCACTGAAACTTCCTAAATGCAACTTATCACTATTGTATAAAATTTCAACCACTCCCCTAACACTCAGTTCTAAGATCCATACATCCTTACTACCACCCTATATTTCTACAGGCAACACGGTGAACTAAAGGTGGGGTGGCCGAGCAAACAAAAGCAGAGAGAACTTAGAAGAAAAAAAAATGAAATAAGATTACCTGATGGCTTTGAGCAGAGGAATGGGATGAGATGCAGATCAAAATATGGAAGAAACTGATGGGGTGGGTATATATATGTAGTGCTTGCGAAATGAAGGCAAATAACATGTCAGTTTCTATTTATTAATGGTGTTGATATGCGGATTCTTCCATCAGTTTCAAAAGAAGTAAATAGTTTAATGATATATGTACGCGTGATTAAATGCACAGAGAAGGAAAAGGCAAATACTAAAGGTTTGGAAACGTATATAAACGTTTTTCAGGCGAGATCAAGGGAAAAAGAAAGGAAGTAGCTGTAGAGATTTAGAGTATCAGTTTTTATTGATATAAATATGTAAATATGAATACATGATTTTGATAGTGTTGTAGGAAACTGAGAGTGAGTAGATGTGAACATTACATATGAATATTAAAACATGGATTGAATTATGGGATCTGGCTTGCATGAACGAAGCTGCCACTTGAAATTTGATGCATGCGGTTACTGAAATTTTTATGGGAAGCTTTGATTTAAATGTCTATACTTGATTTAAAGAATGTCCGGTTATAAAGATTGAACGTTACAATGTTGATTTTCATTTCATTTTATACATTTTGATTTTTAGCTTGAAAACAATAAATGAAATGGCAAGAATTTATGCAAAGCTTAGAAAAACGTATACAAATTTATTTAAAATCAGACTGTCAGTTAATGCAACGTAACGTTTGTTATAAAATCTCTGACTGATATTTTTCTTCAAAATTTTACGAAAACATGATTTTTACACTACGCTAAACAGACGCAGTCCAAAACATCAAAAAATTTCATAAAAATAACATTTTAAAAACACACGTTTTATTACGTCACTTATACCCTATAATTGACGCGTCTTTTAAACGCGAAATTTTTCAGTTCAAATCTAGCTTAAAATTTTTCAGTTATTTTTTTAATTTTATTGACATTCACAAATTTTATAAAATATATCTCCAAATTAAATAATTAAACTATATTGTTAAACACAATTTCAAAAAAAATATTTCAAAAAAAAAAAAAAAAATTAAAAGAAATAAATAGCCAAAACTAGGGTTGTTACAACAGCGATCTTCGGCAGAGGATAATAAGAGGAAGTACATGGAATCAACCAACCTAACACGAAGATCGCCACTAAGTCTCCAGACCCTACGACAAACCGATGCCGCATTTAGCAGGCGATGAGTAGGGTCAAGAAAGAAACCAACCAAGTACTTCGACCAATACTCCAAATCAACTTGCATAACTATGAGAGGGGGAATCATCACTCCATTTTCCTCAACAATTTCAAACTCAATGAAGTAAACAGAGATGTCCAAGATTTCGAGCAGGACAGGGTGGGAGCAGCATTTGGCACCATGCCAATAGGATTTTCAGCAGCTGTAGCTTGGTTAGAATCAGCAGAAATCTTCTCATCAAGTATAGGAGCACAGTTTTCACCGTGAATAGGAGCACAGTTCTCATCGGGATTTAGTCGAAAACATGGCGTGCAACGAGCTAGACTCGAAAGAACAGTAGCAGCCGAATGCAAAACACGGCCAGACACACCAACATCCACCCCATCAACACAAGATTCATCAGTATCTATCACAAGCAACGGCAAACCATTATTATCAGCTAAACGAACAACACTTGAAGCATGGGACGGCAATACATTTCGCGAGCAGGAGTCAACAACATCTGCAACGGAAGAAGACATTCTTGGCAGAGGAGGAAAATCATTATCATCAATCAGAGGAGGCACACGGCATGAAGACACTGGAGGCAACACCTTAAACAATCTACCTGATCTGGTAGATGAAGTCTAGGGGGACGGAGGAGAGGGGATGAGGGGAGGAAGATGAGAGGCAGACATGAACGGGCCGTGATGAAGAGCGCGAGAGGAAACTGGAGAGGTGGGGAGGAAGGGAAACTAAATCGATAAAAACTGTAGCACTAGCGAAATAAGCAGTCTCCAAGAGGAGGAGGACATTGAATAAAAAATTTCAACTTAATAAAAAATTTCTATGTAAGCGTTGCTTTATATGCTTAATTCAAGCCTACAACTCTTTCGATTTCTATCCAGGCATAAACATCAAATATGACCAAGAGTGCATATTTCATTCTCGTTAAGTCGACAAGGACGACACCTGTTTTGGCTAAGTGGTTTATGAAGAATATTGTTAGACTACATGGATTCCTAATAGTATAGTCAGTAATAGAGATTCTTTATTTATTAGCGAATGCAAGAGGTTTTAGATACAATGCTGAAGATGAGTACCACTTTTCATCCACGGACGGATGAGCAAACGGAAAAAGTTAATAAAGTCTAAGAGGATTTAGTAAGAGCTTATGTACTGGACTTTGGAGGATTATGGGAAGATCACTTGCACTTAGTTAAATTTTTCTACAATAATAGTTATCAATCTATTATAGGAATGACACCTTTTGAAGCTCTGTGTGGAAGGTCGTGCAAATCACCAACATGTTGGTTAGAGACTGGAGATAGATTGATTCTTGGTCCAGATATGGTGAAAGAAGCCACATAAAAGGTTGAGTTAATCCGGACAAGGATGAAAGAAGCTCAGTCTAGGAAGAAAAGTTATATAGAGAAGAGACGCAAGGACTTAGAATTCTCAGTTGGGGATCATGTTGTTGTCAAAGTATCACCGATGAAGCTGTAGTCTGATTTAGAAAGTCAAGGAAATTGGCACCTAGATTTTTTAGACCATTCCCTATTGTATAAAGGATCGGGAAACTTGCATACATAATAGAGTTACCAAGCAACTTGGGAGGAATGCACAATGTTTTTCATATTTCTCAACTACGGAAGTATGTTCGTGATCCAGAGACTACTGTCACTTTGACTACAGTGGAAGATTTAGTGGCGGAACCGAACATGACTATTGTTAGGCAACCAGTTCGTATTGTGGCAAGGGATGAGAAGAAGTTAAGAAAAAAGACAGTCAGATTGGTGAAAGTCTAGTGGAGCGACGATGAGAGAGACTGTACTGGGGAAACGGAGGACAGGATTAGAGATACTTATCCTGATTTGTTTTGATGGTATGTTTTGATATATGTGTTATATGTTTGTTGTGTACTTTATCATAATTTCGAGTATGAAATTATTTAAGGAGCAGAGTCTGTAATACCTCTAATTTTGATACACATTATTTAGAAGATTTAAGTAGATGAATTAAATTAACTAATATGTTAAGATAAGGAGAATGAGATCTAATAATTAAAGTTGGTCGAGCCTTAAGTAATGAACTAATAAGATTGGTTGGAAGTTAAATAAGGAGGATTTATGAGAAGGGTAAAATAGGAATAGGCTACATTCTTTAAACAGAAACTATTCCTCCCTCATTATCCTCATTTACGTTTTATTTTATACAAACACAAGTAAGATGAAGGCCGATCATTGCTAAGAAAAGTAAGGGGAGAAAAGCTTAGGAAATGAAAGGTAAGCTTAAGAGAATCAAATCAATAACAATCTCATTATCCAATGACGGTGAATTATAGTTATCCATCCTACATATGCTTGTTTGTTTCGGTTCTATATCTAAATTTGAATAATACGATGATATTAGGTCATGTTATGTTTATTTCATGCATTATATGTTACTTGTGATTTATTAGGTTAATTATGGAATTATTTAATAGGTTTTAAGTGTAGAAACCTAGTATATAATATCCAAAAGACTCGAACTTTGGATATGATATTTAAAACATTATTTTGGAAGTGAGTATTTAATTTCATAAATTTCCAAACATGTACGAATATTTTATGAATTTCTTAAACAAGGATTATTTTGGATTTTAATTATTAAAAATAAATTAAGTAATGATTTTGGTCTTGAGATTTTTAAATGTTAAAGATAAGTGAATTCTAGTTTTTAGAGATTTTTGGACTTTCTCCCAAGTGATTATGAATTTATATGAATTTATTATTAAGCTAGAAAAGCTTAAAAATATATATTAAATGATTAATATTATTTGTTGGGTGTTGGGGAAAGAAAACAATTTGCTGTAGTTTTTCTGAAAAGAAATTGACAAAATTTGTTTTAACTAATAGAAAATTTATAAGGGTTGGCGGAAAGTAATTGTTTTCAATAGAAATAAAACAGTTTTTATATTAATCATGATATTGCCATCATGCCAATATGAATGTCGAACCCCAGGTAATGGTCGACATTCATGTCGCTACTATAGAATTCGATATCAACGTGAATGGATGCATACGATGCCAACTATGTCGTTATGGAATGAATCTGTTCATGTTAAAGCCATATCGTATGAGGTCTTCGGCATTAAATCAATGTCGTCATGGTGATCTCATAACTAGGCCTATTAAAGGCACGGGTTTCGGCCCGAGCCCGACCCAAAACTGCTATATTAATGCGGGTATGGATTTTTCCTTTTACTACTCAAGCCTGACCCAATTACTATTAGGTACGGTTTTATCAAAATCCGATCCAGTTAGAGCCCGACCAGATTATCATTTTTCCATTGTATCAAAACATGAGTGTATATGTTATTTGTTTACCATTTTGTTTATTTACATGTAGATGTTTCTACATACTTTTGTTGTGAACTTGACTACATCGCCATCTAATTTATATGTTAAAATTGTCTGTATACAAATTTAACTAAAGTTGCAATTTTAAAATATGGTTTTAACATAAACATTCTGAGTTAGGTATGCAGGTATTACCCAACGGGCTCAAAAAGCCCAACGGACTAGCCTCGGGTTTTAATTATTGTAATCGGACTCGGGCCCGGGTTTTACGATAATTGATCGAACCCGGCCCATTGACAGGCTAACTCATAACACTCCAAAACTATTCCGACCTTTCTTGTTTTATTGTTTTGAAATCTACAACATACGGCATTGATGGCGCAAGTCTTCACCCAGGTTTTAAATGATGTTGCATATCATTATTTCTGATATCAATTATTTATGATATCAAATATACTGAGGCAATGATGATGTGTGCTTCCTATTTTGATGCCATAGTTTAAGGCAGCGATGTCGCAAGTATCATTTTCGGTATTAACTATTTTGTGGCAATAACGCTGCTATATCATTTTCTCAATATCCCTTATATACGGCATAGTAGCTGCTATTTCATAGCACCCCATATCAATAGTTTTGAAATATTGATGTCGTATGTCGGCATCCATATATTTTATGTATAAAAAGATATATTTAATAGGTTTGACAACCTATATAATTCTATATTACGATAACAATGATTCCAACATTATAGCCTACTAATATTATAAATAAGAATTCTTTATTGAAGATTTTATAAGAAGGGACGCGATATTACATATCGGCCATAGTGATGCCTTACGTTATTGATTCAATGGTTTTAATTAAAGAGGCTCGATTGCCTAAGGTTTTGAGATGCAACAATCACCAATCGATTTCAAAATTAATGAAAACTATTTCATAGAAGCGTATATTTTGGCATAATATTTTGATAAAGTAAAGGGTTATATTTTCCTTGTTTTAAATATAATTTAAAGAGTTAAATCATTTATAAAGAATTATGTTTTCAAGAAAATATTGAGGGTATTTAGACCAGGAATTTATATGAAAATTTATTACCATTGGATAAATTGTCGTAGGATGTTTTGACTCAAGGAATAGAGATTAGACAACCAGATAATGGGACTGGTGTATGGTTGCACTTATGCTTCAACTATTAGCCCCTAATTGATATTTGCCCACAATTCCAGTGCGTAGGGCTTTGTTAAAGGTAAAAATAAAGGTAAATTTACGCATAGAAAGAATGTATAATTTAGATAGGTTATTGGTTAACTTGCAAAACCATTAGATTCATAGTGAGCCTAGCAAAACTATGAGATAGAAAGGCAATCAGGTTAACACTAAGATGATTGTGTTTGGATGGATAGTCCAGTTTCTTCCTAATGGTAAGTTGAAGAATTTGGTATATATTATAGGTCTGAATCAGCCATATAAGTTTGTTGTAATCCTAGGAAAACTATGAAATAGAGACAGACAGTCAATCGATTGAGACAGATTAGTCGGGTTTATCGATGTAGAATGCATGCATATGATAATTTTATGTCGATTTAACTATTATGATTGCAGGAGCATGATTTGATTGACATATTTACAAAAGATATTAGTAAAGGGAAAACCTGTATCGCTCAGCGGCATAGTCTCACCAGATATCTATTTATCAAGATGACCATTCACGCTAGACTTTTTGTCTAACTCGAAGTTTTTGTTTTTTCCTTTAACGCTTGGATGCTCATTTGAGTAGTTTGAGATAAAGTTTCTAGGTTTTAGGTTTGATGAATAAAGCTTCCGAAAACGTGCAGGAGGCAGAGCTAGCTATGTAGGAGTATATTTATGTCCGCTGTGTTATGTTTTTTCGTCTGAATGTATGTAATGGCAGAATATGTATATGTCTAGTAGAAAACTCTGATCAACCAAGGGGCAATCTTCATATGTCACTCTTCGAGTATTTTGTAATAATTATAGTTTATTTGAACCTGGGCAATGTTTGGGATTATGTGACGAATATGGAAATTTATTAATGAAATGTGTTTTGATAAAATTCATATTCTTGTGCTTATGATCTTAATGTACTATTAACTGATCTCATTTTGCCACCGGAGAATAATACTATTGATGACTGCAGCATCAGCAACACTTATTTTCGGACCTCGAAATGAGGGATGTTGCATTTGCGTAGGAGTTTTCTTCATTCGTTCCTTCCATTCATGAGAGTTCCTTTTAGCAAGTACTCCTTCATTGGAGTCATCTACGATTCCGTTTCAACTTCAGCCTCCAAGATCCAATTTACGTCCATTTATATGATGCTTGGAGCTAATAATACCTCCATTGAAAATAAACCCATGAGTTGCGCATCTGTAGAGCCAACCAGCTTGGCTAGCCAAACGGCCTTTGTGTTCTCCTCCCTAGGAATGTGTGTTATCGTGTACTACTCGATATCATTGAGTAGTTCCAGAACATTCAGTAAATAAGGGCATGGCCTTGCTTTCTTAGCTTGAAACTCTTTCTTCATTTGGCAGACCACCAATTGAGAGTCGTATATATCCAATATTTCAACTAACAATTCCTTCGCTCTCCTGAGCCCTCCGATAAGTGGTTCGTACTTGGCTTCGTTGTTCGTTTTGAAAAACTCAAGTTTCAAAGCATAACAAATCAATCATTCCTCAGGAATTTATCAAGATCACCCCTGCCTTGAGCAACGCTCATTGGATGCATCGTCCATGTATAACTTCCATCGAGCATTTTGCTCCACTTCTTCTCCTCTTTCTTCATCCCGAATGGTAAATTCGACAATGAAGTCAGCCAATGTCAGTCCTTGGATCGCCCTTCTGTGATGATAGGATATATCATATCGACCTAATTCGGTATTCAACTTCAACAATCTTCTCAAAGTCTCGAGTCGTTGCAACACCTATCTTAAAGGTTGTTTAGTAAGCACCTTAATTGGATGATCTAAAAAGTAAGGATGGAGTTTCCTTGACGGTAAGCTAGATTTTCCAACTTCGGATAATTTCTTTTTGCTCTAGTAAACTGCTTGCTGATGTAATATACCGGCCTTTGGATCTTGGCTTCTTCATGTACTAGGGCAGCACTTAATGCATGAATAGATACTGCTAAATAAAAAAATAAATCTTCTCCTTCCAAAGGCTTCAATAAGACTGGCGGTATCTCCAAATGATCAAGCAAGGCCTGAAAATCCTTACACTTCTGCGTCTAGACAATATTTCGCTTTCCCTTTTTGAGGGCGTCAAATAACGGTATACATTTGTCTTTAGTTTTCAAGATTAATCGACACTACGAGTCTATTCAAATTCTGCACCTCCTTTATTGTTTTGGGACTTTGACATCTCTCGGCTCTTTAATATTATCTGGATTGGCTTCTAGGTCCCTTGAGTTTATTATGAAACCCAAAAAAATATACTAACGCGACTTCAAATGAACATTTTAATGAATTAAGTTTCATTATGTATCTTCGAAGCACGGCAAACATTTCTGATAGGTCTCCTAAGTAGTTCATCGATCGTTGCGACTTCATCGGCATATCATCCACATAGACCTCTATCGTACGCCTGATTCTTGAACATCAAATTTACTAATCTCTAGTAGATTACTTATGCATTCTTCAGACTGAACAGCATGATGCGGTAACAATATAGTCCCAAGTCAGTAATGAAGCTAGTGTGTTCTTAACTTGAAACATGCATCGGTATCTGATTGTAGTTAGATAAGCATCCATGAATGGTAGCAGTTCGTGTTTGGATGTTGAGTCTACTAGTTGATCAATATTCGACGGCGGGAAGTCATCCTTTGAGCACGCCTTATTCAAGTCAGAATACTAGATGCATGTCCGCCATTTTTCATTAGGCTTCTTGACCACACTGGATTATATACTCATTCAAGGTATAAAGCATCGTGAATAAAGCCGTTGGCTTTTAGCTTGTCCACTTCTTCCTTCAATGCAGCGGATCGCTTCGAACCTAGGCTGCACCATTTTTGCTTCACATGAGGACATACAGGGTTCGCATTCAATGCGTGGCATGCTATCTCCGGCGATATTCCACAAATATCGCAATGTGTCTAGGTAAACACATCCAGGTTTACCCAATGGAACCCTGCCAACTCCTTCATCTTCATACTAAGTTGAGATCTGATCTTCAGGATCCAAGTAGAAACACACTAATCGAACGGGATGTTGATCGTCAACTCAGTCGGGGCAGCCCTCGCATCTTCTAGCTCTTTCCTTGGATCCATTGCCTTATGGAATTTACTATACCGATCGAGCCAGGGCTTAGGCGGTGGTTTCTATTCTGGTCACCTTGGATGACTCCTACCCTGTGTTTCTTAGGAAATTTCATTGATAGAAACTATGGGGCAAGCGCCATCTGAAAGTAGACAAGGTCCGATCGGCCCAAGAAGGCACTATATGCTGAAAATGTATCCATCACAACAAAGGTCATATACCACACTCTCTCTTTTATCTTCATCCAAACCCACCGACAAGTCAACGCACCCAACAGGTTCTACAGCCTCTCCAATAAACCCTATATTGGGGACTACATGGCTTCAGATCATGGTCATCCATCATCATCTGATCTTAGGTTTTCTTAAATAAAATATTCACGGAGCTTTCAAAGTCGATGAGAACTTTCCTCACAAAAGCTGGCCCAATCATGGTCGTTATCACTAGAGGGTCAAGTGTCGGCGTTTCGACCCCGTCTACATCACGATTCCTAAACACAATTTCATCCATCATTGTCTTCAGCTGCTTCATCGTAGCTCCATCTTCGATGTGAAGCAACTCTCTTACACAACATGTCTCAACAAGCTTCCATACCTCCATCTCATTCTTGCTCTTCTCAACTGGTTAGGTCCACCAATGATCATGTTAATGATAAATCTTTTCTCAAGTTGCCTAGGTTCATCCTCACCGGGCCCAGCCTACCTCCAATGAAACAACTGGCCCAGTGGTTGAGCATTACCTTGGCCAACATCCTACAGGGCTTTCATGAACTGCTAAAGTTTCTTTTCTTCGATTAAATCTTCGATTATCTCCTGCAAATGCCTACATTCATTAGTGTTATGACTACGTATTTCGTGGAAGCAGAAGTACTTTCCACACATTTTCTCTCTTTCGGTCGACTTCTTCTGAGTCGAATTCTTATCATGCTCGGTACTCTAGGTCGCAAGGTAGATATTCTATGTCGTATCATTCGGCAGGGTGTAATCCTCATGCTTGTGGAACCTCGGATGTTCCTTGAAATCTAGTTTCATACCTCCATTACACTGATTACTTGTCTTCTGGTTGTTATTCTTCTTTCCCACATTAACAGCAACATTCCAGCCACATCACTATGAACCAGCTCGGTTGATTTCCTTCCACCGGCCTTCCCTACAGTCGTATTTGCCTCTTTCAAGTGCAAATATTGAGTTGCTTTTCTGTATAAAACTCTTCCATGGATGGTCGAGGTTCCATCTTCAACTATCCACCAAAATCTGTATCTAGATGTATTCTTCTAATCAAAGCCATCAAAACGATGTCCTCCTTGGCATCACTTACTTCCATCGCACCATGTTAAACTCAAAAAGTTTTTCAAAGACTATAGAAATCTAAAAAAATGTTAGAAAAGGACATCAAATCTTTCGAACGAACAACATGCAATCTGAACTGCTCCATAAACTCCTAGCTGGCTGGTCAAATAAAGATATGGATATCGATGGCAGCAAAATAAACCACATCGTAGCTACTCCTTCCATAAATATCGAAAAACATCTTAATGTACAACACAAGTAGCTTTGGAGCTATTCATATGCCATCTATACTTAGCAAATGTTATCTCGGATTAGTTGTTCCATTATAAGACGACATTGTGGGCATGGTAAACCTTCCGGGGTACTCTTCTTGTAATATCTCCTCAGTGAACGGGTTCCTACTAGGAGAAGAACCTAAATCATCATTACTTATGTGCTGGTTTTCATTCATCGGCTTCACTACCATGTCTGCTAAAACTCTGGTTCTATCGAATCAACTTAATGACGATCATCATGGCCTGCCCTGAGTGTTTGGCCCCGCAAACGGTCTTAGCTAGTTACATGATATCTGGGTTCTTTTTTCTCTAGGAGAACCATTCGTTCAGTCGATCAGACTCTACGATCTCTACGTGATGAGTCCATAACAGCCGTCTGAACTCCAATATTATGGCCATCAACAACAGAACAATCACCACCATCAATATTATCATGCAAATTAACAAAGTTTTCATCATTCAAGATACAACGAGTCAGATCGATACCGATCTAGGTTAATGGTTCGGCACTGATCTATGCCTTGTAGACTTGAGCTCTGCCTACTTCAACTTTCGAAGTTCCAATTTCTTTCCTCTTCATTTTTTGATTTCCCTCTCTATGGTTTCCCAAAAAAAGGAAATTCCTCGACGATTGGAAATGAAATTCCAATGTTAAATCCAGAGTTTGGAATTAAGAGTGGGAACATAAGAACGAGGAAATTCTGATGGGACTGGAAGTGGAATTCGAATCATGGTTCATTATTGCCATTATCAAAATTGGGCGCCAATAAGGAATAACACCATAACCAAACAAAATTCTCCAAATTTGGAATTTCAACAAAGCCGACCACTACAAGCGAATTTCAAAGGATGAAGATGGTAGCAGTTTGTTAGAGGAAGGATCTAATGGAGCACGGGTTGACGAAAAATTTGAGGGTGGAGGAAAAAGGAGATGAAGTCGTCACTTTGACAAAATGTTAGAAATAATTGAATAAAATTAAATTAAAATAAATAAGAAGGCAAGAAAAGATTAGAACGGGTATAATCTAAAGACAACACCTATATCGAATTGATTCTGTTAATGAAGTAGTAATACATAGCACACAGTTGTAGTCATATTACTTGTAGGCTGAGTTTACATAAAAGAGAAAAGTATTGAATAATTAGTAAATAACAAAGCATATGAAGTCCGCCAAACAATAAAACGAGCACTGAAGAACCAGTTAATGCAATGCCATCCAAACCATTCAAATATGTGAACCATATGTCGAATGTTACTAGAGAACAACATCAAATATCGACTTTAATCTGATTAGTACACAACTATCTAAAAATGACGAGGGTAAAGAATCATAAATCCAGAATTGAAATCCAAAAATAGCAAATAGGAATAAGGAGATTCCTCGACGATTGGAAACAGAGTTCGAACCAAAAATCCTAAGTCAAAATCCAGCATAAGAAAACGAGAATAAGAAAATTTTATGGCATTAGAAGAAGAATTTCAATCAGGATTCATATTGTCGTTGCTGGAACTAGGCGCCAATCAAAAGGAACACCATCAGCAAATAAAATTCTCCAAATTTGAGATTTTAGAAGAGCACGTCTCTACAAGTGGATTTAGAGGATACGGGTAACTACAGTCTGTTGGAGGCAGGAATGATTTAATGATCAAAGGTTGAGGGAGAATTTTGGATGGATGAAAGAGGAGGTGAAGTCGCCGTTGTGATATCATGTTGAAATTATTGAATAAAGAAAAATAAATAAATTAGAAGAACGAGAAAGAGGAGGTTATCCTACGCTTGGAAGAAGTTGAAAAAGGGAAAAAAAAAAAAAACATTATAAAAGTTCTATTCTTAGTCACCGTCGTAAATAGAAATATTGAAAATAGAATTCTTTAAATTTGAAATAATGTGATGGACAAATAAGGAAAATTGAACCCATACGTGATGGATTCACAGTTAGAGGCGGCCATTTATTGGTTAAATCTGAATAAACCAACCAAATCAGTTAAGTTTGATCGGTTCAGTTTGGTTATGTTAATTGATTAGTTGGTTTTGGTTTATATTTATATATATATATATATTTTTGTTTATTGGTCGAATTTGGTTTTCAATATTTGAAAACTTAACCAACCAATTAAACAAAATTTAAAAATTAAGTTATTTTAAAATAGCAAAACCGTTAACGGTATTATTTACAATATTTTCACAATAATATTGTATTTCTTTCAACACATATTAATATCTTTGGAAGAGAAGATTATTTTTTCACAATGTTGGTATCATACGGACTCAATTAATTGTATTAATCTTATATTAGATCAAGAAAATTCAATTCATTTTATGATAAACTAACCAAATCAAACCAAGCCAAACTTTATCAGTTTGGTTAATTTTGATTTTTAAAAATATACAGCTTCAGTTTAAAAAATATAACTGCTCAATCGCTGGTGCGAGTACCCATTTTACTCGCCTTTGAGCGAGTGTTCCTAGCAAAAACACTTCTCCTTATTTTGCTTCAATCGTATTCTAACCTTCTATGATTTTCTTAATCGCAGCAACAACTATATAAAAGAATTTCAATAGGTCATTCTGTCATTCCCGATGAACGCATGTACGTCCCCATATAAAAAAACATGAAAACTGAAGGCTTGGCTTGGAAAGAAAACCTGAAATGGAATGAAGTGGTAAGGTGACTGGAAGTCAATTTTATGCTGTGCCGAAGCAGCGTCTTTAGGACCCATTTAGGGCTCATTTAAATAGCTAGTAAAAGAAACCGTCGTTCTGCACCAAAAGCGGCTTTAACGCGATTTAGGGCTCATTTGAATTGTTTAAGCTTCCCCGGCCTGTAGTTGGATTCCGCCACATACTATAATTCAGTCGCTACTGTATTATATAGGGTATCTGAAGAACTTGTTTCATAAATTCAAATATACAAACATCTCTTTCATCATGTCTTGCCGAGAAAGTAGCTTTGATTCTTGAATATGCAGCAGAATGTGTTTATGGACAACCTTAATCTTTAAACGGTCACAATTATCACTGCATATTTCTGAGTTCTGACAGTATACTAGCATCAAATGTCTTCTAATAAAATGTTTGCTACGTTTGCACGAGAATATTTTAAATTTGGGCATGTTTTAAAACTTAATTACACAAATAAACTATTTTTAAAACTATTTACAAATATAGCACTTTTGATCATGTCAAAGCCACTGTCAAAATTATACGGACGACATTTCAAAAGTCACCAGTAGATTTTTTTTTTTTTTTTTTTTTCAGAATCCAATAAACAGTCGCTATTGGAAAAGTTGTCCATACTAAACCGATAAACAATACGGACGACTTTTGAAATGTGTATGTATTTTTTAAAATATTACCAACGTCTTTTGAAATATCGTCAACACAATTTCGCTGGCGTGGCGCTGATGTGACAAAAAATAACATATATTTATAAACAATTTAAAAAGTGGCATATTCGCGTGGTTTCAAAACTGACCTAAATTAAAAAAAATCATTTACACAAATTTGATTAAATAGCACGACACGCTCTTTGAAAAAGCAAAAAACATTCTAAAATTGAAAATACTATAGGCTTTTGACCTATTAGTTGTTATGTTACCAGCTTCATAATACAAATGTATAAATAACAGTAAAAAAATATCAGTTTGCCAGTGAAAATTTTAGTTCAAAACCGAATGCATGATGCTATTACCTCTCAAACAACATTACCATCTCACAATGAGAAGTATGTGGAAAAAGATCGACGCCCATAGCTTTAACTGGTCTAAACGGTTCTGATATGGGCATGGATTTCGTGCGATGTCGAGCAAGACCCGCAAGGCTCATGGATCTCCACTGTTTGTTTCCTTTCGATTTCTCCATCTTTTCAGGACTGGGAGTGCATAGCTCTATCGCATTTGCCACTAAACTCTCAGGATTGCAAGAGATGTACCTGCATATGCATGTAAAAACAACATAACAAAGATGAGTTATATATTTTGTCATTCTGTAAGAAAACGGTTTGGTTACTTACACAAGTCTTCTTATACGTGGATTGGTCCTCAAAGCTTTTATCACCTGCACAGCATGAAGCAATTGTATTTATTTTAAATCCAAATCACTCGTTATTGACAGATATAGCATATTCTGGTACAAATGCATTTGGGTCTAATGTGGTGTTTGTTTTCATTTTAAATGAATGCTCAAAATATGAAATGAGTTGCAAAAGCATCGCCCTGTTCACTAAAGGATGGATATACAAAAACTTGACCACTTGTTTCATTTTGCTATTCATGTTTTTATTCAGTCACTGGCCTTCTCTGTTTTGAATGTTGTTTAAGTTTGTTACAGAAGAGCGGATCAGAGCGTAGGTTTCAAAATGTTTGATCTGATGATCGAATGGCCCAGAGAATATTGAAAGCAAGAAATTGTGGTGAGGCTGTTATAAGACTACCAACCTAAAATATAGAACTTAGGTGAAGTCTAACAATCTAACATAGGCTTTGACACCTTAGAGCATTTCACCCACCAATCCACCCTCAACATAATTTTGGTTGGACCAACCAAAGCTACACCGGAGGTTGCTTTGTATGTGTGAATTATGTGGTTCATGCTTAATCATACATGTATACATAATTTATTGTTATATAGTTAGAAATTCTATCCGATGTTGTAAATGTTTGATAACTTAGTAACTGACTCGCCGTTGTTTCCAAACTGATTTGTGTTAGTGGGTGTTAGTGATTACAAAATGTTGATGTGACAGCAAATGATCTACTAACATACTGTTGAAAGTCATCTAAATATTGTTGAAAGTGTTCTTATTATGGCCATATTTCCATGACTCCAATTTTTTGCCCATTTAAACATTAGAGGCTCCTTTCTAAACATTTTAAGACTGCCGTTGTTAATGTGAATGGAGCTATCACTACAATAAAAAAAACCATCTTAAAATTACTCAAATAAAGTTATCAAGATCTTAATTCCTTTAATGATGATGGTTAACCTATACATTGATTTGTAACTGTCATCTAGTAGATGTACTTACAAAAATATCACCAATAATCATGACCATTAAGCCAAAATATTTTCAAGGGTATTACTTCAAAATGTAATGCATTTATCTGGATTAAGAGTTCAAATTTTTTCCCCAAGATATAGGACAAGGAATTTCCATCCAAGTTAGTGATGATACATTTCCATTTATACAAGGATCACACCACAGCAAGGTCTTAATTTCATTAACAATGAGCCAGTGTCCTTTATATAATAAAAGGCTTTCAAAAGAAGGTTCAACAAATCCAAATGGATTTGCAAAATAAATTACTCGTAAAAAAATTAGAAAAGAAAATCTTTTTGATATTGGTTGAAAGCAAGGTTCAAAATTCCATTTTCCATTTTTGTACCACTCATTAATGGTTTTTGAAATTTCAATTCCGTTTTGGAAATTTTCGAAATTCCATTTTAATTCTGATTTGCCAATTCCAGTTGTTTTTTTATATATAAATACGATGATACATATTCAGTATTAACATAAATTTACATCATTTTCTTCAGATTATGTATAAAATGCACGTTTGGACAAAAAAGTGTATAATCTATAACAATTTTAATTCAGATTATTAACCTAAGTTCATTCATATAATCACTTAATACAAATTATTTATACAAATCAATCTGCACCAAGGTTCAAGATTTTGATTCTCGATTTCATTTATTTCATTTAAAACTTTTGAATTTTGGGTTAATTTTAGAAATTTCACTTATGATTGCTTTGGATTTTGATTTTTTTTTTATATATATAGAAATATATCAATAGATGACATAACTGTATTCAAAAAATATGTATTAAACATGAAAAAAATTGAGTCGATTTTTGATTTCTATTGTTTTTTCAAGTTATTTCTGCTGATTTGGGTCAAATTTGACAAAAGTATCAAGATATTTTCTGAAACTATTTGGCCATTTGTCCTTTTTTTTTTTTACCTTGTTTGATTTGTTGTCTTAAATTATTTTACGTGTTATTTTTTTCTGCTATTATTTCACTATTTTTTTCAGCATTTAAAAAACTAAATTGAGAATTTGGAACGGAACCAAAATTTAGATCAGATTTCATTCCGTTATGGTCGGAATTGGAATGGAGTTGCCGAAATATATGAAATTCCACTAAATTTTAAACATGGTTGAAAGCAATCATTTCAGCTTTGAAATGTGATTAGACCTTATTTTATTTTTAAACTTATTGGTAAGTGGAAATTACTTTTACATCCCCAAAATGCATCATTTATTTTCAAATTTCTCTCCCCTTTTTATAATAAAAAACAATCCCCTAATATTTATTTCTAAGGGTGCAAATTATAATTTTCCGTAACCTATCACGTAAACATCTTCTCTCCGAATCACATATGTTTGCTCTCTTTTTCTTTTTATTTCTTCTTTCTACTTATGTTCTGATCGCTTTCCTTCTTGAAGCGTACGGAAAAATTATCTTGTAGGGTTCTATGAGCTTCCCATTCATTAATAATTTTTCTTACTGTCTTTAGATAAGATTGGTTTTGAAGACTAACAAATTATTGGTTTTGATGATTAGAGAAGATGCTTAATATGAAAGTACGGGAGGTAGATACATGCAAAAAGAGTGATAAAATGTAATAAAGAGATTTGTTAAACAAAAACAAAAAACATTTATATTCTTTATTTGAAATAAGCTTATTTATTTATTAGTATTATTATTGCTCTTTTGTTAACCTTATGCATGATGATCTGAAGAAGAAGAAAAATAATTTACATAGTTACATTATGAAATATAAATCACACACATTTCAGTAACTTGCACTCTACACAGTAGAAACTACCAAAACCTTGCATTACCTACCATTCAAGTTATTCAAAAGTTTTGAACTTGTTTAATTTTTGAAAATGAATGATATGCATTATTCAAAATCATGTTGTTTTCCATAATTCTAATGACTTCGTTGTGCTTGCACTTTTACAATGCAAACTACCTGAAGTTTTGAATTGATTTAGTTTGTCTACCAGCGTAATTAAATTAAATGATGTATGATAATAAACTACTACATATTCATAGTAACCGTCTTTTGTGCAAATTTAGTTGTTTTTATTGTACCTTGCATTTCTAAAATGCAAGCCGCATATTAATGTAATTTTGATGAATGTCCAATTCCTCGCATCATTAAACGTGAACTTTCGATGAACGCACTTCAAAAGTTTCAAAATAGTTAAAATGTCCCCTCGAAAATCTTATTAATTACACTTTTTTTATAAAAAAAACTAGCATAAATCATGGAAAAATGTCACATACAGTACCACTACTTTCTTCAATTCGCTTTTTTATTCACATGTATTTCAGTTAAACGTAAACAAACAAATAAGAAACATTCAAATTGATGGAAAAAAAATTCTGCCCACTGCAAATATTTACAGAAATACTGTAAATTTTTGAAAAAGAAGTTTGTTCTTTTCTTTCTCCGACTTCTGCTCAAATGAAGTCTCGACTTAATGCAAAAATAAAAATGTGAAAGAAAACAAAAATAACGTCGAAAATAATTATTTGAGGTTAAAACATGTTTTCAAAAATAATTCACATAAGTTTTCAAATAAGGGCGTCATCTTAATTTCCATTTATTAAAATACAAGTTAATCAATGATTTTAAATTTATTTATGTTGAAATAAGTTGGACTATCTTATAGAACTAATATATTTGGTAAATATTAATGATATATACAATATATTAAATGTTCAAACTATTGTCCAATTGCGTATTTTTGTTTGCTTCATTGTACCTTTCATTTTAAAAGCAACTTGATTTGATATAATCGTCGTCGTTGCACTTAATTTAAGGAATATAGATTCGGATCTACAATTTTAGTTACTAACTATTTGCCGTGATTACTTTATATTCTAATTTTATTATTTGTTAATTTTAGCGATAAGATTTACAATATTAAAAAAACCTTTCTCCAATGTGAGAAGCGAAAGGGTGACTTTGACAATTAGAATAAACAATAGGAAGGTTTAAAAAAAGTCCCTATTAGCAAATACTTTGCCGAATTGGCTTCTTCTTCTTTTTTCTTTTCTTTTCTAAGTAAAAGAGCTTCTGAAGAAAAAATACCTTTGGTTGTTAAAAGGAATCATAATTTCTGACAACATTTGTGTCTTCATAGTTGCACAAAATCCAAATAAATTGTTTACCAATATGTTTTAAAATCACTTTTTTTAATTACCCTTGCCTTAACAAGCTAAATTCGATTGGACTGCCCTACCTAATTGGATTGGTTTGGATTTCCACACGTAATGAAGTCGGATATAATTGTAACACCAAAGTAAACTGGACTGGACTATGATAAATAGCTAACTAGACAGTACTGCCATACATTACTAAGCTGAACTAGACTACAAACTTACTAAATAGGTTGATTTTTACAAATGTGTAATATTTTGCATTTGAATTCCCTTTTTTTTTAGCTTTGACCTTTACCAAAATTTATATCAAAGGTTCATAGCATGATTCATGGATTATTTTTACTTTAGAAAATGAAAGTTTCAAGCATACATACATGGGAGATGCTAGACTTGTGTACCAATTTGATATCAACGAGCAAGGTTCACCAAGAACGTTTAAATTCGTTAAACTAACGACTGCCAACCTCTTCTTTTCATGCATATGCATATAAATAAAAGCATAAAAAATAGTTATGATTATATAATTTTTAATATATTTGCTAGAATTATAGTTGACATTTTATCCTCGTCGTTTAATTTGGTGCAATAGAGTATCTAGTGAATCCATAAAATCAATATGTGATCATAATATTTATGCATGAATGTTTAGTTTTTAATTTAATAGAAAATTATTATCATCTATTATTCTATATTTTTCAGATATAGATCGATTTTTTTTTACATATGAAACCTCCTCGCATCGTAAGAAATTGGAATAATTATTTTGTTTACTTATTCAATTTTACAGTCGTTTTTTCTCTTTCCATTTTTGCATTTTATTAGTATTTTGGTCTTTAATATTAGTATGGCAAATTCTATTAATAAAAAAAAATCATCAAACATACACCATTACTTTCCTAAGAAAATCTAATACTAAATTATCATTCTTCTTGATTATTGCATTTTTAATCTTTTTTCATAACTCATCAAATTAAGGGTGTACGCGAGGACAAGCTGAATTAGAAGTTAGAGGGTGTGGCATTCGTGGATAAAACTTTAGTTAGAGATTGGAGAGGAAGTGTTGATTAAAGGTTAGAGTTTGCAGCTACATCTGGATTAACATTCGAGTTATCTGAGTTATGTCAGATGTAACGGTTATATTCTCCTCAACCGCTGGGTTTTGGAGAGTGCAAACGTTTTTCCTTAAACCGCTGATGCAACATACGTCTGATGTAATTCAAATAAGTTGGATGTATCTCCACGGTCCGCTTTTCTCTGAGCGTTTTCTTTGTCCTCGAATGCACCATAAACCTTAAAACGCATGAAATTCAATCAAATCTATGCATTTTGAAGAAGTTAATGATTTTTTATCATACCTGAAATGTTTGCTAAGACGACTTTTACAGCTAACTGCTCTAATTTAGCATTTAGATATGTATTTTTCTAAAAAGAGTTGATTTTGTTAAAATTGAGAAAAAAATAGGAAAACAAAACTAAAGCCTTTAGAATAGTAGTGCGCCAAAAAGTAAAGTTCATTGCGTTAGAATTTTAATTAGTTTAGTGGTATGGATTTCTACTTTTGGTAAGTGAGTTTTAAGTTTGAAGAGGGAGGTCGATGAAGATGAAAACAAAGGTAATTTTGTAAAAGAAATGGCATATGACAAGTAATTATTAGTGTATAAATAAAATTTGTCTATTGTTATTTATTTTTCTTTTATTTTATTTTTTTTGAATTTGTTAGTTTTATTTAATATTCCTCTACTTAGAAGTATCTTATGAAGCCCATCTTCACACTAACATAATGAGAGTTAGATCCTCAATCCCATTTCGTTGTCGGTATGTACCCAATTAAATCTTAGTCATCAATCAATTATCAATTATAATTATAATAATGTTAATTAAAAACTACATTCAAATGAAAAGTGTAGATTTAATAAGGATGAAGGTACACATTTGACAAAGGAATTAGAGTCAAAAAATGTGATATAAAAGTCTTTATGATAATATTATTAACAATTATTAAAATTTTGTAAAATAATGATATAAGAAAGATATATTGTGAAGTAATTTCTAAATTAATTATGTTAAACATTTCAAATTTTGTATGATTAAAATTTAAAAAAAAAAATAAAACCACAAAATCAGAAAGAATTTAAACATTTGTATAAAAAATCAATTTTTTAGAACATTTTATTCAATTTTAAAAATTTACTCAACTTTATTAAAACCACAAAATCGGAAAGAATTTAGACATTTGTATAAAAAATCATTTTTTATACAATTTTATTCAATTTTGAAAATTTTCTCAATTTTACTTAAAATAAAGTATGCACGATTCGAAAATTTTATTCATTTTTGAAAATCAAAAGGTAAGAATATATATCAGCTATAAATAGTTTTTAATAAGAAATTATCCTCCAAGGAAATGGAAATTGAAATAAGTAAGATATTGAATACACACACATATGTATGTACGTATGTATGATCTAAGATCAATAGCCCTTAATATCAGCCATAAGTTTATATTTAAATATTAGGTCCATATGTCAGGAGAGAGAAAGAATAAATAGTTACATAGAAATTTGTGGCTGATATTGGAAGCTATAAAATGGTGTTAAATAAAAGGTGTTGCTATTCCTAGCTCTATATGTATACGAGTGCTACGGCACGCGCTTCGCGGTGATAATAGTACACTCTTCGCGGATCAATTGATTTTTTTACAAATTATATATGCTTAATACATTCAAAAAAATGATTTTCATAAATATTTAGCTATAATTTCATGTTGGAATCATACATAGCCAGTTTGAATTTTTATTTCTAAGTTGCATCGTTTAATTTTTTTTGTTAGTTTGAAATTTTTTTCCATTATCAATTAATAAAAAGCAAAATTGTATAGGAAGTTTATTTGTTAGATCATATTTTTAAGCGATATTAAATTTGGTACTATATGTAAAAAAAGAGCGTTATAAATTTGCAAAAAAGTATATTTGCTAGATCCTATTTTTAAGTGATATTAACATTTGTTAATATCTATAGAGACGTTTTTGTAAGTTGACGTTGATACCAAACAAAAATCATGCTTTCATTTAAATTCAGGAACAAAAATTATAATAATGGTTTATTTACTCCCTATTTCAACCTGTTTTGATTCTAACATACAATAAAGGTTGAGCTTCTAAATGCTACTCACCATAGTATGCAGTTGACAATAATATTACTTATAATAAAAGTGCGGTGCTATATGCATTAGTTTAGAATCAGGTATGTATCTGCTATATTTTAGAGTCAATTAATAGATGCATTGAGTTTAGAAACAAATATGCATATATTATTTTTTAGGATCAATTACTGGAAAAAAATTAAATAATTGTATATAAAGGACAATCTTGAAACTTCGCGATCGGACCAGAAGATCGCACTTCCTAGCCAACTATTAATAAAGAATAGATTTAACATAAAACCATAAAGAATTTGAAACTGTGCAAGCTTTAAACTAGTTTATACCCTGTGCAATTTTAAATTCACAAACTATATATTTGAAAAAAAACGTGCGTATTTTGAATTGCGCAAGTACAATTTCAACCTTAAAGAAAACCGGCTAATTTCTTCATTTCATCTTCTCCAAACCTATTCTACCTCATTTTAACCCTTCTCTTTCTTAATCCTTCATTCTAATTAATCTCAAATTTGGAGATTAGCATAATTAGTTTATTTCTTGTTCTCAAAACGGAAGGCTTGTCATCTTCGCAAATTAGAGGTAAAAAAATCAAATTCGAACTCTAATCTGCATTTGAAGTATAAAAAAATCATATTTAACTAATTTTAGCGATCATTGTTTTAATTTGATTGATATGATTTTAACATGTTACTGATTATATAATTGAAATTGAAAACCCTAGTTTCAATTTGTATAGCACATACTTGGGTTGATTTTAACGATTATAGGCCATGTATAACTGCATTTTTTTCATACAATTGTCACCGAACCCATTAGAAATTTCTTTTACCTTTAACACAGACATAGGAGTGAAAATGCATCCATAACGGATGTATTTTTTTATAAGATTGCCATCATTGTCGCGGTGCATTAGTTATAGACAAAGAAATCTTCGCATATGTTGCATATTAATTGGCATTTAGATCATCAACTGTTTGATTATCTTCATATATGATAGCTTCATTGTTAACTTCCATGTTAACCCAATTGTATTTACATCATCCACACAAGCGATTTGCATGTTATCCAATTGCACTTCGCTATTGTTTGCACTCAATGTAATCACCAACATCATTCATACGAGAATTTGATGTTTCTTCACTTGATTCATTGTAAAACTATAAATAAAAAAATTATTGATAAGAGTAAATGATATGTAGGTATGTCAATTGAAAATACTAAAATTGAATTTAACACTCACTTGGCGGTTGTATGGAATTGATTTGGAATACTACAAGTCGGTACGAAATTATGATCCAAATTTTGTATTTGACTAAATGATCTTCCAACAATTCCGCTACATCTATTTACTAATTTTGTAAATTCTCCACCACAATGAGTTATCATTAAGAAGGAGGTATTAAAGATTGTATTTCTTTAAATTGTGTTATATGTAGTTACTCTACTGTTAATAGTGTGAAATGTTGTGTTTCTACAACATTAGCAAGTTTTGTTTTCCATAACATAAATTTCTATTACTTTCATTCCAATCGAAAACGTAGAATTAGTATCATCGTCATCTTCCACAACAATAACGGATGAACCATCATTTGAGACCAATTTCACTATTATCTTTAAACCATACTCAAGAGGATTGATTTTTGTCACATCAAACACGCGTTGCTTAAACTCCCTAAAAATACGATATTTGTTTTATTTTCGATCATTTTCATTTACCGTCAATATATCTAGGTTTATCAACTTCATCAATTAATAATTTTCTAACATAATAAAATATAATAGAACCATTGACATTGTCTACAAAATCAAATAAATTTTCATACATCAAGAAATATTACTCGCCAAAACAATAATTATAACTTATGTACAACTAAATTTAGCAAATTTTATACTCTAACTCAACTAAATAATATTTTAAGAAAAACTTTAAAATAAAATTTGTAACCGAATACCTTGATTTGAGAAAAAAATGATCTGCCTTTAGAAAATCTTCAACCAAAACTATTTTTATTTCGACAAAACCTTGATTATGATAAGAACTTTGAAGATTAGAAGAATTTGGAGTAGAGTGGGCTTTTTGTCAAGATAGAAAGATGAAGAGAATGAGTAAGAAGACAGCCGACTATTTTTTTAAGGCCAAAATTGCACTTCCCCAATTCAAAATTGTGCAAGTGTTTTTTTTAATATATAGCTTGCGCAATTTGAAATTGTGCAAGTTATAAATTAGTCTAAAGCCTGTGCAATTACAAATTGTGCAAGCTGCATAAAAACTAGTCATATTTCTGCAATTAGTTTTTAGACAAGCATATTAGTACAAGAAGTTTTTTTATGCACGCTCATATCAAAATTGTCCAATTGTAAAATGTGCAAAAAAAGCTCTTATTAGAGTTGATTCAAAATCATTATATAAAATAAAGATGTATTTTTTTAAGTTTTGAAATTCATGAGTCCAATTCTACTTCAGTTAGTTGAAGTTTTTGAAAGCTTCGGTTCCATTTCGAAATTCTGTTACGTCACATTTTTCAACAACTTTATTTCTGTATTAACACATTAATAAATGTACAAAAAAGTGTTTATAATAATTTACGTGAAATTGGGCTCAAATTGTAATTTAACATACATAATTTACCTCTTGTAGCTCAAAAGCTCATTCAACATTTTTCTTCATCTAAAGCCTAAAGCCCAAACCTGCTAAACTATAAATCCTCATTGACTAATTATTAACCTACTAACTTGTCCAAGTTCTAAAAATATATCATTATCATCATTTCCTCCAGGTAAAGTCCTAAATTCCTCTCGTAGCAAATGATGAAATCAAAAAAATCTAAGCCCCGGTCAATGAAGCATTGAAGGTGCCCTAACCCCTAGATTTTTTTTCAGGTTTAATTTTGTTTTATTTTGGCTTTCTTTGATCTAATCTTTTGAATCTTTTGTGCAATTCCATACATTTCTTTGAATTTCTGCAGTATTTTTTCCATTTAAATCCTTTCTATGAACGATCATTTTCAATTTACTATGTTGGATGAAATGGTTATTTCAGCGAACTCTGGCCAGGTCAACACCAAACTCAGAACAGAATGGTCGGAATTCCAGCTTGCCAACCTAACTTTTGAATCTTGGTATTTTTGTCAAAAGCATGATACAAACTTGTAATCTCATAAATAAATAAAAATTAAAAAAAAAAAAGATATTTTTGTCAAACACAAGATTCGAACTTGTGGCTTCTAACGTATGTACATAAGGGTATTTTGGGAAGTTTCTGGTACCCAACATGTACGATGCCAAGGGTATCACACCTAAATAATAAAGATCATCAGCGTCATCATCATCGCTATCATCATCATCATCATCATCATCATCATCATCATCATCATATCATCACGTTCGTAATTTCATGGCAAGACTAACTTATTGGTTTCATGTATAGGACCAGCTAAGCAGCAAATGGTACAAGATGACACTTTAGTAAGAAGATTACCAGGTTAGCTAAAGGTTGCTGCTACTGGGTACTATCAATCGCTACTATCATGAGAAGATGACAGTAACTGTTTGGTTGGAGTTGCAGAATATTGTTATTAATAAAATAATTGTATAAAAGGTGCGTCATTCTTTAGGCATAACAGAGACAAAGAATTTTTTTTTTTTTTTTTTTTTTTTGATAATTAACCTTTAGATAACCAAATAACTTATAGCACACAGACCATAAACTGTGTAGCATAAATTTGGAATAAAAGTACTTACAATGGTATGAAGTCCGATTCTAGGAGGATCAACAATAGCAACAACATCCTTAAAATGACAAGCATGATTGTTATTTGGTCCCGTGTTTTCAAAAGCACTATTTTCCTGGCATTTGTTTTGACTTTCATCATTTTTACAGTCACCGTCAGCATGGCTCATAAAAATTGGACTTTCAGCCTTCCTTTCATTGCCCTTTTGAGTTATGTGAACACACTCTGTAGTGCACCTTGTTAGAGAATTCAAGTTGTCAGTGCCATTTATTATACAGTTCATATGTTCACCTTCCAAGCCATCATTATTACAGTTTTCGGTATTAGAGTTTCTTGTGCTTGAGTTTCCGTTTGCAATTGTATCCATATCATTAGACGCATCATTATGTTGTTCAGGTACATCAAGATATTCCTTTAGAACTTTCTCTATAACGTTCTCCGCCTGTCATTCCCAAAGTTAAACTAATATATAAGCCTTGTTTTGACAGGGAGAACTGAATTATAATACTGTACATATGGAATAACACCTGCATGGATCACGAATTAATTTGGGTGTTTCGCATGATTAGCATTTATGTCTTGTTAGCTTATGCTGTCTCTCACAGAGTGTGACTACAAAATATGATTTTAATCACGCTTTTGTTTTCATTTTGAACAACTCACAATCTATTGGGATATCCACCGATAAGATCTGATGTCTTTGTAAACTCATGTAACATTGGGATAACTAACATATGTGTTGCCGACTAAATCAGCAACTCTATAAGTTAAATAGTGTAGGTATAAATTAACTGAAAAAAGTGGCTAAGCAGCCAGCATTTACAAACTATTGTTAATAGGAATTTAGGTGGTGCAACATACACTGTTGTCTAAATATTAGAAGCCGGAACTTTATTAGTTGAAAGTGTGGTTTGCCGATTTTTAACTGAGAACATGATGAGAGCATATTTTAAAGTAGATGGAACACATTTCATTGCAAGAACTTGTTTCTCTTATTTTCACTAACTTCATTAAAAATTTAAATGCAAAAGATGTTTGTAAAGGCAGTTGAATAATTTTTATATATCTCTGTAAAAGTGAAAGTAAAGGATATTGTTCGTATTTTAATTTTTTCTTCTAAAAGAATTACCTTTTTTTGAAGATCCGAAGATCCTTCAATATAATATCGTTAATATAATATATTTACTAATATAACATATTTTAACTATAAAATTAAATATTACTTAGTTTTCACGTATAAGCGAACAAAGCATTAACAATACCAATTATTATAACAGACATTAAAACATTTAATAGGTTGTTTGTAAGATCCAAATCCAGGACTGGGAATAGTGGACATACTTTCGTTTGCCTTACCACATGGCATGCTCCTCCTACATATGAACAGTAATACGATACTACAACAACTATAGTTATAAATAAATAAAAGAGACTCGCCTTTCCACACACAAACTTGCAATTTTTTATGCCGTTGATCTCTGCATTTTTATTTGCGTCTGAAATTGCTGATTCATTCATTTCAATGCCAACAACCTGTGTGTAATAGAAATGTGAGCAGAGTTACTCAGACACATAACAGTTCAAAAGATCTAGAAAGCCACTAAAAGGAAAAGCTCTGGTGAAACCATGTGGTGTACAATGTTAATTCGTTGTTTCATGGGATTTTTTGTGAAGTTTAAAGGGTTGGGGTTGGGAATAGTAGATACAAGTGAGTTTGTTTTTAATTTTGGTGTCATCTGGAAAGGTATCGCTGCATAGGGTCAACAATTTTAAGAAATAAATTATTAGACGTATTGTTAATTTGAATTAACTATAAGTGTTGAAAAGAAAATCAACATGATAGCTTCTTAAACAATGATTAATATTAACTGCTTCTAGGGAATTGGAGAAGGTAGAAACAAATGGAGATTCAAAGTACAAGAGGAACATCCAATTGGGGACTACTTCGATTATGATTACATGTCCAATGCTTTTGCATATGTTCTTAAGCAAATTATCCTTATTAACATCTAAGATCTAAGAAAAATGGCCAACTCTATATTAAAAAACATGCTACTGCTACAAAAATTGATCTCACCTTTTTATTTAGAACTTCAACAATCATATTACGCAACATGGCAAATAATGGTTCATGGAGGTGATTCGTTAGATTGGTTATAAGAGATATATAATATTTATGAAAACTTACCATGCCAACTCGATGTGCTAAAGTTAAGCCAATAGTTCCTGTCCCACAACATATGTCAAACAACAATGTATCCTGACTCAGCTTGGCCCAATCACCAGCAAGTGCATACATTCTTTCTGCAGCAAGAGTGTTAACCTGTGCAGTTTAATGAGACGTGAATATACATAAACCTTGAAAAACTAAGCAACAGATAACAGTTATATCTAACTTGGAAAAAGGCTGTTGGCGAAATGGAGAAGCGCAGATTGCTTATATAATCGTGGATTCTTGATTCCATAGCACTTGACTTCCCTGGAGAAGATCCCCTTTCAACATTTGGTATAGCTAACCGAATTAATGGGCTGTCAGCTGGTGCAGAGTTTGATATTCCAGTGTGATCCTGTATTCAAAAAATTATTTCTTTTGCACCGGCACAGAGCAGTAGTGTAGAATTATAATCAATTATAGCTGATATATTAAGAATTAGATGTTAAATTACTGAACAAACTGTTGCGTGCCAATCGAGCTAGCAATAACCATCAAAATAAGAAATACTCACTTGCACGACAAGTACTGTGAGAGGCAATGAAGGATTACATGAAGTTGCACCATCAGTAAAAGCTTGAGCCAGCCTACTAAATTCATTTTTCATTTGCTGTTCTTCAACATCAAGTGAACAAACCTATATCATAAATAATTAGACAAAGAGTTAAAATGTTATATGATAGATAGTGTGTAACATTAGGGTTACATACAATAATGTTTGTTGAAAATGATAAAATTCTAATATCTTGTATCCGAAGTAAATTTTTGTTTTGAGTTTTATATGTTTATATTTTAAAACAGAAAATTTGTTACTTTTGTTAATATATATGAGTTACAAAATGTCATTATTCCATTAGGAGTTGATATTTGTTGCACGAATTAATGAGTAATTACCTATGTCAAGGGCCTCTAACTCGTGTGGTTATGCTTTAGACAGAGATTCTACAGGTAATGGGTTCGAGCCTCGGGAGACATTATAATGAGTGTTGTGCTTAAAATAAGTATCACTCTTGTTGTCAAAAACTATGTTTACTTATTTTATTTAAAAACAAATAATAATAGTTCTTGTGGAAAAAATTAATTTTCTTTCAAATTTTGAAAGTACTAGATAAACAAAAAAATTGCTTAGATAAATGAATGATAGGCCTGAAATTGAAAATATAATATTGATGGGATGATAAATTATAAAAAACGAATGGTTTAAGTGGAGTATATATTTAAGTGAAGTATTTATTTGAAAAGTTAGTACCTAACTGAATAATTTCAACTAGCGACCTATGCAGAAGAGTCTCGTGCAACCAAGGTTTGAGATTTTGGCCAGAATGAAGTAATTTCAACAGTTTAGGGTTGGTTTCGACGAGGACAGAAAAACCATCTTTTTTCTGATTTCGAATTAAATAAAACATAATGTCAAGTTTGTGGAATTTGAGATATAGAGAAGGGGAAAAATAATATACCGTGACAATAACTCAATAACAATAACGAGATCTAACGACACGTCCTTCGTGCGTGTATCATGACAAAATAATTGGTGCAGGGCATGTGTTTTATGTGTGTGAAGCAAAATGATTAATACAATCGGTATGTGATCCGCACATAAAAGGAAAAATTAATGTACAATTGAAGTCTGCTCTGCGCATAAAAGATATAATAATAGTACAAACCACAAATGCCCTACACATGAATGAAAAAACTTAAATGACAATAATTGACATAACAACCTCAGTTCAACATATGTAAACTTGTAGAGAAAATGTATTTAAATATGGTATGATGGTTGAAAATATATTACATAGTTTGGAGCAGTTGTATTCTCTTCTTATTATTTGTCCAATCTTGATAGAAACTTCAATAGAAAAAAAAATGTATATTGCGGAGTAGAAAATGTTTTTAAATGATATTTTGACACAATTCACAATACTAATCAAACTATTAAACTTAACTATTGTTCTTTTTATTATACTTAGTTTCAAGGTTTTTTATTGTTTATTAATAAAAACTAATTAAACTGGAAGTTGTTTCTGATTAGAGTTGAAAATCACTTTCAGGTTTTTCTATTAGACCGTGGGTACATTAGTTCTGTAAAATAGTATTTTGAATAAAATACTCATTTATTTAAAATAATCAAACTTTACGTGATGTATAAGTTATTTTCAATTTGATAAAAATTATATAATTAGTAGTGATTTTAAAATATTGTATCCTAGAACTGAAATATATATATCAGAGTTTTAAAAAACGAGAGTGAGGCACGCCTCAAGGCGAGGCGTTTTTCCATAAAAACGTAAGCCTCAAAGGGTTGAGGCGGAAAAAAAATGTAAAAAAGCGTGAAAAAACGTTTGAGGCGTACGTTTTTTCCCACGGTTTTTTTTATACCGCAGCTGAACTTCCTACTCCAGTCTTTTACTAAACCATTCAACTTGCTTAGGGTAAAAAAAAGCGAGGTAATATTTTTTCCTTTTAAAATTTGTATTTCGATTCCAGTTTGAATCGATTATTATTTTTCTTAATAAAAAAACATACCTCGTTCCTTTGAATAAAGATTGAATTGATTCATCTGCAGGTAGGCATCTAATCAGCATTGGATTGAATTAAAAAAATAAAGTTTACTGAGTTATGTTGAGAAGATAAATTTATTCATCTTCAGGTAAGCATATTTCTGCTGCCCAAAGTCGACATTTATGTTTCTTATGTACTATTTGACATTTAACGTTATTCTATGTCTATTTCCATTATATGACTTGCGCTTTTTTTTCCCTGAAAGCCTTACGCCTCAACGTTTTGATGCTTACGCCTCGCCTCGCCGGCATGAAAACGCCTCATGTATGCTTTTGCATTTTAAAACATTGATATATATATATATATATATATATATATATATAACAGCAATTATACATACACGTATAAACTTGATTTTCAATTGTAATATTTATTCAAAGAAGGTTTTAAGTATAAGAAAAGATTTGGTTGTCATACAAAAATGTATTAAAATATGATTTTATTTATGTCCAGATGAAATTACCATTTTGCCATACGTTAAATAGTTTTTTCCACAAAATAAGCTTTAACTATTTAAAAAATTCAAGATAAAATGTGACTACTGTTTAAATCCGAAATGAACGAAGAACGATAATGATTTGCGGTATAAAAATAAAGAAAATGTTTTTAAAAAAAGAAACGGTAAGGAAAAATGTATGTGATATATTTTCATGGGATTCGAACACGTGAACTTAATAACATTCCAATATTTTCAAATAAAAATAAAGATTAAATTTGGCTGCTAACGGGCTTCGAACTCGTGGCCTCATACATATATTGTGATGATACTTTGGGTAGTTTGAGGTCGGACCAAAAATTTGTGTTTCTATGTCAACTATTAATAAAGATACGAGGGAATTGTAATTTTTGGAATTCTTGTTATTTGCAGCTAAGAGACAAGAAAGAATAAAGAAAAGACAGCATGAGAAACAATACAAGAACGTAACATATATTTTTATCTTATAGGCGAATAGGGTTTAACTTTACTGTTAATACAAGCTTCTGGATAGGGGCATGTGTCATGTATTTCAACTATGGTTATAGAACAAAAAAGAAAGTAAAGTATTTTGTGTAGTAATTGATTTTATTTGTATTATACTATCTTAAATGCATTTATTAATCATTTTTACTTCTTTTCATTGTTGTTAATGCAAAATAGCCTCTCGTCAAATTGACTTTTAACGTTGTAAACATAGATCAATAGATACTAATGTTAGTAAACATAATCATCAAAATTTGTAACAAAATTTTGACTAAAATTTACGACACAAACATTATTAACCACAAAATTTATACCCATAGAAAACCCGAAACCACAATTGGAACCGAGTTCTCAAGCCATGCTTGTAACATTTTTTTTTGAATTACCTAGAGAACCAAGCTTCGCTTGTAAACTCTAGGGAAGTATGTGCCTGCCAAACACATACTTCGGGTACTTGTTACAGGGTTGTCAGTTTCAAGGCTCGAACTCATGACCTTCGATCACGCAGTCCGGACCATCAACCAACTATGCCAACCCTTTTGGCTACCATGCTTGTAACATATACACATGTATTAAACATGAAGAACAACGGTTCGATAAATACAACACAATTTGGTCCACTGATACGATATAGGTGAAAACCATGGCAACCACCTTTGGGATTTCATAAGACTTGATACAGTGAGTTTCATTCTGACACAAGCAATCAAAAGACCTGATGCTCAATAAGTTCAAAGAAAATCAGTCATGACCAAGTTTTCAATCTAATTTAACGAAGATATACTTCCTACTAGAAACAAACCTGAACCATAATCATAACTTCAGCAATTTGAGCTTCAGCGTTTTCGTGTACAGAAGCTTGGTGTGGAGCTCTTCCCTCTCGCACCTAAACATGCATCGATATCGGATATACCTCAATTTAGATGTTTTGCAAATTTCCATTCAATTCAGAGAAGTGTGATAACAAAATGAGTAATGCCCAGTTTATACTCAAATGTGAAATTTCTTGCTTAGCAACTCATATGGACACACTAGAGACAATGAACTAACCGTTAGTTGGCGCCAAAACCCAGCATTCTTGTGTTGGTTCCAGATAGGAAATTCAGAAGACTGTAGAAAGTCTTGAAATATATGGGCATATTTGCAAGAAATTTTGGAAATGTTTGGGCAATTATCAGGTTCTTCAACCGCTGTCACGCCTTCTCTGTAAAAATTCAGAACATTGTAAAATCTGTAAATAGCTTCCCGTGTACGTTAGTTACTACTGTTAAGCCATGAAAGAACATACATGAAATTTCCAGGCTTGAACCCAACAGTAGGCTTTCCCTGAACTGAGTAACCAACTGAGAATTCACATTTATTTCGGTATCCATCAATAATTGGTGATTCCAAAATGCCTTCAAGTTCGCATGGAAGACCACCTATATCTGAGTTTTATAATAAAGACATCACTGTTAGCATAAATGGACCAACTGAGTATGTTTCTTTCCACAAGGTTAAGATGCATTATATTGTGAGGTCATATATTAGGCTTCTGAATATCTTTCTATGATATTTTGAAACATCAAATTTTATCTAATATCGTATTTCCTTCACAATGAACCAATACAACATTGTGACTTGTGAGTTGTAACAGTAGTGAAACATTAAAAGATAATATATTGGCTTATCAAGACAAGATCTATGGTGCAAAAAAATTACTCAGCGGTATGGCAACATAAGTTCTTTACCACCGAATTTTTGCAAACTATATATAAAATGGTAGGATCCAAGAAGCCAAGAGCAAAAGCGGGTATGAGAATGGATAAGGGAACCAGAGTGGAGAAAGATAGTTTTTATTTAAGAAAAGTCCCATTTAATTATTGTGAAATATTATATTTATTTTAGTTCATGTATAGTACTATTGGTTTTTAACTCCAATACATCCATTGTAATTACTTCAAATACACTAGCATTCTTTTCTTTAATAACAAACTATAAGAATACGAATTATTAAATACATAGAATAAATAAATAAATATATCTAAAATTTAAGTTGTGGAGAAAATTAGTAATCGCTTTTGATAGACAAACAATCATTTTCCTTTGTTTAATTTAATATACGTGTAGTATATTTATTTTTATCTCAAACCAAAAAAATAATAATAAATAATAAATAAATAAAAACTTTTATTTGAAATCTTGGTTGTATGTTGAAAAGTTAACGCTATTTGGAATTATATTCTCACCTATTTTAAAACGCGTTCACATCCAGTCTGGGAAATGTTTCCGTTAAATTTTCAAGTAAAAACAATGATTTGCGTTTTTCACTAAAAGAAACATCGACCTATCATAAGGTTTTGGCACAAAGAGTATGAAATCTTATAAGATTTAGTCAAAATATTTCAGTTCACTTTTGTAAATAAACTAAATTATAAAAAGAGAATGTGCTAAATACATTTTTAATTTTCCCTTCTCTTACAACTAACACCCTCTTTTATACCAAAATATTTATTTACAAAACGTTGGATAGAGGAAATGAATAATGAAGAAGAGTCAAACAAATAACATTATAATTTACAAGAACTTATTCATGATTAGCCATCTGATATGGTGTATTTTTGTTCACACAAAGAGATGTTTAGTTAAACAAGAATATACCATAGTGGGTGAGATAGAAAGAACCTACTTCCTACATATTCTTTCGTGTTGTTAAGGTAAGGATGCTATGGAATATACGGATTAAATTATCCTTTCAACACTCGGAACAATTTAAATACAAAAGTAACATGACACAATAGATGTTCATTTACTACTTATTAATCTACACAACATATGAGCTTTTCATTCGAAAAAATTGCATATCTTCTTTATTCGTCCAAACCTCGAAAAGAAAGAAACATACAATTTATCCAAGATTAAGCGTTTGGTCCCTATGCACAAGAACAGTCATCTTGACTTAAAGGGAATGTTGGTGATATTTTTAGTTTGTGGATTCATTATGCTCGAGTTTTTGCCTTGAATGATGCAGATCAGTTATTGAACACAATATATAAGTTGCGATATATGTGAGCTTGCTTCACCCTTGAAGATGGTAACAAACCAACCCAATAACAAAACCTACGTCCACGATCTTTTGAATCATGTTGTGATTAGGCTTTTGAGCAATAGGTGCTTATCGTAAATGTAAAAAAGAAAAGTAACACTAGAATTTTTAGGATAAATTTTCAGCCATTGCTCTGAATTACATAAATTAATATATCTATCAGCAAGATATCATTAAAAAGCTAGTATGCAATAAAATATCGAGATAAAATCTAGTGATATTAAATGATACCAATGAACCTATTAACAAATTATATAGTAGGTTAGCCTTGCCACTATTAGAAAACATCATGCGAAACCGTAAATTTCATTCGTTATACATACTATAAATAATAAAAATTAAATTCTTAAACATGCAAGCTACATAAACATCTATCACAAAGATCATAATTTATGATACAACTTTGAAATTAAAATACTATAATAATATAAATTTGAACTCAACAAAAACATTGACAAATCACTAATAAAAAAGTCATGAAGTTTGGGCAAACGATTCAAAATTTGAGGTAATAAGGATTATTAAAAAGAAGTGTGCAAAACATAATTATTTACTGGAATTTTCAAGTATGGACAACTACAGATGAGTATGGGCGATAGTGAAATTGAGAAACTTGATTTCAACATCTTTAATAATAGTTGTAATACGTTTGGTGTCACAAATTTTTTTTTGTCCGCGTGAACAGTAAAATTAGGATCTAACAATAAAACTTTCTTTACAAATTCAAAATGCCCTCTACAAATATTACCGAATTTTGATATCACTTATAAATAGAATCTAATAAATAAATTTCCTTTACAAATTTATTATTTATTAATAAATAATATAAACAAAATTCAAACTAATGAAAAATTAGAGGTTGTAACTTAGAAATAAAAATTCAAGCTACGTACACATGATTTTAACGCAAAAATATAGATAGATATATGTGCAAATCATTTTCTCTTGAATGTGTTTTAAATAGGATCTAATAAATAAACTTCGTTTACAAAGCCATTGTTTATTATTAACTAATAATATAAATAAAATTCAAACTAATAAAAAATTAGAGGTTGCGGCCTAAAAATAAAAATTCAGACTACCTACACATTATTTCAACGTAGAAATATGACTAGATATCTGTGTAAATCATTTTCTCTTGAATGTGTTATAAATATATATATATAATTTGTAGAAAAATAATTCACACACGAAATATATTTTTAATTAAACTTCGATGCAAAATTATCATTATGTTTTTGAGTGATGAGTTCAATGATCAACGGAACTTTAGGATTTTGATTTTAGAATATAGCTGTAATTCATAACAAAATACAAATTTCAAATTTCGTATTAAATATAATATGCATATAATTCTACTATTTTGGTGAATTTTTTTTTTTTTGTTCTGTTCATGATTCTATTTGCTATTAGTTTTTACAAAATTTGTAAATTGAAATGGGGATAATTGTTATTTGGTATCATGTGGAATAGGGATGAATGTTATCGACGCTAACAATTGAACCGTTACGTTTCGATAAGTAGGTCAATTTTTCTATTAGTTTCTGAGTAAGAGTTTACATGACCAAACTGGCTAAAGTAACCGACTGCTTATATTATCAACTCAAATATTATCGCTGATATATTCAAACATTTTAAGAGAAAACTCAACTAAACCAAATATAGATGTATTGAACAATATATCGATGTATCATATGAAAATAACTACGTAGACATGAAGTGGCTTGTTGACTTTGTTATACCCAACCATGTTAGTTCATTATAGGACAATGAATAAGAAGAATTACAAAGCACAAAGCCATCGTGTATAGATGAAGTAATCGTGAAGGGACATCATGTGTTATCATCAAGTGCCATTGCGAGATAACAACAATCATGAAAGCTCTTATGAAAATATGAACAAGAATCCTCATGAAATATGCATAAAAGCTATCGTGGATTGATAAATGTCTTTGTATAATGATAATAAAAGCATTCATGAAGAGTTCCATAAGAGAGCAATTTGCAAAATCTTTCATGTGATAACTTTGAACATGAAAGAATAGAGTCATCCTGATGTGTTAATTGAAGAAATCATGGAACAAGGTAAAAGAGTCATCGTGGAGAGTTCTAAGAGGCCTTCGCGTGCTATCTGTAGATGGCAAAACAAGGTTATCACTGGAGGTTTGATAAGGCCATCGTGTACCATATTTGAACAATGAATCAAAGTGATCGTGGGGAGTTCCAAAAGGATATCGTAGGTTGTCGTGTACACTTTAAAGTGAAAATCCAAGCTATTGTGATGAGTCATAGCTATCGCTTATCATTTTGAAACGACAAATTGAAGCCATCGTGAAAATTTTCCAAAGAGCTATCGCGTATAATCGTGAATCAAAGTCCGTCAAGAAACGAGTGTGCCATATGCCAATCCAGCCATGTGCCACGTAGATTAATCATGAACATCTATTGAAATTTCACTTGTCAAAAATCCAGCATCCCAAATTCCCTATGAAAACACATGCACCCCACCTAAAAAGGGGTCGAATTTCTCAAGTTTTCCTTCATTTTCATTTTTCTTTCCAAACTTTATAAAAAGAGCTTTGAATTGGGGTTCATGTCCGTTAGGGCAAATTGTAATTGAAGATTTTGTAATAAAGGACTTGTATTTGGCATAGTTGGCATAGTTACTCCATTGAACATATGAAAGCATGCAATTATGGATTATACTATGATTATGGCCTCGGTTTACTTTCACTTGTCTTGACTTAATAACCTAGCCTAACTTTTACCCTATCAGGCTTATTGATTCACATAAAGTCATAATGAACAGGCATTACTTCATATGTAGAACAAATTGTAATATTATGTAATCACTGATTAGAAGCACTTATTATCATATATTTTTTATTTATTTTTCATTTTTTATGTCTAATTAGAAATTATTTACGTAAAATTTAATATGAATAAAGACAAACATACAAACAAATGCCACGGTGTTCCAACGTCAATTATTACAAATTTTGCCAAAAAAATATAATATTTTTTATGTTCTTCGATCATTGAATTGATTATCTTTATTGTGTTAGTTGTCCAGTCATTTCAAGTTTTTGTTGGACAAATAAAACAAATCAATCCAATCAAAACCAATCCAACCCAATTTAATCAAATAGATTTAGTTAGATTTTCTTTATATAATACACTTCGGTTGAGATTAAGTTGATAATACTCCAATGCTATTCTATTTCAATTTATTATTTTATAAATTACACCAAATTGAATTGGCCAA
Organism: Allium cepa; assembly: GCA_030765085.1. Classification (NCBI taxonomy): domain Eukaryota; kingdom Viridiplantae; phylum Streptophyta; class Magnoliopsida; order Asparagales; family Amaryllidaceae; genus Allium; species Allium cepa. Next base: position 204,085,954 of record CM060941.1, on the reverse strand, counting down.
TTGCACCACTAACACTGAGTATGTAGGATCTACTCCATGTAGGATCTAGTCCATCAACATCGATAAAGGTGTATGTGGTATATCTTTCAAACTAATTTGTTACGAATAAAATGAAATGCTGCACCCATAGTTTAGACGTCAATTAACACAAGGTGAAGTGTTATAAGAGTGTTAAGCCTTTGCATAACCAAGATGAACAAAGGAATAAGCCAACCAATCACATGTGTTGGACAACCCTCATAATCATACCATATACCTGTATGTACATGACTGTACTAAACTTACATTGAAATATTGTGGTTTGTAATGAAGTGCTAAAATTACATCAAAATATTGTGGTTTGTGATGAAGTTTTGGTGGTTATTTATCTCCATTTTAGTGGTGGTAAGATCAATCCACCAAATTGTACAAAAGAATGTTTTATTATTTATTTTGTAACACCCTTTTTTTTCCCTCACGGGAAAAACTATAAAACTTGCTAGCGTTTAAAGCTCAATTTTCATATCATCGTAAAGATCATAAATTCCGCTTTTGTACACTTTATTCACGCAATTGCTTTAATATGTTTCAAACACATTCATGACATGTAACCATTGGTTCTTTCCAAAAGAAATGTACTAAAATTACATAAAGCATGATAGCTTTAATATCATATCATGAAGGTTTACTTTACCATAGGATGAAAAATGGAATTCTTTGAAATTAAAAAAACTAGAAACAATAAAGATTTTATTTTTAACTTGTTACCTTAAATCTTTTCAAAATTATCTACTTAACTCTCTACATGAGAATCTCAAATCTGACTTCCCATAATTATATTTATGAAAGGAGCACTAACGCGCACACCATGGCGCAAGGCGCATCGATCGCATATTTTCACTCTAAGGTGCGAAACACATTGTAAGGCGCATATGGCACACAAGGCGCATATGGCACACGACACAAAGAAGACATTCTTTTTCAATATTTTATTGTTTATTATTTATCTTATTTTTGCACAATCCAAATATGCATAGAGATTAGTACTTATTGTATGATTATGCTTAATTTATTGGTGTTATTTTGCATGTTGTAATGGGTAGCTTTTATTTGTAATTCTTTTTGTTTGAAAATAAGAATATATTCTCAAAGCAAGTTGTGACATAAAATTTATCATGTATATTATTATATATGAATCAGGTTCATATATCTAGTTGATCAGAATACGTACTATTTTTTAGATTTTGGCTTTTAAAAAGATTATTGTACCTGAAATTCTATGCATGTGCCGTTACGTTTAATGATGTTTTCATGAAATGGTTAAAAGAATTGTTCTGTACATGTTTTTAGTAAAGTAAATATACTGGAGTTTTTCAGTTAAGTTTCTGTATAATAAAGTTATTATAAGATATAACATGCACAGTAAACCAAAAAGATGCATATCACTCATCACGTTGTGCGCTAAGGCTCGATGAAGATTTCGCATCGTGAGCCATGAATAACTATGTCCATGATTATTTTTACATTTAAACAATGATAATCACAGTTCAAACAAATGATCTTCTTTTGAAAAAATTGAATATTTTTAAAATAATATACATACATGCATATATATATATATATATATTCATAAAGAAAAGCTGATTTTCCATACAAGTTTGACTTGGTTTGGAAATTTCAATCTACTTCTGAAAACAAATGTATTCAAATATTTTTTATAAAAATCCAATATGCGTAAAAAAGATCTATTTGGAAAAAAATATCAAATTTGTTCAAAAAAAAGCTTAAAAGATATGGAAAAACTAAAATATGTTTAGAAAACTTCTATAAAAAATTGAGTTTGTTAATCAAAATTCACAAACATTTGAGAAATTGAAAATTATACGAAAAGAATCTATTTCTTTCAAAAAAATACAACTATTTGTATATTATTTTTGATTAATAAATTAAGAATTATATCGAAATTCATTCCAAAATAAACTCAAAATAATTACAAGTCTTTGAAAATTGCTTTTATGTTCGCCTTTAGTACAAAAAAATGAAAGTAAAAAGATCTACTGGTCGGTTCACAACTTTACGTAGTAGTACTAGTATAAAAGATTTGATAAATGCTTGAGCTGACCAATAACGGGATAAAAATCCAGAGTACACTTCAATTGCTGAAAAAACCCAAGCTTCTGCCTTAAATTGATTGTAAAGAAAACCATCTACTATAAGAATCAGTCAAAATAATAAAAGCTGATTTTTTACTTAAGGGCTACTAATATTCATTTGTTCTAGCCTGCTAGGAAAACCACATGATCCAGTCTCGAGCAACCACCACTGTTGGTCAGCACTATGCTCAACAAGGAAAAAAATAACTTATATCTTGGACTGGTTCTAAACACTGTTACATAGCTTTTCAAAAGGGAAGGTGGAAAATTTGTAGTAAAAACAAAAATCGCTTAACATTACATGTGAACTTTCTGCTGAGGCACCTTGGTTTGGTCCACGTGAATAGGTGAGTAAAGTAGATTTAAATTTTAGTTAGTGTAGATTACAAAGTGAATGGACATTAAGACACATAATTTTCAGTATAGCTATACAAAAGATTCAGTTAACGACAATGCAGTATACATAAAGCTTACCTCGGGCGTTCAGAATCCACTCTGGAAGTGAAACAGAATCAGGACAGGCCTTGCGTGCATTTTTGGGCTGCATTGAACGGGCAGTAATTATAGACAAGCAGCTTTTTAATATAAACCAGAATCAGTGAGAAATTTCGAGGCTATGCAATTAGCAGAAAGGTCTGTCTGACTCACAAGTTTCCTAAGTGTTTGCACTAATGAATTCCTCTTTTGCTCCAACTGGACTTCATAGGCCATGTGTGCCAAAGGAGTGGCTACATCGCGGACGCTCTTAGTTTTTGGTATGGATTCTTCTGTGCAATTATCATTTAAAGCAGCGTTTTCAGCGTTGTTGCCACCAATATCCTCAGAAGTATCCGAACTCTTCATAAATCTTGGAGTGGCATCCGTTATCTTAATTTGCTTTCCAGATGCTGACTTCTCATTCAGAATCTACCAAACACAAAATAATAGTATAAAATTATTGAACCAGCTAATGTGAAAATGAGGCCAATTTCCACTGTACCTCAATAGCATCATTGACTTGTTCAACACATTCAAAAACCACAAAGCTTACAGCCATTTTCTTCCTCTTTTTGGCTGATTGATATTTGATACCCTGAAACCACATAAAGTCTCAAAAAGCAATATTAGAATTGAGATGGAAAAGACTAAAAGTACATAGCCAAATTTATAACAGAAGTTGCCTGATCATCTAGGAATTTCTTCAATTGATCCGTACCCCAATTCCTTGGAAATCCAATGAGACACTTATCAAGGCCGCTGTTTGAAGTAGACTTAGAATTAGAATCAAGCACTGATTGCATCTCCTTTTTAGTCATTTTCTGAATCTTCTTAGCTCTACTGGATGTTGGATCCCAAGACTTATCGGGTCTTTGTCGGAGCTCCTCTTCACCATGAGCGTAACGGCAGGTATCTCCGTGGCTGCAAACTCCATTGTTACTTCTGAAGTAAGAGCAGAGACTCGTTTTCCACCACAGCGACTGCTTTTTATTCGGATCTGAAGATTCATCGGTTTTGGTGTCATTAACGATGACGTTTTCGTCGTCACTGTTCTCTCTTTTTCTCTTGTCAACTATTGTTTCCATGGTTCCTTCTTGTTCTATGTCTGAAATCGTCGTTGCATTGATTGGTTTGGATTGTTCTATTTTCCTTTCAATAGAATGATCCATAGTATTGTGCTGATGATTCATAGTTGGGGTAGTTTCTTCCATCGGCATCTCCATTTCTGTTTCTTAATGCTTTGTTACTTGGACGAAGGCGAGAAAAAACTAAGAAAAACAAAAGATAGGGGTTTGGAGCAAAAGCCCCTGGCTTGCCCAATCCTTGTAGCTTCACGGTTAATTTTGGGATTTTTTTTTGGTTTAGCCCCTTTTCAAACTAATTATCGCAGACGACTCCTTTCGAAACTAATAGCAATCTTAGCCTCTTTTCAAAAGTCGACAGTATAATTTGTTTTTGCCAAAAACATGTGTGCGGCTTTTGAGAAGTCGTCCATTGACGACTTCCCAAAAGCCGCCTACATGTTTTAAAACAATTTGGACGTGGGCGACTTCTCAAAAATCGTCCAAACGGGGTCCTGAGACGAAACTAGAACCCCATTTTCTTCCTCCTTTGCTTTTTCACTTTTCCCATCATCTTCAAAAACCCTCCAAAATCCACCGAATCTAAAATTTTCACCAAAGCCTAAAATATTTAGCAGTTTGTTCAACAAATTAGAAGATGACATGCTCTTCAATGCGGGATGCGCATCTAGGTATGGACAAATCAAAATTCTTTCAATTTAGGGTTTTGAAGAAAATTGCAAAATATTGGTTTTTAAGATTTGTAAGCAATCATTGATTGTTGAGATATCTTAGTATGGATGAAATCATTGTTAAATTGTTGAAAATCAGTGAGTAAATTCCTAGCATTGATGTTGGAAAATAAATTTGAAAATCTTGTTAACTTGTGTATGTGTAGATTACTCCAAGATGCTACCTGGACCTATCGATGGATCTGTCCTATTTTGCAACAACGGCATTGAAAGAATAATTCGAAATTCATCGCGGTGAAATTCTTAGTGTTCAAAATGTACAAATATTGAATGATATTGTATGTTACATGTTGATAATATTTTTATGATATTTTGACAGAGCAATACTGCAGACGGAATCATAGATCATTCGTTTAAAATGAATAGAGTAGCATCTACTCATCCAAGCTTTATACAGCTGATAGACCAAGTCGGATTTAGACTGGTTTTTAAGGTGGGGGACATCTAGTTGGATCATCATCTTATCACCGCTTTGGTGGATAGATGGAGGCCAGACACATCTACATTTCACCTACGTGCTAGGGAGATGACTGTCATGTTGGGAAAACGAAATGACACGGACAAGATGGTTTAGGCAACAATTTGCGGACGACATACTAGAAAATGCCACGGAGATTCAGATTCAGCAACGAGACAGAGCAGTTATATTGCATATTATATGCTTGAGGTTGATATGTGATCATTCGAAGACACGAATATGGCTTAGATGGCTTCCTTTTTAGAAAACTTTGATGTTTGTCGCCAGTATTCGTGGGGCAGTGCAGTTCTAGCGTATACGTTCTACGAGTTGACAAGGCTTGCTTTGCAAGAGAGCGCAAGCATTGGTGGTTGTGTAAGTCTAGTACATGTATTTCCATTATTTACTTTCGCCGATTGTTATTTCATATTCTCTTATCCAACTGAAATCATGTGACTAATATTATTTACAGCTTTGGTGTTGGACTTATCTACCTGTAGGTAGAATAACGATGAGGTGGACGGCGATTGATTTATCATTGTCATATGGTGCCAGGTATAATTAATTCTGTAGTATATTACGTATAGTTGTTCGGATTTGAGAAGTTACAATTTTATATTTCTACAGTGGGTAGGACATAAAAGCATCGTTTCATCGCCGAGGCATCATGTTGCCTTCTACCGTAATGATTTCGATGTGCTAGACTATCATTATGTGACTTGAAACCCATACGCAGATGTGTTTGGAGATTTGCCAAACTTATGTACCACTTTCATTCAGCTGTGTACTACTCATGTTCCTCTCATTTGCTTTAATGATGTCGCCCATCATCTTTCTGACTGAGTGATGAGGCAGTTTGGTATGACCCAGCACTTACCAGAACAACCACCGCATTACAGGATTGTATTGCAGTTGGGGAGCATGCTATGGCGGTTGAGACATAGACCGATCGCTACATGCACACGCAACAGAAACACGAGTTCACATTGTTCGAAGAAGAATATCTGTCTTGGTACTGGAACATCATGCGTCGATATGTTCTTCGTGCCATCGAGCTACCTATAACGCCTTCCGTTGTTGCAGACTCTTACACTCGCAAAGCACCCCTCGAAATGAATGTGGTATGTAGAACATACAGTCTTTATTCAAATATTTGAAATTTATATTTTTTCTTAAACTTTACGTTATGGCAGGCGGACGACATTTACCATGCGATCGAGATTGTGGACGAGCTTACACAAGAAGTTTCTGAAAGGTCACAAGAGAAACGCTTTAGTGTAAAACGCATCTTAGAATCTATTTTGGAGAGAAACAGTTAACAAGACCAAGACCGACTCCGCCGCCTCCTCCACCTCCACCACAGACGCTTATCGAACATGCCATAGAAGCCCACAGCGTTCCTCCTACTACTCGTACATATCAGCGACGGAGACATCGAAAAGGCTCTTCTTCATCTCAAGAAACACAAATTGAAGTTTCTTCCGGCCCCTCATAGCCTATAGATCCTACGCAAGCAAGTGAAGAGGAGGATTCACCGGATGAAATTCCACTGTCTGTGAGGAAACGAAGACAAACTCCACTAGAACTTCGTAGGTTGAAGTAGTGAGAAGGGTATAAGTTGTTGATATGCTTCGTCCGGTTTTGTTTTGTTTAATGAGTTATTGAAATATTGGGATTAGTTGTTTCGTTGAATTGTAGGATGCTAGATTTTGAATTCAATTGTTGAATTGGTGGATGTTGTAATTTGAGTTGTTGGATGATTGAATTTGATTGAAATGTTGAATTTTTATTGTAGTGAAGTTTAGACCATTGTTGAAAATGGTGATGGAGGGTTTCTGTTTTGAAACCCTACACACTCATCTGGGGGCGACTTTTGAAAAGTCTCCATCGAAGTGTGCAGGGTTTCAAAATAGAAACCCTGCACACTTCTCGGACGACTTTTGAAAAGTCGCCATCATGCGACTTTTCAAAAATCTCCCTAGATGAGTGTGCAGGGTTTCTAAACAGAAACCATACCCTTTAACCTTTCTCATATTTCACTTTACCAAACGCCAAAGGAAGAACCCAAAACCTAAGCCACATATCTCTTCCACAATTTCAATATTTTCCGACGAAAAGTGATATCTTTTAGAGATTTGGAGACACAAAAGAAGGTAGGTTTCATAAACACTATTATATTTGTTTAATCTTTTACGATTAAGGCTAATTCCAACATTGATATTTTCAAGAAAAGGGTTGTTGAAAATGGACAATTGGGAGCTTGATGACGACATGATGATGAAAACGTATGACGAATTTGAACAACAACAAGGCTTTGCTCCGGTTAATGAAGAAAATGTTGAGGTTGATTTCGTCCCTGAGACGCAGGTTGAAAACTTGCCACCCTCCAAGGGTGGCGGTACATCATCATTAGTTGTGTTTAGCGGTGAATCAATACAACAATCACTTCATGGAAAATTAATGGATGTGCTAGTTCGTCGTAAGCCTAATAATGCTAGTTTAAGCTGGACACCGCTTTGGGTACTTTGTTATTGCGGAGATGAATGTGAAGCGGTTGTGTGTCAAAATGAAAGGAATGCGGGCCCTCGCTTTTATCGTTGTGAATCATACAACGATAATAAGTTACGGCCTAACCATGTTGAATGTTGTAACTTTCTAAATGGAAAGATCCGGAAATGTGTCCGAGGGGAGTTACATATGCCCTTGAAATGCAAGAAGAAAATACCCGTTTGGAGAAGTTGAACCTATAATATCGCAACTCATCATACCATTCGATAAGTTAAGTCCTCGTAGATTGTAGGAGGAGAAGTAAACATAAATTTGGGTGTTCATTTTTATGTAATAGAATTATGTATCGTTGAACATGTATTATGATGATTTATGTATCACTAGCTTACATTTGCATCTGTTTACGTATCATTTAGCAGTTAATATTTCTCAACTTACTTTGGGTGGAGTAATCCATTTCCAACACATAACATTCATCCTCTCAAATGAACATAGCACATGAAATAAAAAAACAAACTGTTCTTTCATAAACAACATACGGCTTACAAACATCAAATAATAACACGCATACAAAAACTAAGTAATTGAATTACAAAGACTCCTTTTATGCTCGTGTATATCACATTTAATGCACTATTTGGCCTTGGCGGCTGCATCTCGTCCATAGTGCCTTTAATTCTAGTTGACTTAGGCCTTTCTGGAGCTCGCCTTAAGGGGGGTGGAAGTACCATTTGACCTTTGGGTGGAGACCAATACCTTTTATCGCGTACGGGATGAAATTCTGCAGAGTATTCCGCTAAGTAATTCTGAACGGAGTGCCAATGTCATGCAAAATCACGATGAGCTCTGTTTGCACCATTGGCTACCGACGAACAAGCAGCCATCACATGGGCGTAGGAGAGATGCTGTATATATGGGATGTTGCATGTACATGAACAAGTGTTACCATCGATTATAACTTTGAATTCATCTCCGAAGAATGAATCACTTGCCATTCAATTTGACTAAAATGGACAATCCGACAACATCTTACTTCCTTGCTCTCTCCGCTATTTTTGCTTTCCATTTTGGCGTGACACGAAGTGTGGAATTCTTAGCTAACTCTCTTCTTTGGCAAAATTAATCAACGGATCGATAGAATGTACGTGCAACAAATGCTCTAATATGCAAAGATCTTGCACCCCTAAGTACACCATTAAAGATTTTTTACTCACTAGTCGTCATAACATGAAAACGACCACCATCGTCTTTACATAATGCCCAATTTTCCTCCTTTCCACCCAAACTTCACTCTATCATGTTGTGTGCTCTTATACATCTGGTTTTTCTTCACGAATCTTTAAATATTCAATCTGCTCAGAGGCACATGCAGCAGCGTAGAATAAACCGGTCAATCGTTTGTCTCTGAAACCCGCTGCTTGAAAATTAGCTTTCAAATGTTTGGCATGGTATCTATATTTATGTGGGGCTTGCTATTTGCTCTCCAACGCTATAGGTATTCCTTTCATTCTATCATAAATGAAAGTAATACGACGATTGTTCACGCCATGAATGAACTTTGCATACAGCAAAAAACCAACCCCAATTATCAGTAGATTCGGACTCAACAATGGCAAATGCCAAGGGATATAGCTGATCATTTGCATCAATGGCGGTTGCAACAAGTAAGATACCTTTGTATTTACCATATAAATGTGTACCATCTATGCAAAGCAAAGTTCGACAATGGACAAATCCCTCAATACATGGCCTAAATGACCAAAATGCATGATCAAAAACTCTGTAATCATCAGTAGTCACATGTCTTATGATTCCTAGATTTGTTTGCATATTTCAGCGAAGTATTACCGTAGATTGGAATATGACTCTGCCCAGTCACCGTAAATTCGTTCAATTGCCTTGCTCAATGCTCTTCATGCTTTTAGATAACTAATTTTGATAAGTAATTGTTCCTCCATTAGAACCTGCACCGTTCAAGCCGTAATGTTCAAATCTTCACGAAAGGCATGATCTACGATACCATAAAAAATGATGTAGCTTGCTTATGATTTGAGTTCGCTATAGGGTTAACGCATGTATGATCACTAGGATATTTTTTAATAACCCACCATCCAGCCTATGTCATTTTTGAGTCAATATCATGTATTCTCCATGGACAACTGTCATCGTCGTTGCAAATGGCAATGTATTTTGCTTTGTTCGATCTTATTGGCTTAAAGGATAGCACATGTAAGATTGACCATTCTGATAGTTGTTGTAGAAATTTATCTATACACTCAAACACCGTGCCAACTTTGAAATCGTTTTGTACGCTGGAAGATAAAAATAATTAGTTGTTGAAGTTTACATTTTCTACAATCGACCTAGCCATAATTTGTGCATTGCACAAATCATCATCCAATGGTATCTCCATTTCCAGTTCATCGTTGTCCACACAATCTGGTTCTCACCTCCAAAATCTAGTCTAGTGGATCACTGTTTACTTGCATATTTTCGACCCAGGTTGTATCAACCTCTGATATTGACACAACATACATACTATCAAGTGTAGGAACATAGCTTGTGCATCTTCTTCATCATCTACATCTGTATCATCATTGCAGATAGTTTGACCCACTAGTTTATTCAGTGGTTGCACGTATGACTGTGTAGTAGTATTGTTTGCTACGAAGCTGCAGTAAATTAATACATCAATTTTAGTTTATTTCTATATACCAATGATTTTGCAACATATTGCAATATTAACTTACTTTTGGCTTAAATGGTAAAATTCGGATGGAGTTGGCTGCATTCGTTCAGATGTACGGCTACTCGATGCTCTAGCACTTCTTTAAGTGGAATTCTAAACTGGAATAAAATTGCACGGGATTACTAATTAAATCAATTCAATATACCAGATCTGTATGTAATCACGGCTAAATGATACCTCTGTCTCATTCGTGCATAGCTGTCTTGCGTCAAATGGGGATAGGTAAATTGGACATTTGGCTGCAAACTCATGAATGGATGAAAACCATAATACGTATGTTGTTGCCCATATTGCGATATGTGCCGAGTCTGATGATTAAAACTAGGTGATGGAATTTCTTGCCCGATAGTCATGTTCCCCACCATTCTAGAATATTCTTCAAAGCCAAAATTTGTTATGGGTGCTGGTGTTGGTTGTTCTGCAACCGATCTTCTATTTTTCCCAACAAACAACTCAATAGATTTAGTCAAAGCAGCAAACATTAATTCAACATCGTCATTGTCAATAATTTTGATTGCTTTAGATCCAGAATATTTTGGTCAATTGCAAACCATTTCAATATCGTACACTTTCGGTTTATCTTTGTTGCTTTGTAAATCGACTCTTTCAACGGCTTAAAAGTAGAACCTCTTCAAACTTTAGCCGGTTTGTAAGATCCACCAAGATATTTCCCACACTTTAAATCATCAATAACTAACTCACCATCATAATAGCATATGGTTGGAATAAAACTAGGCGCCATTCTACATTAACCAAAAAAAATAGTTGGCAAACTAATTTGAAAACTTAGGGTTTCTTTTGCATACCTTGATTGGATTCGACCTTACGATGGTTTGCTATGCTTGAGGTAGATCTTTGAAATCTAATACTTTTAAGGTTAAAAGGAAATTTAATCAAGTTAAAAAAATTGAGATAGAGGGTTTTGGGGGTTTTTGCATATGAAGAGGAAAGTGAAAAGGTGAAGGAGGAAGAAAGTGGAGTTCTAATTTTGTCGCAGAACCCTGTTTGGGCGACTTTTGAAAAGCTGCCCATTGGCAACTTCTCAAAAGTCGCCCAAATTATTTAAAAACATGTAGGCGACTTTTGGAAAGTTGTCAATGGGTGAATTCTCAAAATCCGGCTACATGTTTTTGGCAAAAACAAATTGTACTGGCGACTTTTGAAAAGTTGCCAGTACGTTTTGGCCAGCTCGATGTTGAGCTGGCCAAAATAGGGCTAAGATTGATATTACTTTCGAAGGGGGGCTATTTGCGATAATTAGTTTTAAAAGGGGGCTAAACTGAAGAAAAAAATTCCTTAATTTTGTTGTAGTGTGGACACTACGGGCTCGCACTAGAGGGCGGTCCGCCGAAGTTCGGCGGTCAACCAATTTGCACCGCGATAGTCCCTGGTGAAAATCGCGGTACCCTTAGCATTACACTTGTTCTATTATTAAAAGAAATATTGATCTTGCATTTTGTACTTACTTTTAACCAAAAAATTCAAGGGCGAATCAATTTAAAGAACCAAAATTTGTATATCTTTAGCCACAAAGACACGACCTCAATATTTTAGCCACAAAGATAAACATTCTCCTAAAAGTTAATCGTAAGGACAAAAATTCTTTCAACATTATTCATAGGGACAAACATTCTTCCAAAACTGCTATAAAACTAAAAACTTACACTTAAAAACTGCTATCGATAACTACAAACTGATACCTAAAAACTACTATCAATAACTAAAAATCAATACCTAAAGAAAGTTGTCCTTCAGTCTGTCCTTGAGGCTAAAACGTTGAGAAATTTTGTCCTTGAAAATAATTTCTTGAAAATTCAATTTGATTTGTCAGTAAGTTGCTGACTGTCCTTCATTTCGATTGGCAACTTGCTACCAACCATAACAAAGAAATCGTAAAAAAAATTAAGATTTCTTCATTACAATCAGCAGCAAGTTGCCGACCATCAGCAAGTTGTCGATCACATTAAGCGACGGCCGAAAACTTACTGCTAATTGAAAATCGAATTTTTTGGATAATTTTCAGTGGATGTTGCGAGATGGATAGCGACACTCAATGTTAAGCAACATCAACAATTAGAAAATGTCTTTTGTGATAGTTTCTTCAATACTAGTATGATTTATAATTCTAATAAATATGACATTATGAAGTGCAATGCCTAGTTTTAAACATTGCATACTACAGTGTAAAGTATTACATCTAAATAATTACTAATACACTAACAACAACAATTAAGCCATTATTCTCAAACAAGTTGAGGTCGACTAGAGATAGAACCTAAAACTAAATGACAAAGTCAATGTAAAAGCGATAATAATAATAAAATAAAGTCAAATAAGTAAACTAATAATAATAATAATCAAGTGAAATATATATATATATATATATATATAATGAGAGAAATGGTAATGATGATGATGATGATGATGAGAATAGTACTAATAGTAATATTGGTCAGAGACCAAAACTACATCTTAGGCTCATGTTTCCTAGTCCTATAATCTAAAACTTATAAAACTCATAGCTTATGGTTTTGCTACGTGGATCGCTAATTTTCATGCGCCCTTGTCCGTCACTAGCTCTTCGGATGTACTCCAATTCTTCAAGTCCCTTTTTACTACTTCCTCCTATGTCAACCTTGGTCGACCTCTACCTCTCTTTGAACATTCGACGTGGCCTATAATTCCAACGTGCACAGGTGCCTCAGGCAGCCTCTATTGAAGATGTCCAAACAATCTTAAGCGATGTTGAATTGGAGGAAAGTTGTAAATGTTATTGTCATGTATGCAAACATTGAATTAACATTGTCTACAATCTATTGACACATAAGCTTTACATGACATATTTGTGAAATGGATTGGAGATGCTCTTAAAGCATCGTATATCATAAATTACATACAAAGAGCCTTCAAATTTTTAAATGAAATGGATGAACTAAGTGTCGCGCTGCTCATGAACTTCTAGGGCACTTGTTCAATGCGTGCTTGTTGAACAAGCCTTCGTCTCCTAGCGTCTATATCATGAAGACGATTCTGTTTTATTTTTTAGTTTGAATTTTTTTATTACCTTATTAATACAAAAGGTCCCAAAATGTCGCCACGACCATTTAAATTGAAGGAAAAATTATTCGTTATACGAACAACGTTGATGCTAGTCTAGTGCATATCGTTCGAGATGTTGGTGTGATCGCCGATGACCTATATTGCTTGCACAAACTGGTAGGGACGAAGGCGCATCTATTAAGTGTAGCATTAACGATGTCGCATGTACATTTGTAATACACCGGTTAGTAGATAATTATGGCAATCAAAAATAGTACGGTTATCGTTTTGGTTAGTTTAATGTTAAGTTTATATCACTATTGTATATGGTGGTCATAGAGTTATGTGAGGTAGTTGGCAGAAGTGCATTACCTATTACTTTAACACATTACCCCAACCGATTTAGGATAAATTATATGCATCACCGTTCAGTGATTTCCTTCAGTTACCAACATTTGCACACATAGACCATTGTGTGATAAAGCCTCTTGTGGAAAGATCGTGACCTATTATATATATGTTTCATATTTTTTTTGATTTTGACTTAGGTCTTATATCTTTTGACTTTTATATGCTTATTGATGTAGAGGTACGTCGATTATACCATGACCCGACATTTTTTGATAGTGACTATGAGGAATTTTTATCATATCCTGCATATTTACTAGGTTTGTCAAATGATGAGGTTGGAGGGGGTGTAGTGGCACTTACATATATTTTTGTAAAGATATATAGTCGAGTATAGAGACACCGTTTAGGTGCACACTCATGTCACATATGTCGTCGTATTATAGCTTTTGGTTTCACATTTTTTCAACTAATAAAGGCACAATTAGATTTGGATATCTAGCCAGTTGATGTCAGTGCACTTCATACTTATGATTACAATATTATCATCCTTAGATATCTATGCATGGCACTAAACATATGCTCTAACGGAATCCAAACAGTTGCTTGGATTTTGTTATATCCTCACATAGTGGTACTATGAGTATAAGACCAACATGCATGTATTAATCTGAAAATTGCGTATAATTTTAATAAAATAATTAAAATATGAAAACATGAAAAATATTTGATTTATTAAGTTAATTAAATAAATTAATTATAAGGAGAGGTAAAATGGTAATTTTATAAACAGTTAAATTTGATGACAAAACCATCGACATTGCGACTGTCTCATTTTTATGAGCCGCGTGGTATTTTTTTGCTTCATTTGGAGTTTGTGTGATAGAACTATGGACGAAATGGTGATCAAGTCGAACAGGCACCAAATGGATTGAGTTCGAATTTGAATTTGAATTGACAGTTGAAGGTTTTCCCTCCTTAGATATAAACCGAAGTATGTATTCAAACTTCTCATTTGTCAGAATCCTCTCCATACTTTCTTCCTTTTCATTTCCAAAAGGAAACTACTTCATTAAATTTTAAATAGCTTACTCGATTCTCAACCGAATTCAATGAAACTAGAAGCAACGCGAAGCAATCGGATTAGGCTACGACCCAACAACAAATTGGAGGCAGAAATTTGAAAGTAGGAAGAGCAGGAACCATGAAAATCCAGGAATTAGACTGGAATTGGTTATTCAGTGAGTAAATCTTGCTCTCTTCCCCATACAATATGATTATGATCTTATAATCATGATCTGAAGCCTATATTAGAATAACTAAACACTTATGGATGACTGATTTTAGATTAAATTGGATTTTGGGAGGGATTCAAATAAGATCAACATTTAGAAACTAAACTATGATGAATTCTAAAACCCTTATGATGATATAAACAAAACTTATGAATTAATAATGGAATTTGACATAGAAAACTAAAACTAGGATATAATCATAATATCTGATGATCCAAGGAGATTCAGTGGTGACCATAGGTGAAGAACGAAGGGCAAAATGTAAAAACTTGAACTCGGAAACCTATAGGAAATGTGCACATCGGTGCATCAGTTTCTCTGACCAGTCCACTGGTGGGCAAATTTCCTATCAGGTGGAACCTTGACCATAAAGGCCCATATAAATATTGAATAGCCGATTCAACTCCTATTTTCTCTTGCATTGTAGAAGTTGATCTATAATATGAGGATGTAAATGATGGTGATATGTAATGAGTGAATATATAAGATAATTTGGTTGCTATACAAAGATATGTGTAATATGTGATATGCAATACGATATATGCTATATGTTGATATAGATTTATGATACGATGGCGAACGCGGACGAAAACGAGGCAGGGACGCGGTTTAGATTCCCCAAAATGTATATATGAATATGAATATGAACCTATAGCACAAGTAGATGTGCTAGGTAGTGCAGTGTTCCCCTGAAGGCTTCAGCATATCAGTGTAGAGAGGATGTTAGGCGACTGTATAGGGCATGAGGCTAGTCCAAGGCATGAGTCCAGTTAGTTCGAGTGGGGATAATAGGTGACCTGCAGGGCATGAAGCTAGTCCAAGCGTAAGTCCTATATACGATTTTCATGACAGAAGACAACAAGCGACCGTGTAGAGCACGAGGCGACTCCAGGGCATGAGTCTAAGTAAGTACGATGTGATATAGCTATATATGTATGGTAATTAGTTATGATGTAGTGATGGAACGCATGGTGGTCGGACGATAGATTCATGTCATTTTATAATATTATCTTTGTAGTATACGTAGAATAGATTATGGTTCACTCACCAGACTTATGTCTGACCCACTCCAATTTCCATCTTAATACATACATCCAACTTCATTAACTTATATATATATATATATCCAATTTTATGAAGTTGGATGATAATATAGTATCAGTGATGGGAATTTATTTGTATACAGTGTTCATGATGTATATAAGTGTTGTACATGGATTTGACCTTGTATGTGGGTTTGGATTGTATCTATATCTGTTCAGACATATATATACAACACTTTAGTTGTATATGGTGATGTGACTATGTAATTGATATATTATATTCGATTCATTTCCACTGTGAGACCCTGAAGGTATTTAGAAATTGTTAGAATTGTATCTCATATCAACCAATGACTGTGGCTATATATATATAATCTCACCCTAATGACTTGTCTTTTCGGTTCTCGGGTGTTAACGTCGGTTCAACCGTTAAATCCTAGGGTCAAAAAGGAAGGTTCTTACATTTGGTATTAGAGCATATGTTATAGGATTCTAAACATATTAAGAGAACGTAATTAGACATATATAGGAATGAAAGTACGTATGCGCACACCTGGTCACTGTTCTAGTTTTGTTTACTATCTATTCAAGAGTTACTGATGAATCCCATTTTTAGAAATAGTTGAAATGAGTAATTTAGTTGAAATTGGAACAAAGAACAACACGACCAATGCCAATTGGGTAGAAGTCAGAGACAGTACTAGCACTCGAGCAGATGTACTGGATGTTCTCGGGTCAATATCTCAATATGGTTCGGACACTATGTCCATGTAGTAAACCAGGCTGATGCTATTCCAATCGAACTTGCGGCCACTAACACCACCAAACAAGTTGTGATTCTAGCACCACCAACTTTGAATTTTCCTAAGCTATATAAGGATTTCTCCAGCCTTGGTGAAAAGTCTTTTAAGGAATGGAACCATACTCGATTACTCAGGCATGGCTGAATGATTGTGAAAATATTTTCAATCTGTTAGGACTTGAGGATGCTACAAAGAGACAACTGGCTACTGGCATTTAAAGGGAGATGCAGCATATTGGTGGGAAGTGGTGATGGTAGAAATGGATGAGAATGCTATTGCGTGGAGGATGTTTAAGACTAGGTTTGAAACCAAGTTCTTTTCGGGAGCTGGAAGGGATATGTTGTTGGAGAAATTTATTTATTTGAAGCAAGGCAAAATGAGAGTTAGGGAATATGTTAATCAATTTAACAAATTTGTGAGGTTTGGGTTTGAATTAGTGAATACCCCAGGGATGGAAGCTTTGAAATTTGTAAAGGGTAAGAAATTGGTGGCTGCTTGTAATAGATGTAAAAAGGTGGAGCACATTTCTTAGAATTATAGGACGAATCTCTTGAAAGATTTGAAGGGCGGTAGATGTTATAATTGCAACCAAGTGGGACACCTAGCTAAAGATTGTAAGCCAGCTCTGGTGCAGAAAAAGTGTTGTAATTATGATCGGATCAAACATATGAAGAAGGATTTCCCAATTCCAAAGGGTGAAGGCTAGTTTGTGAAGGCATATGGTCTAGATGCCGATCCAACCTCAAGTGAGGCACCGTAGTCGGCTCAGGAGAAGAGAAAGTCGATTATGATGGAAGTGTGTTGATTTTATCTAATTCTCCTATTCGTACTTTGTTTGATATCGGTGCATCTCACTCATTCATAGCTAGTGCATTAGTTGATAACTTAACTCTAAAACCTAACATCGCACATGAATTTGTTATAGTGTCTAATCCAATTGGGGGATCGACCCATTTGTCGATGTTGTGCCATAATCATAAGTTGGTCATTCGTGGTGTGGAGTTCCATTATCATGCATATGTACTAAACTTTTCTGGGGTATGGATTGGATGTCTCGCTATGGGGTAGTGTTGGATTATGACATATGGATGGTTTAATTAAGAAGGAAGATGGAATTGATTTGACTATGTGTTGTGAGCCTGATATTTCTGTTATGAAAACATATTTGTATTCACTTAGCCTATCAGAAGAAGAGCTATCTAATATACCCATAATGCAAGGTTATTCTAATGTATTTGAAGAAGTTTCTGGTCTTCCTCCCCGAGGAAAAATTGAATTTTATAGTGATCTCGAGAAAGACGCTAGGCCGATGGTAAAGTCTCATAGTAGGAGTGAGCGTTTGGTTGGTTCGATTGATCCGATGATGAAAATTGTTAAACCGAATTAAAACCAATAAAAATGAAAACTAGACCAAACTAATTGAATCAAGTTTGGTTGGTTCGGTTGGTTATCCGATTTAACCAAACTAAAAATAATTCATATTTTGTATTTGGAATATTCATCGTACTCAAAATAAAATATAAATATATGACTAAGTAATCTAATTTAGTATTCTTATGTTTTCTAACCAGTAAGTTTGACACATATATATAATCAACAGAATTTTGTTTAGACCACTAAAATAATCTAAAACAATAATTATAACATTGGTCATTTTGAAAATAATATAAGTTTGGTTAATTTGGTCGAATCGATGACCAAACAAAATAAATTTATAGGCCAATTAGAAACCAATTTTGTTTCAAAACCAAAACAAACCAACCAAAATAAACTAATATAGTTAGTTTATTTGGTTTAACCAAAGATTTCTCACCCCTCCCTCTTAAGCATTTGGCTCCGAAGGAAAAGAGAGAGTTGGATAAGCAAGTTTCAGAATTGTTATAGAAGGGTTTTATTTGGAGGAGTATCTAGGAATGGGGAGCGCCTGTCATTTTCGCTACTAAGGTAGACGACTCTCTAAGGTTGTGTGTTGATTATCGAGAATTAAATAAGCCGAAGAAGAAAAACCATTACCCCTTGCATTATATTGATGACCTCTTTGATCAGTTAGTTGAGGCAAAGATTTTCTTACGGCTTGATTAGGAGATTGGGTTTCACCAGTTACAAGTAACTGAAAAAAGTATCCCCAAGACTGCATTTCGTACACCTAATGGATTGTTTGAGTGGCTGGTCATTCCATATGAATTGACTAATGCTTCGACTTATTTTGTTGATTGACGAGTAGAGTATTCAGGGAGAAATTGAACAAGATTGTGGTGGTCTTCATGGATGATATTCTTATTTATTCTAGAAGCGAAGAGGAGAATGAAATTCATCTAAAAGAAGTGATGGATGTTTTGAGAAGGAATCGACTGAAAGCTAAATTTCTAAGTGTCGCTTTTGGACATATGAAGTTCGCTTCCTTGGTTATATAGTATCAACGGGTGGGTTGGTAGTGGACCTAGAAAAAGTAGTTGCAAACAGAGATTAACAGAGTTTGGAAAGTGCCAAAGAATGCTTCAAAGGTTCATAGTTTTCTTGTTTTGGCAGGATTTATCGGAAATTCATTAAAGACTTTGCAAAGATATCGACACCTCTGACCCATTTGACTAAGAAGAACCTAATTTACACTTGGGACCCAGAATGTGAAGTGGCATTTACTAGATTAAAGGAATTGTTGACGGGTGCTCCAGTTTTGACTATTGCAGATGGTACCAAACCTTTCACCATATACACGAATGCATGCAATACTAGTCTTAGTGAAGTACTTATGCAAGAAGGCAAAGTGGTAACGTATGCAAGTAGACAATTATCATGAGAGGAATTATCCAACACCTGACTTGGAATTGGCTGCTATTGTGTTTGCATTGAAGTCATAGAAGCATTATCTGTTGGGCGAAATATTTGAGTTATTTATAGACCATAAATCTCTCAAATAATTGTTTTTGCAGATAGATCTGAACCTAAGGCAGCAAAGGTGGATGGAGTTTTTATCATCTTATGATTTTGGGATTTCTTATATTCTAGGAAAAGGGAACATAGTTGCGGATGCTTTGAGTAGAAGATACACTGTGGTAAATGTTGGAGATTTAAAATTGTTTATTTTAAATAAAAATGGATTTAAAATATGAAAATAAAGTTTTGAAACTTTATTTTTGGGTTGTTTGTGTTAAAATGTGCAAAATATGGTTTTAAGTTTGAGAAATGCAATAATTTTTATAATTATTGCTAGATGTTACTTCTATTAATTTTTAAAAGAAGCATTTAATTTAATATGTGGTTTATTATAAGTAAAAATGAGAAATTTGGTTTAAAAATAAGTTTTGGTTATAAAAATGATGAAAATACGTTTTATTATATTTAATTACACAAGAAAATAAATTTTATGTAAATTTTGAAGTTAGAAATGAAGTTTTATGTAATAATTGTGCAGTTTGTACATTTAAATGAAAATAAGAGTTTTTATTAATGGAAAAAAATTAAAGCTAAATAATCTTTTATTTTAATGTAAAATGACTTTTACAACATGAGTATATATTGTATATTTTTATAATGTGAAAACATTGCATATATGATTATAACTTGGTATGTATTAGTGTATTAGTGAATTTGTGTGTTAATTTCTTTTTTAGGCTAAATTAATTAGTTTTGGGCTTAGCCCATCTAACAAACCCAATCAGGAAAATGATATGTTTTTGGAATGTAAATTTTTGGAATTCATATCAGAGTTTAATCTTAAACCCAGGCTGGAGTATACACCAGGATTGTTGGCAGCAATGGAAGTTAAACCTACATTGATGGATCGTATTGGAGGAGTCAGGGACAAGGCATGTCATTGGTTGATATTACGGAGCAGTTAGAATGAGATAAATGGTCAAGTCATTTAGATTGTTACTTTAAAGATCAGAAGGGATATTTAAGGAGAGATGGAAGGCTATCCATGGGTTAATGAATTGACAAAAGATGTCTTGAGTGAGTGCCATCACTCAAGAATGACTATTCATCCTAGAAGAGACAAGATGTATCAAGATGTGAAGAGAATATTTTACCGGTCGGGAATGAAGAAATACGTAGCAGGATATGTGGCGAAGTGTATAAGTTGTCAAGGGGTGAAGGCTGAACAAAAGAAGCTAAGTGGACTAGTACTTCCATTGGACGTACCATAGTAGAAGTTGAAGTGGGAGTGTATATCCATGTATTTTGTAGCTGGATTACCTCGAAGAAGAAGGGAAAATGAGAGTATATGGGTGATAGTAGATCGTCTTACGAAGAGTGAACACTTCATTCCAGTGAAGAATACGAGAACAGCAGCATCATACTTAATACATCAAGGAGGTGGTTTAGTTACATGGGATTCTAGCTAGTATAGTAAGTGATCGAGATTCGCTTTTTACAAGCGAATTCTGGGGAGGTTTACAAGAAGCATTGGGAATGGAATTGAATTTGAGCACGTCATATCACCCGCAGACTGATGGGCAGACAGAAAGAATAAACATGGCGATGGAAGATTTATTAAGGGCTTATATATTGGATTTTGGAGGATCATGGGAGGATTGCTTGCCTTTGGTGGAATTTGCATATAACAATAGCTATCAAGAAGGTATAGGCATGGCACCGTAAGAAGCATTATATGGAAGGTCGTGTAAATCACCTTCGTGTTTGTGGATAATGGAAATCTACAGATAGGTTTATTTGGATCCAAATATGGTTAGAGATACAGCACAGAAGATAAAGCTTATAAGAAATAGAATGAAGACCGCATAAGACTGAGAGAAATCATATGCTAATAAAAGGAGAAAGGATTGGGAATTTGAAGTAGGAGATCTAGTCTTTGCTAAAGTTTCTCGGTTAAAAAGGGTAGTAAGATTTAAAAATTCAAGAAAGTTAACACCTCGATTTGTAGGCCCATTTCCAGTTTTGGAGAGAATAGGAAGATTGGCATATAGAGTGGAGTTACCAGAAAAGGTGACAGATGTCCACAATGTATTTCACATGTCACATTCGCGAAAATGTGTGCATGACTCGACTACCGTAAATGTGCCAAGCCAATTAGAGGAAGTGGATTTGGAGTTTGCGTTGAGTTCATCTCATGGTTCAGCCTACATTGTGGAATGTGGGGTGAAAAGACTTAGAAATAAAATAGAGAAATTGGTTAGAGTGTAGTGGGGAAAGGACTTGGCAGAGAGTACGTGGGAACCTAATGAGAAGATGATGGCTACACATCTGCAATGTTCTTTAGCATGTTTCTATATGCTATGTAGGTCGAAATGATCTGAAATTTGGTATGCTTATAGTAGAAAACTTTATCTTTCAAATAAATAAAAAATCATGCAATTTGGATGAAGTATGAGAAAGTTATGATGTCTCAAAGTTGAATCCAGGCAGTGTTTCCACTGTAAAAATCTGGGCAAAAATATGCTGTCGAATTGATTCGGAGCATGCTTTTGCCCAGATTTTGACAGTGGAAACACTGCCTAGGTTCAACTTTGAGACATAATAACTTTCTCATACTTTATCCAAATTGCGTGATTTTTTCTTTATTTGAAAGATAAATTTTTCTACTATAAGCATACCAAATTTCAGGTCATTTCGACCTACAAAGCATATAGAAACAGTGCATTTCTCGATGTCGAATTGGTTTCTTACTTAGATTATTCTAGGATTAGGATTAGATGCTTTGGATGATTTATGATCGAATTTATATGTATATGATTGATTCACATCTATACAAAAATAAATGTCTACTCCATACTAGGATGTTGTGCGTCATACTTTATATATCGTTTGATAGCATTCATATAGGATGTATTAGTTGCATTTATGCATGTAAGATTAGAAATTTACAGGTTCATAACATGCCTATCAGTAGATGTTCTTATAATGATATATTGTTTGGTTGCTTTGATTTGAATGCTATACTTGATTTGTGAATGTTAACGAATAAATGGTATATTATATCCATCATTCCTTAGGAATTTCGAGGATGAAATTCTTAAGGGGGGAGAATGTAATAACTAGAAAACTACGCACAATTTTAATAAATGGATTATAATATGAAAATGTGAAAAATGTTGGATTTATTAAGTTAATTAAATAAAATAATTATAAGGGGGGCAAAATGGTAATTTTATAAATAATGAAGTTTGAAAACGAAACCAGTGCCATTGCAACCATCTTATTTTTCTAAGTCATGTAGTGTTTTTGTTTATTTCATTTGGAGTCTGTATGAGAGAATTACAAATGAAATGGTGATAAAGTCGAATGGGTGCCACACTGGTTGAGTTAGAATTTGGATTTGGATTGACAATTGGAGATTTTCCCTCCTTAGATAAAACCAAAGTTTGTACTCAAAATTTTCATTTTTCAGAAACTGCTTCGTATTTTCTTCTTCTTCTTCATTTCTACAGAGAAACCACTTCACAAAAATTCAAATAACCTAATCAATTCTCAACAAAATTCAATGAAACCATAAGCAACACGAAGCTATCAGATTAGGCTATGACTAGTAGCAAAATGGAGGCATAAATTTGAAAGTAGGAAGAGCAGCAACTACAAACATCGAGGAATAGGCTGGAATTGGTTATTCGATGAGCAAATCTTGCTCTCTTCCCCATATAATATGATTATGATCTTATAATTATAATCTAAAGCCTATATTAGAACAACTAAAAACATATAAATGATTAATTTTAGATTAAATTGGTTTTGGGAGGGATTTAAATGAAATCAACATTTAGAAACTAAACTATTATGAATTTGAAACCCTTATGATTGTACAAACAAAACTTGCGAATTAAGGATGGAATTTAACATAGAAACTGGAACTAGGATATAGACATAATCTTCGATGATCTAAGGAGAGGTAGTGGTGACCAGAGGCAAAGAACAGAGGCCAAAACGTAAAAACTCAAACTCGAAAACCTACAGGAAACGTGCACACCGGTGCATCAGTTTCTCTGACCGGTTCGCCGGTGGGAAAATTTCCTGTCAGGTTGAACCTTGACTATAAAGGCTTGTATAAATATTGAATAGCCGATTCGACTCCTATTTTCTCTTGCGTTATGGAAGGCGATCTATGATGTGAGGATATGAATGGTGGTGATATATAGTGAGTGATATATGAAATAATTTGGTCGCTATTCAAAAGTATATGTAATATGCGAAATGCAGTACATGTATACATTATGATGTAGATTTATGATATGATGGCGAACGCGGAAGGGAACAAGGCCGAGATGCAGGTTAGACGCACAATAATTTATATGTAGATATGGACCCATGACATAAGTAGGTGTGCCGGGTAGTGTGGTGTTCCCCTAAAGGCTTTGGCGGACCAGTGTAGAGATGGATGCTAAGCGACCCTGTAGGTCATTAGGCTAGTCTAGGGCATAAGTCCAGTTAGTTAGAGAGAGGACAACGGACGACCAGTTGGGCATGAGGTTAGTCTAGGCATGAGTCCTATATACAATTTGCAAGACAATAAGCGACCATGTAGCGCACGAGGCGACTCCGGGCATGAATCTGATAAGTACAATGTGATATAGTTATATATGTATAATAGTTAGTTATGATATAATGACGGTACATATGGTGGTCGGACGCTAGATTCATATCATGCTATAATATTATCTTTGTAGTATATATTGAATATAGTATGGTTCACTCACTAGACTTATATCGACCCACTTCTATTTCCATTTATATACATACATAAATAGATACACACACACACACATATACATATACATACATACGTACGTACGTACGTACGCACATATATAGTTGATGAAGTTGGATGATGATACGGTATCGATGATGGGAATTTATCTATATATAGTGTTCATGATGTATATAAGTGTTGTACCTAGATTTGACCTTGTGTGTGGGTTTAGATTGTATATATATTTATTCAGACATATGTATATAACACTTTAGTTGTATATGGTGATGTGACTATGTTATTGATATATTATATTTGATTCATTTCTACTGTGAGACTCTGAAAGTGTTTAGAAATGGTATAAATTGTATATGATATCTAGCAGTGACTACGAATATATATGTGTGTGTGTGTGTGTGTGTGTGTGTTTTCTCACCCTAATGACTTATCTTTTTGGTTCTTAGGTGTTACCATCAATTCAGGCGTTGAATCTTACGGTCGAAAAGGCGGGTTTTTACAATACAACACGACTAGTTGATGAAGCAAGCACTGCTTCATATATTACATCCCTATATTATACCATTTGGGGACTGCTTTGCATGTACACTATGTTTCACATAGGTTGCTTTATGAGTTGATGGAGCCCAAACAATTGATATATTTAAGGAAGCACGATAATTTATTCCCCATCCTTAACACAAGTATATGGTTTTCTTAGAGCCCGATATTGATCGTCCCTTATTTTTCAATTTTATATTTCCAAACGTAGGGTATGCTTTCAGATTTCTACATGTCCATTCATATGGTTATAGGAGCGGTGTTAGTTATGGTTATTTAAGGTAGTTTATATTTCTTTCGATTTGCTCCCATGGAATATATGTATGGATTTATTCGCACTAGCACTGTATAACTAATGTGGCCTGTAAGATGGCTAAATGGAGGTTCTTTTGCCATAGTTAGAGACTTTGATGCCTACTAGACTTGGGTTACCCTATGGACTTACTTGTTACTTGATTATATACGGGGTTTGAACTCCGATCAATTGGTCCTATTATGTCCACCGATAAAGTTCCTATTCCAGCAGTGGCTTTTGATCTTTCGTCTTCCAAATAAATCTAGCCTCCTTTGTCCATCCCCTTAGCATGTATTCAGAGCTTACAATTTACAGGGTGTGGTCATAGAGTGTCCGCTCTAATATTAAAAACTTAGTTCGCTAAAGGTGTACCTTCCGCTAGTTTATATCTATCACACGAGATATGTATGATTATTAATTTTCATATAGTTGATTTCCTATAACATATGTATATTCTTTTTTCGACGTATTATGCTCAGTACCTAAGTCATAATAGACATATGATTGTTGCATTTGAGTGCATAACACTTGATTGCACTTAGAGTCAGTATTAGACTTATCAGTGATGTACAATTGCATTAGACTAAGTATTAGATATAGTATCACACTCAAGCGATAATTATAGTTGATTTTGTTGTTATTTCCGTTATTGTTGTAATTTATTTATACAGTAATACAAGTTATTAATGTTATCGTACTTTCTTGATGTTTTACTTATTGTCCTAAAAACTAAAATAAACTTGATTAATTAAATAAAAAAAATCAAAAGTGATACACCACTAACTCAAAATCAAAAGATACGATAGTTTTAAAGTTGCAAACAATACTACTGTCCCTCTCCATTCCTGTGTCTCATAATTTCGTTTCTCCTTATTTCCAAATAAGATAATTGTTATTTAGTAAAATTCGATGTGTTTATTAACGTTAGTGCATCCTCAACTCTTTGTGTACTCCAGTAAAAGGTCATTTCAAATTCATCATTCTTTCTTCATGTTGAGAATCTTGAAGTTTGATCGCACAACTATACCTCTTTTGGGTGCTTATAAGGACTTTCTATTTCGGCCTGCGATGCACCAGCAGTCTGCTTCTTCTTTGCTGCTTTGCATCCTAAAGGTCTATTAAAATCATTTTTACTCAAAGTTAGTTGATCTACCAAATATGTACTCTGACTTGTGATTCGTCAGAACTGGAGGTTTATGTGACTCTCTATGCTTTGCATTTGCAGATCACTTCATTAAGCACTTGGCAGATCGATTCCATAAGCTACTTTACCGATCCTTGCAAAATATTAGGAACATGCCAATATAACTTAGAGCTAACGTTACGACTAATTCGAACTTCATAGTGCCTATAATTGGTGATACTCACAAAGATATGATCCTCCAGATCAAATTCTAAATCTCTCTACCTCATATTAGCATAACTCTCTTTCCTAGATTAGACGTCCTTTATTCTTTTCTAAATCAATTCGACTTTCTCTAAAACTTCTCTTATAATATCTAAAGCTAACATGAGTCTATCTCCCATCTCACACTAACTTACTAGCGATTCACAAGGTCATCCATATAATGCCTTAAAAGGTGTCATCCCAAGACCGTATTGATAACTATTGTTGTATGAAATTTCCAGTAAGTGTAGGTGATCTTCCCAACAACCACCAAAGTCTAGCACACAAGCTCATAGCAAATCTTCCAGCACTCAGTTGACCCTCTTGGTCTGGCCATCTATCTACGAATAGTAAGCCGCACTCACACACAACTTTGAACCCAAAGCACTATGTATGCTTCGTCAAAACTCACTAGCAAACAGCAGGTCTTGGTAACTCACTATAGTACCAGGAATTCCATGAAATCTTGAATTAGCTGCTTTTTTGTGGACTTCATTGGAATGAAAAGGGAACTATTAGTTAACTGATCAACCATAATCCATGTAATTTTTGTTTTTGACTCTTTTTCTTGGCAACCAATTGATAAAGTACATTGAAACCGAATCTCATTTCCATACCAAAAGTCCCAAAGGATGGAGAATACCACTTGACTTTTGGTATTCTTCCTTAACCTATTGGCAAGCAAATCATCTCTTTACACATTCCCCAGTCTCCCTTTCCATTCGTTCCTAGTAGAAGCTCTGCTTCATATCTCGGTGCATCATAATACCTCCAAGGTGGATAGCAAACTTGAAATGATGGTAATCTTCCAAAACCAACTTTTGAAGGTCTCCCTTATCCAGGACATATAACTTTCCCTTGTTCAAAAGCTAACCTTTTCCACTAATACTGAAGTCCTTTAGCTCTTTGGTCTTGGAGTTTTAAAACATAGCGGATTTTCCTTCTACCCTTCGGCATTCCTTTCCATGAGCATAGGGTGAACTTCTAAGCAGGATAACATTCTCAAATTTTGACTTGAACCAACTTTGATCGAAACTATGCATCACAAAAAGCTAGCGCCTTCAAGACATTCCACTCTTCGATCATAGCCAAAATACAATTCTCTTTTTCGGCTTAAGGCATCAACCACATTATTTCCCTTCCCTGGGGTATATAAAATATGATGTTAAGAACTCCAACCACTGTTATTGCCGCATGTTTAACTCCTTCCAAGAGAACAAACATCTCAAAGACTTATGTTTAGTAAACAATTTGAACCTTTCCCCTAAAAAGTAATGCCTCCAAATGTTTAGGGCGAAGATAACTAACCTTATGGGGTCTTAATTTCCTAGATTCATATGTTATCACCTTTCCCTTCTACGTCCACACAGCCCCGAAACCTGAACCCAATGCATTTTTATACTCTACCATATCCACATTTCATTTCGATACAACCAAAACTAGAGCTTCTATCAGTCGAAGCTTCAATTCTTGAAATGCTGCCTCGCATTATTTTGTCCAAACATACCTTTAATTCTTCCAAATAATTATAGTCAATGGTGTTGCTAACCTAAAGAAGTCCATAATAAGTCTTTAGTGGTACCCAACCAACCCCAAGAAACTTCTGATCTCGGTAATGGTCTCTTCCAGTCATCTATGGCTTTGACTTTTGAAGGATCTACTGATAGACCTTCCTTGAATACCATATAGCCTAGGAACTTCACTTTCGGTTTCCAAACTGATGGTTGGATGAATTTTCCTTTAACTTGTGTTGACATAATGTCTTTAATACTAATCTAAGATAGACTTATTGATATCACTTATGAAGGCCAACACAAAGCGATCCAACTAATCATGAAAGACTGGGTTCACAAGATCTAAAAAGAAAGCTGAAGCATTGGTTAGCCCAAAGGGAATGACCAACTACTCATATGAACCATACCCTAAACATGGTCAAATGAATACTCTCCTTGGAATTGATGGAATCTCATAGCCAAATCTAAATGTGAGAATACTTTAGCTCCATTCAACTAATCGAATAAGTTTTCTACCATTAGTAATGGATAATGATTCTGCACTGTCAGCTCATTTAGCTTCTTGTAATCAATACACAACCGAAGTAATCCATCAGACTTCTTCACAAATACCATAGAAGCTCCCGATGGTAACCTACTAGATCCAATGAGACTATTCTCGAGTTCTACTATTTGCTTCTTCAATTCCTCCATTTCTAATGGTCGCATCTACTATGTGGTATAATAATAGGTTGTGCCTCTGGAACCAAATGAATGCGAAACTTAATTGCTCTCCCGAAGGTGAACCCATTACTGGTTTGAAGATGACCATGAACTCTCGAGCCATAAAATCATATTTATCTCATCCTTTTAGCTCCACATCACACAAAACAAAACTCTTGGCCTTGCTTTTATTCATCCAAAGGCATTAAGATCCAATCACATCCTTTTGGGTTATATAATGCGATGATTCTCTCTATGTAATAAGTTCTAGCATCATTCCGTACCAGCTAATACATACCCAAAATTACTTTATAGCCTTCAAAGCAAAAAACAAATGGGTCACACAATAACAAATGATCGCACGAGATAAATTCTGGGTCACCTCAATCTGAGAGTGGCACAACCGCTGATTAGGTTAACCACATGTAAAGAAATAACTAAACAGGTAACATTCAATCCTTGTTTATCAACCGCATCCCTAAAAACAAAAGAATGCATAGCTCCAGTATCTGTTATCCATCTTTTAAACCAAGTAACTTTAGACGAATCTTAACATCGGGATGAAGATGAAATGGTTAAGGACTTGGGGTTGGATGGAAAAAAGTAAGACTTCAAAGAGTTTTGAGTTAAGGTACACAAGAAAAAAGTGGCCGGTATCAACATGAATTCATTCGGTATCGAGTTCTTTTTATAGGCCGAAGTACCTCTTATGATATGGTCAGTGAAATGATGGGTAAAGTAGTCATGCTGGGGTGCAATTCTGAAGGACTAATTAAATACCTCCAGAAAGCTATGCAGAAAAGGGCAAGTACCAAATGAGTCAGATCATCTTGGTATCAAGCAAAATTACTAGGAAAAAGTTCTCATAGCTTGAAGAATTGAAGATATAATGTGAAGTAAAGGGGAATCAAGTATTTTGCATTGAGCGTCAACAAATCATATCGGTACCGACATGATTTTATGATATGGAAACTTCATCATTCTTCCTACCTTCTCGGATCTGGAGTTTTACATGGTCTTTCATGATTCGACAACTTTGGTAGATATTCTCCTACAAGTAGCAAGCATAGAGTGACAATCAATTGAATTTTGGTCACTCTCTTCTTCATTCTTTCTCTACTTAAGTTTTATCACATAAGGAATATTTAAAGTTATTATAATAAGAAGAGTTCTTATACTTATGATAAACTCGATCTAAATAAGATTAAAGTGGACATAAGCCATATAACTTGTCGTGCCACAATAAAATTCATGTGTTCTTACTATTTTCTTACTACTTCTTACTTGATCTACTCGTTCTTATCTTCTTTAGGGTGTTATGATAATTTTTAACCAAATATTTTTTTCTTTTACCGAGAACAGAGTTTCTCGGGAGTAGATCTTGCTTTTTTTGGATCAGGGCATCCAGAATTTGGATTTAGAGCTTCTTGTTGCTGATTTAGATATTTAATTGTTGAACTAATGGCCACTAGAAGATTTGGTAAATATGGACTTGTAAATAGCGGAGAAGATGAAACTTCTCGTCATAATGAGAAGACTAATCGACCGATAGCTGCTTTGCTAGGGCCATCTACCCCTTAGGATACGGTGCAGAGAGTTGTGTTTGATAAGATGATGGCGGAGTTGAATTAGGGAATGCCAGATTTCTAGAAGGCACTTATTGAGAAATGGTTGCTAGCATTGCCTTATTGGCTCAACAGTCTAAAAGGCCTAGGAAAAGTAGAAGATATGCACCACCTATTGGTTTTAAAGAGGAGAGTTTATCTACTTTTGACCAAAATAGAAGGATGGGAAATAGAAGATGAAGGAGTAGGCTATTGGAAAGTCAAGGAGGAATACTAAAGGAACTGACCAAAACATGGTCAGAGTAGAACAATATGGTAACCATAATCAGGTCGGTACCGACATGAATTTAGGAGATTTATAGGGGCTTCAACCTAGCACTACCAACTTGTCTAGTGCAAGGACAATTTCCTAGACACTGATAATGATGTTGCATAGAATATTGGAGTTCAGGAGATGTTTAAATAAATACCATAGAGTAAGCTAGGCATCAAAGAAGATCTGGAGAAGTGGCTCTCTTAGAGATAAGAGCGCCATGCGTCATCGAGCGAACCAAGACCATTTGTAGAGTCAAACACTCAGTGTTTCTCCTTATAGTCGTTTTTTAGATCATTAAGTAGTGAGGAGCATATTGCTAATATGTAAAGCGGTTGATGGAGGAAAACTGATGGAGAAAAAATGAAGATTGGGTTACTATACGTAGTAGAACTCCTCATCGAGAATATCTTTTATGAGAAATATTTTAGAAATTTACAATGCCCACGATGCCATGGTACAAAAATGTAACGACCCGGAATTTTCGATCCCGAAAATTCCAGATAGATAAGAAAAGAAGAAAAGAGATAGAAGAAACATAAAACCAAACTCAGAATCTCACATTCGCAGTGGATAAAATATAATATCAAATAATATTCTTTACACAAAGAAAGCTGTATCAGTCAATTACATTTTAATACATCAGAGTTACAACATTTCAAAATCACTGGACAGTTTAAATAACATGTCCCAAATAAACTACAATATATCACAGTGGAAACTCTCCATACTTTCCTCCCATCCAGCTCGCCTTTTGAGCTCCAGTACGTCCTTACCTGAAAAGCTGTAATACTCGGCCTGACCCGGGTGTTACTTTGATCTTGGGTCAGACCGAGTATTACAGATTTTCAGGTAAGGACGTTCTGGAGTTCAGGTGGCAAGCTAGATGGCAGGAACATATAGAGCGTAGTCCGCTGTGTTATATTGTTGTTTATCTGGGATAAGTTTTTTTAATTGTCGAAATGTTGTAACTCTGATGTATTAAAATGTATTTGTCTGATACAACTTTCTTTGTGTAAAGAATATTATTTGATATTATATTTTATCTGCTGCGAATGTGATATTCTGAGTTTGGTTTTCAATTTCTTCTTATTCTATCTCTTTTCTTCTTTTTCTAACTATCTGGAATTTTCGGGATCGAAATTCCGGGTCGTTACATTTGGCGGGTCAGACCGAGTATTACATATTTTCAGGTTAGAATGTTCTGGAGCTCAGGATGCAAGCTGGATGGCAAGTACGTATGGGGTACATTCCGCTGTAATATATTGTAGTTGTCTGGGACATGTTGATTGTATCTGTCCGGTGTATTATGTAAATGTTATAACTCTGATGTATTAATGTAAATTAACTGATACAGTTTTTCCTTGTATAACTGTTATTTTATTTAATATTATATTTTGATCCGTTGCGAATGTGAGATTCTGTGTTTCTTTTCTGTTTCTTCTTCTATCTCTTTTCTTCTTTTCCATAACTATCTGGAATTTTCGGGATCGAAAACTCCAGGTCGTTACATGGGACGACTGATCCAAAATAGCATTTATTCAAGTATGAATCACACAAGATGGTGGCAGGGAGAAGGATGCAGCTTGGTGTAGGTGTTTCCCCATCTCTTTAGATGGAGTTGCATCTATTTGGTTCACTCGGCTCCTACAAAGTCCATTTCGACTTTTGAAGAATCAGCCAACAAGTTTTTAGAGTAGTTCACGCTGCATGCTGCTCAGCCTAAGATGTAATGTCCTTGTTAGACATTTCTTAGAGACCTGAAGAGTCATTGGAAGGCTTTATGAATAGATTTAATACTACAGTCATGGATGTAAACAATTAGAAGTAGGATATGGTATCGATGGCTTTAGTCTAGGGAAAACACCCGAATATAGATTTTGGAAAATAACTAAGCATGAAATAGCTGATTACCATGGAGACGTTCATCGAAAGGCTAACTGGTTATTATGCTCAAAATCGTGGTTTCCGGGAAGACTGGCTTTGGATAGCCGAGAGAAGTTATTTAGAGTAATGTGGCTATTATATAGACCTAATAGAGCCCCGATAATATAACTATAAGTGTTGGGAATTCTAATATTTAGAAAAAGGGAAAAATGGCGTTGGTGGTCGATAAAATGATGCTAAAAAGCGTACAAGGAATATGAGGTCAGAGGATTACACTCTTTCGAATGATATGATCGAAAATACCTACCTTCCCATTCATGGGTACGAAATGATATAAGAAGCCGCCTAGGAGAGAGGCGACCAAAGCTGAGAGACGCTTCAAAAATTACCATCAATTCCATGAGACCTATGGACAGTTGAGGTCATTTGCGCCCAAGGAGCATAGCCTTAATGGGATAGGCGGGTGAAGCAAAGGAAAGATAGTAAGAAATAAAAGACGGGATTCAAAGGGTTGAAAGGCACAATAGAATTAAAAGGAGGAAACCCCTCTCTGTTTGGTAACCACGGTACTAAACAGAAGATCCTTTTTAGCACCCAAGGCACCGAACAAGAAATCCTTTTTAGCATGCAAGCTACTAAATAGGATCTTCTGTTTAGTAGGTGGGTTGCCGGACTAGAAGGGGCATTATATGAATATTAGAACAGGGTAAAAAATGGAAGTCCGAACCAAGGAGGGAAGTTGTAAGAACTTCCCCACTAAAGTCCCATGTGCATTTCGCTAAGCCAACCAACACCGAACCAAGCTTTCCAACCAAATCAAATATTTACATATGGAATGAAATTTAGATATATTTGGAAATTGATAATCATATCTTTTGTATATGGAAGTATCCTATTTGGGTGAGCTATAGATGGAAGTTAACATATTTGCCAAAGTAATCTCTCAACCTTTTCACTCCTATAAATATCCAAGCATTTGGCATCCATAAGGACAATCTTTTAAGCTTCAAAATTCTACACTATAGAAATAGCCGAACAGAGCTCCCAAGCTACTATATTCAATCATAAATCACTATATTTCATATCAAAATTCTTGTAAAAGCTAAAATATAAGAAAAGGAATAAATATGGACAATGGACGTAGGCTCGTCGTGGCTAAACCACTCTAAACCTGTGTGTACTTTACTTTTTCTACATTACATTTTCTACTGTGTCTTTTGTTATAAGTTCAATTGGAGGCGTTTGCCCAATTTTTAAGCAATATTTTTATTGATTTCATTGAGAACCTTCTCAACATGCCTCCTAAATCTAAAAACAAGACTAGTGGAAATAGCAGAAACGCTAACCGAGATGTTATAGAATAAGACAATTATTCGTCTAGTACCCCAGCGCCATACACCATTACTAAAGATGGCTTAGATAGAGTTATGGTGTACATTGATACCCATTTCGCTGTCCAACATCAAGCTATTGTGGATCATATCTTGACATGCTTGGGGCATACATAACTAGCTGCATACAACACTAAGACAATGGGAAAGAACATATTTCGAGGGTCCAGTAGGAGGAGGAGGTTATACTCTAGCGGTGCGTTAGATCATGAAAATCGAGGATTAGGATGAGCAAACACCGAGGAAGCAGGTCAAGCAAGGGCTCAAAAGGACGTAGTGCCCGAGGACTGGTTCGACGTCCAACCGAATAGGAGAGGTGATGAACCAAGGGCGGCCATCGCTGAACCTTCCCGACCTATGCAACACTCTCCATTCTTGGTAGAAGTAGCAACTGATGGAAGGCGAGTTTATCACTAGGAGAGATCCCAAAACAGGGAATGAAGCTAGGACCACAAGTCAAGTCATCATAGAAGGTATGAAATAAGCTTCCCTCCTCAATGGGAGAGGTCGACCCAGCTCCACTCATCTCCCAAACCCAAAGGCGATATGGTACATATTATAAGGGAGTGCATTCGCCGTGAGCAGATAAAGCGTGGAATACGAGCAAGAGTAGGTAGCCTATTTTATATGGAGATTGGGACTACTTAAAATCCTAGGAGGTTCCAAATGCCCAATATGGACCCATACCAAGATTTGACTGACCCCATAATGCATCTACAATGATATACGCAGCCTATGTTAATGAGTAGGGCGACAAAAGAAGTTTTATGTAAGTGCTTTCCCATCTTCCTTTCAGATATGACGACTATGTGATTTTGCCGTCTACCCCCAACTCGATTCACTCATTGGAGACGTTGAATGAAAAATTTATTAGCTAATTTCGGGTTCATATAGAGCAACCCAAAGACCTAAACTCCCTATCCAATGTGAAACAATGGGAAGAGGGCACACCGCGACAATACTTGACTCGCTTTAACGATGCAGTTGTTAGCATCCAAAATGCTGATGAACAGTTGACACTTTTGGCATCATGTGATGGTGTTCATCATGACAAAAAGATGGTTCAGAGATTGACCAAGGAGAAACAAGCTACTATGCTGGATTTCTTTTATGAAGTAGCAAAGTACATGCGATTGGAGGAAGTGGCAGCAGGACGACAGGTTGACCGCCAAATCTTCGAAAGCTTCTAATAGCATGAACATTATGGTTAAACATGATGGGGGTAGTGGTGTAGAGAAGAAGAAAAATAATAATTCAAGCAACTTCGACGAGAAGAAAACTAATCAAAGAAGGTTCAAGCCTAGAACGAGGTTTGATACTCATATAGCTTTGAATGATACCATAGAGAATATCTACCTAAACGCACATGAGGAGATCAAATACAACAGACTTGCACCAAAGGAAGAAACCGAAGTTGAAATAAATACAGGAAGTATTTTAGATTCCATGAATCCTATGGGCATAACACCAACGAATGTCATTATTTGAGGGATATAATAGAAGAACACATTAGGAAGAAAAAGCAGTATGATATGTTAGAAATCTAAATGCTCCTCATGCTCCTTAGCAACAGACCCCGAGGTAGCTCCCATCAAGAAATGAGGGTGAAGGATCCAGTGCTAATCATGGAAAGAGGGGGAGGTTGGTGATTAATACCATAATAGGAGGACCACGTGTGGCCGACAAAGTTGGGCAAAGATGAAGAGATATGCAAAGTCTTTGATGTAACACCCCGTTAGCTTAACGATTGAATATTTAAATAATTAATTTAAATATTTAATAGGTAAGTAATGGAATGCCTCTTGCACTTGATTTTTACAAACGAGCAAAGTAGGACTCAATACACCCATAGTTGAGTTCGCCTTTTCGGCCGGAGTAAAATAAATATGAACTTGACTATGTTGTTAGTCCCTGAGGAGATGGTTTTGATGACAACAACCTTAGAATAAGATTATAAAATATATATACTGACATTATAGTTTAGATATATATGTATATGCATGATTTAACCATGCAGGTATCAAGAATGAAGACTGTACAGTATAGAGATTCAAGATTTCAAGATTGAAGACTCATGAGTATCAAGATTATCAAGAGTTCAAGATTTCAATAATAAGTAATTTAATTAGGAATTTTGTTAAAACTCCTAGAAAAGCACTGGAATCTTAAAATCCAATTTATTCGTGGAATGGAATCCACTTCGAGCCTATTAAAGGGATGGAACCCTAAGTAGGATGAAACCTACGAAAAATTTAGTGGAACATTGTTTTATATCCACTAACTTTTATTTAAAATGTTTTTTACAAAATTATATCTTGTTTTCAAAATGATTTCAAAACCTTTCTTTTAAAAGAATCAAAAACATCTATCCTGTTTTTAAATATTTTTAGCCTCAAAATAATCTTTATTTTCAAAATTAAATTATCCTTGGTTTTAAACTATCTTTTAATAATAATAATATATTTAACTTTTAATATTTATACTTAGATTTAAATATAAAACTATAGTAAAATTTTATAAATATCAAAATATTATTCTCTATATTTGTTTATGTATTTTAACTATAGTTAAGTATATTTATAAATTTTAAAATAGTTTTAATACAAGACAGAAATTATTTTCAAAGAAAAACAAATTACCAAAATCTCCTTTGGCTTGTCGACAACCCCTAGTACCCCTTGTCGACAAGGTGGCAGTTGATTTCAAAAATTTGAATTTCAAAAGAAGTGTCTATTCGTCGTATCCTTTCACGAATGGACATGATTGTCGCTCTACTATAAATAGGGGCAGTTTTAAACGAATTTTCATTCATATTTTCTCTGATTTCACTCCTCTTCTTCTTCCACATTTGTTTACATATATTTTTACCATTACTCTGCCGAAATCACCATTGAATCTAACTATATCATCTCTAGTTTGATTCTCTATCACTATCTCAACAAGATCTCAGTGCTATTCAGAGTTATATGCTTCTTTATAATAAACTAAACGAGAAAAGGTGTGATTGTAGCCTGTGAAATCAATCAAGCGAGAAAAGGTGTGATTGAAGCCTATGAAATCAATTGGGTGAACTTGTTGCCCATAAAATCAAGTATCTCTACCCAGAGGATTGTAAATTTGGAGTGGTGTACCTCGTGTCCTTGAAATCGAGGGTGTAATTGTACAATTGCTTTTGAAAGAAAATCCGTACTTGTGTGCGGGACTGGATGTAGGGTAACTCCGAACCAGTATAAAATCCGGTGTGTTCTTTTCTTTATTGCTTTTAATTTATTTCTACATCTGTGTTTGATTCTATGATCATATCCGTGTCTGAATATTGCATACATTTGTGTTCAAGTTAACATAAACTCAAAATGATTTAGTAATTCCTTAAAACACTATTCACCCCTCTTTAGTGTTAATTCTAGCCTTAAGATTCATAATTCGCATTTCTCAAATTTGGTATCAGAGCAAGTTTTCAAAGATTCATAACATGATTTTTGAAAAAGTTTTTAAAATGGCTATGTTTAAAAAACTTGTTAATACTAGTTCAGAAATATTCAGATCATCACTGTCTCTTGAGTCTGCATATAATCAATATTCAAATTCAAGTTGTCTACCAAAATTGTATGATGTGCAGGAAACATGCTTTATAGGTGTTGAGGAATCAATCCATAATGGACAAATTGTACAGGTCAAAAAGAATAAATGGATACTCGATAGTGGATGCTCTAGACACATGACTGGCAATCCAGACATGCTGAATGATATAATATAGAAAGACAGAGGACTGGTTAAATTTGGAGACAACTCAAAAGGATATGTGATTGGCATCAGCAAAGTCGGTAACTCTGAAACTCCTATTATTACTAATGTTTTGCTAGTTAAGAATCTGAAACAAAATCTGCTAAGTATTAGTCGACTTTGCGATAAAGGATATAAAATTAAATTTGAAAAAGATAAGTGTCACATTGAAGATAATAATTCAACCATAATATTTGAGGGAATTAGGAAAAAGAATATTTATATTCTTAGTACGAAAGTTTCAAATGAGAACTTGTGTCCTTTGGAAAATACAAGTGACCCTTGGATTTGGCATAAGAGATTTGGACATTTGAATTTCAAACTCTTATCTAGGCTGTCAAAACATGATCTAATAAGAGGTCTCCCTAAAATGAATTTTAAAGTAGATAATCTACGTGATGCATGTCAATTAGGAAAACTTAGAAAAAGTTCCTTTAAATTAAAAGATATGATTTCAACCTCAAAACCTCTTGGATTACTCCATCTTGATTTATTTGTTCCATCTCAAATTCTGTCAACAAATCATAGTTAATATGTTTTTGTAATTGTAGATAATTATTCTAGATTTACATGGACAATATTTTTGAAACATAAAAGTGATACTTTTGAATGTTTTAAGAACTTTACCAAAAGGATTCAAAATCAACCTTCTCTAAAAATTATAACCATCCGTAGTAATCACGACGGTGAATTTAAAAATGAAAAGTTTGAGGAATTTTGCAATAAAAAGGGAATAACTCACAATTTTTTATTTCCAAGAACTGCACAACAAAACGGAGTAGTAGAATGTAAAAATAGGACGATTCAAGAGTGTGCGAGAACTATGCTTTCAGATACTAAATTACCAAAGTATTTTTGGACAGAAGCAGTTGCTACCGCTTGTTATATTTGAAATAGAATTTTAATTAGACCTTTAACGATATGACATCTTATGAACTTCTTCACTCAAAGAAACCTAAGTATCTTATTTTAGAATTTTTGGAAGTAAACGTTTTATTTTAATACAGAAGATAATCTAGATAAATTTGACCCTAAATCCGACAAAGGTATCTTTATTGGATATTCTAATAGAAGCAAAGCGTACAGAGTGTTTACTTTAAGAACTAACACCATCGAAGAAACAATGCATGTTTCATTCGATGAAAATCTCAAAATTTTTGAAGATACAAATGATGAGGAGGATTTAATCACTCAAAATCAAGAGTCAACTGAAACTAATAATGAAATTAATCACCCTAATAAAAAGATTAAACTTTTAAAAGATCATCCTATGGAAAATGTGCTTAAAGATATGCAATCTGTTGTTAAAACTAGAAATCAACTAAGTAAAATGAGCAATGTAGCCTTTATATCAACTATTGAACCCAAAAATCCAAAAGAAGCATCAACTAATGATTCACGGATTTTGGCTATGCAAGAAGAACTAAATAAATTCACTAGAAATGATGTTTGAGAACTCATTCTTAGACCTGAAAGTAAAACTATAATTGGAACTAAATGGGTTTACAAAAATAAAATGAATGAACAAGGAGAGGTTGTTAGAAATAAAGCCCGGTTAGTCGCTCAAGGTTATTGTCAAAAGAAGGAATAGATTTTGATGAAACCTTTGCTCCTGTAGCAAGATTAGAAGCCATTAGGATTCTACTTGCTTGTGCAAATCATAATAATTTCAAATTATATCAAATGGATGTTAAAAGTGCCTTTTTAAATGGATTTGTAAAAGAGGAAGTATATGTTGAACAACCACCACTTTTTGAAAATGAAAAATTACCAAATCATGTTTACAAACTTAAGAAAGCTCTATATGGTCTGAAACAAGCTTCTAGAGCCTGGTATGATTGACTAAGATCTTACTTATTACAATCAAATTTTGAAATTGGTAAAGTAGATAATATCTTTTTATTAAAATAAATAAAAATGATATTCAACTAGTACAAGTTTACGTAGATGATATCATTTTGGGATCAACTAATTTTGAAATGAACAAAGAATTTTTTGAAATAATGACAAAGGAGTTTGAGATGAGTCATATGGATGAATTAAACTTCTTTCTAGGATTACAAATAAAACAATTAGATAATGGTATCTTTATTAGTCAAGAAAAATATGCTAAAGACCTAGTTAGTAAATTTGGTTTGACTACTGCAACTGGAAAACCCACTCCCGTGGCAACCAATGAGTACCTAAGTAAAGAAGATCTCTCGAAAGATGTAGATAAAAAATTATATAGAGGAATGATTGGATCACTACTCTATATCACTGCTAGTAGACCCGATTTCATGCATAGTGTTTGTCTCTGTGCAAGATATCAATTCCAACCTAAAGAGACCCACTTAAAAGCCGTAAAACGTATCATATGATATGTTAAACACATTTTTGATTATGGCTTATTTTATCCTAAAAATGATTCTTTTGACTTAATATCTTACTGTGATGCTGATTATGCTGGTTGTAAATCAAACCGAAAAAGTACAAGTGGAACTTGTCACTTTTTGGGGCATTCTCTAATTTCCTGGTTTAGTAAAAGTCGAAACACAGTTTCTTTGTCAACAACCGAAGCAGAGTATATTTCTGCTGCTTTGGCTTGTTCTCAAGTAATATATATGCAACAAACTTTAAAAGATTTTGGTTTAAATATCTCAAAATCACCAATTTATTGTGATAATACTAGTGCAATAAATTTATCCAAAAATACTACTCATCATGCTCGAACTAAACATATTGATATCAGACATCATTTTCTCAGAGATAATATAAGTAAGGAAGTAATTTCTCTCGATTTTATCAATTCTGAGAATCAAATTGCTGATATCTTAACAAAACCCTTAAACGATCTATATTTACTAAATTAAGAAGAGAATTAGGTATTTGTTCAATAACTGAAATATAAAATATAAATCACAAAGTATAATTAAAAATTAAATCAAAATAAATCAATAGCAAAAAAATCAAACACCATGTCGACAACCCCCTCCTACCCCTATCGACATGTAACGATTTTTTTATTTTTGAAAATTTTCCACCAAAATTCAAATAAGTGGTTATATATTATTCTCATTTTGAAATTTTGATCATTCTCTCTAGACTTTCTCTGTTCTAACTTCTGAAAACATTTAAACAATGGCCTCCTCTTTCAAATCAAACAAAAATTCAACTTTTTCGTTCCCTTCTCCTTCCTCTAGACCATTTCAACGAACTACGCTTGCATGAGTGATGAAAATGGAAGATTCCTTGAAGGATGCACTGCAACTAATGACTGAAATTCAAGTAGTGCAACTTAGAATGGCCAAAGAACAAGAACGGCAAGGCAAAATCCTTAGAAATTTGCAAAAGTTTCTAATAGAAAATCATGCTAATTCGATCTTGATCGATGAAGAGTCTTCAGGAGATCAAGTGCGAGAGGACATCGGTGAAGAAGAAGAAGCCTTCATGGAAGAAGAGCATGCTGAAGATGACGATAAAGTCGTTTGCGTTGGCGAAGTGTGCTTTGACAAGGATGGAAATCTAGTCGAACAACGTGGAAATTTCTGTTTCCACTACCCAAATTATTCGATTCATCGATCTCCTATTTTCAGGGACACATATTTGTTTCTTTTCTCTCTTTCCTATTGTTGTATGTTCTTTCTTACGTTTTCTACGAAAATGTAAATATAACAATATATATAATTAATAAATAATTTATGTTCTTATATTTGAATTCTTACAGTTATCACTATTATAAGTATTATCATATATAGATTCTTAGTTACGATAGTTAGTAATTTAGGACTAAGTTTTAGTTTTAGATTTAAGTGATGATTATTTATGATAACACTATCATTATAATCGCGTGTCATATAGTATTAGATTAAGGAGAAGTTATATATTTTAGAGTTAGTTTTTGTTGATGACAAAGGGGAGAAGTACAAAATAGGATAGTTAGGCATAGATTAAGGGGGAGTTATTAGTTTTAGGGGGAGTATTAGGATAGAAGTAATATTTTATAAACAAAGGTTGCTATTAGTTTTAGGAGGAGTTATTAGGATAGAAGTAATATTTTATAAACAAAGGTTGTCATCATCAAAAAAGGGGAGATTGTTAGTCCCTGAGGAGATGGTTTGATGACAACAACTTAGAATAAGATTATAAAATATAAATACTAACATTATAGTTTAGATATATATGTATATGTAGGTTTCAAGAATGAAGACTGTACAGTATAGAGATTCCAGATATCAAGATTGAAGACTCATAAGTATATAGATTATCAAGAGTTCAAGATTTCAATAATAAGTAATTTAATTAGGAATTTTGTTAAAACTCCTAGAAAAGCGCTGGAATCTTAAAATCCAATTTATTCATGGAATGGAATCCACTTCGAGCCAGTTAAAGGGATGGAACTCTAAGTAGGATGGAACCTACGAAAAATCTAGTGGAATAATGTTTTGTATCCACTAACTTTTATTCAAAATGTTTTTACAAAATTATATCTTGTTTTCAAAATGATTTCAAAACCTTCCTTTTAAAAGAATCAAAAACATCTATCCTATTTTTAAATATTTTTAGCCTTAAAATAATCTTTATTTTCAAAATCAAATCATCCTTGGTTTAAAACTATCTTTTAATAATAATAACATATTTAACTTTTAATATTTATACTTAGATTTAAATATGAAACTATAGTAAATTTTTATATATATCAAAATATTATTCTCTATATTTATTTATGTATTTTAACTATAGTTAAGTATATTTATAAAGTTTAAAAATAGTTTTAATACAAGATAGAAATTATTTTCAAAGAAAAACAAATTACCAAAATTTCCTTTGGCTTGTTGACAACCCTTAGTACCCCTTGTCGACAAGGTGGCAGTTGATTTCAAAATTTTGAATTTCAAAAGAAGTGTCTACAATCCTTTCACGAATGGACATGGCTGTTGCTCTACTATAAATAGGGACAGTTTTAAACGAATTTTCATTTATATTTTATCTGATTTCACTCCTCTTCTTCTTCCACATTTCTTTACATATATTTTTACCATTACTCTACCGAAATCACCATTGAATCTAACTAGATCATCTCTAGTTTGATTCTCTATCACTATCTCAACAAGATCTCAGTGCTATTCAGAGTTATAGGCTTCTTTGTAATAAACTAAACGAGAAAAGGTGTGATTGTAGCCTGTGAAATCAATTAAGCGAGAAAAGGTGTGATTGTAGCCTATGTAATCAATTGGGTGAACTTGTTGCTTGTAAAATCAAGTATCTCTACCCAGAGGATTGTGAATCTGGAGTGGTGTACCTCGTGGCCTTGAAATTGAGGGTGTAATTATACAGTTGCTTTTGAAAGGAAATCCGTACTTGTGTGCGGGATTGGATGTAGGGTAACTCTGAATCAGTACAAAATCCGGTGTTCTTTTCTTTATTGCTTTTACTTTATTTCTACATATGTGTTTGATTCTGTGATCATATCTGTGTCTGA
The DNA here is from genome assembly GCA_030765085.1 of Allium cepa. Lineage (NCBI taxonomy): Eukaryota > Viridiplantae > Streptophyta > Magnoliopsida > Asparagales > Amaryllidaceae > Allium > Allium cepa. Next base: position 204,042,795 of record CM060941.1, on the reverse strand, counting down.
ATATTGCGTACATTTGTGTTCAAGTTAACATAAACTCAAAATGATTTAGTAATTCCTTAAAACACTATTCACCCCCCTTTAGTGTTAATTCTAGCCTTAAGATCTATAATCCGCATTTCTCACATATGTTTGAAGTCGATGAATTTCAGAAGTGAATAATGTTTTCATGAGAGGAGAAAATGGACTTGGGCTAGGTCCACGGGTTAGCATATAAGTCCATAACCTCTTCATGTTTCATTTCACTTCCTCATTCACATTTCATTCTTCTCCTCTTCCCTAATCACTTTCTTGATTGGCCCTTAATCCCAAAACCCTATATCCCTAATTTGTGCTCAAGTTAAATTCTCTGGATTCCGATAAAATAAATCCTCTCATGTTATTCTCCACGTAACTCCCAAAGGAGTTTGCCTAATCCGAAGTTTTAGGGTTTCATCTTGGTTTCAAGAGAGCTAATTAATGGGTTTTGGTGATTTAGGCTTGGTTTAGAGAAAACTAAGGTGAGTGGGATGATTATCCTTATTAATTTAGGTGTTATACTTCATATATTTGATTATTGCTGATTTTAGGATTATATGAAGTGGTTTGGAGATTGTTTGATTTGGTTTGGGCTTATGTCTGTGTTTTAAACATGATTACATTGGCTTATTATTTATTTAAGATCATAATAACTATATTTGAAAACAATTAGTAACCTAAGAATTGATTTTAGGTTAACTGAATGATTATATGTGACGTGATCATAAACTAGAGACTAATTACATGTGCTAATTATGTGCATGTCATTAGTTAGTAATAATTAAACTAATTTAAATGGTTTTGAAAATAGTTAGTAAGCTAATTTGGTTAGTTTTGAACTCTACACTTATTATTAAAGTGATTAGAGGGTTAATGAAGCTAAATTAGTATTTAAAAAAATTGTTTAAATAGAAGAATGATTTTTATAAGTAATAAAGGTATTTTATAAAATGATATGATATTTTATAAAATAGTAAATGAAGTTTAATTGGCATATATAAAATGGTTTGAATATTTTATAAATGAAGGATATATTTTATAAAATAGATATGTGATTTTATAAAATAGTATATGAATACTTGATTTTCATTTATGCAAATTAAGTGTTTAAATGGCTAAACGGATTAATAAGTTAGTATTGTATTTTATAAAATGGTTTGACAATATTATAAAATGGTATAAATAGATATATTTACTTTTATTCAAAAGATTAGTAAGTAAAAGTAATAATTGATTAAGAAATAAATGAATTAATTATTTAGATATATGTGTATGTATATGAGTATGGGCAAGTATACATATATGTGTATTTGAAGATATATAACAATCAAAACATTATGTGAATTGTATTTAGAATTGCTATGTGTTTGGCTGTTTATATATGTTTGCAATTGTTTGATTGTATAGAACCATAATTGAATACAATTTGGGGCAAGCATTTCACGTAGCCATAGCGACTATCACGTACGCTATGATGCGTAAGAGTATACCAGATCGAGTAATCTCCCTAGCGAAGTCAGAAATATAACTTATATAGTGGTTGTATGTTTACATATACGTGTATGCAAAAGCGTTCACGAATGAGTGTATTAATACACGTATAAACTATGCACTAGGCAAGGATTAATAAGTTCGGATTAATACAATTCGGATTAATAAGTTCGTGGATATATGGCTATAATCGCCCGCCGAACTCAACTCGACCAAAGAGTGGATTTTGGTTTAGAAACGGGCTTTTGATTACTTAAGGAATTCACTTCCAAAACGTCAACCAGTGAACCCCGGTGTGACGACCCGAAATTTTTAAGCAAATTAGATTGGAATATTTAATTGATTTGAAATAATTAAGAGTAAATTTTTAACTTGAATTTAAATATCACTAATATTTGATAATTTAAACTATTGAAATAAATAATTCGAAGTTGGGTAAATTGTTGAATCTAGAATTTTAAGTCGGTTAAAAAAAATTTAAAGGCTTGGAAAATTTGCATTGATAATACTGAAGGTAATGAAACTTTTAAAATTGAATTTGGAAGTATTTTGTTCAGTTTTGAATTTATATCATTTAAATTGAATTTAAAATAGCCCTCCGAGGCACAGTCTCGGAATTCGACGAAACCAATTCCGTTGGGTCCGTAATATTGTATTATTGTCGGATTTCAAATTTTGTGGTGTTTGGAGTTGCTGTGTGAGCACACGGTAAGTAAACGCACTGGCATACATATCGAAATTCACTTGAATAAGAATAAAATAAATCAAATCACACCTTTCTATCAGCCGACCTACTCGTCCTTTCACTATTTTAAATCGAGCAGATAGAAATTTCTTTTTAATAAATATAGACCGGTGTTCCTCCTTTCCTCTCAAGTTAAAATCAGATCTCTATTTCATCTTCTTGGAGGGGCCGAGCGAAATCATTTACAAAAGAGAAGTCGGTCGCGCTAAATTTGTTTGTTCCTCCCATCGCGTTTGAGTACTCTAAACGACTCAACTCGTTCGTTTTATTCCTCGCGATCGAGTATTAGGTGGGTCTCCTCCAGTTGAGAAGAGGGTTAGGGTTCGCGTGCGTGAGGTGTTGGGGCTGCGGCGAAGGGGTTTCAGCGAGCGTTGACTTGGGGACCGGTTGCGATTATGGTTTGGGTAGGCGTTTTGGGTAGTTGATCGAGGCAGTCGCAGCACAGCAGTTCGTGGATTGGAGTAGGAACATCGTGATGTGATCGAGTTGGATGGTGACGGTGAAGTTGAGAATGGTGGCTAGATGTGACAGCCCGCAAATCCGTACCCCTTGAATCAACACTATTCTACCTCTATTAACTCAAGTGGCATAGAAGTGCGAACCATTAGGGTTTAAGAAGAAGAGATAGAAGAAGAAGAAAATAAACAATATCAGATCTCACAGTCGCAGCGGAATAAAATATAATAGCAACTATATATCTTTACACAAAAATGAAATCTATAACTGTTTAATACATCATATCATCAGAGTGTCTCATACATCAACAAATACCAATCAGACATACCATACAATCATAGCAGCGGATATATATATATAAGTATATATAATACGTCTCGGACTCCAGCTCCTCTCCTGCTCCATAGCAACCTGTCCTGAACATATAATACTCGGTCTGACCCGAGCATTATAATGAAATAACACCCGAGTCAGTCTGGAATACCAGCTGATAAATAATGCATCCAAATTGATTATTAAGTTTCAAAAATCCTTTGAAAACAAAAGCATCTCGTAAGACCACGCCACAAATAAACATGTCGGGTTTTTACCTTACGATAGCTAAAACACTTTTTATAGAAATCCTCTGATATTATAGTAGGGTCTGTTTACAAATACTTATAAAATAGCCGAAATTGTTACATTCATTAAATTCCAGCTACTAGCCACCGAAGTGGGTAATACAAACAAAACTCGTAAAAGGCTCGTAGGGAGAATGGATTTCCAACAATGACTAGGCACTGGGGTACCACCTGTCACAGTACGGGGCCTAGATCACCGTACCGAGGACTACTCCCTTCATCCCCTGCAACACAAGGCCGGAACCATTCCTTACTGAACAGTCCCGAACAAGATAAACCCCGTGGTTGGCGCGACCAACCACCCACTAAGCCGAGATAAAAAGGGACATCTAGACAGGGGAAATATCTTGTCCTTCTTGGGCATGACCCACCTAACCTTGCTGCATATCCCCTGATTTTCAGTCATTCCCGGTTGATGAGGCTTGAGGCTAAGCGTTATCTTTAGAACGTTTTCACTTAGAATGCCCATCGTCCACCTGACGATGTTTCGCAAGCATTCATCCATACAAGTCCGTCCTGGGTTCAAACGGAACCGAAGGCACTACTCCTACTACATCCATTTTGGAAATATCCTCAGGATTAGTAGCGACTAGCCCTTGCACTTCATTGCTCCATCTTCGACCCCGAACACGTTTTATCGCACGAAAACGTACAAACCGGATCGAAGTGGTTTTCGAGAATTAAATCTCGATCCCGGTCTCTTCGAAACGATCAACGCATTTGTCCAATATTGATAGTCGGTGATTTAACTATCAATTAATATTCATAAACATCCATATACATCCATAACACAATAAATAATTCTCAAATTATTTATTTGCCTCAAATATCTTTAAAGGATATTATTTTCAAATTTTCAAAACCCATCTGAAAACAATTCCCAAAGCTCTTTCCTTTACAAGGTAAATCCTTTACCATAAATTCCCATTGGAAATATCCAAGTTCAAAACATTTTAGATTTAGAATAATTAAAACATTTTATTCTAAAATATACCTTTAAATATACAAATTTCCTACTAATTATTTACTCAAAATATAATTTCAAAATATTTAAAGTAAAACTATTTATAAGATATAACTTAATTTAAAATAAGGTTTTAGTTAAACTATATTTTAAAAATAGAGTTGTAATAAGATTAATACTTTTCAATATACTTAGGTCAGGACTAGCTTTTTAAACAAACCCATTTGTAAAAGAATAATTACTTTACTATTACTAATTTATAAATAGTTACTTTAAAAATAATAATTTCCAAACACTCTTTTAAACAAGTTTAAATTGCAAAACTTTCTCTTTATAAAATCAGTTTAAACTCGAACTTGGTTTATCCCAAGGAATCTCATTTCCACATAAACATCACAGAAATCCTTCTCACGATTTCTATCAATTTATTTCAATTTAGCTTTATAGTTTAATAACATAAGTTTACTTTCACATTTATCAACTGATAACATTTCTCTTTGTTTACCATTCCAGATTTTACAAATTTTCAATTTCCATTCTAAATAGATTTCAAATTTTAATTCTTTTAAATTCATTATTTAACAATATCACTTATTTCTCTAAAATTCAATTTATCCATTTAAATTAGATTTTGAATCTATAATTTATTCAGCAACATTCCAATACAATTTTATTCAGTTTCCCATTCAACAAATTCTAATTTTTATATTTTTTTAAGTTTCTTATTTATTAATTTTCTTAGTTTCCTTTGAAACCCAATTTAATTCCTTTATAATTTAAAACCCCAAATTCTTATAATTAATATTCTGGGTTGGTAATTTATACCACAATATCACAATACAATTAAATTCCAAATTTATCCATCACAATATAAAAACAGGCATCATCATCAATTATAAAAAAATACACTACATTGTGAGGAATCCAGTTGGATCCCTCCAACCTGTTTTCCCTGCATCCACAAATATTAGCACATCACATATATATAAATATCAATCCAGAGTGATAACAACAATTATATGCAACCAATCACACAGATATTTAAATATTAATTATTTAAAACAGCCAACATCCAGATGTGAGTGAGTTAAACTCACCTTGAGTTTCGGCGGGCGTTCGAAATTCAAATTAAACCGAACAACGTTCGATTTAACTCAAATTTCTACTTGCCCGGAACGGTTTCCAAGTTGCACCACTGCGTAGTGCGCTCTTCTGCGATTCCGGCGCCGCAAATTTCGTCGAAACCTGATTTCGTACGAACAAGTTATTAAATTTTAAAGTTCGAATTGATTTTAAAACAACTTCTTTTTATTTTAATTATTTATTTACCACAACAAATCAGGGCCGTGCAAAATGAACCCAGATCCAAGCCTAACTCTCATCTTCTACATCGCGACCTATAGGATTTCGAACACATAACCCATCAACGTCGCTGCATAGGGCTTGTAACCGCACCTCCTTCCCTCGATTATTCAACGATCGGGACCCACCAACTCAAACTCCATGGCCGCCTCTACCCTCGCCTGAAGCCATGCCAAGCTCGGTCGACCCATGGCGACGCAGCACCTCTCCAAACATACGACGAACGCGAGCCTCCCCTGAGCAATCCATCAAGCTATACTCGATCACGACCGTCCACTACGAAGATCTCGAAGTGCTCTACGATCTTCATGTTGGAAGAATTTCAAATATATGCGTGGATTTGGAGATTCGGGAGGAAGAAAGATAATCGTTTTCGGCCATTAATAAAGGAGGAGGCGGCGGGACTGAATGGAGTTAGGGTTTGATAAAAATATTGCTTTATATAATGTTATTTAATATTATTTAATTAACAAAATTCTCAGTTTAACAACTTATGCAAACGAACTCCAATTCTCACGTTTCGATAGGCGATTCTAAGGTTTTTCCGCATTCCGGACACAATGGGACAGGTTTCGTAAGCTAATTTGATCGTATGAGCGAGTTACGGAATTAAACGATCTAATTTTAATTTAAACCGATTAAAACGATTTTCGATGCGTTTCGAGCTGCCGGGGTCAAACGACAACTCCGATTGCTACGAAAATTGAAATCCGGTAATAACTAACTATTACGGATCCAATGAAACTAGTTTCGTCGAATTCCGAGACTGTGCCCCGGAAGGCTATTTTAACTCGTCTATTAAATCAAGCGATTTTCGAAATTATCGAAATCACTCAAAATTTCTGCTTTTAAAATTTTATTAACTTAACAATAATTCATATAAAATTTATAATCACATCAAATATCATTCTGACTCAATCCGGACTAAAATCTGATTATTTGCATTTTTATAATATTAAATCCCATTATTAAATTAATATAAAATTTCAAATATTAATTTATCGACTTTAAAATTCATCTAAAAATCCTACCACACTATCTAATGACCAAATAGTCTTAAAATAAATTTTAAACTCATTTCCATATCTATTTACGCTCCGAATTACCAATAAACCCAATCCCAGTATTAAATTATTATTATTATTCAATTTCAGTTTAATTGCCATATTTGAAATTTAACAAAGTTTATTAATTTAACCAAATTCTTTTATTTAAAATTTCAAATTATAATCCATATTCAACATTTAAATTGAATTAAATGTTCAAATCTGGCGAACCAAAATTCCGGGTCGTTACATTCCTTCCCCTTTATAAAAATTTCGTCCCCGAAATTTGTTAAGGTAGAAGAATGTTCCTATACTCATTACCTTAACCCAACTTCTCTAGTTACAACTGATATACACATCCCAAACTCTTTAGCTCAATTTCAAACTCATTTGCTTCATTAACACTAAAGCTTAAATTTTTAACTTATACTTCTGAAGTTAATTAACTCTTCCCAAAACCCAAAAAAAATTTCTAACTCCCAAAATTTACGGAAAATTTTGGCAGAGTCACCCCTGTACGGAGGAGCTTCTGCAACATCGCAGGATACACAAATATATATACATCGGCCCACACGGCCGGAAACCAAAATATAACACAATATATATATCATTTTCCCAATTATATTTGCGTAGGCGTACCTTTTTAGCAAATTTTAATAGCAAGCAGCTAATATAATGCATACACTCACTCCAACTCTCTCAAACGCCTCCCGCACCTGTGCTATACTCAACAAACACATTAGTTTCTAAAGATATGAGCATTTTTAACAACATTACCAATAAAATATAAGCCAACATATCCATTTTCATTCCAAACAACACTTTGTATAATTTCATAAGTAAATCCATATTTTTATAACATGCACAAAGTTTCTTTTCTGATTCCAAGCTCCATTTTACTTCACACAAAGGGTTTACATACAAGTTCGGCCATTCCAATCCATAATTACTACAAATTCTGCTATTTCAACTCATATTCATTCCCAAATGAGTAGGGTATGCATTACTTCCATCGATTTGCTTAATTTAAATTTCTAGTTGATTCACAATCAAATTTTCTTATCAGTTTGATATATCTCCATTTCCTTTGTGAATCTATCCATTTATATGCAACACTATTTAATTTGATTTACAATCAATTTTTTTTATTTCCAATTTGAAGCACTCACATTTCTTTTATGCCTATGTCCATTCATATGCAAAATCACTTAATTAGATTGCATTTATATACAACTCTTAAATTAGATTCCAATCCATATCGATTTATTCAAAACCAATTACTTGCTCACTTTAAATTATTTACCTTCACTTACCACAAATCGACAAATTTACAAGTTATTCATGTAATAACTCATCACTTAAGCTTATAATCGTTTTAGAATTAACTTCCACTTAGATTCATATTAATTTATCAAATTCTGCATGGTTCACAATCCAAGCATTCTTATTCCATTTCAATGATTCACAACCCAATATTCTTATTTCCTTATAATTTTTAAATCAACTCCTTATTCTCACCTTTCAAATTTATTACGTATCTTAAGTTTGTTTTTATCATTTATTATTATTCTTCTTAACATTATTTTTATTTTTATTTTAAAACCAAGTCTTGAATTTCATATTTCAAATCCATTATTCAACTTAAGTTTCCTTTTATCATTCCATTCTGGATTTATTTACAACCCATACATCTTTAATTTATCTCAGAAATTAATTAATACCGTTTCACTTGCAATTCAAATTTATTACCCAAACAAAATTTATCCCAAACAAAATTATAAAGCTTAATCACAATTAACATTCAGCATGCTTAAGTTCTTTCACAATATTTTCATTATCTTCTTATTAAGCAAATTATATTGTCATTTGATTCTCATCCAAATCAATTCTAATCCATTTACAAATTTTAATGCACTTTGCTTATTTATTCAATCCATTTTAGATTTATTTTGTTCACAAAGAGACCATGTCCAGTTATTTTACTCATTTGAATTTTATTTACAATCCAACTATCCCAATATAATCTAATTCCATTTTCATCCACACATTAATATTTGTTACCACTAAGTTAAATCCCATGCCACAATTGGATTTTTATTTCCCTTCAAATTTTGACCGACTATCAAATTCTATCCATTACAATACAAATTCCATTAATTTGTGATTTAATTCAGTCAATAACCTAATCCATATTAGGTTTTTAATTCACTTTCCCAATTTACTCTGAATCCATTTATAATATCACCATTTTCCCATTATTTCCTTTAACAATTTAAATTCCTACCTTTCCTTATACTTCTTTAAATAAAATCTAAATTCCTTTCAATATTATTTGTTACTCAACTGAAATTTAAATTTCAATTCCAGTACCAAAACAAATTCCAGTTCCCCATTCATAAGTCCAAGACTTATTTGCTAACTTAAGAACATCCACATTTATGTGCTCACTTTGCTTCATTAGACTTTGCATTTCATTTATGGTCAAATTTTAAATTTGCCACACCCTTCAACCCTTTCATTTAATAAATTTTCAGTTTCACTTTTATTCAAGAGTTTAGATTTCTTATTTAAGTTCACTTCCATTTTATATTCACAAATTTAAATTATAACACTTAATAACTTAAGTATGTGAATTTCTTTATGCAATTATAAACAATTTATATTTCACCTTTATATCCATTTACTTTAATGCTAATTCTTTTAGATTTAATCATATTTCAAATTCACAATTTTAATTCTCCAAATACAAGTTCAAAACTTGTTTACTAACTGAAGTTCATTCACTTCTTTATATCCCACTTTACCTTATCTCAATTCATATTTCATTTGAGATTAAGTTTGGACTCACCATACCATTCCACTATTTCCCATTTCGATTATAATTTCCACTTCTTATTTATAAGTTCACCAACTTATTTACTTAAAAGCTTATATAGCTCTCTTTTACTCCATCTACATTTTCTAATCACCATTCCAAATTCCATATGCATATGTATATACATCGGAATTCTTAAGGATACAAATTTCCTTAATTTAATTCTTTGCAACTTCAAATCCACAACCTCAAATTATAAGTATAATACTTAATAGCTTATGGGTATAATCCATTACTCAATGACCCACAATTTCAAAGTCAACTTACATTTTTAACTTAATTCAAATCATTTTTATTTTAAGTCCAATTTATTTCACTTATCCAAGTTAAATTCAAATTTTCTATTTACTTCAATATATTTTATTCACTTTCAATTACTCCAATTAAATTTTAATTCCAAGATTTAAAATTTTCATTCCTTCCTTCTTATTAATATTTCTTAACTTAATAAATTCAATAGTTAATTCAATTTAAATTTTACACATTATTTGAATAGAATTTTCCCAGAATTCGATTTACCCGGTTTTATTTCAAAACCCTTTTGAAATAATAATCAAATATATACCTATTTGGTATATTAATCAAATCTCCAGACTTCCCAAAATAATTTGTTTATACTTCAAAACAAATTTTTCCCCCTTTGAAATTGCCAAACAACTAATATACCCAACAAATCCAAACAATACCTTAACCAAGTATTAGGGAAGCAATCCATCACTTTAGAAACTCGAAAATGAATTCTAATGATGTGGCCAGCATCATCAGGATTATTTTCCAGCGACTGAAGTGAGTTCAATGCTTCTTACTTTTCAAAACAGCTTTCATGTAAAAATATTTCCCAAAACAATATTCCAACATTGTCTTCAAACACCTTCAAATCTCAACAAACATTTCAAACTTCCCCAGGATTTTAATTTTCCAAACTTTTATTTTTATTTTATTTAAAATCCTTCCCAAAACTTCGGGGATTTAAATTCTGGTTTAATTCAAATTTAGTTATTCCTTGTAATAATCCGCTTTTCCGTACCCCTTGAAGTGACACTAATCTCCATAGATTAACTCAAGATGAACGGAAATACGAACCATTAGGGTTTTAAGAAAGAGAAAGAGAAAGAAGAATATAGAGAAAGAAAACAGAAAAAAAATAGAAAATAGAACGGACAGAAAGGAAACCACAAAGAACATCAGAATCTCACAATTCGCAGCGGAACAACATATAATAATAAATGAATAATCTTTAAACAAAGAACTATATCAGTTATTACATTACATCACATTACATTTCATTACATCATATCATCAGAGTGTACAACAACAACATCAAACAATGTAGTGGAAAAAGAAATACTATATACTAGTAATACGCCATGCCATCCAGCTTGCCTCCAGCAACTCCTGAATATCCAGAATATCCTGATAAACCTAACTCTTGACTGCCCGTGTGGAAATTGGTGGGCACCCAGAGTTTAGGAAGGAAAACAATAAACTCCGAGTCAGTCATGTGACTGGTGTGAGAACTCAAAACAGTTTATTTATCTTTAAAATCAAAAATAGAGGAATATTTTTAAGTCAATTCGCAATGCTTTTAAGAATGAGACTACCATAAGGCCTCCCGCACACACACACAATGCAAACGCAGAATCGGAGGAGATTTCTCCTTATGATAGTCAAAGATGCTTGATACGCATTAAAAAGAACATTTGATACTATTACTAGTGCATAGTGTAGAGAAAATTCATTTCGAAAATAAAGATATAAATCTTAGCCGACATAGACATTTCGAACTGTGCCTACTATAGCTACCATCCAAACAGTGGGGCGCCACCATAAGTAGATGGCAGGTAATACAACTAATACCGTACAAGGCTCGTATTTTGAAGAATGGATTTTCCAACAAATGGTCAGGCCAAGGAACTTCCCATTGCCACATGGAAACACCTCTGGAAGGACGCCCCAAGAACCACCGTTCTCCGCTAAACAAAGCCGGGAATCCCTTTTCCCAAGGAATATTACAAACCCTCAGATATGCCACCCCCGGTCCTTTGGAACCTTTAAACGAGAGCTCTCTAACCAACATCACACCATAATAATAAGTGTTTCAACATGAGTAAGTATCTGGGCTCCATTCCATGATACTACCCTTTTCCAGAAGGAATGGTCATACCCTAGGGAAGCGATCCCTGAAAACCTTGCCGCACAATTCCTGTTTCGACCATTACCGGTTTGTGAGGCTCGACGAAGTCACGTCCACAAAAACATACTTTATACAAAAGCCATGCTTTGGGTCAACAAATGATCATAGAAATGATCACAAAGATAGACGATCAAACAAATGATCCTATCACAAATAATCAACACAATGATCATTTACAGCAACACTCAGCATGTCACATTACCAAATTGGGAATATATCGCTGATAACATTCAACTACATAACCTCTGAGCTCGTACGTCTCAGAGAAGGGTGTTAAGCTAAAAGAATAAATTCTTCGCCACCAACAGAAATATATTTGAAAGAAATCGGCTTTATATCTCAATTTGTAACGTCAGACATACAATCCATACAAGTCTGTTCCAGGCTCGAACAGAACCGAAGGCACTTACAAAGAAGTCCTTGTGATCGGATTCACCATCACATATGGAGAACTCTATACCGGAGCAACTCGGAGCAGAGTCAATCGACAGGTCATCCTATCGCTCTCGCAAATATCCGGTCTTCAACACCGATCTTCAATGCGATTCATAACGACGTATCACATATTCGGAATGGGTTATACGACCCCATGATCCTTTCCCGGTTAACCCGAATAGTGAGCGCTTATTTAAAAATAAGTGTGGCATTCACATTCAAACAAATCACATCAATTACCCATTCAAAGGGAAATATTGATAGTCGGTTATTGAACTATCAATGGATATGCACAACATCACCAGATTCCAAATAATTTTCCAAATTATTTATTTTCCAAAATATCTTTACAAGATATATTATTTTCAATACTTCAAAAAATAAATCAATATTTATTTTTAAACAAATTCTTCTTTTCATTTATAAATTCCATAATGAATTTATATTTCAAAATATTCATGCATATAAGATTTCAATTATTCATTTCAATTTATCTTCAAAAAGATAAATTCTCAAAGTATTCACTTTATATTGGAAAACATTTCCATACTTATTAAATAAGTAATTCACAAATTTTATTTATTTTCAACACTTAGAAAATATTCAATATACTTAAATCGAAATTAAGTATATATTTCATTCTTTAAGGAAATCATTCTCTTAAACATATTTATTTGGGCCAAAACGAATGTTACGTAAAACATCGTTACGACAACCCAAAATCACTAGTATAGGGATTCGAAATTAAAATAGATATATAAATCCCAATACTATACAAAACATTTCCTTTTGGAAATCATTTACTATAACAACAGTGTTATAGTGCACCATTTCCTTTTATTTCTCGAAAACGTCTATTTCAACAATGAATGTTGAAATCTATGGTTTCGAATCTCAACACAATTTAAAACATCGTTAGATCGTTTTAATTCTATTTAAAATATCACATTCTAAACATTTTCTTTAACATATTATTCACTATTCAAAAACGTGAATATAATACGTTAACAAATTCATCTTTTCTATACATTTCATTTCAAAGGATTATTCACAGTCAAAACGTGAATATAACTCCATTAATAGGTTACAACAATTTACTTATCAAAATAAGTCGTTTGCGGATTTATAAAACAACGTTTATAACTCCATTTCTATTTATTTTATAACATCTCCTTTTATAAATTCCTTTATTAACCTATTCACTTTATAACTCAATTATAAACCAATTATTTTATAACATCTCCTTTTATAAATGCTTATAAAACGATTATTTTACAAAATCGTTCCTTTGAACTTCATAATTATAAATCTTATTACTTATAAGATTCAATTATTCACCCAAATCTATTCTTTTAATATCCTTACAAATTTTATAGACCTACTGTTTATAAAATTCCATTTATAACTTCACCGTTTAAAATTCTATAAATTTCATTCATTTATGAAATTCATTCATAATTCATTCTAACCCTTATAAAAACTCGTTTTATAATTCAAATATTTTCATTTATAAATATCAATTTATAAATCCTTTATAAAATCAATTTATACTATTATTTTAAAACATCTTTGATCTCCTTTATAATTTCACCATTTTGATTTATAAAATAATCAAATTTTATAAATCCTATATTTAAACTTTTCACAATAAATTCAAAAATTCTGATTTAACTATTTTATAAAATCATTAGCATCATATTCTCAAAAATCAGTTTTTAACTATATTTCTCAAAAATCATAATTTTTATAACATTAAAATTATACGTTTATTTATTTAAAATGGATCAATTCCAAAAAATATTTTATATTTTCAAAAATCACTTTAAAAATCATTTTAAAGTTCCAAATTTGGTCCAATGATGCTACATACCAAATAGTCAATCACGACAACAACGATATCATATATCGATATGATAATCCATCAAATATCAAAATATCTGAAATCAAATAAATACTGTTGAGGAATCCAGTTGGATCCCTCCAACCAGTTTTCCTGCATCCAAAAACATTAGCACAATACCAATTTCGCTCCAGTACGAAATTATCGCGGTATATGGGATTTAAAATATTATCCGCTTAATAGACGGCGCAATAGGGTCTCATCCGCTAAACAAATGCGGGAAATCAATAACTCCAATATATACATATGCCAATATATATATTGCTATTATATATAATACCAATTTCACTGTTTATGAAATATTCGCGGTATATGTTTTTAATAAATAACATCCGCTTACTAACGGCGCATAATGTCTATTTTAACAATCAATAGATAACAATCATCATTCGAACATGCATTCAAATATTTTAAATCTAACTATTTAAAATAAAATCGAAACCGATTCGATTGAGTGAGAAGTTCTCACCTTGATTTATTTCCGTTTTAGCGATTTATTTCGAATAAAATTAAACGCGCGTTTAATTTTACCCGAAATTCTCACTAACTCCAAATGACTCCAATCCAATTTCATCGCGTAGTGCTCGTCCATACGATTCCAACGCAACTGGTTTCACGCGTTTTCGACCTCGTATGAAAAAGTTATACATTTTTGAAGTTTACACGAATTTTAACTATATAATTTACAACTTAAATATAAAATTTTAAACCTAAGCTAATACTGGCCACTAGATCCATCGTGCGTGCATCTGGGTCGTGCGTCCCCTCCTTCTCCCTCTCGTTCCATCTACAGACATCAACATACGCATATGAACCCATCAACCAAGAACTAGGGTTTAAAATCGCCACCTCCACGTCGAGTTCTAGCATGATCAGGATACACCATCGTGAAGCCCTCACCCACGTGCACCTCCGCCCCCACTATGGTCAAGCTAGGCCACCCCCCTTTCATCGAAATGCGTGCGCAAGCCGTAGAGGACACGGGCAATTTTCTCACAAATTACAACTCCATTCGCGATCTCCACCGTACACATCGTAGATCTCACTACCCTCTACCACTTTCATGTTGGAAGATTGTTGAATTAATGCTTGGATTTGAAGATTTGGAGGGATGAAGATGGACAATTTTCGGCCTTTGGTTCTATGGTGGCGGCTGCATATAGTTAGGTTTTTTTTTTTTTTAATTTATGAAGGGTGGGGGCTATTTATAGAGAAAAAAACGACACTATTCATTCCGGAAATTCCAAACTCCGATTCACGCGCCGTAACTAGCATTTCTAGGGTTTACCCCGTGTTCCGGACACAATGGAACAGGTTCTGGAAGCTAATTCGAACATCTGTGCGAGTTATGGCAATAAACGTTCAATTTAAATTAAACCGATTTAAACGATTTCCTAGGCGTTTTAATTTGTACCGGACAAAAGGTAAATCCAATTGACACGAAATTTGAAACCTTACAATAATATCACATTACGGATCCGATGAAACTAGTTTCGTCGAAATCCGAGACTTTTTGAAAAATGGCTATTTTAACTCGCCAAATTAATATTAAAAATAATTCGATGCGTTTCGAGCTGCCACGATCAAACGATAACTCCGATTGACATGAAAATTGAAATCCGATAATAACTAACTATTACGGATCCAATGGAACTGGTCTCATCCAATTCTGAGACTGTTCAAAAATTGGCTGATTTCACTAGTCGATTAAATATTAAAATATTCAATTTTCACAGATTAACTCTTAATTCGATTTTAAAAGTTCTAAAATATCGTTCTAACTCCAATATGATAAAATAAAATTATACAAATCATTTTCAATCATATTTAACCCAATTTTCAATTATTTCTGTAATTTCACATATTAAATTATCGATTTAATTATTCAATTAAATTCAATTATTCGAAATAAATTTATTTGACTTATAAATTCACTTATTAATATTTAAAATTAATTAAATATTCAAATTTTAATTACTAAAAATTCTGGGTCGTTACAATCTTCCCCCCTTAAAAGAATTTCGTCCTCGAAATTATTAAGTAAGAAAAATTACAGAATCTATTAACTTTCCATAAATCCATAGTTAAACTTCTTATAATAACTTTACTAAGTTTTCAAATCATACTTAGTTATCTTTTCAAAAACAATTACTATTGTTTAACTTTCAATTCCAAATCAAAGTTAAAGTTTTCAAAATTTTCCAATTTTCTCAAATTTTTTCTAACGCCTTAAATTTCCGGAAAAATTCGCCATAGTCTCCTTTGCGCGGCTCGATCCGAAAAAAAATGACAGTATATATATCACAAATATACATCTCATCAAGTAATGAGGCATCCCGAAGGGAAAAAGTATAAAAGCACGGTATGTAATCCGAGATATGTACCTTATATTTTATTAGCGAGCATATACGGCTAATACAGCGCGAAAGCGAGCTCCAAATGCGAAGCAAACGCGATCCGCACCTACTAAACACTCAACAAACAACATGAGAACATGCATATATGAAAATAGTATCAATATACAACATATATCTCCATATGCTAACATAGAAAATGCAACAAAAGCAATTATATTTAACCATCAACCAACTACCATCCATAACCAACAAATATTCATTCATATTCTCATTAATATTTAATGAAATGGGTTTTTCAATTTAATCACATTTGATTCATTAATAGTGGATGTTTTTACTAACATTCATTTTCAATTAGTTTATATTCACTAATTCATATTCAAATTGGTTCACTTCCAAATCAAATTCAATTCTATTTAAGATTCACTTAACTTCCAATTGAATTCCAATTACTTTAACTTTCAATTTCTAAAGTTGAATTTCATTTATATAACTTTATTAATTTACTTTGATACCTATATCAACTTCATTCAACATCTCTTAAGTTATATTCCATTTAACTTTAAATTCATTTTTATTTTACAACTCATATTCATAAATATATTCATATAATTTCACTTCTTATATATATAAGTTTATTTCACAATTGTAATTCACTTTAATTATAATTCAATTCTTATAATTCTTTTGCTTATACAATTATTCTTTTATTTAGATTATTCAAACAACTTATTCAACCACCAAACAATCAACTTATATACATTTTAATAATTCTGAAAAATTATTCCTTTATATATAAAATATAATCAAGGTAAAATTATTGCATTTACCCAATTTAAAACAATACTGTGTCGAATTGTTCTGTACAAGTGTTTAGAGATCCCTATCAACAATGTTAATTACTCGTATTAACCAGAATCTATATACCACTCAACAAACCAATCATCACAATATAAAACAATTTTATATATTCACTAACAAATACGCTCTCATAGCTATTATTACACTCAAACTCATTCTAGAGTACTACTGACTCTATCTCTAATGAGTAACACCCAACAGAACCATGGTTGTCGCTTAACCATATGCTCTGATACCAAATGTAATAATCCGCTTTTCCGTACCCCTTGAAGTGACACTAATCTCCATAGATTAACTCAAGATGAACGGAAATACGAACCATTAGGGTTTTAAGAAAGAGAAAGAGAAAGAGAAAGAAGAAGATAGAGAAAGAAAATAGAAAAAAAATAGAAAATAGAACGGACAGAAAGGAAACAACAAAGAACATCAGAATCTCACAATTCGCAGCGGAACAACATATAATAATAAATGAATAATCTTTAAACAAAGAACTATATCAGTTATTACATTACATCATATCATCAGAGTGTACAACAACAACAACATCAAACAATGCAGCGGAAAAAGAAATACTATATACTAGTAATACGCCATGCCATCCAGCTTGCCTCCAGCAACTCCTTAATATCCAGAATATCCTGATAAACCTAACTCTTGACTGCCCGTGTGGAAATTGGTGGGCACCCAGAGTTTAGGAAGGAAAACAATAAACTCCGAGTCAGTCATGTGACTGGTGTGAGAACTCAAAACAGTTTATTTATCTTTAAAATCAAAAATAGAGGAATATTTTTAAGTCAATTCGCAATGCTTTTAAGAATGAGACTACCATAAGGCCTCCCGCACACACACACAATGCAAACGCAGAATCGGAGGAGATTTCTCCTTATGATAGTCAAAGATGCTTGATACGCATTAAAAAGAACATTTGATACTATTACTAGTGCATAGTGTAGAGAAAATTCATTTCGAAAATAAAGATATAAATCTTAGCCGACATAGACATTTCGAACTGTGCCTACTATAGCTACCATCCAAACAGTGGGGCGCCACCATAAGTAGATGGCAGGTAATACAACTAATACCGTACAAGGCTCGTATTTTGAAGAATGGATTTTCCAACAAATGGTCAGGCCAAGGAACTTCCCATTGCCACATGGAAACACCTCTGGAAGGACGCCCCGAGAACCACCGTTCTCCGCTAAACAAAGCCGGGAATCCCTTTTCCCAAGGAATATTACAAACCCTCAGATATGCCACCCCCGGTCCTTTGGAACCTTTAAACGAGAGCTCTCTAACCAACATCACACCATAATAATAAGTGTTTCAACATGAGTAAGTATCTGGGCTCCATTCCATGATACTACCCTTTTCCAGAAGGAATGGTCATACCCTAGGGAAGCGATCCCTGAAAACCTTGCCGCACAATTCCTGTTTCGACCATTACCGGTTTGTGAGGCTCGACGAAGTCACGTCCACAAAAACATACTTTATACAAAAGCCATGCTTTGGGTCAACAAATGATCATAGAAATGATCACAAAGATAGACGATCAAACAAATGATCCTATCACAAATAATCAACACAATGATCATTTACAGCAACACTCAGCATGTCACATTACCAAATTGGGAATATATCGCTGATAACATTCAACTACATAACCTCTGAGCTCGTACGTCTCAGAGAAGGGTGTTAAGCTAAAAGAATAAATTCTTCGCCACCAACAGAAATATATTTGAAAGAAATCGGCTTTATATCTCAATTTGTAACGTCAGACATACAATCCATACAAGTCTGTTCCAGGCTCGAACAGAACCGAAGGCACTTACAAAGAAGTCCTTGCAATCCGGATATTCACAATCCTGATCGGATTCACCATCACATATGGAGAACTCTATACCGGAGCAACTTGGTGCAGAGTCAATCGACAGGTCATCCTATCGCTCTTGCAAATATCCGGTCTTCAACACCGATCTTCAATGCGATTCATAACGACGTATCACATATTCGGAATGGGTTATACGACCCCATGGTCCTTTCCCGGTTAACCCGAATAGTGAGCGCTTATTTAAAAATAAGTGTGGCATTCACATTCAAACAAATCACATCAATTACCCATTCAAAGGGAAATATTGATAGTCGGTTATTGAACTATCAATGGATATGCACAACATCACCAGATTCCAAATAATTTTCCAAATTATTTATTTTCCAAAATATCTTTACAAGATATATTATTTTCAATACTTCAAAAAATAAATCAATATTTATTTTTAAACAAATTCTTCTTTTCATTTATAAATTCCATAATGAATTTATATTTCAAAATATTCATGCATATACGATTTCAATTATTCATTTCAATTTATCTTCAAAAAGATAAATTCTCAAAGTATTCACTTTATATTGGAAAACATTTCCATACTTATTAAATAAGTAATTCACAAATTTTATTTATTTTCAACACTTAGAAAATATTCAATATACTTAAATCGAAATTAAGTATATATTTCATTCTTTAAGGAAATCATTCTCTTAAACATATTTATTTGGGCCAAAGCGAATGTTACGTAAAACATCATTACGACAACCCAAAATCACTAGTATAGGGATTCGAAATTAAAATAGATATATAAATCCCAATACTATACAAAACATTTCCCTTCGGAAATCATTTACTATAACAACAGTGTTATAGTCCACCATTTCCTTTTATTTCTCGAAAACGTCTATTTCAACAATGAATGTTGAAATCTATGGTTTCGAATCTCAACACAATTTAAAACATCGTTAGATCGTTTTAATTCTATTTAAAATATCACATTCTAAACATTTTCTTTAACATATTATTCACTATTCAAAAACGTGAATATACTACGTTAACAAATTCATCTTTTCTATACATTTCATTTCAAAGGATTATTCACAGTCAAAACGTGAATATAACTCCATTAATAGGTTAAAACAATTTACTTATCAAAATAAGTCGTTTGCGGATTTATAAAACAACGTTTATAAGTCCATTTCTATTTATTTTATAACATCTCCTTTTATAAATTCCTTTATTAACCTATTCACTTTATAACTCAATTATAAACCAATTATTTTATAACATCTCCTTTTATAAATGCTTATAAAACGATTATTTTACAAAATCGTTCCTTTGAACTTCATAATTATAAATCTTATTACTTATAAGATTCAATTATTCACCCAAATCTATTCTTTTAATATCCTTACAAATTTTATAGACCTACTGTTTATAAAATTCCATTTATAACTTCACCGTTTAAAATTCTATAAATTTCATTCATTTATGAAATTCATTCATAATTCATTCTAACCCTTATAAAAACTCGTTTTATAATTCAAATATTTTCATTTATAAATATCAATTCATAAATCCTTTATAAAATCAATTTATACTATTATTTTAAAACATCTTTGATCTCCTTTATAATTTCACCATTTTGATTTATAAAATAATCAAATTTTATAAATCCTATATTTAAACTTTTCACAATAAATTCAAAAATTCCGATTTAACTATTTTATAAAATCATTAGCATCATATTCTCAAAAATCAGTTTTTAACTATATTTCTCAAAAATCATAATTTTTATAACATTAAAATTATACGTTTATTTATTTAAAATGGATCAATTCCAAAAAATATTTTATATTTTCAAAAATCACTTTAAAAATCATTTTAAAGTTCCAAATTTGGTCCAATGATGCTACATACCAAATAGTCAATCACGACAACAACGATATCATATATCGATATGATAATCCATCAAATATCAAAATATCTGAAATCAAATAAATACTGTTGAGGAATCCAGTTGGATCCCTCCAACCTGTTTTCCTGCATCCAAAAACATTAGCACAATACCAATTTCGCTCCAGTACGAAATTATCGCGGTATATGGGATTTAAAATATTATCCGCTTAATAGACGGCGCAATAGGGTCTCATCCGCTAAACAAATGCGGGAAATCAATAACTCCAATATATACATATGCCAATATATATATTGCTATTATATATAATACCAATTTCACTGTTTATGAAATATTCGCGGTATATGTTTTTAATAAATAACATCCGCTTACTAACGGCGCATAATGTCTATTTTAACAATCAATAGATAACAATCATCATTCGAACATGCATTCAAATATTTTAAATCTAACTATTTAAAATAAAATCGAAACCGATTCGATTGAGTGAGAAGTTCCCACCTTGATTTATTTCCGTTTTAGCGATTTATTTCGAATAAAATTAAACGCGCGTTTAATTTTACCCGAAATTCTCACTAACTCCAGATGACTCCAATCCAATTTCATCGCGTAGTGCTCGTCCATATGATTCCAACGCAACTGGTTTCGCGCGTTTTCGACCTCGTATGAAAAAGTTATACATTTTTGAAGTTTACACGAATTTTAACTATATAATTTACAACTTAAATATAAAATTTTAAACCTAAGCTAATACTGGCCACTGGATCCATCGTGCGTGCATCTGGGCCGTGCGTCCCCTCCTTCTCCCTCTCGTTCCATCTACAGACATCAACATACGCATATGAACCCATCAACCAAGAACTAGGGTTTAAAATCGCCACCTCCACGTCGAGTTCTAGCATGATCAGGATACACCATCGTGAAGCCCTCACCCACGTGCACCTCCGCCCCCACTATGGTCAATCTCGGCCACCCCCCTTTCATCGAAATGCGTGCGCAAGCCGTAGAGGACGCGGGCAATTTTCTCACAAATTACAACTCCATTCGCGATCTCCACCGTACACATCGTAGATCTCACTACCCTCTACCACTTTCATGTTGGAAGATTGTTGAATTAATGCTTGGATTTGAAGATTTGGAGGGATGAAGATGGACAATTTTTGGCCTTTGGTTCTATGGTGGCGGCTGCATATAGTTAGGGTTTTTTTTTTTTTTTTTTTTTTTTTAATTTATGAAGGGTGGGGGCTATTTATAGAGAAAAAAACGACACTATTCATTCCGGAAATTCCGAACTCCGATTCACGCGCCGTAACCAGCGTTTTTAGGGTTTACCCCGCGTTCTGGACACAATGGAATAGGTTTCGGAAGCTAATTCGAACATCTGTGCGAGTTATGGCAATAAACGTTCAATTTAAATTAAACCGATTTAAACGATTTCCTAGGCGTTTTAATTTGTACCAGACAAACGGTAAATCCAATTGACACGAAATTTGAAACCTTACAATAATATCACATTACGGATCCGATAAAACTGGTTTCGTCGAAATCCGAGACTTTTTGAAAAGTGGCTATTTTAACTCGCCAAATTAATATTAAAAATAATTCGATGCGTTTCGAGCTGCCACGATCAAACGATAACTCCGATTGACACGAAAATTGAAATCCGGTAATAACTAACTATTACGGATCTAATGGAACTGGTCTCGTCCAATTCTGAGACTGTTCAAAAATTGGCTAATTTCACTAGTCGATTAAATATTAAAATATTCAATTTTCACAGATTAACTCTTAATTCGATTTTAAAAGTTCTAAAATATCATTCTTACTCCAATATGATAAAAAAAAATTATACAAATCATTTTCAATCATATTTAACCCAATTTTCAATTATTTCTGTAATTTCACATATTAAATTATCGATTTAATTATTCAATTAAATTCAATTATTCGAAATAAATTTATTTGACTTATAAATTCACTTATTAATATTTAAAATTAATTAAATATTCAAATTTTAATTACTAAAAATTCTGGGTCGTTACATTCCTCCTTTTATATATTATATTTGTAGAATTTTATTTTCATTATAACTATTTCAAGTTCCAGATTAAATTTTTAGATTCTTATTTGATTTAGATATCCACACCCAAACAATCAAACATATAATAATTTCAAAAAATTATTTCTCTTATCAAAATATAATTTTGGGTAAAATTATTTCGTTTACCCTCCTTAAAAACAATATTATGTCGGTTTATCTTGTTTAAGAGTTTAGAAACCCCTATCGATACGGTTGTACTTCCCGTACCGACCAGAATTCATAAACACTCAACCGATAAGTCAAAACAGTATAAAAACAATTTTGTATTCACTAACAAGTACGCTCTCATATCTATTATTACTCTCAACTCATTATAGAGTACTACTGACTCTGTTTAATGAGTAATTACCCCACCAAAGCCTAGGTTGTCGCCAACCTAAGCTCCAATACCAAGTGTGACAGCCCGCAAATCCGTACCCCTTGAATCAACACTATTCTACCTCTATTAACTCAAGTGGCACAGAAGTGCGAACCATTAGGGTTTAAGAAGAAGAGATAGAAGAAGAAGAAACTAAACAATATCAGAATCTCACAGTCGCAGCGGAATAAAATATAATAGCAACTATATATCTTTACACAAAAATTAAATCTATAACTGTTTAATACATCATATCATCAGAGTGTCTCATACATCAACAAATACCAATCAGACATACCATACAATCATAGCAGCGGATATATATATAAGTATATATAACACGTCTCGGACTCCAGCTCCTCTCCTGCTCCATAGCAACCTGTCCTGAACATATAATACTCGGTCTGACCCGAGCATTATAATGAAATAACACCCGAGTCAGTCTGGAATACCAGCTGATAAATAATGCATCCAATTGATTATTAAGTTTCAAAAATCCTTTGAAAACAAAAGCATCTCGTAAGACCACGCCACAAATAAACATGTCGGGTTTTTACCTTACGATAGCTAAAACACTTTTTATAGAAATCCTCTGATATTATAATAGGGTCTATTTACAAATACTTATAAAATAGCCGAAATTGTTACATTCATTAAATTCCAACTACTAGCCACCGAAGTGGGTAATACAAACAAAACTCGTAAAAGGCTCGTAGGGAGAACAGATTTCCAACAATGACTAGGCACTGGGGTACCACCTGTCACAGTACGGGGCCTAGATCACCGTACCGAGGAATACTCCCTTCATCCCCTGCAACACAAGGCCGGAACCATTCCTTACTGAACAGTCCCGAACAAGATAAACCCCGTGGTTGGCGCGACCAACCACCCACTAAGCCGAGATAAAAAGGGACATCTAGACAGGGGAAATATCTTGTCCTGCTTGGGCATGACCCACCTAACCTTGCTGCATATCCCCTGATTTTCAGTCATTCCCAGTTGATGAGGCTTGAGGCTAAGCGTTATTTTTAGAACGTTTTCACTTAGAATGCCCATCGTCCACCTGACGATGTTTCGCAAGCATTCATCCATACAAGTCCGTCCCGGGTTCGAACGGAACCGAAGGCACTACTCCTACTACATCCATTTTGGAAATATCCTGAGGATTAGTAGCGACTAGCCCTTGCACTTCATTGCTCCATCTTCGACTCCGAACACGTTTTATCGCACGAAAACGTACAAACCGGATCGAAGTGGTTTTCGAGAATTAAATCTCGATCCCGGTCTCTTCGAAACGATCAACGCATTTGTCCAATATTGATAGTCGGTGATTTAACTATCAATTAATATTCATAAACATCCATATACATCCAACACACAATAAATAATTCTCAAATTATTTATTTGCCTCAAATATCTTTAAAGGATATTATTTTCAAATTTTCAAAACCCATTTGAAAACAATTCCCAAAGCTCTTTCCTTTACAAGGTAAATCCTTTACCATAAATTCCCATTGGAAATATCCAAGTTCAAAACATTTTAGATTTAGAATAATTAAAACATTTTATTCTAAAATATACCTTTAAATATACAAATTTCCTACTAATTATTTACTCAAAATATGATTTCAAAATATTTAAAGTAAAACTATTTATAAGATATAACTTAATTTAAAATAAGGTTTTAGTTAAACTATATTTTAAAAATAGAGTTGTAATAAGATTAATACTTTTCAATATACTTAGGTCAGGACTAGCTTTTTAAACAAACCCATTTGTAAAAGAATAATTACTTTACTATTACTAATTTATAAATAGTTACTTTAAAAATAATAATTTCCAAACACTCTTTTAAACAAGTTTAAATTGCAAAACTTTCTCTTTATAAAATCAGTTTAAACTCGAACTTGGTTTATCCCAAGGAATCTCATTTCCACTTAAACATCACAGAAATCCTTCTCACGATTTCTGTCAATTTATTTCAATTTAGCTTTATAGTTTAATAACATAAGTTTACTTTCACATTTATCAACTGATAACATTTCTCTTTGTTTACCATTCCAGATTTTACAAATTTTCAATTTCCATTCTAAATAGATTTCAAATTTTAATTCTTTTAAATTCATTATTTAACAATATCACTTATTTCTCTAAAATTCAATTTATCCATTTAAATTAGATTTTGAATCTATAATTTATTCAGCAACATTCCAATACGATTTTACTCATTTTCCCATTCAACAGATTCTAATTTTTATATTCTTTTAAGTTTCTTATTTATTAATTTTCTTAGTTTCCTTTGAAACCCAATTTAATTCCTTTATAATTTAAAACCCCAAATTCTTATAATTAATATTCTGGGTTGGTAATTTATACCACAATATCACAATACAATTAAATTCCAAATTTATCCATCACAATATAAAAACAGGCATCATCATCAATTATAAAAAAATACACTACATTGTGAGGAATCCAGTTGGATCCCTCCAACCTGTTTTCCCTGCATCCACAAATATTAGCACATCACACATATATAAATATCAATCCAGAGTGATAACAACAATTATATGCAACCAATCACACAGATATTTAAATATTAATTATTTAAAACAGCCAACATCCAGATGTGAGTGAGTTAAACTCACCTTGAGTTTCGGCGGGCGTTCGAAATTCAAATTAAACCGAACAACGTTCGATTTAACTCAAATTTCTACTTGCCCGGAATGGTTTCCAAGTTGCACCACTGCGTAGTGCGCTCTTCTGCGATTCCGGCGCCGTAAATTTCGTCGAAACCTGATTTCGTACGAACAAGTTATTAAATTTTAAAGTTCGAATTGATTTTAAAACAACTTCTTTTTATTTTAATTATTTATTTACCACAACAAATCAGGGCCGTGCAAAATGAACCCAGATCCAAGCCTAACTCTCATCTTCTACATCGCGACCTACAGGATTTCGAACACATAACCCATCAACGTCGCTGCCTAGGGCTTGTAACCGCACCTCCTTCCCTCGATTATTCAACGATCGGGACCCACCAACTCAAAGTCCATGGCCACCTCTACCCTCGCCTGAAGCCATGCCAAGCTCGGTCGACCCATGGCGACGCAGCACCTCTCCAAACATACGACGAACGCGAGCCTCCCCTGAGCAATCCATCAAGCTATACTCGATCACGACCGTCCACTACGAAGATCTCGTAAAGATTGAAAATTTATATTATATATTAGCGGAGAAAATTTTGTTTTAATCTATATGTGTAAGTAAATTTGAACAGAAAATTTATTTTTGTATAAATAAGATGTGAGGAAAGAAAAATGGATTTTTAATGTTAAACGAATTTATTAAACGGTAATTAATTGATAGTTATATATATATCAATGACCACAAGATTAGGGAAAGAAATAATATACGTTTAAACATTTTATTTACTAGGTTATTTTAAACAATATTCGGGAGATTTATTCTTTTGAATTTATTTTTAGAACGTAAAATTTATTTATTTAAAAGAAAAATTAGTTTGAATAAAATTTTGGGTTGAGTAAATTTATTTAAGAAAATTAATTGTTCGGTTAATTCAAGTATTTATAAATCATAATATTTATACAAGGTCAAAAATTGAGAAGAAAGCAAGTCGGATTTGGGAATGGGTTGCAAACGGAATAAGGTAAGTTAATCTCACTCAGTTTAAATTTAAATCTAAATGATTAAATTTAAATAATTGATTGTATGGTTGAATTGATTGATGTGATATAGTATAGTATAATGTGAAAATGGCATATTATGTGATGCTAACGTCTGTGGATGCAGGGAAAACAGGTTGGAGGGATCCAACTGGATCCCTCAACATTTATTTAAATTATTTAATATTCTCTGTTATGATTATTTGATATTCTATAATGAATTATGTGGAAGAATTGAATGCCATGGCTTGGTTGATATAATTGGGTATAATGAATTACCAAAATAATATATATAAAAATTGGATTTTTGAAGAAAATAAAAGAAGTGAATCTGTAAGTAAAGTAATTATAGAATAAATTTAAGAATGAATTGGAGAAGGAATAAAGTGACTTTAAATTTCTAATAAGAA
Source organism: Allium cepa (assembly GCA_030765085.1). Classification (NCBI taxonomy): domain Eukaryota; kingdom Viridiplantae; phylum Streptophyta; class Magnoliopsida; order Asparagales; family Amaryllidaceae; genus Allium; species Allium cepa. The sequence continues at coordinate 204,015,176 of CM060941.1, read as the reverse complement.
ATTGTGAGTATAGAAAGGAAAATTTTAATAAACAGGAAGTTAATGAATTTTGAAATTCAGTGTTATTATTTAAAAAGAACAAAACATTTATTTAAAATTCAGGATTTAAATTATTGGAAAGAATAAAGAAGAAATTGAGAATAACCTGAAATTTGTATATTTCAGTTAAAAGGGTTTGAAATCAAACAGAAATAATAATAATAAAGACCATAACTAATGGATTTTTGAAATGAACTGATAAGTAAAAGAATTTATTCCAAATAAAATAAATTGGAAATCAATTTGGGGAAATTGATTTAAGTTATTGAAGTTGGAGTTTTTCTCTGGACGGCCAAGTACGTGTTTTTAAAAGTAAATTCGTAAATATAAATTAAATGTTTTAAAAGTTTTTCTTTTAAAAAGAAAGCAAGTTTTGTAAAATTTGTTATTTCTAATATTTAAAGTCTAAAGTAAATATTTTCTTTTAATCTATTTTAGCAGTTATTATTAGGAAGTAACTTAGTATTTTGTTTTTAAAGGTAGAAATCTAGATTTATATTTTATTTAGTAACCTTATTTTCAAATATTCATATAGTATGTATTTTTAACAAATCATTGAAGTAATTTTAGAATAAATGTTTTAAAGTATATCTTCAAAGTAAAGTGTTTTAAATTATTTAAAAAAAATCTATTTTTGTGCTTGGTGATTTCAGAAGAGATAGAAAATAATTGGGGAAGTTTATTCTGAAAGGAAAGATGGTTTTGAAACTGTTTTCAAAGGATTGAAAATAGAAATATATCTTGTGAAGATATTTTCGAGATTAATAAATAATTTGGCAAAATTATTTGTTGGTTGATGGTTGTTTGTGAATATTAATTGATAGTTAAATAACCGACTATCAATATTGGACAAATGCGTTGATCGTTTTGAAGAGACCGGGATCGAGATTTATTTCTCGAAAACCACTTCGATCCGGTTTGTACTTTTCGTGAAACGTGTTCGGAGGCGAAGATGGAGCAGCGAAGTGCAAGGGCTGGTCGCTACTAATCCTGAGGATATTTCCAAAATGGATGTAGTAGGAATAGTGCCTTCGGTTCTGTTCGAACCCGGGACGGACTTGTATGGATGAATGCTTGCGAAACATCGTCAGGTGGACGATGGGCATTCTAAGGGATATGTTCTAAAAAGGTAATGCTTAGCCTCAAGCCTCATCAAATGGGAATGACTGAAAATCAGGGGTTATGAAGCAAGGCTAGGTGGGTAGCACCCAAGCTGGGTGAGGTTATTCCAGTCTAGATGTCCCTTTTTATTTCGGCTTAGTGGGCGGTTGCTGATCCCAACCGCGGAGTGATCTCACTCGGGATTATCCAGTAAGGGATAGTCCCGGCCTTGTGTTACAGGGGAGCAGGCGTACTCCTCGGTACGGTGATTTAGGCCCCGTACTGTGACAGGTGGTACCCTAGTGCCTAGTCATTAGTTGGAAATCCATACTCCCTACGAGCCTTGTACGAGTTTTGTTTGTATTACCCACTCTGTGGCTAGTAGCTGAAATTTAATGAATGTAACAATTTCGGCTATTTTATTAGTATCTGTATATAGACCCTATTATAATATCAGAGGATTTCTATAAAAAGTGTTTTAGCTATCGTAAGGTAAAAACCCGACATGTTTATTTGTGGCGTGGTCTTACGAGATGCTTTTGTTTTCAAAGGATTTTTAAACTTTAATAATCAATTGGGTGTGATTTTCTCATGCTGGTATTCCAGACTGACTCGGGTGTTATTTAACTATAATGCTCGGGTCAGACCGAGTATTATAGGATGCAGGGATATGATGCTATGGAGCTCAGGAGATGAGTTGGATGACGATACGTACTTTTCGTACTTGTTTATATATATTCCGCTGAGTTGAGTAGCTGTGTATCCAGTTGTATGTATTGATGTTGAGCTATGATTGATGTACTCTGATGATGTATGTATAAACAGATATAGTTTTGTTTTATGTAAAGAGCATTATTATCTATTATATTTTATTCCGCTGCGATGGTTAGATTCTGATGTTGTTTTCTATTTTCTTCTTCTACCTCTTCTTCTTTAACCCAAATGGTTCGTATTTCTGTACATCTTGAGTTGAGTGTTGTATAATAGTGTTGACTCAAGGGGTACGGATTTGCGGGTCGTTACAGTTGGTATCAAAGCTTAGGTTGGTGATAACCTTGGTTCTGGTGGGAATTACTCATTTAAAATTGAGTCCGTAGTACTCTATAATGAGTTTGAGCGTATAAATAAATATGAGCGCGTATTTGTTAGTGAATATAAATTGTTTTAATATTGTGTTGATTGGTTTGTTGAGTGGCATATGAACCTTCGTCGGCACAGTCTGCACAACTGCATCGAAGGGGTTTCTAAACACTTGAAGAGAGCAATCGACACGGTATTGTTTAAATGTGGGTAAATGAAATAATTTTACCCAAATTATATTTTGATGTAAAGAAAAGTTTTTGTAAACTATTTTAGCTAATATATGGTTGCTTGGATGTTAGAAATGGTAATGTTAGATTATTATCATTATTGTGTAAAAATTTAACTAGAAATTGAAAATATAACCAAAGTTTAGGGGAGTAAATTTATTATAAAATGGAATTTATAAATAGGAATCATAAATATAAATTATAAATTGAGATATAATTAAATGAGAATTTGTATAAGCATAACTATACAAATGCATTATAGTTAAAATTTGAATTAAAAAGAATTTGAAACTTTAAAACCCCGGAGGTTTTGGAAGTATTTTGAAGATAAATTGTAGCATTGTTGTTTTTGGGGTATTTCTGAAAGGAAATTGTTTCAAATAAATTTTGGAAAGAGATATAGCATTGAATTCACTTCAGTAGCTGGAAAACAACTTCGGTGATGACTGCAGCATCATCGATGTTTATTTTCGAGTTTCTAAGTGATGAATTGCTGCCAAATTATTTGTTCAGGAAAACCTATTTTTTTTTTTGGAAATTTGTTGGGAAATAAAACCAGGATTGTTTTAATTTTTGAGAAGTGTGATTTTGGGATGTTGGAGATTTCAAAATAAATTTGAAACCAAAGCCGGGTGTTTAAAAATCCTGATAAGATGGGTTGTAAGCTTATAAAATGGAATTAACTTGGATGGGAAATAAAAATTTGACTAGATAGAAATTAATTGGATAGGTTGAAAATAATATCCAGTTGTATTCAAATTTAGTTGAAATTGGATTGAGTTGAATAAATCTGAGTTAAAGTAAAACTGAATTGGAATGAGAATTCAATTAATTAATGAATGAAATTAAATTCTTACCTGAACAAATGGAAAATAAGTTAGATAAGAATTGGAATTGAAATAAATAAATAAGATTAACTTATATAAGAATCAGAATTAGAAATCCATGGAATAAAATATTCTTAGGTAATAAATAAGCATAAGGCTTGAGTTAAAATAAAAGAAGGATATATTCAAGCCTATGATGAATGGAAATGTGTGAAAATAATAAGTTGTGACTTATAAAATTTGAAAAAAAAAGTGGGATAGAAACCCAAAATAAATATTTTTGATGAATTGAAAATAAAATAAAAATCAAAACTTGGATTATAAAATAAATTTGAACCTAAGAAAAATTAAATGAAGAGATTTTGGGGTTAAAATCAAGTTTTGGATTATAAGTTGGAAAAAAAAGGCTAATTAGATAATAAATTAGTTAATGAAATTGAATTGTGAGTTTATGATGAAGTTTGTAAATAAAACTCTAGTTATAAATTGAATTCGACTTAAAATGGTTGGTGAAGAAAATGTAATTGAACCGTGAGTTCATAAAATTAGGTGGTAATTTGAAAATGGATAGTGAATTCAGAACTTGAGTTTTAAAATTAAAATTTAACGTGAAGTGTTAACAAATTAAATATAATTGGGAAGGTATCGAATAAACTTGAAATTGGATTAAAATAATAATGGTTTGTACTGAGAATAAAATCCAGATATGTGAAAATAAATTGGATATGGCCTTGGAATCAATTGAGTTAATTTGCGTATAAAAGAGAAAAATTTATTGTAGAATGAAAATGAGCTTAAGTATAAAATTTGAATAAATTGAAGTAAATTGACTTAAGCTGAACAGATGGAAGAGAGTTGAATTTAATTCAACTTAAACTAAGTTTAATGATATTGGGTTGGATTTAAATCAAGTGAAAATAATTTAAATCGAAATAGAATTCGGTGAGTTGCAGATAATATTTAATGGCATGAAATTCTTAAATAAATAATTGTAAACCATTTAAATTGTTAAGAAATTGAAATAACTGGGAGTCTATAAGAAAAATTGAAATGGTTATTGGATGAAATAGCTTGGATTGTCTTCGAGCTAAACACAATAGTTTGGAATAAACAAATATAGAATGAAATGTAAATAAATGGATTGTAAATGAAATTTAAATGGAATGTGTCAAGCTAAATAAATGGTTGTGAATGGAAAAAAAAAAAGAAAAAAAAAATTTAATTGGTAATGAAGATGAACCTAAGTTGTTAATGGTTTTGAATGAACTAGTTTGGTTAAGTAAAATGAAATGCAAGTGAATAGATTTAAAATTTAAAATGCAATGAAAATGAGAATATATGGATTGTAAATAAATCCGAAATGGAATAGAATTAAGTGTAAGTTGAGTCGGAGTCAATTTAAATTGATTACAAAACTCAAGTGCTTATTTATTCACATAGATCTCGTCAAAGTGCAAAGAATAAATTGTTATTGAATGTAAATGGAAGTTATTAAAATGCCACGGATGGATAGGAGTAAAATAAATTGATTTTGAGAACAATTGAATTAAATAAGGGCTCGGTTTGCTTAAAAATAAATTAAATGTAAGCGATTGAGTTTTAAACCATTCAAACTGATAAAGTTGTATAAGAATGGATTGAAAACCATTCCAAATTGAATGAAAATGGTTATATATTAATTGGAACAGTGGGATTAGTATGAAAATGGTATAAGTTGCCTATGGAAAAATGTTTGGTGTGAATTTCTTTTAGAATTCATGTGTTTAACTATTGCAAATAAGTGAAATGTTATTAAACTTCATATATTTGGCACTTACATGTTTAAAATTGAGTAAGTACAGGTACCTGGAAGCCATGTGGCTGGATATAGTTGTGCTAACTGCTAAATAAATAAGCTGCTTGCATAAAATGCTAAATAAGGTACGCCTACGCAATACAAGCTAGGAAATATGAACTGTTTTTGGTTTTTCGACCGGGTGGGTCGATGTATATATATTTATCTCTTTTGTCAAATTGTAAAAGCTCCTCCGTACAAAGGGGACTCTGCCAAAAATTTTCAGAAATTTTGGGAGTTAGAAATTTTTTGAAGATTTTGGAAAATTTTGTTAATGACAAAACGATTTCAAACTGGAAATTGAAATAAGTTAGTAAATGAAACTAATTAAAATAATGATATGGATTGGTAATAAATGACGAATAAAATTTATATATTCAGAGTAAAGATAAATTGAATTCATATGGAAATGAAAGAATCGATTTGAATTGAAATAGATATAAACTAAAGTCGGAGTGAAAATAAATATAAGAAACACATAAAATACTTATACTAACTTAAGAAAGGAATGGTTAATTCTTGATTGGAAATTTATATTACAAATATATTCTAAGTTGATATTTGAATAAGTAAATACCAACAGTTTGTAAGAAAGTTGATATTTGGATGAATAGTGACATTTGGTAAGGAAGTCGATAAAATGATTTTGGAATGTTGTGATTGGATATTAGTACTAAGGAGGATATGCAGGTATTATAAAAGGGAAAAGAGAATTGGTTTTTGATTTCAAGAAGATAAATTTGAAATGCTCGACAAAAAGGTATGTATTTAAATTTGGTATGAAATTTGATTGGGATTTTGGATTGAGCCACTTGGCTTTTTGTTTTCTTTTTGGATTTGGGAGGCCGTAGAGCCATTTTGTAGTTGTACCGAGCTAACCGCGTAAAGGAGACGCTGGCAAAATATTTCGAAAATTTAGAGAGTTAGAAATTTTATGAGAAAATTCTAATAATTTTAAATTTGATTTGAAATTTAAAGTTGTATGATTGAGTAGGTAATATTGTTTGAAACTATGGGAAAATTGGGAAAGTTAGTAAGAATGGTAATGGGTCTTTATGAAAGATAGTTGGTAGGATGATGAATTGTTTGGTTTTGGAAAAAAATACTAATGGGTATTGGACCATTCCTCTTAACTAGTAATTTCGGGGACAAAATTCTTTTAGGGGGAAGGAATGTGACGACCCGAAATTTTTAAGCAAATTAGATTGGAATATTTAATTGATTTGAAATAATTAAAAGTAAATTTTTAACTTGAATTCAAATATCACTAATATTTGATAATTTAAACTATTGAAATAAATAATTCGAAGTTGGGTAAATTGTTGAATCTAGAATTTTAAGTTGGTTAAAAAAAATTTAAAGGCTTGGAAAATTTGCATTGATAATACTGAAGGTAATGAAACTTTTAAAATTTAATTTGGAAGTATTTTGTTCAGTTTTGAATTTATATCGTTTAAATTGAATTTAAAATAGCCCTCCAAGGCACAGTCTCGGAATTCGACGAAACCAATTCCGTTGGGTCCGTAATATTGTATTATTGTCGGATTTCAAATTTCGTGGTGTTTGGAGTTGCTATGTGAGCACACGGTAAGTAAACGCGCTGGCATACATATCGAAATTCACTTGAATAAAAATAAAATAAATCAAATCAGACCTTTCTATCAGCCGACCTACTCGTCCTTTCACTATTTTAAATCGAACAGATAGAAATTTCTTTTTAATAAATATAAGCCGGTGTTCCTCCTTTCCTCTCAAATTAAAATCAGATCTCTATTTCATCTTCTTGGAGGGGCCGAACGAAATCATTTACAAAAGAGAAGTCGGTCGCGCTAAATTTGTTTGTTCCTCCCATCGCGTTCGAGTACTTTGAACGACTCGACTCCTTCGTTTTATTCCTCACGATCGAGTATTAGGTGGGTCTCCTCCAGTTGAGGCGAGGGTTAGGGTTCGCGTGCGTGAGGTGTTGGGGCTGCGGCGAAGGGGTTTCGGCGAGCGTTGACTTGGGGACCGGTCGCGATTAGGGTTTGGATAGGCGTTTTGGATAGTTGATCGAGGCAGTCGCAGCACAGCAGTTCGTGGATTGGAGTTGGAACATCGTGATGTGATCGAGTTGGATGGTGACGGTGAAGTTGAGAATGGTGGCTAGAATTTTCGATCGACCCTGAGGCATGCAGAGAATAGAGGTATTTTACATACAGTTAAAACAGAAGTTTAAAAATAATAATATATAATATCTATTATAGCATGGCTGTTGTTTTTTTTGAAATTTCATAAAGATTGAAAATTTAGCTTATATATTTGCGAAGAAAATTTTGTTTTAATCTATATGTGTAAGTAAATTTGAACAGAAAATTTATTTTTGTATAAATAAGATGTGAGGAAAGAAAAATGGATTTTTAATGTTAAAGGAATTTATTAAACGGTAATTAGTTAATAGTTATATATATATCAATGACCACAAGATTAGGGAAAGAAAAAATATACGTTTAAACATTTTATTTACTAGGTTATTTTAAATAATATTCGGGAGATTTATTCTTTTGAATTTATTTTTGGAACGTAAAATTTATTTATTTAAAAGAAAAATTAGTTTGAATAAAATTTTGGCTTGAGTAAATTTATTTAAGAAAATTAATTGTTCAGTTAATTCAAGTATTTATAAATCATAATATCTATACAAGGTCAAAAATTGAGAAGGAAGCAAGTCGGATTTAGGAATGGGTTGCAAACGGAATAAGGTGAGTTAATCTCACTCAGTTTAAATTTAAATCTAAATGATTAAATTTAAATAATTGATTGTATGGTTGAATTGATTGATGTGATATAGTATAGTATAATGTGAAAATGGCATATTATGTGATGCTAACGTCTGTGGATGCAGGGAAAACAGGTTGGAGGGATCCAACTCGATCCCTTAACATTTATTTAAATTATTTAATATTCTCTGTTATGATTATTTGATATTCTATAATGAATTATGTGGAAGTATTGAATGCTATGGCTTGGTTGATATAATTGGGTATAATGAATTACCAAAATAATATATATAAAAATTGGATTTTTGAAGAAAATAAAAGAAGTGAATCTGTAAGTAAAGTAATTATAGAATAAATTTAAGAATGAATTGGAGAAGGAATAAAGTGACTTTAAATTTCTAATAAGAAATTGTGAGTATAGAAAGGAAAACTTGAATAAACAGGAAGTTAATGAATTTTGAAATTCAGTGTTATTATTTAAAAAGAACAAAACATTTATTTAAAATTCAGGATTTAAATTATTGGAAAGAATAAAGAAGAAATTGAGAATAACCTGAAATTTGTATATTTCAGTTAAAAGGGTTTGAAATCAAACAAAAATAATAATAATAAAGACCATAACTAATGGATTTTTGAAATGAACTGACAAGTAAAAGAATTTATTCCAAATAAAATAAATTGGAAATCAATTTGGGGAAATTGATTTAAGTGATTGAAGTTGGAGTTTTTCTCTGGACGGCCAAGTACGTGTTTTTAAAAGTAAATTTGTAAATATAAATTAAATGTTTAAAAAGTTTTTTTTAAAAAAGAAAGCTAGTTTTGTAAAATTTGTTATTTCTAATATTTAAAGTCTAAAGTAAGTATTTTCTTTTAATCTATTTTAGCAGTTATTATTAGGAAGTAACTTAGTATTTTGTTTTTAAAGGTAGAAATCTAGATTTATATTTTATTTAGTAACCTTATTTTCAAATATTCATATAGTATGTATTTTTAACAAATCATTGAAGTAATTTTAGAATAAATGTTTAAATTATATCTTCAAAGTAAAGTGTTTTAAATTATTTAAAAAAAATCTATTTTTGTGCTTGGTGATTTCAGAAGAGATAGAAAATAATTGGGGAAGTTTATTCTGAAAGGAAAGATGGTTTTGAAACTGTTTTCAAAGGATTGAAAATAGAAATATATCTTGTGAAGATATTTTCGAGATTAATAAATAATTTGGGAAATTATTTATTGGTTGATGGTGGTTTGTGAATATTAATTGATAGTTAAATAACCGACTATCAATATTAGACAAATGCGTTGATCGTTTCGAAGAGACCGGGATCGAGATTTATTTCTCGAAAACCACTTCGATCCGGTTTGTACTTTTCGTAAAACGTGTTCGGAGGCGAAGATGGAGCAGTGAAGTGCAAGGGCTAGTCGCTAGTAATCCTGAGGATATTTCCAAAATGGATGTAGTAGGAATAGTGCCTTCGGTTCCGTTCAAACCCGGGACGGACTTGTATGGATGAATGCTTGCGAAACATCGTCAGGTGGACGATGGGCATTCTAAGGGATATGTTCTAAAAAAGGTAACGCTTAACCTCAAGCCTCATCAAATGGGAATGACTGAAAATCAGGGGTTATGCAGCAAGGCTAGGTGGGTAGCACCCAAGCTGGGTGAGGTCATTCCAGTCTAGATGTCTCTTTTTATTTTGGCTTAGTGGGCGGTTGCTGATCCCAACCGCGGGGTGATCTCACTCGGGATTATCCAGTAAGGGATAGTCCCGGCCTTGTGTTACAGGGGAGCGGGCTTACTCCTCGGTACGGTGATCTAGTAGCTGGAATTTAATGAATGTAACAATTTCGGCTAGTAGCTGGAATTTAATGAATGTAACAATTTCGGCTATTTTATAAGTATTTGTATATAGACCCTATTATAATATCATAGGATTTCTATAAAAAGTGTTTTAGCTATCGTAAGGTAAAAACCCGACCTGTTTATTTGTGGCGTGGTCTTACGAGATGCTTTTGTTTTCAAAGGATTTTTAAACTTTAATAATCAATTGGGTGTGATTTTCTCACACTGGTATTCCAGACTGACTCGGGTGTTATTTAACTATGATGCTCGGGTCAGACCGAGTATTATAGGATACAGGGATATGATGCTATGGAGCTCAGGAGACGAGCTGGATGACGATACATACTTTTCGTACTTGTTTATGTATATATTCCGCTGAGTTGAGTAGCTGTGCATACAGTTGTATGTATTGATGTTGAGCTATGATTGATGCACTGTGATGATGTATGTATAAAAAGATATAGTTTTGTTTTATGTAAAGAGCATTATTATCTATTATATTTTATTCCGCTGCGATGGTTAGATTCCGATGTTGTTTTCTATTTTCTTCTTCTACCTCTTCTTCTTTAACCCAAGTGGTTCGTATTTCTGTACATCTTGAGTTGAGTGTTGTAGAATAGTGTTGACTCAAGGGGTACGGATTTGCGGGTCGTTACACCCGGTAGACGTTCGGTGGAATAGAGTCGGGCTTTCGAAGAAATGCAACTCATCTGGCGAAACGTCGGAGGAAACTACATGCGAATTGATGACCATTTGAAGAGCTTTGTCCCTACCTAGGTTCAAGTTTAGGAATTTCGAGGAAGACTTCAATCGATTGGACGTGAAGAAATTCCATCCAGAACCCAAGGTTCCAAATAGTATAATAGAGGGAATTGGGTTCAATCAACCAAATAAGATCCCTAGTCGATTGAACCCCTGTGACAGTTATGCCTTTAGGGGATTTTTCACCCCATTCGATTATGGTTCTTCATGGCATCTTGGCATGCCTTTGAGGAGGCTCTAGGATACTTGAGGAAGCGAGATGCAAGGCGAAGCTCATGATACGAATGCAAATGTTAAGTGATTCCTTTGGAATCAATTAGGATCGAGAATTGGGTCGGTTCGGTGATTGGTCGCATGACCATGTCCGACGAGTGTGTACGATCAAACAGATTGAATCGTACCTTCGGGAGTTGACCTCAGGGTGCGTATAGTTACATAAATCATACCGGTCTTATACTAATGACCGTACGTCGTATTGGTCTTATATTAGTGACATACAAAGTGTTGGCCTTATACTAGTGGTCGTACATGTTGTTGATCTTACAGTATTGATCATCCGTATAGATAGATGATGATGAGATATCGGTCTTCATTTGATAAACGTATTTGATTACATGATAATATATTTTTGATATATATATATATATATCTATATGGTATCAATATTCCTATGTGGTCCTGATAGTGTATTATACGGGAAACGCCCATCGTTCTCTTCCATGGAGACGTTATGCGTACTTATTTAGAAATCCATTGTAACGACCCGTAATTTCGCTACTTCGAAAATGAGAGATTTTGTTTATTTTTAATTTAAAAGGAATTTAAAACTTAAATAAATATGTTATATGTAATAAATAATTATCTATTCTTATAGCTAATAAATTAAAAGGTATAAATTTGGATTTTAGAACAGATCGACAAAAGTTAAGTTTTGTTAATAATAAATAAATGCTTAAATAAATAAGTTTAAATATTTATTTGATAAGTTAAATCTAATTTAAAACATCTAATAAAGATAATAAAAGTATATTAAAATATTTAAAAGAGGTTAATAATCATTTTACAAAAATAACCAAAATTTATCGCATTTTGTCAGTTTTACATACACTGTAAAAATAGGGATTTTGATATTATTTAAATAAGATTTTGAAGTATGAATAGAAATTTTTTAATTTATTTAAAAGAAGGAAAAAAGTTCATTTTAAATTTGGTTTACATAAATGACTAGTTTAACTAAAGCGTCAAAATATAACCGTAAAACATTTTGTCAAAAATCAACGTTTTGTCGATTAAAAGCTGTCGCAACGTTGTTGTATCTTTATTTTTCTATATATGAACATATATTCAAATAGTATAAGTATTATTTAATTCACTAATCAAGTTTACTTTTACTAAACAAGTTTAGGAAACAATTAGGAAAAGTAAATACAAAAGGACAAAACATGTCACATCGGATCCAACCAAATCTTTACTTTTCTTTACTTAAATATTAAAATATTAAGACATAAAGTAATGATGTGATAAGGTGATGGTAAGTGCTGAAAAAGTAAGATAAAGTAAGGATATTTTAGTAATTTTGTAAAGAGTTGGTATTGTAATTTTCCACTTCTTACTTTTCCTATAAATACATCCATTCTTCTCTTTTTTTTTTTACACAAATCATTCTCCTCCTCTTCTTCTTCCTTTAAGCTATTTTAATGACTTCTTTCTTAAGAGAGGTAGGAGGGTTAAAAATAGTGGAGTGCTTAAGGACTAATCCACTTGTTACTCTCTAGCCTTTTCTTAATTCACTTATTCTTCTTCTCTTCTTAAAAATGGCGCTTGGCCGTGAGAAATATGGAGGTGGGGAGGCATGGTCGAGATCAAAGCAAAGGTAGAAACGATGGCCGAGCACTTGGAAACGGTAGAAGAATGTTTAGATGGTTGTTTAGTGAAGCGTTGAATTAAATGAATGTTGGTAGGAAGTTAAACGTTTTGCTTAAAGGTGACAAATTTCTCATCGCTTTTAAAAGGTCGTATTTTGATTTTGTTATAATCTCTTATTACATATGCAAGTATACACCTCTTTAAAATGTTGCTATGGATGTTTGGTTAGTTTGTGTTATGTTTGAATAAGTAGCAAATGTTTATGGTTGTGTTTATTTATCATGTTAGCTTATGTATGGACCATAATTATGTTAGTGACGAATGTTAACTCGGTTATGTTCATTTTTTTTTTGGCAAGGCCAGCCGATTTTATAGTGGACCGTCCACTTTTATTACGAACGTAATAAAGTTGAAGTACAGGAGTAAGGTAAAAGCACCTTAGCTACATAGAAAAAAAGCAAATACGGCACATGTATGTGACAAACAAGTCAGAGAACTAAAAAAATCACCTAGACTAAGTTTCATCCGAAGAGGAAGAATCATCATCTTCCAAAGACACCTGGGAAGAATCAATAGGAACTTTACCACAAAGACCAGCAAATGGGCGGGAACAGATAGCAAGACAAGGATCATAACCCATAGCATCGGAAGAGTATATGAAGGAACGATCCCAAGTAGTATAAGAAAACATGGCAGAATTCTTACTCGCATACAAGCCATCCAAATCAAGAACTAAGAAATCGCCAGACGGTTTGTAATAAAGGCATCTAAGATCCATATGATCATCGAAAACAAATCTGAAGTAGGAGTCAGCCATTGGGTTAAATCTCACATCGGAAATGTGATCAATCCAACACCTCTCAGACTCATTCCAAACAACAGGCAAAAGCGAGGGAGCAGAAACTGGAGCATCAAAGGGAAATGCAGAGGCATCACAAGGGACATCAGAACCAGGTGGAGAGGCAGGTCTAGGATCAGAAGAAGAATCAGGCGGAGGACCCAGAACTGAGAGAGGACCAGCAAGAGAAGGGGCAATCTGAGTGGAAGAAGCCTTAGGCATCCAATTCCGAATTGGTGGACGAGGCAGAGGGATCTTAGGAGCTGATGCGGATGCCACAGAATGATGGCAGGAAATAGCGAGATGACCAAAAGAGTGACGGGTGGTGCAAATATCAGGAACCCAACCATAACGAACACGGACGACCGCTACGTGCCCGACAGCTAGCTGAACAGGGATAGAGGCAGGGAGAGGCTTTGAGGGAGAAATCTCAATAAGAGCCTTAGCAAACATCAATCTATCACGAGCTACCGTATTAGTATCAAAGCATTTCAATTTACCAACATTACAGGCTAGCCAATTCAACCCAATCAGAGGATGAAGAGAAGACGGAATATGCGAGAAATAAACCCAAACGGGGATAGAGAGAACCTGCTCACGAGCACTCGCCACAGTTGGAGACCAAGGAGTAATAATAAAAGGCATACCATCAAAAAAGGAAGGCTCAGCCTCAAGAACACGCCGACGATCTTTGAAAGAGGAAAACTTGAGATAATACATGGAATCAATCAGCTTCACACTTAAACTACCACTCAGTTTCCAAGCTCATCTACAAACAGAATACGCATCACGAAGGAGATGAGTTGGATCAAAAAAGAAGCCAACCAAATATTCAGACCAATAATCCACACCAGCCTGCAAAACGATAGGAGGAGGGATCATCACTCCATTTTCCTCAATAATGTCAAAATCAATAGGCGAGTAGTCCCCCGCATTAGAAGCAGAGTATTGAAAAGCGAAGACCAAGATTTGGGGTGAGCCAGCGATAGAGAAGATAGACCAGGTCGATCAACAACGTTGGGGAGACCAGCCCTAGGAACACTCAGAGACTTATTACTGAATATAGGTACTAAATTCACCGAGTCAATAGCACAAGCAATAGGTGTGCAATGAAGCAAACTGGAGCTCACAGTCGAGACTAAGCCAACATCACGTCCAGGTGCACAAACAACACGCAGAACATCGACCATATCGTTCGAAACTAGCTTATCCAAATCACTAGCAGCATTAACAGGAGAACACATTTTACTTCTGAAACCAATGGGTTGAAGATACTCACCAGACAGCGGCGATGGAATATTACAGATAGCATTCACAATCGAAGGGCGATGACAGTCAGGAATCTCATCAGGCAATGCATTTGCCACAGCAGGGGAAACACGATCAGCAGTCGCGACAACTGTCGTATAAGGAGAAAATGCGTGCGCAACCTCAGACGACGAGCAAGGACGTGCATCAGCAACTATCTTGGTTTGCTTAGAACAAATCAGGGGAGGAAAATCAGAGCTAGAAAGGAGAAGAGAAGAATCAAACCCAGAGGACATTACCTTGAAGATGCGGCCAGATCTGGTCGACGAGGGGGATAGGAGGGGCGAAAAAGGCGTGAGGGGCATAGGAGAAAGGAGAATGGGAGAGAGTAGAAGCGGAAAGAAACGAGGTCGAAGCTGAGAAAAATGTCAGGGAGGAGGAATGGAAATCGCATTCGCCGAAGAAAAAATCATGGCCAGGGACGCCATTTTCGAAATATTATGTGATAAACAATTAAAAATGTGATTATGTTCATTTTGATTTAATAATCCCTTTGTTAATAAGACCATATTTTAGTGATATGAGGTATTTTGAAAAAATAAGTCTCTTTTCAATTAGAACTGAAATTAAAGTTAAAATAAAAGAGAATTTGAAATATGAAGTGTAATGGGTTTGAAAAGGATAGTTAAATTGAAATTGAAATTGATATGAATAGTAAAATTGAAATCGATTTTGAAAATTGAAGTTGAGATTAAGGATGAATTGAAGTTTCAATTTGAAATCTAAGTTTTAAATGTGTTTAATTCGACGATAGAATTGAAATTGAGTTGAAACTAAAAATTAAAATTTAATATTAAAATAATAGGAATAAAATAATATTATAATATGGAAATAGTGAAAATATATTTTAAATACTTTAAAAAGTGAAAATATTTGTTTAAAATGATTTATAATGATTTTATAAGTGATAAAATCTAATTTGAATAGATTATTTCAAGTATTGAAAAATAAGTTAAAACTAGACGCGTCGCGCAACGGTAGTTCGCGATTTCACGCCGAAAAGTTCAAATGAGTGGATAAAGTGAAATATAGCTCGAAATTCTTCGAGATAAGAAAATTCCAGACTATTATATCCATATCTTCGAAACGAAGAAAGAAAATCAAGATTTTGTTTTATAGATTTTGAATTAACCAATCAATTTTCTAGAAAAACCGCGCTAGTGCATTTAAGTGACCATAATAGAAAATCTGTAAACGTTTTACTTATGGAAGAATATGGAATAAATTTGATAAATACATTTAAATAGTTTAAAAGAGATCTGAAGTGGAAAATATGAATTTTCTAATATTAAAAAATGGTTTAAATCAATTGATCTTGTATAGCACTTTCCGCAGCACTTATGCTACGAATTCTATAACTTTTGGAATATAAGTATAATGTTACGATTTTTCCAAGAATCAATTGTGAATGTTTTCAAAAAGAAAATTAAGCGTTTTGAAAGATAATTTGGAATATTTATAAGCGATTCCAAAATTGAGTTGAAAATCTAAGTATGCAGAAACGACTAATGCATTTGTTCCGCCTGTAAGATCTAGGAAGATAAAAAAGGGTGTCTGACTAAGGTTAGGGATGGAGCAACCAGTGCCCTGAACTTACCTGACCTATGTTTTCTTTTCTTAAGCAAGGGGTGGAACAGATCGAAAGGAAAGCCTGGATGCTCTTAAATAAAAAGATTCTGTTAAGTTTTCTAAAATAAAAGAAGATTAGTATTATCTAAAATTTAAGCATTCTCTAAAATGAATGATTTCTATTTACTCAAAAATGTTTTCTAAGATATATTTTAGGGTTTATCGTAAACGATGTCTTAAATAACATTGTTTTTGACCTGCCTAAAAGTTAAGGAATTTGGATCGAGAGTTAAGTAAGAAAATTTGAGATATTATCTAAAGAAAAAGAATAATTACTTAGAATTATTCTAAATCAAAAGAAAGAGATTTCGAAATCATCCGTAAAGAATAAAGTGAAAAAAGACTTAATAAATCCTATATACTCATATTCAATTTTCATCGATAATTGGATTTCGAAGGAACAGGGGTCGGATTTGGGTGATTCCAATCTGAAAACCACTTCGAACCAATATATACGTTCGGATGTGAAGACTTCTCAAAGATGATGATTATTGAAAACCGTGGATCTTCATAGCGTGAAGACTGCTTATTGAACATGCTCTGGGTTTCTCCCATTATAGAATTATTTATAGTAGCGGCCTCCTCGTGATGGAGATTTTTTGGATTGTAATGGCTACTCGATACTAGTGGCTGTAGGAGAGTGTCTTCGGTTTGTCCTATTTCTGAACAACTTGTATGTACGTTTGTTTGACATTGCATTTCTAAAAATTACGTACATTGATTTTTTTACAAATGTACAACAATGGTGGCGAAAAAGGCAACTTCTCTTAGCTTAACACCCTCCTTGAGACGTACAAGCTCAAGGGTTGTATTTTTGTGGAAGGTAATTAGTAGTTAATGGAAATGGCAATGTGACATTCAAAGATGTGATATATGCTATGTGAAAAGGTAATCGTTGCCTCAAGCCTCATCAAACCGGAAATGACCGAAACAAGATTAGATGCATCAAGGCTAAGTGGGTCATTCCCAAGTAGGGTATGGTCACCCCCTTCTAGATATATTTCTTCCCACTATGACGTTCGGGATGTAAATTAATGTTGTGTATGGAAACGAGTGCTCGGTTAAAGGTCGGTAACGACCGGGGGTTGACATATTCAGTATTATCTAGTTACAGAGGTAGATCGGTCTTATGTTGGAAGAGGTTCCTTTATGCTATTCCTTGAGGAATCCATCTAGAGGTGTACCCATTTCGGAAGGTAGATCCTTCACCTGGTCATTTGTATGGAAATTCATTCTCTAATAAGAACCTACAGTTTTGTTTGTAGAACCTAGTATGCTGGACTTTAATAATGGTAATAATTTCGGCTAAGATTAATAAGTTTATTTGCAAATGTTTTCAAAGAATGTCATTAGAAATAATATTAAAAGTTTTGATGTAAAAGTGTTTTAGTTATCATAAGGTAAAAACCCGTCCGTGTTTATGTATGAGCGTGATCTTATGAGACACTCTTTCTTTTCAAAGGATTTTATTCAAAGGCTGATATATGACACTGTCATTTATTATTGAGTTATTCTCACGCTGGTTTATCAAGCCTGATCCGGGTATTTTCAATACTCGGGTCAGATCCGAGTAGTTTCAGGTTAGTCGAAGACAGTTGGAATTTCCAGAGGAGAGCTGGAGATATTTTTCTACGTATGGACATACTCCATTATCCGCTATACTTAGTTGTTTTATCTTGATGTTTGTCAGCAATTGTAAGGACAGATGTTTATAACTGTCCAGGCTGAATTTAAGTTAAACTCTGATATATGTATTTTAAAAAATTTCCACTTTAAAGATATTTGTTCAATATTATACGTTATTCCATTCATATGAGATTCTATTCTATCTTATTTTCTTTGTTACCCTTCATGTTCCGTAATTTCTTGCAATTTGAGTTGGGCATGTGTGGTTTATTGTCGATTCAAGAGGTATGAAAAAAATGGGCCATGCCATTTGGTATCAGAGCTGAAGGTTAAGCGAGAACCTTGGCTTTGTTATGGGTAAAGTCTCATCAAAGATAGGATTAGTAATATCCTAGGACGAGTAACTCATTAGAGATAGGGTTAGCAATACCCTAGAATGAGTTTGAGCGTATTATATATGAGTGCGTATTTGCTAATTTTATAAAAGTGATTTTGTTTTAAAGAAATTGGTGAATGAAATAATTTTACCTTGGGTTTATGTATTAAAAGGGGATATTATTATTTTTGGTTAGAAATTAAGGATTGTTTGTAATTTAGCTTAGCAAAACTAAAATATAAATATCTTATGATTAGAATTGCATGATTTGACTTTAAGATATTCCATATAGAATCGATTAGTTGAGAACTAAAATTTAAACTTTAATCATATACCCTTAGGTATTTATATTAAAGTGATTATCATAATGGATTGATTTAAAAGCTAAGTACAAATATCTTGTGAAGTAAAATTCACAATTTTATTTTAAGATATTTGATTATAATATTAAAGCTAGAAGTTGTAATTGGAGAAAGTTAAAAAGAAAACGCATAATTAGGAAAAATTCTTACCAACAAGATAGGAAAAAGATAAACCTAAATTGAGACTTTTGTAAATGTAATATAAAAGGGTAAGTTCTAGAACTTATAAAGGAGACAAGATAATTTGAAATTTACACTCTTTGATTAGGTTAAAATCAAAGTGAAATTTAGGAATAAGAGATATAAGAAATATTATTCTAATACAAAACTTTGTATTAGTGATGCATTTAGGGTAACATTTGTAATTCATGATAAAGTAAGATTGGAAGTGGATAGATTAGAAAAAAAAGAAAAAAAGGGGAAAGTTTTGAATAATATGGTTAGTAGGTTGATTGTTGGATGAAAATGTTTAAGTAACAAATACCATATGAATTAAGTTTCACAATTTGACTATAAGGTATTTGATGGATTTAAGGTTAAGAAATTTGATTTAGAAAATGGTTAGGTAAATAAGTTAAGTTGATAATTATAAGATTAAATAGAAAAAGATGTACACTTAGTAAATTTTTCTTATTAATATATGGATAAGATAAATAATATTAGCTAAATTAAGACCTTAGATAAATAAAACTAAAGATTAAGTTAACTTATTAATTTGAGATAATAGCAGAGTTCCACATTAGTTAAACATCCTAATTGAAGTAATAATGGTTTGAAGTTTGGGGATATGTATATATACTTTTAGAAAGCAAAGGTATATTATACAAGTTTAAGTCAAATTTTATGCTTAAGTAATAATGGATTTAGAAGAAAGTAAATGGTTGTGAAATAAACTTGGATTAATAGAAATTTTGAAAAAATGTATTAGGTAAAAATGAATAAGTACATAAGTTATATGTAGATCATTTTGGCACATAAAATTTAATTTAAGATTTGAGTATAGAACTTTGAGTTGTTCACACCAATCCAAAAAAAAATTTATCACTTGATTCTTTATGGCGAACATTGATGAGAGTTTATGATTATGTACATAAGTTTTCTATCATAGTTGAGAGCTACGTAAGGAAAGCAAGGGTTGTGATTAGAGAGTCTGATCAAAGTCCGCATTAGAAAATCGAGGGATCGATACTAGTTCGAAAGTAAAGTTGTGGATTTGAATAATAGATCGAATCAAATGTCACATATAGTATGACGTTTTGGGTATGTCAACATAGTAGTTAGATAGTTATCTTAAATAGTAGACACTAAGAGATAAAAGATAGACTTATGTTTTGATATGTGTATATATATAGACCTCAGATGTAGTGCATGCTTAGGTCAGGGAATGTGTTATGTGGATGTATTCAGTTATATTGATATAGTATTAGTTTGGTTGTTTTTGGTTGTTGTGTATATATTTCTTAAGTGTGCAGTATGCACTAGGATGGTTGCAATAGAAGTATGACTTGATGTATGTATATATAACCTTAAGTACATGATAAGTACTCAGATAGTATAGGGAATCTCTGTATGATATTTGGCATCATTTGTTTCAGTGTTGATGTCGACCTTCTTCTTTTCTATCATTATTATAAATCAATCAAAATGTTGAGGATACGAGTATGAGATAGATTCCTTTATCTAACTTTCATTTTGAGGACGAAAAGCTTTTAAGTAGGAGAGAATGTAAAGATCCGTAGTTTCGCTACTTCGAAAATAAGAGATTTTGTTTATTTTTAAATTCAAAAGAAATTTAAAACTTAAATAAATATGTTATATATAATAAATAAGTATCTACTCTTATAGCTAATAAATTTAAAAGTATAAATTTGGATTTTAGAACAAATCGACAAAAATTAATTTTTGTTAATAGTAAATAAAGGCCTAATAAATAAGTTTAAATATTTATTTGATAATTTAAATCATATTTAAAACATCTAATAAGATAATAAAAGTATATTAAAAGATTTAAAATTAAGTTGATAACCATTTTACAGAAATAACCAAAATTTGTCGCATTTTGTCAGTTTTACATATATTGTAAAAATAGAGATTTTGATATTATTTAAATATGATTTTAAAATATGAATAGACATGTTTTAATTTATTTAAAAGAACGAAAAAGTTCAGTTTAAATTTGGTTTACATAAATGAATAATTTAACAAAAACGTCAAAATATGACCGTAAAATATTTTGTCGAAAATCAACGTTTTGACGATTAAAAGCTGTCGCAACGTTGTTGTATCTTTATATTTCTATATATGAATATATATTCAAATAGTATAAGTATTATTTAATTCACTAATCAAGTTTACTTTTACTAAACAAGTTTAGGAAACAATCAGCAAAAGTAAACGCAGAAGGATAAAACATGTCACATCAAATCCAACTAAATCTTTACTTTTCTTTACTTAAATATTAAGTGATTAAGACATAAAGTAATGATGTGATAAGGTGATGGTAAGTGCTGAAAAAGTAAGATAAAGTAAGGATATTTTAGTAATTTTGTAAAGAGTTTGTTTTGTAATTTACCACTTCTTACTTTTCCTATAAATACATCCATTCTTCTCATTTTTTTCACACAAATCATTCTCCTCCTCTTCTTCCTCCTTTAAGCTATTTTATTGATTTCTCTCTTAAGAGAGGTAGGAGGGTTAAAAATAGTGGAGTGCTTAAGCACTAATCCACTTGTTACTCTCTAACCTTTTCTTAATTCACTTTTCTTCTTCTCTTCTTGAAAATGGCGCTTGGCTGTGAGAAATATGTAGGTGGGGAGGCATGGTCGAGATTAAAGCAAAGGTAGAAGCGATGGCCGAGCACTTGCAAAAGGTGGAAGAATATTTAGGTGGTTGTTTAGTGAAGCGTTGAATTAAATGAATGTTGGCAGGAAGTTAATATTTTTGGTTAAAGGTGAAAAAATTCTCATCGCTTTTAAAAGATTGTATTTTGATTTTGTTATAATCATCTTATTACATATGCAAGTGTACTCCTCTTTAAAATTTTGCTATGGATGTTTGGTTATGTTTGTGTTATGTCTGAATAAGTAGAAAACGTTTATGGTTGCATTTATTTATCATGTTAGCTTATGTATGGACCATAATTATGTTAGTGACAAATGTTAACTCGATTATGTTCATTTTGATTTAATTATCCCTTTGTTAATAAGACCATATTTTAGTGATATGAGATATTTTGGCAAAATAAGTCTCTTTTCAATTAGAAGTGAAATTAATGTTTAAATAAAAGAGAATTTGAAATATGAAATGAAATGGGTTTCAAAAGAATAGTTAAATTGAAATTGAAATCGAGATGAATAGTGAAATTGAAACTGAAATCGATTTTGAAAATTGAAGTTGAAATTAAGGATGAGTTAAAGTTTAAATTGAACTTAGATTTAAATTTGAGTTTTAAATGTGTTTAATTCCAAATTAGAATTGAAATTGAGTTGAAATTGAAAATTAAAATTTAATATTAAAATAATAAAAATAAAATAATATTATAATATGGTAATAGTGAAAATATATTTTAAATACTTTAAAAGGTGAAAATATTTATTTAAAAAGATTTGTAATGATTTTATAAGTGACATAATCCAATTTTAATAGATTATTTCAAGTATTGAAAAATAAGTTAAAATTAGACGCGTCGCACAACGGTAGTTCGCAATTTCGTGCCAAAAAGTTCAAATGAGTATATAAAGTGAAATATAGCTCGGATTTCATCGAGATAAAAAAATTTCGGGCTATTATATCCATATTTTCGAAATTAAGAAAGGAAATCAAGATTACATCTTATAGACTTTGAATTAGAACCAAATCAATTTTCTAGAAAAATCGCGCTAGTGCAGTTAAGTGACCATAACAGGAAATCAGTTTAAATGAACGTTTTACTTATGGAAAATATGTAATAAATTTGATAAATCCTTTTAAATAGTTTAAAAGAGTTTTGAAGTGGAAAATATGAATTTTCTAATATTAAAAAGTGGTTTAAATCAATTAAGCTTATATAGCACTTTTATGCTGCGAATTCTATAACTTTTGAAATATAAGTTTAAATGTAACGATTTTTCCGAGAATCAATTGTGAATGTTTTCAAAAGGAAAATCAAGCGTTTGAAAGATAATTTGGAATCTTTATATGCAATTCCAAAATTAAGTTGAAAATCAGAGTATGCGAAAACGACTAGTACATTTGTCCCGCCTGTGAGATCTAGGAAGATAAAACAAGGTGTTTAACGAAGGTTAGGGACGGAGCAACCAGTTCCCTGAACTTACCTAGCCTATGTCTTTCTTTCTTAGGCGAGGGGTGGAACGGATCGAAAGGAAAGCCTGGATGCTCTTAAATAAAAAGATTCGGTTAAATTTTCTAAAATAAAAGAAGATTAGTATTAATTTAAACAATCTCCAGAATGAATGATTTCTATTTGCTCAAAAATGTTTGCTAAGATTTATTTTAGGGTTTATCGTAAACGATGTCTTAAATAACATTATTTTTGACCCGTCTAAAAGTTAAGAAATTTGGATCGAGAGCTAAGTAAGAAAATTTGAGATATTATCCAAAGAAAAAGAATAAATTACTTAGAATTATTCTAAATCAAAAGAAAGAGATTTCAAAATCATTCAAAAAAAAATTAAAGTGAAAAGTGACTTAATAAATCCTATATACTCATATTCACTTTTTAACGATAATTCGATTTCGAAGGAACCAGTGTTGGATTTGGATGATTCCTATTCAAAAGCCACTTCGAACCAATATATACGTTTGAATGTGAAGATTTGTTGAAGATGATGATTATTGAAGATCGTGGATCTTCAAAGCGCGAAGACTGCTTGTTGAACATACTCTGGGTAGCTTCTAATATAGAGAGATATTTATAGCAGTGGTCTCCTCGTGATGGAGATTTTTCGGATTGCAAGGACTACTCGCTACTAGTGGTAGTTGGAGTGTGCCTTCGGTTTGTCCTATTCCTAGACAATTTGTATAGACATTTGTATGACATTGCATTTCTAAAGATTACGTACATTGGTTTTTACAAACGTACATCAGTGGTGGCGGAGAAGGCAACTTCTCTTGGCTTAATACCCTCCTTGAGACGTACGAGTACAAGGGTTGTATTTTTGTGGAAGGCAATTAGTAGTTAACGGAAATGGCAATGTGGCATTCAAAGATGTGATATGTGCTATGTGAAAAGGTAATCGTTGCCTCATGCCTCATCAAACCAGAAATGACCTAAATAGGATTAGATGCGGCAAGGTTAAGTGGGTCATTCATAAGTAGGGTATGGTCATCCCCTTCTATATATATTTCTTCCCGCTATGACGTTCAGGATGTACATTAATATGGTGTATGGAAACGAGCGCTCGGTTAAAGGTTGGTAATGATCGGGGGTTGACATATTCAGTATTATTTAGTTACAGAGGTAGGTCGGTCTTGTATTGGCAGAGGTTCCTTTGTGCTGTTCCTCAGGGCATCCATCTAAAGGTGTATCCATTTCGGAAGGTAGATCCTTCACCTGGTCATTTGTATGGAAATCCATTCTCCAATAAGAACCTACAGTTTTGTTTGTAGAACCTAGTATGCTGGAATTTAATAATGGTAACAATTTCTGCTAAGATTAACTAGTTTATTTGCAAATATTTTCAAAGAACGTCAATAGAAATAATATCAAAGGTTTTGATATAAAAGTATTTTAGTTATCATATGGTAAAAACTCGTCTGTGTTTATGTGTGGACATGGTCTTATGGGATACTCTTTCTTTTCAAAGGATTTTATTCAAAGGTTGATATATGACGCTGTCATTTATTATTGATTTTTTCTCACACTGGTTTATCAAGCCTGATCCAGGTATTTTCAATACTCAGATTAGATCCGAATAGTTTCAGGTTAGTCGAATACAGTTGGAATCTCCAGAGGAGAGCTAGAGATATTCATCTACGTGTGGACATTTCATTATCCGCTGTATTTAGTTTAGTTTGATGTTTGTCGGCAATTGTAAGGATGGATATTTATAACTGTCCAGCCTGCATTTAAGTTAGACTCTGATGTATGTATTTTAAAAAATTCCGCTGTAAAGATATTTGTTCAACATTATATGTTATTCCATTCGTGTGAGATTCTGTTCTGTCTTATTTTCTTTATTATCCTTCATCTTCTGTATTTTCGTGCATTTGAGTTGGACATGTGTGGTTTATTGTCGATTTAAGGGGTACAAAAAAATGGGCCATGACATCCATGATGGCCGAGTTGGAGATGAAGACAATCATATATAGGTGAATGGTGCATCAATTATGCTCGGTATGGGGTACGGTGAGGTCCATAAAGGTTTCAGATATATAAAGTTGATCATATATCACTTATGTTCGATTAGGATGCTACTTGGGGTCTACGGTACACTATGGTACCGACTTTTTTTATTTTGGATCCTCAAGGGGAATCATTGGGTTGCAATGAGATCTATATATGTACATAATATCCAGATTAGGTCATATATCATTTGTGCTTGATATGGAGTACGGTGAGACCTACACGAGTTCGATCACGCTAGATGCAGCTCGAAGTCTATGGTACAATTAGACACCGACTAATTTTTTTTTATACTAGGATCATCGAATCATGATTAATGTCCACTTCAGACCTCACTCATCAGTAATGATGACCATCAATTACGCATGCTATTCGTTGTGTATCATCGAATTTTACATGCTATGTTAGTTGATTATTTACATCATCTTGTATTATAGGATATGCTTATACTGTGGTATTTATTGTATTTTTGCATGTAAATACTGTATCAGTACATCATGATATACCATCATGTATCAATTATATTATATTAGTTGTGCTGACTCGTTGATTACAGGAGAAGAGCGGGTTATCGTATATTTTCCTATCTTTTGGATAGGTTTACTGTACTTTTTTATAAGCAGTCCAAATTTCCTCTGAACGTTTATGGAGAGGGTCGACTATGATTTAACAGTTCCTATTTACTTGTATATAATTTTAATATATGATATTTTGAGATAGTTTCCCTTGCACCAGGCTTTAGTCTAACCCGCATTTTGTCTCTAACTGCTTATGTCATGACAACTCTCGGGCACTCGATTGAGTAATTCGAGAGTTAGATGCTTTTGTGGATACGCTATCAGAGTACACGGGTGGAGCATTTTGGAGGCACGGCATCGATATTTTGGGATATATACTTATTATTTTATGTCTACATGACAGACCTGTTATTTGTATAAGATTTTTGTATAAGATATTTATTCAGAACTCCGTGCTTTAGGAGTTGATGTATTCTGATCTTTTGTACTGATAATTATTTATCAGTTGCTTCCGCTAGTACGGTCTTCTATATATTGTTATTATATTTTATTCATGTATATTCAGTAAATTATATGTTGTCATTCCATTGTGAGATCTTATCGAAGTCTTGATTTAGTGTATTGCTTTAAATTTTATCCCAGCAATCCATCTTTCTGGGTGTTCCTGAAGGGCAGGTTATTGCGGTTGGTATCCTAGCTTAGGCTCAACACTCGAACAAAGTAGACTAGTTTGAGTTAATCAATTTGGTAGTAGGAGATACGTAGAGAGAGTATACTTGTATTTTCTACTATATTATACTGCATACATTGCTTTTCTTCTAAACTTGATTTATTTCTATTGCTAATTGCTAAGGTATCTTCATCAGACTATCCGTATGAGTAAACCGAGTGCATGGGCGACCGCGGATCGGGAGTCTGAGATGCCTGATTAATTCAAAAACTATTTAGCTATAGAAAAAGATGGTCCACCACTAGTGAACAATTCCAGTAGATTGCAGTTAGCTCCAGAAGTGGTGTGGCCCTTTGGGCATTAGTATTTCTAGTTCTACTAGCCCTAGACTCTTCGAGGCAGCGCCAAAAAAAATTTAGCCATAGAGGGAAGCCATATTTAAGTTATAAGACTATTGCAAAGGCATTGTCTTAGACACATGCATGAGAAGACTTCCGTTAGTATAAGGCTTCGGGCATGTTTTTTAAAGAAGATTATTTCTCAGCATTTTGAGAAGGGAGACTTTGGATGGGTAGGATGCAGTGTTTGTGTGGCTGATAAGAATACCCATGATTTGGAATTTATTCAGGCATCATTTTATTCTCAGTTCATTTCTAAGATCGAGAAGAGTGTGTAGCTTGAGTTTTCCATCCATCTTGAGAAGGACATATTGTCAATGAAGGAGTGTTAACCAACTCAATCCTTTGTTTTGAGGTTTGAGATAGTCGGTACTCTCTTGTTGTTGGGCAAAGAGATTTGCCTTAGGTCTTAAAGCATCAGTTGGGGATTCATTGCTTAAAGTTATTCCAGTTAGGGTCCACTTTTGAATATCTCGTTGCGATTATTCTCCTTTGTGAGAATGCTTATAAAATACCATTGAGGTAATGAAAGTGGAAAGCAACCGAAACTCCAACCAAAGCGTAAAGACCATGATACAAGGAAGACCGAGCTTGTTCGAAAAAGAAAAGCTGGACTAGTATGTCACTCCTGTGACATATGGAAGCCATTTCGCTATGATCTAGCTAAGGAGAAGCATAAATTCTTAAATTATGATTAGATTGATCACTTAATAAAGGACTGTCCTACATTTTCGAAGGGTGTGTAAGTGATGATGACTTGTGCCTTTTAGGCATTACAGGGTCCTAGCAGGCTTACTACTCAACAAAATCGAAAGGAGCTTACATAATGAGGTATGCTCTACTTTTAAGAACTCATTTTTGTTCCTTCCAACACTTGAGCGGCATATTTTATATGTTGCTGGTACTCGACAGATAAGCTTAATTTGACACCTTCCATACTAGGTAAATTCTTCGGTAGAGATAAATCTTGTATGAGTCACCTTAGTTGCAAAGTTGGGGTGAAGCAACCGAACTGCAACCATTCTAACTCAAGGCTCGAGCTTTCAAGTTGAGTGGGTTTTGTCGATGATGTATGACTTGGATTTATATCTAGCTAGGGTTCCATGGATGCCCAGTAATGAGTAGATACCGATCGAATGACTTATAGGCATTTAGAGACAATCATTCGTGTTACAATTGTTTTTCTATGTGTCAGTAAACCTTAGGTAATATGAGTAATACCATGTGCCGAAAGAGACATTTTCTAAAGATTAGCCTATTCTCGCATCTGTTCGTAACTTGTAGGACAAGCATAGAGTTTTTAGGTGATTTACACTAGTTAGGAAAGGATTTTTCAATTGATTTTGATAGACGAGCACTTAATTTGGATTCTTGGAAAAACTGAGAGATTTTTGAAATCCTTAGATGTGCAAGGAGATTTCAGTAGTCAGATCAAGGAACTGGATCAGAGTTCGCACGGATAGAATTGGGTGACCAACCCCAATTTAACAAAGAAATCTTGCAAGCAAACAAAGGGTTGGAACAAACATCGTGTCATTTGGAATGATCTTTAGTTATTGTAAATTTTTAGTGTAGTATAATAATTATTGCATGGGATAGTTTGGGGAAGGATTTCTCAACTATTTTTGTGGTGATTCGGATAATCTTCTAAGTAATGAGATGATGCTTGCCTAGGCGAGCATTGTAGTACACTTAGTGTATTATTCTTATTATTATTGTGCGATCGATGTAGGTTTAAACCCGAAAAACCCTAGGAAATTGTAAATCTTCATTTTTATGATGATTTAATTGCCATAATTTTCTCTTCTAGAAAATGAGTCTTGTTCGGAAGAAGAGGAAAGTAGAGGCACTGATTGCTAGATTTATTCAAGAGTTTCACGACTCGATGATACTGCATAGTGTATAGGTTTTTTCTTTTGTAATGAGAGGTATAATAGTCTTTCGTGTATTATATTTATTAAAGAAGTTACACCACTTAGGCATTTATTCCTTTTGAATGTCTAACCGGCTCAATGGATTTTTTGGTTCAACATGTGCATTTGACTCTTGATGGTTACTGAGCATGTTGGTATAGACTCTTCTAAATATGTCATTGTTTTGTATGCTTGCTTGTTGCTTCTTATTGTTTGTTGCTTGCTATTATTTTTCATTCGCTGTTATTTGTTGCTTGTAATTGTTTGCTACTTGATGTTGTCGCTACTAATTGATCTTGTTTGTTGTTGTTGTTTGACTCTGATGTTTGCTGATTTTATTGTTGTTGATTGCTTGCTTTCGTGTGTAATAATTTGGTTGTTAGTTTCTGTTGCTTGTCTTATGTGTTTGATTACTTATGTGGTAGTTATACTTTTACAATTTTAAATAAGATTCAGAGAGAGATAGCGATTGCTATCAAGAATAGATCACATACAATCCATGACCACTATAAGGTTGAGATGGGATCTATACGAGTCTATTGACTTTGGATGTGAATCGGAGTCCGAGGTATATTTTGATCCTGACTCACTTGAGCTTACTCTCCAATTGATTATAGTGTATGGCTATAGTATTATCGGTTACTATACTGAGGTTATATGAGTTAAAATTCTGTGTTAGTGCATAATTCTCTTGGTATAGTATAATTAGGCACTTGAGACCTGAAGTATAGCTATTTAAATGCTTATTTTCTACGATTGGCATTCGAATAGTGAGAAGCTTTCTTAAGAGAGTTATAAATTTTTCGGGAATGTGGGATGACGTAGGTTATCGCATATTTCCCAGTGTGCGATGCATTCTAATTTGGGTCGTGATGTTGATAGGATAAGGGAAGGTATTATTGGAATTTTCCAAAACTGAGATTTGGAAAGTTTGGCCAGTCCAGTTACTTTCTCGTACTCAGGAGAATTTCAGGTACGAAATTCTTTTAAGGAGGGGAGAATGTAACACCCGCAATTTTAACGACCGAATATTTAAATGATTAGTTTAAATATATAATTAGTAAGTAAAGGAACACCTCTTATACTCGACTTTTAAAAATGAGTGAATTAGGACTCGATACACTCGTAGTTGAGTTCACCTTTTCGACGTGAGTAAAATGAGTATAAACTTAACTATGTTTGGAGCCGATGAATTTCAAGGATTAATAGTGTTTTCATAAAAGGAGAAAATGGACTTGGGCTAGGCCCATGGGTTAACATATAAGTCCATAACCTCTTCATGTTTCAGCTCACTCCTCATTCACATTTCATTCTTCTCCTCTTCCCTAACCACTTTCTTAATTACCCCTTCATCTCAGAACCATATATCATTAATTTGTGCTCAAATAACTTCTATAAATTCTGATAAAATAACCAAAAATCCTCTCATGCTATTCACCACATAACCCCCAAAGCACCTAATTCAAAGTTTGTGGTTTCATCTTGGATTTCAAGGGAGCTAATTTATGGGTTTTGGTGGTTTGGGCTTGGTTTAAGGAACATCAAGGTGAGTGAGATGATTCTCCATATTAATTAAGGGTTATACTTCATATATTTAATTATTGATGGTTATAGGATTATATGAAGTGGATTGGAATTTTTTTGAAGTAATTGGGCTTATGTTTTTTTTGTAAACATGATTATATTAGCTCATTATTTACTTAAGACCATAATTACCGTCTTTGAAATAGTTTGTGACCTAAGAAATTGAAGGTTAATTGAATGATTGTATGTGATGTGGTGGTAAACTAGAGACTAATTACAGGTGCTAATTAAGTGTATGTCATTAGTTCGTAATAATTAAACCAATTCAAATGATTTTGAAAATAGTTAGTAAGCTAATATAGTTAGCTTGAACTCTACATTTATTATTAAAGTGATTAGAGGGTTAATGAAGCTAAATTAGTATTTATAAATATTGTTTAAGTAAAAGAATGATTTTTATAGGTAATAAAGGTATTTTTATAAATGATATGATATTTTATACAATAGTAAATGAAGTTTGATTGGAACTTATAAAAAGGTTTGAATTTTTTATAAATGAAGAATATATTTTATAAAATAGATATGAGATTTTATAAACTAGTAAATTAATGAATACTTGATTTTCAGTGAAGCAAATTAAGTGTTTTAAATGGCTAGATGGATTAATAAGTTAGTATTATATTTTATAAATTGGTTTGACAATTTTATAAAATGGTATAAACAGATATCTTTACTTTTATTGAAAAGATTAGTAAGTAAAAGTAATAACTGATTAAGTAATAAATGAAATACTTATTTAAATACAGTGTATGTATATGAGTATGGACAAGTATACGTATATATATATATATATATATATGAAATAATCAAAATGTTGTATGATTTGTATTTAGAATTGTTGTGTATTTGGTTGTTTATATACGCTTGCATTCGTTTGATTATATAGAAATATAATTGAATACAAGTTTGTGGCGGCCATTTCACATAGCCATATCGACTATCGCATATGCTACGTTGCATGAGAGTATACCGGCACGAGTAATCTCCTCTATGAAGTCTGAAACGTGACTTATGTAGTAGTTGTGTGTTTACGTATACGTGCATGAAAAAGCATGCATGAATGAGTGTATCAACACACGTATAAGCTATGCACTTAGCAAGGTGGCCAGGTAGGTTGTTTCAACATGTTACAGGAAGCCGCTATAATCCCCCGCAGAGCTCTACTCGTGCAAAGAGTGGATTTTGGTACTGAAATCAATTTTCGATTACTTATGGAATTTACTTCCAAAACGTAAAAAAGTGAACCTCGATAGATTATGATGGGATACTGTCAAGCTCTAAAAGCAATGCAACTCATCGGGTGAAGCCTCGAAGGAAACAACAAGCGAATCAATGACCGTTTGTAAGGGTTTGTTCCTACCCAAGTTCAAGTTTAGGAATTTCCAGGTTTTCAGTCGACCAAGGGAAAAGTTTAGTTGACTGAATTAGGAGAAATTCCATCTAGAAACCAAGGGCCCAAACAGTGCACTAGGAGGAATGGGTTCATTCGATTGGGTTCAGTCGACTGAATAAGATTCCCTGTCGACTAAACCCCGTGGGCAGTGATGACATTTTGCCCACCTTCGTGAGGCTTGGAGCCCTTCTGCCCACCTCTTTTCTTCTTCCCCTCTTGTTTGGTGGTAGTGGCTGCATCAAGCTATGCCTATTTCTTTTTGATACGCTTTAGTTCCTCCCGGGCTTCGATCTTAACTCTTACCATCTCCTTGGGGAATCTCAATAGGACTTGTTGATTCAAAGCTTTATCCCTATCGAAGTTCTCAATAGGCTCTATAGAACCTAAAATCTCAATGCCAGCGTCATCCTTGAGGGCTGCAATCACTTCTTCCTGAGCTATAATAACTAGATGGTTAGAAGGGCCTGGTGCATGATCGCGAGGGGTGGAGCTTTGGAAGTAATAATTGCTTCAGATCAGCCATCACCAAAGATCCACTTATAGGGAAACGAGGAAGACTGTCAGATATGTTTTTCCCATGTAAGATCAAACATACTGAGTGGTGACCCGTGGACTATAAAGAAGAATCCTACCTCCTTTAGGTGATTTTTGTATATCATTAGGAGTTTGAATATGATTTGAAGGCGAAGACACTTCCCAAGGCTGGTTGGCAGCAGATGCATATGAAGAAATATGGAAAACGATTATAGGAACATCATACATTGGGAGCATAAATGACTGGTTTCAAATTCCGACCTTACATTGTTGCTCCAAAGATTGAGCCACCATTCTTTCTCTTCTTCGCTTCTTCTTTCCGGGCCTTCTCAGCTTCAGCCAACTTGATGTAACCTAGGCAAACAACTTCCATCTCTTCTACTCAAAAGTGTGCATCGATGACCTCAAGGTAAAAAGGCAGACCTCCTTGCTCACTTGCAGCTTTTTCTTCTTTGATTAGCCGCCTATGGATATAAGCCATGACTTCATGATAATCATCCATCCGTGCCAGGCTCTTCCCTGCGACACCCCTAATTTTAAAT
Source organism: Allium cepa (assembly GCA_030765085.1). Classification (NCBI taxonomy): domain Eukaryota; kingdom Viridiplantae; phylum Streptophyta; class Magnoliopsida; order Asparagales; family Amaryllidaceae; genus Allium; species Allium cepa. Next base: position 203,982,804 of record CM060941.1, on the reverse strand, counting down.
AACATTTAGTCAGAAAATTTAGTTTGATAAATTAAATAGAATAATGTAAAGATTAGAGTGATAAGGGGAGTGAGATTTGGAAATTAAATAGAAGCCGTGCTTAATTAAATAAAATTAAAATAATAAGTTTATGGATATGGTTTCATAGGTCATTATGGGAAATAGCCATCCATCATAACCCTTAACCCTTATTCCCATTTTCATTTTACAAGTTCATAATTTTAAAACATAAACCAAGGAGCTCAAGCCGGACATAACCTAGGTAAAAGAGGATTGAAAATTAAGTAAAAGCTGAGGAATCAAGTTAGGAGAATTAAACGAGACCAAATCTCAAGTTCCTTATCCAAAACAAGTTGAATAATAATCAAAACATTCTAATTTTCATTTTTAAAGAGCAATTGATTTTGGGTTTTAAGTTTAAACCCTTTATAATGATTTTTATGATGATACACTTGAATTACATAATATGTTTGATTCAAACAAGTATGTTTGATAAACGTTTTATTTGGTTCTAAGGCTAAAATCATATATATTAGATTTCTAATGCATTGAGGATTTAATATGTTATGTAAAACATTATTTTTGTGATGGATTTAAATTTTCATAATTTTCCAAGCTATGGGTAATTTATTATGAATTTTTCAACGAGGAAATAAATAATTGGGTTTAAAATTTTATTTTGGCTGTTATATAAAGGATTTTGGGTTTGAAATTTATTTATGGGAGATAATATACTAAAAGTGAATTTTGATGATTTTTGGGGATTTTCCCCAAGTAATTTACTATGGAAATTAAATTAATCTAGTTGGAGAAGTTGAATGTCTTAATTGTTTTGCTAAAGGGAAGGGCTTCTTTGCTAATTATTTTTAACTAATTAATTCTGGATGAATGCAGTAGTCTTTTAGAAAATATTTTTGTAGAGGTTATGGCAACCAATTACATTTTTACAAATACGCAAGTTGGTTGAAAAGCATTTACTTAAAAAGGCAACAAAACAGTTTTGTAAAGATTTATTACCTTGCCACTTCTAGTAGCAACCTTTCGATCCTATATGTCTGCTTCCAACTAAGTCGAAACCAATACACATGGTATCAATGCTTTGGTACATAGTGGATTGGAGAATGCGGAAGATATAGAGCCACAACCATACTTTCGAAGGGGTTGAGACCATTTTAAATAGCTTTTGAAGGTCTTTATTTTGCTTTTAAAAGAGAGGCCGCTTGCCTTGCTTTTAATGGATGCTTTCAGAAAGGGTGAATTATTTTTATATATCTTTCGAAGAGGTTGCTGCCTTTTTGTTTAAAGGGCATCTTTCGAATGAGTTGCCGTATATCATGTTTTAAAGAGAAGCTTTCGAAAGGGTAGTTTTGAACCAAGTCAAAACCTTGATGCCGTCTTCATACCTTTTGAATAGGTTGAAAGTTTTCAATGAGTTCAACAGGTAAGATTTTGTTTTCTGAATTTAACAAGCCGCTTCCCAAAGCTTTTGAAAGGGCTCCAGTAGCCATTTAATTTAAAGTTTTGAAGGCAATGGCTTCAAAAGGTGTTTTGAAGCTATCCTCCCAATTATTTTACTTAAAAGATTAAAGCTTTCAAAAGGATGGTTCTGAAACCATCTGTTTTTCCCAAACTCTCTTACTTGAAGGTTAATGGTTTCGAAAGGGTAACTTTTGTTTATATTCACTTTGATCCAAAAGTTATTTTTAAGGATAAACCCAATGGTATTGAAAGAGGTACCTTCAAATGGTTTCAAAGCTATGCTTCTACAAGTTGGAAAGATATGCTTTAATACTTTCGAAAGGAATGTTTTGATGGTTTCGAAAGGAAGATTTTGATGCTTTCGAAAGAAATGTTTTAAAGCATTTCAAAAGGCATATATTTAAAAATTTTGAAAACAAGATTTGAATGCTTTCGAAAGTGTCCTAATGGTTTCGAAAGTAAAGGTCTAAGGTGTCGAAAGCCTTAGTTTTTAAAACGAAATACCCAATCTCATTTTTAGGGAAAACCCATGGCAGTATAAAAGAGCTTTGAAATGGCTTTTAAATTTGGAGTTTTTGAAGAAGCTTGCCTTGATAAAAATAATGGGTTAAAGGGATTAACTAAATTTCATGTGGAAATGATTTCGAGGATATTAAACCATAAATGTTGGTATTGCTATGTTATTGTATACGCTTCTTCTATAAATATATTCATTATATATTGGACCCATAATTGTATTTTGGGAAGAAAGGACAGAATAACTAGCTAGGTTGACCCAATAGTGAATATAAATTGATTTAGCTCCCGAATGAGTACAGTTGCATCTAGGAAGCCGGTAGGCTAGAACAAAGGATGCCCAAAGACTGATCAAGAAGTTGTCAGTTTAGATGGGTTCATAGTACACCCATGAAAACTATGTTCGAAGAGAGATATTGGCAAGGTCCAATAGGTTCATAGTGATCCCATGAAAACTATATTCGGCTAAAGTTGCCGACAGAGATCGATAGTTTCGTAGTCAATCCATGAAAACTTTAATATAAGAGATGTTGTTGGAGATACCAATAGGTTCAGCGAGAACCCATGAAATAATGAAGTTATTGGAAGGGGACAATAGGTTTTAGCAATCCCATGAAAATTATGAAATCAGACAGATGGTCCGTACGAGTTAAGACCGGTTATTAGTTAGCCCATAAAAACTAATAGGTTAACAGTGACCCTAGAAAATATAACTGAGACAGTTAGTCAAATGAATGGGGATGGGGAGTCCAGGATATTTTGCCTGTTTGCATATCATCATGATATTTTAAATTGCAATGTTTGTAACCATTGTGGATGTAGGAGTACAATATATGGTTATTATAAATTTTTGGGTAAGATACCAGTGAGGGAAAAACCTGTTCCGCTAAGCGGCATGGTCTTACTAGATATCTTGATGGTTTGAGATGGCAGGTTATTATTATTCATACCAGGCTTTATGTCTGACTCAAAGCTTACATTTTCCCCTTAAAATCTCTGGTGTTCAATTGATTTTGAGTAGTTTGAGAGTTGAGGTTTTTAGGTTCTTCTATAGACGAATAAGCTTCCAGAGGCATGCAGGAGGTAAGCTAGCTAATAGTTCTTTTCAATTTGATTATGCTATGTTTTGATGTAAAGAAAAATTGTTCAATTGCCTACGTTTAGACTCTGATCATCCAAATGGGCATCTTCATATGTCGCTCTTGGCGTATTTGTAATAATTATATTTTCTCTTAATGTGGTTCTCGAATTTGGGATTATGTAATGAATTAAAAATATAATTGAAATGGAATGAGAAATTTGTTTAATGGTTTAATTTTTTTCATATCCATGTGTTTATGTTATATCAATGTATCTAACATTACCTTATCTGGTCACCAAAATTAATAACTATAGATGAATACAGCATCCGTAGCCGTTTCTTTTGATCCTCCAAGTGGACGATGTTACATTCTACGTGAACATTCTGAAGTAAATTTCATCCTGAAGTGCCTCTATATGGTCCAACTGGTCGTTCAATTCATCATAGTACACTTGCAGCTTCTCGACTTTAGAAGTTTTGGACACCTTTCCGACAGATAAGGTATTAACCTCTACTTGGAGAGAGACTCTCCCATCTCTCTCTTCCACAAATCTCCTCCAGCAACATCAGGCTCTTCTTTCTCATCCCTCGCCCAGGCTCATCCAATTTTTTTGGGTGAATTTAGTCTCAACAATTTTGTAGTCATCGAAAAGCTTCCTAACCTTATCGTTATACTCCTTGGCAGCTTTGATATTGGTAGAATGATTCTGTTTCTGGTTTATTTTTTCGACGTAGGCTTCGTAGTTAATGCCCCACTATTACCCCGCTATAACCTCGCTATATCTCATAGCGGATTTCTACCGCTACGATTTTTCCATATATCCCCAAAATATAGCCCTTCCTCTTTAGGCCCCGCTATTTCCGCTATATCCCGTTATTCCCGCTATATTCCGCTATTTCCGCAATATCTTTTTTTAATAAAATGAATTGAAAAATTGCATTTATACATTACAAAATTATGAAACTAATTTATTTGGTTTAATTTTTAATATATTTTCAGGAATGAAAATACTCTAATATTCTACCAAATTCAATTATGTTATATAACAGTTTTACGTTTATTTAAAGTATATTCACACATGTTTTTATTTAAAATTATTTATGTATTAATTATAATTCAATTGAATGATAATTTTTCATTTAATTACCATTTATGTATTTGTAAAAACATTAAGTATGAGTTTTATATGCTATTTTAGAGCCATCTGCTATATCCCGCTATATCCTCCTTGTATCCCTACTATGATTTTTTGCACCTCCACCGCTTTGAATCTGCCGAGCGCATTAACTGCATAGGACGTAGGTAGCCTTGAGCCTCTCAATCTCTTTAAAATGATACCTCCCTAATGCATCTACCACCTTCTTATGGTTTAATTCCTTCCGGTGATCGCTTTCTTAAATCGAAGATTTTTAAAATTTTCTCAACATTCTTCTTACGGATCTCCTCCTAGCCTTAATCACGATGCCGTAAAACTCTAACATGGCCTTAACCCCACTAAGCCCATCCACAAGAAGATCAACAAACCCTAGAAAAGAAAGAGGGATGCCTCGGTAAGCAAGTTGACAAGGTGATCTCTCTGTCAATAGGGTTGTTAGAACTCATCAAAGTTCTAGTCCATAGGGTTAGTAATGATAACTGCTCTACTTTCCCTTTCCCCTTATCTTTTCTCCCAGGGGCATAGACTATTGTTCCTCTCTTGTCTGTCTTCTCCAGCTATTTGGAAATTTTCGAATAAAATAAAGGAAACGGTGAAAGTCAAGGAGATTTAGAGGGACGAACCAGAGTCTGGGATCTCGTTTTACTACCAAGGGAGTGGGATCTTTTCCATGAGCTATCCTTTGGGTCCTGGTTGCCCTTGTACTCAGCTAAGAGGTAGTGAACAATCTCTCATATCTTCAGCTCCTAAGGTGGTTGCCTAATATTTTCACTTGGTCCATACGAAGATGTGACTTTTTGACATCCTTGGGAGGTGCTCTCGGCCTTAGTTACTTTATCTTGGATAGAAGCTTTTCCTTTTTCAAACTCATGCCACCTACGATTGCAAAATACAATGGGTTATGATCAGAACAGACACTTGAAAAATGCAATGAATATGGCATGAATGTGTGACTATATGAATATGTGTGCAAGAGTGCTTAGTAACTACATGAACCCTTGGGGTCCTTATGGGTCTCCAACTATTGTTAGATTTCCGTTATAGACGTAGAGTCCCTGTAGTCGATCCTAAGCTTTAGATCTTTAAGACGGTTGAAATGAAATGTCTCTGGAAATAGAAGTTCCCTCTTCCTCCTCGAAATCAAAAACATGGTGTAGGGCTTGCTCCACCTCTAAACTAAGCAAGCTGTCTAAACCAATATGTCTAGAGGAATGCGCTTCACTACAATCCGAGGTAGTAGAATCGCTGTCATGAGAATAAGAGCCCCCTTCATCTATTGTCTTCGTACGGATGCTATCATCCTCTCATTCCCTTAAGGTAATGAGTTGATATCTTCTATGAGGTTCAACCTTGAAAGTGCCTAACTCTGGTTCCTATATATCCATAAGAACAGAAGAGACAACTATGGGTGGATTCGCATTAGGATGGCACTGAAAACGGAAGGCTGAGAGGATGGAGCGTCACTTCTCTCACCAGCAGTTGAATTTTTTCCTTTTTTCTTCTTGATAGGCTTATGAGTTAAGGGTTGCCTTCCTTTTGCGATTGAGCGAAAGCCAATAGCCCGAGGTGCCTTAAATTATCTTCAATAACTAGATGAGAAACCTCTCGGAATTCCATCGAGATTTTCCAGAGGTTCTATAACATGAGATCCAGATCATCCCCAATTATAGTTTTCACTACAACTAGAAGAGAATTCCAAAGAGGAGAAGAATTAATATTTAACATAAAATTTTGAGAAAACTACAAATGTAGAATGAAATAAGTTGAAGTAAGAATCTCACATCCAAAATGCCATTGGTGGAAGCATGGAGAGTAATCAAAGGCAAGGAAGTATTCACGTTTGAACATACCATATTTATAGTGAAGTTCTCAACCGACTTAAATTTGCTCCCCGCTTCGAAATATATAAAAGGAGAACCTTCCATTTTTCTCTTTATAGCATAAAGGAACCTGATTTGGCGATGAGTAAGGGCACCTAGGAGTCGCTTATGAAAATAGCATATAGGCTTGTAAGGATGGCGTACCCATTAGAATGTAACTAGAACAGAGCTATCTTCAAGTGCACGAGGAAGCCTGTGATCCATTGAGTAAGAGGAGGTATGGCTCTGATGGTGAAATGATGTTAAGAAAAGGCCATGTACCCTTCTGGTAGAACATATGCACGTTGTTAGGGGGTGGAAAAAAGGATGTTCTCTCTAGGGATACCATGAGTAACCACGATAATATCGGCTGCTTAGACGTCAAAATAGAGGGCTCGAAGTTGATAGAATCCACCAACAGTTTGGATGGACCTATCCATACATTAGAGAGCAAGCAGAAATAGGCTAGCTAGAGTGATGCCCCAATGGCGTGGGATCTGGAGGAGCGGAAGAAGATAGAGCCTGAACTATAGAAACAGGCTATGAACGGGTCTTACACAGGCTCGCCACACCTGTCTGTATGGCAACCTATCTTACACACCATCGTAGATCCAGAGCGTGTTTATGTATACGTAGGTGCATGCATATGCAATGGAAAATAAATAATTCAGTAAATCTAGAAACTCCAACATTAGCAGAACACTATTTCAAACCCACAATCTACTTTGAAAAGCTTGTGCAAGGTATCACTTAGCTATTGAAGTCGAGATAATAGGAATAAGTTAACTAGCATTCAACAACCAAACCCTAGATAGGATGAGACCATCAATTCAAAAGAATTTTTAATTGGGTTTTTCGCAATTCAAGTCATTCCAAACAGATGATAACCCCAACTTCTGTGTTCAACTAAAACAAGGCAAAGTAAACCCTAAGCCAACTGCCCACTATCAGAAAAAACATGAATTATTGCATACAATTCATTAACATGGACGCAAAGAAAGAAAAAGGTGCTTATTGGTTCAATGATGACCTTGGACGATGGTTTTAAGGCGTTAATACCTCAATTATTGATTTTGGTAACAACAACCATATACGACCATATACAAACATATAAAATATAGATACTAATGTTTTGCCAAGTCATGTAGTATATAGTGCAGAATATTACATAGGTGACGAATCGAAGACTATACAGTATAAAGACTCAAGAGATAGACATGAAGACTCATAAGTTCAAAGACCAAGATATGAAGATCTTAAGGTTATAGTTTAGCATATAGAGTCATAGTATATAATTGTCGAAGTCCTTAATAACAATTTTTGATTTCTATCTCCAATTTTCTAAATCTTTTATATTTTTTAACCAAAATAAATTTCACAATCATTTTATATAAAAATTTTCTCAAAGTTCAAAATGTCTGTAAACTATGTTCAAACTATTTTACAAAGTATCAAATTATTTTACAAAGTACTGGATATTCAAAACATTTTAAAAGAAATACGTTTTCAAAATATACAAGCATACATCGACATACATGTCTTGGATATGTCGACATACATACCACCAATTGGTTTTTCAGATTTTGAAAGGAAGTGTCTATTCATCGCAAGTCTACATGAATAGACATAGCTGTTCATTTGCTATACAAAGGGAAGTGTAAACGAATTTTTTGATAACTAATTACTTACTTTCTTCCCTCCTCTCACTCTCTTGAAAATTACATTGAAAAATATATTCAAATCTCTTCAAAAACACATAGAATCAATTTATACTTCATTGAATTGATTCAATACTACTTTCTTACTACTTTGGAAATATCTCTCTCATTTCAAATATTAAAGTGCTATCCAAGAGGCTAAGGATCCATTGTATCCAAAGTTTAAGAAATTGTGTTTAGAAAACTATCAACTCTTTTTGTATTTGTTTGGGTGTGCATGTAGCCCGTTCAATTCAAGTTGGTTTGCTTAGTAGCTTGGAAATCTAGTGAGTGTACTTGTGGCCCAATAAAATCAAGTGAGTCTATGTTGAGCTTGGAAGTTCAAGTGGGTGTATATTATAGCCTCGAAATTGAAATTATATTTGAGTTTGCCTTCTACCCGGTTAAAGATTGGCATTTGAAAAAAAATCCGTACAAGCAATTTTACGAGGCTAGATGTAGGAGAAATCTGAACCAATAAAATCCCTGGTTTCACTATTCTAACTCTTTACTTTACTTTATTGCTTTTATTTTTATCTGTGATTGATTTTTATTATACTTCTATGTTGTTAATATACGATTTAATATAAAACTTGAACGAAAAATTAAAAATATTTACATAAGTTAGAAAACACCATTCACCCCCTATAGTGTTTACTAGCCTTAAGAGCTATAATTCTGCAACGCACATTTGGTATCGGAACATTAGATTTTCAAAAACTTGTAATTTTATTTTTTAAAAGTTCAAATGGCTGGCAATATTGTTAGTACACTTATTAACACTTTTATTAAAGGACAATCTAATACTGGACCTTTACTTTTTAATGGAAGTAATTACACTTTTTATCCTGTAGGATGACGATTTACTTACAGTCTAATAGTTTAGATATTAGGAATATTACATAGAATGAGTACACGAAACCCTAGACTACTTTGTACAATGGACTATTGACCCAAAGTTACTTACACAGATCTAAATCCATGATTATTTTGTTTTGATCATTAGATAAAATGAATTCATAGAGTCTCTATTTGTACGTTTGCACATGAAATTTGGACAACGCTGCAAAGTTACACATGAGGGCGCTAGTCAAGTTAAACAGACATTTTTTCATCTTAACTAATCATTTTCAGTCATTTAAAATGAATCCAAATGAATATATTTCTTACATGTATTGTAAATTTTAAGATGTAGTGCATTCTCTAGTAGCGTTAGGTAAAAAAAATTCTATAGAGGACCAAGTTAGAGAAATTCTCAATTCACTTTCTTTAGAGTGGGATCAAAAGATACTAGCAATTGAAGAGGCTAATGATATTAGCACTCTAAAAAGTGAAGAGTTAATAGATAATTTAATGTCCCATGAAGCATAATTGTGGGGCCGAAGAGAAAGCAAGGCAATAGAAAGAAATCCATTGCTTTCAATGCAATAACTACCGATCATGATTCAGACAGTGACAATGATAATGAGGTTTCCTTCATGAAAAGAATTTTAGAAAGTTCCTGAAGTATAGAAAGATGAACAACTTCCAAAGACCTAAGAACAAGACTCCTGAAACTGCAATTAGATGTTTCAACTACGATGAACCTAGTCATCTACAAAAATACTATTCGCATTACAATAAATCAAGGATGTTGCCAGTAACTGATTCATCTAGAAAACGAAAGAGAACTTATAGCAACATTAGATGATTCAGATACCACTTCAAGTGATAATTAACCAGATCTGAGCATGCAAACTTGTGTTCCACGGCAGTAGCAGATTAATCAGAATAGATCAAAGGAAAGGAAAAAAAAGTGATATTTTTTAAATTTAATTTTTTATATTCCATTTGAATTTAGGAATAAATACAAATTAATAATAAATTTGGTTTCATATAAGTTTGTGTGTATATATGTGTATGATTATTTTACCTAAGTTTTAATCTTGGATTTTATGGCCTATATATCGACATACCCATACCATATATATTGGTATACCTGCTAGAAATTCAAATTTTGAATTTCCCTCTCTTTTTCATTCATTTCCATCTCAGAAGGCATCTTTTTGACTAGAGAACATGTCATTTCACTCTCTATTAATTCATCCTATCTCTATTCATTCATTCAAAATTAAATATCTCTTCATTCTCTTATCTCTTCAAAAAACTCAAAAATGGCCTCCTTAAGGCAACCACCAAAAAGCATAAGACTCTCAAAGAGAATCGAAGGCTTTCTTTTCAATGCTAAAGAAGCCATTGATACTTATATGGAGTATGCTACTTCCACAAAAGTTTTTATCAAAATATTTACAAAGTTTGATGATTTTTCTTCTTACGGTCTTCCAGATCTTCACTTTCAAAATGAGACTCTTGGTTTAGTCGACTCTTCTCAAAATGATCTTGTGTGTTATTTAGATTTAGTTAAAATGTTTTATGAAAATTTAAATGGAAAAATTTTTCAACGAGAAGAGAGACAAATTTGGAGTAATGTGAATGACACTAAAGTTATTTTCAATTGTGAACTTTTATGTCACATACTTGGTTGCAAATCTAGTGGAATTGACCTCTCCACTTTTAAAATTGATGAACAAAATAGTGAACTTTTTCATGCATTTTTTTGAAAGTGGCGAAGAATTTGATTTTAAAAATAAAAATCTTAGATAAAATTGAGATTATGAGTCTCATTTTATAACAAAGCATCACTCCAAGGATGGAAAATTACAACAACTCGACTCAAAATGTTTTTAAAGCTCTTTTCGCCATCTAAGGAACTACGACATTAATTGGGCACAAGTTATCTTAGATGATTTTGTTCAAAAAATATATTTATAGACATGAGAACACATTTTACCTTGGTGTGTATCTTACTAAAATTTTCATATATTTTGGTGTTGATTTAAGAGGAGAACCAACTCTACCTCGAAAAGTTTTTGACAAGGCCAACATTTCTCCTATGCATATTCCTCCCTATTTCAAACCATATAAAACTCTTGTTGAAAAAGAAGAATGGCATGGGAAGTGGAGTGAGAAATTCAACAAGAATAAGAGGAATAAGGCTACAAATTGGATGTAGAAGAAGAAGGAAATCTAGAAGAAGAGGACAAGGAAATGTATACTTCTTTGGAAAGCTTTGACAATCCTCCCCAACCTTCCAGCAAAAAGATTCTAAAGAACCAAGACAAGCTTCTTAAAGACCAAAAGAAGCTTAAACGTTCTTTTAGTAAAAAGTTTGCTTCTCTCTCCAACAAAGTGGTAAATTGGGAAGATCATTAGGAAGCTTGGTGGCTCATCATCATCACCCTCCTTTTAAACTTATCTATCTAGCTTTATATTCCTTAGTAATGGGTATTTCTAGCTTTATTTCTTGTATTTCATTTATTTTTCTTTAAAATCCATGTATTTTTCTATCATTAGTACTGAAATATATTCCTTGCTACTCTATATTGTTCTATTAGTCTCTGGAAACTAAAAAAGTATAAGTATGTTAAGTAAAAACAAAAACTAGGTCAAAAAATTAAATAGTGGAAATTCAAACATATATGTCAACATAGATATATGGTATATGTTGACATATCCTAGCCATTTGTCACAATTTTGAAATTTAAAAATATTATAACTATCATCTATTCAAACTTTCCAAATGACTTTTCACTCCTATTTAAAACCTATTTCTTCCAAAAATATTCAATATTCATTTCATCTTTTTATCTCCTTTCATTTTCAAACTTCTTTCTTAAAAAATGTCTTCTCTGCATCCAAAATTATGTGAAAACTTTGAAGAAATAGTTTAATCCTTTAAGGATATTATCACCTATATCTTAAGAAGTTAAAGGCGTTTAGAATTAACTCAAATGCAAATGATCAAAGAGTAAGAAAAACATTTTGATGCCCTTCGGTGGTTGATTTCTTCCTTAATCAAAGATGATCAAACCAACAACCCATGATGCTCTAACAATAAGGATAATGAAGATTGGAATGCCATCAAAGAAAATCCAATCTTTTGATCTGACGGTTGGGTTGAAGTTCCAAGGAATGTCTAGTTATTCAGTTTGTTTTAAATATGTATATACAGCTTATTATTAATATGTGTAAATTAATACTCCTAGGTTTGGATTTGTTTGGATTGATATTTGGATTTGTTTGTTTGAATGTATGTTTGGATTAATAGTGTTATTTGAAAAAATGGATCTAAACTAATAAATATAGTTTGTGTTATCTTATTTATAATTATTATATCATATATATTGTTTTAATTATCATAATCATATCATACTGCATCATTATATATGCTTTAATTATTTAGTACCAAACAATATTGATTTTTGACTTCATAAAAGTATTTCATTTGGGGGGAGTTTTTTATTTTTCATCCATTTTTGTTGACGATAAAAGCGGAGGAAAGTATAAATTATACACATGCATATATTCAGGGGAAGTTATATTATATTTTCTATACAGAAATATTTGATGGTTGTCGTCATCAAAATGGAGGAGATTGTTAATATTTCAATTATTGATTTTTAATGGTTTGCCAAGTTATATAGTGTGTAGTGCAGAATATTACATATGTGATGAATCAAAGACTGTATACTATAAAGACTCAAGAGATAGACATGAAGACTCATGAGTTAAAAGACTAAGATATGAAAATCTCAAGATTATAGTTTAATGTATAGAGTCATAGCATATAACCGTTAAAGTCCTTGATATCACTCTTTGACCTCTATCTTCAATTTTATAAATCTTTTACATTTTTAAACCAAAATACATTTCAAAAGTATTTTATATTTTTTTTCTCAAAGTTCAAAATGTTTGTAAAATATGTTCAAACTATTTTACAAAGTATTAAATTATTTTACGAAGTATAGGATTTTCAAAAACATTTTAAAAGAAATAAGTTTTCAAAATATACAAGCATATGTCGACATGCATGCATTGGATATGTTGACATACATTCTGCCAATTGGCTTTTCAGATTTTGGAAGGAAGTGTCTATTCGTCACAATTCTTCATGACGGACACATCTATTAATTTGCTATATAAGTTGGAGCGCAAATGAATTTTTGATAACTAGTTACTTACTTTCTTCCCTCCACTTACTCTCCTGAAAATTCCATTGAAAAATATATTCGAATCACTTCAAAGTCACATAGAATCAATTTATACTTCATTGTGTTGATTCAATACCACTTTCTTACTTTTTGGAAACATCTCTCTCAATTCAAAGATCAAAGTGTTGTCCAAGAGACTATATGATCCATTATATCCAAAATTCAAGAAATTGTACGTGGAAAAACTTTCAACTCTATTTGTATTTGCTTGGGTGTGCTTGTAGCCCATTCAAATCAAGAGGGTGTGCATAGTAGCCTGCAAATCTAGTGAGTGTGATTGTAGCCCAGTCAAGTGAGTCTATCCTAAGCTTAGAAATTCAGGAAGGTGTGTCTCATAGCCTCAAAATAGAGATTGTATTTGGATTTGCCTTCTGCACGGTTAATTGCATTTGAAAAGAAATCTATACAGGCAATTGTATGGGACTGGATGTAGGAGAAATCCGAACTAGTATAAAATCCCCGGTGTCATCTCTCTAACTCTCTAATTTACTTTATTGCCCTTATTTTATATGTGATTGCATTTGTAATTGATTATTAGTATGATTCTATGTTGCTAATTTGTGATTTAATATCAAACTTGAAAGAAAATTTAAAAAGATTTACATAAGTTAGAAAACACTATTCACCCTATCTAGTATTTAAATTGCCTTAAGATCCATAATTACACAACCTATAAAAGGCCTTTGGGTGAAGATCGCGACTTGCAGTTTGAGGGAAGGCAAACGGTCTTGAAAAGTTTGGGAATTAGGAAAATGAAACAAGATACTTGGTGGGAAGACGCTCAGTTGTTTATATGGGGTTGGCCTAGCCCGATATTGAACAGTGAGGATGCCGAACTCATCATTAGCTACTCAAACAATAGTATTCCAGACCAAATCGAAGTGGAGGACAGATTGCCAACAAGAGCAGGTTAGAAGGATACTCAACAAAGTCCACCTTATAGTTTACGAGCCAAGCTTTAGGGGGTAAGTGTAGTGGGAGTTTGTGCTCAAGGAGTTTAGCCTTAACAGGATGGGCATATGAAGCAAAGGAAAGATAGTTCGAAAGAAAAGACAAGGCATAAAGTGTTGAGAGGTACAAGAGAATTAAAAGGAGGAAACCCCTCCCTATTTGATACCCAAGGTATCAAACAGAAGATCCTATTCGGCAACTAAGGTACCGAATAGGAAATCATGTTCAATATCCAAGCTACCGAACAAGATCTTCTATTCGGTAGATGGGTTGCCTGATTAGGTGGGGCAGTATATGAAGATCGGACCAAGGTGAAACATGAAAGGCCGAACCAAGGAGGGAGATGCAAGAACTTCCCTAACAAAGTGTCCATGTGCATTTCACCGAGCTAACTAATCCCAAACCAAACATTCCAACCGAAGCGAACGAGTTAAATATGGAATGAAATCTAGATATATTTGGAAATTGACGATCATATCTTTTATATTTGGAAATATTCAATTTGAGCAAGCTATACATGGAAGTTAATAGATTTGCCAAAGTAATCTCCCTACCTTTTCACCCTTATAAATATCCAAGCATTTGGCATTTACGACGACAATTTTTTAAGTTTCAAAATTCTAGCCGAACCAAGCTTCAAAGCTACTATATTCAATCATAAGTTGTTGTATTTCATATCAAAATTCTTGTAAAAGCTTAAGAAAAGGAATAAATATAAACAATGGACACAGGCCCGTTATGGCTGAACCACTCTAAATCCGTGTGTACTTTACTTTTTTGCATCACATTTTCTACTACGTCTTTTATTATAAGTTTGATTGGAGGTGTTTGCCCAATTTTTATGCAAATATGGACCAATACGAATGAGTGTTATGACTTGAAGGATGTAACAACCTAAGTTCTAGCGGGTTCAGAGTTTTCGCTAAAATGCTAAAACCCAGATCCACTGAAGCCCGAGTTGGGTGTATGATATCCTATAAATATGTAAAGATAAATATATTAGAGCTAAAATAAATATCTCATAGTGGAACTGACTAAATTATAATAGTAAGTAAATACTCACCAAGGTAATAACACTTTCTAAACAAGCGTCACAAAGCTGAAAAATCTCTGCCATCTATCTAACCCATAGGATGATATGAGGAGGGGGTCGGAACTAAAGTTCTGTAGAATGGACAAATTGTACACTTCTAAGCATAATTCTACATATACCGTTCTATTTTCATTTTTCTGTTATATTAGGTTTATTGGGTTTATAATACTCTTTCCTCTGTGTGTGAATCGTACCCATCTACTCCCTAGTAGATTAAGACCTAATAACCAAAATATATATAACTACATACCCAAAGACCGCATCGGTCCTAGGCAGTACCCATAACACCTTCCGTATCCTCCTCGAAAAGGACTCCATCGTCTTGCTATTAGAGCGTACTGTAACTACATCTGTAATGAACGGCTTCATGAGGTTACAATACAGATGTTCCGTCATCCACTATGAAAACATGAAACTACATCTGTACTAGCTTATACTAGTGCTCGGACATCCACAATGTACCACCCAGTGTGTACCTTAAGGACTACACGTGGCTACTTGGTTTGTCTCTTTTCTCATCGTGGCTAAGCCCCGCTCAGCCTCCACAACTAATCGAAAGACCTTTCAAGAGCTAAGTGGTTTTTCCCTACCGCAAACAATCTAAACATCCAATTGGCTATGACCCTCATCCAATGTCTCGATAGTTAAAGAATCATTGGACTGTGGGTTTAACTTTTGTCTTTCCCGAACTCGCTCTGACTGATGATGGTTGATATCCGCATGCGACTATTCTTATGGGTCCTTCCCATTCTAACCTACTCGCAACTAGAGTACGATGTCATTCAAATACCCTACTCCATCATCAACCTTTTGACTGCCTATAAAGATTTGCTCGTTATGCCTACAATGCAAAAGTATTCAAGGCATACTCTCTTGATGGAACACCTACGACTTGCCTCCGGGGGTGCTGCTTTGTTAGGCCTACCCAGAGGGCCATCCTAGAGTATCCTCATGTCTTGTTGAAGTTTCGTACTTCCTTCTATCCCAAAATAACTAAGTTGGACATGCTCTTTCTGTACTAAAAATCTACGATGTCCTGCTTCATTAGGCTTTTTATCTAGATTCCCTTCGGAATGCTCCAAATGCACCTTACCATTTTATTAGACCCTATTTAAAATCCCCTTTTTCCGCACTCTTTGAATTGACAATAAACCACACATGTCCAAATCAAATTGCATGAAAAGACGGATCTTTAAGGGTAATAAAGAAAAATAGACAGAACAGAATCTCACTCGAATGGATAACATATAATATTGATAAATATTTTTACAGCGTAAAACTTTTAAATACGTATATCAGAGTCTAACCTAAATTCAGCTTGGATAATTATAAAACATGCCCTTACAAATGCTGACAAACATCAAACAAAATACACTAAGTATAGCGGATAAAAGAATATGTTCATACGTCGATGAATATCTCCAGCTCTCCTTTGGAAACTCCAACCATCTTCGACTAAACCTGAAACTACTCGGATCTGACCCGAGTATTGAAAATACCCGGATCAGGCTTGATAAACCAACGTGAGAAAAACTCAATAATTAATGACAGTGTCATATATTAGTCTTTGGATAAAAATCCTTTGAAAAGAAAGAGTATCTCATAAGACCACGCCCACACATAAACACGGACGGGTTTTTACCTTATGATAACTAAAACACTTTTATATCAAAACGTTTGATATTATTTCTAATGACATTCTTTGAAAACATTTGCAAATAAACTTATTAATCTTAGCCGAAGTTGTTATACTGATTAAATTCTAGCATAATAGTTTTACAATCAAGTCCGTAGGTTCTTATTGGAGAATGGATTTCCATACAAATGACCAGGCGTAGGATCTACTTTTCGGATGGGTACACCTCTAGATGGATGTCCCGAGGACCATCATAAAAGATCCTCTACCAACACAAGACCGGCCTACCTCTGTAACTAGATAGTACCGAATATGTCATCCCTTGATTGTTACCGACCTTTAACCGAGCGCTCGTTTTCTATACACCACATTAATATGCATCCCGAACATCATAGCGGGAAGAAATATATCTAGAAGGGGATGATCATACCCTACTTGGAAATGACCCACTTAGCCTTGCTGCATCTAATCCTGTTTCGGTCATTTCAAATCATTTTAAATAAATATTTTCACTTTTTAAAGTATTTAAAATATATTTTCACTATTACCATATTATAATATTATTATATTCCCATTATTTTAATATTAAATTTTAAATTCCAATTTCAATTCTAATATTTAATTAAACACATTTAAAACTTAGATTTCAAATTTAATTTAAATTTAAACTTCAGTTCAATCTCCAACTAAACTTTACCTTTTTCAAATCCATTTTAATTTCAATTTCACTATTCATCTCAATTTCAATTCCTAATTAACTACCCTTTTCAAATCCGTTTTACTTCAAATTTCAAATTCTCTTTCAATTTAACTTTAATTTCACTTCTAAATGAAAAGAGACTTATTTTTCCACAATATCTTATATTACTAAAATATGGTCTTTTTAAACAAAGGGATTACTAAATTAATAGAAATTTGATGTCCAA
The DNA here is from genome assembly GCA_030765085.1 of Allium cepa. Taxonomy (NCBI): domain Eukaryota; kingdom Viridiplantae; phylum Streptophyta; class Magnoliopsida; order Asparagales; family Amaryllidaceae; genus Allium; species Allium cepa. The sequence goes on along the minus strand of CM060941.1, from coordinate 203,965,319 downwards.
ATTATCATCACAACCATACAACAATCATATAACATTAACATATTCAATATGGTAAATGTCATAACATTACTATGGATTATCCAACATATTCAAACATTCATATCATCAAATAGTGATTATCTAACATAACAATTAAGCAGATAATAAATATAATTCAAAAAGCGGTGAGAATTTCTCACCTTCATATCCATCCTGTCAAACTTTAACGTAAGAATTCTGTCGCTCGCTAACGTGCTATTTCCAACGTCTCGCCTTTTTACCGTTTTCTTTCCGAACGCTTTTGTTTTCCTTTCCTTTTTCTTTTCTACTATTTTTTTTATTTTGGCCGAAAGCTTTTGGAGGGGAATGGGTGTACGACTTGGGTATGTGAGTGTGGAGGATTTGGGGTGTGGAGGCTTGGGTTTTGGTGAGGTGGTGCTCGACCTAGGGGTAGGAGCTCGGATTTGGTGAGGTGGTGCTCGGCTTGGGCTTAGGGTGGCTCGGCCGTGGGTGCAGGGAAGGGCAAGCGTGGGTTTTGGGTGAGGAGGAGGTGGATAGGTGGTAGTTTGGCTTGTGTAAGGTGATGGTTTGGAGTATGGAGGTGGTAGCTTGAAGATAGAAGAGAAATGAAGAGGTGGAAAGCCATGGAAATGGAGTTGAAGAAGAAGGAGAAAGTAAAGAAGAAGCTAGTGAATGAAGTGTGAAAAATGAAAGATATGGATGCATATTGATATTTGAGCTTTGGATGACAAATGATTAAAATACCCTTCTCTACTTTTTTTGACTTTTCATTTACTTTTTTACCCTTGATTGGACCTTTTCTTAATGGAGAAGAAATGACTTGATTTGAATTTGTACTTATGAAATGATGTTTGCCTTATTTTCTTAAAATTTAAAAAGAAGACTTTTGCTTAATTTGATTTGCATTAAATGGATTTGTAAGTATGCATTAATATTGAGCATATGTGTCATTAATTCCTTTAGTTGCTTATCTTTTCACTTTCCATTTGCTTGAATTCTAGGTGTATAAGTTATATCTTGTGTAAGAGAAAAGAAAGTTATGTAATGATGTTGTTTTATTTGTTTACTTTTACACTCTTTTGTCAAATCATGTATTAGCATTATTTTTATCATTTACGTAAATATTTTCAAAAGTAAACTCCTTTTGTCTTTTAGTGCTAAATGTAAAGTGTTTAAATAGTTTGTAAACTTGTATTTATAAGTTAGAAAAGGTATGAAGTTGCAACAACTTGTCGACAACTTGTTTTGGTTAAAAACGACGTTTTTGACGACAAATTTTACAGTCAAAATTTGACGTTTTTATTAAGCTATATATTGAAGTAAACCAAACTTTAAAATGAACTTTTTACTTCTTTAAATAAATTAAAACAAGTCTCTTTATATTTTAAAATAATATTTAATTAATATTAAAATCTCAAATTTTACAGTGTATGTAAAACTTGATAAAATGCGACAAATTTTGGTTATTTTTGTAAAACGATTATTAACATACTTTTAAATATATAAATTTACTTTTATTATCTTTATTAGATGTTTTAAATAAAATTTACCTTTTTAAATAAATATTTAAATTCATTTATTTAAGCCTTTATTTATTATTAACAAAACTTAACTTTTGTCGATTTGTTCTAAAATCCAAATTTATACTTTTTAATTTATTAACTACAAGAATAGATAATTATTTATTATATATAACATATTTATTTTAAGATTTATACTCCTTTTAAATTTAAAATGAACAAAATCTCTCATTTTCGAAGTAGCGAAATTACGGGTCGTTACATTCTCCCCTACTTAAAAGCATTTCGTCCTCGAAATGAAAGTTAGACAAAGAATCTATCTCATACTCATATCCTTAAATAATTTGACTTATTTGTACTGATGATAGAAAAGAAGAAGGTCGATATCATAACAACACTAAATCAAATGATGCCAAACATACATATAAAGATTTCCCACATTAACCTGAGTATCTATCACTTACTTGCGGTTATATATACATCAAGTCAAACTTTTATCCTACTCATCCTAGTGAATAATGCACACTTAAGATAGAATATACAAAAACCAAACAAGATTATACATCCAAAAATAACCCCACTGATACTATATCAACATAAATGAATACATCCACATAACTCATTCTCTGTCCTGAGCATGTATTATACCCGAGGTCTATATAAATTTACACACATCAAAACATAAGTCCAACCACTATATCTTAGTGCCTACTTTTAAAGATAACTATCCAACTACTAAGTAGACGGACCCAAAACATCATACTATGTGATATTTGATTCGATCTGTTATTCGAATCCACAACTTTACCTCCGAACTAGTATCATCCTCCGATTTTCTAGTGCAGACTTTGATTAGACTTTTTTATCACAAACCCTTGCTTTCCTTGCATGGCTCTCAACTATGATAGAAAACTCATGTACATAATCATAAACTCCCATCAATGCTCGCTGTCAAGAATCGAGCGGTAAATCCTTTTTCAGATTGGTGTAAACACCTCAAAGTTCTATACTCAAATCTTAGATCAAAATTTATGTGCCAAAATGATGTACGTTTAACTTATGTACTTATTCACATTCATCTTTACCTAACACATTTTTTCAAAACTTCTATTAATCCAAGTTTATTTCACATCCATTGCTTTCTCCTAAATATATTATTCTTAAGCATACAAATATGACTTAAACTTGTATAATATATCTTTACTTCCTAAGAGTATATATACATATCCTTAATCTTCAAACCATCATTACTTCAACCAAGGTTTCCATTTAGCTAATATTATATATCCAAACCATATATTAATAAGACAACTTTACTAAGTGTACACCTTTTTCTCACTGATTCTATGATTAATTACTTAACTTATTTACCTATCCAATTTCTAAATCAAATTTCTTAATCTTCAGTCCATCAAATACCTTATAATCAAATTTATGAAACTTAATTCTCATGGTATTTGTTATTAACCTTTTTCGGCCAACAATCACCCTACTAACCATATTATTCAAAAATATCCAATTCTAAACTTACTTTATTTTGAATTACAAATGTTACCCTAAATGTATCACTAATTCAAAGTTTTTATATTAGGATGATTTTTCTTATATCTCTTAATCCTAAATTTTTGTCTTTTAACCTAATCAAAGTGTCTAAATTTCAAATTAACTTAACTCCTTTATAAGTTATAGAACTTACCCTTTCATATTATATTTACCCAAAATTTCAATTTTGGCTCATCTTTTTCTATTTTATTGATAATAATTTTTTTTCTATGTGTACATTTTCTCTTTACTTTCTCTAGTTACAACTTGTAGCTTCAATATTATCATCAAATATCTACAGTCAAATTGTGAATTTTACTTCACAATATATTTGTACTTAGCTATTAAATCCATCCATTATGATAATCACTTAATCATTATTATTTCTTAATAACCAAAGGTCTAGGAGTGTATGATCAAAATTCTAAATTCTAGCTTTCAATTAATTGATTCTATATGGAATATCTTATAGTCAAATTATGCAATTCTAATCACAAGATATTCATATTTTAGCGAAGCTAAATTACAAACAATCCTTAATTTCTAACCCAAAAATAATGATATCTCCTTTAATATTTATAGTATAAACCCAAGGTAAAATTATTTCATTTACCAATTTCTTTTTGAAAACAAAACCATTTTTATAAAATTAACAAATACGCTCTCATATATATAATACTCTCATAACTCATTCTAGGATGTTACTAACCCTATCTCTAATGAGTTACTCATCCTAGGATATTACTAATCCTATCTTTGATTAGACTTTACCCATAACGGTGCCAAGGTTCTCACTTAAGCTTCAGCTCTGATACCAAATGTAAAGTCCCGTTTTTTATACTCTTTGAATTGACAATAAACCGCACGTGTTCAACTCAAATTGCACGAAAAGACGGATCTTTAAGGGTAATAAAGAAAAATAGACAGAACAGAATCTCACTCGAATGGGATAACATATAATATTGAACAAATATTTTTATAGCGGAAATTTTTAAAATACATATATCAGAGTCTAACCTAAATTCAGCTTGGACAGTTATAAAACCTGCTCTTACAAATGCTGACAAACATCAAACAAAATACACTAAGTACAACGGATAATAGAATATGTTCATACGTCGATGAATATCTCCAACTCTCCTCTGGAAACTCCAACCATCTTCGACTAAACATGAAACTACTCGGATTTGACCCAAGCATTGAAAATACCCGGATCGGGCTTGATAAACCAGCGTGAGAAAAACTCAATAATTAATGACAGTGTCATATATTAGCATTTGGATAAAAATCCTTTGAAAAAAAAGAGTATCTCATAAGACCACGCCCACACATAAACACGGACCGTTTTTTACCTTATGATAACTAAAACACTTTTATATCAAAATGTTTGATATTATTTCTAATGACATTCTTTGAAAACATTTGCAAATAAACTTATTAATCTTAGCCGAAGTTGTTACATTGATTAAATTCCAGCATAATAGGTTTACAATCAAGTCCGTAGGTTCTTATTGGAGAATGGATTTCCATACAAATGACCAGGCGCAGGATCTACCTTCCGAATGGGTATACCTCTAGATGGATGTCCCGAGGACCGTCACAAAGGATCCTCTACCAACTCAAGACCGGCCTACCTCTGTAACTAGATAGTACCGAATATGTCATCCCCGGTCGTTACCGACCTTTAATCGAGCGCTCGTTTTCCATACACCACATTAATATACATCCCGAACATCATAGCGGGAAGAAATATATCTAGAAGGGGATGATCATACCCTACTTGGAAATGACCCACTTAGCCTTGCTGCATCTAATCCTGTTTCGGTCATTTTCGGTTTGATGAGTCTTGAGGCTACGATTACCTTTTCACAAAGCACGTATCACATCTTTGAATGCCACATTGCCATTTCCATTTAACTACTAATTGCCTTCCATAAAAATACAACCCTTGAGCTCGTACGTCTCAAGGAGGGTGTTAAGCTAAGAGAAGTTGCCTTCTCCGCCACCACTGATGTACGTTTGTAAAAACCAATGTACGTAATCTTTAGAAATGCAATGTCAGACAAACGTTCATAAAAGTTGTCCAGGAACAGGACAAACCGAAGGCACTCTCCTACTACCAATAGTAGCGAGTAGTCCTTACAATCCGAAAAATCTCCACAACGAGGAGACCACTGCTATATATAACTCGGGAGCTACCTAGAGCAAGTCAAAAAGCAGTCCTCATGCTATAAAGATCCATAGTCTTCAATAATCATCATCTTCAATATGTCTTCACCTTCGAACGTATACATTGGTTCAAAGTGGTTTTCGAATGAGATTTACCCAAATCCGACCCCGGTTCCTTCGAAATCCAATATCGATAGAAAGTGAATATGAGTATACAGGATTTATTAAGTCTCTTTTCACTTTAATTCTTTTCGGATGATTTTGAAATCCTTTCTTTTGCTTAGGATAATTTCTAAGAAATTCATTCTTTCTCTTTGGAAAATATCTCAAATTTTCTTACTTAACTTTCAATCAAATTCTCTAACTTTTAAGGCGGTCAAAAACAATGTTATATAAGACACCGTTTACGATAAACCCTAAAATAAATCTTAGCAAACATTTTTGAGTAAATAGGATCATAGAAATCATTCATTTTTGGAGATTTCTTAACTTTTGGATATACCAATCCTCTTTTATTTTGGAAAACTTAACAGAATCTTTTTTATTTAAGAGCATCCGGGCTTTCCTTTCGATCTGTTCCACCCTTCGCCTAAGAAAAGAAAACATAGGCCAGGTAAGTTCAGGGCACTGATTGCTCCATCCCTAACCTTAGTTAAACACCTTGTTTTATCTTCTCAGATCTCACAGGTGGGACAAATGTACTAGTTATTTCCGCATACTCAGATTTTCGACTTTATTTTAGAATTGCTTATAAATATTCCAAATAATCTTTCAAAACACTTAATTATCCTTTTTAAAACATTCACAATTGATTCTGGGAAACGTCGTTATATTGAAACTCCTATTCCAAAAGTTATAGAATTCACAGCAGAAAACTGCTGCGGAAAGTGCTAAATAAGCTTATTTGAATTAAACAACTTTTAAACATTCGATAATTCATATTTTCCAATCCAAATCTCTTTTAAATCATTAAAACAGATTTATCAAATTTATTCCATATTTTTCCATAACTAAAATCATCCATTTAAAAAAAATTCTTTTACGGTCACTTAACTGCACTAGCGTAATTTTTCTGGAAAATTGATTTGGACTTATTTCAAAATCTACTTACCGAAACTTTGATTATCTTTCTTCGTTTAGAAGATATGGGTATAGTAGTCTGGAATTTTCTTATCTCGAAGAATTCCGAGCCATATTCCACTTTATACACTCATTTGAACTTTTCGGCGCGAAATCGCGAATTACCGTTGCGCGAGGCGTCTAGTTTTTACTTATTTTTTAATATTTGAAATAATCTATTTAAATTGGATTTCGACACTTATAAAATCGTTACAAATCATTTTAAATCAATATTTTCGCTTTTTAAAGTATTTAAAATATATTTTCACTATTACCATATTATAATATTATTATATTTCCATTATTTTAATATTAAATTTTAAATTCCAATTTCAATTCAATTTCAATTCTAATCTTGAATTAAACACATTTAAAACTTAGATTTCAAATCTAATTTCAATTTAAACTTCACTTCAATCTCAAACTAAACTTTACTTTTTCAAAATCCATTTCAATTTCACTATTCATCTCAATTTCAATTCCTAATTAACCACTCTTTTCAAATCCGTTTTACTTCAAATTTCAAATTCTCTTTCACTTTAACTTTAATTTCACTTTTAAATGAATATAGACTTATTTTTCCACAATATCTCATATTACAAAAATATGGTCTTTTTAAACATAGGGATTACTAAATTAAATAGAAATTTGATGTCCAAATTATCATCACAACCATACAACAGTCATATAACATTAACATATTCAATACGGTAAATGTCATAACATTACTACGGATTATCCAACATATTCAAACAATCAATCAAACATTCATATCATCAAATAGTGATTATCTACATAACAATTAAGCATGACGATCAATATAATTCAAAAAGCGGTGAGAATTTCTCACCTTCATATCCACTCCGTCAAACTTTAATGTAAGAATTCTGTCTCTCGCCAACGTGCTATTCGCAACGTCTCGCCTTTTTGCCGTTTCCTTTCCGAACGCTTTTATTTTCCTTTCCGTTTTCTTTTCTTTCTTTTTATTTTGGCCGAAAGCTTTTGGAGGGGAATGGGTGTACGGCCTTGGGTATGTGAGTGTGGAGGATTTGGGGTGTGGAGGCTTGGGGGTTTTGGTGAGGTGGTGCTCGGCTTGGGCTTAGGGTGACTCGGCCGTGAGTGTAGGGAAGGGTAGGAATGGGTTTTGGGTGAGGAGGAGGTGGATATGTGATAGTTTGGCTTGTGTAAGGTGATGTAAGGTGATGGTTTGGGGGAATGGAGGTGTTAGCTTGAAGGTAAAAGAGAAATGAAGAGGTGGGAAACCATGGAAATGGAGGTAAAGAAGAAGAAGAAAGTAAAGAAGAAGGTAGTGAATGAAGTGTGAAAAATGAAAGGTATGGATGCATATTTATATTTGGTCTTTGCATGAAAAATGACTAAAATACCCTTCTCTACTTTTTTTTACTTTTCATTTACTTTTTTACCCTTGATTGGACCTTTGCTTAATGGAGAAGGAATGACTTGATTTGAATTTGTACTTATGAAATGATGTTTGCCTTATTTTCGTAAAATTTAAAAAGAAGACTTTTGCTTGATTTGATTTGCATTAAATGGATTTGTAAGTATGCATTAATGGTGAGTATATGTGTCATTAATTCCTTTAGTTACTTATCTTTTCACTTTTCATTTGCTTGAATTCTAGGTGTATAAGTTATGTCATGTGTAAGCGAAAAGAAAGTTATGTAATGTTGTTGTTTTATTTGTTTATTTTTACACTCTTTTGTTAAATCATGTATTAACATTATTTTTATCATTTATGTAAATATTTTCAAAAGTAAACTCCTTTTGTCTTTCAGTGCTAAATGTAATGTGTTTAAATAGTTTGTAAACTTGTATTTATGAGTTAGAAAATGTATCAAGTTGCAACAACTTGTCGACAACTTGTTTTGGTTAAAAACAGCGTTTGACTTTTTATTAAGCTATATATTAAAGTAAACCAAACTTTAAAATAAACTTTTTACTTCTTTAAATAAATTAAAACAAGTTTCTTTATATTTTAAAATCATATTTAATTAATTCAAAATCTTAAATTTTATAATATATGTAAAACTTGACAAAATGCGATAAATTTTGGTTATTTTTGTAAAACGATTATTAACATACTTTTAAATATATAAATTTACTTTTATTATCTTTATTAGATGTTTTTAATAAGATTTACCTTTTTAAATAAATATTTAAATTCATTTATTTAAGCCTTTATTTATTATTAACAAAACTTAACTTTTGTCGATTTGTTCTAAAACCCAAATTTATACTTTTTAATTTTTTAACTATAAGAATACATAATTATTTATTATATATAACATATTTATTTTAAGATTTAAACTCCTTTTAAATTTAAAACGAACGAAATCTCTCATTTCCGAAGTAGCGAAATTACGGGTCGTTTCACCCTACATCTAATCTTTTATTATGCGTTTAGTTTACTCTTCTTGTTCCGTTGGCTACTTATTTACCCTAATCAGTATACCCAACCCCACCCATGTGTCAGACCATCAGTCCTACACTTAAAAGGGAACACTACAGGTACGGGCCACTTTTATTATTTTTGCTTATTGACTTAATCCAAGATCTAAGTTTGATAAAATAAGCGTTTTCTATTTCTTTCTTTTTAATCATAACCTACGTGTTACAATTATACTTGCAATTGTCACTTTTATATTCTTTTCTTATGATACTAGATTTTCTTTAGTTCTCTTATATTATTTGACAGTCTTAACTTGGGACTATGTCCAGCTGTTATAAGTTACTTATCATAATAACTGCTTTACTTTTTACTCTACTATTTGCGCAATAAATGCAGATCTAGTCACATTTTCTATTTATTGTTTCTAGTCTTGTCGAATAATTAACTTGATTATTTCTTCTTCTTTAATTTATTTAACGCTTCATGTTATTCTCTTTTATTCTAGAAAGTATTCTATTCTATTTGGTTGTTACAAAAACTGTACCATAATCCATTTCCTTATTTCAATACAAAAAATGCTATAAACAATAACCCGTAACTGCAAGATACTTCTTTTGTTATTTCTTTAGTTATTGGATAATGCAAAATACAGTAATGTCTCTAAATTCCATTTCTCTTGCTTTTATTCCTGCAATTTTGTTTACCATTTTGCTTACAGTATTAAATAATGGAAATGTATCCCCTTTTTCTAAACAACCAACTAATCTATCACTAACTTTCAAATCAAGTTATTCATCAGATTTCCCTTTTTAATTTCATTCTCCACGTTTTGATATATTTTACCGTAAATTTATCACTTTTAGGCTTATGCTTTTCTCTACCATTTTTTAAGCCTAATATCACGTATATTCATTTGGATTTCTTTCCTTTTCCATTAAAATAACATTTGCATATAAGTACACTTTTCTTACAAATTTACAGTTTAAACACAACTTACTTACATAACTAATTACTGAAATTAGTTCAAGTATAGGAAATGCCAAATTGAAATATATAATGAGAATCTAACAATATTATATATCATAAACATAAAAGATATATAATTTAAATCCACTCACCTGAAAAGAAAATACTAAAAATTTCAAATCTAATTTTTATTCCAGTTCTATTGTCCATTGCCTTCCCCTTTGCAGCCCTATTTGAACCCATAAAACGGAATTTGTATGGATTTATAAATCTAGATCTAATTGAAGAAAAATAAATAGATAAACTAGAAAACGAGATTTGAAAACTCATCTCATACGGATGGCTTAATTTGGGCATTTCTTCTCTAGACCTACAGTTTCTTCCTCTAAATAGCAAATCATTAAACCTAAATCTAATATATTTGATTTCTTAAGAATTGGAGGAGAAAGAAAAGTGACAAGGGTTCCACACCCATTCAAAAATATAGGTTTGAAGGCTTGCCCTGCATGTTTATTTACAAAGAGCCAAAGCAACATCGTCCATTCATTTAAAGCGATTGAGATCTAGCCGTTAAAAACAAGAAAAGCGAAAGGGACAGTGGATTAAGGATCTTAAGGTAATTTAACACTAAAAGGGGGTGAATAGTGTTTAATGAATCCTAAGAGAACTAATTTGAAATTATGACACAAAAAAATGCAGAACTTAATCATAGAACAATCATAAAATCAAACACAGATGTAGAAAGTAAATAAAAAGCAGTAAAGGGAAAGAACATGCCGGATTTTATATTGGTTCGAAGTTACCTTACATCTAGTCCTGTACCAATGCAAACCACCTCATACAGATTTTTATTAAACAAGTATCGAGATTACACTCCTTAATTAATAAAGGCCTTGAGGTACCCTCCTGTCTCACGAGTCCAGAGCAAACTCTCTTAATTTACGGGCTATAAGATTACCCAATCATTATTTCCAGGCACAACCACATATTATAGAGAGACTCGATAAAATTTTGATTACAAATTGATTCTAAAACTCTGAATAACACTTTGATCTTCAAGAGAGGACAGAGAATCAAACAGGAATGAAATTCTAATTTGGTTCACCTGAGAATTTGCCAGAATTTCGGCACGATCTTAAAAATATGATAATTATAGAAGTGAAGAAAATATGAGAATTTTTAGTTAAAAAATTCGTTTGTGAAGGCTATTTATAAAGAACCAACAGTCATAACCATTCATGAAGAGATTTAAACGAATAGACACTTCTTTTAAAAATTGAAACTTTTGAATTCAACAGCCATCATGTCGACATGGGGTATCCTATGATGTCGACATCCCTATGTTAGAAATAGTATAATTTTTTTTTGAAAATGATATTGAAATGAAACAAAATGAAATGACTCATGAGTATAATAAACTAATTTTACTATGTTTTAAAACACAAAAACAAAGAATATTTTTAGGCTAAAACATCTTTTTGAAAATCATTTGAAAAGATAATTTTAAGGCTAAAATATTTTGAAAAGAAGTTTTAAAAATCGTTTGAAAAACCATTTTGAAGTAGTTTTGCAAGCTTCTTCCTGCAGAATATCTGATCACATCAGGACCCGAGAACTTGTACAAAACCAGGATGTTCATGGGTTTGTAAGCCATTTGTCGTAGGTTTGTAAGCTACTTGTCGTGGGTTTATAAGCCATTAATAAGGTAGAAATGGGTTCCATCTCAAATGAAATTCGGAATGAAGATTCCCATGCTATTATGAAGTTTTAACAAAAACTAGACACTTATCTTGAAATCTTGATCTTGATACTCTAGAGTCCTCAATCTTGAGTCTTGAGTCTTTATACTGATCAGTCTTCAATAATCAATACCTGGATATCTATATATCCTGCATATACATATCTTTCTAGACAGTAGTATTAATATATATTTTATAATAAGATAAGTTAAAAATGTTGTTGTCATCAAAACCAACATCTCAGTTCCTAACAATCTCCCCTTTTTTGATGATGTCAACCTGTATTTATAAATATACTTACTGTACCATATTCCTATCATAACTCCTCCTTTCTCCATAACTCTCCCTTACTCCAAGACCCCCCTTACTCCAAGCCAATTACTATTTTATAACTTCTCCCCCTTTGTCATCAACAAAAAACTTTTAACTAATAAATTCCCTGAACTCGTTAGAGGATAATCAATCATAATAAAATAGAGTAATCCATATATAAGTGTAGTAAGTGCTAAGTGTGATCATAAATGTGATCATGAGTGTAATCAAATAAATAAATCATCATCCAATCATATTTACAGTAATTATTCAATCCAAACATATATATAAACCATACTAAATAAGTAAATTCAATCAAGTTTTAAAACACACCAATCTTGGTACTTCCACCCATCCATCTTTTCCAAAAATAGGGTCTGTTTATTGGCATCCCATTCTTCTTTATCTTTTTCGAGAGTGACTGGTGGAATTCCTTCGAGATCGTCCTTGTTAGGGGCAGAGATCATCCAACGAAGGGTGTCGAAATGTCTCTCTTGCTCCTTAATCATCTGTATTTGACTTAATTCTAAGTGATGCTGATTACGAAGTATGGATGTAAGAATATTCTTGAAGGAAGTAAGAGTTTCTTCAAGATTATCACTTAGATTCTTAATCGGAGAAGCCATAGTTCAAGAAATAGAAATAACTATGATAGAGAATGACTAGAAATGAAGTTTGGCAATTTATTCTAGAAAAAACATGTATTAATAGGGATAGAAAGTCATTTGAAATGAATAAACATGAGTTAGTTACATGAAATTAAAATTTAAAAATGTAACTAGTTTCTGCCCGTTGTATGTCGACACGGGGGGATGGTGTATGTCGACGTGCCTCTGCCTAAAGTGACATTTTGCTTTGTTTTGAATATTATTAAAAAATATATTAAACTAAAATTTGTATAATATAAGTACAAGCAATTACAGAGACAAGTGAACATGAATAACAAGAAATGAATGATTTCATTAATATTTCTAGTAAACATTACATAAGATAATATAATATTAACTAAATAAAGAAACTACAAAGATAGAACTTATGATAACATGAACTTAAAACTAGTTAAATGAAGATGAAGAAAATGATGGTCCAAGCTTTCTACTGATTTTCCCAAAGAACTTGTCGATTTTAGTGGAAATCTTTTCCATTTTCTTACTCATTGATCTTTTATGTGTCTTTTGATTTTCCCCTATAATTCTTTGATTATTGAGAATGGTCTTATTAGATGGATTAGCCGGATTAGTAGGATATTCCATACTTTCTAAGGAGGTTTCTTGACCTTCCTCTTCCTCCTCCTCAATTTCCATTCCTTCCTCTTCCTCTTCTTCTTCTTCCTCCATTTCTTCCATTTCTTCATGAGGAAGCCTTTCTTCCTTTTCCGTAGTGTTTCATATGGTTGAAACACTAATGGAATTTTCATAAGGGAAATGTTTCCATGGTTGAACACTTTTCTAGTTGTAAATTCCTCCCTTTTAAAATCAACTCCAAAGTAATTGAAAATTCGAGTAAGATAAATTCCACAGTATAATGTGCTTTCGCCCATGGTAAAGTTCTTGGGCCTTAGCTCATCCAAAATAACTTGAGCCCAATTAATATCATAATTTCCAAAAATTGCAAAAAGAGCTTTGTAAACTTTCAAATTCGGGTTATTGTAGTTTCCTGATCTTGGTATAAGAGTGTGTTGGATAAGAAGATTAACAATTCTTGCTTTTGGACGAAAATAACGATTTTTGAATTCAAAATTGTCATCCCCTTCAAAAATGCGATGAAATGTCTCTCGATCATTTTCATTGATTTGAAATTCCGAGAGATTCATTCCGTTATACTTGCATCCCAAAATATTTTCCAAAATTCACAATCAAAACAATTTATGTTCCTTTAACACTACTCCAAATTTGTCCTTCTCTCCCATCATAAAAACCGTGATTCAAATTCGCATGAAAATCTTATCAAGTTTTGGATAACATACAAAATTATTTTGTTTGTTATCAACTAAACTAAGAATAGAACATTGTTGAAAAAGATTGTCAATTTCATAAGAAGGAAAACTTCAAAAATAGCAAATTTTCCCGTATGAATTTTACCAAATTTTACATAGTTGATGTAAGCTTTGATAGCTTTCAGGTCATTAAAAAGAAAGTTTTTGATAGATTTTGGAAGCCTAATGGTGTTAGAAGTGCTTGAAAAGGCCATTGAAGAAGTTTGAAAGGAGTTGAAAATAATGAAGATAAGTTTGAAATTTGAAATGAAAGTGAAAAATGATGACAAAGAGAGTGAGATAAATAGAGATTCTATGGTCATGTTCTTAGGCATCTTTCTAGAGCATTAAAGTTGGTGAAAAGGTGAAGGAACATTCAAAAGTTTGAATTCAAATTTTGAAATCAAATTCTGAGGGGCATGTCGACATAGGGTATCCGGGTATGTCGATATGTGCCTATTGATTCAAAGGACATGTCCAATCCTATTTTCTAATAACTATATATATTATATCCTATATTATAATTATATAATTCCTATGATAATATTAAATATAATAATACTTAAATATTAATAATTTAATATTTAATATATTATTAAAATAATATTATTTTTGAATTTAAAATTCAAATTTTAAGGGATAAATTTGAATTTAAAATTCAAGAAATTTAATAATATCAAGCGAAGAAACAAGCATCCATTCAACCAAGAAAAACTAAAAATAATTTAAATGCGTACCTATTTTTAAATCCATACTCCCATCGTCGTCTAATTCATGAATAGCAGTGAAACACAAATTTGAATTTTCCATCTTCTTTTCATCGTCACTAGATGATGAGTCTGAGTCATCACGAGTTGCTGTGTATGCTTTCTTTCTTTTACTTGACGAATCATTGTTTAGAGGGAATAACTATTTATCTGGATACCGACAGTCTTTCCTATAATTCTCGACTTTATTGCAATTGTAGCATCTATCATTGTTGATCCTCTCTTCATTATTTCTTGAATTCCTTTGATCATTTCTTTTGCAACTATTCATTTTTCTATATTTTAGGAATTTCTGGAAGTTTTTTGTCATGAAAGCAATCTCCTCATCACTGTCTAGTTCTGAATCTTCAGTTGTTGCATTGAATGCTAATGACTTCTTTTCTATAGCCTTGTTTTCTCTTCTTCCTTGCACTTGAACTTCATAAGACATCAGATTTCCAATCAATTCTTCTATTTTCATTAGGCTGATATCATTTGCTTCTTCGATTGCAAGTGTCTTTTGATCCAATTCTGGAGTGAGTGAATTTATAATTTTTCTGACTCGATCTTTCTCCGAAAAGCTTTTTCCCAGTGCAAATAGTGAATGAACAATATCTTGAAATTGACAGTACATGTCGAAAATGGACTCATTTGCATGCATTTTAAACAATTGAAATTGATTAGTTAATATGGAAATTTTAGTCTGTTTAACTTTGCTTGTTCCTTCATGAGTAACTTGCAAAGTTTTCCAGATTTCAAATGCAGACTTACAAGCAGACACTCTATTAAACTCATTCCTATCTAATGAACAAAATAATATATTTATGGCCTTTGAGTTATTTTGTGCAATACCCTTTTGCTACGCAGCCCACTGGGCAAAATTGGTAGTTGGTTCAACATACTCAGTTTGTGTGATATTCCAAGTGTCTAATCTTACTGACTGTAAATAAATTTTCATTCTACAAGCCCAATATGCATAATTACTGCCATTGGCAAATAGTGGTCTGACAGTGACCGACCTTCTACAAATGAACTAGTGTTAGGAATAACAGAACTAGTGCCAGAGTTGACATTACCAGTGTTGGTAGCCATTAATTTTTTTCAAGTTTCAGATTATGAAAACTATAAAAACCAATACTCGATACCAATTGAAAGGGACAGCAGATTAAGGATCTTAAAGCTAATTTAACACTAGAAGGGAGGGCGAATAGCGTTTATGAATTCTAAGACTTATATGAACTAAATTGAAATTATGACACAAACAAATGCAAAACATAATCACAGAAAAATCATAAAATCAAACACGGATGCAGAAAGTAAATAAAAAGCTGTAAATGAGAGAACATACCGGATTTTATACTAGTTCGGAGTTACCCTACATCCAGTCCGGTACCAAGGCAAACCACCTCATACAGATTTTTACTAAACCAGTATCGAGATTACACTCCTCAATTTATAAAGGCCTTGAGGTATCCTCCTGTCTCACGAGTCCGGGGCAAACTCTCTTGATTTACGGGCCACAAAATTACCCAATTGATTTCCAGGAACAACCACACCTTATAGAGAGACTCGATAAACTTTTGATTACAAATTGATCATATAACTCTGAATAGCACTTTAATCTTCGAGAGAGGACAAAGAATCAAACAAGAATGAAATTCTAATTTGATTCACTTGAGAATTTTGCAGAATTTCAACACGGTCTTAAAAATGTGATAATTATAGAACATGGATCAGTGGAGAAGAAGAAGTGAAGGAAATATGACAATTATTAGTTAAAAAATTTGTTTGTGAAGGCTATTTATAAAGAACCAACAGTCATAACCATTCATGAAGAGATTTAAACGAATAGACACTTCTTTTGAAAATTGAAACTTTTGAATTCAACGGCTACCATGTCGACATGGGGTATCCCATGATGTCGACATCCCTATGTTAGAAATAGTATAAATTTTGTGTTTAAAATGATATTGAAATGAAAAAAATGAAATGACTATGGAGTAAAATAAACTAATTTTACTATGTTTTAAAGCAGAAAAACAAAGAATATTTTAAGGCTAAAACATCTTTTTGAAAATCATTTGAAAAGATAATTTTAAGGCTAAAATATTTTGAAAAAGAAGTTTTAAAAATCATTTTGAAAAACCATTTTGAAGTAGTTTTGCAAGCTTCTTCCTACAGAATATCTCATCACATCAGGACTCGAGAACTTGTACAAAACCAGGATGTTTGTGTGTTTGTAAGCCACTTATCGTAGGTTTATAAGCTATTTGTCATGGGTTTCTAAGCCACTGAGAAGGTAGAAATGGTTTCCATCCCAAATGAAATTCAGAATGAAGATTTCCTTCCTATTATGAAGTTTTAACAAAAAACTGGACACATATCTTGAAATCTTGACCTTGATACTCTAGAGTCTTCAATTTTGAAGTCTTTGTTGATACGCGAAGATTTTGATCAATGACAATGTGCTTTAAAGAAATATATGCAAATGCTAAAGGAAGATAAATGAAGTCCAAACAAACTTAAAGTATGTTTTTACATGTGTCTTAGTCTAGATATACTGTTAAAATATATCTTCAAGAAGCTTGCACGAACGCTAGAATTTTTTTTATAAACTTCATGTTTCCATTAAGTTTTAACTATAAAGGTTTTATGAGTTTAGTCGACTGAACAGGAACAGTTAGTCGACTGAAACTGGAACGAATTTACACACATGCACAGTTTCAGCCGACTGAATTTCCTGCACAGTCGACTGAATTTGGTCCCGAAAATTTTACTTCATATTTTCAGTTGACCGAATTCCCTGCTCAGTCGACTGAATTTGAACCTACGAATTTTCTCTGAAAAGACACCTTCTTCCTCCGAAGAGTTGCAACCTTTCATCAATGGAAATGGAAGCATCTCTTGTTTGCAACCTTTGACAACATATGCATCTCTTCTACAAGTATATATACATGATTCTAACATCATTTAATTCACCGAATTCTCTTGCTTTAATCTAACTATTCTCTTGTTCATATTTTCTAGATATTCTCAAAGCAATCACTAATCTATTGCTTGAATCATTGTTTTTGTTTATAACATTCTTTTGATTCATAGCAATTCACATTTCCTAAATCTTCACAAACACATTGCATATTCTCGAGGATAAGATTATAGCAATATTACACTACATTAGACTCATTAGTGTTGACAAGAACACAACAAGTCGAATATTGTATTTTAGTAATTGAGTTGAAGTCCTCTTCGGTAGTTGAGGCAAGAAATCCCGTTCGGTTGTTCCAGTAAGTTGTAAACCTATTCCTCCGGGTGAAGTGAGGGTGTTAGTGAAATTCCTTAGTGAAGCTTAGGGACTGGACGTAGGACGAGAGGTCTGAACCAGTATAAAATTCTGGTATCTCTTTGCATTTACCTACTTTATCTACCTAGACTTTTTCCATATTACACGATCCTACCGTATAGCCTCTTTCAATTGGTATCAGAGCTAGGCTGTCCTATAACCATAAACACCGTTATTAGACATATTGATAATATGGAAAATAACGCAAGTACAAGCACAACATCTGCCTATAGTTCTACATTTGCGGAAGGACTCTACCCAAAGACCTCCTCTATTCAATGGACTAAACTATAACTATTGGGCTACAAGGATGAGGATTTATATGCAAGCAACAAGTTCCGAAGCCTGGAATGCTACTCAAGCAGAGTTCGTTGTACCCACAACCGATTATCCTACATGGACACAAATTCAAAAGAATGACGCTAGTGCAAATGCCAAAGCTATGAATATGCTATTTTGCGCCCTAGATAGAAATGAATTCAACCGTGTTAGCATATGTACTACTGCATATCAGATATGGGAAACACTTAAAGTCATACATGAAGGCACAAACAAAGTTAAACAAACAAAGATATCCATGCTGAAGAATCAATTCCAAAACTTTAGAATGCGACAGAACGAATCCATCAATGACATGTACTCAAGATTTCAAGACATTCATCATGCTCTAATCGGACTAGGAGAAAGATACACGGACTTTGACATTGTGTCTAAAGTTCTAAATTCACTCACTGATGAATGGGAGAGAAAAGTACTAGCAATCGAGGAAGCTAATGATCTATCTACAATGAAACCAGAAGAATTGATTGGAAATCTTATGTCGTATGAAGTAAATATGCAATCTAAGAAAGATCAAGCTCAAGAAAGAAAGAATGTTGCTTTTCATGCGGAAAAGGAAGAATCAGAGTCTGAAGATGAGGATCTAGCATTTATAGCCAAAAATTTCAAGAAATTCTTAAAATATAGAAAAGGAAACAAAAACGGATTCAAAAAGAATTTCTTGAACAAACCTTCATCCTAAAATATAGAATGCTTCAATTGTCACAAGAAAGGACACATGCAAAAAGATTGTCAAGAACAAATGAAGGAAAATCAGAAAAACCTCAACAACAAAAACAAGAAGGATAAATTCAAAAAGAAGGCATTTTTTGTAACATGGGACGATTCAGATTCATCTTCATCCGAAAATGAAAGTGATAGCGATAATGAATAGGCAAATGTATGCTTCATGGCTCAAGAATCTGAGGTAAATAATTTAACTTTCAACGATTTAATTGAAGTAAACACTGAACTTTTAAGCACAATAAAGTCTCTTAAAAAGAAACTCAAAGAAACTCGTGAAAATCAAAACAAAGCTGAATTTGAAAGGGATATGTTAAAAGATGAAAAGAAAATCTTAGAAGAAGAACTTGAAAAAGTTCAAGAATCTCATTCAAACTCGTAAACTCAATTATCACTTTTAAGTCAGGAAATTGAAACCCAAAAAACAAAGAATGATATAATTGTTTCTGAAAATCATGAGTTAAAAACTAAGATTAGACAAGTTGAGTTAAAAATAATAGTCTTCAAGCTAGATTAGATAACATCACTAAAAATGTTTCTAACTTTAACAAAGGAAGAGAAAATTTATCTAAAATTTTAGAAAATTCACAATCCTCTTCAAGTAAACATGGATTAGGATATAAAAAGGAGTTGAAAATTCCTAAAAAGAAAAATACAAATTTTAAAAGGAATATGGATTCAAAACAACAAATATTGCTAAAGAAACCTATTAAAACAAAAGTAGAAAACAAGGTAGTTAAAATTTGGCTACCAAAAACTAACAATGTATTAATAAGAAATAAATATATTAAAACATTTATGGATAATGTTCATCATAATGAAAACTATATTTATAAAAAGGACACTAAACCAAATTGGGTTTGGTTTCCTAAACTCTAACTTTTTAGGACCCTATTAAAAAGTGGGTACCAATAATTTCATATTTATTTTCAGGTCCCACTCAAAAAGAAGAAATGGATATTAGACAGTGGTTGTTCAAAACACATGACTGGAGACAAAGATATGCTTACAAACATCACATACTTTGATGGTGGCTCGGTTACCTTCGGAGATAATTCAAAGGGGTATATCATTGGCAAAAGAGATGTGAACAATTATGGTACATCAAATTTACCTTTTATAACAAATGTTTCATTAGTGGAAAATTTAAAACATAATCTACTTAGCATAAGTCAATTGTGTGACAAAGGTTTTAAAATAACTTTCTCGAATAATAAATGTAGTATTTTTGATCAAAACCAAAATCTTATTTTTGAAGGAAATAGAGATAGACATATTTATGTTTTAAATATTAATATTAATCATAATTCAAGTATGTGTTTACTTGCCAAAGATAATGATCCTTGGTTATGGCACAAAAGATTTTGTCATATAAATTTTAAAACTATTAGAAAACTTTCTAAAAATGAATTAGTAAGAGGATTACCCAAAATAAACTTTAAAATAAATAATTTTTGTGGTGATTGTCAAAAAGGAAAATTAACGAAATCATCTTTCAAATCTAAGAAAATATTTCGACTTTACAATCATTAGAATTACTTCATATGGATTTATTCGGACCAACACAAGTTCAATCCATTAATCATAATCGATACGTATTTGTAATAGTTGATGATTTTTCAAGATATACATGGACTATTTTTATGAAAAATAAAAGTGACACCTTTGAGAATTTTAAAACATTTGTCAAAAGAATTCAAAACACTAAAGATTTGAAAATTAAAAATATTCGAAGCGATCATGGAGGCGAATTCGAAAATGAAGTTTTTGAAACTTTTTGTAAAAAGAAAGGAATAAATCATAATTTTTCTTTTCCTAGAACTCCTCAACAAAATGGAGTTGTAGAAAGAAAAAATAGAACATTACAAGAATGCGCAAGAACATTATTAAATGGATGTTCTCTACCAAAACATTTTTGGGCAGAAGCCGTTGCTACTGAATGTTATGTATTAAATAGAATATCGGTTAGACCATTAACTAAAAATACTTCTTATGAACTATTTAATAATAAAAGGCCAAATATATCTTATTTTAAAATATTTGGATCAAGATGTTTCATTTTAAATACAAAAGATCAATTAGGAAAATTCAATTCAAAAGCTTATGAAGGAATTTTCGTAGGATACTCAGAACGAAGTAAAACATATCGAGTTTTTAATAAATGAACAAACTTAATTGAAGAAACTTTGCATATAGCTTTTGATGAAAATTTTAATAAAAATTTAAATATAAAAGATGATGAAGAATTAATAAATATAGAAGAAACAAACCTTGAAAATAATAATAATGAACTAAGATCTCCTCCTAGAATATTACGAGATCATCCAACTCAAAATATAATAGGAGAAATAAATTCTCAAGTTAGAACAAGAAATCAACTAAATCAAATGGGTCTTGTAGCTTTCATTTCATCAATAGAACCTAAAAATCCAAAAGAAGCATCAATAGATGATTATTGGATTATCGCAATGCAAGAAGAATTAAATCAATTTGAACGTAACGATGTTTGGGAATTAGTTCCCTGTCCTAATAATCAATCAGCAATTGGAACAAAATGGATTTATAAAAATAAAGTAGACGAACAAGGTAATATAACAAGGAATAAAGCAAGACTAGTAGCACAAGGGTATAATCAAGAAGAAGGTATTGATTTTGAAGAAACATTTGCTCCCGTTGCAAGACTGGAAGCAATACGTATACTATTAGCCTTTGCTTGTTTTCACAATTTTAAACTTTATCAAATGAATGTTAAAAGTGCATTTTTAAATGGTTTTATTAAAGAAAATGTATATGTAGAACAACCTCCTTTATTTATACATGAAAAATATCCAGATCATGTATTTAAATTAAAGAAAGCACTATATGGTCTGAAACAAGCACCTCGTGCTTGGTATGAAAGACTTAAAAGTTATTTATTAAACTCGGGATTTAAAATTGGAAAAGTAGATCAAACACTTTTTATTAAAAATGCTGCCAAAAATATTTTAATAATTCAAATATACGTAGACAATATTATTTTTGGTTCAACAAATGAAAATTTATGTAAAGAATTTTCAAATATAATGACTAATGAGTTCGAAATGTCTCATATGGGAGAACTATCATATTTTCTCGGACTTCAAATCAAAAATTAACAAATGGAATTTTTATAAACCAAGAAAAATATTGTGCTAATTTAATTAAACGATTCGGCATGGAAAACACTTCTGCTAAACCTACTCCTATGAGTACCACTACACATCTCGATCAAGATGAAAATGGCAAAAGTGTAGATCAAAAATTATTTAGAAGTATGATAGGTTCCTTACTTTACTTAACCGCTAGTAGACCTGACATAATGATGAGTGTTTGTTTATGTGCACGTTTTCAATCTAATCCTAAAGAATCACATTTAAGAGCGGTAAAACGAATCATGCGATATCTTAGCAACACTAAAGATTTCGGTCTTTTCTATCCAAAGGAATGTTCATTTGAGTTAGTGTCATTCAGTGATGCTGATTTTGGTGGATCTCGAACGGATAGAAAAAGTACAAGTGGTACTTGCCATTTCGTTGGAAAATCACCTGTATCTTGGTTTAGTAAGAAACAAAATTGTGTCTCTTCCACATGCGAAGCAGAGTATATATCGGCTGCTTTAGCTTGCACTCAAGTTATATACATGCAACAAACACTTAAAGATTTTAATATAAATTTAACAAATTCTACAATATACTGTGATAATACAAGTACAATAAACTTATCTAAAAATCCGGTTAATCACTCTCGTACAAAACATATAGATATTCGTCACCATTTTTATGTGACAATATCGAAAAAGGAATAATTAATTTAAAACATATTTCTACCGAAAATCAAATTGCCGATATATTTACTAAACCTCTATTAGAAAACTCCTTTATAAAACTTCGATGAGAATTAGGTATAATATCCTTTAAAAACATTAATTAGATATACATTAGAAACATTTCCATATTTCAGTCAACTAAAACAAATTGTTCAGTCGACTGAATAATAATTTTAAATATTTTTCAGTTTTGTTATATGTTACATTATATAATTTATAGACCACACATTTGTAAAACTGAATTATTAAATAAGAAACATACATTTTAACAAAATCCTCTTTACCACTAAATCTCTATGCGGTCAAAAATTCTTATTAAATTATAACCGTTATCTGTTTAGTAAAATTCTATTATAAATAAACTCTTAAAAATATTTTTATTTTCATCTTGATTTTACGAATAAAATCTTAATTCAATATAAAATGTCATCCAACAACTCCTTCTCTCCAATCAATATCACCTCGTTAGTTGATAACACTCCAACATCGCTAAAACTTCCTACACCAACACCAGCACATGAGCCGGTTTACAAATGGGAAAATTATTGTACTGGTTTCACACCAGAATCCAAAAAGGCGAAACGCGGACTCTTTATTTCACCTGACACAAAAAGAAAGATTGATGAAATTCATCACTTCCAACAACAACAGATAGATCTTCAAAGAGAACTATACTTCGAACAAAAAGTTACGGCAAGACGTTTAAGCTCCTAGAGCAAATTGGTTTACGCTTCTGTGGATCAAAGAAGAACGAAGTGGCTGAACCCCTACCTCGCCCCGTTAGCTCTCTTGATCCTTCTTCATCTTATCGTACACCATTCGATCCTATGAATCCATGGATGTCTCCTAAGACTCCTCAATATAGTCCGAATTCATGGGATATAAATTACATAAAGAATGAAGGAAAGAAGACTCCAAGTCCATCCCCAAAGAAATAGTTAAATTTTGAAAATTTTTTACGTTGTTACATCAATATTTTTGTAACAATATCTTTAAATAAATTGTTTAATTTCAAAAATTAACTGAAACAACAAAAATGCATGTTTCAATCGACTGAATGCCCCTGCTTAGTCGACTGAAAATATGACAGAAAACAATATATACAAAGTTCAGTCGACTGGAACCATCTGCACAGTCGACTAAAAATTCAACAGAAAATTTCAGCAACAAAATTCAGTCGACTAAATGTACTGCTCAGTCGACTGAATCTATCACAGAACACTTCGGCCTTTGATTCAGTCGACTGAACAGTGTATTCAGTCTACTGAACGCTACTTCCCAGGCAAAATTTCCCCTTTTAACCACCATATTTTACCCTACCAATTCACTTTTACCTCCTACAAACCTTCTTCCCCAAATTAATTTCGAAACCCTAGCTCCCAAATTCCTCAAAATCAAGTCAATTCTCACCCAAATGGCACCAAAAAGAGCAAGAGCTTCATCTTCTTCATCCTCCGAGCCAATTGATGCTCAAATAGCACAATGGCTTTACGATGGAACCGCTGTCACTCGATGGAACAAGATGAAGAATTCTCGAATTTTCGAGCATTCTTTTGTTGATTTTCAAAGCTTTCAAACCTACAACATTCAAGCGTTAATAGATCCGGCAGGTTTAACTTCACTTTTAGATTTGAAAAGAAATGTCCATGCCATTAATCATGTAATGGTAAAATTATTTTATGCGAATCTTAATCTTGGACACCAAACTCCAAAAAAATCCAAACAATAGTGTTTGGAGTATGGTGTGTGGAAAGAAAGTTTGGTTTTCACTGGATAGAATAGCACATATTTTAGAGTCTCCAAATGTCGGGAGAAAGCTAGAGGAGAAGAATTCAATCCACACATTCGCGACGACATAAGCCTTTATGGATGATAATATCAACTTTAGGGATTTTAAGTCCACCTCTCTTCGACCTATGGCGAGAATCCTCCATAAAGCCCTAATGAGAACGATTACTCCTCGTACGGGCTCGTACGAAATTGTCTACCCAAATAACTATCGAGCTCTATATGCTACTTTTGGCAATATACAAGTTAATTGGGTACAACTTATTCTTGACGAGTTTCTCACTTTCAACAATGGCAAAATGCGCACTATTTACTTTGGAGAGTACATCATGCGACTTCTCCTAAATGTCGATACGCCATTACCTGAATCAGAGAATACAATGGTCCATCAAATTAACCATCGGACCATAAGCCTAATGCAACTCTCATCTCGACCTCCTCGCATAATATCACTCGCCGAATGGGAAGCAAGGCATCAAGAACAACAACAACAACAACCTCCTCAACCTTGCCAGGAAGAACATCTCGAGCAAGATGATGAAATTCGTCTTGTTGACCCAAGCTTCACTACCAACCAATCCTTGGGGATATTGTCAAGAAATCAACAAATTCTTGACACTCGTCTTAAAAAGGTAGATCATAAGCTTGACAAAATCAAAGGATTCTTCAACAAGCTTTGGGATGCAATCTCGTGCTCAAGCACCACTACTGCGTCAACATCTCGCGGCAAACATACGGCACCTATGTTTACATGGACGACATCCGAAGAGCATACAAGTAGCAGCGCTAGTGGAGCTAGTTGTGGCCAAGGAGGAAGAGCACATAGACCACCAACAGGAGGACCCGTCATACGTGAACCAACAGGAAGAGAAGGTTCATATGACTGGGATAAGGATGAGTAATTTTGTTGTTTTGATGTGTATTTTTAACTTTCTAATGGCTTGTATAAATAGCCATTTTATGCTTGTCTGTCACAACATTTTTATTTCTCTTAATTCATGATTATGCAAATAATCTCTATGCTTCAGTGATTGTTTTGATAAATTATTACTGCAGTTAGTTCTTCCTTTTTGTCGATGATAAAGGGGGAGAAAATCTATGGTACTAACTTTGTTTTGTAGGAAAGATAGTGCATACATTCAGGGGGAGAAAATAAGTAAAACGCCTAGAATAAATCAGTATTGTCATCAATCAAAAAGGGGGAGAATGTTGATACGCGAATATTTTGATCAATGACAATGTGCTTTAAAGAAATATATGCAAATGCTAAAGGAAGATAGATGAAGACCAAACAAATTTAAAGTATGTTTTTACATGTGTCTTAGTCTAGATATATTGTTAAAATCTATCCTCAAGAAGCTTGCACGAACACTAGAATTTTTTTTATAAACTTCATGTTTCCATTAAGTTTTAACTATGAAGGTTTTATGAGTTCAGTCGACTGAACAGGAACAGTCAGTCGACTGAAACTGGAACAAATTTATGCACATGCACAGTTTCAGTCGACTGAATTTCCTGCACAGTCGACTGAATTTGGTCCCGAAAATTTTACTTCATATTTTCAGTTGGCTGAATTCTCTGCTCAGTCGACTAAATTTGAACCTGCGAATTTTCTCTGAAAAGACACCTTCTTCCTCCCAAGAGTTGCAACCTTTCATCAATGGAAATGGAAGCATCTCTTGTTTGCAACCTTTGACAACATATGCATCTCTTCTACAAGTATATATACATGATTTTAACATCATTTAATTCACCGAATTCTCTTGCTTTAATCTAACTATTCTCTTGTTCATATTTTCTAGATATTCTCAAAGCAATCACTAATCTATTGCTTGAATCATTGTTTTTGTTTATAACATTCTTTTGATTCATAGCAATTCACATTTCCTAAATCTTCACAAACACATTGCATATTCTCGAGGATAAGATTATAGGAATATTGTACTACATTAGAATCATTAGTGTTGACAAGAACACAACAAGTCGAATATTGTATTTTAGTAATTGAGTTGAAGTCCTCTTCGGTAGTTGAGGTAAGAAATCCCGTTCGGTTGTTCGGGTAAGTTGTATACCTATTTCTATGGGTGAAGTGAGGGTGTTAGTTAGTGAAATTCCCAAGTGAAGCTTAGGGACTGGACGTAGGACGAGAGGTTCGAACCAGTATAAAATCCTAGTGTCTCTTTGCATTTTCCTACTTTATCTACCTAGACTTTTTCCATATTACACGATCCTACCGCATAGCCTCTTTCAGTCTTGAGTCTTTATACTGATCAGTCTTCAGTAACCAATGCCTGCATATCTATATATCCTGCATATACATTTCTTTCTAGACAATAGTGTTAGTATATATTTTATAATAAGATAAGTTAAAAAGGTTGTTGTCATCAAAACCAACATCTCAGTTCCAAACACAAAGCGCGTCAGTTTTGATGTGTCTAGCCTTTTTGTTTTATACGTATTAATTTATTTCCTCTATTTTTAAACTTTAACTTTTAACCATTGCCTATTCATTCTGATTAATTTCCATCAATTGCAAGTTTAATTCCTTTTATAACACATTTTTATTTTGAAATTCAAACGTTGCTAATTAATGTAAATTAATTTTCTTTAATTGCCAATTTGATTAACATTGCCTACTAATGTTAATTAATTACCCTGAATTGCTGATGTCAATTAATTTCCTTTATGATGCGCATTTATTTTAAAATTCAAACGCGCGTTATTTCGATAATTTATATGTGCATATATTTATAAACAAATATATTCACGCACATTTGCGCGTATAATTATTTTTTGAAAAAGAACTTCAAACTTTAATAACTTTTTCATATGAAGTCCGTTCGAGGCATATTATATATGTAAATTAATCAAAAAGTCACCGCAAACACAATGGTATAAGTTTCGAGGCCATATTCTGACAAATACAAAAATGCTCATTTTCATCGTTTATAATTATTTTGGTTATTTTATTATCAAATAACAGGGTGTTACAAAGGATATGATTAAGGAATAATTCACAAAAATAAATTGTAATAATATGTTAGAGATCCGTAGGTTGGCAGACAAAATTTCAAAACCCAAGGCCAGAATACTTTAGGGAATTAACTTAGACCTAATGGAGGGGGCCCAAGTAGCCTGATGGAAGAATCTTTATTAACACAACAACTAGAGGACCACATCCCATGGAGAATAGTTGGAATGAGATGAAGTGGTATGCGAATTCTTTGAAGCATGAACCACAGGAAAGATGCTTTCAAATTTACGATGGAGCTTCGACTAAGTAGCACAAATTGATGAATGATGCTATAGTCTTTCATAACAAGGATCCTGATGGTAGTGAAATGAAAACCTTTGATACTATGGCGATAATGACCATTGTAGGCCCAACTACTATGCACCAAGTTTTAGTGGATTGTGGAAGCTAGGCAAATATTCAAAAAGACTCATATGAAAATTAGTCTAAAGAACATTAGTCCATGTAAATCCAAGATTTATGGATTTATCAAAGAGGCGAAGGAGTCCATCGAGACTATCGACTTATCCATGGAGCTGGGAGAAGAAATCGCAAGATTATGCGAATTTCAAAGCTCATAATTATTGATGGATTCTTAGTTTAAAATGCCTTCTTAGGCCAACCAACCCTTGTTGACTTTAATGTAGCATGGCTCCTTGGTGCTTATGATGAATTTCCCCTAGAGAATAGAGTCGAATCTATTTGAGGCGACAAGAGCGCTGGTAGAGAATGTTACATTATCGAGCTTAGAGAGGCAAAGCGATGTGGGAAGGAAATGGTACAGAGAGAAAACTCTACATCAAGGAGATAGATGCACATCAACTAATGCCCAAGCCCAGGTTTGGGAACCAAAGCAATTTCTTTAAGACTAAAATCCTAGGAAGTAGTCAGAGGAAGTGCAGGCGGCACCAGCTGAGTTGACGATCAATATCCCGATTGATATGGATGATCCAACTCGGGTCCTTAAGATCAAATCTTAACTCAGTGCCAAATTGAGGAAGAAATTGGTTGGTTTTCTTTGAGCCCACCTAGATGTATTTACTTAGATACATTAAGATATATATGGGTTATCATAGGAAATAGGGTGCCATGCATTAAATGTGAACTCGAAATACCCTTCTATAAAGTAGAAAAGGCATAGTGTGGGTTCGGAGCCATACGCTGTGCTGAAGGAGAAAGTGGAAAAGCTAAAGGAAAACAGATTTAGCCATGATGAACTATACACTGAATGGACATCGAACCCCATGCTGATCAAAATAGATGAATAGTAAGTGGTGGACATGAATTGATTATTCATATTCGAATAAAGCATGCCCCAAAAGATAGCTTCATGCTGCCTAGGATCGATCGGTTGGTTTTCAGGATCATAATCCCTTGGGCATAGAACGACGGCTTGTTGCGATACTATTTCACTAAGATTTTTTTACCTTATTGTCTGTTATAAATAATCCTCCCTGATGAACTGGGGGTAATGTAATAAGGCAAGACTTGCCATCTCTTTCATTTACAAATAAAACAGCTTCTAGAACCAATGGAACCGTGTTCTTGTAAGTTATATCATGTGCTGCACAATTAGCGGCACAATCAGGTATCCAGAGATAGATACCGAACAACTCATTTGATCCATAATCGATTCAAAGGAGTACAATCAAATGGGTCGATCGGATGATTCACCCTTATCCCTCTGGTCTCGAGTATAGCCCATAGATAGGCAACATCAATGAGGTATATTTAGAGTCAGGAAACAAAAGCACTAGTTACTAGAAATAGGAACTAGTATACAACTGGGGCTTTCATGAGCACTCTTGCAGCCCTATAGGACATGCTCGACTAAGGATAAGAGAGGATAGTCGTGAATGTTCTCGATCAACACCGAATGATGAGTGAGATCGAGGATGAGTGCCCAGAGATAGGTGCCCGAAAAACTGATTCTTGGAGATAGGAATTGGTGTATAATTGAATCTTCCAAGTGTACATTTGCGGCTTGGCCCAATATGCACAACCAATGATAAAACAATGATGATCAAAGAGTTATTTTTATTAACGCCAAGAGATTGGCAAGTCGAACGTTGATGCTCAGAGATAAGTGTTAACCATCTTTTGGCAAGACCATGGACATGCAGATTTAACTAAATCGACTATTCGTTTGTCGAGATTGGAATACGATGGGTTTGAGCCAATTGGACGGACAAACGATCAGTCATGATGATTCGGTGTGGATTGCTCGATCAAGGAGAGGAGATCATGCATTGGTTGGCCCTTGATGGGGGGTCGGTTATCCTTGATTTGGCCATATAGGATCGACCTTGGTGGACTAGTTATATAGGATCGACATCGATGGTTCGGCCTCGATGGGATCGACGTCGGTGGACTGGTTATATGGGATCGACATTGGCTGTTCGGCCTCGATGGGATAGGCCTCGGTGGACTGGTTATATAGGATCGGCATTGGCGGCTCGGCCGGGATCGGCCTTGGTCGTTCATCATGTTTTGGTTCGTTCATACTGAAGTGGATCGGCATTGGTATGGCTTGGCATTTGGATGGATCAGGGCTTGCTTGTCCTTGAAATAGGCTCGGGTCAACACTCGAACATGCTCCGGTTGGTAGGCAGTAGGCTTTGGGCAACACTTGAATATTCTCGGGTCGTCAACTTGGTTTCAGGGTCGATCATGCATGGTTCGGTATGAATGGTTTTAGCCTCAAGGGTATTAGAGTGTATGGGTCGGCAATACGTGGTTCGGCCGTAGTGGGTCGGCTACCTATAAGATTCAGGTCAGCCTATTAAAGAAAAGGTTATTAAAGGTTGGGTTTGGCATCGTATTGCTTTGAGTTCCAGTCTAGGTTACTTCGAGTCAAGCATAAGGTTGCTTCGGGTCATCACCTAGGAAAGCTCAGGTCGGCGTATTATGAACTCGAGGTCGATCGTAGTGTTGAATTTTGGATCGGCCATGGTATTGATGGGCCCAGACCGCTCAAGAAGCATAATAAATCAGGTTTTGCCTATAAATACAGCATGTGGGGCTTCAAAAAAGGGATCTTCATTCTATTTCTCTTTTTCTTCTATACGATGGCTGCTCTGCCATTGTTGTTCTAAAAACTCTGGATTGTAACTGTAATTGATTCTAACATCAATAAAAAGGAAATTTCTAAAGTGGACGTAGGCCGGAGTCAGCCGAACCACTATAAATCCTCTGTTTTTATTGCTTTCTTTTTAATTTTTTTACTGTTCTTCAAATTCACACTTTCTACATACATTCTATATATTATTTGTAACTGCTGATTGGTGCTTTCAATGGCGTTTGGGTGTTAGTGACCAATTTTGGTGCAAGCAATAAGCATACAAACTATCGATCTCTAGAGATAGTGTGATGTCCCAGAAATTTGGGCAATATTTGTTTAATAATTTCATTTATAATTATTTTAAAATGTGAAATATTGATTTAATAATCTAATTCAAACATAATTTGCTTTTGAAAATTTATAATTATTTTGTTGATAAATAATATTCTTTTGAAAATTTATAATAATAATTGAGTTTGAGAATCTTATTGTTTTAAAATGTTAAAAATATTTTAATGATAGAATTTCTTCTCTAAGCTGGTTTAAAAATATTTTATTTATAATGTATATATGTGTATACATTGTAAATAGGAGTTTAAAATTTTAATTTTAATTTTAAATTTAATAAAGGATATTTTCAAATTATAATATATATAGATATATAATTTATGAATTGATTAAATTAAATGGAAAATAGTATTGAAACTTTTCATAAGTCAATTTATAAATCTATCTTGTATTTTCAAAAAGAAATTATAGTAAATATTTTGTTATAAATATATAATAGTTAAAAATTGTATTTTATAATAAAGTTCATTTTGTTTTATCTTAAAATTGTTTTGAAATAAATTTAGTTTATTTATATTAGAGTATAGTATATTTGAAACTCTTGAATAAAATGAATTCAACATTGTTCTTTTCTTTTAAAAAAAAGTTTCTCTTTTGAAAAATGGTTTTAAATAATTTTTAAAAATATTCAAGCAAATATTTAATATGTAAGGATAATTCATTTGCAATCATTTAAAGAATAAATGTTAATGAAACATACAAACGTCTTAAATTAAATTAGAATAGTTTTATCTAAATTAAAACATTTGTAAACTTAGAAATTTATTTTATATTAACTCTTACATGTGTTAACTTCATGTTTTTAAATTGACACTTGTAAATAAATCTTCACATCTAAATAACAAGTGGCATTACAAATCAATATTGAATAAAACTTCACAAATCACTTCATTTCAAACCCTTATCTTCTATAATGAATCAAAGTTCAGATTTACAGAAAACTGAAATCCCATTTCACTCAAAAAAAATTTCCACAACCCAAATCTATACTCTGTAAATATCAACTATTTAGATCTGCAAACTCAATGCATGTTTAAATCTGAAAACCCAAATTGCAAATTCTTTAAACCTACAAATGAAAACCCAAATCTGGAAATTCTGTAGCCTGCAAACAAAATGTCTTCAACCTGTAAATTCAAATCTGCAATCTGTAAGATTAACTCAACAAAAATGAAAAGGGGAAGCATACAGACCAAATCATTGTCAAATGCAGTTTCAAGGCCTGCAAGCATCAGGTTATCACCAATTTCAAACAGCATGTTAGCTCTGATTCAATCAATTGCATTGGAATTCAGTTTGCAGGGAAATGTTTGACATCTGGAATGCTTTCTGTTTCCATTTTTAAGGTGAGTAAATCTATATTTAAAAACAGTTCTATCTTTAAAATCCAAGCTATTAAGATTTTGCAGAAGTTAAAGTATAAATTCAAATGCCCTTTAAATAAGCAAATTAAAACAGTAGCAATTAAAACTGTTTTGTTCTTTCTCTTTAGTGAGTAATTCAAATTTATGGGTTGTTTAAAGTTTTATATGTGCATGAGTTTGAATATATGCTTGATTGTTGTTTGCCTGCATACATTAATCTTGAGTATGCAGAGAAGTGTGATGTGAATTTCTACAAACATGCTTCTGTTATTTCTTGGATTTAAATACAAATCCACTTATATATGATTGAATCATAGTTAGAGTTTATTGTGTGAACAAATTATGTTATTTAGCATAGATTAGGTTTGTAAAATTTTAAGTTAGAAAAATAAACCTGTTACTTCTGGAAATAAGTAACAACAGATAATGGTTTCTAAAGGAAAGATTACCAAACATCTTTAAATTTGTCAAAACATGTTTTAAGCTTTAATGCATGTTTTAAAACCATGGATATAGAAACAAGCATCAGGTTTTAAAATCAACTGAGGGGTTAGGAATTTAGAACAGTGCAGAATTTGGTATTTTGATAATATCAAATCATGAAATAAATTTTGGAATTTGGATTCCTTCTGGAGGAGGTGTGTTAACTGAAGAGAGTGGGGAAGATAAGGGGAAGATGGTCAGGGAAGGAAGGTGAGAGTTGACAGAGTTGCTATGTATATTGGTGAAGTTTTTCCCAGGTTGAGTGTTTTGCTTGATTTTAATTTTCAAGCAACAGAGAATTTTGTTGATGATTGTTAACAAGTTGAGGGATTGATTGCTCCTTGGAGAGGATGGTGGAGGTAACTGGAAGTCGCCGGAGTAGTGGTCGTAGTTGCACAGTGGTTTGTGGTCTCTGGTGAACTTGGGATAGTGCAGGGTTGGAGTGACTCGAAGATGCTTCCGTGCAGTTTTTATTTTGACTCGAAGTGAGTAAGGTTTTGACCCGAAGTAATTTAAGGGTGGTCTCGGGTTTAGTTGTGCAGGCCTGAGTGTTGTGTTTTTTTTAAAAAAATCTGGAAAACTCATATTTTTAAAAGTTGTGATTTAATTTAAGTATAGTTTGAATTAAACTCAAGTAAGCTTATGAATTCAAAAGTTTAAATGATAAATTTAAAGTTTAAGTAAGGTTTAAATTCAAGTTTGAAACCAAGTGTAATATAGGTTTCAGGATTCTTTGAATCCAGTTTTTATTTAAAAACAGTTTTGTTTCTTTAAAATTTTTTAAAGGGGAGTTCAATGTTAAAACAAGATTCAAATTTTTGTATAGGATTGAACTGGATTCAGGAATACTTTTGAATTCAAAGTTTAAAATGAAACTTTTAAATTGTAAGCCAGATCTAAATTTGGTTTTGAAATCAAATTAAATATGATTTCAGTTTTGTTTTGAAATCTGTTTGAATCCAAATCAGTTTGAAAAGTTTTAAAAATTGAACAGAAAATGTTTTTAAAGTAGAATTTAAATCTGAATTTGATTTCAAATAAGGTTTAAATTTTAAAAGAATTCTTTCCTTTAAGTATTGGAACAAAATTATGATATGTTTAACTTTAAATTGAAAAGTTAAATATCTATCTATTTTCAAATGTTTGATTTCTTAGTAAAATTTAGTAATATTGATTTTTAAACTTTTCTTATATAATAATGTTAGTTCTTAACCTTTAGTTTATTAAATTATTTAAATTTGGAAATGTTTATATGGTTAAACATTTTTAAATCTTAAATTTTTAAAGTGGAAGTTGAATTAGATTTTAGAAATGTATTGTTTAAATACATTTTGAATATTAATTAAGTAATAAATAAGTAAATGAATTATTTTGGAAATAATTAAGAATTTACTTATTTATTTGATTTTAAATAATAACTTGAATTAATTTATAATTAGAAATGATTAATGAATAATTAATCTAAGGTAATTTTTCTTAAGTAAGGAATTAATGAAAATGTTGTTAATTATCTAAGGGTAATTAATAATTAATTATTGTGATTGTTAGCGCCAAAATTGGTCACTAACACCCAAATCCAAGTGAAAGTACCAAACAACAATCACAGTTCACGGGTAGGATGTGTGTAGGGGATATTTAATATGAAGAATAACAGAAATTAAAATGAAAGCGGTAAAGACACGGAATTTATAGTGGTTCGGCTAACTCTGGCCTATGTCCACTCCAGTAATTTCTTTTTTATTGCTGTAACAATCGATTACAGTTACAAAGTGGTAGGCTAGCCTTAGCCTTAGAAAATAGAAAGTCCGAAAGTAGAGGAGAAGAAGGAGAAGAAAAAAATGAAGTCTTGGATGAGGTTTGGATGAGGCAGAGTCTCCCCTGTGTTCTCTGGAATCTTTTTCGTGTTCTGTGCCCCTGCCTCCCTATTTATAGATGACAGTGGGTTGGACTTCCCTAGTGGGCCTGGTAGTCGAATAACTCGGTCCAGATAGTGTAGGTACGGCGCGCCGACCCAGGGAGGCCGAACGATGGAATGCCGAACAGAAGCCTTCGTGATGAACGAGTAGGCCGAGCAACAGTTGAACCGGTTGTGTTAGGGAGGATGCCGAACCATCTTGTTGGCCGAACGTTCGGGGATGCCGAACGTTCCTATGCCGAACGTACGTGGGAGGCTGAACAAACTTTGATGGTCGAACGATCTTCTTTGGCCGAACGGCGTTCAATGCCGAACAACTTTCTTTAGCCGAACTGCACTCAGTGCCGAACGATCTCTTGATGCCGGACGCTCCTAGATGCCGAATGCGTTCTGGTTGCCGAACGATATCTTTGTCCGAACTGATTTGGGATGTCGAACAATCTAGGTTTGCCGAGCGCTCTTATGATGCCGAGCTTTCCTATGATGCCGAACGTTCCTATGATGCCGAGTGCTCCTATGATGCCGAGTGTTCCTATGATGCCGAACGATCCATCCTGCCGGTCGACCAACCAATGCCGAACAATCCAACGTGCCGAGCGACCTCGTATGCCGAACGATCCATCGTGCCGGTCGACCTACCATGCCGAATGATTGCCAATGTCGAGCCATTTTCCTAGACCCAAACTATAGTTGATCCATCTTTATCCAGTCATATTTCCATCTCCTAAACACGTTGCGTCATCCATCCATCCAGTCGACCGGATCCATCGTACACCAGCCTCGGCGAACGTGCAACCGGTTATGTTAATCCCGCATGTCCATGGCCTGGTAAAAAGGCGGGTTAACACTTTCCCCCCAAAACATGCCTTGCTATTGGAAGGTGTGTTTTGAATAGCCTCAAATCTGATATCCAAAGTCCACATCCTTTTTGTAACCATATCATCAAATCCACGACCTCTCCGGGCTTAATCTTGATTTTGTAGACCTCGCCGGGTCATGTTATCCTGTTCCAGCCTTGACTTTTCCATCACGGGCTTGTATGTTCTCCGGCCTCGGCTCTCCGGTCAAAGACTTTGATATTCACCGGCCTCAGCAAACCGGCAAAGGATTTTGATATTCTCCGGCCTCGACTCTCCGGTCAAGGACTTTTTATGTTCTCCGGCCTCGACTCTCCGGTCAAGGACTTTTTATGTTCTCCGGCCTCGACTCTCCGGTCAAGGACTTTTTATCTTCTCCGGCCTCGACTCTCCGGTCAAGGACTTTTTATCTTCTCCGGCCTCGACTCTCCGGTCAAGGACTTTTTATGTTCTCCGGCCTCGACTCTCCGGTCAAGGACTTTTTATGTTCTCCGGCCTCGACTCTCCGGTCAGGGACTTTTTATATTCTCCGGCCTCGACTCTCCGGTCAAGGACTTTTTATATTCTCCAGCCTCGACTCTCCGGTCAAGGACTTTTTATATTCTCCGGCCTCGACTCTCCGGTCAAGGACTTTTTATATTCTACCCGAGTCCATTTCTTCGCTCTCCGGCGAAGGGACTCGTAACTTGTGACCATTGCCCCGTCTCTCCGGTCGGGGCAGTAAATATAAAACCTGAACTGTTTATTATATTGATCCAAAACCAAATATAAAACCAGAAATCCGTATCAAAAAATCAAACATCCAAACCAGAATGGGAAACCAAGAAAAAACCAACCAAATCCGGAGTTCAATCCAAACTCCAAAACCATACCAAAGAAAAGTAAATGTCCGAAATGCGAAAGAGAGACCCAAAGTTTGCAGAAAACTAGAAAGAAAGCAGAATTTCATAGACTCAAGTAGTACGGTTTTCGGTTATCTCAGAGCACGCCTAGGGACCGTCCTCGATCCCGTACGTGTGTAAGTGACCTAGCCGTATTACTTTGAGTTCTATTACTTATTCAAAACCATGAACCTGTTTAGTTGATAGTAAACCGGCGTTGACCAGACCCAATGCCGCCATTGCTAGAGGTAGGTGGTGGCTGCTCTTGCTCCCCTGCCGTAGTTCGATTCCTGACATATTGCTGTAGGTAACCATTCCTTACATGCTCCTCAATGATATCCCTCAAATGCCTACAGTCGTTTGTGTTGTGCCCATCCAGCTCATGGAATAGGCAATGCTTTCCCGATGTCCGTTCGTATTCTGAAGGCTCTCTCTTTGCTGGCCTTCGGTATTGGAGCCACCCTTGAGTGTCCAAGTAAATCCTTTCTAGAGTCTCAGTTAAATCTGCGTAAGAAGAAAACTTTGACTCCCTCCGAGGTTTCTTCGAAGTGCCACCATTTCCATTCGTTTTCCTTTTTCCTTTATCATCTTTACTTAGATCCTCCCTGGATGGACCTCCACCCCTCACTGCATAAGCTTCAGCCTCTCTCCCTACTCTCTCAGCCTGCGCATCCTCCTGTCTCAAGAACCTTTCCGCCTCATGATAGAACTCCGTGAGATCCCTCGGTGGGTCCCGTTCCAATGATATTTTGAAATCCGAGTTATCCGCGATTCCCGAGACGGCTGCCATCAAAACCATTGACGGATCGGGTCGATCCACTGAGGCTACTGCTGCGTTGAATCTGGTTAAGAAGTCCCTGAGCGATTCCCCTTTCCATTGTTTCATAGATGTCAGAGTCATCACGTTCTTGGGTCTAACTATGTGGACCCGAAACTGTCTCATAAACCTCTCAATTAGCTCCGTCCATGTGCCGATAGAACCATTCTCCAGCTGTCTAAACCACATAGCTGCGATATCTGTCAAATACAATGGGAAGCATCGGGCTATAACCTCCTCTGATGCCCCCATCACTTCCATATGCCTCATATACTTCGTTAGATGAACCGTGGGGTCCGTTCTCCCGTCATACATGTCCAGCGATGGCAACTTGAAATCCGGTGGGTTTCTAGTTTGTCTGATTGCTGGAGAAACAGGACTCCTATTAACATCCTCCAAATCTTTGTTTACCAAACCGCCTCTCATAGCTTTTCTAACCATCTCTGCCAACCTGTCATTGTCTCCGAGATGCAATCTTTGTTCATCGCCTCTGGTCTGCCCCCCGAGTTTATGAGGGAATTCTTGCACATACTCCTCATCTCGCACTCCTGCACTCCTGTTGGTGTCGGGTTGCACAACATCGTCTGGTATCCCTCCATGGGTTGGTCCAACATTTCCTGGTGGTATGCCCCCAAGTCTAGATCCATCTGGATTGATAGCTATTTGCTGATTGGGCGTTGCCCCCTGCCGAGCTATTCCCTCGGTTTGCTGGTTGAGTGCTTCTGATCCAGCTCCACGGATCTGAGCTCCTGCATTTTCTATTTGTGCAAATTGTCTGAGAAGAGTCTGCATCATCTCCTCTTGTCTTTTCATCATCGCCTCCATTTCCTCTCTAGTGATGTAAATGGATGCTCCACCTGCTCCATCTCCAGAGGAAGCCTCTTGACTTCCCTCCTGATTGCTCCTTTCCATTACTTGTTTCCTTGCTGATGGTCTAGCCATTGCTCTTTTAAATCCAAGTTTCTAACTCCAAAATTCCTGAGTTCGACTCTCAGTGAAAGCACCAAAATGTTAGCGCCAAAATTGGTCACTAACACCCAAATCCTAGTGAAAGTACCAAACAACAATCACAGTTCACGGGTAGGATGTGTGTAGGGGATATTTAATATGAAGAATAACAGAAATTAAAATGAAAGTGGTAAAGACACGGAATTTATAGTGGTTCAGCTAACTCTGGCCTACGTCCACTCCAGTAATTTCTTTTTTATTGCTGTAACAATCGATTACAGTTACAAAGTGGTAGGCTAGCCTTAGCCTTAGAAAATAGAAAGTCCGAAAGCAGAGGAGAAGAAGGAGAAGAAAAAAACGAAGTCTTGGATGAGGTTTGGATGAGGCAGAGTCTCCCCTGTGTTCTCTGGAATCTTTTTCGTGTTCTGTGCCCCTGCCTCCCTATTTATAGATGACAGTGGGTTGGACTTCCCTAGTGGGCCTAGTAGTCGAATAACTCGGTCCAGATAGTGTAGGTACGGCGCGCCGACCCAGGGAGGCCGAACGATGGAATGACGAACAGAAGCCTTCGTGATGAACGAGTAGGCCGAGCAACAGTTGAACCGGTTGTGTTAGGGAGGATGCCGAACCATCTTGTTGGCCGAACGTTCGGGGATGCCGAACGTTCCTATGCCGAACGTACGTGGGAGGCCGAACAAATTTTGATGGCCGAACGATCTTCTTTGGCCGAACGGCGTTCAATGCCGAACAACTTTCTTTGGCCGAACTGCACTCAGTGCCGAACGATCTCTTGATGCCGGACGCTCCTAGATGCCGAATGCGTTCTGGTTGCCGAACGATATCTTTGTCCGAACTGATTTAGGATGTCGAACAATCTAGGTTTGCCGAGCGCTCTTCTGATGCCGAGCTTTCCTATGATGCCGAACGTTCCTATGATGCCGAGTGCTCCTATGATGCCGAGTGTTCCTATGATGCCGAACGATCCATCCTGCCGGTCGACCTACCAATGCCGAACGATCCAACGTGCCGAGCGACCTCGTATGCCGAACGATCCATCGTGCCGGTCGACCTACCATGCCGAATGATTGCCAATGCCGAGCCATTTTTCCTAGACCCAAACTATAGTTGATCCATCTTTATCCAGTCATATTTCCATCTCCTAAACACGTTGCGTCATCCATCCATCCACTCGACTGGATCCATCGTACACCAGCCTCGGCGAACGTGCAACCGGTTATCTTAATCCCGCATGTCCATGGCCTGGTAAAAAGGCGGGTTAACAGTGATTAATTTTGATTAATTAATTAGATTAATTAATTGAAGATTATCATTTGTAACTGGTTAAAAATAATTACTTAATAAAAGTAATTAAGGGTTAATTACTTTTTTGTAATTAATTCTGATAATGTGCTTTGTTAAATTAATTAATTTATTTTAATTAATTTAAGAAATAATTTAATAATTTAATGATAATAATTACATAATGTAATTTATGGAGCAGGATTTCTTAGAGAAGTTTTAATTGATAATTACTGGAATATAATTAAGGACAGGTGATTTATTTTAGTAAAGTAATTTGGATAATTACTTTTGTAATTAATCAAGGATTAATTAAATAAGATAATTAATTATTGGGCAATTAATTTATTAATAAGTAATTAAGAGTAGTTAATTACTAGATTTAAAATATTAATCAAGGTGATTAATAATTGTATTTTAATTTTAGATTAATTACTAAATCTAATTAATTTTAATTGAGTAATTAATTTAAATATTAATTAGAGATCATTAATTATTATAATTAATGATGTAATTAAGAATTGTTTAATTAAGTAATAATTAATTAATTAAGTGATTAATTAATTGTAATTAATTAAGGATAAATGTAATTAATTATAGTTAATTAATAAATGTAGTAATTAAATGTTAATTACTTATGATTAAAGTTAATTAATTTTATAAGATTAATTTAAGACTAATTACTTATTGTAATTAGTGAATGATTAATCATAGATGTTTAATCAAGTTAAATACTTAATGAATGATTGATTAACTAGGTTGATTAATAAATAGATTTATAAGCAAGATTTATAGGTGAGTAATTAATTTAATTTATTTTAAATTAATTAGAGATAGAAGTAATTAATTTAATTCATTTTTAATTAATTATAAATGATGGATAATATATCATTGTTTATGGATGATATTGATATACTTTTGAATGGTTGTGATCTCAGAAATGAGATGAGTAGTATCTATAGGATATGGATGCTTAGTTATAGTATGATGGATTATTATGGTTGTGATGATTGACTGTTGTGAGGATTATCTGTTGTGATAATGTTATGGGTTATCTGTTATGATGAGAATATGTAGTTTATCTTTCTGTGTGAAATAGATAAAAATGAAATGAGTTAATTAGAAAAACACTTAAGTATAACTTGGACATTAAAATGGCATTTGGTTTCGGTGAGGCCGGGATCGGGTTTCCATATTTGGATATCCGAAAACCACATCGATTCCAATTAAACGTTAGATCGTTAATCCAAGTGGAGCAAGTGAAGACTTGAGGTGTGAGGACTATACGTCAGTATAACTCTGTGGGTGATTCCGTAATGAGTTTTACAGAATAGTACTATAGATTCGAGATGGTGGTTTAGAGTGCAAGGGTTATTGTCGTTAACTCTGAGGGTGATTCCAATACGAGTGTAACGAGATAATGCCTTCGGTTTCGTTCGAACCCGGAACGAACTTGTATGGATTGAATGCTTTCAGAACATCGTCAGGTGGACGATGAGCATTCTAAGATAGATGTGTTCTCTAAAGGTAATCGTAGCCTCAAGCCTCATCAACCGGGAATGGCTAAAACAGGGGAGGTGCAGCAAGGCTTCGTGGGTAGCCCCCACTTGAGAGTGAGATTTACCCCTGTCTAGAGGTCCCTTTTATTTCGGCTGTGTGGACGGTTGAGAGCTCCAACTATCGGGGTTGTCTTGTTCGGAACTATTCAGTAAGGAATGGGTCCGGCCTTGTGTTGCAGGGGATTGGGAGTAATCCTCGGTACGGTGATCTAGGCCACGTACTGTGACGGGAGGTACCCCGGTAGCCCTGCCATTGATGGAATCCATAATCCAATAAGTGCCTGTATGGTTTTGATTGTGCCCAACTATGTTGGAACGTGAGATGTAAGCATTCCAGCTATTTCTGTATTTTATTTTGAAAACCCTAGACACTATTATAATATCACTGGATTTCCTATCAAATGTTTTGGTTAACGTAAGGTAAAAACTTTTCCATGTTTATGTGTGGGAAGTCTTACGTGATACCCTTTATTTTCAAAGGATTTTCTAAAGTTAAGCAACTTTTAAACCGTTTACTCACACCAGACCCCTGTCTGACCCGAGTGTTTATTTTCTGTTTTATTAAACTCTTGGGTACTCATATTATGTATGAGTAGTCAAGTGATTCAGGATTGCTTTGACGAGTTCTGGAGGAGATAATGGAGCAGGAGGCTTCAGCATGTAGATATATATAGTGTTCCGCTGTGTTTGAGTTGTATCTGTTTTCTCTGATGTACTTGAATTGTAATCGCTAGACAGATGTTTATAATTGTCTAGTTGTGTTGTATTGGCTGTAAAACTCTGATGTATATGATACTATGTAAAGTATTATGTGATATAATATAATTTATTCGTTCCGCTGTGAGAATTCTGATGTTGTCTGTTTTCTTTCTTTTCTTTCTTTCCTCTTTTCTATCCCTTTCTTTCTTCTTAGCGATGCGACTTCCTGGAGTTTAGAAGTTGGGTCGTTACAGATAGGGATCGATGAGTAATTAGATTATATCACCTACGGCTAGGCAAAACATGCCTAGCCGATGGCAAGTGATAGAAATCAATAGATGAATTTAATCATTTCCCGAAGATAGGCGGGCCTAAAGTATGGTTTCTAGAGATAAATATTCAGAATGTTGCAGATAGGAAATGATAAGAAGTACACTTCTTTGACTATAACTTTTTTTGTTACCAGACGAAACTCGGCCAAGGATAAACAAGGTCGGCCACGAAGATGGATAAATAAATAGGAAGTTCTGTTTAGCTAAAATGGAAATACTTTGGTAATGATAAATAGTACTATACAATGGAGTATAACTGGGAAATCATGGAAATTTACTGATATTTATAAAGTTACAATAAGTAAGAGCATTGAACAGACATAAGCATGTGTCATATAAGTAAATCACATTACAGGTAGTCATATTATATATGCAGATAGTTATACATAGGAAGTAAAGTAAAAGTGGAGGAATGAAAATATGAACAACGGTTGTGCAAAAACATCAATATTTATTTACAATAACTTTTTATACAAGTGTTGAAGGGCTGGCCCCACGCAAACTCGACCTACATAAAAAAGGAACAAAATAATAAAAAATAGTCCCAAAGGAAATTGCCTTCAAAACACATCAAAAAGCACTAAAGCTGCTTTTACGAAGACTTAATCTGAAAGCCTATTTCTTCTTCACCCGCTTGCTTCATCATTTATGATCATCCTTCATGTGAAGTTTCTTTGAGTCCCACCCTCCTAGACTTTTCCTTTTTATAGAATACTACCCTCAAAAGGTGTGGTTTCTCCTTCAGTCATCATCTTGAGGAGGTCTTCAGGCTTGTTAGTGGCAGGATCACAGAATAGCGAGGAACCATCGATGCCACGACCTTTCAGAGGCCTAATTTTCAATGGAAGAAGCTTGGGAGCTAGGCTTGGTTTATCTGAGATGGTGGTAGGCTTTTCGGTTCCTGACTCAAGTTTGGTTTTGATTTTACGTAGTTAGCCTTTAGCCTCTCTGTCATCGTAATGTGGTTGTCTGGATCTTTCATGCTGGAGATAATGACGTCTTCCTTCAGAGATTGGTTGGTCTCTTCCGACCCTTCCAATACCCTTATTTCCTATGAATTGAAGCCAGGACCGAAGGAGGATTTGGGATGATTGTCTTTGTAGTGATGGAGGTCGACATGGTAGAAATAATGATATGGCTCAACCATTGAGTGATTGGTGGCAATAGAGGAGGAAGTAATGGATGACCTGTAAGTTCACAAACAATGAAGTAAAGGTCAATGCCAATCTCGGGTGAGAACCAAAGCCTGTCGAATACCAGTGAGATGAGGGAAATACTTCCATTAGATGGAGTCTATTGAGCAGGAGATTTAGCACTTTCTCCTTCCTTTATTGTAGATTACATTGGTCGAGTAACAAAGTGGAAAATGTAAGGCTCAACGGAAGTAATTATAGCAGAAGCTGGGATTGCAGTCTGGGTGGCCTCAAAAATGGCCAACGTAGTAGTTGCAATTTCCATCATAAGCTCTTTGGATTTTGGAGATGATGATTTTTCTTAATCCAATGCACTAGAACCAGTAGGAGCCTCGACAGAAGTTTTGCTAGTAGTTACATCATGTTCAACTAGGATCGTCGTGGCTTTCTCTAAGGCTATAATGCTATCTACATCCAAGAGTTTGGCTTTCAATTGATCTTCAGGTGAGATCTTCGCCAGATGCAGTTGCACGATGGATACTTTTCTCCCAAGTGTCTGCCAAAGTAAGGGGACAACTATTTGTAAACACCCCACCTCTATATCCATACTATCCAAGAGTATTATTGAGTAATAATGTTAGATATACAGAGACTAAGGTTATATGGGATATATATATGTGAATATTCCTTTAGGCTAACACTAGTATGTATTTAAAAATCATATAAATATATACATACATAGTATCGACACAAAGAAATCAATACATGCACCTCCAAGATAGAAGTATATACAATATACAGTAAATATCAAAGATCATAAAGTCAATATTGCAACAAATACATATATATAACAGAAAATATATAACATGTATCTAGTATACATCATAATGATTTACACACGAGAGACTATACAATATATGATGATAATTTACAACACTAAATATCTAGTCTCCTCTATGCCTAGAAAACACATACTGCCCTTATCGTCCCTATACCTGAAATGTCTCGGGCTGACCCGAGTATTATATAAATAACACACAGGTTAGACTATGTCTAAAAGATAGATGATAAATTATCTCATAACCATATGCATGGTATAATAATAATATATTAAACAACATCAAAAATCTCAAGAATAGCAACAACCTCAAGCCATGCATAGGAAAGATGTCATCACCCATATAAATCAAATTATCCCATAAATTAGGGTTGCAATATCAATCAATAATCTGTACATAAGAACCATCATCAATAAGACAAAAAATAATCAAGTAAAATTGGACAAACACATCAATTCCCCAAAGCAGATATAAGTAGACATTCCCGGGTTTGTCATAACCAAATAAGAAAAATAATTAAGCAATTATGCATCCATTATACAATTGGCGACAAGAGCCTGTAAAGAATAGTTGGCGACACATGCCTATAATGGATAATCAATGGCACACGCTTAAGAAAGATAGTTAGCAATATATGCCAACGAATGTAATTGGCCACACACACCAGAAAAAGATAATAGGCCGCACACGCCAAAGAATGTATTCGACGACATATGCCAATAAAGGATACAAGGATTAATCATACCTTGGACATTGTCTTAAGTATAATCATAGCTCATCATCTCAAGTAGAAA
Source organism: Allium cepa (assembly GCA_030765085.1). Classification (NCBI taxonomy): domain Eukaryota; kingdom Viridiplantae; phylum Streptophyta; class Magnoliopsida; order Asparagales; family Amaryllidaceae; genus Allium; species Allium cepa. The sequence continues at coordinate 203,920,445 of CM060941.1, read as the reverse complement.
TATAAGTATATGCCTATATCACACACATTAGAACCACATGGGTGAGTGACAGACACACTTGCTGTAAGAGATTACACACGTTGTCGGCAAACACGATAAATGTGTTCATCCAACACAGCTCCTACAGTCTTGATTGCCTCAATGGACATCGACTTATGTCCATCAATGTGCTTGACTATGCGAGGACTCAGTCGTGACCCTACAAACGCCCCTAAATGGTAAAAGACTATTAGACTAGGTGACATAAAGGGGTCAATGCATATACCGACACAAGATACCGGCACAAGATAATAGACTAACATAACAGCCTCAGCTAAATAAGAAAATGAGGAATTTTGGCTCACATCCCTCTTTACAAAAAATATTAGGTGCACATCCCTCCAAATTCAGATTTATAAATTTAGTCTCTGTAATTTATACCATACCGCTCAGCCAAAAATTCCTTGCCATAAACAATTTAAGTTGCAATATTAAAAACGTGATATATTTCACTAGATTTATCGGATTTTAGTTTCATTTTCATCATTAAATTATAAATTTTATCATCTTTCTATTAAGATCAATATATAATATGTTTTGACAATTTTTTTTATTTTCTGTGGCAAATATTTGCCAGGGAACCTAGCAAATATTTGCATATTTTCTAGGCAACCAAATATTTTATTTTCATTTTTAGCGGTTGCCAGGCAACCTAGCAAATATTTGCCAAGCAACATGAAAAATAATTTCCAAGCAACATGAAAAATAATTTCCAAGCAATAATTTTCTTTTTAATTTCAGCGGTTGCCAAGCAACTTGGCAAATATTTTCCAGGCAACATGGCAAATATTTGCATATTTTCCAAGCAACAATTTTTTTCAACGGTTACCAGGCAACTTGGCAAATATTTGTTAAGCAACATGGCAAATATTTGCGTATTTTCCAAGCAACGTGGAAAATTATTTGCTGGGCAACGTGGCAAATATTTTCACCTAAAAATAATTTTCTATCAAAACATATTATATATCGATCTTACTATAAAGATAATAAAATTTGCGATTTAATGGTGAAAACGAAATTGAAATCCGATAAATCTACTAAAAGATATCATGTTTTTAGTATTGCAAATTAACTTTTCATTATAGCATATAGTTGCTTGGGTGGTATGGTATAAATTATAGGGATCGAATTTATAACGCTGAATTTGAAGAGGGAAAACTTACGTTAATTTAGGAAAGTAGGGACGTGTCCCTAATTTCCACTAAGAAAAATGTGATAACCGCAAATATAACTAAATAGTGCATGGTAACCATGGTCCGCTGGTAAAAAACGATCATTAGAGTTGAAATAAACAAATGCAGCATATAACATGTCGTATATCTCATAACACATGGATAAAATAAATATCACATATGCAACAGAAGAGAGAGTAATAATAGTGAACTAATCATCAGAGCATAATATCCACAAAGTTATACATCAAATGTCATAAAGTTTATAAAATGGAAACAAACTCAACAACTATCTCAAATACAAGTAATAATTAGTCACTGCTAAGGCTCCTTAGTGCTGCACATGGAATAAGCGTAGACTCTATATATGTATATAATACGAGATAGCTCCATTCAGCTCATTCTCCAAAAAGCTATTGCGTTACCTAGACCTGTTACCTACTCTACTTATTTAATGAGTCTCCAAGATAATAAGAAGCGAAACATAAAACCTCAAACCTCGAGTTAGGCTACAGACCGGTGTGAGCGGTAAATAAATCTCAAAAAACTATACAGGTAAATATGGCAAGGAACAAGAATACACAAACTATACCCAACCAGTCTTTAGAACCAAAGAGTTGGCACAAAATAGAGTAATATGCTACTTTACTATATCATAAAGGTACAATATAGAATATCATAATGGATGTCCAAATATCCCCATCTCCAGTGCCTACCCCTAAAGATATCCTCGAGTGATACCCTACTAAAGGAAAACAACCATAACATCTATCACACAAGACTCACTATCACTTATCCTAGTGCTGACATGTCTACTTAAAGAATTTGAAGAAGCGACTTGAACCACCGACTCTCCCTATACTCCAGAGCCACCCTTCCAAGTTTCGTCCAATTCCACTCATCTTTGTCTCCAATTTGCCAAATTATCCAACCTATCTTTCTAAACATACAAAACACTAACAAACAACATCATATCACATCACACAAACATAGAATAACACGCACATACATCCATTCAGGCAATCAAATCATAAGAATATGATAAACAAGCCAATTCTCATTTTGATATACATAATATATGAATATGTGAACATGAATAAGGGTAATTTCTATTTAGTCTAAATCATTTGCATAGGTTAACATGTAATTAAAGTTAGAAAAGGTTTTATGGCCAAAATCATTTTTAAATCATGTTAAAACATATAGTTATATCATATAAACATGCATAGGATTGTGAAAAAGCATAAACCACTCCTCAATTACCAAATTCAATTTGTTTGGGTGTAGGTCTGATCTAGGCAACAAAGAAAAGCACTCCAAATCAAGCAAATCGATGATCTCTATCTTTAATTAATGATCTAGTCACCAATTAACAACCTAGTTTGATTTAGAGAAAAAATTGGATGAATTGTAATGGATTTTGGGATAATTAGGTTTTGGACCTGATTTGGAATGAGAGGGAAAACTTTAGTTTGACTCTGCAACCCTCTATTTATAGCGAATAACGTATTAGATTAATGAGCTCAACAATAAGCTTAGATAATTACATATTAATTCCGACCTGTAGCTGTTAAAACTTAAATGAAGAATACCTTTCTAACCGTAAGTCGGTTTTTTATTATGACCAATCTACGAAAAGGGAAACCGTCATCCGAAAGTAGTGGAACTGTTTTGTGTCCCTAATTCGACTCCTATTAAAAGTTATAACCCAAACAAGGTTTTTAGCATCAAAATTTTCGCATTTAAATTCGAGAAAAATCATAAGTGCATAAAATGTCCCTAAGAGTCATACCTAAAATTACAGAATCATATGACCTCATATGAATCAAATAGAAATATTTTTCGATCCTTCGATATGTAAAATACGGATCGTTACATTCTACCCTCCTTTAGAAATTTCACCCTCGAAATCTCCAAACATACCAAAGTACAAGCAACCATACTTATCCCGCATGCCTACCAACCATGAACAGCCGTCACCCATATCAAACATGCAACCATGCAATCAATAACATATGTGATCTATCATAAAATGCAGAATACCAATTTATCTAATATAACATACAATAGTGAAAGTAGATACGATAAACATTGGGTCTACCATTCAAAGAACTCTAGACACCTAGGCCTCATTCTCTCCTCCATCTCCCACGTACAATCGTCATTACTTTCGTTCCATTGTACCTTAACTAGTTTCACCATCTTTCTCCAAAGCTATTTTGTATCATACCCAACAAACGAATTGGCTTATGAAATATAGAACTTCTAGTTCTACGCCAACATCTTCTACCTGATTCGGTCTAATCTCACGCTTGAGTCATGCACAAACTTTCAAAGATAAGAGACATGAAAAAAATTATGCATGCCTGCCATCTTCTGAGGTAAGTTGACCCTATATGCTAACTTCCTAATCCTCTTAATTATCGAAAAAGAACCTAGTAATCTCAGTGCCAACTTCCTCTTTCTACCGAATCAACTAAATTCTTTAGAGGAGAAACCTTCATGAATACCATATCTCTGATAGAAAACTCTTTGTCTTTTATCCGCATAGCTTATCTGTCAATCCAAAGCAGCTTTCATTTATTGCTGAATGATCTCAATCTTCTCCAATGTCTCTCTTATCATATCCAGCCCAAGTATCGATTTCTCGTCTGCTTCCCACTAACATGAAGGAGCATTACATGGTCTTCCATATAATGCTTCATATGGAGCCATCCCAACACTTAGTTGATAACTGTTGTTGTATGTACATGCAAATGATCTTCCAACAATACTCCAAAATCCATAATGCTAGCTCAGAAGAGATCTTCCAATACACGATTTACTCTCTCGGTCTGCCCATCCGTTTGTGGGTGATAAGCTATACTAAGATGTAGCTATGTTCCCAGTGCCTCTTGTAAGCTCTTCAAATAACCACTAGTAAACAGTTCTCGGTCACTCACGATGCTCTTTGGCACACCATGAAACCGTACGATCCATTTCACAAACAGCTCTGCTAGCTTAGATGATGTCCTACTAGAATTGACAGGATAAATCTCGCACTATTGGTCAACCGATCAACTACGACTCAAATGCCATCATACCCTGCTCGAGTCCTCGACAGTCCATCTATAAAATCCATTGATTCTTGCTCTCATTTCCACTCAGGAATTTCTAATGGTTGTAACGATCCATTAAGTTCTTCTACGCTGCCTTTACCAACTGGCAGTTCATACATTTCGAGATGAACGCCCCAATACCCTCTTCAGACCTTCCCAATAAAAGAGTCACTTCATATCTATATACATCTTGTTACCGCCAGAATGAGTGGTCAATTTGGAATGATGACACTCTTTTAGCACTCTATCTCATAATCCATCAACATTTGGAACAAACAATCTTCCATCCTTACGAAGCCAACCTTCTTGATCGAGTTCGTATTTCTTCATGTCTTCAGACTCTACTCCTTTTATCTATTAAATGATCTCCACTAGCCTAGCATCTCGCTTCTGACTAGTGCCGATCCTTTCAATCAAAGTAGGTCTAATTGGTAAGCTTGCCAACATTTCAGGTTCTAACTTGCAATGAGCTCTAAAATCAAATCCAACAATATAATCCATCCGCTTCCATTCTAAGAAAATTTCTCCTAACCCAACATGTCTTCTACTTGATGCATTGGCGATCGCATTTTCTTTACCTGGTGTATAGGAAATATCAAAATCATAGGAGGCCAAGAACTCCTACTTCGTTGCTGATGAAGGTTGAGATCCTTTTAAGAGAAAAAGTACTTCAGGGATTTATGGTCTGTAAATAGCTCATACCTCTCTCTTAATAGATAGTGCATCCACATCTTCAAAGCAAAAATAGCTACACTAAATCCAAATCACGAGTTGGGTAATTCGTCTCATACAGCTTTAGCGGTCGACTAGCATATGTACCAACTTTTCCTTTCTGCATCAAAACTGCTCCCAATCTAGTACCATATACATCTATGTCTACTATCAACTCTTCGTTCCCACTTGGAATGGTCAACACTGATGTACTCATCAACCTCTCCTTTAGAATTACAAATGCATGCTCACATTTTGCATCCAAAACAAAAGGTCAATTCTTCTTCGTTAAATCGATCAACGGTGCATCTACCTTTGAGAAGTCCTTAATGAAGTGTCTATAGTATTCCGCCAATTCTATGAAACTCCTCACATTTGTAGCATTCTTGGGCTGGTCCCAATCTTGGACCACTGCCACCATCGCAGGATCCACTGCTATACAATGTATTGTAATGACATGACCAAAGCATCACACTTCTTCTCTCCAAAAGTGTCCCTTGGAGAACTTCACTCTCGATTTGTGCTTCCTCAGTATCTCTTCCATAATTCTTAAGTGCGTCTTATGATCCTCTTCAGTTCAGGAGTAGATCAAAATATCATCCATAAACACAAGCATAATCTTATTTAGCTGGTCATTGAAAACTCGATTCATAAGATGCATAAAGTATGCTGGAACGTTGGTCAATCCAAATGGCATCACCAACCACTCATAAAAACCAATGACATACGAAATATAGTAATAGGCACACTCTCCTTTGCTACTCTAAGTTAGTGAAATCCCATTGCCAATTCCATTTGAGAGAATACCATGGAACCGTGCAGTGGATTGAATAAGTCATCAATGCATGGGAGTGGATATTTGTTTTTCTTTGTTACTTTTTAGCTTACGATAATCCACACACAACCTCAATAAGCCATCCACCTTAGTTGTGATTACAACATGTGTGCCTCACTTAGATATGCTTCTTTGAGCAAACCCTTTCCTCAATAGGTCATTCACTTGCACCTCTCTTTGGGTGTTATACACCTCAAAGGCATAATTATTGATCTGGCTTCCATTACCAAGTCTATCCAAAACTTGATCTCTCTATGCAACGATAATCCAATCACTTCCTCAAAGACATCCAGATACTCTCTAGCAATAGGCATAGATGAAAACCCCTCCCGTGGAACCTCAAGCGAATATAGAAAGCTAACCATTACCACATCCTCTAGTAGGCAGCTAATCACTACCGTTCACATACCCATATCTCTGATTATGACCAACAGCTTCTCGTAATCACTATAGCCGCATATCAAATAAAACTCAAACAAGAACATCATTAATAGAAATCATACCTTAAATGTGAGACGACCCGACTTTCCGCTCCCAGAAAATCGCATCATCAATTAAGAAAGAAGGGATAGAAGAAGAAAAGAAAGGAGAGAAAGAAGAAACAACACTAGAATCTCAACAGTGGAACGAATAAATTATATTAATAACATAAGTATTTACATAATATACAATACCAATCAGAGATACACAGCATACACATCACATATACTAGACAGTTATAAACACCTGTTTAGTATTTACAACTCAATAAAATCACAATACAGAGAACACACAATGGAACTAAATATCAACAACGCAGAAGCCTCCTACTCCATTGCTCCTCCACTATACGTCAAAGCTAACCTGAATCCCTTGGCTACTCGTAAAAAATTTGAGTACCCAAGAGTTTAAGAAAATAAAGATAAACTCTGGGTCAGACATGGGTCTGGTGCGAGTAACAGGTTAAAGTTGCTTAACTTTTAAAAACCTTTTGAAAAGAAAGGTATCACGTAAGACTTCCCACACATAAACATGGAAAAGTTTTTACCTTACGCTAACCAAAACATTTGATAGGAAATCCGATGATATTATAATAGTGTCTAGGGTTTTCAAGTAAATATGAAATAGCCGAAATTGTTACATGATTAAACTCCAGCTACTGGCCACAAAAGTGGGTAATACAATCAAAACAGTTAGCACTTATTGGATTGTGGATTCCATATAATGGCAGGGCTACTGGGGTACCGCCCGTCACAGTACGTGGCCTAGATCACCGTACCGAGGAGCCACCCTAACTCCCCTGCAACACAAGGCCGGAGCCATTCCTTACTGAACAGTTTCGAACAAGACAACCCCGCAGTTGTTTGCAACCAACTGCCTACACAGCCGAATATAAAGGGACATCTAGCCAGGGATCAATCTCGCTCTCCAGTAGGAGCTACCCATGAAGCCTTGCTGCACCTCCCCTATTTTAGCCATTCCCGTTTGATGAGGCTTGAGGCTACGATTACCTTTATAGGACATAACACTTAGAATGCTCATCGTCCACCTGACGATGTTCTGAAAGCATTCAATCCATACAAGTTCATTCCGGGTTCGAACGAAACAGAAGGCATTATCTCGTTACACTCATTTTGGAATCACCCTCAGAGCTAACGACAATAACCCTTGCACTCTGAATCTCCATCTCGAATCTATAAGCACTATTCCGTCAACTCATTACGGAATCACCCACAGAGTTATACTGACGTATAACCCTTACAGCCCTTACACCTCGAGTCTTCACTCTTCACATAAGATTCACGACCTATCGTTATTTGGAATCGATGTGGTTTTCGGATATCCAAATATGGAAACCCGATCCCGGTCTCATCGAAATCCAAAGCTTGTCTTTTAGGGCCAAGTTGTTTTAAAGTTTAAAACAATTCAATTTAATATTATCTATATACACACAGATAGATAATTCACAATATCATAATAGATAATCAATATTATCATCACATCAGATAATCTATATCAACTTCAACAAATAAATCATATTATCAACTCAATGCAATCATAACATCCAAATCACACAACAACATTTATCTCATAACTGAGATCTCAACCATTCAGGGTATCAATCATCATTCATAAGCAATGACTTATAAATCATCATTCTATAATTAATTTAAAATGAATTAAATTAATTACTTCTTCCTTAAATTAATTTAAAATAAATTAAATTAATTACTCATCCATATAAACCTTGCTTACATATCAATTAATTAATTATAAATCAATCAATCAATTAATTACTCTTAACAAGTTGCCCTAATTAATCATCTTGATTAACTACTCTTTAATTACATTCAAGTAATTAACCTCTAATTAATTTCACAAATTAATTATCCCAAACCAAATTCAGTAATTAACCTATAATTACTTTATTAATTAATTATAATTAATTACATTAATCCTTAATTAATTACATTAATTAATACCTTCATTAATTAATTGTTCTTATTAATCAATCCTTAATTATATCATTAATTATACAAATTAATGATCTCAAATTATTTTATTTAAAATAACTCCATTAAATTAATTATCAATTATCCCTATTGATTAATCATTCTTGATTAATCAAATTAAGTAATTATATTAAATTAATTACATCTCTCAATCATTCTCAAATAACTTAACTATCAAAACCTAAATTAATTACATTAAGTAATTAATTACTTATCTTAAGTAATTAAACACACTAATAACAATTACACAAAGAAATTAGTTTCCAAAACTCCTCCATTAAATCACATCTAATAATTTACTTCCTTAATTACCTCACTAAGTAATTTTCCATTTTTAATTACATTTGTAATTACTTCTCAAATCAATCAATGATTAATTTAAATTAATTAAACTTAATTAATTAACTTAATTAATCAAAATAAGCTCAATTAATTACAATTAGTAATTAATTTCCTTAATTACTTTCACTAAGTAATTTACTTAAACAATTCAAAGGATTATCTTAAATTAATTAATCCAATTAATTATTAAAATTAATTACATTAATTAATTATAAAATAACACTATGTTAATGATCTTCATTAACCAATAATAAATCTTTAATTACTTTTCCAAAGTTATTAATTGAATTAATAAATATTAATTCTTAATTTTATTTAAAGAAACTCATTAATTAATCTTAAATTAATCAAGTGATAACTAAAACTTAATTAATTAATTATTAATTACTTGATTAAAAATTTCAATTCATTAACTAAATTAATCAAATCTTATTTAAATTAATTTCTAAATCATACTTTAATCAAATTTAATTAACTTTTAATTAATTAAATAATCCCTTAATTATTTAATTATTTAACCCAATTATTAATTGATTAAATTAATTAATTAAAATCTTAATTACCTTGATCAGATAATTAAGTTTCAAAACACTAAAAATCATTAATCTTATTAATGATTAAATTATCATTATTAAGGTAATTTAAAAACAAATTTGCTTTTACATTTTTATAAATTCCATTTTGAATTGAAATTAAAATGAAATTAAATTTAAACTTAAACAAGATTTTAAGGATTTAAAACTCTTTAGTTTTCATTTTAAAGAATCACTTATCTTTTAAAGTAGTTTAAAAGAATAGTTTAACTTTCGCCTATATTCAAATAAATTTAAAGTATCTTAAATATTTCAAATGACATTGAAACGTTTAAATTCAAATCTTATTTTTATTACAATCCAAAATTTTAAACCATGCTTTCAGATACAGATTAAAATTTAAAACTCTATTTTAAATCTTCATTTCAGATTTTATAAAATACCCAAACTAAAATATATCATTTCAATTTATCAACCTATTTTCTTATTGAAACTTTCAGATTCAAAATCAAATTTGAATCCAGGATTTCAAATTCAGATTTAACTTAGAATTTAAATCTTGTTTTAAAAACTTATTTTCAGATTTAAAAATCACTCAATAAAAACTGTGCAGGTTTTTAAATTTTTTAAATATTTCATTTTCTGCAAATCTTGATTTTTTTCAAAGTCTGAAATTCAAAATCTATTTGAATTCATCATTTAATCTTGCTTTAAGCTCAGATTTAAACTTGCCTAGACTATTTTTAAATTTAGTTTTAAAATTCAAAACCTGAAACTGTTTCAGGCTACAGGAAACAAAAACTGCAATCTAAAGCTACCCGAGACAAAAGCTATTTTACTTCGAGTCATTCTTACTCCTACTTCGGGCAAAAATAGTAATTACCCGAGCACCACAACTTCACCATAATACAGCAACTAAATCTCCTCCATATAACCACTGTGCACATGCACATAGCCATGGGCAACTTTCCGATCATCAGTGATGATCATTTCCATCCACCATCCACCTCTAAATCCAACATGATCACCCAAACATCACCAATCTCCAAATATCAAAATCAACAGAACAGTTCCCCCTTATCTAAACCTGGAACACAGTGCTTCCCAATACCTCAACACCTGGAACAACCCCAATATCCTTCCACTGATCATCTGAACATCAATGATTCCGGCCACACCATCTCTTACCCCCATGCTTTCATCCCCTCGAGTTTGGTTACACTCGATCAAATAGAGCAGACGAGCCAAACCAAAACATTCAACCTAGATAAATTAGGGTTCATGCCAAAATCCATCACCACTACCTCCATAGTGCTACGATCAATGTCCTGACAATTTTCCCAAATACTCCGCAATGCCATCCACCTCCAGAAGGAATCACAAGCTTCCAGATCAACCAGATCACTAAAGACATCCGTAAACATCATTTCTGGTCAAACCATAAATGCCCCTTTTCCTCTTTACTAAAATTTATGAATTTAGTGCTAAAAATCATGTTTCTGGTTGATGATTCGGTTTACATTCTTGAATAGATAAATTAGAATGTTCAAATTTTGGTTCAAATTGACATTTGCATGTTTTATTTGGTTTTCAGTGACATGCAAGTTTATTTTATCTTGATTCAAATTTTTAGGCATACTCTATGATATATTAAACATATTTTTGCTTAAATCTTAAATCCAAATATACATTGTATCAGGAGGTAGAAATTTTTGAATAAGTCTTTAACATAAAAATCTGGTAATCAGAGATATTACTGGCAATACACATATACATAGATGCACACATTCATATATATAAAGAAAAGTTACCAAACATAACCATACAAAAACACAATTTTCACAGAAAACATCATGCAACAATTTATACTTAAGTAATTTTAACAAAAAGGTTACTCACCTTATACAGGAGAACAGAGCATCCCAAACTTTAAAGCTTGGAGTAGCTTGCATTTGTCTATTGATCCTACTACAGCAGTGTTATGTTTAAGAAACTGAAGTGCTACTGCTCCCTATCCCAACTACAAGCATGAAGGCCTTAAATCTACAGGTATGCAAGTCATTCCAGAGATGAAATGCAGATATTTGAAAGATTACAGACTTGAGATTGCAGAAATTTCCAGGTTTGTAAAAATGTAGACACTGATCTATATTTTAGTTTGATTGCTTGAGGATGTAATTGCCTGTCTCAGGTTGAAGAAGAACAAGCTTTAATTCAGGTTCATGATTAAATTTGAAATTTGGGATTGAGGAGTGTATTACAGATCTTGTTTTTGAGAAGCTTTGAGTTTTCAGATTTTTAAGTGAAGTATACTTTTGATTTCTTTTGATTTTGAAAAGAGGATGAGGGAAAAATGAGAATGTTTATAAGGCTGAAATTAATTTATTAAAATAAAGAAAAAGATAAAAGAAAAACAATGACACATGTCATGAAATTTAGTTCTTACATTTACACATGTTATTTAAGTTACTAACTTGTTAACACTTGTCTTTATTAAATTAAGTTATAAATTTAAATGTTTATAAAGGGTTTTTTTTTTAATTTAATTTTTGTTTATATGAATATATATGATTTACTTATTTTAAGAAAATGTAAATAAACAATTTATAAATTAAAACTTATACAAATATTTTAAAGAACCAATTAATTTGAATTTCAAAATAAAATTTCAAATCAATTTAATTCTTTGAAATAAAACCAAGGTCAATTTAAAAATGAAGATTCTATTTTCCTTTTTTAATTCCTTCTTTATATTTAAGAAAAATAGAATTTTTATTAATATGGTTTCAAATAACAATTTACAAATTTTATATGATTTACAAAGAAATTATAAATCACTTTTATATTTAAATGAATTTAAATCATATGCTACCTTATATTTAGACTTATATAAAATATACTTAAACCATATTACTCAAATAATATTTTAAAAAGAAATAAAATCAACTTTATTTAAATTTAAAACAAAAATTAAGCTAAGACAAATTTTAAACAATATAACCTTTATTATAAATATTATCAAACCATAAAGTTATTAATTTAAATAGATTTTTAAAAGCTTAATATTATTTAAAACATAATTTCCTAATTACTCAATATTTTATTAGAATTTAAAAACAAACTTCATTTATTTATTTTCATGTAAATTAAATTTCAAACAAAGATAAACTATAATATATATACAAATATATATATACATTATAATTTAAACATTTATTTTAGCTTTTAAAAGATAAAATCACAAATTAAATATTTATTAAATTTGATTATTAAACCAAAACACATTTTATTAATCAATATTGTCAATATCAATTTAATTTTACAAAAAGATTATTAAATTGATATTGTCAAAAATTCCGGGATATCACATTCCTTCCCCCTTAAAAGAATTTCGTTCCCGAAATTTAGAACAAAGGTAATTTAATAACTTATTTTAGATTTTTAAAACCCAGCATACATCAAACATATGCTAACAGCTCTAGCAATCAATTCATCCAATCAAACAAAATTAACTATCCAGACAAAATTCTGGATAGAGCTTTCTCGAGTTTCCCCAGTGAACACCGGGATACTCGCTCTATAGAACCCAAACAATTAACTCTACTAAGTTACAGAACTCCTACTTATCTATATCTATAACCGAACAAGACATCAGACTATAGACAAGTCTGACTCAACCACCAAATCTCCCCGACAGCTGATTCCAAAACCAGAAATGGATCATACATGTACTCCCTCAGAGATACGTGAATCACATCGAATTGCAGTTGTCCAAACTGGCAATTCAATCCAGATAATCAAACACTTATCCAAAACAAAACACAGAAGAAATCCAAAACATCTCGGAGCTAGCTTACCCAACCTTACCAAAATTCATAGCTCCTAAAGACTGAGAAACTTATCCAAAATCGGACTCCAGATCCACAAAACTCTTCGGACGATCTCGGGCTGCCTACATCCTACCTGATCAGCTCAATCCTTGCTAATGTCTCAAGAAACAATCTAGACCAAACCCAATTCATCAGAATGATTCTCCTCGATCAATCAAGATCAAGAACAACTCCATTCACTATCATCAGAAGAAAAGAATGCTGATGAAGTACACAGGCTAACTGGACAACAAATCCAAGAAGATCTCTAATAACCAAGAGAACATTCAGAATTTCCTCAAATCCTGAGTTTCTTCAACAAACTCCATCTCAAGAAACCAACCTTCAACTAGTTGAACCACCAGTACCATAGAATGTCTAGATGAAAACAAACTCTAACTTTCCTGAAAATATTCAGAAAAATCTCCAACAATCCAAGAGAACACTCAACTATCGCAAGTCGCTTTTGCGATCAACCCAAACTAAAATCCAAAGAAACTGTTCTCTCTTTACCGAATAGAACAGCTTATGCTGGTCTTTCCAATCCATCGAAGAAATGGATTTTACTCTACTGCTTCTGAACTCCATCTCCAGAAAGCTGCTAAGCCAAAAACCTCTTCCGACACACAGAACACTCCGAGCTGCACTGCTGATACCAATGCCAAAGAATTCCCAATCCAATGCTCTTCGAGAAACTCGGACTTCACAACACACAGAAACATCCTGCTGAATCCAGCCACAACACTGAAGCAGACTCACTTCCTTAAACTTGTTCCAAAGAAATCGTCTTCGAAAACATCCATAGTCACTGCATCTCATCACGCAGCTACTACTTTCCTGAGGTATCAAGATACCATTACTCGCTTCTGCTCAGCCAACAGATCCAAACTCTACTCATCCAACTCAATGATGATCTCCGAACCTTAACAGGTTTCCTTCAAAGATCAATGAAGTCCTTACAACTTCAAAACTCACTCGAGACGGTATTAGGTCTACAGTCTCGACAGATACACTTCCAACCTAACATTCAAACTCCAACCAATGGTAGTCGTGTTACACACACCACTACCTCAATCTACCTTATAATCATATTGGAAAACCTGAACAGGTAACCCAACAGATAGGTTGAAATAAAATAAATATATAAATATATTAAAAATTACAAATACACTCTCTCAAGATAGACACCACTCCAGAGCCTAGGTATTCACTCAACCTAACGCTCTGATACCAACTGAGACGACCCGACTTTCCACTCCCAGAAAATCGCATCATCAATTAAGAAAGAAAGGGATAGAAGAAGAAAAGAAAGAAGAGAAAGAAGAAACAACACTAGAATCTCAACAGCGGAACGAATAAATTATATTAATAACATAAGTATTTACATAATATACAATACCAATCAGAGATACACAGCATACACATTACATATACTAGACAGTTATAAACACCTGTCTAGTATTTACAACTCAATAAAATCACAATACAGAGAACACACAGCGGAACTAAATATCAACAACGCAGAAGCCTCCTACTCCATTGCTCCTCCACTATACATCAAAGCTAACCTGAATCCCTTGGCTACTCGTAAAAAATTTGAGTACCCAAGAGTTTAAGAAAACAAAGATAAACTCCGGGTCAGACATGGGTCTAGTGTGAGTAACAGGTTAAAGTTGCTTAACTTTTAAAAACCTTTTGAAAAGAAAGGTATCACGTAAGACTTCCCACACATAAACATGGAAAAGTTTTTACCTTACGCTAAACAAAACATTTGATAGGAAATCCGATGATATTATAATAGTGTCTAGGGTTTTCAAGTAAATATGAAATAGCCGAAATTGTTACATGATTAAATTCCAGCTACTAGCCACAAAAGTGGGTAATACAATCAAAACCGTTGGTACTTATTGGATTGTGGATTCCATACAATGGCAGGGCTACTGGGGTACCACCCGTCACAGTACGTGGCCTAGATCACCGTACCGAGGAGCCACCCTAACTCCTCTGCAACACAAGGCCGGAACCATTCCTTACTGAACAGTTCCGAACAAGACAACCCCGCAGTTGTTTGCAACCAACTGCCCACACAGCCGAATATAAAGGGACCTCTAGACAGGGATCAATCTCGCTCTCCAGTGGGAGCTACCCACGAAGCCTTGCTGCACCGCCCCTGTTTTAGCCATTCCCGGTTGATGAGGCTTGAGGCTACGATTACCTTTATAGGACATAACACTTAGAATGCTCATCGTCCACCTGACGATGTTCTGAAAGCATTCAATCCATACAAGTTCGTTCCGGGTTCGAACGAAACCGAAGGCATTATCTCGTTACACTCATTTTGGAATCACCCTCAGAGTTAACGACAATAACCCTTGCACTCTGAATCTCCATCTCGAATCTATAAGCACTATCCCGTCAACTCATTACAGAATCACCCACAGAGTTATACTGACGTATAGCCCTTACAGCCCTTACACCTCGAGTCTTCACTCTTCACATAAGATTCACGACCTATCGTTATTTGGAATCGATGTGGTTTTCGGATATCCAAATATGGAAACTCGATCCCGGTCTCATCGAAATCCAAAGCGTGTCTTTTAGGGCCAAGTTGTTTTAAAGTTTAAAACAGTTCAATTTAATATTATCTATATACACACAGATAGATAATTCACAATATCATAATAGATAATCAATATTATCATCACATCAGATAATCTATATCAACTTCAACAGATAAATCATATTATCAACTCAATGCAACCATAACATCCAAATCACACAACAACATTTATCTCATAACTGAGATCTCAACCATTCAGGGTATCAATCATCATTCATAAGCAATGACTTATAAATCATCATTCTATAATTAATTTAAAATGAATTAAATTAATTACTTCTTCCTTAAATTAATTTAAAATAAATTAAATTAATTACTCATCCATATAAACCTTGCTTACATATCAATTAATTAATTATAAATCAATTAATCAATTAATCACTCTTAACAAGTTACCCTAATTAATCATCTTGATTAACTACTCTTTAATTACATTCAAGTAATTAACCTCTAATTAATTTCACAAATTAATTATCCCAAACCAAATTCAGTAATTAACCTATAATTACTTTATTAATTAATTAATTATAATTAATTACATTAATCCTTAATTAATTACATTAATTAATACCTTCATTAATTAATTGTTCTTATTAATCAATCCTTAATTATATCATTAATTATACAAATTAATGATCTCAAATTATTTTATTTAAAATAACTCCATTAAATTAATTATCAATTATCCCTATTGATTAATCATTATTGATTAATCACATTAAGTAATTATATTAAATTAATTACATCTCTCAATCATTCTCAAATAACTTAACTATCAAAACCTAAATTAATTACAATAAGTAATTAATTACTTATCTTAAGTAATTAAACACACTAATAACAATTACACAAAGAAATTAATTTCCAAAACTCCTCCATTAAATCACATCTAGTAATTTACTTCCTTAATTAATTCACTAAGTAATTTTCCATTTTTAATTACATTTGTAATTACTTCTCAAATCAATCAATGATTAATTTAAATTAATTAAACTTAATTAATTAACTTAATTAATCAAAATAAGCTCAATTAATTACAATTAGTAATTAATTTCCTTAATTACTTTCACTAAGTAATTTACTTAAACAATTCAAAGGACTATCTTAAATTAATTAATCCAATTAATTATTAAAATTAATTACATTAATTAATTATAAAATAATACTATGTTAGTGACCTTCATTAACCAATAATAAATCTTTAATTACTTTTCCAAAGTAATTAATTGAATTAATAAATATTAATTCTTAATTTTATTTAAAGAAACTCATTAATTAATCTTAAATTAATCAAGTGATAATTAAAACTTAATTAATTAATTATTAATTACTTGATTAATAATTTCAATTCATTAATTAAATTAATCAAATCTTATTTAAATTAATTTCTAAATCATACTTTAATCAAATTTAATTAACTTACTTAAACTTTTAATTAATTAAATAAACCCTTAATAATTTAATTAATTAACCCAATTATTAATTGATTAAATTAATTAATTAAAATCTTAATTACCTTGATCAGATAATTAAGTTACAAAACACTAAAAATCATTAATCACATTGATGATTAAATTATCATTATTAAGGTAATTTAAAAACAAATTTGCTTTTACATTTTTATAAATTCCATTTTGAATTGAAATTAAAATGAAATGAAATTTAAACTTAAACAAGATTTCAAGTATTTAAAACTCTTTAGTTTTCATTTTAAAGAATCACTTATCTTTTAAAGTAGTTTAAAAAGAATAGTTTAACTTTAGCCTATATTCAAATAAATTTAAAGTATCTTAAATATTTCAAATGACATTGAAACATTTAAATTCAAATCTTATTTTTATTACAATCCAAAATTTTAAACCATGCTTTCAGATACAGATTAAAATTTAAAACTCTGTTTTAAATCTTCATTTTAGATTTTATAAAATACTCAAACTAAAATATATCATTTGAATTTATCAACCTATTTTCTTATTGAAACTTTCAGATTCAAAATCAAATTTGAATCCAGAATTTCAAATTCAGATTTAACTTAGAATTTAAATCTTGTTTTAAAAACTTATTTTCAGATTTAAAAATCACTCAATAAAAACTGTGCAGGTTTTTAAATTTTTTAAATATTTCATTTTCTGCAAATCTTGATTTTTTTCAAAATCTGAAATTCAACATCTATTTGAATTCATCATTTAATCTTGCTTTAAGCTCAGATTTAAACTTGCCTAGCCTATTTTTAAATTTAGTTTTAAAATTCAAAACCCGAAACTGTTTCAGGCTATAGGAAACAAAAACTGCAATCTAAAGCTACCCGAGACAAAAGCTATTTTACTTCGAGTCATTCTTACTCCTACTTCGGGCAAAAATAGTAATTACCCGAGCACCACAACTTCACCATAATACAACAACTAAATCTCCTCCATATAACCACTGTGCACATGCACATATCCATGGGCAACTTTTCGATCATCAGTGATGATCATTTCCATCCACCATCCACCTCTAAATCCAACATGATCACCCAAAACATCACCAATCTCAAAATATCAAAATCAACAGAACAGTTCCCCCTTATCTAAACCTGGAACACAGTGCTTCATAATACCTCAACACCGGGAACAACCCCAATCTCCTTCCACTGATCATCTGAACATCAACGATTCCGGCCACACCATCTCTTACCCCCATGCTTTCATCCCCTCGAGTTTGGTCACACTCGATCAAATAGAGCAGACGAGCCAAACCAAAACATTCAACCTAGATAAACTAGGGTTACAGGCCAAAATCCATCACCACTACCTCCACAGTGCTTCGATCAATGTCCCGACAATTTTCCCAAATACTCCGCAATGCCATCCACCTCCAGAAGGAATCACAAGCTTCCAAATCAACCAGATCACTAAAGACATCCCTAAACATCATTTCTGGTCAAACCAGAAATGCCCCTTTTCCTCTTTGCTAAAATTTATGATTTTAGTGCTAAAAATCATGTTTCTGGTTGATGATTCAGTTTACATTCTTGAATAGATAAATTAGAATGTTCAAATTTTGGTTCAAATTGACATTTGCATGTTCTATTTGGTTTTCAGTGACATGCAAGTTTATTTTAACTTGATTCAAATTTTTAGGCTTACTCTATGATATATTAAACATATTTTTGCTTAAATCTTAAATCCAAATATACATTGTATCAGGAGGTAGAAATTTTTGAATAAGTCTTTAACATAAAAATCTCGTAATTAGAGATATTACTGGCAATACACATATACATAGATACACACATTCATATATATACAGAAAAGTTACCAAACATAACCATACAAAAACACAATTTTCACAGAAAACATCATGCAACAATTTATACCTAAGTAATTTTAACAAAAAGGTTACTCACCTTATACAGGAGAACAGAGCATCCCAAACTTTAAAGCTTGGAGTAGCTTGCATTTGTCTATTGATCCTACTGCAGCAGTGTTATGTTTAAGAAACTGAAGTGCTACTGCTCCCTATCCCAACTACAAGCATGAAGGCCTTAAATCTACAGGTATGCAGGTCATTCCAGAGATGAAATGCAGATATTTGAAAGATTACAGACTTGAGATTGCAGAAATTTCCAGGTTTGTAAAAATGTAGACACTGATCTATATTTTAGTTTGATTGCTTGAGGATGTAATTGCTTATCTCAGGTTGAAGAAGAACAAGCTTTAATTCAGGTTCTTGATTAAATTTGAAATTTGGGATTGAGGAGTGTATTACAGATCTTGTTTTTGAGAAGCTTTGAGTTTTTAGATTTTTAAGTGAAGTATACTTTTGGTTTCTTTTGATTTTGAAAAGAGGATGAGGGAAAATGAGAATGTTTATAAGGCTAAAATTAATTTATTAAAATAAAGAAAAAGATAAAAGAAAAACAATGACACATGTCATGAAATTTAGTTCTTACATTTACACATGTTATTTAAGTTACAAACTTGTTAACACTTGTCTTTATTAAATTAAGTTATAAATTTAAATGTTTATAAAGGGTTTTTTTTTTAAATTTAATTTATGTTTATATGAATATATATGATTTACTTATTTTAAGAAAATGTAATAAACAATTTATAAATTAAAACTTATACAAATATTTTAAAGTACCAATTAATTTGAATTTCAAAATAAAATTTCAAATCAATTTAATTCTTTGAAATAAAACCAAGGTCAATTTAAAAATGAAGATTCTATTTTCCTTTTTTAATTCCTTCTTTATATTTAAGAAAAATAGAATTTTTATTAATATGGTTTCAAATAACAATTTACAAATTTTATATGATTTATAAAGAAATTATAAATCACTTTTATATTTAAATGAATTTAAATCATATGCTACCTTATATTTAGACTTATATAAAATATACTTAAATCATATTACTCAAATAATATTTTAAAAAGAAATAAAATCAACTTTATTTAAATTTAAAACAAAAATTAAGCTAAGACAAATTTTAAACAATATAACATTTATTATAAATATTATCAAACCATAAAGTTATTAATTTAAATAGATTTTTAAAAGCTTAATATTATTTAAAACATAATTTCCTAATTACTCAATATTTTATTAGAATTTAAAAACAAACTTCATTTATTTATTTTCATGTAAATTAAATTTCAAACAAAGATAAACTATAATATATATACAAATATATATATATATATATATGTGTGTGTGTGTGTGTGTACATACATTATAATTTAAACATTTATTTCAGCTTTTAAAAGATAAAATCACAAATTAAATATTTATTAAATTTGATTATTAAACCAAAACACATTTTATTAATCAATATTGTCAATATCAATTTAATTCTATATAAAGATTATTAAATTGATATTGTCAAAAATTCCGGGATATCACAAAATGACAACCCCTTTCCCCTTCTCCTTCATCGAGGGAGCACTCGACGACGTCGGAACTACATCTAAAGCATATACCTTTACTATCTACTTATCCTTCACCGATTCTGGTCAATCTTTCTTCAAATGCCCTAGTTTAGCATACTTGTAGCACTTCTTCTTCTCATTCACCTTACAATCCTTAATTAGATGACCTTTCTCCTTGCACATACTAAAAATAAGTTCCCATTTACTCTTCTTCTTTCCACCCTTGCCCTGGGGCTGCTTCCTCTTTCCATTCCAGTTCTTCTTGCATTTACTGCCTTTGCTACAGCTTTGGCTCCTCCTTCTCAGCAAAAACAATAATAATAGTCCTAGCTTTAGGGTATAGGTTCTGATGGCAAAGCACTTTCTCTACTAGCTTCTCGAACGGGTCATCAATATGGTCCACTAGCTTCTCCTCAAGATAGTCATCCAATCCTATGATGAATTTTTCATTCTTCCTCAAGGGAGTATCAATGAATGACGTCTCATACTTAGCTAACGCATCAAATTCTACCACACACTTAGAAACCATCATTTCTCCCTGCTTAAGATCAATGAATATCTTGAACAACACCGACTTTTAAGCAACCAGAATGAACTTCTCTTCATAGCATCTTCCACATCCATGTCACCAAATATGCGCTCACAAGTATCCAACTAATCTTGCACTTCTATGGATAACTACGTCCTATGGAACTGCTTTCCTCCAAGAGTAGAGTAATCCTTGCTTAGCTTAGCAAAATCAACCCTAAGCTCTTGCATTGGAGCACTTCCTCCAACCACCCCACCAGAAGCATTCCTCATCATTGTTGCCATCACAACATTGAACATAACCTGGAAACCAGACGTAGCAGCTCCTTGTCTTACTCCCTCTTTAACTCCTGATGTAGATCTTACAGTATTCATTGTATGTCGGCTCATTCTTATCTGTAATAAGAATGATCAGTTTCTTATAAAGAAAATTGTATCAAAGGTTCTCATATGCAAGCGACTTATACTATATAATATATTACTACATAGTTTAGAAAATCATAATATATAACAAGTGCGCACTCTCCCGTATATATACACTGTAGATCTAGTCTAAGGCGATAACTCCTTCCTTATCTCTACTAGATCACGGTATCAACTCTAGTTAATCATGCGACAAAAGCTCTAATACCAAATGTGATGACCACCGTACACCACCAGCTCAAATATAACTAAATAGTGTGCCGCAACCATACCCGACGGGTATAGAAGGATCATTAGAGTTGAAATAAATAAATGCATCATATAACCTATCGTATATCTCACATCGCATGGATAAAATATAAATATCACATATACAACAGAAGAGACAGTAATAACAATGTGAACTAATCATCAGAGCATAATATCCATAAAGTTATACATCAAATGTTATAGAATTTATACAATAGAAACAAACTCAACAACTGTCTCAAATAAAAATAATAAGCAGTCACTGCTAAGGCTCCCAAGTGCTGCATAGAGAAATAAGCGTAAGCTCCATATATGTATGTAATATGAGATAGCACCATCTAGCTCGTCCTCCGAACAACTACTGCATTACCTGGACCTGTTATCTACTCTACTCATTTAGAGTACCAGAGATAAAAAGAAGCAAAGCATAAAGCCTTGAGTTAGACAATAGTATGGTGTAAGAGGTAAATAAATCTCAAAATACTATACAAGTAAATACGGTAAGGAACAAGACTACACGAACCATATCCAACTTGTCCCTGCAACCAAAGAGTTAGCACATAATAGAGTAATATGCTGTTCTACTATGTTATAGAGGTACAATACATAATACCATAGTGGATGCCCAAATATTCCTATCTCCGGTACCTACTCCAATGATATCCTCGATTGATAGCCCACTAAAGGAAATTAACCAAAGAAACATATCATCCATCAAATAGACTCATCATCACTCATCCCTGTGTTCTGAATATATGATAACTCGTATGGCCTCCTTACTGCCATGGACTAATGGAAGTCCCAGTTTTCTGTGTACTCTCATATCACATAGCCCAAAGCTAAATACTAGACCAAAGCTACCGGTCCAAGGTGTAACATCCCGAAATTTATGAATTTAAATTTTAGTAATATATTTTAACTTTTTGAAATAAAAATTGAAAAGTTATAAAGGAATGAAATATGGATAAAGTTTAGTGTTTTTAGTTAAAACTTTTAAAAGAAATAAAAAAAATTGTTAATGTAAGTTATGATAAAATTTTAAAATTTAAATCGCATCATAATAATCTAACATTTAAGCAATGTAAACAAATAAACATATGAACAAATAAACAAATAATCTAACATTTAAGCAATGTAAACAAATAAACAAATAATCTAACATTTAAGCAATGTAAACAAATAAACAAATAAAATAAGATAACAAAAGAATATGAAGGAATATAAAACAAGTTTGCAAAGAAATATACAAACCAGTAAATGTGTAAGCAAAAGAAAATAAGATAAAATGAAAACAAACTCTTACATTTAGCAAAATAAACAAAACAACACACCTATATATATATAAAATAAAAACAAAACATTAGCTAATAAAAAAATATAAAACATATAAACTATACATATAAAAGAAAATCTAAAACAACATTATGCTGTAAGTATAGAAAGAGGCAAAGAAGCATTGTATACATGCTTCCATTTAATGCTTCATTTAATGCCATTACTCTAGTAACATCAAGTAAGACATTGACTGTAAATACATGCTTGTATTAAATGTTACTCTTCAGCCTCCCTTGAAGAAAGGAGGAAAACATGCAAAGTACAAAAGCCTGTATAAGCCACTATGCAAAATAAATGTTTCAGTACTTTGGTTAAAAACTTGCCTACCTCCCTTACTTTGTATACTTCTATATATATCAACCTATGCATCATCTCGTTTAAAAACTTCTTACTGGAAGAAAAAAATTTAGCAAAGAAAAATAGAAATTACTGAAAGAAGAAAAGAAACCAGAAAAAAAAATTTAAACTGCAGTCTTCCAAAAACCATAGTGCTTTCTGTTTCAAAACAAACAGGTGAGTAAATCTATACATTGTTCAAATTCTTGGTGCTTGAATTTTTGCATGAATGTAATAGCTCTGAACTTGTGTTTGATTTTTCCTGCAAACATTTATTTTCCTTCTGTTTCTGTTTTGTAGTGATATGCTAAAATCTCTGGTTTACAGAGTAAACTATACACAAACCCGACATCTTCTTATTCTTCTTACTCCTGAAAAATGTTAGTAATCAAGTTAAAACTTTTGTTTTAAATCCTCAAACAAGTTTTTTTGTAAAGTTATTTAAACATACAGTAAAGCATGTTCACTGTAATATTGTTTACAGGTTTTAAGTAAAGTTTGATAAAAAAATAAAATGTTGAAAAATATAAATTCAATGGTATAATCTGAATCCATACCAAAATCTATGATTTTCAAAACAAAGATGAAGATTTTTAATGAAGTGATAAAGAGCAGTTTGGGATTTTGATCAAATTTGCATTTTTATCAATCCCTGAAAATCGAATCATTTATAAATATTGAAATTTGTACTGAAGCATGATTGAACATCTAGGATGTTGGGAAAAACGTTAAAAAAAATTTCTATTGCATAAATCTTGAATTCGAATCCAAACTAGGGTTTAAGGACTGTTTCCAGTTCGCGTTGCAAATGAGATCGCCGCTCCACCTATGGGTGATCGGAATCCGCGTCTCCAGTGCCAGTCGAGGCGTCACGTCTTGATGAAGCTTCAGTAAGATTTTTGTGGCTTCTAATGGCCATACGTGGGAAGACGAGATGATTTAGTGGTGATGTGCCGATGGGTTTGTTCGATCGAACCACCTGAAATTGAACCACGGTAGTATCTAAATTTCTGGGTGGTTGGCTAGGTTGAGTTAGTCATCATCGACTTGCTGATGGTCGCGAGGAAGGTCAGAGCGTCACCGTTCAGGCGTACACGTATACGCGTATCATTGCGTATCTGAACAATTGTGGGTTGTGGAAGAAGAAGTGGCATGGAGGAAGACTCGAAGTAATTCTCGGGGGAACCGGGGTTAGACTCGAAGGGGAAGTCGAGTTGTTTCAGGGTTTTGTCGTGACAAAAATTGGGACTTAACAAAATTTGTAAAATTTTAATCACTCAGGTAGCTTTGGGATGAAACTCGAAGCAGGCAGCGTTCGAACTCGAGTGTGACTCGGGGGAGACTCGGGTTGGCCACCTGAAACAGCATGTTCAGTTGAGGCTTGTCGAAAACTTAAGTTTAAACAATGTTTATAAGCATTGTTTATAAAATGAAGAAAGTTTGTAAATGGAATGTGAAGTTAATAAATAAATGATTAAATAATTTATGATTTAAAATTACTTTTTAATTAATAATAATAAATAAATAAAAGCAATTAAAATTTAAAGTTGTAAATTTAAAAATCATTAAGTTGATAATTTAAGTTGATTGATTCAAAATTGATAGTTACATTAAGATAATTTATTAAGGAATAATAAATTAATATAGTCAATTGAGATTTAATTTAATTGTAATTATAAATAATAAATCATCGTTTTAAAGTAATCAAGGAAAAATAATAATAATAATATTTATATGGTTAATTTATTAAATCCAGATACATTATTTTACAAAATTGTTTAATAAGTAAATAATGTAGTTTAAAATGATAATTAAGGTAATTAAATTGATTTATAAACAATTAAGTGTTTAAATAAATTTGTAAGTAAGAATTTGTAAATTTTGAAACAATAAATTGAGTAATCAAAATTTAGTTTATTTATCCAAATTCTCATCATTAAATTAAATTAATTTAGTGGTAAATTTATTTAAATCACATTGGGAAGTAATTAACTATTGTTGTTAACTATTGAATGTAAATTCTGTATGATGTAATTGCCATGCTATTGCACTGTGATTATGATTTGTTCTGTATTGATGTGAAAACCTTGTTGGCCGTAAAACGGCATTTAAACTTCGATGCGACAGGGAATCGGATTTCAGTTGGTTATCCGAAACCCACATCGAACCTGTAAATATTTGTGAATGACATCCACATGTTTTAAAACTTGACACCCACTATTCGAATTAGCCGGGAAAGGATCTTTGTGTCATATAACCCATTTCGAATATGTGATTCGACGTTATGGATAGCAATCGAAGACCGGTGTTGAAGACCGGGTATTTGCGAGAGCGATAGGATGATCTGTCGATTGACTCTGCACCGAGTTGCTCCGGTATAGAGTTCTCCATATGTGATGGGGAATCCGATCAGGATTGTGGATATCCGGATTGCAAGGACTTCTTTGGAAGTGCCTTCGGTTCTGTTCGAGCCCGGAACAGACTTGAATGGATAGTATGTCTGACATCACAAATTGAGATATAAAGCCGATTTCTTTCAAATATATTTCTGTTGGTGGCGGAGAATTTATTCTTTTAGCTTAACACCCTTCTCTGAGACGTACGAGCTCAGAGGTTGTGTAGTTGAAGGTTATCAACAATATATTCCCAATTTGGTAATGTGACATGCTGAGTGTTGCTGTGAAATGATCATTGTGTTGATTATTTGTGATAGGATCATTTGTTTGATCGTCTATCTTGGTGATCATTTCTATGATCATTTGTTGACCCAAAGCACGGCTTTTGTATAAAGTGTGTTTTTGTGGACGTGACTTCGTCGGACCTCACACCCCGAAATGGTCAAAACAGGAAAGATGCGGCAAGGTTATTGGGGGTAGCACCCCTTAGGGTATGTGCATTTCCTTCTGGATAGAAGTGGTATCATGGTATGGAGCCCAGATACTTAACTTATGTTGATATCGCAGATATATATGTATGATTTTATGATTTGTTGCCGGGGCCCCGGTTAAAGGTTGGTTACGACCGGGAGATGGCATACTCGTGTCAGTAGTTACCCAGTTAGGGGTAACCCGGCCTTGTGTTGGCAGAGATCCGGTTTGGTTCTCGGGGACGTCCTTCCAGAGGCGTTCTCATGTGGCAATGGGAAGTTCCTTGGCCTGACCATTTGTTGGAAATCCAAAGAAACAATACGAAACCCTGTACGGTTTTAGTTGTAGAACCTGCCATTTACTTATGGTGGCGCCCCACCGTTTAGATGGTAGCTATAGTAGGCATACGATAATGGTCATATGTTGGCTAAGATTAATATTCTATTTTCGAAATGATTTCTTTCACTATGCACTAGTAATAATATCAAAGAATTCTTCTCTCGTATCAAGCATATTTAACTATCATAAGAAGAAATCTCCTCCAATTCTGCGTTTGCATTGTGTGTGTGGCGGGAGGTCTTATGGTAGTTCCATTTTTAAAAGCATTCCGAAAATTCTTTTATAAATCTTGTTTTATTTAATGCAACTGTTTTTGTTTATTCATACCAGTCCCATGACTGATCCGGAGTTTATTGTTTTCTTTCCTAAACTCTGGGTGCCCATTATTTCCACACGGGCAGCCTAGTAGCAGGTTTCTATATTTTGGAGTAGCAGTATTTTGGAGCTCTTATCTTGGATATATCTTAGGAGCTATTGGAGATTTCAGGTGTTAACTTTTGGGAGTTCGTTATCATCTCTCTCATTTGAGGATTTTTGGATATATGTTCACTGTTATATTATCATGATGTTAAAGATTGGGAGATTGTGGCATATGTATTATGTACTCTGTTGCAGTATGGATATTATGTTGATGTTGTAACAGTGATGTTATTTATGATATTGATTCTGTTCCGCTGTTTTGTATTCATCTAATTGTTGTTATAAGCTCCGGCGATGCGAATTTGATGTCGTTTATTGGACATCGAGTTTGGGTCGTCACACAAGGTATTCGGATCCTCGCTACCAATCCATGGGCATCCCCACTTATAATATCCCTGCTTCAAGTACACAAGAAAAAACTTCAAATATCAATGATTCCTTAGCACATGCTTATCCAAGCCCTTCTTTGCTCCTTTTCGGACACCGAGCCCTTCTTGCTCAATCTGGTTTCCATTATTCATGAGGTACCCTTCCATATTCCCTGATCCTATGGCTCCCTCCATTACCGAGCCACCATCTTTGAAACCTACTCCTAACACGATCCAACATCTGAAGACTCTAGCTTTTCATCATGCTATTATATCGTCATCCTTCCCTGGTGCAAATGAGCCAACACCTCCAACATCACCTATAGGACCTCTACACCACTCCCCGGAAGTTCAACTATAACCTGACTTAGCTTGTCAAGTCGGTACCAACCTTTCTCATGTCGGGGACGTTCTCTCTACTTAGCCAACTAGTGGCCTAATTTTTCCAACTCCTTTTTTACTTCTAGCACTCTATGCCTAGATGCTTTGACCCCGACTATTCACCTAAACATCTTGGTATAGAAATAAGTATCCTCTTCAAAGCACTTCACTTCACATTCTAGAAATAGGTCGACATAGCCTCTAATACATAGCCAATCACTAATCCATCAACTTGGGCAACCATCACTAACGTTCCTCTTGGCGTCCCTAAATTCACAGCCGACAGGACCACCCCAAACATGTTAGTGCTAGCATGAACATGTCGGTGTTGACATTTCTAGTTAAAGAATTTGAAGGCACAACTTGAACCACCGACTCTCCCCATACTTTAGAGCCTCCTTTCCATGTTTCATCCAATTCCTATCATATTTACATCCAATTTGCCAAATTCTCCGACCTATCTTTTTAAACGTCCAGAAAACGAACAAACAATATCAAATCACATCATACAAACATAAAATAATATGCACATAAATCCATTCAAGCAATCAAATCATAAGAATATTATAAACAAGCCAATTCTTATCTAGATCTACATAATACATGAATATATGAACATGAATAAGGGTACTTCTAATCATTCTAAATTATTTAACATAGGTTAACATTTAATTAAAGTTAGAAAAGGTTTTACGGTCAAAATCATTTTAAATCACGCTAAAACCTATAATTCTACGATATAAACATGCATAGGATAGTGAGAAGGCATAAACCACTCCCCAATTACCAAATTCAATCAATTTGGGTATGGATCTAATCTAGACACTGAAAGAAAGAACTCCAAATCAAGCAAATCGATGATCTCTATCTTCTAATTGACGATCTAATCAACAATCTAGTTTGATTTAGAGAGAAATTTGGATGAATTAGGATGGATTTAGGGCTAATTATGATTTAGAATTTATTTGGAATGAGAGGGAAAACTTTAATTTGACTCACCAACCCTCAATTTTAAGTGTATCTCATATTAGACAAATGGACTCACTAGTGGGCTTAGTTAATTACACACTAATTCTGGCCAGTAGTTATTAAAACTTAAAACATGCATAAATTTCTAACTGTAAGTCTGTTTTTCTATTATGACCACCCTATGAAAAGGAAACCATTATCCTAAAGCAATGGATCTGGTTTGAGACCCTAATTAAACTCGTATCAAAATTTATATCTCAAAAAATGACTTTAGGGTCAAAATGGTCATATAGAAATTCGGGAAAAATCACAAGTGTGTAAAATATCCTTAAGATCCGAGGCATGGCCAGCGCAATCAGCCGTTAGGATGGATACTAGCCAATTTGGTTCACTCCCACGCCATTAAAAGAGCCGGATTGTGATAGACAAATACTATAAATAAAGTGGAAATTAGCCACAAGGGCCTCTTTAGCAAGTGCAATTATTTTTAGGACACACGAATGAAATAATTACTTTTAAGGACAAAATGCAAAATAATTAGTTTCCAAGGCCTAAAAACCTATGAAATTATGTCCTCGAAAGTAATTGGACTGCTGACTTTGTCCTTAAAAGTAATTATTCTGCTGACTTTGGCCTTGAAATTAATTTTTGTGGATGTGTGTCCTAGAAACTAATTGGACTGCGAAGTTTGGCCTTTTAGTGAAATCCCCCATATATAAATGTATATAATCGTCGACATATAGCCATATGCACATGCTGGCACACGGCTCTGCACATATGCCGACACATAGTCTAATGCATATGTTGACACGTGGCTCTGTATATTGCTATCACAGAGCTTTGTACAATCGCAGACATACGACTAAATACCTAATCCACCACAGCGAGCCCCATCATACATAATAAATCCCCATATGAGTGTCATTCACAAGTAAAGAACAACCAAATAAATAACACAACGGCATCCCATACCATCGCGTGTTATATGTCCATTTATTCAATGATCATATATTACACTCGCTCAATCAGTATTCAATATATCGAGTCTAATGAATAACTAAGAAATATTATCAAATGCTCCATCCCAAATGGTATTATAACTCTGTTTATTCTGATTTCTCGTAACATATAATTAAAATCATCCTAAACAAAGATATCATGATCATAAAAATATTTTGAAATATAGAAGGAAGTCGTCATCGTATCATGTCAAAATACTTATCAAATCAATATCAACAATGAATCTTCCATGATACCAAAATCTAGGAAAACGAGAAATCGAAAAATGTAGAAATCATACATAAGACTCTCAAAAATGTAGAAATCATACATAAGAATCTCAATTAAAATCAGAAATGATATAATAATAAAATTTAGCAAAATTCTTTCCTTAAACAATTAAATCAAATACATACATACATACACACACACAAAAACACACACACACACACACACACATATATATATAACACTTTAATGATTCATAAATAATCATATAATTAGTGAAATACACTTTAAAATAGCTGAAACATTTGTTAGAAGATATTTCAGATTTTTCATAATGTTATAATCTTTTATAAAATTAATTGAAACCAAATACAAAATTTTCTTTCCAATAAGGATTTTAAGTAAAACCTTTCTTCAATCAATTCCATATTATAGAGCTAACATAACTAGTAAAACAATATATGTATATTAAATAATTTTACCTTATTATATATAATATCAAAAACAAAGATTTAAACACTATAATTTACTTTAAAATCCTTGTTTATATATATATGGTGTTTGTGTAACATAAAAAATTACTTTACCAATAAAGTGCAATTTATAGTTCTAACTTGAAATAGAATTATAAATTTCAAAAATAAATTATATTTATTTCAAATCATATATAATAATTTGAAATCTTCATTTTATACCCAACTTATTTAGAATAAAAAAATTTCCTTTAAATTCTACAATATTTGAAACTCTCATGTAACAAAAAGAGATTTTCATTTATTCAAAACATACTGAACCTTATAATTATTTCTGAAAACGAATACTTAATTGCCATAGCTTGAAATCTCATCCGAAAACATTTAAATAACTTTCATAATCAAAACACTTGAACTAAAATAATATAATTACTTTAACAATATATTTAAAAAATAATGATATATATTATTTTATTTTTCTTTAAAAAAATTCCAATTTATAATACAATGATAATAATTATTTAAAAAATATTTTTTAATTGAAAAAATTGTGTATGTATATAATTAAAGTAGACTTTTAAATATAAAATAGTTAAATAAGATAAAATTTTAGCAAAGTATTTATAAAATACTCTTATCACATTTTAAAAATCCTTAAATAATTTTTCCAAAAGCTTTTCAAAAAGAATTCTCATAATAAGAAAAATAAATAAATATTCGAATATATAAATTATGGAATAAAATTACATCAAAAATATTTTTCAACCCTAAATTTTTCGTGTAACCCGAGTTGAGTTCCGTCAAACTCCAGTCTTCTATAAAACGTACATATCAACATACAAATATACATATATAATTCAATCTGCAAACGGACAGAGTTACATTTGTAAATTGACACTTCCAATTGACACAAACAACTAACTCAACATCAACTAATTACAAAACTAATATCCCCAACGATCCAAATAAAAAACAATCCTGAACAATCATCCAAACCAGTATACCAAACAATCCATTCAACAATTAATAATTATATGATGTAAATATAATATTGCATAACGATGAAGATGTTTGATGTGATTTTTTGTTTGATGATAACAAAATATATATCAATATATATATGTGTTTGCAGTTTGGATTATATACAGAAAGGAAGAAATATTCATATTGAATAATTATACTATTGCACAGAATTTATATAATTCAACCAGTATTTTTTTTATTCAATATAATATTTTATTACAACACTTAAACAATACAAAGTTTTCAGCTCTCTCTATATATACATACACCAGTTCATACATTTTACACTACAACACTCAACACTCAGTTTTTCACTCTGTCTGCACATCTACATCTATCTGCATTATCCAGCTCCACTTCTTGTCCTGTCTCTTGTGTACCTGTATAATTAGCAACTACAACAGTAATCTGAAAACAAACAAATTTGAATTTGCAAAAATAGAAATTTGTTTGTGTCTCAGATACATGGGTTATTGTCATCATCTTTGATTGTGTAATATCTGTGCATATCAGTGTTCTTACAGATAATCGTGAGTGGCTGCAATACACACGTGTACATCTATACACGTGTGCACTGCCTCGCCAACTCGTGTACGTTATCAACAAAAGCAATCAATACTTCAATGAATTCAACATGAAGCAGTGCAAACTCCTGAAGACACAACAGTGAAGGAAACTGCATCACAGCAGCTTGAAAAAGTGTATACAACATCAAGATACACAAAATATGGAAACTGCACCAATGCAAATCAATACAGAGAGTATATATATATAGTGATGCATAGCAACTGCATAGCAGCTACACAACAAAGCAATGACCAGAACACAAGTACAAGCAAATAAATGCAGTGTGAAGTGATGTAACAGCAATTACAGGTACTCAACAAGGTGAAGCAGTAGTAAATCAAAGTGTGCAACTCGAGAATGGATATAAGTGACTCAGACCAAATGCAGTGACATACTACAACAAACAAAGTCTCGACCAAAATCAGTAACTCAATGCAAATACAACAACAGAGCACAATGCACAAAAGTCACAAACAAGGTCAAACCCAAGATAGGTTCAACTCAAGGCAACTTGAAGCATACAAGGTCAGACAAACCACTGCAACAGCAAACACAGTGAAGCCAAAGTGCAGTGCAACTACAAAGAAGTCAGTGGCAAGCTACAAACACCAAGTGCAACAACAAACACATCATGAAGGACCACAAAATGCTACAACTTCAAACAGACAGTGCACATGTGAATCAAGTGTCCAACCAGAAGCACAACATGACCAAAAGTATACAGTAATGCAACATGGAGTGTGCAAGTACAATTCGAATTAAACAGTTTCAAGTTACAACAAAGAAGTCAGTGGCAGCTCCAAAATCAAGATCAACAGAACATGAAGCAGTTCAAATCCAAGTACAAACCCAAGAATATATGCATACACACATACATATGTATGTATGCACATATATATAGTAAACATGTGAATGTGCAGTAGGGAACACAAGACAGTGGCAAGTACAAGTCAGTGCAGAAATCAAGCCGAAGTTAAAGAACAAATTCGTGTCTTTTGATTAAGTCAAAGAAATCTAATTTGGAAAGAAATCTCTGCATCAAATTTCTCGAATTCATATATGGTCAGTATTAATTCAAATAGGGGCCGAGAAAACAAATATAGGAAGAAATCTTCGAATTAATTAATTCGAAGACAAATATGGTCAGCAAAAATTCGAAATTGAATCAAGAAAGGAATACTCCAAATCCAGAACAATTTCAGGAAAAATAATCAACGACGTGCAGAAATCAAATCTGACAGTGGTTATTAGGGTTTCAACCCTATAAATAAACCCCAAGAAATCATCATAGAACACAGAGAAATCGAGTTAAAAAGCAAGCAATAAAACGAGCAACAAAAGAAATAACATACCGAATCATCAACAACTCGATCATCAGAGAACGAGCAAGCCGAGCAACGCAATTTCAAAAGTCAACAATTAATCATCAGAAATCGAGCACAAGCAAGAGCCGAAAGCCTCAATTTGGATCGATAGCTTAAAGCCCTAATTTTATCAAAGACTCAAACCCTAATCTCAAAAGCAAGGCCGACATTGTTTTTACAAGCAAAAGAAGGAACGAAGTGGATCGGGTTAAAGAACATTAGGCCGGCTTAGTTATTAAAGGGGCTTTAGTTTTATTTAGGGTTTAAACTTTAAAAGTTTTTTTTTGTTGAGCAAAAATTAAGGATTAACGTTTATATTTTAATTTTTACTCCTGCATTTAATTTTGAAGTTGTTTCTTTTCTTTTTGAGTCAAAAGAATTTGCAAATCACCACTTAGGGTTTAGGTGTTGTCAGATTGTCTTGTTAGAGTCAGTTCAGTTAGCAGGGTTTGCGAGTTTGCAAAACTCTATAGGCGGTAGCAGGGTTTGCAAGTCTGTTAGAGTGTTTGTAAGCGGGAAACTGTTCAATTCTAATAGAAATCTGGGAATGCAGCAGTAGGCAGGGGTTGCCGAAGCTGGGTAAATTTTGTGTGTGATTTACTTTTCAGCATATTTATTTTTACAGTTTGTTTCTGTGTTTAATTCGGAAAATTTTGCTATAACCCTATTCACCCCCCCCCTCTAGGGTTAATCTAGATCCTACAAGTGGTATCAGAGCTAGGTATTTTACTTTAACTCTAGAGTCATGAATCCACCAAATAATGCTTTTTCTGAGGGGCAATCTATTGCTAGGCCACCCATGTTTAATGGGAATGATTATGCTTATTGGAAAGTTAGGATGAGTATTTATCTTAGTTCTGTCGATTATGATGTTTGGGATATTATTGAAACTGGCTATAAATCTCCCACTATAGTTATTGGTGATACTGAGATTCCTAAACCTAAGGATAGGTGGGATGCTAACGATAAGAAACTAAAAACTACAAATGCCAAAGCAATGAACGCTTTGATCTGTGCTCTTGATAAAAATGAGTTTAATAGAATTTCTCATTGTACAACAGCACAGGAAATTTGGCACACTTTGGAGGTGACACACGAAGGAACTTCTCAAGTCAAGGAGTCACGTCTAGCTCTATTTAGCAATGAATACAAAAACTTTGTGATGGAAAAGGGCGAGAGCATAAAGGATATGTTTGGACGATTTTCAACTTTGGTGTACAATGCTAGAGCGCTTGGGAAGGTCTTCACTGAAGTAGAGCTTGTGCGGAAGATACTGCGAGTCTTACCAATGAACTTTGAGGCAAAAGTCACGGCAATACAAGAATCGAAAGATTTGAGTAAACTAAGCATGGAGGAGTTGATCGGAAACTTGATGACATATGAGCTTGAGCTAAAGGCAAAGGAGGAACGTAACAACTCCGAATCAAAAAAGAAGACAATTGCCTTGAAGAGCAAAGAAGAAAGCGATGAAGAAGAAGATCCAATTGAAAAGCTTGCGATGGCTGTCAATAATCTTAGAAAATGGTAAAAATTCAGGCCACGCAAGAAGAAAACAAGTGGTAATAGGTCAAAAGATTCTGACGATTCCGATAATGAATTGACATGCTTTAACTGCAAAAAGCCTGGCCACTTCAAACAAAAATGTCCACTTCTCAAAAACAACAAAGGAAAGAAAAAGAAGAAGAAGGCCTTTGCAGCAACTTGGGATGATGAAGAAGGAGAAGAAGTTTCGGATAATAGCTCAGAAGAGGCTAACTTATGCCTTATGGCAAAATCAGATTCAGAAACAAGTTCAGAGGAATCCAGTGAGGTACGTGACTATTCTTATAAAGAACTTGTTTTGATGTGTTATGATCTTACTAATACAATTGATACTCTTGAAACTAAAATTGAAAAATTGAAGTCTGACAGGAGAGAACTTGTTCATGAGAATACTAGGTTAGAAACTGAACTAGAAAATATTCAAAACCTAGACTGTAAAAAATGTAAAATTTTAGATTCAGAGATATCAAGACTTAAGAATAGCTTCGACAATCTTGAAAAAGAAAACTCAAGTCTTAAGGAAACCATTGACACTAGGAAAAAGGATTTTATAAATAGATGCACCACACTTGTAACTGAAAACACAACACTAAAAACCAAAGTCCAAAATCTTGAGAAATCTCTGAATAACTTTTCAAGAGGAGAAAAATCATTTAACATGTTATTGGGAAATCAACTCTTTGCTAATAACAGAAAAGGACTAGGTTTTGGGAAAACACAGGTTGATGATTATGCAAAAGGTAAGAGTGTCTTTGTTAGAAGTGAAATTGGACATCGTGTTGAAAATTGTAGTCATAGGAACAAGAACACAAAATTTATACAAGTTTGGGTTCCTAAGAATTCTACAAACAAATTTCATGTCTATAGGAACAAAAATGAAAGGACAAAACAAGTTTGGGTTCCAAAGGGATTGTTTGTTCACAATGCTTCAGTTACTAATATCATTGGACCTAAGAGTTTCTCTAGGTCATCCTCCTCTCTCTTTATGTAGGTCTGTTGGCGGACTAAGGAGCAACAAGAATGGTTTCTAGATTCAGGTTGTTCTAGACATATGACAGGTGATAAATCTAAGTTCCTTAGCCTAGAGAATTTTAGAGGTGGAAATGTGATCATGGGAGACAATAGCAAGTGTAAGATTATTGGGAAAGGTGAAGTAAGTAACGGTACTTTTTCATTGACTAATGTTTTATACATTGATAATTTGCATCACAATCTCATTTCTATTAGCCAACTATGTGACAAAGGTATGAATGTGGTTTTTGATAGTGATACTTGCAAGATCATTGATAAAACTTCTAATAACATAGTTTTTATGGGCAAAAGAAAAGGAAATGTTTACTCGCTTTCGTTTGACAATCTAAATCTTTCCAGATGTTTGGTAGCCACTGACGAAGAGGCATCTTTATGGCATAGGAGACTTGGACATGCTAGCATGAGTCTCTTAAAAAATCTTGAAATGAAAGAATTAGTCAGAGGGTTACCACATCAGAAATTTAAAGATAACAAAGTGTGTAAAGCATGTTCCTTGGGCAAGCTTAGTCGATCATCATTTCGCCCTAAAAACATTGTTAGCACATCAAGGGTCCTCGAATTAATTCATATGGACTTATTTGGACCAAATGAAATTGCAAGCTTGAATGGAAAACGTTATTGTTATGTATTGGTTGACGATTATTCTAGATTTACATGGGTTTATTTCTTAGCCAAAAAGTCTGAATCTTTTGATTATTTTTCAAAATTTGCTAAACTTGTTCAAAATGAAAAAGGAGTTTCAATTAAAACTTTAAGAAGTGATCATGGAGGCGAATTTGAAAATTCGGAATTTGAAAACTTTTGTGAAGAAAATGGTTTAAAACATGAATTTTCTGCTCCACGAACACCTCAACAAAATGGGGTGGTTGAAAGGAAAAATCGTACATTGCAAGAATTGGCTAGATCCATGTTGAGTGAGTATAAACTACCTCTAACTTTTTGGGCAGAGGCGGTGAATACTTCGTGCTACGTAATGAATAGAGTAATGATTAGACCAATACTTGGAAAAACGTCTTATGAAGTGTGGCATGAAAGGAAACCTAACATCTCTTACTTTCGTGTTTTTGGATGCCCTTGTTTCATTCTTAACACAGGTGATCAACTTGGAAAATTTGAATCAAAGGCCGATGAGGGAATCTTCATGGGCTATTCAACCAGGAGCAAGGCTTATAGGATATACAACAAACAAACAAAGACAATTGTTGAATCAATCAATGTGAAATTTGATGAATCTGATCTGGAAAGGACGACTGAAAAAACGATTGATGATGGGGTAGATCATGAAGGCATTAAAGAAGGGACATCTAGTGAGAAGGATGAAAGTGGGATTGCTGATGCTGATAGATTGAAGTTCAAATCCAATCATCCTCCTGAATTGGTTATAGGAGATCCTACGGAAGGTATACGCACTCGCTCTTCATTTGATAAAAATTTGTGTGCGTTTTGTTGTCATAGTGGTTTTATTTCTGAAATTGAACCTGATTCTGTTGAAATGGCTCTTAATGATGAAAGTTGGATTCTAGCAATGCAAGATGAACTTAATCAATTTGAGAGAAATAAAGTTTGGAAATTAGTTCCTAGGCCAAATGACTATCCAATTGTAGGAACTAAATGGGTGTTCAAAAACAAACTTGATGAATCAGGAAATGTAATTAGAAACAAAGCTAGGTTGGTCGCAAAAGGATATAACCAAATAGAAGGCATAGATTTTGATGAAACATTTGCTCCAGTTGCTAGGTTAGAAGCCATTAGGATTTTGCTAAGCTTTGCTTTCTATAAAGGTTTCAAACTTAAACAAATGGATGTAAAAAGTGCTTTTCTAAATGGTGATTTGAAAGAAGAGGTTTTTGTTGAACAACCCCCGGTTTTGAAAATCACGATTTTCCCAATCATGTGTATAAACTTGAAAAAGCATTATATGGTCTTAAGCAAGCTCCTAGAGCTTGGTATGACTGCCTTTGTACATATCTTTTGGAAAATGGCTTTAAAAAGGGGAGTGCTGACACAACACTGTTTCTATTACATAAAGGAAGTGATTTTTTGATTGTTCAGATTTATGTAGATGATATCATTTATGGTGCTACTAATGAACTCTTGTGCGAGAAATTTGAACAAGTCATGCAGGCTAAATTCGAGATGAGCTTGGTTGGAGAATTGAAATATTTTCTTGGATTTCAAATCAAGCAAAGCAGTGATGGCATTTTCATTTCACAATCCAAGTATGTGTTGGAACTGTTGAAGAAATTTGGAGTTGAGAACTCCAAACCATTGAGAACTCCTATGAGTCCATCAACAAAGTTGGACAAAGACGAGAAAGGAAGTGCTGTTGATCAGAAGAAATATCGAGGGATAATTGGTTCACTTCTCTATCTTACTGCTTCTAGACCTGATATTATGTTTTCTGTGTGTCTGTGTGCACGTTTTCAATCTAATCCTAAAGAATCTCATTTGAAAGCCACTAAACGAATTTTGAGATATCTTTCACACACAAACAAACTTGGGTTATGATATCCTTCTTGTGAAAATTTTGATTTAGTTGGCTATTCTGATGCTGATTATGCTGGTTCATTGGTTGACAGGAAAAGCACTAGTGGAACATGCTTTATGCTAGGACACTCGTTAGTTTCATGGTCAAGTCGAAAACAGAACTGTGTTGCATTATCCACCACTGAAGCAGAATATATTGCTTTAGGGAGTTGTTGTGCTCAAATTTTATGGATGATGCAAACTCTTTCTGATTTTGGCTTAGTTTATAAACAAGTTCCATTAAAATGTGACAGTAAAAGTGCAATAGACTTATCAAATAATCCTGTTCATCATTCACGCACAAAACACATTGATGTGAGACACCACTTTCTTAGAGATCACATTGCTAAGGAAGACATTTGCATTGAATATATTTCAACCGAGACTCAACTTGTTGATATTTTCACAAAACCCGTCCCAGAAGAAAGATTCTCCAGATTACGTTTGGATTTAGGGATTATAGAAATTGACTAACCATTTTTCATTTTTTTTGAAATATTCTTGGATATATACTTTCAACTTAAATTTCTAGGATTCAAACCAGTTTTGGATATTATCCAAAGATTGATTCGAATATGGTATTCAGTACTGGATATTACATAATATAATTAACTTGGTAACTTATTCCACGATCATTTCTATTTCTACCATCTTTCTATCGTTCATAATGGTTTTGTAAAATAAGAAGAGTGAATTATTTTTAAATAAATTAAAATATATATATATATATATATAATAATAAATAATAATAACTCTCAGGCATCCATTCTCATTTAAACGTCCTTATGGTTATGCATGGATGGAGCATGTGAGTGAATTATTTTTATCATTACTCCATTCTCATTTAAAAGTCCTTATGGTTATGCGTGGATGGAGTATGGTAACTAAGTATTCTGGTCTCACTTAAAAGTCCGGATGCTTAGACTAATAAGTAACTGCTAATCCCATTTAAAAGTCCTTATGGTTATGCGTGGTTAGTAAGTGCTTATTCTTTGTGTTTTTTTTTGTGCTTAAATGTCAAATTAATTTTAAAATATCTCTCTTCTTAAACCGATCATCGATCCATTATCTACAATGTGGAAGTTGTTATCTCGTTATGATATATTATTTTTGTTCCTACTGTTCCATTGTTTTTTGTCAGTCTTTTGATAATGCCAAAAGGGGGAGAAAAGAACTAGATTTTGATAAGGAAGTAAATATTTTTTTGGAATACTTCAACAATATTTGTTTAATGTTGTTAGATAATTTTCCTTAGTTCGTTTATTCATCAGTAATTTTTGTTATCTTCTAAATAGGGAGTGGTCTTGGTTGTAGGGGGAGCAGTCAAATAGGGGGAGCTAAAAAATTTCATGCTCAAACACATGTATTAGCATTTCAAAATCTTTAATATATATGTTTGTCATCATCAAAAGGGGGAGATTGTTTGATGTGATTTTTTGTTTGATGATAACAAAATATATATCAATATATATATGTGTTTGCAGTTTGGACTATATACAGAAAGGAAGAAATATTCATATTGAATAATTATACTATTGCACAGAATTTATATAATTCAACCAGTATTTTTTTTATTCAATATAATATTTTATTACAACACTTAAACAATACAAAGTTTTCAGCTCTCTCTATATATACATACACCAGTTCATACATTTTACACTACAACACTCAACACTCAGTTTTTCACTCTGTCTGCACATCTACATCTATCTGCATTATCCAGCTCCACTTCTTGTCCTGTCTCTTGTGTACCTGTATAATTAGCAACTACAACAGTAATCTGAAAACAAACAAATTTGAATTTGCAAAAATAGAAATTTGTTTGTGTCTCAGATACATGGGTTATTGTCATCATCTTTGATTGTGTAATATCTGTGCATATCAGTGTTCTTACAGATAATCGTGAGTGGCTGCAATACACACGTGTACATCTATACACGTGTGCACTGCCTCGCCAACTCGTGTACGTTATCAACAAAAGCAATCAATACTTCAATGAATTCAACATGAAGCAGTGCAAACTCCCGAAGACACAACAGTGAAGGAAACTACATCACAGCAGCTTGAAAAAGTGTATACAACATCAAGATACACAAAATATGGAAACTGCACCAATGCAAATCAATACAGAGAGTATATATATATAGTGATGCATAGCAACTGCATAGCAGCTACACAACAAAGCAATGACCAGAACACAAGTACAAGCAAATAAATGCAGTGTGAAGTGATGTAACAGCAATTACAGGTACTCAACAAGGTGAAGCAGTAGTAAATCAAAGTGTGCAACTCGAGAATGGATACAAGTGACTCAGACCAAATGCAGTGACATACTACAACAAACAAAGTCTCGACCAAAATCAGTAACTCAATGCAAATACAACAACAGAGCACAATGC
The DNA here is from genome assembly GCA_030765085.1 of Allium cepa. Lineage (NCBI taxonomy): Eukaryota > Viridiplantae > Streptophyta > Magnoliopsida > Asparagales > Amaryllidaceae > Allium > Allium cepa. The sequence continues at coordinate 203,879,449 of CM060941.1, read as the reverse complement.
ACAAAAGTCACAAACAAGGTCAAACCCAAGATAGGTTCAACTCAAGGCAACTTGAAGCATACAAGGTCAGACAAACCACTGCAACAGCAAACACAGTGAAGCCAAAGTGCAGTGCAACTACAAAGAAGTCAGTGGCAAGCTACAAACACCAAGTGCAACAGCAAACACATCATGAAGGACCACAAAATGCTACAACTTCAAACAGACAGTGCACATGTGAATCAAGTGTCCAACCAGAAGCACAACATGACCAAAAGTATACAGTAATGCAACATGGAGTGTGCAAGTACAATTCGAATTAAACAGTTTCAAGTTACAACAAAGAAGTCAGTGGCAGCTCCAAAATCAAGATCAACAGAACATGAAGCAGTTCAAATCCAAGTACAAACCCAAGAATATATGCATACACACATACATATGTATGTATGCACATATATATAGTAAACAGGTGAATGTGCAGTAGGGAACACAAGACAGTGGCAAGTACAAGTCAGTGCAGAAATCAAGCCGAAGTTAAAGAACAAATTCGTGTCTTTTGATTAAGTCAAAGAAATCTAATTTGGAAAGAAATCTCTGCATCAAATTTCTCGAATTCATATATGGTCAGTATTAATTCAAATAGGGGCCGAGAAAACAAATATAGGAAGAAATCTTCGAATTAATTAATTCGAAGACAAATATGGTCAGCAAAAATTCGAAATTGAATCAAGAAAGGAATACTCCAAATCCAGAACAATTTCAGGAAAAGTAATCAACGACGTGCAGAAATCAAATCTGACAGTGGTTATTAGGGTTTCAACCCTATAAATAAACCCTAAGAAATCATCATAGAACACAGAGAAATCGAGTTAAAAAGCAAGCAATAAAACGAGCAACAAAAGAAATAACATACCGAATCATCAACAACTCGATCATCAGAGAACGAGCAAGCCGAGCAACGCAATTTCAAAAGTCAACAATTAATCATCAGAAATCGAGCACAAGCAAGAGCCGAAAGCCTCAATTTGGATCGATAGCTTAAAGCCCTAATTTTATCAAAGACTCAAACCCTAATCTCAAAAGCAAGGCCGACATTGTTTTTACAAGCAAAAGAAGGAACGAAGTGGATCGGGTTAAAGAACATTAGGCCGGCTTAGTTATTAAAGGGGCTTTGTCACGACCCGTTTTCCCGTACCCTTTGAATCGACAATAAACCACACATGTCCAACTCAAATTGTACGAAAATACGGAACATGAAGGGTGATAAAGAAAAATAGACAGAACAGAATCTCACACGAATGGAATAACATATATTATTTCAATAATAATATTTACAGCGGAAAATTTTGAAATACAATATCAGAGTCTAACCTAGATTCAGCTTGGACAGTTATAAAACCTGCCCTTACAATTGCTGACAAACATCAAACAAAATACACTAAGCAATGGCGATGAAAGAATATCTTCATGCGTCCATGAATATCTCCAGCTCTCCCCTGGAAACTCCAACCGTCTTCGACTATCCTGAAACTACTCGGATCTGACCCAAGTATTGAAAATACCCGGATCAGGCTTGATAAACCAGCGTGAGAAAAACTCAATAATAAATGACAGTGTCATATATCAGCCTTTGGATAAAATCCTTTGAAATAAATAGTATCTCATAAGACCACGTCCACACATAAACACGAACGGGTTTTTACCTTATGATAACTAAAACACTTTTATATCAAAACCTTTGATATTATTTCTAATGACATCTCTTTGAAAACATTTGCAAATAAACTTATCAATCTTATCCGAAATGGTTACCCATATAGCATTTCGAGGCTATTCATTACGCCAATACAAACAAAACCGTAGGTTCTTATTGGAGAATGGATTTCCATACAAATGACCAGGCGCAGGATCTACCTTCCGAAATGGGTACACCTCTAGATGGATGTCCCGAGGCACAGAACATCTGCCCTCTACCAACACAAGACCGGCCTACCTCTGTAACTAGATAGTACCGAATATGTCATCCCCCGGTCGTTGCCGACCTTTAACCGAGCGCTCGTTTTCCATACACCACATTAATTAACATCCCGACGTCATAGCGGGAAGAAATATATCTAGAAGGGGATGATCATACCCTAATGGGAATGACCCACATAGCCCTGCTGCATCTAATCCTCTTTCGGTCATTTCCGGTTTGATGAGGCTTAAGGCTACGATTACCTTTTCACAAAGCACATATCAAATCTTTGAATGCCACATTGCCATTTCTGTTAACTACTAATTGCCTTCCACAAAAATACAACCCTTGAGCTCGTATGTCTCAAGGAGGGTGTTAAGCTAGAGAAGTTGCCTTCTCCGCCACCACTGATGTACGTTTGTAAAAACCAATGTACGTAATCTTTAGAAATGCAACGTCAGACAAACGTCCATACAAGTTGTCCAGGAACAGGACAAACCGAAGGTACTTTCCTCGGCCATTACTAGGCGAGAAGCCCTTGCAATCCGCAAAATCTCCATCACGAGGAGACCACTGCTATATATAACTCTACAATGGGTGCGCACCCTGAGCAAATCAACAAGCAGTCCTCACGCTATGAAGATCCACGGTCTTCAATCACCATCTTCAACATGTCTTCACGTTCGAACGTACACATTGGTTCGAAGTGGTTTTCGGATAGGAATTAACCAAATCCGACTCCGGTTCCTTCGAAATCCAATCATCGATAAAAAGTGAATATGAGAATATAGGATTTGTTAAGTCTCTTTTCACTTTAATTCTCTTCGGATGATTTCGAAATTCTCTTTCTTTCAACTTAGGATAATTCTAAGTAATTCATTCTTTTGTTTTGGAAAATATCTCAGATTTCTTTACTTAATTCTTGATCCAAATTTCTTAACTTTTAACTTAAGGAAAACATTCCCTTTATAATATCACCTTCCAAAACATCCATTTAATTTAAAGGATTATTCACTGTCCAAAATCGCGAATATAATTCCTTTAACATTTAACTTATCAATTTAAATTGATTTCAGATTTACAAAACGATGTTTATAAATTCCATTTTTATATCTCACTTGTAAGTCAAAATCCAATACTCTTATTTACCAATTCATTCCTTTCAAATCTTAGCATTCCTAAAATTCATTATAAATTCTTTTCTAAACTTCACAGGTTCGTAGAAATCATTCATTTTGGAGATTGCTTAACTTTTGGATAATACCAATCTTCTTTTATTTTGGAAAACCTAACAGAATATTTTTATTTTGAGAGCATCCGGGCTTTTCTTTCGATCTGTTCCACCCCTCGCCTAAGAAAAGAAAACATAGGCCAGGTAAGTTCAGGGCACTGGTTGCTCCATCCCTAACCTTAGTTAAACACCTTGTTTTATCTTCCCAGATCTCACAGGCGGGACAAATGTACTAGTCGTTTCCGCATACTCAGATTTTCAACTTATTTTGGAATTGCTTATAAATATTCCAAATTATCTTTCAAAACGCTTAATTATCCTTTTTAAAACATTCACGATTATTCTTGGAAACGTCGTTACATTTAAACTCATATTCCAAAAGTTATAGAATTCACAGCATAAAAGTGCTGCGGAAAGTGCTATATAAGCCTATTTGATTAAAACAACTTTTAAACATTCGCTAATTCATATTTTCCAATCCAAATCTCTTTTAAATCATTTAAATAGATTTATCAAATTTATTCCATATTTTTCCATAATTAAAAACATCCATTTAAACAGATTTCCTTTTATGGTCACTAAACTGCACTAGCGCGATTTTTCTAGAAAATTGATTTGGACATAATTCAAAATCTACTTATCGAAACTTTGATTTTCTTTCTTCATTTAGAAGATATGGATATAATAGTCCGGAATTTTCTTATCTCGAAGAATTCCGAGCAATATTCCACTCTACACATTCATTTGAACTTTTCAACGCGAAATCGCGAACTACCGTTGCGCGACGCGTCTAGTTTTAACTTATTTTTCAACATTTGAAATAATTTATTCAAATTGGATTTCAATACTTATAAAATGATTAGAAACCCTTTTAAATCAATATTTTCACCTTTTAAAGCTTTTAAAATATATTTTCACTCTTACCACATTAAAATATTATTATATTCCCATTATTTTAATATTAAACTTTAAATCCCAATTTTAACTCAATTTCAATTCTAATCTCAAATTAAACATATTTAAAACTTAGATTTCAAATCTAATTCCAATTTAAATTTCAATTTAATCTCAAACTAAACTTCACTTTTTCAAAATTGATTTTAATTTCAATTTCACTATTCATCTAAATTTCAATTTCTAATTAGCTATTCTTTTCAAATCCGTTTCACTTCAAATTTCAAATTCTCTTTCATTTTAACTTTAATTTCACTTCTAAATGAAAAGAGACTTATTTTTCCACAATTTCTCATATTACTAAAATATGGTCTTACTAATCAAAGTGATTACTTAATCAAAATGAACATATCCAATATTCATATTTATTACTAACATAACATCCATTCAACAAATCACATGCATATGATTTCAAATCTAACATTCACTATTAATATCATAACGGGATATATTATCACAATTCACTTAATTTACTAATTTTCAAATCATCCATATTAACAATCAATTTGGTATAAACATTCATATGTCATAAGGGTGTAAATATGATTGTTATAACATAATCAAAATATAAATTCAAAAGCGATGAGAATTTCTCACCTTTAAACCAAACGTTTAACTTCCTACCAACATTCATTTAATTCAACGCTTCACTAAACCTTATCATAACCATGCTTCCAAGTGCTCGACCATCTCCATCTTTACTTGCTTTGCTCACGTCCTTCCTTTATCAACTTCCAAACTCATGGCCTAAGGCCTTTTTTAAGAAGAGAAGAAGAAGAAGTGAATTAAGAAGAGGTTAGAGAGTAACAAGTGGATTAGTGCTTAAGCACTCCACTATTTTTAACCCTCCTACCTCTCTTAAGAGAGAAGCCATTAAAATAGCTTAAAGGAAGAAGAAGAAAAGAAAGATTTGTGTGAAAATGAAAGAGGTATGCATGGCTATTTATAGGAAAAAGTTTGAAATAAAATATTATTATGTAAAATGACCAAAATGCCCTTTACTTACTTTTTAACTTAACATCACATTTCAAATCATGCTTTATGTCACTTTCACTTAAGAAGTAAGTAAAGTAAAGTAATAATTATGTTTGGTTTGATTTGATGTTGATTTGATGTTTACTTTTGACTTTTCTTACTTACTTTTCTTAATTATATTCTAGAATTTTCTAAGTATGTTTAGTAAAAGTAAACTTGATTAGTGAATTAATTAATACTTATACTATTTGAATATATGTTCCTATATAAGAAAATAAAGGTGCGACGACGTTGCGACAACTTTTAATTGACAAAACGTCGTTTTTCGACGAAATGTTTTACGGTCACATTTTGACGTTTTAGTTAAACTATGTATTGAAGTAAACCAAATTTAAAAATGAACTTTTTACTTCTTTAAATAAATTAAAACATGTCTCTTTATATTAAAAAATCATATTTAATTAATATCAAAATCTCTAATTTTACCGCGTATGTAAAACTAACAAAATGCGACAAATTTTGGTTATTTTTGTAAAACGATTATTAACAAACTTTTAAATCTTTTAACATACTTTTATTATCTTTATAAGATTTATCCTTTTAGATTTTAAATCGTTCGAAATCTCTCATTTTCGAAGTAGCGAAAATACGGGTCGTTACATTCTCCCCTACTTAGAAGCATTTCGTCCTCGAAATGAAAGTTAGATAAAGGAATCTATCTCATACTCATCTCCTCAAATAATTTGACTTATTTCTACTGATGATAGAAAAGAAGAAGGCCGATATCATAACAATACTAAAACAAATGATGCCAAACATGCATATAAAGATTCCCCACACTAACCTAAGTATCTATTACGTACTTACGGTTATATGTACATACATCAAGTCAAACTTCTATCCTTCCCATCCTAGTGCGTACTGCACACTTAAGATAATGTATCCAACTATCAAATAAGACTATACATCCAAAAACAACCAAACTAATACTATATCAAGATAAATGAATACATCCACATAACCCATCCTCTGACCTAAGCATGTACTACACCTGAGGTCTATATATTAAAACATAAGTCCAACCCTTATATCTTAGCGTCTACTATTTAAGATAACTATCCAACTACTATGTTGACATACCCAAAACATCATAATATATGTTATATTTGATTCGATCTATTATTCAAATCCACAACTTTTCTTTCGAACTAGTATCGATCCCCCGATTTTCTATTGCGGACTTTGATCAGACTTCTTAATCACAAACTCTTGCTTTCCTTGCATAGCTCTCAACTATGATAGAAAACTCGTGTACATAATCACAAACTCTCATCAATGTTCGCCATCAAAAATTGAGTGATAAATCCCTTTTTTCGGATTGGTGTAAACACCTCAAAGTTCTATACTCAAATCTTAGATCAAAATTTATCTACGTTTAACTTATGTACTTATTCACATTTATCTTTACTTAATACATTTCTTCCAAAACTTCTATTAATCCAAGTTTATTTCACAACCATTTACTTTCTTCTAAATCCATTATTACTTAAGCTTACAAATATGACTTAACTTGTATAATATATTTTTACTTCCTAAGAGTATATATACATATCCCTAATCTTCAAATCGTCATTACTTTAATTAGCGTCTTCAACAAATGTGGAATTCTATTATTCCAAATAAATAAGTTATAAAACTCAATCCCTAGTTTTCTTTACCTAAGGTTTCAATTTAACTAATATTATTTATCTTATCCCTATATTAATAAGACAACTTTACTAAGTGTACATCCTTTTTCTTACAAAGTTAACTTATTTACCTATCCATTTGCCAAATCAAAATTTCTTAATCTTAAATCCATCAAATACCTTATAGTCAAATTTGTGAAACTTAATTCACATGGTATTTGTTATTTAAACATTTTCATCCAACATTCAACTACTAACCATATTATTCAAAACCATCCACTTTTCATCTTACTTCATTTTGAATTACAAATGTTACCCTAATGTATCATTAATTCAAATTTTTATATTAGGATGATATTTCTTATATTTCTTGTTCCTAAATTTCACTTTGATTTTTAAACTTAATCAAAGTGTCTAAATTTCAAATTACCTTAACTCATTTATAAGTTATAGAACTTATCCTTTCATAATATATTTACCAAAATTTCAATTTTGGCTTATCTTTTCTGTCTTATTGATAAGAATTTTTCTAAGTGTAAATTTTCACTTTACTTCCTCTAATTACACTTCTAGCTTCAATATTATCATCAAATATCTTATAATCAAATTGCGAATTTTACTTCACAAGATATTTGTACTTAGCTTTTAAATCCATTCATTATGATAATCACTTAATCATTATTATTTCTTAATACCAAAGGTCTAGGGGTATATGGTCAAAATTTTTAAATTCTAGCTTTCAACTAATTAATTTTATATGAAATATCTTATAGTCAAATTTGTGCAATTCTAATCACAAGATATTCATATTTTAATTTCACTAAGCTAAATCACAATCAATCCTTAACCCAAAAGATAATAATATCCCCTTTAGTATTTATAATATAAACCCAAGGTAAAATTATTTCATTTACCAATTTCTTTTAAAACAAAATCATTTTTATAAATTTAACAAATACGCGCTCATATATATAATACTCTCATAACTCATTCTAGGGCGTTACTAACCCTATCTCTAATGAGTTACTCATCCTAGGATATTACTAATCCTATCTCTGATGAGAATTTACCCATAATAGAGCCAAGGTTCTCGCTTAACCTTCAGCTCTGATACCAAATGTCACGACCCGTTTTCCCGTACCCTTTGAATCGACAATAAACCACACATGTCCAACTCAAATTGTACGAAAATACGGAACATGAAGGGTGATAAAGAAAAATAGACAGAACAGAATCTCACACGAATGGAATAACATATATTATTTCAATAATAATATTTACAGCGGAAAATTTTGAAATACAATATCAGAGTCTAACCTAGATTCAGCTTGGACAGTTATAAAACCTGCCCTTACAATTGCTGACAAACATCAAACAAAATACACTAAGCAATGGCGATGAAAGAATATCTTCATGCGTCCATGAATATCTCCAGCTCTCCCCTGGAAACTCCAACCGTCTTCGACTATCCTGAAACTACTCGGATCTGACCCAAGTATTGAAAATACCCGGATCAGGCTTGATAAACCAGCGTGAGAAAAACTCAATAATAAATGACAGTGTCATATATCAGCCTTTGGATAAAATCCTTTGAAATAAATAGTATCTCATAAGACCACGTCCACACATAAACACGAACGGGTTTTTACCTTATGATAACTAAAACACTTTTATATCAAAACCTTTGATATTATTTCTAATGACATCTCTTTGAAAACATTTGCAAATAAACTTATCAATCTTATCCGAAATGGTTACCCATATAGCATTTCGAGGCTATTCATTACGCCAATACAAACAAAACCGTAGGTTCTTATTGGAGAATGGATTTCCATACAAATGACCAGGCGCAGGATCTACCTTCCGAAATGGGTACACCTCTAGATGGATGTCCCGAGGCACAGAACATCTGCCCTCTACCAACACAAGACCGGCCTACCTCTGTAACTAGATAGTACCGAATATGTCATCCCCCGGTCGTTGCCGACCTTTAACCGAGCGCTCGTTTTCCATACACCACATTAATTAACATCCCGACGTCATAGCGGGAAGAAATATATCTAGAAGGGGATGATCATACCCTAATGGGAATGACCCACATAGCCCTGCTGCATCTAATCCTGTTTCGGTCATTTCCGGTTTGATGAGGCTTAAGGCTACGATTACCTTTTCACAAAGCACATATCAAATCTTTGAATGCCACATTGCCATTTCTGTTAACTACTAATTGCCTTCCACAAAAATACAACCCTTGAGCTCGTATGTCTCAAGGAGGGTGTTAAGCTAGAGAAGTTGCCTTCTCCGCCACCACTGATGTACGTTTGTAAAAACCAATGTACGTAATCTTTAGAAATGCAACGTCAGACAAACGTCCATACAAGTTGTCCAGGAACAGGACAAACCGAAGGTACTTTCCTCGGCCATTACTAGGCGAGAAGCCCTTGCAATCCGCAAAATCTCCATCACGAGGAGACCACTGCTATATATAACTCTACAATGGGTGCGCACCCTGAGCAAATCAACAAGCAGTCCTCACGCTATGAAGATCCACGGTCTTCAATCACCATCTTCAACATGTCTTCACGTTCGAACGTACACATTGGTTCGAAGTGGTTTTCGGATAGGAATTAACCAAATCCGACTCCGGTTCCTTCGAAATCCAATCATCGATAAAAAGTGAATATGAGAATATAGGATTTGTTAAGTCTCTTTTCACTTTAATTCTCTTCGGATGATTTCGAAATTCTCTTTCTTTCAACTTAGGATAATTCTAAGTAATTCATTCTTTTGTTTTGGAAAATATCTCAGATTTCTTTACTTAATTCTTGATCCAAATTTCTTAACTTTTAACTTAAGGAAAACATTCCCTTTATAATATCACCTTCCAAAACATCCATTTAATTTAAAGGATTATTCACTGTCCAAAATCGCGAATATAATTCCTTTAACATTTAACTTATCAATTTAAATTGATTTCAGATTTACAAAACGATGTTTATAAATTCCATTTTTATATCTCACTTGTAAGTCAAAATCCAATACTCTTATTTACCAATTCATTCCTTTCAAATCTTAGCATTCCTAAAATTCATTATAAATTCTTTTCTAAACTTCACAGGTTCGTAGAAATCATTCATTTTGGAGATTGCTTAACTTTTGGATAATACCAATCTTCTTTTATTTTGGAAAACCTAACAGAATATTTTTATTTTGAGAGCATCCGGGCTTTTCTTTCGATCTGTTCCACCCCTCGCCTAAGAAAAGAAAACATAGGCCAGGTAAGTTCAGGGCACTGGTTGCTCCATCCCTAACCTTAGTTAAACACCTTGTTTTATCTTCCCAGATCTCACAGGCGGGACAAATGTACTAGTCGTTTCCGCATACTCAGATTTTCAACTTATTTTGGAATTGCTTATAAATATTCCAAATTATCTTTCAAAACGCTTAATTATCCTTTTTAAAACATTCACGATTATTCTTGGAAACGTCGTTACATTTAAACTCATATTCCAAAAGTTATAGAATTCACAGCATAAAAGTGCTGCGGAAAGTGCTATATAAGCCTATTTGATTAAAACAACTTTTAAACATTCGCTAATTCATATTTTCCAATCCAAATCTCTTTTAAATCATTTAAATAGATTTATCAAATTTATTCCATATTTTTCCATAATTAAAAACATCCATTTAAACAGATTTCCTTTTATGGTCACTAAACTGCACTAGCGCGATTTTTCTAGAAAATTGATTTGGACATAATTCAAAATCTACTTATCGAAACTTTGATTTTCTTTCTTCATTTAGAAGATATGGATATAATAGTCCGGAATTTTCTTATCTCGAAGAATTCCGAGCAATATTCCACTCTACACATTCATTTGAACTTTTCAACGCGAAATCGCGAACTACCGTTGCGCGACGCGTCTAGTTTTAACTTATTTTTCAACATTTGAAATAATTTATTCAAATTGGATTTCAATACTTATAAAATGATTAGAAACCCTTTTAAATCAATATTTTCACCTTTTAAAGCTTTTAAAATATATTTTCACTCTTACCACATTAAAATATTATTATATTCCCATTATTTTAATATTAAACTTTAAATCCCAATTTTAACTCAATTTCAATTCTAATCTCAAATTAAACATATTTAAAACTTAGATTTCAAATCTAATTCCAATTTAAATTTCAATTTAATCTCAAACTAAACTTCACTTTTTCAAAATTGATTTTAATTTCAATTTCACTATTCATCTAAATTTCAATTTCTAATTAGCTATTCTTTTCAAATCCGTTTCACTTCAAATTTCAAATTCTCTTTCATTTTAACTTTAATTTCACTTCTAAATGAAAAGAGACTTATTTTTCCACAATTTCTCATATTACTAAAATATGGTCTTACTAATCAAAGTGATTACTTAATCAAAATGAACATATCCAATATTCATATTTATTACTAACATAACATCCATTCAACAAATCACATGCATATGATTTCAAATCTAACATTCACTATTAATATCATAACGGGATATATTATCACAATTCACTTAATTTACTAATTTTCAAATCATCCATATTAACAATCAATTTGGTATAAACATTCATATGTCATAAGGGTGTAAATATGATTGTTATAACATAATCAAAATATAAATTCAAAAGCGATGAGAATTTCTCACCTTTAAACCAAACGTTTAACTTCCTACCAACATTCATTTAATTCAACGCTTCACTAAACCTTATCATCACCATGCTTCCAAGTGCTCGACCATCTCCATCTTTACTTGCTTTGCTCACGTCCTTCCTTTATCAACTTCCAAACTCATGGCCTAAGGCCTTTTTTAAGAAGAGAAGAAGAAGAAGTGAATTAAGAAGAGGTTAGAGAGTAACAAGTGGATTAGTGCTTAAGCACTCCACTATTTTTAACCCTCCTACCTCTCTTAAGAGAGAAGCCATTAAAATAGCTTAAAGGAAGAAGAAGAAAAGAAAGATTTGTGTGAAAATGAAAGAGGTATGCATGGCTATTTATAGGAAAAAGTTTGAAATAAAATATTATTATGTAAAATGACCAAAATGCCCTTTACTTACTTTTTAACTTAACATCACATTTCAAATCATGCTTTATGTCACTTTCACTTAAGAAGTAAGTAAAGTAAAGTAATAATTATGTTTGGTTTGATTTGATGTTGATTTGATGTTTACTTTTGACTTTTCTTACTTACTTTTCTTAATTATATTCTAGAATTTTCTAAGTATGTTTAGTAAAAGTAAACTTGATTAGTGAATTAATTAATACTTATACTATTTGAATATATGTTCCTATATAAGAAAATAAAGGTGCGACGACGTTGCGACAACTTTTAATTGACAAAACGTCGTTTTTCGACGAAATGTTTTACGGTCACATTTTGACGTTTTAGTTAAACTATGTATTGAAGTAAACCAAATTTAAAAATGAACTTTTTACTTCTTTAAATAAATTAAAACATGTCTCTTTATATTAAAAAATCATATTTAATTAATATCAAAATCTCTAATTTTACCGCGTATGTAAAACTAACAAAATGCGACAAATTTTGGTTATTTTTGTAAAACGATTATTAACAAACTTTTAAATCTTTTAACATACTTTTATTATCTTTATAAGATTTATCCTTTTAGATTTTAAATCGTTCGAAATCTCTCATTTTCGAAGTAGCGAAAATACGGGTCGTTACAGGCTTTAGTTTTATTTAGGGTTTAAACTTTAAAAGTTTTTTTTTGTTGAGCAAAAATTAAGGATTAACGTTTATATTTTAATTTTTGCTCCTGCATTTAATTTTGAAGTTGTTTCTTTTCTTTTTGAGTCAAAAGAATTTGCAAATCACCACTTAGGGTTTAGGTGTTGTCAGATTGTCTTGTTAGAGTCAGTTCAGTTAGCAGGGTTTGCGAGTTTGCAAAACTCTATAGGCGGTAGCAGGGTTTGCAAGTCTGTTAGAGTGTTTGTAAGCGGGAAACTGTTCAATTCTAATAGAAATCTGGGAATGCAGCAGTAGGCAGGGGTTGCCTAAGCTGGGTAAATTTTGTGTGTGATTTACTTTTCAGCATATTTATTTTTACAGTTTGTTTCTGTGTTTAATTCGGAAAATTTTGCTATAACCCTATTCACCCCCCCCTCTAGGGTTAATCTAGATCCTACAAGTGGTATCAGAGCTAGGTATTTTACTTTAACTCTAGAGTCATGAATCCACCAAATAATGCTTTTTCTGAGGGGCAATCTATTGCTAGGCCACCCATGTTTAATGGGAATGATTATGCTTATTGGAAAGTTAGGATGAGTATTTATCTTAGTTCTGTCGATTATGATGTTTGGGATATTATTGAAACTGGCTATAAATCTCCCACTATAGTTATTGGTGATACTGAGATTCCTAAACCTAAGGATAGGTGGGATGCTAACGATAAGAAACTAAAAACTACAAATGCCAAAGCAATGAACGCTTTGATCTGTGCTCTTGATAAAAATGAGTTTAATAGAATTTCTCATTGTACAACAGCACAGGAAATTTGGCACACTTTGGAGGTGACACACGAAGGAACTTCTCAAGTCAAGGAGTCACGTCTAGCTCTATTTAGCAATGAATACAAAAACTTTGTGATGGAAAAGGGCGAGAGCATAAAGGATATGTTTGGACGATTTTCAACTTTGGTGTACAATGCTAGAGCGCTTGGGAAGGTCTTCACTGAAGTAGAGCTTGTGCGGAAGATACTGCGAGTCTTACCAATGAACTTTGAGGCAAAAGTCACGGCAATACAAGAATCGAAAGATTTGAGTAAACTAAGCATGGAGGAGTTGATCGGAAACTTGATGACATATGAGCTTGAGCTAAAGGCAAAGGAGGAACGTAACAACTCCGAATCAAAAAAGAAGACAATTGCCTTGAAGAGCAAAGAAGAAAGCGATGAAGAAGAAGATCCAATTGAAAAGCTTGCGATGGCTGTCAATAATCTTAGAAAATGGTCAAAATTCAGGCCACGCAAGAAGAAAACAAGTGGTAATAGGTCAAAAGATTCTGACGATTCCGATAATGAATTGACATGCTTTAACTGCAAAAAGCCTGGCCACTTCAAACAAAAATGTCCACTTCTCAAAAACAACAAAGGAAAGAAAAAGAAGAAGAAGGCCTTTGCAGCAACTTGGGATGATGAAGAAGGAGAAGAAGTTTCGGATAATAGCTCAGAAGAGGCTAACTTATGCCTTATGGCAAAATCAGATTCAGAAACAAGTTCAGAGGAATCCAGTGAGGTACGTGACTATTCTTATAAAGAACTTGTTTTGATGTGTTATGATCTTACTAATACAATTGATACTCTTGAAACTAAAATTGAAAAATTGAAGTCTGACAGGAGAGAACTTGTTCATGAGAATACTAGGTTAGAAACTGAACTAGAAAATATTCAAAACCTAGACTGTAAAAAATGTAAAATTTTAGATTCAGAGATATCAAGACTTAAGAATAGCTTCGACAATCTTGAAAAAGAAAACACAAGTCTTAAGGAAACCATTGACACTAGGAAAAAGGATTTTATAAATAGATGCACCACACTTGTAACTGAAAACACAACACTAAAAACCAAAGTCCAAAATCTTGAGAAATCTCTGAATAACTTTTCAAGAGGAGAAAAATCATTTAACATGTTATTGGGAAATCAACTCTTTGCTAATAACAGAAAAGGACTAGGTTTTGGGAAAACACAGGTTGATGATTATGCAAAAGGTAAGAGTGTCTTTGTTAGAAGTGAAATTGGACATCGTGTTGAAAATTGTAGTCATAGGAACAAGAACACAAAATTTATACAAGTTTGGGTTCCTAAGAATTCTACAAACAAATTTCATGTCTATAGGAACAAAAATGAAAGGACAAAACAAGTTTGGGTTCCAAAGGGATTGTTTGTTCACAATGCTTCAGTTACTAATATCATTGGACCTAAGAGTTTCTCTAGGTCATCCTCCTCTCTCTTTATGTAGGTCTGTTGGCGGGCTAAGGAGCAACAAGAATGGTTTCTAGATTCAGGTTATTCTAGACATATGACAGGTGATAAATCTAAGTTCCTTAGCCTAGAGAATTTTAGAGGTGGAAATGTGATCATGGGAGACAATAGCAAGTGTAAGATTATTGGGAAAGGTGAAGTAAGTAACGGTACTTTTTCATTGACTAATGTTTTATACGTTGATAATTTGCATCACAATCTCATTTCTATTAGCCAACTATGTGACAAAGGTATGAATGTGGTTTTTGATAGTGATACTTGCAAGATCATTGATAAAACTTCTAATAACATAGTTTTTATGGGCAAAAGAAAAGGAAATGTTTACTCGCTTTCGTTTGACAATCTAAATCTTTCCAGATGTTTGGTAGCCACTGACGAAGAGGCATCTTTATGGCATAGGAGACTTGGACATGCTAGCATGAGTCTCTTAAAAAATCTTGAAATGAAAGAATTAGTCAGAGGGTTACCACATCAGAAATTTAAAGATAACAAAGTGTGTAAAGCATGTTCCTTGGGCAAGCTTAGTCGATCATCATTTCGCCCTAAAAACATTGTTAGCACATCAAGGGTCCTCGAATTAATTCATATGGACTTATTTGGACCAAATGAAATTGCAAGCTTGAATGGAAAACGTTATTGTTATGTATTGGTTGACGATTATTCTAGATTTACATGGGTTTATTTCTTAGCCAAAAAGTCTGAATCTTTTGATTATTTTTCAAAATTTGCTAAACTTGTTCAAAATGAAAAAGGAGTTTCAATTAAAACTTTAAGAAATGATCATGGAGGCGAATTTGAAAATTCGGAATTTGAAAACTTTTGTGAAGAAAATGGTTTAAAACATGAATTTTCTGCTCCACGAACACCTCAACAAAATGGGGTGGTTGAAAGGAAAAATCGTACATTGCAAGAATTGGCTAGATCCATGTTGAGTGAGTATAAACTACCTCTAACTTTTTGGGCAGAGGCGGTGAATACTTCGTGCTACGTAATGAATAGAGTAATGATTAGACCAATACTTGGCAAAACGTCTTATGAAGTGTGGCATGAAAGGAAACCTAACATCTCTTACTTTCGTGTTTTTGGATGCCCTTGTTTCATTCTTAACACAGGTGATCAACTTGGAAAATTTGAATCAAAGGCCGATGAGGGAATCTTCATGGGCTATTCAACCAGGAGCAAGGCTTACAGGATATACAACAAACGAACAAAGACAATTGTTGAATCAATCAATGTGAAATTTGATGAATCTGATCTGGAAAGGACGACTGAAAAAACGATTGATGATGGGGTAGATCATGAAGGCATTAAAGAAGGGACATCTAGTGAGAAGGATGAAAGTGGGATTGTTGATGCTGATAGATTGAAGTTCAAATCCAATCATCCTCCTGAATTGGTTATAGGAGATCCTACGGAAGGTATACGCACTCGCTCTTCATTTGATAAAAATTTGTATGCGTTTTGTTGTCATAGTGGTTTTATTTCTGAAATTGAACCTGATTCTGTTGAAATGGCTCTTAATGATGAAAGTTGGATTCTAGCAATGCAAGATGAACTTAATCAATTTGAGAGAAATAAAGTTTGGAAATTAGTTCCTAGGCCAAATGACTATCCAATTGTAGGAACTAAATGGGTGTTCAAAAACAAACTTGATGAATCAAGAAATGTAATTAGAAACAAAGCTAGGTTGGTCGCAAAAGGATATAACCAAATAGAAGGCATAGATTTTGATGAAACATTTGCTCCAGTTGCTAGGTTAGAAGCCATTAGGATTTTGCTAAGCTTTGCTTTCTATAAAGGTTTCAAACTTAAACAAATGGATGTAAAAAGTGCTTTTCTAAATGGTGATTTGAAAGAAGAGGTTTTTGTTGAACAACCCCCGGTTTTGAAAATCACGATTTTCCCAATCATGTGTATAAACTTGAAAAAGCATTATATGGTCTTAAGCAAGCTCCTAGAGCTTGGTATGACTGCCTTTGTACATATCTTTTGGAAAATGGCTTTAAAAAGGGGAGTGCTGACACAACACTGTTTCTATTACATAAAGGAAGTGATTTTTTGATTGTTCAGATTTATGTAGATGATATCATTTATGGTGCTACTAATGAACTCTTGTGCGAGAAATTTGAACAAGTCATGCAGGCTAAATTCGAGATGAGCTTGGTTGGAGAATTGAAATATTTTCTTGGATTTCAAATCAAGCAAAGCAGTGATGGCATTTTCATTTCACAATCCAAGTATGTGTTGGAACTGTTGAACAAATTTGGAGTTGAGAACTCCAAACCATTGAGAACTCCTATGAGTCCATCAACAAAGTTGGACAAAGACGAGAAAGGAAGTGCTGTTGATCAGAAGAAATATCGAGGGATAATTGGTTCACTTCTCTATCTTACTGCTTCTAGACCTGATATTATGTTTTCTGTGTGTCTGTGTGCACGTTTTCAATCTAATCCTAAAGAATCTCATTTGAAAGCCACTAAACGAATTTTGAGATATCTTTCACACACAAACAAACTTGGGTTATGATATCCTTCTTGTGAAAATTTTGATTTAGTTGGCTATTCTGATGCTGATTATGCTGGTTCATTGGTTGACAGGAAAAGCACTAGTGGAACATGCTTTATGCTAGGACACTCGTTAGTTTCATGGTCAAGTCGAAAACAGAACTGTGTTGCATTATCCACCACTGAAGCAGAATATATTGCTTTAGGGAGTTGTTGTGCTCAAATTTTATGGATGATGCAAACTCTTTCTGATTTTGGCTTAGTTTATAAACAAGTTCCATTAAAATGTGACAGTAAAAGTGCAATAGACTTATCAAATAATCCTGTTCATCATTCACGCACAAAACACATTGATGTGAGACACCACTTTCTTAGAGATCACATTGCTAAGGAAGACATTTGCATTGAATATATTTCAACTGAGACTCAACTTGCTGATATTTTCACAAAACCCCTCCCAGAAGAAAGATTCTCCAGATTACGTTTGGATTTAGGGATTATAGAAATTGACTAACCATTTTTCATTTTTTTTGAAATATTCTTGGATATATACTTTCAACTTAAATTTCTAGGATTCAAACCAGTTTTGGATATTATCCAAAGATTGATTCGAATATGGTATTCAGTACTGGATATTACATAATATAATTAACTTGGTAACTTATTCCACGATCATTTCTATTTCTACCATCTTTCTATCGTTCATAATGGTTTTGTAAAATAAGAAGAGTGAATTATTTTTAAATAAATTAATATATATATATATATATATATATAATAATAAATAATAATAACTCTTAGGCATCCATTCTCATTTAAACGTCCTTATGGTTATGCATGGATGGAGCATGTGAGTGAATTATTTTTATCATTACTCCATTCTCATTTAAAAGTCCTTATGGTTATGCATGGATGGAGTATGGTAACTAAGTATTCTGGTCTCACTTAAAAGTCCGGATGCTTAGACTAATAAGTAACTGCTAATCCCATTTAAAAGTCCTTATGGTTATGCGTGGTTAGTAAGTGCTTATTCTTTGTGTTTTTTTTTGTGCTTAAATGTCAAATTAATTTTAAAATATCTCTCTTCTTAAACCGATCATCGATCCATTATCTACAATGTGGAAGTTGTTATCTCGTTATGATATATTATTTTTGTTCCTACTGTTCCATTGTTTTTTGTCAGTCTTTTGATAATGCCAAAAGGGGGAGAAAAGAACTAGATTTTGATAAGGAAGTAAATATTTTTTTGGAATACTTCAACAATATTTGTTTAATGTTGTTAGATAATTTTCCTTAGTTCGTTTATTCATCAGTAATTTTTGTTATCTTCTAAATAGGGAGTGGTCTTGGTTGTAGGGGGAGCATTCAAATAGGGGGAGCTAAAAAATTTCATGCTCAAACACATGTATTAGCATTTCAAAATCTTTAATATATATGTTTGTCATCATCAAAAGGGGGAGATTGTTTGATGTGATTTTTTGTTTGATGATAACAAAATATATATCAATATATATATGTGTTTGCAGTTTGGACTATATACAGAAAGGAAGAAATATTCATATTGAATAATTATACTATTGCACAGAATTTATATAATTCAACCAGTATTTTTTTTATTCAATATAATATTTTATTACAACACTTAAACAATACAAAGTTTTCAGCTCTCTCTATATATACATACACCAGTTCATACATTTTACACTACAACACTCAACACTCAGTTTTTCACTCTGTCTGCACATCTACATCTATCTGCATTATCCAGCTCCACTTCTTGTCCTGTCTCTTGTGTACCTGTATAATTAGCAACTACAACAGTAATCTGAAAACAAACAAATTTGAATTTGCAAAAATAGAAATTTGTTTGTGTCTCAGATACATGGGTTATTGTCATCATCTTTGATTGTGTAATATCTGTGCATATCAGTGTTCTTACAGATAATCGTGAGTGGCTGCAATACACACGTGTACATCTATACACGTGTGCACTACCTCGCCAACTCGTGTACGTTATCAACAAAAGCAATCAATACTTCAATGAATTCAACATGAAGCAGTGCAAACTCCCGAAGACACAACAGTGAAGGAAACTACATCACAGCAGCTTGAAAAAGTGTATACAACATCAAGATACACAAAATATGGAAACTGCACCAATGCAAATCAATACAGAGAGTATATATATATATATAGTGATGCATAGCAACTGCATAGCAGCTACACAACAAAGCAATGACCAGAACACAAGTACAAGCAAATAAATGCAGTGTGAAGTGATGTAACAGCAATTACAGGTACTCAACAAGGTGAAGCAGTAGTAAATCAAAGTGTGCAACTCGAGAATGGATACAAGTGACTCAGACCAAATGCAGTGACATACTACAACAAACAAAGTCTCGACCAAAATCAGTAACTCAATGCAAATCCAACAACAGAGCACAATGCACAAAAGTCACAAACAAGGTCAAACCCAAGATAGGTTCAACTCAAGGCAACTTGAAGCATACAAGGTCAGACAAACCACTGCAACAGCAAACACAGTGAAGCCAAAGTGCAGTGCAACTACAAAGAAGTCAGTGGCAAGCTACAAACACCAAGTGCAACAGCAAACACATCATGAAGGACCACAAAATGCTACAACTTCAAACAGACAGTGCACATGTGAATCAAGTATCCAACCAGAAGCACAACATGACCAAAAGTATACAGTAATGCAACATGGAGTGTGCAAGTACAATTCGAATTAAACAGTTTCAAGTTACAACAAAGAAGTCAGTGGCAGCTCCAAAATCAAGATCAACAGAACATGAAGCAGTTCAAATCCAAGTACAAACCCAAGAATATATGCATACACACATACATATGTATGTATGCACATATATATAGTAAACAGGTGAATGTGCAGTAGGGAACACAAGACAGTGGCAAGTACAAGTCAGTGCAGAAATCAAGCCGAAGTTAAAGAACAAATTCGTGTCTTTTGATTAAGTCAAAGAAATCTAATTTGGAAAGAAATCTCTGCATCAAATTTCTCGAATTCATATATGGTCAGTATTAATTCAAATAGGGGCCGAGAAAACAAATATAGGAAGAAATCTTCGAATTAATTAATTCGAAGACAAATATGGTCAGCAAAAATTCGAAATTGAATCAAGAAAGGAATACTCCAAATCCAGAACAATTTCAGGAAAAATAATCAACGACGTGCAGAAATCAAATCTGACAGTGGTTATTAGGGTTTCAACCCTATAAATAAACCCCAAGAAATCATCATAGAACACAGAGAAATCGAGTTAAAAAGCAAGCAATAAAACGAGCAACAAAAGAAATAACATACCGAATCATCAACAACTCGATCATCAGAGAACGAGCAAGCCGAGCAACGCAATTTCAAAAGTCAACAATTAATCATCAGAAATCGAGCACAAGCAAGAGCCGAAAGCCTCAATTTGGATCGATAGCTTAAAGCCCTAATTTTATCAAAGACTCAAACCCTAATCTCAAAAGCAAGGCCGACATTGTTTTTACAAGCAAAAGAAGGAACGAAGTGGATCGGGTTAAAGAACATTAGGCCGGCTTAGTTATTAAAGGGGCTTTAGTTTTATTTAGGGTTTAAACTTTAAAAGTTTTTTTTTGTTGAGCAAAAATTAAGGATTAACGTTTATATTTTAATTTTTGCTCCTGCATTTAATTTTGAAGTTGTTTCTTTTCTTTTTGAGTCAAAAGAATTTGCAAATCACCACTTAGGGTTTAGGTGTTGTCAGATTGTTTGTTAGAGTCAGTTCAGTTAGCAGGGTTTGCGAGTTTGCAAAACTCTATAGGCGGTAGCAGGGTTTGCAAGTCTGTTAGAGTGTTTGTAAGCGGGAAACTGTTCAATTCTAATAGAAATCTGGGAATGCAGCAGTAGGCAGGGGTTGCCGAAGCTGAGTAAATTTTGTGTGTGATTTACTTTTCAGCATATTTATTTTTACAGTTTGTTTCTGTGTTTAATTCGGAAAAATTTGCTATAACCCTATTCACCCCCCCCTCTAGGGTTAATCTAGATCCTACAAGTGGTATCAGAGCTAGGTATTTTACTTTAACTCTAGAGTCATGAATCCACCAAATAATGCTTTTTCTGAGGGGCAATCTATTGCTAGGCCACCCATGTTTAATGGGAATGATTATGCTTATTGGAAAGTTAGGATGAGTATTTATCTTAGTTCTGTCGATTATGATGTTTGGGATATTATTGAAACTGGCTATAAATCTCCCACTATAGTTATTGGTGATACTGAGATTCCTAAACCTAAGGATAGGTGGGATGCTAACGATAAGAAACTAAAAACTACAAATGCCAAAGCAATGAACGCTTTGATCTGTGCTCTTGATAAAAATGAGTTTAATAGAATTTCTCATTGTACAACAGCACAGGAAATTTGGCACACTTTGGAGGTGACACACGAAGGAACTTCTCAAGTCAAGGAGTCACGTCTAGCTCTATTTAGCAATGAATACAAAAACTTTGTGATGGAAAAGGGCGAGAGCATAAAGGATATGTTTGGACGATTTTCAACTTTGGTGTACAATGCTAGAGCGCTTGGGAAGGTCTTCACTGAAGTAGAGCTTGTGCGGAAGATACTGCGAGTCTTACCAATGAACTTTGAGGCAAAAGTCACGGCAATACAAGAATCGAAAGATTTGAGTAAACTAAGCATGGAGGAGTTGATCGGAAACTTGATGACATATGAGCTTGAGCTAAAGGCAAAGGAGGAACGTAACAACTCCGAATCAAAAAAGAAGACAATTGCCTTGAAGAGCAAAGAAGAAAGCGATGAAGAAGAAGATCCAATTGAAAAGCTTGCGATGGCTGTCAATAATCTTAGAAAATGGTCAAAATTCAGGCCACGCAAGAAGAAAACAAGTGGTAATAGGTCAAAAGATTCTGACGATTCCGATAATGAATTGACATGCTTTAACTGCAAAAAGCCTGGCCACTTCAAACAAAAATGTCCACTTCTCCAAAACAACAAAGGAAAGAAAAAGAAGAAGAAGGCCTTTGCAGCAACTTGGGATGATGAAGAAGGAGAAGAAGTTTCGGATAATAGCTCAGAAGAGGCTAACTTATGCCTTATGGCAAAATCAGATTCAGAAACAAGTTCAGAGGAATCCAGTGAGGTACGTGACTATTCTTATAAAGAACTTGTTTTGATGTGTTATGATCTTACTAATACAATTGATACTCTTGAAACTAAAATTGAAAAATTGAAGTCTGACAGGAGAGAACTTGTTCATGAGAATACTAGGTTAGAAACTGGACTAGAAAATATTCAAAACCTAGACTGTAAAAAATGTAAAATTTTAGATTCAGAGATATCAAGACTTAAGAATAGCTTCGACAATCTTGAAAAAGAAAACTCAAGTCTTAAGGAAACCATTGACACTAGGAAAAAGGATTTTATAAATAGATGCACCACACTTGTAACTGAAAACACAACACTAAAAACCAAAGTCCAAAATCTTGAGAAATCTCTGAATAACTTTTCAAGAGGAGAAAAATCATTTAACATGTTATTGGGAAATCAACTCTTTGCTAATAACAGAAAAGGACTAGGTTTTGGGAAAACACAGGTTGATGATTATGCAAAAGGTAAGAGTGTCTTTGTTAGAAGTGAAATTGGACATCGTGTTGAAAATTGTAGTCATAGGAACAAGAACACAAAATTTATACAAGTTTGGGTTCCTAAGAATTCTACAAACAAATTTCATGTCTATAGGAACAAAAATGAAAGGACAAAACAAGTTTGGGTTCCAAAGGGATTGTTTGTTCACAATGCTTCAGTTACTAATATCATTGGACCTAAGAGTTTCTCTAGGTCATCCTCCTCTCTCTTTATGTAGGTCTGTTGGCGGGCTAAGGAGCAACAAGAATGGTTTCTAGATTCAGGTTATTCTAGACATATGACAGGTGATAAATCTAAGTTCCTTAGCCTAGAGAATTTTAGAGGTGGAAATGTGATCATGGGAGACAATAACAAGTGTAAGATTATTGGGAAAGGTGAAGTAAGTAACGGTACTTTTTCATTGACTAATGTTTTATACGTTGATAATTTGCATCACAATCTCATTTCTATTAGCCAACTATGTGACAAAGGTATGAATGTGGTTTTTGATAGTGATACTTGCAAGATCATTGATAAAACTTCTAATAACATAGTTTTTATGGGCAAAAGAAAAGGAAATGTTTACTCGCTTTCGTTTGACAATCTAAATCTTTCCAGATGTTTGGTAGCCACTGACGAAGAGGCATCTTTATGGCATAGGAGACTTGGACATGCTAGCATGAGTCTCTTAAAAAATCTTGAAATGAAAGAATTAGTCAGAGGGTTACCACATCAGAAATTTAAAGATAACAAAGTGTGTAAAGCATGTTCCTTGGGCAAGCTTAGTCGATCATCATTTCGCCCTAAAAACATTGTTAGCACATCAAGGGTCCTCGAATTAATTCATATGGACTTATTTGGACCAAATGAAATTGCAAGCTTGAATGGAAAACGTTATTGTTATGTATTGGTTGACGATTATTCTAGATTTACATGGGTTTATTTCTTAGCCAAAAAGTCTGAATCTTTTGATTATTTTTCAAAATTTGCTAAACTTGTTCAAAATGAAAAAGGAGTTTCAATTAAAACTTTAAGAAGTGATCATGGAGGCGAATTTGAAAATTCGGAATTTGAAAACTTTTGTGAAGAAAATGGTTTAAAACATGAATTTTCTGCTCCACGAACACCTCAACAAAATGGGGTGGTTGAAAGGAAAAATCGTACATTGCAAGAATTGGCTAGATCCATGTTGAGTGAGTATAAACTACCTCTAACTTTTTGGGCAGAGGCGGTGAATACTTCGTGCTACGTAATGAATAGAGTAATGATTAGACCAATACTTGGCAAAACGTCTTATGAAGTGTGGCATGAAAGGAAACCTAACATCTCTTACTTTCGTGTTTTTGGATGCCCTTGTTTCATTCTTAACACAGGTGATCAACTTGGAAAATTTGAATCAAAGGCCGATGAGGGAATCTTCATGGGCTATTCAACCAGGAGCAAGGCTTACAGGATATACAACAAACGAACAAAGACAATTGTTGAATCAATCAATGTGAAATTTGATGAATCTGATCTGGAAAGGACGACTGAAAAAACGATTGATGATGAGGTAGATCATGAAGGCATTAAAGAAGGGACATCTAGTGAGAAGGATGAAAGTGGGATTGTTGATGCTGATAGATTGAAGTTCAAATCCAATCATCCTCCTGAATTGGTTATAGGAGATCCTACGGAAGGTATACGCACTCGCTCTTCATTTGATAAAAATTTGTATGCGTTTTGTTGTCATAGTGGTTTTATTTCTGAAATTGAACCTGATTCTATTGAAATGGATCTTAATGATGAAAGTTGGATTCTAGCAATGCAAGATGAACTTAATCAATTTGAGAGAAATAAAGTTTGGAAATTAGTTCCTAGGCCAAATGACTATCCAATTGTAGGAACTAAATGGGTGTTCAAAAACAAACTTGATGAATCAGGAAATGTAATTAGAAACAAAGCTAGGTTGGTCGCAAAAGGATATAACCAAATAGAAGGCATAGATTTTGATGAAACATTTGCTCCAGTTGCTAGGTTAGAAGCCATTAGGATTTTGCTAAGCTTTGCTTTCTATAAAGGTTTCAAACTTAAACAAATGGATGTAAAAAGTGCTTTTCTAAATGGTGATTTGAAAGAAGAGGTTTTTGTTGAACAACCCCCGGTTTTGAAAATCACGATTTTCCCAATCATGTGTATAAACTTGAAAAAGCATTATATGGTCTTAAGCAAGCTCCTAGAGCTTGGTATGACTGCCTTTGTACATATCTTTTGGAAAATGGCTTTAAAAAGGGGAGTGCTGACACAACACTGTTTCTATTACATAAAGGAAGTGATTTTTTGATTGTTCAGATTTATGTAGATGATATCATTTATGGTGCTACTAATGAACTCTTGTGCGAGAAATTTGAACAAGTCATGCAGGCTAAATTCGAGATGAGCTTGGTTGGAGAATTGAAATATTTTCTTGGATTTCAAATCAAGCAAAGCAGTGATGGCATTTTCATTTCACAATCCAAGTATGTGTTGGAACTGTTGAAGAAATTTGGAGTTGAGAACTCCAAACCATTGAGAACTCCTATGAGTCCATCAACAAAGTTGGACAAAGACGAGAAAGGAAGTGCTGTTGATCAGAAGAAATATCGAGGGATAATTGGTTCACTTCTCTATCTTACTGCTTCTAGACCTGATATTATGTTTTCTGTGTGTCTGTGTGCACGTTTTCAATCTAATCCTAAAGAATCTCATTTGAAAGCCACTAAACGAATTTTGAGATATCTTTCACACACAAACAAACTTGGGTTATGATATCCTTCTTGTGAAAATTTTGATTTAGTTGGCTATTCTGATGCTGATTATGCTGGTTCATTGGTTGACAGGAAAAGCACTAGTGGAACATGCTTTATGCTAGGACACTCGTTAGTTTCATGGTCAAGTCGAAAACAGAACTGTGTTGCATTATCCACCACTGAAGCAGAATATATTGCTTTAGGGAGTTGTTGTGCTCAAATTTTATGGATGATGCAAACTCTTTCTGATTTTGGCTTAGTTTATAAACAAGTTCCATTAAAATGTGACAGTAAAAGTGCAATAGACTTATCAAATAATCCTGTTCATCATTCACGCACAAAACACATTGATGTGAGACACCACTTTCTTAGAGATCACATTGCTAAGGAAGACATTTGCATTGAATATATTTCAACTGAGACTCAACTTGCTGATATTTTCACAAAACCCCTCCCAGAAGAAAGATTCTCCAGATTACGTTTGGATTTAGGGATTATAGAAATTGACTAACCATTTTTCATTTTTTTTGAAATATTCTTGGATATATACTTTCAACTTAAATTTCTAGGATTCAAACCAGTTTTGGATATTATCCAAAGATTGATTCGAATATGGTATTCAGTACTGGATATTACATAATATAATTAACTTGGTAACTTATTCCACGATCATTTCTATTTCTACCATCTTTCTATCGTTCATAATGGTTTTGTAAAATAAGAAGAGTGAATTATTTTTAAATAAATTAATATATATATATATATAATAATAAATAATAATAACTCTTAGGCATCCATTCTCATTTAAACGTCCTTATGGTTATGCATGGATGGAGCATGTGAGTGAATTATTTTTATCATTACTCCATTCTCATTTAAAAGTCCTTATGGTTATGCATGGATGGAGTATGGTAACTAAGTATTCTGGTCTCACTTAAAAGTCCGGATGCTTAGACTAATAAGTAACTGCTAATCCCATTTAAAAGTCCTTATGGTTATGCGTGGTTAGTAAGTGCTTATTCTTTGTGTTTTTTTTTGTGCTTAAATGTCAAATTAATTTTAAAATATCTCTCTTCTTAAACCGATCATCGATCCATTATCTACAATGTGGAAGTTGTTATCTCGTTATGATATATTATTTTTGTTCCTACTGTTCCATTGTTTTTTGTCAGTCTTTTGATAATGCCAAAAGGGGGAGAAAAGAACTAGATTTTGATAAGGAAGTAAATATTTTTTTGGAATACTTCAACAATATTTGTTTAATGTTGTTAGATAATTTTCCTTAGTTCGTTTATTCATCAGTAATTTTTGTTATCTTCTAAATAGGGAGTGGTCTTGGTTGTAGGGGGAGCATTCAAATAGGGGGAGCTAAAAAATTTCATGCTCAAACACATGTATTAGCATTTCAAAATCTTTAATATATATGTTTGTCATCATCAAAAGGGGGAGATTGTTTGATGTGATTTTTTGTTTGATGATAACAAAATATATATCAATATATATATATGTGTTTGCAGTTTGGACTATATACAGAAAGGAAGAAATATTCATATTGAATAATTATACTATTGCACAGAATTTATATAATTCAACCAGTATTTTTTTTATTCAATATAATATTTTATTACAACACTTAAACAATACAAAGTTTTCAGCTCTCTCTATATATACATACACCAGTTCATACATTTTACACTACAACACTCAACACTCAGTTTTTCACTCTGTCTGCACATCTACATCTATCTGCATTATCCAGCTCCACTTCTTGTCCTGTCTCTTGTGTACCTGTATAATTAGCAACTACAACAGTAATCTGAAAACAAACAAATTTGAATTTGCAAAAATAGAAATTTGTTTGTGTCTCAGATACATGGGTTATTGTCATCATCTTTGATTGTGTAATATCTGTGCATATCAGTGTTCTTACAGATAATCGTGAGTGGCTGCAATACACACGTGTACATCTATACACGTGTGCACTGCCTCGCCAACTCGTGTACGTTATCAACAAAAGCAATCAATACTTCAATGAATTCAACATGAAGCAGTGCAAACTCCCGAAGACACAACAGTGAAGGAAACTACATCACAGCAGCTTGAAAAAGTGTATACAACATCAAGATACACAAAATATGGAAACTGCACCAATGCAAATCAATACAGAGAGTATATATATATATATAGTGATGCATAGCAACTGCATAGCAGCTACACAACAAAGCAATGACCAGAACACAAGTACAAGCAAATAAATGCAGTGTGAAGTGATGTAACAGCAATTACAGGTACTCAACAAGGTGAAGCAGTAGTAAATCAAAGTGTGCAACTCGAGAATGGATACAAGTGACTCAGACCAAATGCAGTGACATACTACAACAAACAAAGTCTCGACCAAAATCAGTAACTCAATGCAAATACAACAACAGAGCACAATGCACAAAAGTCACAAACAAGGTCAAACCCAAGATAGGTTCAACTCAAGGCAACTTGAAGCATACAAGGTCAGACAAACCACTGCAACAGCAAACACAGTGAAGCCAAAGTGCAGTGCAACTACAAAGAAGTCAGTGGCAAGCTACAAACACCAAGTGCAACAGCAAACACATCATGAAGGACCACAAAATGCTACAACTTCAAACAGACAGTGCACATGTGAATCAAGTGTCCAACCAGAAGCACAACATGACCAAAAGTATACAGTAATGCAACATGGAGTGTGCAAGTACAATTCGAATTAAACAGTTTCAAGTTACAACAAAGAAGTCAGTGGCAGCTCCAAAATCAAGATCAACAGAACATGAAGCAGTTCAAATCCAAGTACAAACCCAAGAATATATGCATACACACATACATATGTATGTATGCACATATATATAGTAAACAGGTGAATGTGCAGTAGGGAACACAAGACAGTGGCAAGTACAAGTCAGTGCAGAAATCAAGCCGAAGTTAAAGAACAAATTCGTATCTTTTGATTAAGTCAAAGAAATCTAATTTGGAAAGAAATCTCTGCATCAAATTTCTCGAATTCATATATGGTCAGTATTAATTCAAATAGGGGCCGAGAAAACAAATATAGGAAAAAATCTTCGAATTAATTAATTCGAAGACAAATATGGTCAGCAAAAATTCGAAATTGAATCAAGAAAGGAATACTCCAAATCCAGAACAATTTCAGGAAAAATAATCAACGACGTGCAGAAATCAAATCTGACAGTGGTTATTAGGGTTTCAACCCTATAAATAAACCCCAAGAAATCATCATAGAACACAGAGAAATCGAGTTAAAAAGCAAGCAATAAAACGAGCAACAAAAGAAATAACATACCGAATCATCAACAACTCGATCATCAGAGAACGAGCAAGCCGAGCAACGCAATTTCAAAAGTCAACAATTAATCATCAGAAATCGAGCACAAGCAAGAGCCGAAAGCCTCAATTTGGATCGATAGCTTAAAGCCCTAATTTTATCAAAGACTCAAACCCTAATCTCAAAAGCAAGGCCGACATTGTTTTTACAAGCAAAAGAAGGAACGAAGTGGATCGGGTTAAAGAACATTAGGCCGGCTTAGTTATTAAAGGGGCTTTAGTTTTATTTAGGGTTTAAACTTTAAAAGTTTTTTTTTGTTGAGCAAAAATTAAGGATTAACGTTTATATTTTAATTTTTGCTCCTGCATTTAATTTTGAAGTTGTTTCTTTTCTTTTTGAGTCAAAAGAATTTGCAAATCACCACTTAGGGTTTAGGTGTTGTCAGATTGTCTTGTTAGAGTCAGTTCAGTTAGCAGGGTTTGCGAGTTTGCAAAACTCTATAGGCGGTAGCAGGGTTTGCAAGTCTGTTAGAGTGTTTGTAAGCGGGAAACTGTTCAATTCTAATAGAAATCTGGGAATGCAGCAGTAGGCAGGGGTTGCCGAAGCTGGGTAAATTTTGTGTGTGATTTACTTTTCAGCATATTTATTTTTACAGTTTGTTTCTGTACTTAATTCGGAAAAATTTGCTATAACCCTATTCACCCCCCCTCTAGGGTTAATCTAGATCCTACAGAAGATATTTATAATAGTGTAAGTGTAAAACTCACCGAAACAACGAATGCAAGAGTCGAGCTCAATTTTATGCGATCTCTCTCCATCAACTCTCATCTTAATAATTTTCTACGCAATCCAAAACTTGCTCCCTCAACTTCACAACAGCTGCATCATCATCTCCATTTGCTTGCCAATTCAAAGTCTGACTCGACTTTATCATACACAATAACATCGAAGTCCCTTGTCACTTCCTTGCACATAAGTGGACAAGCGCCTATACCTAAGTCACCTGCCGCTTCCTCTCTTTCGTGACATTGCCTGACCACCATGAGCACCACCCTTCTCACATGCGGTGTTTACGAATGCCAGCGGTCCATTTTGTGTGCACGCGATTTCTTTTTTTATTATGTCGGTCAATTTAAATTTGAGAAATATCCAGGTAGTTTTAGGGCCTTGAATTAAAATAAGAGAGGCATGGGCTGGATGATGTAGAAATAAAGAAGAGCGGAAATATGGACTTAACTGGATCGGGATTCCTTTAAATCAATTATTTTTTCCCTTTTTTTCTTTTAGATTATTCTTCTCTCTTCATTATTTATATTTTTTTATTTGTATGTATATAAATTCCAAGCCGATTTAGGTTAGTTCGTACTTCATTCTACAAATTATATTATGATAATTGGACAATTTTATTGAATTCAACACTTAGTTGTTATTTTTTAGTTATTCATCATATTACCACAAAATAAATTTATTTCCCAACTATTTCGATCGCTTTAAAACATTTATAATTAATTAAAACATTTATTCAATTTTAATATATTATCTGAAAAGAAACTATTAATTTATTTCAATAGATAAACTCAAAAACTTATTTGAATATAAGTTAATTAACTAAAATCGATTTTCAAGATATAAATTAGCAAATACCGAATTCAAACAAATTTATTTATTTATATAGCGTAGGAAACAGGGTTATTACAGACTACTCCTTGATGAAAATTGCATCCTCGCAATTTCTTACAGGGAGACGTCAAATAACTCATATGCCGATTTTCTTCGTATTTATGATCTTCTATTAAACTTTACTACTTAATCCTCTACGAGGATTTTTCTCCACTTTCTTTCATCGTATGTTACAATTTAAATAGATTCAATTTATTTACTTTCTATTTTCACATACGATAAAAATTTTGTGAAAACTAACTAAGTGTCACATTTTTCGAAAGGTTCCAACAGAATTGCCTTTGTATGAAGAGAATTTCGAAAACCCAGAATAAAATAATACCACAATACATATATACCTCCCTGCATGGAGCATTTGGAAACATAGGGAAACAATATAATATCACAGTATTCTCAAATAGTATAAAACGTACCTTTTTATTAGCGTTTTTAAGCAAGCTAGCTTATTATTTAGCGATCAAAAGCGATCCAACATTACTAATAAGTCCAAACGTGCTTCAAAATTGCCTATACTTAACTTAAGTTCCAATATTAGGCACATTAGGAGAGATATAAGTAGTATGCTATCATATAATCAAAAAAAATTAGATAATGATATCAAAGAGTGGATTGTTGTATAGCATGCTTGCTTTTAAAAACAACTTCTGTATTGTAAAAATATGGACTACAACTTGAATTATGGTATTATTTTTTCAAAAATATTGAATTCTGAAAAGGAGTTATAAATGTAGGTCCATCTTCTAAATCCGCATTTTCAATCATGAAAACATCAAAATTTGAAAAAAAAATTAAAATAAAAGTTGTAGCATATGTTTTAATCTTTCTGGAATGGGAAAGATCGTCGAAATCGAACAAACCGTTTAAAGTTATGGATAAATGAAGTTAGCACTGTATCGAATGGTATACATTTGTTGAACATTGAGCACTTTATTATTAACTCATGTTTTAACATTAGTTAAACTAAAAATTTCGTATTGCATTTCAAACAAAAATTGTTCTCTAATGGCATTGTAACGTCCCGCCTTTTTGTGTGCTTTAAACCGACGATAAACCACACACGTCAGACATAAAGCATACAGAAGGGCGGATTGTTATTGGGTAAATAAGAAAAAAGCATGGAATGAAAAATAAACAAAAATAGAATCTGGCAGCGGAACGATAAAATATAATAATCAAATATACAGTTCATGAAGCCGTCTACAAAATATTCGATTATTCTTATAAGATATATATCAGAGTTACACATACCAAAGAATAATAACAATGCTGCGGAACAATGTGATGCAGTGGAACACTATAGTAAATAATAGTAATAACACCATCTACGTCTTCGTCCTCCAGAAATAAGACCTTCAATTCCTGAAATGCTCAGGCTGGCCCGAGCGAATTGAAAAGCCAAACACTCGAGTCAGAACTAAAAGATCTTAAGTAAGTTAAATCAATGGTAAAATATGAGTGGAACGGCGTCACAGATGTTTACGGAATTTGACATCTCCTATCCAGTGTCTAACGTGAGTGCGGTAACTTAAGAGATGTTCGGGATTCACACCTCCTAAGGATCCATTAAACTATCTACCATGTAGTAATATACGCTATTGTAATAGTGTCTAAAGTAAAATATAATATAATGAAAATAGCGTTAAGGCTTTACATTTTCCACCTTAACACACTTTTATATTCCCATAGTCTATACAGTACCGTAATCTCCCTCGTACTGGGCGTCGTCAAAGGGCACTCCATAGGTATGGTACAAAACAAAATCGTATAAGCGCGCTAGGGTAGGTGTCACGGCACAACTAGGCAATGCCAGGGTAGATATACCAATACGCTTCTGGGCCGGTGGTAACGCATAGCCGCAGCTATCGTCCACCTTGAGCCACACCCCAAATCAAAAAAAATCAAAAGTGGCCACCGAATCAATCCAAAAGTCAGAGTATAATATCGAAGGGATGTGTCCGATCAAAGGCGCTACCTCATTAGCCCGTCGATCGCTTCTGTTTTAGCCACCTTATGCCAACTCACGGGAGTCGGGTCCATGTATTTAACCCAAAGGAAATGCCGCCGCCATCCTACTTCATTCCGGAATCTCCGCCGCATACACGGTTGTTAAAGTGGTTTTCGGAGTTGGCAGAGAGCATGACAACTTCCGATCCCGGCACTACGCCATAAATGGCCTTCTGCAACACAAAAAAAATGTTGGCTCATGCCCGAAAAATGTTGCCATAGGTCTATGGAAACATTTTTTGGGTGATGCAATTTTTGCCGTTGCCTTAGACCTCAAAGGCAACATTCTGACTATCTAAGGCAACATAAGTAATATTGTTGCAATAGAACCCTATTTGGGTCTATGGCAACACCCACAGGTATCTGTAGCAACATTCCAAAAATGTTGCTATAGATATTAACTTTCTGAAGTTTCGGGTCCCACATTTTGTAGGGCCCACAATGTGGGGCCCACGAGCCAACTGGGTCCATCCCTATGGCAACACGAACTACGATGGTTCATAATAGTTTAGGACAATAAATATAGTAATAACACAGATAATAAAAAAGCGAAACACAGATAGAACAAAAAGTCTCATATATGTAGTAACTGATGTTAGTTACAATACATGTGATACAGTACATATGATACAACCACAACTGTCGACACTGGAAGTTATATATACAAGTACATTATTGACAATAATATACATGAATACATATCATCCTAGATCAGATACACTGACTACTAAAAATGACAACGACTACTCCAATAGATATGAAAAGACTTCATAGCTCTAGCAGCAACCCAAAGCAGGATATCTACAACCTGTAATAACTCGGTCTGACCCGAGTATTAAATTCAAAAGAAAATAATACACGGGTCAGTCTAATTCAAACTCAGTTATTAATGTACGAAAGCAATAATAATTAAATAACGAATAGACGACAGTCAAAATACATTCTATCCAATCCTTTAATAAGAAATCGGATAATGGTAAATATAACACGTAACAGTGTTAAACAACAAATTAGAAAATTCATAATTTAGAAAAACGACAGAATTGCCTAGACGGCAATTAACAATAAAATCTAATTATTAAATAAATAATTAGAAACTCATAATCTAATTATCAAATAGATAATTAGACAACAACAAAAAGGATCAAATCAAAACAAATCAAATTACAATTTTAAAATATTAAATTGGACACATAAAACAATTCAAGTGATTGAAATATCGATCCAAAACGTCAATACTGTGTGGCTACAGTACACGCTCGCGTGTACTGCCTTGCCACTACAATATATAATGTCATCATGACTCTAAATATTAATAGCAAATCGAAACTGCAGAGGTCAAGTCACTGCTATCGTGACTCAACACAACTGCAAACAAAATGAAACTAATAGTGCAACAGGCTAGAGGTTCAAGTGCAAAACCACTATCAGAAATGTAGACTGCAATTAAACAGACCCAATTGCTCAAAGCAACTAGAAGCCAGAGAGGCAAACAAGTGGTGGATATGTAAGCAAATGCAGCAACATAGACCAAAGACGCCGGACTAAAATATACACAGTGCAGTAGGACAAAAAGGAATGTTACTGGTTCAATAGTTCTAATGGAACAAAAACCACAACTGCATAATCAAAACATGGAGTCGAACAATTAAAATTTCAACTAAAACGCCAATTCTGATTTGGCTGCAGTACACGCTTGGGTGTACTGCCTCACCAAAATCAGATATACACCTGTGAACAGGGACTATATCTCAAAGCAAAACTCTAACCGGCAAAAACAGGTATAACCGAATGCACCAGTAAAACAAAATGAAGCAACATCAATATGCACAGCTGCACATCATGGCACAAGAACCCAATATAGTGCAAACAACTAAAATCAGATGTACTACAGCCACCACAAGAACACAAGGGAAAACTGCAACAAAACTGCAGCCACCACAAGGTCACAGGGGCCAGACTCGAGACTGCATAGCCAAGTCAATAACAAAATGCAAAGAGTCAAGTCTAGTGAAATGCAAGTATCAAAAGGAAGCAAGAAACAACTGCACAATAAAACTGCAGTTGAAACAAGCGATTAACCAGGAAACTAAACAGTCAAGCAATGAAAACTCAAGTGTCGAACTCAACTGGACAGCACAACCTGGTCAAGGTACATAAAACAGTGGCATACCAAATAAGAACAAAGTAGTTCAGGCTTGAAGCCATCAAGTGACAAAGTACAAACTCAAATGAGTGAGTGTACCAGAGGTATAGCAACACAGAACAAAGGCCAGGCAGCACGCATTCATGAAACAAAAGTGCCAACTAACTCAAATATCACAATGCATCAGATTCAAGGATGCAAGTTAAACAATGTACAAGCCGAACGCACTAGCCAAAACAAGTAAAATTGCAAAACAACTCACCCTACAAGGTACAGGTAAAGTGCAATCGTGGACGGAATTCACCAATTACCACATATAAAACAGTGAACACCACAAGCATGTTGATGATAAAGCACTGCAAACCAACAAAGACTCGAATGACCAAGGGCACCCAAGATCAAACTACAGCATGGCGATAATGCAACTGATCTGAGGTGGTGACTTGGAGCATCAGACCAAACAGAAGCATGAAACAGTTCAATACCCAAGCAACAATAGAAGGAAATGAACAAACTCATGTGCCAGTGGAACAAAGTAATATCAACTCAAATTAACAGCACAGTGGGTGCTGCAACTACACGCAGAAGCCTCAAGTTAAGGCCGAAGTCAAATACCATCACAAAACCAAAGTGACCGAGGTCAACAGAAATACAAAGAGATCATTAAAGATCAAGGCACGGCCGAGATGAACAATCATAGTACAAACTCATGTTCAGGGCATATATACTTGAAGCTAGAAACAAATACAAGTGCAGAAATCATGATATTCGAGCTGCAGGTCAATGATACAATGACCGATGTCATAAAGCAGTAAGTAAACTTGAACAAAGACGAAAGTGCTACCAGAAGAAAATGCATCAGAAGAACCATGGAACAAACCAACTTTAATCAGAAACCAGACAAAACAATGGAGCAACATTATGTAAGAAATACAATGGTCAGACAATCTAAAGCACAAAGCAAAACAAGTCGATACAACATGATCAAACTCAATTCGCAACCAAAGACAGTAAATGCCGAAGTCATAGAAAAATTTATCAACATCAAGAAAAATCGAACCAAGTCAGAAAAGTCACCAATCACCACATATAAAACAAAAATCGAATTGTAGAAGCACCATATTAGAGATGAACTAGATGTGAGTAAATAAAATTACTCACCTTATATCGACGAGCACAAAATCAACGAATTGAGAAAAGCCCAAAAAGACGAACCCTAGCAACCACAAGCATCTCAGAGGCGAGCAATCCCCCGAGCAAGGAAATCGAGTTTGATCGAACATTTAAAGTCGATGTCTTTGAATTTGCGAAACCCTAGTTATTGAAGGAGGAGGAACGAATAACAGAGAGCCGCCATTATTTCTTTCTTTTTTTCCGTTTAGGCTAAGGGTTGCGAATGGAGTGGTGTTCAAATTGATGAGGTGTCACGTTCTCCAATATAGGATTTGCCTTGGTAGATTGGCGTGGATCGGTGCGAAATATATGCAAAGGTCTGCTATAGCAACACTATAAAAAATGTTGCATCAATTACACTTGTTTAGCTAGAGCAACACATTTTTATGGCTAAGGCAGCACCAAAAATTCAACGTTGTAGTAGGACCAAAATTGTATAGCTATCGCAACATTTTACCTGGCAACACCTTGCAAAAATGTTGCAGAAGGTCATCTATGGTGTAGTGCGGTGTCTTTAATAACAAAACGTTATTATAACATTGCGGTCATTTCAAAATAATTTATACTTCAAAACCAGAATAAATATCCATTTCAAAACCATATAAATACGATATCATTTCCGTTTTAAAACCCAAATCAATATGATATCATTTTTATTTCAAAATATATCATTTTTCCAAAATCATAGCACTTTCAAATCTATATACCTTGAAACCCATTGCTTTGAAACATAACTTCTAATACTTAAGTGGTTTAAATATTAAATTACTTTACATAATTAAGTAGCTTCTTAAATTTCACCAATAAATTGAACCTCCAAACGAACCATTCCAAATTTCCATATAATTCCAAGCTTTAAATATTCCACCATTTCAAAACTAATTTTTTGATAATTTCATATATATATATATATATATATTAATTACTATTATTTAGATTTGAAATGTTTACTTAATAAATCCAATATCATTTAAGTAAAACCTTCAACTTCAAACAACTGTATATTCTTTCAATTTAATTTACCTGACATATTCATTTAAATCAACATTATATTCATTAAAATCACCTTAAGCCAAATCAAGTTATAAGAATCCCACCCTTTAAACCTCAATTTTATTTAAATTTCAAATCAAATTTATTCGAGTAAAATTCTTAATTAATTCAAATTAAACCGATTTCATATTTATCTTCCAACTTAATTTTTATTTAAGTCATTAAAACTTTATATATACAGTATCTTAAGTAGGTACTTAACCATATAATATAAAACAATCAAACTCCATGAATAAACTTATTTTTATTACACAAATTTAAACATAGCTTAAATTCAAGAATTTAGCTATATATATAAAAATAATATTTATATAATATCAAAATTTAATATTTATTAAACCGTATATTTCTTTCCAAAACCATAGAAATCATTTTCAAAATATTTATAATATAATTTTCTATCCTATGGGATATTTATCATTTCAATCCGTAATTTAAATAAAAATACGGTTATATATCATTTCAAACCGCAGTCCCAAATGAAATGACAATGCATAACAACTTGTAGTTTATAGTAATATAACATACAACATTCATTCATCCAATATCAATCATCAAACATTTATCACAACCATCATCCAATTCAAACAATATCGTCAATATATAATAGATTTTAAATAGCAGGCATCAACTGTCAATTTATATCCAATAATAAATTAAATAACTATTTAACTGGCAGATTATATTAAATAACAATTTAATTCAATAAATTCTATCTAACTGAGATGATGATTAAAAATATGCCAAACAGCTATAAATAAATTTCAAATCACATCATAAACCATTTTAACAGACCTAAGAAATTTTAGAAGTTGTGAGAGGGTTAAAACACTCACCTTTTGAATCTAAATTGATTTTAAATTCAATTTAAACCCAAAATTTGCATAGTCTCCAAATCCATCCAAACTAGCGCCATAATGTCAATAATTTCAATACAATCTTAACAAATGAAACCACGCATAAATCGGGCATCATATGCGAAAGTTATGTTAGTTAGAGCGACTCGAATTAAATTTATATAAAATAAAACGAAAAAAAACTCACCCAAATTAAAGCCACGTCACCATCATCTTTCCTCACGCACAAGAATACGTCGCACACAGAAACGAACACGCAAACACCCCTATCACGTTCGCCACCCAAGGCCATCGTGGCCTCGTCCACCGCCATCCAAACACTGCCGCCGCCGCTCAGGTCCCACGGCCACGAGATCCCCTCCACAGTTTGCCCAAATGCCTGAAACGAGGTAGCCGTCGCCATATGTATTAAACCCTAGTTGAATTTTAGCGAGCAATCCGGCCGTCGATTCAACGCAAAAACTATGCCGACTGTGTGGTTAAAGCGCTCGGCAGATTCAAAGTGGTGGAGGTGCAAAAAGTCATAGCGGGGATATGGCGGGATATAGCGGATAGCTCTAAAATAGCATATAAAACTTGTACTTAATGTTTTTACAAATATATAAATGGTAATTAAATGAAAAATTATCATTCAAATTGAATTATAATTAGTACATAAATAATTTTAAATAAAAACATATGCAAATATACTTTAAATAAACGTAAAACTATTATATAACATAATTAAATTTAGTAGAATATTAGAGTATGTTCATTTCTGAAAATATATTAAAAATTAAATCAAATAAATTAGTTTCATAATTTTTATAATGTATAAATGCAATTTTTCATTTCATTTTATTAAAGAAGATATAGCGGAAATAGTGGAATATAGCGCGAATAACGCGATATAGCGGAAATAGCGGGGATTAAAGCGGAAAGGCTATATTTTGGGGCTATATGGAAAAATCATAGCGGCAGAAATCTGCTATGTGATATAGCGGGGTAATAGCGGGGCATTAACTACACAATATGCCGATGAACTCCCCATCGTCCACTCTACAATACCCATAAATGATCTGACAATGTTCATCGACGCGCGATGAACGACCGTGAATTAAACCTCAATTCTGGCCACCCAAAAACTCAGATCAAGAAATGGACTGCAGATCTGACTTGCTCTCTTCGAGAGTTCGATATATAATTTTTCTGAATTTTTTGAGGAGTTTGAAATTTCACACTGATTTTTGAATTACAATTGTATTTGGATTTGTCTGTCACTGAAATGAGGAGGTAAAGAGGAATTGTGCGCACAAACAAATGAGAAATAGAGGTTGGCTAGGGTTTATAACATGATATATGTAGGCAAGGTCGAAGTAGAAAAGAATGGGCCCGAATGGGTTTGGAAATTGAACGATAAATGGCCCAAAAAGCTCGTTCTGACTCCAGAACGAAATTGGTTCAACCAATATATCAAAATAGATGTTTTTAAATATTATAAATGCAATGGAATAGGTTTCAGGTCCAAATTCCATAGTATTAAGAACTTATGCTAAAATCGAATTATTTCGAATTGATTTCAATTTCATTGATTTCTAGGCGTTTCGCATTCGTACGATCAAACGACATGTCCGATCGCTACGAAACTTGAAACCCTACAATAATTCACCGTTACAAATCCGATGAAACTGGTTTCGTCGAAATCTGAGTCAGTGACCAAAATGGCTATTTTTACAGTTAATTAAATAAACTAATAATTAATTAATTAAATCCAATTTTAAATTTCAATCCTATAATCGACAATTTTTATCACTTTTATATTTCTTAATCATTTGTACAAATTTTAAAAAAAATTAGATGTCACTTAAATGTTGATTCAATCATCAATTTCAGCGTTAAATTACAATTTCATTATATTCACCAATTAAAATTTGAATCCTCAATAATCCATTGAATTTACTTTTCATTCTTATTATTCAATTCATTATTATCCAACATATGGAATTAACATTGGTACATGGTTTATTACATTTCATCTAAATTTCAGTTAACATAATATTTAGATATTTAAATTTCATTTATTTGTCATTAAATCCAATTATTATAGTTCAAATCCCATTAAATTGTAAGTCTTCATTTTCATTCTTGTATTCAACCAATTGTCATATTATAAATAGAATTTAATTCCAGCTACTTACCATTAAAATTCATTTATTATTAATTACATTCCCATTAAATAAAAATTTATTCCAAAAATTGATTTAATTTAATTGCCCTCTTTACTAGGTTCATTATTACTTAATAAACCTAGTTACATTTAGTTTTATATCCCATTACACAAATATCCCCTATATACATCTTAAATTTGTGTAAATGGAAAAATGTGAAATCTTGTCTATTACACATATTAATTAAGGTTTTAAAACCAATTAATAAAATTTCCTTAATTCCATCCTTTTTACCAATTATTTACCTTATAATAAATTTACATTTCTATTTAATTTACATTCACACTTCCGTTATTATATTAACAATCATTAAAGTAACGTTTATCATCAACAACAAACATTATGATTACTTATCTGACATTGATTGTATAAATTTTCCATTTATTACGTATTACTTCATCAGTTAATATAACTTTAAATTCATTTCCCAATTTACTAATTCCAATCAATTATAACTTTACAAATCTGTTTCAATAAATTGGGTTCGCACTAATTTAGTTATTCAATCAATTTCATTTACGATGCAATTATCATGGTTTATACCATAGTGCATTAATATTCCTATATTATCTTAATTTCAAATGATGTAATATCAAATTCCATTTACTACAATAGATCCAATTAATTAAAATTTAATATCAATAAATCGTTTTAAATTTGATTTCAACCAATTTCTCTAATTTCATACATAATATTGAATTCATTCAATCACCACTAATTATATCATTTCACTAGTTAATTCAATATTACCATTTGTTTTCTTATATTAAACTTATCACCAAGTATGACAATTTACATTATTTCAACTAATTGCAATTTCATTTTTAATTGTTAATTTTTATTACAATTGCTTCATTTAATTTCTAACATTCGCTTCATTATAAATTATAAGATTTTTATTTCTTTATAAATTAAATTACAAAAAATCTTATTAATTTAACTAATTTTAATCGTTGAAATTTACGGGTCGTTACACTCTCCCCCACTCAAAACTTTTCGTCCCCGAAAAGGAAAAAGAAGGGAAAAGGAGAATTAAATAAACAATACATCTTATCTTATTCAAAAATATTAACTTATAAATAATTTTTTTTTGAAATTAATTATTTTAAATAAAATATATAAATTTACAACCATAAAATCTTTTTATACTCAAATTAGTAAAGTTTGGAAAACATTTTTCAAAATATTTTCTAAGTCCAAAATTTACGGAAAATTTCGTCAGAGCCTCCTTTGTACGGGGAGGCTTGGAAGAAAATACAATATCAAATATAACAATATATATCACAATATATTCTCCAAAATACTATATATCCCAACACGGGATAAACAATATAGTAGTGCTATAACTCGTAATCCGAAAACGTACCTATTTGTCGGGCAAATAACGCTTATTTATGAAACCAAAAGCAGTAGCAATTGCTTCCATAACCTGTATTTCACTTATATAATCCAAAAAGGTTAACAATTATATAAACTGAAATATTTAAAGCTATTTCATCCATAAAAAAAAAAAATCAATACAAACATCAATCACTTGCAACAAGCAAACAACCGTCACATAAAATCAACACACATCAATTATCCATTCATATCAAACAAAACAAATAGTTGTTCGGGTTCAAAAAAACTTTAAATTGTACAGAATGAAAAATAACTACTAAGTGCACCATTTACTCAACAGTCTTAGATGGAACTAAGAGATTATTTATTCATCCAAACAAAATTTAAAGTATCTTTGCCCAAACAACCATAAACCAAACAAATAACGATTTCAAACAACAGATTAAGTTTATTCTTATTAATTCCATTCATACATTTGTTGTTTGATTTCTCCTTTTCATTCATATAATGGTTTATCTTTTTAATTTACATTTATTTCTTACAATTTTATTTAGAAATAACTTCAACTTAT
Organism: Allium cepa; assembly: GCA_030765085.1. Classification (NCBI taxonomy): domain Eukaryota; kingdom Viridiplantae; phylum Streptophyta; class Magnoliopsida; order Asparagales; family Amaryllidaceae; genus Allium; species Allium cepa. The sequence goes on along the minus strand of CM060941.1, from coordinate 203,837,366 downwards.
TTACTTAAGTTTAAAATTTCTTACTTACAATACCTACCTTCTATTATATTTAATTAATAGTATTTCAAATTTACTTAAGTTTATAATCATCTATTTATAATACTTACCTTTAATTATATTTACTTATAGTAAAATTTCAATTATAACTTAAGTTATCACAATATATCATCAATTCTTATTTATTAAGGACTTCATCGAATACTTTCATTACTCTAAGTTTTACTTGCATAATATCCTATTACATCTTCTTATTAACATTTCACTTTTCATCTTTTGGTAAGTTATATATATGCCTTTAAGAATGTAATTGAAAGTTATACAAGTTTTTTTATTTCTTTTAATTAATTCATTGTTCGATAATTTTATATTTTGTCTTATAAGTTACAATTTTAACTTCCTTTTAATTTCATTTATAACCTAGCATTTAATCTCTTATTTTCATTTGGAGGTTTCAATTATTAGTTGAATTTCATTTCACTACACTAACTGAAACTATCACTTAACGAAAACTTAAGAGTTAAATACCGGGTTTAATTTCAAATCGTTTCAAAAAAATAGATAAATATATACTTACGATTTAAATATCCAATTATATTTAAAACAATTTAAAACTTTATATTTGTTTATCAAAATAAATCTGCAGTAAATCTACTACAGTGGCCTTCCCACTTCGAAACTCGAAAATGAATGTCGATGATCCGTGCACTCATCACCGAAATTATTTTCCAACGACAGAGAGGATAGTACAGATTTTATTCCTTTCAAAATTTCTTTAAAACAATTCGTTTCAATTTATAATGAAATATTTATATCAGAAAATACTTCTAAATAATAATAATATTATTATTATATCCAAAATCATTCAAAAGAAATTTTCGAAACCTCGAGACTCGGATTCTAAATTCACAATTTTCATTTATTTCATTTTAAATCTCATTTTCAACTATTATTTATAAATTTTATTACCTAACAACCAATATATTGTAACCAAATTTATATATCATTTAGAAAACATTATTTTATATATATAGAAAATATAATAGGCAAATTATTTCATTCGTCTATATTAAAAACAAATATTGTGTCGGTCTGTCCTATTAAGTGTTTAGAAATCCCTATTGATGTCATAGCATCTTATTCACCGAACAAAATTTTAAATACAAAACGGAACAAATTAACACAATACAAAAACCTTTTATAACACGACCAAATACGCTCTCTCATATATATACACTCAGCGACTAACCATGTAACGACCCAGAATTTTTGATAACTTAAATTTGAATATTTAATTTATTTTTAATATTAATAAGTGAAAATTTTAAGTTAAATAATTTATTTCTTGAATATTGGATTTAATTGGTCATTTAAATCGATTAATTAATAGCGAAATTCCGTAGATAATTGAATATTGGGTTAAATATGATTGAAAATGATTTGGAAAATTTTATTTTATCATATTAAAGTTATAGAAATATTTTAGAACTTGTAAAATTGAATTTGGAGTTAATTTGTAAAAATTGAATATTTTAATATTTAATTATCGACTGAAAAATAGCCATTTTTCAAACGGTCTCGGATTTCGACGAAACCAGTTTCATCGGATCCGTAATGTGATATTATTGCAAGATTTCAAATTTCAAGTCGATCGGATTTGTCGTTTGTCCGGTACAAGCCAAAACGCCTAGAAATCGCTTAAATCGGTTTAAATTTAAATTGATCGTTTATTGCCGTATCTCACACATACGATGGAATTAGCTTCCGAAACCTGTTCCATTGCGTCCGGAATGTGGAAAAACCTTAGGATCGCCTGGCGGAACGCGTCGTTTGGAGTTCGTTTGCATAAGTGTTAAATTGGAGATTTTATTATTAAAATAATATAAATAACATATAATATATTTTCATTTTCACTTCTAAACCCTAACCTACTATCACCAGCCGCCACCATATAGGGTTAATGGCTGAAAATACTCCTCCTTCCTCCCTCAAAATCTCCCAATCCACGCAAAATTAGACGAAGTCGTCAACTACAAAATCGAAGGGGATAATGAGTACTGCAATCTCAACGGTCGAGATGGAGAACGGAGCTGCGGATTGATGGGAATTCGTGCTTAAAGCTACTCGGTTGCGCACATTTTTCAGGGTGCCTAAGGGGGCCGAGTTCGACCGCATCCCTGGTGGTGGTGGAGTTTGTGACGAGCAAGAGTATGGTAGTCTCCGATCGAGTTATCGGTGTTCGTGGTGGTGGCGTTTCTAAACCCTAGAAACGGCCTTGATGGGTTCAAGTCACGTATTTTGGCCTGGGAAGAGAATGCGAACGGGAGAGAAAGTGAGGGTGGGGGCCGCATGCGTGTGTGAGTGGTGAGGTGAATTCTTTTTTTTATTTGTTTTGGTTAGTTTAAATTTAAAGATTCAAATCGTGTCAACTTTAAACCGCAATAACTTTTGCATGCGAGGTCGGATTCGAACGAGATTTTTTGCGTTGGAATCGTATCGTCGTGCTCTTCGCAATGCAGCTGGTTTGGAGTCGATTGGAGCTCGTTTGAATTTCGGGTAAAATTAAACGTTCGTTTAATTTTATTCGAAACGAACGCCGAAACCGGAAATAAAATCAAGGTGAGAACTCCTCACTCAATCGAAAGGTTTTGTTTAAAATTTTGAATAGTTAATATTGATTGTTGATGGTTGATTGATTGTGCTAGTAGATATAGTAGGATATATACTATATTTAGCGATATATATATATTGGCATATGTATATATCGGATTTGATTTCCCGCCTCGTATAGCGGATGAGACCCTATTGCGCCGTTATTAAGCGGATATTTTATAAAATCCCATATACCGCGATATTCCACCTTGAAGTGGAATTGGTATTGTGCTAACGTCTGTGGATGCAGGGTAACAGGTTGGAGGGATCCAACTGGATTCCTCACATATTTATTTGTTTATAAATATTATGTTGATTGTTGATAATCATATTGGTATATGACACTTATTCCCGTGATTGACCATCTAATGCTGTTGCATCATCGGATTCAAATTTTTAAAAATTAAAATAACGGTTTTGAATTTAAAAGGGGTTTTAAATCGATTTTTCAAAGAATATGGTTTATTAAAAATTTTGAATTGATTAAATTTTAAAATAAATAGATGGATAAATTTTTATGTTTTAAAAATTTATATTTTTATAAAATATAACTTAAAAGAAATTTTTAACAATAATAGGTTTTTATAAAATAGTTAAATTTGGTTTTTGGGGAGTTATTATTATTAATGGTTTATATAAAGGATTTTATAAATGGATGTTTTTAAATTAAATTTATTGAAGTTATAGAATAAATTTAGAAAGTGTTAAGTTGATGTATAACATGAATTTCACTAGGATTTATAGATTAATAAATGTGAAATTTATAAAACGAACGGTTATTGGAAAATTTTAAGTTTATAAGTTATTAACTTATAGAAATGGATTTGGGCATTAAAAAGGGGAATTTTATAGAAATTGTTAATAAATGAAGATTTCATTAGTTGAAATTATTTTAAGCCATAAAGAAATCTTGTAAGTGATAAGATTTTAAATTGGTGAAGTTCAAAAGAACGATTTGGGTAAATAGATAATATTATAAGTATTTAACTTATAATATTGATTTTAGTATATAATCGAGTTATGTAAATCGAATTGGACTAATAAAAGGAGATTTCTAAAACGAAGTTTCATAAATAGAAATGGGATGTATGGACATTGTTATAAATCCGGAAAATCAATTTAATTTGATAAATTGAATATGGAATTTGTTAAAGGGGTTGTATTCACTATTTTTGAACGGTGAATGTATTATTTTATTAAATGAACGTGTTTTTGGAAAAGAACGTTTTAAATGGAATTTAAAACTAATTAAAGACGTTTTAAGATATATTAAGTATCGAAATCATAGATTTCAACATTGATTGTTGAAATAGACGATTTCGAGAAATAGAAGGGAATATTTTGAATAGTAGTGGATTTATGTATCCATTTTTATTTCAAATCCATATACTAGTGTTTTTGGGTTGTCGTAACGATGTTTTACGCAACATTTGTTTTTAACCCAAATAAATGTGAATAAAAGAATATTTCTTTAAAGGAATGAAATTAATACTTAACTATGGTTTAAGCATATGGAATATTTTCGAATTGTTGAAAATAAATTGAATTGTGAATTACTTATTTTTAAATAAGTTTAGAAATGATTTTCCAATATGGAATGGAACGTTTTTGTGAATTCACCTTTTAAAGGTAAATTGTAAGCGAATATTTTGGAATCGATTTGAAATCAAATATGAATGGGTATTTGGGATTTAATTCACGTTGGAATTTATAATAGGAAGGGAAATTGGTTTAAAAATAAATGTTGATTTATTTTTAAAGATGGAAATAAAATTCACGAATTTGGAGCGTAAAATTTAAAAATAAATCGGTAAGGATTTATATGTTGTTTTGAAATTTGTTTTCAAAAGGGATAAAGGATGAATGGTGGTTTGAAATTTGTTTTCAAATGGTTGAGTTGTGTAATTTGAAATTTGTTTTCAAATGGTTAAGGTGTTTAATTTGAAATGGGTTTTCAAATGGGTAAAGTGTGGAAAATTTTATTGTGAAGGTGTTTTGGTAAAGCAAATAAATTGGGAAATTATTTGGAAATTGTGTATATATATCTTGTAAAGATATTTTGGGATTTAATAATTTTGGAAAAAATTATTTGGAATCTGATGATGTGGCGCATCTTTATTGATAGTTAAATAACCGACTATCAGTATTTACCCTTGGATGGTAATTGTTGTGATTGTTTGAAATTGAATGCTACACTTATTTTTAAAATAAGCGCTCGCTATTCGGTTTAGCCGGGAGAGGACCTTTGTGTCGTATATCCCATTCCGAATATGTGATACGTCGTTATGGATAGCATTTGAAGACCGGTGTGAAGACCGGGTATTTGTGAAAACGATAGGATGACCTATCGATTGTCTCCGCATCGTTAGCTACGATATGGAGATTTCCTTTGTGATGGGAAATTTTATCGGGATTGTGAATACCCGGATTGCAAGGGCTTCTTTGGAAGTGCCTTCGGTTCTGTTCGAACCCGGAACAGACTTGTATGGTTACGTGTCTGACATTACATTTTGAGAGATAGAGCAGATTTCTTTCAAATACATTTCTATTGGTGGCGGAGAATTTATTCTCTTAGCTTAACACCCTTCTCTGAGACGTACGAGCTCAGAGGTTATGTAGTTGAAGGTTATCAGCGATATTTCCCAATCTGGTAATGTGGCATGCTGAGTGCTGCTGTGTGATGATCATTGGTTGGTCATTTGTGATATGATCATTTGTTTGATCATTTATCTTTGTGATTATTGCTTTGGTCATCTGTGGACCCGAAGCATGGCTTTGTTACACAAAGCGTAGCTTTGTGGACGAGACTTCGTCAGGACCTCACTCCCCGGAAATGGTCGAAACAGGAATATGCGGCAAGGTTATGAGGGTCGCGCCCTTTAGGGTATGTCATTCCCTTCTGGAAAAGGGTGGTATCATGGTATGGAGCCCAGATATTTACTCATGTGGAAACACTATATATATTTCTGTGTGGTGTTGTTGGTATCGAGCGCTCGGATAAAGGTCCCAAAGGACCGGGGGATGACATATTCGTGTAGTAGTTACCTAGTTACAGAGGTAACCCGGCCTTGTGTTGGCAGAGATCTAACCGTAACGTTAGTTTCTCGGGACGTCCCGCCAGAGGCGATCCCATGTGGCAGTAGGAAGTTCCTTAGCCTGACCATTTGTTGGAAATCCATTCTCCAATTACGTGCCTTGTACGGTTTTAGTTGTAGAACCTGCCATTTAACATGGCAGCTATAGTAGGCATAGTATCATGGTACCTATGCTGGCTAGGATTTATATTCTACTTTCGAAATTGTTTTCTACACTATGCACTAGTAATAATATCAAAAATGATTTGATTTTCGCGTAGTAAGCATCTTTGACTATCATAAGGAGAAATCTCCTCCAATTCTGCGTTTGCATTGTGTGTGTGGCGGGAGGCCTTATGGTAGTTTCATTTTCCAAAAAGCATTGCGGATTTAAAAATTTAAATTTTCTTGTTGCTTGTTTAAAGATAAACTGTTTTGAGTTCTCACACCAGTCCCATGACTGACCTGGAGTTTATTGTTCCTTTTCTAAACTCTGGGTGCCCACTATTTTCCACACGGGCAGTCTAGAGTTAGGTTATCAGGTTATTCTGGATTCGGGAGTTGCTGTGCAGATCTGGAGGCGAGCCAGATAGCGTAGTCTATTATCTATTGTATATAGTATTTCTTTCCGCTGTTGTTGTCGTACACTCTGATTGATGTAATGTAATGTGATGTAATGTATAAAATGTATAGTTCTTTTGTTTTAATGAATATTCATTCATCTATTATATGTTGTTCCGCTGCGACTGTGAGATTCTGTTATTGTTTCTCGTTCTGTTACTTGTTTTTCTGTTTTCTCTTCTCTTTCTTTTCTTTCTTCTTCTACCTCTTTCTTCTTCTAAAACCCTAACGGTTCGATTTTTCGGCAACGAAAAAATCGTGATCGTTACATTTGGTATCAGAGCATATGGTTAAGCGACAACCTGCTCTGTTGGGTATTACTCATTAGAGATAGAGTCAGCAGTACTCTAGAATGAGTATGAGTGTAATAATAGATATGAGTGCGTATTTGTTAGTGAATATAAAATTGTTTTATATTGTGATGTTTGGTTTGTTGAGTGGTATATGAACCTTCGTCGGCGCAGCCTCGAAAACTGAATCGAAGGGGTTCCTAAACACTTGAATAGAACAATTCGACACAATATTGTTTTAAATTGGGTAAATGAAATAATTTTACCTCGATTATATTTTATATATAAAAAGAAAATAATTTTTCAGGAATTATTGAAGTGTGTATATAATTGATTGCTTGGTTGTTGTAAATGATATATATATATAAAATAATTAAAAGTTGTTTGAATAAGCTGATAAAAGCAACTATTGTAAAAGAATAATGGTATAAACCAATGAATCATAAGATGAAATAATAATTAATGATGATTTACAATTGTAAGATAATCATGTATGTATATAAGAAGTAAAATTATATAAGTAAAAGGGTTATAAAAGTGATTTATGAATAGAAAGAAAACTTTTTGAAAGAATAATTAGCATTGATTTCACTATTGTCACTGGGAAATAATAAGGGTGATGACTGCAGCATCATCAGTATCATTTTCGAGTTTCTATGTGATGGATTTGCTACAAAAATGAATTTAAAATTGAAGTTTTGTTGTAATAAATCAATTTGAAATTAAAATTCAACTTGAAGTTGATAAGTATAAGCGAAATAAGTTTTGAACTTATAATATAAGTTAGAAGTTGAATAATAAGTTTTATAACTTATAGAATGGGAAAATGTAAGTGAAACCAGTTGTTGAAGTGGTTAAACAATTAAGTTAAGTAAAATGGAATATGGATTTAAATGTTGATATGAAGTTGTCTTAAGTAAGTGTTAAATGGAATTAACTTTAGAATTGAAATTCGAACTTGACTGATAAGTGTAAAGCTTAAGTTTATTTGAACAAATGATGTTAAATGGAGTATAACTTAAGCAAAGTTGAATAAAAATTGATCTTTGCATCAAAGTTAAATAATCAAGTGAATTAAATGAGGTAAATAAAGTTGAAATGGAATGCAAGTTAAGTAATGTTGAAAGAATTGATGTTAATATCAAAGTAAGTGAATAAAGTGAATAAATGAAATTGTTAAAGATGTGAACTTAAATTATATAAATGAAATTCAATTTTATTTGTAAAAAGAACTAGCAATTGAGTTAAAGTATGAATTGAATGTTAATCAATAGAATATGAATAAGTTGATATGAAATGATGCATGCAAGTGTAAATTCATTTGAAAATAGTTGAATAGTAGAATGAAAATCAATTGAATGTTAAACCAATTGAAATTAAAACAGTTGAACTCAAATTGAATGTAAAGTAAATGAATTTGAATAGAATTGAATTTGATTTGGGCTGAATATGAACCAATGTGAATTTAATTAGTGAATGTAACTAATTGAAACGAATGAATTGAATATGCAACTTCAATAATAAACCAAAAATGTATAAGAAGCATGTATTGGAAATTTTATAATTGAATTGGCAAATTGGTTTGAATATTATAATTGGATATTATGCTAGCAGGATATACAGGTTATAAAGGAATTGGGATTTTGATTTCAAAGTTAAAAAAATTTGTAACGCTCGACAAAAAGGTACGTATTTCAGTTTTTATATGAGATTTGATGATTTCCTTCTCTAGCCACTTGGCTTTCTCTTTTCTTTTTGATTCTGAGGGGCCGTAGAGCCGTTTTGTAGTCGTACCGATCTAGCCGCGCAAAGGAGACTCTGGCGAATTTTTTTTGAAAATTTAGGGAGTTAGTAAAATTTTGAGAAATTTTGAAAGTTTGAAATTTGAATTTAAATTTAAATTTGAATTGTTGAGTAAACAATGTTGTTTGAAACCTATAATTGAAGTTGGAAAGCTAATTGAAATGATAGTAAATCTTTAATAAAAAGATTGGTGTTAGAAGGTTGATAAAACTATTAGTTTTGGAAAAATAATAAACGGATTATGAATTATTCTCCTTAACTTGCAATTTCGAGGACGAAATTCTTTTAAGGGGGGAAGATTGTAACGACCCAGAATTTTTGATAACTTAAATTTGAATATTTAATTTATTTTTAATATTAATAAGTGAAAATTTTAAGTTAAATAATTTATTTCTTGAATATTGGATTTAATTGGTCATTTAAATCGATTAATTAATAGCGAAATTCCGTAGATAATTGAATATTGGGTTAAATATGATTGAAAATGATTTGGAAAATTTTATTTTATCATATTAAAGTTATAGAAATATTTTAGAACTTGTAAAATTGAATTTGGAGTTAATTTGTAAAAATTGAATATTTTAATATTTAATTATCGACTGAAAAATAGCCATTTTTCAAACGGTCTCGGATTTCGACGAAACCAGTTTCATCGGATCCGTAATGTGATATTATTGCAAGATTTCAAATTTCAAGTCGATCGGATTTGTCGTTTGTCCGGTACAAGCCAAAACGCCTAGAAATCGCTTAAATCGGTTTAAATTTAAATTGATCGTTTATTGCCGTATCTCACACATACGATGGAATTAGCTTCCGAAACCTGTTCCATTGCGTCCGGAATGTGGAAAAACCTTAGGATCGCCTGGCGGAACGCGTCGTTTGGAGTTCGTTTGCATAAGTGTTAAATTGGAGATTTTATTATTAAAATAATATAAATAACATATAATATATTTTCATTTTCACTTCTAAACCCTAACCTACTATCACCAGCCGCCACCATATAGGGTTAATGGCTGAAAATACTCCTCCTTCCTCCCTCAAAATCTCCCAATCCACGCAAAATTAGACGAAGTCGTCAACTACAAAATCGAAGGGGATAATGAGTACTGCAATCTCAACGGTCGAGATGGAGAACGGAGCTGCGGATTGATGGGAATTCGTGCTTAAAGCTACTCGGTTGCGCACATTTTTCAGGGTGCCTAAGGGGGCCGAGTTCGACCGCATCCCTGGTGGTGGTGGAGTTTGTGACGAGCAAGAGTATGGTAGTCTCCGATCGAGTTATCGGTGTTCGTGGTGGTGGCGTTTCTAAACCCTAGAAACGGCCTTGATGGGTTCAAGTCACGTATTTTGGCCTGGGAAGAGAATGCGAACGGGAGAGAAAGTGAGGGTGGGGGCCGCATGCGTGTGTGAGTGGTGAGGTGAATTCTTTTTTTTATTTGTTTTGGTTAGTTTAAATTTAAAGATTCAAATCGTGTCAACTTTAAACCGCAATAACTTTTGCATGCGAGGTCGGATTCGAACGAGATTTTTTGCGTTGGAATCGTATCGTCGTGCTCTTCGCAATGCAGCTGGTTTGGAGTCGATTGGAGCTCGTTTGAATTTCGGGTAAAATTAAACGTTCGTTTAATTTTATTCGAAACGAACGCCGAAACCGGAAATAAAATCAAGGTGAGAACTCCTCACTCAATCGAAAGGTTTTGTTTAAAATTTTGAATAGTTAATATTGATTGTTGATGGTTGATTGATTGTGCTAGTAGATATAGTAGGATATATACTATATTTAGCGATATATATATATTGGCATATGTATATATCGGATTTGATTTCCCGCCTCGTATAGCGGATGAGACCCTATTGCGCCGTTATTAAGCGGATATTTTATAAAATCCCATATACCGCGATATTCCACCTTGAAGTGGAATTGGTATTGTGCTAACGTCTGTGGATGCAGGGTAACAGGTTGGAGGGATCCAACTGGATTCCTCACATATTTATTTGTTTATAAATATTATGTTGATTGTTGATAATCATATTGGTATATGACACTTATTCCCGTGATTGACCATCTAATGCTGTTGCATCATCGGATTCAAATTTTTAAAAATTAAAATAACGGTTTTGAATTTAAAAGGGGTTTTAAATCGATTTTTCAAAGAATATGGTTTATTAAAAATTTTGAATTGATTAAATTTTAAAATAAATAGATGGATAAATTTTTATGTTTTAAAAATTTATATTTTTATAAAATATAACTTAAAAGAAATTTTTAACAATAATAGGTTTTTATAAAATAGTTAAATTTGGTTTTTGGGGAGTTATTATTATTAATGGTTTATATAAAGGATTTTATAAATGGATGTTTTTAAATTAAATTTATTGAAGTTATAGAATAAATTTAGAAAGTGTTAAGTTGATGTATAACATGAATTTCACTAGGATTTATAGATTAATAAATGTGAAATTTATAAAACGAACGGTTATTGGAAAATTTTAAGTTTATAAGTTATTAACTTATAGAAATGGATTTGGGCATTAAAAAGGGGAATTTTATAGAAATTGTTAATAAATGAAGATTTCATTAGTTGAAATTATTTTAAGCCATAAAGAAATCTTGTAAGTGATAAGATTTTAAATTGGTGAAGTTCAAAAGAACGATTTGGGTAAATAGATAATATTATAAGTATTTAACTTATAATATTGATTTTAGTATATAATCGAGTTATGTAAATCGAATTGGACTAATAAAAGGAGATTTCTAAAACGAAGTTTCATAAATAGAAATGGGATGTATGGACATTGTTATAAATCCGGAAAATCAATTTAATTTGATAAATTGAATATGGAATTTGTTAAAGGGGTTGTATTCACTATTTTTGAACGGTGAATGTATTATTTTATTAAATGAACGTGTTTTTGGAAAAGAACGTTTTAAATGGAATTTAAAACTAATTAAAGACGTTTTAAGATATATTAAGTATCGAAATCATAGATTTCAACATTGATTGTTGAAATAGACGATTTCGAGAAATAGAAGGGAATATTTTGAATAGTAGTGGATTTATGTATCCATTTTTATTTCAAATCCATATACTAGTGTTTTTGGGTTGTCGTAACGATGTTTTACGCAACATTTGTTTTTAACCCAAATAAATGTGAATAAAAGAATATTTCTTTAAAGGAATGAAATTAATACTTAACTATGGTTTAAGCATATGGAATATTTTCGAATTGTTGAAAATAAATTGAATTGTGAATTACTTATTTTTAAATAAGTTTAGAAATGATTTTCCAATATGGAATGGAACGTTTTTGTGAATTCACCTTTTAAAGGTAAATTGTAAGCGAATATTTTGGAATCGATTTGAAATCAAATATGAATGGGTATTTGGGATTTAATTCACGTTGGAATTTATAATAGGAAGGGAAATTGGTTTAAAAATAAATGTTGATTTATTTTTAAAGATGGAAATAAAATTCACGAATTTGGAGCGTAAAATTTAAAAATAAATCGGTAAGGATTTATATGTTGTTTTGAAATTTGTTTTCAAAAGGGATAAAGGATGAATGGTGGTTTGAAATTTGTTTTCAAATGGTTGAGTTGTGTAATTTGAAATTTGTTTTCAAATGGTTAAGGTGTTTAATTTGAAATGGGTTTTCAAATGGGTAAAGTGTGGAAAATTTTATTGTGAAGGTGTTTTGGTAAAGCAAATAAATTGGGAAATTATTTGGAAATTGTGTATATATATCTTGTAAAGATATTTTGGGATTTAATAATTTTGGAAAAAATTATTTGGAATCTGATGATGTGGCGCATCTTTATTGATAGTTAAATAACCGACTATCAGTATTTACCCTTGGATGGTAATTGTTGTGATTGTTTGAAATTGAATGCTACACTTATTTTTAAAATAAGCGCTCGCTATTCGGTTTAGCCGGGAGAGGACCTTTGTGTCGTATATCCCATTCCGAATATGTGATACGTCGTTATGGATAGCATTTGAAGACCGGTGTGAAGACCGGGTATTTGTGAAAACGATAGGATGACCTATCGATTGTCTCCGCATCGTTAGCTACGATATGGAGATTTCCTTTGTGATGGGAAATTTTATCGGGATTGTGAATACCCGGATTGCAAGGGCTTCTTTGGAAGTGCCTTCGGTTCTGTTCGAACCCGGAACAGACTTGTATGGTTACGTGTCTGACATTACATTTTGAGAGATAGAGCAGATTTCTTTCAAATACATTTCTATTGGTGGCGGAGAATTTATTCTCTTAGCTTAACACCCTTCTCTGAGACGTACGAGCTCAGAGGTTATGTAGTTGAAGGTTATCAGCGATATTTCCCAATCTGGTAATGTGGCATGCTGAGTGCTGCTGTGTGATGATCATTGGTTGGTCATTTGTGATATGATCATTTGTTTGATCATTTATCTTTGTGATTATTGCTTTGGTCATCTGTGGACCCGAAGCATGGCTTTGTTACACAAAGCGTAGCTTTGTGGACGAGACTTCGTCAGGACCTCACTCCCCGGAAATGGTCGAAACAGGAATATGCGGCAAGGTTATGAGGGTCGCGCCCTTTAGGGTATGTCATTCCCTTCTGGAAAAGGGTGGTATCATGGTATGGAGCCCAGATATTTACTCATGTGGAAACACTATATATATTTCTGTGTGGTGTTGTTGGTATCGAGCGCTCGGATAAAGGTCCCAAAGGACCGGGGGATGACATATTCGTGTAGTAGTTACCTAGTTACAGAGGTAACCCGGCCTTGTGTTGGCAGAGATCTAACCGTAACGTTAGTTTCTCGGGACGTCCCGCCAGAGGCGATCCCATGTGGCAGTAGGAAGTTCCTTAGCCTGACCATTTGTTGGAAATCCATTCTCCAATTACGTGCCTTGTACGGTTTTAGTTGTAGAACCTGCCATTTAACATGGCAGCTATAGTAGGCATAGTATCATGGTACCTATGCTGGCTAGGATTTATATTCTACTTTCGAAATTGTTTTCTACACTATGCACTAGTAATAATATCAAAAATGATTTGATTTTCGCGTAGTAAGCATCTTTGACTATCATAAGGAGAAATCTCCTCCAATTCTGCGTTTGCATTGTGTGTGTGGCGGGAGGCCTTATGGTAGTTTCATTTTCCAAAAAGCATTGCGGATTTAAAAATTTAAATTTTCTTGTTGCTTGTTTAAAGATAAACTGTTTTGAGTTCTCACACCAGTCCCATGACTGACCTGGAGTTTATTGTTCCTTTTCTAAACTCTGGGTGCCCACTATTTTCCACACGGGCAGTCTAGAGTTAGGTTATCAGGTTATTCTGGATTCGGGAGTTGCTGTGCAGATCTGGAGGCGAGCCAGATAGCGTAGTCTATTATCTATTGTATATAGTATTTCTTTCCGCTGTTGTTGTCGTACACTCTGATTGATGTAATGTAATGTGATGTAATGTATAAAATGTATAGTTCTTTTGTTTTAATGAATATTCATTCATCTATTATATGTTGTTCCGCTGCGACTGTGAGATTCTGTTATTGTTTCTCGTTCTGTTACTTGTTTTTCTGTTTTCTCTTCTCTTTCTTTTCTTTCTTCTTCTACCTCTTTCTTCTTCTAAAACCCTAACGGTTCGATTTTTCGGCAACGAAAAAATCGTGATCGTTACAAACCATAGGGTATTACTCCTTATTAATAAAAAGTCAGACCCCACAAAGCCAAGGTTTATTGCTAAACCAAAGCTCTGATACCAGATGTAACGTCCCGCCTTTTTGTGTGCTTTAAACTGACGATAAACCACACACATCAGACTTAAAGCATACAGAAGGGCGGATTGTTATGGGGTAAATAAGAAAAAAGCAGAGAAAGAAAAATAAACAAAAATAGAATCTTGTAGCGAAACAATAAAATATAATAATCAAATATATAGTTCATGAAGCTGTCTACAAAATATTTGATTATTCTTATAAAATATATATCAGAGTTACACATACCAAAGAATATAACAATGCAGTGGAACAATGTGATGCAGTGAAACACTATAGTAAATAATAGTAATAATACAATCTTCGCCTTCATCCTCCAGAAATAAGGCCTTCAATTCCTGAAATGCTCAGGCTGACCCGAGCGAATTGAAAAGACAAAACACTCGAGTCAGAACAAAAAGATCTTAAGTAAGTTAAATCAACGGTAAAATATGAGTGTAACGGCGTCAGAGATGTTTACGGAATTTGACATCTCCTATCCAGTGTCTAATGTGGATGCGGTAACTTAAGAGATGTTCGGGATTCACACCTCCTAAGGATCCGTTAAACTATCTACTATGTAGTAATATACGCTATTACAATAGTGTCTAAAGTAAAGTATAATATACTGAAAATAGCGTTAAGGCTTTACATTTTCCACCTTAACACACTTTTATATTCCCATAGTCTATACAGTACCGTAATCTCCCCCGCATTGGGCGTCGTCAGAGGGCACTCCATAGGTATGGTACAAAACAAAATCGTATAAGGCGCGCTAGGGTAGGTGACACGACACAACTAGGCAATGCCAGAGTAGATATACCAATTACGCTTCCGGGCCGGTGGTAACGCATACCGCAGCTACCGCCCACCTCGAGCCACACCCCAAATCAAAAAAAATAAAATCAAAAGTGGCCATCGAATCAATGCAAAAGTCAGAGTATTATATCGAAGGGATGTGTCTGATCAAAGGTGCTACCTCATTAGCCCGTCGATCGCTCATGTTTTAGCCACCTTATGCCAACTCACGGGAGTCGGGTCTACGTATTTACCTCAAAGGAAATGCCGCCACCATCCTACTTCATTCTGGAATCTCCACCGCGTACACGGTTGTTAAAGTGGTTACCGGAGTTGGCAGAGAGTATGACAACTTTCGATCTCGGTCTCTTTAACAACCAAACGTTATTATAACACTGCGGTCATTTCAAAATAATTTATACTTCAAAACTAGAATAAAATATCCATTTCAAAACCATAAAAATATGATATCATTTCCGTTTTAAAACCAAAATCAATATGATATCATTTTTATTTCAAAATATATCCTTTTTCCAAAATCATAGCACTTTCAAATTAATATACCTTGAAACCCATAACTTTGAAACATAACTTCTAATACTTAAATGGTTTAAATATTAAATTACTTTATATAATTAAATAGCTTTTTAAATTTCACCAATAAATTCCAAATTCCGATTTGAACCTCCAAATGAACCATTTCAAATTTCCATATAATTCCAAGCTTTAAATATTTAACCATTTCAAAACTAATTCTTTGATAATTCCATATATATAAATTTCAATTACTATTATTTAGATTTGAAATGTTTACCTAATAAATCCAATATCATTTAAGTAAAACCTTCAACTTCAAACAACTGGATATTCTTCCAATTTAATTAACCTGATATATTCATTTAAATCAACTTTATATTCATTTAAATCACTCTAAGCCAAATCAAGTTATAAGAATCCCACCCTTTAGATCTTAATTTTATTTAAATTTCAAATCAAATTTATTCGAGTAAAATTCTTAACTAATTCAAATTAAACCAATTTCATATTTATCTTCCAACTTAATTTTTATTTAAGTCATTAAAACTCTAGATATACATTATCTTAAACAGGTACTTAACCATATAATATAAAACAATCAAACCCCATGAATAAACTTATTTTTATTACACAAATTTATACATAGCTTAAATTCAAGAATTTAACTATATATGTAAAAATAATACTTATATAATATCAAAATTTAATATTTATTAAACCGTATATTTCTTTCCAAAACCATAGAATTTTTTTTCAAAATATTTATATATATAAACCGTCGGTGTCTGTATATAATTTTCTATCCTATGGTTTAGTGATACATATATTTATCATTTCAATCCGTAATTTAAAACAAAAATACGGTATATATCGTTTCAAACCGCAGTCCCGAATGAAATGATAATGCATAACAATTTGCAGTTTATAACAAATAACATACAACATCCATTCATCCAATATCAATCATCAACCATTTATCATAACCATCATCCAATTCAAACAAAATCATCAGTATATAACAGATAATAAATAGTAAGTATCAACTATCAGTTTATATCCAATAATAAACTAAATAACCATTTAACTGGCAGATTATATTAAATAACAATTTAACTCAATAAATTCTATCTAACTGAGATGATGATTAAAATTATGCCAAACAACTATAAATAAATTTCAAATCACATCATTAATCAATTTAACAAACATAAGAAATTTTAGAAGTTGTGAGTGGGATAAAATACTCACCTTTTGAATCTAACTTGAATTTAAATTCAATTTAAAACCAAAATTTGCACAGTCTCCAAATCCGACCAAACTAGCGCCAAAATGTCTAGAATTTCAATACGATCCTAATAAAAGAAACCGCGCGTAAATCATGCAGTATATGTGAAAGTTATGTCAGTTAGAGCGACTCGAATTAAATTTATATAAAATAAAACGAAACAAAACTCACCCAAATCAAAGCCACGTCACCATCATCTTTCCTTATGCACAGGAACACGCAGCTCACAAAAATGAACTACCCATCACGATGCCGAAATGAACACGCAAACACCCCCTATCACGTTCGCCACCCAAGGCCATCACAGCCTCTTCCACCATCATCCAAACCCTGCCGCCGCCGCTCAGGTCCCACGACCACGAGATCCCCTCCACAGTTCGCCCAAATGCCTGAAACGAGGTAGCCGTCGCCATATGTATTAAACCCTAGTTGAATTTTAGCGAGCAATCCGACAGTCGATTCGACGCAAAAACTATGCCAATGAATTCCCTATCGTCCACTCTACAATACCCAGAAATGATTTGACGATCCGACAACGTTTCGACGTGCGATGAAGGGCCGTGAATTAAACCTCAATTTCTGGCCACCCAAAAACTCAGATCGAGAAACGGACTGCATATCTGACTTGCGCTCTTCGAGAGCTTCGATATATAATTTCTTTGAATTTTTTTGAGGAGTTTGAAATTCCACTCTGATTTTTGAATTGCAATTGGATTTGGAATTGCCTTCCATTGAAATGAGAAGGTAAAGAGGAATTGTGCGCACTGACAGATGAGAAATAGAGGTAGGCTAGGGTTTATAACATGGTGTATATATAGGCAAGGTCGAAATAGAAAAGAATGGGCCTGAATGGGTTTGGAAATCAAACGATAAATGGCCCAAAAAGCCCGTTCTAACTCCAGAACGAAATTGGTTCAACCCATATTTCAAAATAGATGTTTTTAAAATTTTTAAATGCAATGGAACAGGTTTTAGGTCTAAATTCCATCATATGAAGAAGTTATGCTAAAATCAAATTATTTCGAACTGATTTCGAACTGATTTCAATTGATTTCAATTTCATTAATTTCTAGGCGTTTGGCATTCGTACGATCAAACGACATGTCCGATCGCCACGAAACTTGAAACCCTACAATAATTCACGGTTACGGATCCAATGAAACTGGTTTTGTAGAAATCCGAGTCCGTGGCCAAAATGGCTATTTCTACAGTTAATTAAATAAACTAATAATTAATTAATTAAATCCAATTTTAAATTTCAATCCTATAATTGACAATTTTTATCACTTTTATATTTCTTAATCATTTATACAAATTTTAAACAAATTTTAGATGTCATTTAAATGTTGATTCAATCATTAATTTCGGCGTTAAATTACAATTTCGTTATATTCACCAATTAAAATTTAAATCCTCAATAATCCATTGAATTTACTTTTCATTCTTATTATTCAATTCATTATTATCTAACTGATGAAATTAACATTGGTACATGGTTTATTACATTATTATTCTCAAATTTCATCTAAATTTCTATTAACATAATATTTAGATATTTAAATTTCATTTATTCATCATTAAATCCAATTATTATAGTTCAAATCCCATTAAATTGATAAGTCTTCATTTCCATTCTTGTATTCAACCAATTGTCATATTATAAATAGAATTTAATTCCAGTTACTTACCATTAAATTCATTTATTATTAATTACATTCCCATTAAATAAAAATTTATTCCAAAAATTGATTTGATTTAATAGCCCTCTTTACTAGGTCCATTATTACTTAATAAACCTAGTTACATTTAGTTTTATATGCATTACACAAATATCCCCTATATACATCTTAAATTTGTGTAAATGGAAAAATGTGAAATCTTGTCTATTACACATATTAATTAAGGTTTTAAAACCAATTAATAAAATTTCCTTAATTCCATCATTTTTACCAATTATTTACCTTATAATAAATTTACATTTCTATTTAATTTACATTCACACTTCCGTTATTATATTAACAATCATTAAAGTAACGTTTATCATCAACAACAAACATTATGATTACTTATCTGACATTGATTGTATAAATTTTCCATTTATTACGTATTACTTCATCAGTTAATATAACTTTAAATTCATTTCCCAATTTACTAATTCCAATCAATTATAACTTTACAAATCTGTTTCAATAAATTGGGTTCGCACTAATTTAGTTATTCAATCAATTTCATTTACGATGCAATTATCATGGTTTATACCATAGTGCATTAATATTCCTATATTATCTTAATTTCAAATGATGTAATATCAAATTCCATTTACTACAATAGATCCAATTAATTAAAATTTAATATCAATAAATAGTTTTAAATTTGATTTCAACCAATTTTATAATTTCATACATAATATTGAATTCATTCAATCACCACTAATTATATCATTTCACTAGTTAATTCAATATTCCCATTTGTTTTCTTATATTAAACTTATAACCATGTATGACAATTTACATTATTTCAACTAATTGCAATTTCATTTTTAATTGTTAATTTTTATTACAATTACTACATTTAATTTCTAACATTTGCTTCATTATAAATTATAAGATTTTTATTTCTTTATAAATTAAATTACAAAAAATCTTATTAATTTAACTAATTTTAATCATTGAAATTTACGGGCCGTTACAGGCATGAGTTTCTATAGAATTCAAAATCGTCAAAAGCAAGCCAATAGTTTGCGAATTGTAATTAAAACAAGTCATTTGCTTAGGCTAAAATTTTACTATATATGATTTAAAATCTTTTTTATTCAAAATGCATTTTTTCAATTAGAATTTTCAAGTTTAAGTTCTAAAACTTCAAAAGTAATATTTCATTTAACATTAATTACTAAACATTTATTTTTTAAACACTACCAAATAATAATATATGCATTTTTCAATGGAGAACAAAACTTCTAAAATCTTTACACTTATTCCAAAATAGCAATTCTCTATTTTCTAAACATTGTGTATATATATTTGAAACCATAGTATTATTTTCAAAACATTTCTTTTTTGACAAAATATTTTTAAACTAACATACATTTAAAAAAAATTAATTAACACTTCCATTCTTTTCTTTTTCTTTTTTCAACCATATATATAGTACTTACTGAATTTTACATCTTTTAAAATGATTTAAAAATATATATTTATCTTTATACCATTATTTCTTGACGGTTCTTTATTAATAAGGTAAATAACATATTTTTATATTTATTTTCTCTTTTGAAAATTTATTTCAACTCAAAAAAAATCCACTATATGTATATCATTAGATAATTCTACTAATTCAGTCTTAAACAAATATATATTTCTTTACATTATAATTCATAAACTAATTTATATTAAATATACAACGATGCCATGCTACATAGTTTAGTGATTCATTTCGTCAATTGGTTGCAATATTGACTACCGAGGATAATATATCAAATTTGCCTCATCAATGTCTCAACTTCACACTAACACTTTTTAACTGTAGACATTGTTCAAAAATATTTAAATTTAGACGTATGATATTTTCATTTTCTAAAATAATAGATTACTTCACTAAAACAATGCACAATTCTAAATAAAAATATTTCTTATACCATTTTCAAAAATACCGTGTCGGACTGTCTTGTATAACTATTTAGGAATACCTATCGATAACGATGATCAGATTATCGACCAGAATTCTTAAATCACTCTACGCACGAACTAACACTCGAATAAACCACCAAAATATTTTTAATCACTATATAAAACAATATTCATATTTTATTAACTCGTTTTCCTATTTCAATAAAAAATATTTTTTTTTCAAAATTCGCAATATACATTCCATTCAACAACCGTTAACAACAACACTGTTCATAACACCTCATTCATCTATAATATCAAACAAGCATTCTAATAATTCAATTTAATTTTCCATATCACATTTTAGTTGTATATATTACTTTTCTTTTGTAAAACAAATATACATATCCCTTCATCATTTCTTCCTTAAATGAAGAAATTGTAGGATTCTATCAATATTTGGCTTTGTTCAGATTTATGTGGCTTTAGAAATATTCGAGTGATAACTCTTACTCAGTCCCTATATTTTAGACTATGCCAAATGAAAAAAATTACTTCAACCAAACACACACATAAAAAAACAAACAAACGCCTTCGGTGGAAAGCTATTAATCAACATCTATTGCGCACTCTAATCTCTACTAGTTCAGGCTACTCTACTCAAAGCCATTCAAAGGTTTATCCACCTTCACCAATGCTGACACTATTGAAACCTCCATTCACAACTCTTTATTTCATAACCTTCATTTACAACTTAAATTCCACACGGAGATTTACACACAAAAGTGATACGGATAAAATAATATATATATATGTATGTATGTATGTATGTATGTATGTATGTATGTATGTATGTATGTATGTATGTATGTATGTATGTATGTATGTATGTATTTATAGTAGGAAAAATAACAAGTACTTTCCTAGATGATTACAAGTGTAATCATCGTAAATTCCTACTAACCCTTTAATATAGAGTGACGCACCTAAAGGGACAGAGACTTTGAGTCTCTCTATTGTCTTTACTTGTCATTATTATATATAATGTATTATTTTGAACCGGCTCTGATACCAAAATGTCAACACCCTACCTCTATACCCATACTATCTAAAGTATTACTGCATATTACTGTCAGATAATACAAAAATTGAGGTCATATGTAGTTCACATGTGAAAATTCCTTTGGAATAACACTCGTACGTATTTAAAAATCATAGAAATAACTCACCTATATGTAAATAGTATCGACATAGAGCAATAAACACGCATGCCTCTAGGATAGCACTATACATAATATATGGTAAATATCAAATATCACAGAGTCAATATCGTAGAAATACGCACACACACACACATATAATAGAAAATATATAACATATATCTAATATGCATCACAATGATTTACACACGAGAAACTATACAATATTGGATGATAATCTAAAATACTAAATATCTAGTCCCTCTATGCCCAGAAAACACAAACTGGCCTTATCATCCCTATACGTGAAATGTCTCGGCCTGACCGTATTATACAAATAACACATGGGTCAGACTATATCTAGAAGGTAGATGATAAATTATCTCATAATCATATATATGGTATAATAATAATATCTTAAACAATATCAAAATCTCAAGAATAACATCAACCTCATACCATGCGTAGGAAAGATGTCTCAGCCATATAAATCAGTTTAATCAATAAATGGGAGAAATAATATCAAATGGATGAATCATCCATACATAAGATTCATCACTAATACAAAAGAAATAATTAAGTAAAATTGTGTAAACACATCAATTCCCCAAAGCAGTTATAAATAGACATTCCAGGTCTGTCATAACCATGTAACAATGATAATTAAGCAATGTGCAGCCATCATACAATTGGCGACATGCGCCTGTAAAGAATAGTTGGCAATACATTCCTATAAAGGATAGTTGGCAACACATGGCAATGAATGGTAATTGGTGACGCACACCAAGAAAAGTTAATAGGCAACACAAGCCAAAGAAGGTATTCAGTGACACACGTCAGTGAAGGATATGGGATTGATCAAATTCTAGATGCTGTCTCAGGTATAATCATAACTCATCATCTCAAGTAGAAGTATAAGTATATGTCTATATCACACACACCAAAATCATAAGGAAGACTAAGTGACACACTTGCTCCAGGAGACTACACACTTAATTGGAGACACACGTGTTCATCTAACACGGCTTCTACAATCTTGATCACCTCGATGGACATCATGACTCATATTCATCAATGTGCTCAACTACGCGAGGACCCGATCACGACCTTACTCATTCCTTTAAATAGTAATAAGCTGTTGGCCTAGGTGCACAAAGAGGTTAACACATATACCGACATATGGTAATAGGCTGACACGTAGCCATAACCAAATAAGAAAAATGTGTCATAAATCTGGGATGCGACCACCGCGATCAGGCCGCTAGGATGGAAATAGTTGGCACCAAAATTGGCCACCAACGCCCAACTATGTGAAAAAACAATATCCAATCCAATCACATAAATATGAAGAGAAATAAATGAAGAACAAAATTAAAAACAATTAGAAAGAAAGTAATAGAGACACAAATTTAGAGTGGTTCGGCTAACTTCGGCCTACGTCCACTCCATAGTTTTTTTGTTAGTTTAGACTGCTGATTACAATTACAAATTCATGAAATTCAAGAATAATAATAGCGGAGTATAGCCTAGGTAGAAGATGAAGAGGAGCAGAATGAAGGTTCCTTTTGTGAAGTCATGCCTGCTATATTTATAGAGGAAGATGGCCACCAATCTCTTTGAAACTTTGGCTAATGGACCTTCTTATCCATATGGGCCCACCATAGGGATTGCTAGGCCTAAATCCCAATTAGGAGGGATCGAAACTAATCCCTTCATTGGTTTAGTTTTGGCCAGCGATCCCTGTGGTGGATTCTATATATTAAAATATGTTCAACCTCCAAGTTTCATGTCATTTGAATAAAAGGAGCTCGAGTTATTAATTGCCAAATGCTAGAATGCTTATGTTTTATAATACATGACGATCTCTCCTTGGCTTATCCAGATATGCCGATCCCTTTGGTTTATCCAGATATGCCGACCCATTCCTTTACCGAGCTCTCCTATGTTTCCTCCCCACCGATCTGTTTGTATCAAAATTGGGCACAACACTCTTTCGAAGTATTTGAAGAGATAAAATGAAGAAAATAAATGGAAAAAGAAGATTATCTAACAAACATTTCAAAAAAAAGAAAAACAAGCAGACACACAGAGATTTAGAGTGGTTCGGCGTATGGCCTATGCCCACTATGAAATTGGTGATTTTATTTATGTTTGTTTGTTGATTACAACTAGTTATAGCGGATTACAATAGTGAATTTCGGGTACAACAGTGATCTTTGAGTACAACAGTGATTTCAGCAAAATCTAGGCGTAGAAGAACCAAAAGTCCCCTTTTTGTAGAGTGGCGTATGGTGTAAATATCTCGCTCAGATCTCGAGAGACCTCTTCTGCCACATGAGTGGGCCCATGTGATCTATCTAATGTGTTTTGCACTCGATCTGTGATCGATACAAACGAGCTTCGTATCGATCAATATCTCGTCCAATTGAGTTGGGATCGATTGTGAATTTTGTTGAGGATGTACGCAAGCTCCTATGAAAATTTGGTAGCATTTGAACTTGTAGATTTTTGGTTTTGATCAATGCAAATTTGGGTTTTATTTAGAGTGCTTAATTCGTATCGATCCCCTTGGCATCGATCTGTTCGTATCATTTTTGGGAATATGCCTGCAAGTTGACATGGCGCTAACTCTTCGGATCGATCCACTTTTTCGTGTCGAGCAATTGAGTTTTTCATAGGGATGTAACTTGTTCGTATCGATCCAATTGAGCCTTGTTCGTTTCGATCGCTGTTATGTTCGTATCGATCGTAACTGTTCTGTTCGTATCGATTGCAACTGTTCTATTCGTATCGATCGATTGCATCTCTCTTTATATCAACTTTGTGCACTCCACTTCTTAGTGATCTTTCGTATTCCACTTCGTATCGATGGCATTGTGTATTTCCATCGATCACCTTGGGCCACACCGTATCGATGGAAAGCCTTGAGTTCGTATCTTTCCCCTGAGCTGACCGATAAGAAATGGGTAGAAAGGGATCGATACGAAGATGGCAACTATTGACCAAGTGGATTAGGAATGATGTCATTGGTTGATGGATACGAAGAGAGAGGTTGTTCGATCGATACGAAGTGATGCACTCGATGGATACGAAACAATATTTGTTGATGGATACAAACAGCTGAGGCTTGATGGATACGAACAACAAATAATTGATGGACATGAAGAACACTGCTCTCCTGATCGATACAAAACCGTGCACATCTGATCGATTGAACCAAATTGATACGAAGCTGGGTTTTCTTTAGTTGCTTGATGGATACGAACAAGGTGATTGCTTCGATCATATCCTGAGCATACGACCTCCGTTTGAATTAAAATTTGGAACGTTGGCTTTCATAGCTTTGCTTATCTCATCATATAAATTGTAGCTTGATCCGGACTTGGATAAAATTTATCGACATCCGTAGTGAACCTGTGTATAATCTATCTTCAGGACAGAGCATC
This sequence comes from Allium cepa, assembly GCA_030765085.1. Lineage (NCBI taxonomy): Eukaryota > Viridiplantae > Streptophyta > Magnoliopsida > Asparagales > Amaryllidaceae > Allium > Allium cepa. The sequence continues at coordinate 203,812,315 of CM060941.1, read as the reverse complement.
TTTGGTTCTTTGTCAACTTCTTGGTGTCACGACCTTGCCAAAAGGCGGGATAACATGTTCCCCCCAAAGTACGTCTTATGAGAGCATGACGTGCTTTGAATAGTTGTATCTTTCATTCTGAACAGTTCTATCTGACTTGTCGAATGGTTGTTATCTGTTTACCGAAATATGTAACCTCTGACTGATTTTTAGTAACATGAATTTTTGACTACCAATTGCCTACTGTGTACTGTTGTAACTGAGTGTTGTGTGATAATGTCTGTTGTTTGTTGTTTTGATCGTCACTAGAAGAGTATTCAATTTCTATGAATTTTAAAAATTGGATGTTAGTCCATTACACATGAATGTACGTTAACCTGACTCCCGTCAACGTTCGCATGTTCACGAGAGATTGTCAGTTTTTCAGTTTTTTTGTATCGAATTCCATATTGACCCTCTCCTGTATGAATGCGAAATTCAATTTGTAACAACGATTGATGGTTGTTTTAAAATGTCCCTTCGTACCCTTCCTCTCCCGGATCGATCCGGGATGAATGAATGTAGACTTCATATCGATGGCTATCGATACGAAATAGATAGTATCTAGGGTTGCCTCGCATCAAAGAACATGAGATTTCACGCCTTGAATGGATGGATATGAAATTGAAATTTCGCATTGATAGAGTTGAATGGTCTAGATATAATTTTGCAATGATTTTCATATCGATGGTTATCGATTCGAAACTAGCTGGTCTCACGAAGTATCTTCGTATCGATAGATTCGGATCCCTATGGTCTTCAAAATTATGGACACAAACTTGTCATTCTGCATCGATAAATGTTCAATGGAAGTGAACAGTTCAATCATTTTTCATAGCAATGTTCATGCTTTGTATCGATCGTTGGATGGTTACGAATAAGTGTTGCCTCAAATAGGTGGGTCATGGATACGAATAGCTTTCTTCTTATCGATTAGTGAAGGAACTGACTCAATCAATCGAAACAACTGGGAGACGAATCGTTCCCCTTCATCTCTTATGTCCATACAAAAATGTTTTGGACTTAGCCAAATTTCTCATTTTCCATCCTTTTGTTATTTACCTTTGTATCGGTTAGAACAAAAGAAAGAAGAAAACTGCCTTTGTCTTCAATTCGAATATCCTATTAACCTTTCAACTTGAATCTTTGAACTAGGTAATTGACCGATCAAAATTGCTCTAAAATGATAAGACTCGAGCTTCAATGCCAAATCATCCAACTTCGTGGCCGATGTCGGCATTGGTGATGCCGGAGTTGGGTCAGAGTAAGGTTCAGGGAGGAGGAAATGGCGTTTAAGTTGCTTGGGGAAGAAGGCCTACTGATGGATACGAAAGAAACACTACCGCACGCGGAAGTGGCTCGTATCGATCTGAAAACATAGATACCGGTATCGATCTGGGAGCAACAGAGATTTGTGTCAATTTAAAAATGATGGATGGAGGAAAGTGGCTTCGTATCGTCTTGAGTGGTGGGAGTTCATATCGATCTGGGGCGATCGATATGAAGTCTAAGTCAGTGATCGATATGAAGTCCATAGTGGCAATCGATATAAAATGTATTGATTCGAAATGATCGATACGAATTCCCATCCTCCGATCGATATGAAATTTGAACTTAGGGATCGATATGAAGCGGGCTTTTAGGGAGCGATCCAAATTCGGACTTTGATGGGTAAGAAAGCTTTGCATATTCGAACATTTGACTCCGATGAGCTTCTGACTTGCATAATTGGACTTAACCGTTAAAGTGTATATTTGACTGTAGTTCGAAGCTCGTTGATGGAACTGTAATTGAACAAAATTTTAACTAACTTTAACTTGGATCAGCCTTTAAAGTTTGGATGGCACGGTTGTGACGGTCAGTGTATGACAGTCACTTCAGTTGAATCTCGAAGTCTTATCATTCGAACACTTCTTTTTTATTTTCGTGAATTTTCTTGAGTATGATGTAGCATTGCATTGCACAACGCATTCACACACTTCACACTGGGAAAACACGGGCTTATTATCATCTAATGATGGTTCTTGATAAGTTGATTAGCTATGGAATCCATGAGTTCTCAATAGCAGGAAACAAAAAGTCTACCTTCTCCAATAATAGAGTGCCGACCATTGCAGCCGAAGTAATTGATCCAGCTCCAAATGAGCTACTAGTAACAACTTTTATTATGAATCCACAAGACTCTATGCCATCTAATGTCTCTGAAGATATGTTGGGATGAATATGCTTAAGGCACGGTTTATCATTAGCCGATGTTTTGTTACCTGGGCCAAGTGATAGATCAAATGCTCCCTCGGAGGGGTTTACTACTTTCAATCGACATTCGTGCACTGCTGAAACACTTTCCCCATTCAACTAGTACATCTGAGAAGCGTTGGAATTTTTTGGAATTACCCCCTCACAACTACACCCTAATGGATACGCTCTGCTGAATGGTCTATTCATTATATTCATGAAGCATCTTTTCCGACTCTCGATTCCGATTTAAATCAAATACCTATTTAATGTTAAGAGTTGGGGGATAGTCCTTCGTTCACAGTCCTGGAGGCAGTTAGGAACTGTCACGTGATGATGGGATCTTGGACCAGGCTCAGATATTTTAAGACAGAATGGTTCTATGTCCGACGACCTCCAGGATTCGCCAGTCGATGGTTAGCCACAGGTGAGTGTCACAATTTTCTTTGGTAATTCAAGAATTTGTTGTAACCGATGTTGAATCTCATATCTTCCTTCCTTTTACAACCGTGATTCCATGACCTGAAGGCGCACATTTTAAAGAAATAGCATGGGTCCTTCAAGAAGTGCCAAGTGAAATGAGGGACATAGACTCGGTGCTAATAGACAAAAACTTGAGGACCGTCGGGCTAATCGAGCGAAATCAGAGCATAAGACTTAAAGGAATGCTGAGGGCGGCTCCGTGAAACGGGCTGAACGTAAAGTGCCCGGGATCGTAATAACTGAAGAGGGTAAGGAGGAAAATACGCCCACCGATGACGAACCCATAGTCGGGCCTTCTGACAGCTTTCGAAGCCTTAAGTGAAGGAGAAAAGGCAAGGCTGTAGTGCATAAGCATCACAAATATTCGAGATGGAAATCCATAATCATGTCTTTGCCTGTTCTCGGTATTAGAGTTTCAGAGGCCACTCCCTCGCAAGTGGAGAACCTTTTCGAAGGGCTTGCCGATATCCCAATCCCGGATTATGTGTCACTTCAATATGATGCCGGATTGGAGGAGCTTCAGAGTACTTTAGACTTAAGTAAGTCGCTTCCTATAAGCATGGTCGACATTTTCGGTTGGTCGGGGGGTTGCACATACATATACACTTCACGGCAATACACGATTTCTAGTCTCGAGCTATTCACTTCTAGGGATCACTAACTCTATTGTTCTTTCTTCTTTACAGATACAATAACTAGAAGAGAATCTATGTTGGGAAGTCTCCGCTATGCACGACAATCATCTAGCTCCTACTGTGAGTCTCGTAGGAGGGAGGCTGAAATAGACCACGATCGCGGTTACTCTAGTCAGGAACGTTACGAGAGAAAGAGGGATAGATATTATAGACATCGATCCCGATCACGTTCTCCTCCTCTAGCCTCCATACAACCTTCAGGCCATGGAAAACAACCAGTAGAGCCTCGTCGCCAAAAATCATCTTCTCAAACCTCTATGACTAAATCACAACGTCGCAAACATGAGGCCGAAACTCCCATTGTTGCTTAACAAGCTATCACCGAGTCCACTGGGGAAGAGGCTATTAGAATTGCCTAGTTGAAGAAAGATTTTCCAAATATATGCTTTGACAGCCACATCTTCCCCCTCATTTAAAGAAAATTCCCTCGGAAGAAAAAAACACAATGCATGATTACATTCACGACATCTATACCCACTACAAAGAGTGGGTGAAAGCTATAGATAAAGCATCAAAGGTTTACTTTGAGCGGGAGAATACCATTGAGAAATTAGAAGCCGAGCTCGCTCAAAAGGACCGGATAATTCAAGTACTTAACGGCGAAAACTGAGTTTTCTTGAAAATCCGAAATTTAGGCCACCCAAAAGGCCGACGAGGAAAACATAGCAATGGCGAGGATGCGGCAAACACATTTTTACTTGGTGGAGGGGTTGGGCCACCAAAACACCACTGTCACAGCCAAACGTTATGCTGCTCTAAAAGAACTTAATTAGCTTAAAGAAAAAAATTCGAAATCATCAAGGAGAGGGATTTTGCAAATAGTGCAGCCTAGGAGGCATGTGAACATGCCATAGTGCTTCAGGGTGAACGGGATGCGGCAACGGCTAAAGTCCAGGAGGTGGAGACTAAGATCGAGGAGGAAGTCCAAATGGCGGAGTCTAGGCTAGAGGCTGACATTGAAGATCTCCTCATTAATGGAGGAGTCCAGGCTAGCCTGGCCCGATAATTATCCGACACATCTATACAACGCCTGGGGCCAACTAATAGGAGAGGAAAAGGCTGCCCATCAGGGTGAATCGGTTGATGAATTCGCGCTTTAGAACCGAGTGTTGAATGAAGACGAACGAAAAGTTCTCCATGATGCCATGATTTCATATGAAAAGGAGAAGCTTGGCGCTCAGCAATCGAAGGTCGGAGAAGGTTCTGGCGTCGAGCACTGCAACACGAATTCCAAAAATCTTGTGCCGACTCAGCCCGAACCGACTTTTAAGGTTGATTCTCAATCCATTCCTGCTTACAACCCGGATCAACCGCAGTTATCTCAAGCTAACGAGCAAATTTCTGAGGCCGTACGAGTCGAACCGAGGAAGGTACTCTGAACATTTCGTATGCTTGTTCACGATCGGGAGCTTCACTTGAAATATTTAATAACGGTTTTCCTTTGCTCTTTCCAGTGATCAGAGCCACATCAGTTGCGCCTCCTGCAACTCAAGGATCACATCATGTGCAAGAGGCCATCGTAACTGAAGCGGTCGCTACAACAACTACCACACCTATTGACGGAGTGCAGGGGTGCACATTTTCCTTTGATGAACATATGATGGAGGAACTTCTCGGTCATCATAGTGACCCTTTTACGGATCTGCCATTTGTTATAAGTGGAAGCGCACTTGCAACCAGCTCCTCAGGCCTAACCGCAAGCGTTTTCGGCGATGCACAAACACTTCATGAGAAAGAAATTATAGCCGAGATTAACACTGAAATGGAAGCCGCTGCTCGGGCCAGCAGCTTTGGAGGCGGAATGGCAGGCCCTGGTCCGGCCCCGCTAGAAATGATATCCCCTGGTGGCACTGTTGTTGACACCAGCGTGCCTATTCTTCCCCCTGTAGTAGACCCGACCCCTTCGGTATGCGACTACCGTCAAGTCATCCCCTTCTGTATGCGACTACCCTCAAGTCAGCCTCTTCCCGCTTCTCATCCAATAAATCCAGGGATTCGACAAGTAATATAGCATTTGTCTTCGGATCATAGTATGTCAGGCGATGAGAAGGTACTTCCATTTCGACTGGAATAATGGCTTCTGAACCATAAGAAAGAGAGAACGGAGTGTGGTCGATTGCGGACTTATGGGTTGTTTGGTAACCCATAATGCCATAGGAAGTTCGTCGACCCATTTGCCCCCGGCTTTTTCCAGTCGTTTTTTCAGAATAGTCTTGATAACTTTATTAACAGCTTTAACATGTCCATTCGCTTGGGGGTGTGCAACTGCAGAGAATTTCTTTTGAATGTGGAATCGTTAACAAAAATCCTTGAACTCCACATAGTCGAATTGGGTTCTATTATCGGTGATGTTGGTATGCGGGAGACCAAATTGACAGATAATGTTGCGTACCACAAAGTTGATCACTTTCTTCATCGTGATTGTAGCGAAGGGCTAATTTATGCCCACTTAGTGAAGTAATCGACTGCAACGATGGTGTACTTCGCACCATCTTCGGCCAGAGATAAAACCAATGATATCAATACCCCAGATTGTAAACGGCCATGGACTGACTATCTGGGTTATTTCGGTAGGAGGGGTTTTAGGAATCCGAGCGCGTTTCTGACATCTGTCACATTTTCTGGCCTAGTTCGAAGCATAACGATCCATGGTTGGCCAATAGTATCCATATCGGGGTACTTTCTTAGCTAAATCTTGCCCCCCGCTATGATCGCCACATTCTCCTTCGTGTACTTCTTGTAACGCTCATTTAGTTTCATTGTGAGCGATACATCGGAGTAGAGGAACAAAGTATCCTCTTCAATACATGACTCCATTTCGAATAGTGAAACGCGAGGCTTTTTGAAGAATTTGTCTTTTTTCACTCCTGCGCTCTGGCAGTGTTCCATGCTCGAGACAATTTCTGAACAGAGTCATCCATGACTCCTTATCGGGAACGACCTCAAATACCCAATCAGTCTCCATTCAATCGATGCTTGGGAAACACAATATTTCCATAGGAACGAGTCCCATTTGTTGTGCTTCACCTGTGCTGGCTAGTTTAGCCAATGAATCACGCTCTTGGGGTATGTAGTAGATGGCATAATAATCGAATTGATTTAATATTTCTTGAACCTGAGCTAGGTAAGTAGCCAGTCTTTGGTCCTTGGCCTGGTACTCCCCCGAACTTGACACACTACCAGTTGCGAATCACAATAAATCTCCACAGCAATGACTTTTAAATGTCGGGCAAGTCTCAATCAGGCAAGTAGGGCTTCATACTCAGCTTCATTGTTGGTCATACAAAAATCAAACTTTAAAGAATAACATATAGACCGACCTTCAGAAGTTTTAAGTACAACCCCGGCACCTGAGCAATGGTCATTTGATGCACCATCATTATGCAGCTTCTAGATGTATTTGGGAGATTCACTGGTTTCAGGCAAGTCCTCTGGGATGGTAAATTCAGCTATGAAATCTGCTAGGACTTGTCCTTGAATGGCTCACCCTGGAATGTAGGCAATATCAAACCGACTTAGCTCGATATTCCACTTGAGTAACCTACCAGACGTCTCAGGTCGTGTAAGGACCTGTCGTAATGCTGGTCGATGTAAATGGTGATAGGACGAGCCTGGAAATATGGACGAAGCTTCCTTGAGGCAATAACAAGACAATAAGCCAACTTTTCTAGCTTCGGATAATTTCTCTCAGCTCCGGTCAGTCGTTTACTAATATAGTAGACCGGTTTTTATACTCGGTCTCCCTCCCAAATCAGGATAACACTGATCGCGTTTTCTTATATCACCAAGTAAAGGTACAATTTCTTATGATCGATAGGTTTTGATAAAATAGGCAGTGTGGAGAGGTGCTGAATTAGTGCTCAGAATGCGCCCTCACATTCCGTGGTCCATTCAAAGTTCCATTTTCCTTTTTGGATCAAATCGAAGAAGGGAATGCATTTGTCAATAGATTTTGAAATGAACCGGCTCAGCGATGCTACTTTCCCGTTGAGGCTTTAGAATTTCTTTATAGTTCTTAGAGTCTCAAGATTTATGACCGCTCAGACATTTTCGGGATTGGCTTCAATTCCTCGAGTGTTGAGAATAAACCCAAGTAATTTTCTGGATGCGACCCCAAAGGGACATTTCAACGGATTGAGCTTCATTCTGCCGTCTCGGAGGACATTAAACATTGATTCTAGGTCATTAATATGATTAGTGGAGAATCATGATTTCACTAGCATGTCGTCCACGTATACCTCCATGGTTCTTCCAATCTGGTTGGCGAACATCTAACTAACCAGTCGTTGGTAAGTTGCACTGGCGTTCTTAAGTCCAAAAGGCATAACTTTGTAGCAATAGAGTCCCAAATCAGACACAAGCTGGTGTGTTCCTAGTCGGGTAAGTGCATGGGTATCTGGTTGTAGCCTGAAAACGCATCTATGAAGCATAGGAGTTCATGTCCAGCTATTGAATCTACAAGCTGATCAATTCGAGAAAGTGGAAAACTATCTTTGGGGCAAGCTTTATTCAAGTCTGGATAGTCGACGCACGTTCTCCATTTTCCATTTAGCTTACGGACAAGTATAGGGTTGGATACCCATTTTGGGTATAATGCATCTTGAATAAATCCATTCGATTTAAGCTTATCTACCTCTTCCTTGAGGGCAGCAGATCTCTTTGGATCCATACCATGCCTTTTTTGTTTGATCGGGACGTACGGCGGGTCAATGTTCAATGTGTGGCTCGCGATGTCTGGGGAGATTCCACACATGTCAGAATGTGGCCAGGCAAACATGTCGAGGTTTTCCCGAAGAAATTCAACCAATTCCACTTGCATTTGTTAGCTTAACTGAGATCTAATCTTTATCATTCTAGAATCATCGCCATCGTCAATCGGGACATCGATCGCCAGTTCGGTCGAAGAAGCTTGACTGTCTTTACTTTCATCTTCACTTTTTTTATCTCTAAGGTCAAGATCTCTTTGGAATTGGTTGGGGTGCCCAGGCCTAGGCCCAGGCACCAGTTGTCAATTTTCAACAAAATGGACGCAGAGAGATTCAGATTCCTCTACGCCCTTTCCTTTTACTCTTCGCTGCCCATCTCGGAGTTCAACAACATAAAAGGCTCACTCCAGCGCCTGATCTCCTAGAACGACTCCAACTCCACGATCAGTGGGAAAATTTAGAGTCAAACACCATGGGGCAATGACATCCCTGAACTCAGCTAGGGCCGGTCGACCCAAGAAAGAATTGTACGGTGAGTCTATGTACAATAAAACAAATTGCAATATTCGGACACTCCGGTGTTCTCCAGTTCCTAACTCCACTGGCAATTCCACCACTCCGGTGGGTATGGTTGCACCCCCATTGAAGCCATGAATGCAAGACTGACAAGGCTTCAAATGTTTGGCTTCCATTTTCATTTGGTCATAGGCTCGCTTAAACAATATATTCACAGAACTTCCACCGTCAACTAAGATCCTCTTCATCCACGTCGGACCTACTTAAGCTGATATGACTAGTGGATCAATGGTAGGGACTTCAACCCTATCAGCATCTCTATCTCGAAACACGATATCATCGGTCATCATTTTCTGTTGTTTGGATCGAGCCTCGCCTTCAAAACTACTACAACACTCGAAGCTCGCATGCCTAATGGAACTAGCATACGACTCCATTTCCTTCTAACTTCGGTCTGCTGGGTGAGGACCACCACTAACAGTATTTGTCACCAACCTCCACCCTGTACGGGCGGGTTCCTCTTGTGTTGCCTGATTCGGTACATGATTTTGATTTGATGGGCTCGCACCTCCAGACTGCGGCGCCCACACAAACTGCTCTAACTTCCTTTCGTGTATCAACTTTTCAATGAGATCTTGCAAATGACAGCACTCATTCGTGTTATGGCCATAGCTATCATAGAATCTACAAAACTTTCTCGTCTGGATTTGTTTGTCTGATGATGGTTTCGAGGCAGATTTCTTATATTGAATGGTGTTGAGACTTAGTTTTGATTCATGACATGAAGCTATAACTACGACATACAGATTTGACGACTGCTACGATAAAAAGAGAATATATACTACAAGGAGACAGGACTTCAAAACCCGGTGCATCAATTATATTATACTTTAGTTTTGAGTCTTAGGTCAATTTTGTTAAAATCTCTCCTTGATTATGTATATATTAGCTTATATATTTAATCATCTTTTTCTAAAATATTTGATAATATAAGCATATAAAATATATAAAAATGTGTTTTAAAGTAATATATATTATTATACCTATGAAAACTGTGCATATTGCACAGGTTCCGCCGGGTCAATCGACTGACACAGAGGATTAGTCGACTGACATTGGAAAATCTATACAGCATGTTAGGCGCACAGATATACAAATATATATTTAAAATTCGTTTGAATATTCAGTCGACTGACCCAGAGGCTCAGTTGACTGAATTTCTACAACAACTACTTTTTGAAAAGCCACGACTATTTATGGAGAGTTACGAACCTCTACGAAAAGATTTGGACGCAACACTTCATTCGAAACTCTTCATCTACAAGTCGTTACTTTATAACCTCTATAAATACATACTCTAACTTGATTCCAAATAACCGAAGTTTCTTATCTAACTCTCTTGAATCTATTTGCAATTATACTTTCAATAATTCTACATTAAAGCAATATTATACCTTTCTATTCTTCATAAACTTCAAATATATATATATATATATATATATATATATATATATATATATATTTGAGGAGAAGATTATAGGAAGGGTGTAATACAAATGACAAATTTGTGTTATTATAACACACAAAGTCAAAAAAATCTTTTATATTTATTGAAGTCATGTTCTGCTGCTCAAGCGTGTGAAGTCCTCTTCGGCTGCTGAGGTGAATTCCTGTTCTGCTGCTCAGGTCCCTGTTCAGCTGCTTAGGGGTTGTATAAACCTGTTCCTCTGGGTTAAGTGAGGGTTTTTGTTTTAGTGAAATTCCAGAATGAGTCTAGGACTGGACGTAGGACGGTGCTCCGAACTAGTATAAAAATCTCTGGTGTCATTTTATTATACTGCTTTTATATTCCGCATTATTTACTGTATTACTATCGTTACTATACTCTATATTTTCATATATTCATATTACGCAATCCATAACACACTTTCAAATGGTATTACAAGTCTGTAAATACACATTTTCCAACGACGTATTCAAAGGAGTGTAATTATAAAACATGGAAGCCCTACGTCGTGGACCACGATTCTGATCGCGTTTCTTATTTCGATCTCCATTACCCCTTTATTGATTCTTTTTATTTTATATATTCAACTGCACTTTTTTGGAACTCTCCCCTGATTGTTTAACAATTAAATTACTCTGGATTCCTTCCACACTAGGCCCAGCGTCATCCTTTTTCCTAGACTGTTTCGCATCCTCCCTACTCGAGATTTGGGCTGTCTTGGAACAGAAACGGCCCAATGACGTAGGGGTTTTTTCGGCCAACTAGTTGACGAATTTAGTATCGAAAACAATCCCCGTAGTTAGTGCCATAAGAATAGAGTTATCATTGGGATTACTAATCTCAGCACAAGCAGCATGAAATCTCTCTAGATAACGTCTGAGTGCCTCTCCAGGAGCTTGAGTGACACTGGACAAAGTGTTAACATCCTTCGGCCTCGTTACATGCATTCGAAATTGCTCAACAAACTTTGTCGTCAAACTGCTCAAAATACGAGATAGATCGAGGTGGCATACAGGTAAAGGACATGGTAGGTATTACCCCTAGGAGAGATCAGAAAAATCTGGCATTTAACTGCATCGTCAGCTCGTGCAGCATTCGTCAACCATTTGTACTTCAAAATGTGCTGATTGGGATCTGAGCTCCCTTCATAGACGAGTAGAGTTGGCATCCTGAATCCTCGAGGTAGTTCATCATAGAGTATGTCATCAGTGAAAGGGGTATGACTCCGGGAGATTCCCGAGTCATCATTATTGAGAACCTGACTTTCACGGATCGTTTGACGTATCATCGTCGGTATATCTGGCATCTAGAAATTTTGAGCACATTGGGACAAGGTGTAGTCGGGTTCCACAATGCGAGGCTGGGCCAGATGTGGTCGATGGTCCAGGTCTTGCCTCCTTGGTTCTAAGTCTTCAGGGATATAAGGTACGGGAGTATGTTGACGTTGGATCAGATCTGTCCGGTTTTGGGCATCAACTCCCAGCTCAGTAGCAGTGGCGATAGTGCGGTTATCTAGTACGTGATATGGAATAGTAACTCCCCGGGAGGAGGGTCCAGTCTGATGGCTGGTGGGTGGGCCAAATCTTGGTTTCCCAAGGCTCATTGTATGCTGATGTCCAGTAGCTTAGGTATAATTCCCATTTAGCCGTGGACGCGTGGATCTGTGATGATAGTCTAAAGAAGCTGTACTCTCAGTAGATAAATAGGAAGCCTGATCCCTTCTGGATCTCTTACGCTTTTGGCAATTCAGTTGATTGGTCAATTCTGCATTGGCACGTTGCTATTGAGTAAGTTGTTGACGCCTCTGTGTCAGCTCTTGCAGTAGCATCTGAAACTCTTCCCTGGTTAAAGGGCCTTGCGAATTTGATGGTCTAACAGCATTCTAATCAGTCGGAGGTAATGGCATGGGATTCTGTCGATCCCTTCCTTCTGGATCTGCAGTAGTAGAAGTGGTCCTTGTGTTAACCATGATGAATAGCGAAGCTCCTTCTTAGACTTGAAGCAAATCTGAATAGGATGGAAGAACTTTGAACTTGAGATCTGGATCTTCTTCTTAGATTTGTGCAATCCGATGTTGATAGTAGATCCAGTGAGCAGGAGAAAAAACTAGGTTTTTCTCAGTGAAAGCATCAAAGTGCTTGTAACTAAATTAGGCACAACACTCTTCGGAAGTATTTAAAGAGATAAAATGAAGAAAATAAACGAGAAAGAGGATTATTTTACAACCACTTCAAAAACAGATAAGAGAAACATGCAGAAACACAGAGATTTAGAGTGGTTGGGTGTATGGCCTACGAGCACTATGAAATTGGTGATTTTATTGATGTTTTTTTGCCGATTACAACTGGTTACAATGGATTACAGTAGCGAATTTCGAGTACAACATTGATATTTGCATACAATAGTGATTTCGATAGAGTCTGGACGTAGAAGAACAAAAAGTCCCCTTTTCTATAGACTTTGGGATGCTATTTATGGGCGTAGGGTGCAAATATCTCGCTCAGACCTCGGAAGACCTCTTCTGGCACGTGAGTTGGCCCATGCGATCGATGCCACATGTTTTGCACTCGATCTGTGATCGATACAAATGAGCTTCGTATCGATCAATATCTCATCCAATTGAGTCGGGATCAATCGTGAACGTTGTTGAGGATGTACACAAGCTCCTGTGAAAATTTGGTAGCATTTGGACTTGTAGATTTTTAGTTGCGATCGGTGCAAATTCGGGTTTTATGTAGGCTGTTGAATTCGTATCGATCCCCTTGGCATCGATCTGTTCGTATCGCTTTAGGGCATGTGCCTGCAAGTTGGCATGGCGCTAACTCTTCGGATCGATCCACTTTTCGTGCCGAGTGATTGAGTCTTTCATAGGGATGTATCTTGTTGGTATCGATCCAATTAATCCTTGTTGGTATCGATCACAACTGTTATGTTCGTATCGATTGCAACTATTCTGCTCGTATTTATTGCAACTGTTCTGTTCGTATCGATTGCAACTTTTATGTTCGTATCGATTATCGTTGCTCTGTTCGCATCGATCGCTTGCATCTCTCTTCATATCAACTTTGTGCACTCCACTTCATATCGATCTTTCGTATTCCACTTCGTATCGATGGCATTTGTGTATTTCAATCGATCATTAAGGGGCACGCCGTATCAATGGAAAGCCTTGACTTCGTATCGTTCCCTTTAGCCGACTGATACAAAATGGGTAGAAATGGATCGATACGAACATGGCAACAGTTGACCAAGTGGATTAGGAATGATGTCACTGGTTGATGGATATAAAGAGAGTGGTTGTCCGATGGATACGAGGTGATGCACTCAATGGATACAAAACAATATTTATTGATGGATACGAATAGCTGAGGCTTGATGCAACAAATAATTGACAGATATGAAGAACACTGCTCTCTTGATCGATACAAAACCGTTCGCATTTGATCGATTCAAATCAAATCGATACGAAGCTGGGTTTTCTCTGTTTTCTTGATGGATACAAATAAGGTAACTGCTTGAATTGCTTCGATCATATCTTGAGCATATGACCTAGAGTTGACTTAAAATTTGGAATGTTGGCTTTTACAGCTTTGCTTGTCTCGTCATATCAATTGTAGCTTGATCCAGACTCAGATAAAATTTATCGACATCCATAGTGAACTGGAGTATAATCGATCTTCGGGATAGACCATCTTTGGTTCTTAGTCTACTTCTTGGTGTCACGGCCTTGCCAAAGGCAGGATAACATGATCCTCCTCTTCCAAAACATCATGCCGAACCCCCTTTTCCATAATGCTATGCCGATCCACCTTCTTCCATAATGCTACGTCGATCCCTCTTGTTCCAATATACTATGCCGATCCATGTTCATCACCTATGTCGATCCCTCCATAACTTCATCCATGTTGTCTCTTCATCCAACTGACTATGCTGATCCTCCCTTTATGGTGTTTATCGATCCAACCTCCATGAAGTGTGCCGATCCCTACTACTCCATGAAGGTATTCCGATCCCTCCTTAATGAAGTATGCCCATACCGATCCCTCTACATTGAAACATGCCGATCCATTCAACATAACTTCCTAAAACAATAAAAAAGTCGATCCATGCTATGTTCCATATTTCTAGTATCCTGCATCATCGATCTACTAACTCCCTTCGGTCTCGATTCATGTTATTATCTATACTTGACTTTCGGGCCATATAGTCATCGTTCTGGAATCACCGGCCTTGATATAGTTAAGTCTATTGGGTTAAATCCGTCTGTATACTGCTTTGCCAAAAGGTGGGTTAACAAATAGTAGCCAATCTGGTTCACTCTCACACCATAAAGGGAGTCGGGCGGTGATAGATAAATATTATGTGTGTGCCCGTGTATATAGCCAACACACAACTATATACACATGCCAACGCACAGCTCTACATATATGCTGACACACAGCCTAATACATATGACAATATACAAAACTATATATTAGCAACAAGCGGCTTTATACAATTCGCCGACTTACGGCTAAATACCCGACTCACCGCAATTAGCCCTATCATACATAACAAATCCCCGTATGAGTGTCGTTCACAAGCAAATAATAATCGAATAAAAAACACAACGATGTCCCATACCATCGCATGTTACCGGTGTATTTATCCAGTGCTCACACATTACACTCCTTCCTTCAATATTCTATTTAACGAGTCTAAAGAATAACCAAAGAAATATTACCGAATTCCCCATCCTAAATAGCACCATAACTTCGTTTATTCCAATTTCTTATTACATAGAATTAAAATTGTCATAAATAAAAATATCACGATTATAATAATATTATGAAACTACATAGAAGGAGGTCACCATCATATCATATAAAATACTTAATAGATCAATATTAATGGTGAATCATTCATGATATCAAAATCGGTATAGGAAAACAAGAAATCAGAAAATGTCAAAATTATGTATAAGAATCCATTGATATAATAATAAAATTCAATAAATCTTTAAACAATTAAATCGAATATTCAAATATATATATATATAACATACTTTGATAATTCAAAAACAACCAAATTATTAGTGAAATACACATTCAAATACCTAATATTAAGCAGAAGATATTTCATATATTTCATAATATTATAATCTTTTATATAATTAATTAAAACCAAATATAAA
This sequence comes from Allium cepa, assembly GCA_030765085.1. NCBI lineage: Eukaryota > Viridiplantae > Streptophyta > Magnoliopsida > Asparagales > Amaryllidaceae > Allium > Allium cepa. The sequence goes on along the minus strand of CM060941.1, from coordinate 203,796,982 downwards.
TTTTTCTTTTCAATAAATTACTAGTTTAAGCAAACCATTCTTCAATCAATTACATATTTTAGTGCTAATATAACTTGAAAAACATTATATATTAAATAATTTTACATCATTTAGATATAATATCAAGAAAAAAGATTTAAACACTATAATTTAGTTTCAAATCCTTGTTCATATATATAAAAAAACATATGATTTACTTTCCTAATCAAATGTAATTTATAGTTCTACTTTGAAATAAAATTATAAACTTCCAAAATAAAATTATATTTATTTCAAACCATAGAAAAAAATTCAAAATCCTCACTTTATACCCAAATTATTTAGAAATAAAACATTTTCATTTAAATTATACCATATTTGAAATTCTCATATTATAAATAGAGATTTTACTTTATTCAAAACATACCCAAAACGTTATAATTATTTTTGCAAATGAATATTTTATTTGCATAGATTGAATACTCATCCAAAAATATTTAAATAACATTTATAATCATGACACTTGAAATAAAATAATATAATTACTTTAACAATATAAATATAAAATAATAATATTCTTTTCTTTAGAACATTTACAATTTATAATACAATGATAATAATGGTTAAAATATGTTTTATAATCGAAAGGAAACATTATTTTTATAGTTAATTAAAAATAGACTTTTAAATATAATATATTTAAACAAGGTAAAATTATAGTAAATTATTTATAAAATATTTTTGCAACATTTTAAAAATCCATAAATAATTATTCCAAAGCTTTTCAAAAATAATTTCCCATAATAAGAAAAATAAATTAATATACGAATATATAAATTATGGAGTAAAATTACTCCAAAAATATTTATCAACCAATCAATGCTATGAATTTTTCATGTAACCCGAGTCCTGTTCCACTGAACTCCAGTTTTTTTAAAATATATACATAAATATACAAATATACACATATAATTCAATTTGCAAATGGACAGAGTTCTATTTGTAAATTGACACTTCCTACTGACATAAATAACTGTTAACTGGGTTTTTAACCCAGCAGAGTTCAACAGGAGTTATAACATCTGGACTAAGTCAAAGTGACTTGAAATTTGAACAAGGCATCTAAAAGAACAAGCCAGTGTAACTTAAGAGAAATAAGCCAAAAATCCACTAAGTAGATGGATCGCTAGCGATCTATCATCCATGATCGCTAGCAATTCAAAAGAAAGCATTACGAGTTGTTATAGCCTCTTAAATCATGATATACTAATTCTTCTAAGAATACTTACCAAGTTTTATAGCATTCCAAATAGCGTAGTTCAAGAAGTAAAGACTCATCTGATTCAAGCTGTTTACCCGCTTTTAACCAAACCAGATAACTTAAAATAGACCTAGAGAACTCATACGGAGTCGAATTGACTTGAAATTTGGGAGAAAACTTAGAAGACATAAAAGAAGACACTCACCAAAATTGAGCTTGATTGGATAAAGTTAGATAGGTCGCTAGCGACCTAACTAGATGGATCGCTAGTGACCCATGCAGTTTGGGGCCCACCACCTGAAACATTTATGGTAGGTCCTTAGCACCCTCTAGATTGTACCTAAAAAGTTTTGTCTGATTTTCTTATGTTTTGAGTTAGTTATAGATGATTCTTCTAGACCAAATGACCCATGAAGACGGATGATCAAACAAATTCCAAATGACTTGATATTTAGACAAGACACTTAAATAGAAAATAGAAAGACAACCAAACTAAGATCACTTAAAAATATGCCAACGGATAGATAGTTAGCGATCCATCTCCCATGGATAACTAGCGACTCATCTCCTATGGATAACTAGCGATCCATCAAGATAGGTCGGATTGCCCTTAAACTTTCTGAGCTCATTTATAGCACTAAGTAAAGGCTTGTGGTAGAAAATATGCTAAGTTGATGGATAGCAAGCAATCCATCCCATATGGATAGCTAATGATCCATCCTTTATGGATAGCTAGCGATCCATCAAGATAGGTCGGGATTGTCCTTGAACTTTTCGAGTTCCTTCGTAGCACTAAGTAAAGGCGGATTCTTCTAGACCAAATGACCCATGAAGATGGATGATTGACTTTATATTTGGACAAGGCACTTAAATAGAAGATAGAAAGACAACCAAACTAAGATCACTTATGCTAAGTGGATGGATAACTAGCGATCCATCCCCCCATGGAAAGCTAGCGACCCTTCTCCCTTGGATAGCTAGCGATCCATCTAGATAGGACGGATCACCCTCAAACTTTCCAAACTCCATTATTGCACTAATTAAAGGCTTCTGGTAGAAAAATACGCTAAGTTGATAGATAGTTAGCGAGCCATCCCCTATTGTTAGCTAATGACCCATCCCTTATGGCTAGCTAGTGATCCATTAAGATAAATCGGATCGCCCTTAAAATTTCCAAGCTCCTTTGTAGCACTAAGTAAAGACTTATGGTAGAAAAATATGCTAAGTTGATGGATAACTAGCGTGATCCATCCCCTATGGATAGCTAGCGATCTATAGAAATGACTCTGATTGATCTGAGATTTTCCATGATGACTTGATATAACAACAGGGTTCTTCTGCACTTAAACTTCTAGCCGAAGTGCTCTCTAACCAATATAAATATAATCCTACCTACAATATAAACAGGATCTTCTGGACTGGCTGCCGAAACTCTGCAAAAACTATTCTTCACTCTTCTCATTCCATACAACAATCATATAAAGGATTCACTGCGATTCTACATTGAACTCTAACACTGGTGAATTGATCTAACTTACAAGATCCAATCAAATTGTATTCAGATTCAAATTGTAATTACAGTCAGTCAATAATAAAAGTTATAAAGTGGACATAGGCTTTGTTAACATCTGAATCACTATAAAAATCTCTTGTCTCTTTACTTTATCAACAGGTTATTATTCCTTATCTCTATTTTATTTGCCTTGATGAAAAGGGTTGGTGCTTTCACACTCAATCCAAGTCGTTGATCCATTTTTTGGGTTAACAATTTGGTGCTTTCACTGAGAACCCAACTCGAGCTTAGATCTAGCTATCTACTTTGGATCAGATATATTCATAAGTGAGATCCTCAATCCCTGCTATTGAGAATCAATGACATCAGGAAGAAAAAGAATTACCTCCGAAAGATCCATAGAAGCTACCATTGCTGGAGGAAACAAACCCTTAGCAAAGTGAAGTCAACAATCCCAACAACCTACTGTTAGGAGCCAAATCTGGAGATCAGGTTCCAGGGTCTCCACATAGCATGAAGTTGCGACTAAGGGAGAATTGAAAAAGATGTTTGATGAAATTAACCTTAAAATTGAAAACATTTTAAAGGTTCTTATGGAAAAGATAGATGCTCTCTTAGTGCTCCAATCATTAACTACTCTCAGAACGGTGCCTGACGTCATGGCTGCTATGGAGCAAGAGCATTCTTCTATTTTTAGCTTGATGGAAGAAATAGAAGGCAAAAACAAAAGGAAGCAATGGACAGGGTTACAAGAATCATGACGGAAGAGAACGTTAACACTCCGCCTAACACAAAAGCGCATGCTACAAACCCAAACTTAAAGGTGAAAAACCCTATGGGAGGATATAACGATGGCTCTCTCCGTCTCTGAAGATGATAAATAATTTGAGGAAGACAAACTGGAGGAATATGCCAACTTGCAAAACGCTAGATGAAGCCCTAAAACCAATTCCGTAGCACAATGCCAAGCAATGGATGAGGAACTACTACTCAAATGGTACTCCTAGAGGCATGAGAACCAACAAGATATGATACAAACTGAGATCGATTAAAAGGCCATGCTCCTATGGTATATTGTGACCACTCCTTACTGACCAGCTTCCAATCCCATCATGGAGCTTCCATCATCGAATCATGAATGGTCGTTGTCAAAATCATCAAAAATCGTTAAAATGGTCGCTGAAAAACTCACTTCAGCGTTGACTTAAAGTCAAACTCGGGTAATCGCTTATTTGACTCGAAGCAGATTTCGAAAGTCCTGACTTAAAGTCGAATTCGGATAATCACCTATTTGACTCGAAGTAAACCTAAGAAATTCTGGCCCAAAATCAAACTTGGGTAAAACCAAGATTTTCTCCAAGCAAATGTGCAAATGGCTCTAACCAACGTTTGTCACTAACCGAGCAGTTCAAATTTCATGACTCCAAGCGAACCATATGCTGACTCTAAGAAAATGGAAAAAAATTCTCGGGTCGAACTCCAAGTAAAATACCACAGATCGATCAATGCCGATCCTTCTTCTTTTGCTCATAACTCGAACATGCGAACTTAAAATGCCTTGAAATTTTGAATGCAACCTTATGAAGAATTCTTTGTCATCCCAGACCGATCTCACCTAGTTTGAAATTTTTTGGGGATCGTCACTGATCCATGGCCCCATCATAAGTGAATTGTCATTCAATCGTCATTTTCAATCATTCAAGCATAGGACAATCATGCATATATCATTCTCATGCATTATATATAGCCATAGCTTGAAAATGGACCGGTCTGACAATGATTAGAGCATCATCCCTAATCGAAACCCATTTACCAAAATTGTTCAACATACAGAATACCCAAAGAAGTTTATCATTCCAACCATACCTTTTTACAACTATACAACTGATTTGAAATTGATTTTTTACAAGTATGACTAGCATATAGACGAAGCGAAGGTGATGGATGCAGTCTACTATAAGGCCCTCAGGAATCATTAAAGGTTGAAACAACCTACTACCTTGGAAGAATTCTAAGAGAATGCAAACTGATTCTAAAGACTAGTGGTAACGCAATTGGGAGAAGGAAAACTCGATAATTTTCCAAAGAACATACAAAAGGATGAAGGAGCTATAGGATATCAGGGACCTTCTACCCAAGCGAGGCCGCTAAGACCCAGTAAAAAAAACGCCCCTGCTAATTGACGAAATCATAAGAAATGATGATTATCAAATAACATACAAACTAGTTAGCTACAATGGAATGAGGGCAACAATCTAAAATGATGCCTTTTTATCCATCCTTTTCTACTTTCCTTTTCCAAATGAGCTGTACCGGGACACTGGGGCATTGCAGACAACATGGTGAAAGAAATGCTTCTATGCCCTCGACGAGTCATGTGGGTCTCGCTTTTGAGAACCGACGTTTCTCTGGTAGCATTGAGAATTCTTGTCCAAAGGATCGTTAAACAAACAGATCTAACCCCTTAGTCTCCAGGATCCGATAAAACTGTGTTCACACGAGTTGAATCCTAAAAATTTCTCTTGAAGTGGATGAATCATCGCTTTAAGACTGCCAGGCCATTGGATAAATGACCTAAAACTCTTCTTGGAGTCGATAAATTATCGCTCCAAGGCCATCTAATTGTTGGACATCCAACCAAAATTCCTCTCGCATTTGATAATTTATCATTCCAAGGTCATCTGGTCGTCGGATATTCGACCACAAAAACTCCTTCATGAACTTAGATGTCATAAAGATCTTTCACGAACTAAAGCATCATGGAGGTGAACCGGTAGATCAACGATCATCTGATCCAAAAAACCATTACGAACTAAAGCATCGTGAAGGAAAATTGGTAGATCGGCAGTCATCCTGTCCAAAAAACCTTCATGAACATGAAGGTGTTTTATAATGCATTGTGAAGGTGAACCCGTAGATCAGTGGTCATATGTTCCAAAAAACCCTTCACGAACGTGAAGGCCTTTCACGAAGTAAAGCATCGTAAGGAAAACCGATAGATCAGCGGTCATCTGATCCAAAAACCCTTCGCAAATGTGAAGGTCTTTCCGAACTAAAGCGTCATGAAGGCGAACCGATAGATCAGCAGTTATCTGATCCAAAAAACCTTTCGCTAATGTGAAGGTCTTTCACAAACTAAAGCATCGTGAAGGCAAACCAGTTGATCTGTTATCATCTGATCCAAAGAACCCTTTGCAAACATGAAGGTCTTTCAAGAGCTAAAACATCACGAAGGTGAACCGGTTTATCAGTGGTCTTCTGATCCACAAAGCCCGTCTTTCATGAACTAGAGCATCATGAAGGCGAATAGGTAGATTAGTGAAATTTATGTACGACCGATATCCATGAAGGTGAACTTGAAGATCAACAGTCATCTGATCCAGAGCCCCCTGAAGTCACGCTCCAAGGCCATAAATCGACAATTATTAGCCACCTCGCATAATTAACGGAATCACTTCCAATGGCCGATGAAACAAATAGTGTCGAACTCTAGAGCTACAAAATCGCTCAAAGGAACTAAGCCAAAAATTAACTGAACTTGTGGTTTATCCGAGGTTGACTCAAATCAAGCCAAGACTTAGAACTTGTGAGAATCGCACCCACTAGACTGGGGGGAACCAAACGAGTTATGGAGAGATCCTGGGTACAATTCAAGTGCACCAACGGCCCTGTGGCATGGGGGCACCACACACACTTGAATAGCCACAAGGAAGGTCGAGATTAATCAGACCATAGTTCAGTTATGCCCAATCAAAAATTCTAGCATTCTGACAACTATAGACTTAACGAACTAGCAAGCAGAACAAACGAAGTAGAAGCATAATACTTGCTTACTTCTTCCCAACTCCTCCTTTACCACCCTTGGTGACTTGTTCATTTTCCTCTTAGACTGTATGCTAGTTGAAGACCAATTCTCTAACGGCAGTTTGGACCAAAAACTGAGAGTCTTGCCCCCGAACTCCCATAAGCTCTTTCTTCATAACCAATTTCATGCGGTCGGTTGTAGATCTCTCCACCATGGAAACCTTATTTGTTTGGCTGTGCACATCTTCCCAAAATATGGGAGGATCGTCCAAACCATGGTTACCCAATCCAAATTATCTCTTAGAATAGATGAAATCGCATTCTAGCGAAGTCAAATCGTCGGATTGATGGGAAAACTCGATCCTTACCTCCTAAGAACGGGTATCGCTCCTCCAACACCAGGAAGGCCTAAACCATTATGCGCCTCCCGCAGGCCACACTTCCAACCTCAGAGCATTTGGCCTATAAGGACTCCGCCGCACATCACTTCTTGCACCGTGGAACTACACTTTTGAAGCACGAACTCCTCACATTACCTGAAGATTTTCAATGTCAAGAAGTTCCAAATAGTTCTGGAATAATGGGTCATATCGATCCCATAAGTCGCAAGTTTCGTATGCTACGCACTCTCAAAAGCGATGCATTTCATAAGCCATACACTCTCAAAAGCCGTGCATTCCATAAGCCGCGCACTCTCAAAAGCCACACATTTCGTAAGCCGCGCACTTTCAAAAGCCACACATTTCGTAAGCCATGCACTTTTAGAAGACGCACACTCTTAAAAATCATGCATTTCATAAGCCGCCACAAGCACTACTTGATGTTGCTCCGACATCATCAGAAAACCATTAAAATTTTCTAAGCACCAGTGTTGTCGTCCAGATAACAATTGAAACTTGTCTATTGCAGGATTAACAGGGATCACTCCCGCTACTCGAACAACCGACATTGCTCCGATAGTGCCACAAAGTTCACAAACCAAGAATTCGACAAAGAGTTCTGATCTTTTACCAAAGTTAATGAACAAAATGTCTAAATTCAAGACATCCAAGTCGCAAGTTCCTAGAGAGAGGAGCTGCGACGTACCTTTGATAGGGGAATCCAGGGAGCCGTCCAAAACATCATGTCTCACATCAATTGTTCAGAATAATCAGCCCTGTGGACTGAGAGGCACATAACACATAACACTTGGTCAGGATAGAAAATCGCTCCAACTTGCAATAAAAAGGAGGAACTTATCGTCGTCTAGAGATAGACAACGACGGAAGGCATTTCTAGAATCAAATCATCAATTCACAAGTTTCCAAAGACAGAAGCAGGTGCTCAACTGAGGTCTCAAACCCCAACTTGTAGAAAACAAGCTATTATCCAAAGATAGACAACGACAATAAGAGAACGCTCGAAACCGAGCAGGTAAACCATTGATTCTTAAAGATTGGAACTAACGAATAAGGTTGATATCTGCAATAAACCTATCAGCCCAACATAACACATATGGCCTGAAACAAGCAAGGTTAAGTGTTACACATTCAAGAAAAACACTATCGTACTCTAGTGGTCCGTGATCATGATAGGAATGAGCGCGGTCGCACCAGAGGCAATGTGACGACTCGCTCCACAATTTCTAATTTTCTATAAGAACATGGAATTACACCTAGAAATGAAGGGTTCCACCTAGAAATGAAGGGTTCCACAGATAGAAGTCAGATCATAACAAAAATCGGTTGGAGGAAATTTGATTTTTCATGAATATGAATAACTATGGAATTGGTTAAGCAATAGCCTTACATCTCCAAGGGTAATACTTGATGGCTATAAACAAAGCTAGGCAACGGAAATGCCTAGGACACTCATCCTTCTAGAACATTGAATATCCTGGAGTTAAGAAACGTTGAGAAAACAGCCACATTGGGTTAAAAGGAATCTACTCAACTCTATATGATCGGATGAATGATTCAACCCATACCAACATGACTTTGACACTGCCCGAAGACAAGAAGCACTAAGAAAATACTTCTACAATCCACTCATCGAAGTGTATGTTTTTGATGAACGAAACTAGTGCCTATATAGATTAAAAGCAGTGTCGGATCGGCAGGGAAAATCGACCCCAACCTCCTAAGTGTCGATGCTGCCCCGGCAACGCTAAGGCCTTTTCTCATTTCCTAAGTACTGGTGTTTCCCCCGCAATTTCGAGAAACTTTCTATTTCATAAGTATTGGTGTTCCCTCGGCAACGTCAGGAAACCCTCTATTTCCTAAGCACCGACATTGCCTCGGTAATGCTAAGAAACTTGTTATTCACTATGTACTAATGTTGCCTTAGCAACGCCAGGAAAACTTTAATCTACAGCTTCGATGAGAAATAGTCATCGTAGTAAACCATCAATGAACTAGCTTACGGAGATAGAAGCTGGTCCTCAATTAAGATTCTACCCATGTCTACAGAAAACTACTATTGCTGAAAATAGGCAGCAACAGAAAGACAAAACCTTTCATAGGTCAGCCAGATGGTTTGACCTTTTATCATAGGAATCAACCATGGCATAGGAATAAAGCACACCGAAGAGAAATCATAGGATTGAATTGCTTGTGTGCTAATTTCTAGGGATGAAATCTGATGCACGATCGAATTTCCTGAATTCAACTTAAAAAGAATTTAGATACAGTCAAAAGATAGGCAGCCTCAAGGAAATGTTGCTTGGAACCAAGTAGCTGGGTTATCAATTCCCAAAGATAGGAATTGGCGTACGAATAGAATTTCCATGATGATAGCAATCAAGCAAATCATGCACAACTAAGAACATATAGGGACAATCATGGGAGATCAGAACTAAAACCATCATACTTCCTCAATCTTAGAATAGGATTAAGAACATACCAGGGGTAATCGAGTCGTTTGTTCCAAACCTCTCCATCTCTCACAATCGCCCAAATACTTGCTTTCGAAATAGCCAGTCCCTCGAGAAGGAATAGATGCACAAATACTTACTCGAAAGAAATATTGCAAATTCCAAACATAAATAATTGTGAGGTTGGTTAGATAACGGTTATGTATCATAAAACAGAGCATTCTAGCAACAAAATTGCCAACAAAAGAAACGAAGGATTTAACATTCAGAAATTGACCATCACTTGCAGTTTGGCAATGATGAGAAAGGTCAATGACCTACTTATGGTCTAACTAGATCATTTGGTTCCAACATGCAGGAATATGTCATTACTTGAAGCTTAATGATGCTAAGAAGAAACCCCTAGATTGAAATTATCGATACATCGGCTTTCGAAAATAGAAGCAAGAGTTTGATTAAATCTCTAGCCCTATCTTCTAGCATCTCATGTTATCTGAAGATTCACAACATCATAGAAAATCCATAGAGTTAAGTCATCCATGCACGAGGTTCTAGAGATAGAAACTGTTACATGATTAGGGTCTCAACACTAGACTTGGAAGAATTCACTCTAGAAAAAGATGATAGCGACGCGTCTTTACAAAGCGTGTACCAGAATGACATTGGATGACGATGTCAACTTAGAGGAATTCAATTATAGTCAGGAAATAGATATCATTGAACAAAATCAGAGCTTGGAATCAAGCAGCAAAGTTTCTAGTTCCTGGAGATAGGAGCCATCGTGTAAATCAAATTGGGGGTAATCGAACGTATGCCCAAGAGACCTAGTCTACTGAAAACGTCTAGACCTAGTATTAAGAGAAACCAGCCCTATGCACTAGGGCAGATACACTAACACTTTGTTGAAACGAACTAACCTAAGCATAAATAGGGATTAGCTATAGAACTATCTAGACCAAGCAAACTCATAGTTCTGAACAAAGCTATGAAATAGAATATACCGAAAATGGCTGTAGAAGTACTACTTATATGTATAGAATTATAGTAAACGAGTATGCTGCTAATGGACACATGAGGTGCCAACAGCGAGAAAAAGTATTGCTCGAAATCGAGCAGTTAAACCAATAGTCCTCGGAGACATAGGCTGGTGTGCATGTTGAATTCCGAAAAACACAAAGGAAGGATAATTGCAATCGAACAAGTCATGTGCTAGTTTCCAAAGACTGAAATTGTGCTTAATCGAACTTCAGCTAAAGCTCTATAGGAGCAGCCGTGCTTTTTAATTTAACTGTAATCAGTCTCCTAATATGACAGGAATAATAAGCAAAACCTAAGCTGTGAAGGACCCAACTTCTAGAGTAGTGGAAATCCCTCTATCAGACTAAAGATTAGATGATAGAAAAGTCAATTTCAGTAATAAAACTTGGCATTCGATCCTATCGGGTATGTTTTACTTTAAATAATATCCTCATATAGCCAGCGCCCGGAATCCAAGGAAAATCGGCGTATGTTGACCAATAGGGTTCTGAACATTGACCAGGGCAGATGTAGTGTGTTATCTACATGAGAAGAGTCTAGTTTTTCGAATAATGCAAATGAACAATCTAGTGTAGATAGCTTGCTTACATTTGAAAAACAATCCATATCGTCCTTTGAAATTATCTTTTCCATACTTACCCTTTATCGATCAATGGTCCGTAATTGAGCCGCTTTCCAAAGCGGTGTGAGAAGCTTTTCTTTTCTGGATCACTGGAGTACAATAATGGGAAGAGCGATATTATTGAATCATCCATTATATCCAATTTTGGAATAAATCATCGCATTAGGCTTCAAAACGGGGACAAGAACTTAACCGAGTCCTCGAAAACAAACTGTTAAAGACGAAGAGCAAGACTTCACTCTAAAACGATGTAGAATTGTTCGAGACCAAATTTAGGTTCACCGCCAGTCGAGTTAAAACTAGGTCGACTCCAAGCCTACGCCATGCACCCACTTGCTAACCTAAACACTTGTGTAAACTATGGAGCAAAGATTACATTGTAAATGCTAGGAATTGAAATTTGTATTGAAATTAAAAACAAAATGGCTTTCAGAAGTCAGTCAATTGAAAACAACATCTCGAGATGGATTTCGACGATTCATTGAAATTCAAAGAATAGTAATCTGAAACTTGTCTTGTTTCAGAGAACACTTTGTTTCCAATGAAAGTATACTCTGGGGGGCAATTGTTAACTGGGTGTTTAACCTAGCATAATTCAACAGGAGTTAGTACATCCAGACTAAGCTAGATTGTCTTGAAACATGATCAAGGCATCTAAAAGAACAAGCCAATGGAACTTAAGAGAAACAAGCCAAAAATCCACTAAGTTGATGGATCGCTAGTCATCCATCATCCATGGATCGCTAACGATCCAAAAGAAAGCATTGTGAGTTCTCAAAGCCTCTTGCATCATGAGTTACCACCTCTTTTAAGAATACTTACCAAGTTTCATATCATTCCAAGTAGCGTAGTTCAAGAAGTAAAGACTCATATGATTCAAGCTGTTTGCTCGCTTTTTGACCATAGTACTAACTTAAAACGGACCTAGAGAACCCATACGGAGTTAGATTCATTTGAAATTTTAGGAGAATACTTAGAAGACGTAAGAGAAGTAACTTTCCAAAAATGAGCTTGATTGGATTAGGATATATGTTTCGCTAGTGACCTAACTAGATGGATCACTAGCCACCTATGTAGAGTGGCCCTACCATCTGAAATTTTTATGATAGGTCTCTGACACCATTTAGAGTGTATCTAAAAAGTTTTATCTGATTTTGTTAAGTTTTGAGCTAGTTGTGGATGATTCTTCTAGACCAAATAACCCATGAAGACGAATGATCAAACAAACTCCAAACGACTTGATATTTGAAAAGGGCACTTAAATAGAAGATAGAAAGACAATCAAACTAAGATCACTCAAAAATAAGCTATGTAGATGGATAGCTAGTGATCCATCCACTGTGGACAGATAGCGATCGATCCCTTATGGATAGCCAGCGACTCATCTCCTATGAATAGCTAGTGATCCATCAAGGTAAATCAGATCGCCCTTAAACTTTTCGAGCTCATTTATAACATTAAGTAAAGGCTTTTAGTGGAAAATATGCTAAGTTGATGGATAGCTAGCGATCCATCTCCTATGGATAGCTAACGATCCATCCTCTATGGATAGCTAGCGATCCATCAAGATAGGTCGGATTGTCCTCGAACTTTCCAAGTTCCTTCATAGCACTAAGTAAAGGTGGATTCTTCTAGACCAAATGACCCATGAAGAAGGATGATCAAACTCTAAACGCTTGATATTTGGACAAGGAATTTAAACAAAAGATAGAAAGACAACCAAAATAAGGTCACTCAAAAATATGCTAAGTGGATGGATAGCTAGCGATCCATCCCCTATAGATAGCTAGGGACCCATCCCTCATGGATAGCTAGCGATCCATCAAGATAGGTCAGGTCGGCCTCAAACTTTCCGAGCTCCTTTATAGCACTAACTAAAGACTTTTGGTAGAAAAATATACTAAGTTGATGGATAGCTAACGATCCATCCCCAATGGATAGCTAACAATCCATCCCCTATGGATAGCTAGCAATCTATCAAGATAGGTCAGATTGTTCTTAAACTTTTCGAACTCCTTCGTAGTACTCAATAAAGGCTTCTGGTTGAAAAATATGCTAAGTTAATGGATAGCTAGCGATCCATCCCCTATGGATAGCTAGCCATCCATAGAAATGGCTCAGCCTGATTTGATATTTTGATGATGACTTGGCGTAATAACCGGACTCTTCTACACTTAAAAATATGGCCCAATTGCTCTCCAACCCGTATAAATACAATCCTACTTGCAGTATAAACAGGATCTAGGGATTGGCATTTAACCGACTATACTGACTTAACCGCCTTGACCGATCTAAACCGAACTGATTTAACCGACAAAATTAATTAACCGACATTTTTGGTTAACCGACCGACCATAACCGATAATTTCGGTTCGGTTAACGGTTAACGAAAATTTGGTCAGTCGCTTAACCGTTAACCGAACAATTTTTTAATTAACATTAGATTAAAAAACATAAAATAGCACTAGCAATACAAACCTGAATGAGTCGAATCCCTTGCAAAATGCAAACCCATTACCCACTTCATGTTCATGCCCTAGCCCCTAAATTAGTAAATCTATTCTAACTATAATAGGTAACAGCAGGAAGCAGCCACCTCAAATTCAATTCACATTTCACAATCGCCCAATTACCAAATTCCAATCCCTAAACTAAAGGTTAAACCGTTAAAGCTACAAAGAAACTCCACATTCGATTCAGTGATTCACAGTCGTGACTGAGGTGACTCCTCCAGACCCATTATCGATTATCGGTCTCGGTCGACGTAGCATCGAGGATTCAAGATCAACGAGAGTCGAGACTTCATGGCGTCGACATCAGTGAGAAAGAGAAAGCATGTGAGTATTGAGTTTATAAATTAATAATTTTTTGCTTGCTTTGCACTTTGCAGTCGAGACTTCAATTGCAGTCGAGATATCGATCGAGACTTCAATGAATTATCGATTAACAATTATTGATTTTGGTTAATAATTATCGATTTTGGTTAATAATTATCGGTCGAGATAATTGTCGATTTTGGTTAATAGTTATCGGTTAACAATTATCGATTTTCGGTGATACTGACATAGACCCATTATCCATTTTCTTGTGACCAATGAATCTCTGATCAATGAATTTTTTTGCTTATGATAACTGATAATTGTTATGCTTGTGATAATTGTTAACCGACATCTTTGCTTCTGAATCTCTGATCAATGAATCTCTAATCAGTGAATTGTTAATGTTATGCTTGCTGTTTTGTAGCTATAATCATATGAACTTGAAATTGAACTTGAAATATAAGCAAAGTGTATAGTTTTGCTTGATATTTTGCTTGTTGTTTCAGTGTTTTGCATTATGTAAGTATCGCTATTGCTATAAGTATTGTTATCACAGATTCACAACTCACAAGCAGAATTATGTATTGTTAATGTTAGTCTTAATCTGATTGATATTCATACTATTATTTTCAGGTGCAAGTCGGCGCAGCTGATGATTTATTGGACAAAGATTGGGTGGAGGAAGAAACAAATCTTGAGGGCATTGATGAAGAAGAAGAACCGGGCGTAGTGCGTATTGATGAAGGAAGGCCTTCGTTGGCTCCTAAGCGCAAAGCCTCTACTAGAAAACCATCTATGGTATGGGAATATTTTACTAAAGAGAATCTGGTAAACCCTTTACGTCCTAAGTGTATTTGCAATCGTTGTCATGCACAATTTTCTTGTGATGGTAAAGCAAATGGTACTTCACATTTAATCTATCATATAAGGACATCTTGTAAATCAATTCCTCGAGAAAATGATAAAAGACAAAAAAAAACTTTAGCTTTTACAGGCAATAGTGAAAGTGAAGGTAGTAACACCCTTACTTCATGGACATTTAACAAAGTGAGTGTAGAAGGGCTCTTGCTCGGATGTTAATTATTGATGAGCTTCCTTTTAGTTTTGTTGAGGGTGAAGGGTTCCTTGATTTTTGTCAGAAAATGTGTCCTAGCTTTGACGTACCTTCACATAGAACAATTTGTAAGGATGTTCTTAACTTATATGGTGACACAAAAGATTATCTTAAAACCATGTTTTCTACTTGTTTGCATGGAGTATGTCTTACTACTGATACATGGACCTCTTGTCAAAATGTGAATTATATGGTTTTAACCGCACATTTCATTGATAATGATTGGAAATTGCACAAAAGGATTTTAAATTTTTGTGTGATCACTAGTCATAAAGGGGATAACATTGGAAAACTTATGGTTTCTTGCATCAAAAAGTGGGAACTTAAGCGAATAGTGTCTATCACAGTCGATAATGCTAGTGCTAATGAAGTCGCAATTAATTATGTGAAAAATCCGTTGAATGATTATGATGGATGCAATGGTTGTGTTTTGAATGGTGAATTCCTTCATATATGTTGTTGTGCTCATATTGTTAATTTAATTGTTAATGATGGTTTGAAAGAAATTAGTAGCACTATTGCTGGGATTTGTACCACCGTTAGATTTGTAAGATCGTCCCCGGCTAGATTGGAAAAATTTAAGGAGGTTTGTGTTAATTTATCAATTGATAATAAGTCTATGCTTGCTTTAGATGTGCCAACTAGATGGAATTCTACATATTTGATGTTGGAAGCCGCTTTGAAATATAAGAAAGTTTTTGATGAAATGAAAGAAAGCGATGCTATTTATATTGCCTATTTTAATAATGAAACTCAACCTCGGAATTCACTAGATTGGAAAAATGCTGACTTTTTTGTCCAATTTTTGAAGTTTTTTTATGACATTACTTTAAAGTTCAGCAGCACTTTGTCTATTACCTCAAATATATGTTTTACGGAGTTGAGTTTAATTCAAGAAGAATTGCAAGATTTGATTGGAAAAACGGATCCTGCTCTTTCATGAATGGCAAGAAGTATGAAAGAGAAATTCGATAAATACCAAAGGAATATTGGTAGCATGAACAAAGTTCAGTTTATTACTTGTGTGCTTAATCCTAGATACAAATTCCAATTTTTGAGGCTGTGTCTTGAACAAATGTACGATAAAGAATTGGCAGAAGATATATTAGCGGATGTGAAACGCCTTCTAGTTAGATTTTTTGATTTTTATGCCATCGATCCTACATTTGGGATGCAAAGTTGTGATGAACAACAACATAGTTCATCACTTGTTAGTGGAAGTACCGATAGTAGTGGCAGTGCTCATTCTAGAAGAATGAATACTTATCTTAAACAAGTTCAACAACAAGATAATGAAAGTAACGAATTGGATAGCTATTTAAATGAGCCGGTTGAATTGCCAAAAAGTAATTTTGAAATTTTATTATGGTGGAAGGTAAATAGTCCAAAGTATCGTATTTTATCTTTGGTCGCATGAGATCTTCTTGCAGTTCCGGTATCCACGGTCGCTTCAGAATCCGCTTTTAGCACCGGAGGATAGGTTATAGATCCATTTCGTAGTACTTTAAGTCCAAGAATGGTTGAGGCATTGGTAACTACCCAAAATTGGCTTAGGTCTAAACCTATTTTTGTAGACCATCGAATTGAAGTTCCTTTAGACGATGTGAATGTTTATGATGAAGTTTTTTTGGTAATATTTCTTTAGTTTGTAAATTATTATCATTTAATCACTACATACAATGTACATTACACAGTCACACACTTATTATTTATTTGGCTACAGATTTTGTACACGGACGTGGTTTGAGAACTTCTTTAACTGTGGAAACATTGTCGGAGAACCGATCGCCATCCATATGTCATTAGGCCTACGAGGCTATGAGCAGGTTCATAATTTTTTCTTTAACTTTCTTGTAGTTCTTTCTATAATTAAACGTTTAAACTATAAATTGACTTGTAGTTGTACATATAAGTGATTAGGTGCAATGTAAATGTACATCAACAACTTCGAAACAAGAATTGTAGTTCTTTCTATAATTAAACTATAAGTTGTATTTCTATAATCAAACAAGTAGTCTTAACATAACATATTTCTATAATTACATTCTTTGACTATGGCAATGTTTCCTTGTTCATAACTAGGAACAGAAAATACAGTTCACTTTTATGTTGTCATTTTTTAAATTTCAATTCTATTGTGTGAGCATCTAAACTTTACCTTACTTGTTTGAATTCAAACTTAATTATTTAATACTGGAGAATATTGTGCATACTAGTTGAGGTTCTAATGTCTGAGTATTAATTTATATACTCATCTCTTTTCTAGTATAACTAATAACAGAAGTATCAATTATGCTGCTGCCTGCTGGTGTAAGGTTAAACAAGGAAGAATATTAATTTAATTTGCAAAACTGTGTTAGTGTTTGAATTTGTTGATACTGAGACTTCATTACATCAATGTTCCTACTGATGATTAGTAATAAATTTTAATGTGCCTAATTAGTAATAAACCATTCTAATTACACACACTCTTATACAACAATATACACAATTTATGCCTTTACAATGTTTCATATAAGCTCATCACTTTTATGATTATCATATGTGTTTTATCATTAGTGATTCAGTTTCATCATCGGTTTGCAACTTTTGGAGTTTTTTAACTTCTTGAGGTGTTGAGTTGCTGGGTTTCATGGTTTGTTTCATCATCAGTTTTCTTGTTGAATGTTGAGTTGCTGTCTTGCTGAGGTGCTGAGTTCCGACCTTGTAGCAACTTACTAGCTTTGTAATAACTTATGAATTTTAGTCTTTGGTATTTGGCAATGTAAGTGTTCTATGTAATTTTTGTCTTGGTAATATGTACTGTGTAATATGCTTGATGAGTTTTTGCTCTAGTCTAGTCTGGACCATTTAATTAATATGTACTATATTGCTATGTAATATGCACTATGCAGTGCAGTATGCAGTATGAAGAACATTTTTGCTCAGGTTAAGGTTAGTGGTTCATATGTATGTAATATGCTATTATGTGTAGTTAGTGAGTAATATCTAATATGCTATTATGCTGAGTTGAAATATAACTATGTTATGATCGCCTAGTTGGTACTTGTTTGTTTCAGGTTTGATTAATTTTTAATTTTCACTTCTAATTGCGGTTGTTTATTCAGTTAACTGCAGTTAATTGATTTTTGGTTAACCAGAGGTGTTTAATTGGTTAACCGATCGATATCGGCGATTAACCACGGTTAAAAACAAACTGGTCGGTTGGTAACAACCATCCAACTTCTTATTTGGGTCGGTTAACTAAACCGTATAATTTAGGCGGTTATATCGGTTAATTAACCGATCGGTTCGGTTAACCGACTATGCCCACCCCAAATAGGATCTTCTGTACTGGCTGCTGAAACTCTGCAAAAACTATTCTTCACTTTTCTCCTCCCACAAAACATTCATCTAAAGATTCATTGTGATTCTCCAGTGAACTCTAACACTGATGACTTGATCTAACTTACAAGATCCTATCAAATTGTAATAGATTTAACTTGTAATTGCAATCAGTTAATAACAAAAGTTATAAAGTGGATGTAGACTTCATTAACCGCTGAACCGCTATAAAAATCTCTTGTATCTTTGCTTTATCCACGAGTTATATTCCTTGTCTCTATTTTATTTGTCTTGATAAATAGGGCCGGTGCTTTCACACTCAAGCCAGGGTGTTGATTCATTTTTTGTTAACAATAACCAACTCAACATCAAACAACTACAAAACTAATTTCCTAAGAAACAATCCCAAATAATTACTCAAATTAATATACTAAAAAAACCATTTAATAAATCAATACTGAGATATATGATGTAAATATAAATATTGCACAGCGACGAAGATATAGATGATAATGTGAGTTCACCGAAATGGCGAATGCAAGAGTCGAGCTTAACTTTATGCGATCTTGCTCCAGCAATCCTCATCTCAGTTATTCTCTAAACAATCCAAAAAGTGGAAATTAGCCACAAGGGCCGCTTTAGCAAGTGCAATTAGTTTCTAGGACATAAAACTGAAATAATTATTTTTAAGGACAAAATGCAAAATAATTAGTTTCTAAGGCCAAAAAACCTATGAAATTATGTCCTTGAAAGTAATTGGACTGCTGACTTTGTCCTTAAAAGTAATTATTCTGCTAACTTTGGCCTTGAAATTAATTTCTGTGGATGTGTGTCCTAGAAACTAATTGGAATGCAAAGTTTGTCCTTCTAGTGAAATGCCCCATCCAAAAATTGCTCCCTCCACTTCACAACCACTGCATCGACATCTGTACTTCCCTGCCAACTCGAAGTCTAAGTTGATTACACCATATACGACAACGTCGAAGTTATTTGCCATTGCCTTGCATACGTCTGCACCTAAGTCAGCCTTCGCTTCTTACCCGTCGTGACATCGCCTGCCTACCACGATTGCCTTTCCTCTCGCCTGTGGCATTTGCCGATGCCAGAAGTCCATTCCACTCTTACTAGATTTCTTTCTTATTTTTATTTTTTATCATCTTAGTCGATTTCTATTGAGAAAGATCTATGGGGTTTTCGGGCTGTCGATTAAAATAAAAGGGCATAGGCTGGTTGACGTAGAAATAAAGAAGAGGGGAAAATGAAAGGGTATGGGCTTAATTGGATGGGCTTCCCTTAAATCAATTAATTTAACCTTTTTCTTTTCAATAATTCTTCTCTCTTCATTGCATATATATATATATATATATATATATATATATATATATCTATGTATGTATGTATGTATGTATGTATGTATGTATGTATGTACGTAAATAAATTCCAATCTAATTGAGGTTGATTCACATTCATTCAACAAATTATATTTTGATAATTAGACAGTTTATTCAATTCAATAATCGATTCTTTTTATTTAATTATTCATTATACTACCACAAAATAAATTTATTTCCCATCTATTTCGATCATATAAAAATTATTTACACTTTAAAATATTTATTTTCAATTAAAACATTTTATTATATTCCAACATATTATCTGAAAAGAAACTATTAATTTATTTCAACTCAAAATCTTATATTATATAAAATTTAATTAACAAAAATTTATTTTAAAAATATAAATTGACAAATATTAATTCAAACAAATTTATTTTAATTAAATTAATTTATTTATGGGGTGTAGAAAGCAAGGTTGTTACATATTCTCATTTTGAAAATTGAATCCTCGCAATTTCTTATTGGGAGACGTCAAACAATTCTTACCCTGACTTTCTTCGTTTCTATTATCTTCTATGTACTCAATCTTCTACGTGGCCTTTCCTCTACTTTTCCTTATCGCATGCTGCAATTTAAATAGATTCAATTCAACGACTTTCTATTTTCACATACGATAAAAAAATTGAGAAAATTATCCAAGCGTCGTATTTTTAAAATTTTTACGGCGGAGTCTCCTTTATAGGTAGAGAATTTCGAAAAATAAAAAATATAATAATATCACAATAGATATATACATCCTAACATGGAGCATACCGAAGCATCTGGAAATAAATATAATATCACACTATTCCCTTAAAGCATAAAATGTACTTTTTTATTAGCGTTTTAAGCAAGGTAGCTTATTATTTAACGAGCAAAAGCAATCCAACATCACCAGTAAGTCCTAATGTGCTTCATGAATGCCTATACTCAACTCAAGTTCCAATACTACTCATAGTAGGAGAAATATAAGTAGTATGCTACCATATAATTCAAAGCTATATAGTGGTGCTCAAGTTTAACCATATTTCGATAAAATTTGCATAATCAAAACAAAAGGTTAGATAATGATAAAAATGATTATTGTACAACATTATATCTTTCCAAAAAAACTTATGGACTACAAAAATATGGACTACAACTTGAGTTATGGTATTTTTTTCAAACGTATCAAATTCTAAAATGTTGTTATAAATGTAGGTCCTTTTTAATCATGAAAACATCAAAATTTTGTAAAATACTTAAAATAAAAGTTGTTGCATACGTTCTAAGCTTTTTGGAATGGGCAAGATCATTGAAATCCGAAAAACAATTTGAAAGTTTTGGTTAAATGAATTTAGCATTGTTATGAATGGTTACATTTGTCAAACAACAAAGCATTTTATTATTAACTCATGTTTTAACATTAGTTAGACTCAAAAATTTCATATTGCATTTAAAACAAAAAAAATTCTCTAATGGCATGGGATTATAGAGAATTAAAATCATCGAAAACAAACCAATAGTTTGCGAATTATAATATAAACAAGTCATCACTTAATCTTAGAAATTTTCTATATATGATTCAAAATCTTTTATCTGTTCAAAGTGGATTTTTTTTTCAATTAGAGTTTTCAAGTTTAAGTTTTAAAAATTCAAATTTAAACTTCCATTTAGCATTAATTACTAAACATTTTTTTTCTTCAGTACATGTTTTATACTATCAAATAATAATATACACATTTTTCATTAGAGAACAACACATTAAATATCTTTACTCTTTTTCCAAAGTAGTAATTATATATTTTTTGAACATTGTATATTTTTTTTCTTCAAAACATGGTATTATTTTCGAAATGCTGTTATTTTTTCAAAATACTTTTAAACTACTTAATTTTTTTCCAAAAATTAATTGATACTTCCATTCTTTTTCTTTTCTTTTTTTAATCCCCCACACACGAGTGTGTGTGTGTGTGTATATATATATTACTTAGTGAATTTTATTTATTGTAAAATGATTTGAAAATATATATTTATCTCTCTACCATAATTTCTTAACAGTTCTTTATTAATGAAGTAGATAGCATATTTCTTTAATTTTTTTTCTCTTTTGAAATTTATTTGAACTCAAAACAAATCCATTATATATATTTCATTAGATACTTCTTCTATTTTAATCTTAAACAAATATATATTTCTTTACACTATAATTCATAAACTAATTTATATTAAAATATACAAGGATGTCACGTCACATAATTTAGATATTCGTTTCGTCAATTGGCCATAATATTTACTATCCAGGATATTATATCAACATTGCCTCACCTGTTATCTCAACTTCACACTAACACCTAATGGTTGCATACGTTATTCAAAAATATTCAAATCTAGACGTATAATATTTTCATTTTCTAAATCAATAGATTGCTTCATTAGAACAATGCATAATTCTGAATAAAAATATTTCCCATACCATTCCCAAAAATACTACATCGGATTGCCTTGTACATTGTTTATGAATCCTTATCGATGACGTTAATAAGACATATTGATTGGAATTATTAAATCACTCTATGGACAAACTAACACCAGAATAAATGACAAAAAAAATTTCAATCACTATATAAAACAATCTTCGTATTTTATTAACTCGTTTGCCTGTTTTAATAGAAATATTTAATTTCAAAATTCACATATACATTCAATTCAACAAACATTAACAACAACACAGTTCATAATACCTCATTTATCTATAATGTCAAACAGGCATTCTAATAATTTAATTTGAATTTCCATTCCGTATTTTAGTTGTATATAATATATATTACTTTTCTTTTATAAAACAAATATACATAGCCCCTTGTCATTTCTTCCTTAAATGAACAAACCACTGAATTCTATCAAAATTTGGCTTCTTCCAAATTTAAGTGGGATTTGAAATGTTGAGTGATAATTCTTACTCAATCCCTACATTCTAGACTATGCCAATTGGAGACAAAAATTACTTCTACAAACACACACATAAACAATACAAATAGACGCCTTCGGTGGAAAGCTATTTATCAGCATTTGTTGTGCACTCTAATATCTACTAGATCAGGGAAGTCTACTGAAAGCTACACAAAGGTTTATCCACCTTCACCAATGCCGACACTATTAGACTGGCTATCAACTCTTAATTTCACAATCTCCATTCACAATTTAATCCACAAGAAGATTTACACACAAAAGCGATAAAGATAAAATAGTATATATATAATAGAAAAAATAAAAAGTATATTCTCAGATGACTACCATGGTAATCATCTTATATTCGTACTACCCTTTAACATAGAGTAACTACCAACACACCCAAGGGAGAGGGCTCTACGTCTCTCTATGGTCTTGACTTGCGCCTCTTATATAATGTGCTAACTGAACCAGCTTGGTTGGCACCAAAAATTAGCACGAACATCCAATAGAGATTTTATAGAGAAAAAGATGAAGAATATAAAATTAAAGAAGAGGAAATAAGTAATTAAATGTAAGAAAATCAAAGTAATAACGAGAACATAACGTTATAGTGGTTCGCCGTTGTTTGCATATGTCCTCTTTGAATAGGTAGCTTTATTAATCACTTTGTAAACTGAATATCATAAGGATCATATGAAAATCTTTAGTTACAATAAAGTACAAAGCAACAAGTAGTGTAAATCTCTCAAAATTAAACAATCAAGCCTGTATTTATAGAGGAAGATGGAAACATATCTCTCTGAAAATTCAGCAGAGAGATCTCCAAAACCATATGGACCCACAAGAGGGATCGCATGGTCCAAATCCCAAGTAATAGGGATCAATGACGATCCCCATTTTGGAGGAATTTGGGAGTGTGATCCCTATGGAAGCTTGCCCATGTTGTATATGCTTAGCCTCTAAGTTTCATGCTAATTGAATTAATAGAACTTGAGTTATTGCTCAATCATTGCTGCAAAGTGTGTTGTTCCTGATTTTGGCCGATTCCAATGGAGAGAATAGGGAAGATATCTCTTCCTTAATCTTTTTTGAGGTGCAATACCTAAGGTAGGCTTCCTAGGGTCTCCGCATTTTGTTCCCAAAGTTTCATATGCATTGGAATTATGGATCTTGAGATATTGATTAGTTTCCATTGAGTTGCATTTGTTTGGCTGAAATAGACCGATCCCTATGATTGAGAGGGATTATAGCCGATACTATTTATATGTTAAACTATATTCCATATTTTCAATATTCTGCATTGCATATCCCTTAATTCCATTCGATCATGACTTTATATTATCATATGTACTTGATCTTTAGATCCCACAATCATCGCTCTAGACTAATTGGCCTTGACGACAGTCGAATCTAACTTGTCCAATCGGTTTGGATATAGCTGGGTCAAAATGCCTGATAGCACTTTCCCCCTAAAGTACGTCTTGTGCTAAACATGGCGTACTTTGAATTGAAGCAAGTTAGAGTCATCAAATAGAAATCCATCCAGTTTTCTAAATAGTCGCTATCATTTTGTTGAATTATTTTCCCAAAGTGTCGTATCTCCTTTTGATCGTCATGCCACTTGGTCGATTTTCAGTAGTATAAATTCAGGATTATATTTCGCCATTTGATATCTATGTCTAATTCTACAAGACTAGTAAACATTGGCTATCTGATCCACTCTCGACCTTGAAAGCCTCAGGTTTGAATTCAATTTCTGTTGATTTTAAAAATTGAACTTTTAGAATATACATGTGCACGTTCAAGTACACGTTGTCTCTGTTGGCTCTGAACACGTTCGCATGCTCATGGGTCATTGCCAATTTTTGTTGAGTTAGATGCAATTTCATTGCATTTTATATTTATTTACTATATATAGTTTTTAGGTATAGGTTTGCTTGCACATACGGTTCATAGTCGTTCCCTTCTTTTCTCTCTTTCTTTTATGTTTATAGGGATCAATATTCCTCTAGCCGATCCCCTTTTTTTCTTTTCTTTCTTATTTACAATAGGGATCAGAAATTTTATAGTCGATCCCTTTTTCCTCTTCCTTTTTTTATATGCACATTGATAGGGATCAAATGGATCCCCTTTAGGCAGGGAATATACCCGATCCCTTTTAATATTAGGGACTTACTATTTTTAGCTTCGTGGAGAAACTCAAAAGTGTCGATCCCACTAACCTTGTATATAAACCAGTGCTTCCCTCTCCACCCTTCACTTTATTTCATTTCAAGTTCATTCGCCTTTATTTTCATCAAGACCGAACCTTTCTTCCCTTACCCTGGAACCGAACCCTCCATACTTTTATCAACCCGATCTTCTTCCTTCGAATCAAACATCGCCTCTTCTTTAGACTCGCTATCCTATCTTGCTCAAACCACGATTCCATCATCGTTCTGAATGTAAATAAAAAATACTCTCTTGAGAAACTCATATTATATACACTTGGTTGGTTTTCTTACATTAATCTTTTAATTTGTAATGAGATGATGTGTTTTATCACATTGATGGATGGGTTAGAGCCCGATGTGTATGGAGCCATAATTTTGCTGTTGGATGGAAAGGAGATGGTCCATATTATACGAGGAAGACGAGGCATTTAGAGCGTTTAGCCACAATGCCTTCTGGACAACCTTCACAATACAACAATCTTGGATTCGAGTCAAGTTCTACGACCATATCCAGTAGAATTTCCCCTGAACATCAAACTGAGAAACCGAAGATTTCTGGCCCGTTGGTTGACCTTTTCTCTGATGTGCCCGTCCTTCCGGTAGAAGAGATAAACCTTGCTCCTAACACTATAGAAGGTGTTGTATTTCTGGATAACCATATGGATTCCCAAGCATCTAGAATTACGAGGCCGCTCTTCGTAGATTATGCTCTAAACACGGGATTCCATTCAGAGATGTTCTAGTCCCTTCAGTTAACGACATGGATCATTTCCTCCAGAAGGATATACGACATGCAATAAATTCGTGTGCTGGGCTAAATGTATGCTTCATTTTAATCCTTTTATTTAGAGATGCTACATTACCTGGGAATAGCTCCTGTTCTGCTGCATCTGAACAACTATGCTTTCCTTCATGGCAATTTCTTGCTATTTATGGATGTTTTGTTCTGCCCGCCATCTCCTAAAGACATCAGGTTCATTTACAATTTCAAATGATGAACATAAAGCCTTTCTTACACTTTCCCTGTGTAACGATCCGGAATTCCTGTCATTTGAAATTCGTATATTTAATTGATTTTAAATATTAACAAGTAAAATTTATGAGTCGAATAAATTATATTTCAAATATCTAGATTTAATTGGATAATTAAATCGATAATTTAATATTTGAAATTGCAGAAATAATTGGAAATTGGATTTAATATGAATGAAAATGATTTATAAAGTTGAATTAAATCATATTTGAATTAGAATGATATTATAGAACTTTTAAAATCGAATTAAAAGTTAATTTGTGGAAATTGAATATTTTAATATTTAATAGATGAGTAAAAATAGTCATTTTCAAACAGTCTCGGATTTCGACGAAACCAGTTTCATCGGATTTGTAATATTAAATTATTATAAGATTTCAAATTTCATGTTAATCGGATTTATGGTTTGTCCGGGGCAAGCTAAAACGCATAGAAAATCGTTTAAGTGAATTTTAAATTTAAATAGTCGATTCGGAAACCTATCTTCCAAATACGATCGAATTGCCTTTCGATATATATTCCATCATGTTCAGAATAGGGGTAAAACATTATAAACGCTAGGCGGCACGCGTCGTTTCGAGTTCGGAAAATTTTCGGATGAATAGTGTTTTGCAGTTTTCTATAAAAGGACATTCATTTCTTTCATTTGCATACAAACCCTAGGGTTTTTAGTTACAACCGCCACCCTCTATTCAATGGCCGAAATTTTTTCTTCTTCCTCCTCGTTTTTCTTCAAATTCGTTAACAATTATCAAAAACCATCAACTACAAAGTTGTAGATAACGTCGAGTACTTTCAATCTATACGGCTATGATCGATTTTAGTCGAGTGGATCGACCTGAATCTCGATGCAAAAGTCAAACTTTTCCGCACGAATTTCGAGAGATAGTCGAGGCCAAGCATCATGGCATTTGGGGCGGTGGTTCGTGGTTGAAGAGGCTTTGGAATGGTGGCGTCAGATCGTCATCGTGATCAACATGGTGGGTGTGGCCATCAAATTGTGTGCGTGTTCTATGGGTTGATTTGAACTAGGTTTTTCACGCGATGGGGAAGAAACAAATTCGCAGTCGAGATCTACATTCAAGGAACATGCGGCCCAGATGCAGTTTGAGGTTAAATAGAAATAAAATTAAAAAGAAAATTGTAAATTGATTTATATTAAATCGTATAAACTTTAAAACTGTATAACTCTTTCATACAAGGTCCGTTTCGCACGAAACAAATTGCGTCGGGTTTGTATTGACGAGCACTATGCAATGGAGCTGGTTTGGAATTGATTGGAGCAAGTGATAATTCAGGGTAAAATTGAACGCATGTTTAATTTTATTCGGAATAAAACGCTGAAACCGCTATTGGAAGCAAGGTGAGAACTTCTCACTCAATCGAATTTGTTTCGATTTAAATTTTAGATAGTTAGACTTAAAATTGCTTGATTGTGTTGATTGTATGCTTGGATGATAAATTGCTATCTGTTGTATTGAAATAGAGTCTATACGCCGCATATTAAGCGGAGGTTATTATATTAAACACATATACCGCGATATTCCACCTTGAAGTGGAATTGGTATTATATATGTACTTGGAGTTGATTTCCTGCATTATATAGTGGATGAGACCCTATTGCGCCGCATAATAGCGGATGATATTTTATATAAACCCATGGACCACGATATTCTGTCTTGAAACGAGATTGGTATTGTGATAACATCTGTGGATGCAGGGAAACAAGTTGGAGGGATCCAACCGGATTCCTCAAATAATTGAATTTGTTTCAATGTTGTGTGTTGATTATTTATAATTTCTATGTGATTATCTTTGTGATTGAAATCGTCGAAGGCTAAAATTTAGCCGAATATAATTTTGGTATCGTTGGATACCGGAAATAAATAAAAAATTGATTTTTGAAAATTTAGGTTGAAAGTTCATATTAAAATTTATTTTTGAGAATTTGATAAATTTAAAAGAAGGAATTATAAAATAATAAAGTTTTATTTTTAGTCTTATTGAATAAAATTTCAAAATATGGGAAAAGCTTTAATAAATGGATTTCGGGTAATATGATTCAAGGTTGAAGAATTTATTCAAAGTACGGATTTTAAAGAGTTTGAAAAATAAAAGAATTTTTTTTCTTTAAAAGGAATTTATTTTCAAAAGGAAATAAAATTTGAAACCCATTTGGGAATTGATTTTTGGTGATTGAATTTAAATCTTTTTGAAAATCCACTTGGAAATTTATTTGGTGTTTGGAAATGATTTGGAATCAATTTGAAAATTGATTTGGGGTTTAGTAGAAATTGATTTCAGTTTGAGATTTAAATAAAATTCACTTGGTGTTTAATTTCTTAAAGAATCAATATGGAATTTGATTTGGTTGTTTTTGAAATCAATTGAAAAATTGAATTGTTGTTGTAAGTGAATATTTGAAATCGATTTGAAAATAGTATGTCAATAGATGTTTGGAAATTTAAATTCACCATGGAATTTATAAGGGAAAAGGAAATTTGTTTAAAAATAAAGTTGATTTATTTTTGGAGCATGGAAATAAATTTACGAATTTGGAACGTGAATTTAAAGTAAATCGGTAAGGATTTATTTAATTCGTTTAAATGAACCATTTTGAAATGGAAGTGTATTCTCCCTGGAAAGCCGAATAAAATTTCTGAATAGCTTTGAAAGATATATATATATATATATATATATATATATATATATATATAATTCTAGAATTGGTTTTGAAAAGGATACTTTGGAGAAATTAACGTCTTAAATTGTTTTAAATCATTTAAGTAAAGATTTATTAAGTTGATCAAGAAAAGATTATTTCTAAGATTTAATCAATAATTGTTTTATAAAATAGTTATTTAAATAGTTATATTCTATCTACAAATTTTATTTTGAAAATTAGTTTGGACTTAAGTTATATGTAATATTGGTATAATATTTTTATAACTAATATTTTAAGTAAAGTGTTTAAAGAAAAATAGTTTTATTTCAAAGTGTTTTCCCGATATATTTTGGATAAGTGTTAAAAACTATTTTAAAGTATTTGAACTCGGTAGATTTTCAGTGAAAATGAATAAATATTTGGAAGTGTTTCCGCGTAAGGAAAATGATTTGAAATTTATTTTCAAAAGTTGTAAGGGTGAAAAGTGATTTGAAATTTGTTTTCTAATGGTTGAAGTGTGGAAAAATATATCTTGTAAAGATATTTTTGGAAAATAAGTAGTTTGGGAAATTATTTGGAATCTGGTGATGTTGTGCATATCTATTGATAGTTAAATAACCAACTATCAATATTTACCTTTAAATGGGTATTTGTTGTGATTTGCTTGAATTTGAATGCTACACTTATTTTAAAATAAGCGCTCGTTATTCGGTTTAGCCGGGAGAGGACCTTTGGGTCATGAATCCCATTCCGAATAGTGATACGTCGTAATGGATAGCATTTGAAGACCGGTGTTGAAGACCGGATATTTTCGAAAAATGGAAGGATTACCATCGAATGTATCTACATCGGCTGATCTCCGATATAGATTTTATCACCCTTCGTGATGGGAAGTCCGGACGTGATTAGTGAATATCCGGATTGCAAGGGCTTCTTTTGGAAGTGCATTCGGTTCCGTTCGATCCCGGAACGGACTTGTATGGATGTGTGTCTGACGTTATAATTTGAGATGTAAAGCTGGTTTCTATCAAATACATTTCTGTTGGTGCCGGCAAATTTATTCCCTTTATAACACCCTTTTCTGAGACGTACGAGCTCAGAGGTTATGTAGTTGATGGTTACTAGTGATACATTCCCAATTCGGTAATGTGGCATATGAAGTGCTGCTGATCATTTGTTGATCAAAGCATAGCTTTTGTGAAAAGCGTAGCTTTGTGGATGAGACTTCGTCGAACCTCACAACCCGGTAATGGTCAAAACAGGAAAGATGCAGCAAGGTTATAGGGAGTAGTGCCTCTTAAGGTATGTGCATTTCCTTCTGGATAGAAGTAGCATCATGGTATGGAGCCCAGATACTTAACTTATGTGGATAACACAAATATATACGACTTTGTGATTGTTGTTGGTTGAGGATCCTCGGATAAAGGTTGTTTACAACCGGGGGATGGCATACTCATGTCAGTAGTTACCTAGTGTTGCAGAGGTAACCCGGGCTTGTGTTGGCAGAGATCCGGTTAGGTTCTCGAGGCGTCATTCCAGAGGCGTTCCCATGTGGCAATAGGAAGTTCCTGACCATTTGTTGGAAAATCCAAAGAAACAATACGAGCCCTGTACGGTTTTAGTTGTATAACCTGCCATGGAATGTGGCGGTAACCTACTATTGAACATGGTGGCTATAGTAGGCGTATGATAATGGTCGTATGTGGGCTAAGATTGATATCATACTTTCGAAATGTTTTTCTGTACTTTGCACTTATAGTAATAATATCAAAGAAATTCATGTATCAAGCATATTTAACTATCATAAGGAGAAATCTTCTCCAATTCTGCGTTTGCATTGTGTGTGTGGTGGGAGGCCTTATGGTAGTTACATTTTCTAAAAGCATTGCGGATCTATTTTAAAATATTTCTTTGTTTGTTTTTTAAAGATAAACTGTTTTAAGTTCTCACACCGGTCCCATGACTGATCTAGAGTTTATTGTTCTCTTCCTAAACTTTGGGTGCCCATCATTTTCCATACGGGAAGCCTAGAGTCAGGTTATCAGGATGTTCTGGAATTCAGGAGGTACTGTGGAGCAGGAGGCGAGCTGGATGGCGAGACGTATCACTTGTATATGATATTATCTTTTCCGCTGTATATTTAGTTGTGAGGACAGGTTTATATAACTGTCCATTATTGTGTTGTGTTGTATATTGACTCTGATGGTGTAATGTATAAAATGCACTGTTCTTTTGATTTAAAGATATTCATTTATCTATTATATGTTGTTCCGCTACGACTGTGAGATTCTGATATCGTTTCTGTGGCTTCTTCTTTCTTATTTCTTCTATCTTTTTCTTCTTCTTAAACCCTAAGGGTTCGGTTTTTCTCACATTCGATTGTTCGGTAGTTTATACAGTGACGTATTAATGTCAATTTTCAGGAGTCGAAGAATTGGGTCCTTATAATTTGGTATCGGAGCATTTGGTTAAGCGACAACCCTGACTCTATTGGGAATTACTCATTAGAGAAAGAGTCAGTAGTACTCTAGAATGAGTGAGAGTGTAATAATAGATATGAGCGCATATTTTTTAGTGAATATAAAAATGTTTTATATTGTGTTTGCTTATCCGTTGAGCTGTTTGTGAATTCTGGTCGGTATGTGGGACGCCAAATTATCGATAGGGGTTTCTAAACTCTTAAACAAGATAAACCGATACAGTATTGTTTTAAAATAGGGTAAATGAAATAATTTTACCTTTAGTATATTTTATATATAAAGGAAATAATTTTTCAGAAATTATTAAAGTGTATATAAATTGATTTTTTGGTTGTCGAAAATGTAAGAATATATATAAGTTAATTAAAAGATGTTTGAATAATCTAAATAAAAACAACAATTGTAAAAGAATAATTGTATAAGCAAATGAATTATTAAGTATGGAATTATAATTAACATGATTTACAATTGTGAAATAATCTTATATATAAGAAATGAAACAACCTGAATATATTTATAAATGTGAGTCGTAAATAAAAATGAATTTAAACCAATTATTTGAAAATTTGAATCCTGTTGATTTTTGAAAGTTGTTTTTCAAAGTTAAAGAGATTACATTATTATAAATCAAAATAAGATGAGTAAATGTGGAATGATCTTATATAAGCAAAGTAAAATAGTGAAATTATATAAGTGGTAGATTTACAAATGTGATTTATAAATATAAAGATTTAAAAAAAAAAGAATATTAAGCACTGAATTCACTACTGTCACTGGGGTGATGACTGCAGCATCATCAGTATCATTTTCGAGTTTCTGTGTGATGGATTTGCCACCATAGTAAATTGGAAATTGAAGTTTTGTTGTGATAAACAAATTTGAAAATTAAAATCCAAGTTGTAATTGTTTAATATAAGTAATCAAGTTTTGGACTTATAATATGAAATAATAAAGATTTTTGCTTTGGAAAATTTAAATAGAATTTACTTTAGAATTGGAATCTGAATTGGATTTATAAGTGGAAATTTAAGTTAAGTTAAACAAATGATGTTTGAAATGGAATATAACTTAAGTAATGTTGAATGAAGTTGATTTTGGTATCGAAGTAAATTGATAAAGTGAAGTGATGAATATGAACTTGAGTTATATAAATGAAATTCAACCTTATTTGTTAAAAGAATTAGCAATTGAATTAATAAATGGATTGAATATTAATCAATCTAATGTAAATGAATTGATATGGAATAAGGGATGTAAATGTTAATTCATTAAAAACTAGTAAATTGGAAATTTAATAATTGAATGGAAGTCAATTTAATATCGACCAATTGGAAATTAAAAGTGTTAAACCAAATTGAATGTAAATTTAATAATTTGGTTATGTCGGTTATGATTTGGTTGTTATATGATTGTTAGTTGATTGTATATAATACATTAAGTGTTAATGAAATTGAATTGATAAATGGAAATCCATGTAATTGAATTTGAATTGAAAGTGAACTAATGTGAATTGGTTATAAGCAATTAAAATTTATATCGAAACCTTATAAATTGCTTATGGGAATTATTTTGATTGTATTGCTTATGAAAACTATGTGTTTTCTATTGAAAATTAGTGAAATGTAAATGAATTTCCTATATATGTCACTTACATGTTTAAATTGAGTAAGTACACGTACCGGGGCTGTAGTTGGCTGGATTTGGTCACGCTAAAATGCTAATAAATAACTGCTTTGCTTAAAAATGCTAAAAATGTACGCCTACACAATAAAAATAGGAAATATGAAATGTTTTTCTGTTTTCCGACCGTGTGGGTCGATGTATATATATTTATATCTATTGTGATATTGCAAAAGCTCCTCCATACAAAGTAGACTCTGCCAAAAAATTTCGTAATTTTGGGAGTTAGAAAAATTTTGAAAATTTTTGGATAATTTTTATTAACGAAAAGTCAATTTCTAAATTGAAATGAAAATGTAGGAATTGAACTAGAAAAGTGTAACCATCGGATTTTGGAAAAGTTAAGAAATTAAAATGAATCTGAAATCAAGTTGGAATGGTTTGTTTTTGACAAAAAGTTAATGGATTCTGTAACTTTTTCTTACTTGGTAATTTAATGGACGAAATTCTTTTAAGGGGGAAGTTTGTAACAACCCAGAATTCCTATCATTTGAAATTCGTATATTTAATTGATTTTAAATATTAACAAGTAAAATTTGTAAGTCGAATAAATTATATTTCGAATATCTAGATTTAATTGGATAATTAAATCGATAATTTAATATTTGAAATTACAAATATAATTGGAAATTGGATTTAATGTGATTGAAAATGATTTATAAAGTTGAATTAAATCATATTTGAATTAGAATGATATTATAGAAATTTTAAAACCGAATTAAAATTTAACTTGTGGAAATTGAATATTTTAATATTTAACTGACGAGTAAAAATAGTCATTTTTCAAACAGTCTTGGATTTCAATGAAACTAGTTTCATCGGATCCATAATGTTCAATTATTATAAGATTTCAAATTTCGTGTCAATTGGATTTACGGTTTGTCCGGGGCAAGCTAAAACACGTAGAAAATCGTTTAAGTGAATTTTAAATTTCAATAGTCGATTCGGAAACCTATCTTCCAAATACGATCGAATTGGCTTCCGATATATATTCCATAGCGTTCGGATAGGGGTAAAACATTATAAACGCCAGGCGGCACGCTTTGTTTTGAGTTCGGAAATTTTTCGGATGAATAGTGTTTTGCAATTTTCTATAAAAGGGCGTTCATTTCTTTCATTTGCATACAAACCCTAGGGTTTTTAGTTACAGCCGCCACCCTCTATTTCAATGGCCGAAAATTGTTCTTCTTCCTCCTTATCTTTCTTCAAATCCGTTAACAATTATCAGAAACCATCAACTACAAAGTTGTAGACAACGTCGAGTACTTTCAATCTATACGGCTATGAACGATTTAAGTCGAGTGGATCGACCTGAATCTCGATGCAAAAGTCAAATGTTTGGGCATGAATTTCGAGAGATAGTCGAGGCCGAGCATCATGGCGTTTGGGGCGGTGGTTCGTGGTTGAAGAGGCTTTGGAATGTTGGCGTCAGATCATCATCGTGATCAACATCGTGGGTGCGGCCATCAAATTGTGTACGTGTTCTATGGGTTGATTCGAACGAGGTTTTTCACGCGATAGGGAAGAAACAAATTCGCGGTCGAGATATGCATTCCAGGAACGTGCGTCCTAGATGCAGTTTGAGGTTAAATAGAAATAAAATTAAAAAGAAAATTGTAAATTGATTTATATTAAATCGTATAAACTTTAAAACTGTATAACTCTTTCATACGAGGTCCGTTTCGCACGAAACAAATTGCGTCGGGTTCGTATTGACGAGCACTACGCAATGGAGCTGGTTTGGAATTGATTGGAGCTAGTGATAATTTAGGATAAAATTAAATGCGTATTTAATTTTATTCGGAATAAAACGCTGAAACCGCTATTGGAAGCAAGGTGAGAACTTCTCACTCAATCGAATTTGTTTTGATCTAAATTTAAATAGTTAGACTTAAAATTGCTTGATTGTATGCTTGGATGATAAATTGCTATCTGTTGTATTGAAATATACCCTATACGCCGCATATTAAGCGGAGGTTATTATATTAAACACATATACCGCGATATTCCACCTTGAAGTGGAATTGGTATTATATATGTACTTGGAGTTGATTTCCCGCATTATATAGCAGATGAGACCCTATTGCGCCGCATAACAGCGGATGATATTTTATATAAACCCATGTACCGCAATATCCCGTCTTGAAACAGGATTGGTATTGTGCTAACATCTGTGCATGCAGGGAAACAGATTGGAAGGATCCAACTGGATTCCTCAAATAATTAATTTGTTTCAATGTTGTGTGTTGATTATTTATAATTTCTATGTGATTATCTTTGTGATTGAAATCGTTGAAGGCTAAAATTTAGCCGAATATAATTTTGGTAAAATTTAGGTTAAAAGTTTATATTAAAATTTATTTTTGAGAATTTGATAAATTTAAAAGAAGGAATTCTAAAATAATAAAGTTTTATTTTTAACCTTATTGAATAAAATTTCAAAATATGGGAAAAGCTTTAATAAATGGATTTCGGGTAATATGATTCAAAGGTTGAAGAATTTATTCAAAATACGGATTTTAAAGAGTTTGAAAAATAAAAGAATTTGTTTTCTTTAAAAGTAATTTATTTTTAAAAGGAAATAAAATTTGAAACCCATTTGAGAATTTATTTTTTTGTGATTGAATTTAAATCTTTTCGAAAATCCATTTGGAAATTTATTAGGTGTTTTGAAATGAATTTGGAATCAATATGAAAATTGATTTAGGGTTTAGTAGAAATTGATTTCAATTTGAGATTTGAATGAAATTCACTTGGTGTTTAATTTCTTGGAGAATCAATATGGAATTTGATTTGGTTGTTTTTGAAATCAACTGAAAAATTGAATTGTTGTTTTAAGTGAATATTTGAAATCGATTTGAAAATCGTATATCAATAGATATTTGGAAATTTAAATTCACCATGGAATTTACAAGGGAAAGGGTAATTTGTTCATAAATAAACATTATTTATTTTTGAAGCGTGGAAATAAATTTACGGATTTGGAACGTGAATTTAAAGTAAATCGGTAAGGATTTATTTAATTCGTTTAAATGAACCATTTTGAAATGAAAGTGTATTCTCTCTGGAAAGCCGAATAAAATTTTTGAATAGCTTTGAAAGATACATACATACATACATACATATATATATATATAAAATTCTAGAATTGGTTTTGAAAAGGATACTTTGGAGAAATTAACTTCTTAATTTTTTTTTAAATCCTGTAAGTAAAGATTTATTAAGTTGATATAGAAATGATTATTTCTAAGATTTCATCAATAATTTTTTTAGAAAATAGTTATTTAAATAGTTATACTCTATCTACTAATATTATTTTGAAAATTAGTTTGGACTTAAGTTATATGTAATATTGGTATAATATTTTTATAACTAATATTTTAAGTAAAGTGTTTAAAGAAAAATAGTTTCATTTCAAAGTGTTTTCCCGATATATTTTAGATAAGTGTTATAAATTATTTTAAAGTATTTGAATTCGGCAGATTTCCAATGAAAATGAATAAATATTTGAAAGTGTTTCCACGTAAGGAAAATGATTTGAAATTTGTTTTCAAAAGTTGTAAGGGTGAAAAGTGATTTGAAATTTGTTTTCAAATGGTTGAAGTGTGGAAAAATATATCTTGTAAAGATATTTTTGGAAAATAAATAGTTTGGGAAATTATTTGGAATCTGGTGATGTTGTGCATATCTATTGATAGTTAAATAACCAACTATCAATATTTACCTTTAAATGGGTATTTGTTGTGATTTGCTTGAATTTGAATGCTACACTTATTTAAAATAAGCGCTCGTTATTCGGTTTAGCCGGGAGAGGACCTTTGGGTCATGAATCCCATTCCGAATAGTGATACGTCGTAACGGATAGCATTTGAAGACCGGTGTTGAAGACCGGATATTTTCGAAAATGAAAGGATTACCGTCGAATATCTCTGCATCGGCTGATCTTCGATATAGAGATTTTATCACCCTTTGTGATGGGAAGTCTGGATGTCATTAGTGAATATCCGGATTGCAAGGGCTTCTTTTGAAAGTGCCTTCGGTTCTGTTCGATCCCGGAATGGACTTGTATGGATGTGTGTCTGACGTTACAATTTGAGATGTAAAGCTGGTTTCTATCAAATACATTTCTGTTGGTGGCGGAGAATTTATTCTCTTAGCTTAACACCCTTCTCTGAGACGTACGAGCTCAGAGGTTATGTAGTTGATGGTTACTAGTAATACATTCCCAATTTGGTAATGTGGCATACGAAGTGCTGCTGATCATTTGTTGATCAAAGCATAGCTTTGTGAAAAGCGTAGATTTGTGGACGAGACTTCGTCGGACCTCACAACCCAGTAATGGTCAAAACAGGAAAGATGCAGCAAGGTTATAGGGAGTAGTGCTCCTTAGGGTATGTGCATTTCCTTCTGGATAGAAGTGGTATCATGGTATGGAGCCCAGATACTTAACTTATGTGGATATCGCAAATATATATGACTTTGTGATTGTTGTTGGTTGAGGATCCTCGGATAAAGGTTGTTTACAACCGGGGATGGCATACTCGTGTCACTAGTTACCTACTTTTGCAGAGGTAACCCGGGCTTGTGTTGGCAGAGATCCGGTTAGGTTCTCGGGACGTCCTTCAAGAGGCGTTCCCATGTGGCAATAGGAAGTTCCTTAGCCTGACCATTTGTTGGGAAATCCAAAGAAACAATACGAGCCATGTACGGTTTTAGTTGTATAACCTGCCATGGAATGTGGCGGTAACCTGCTATTGAACATGGTAGCTATAGTAGGCATACGATAATGGTCGTACGTTGGCTAAGATTTATATCATACTTTCGAAATGTTTTTCTGCACTTTGCACTTATAGTAATAATATCAAATAAATTCACTTATCAAGCATATTTAACTATCATAAGGAGAAATCTTCTCCAATTCTGCGTTTGCATTGTGTGTGGGGGGGGAGGCCTTATGGTAGTTACATTTTCTAAAAGCATTGCGGATCTATTTTAAAATATTTCTTTGTTTGTTTTTTTAAAGATAAACTGTTTTAAGTTCTCACATAAGTCTCATGACTGACCTGGAGTTTATTGTTCCCTTCCTAAACTCTGGGTGCCCATCATTTTCCATATGGGCAGCCTAGAGTCAGGTTATCAGGATGTTTTGGAGTTCAGGAGGTGTTATGGAGCAGGAGGCGAGCTAGATGGCGAGACGTATCACTTGTATATGATATTATCTTTTCCGCTGTGTATTCAATTGTGAGGACAGGTTTATATAACTGTCCATTATTGTGTTGTGTTGTATATTGACTCTGATGATGTAATGTATAAAATATACAGTTCTTTTGATTTAAAGATATTCATTTATCTATTATATGTTGTTCCGCTGTGACTGTGAGATTCTGATATCGTTTCTGTTGCTTCTTCTTTCTTTTTTCTTCTATCTTTTTCTTCTTCTTAAACCCTAAGGGTTCGTTTTTTCCGGCATTCGATTGTTCGGCCATTGATACAGTGGACATATTAATTTCGACTTTTGGGAGTCAAAGAATCGGGTCCTTATACCCCGAGCCTTCGCCCAACTTTCAAGTTCTAAATGGCGTATGAAACCAGCTCAGTATCTTAAACATAAATGGTTTTATGTTCGTTGTACGTCGGCTTCGCGAGGCAATGGTTGGAAGGTCATAAGAGTTTCCTTGATGTTATTCTCAAATTATTTAGCCCAAGTCATATCCTGAAACTAACTAATACTTTGAAAAATTACAGGTGTCCATCCACATCCAGAAGGCGATAGTTTTTCAAAGATGGTTTCTGCAATCTATGTCGTCCCATTTGAGGATAGGAACATTAGATCCCTTATAACCAATGAGCGGTTATCTCTTCTTGGGCAGTTAGAAGAAAATCGCAGCATCAGGCTTCCAGGAAGTATTGCATCACTAAGGAATGTCGTAGAACAAGAAGGTGGCACTAATAGCCTTGTTGTACCCCCAGTCGGGGGGACTCAGGATGCTTCCAAAGAGGATGAAATTAGAGGCGATGAAGACAACAAGACTAGCGATGCTAATGCAGGCTTGGACAATGCGCCCATGGTCGAACCATCATAAGGTGCGCAATCTCACATGCCAACAAGAAGAGAAAAAAGCTCGCTTATAAACTCCGTAGGAGTACAGCGCTGAAGAGCCTAAGTTTATCATCACCTTTGTTGAAGAAGAGTTTTCCTTTCAACATTTAGAAAGTTCGATGGAAGGGTTCTCAAATATCTCGATCCCAGATGATATCATGACTTATGACTTCCCCAACATCAATATTGGGGGCTTAATTCTCCTACTAGGACTGGTGATGACATTCCTTCTACTGGCAAAGGGGAAACATTCCTATGAGCAAGGCTACAATAACTAGTTGGTCAAGGGGACACTCATAATCACGCGCACTTCACTGCACGATTTTCGTCTATCTTTTATTTGATGGTCACTTATACGCTCTTGTTTGGTTTGTAGGTGCCATGTCTCATTCCCATGCCATCGATCGCTTGAGGGGCTACTCGACATAGTATGGATCCAATCGCAATCCTGATTGGGGCGGGCGTCGAGAAAGAGATGACAATCGGTAAAGAAGTCATTGTTCAAGGGAGACTTCGTCTTCTAAACAAAAATCCCAATCTCAATCGTCTCATCAGGATGTTCAGCTCAATCTTCCTATATATAGCGGTGATTAGACTTCTTCCTATGCTCCCCAAACTATTGTGCCACATGAGCACTATTTAGATTCATCTGATTCCAGATAGTCCCACGATCATAAGTCAAGCAAATGCCTAATAACTACCTTTGATACAGTTTTAACTGCCATAGTTCCTGAGGCCTCTGTAGCAGAAAGATGGGTCGAAGTTAAGGTCAATTTTCTAAAAAAAATTCTTTAATGAGCAAAAGTTTCTTCTTTCCATCCATACAATTCCAAGGAGTGCTAAAGCAATTTCACTTGCATGTATCAATGATGTTATTTTGCAACATGAAGCATTCCAGCATTTAGCTGAAAAAATCACTGAGGTGTCCATCGAGAGGCAGAATGAAATTGATTGTCTTAAGCTAGAAGAGATCCATGATAAAGACATAATTAAACACCAAGATAATGAGATCATAGAGTTGACAGTAATGCTAACCGCGGTAGAGAAGAGTGCCAAAGAAACATCTAAGGCGGTTAGTCATTTGGAAATGGCTCACAAAAAGGAGCTGGATGCTGCCCTCAACCGCAGCAGTGTGCTTGCTCTAGAGAAAGTTGGATTGTGAAAAGAGAAAACACTCTAGCCCGCCGCATTGAGGAACTCGAAGAACTCTTTGGGAAAGATAAGGAAGCAAAACTCGAAGCTCGGGAGAAGTCATAAAGATATTGTGAAGAGGCCGTCAAAGCCCGAGGATTGAAAATAAAAGTTAACGAGTAACTCGCTCAAATTGAAGTACTCAAGGAAGAGGCAATGGAAGCTGGTCGTAATGAAGTTAGAGAGCAAATTAAGGCCTATTTGGAGGATGCTAAAGAAGCTGGTCGAAATGAGATTAAGGACATGTTAGATCCTTTAATTGTTGAATATAATGCTAAAGTCCTAATCCATCATGATTTGAGTTTTCTCGAAGAGGGCAATCTTGAATCGCTCGTTGAGGCTTGGGGAAATATTTTTGAAATGAAGAAGAAAGCCCTTAGTGAACCTGATTTGAATGAGGAGAAACTGGTACGGGAAATTCTTCATGGGATAAATCTTTAGAACTTGCCATGGCAAGGCTCCGATACTTTGATATTTAGCACCCTTCGGCAAAGGGAAAAACATTGTCGAAGCTTTGGAGTCTGATCCTAAAGGCCCCCCTTCACTTTAAACAACTAGAGCATCTGTTTCACTTGGCCGGGGATAGGATCCGAGCTATGATCCATATAGACTAGGTTATCAATCAAAGGTGCTGACTCATATTCAAGAGAGGAGCACTTCGACGAAAACTGAAAGTCAGTTGGACACTGGTATCCCACTTTACTCTTCGTTATTCAAGAGATTTCGTTCCTCATCCCCAATAGTCATTGGTTTATTTTTCTTGTTTTTGCGAATCTACATGACATTCGGTTCCTAGACAAACTTTAGGACGCGGAGCCTATATGGAAAAAAATAAACAACTACAGAAAATCCGACGGCTACTGACATTCAGAGCCCGATGCTAAAGTTATTGGAGCACATGATGATGAAAAAGCCGACAACTAGTTGCTGCTAGATGAATCAGATGACGTTGTGATCACTAGTGGCTCCGGACATGCTGATGAGCATTCTGAAGAAGCACATATAGAGAGAGAGAGGAGGCATTGAAGAAAAAAGCTAAAGCTGAACCCACTGATGTGAACATCGACGATTCAAATCTTATCTACTGCAAGTCATTCCTTCCCGAGGGTCGGTTCTCGAAGAACTCCCTCCAACCTCTGAAAGCTCTCCTGCCAAAGGTGGTAAATGATCAAAGAGAAAGACAAGCAGACGATTCGGTGCTGCCACTCCCAAGAAATTCAAAAGAGAGAAGGAAAAAGAAGCAGCCGTCACTTTGGCTTAGTTTGTTTATAGCTTGTATAGCTGTTTTTCTTTTTGTTGGCTATGATTGTGTGGGCATGGCCCCGCTTTTGTATAACTTGTACTATGATTTTGAAGTTTAGTGTGCAAATGAAAATTCTTTATTTCCTATTTAACTCTTATGTGAACTTTTTTAAAGTAGTCGAGCTATTACTTTTCCATTTTAGTTCAAGGTTATCAAGCTTGTAAAAGTTCAGTAGGGAGACTACCCAGTAGAGATTACAAAGGAGTCTGAGTAGAAGATCTGAGCCACCCACCCATAACTCTTTTTGGTACATTTTCATTTTAGTCTAACGAGTATAGAGTGGTTATGTGTAAGGTTCTATATTAGTATGTCACATAGGTTGCGACTATTGGATGTTAGGAATGGTGTGAACATGCAAATAGGACATGTTTTGGATAATAGATGCTAATGGATGTATTTATTTGTTCTTTGTACACATAGGCAATTATATTCATGGGTTAAAATACACATACACCATCACTCATTTTATTGATTATTATGCATGTTGTTGATACATATGGATTGAATGGTTATGCATACATGTAGAATTGTCAGTACATATCTACATAAGATGTTGCATACATTTGGATACATGACATAAGCATTGCATCCCAAGAGGTCGACTAGATCAGGAGACCACCAAATTTCTTCTTTAGTATAGGTTCATATGCATTTCATGCTTGCATGTACATATTGCTTTGAAATTCTACTAAGGATAATGATTGCCAGTGGATCATGGATGTAGATGGCTGTAATCAATGATTTTTTGTATGCATGAATTACATTTTTCCATCCTTGGAGATTTCGGAGATGAAATCTTTTTAAGTGGGGAGGATGTAACACCACGAAGATTTAAGAGAAAATTCAGTAAAATAAAATAAAATTTAAATATGATAATGGAAAAAAAAATTAATATTCACAAACGTTCAAATCTGGCTATGAAACTTGCATCATTGCGTTCGTAACGATTTCGTGGATGATTTTCATATATCAAATTTTGAAATCCGAGTTAGTTTGAAGAAGTTATTAAATTTTGAAATTTTGAGATTTGAAATAATTAAATAATAATAAAGTAGTAAATAATGGTCGACACCCTGGGTGGGATGGTCAATATAAAGCGGTTGACCGGTTGTTGTTTTATGGCTACGGTTTGGGTTGGACAAACGACCCAATTTAAAAGTATCCTTTTTTAGGCAATGAGATTAGGTCGTATCTTTCGTGAACGGAGCAGATAGAACCGTATCTTTTTATGAACGGCGAGGGTAGAAAATTATGTGTATAAATACATGTTTATACCTAACCCTAATTCATCATAAATTAGTCTACACACCAAAATTCTACCAAATTATTCTTTGTTCAAACAAAAATTCTTCAAACAGATTAAATAAAATTTTGAAAAAGAAGAAGCAATTTTATTAAATCAAAAGGGATATCAGTTGAGACTTGGTTTTGATTCATGACACAAAGCTATCACTACGACATACAGATTTGATGAATGCTACGACAAAAAGAAAATATATACTACAAGAGGACAAGACTTCAAAACCGGTGCATCAATTATATTATTTTGTTTTTGAGTCTTAGGTTAATTTTGTTAAAATCTTCCCTCGATTACGTATATATTAGCCTATATATTTATTTCCCAAATATTTTATACATATATAAGCATATAAAATATATAAAAGTGTTTAAAGTTGTATATATTACTATACCTGTGTAAACCGTGCTAATTGCACAGATTTTACCAGGTCAGTCGACTGACCTAGAGGCTCAGTCGATTGACCTAGGGCTTAGTCGACTGACCTTGGAAATTCTGTGCAACATGCACAGGTGCACATATATACATATATATATTTA
The DNA here is from genome assembly GCA_030765085.1 of Allium cepa. Taxonomy (NCBI): domain Eukaryota; kingdom Viridiplantae; phylum Streptophyta; class Magnoliopsida; order Asparagales; family Amaryllidaceae; genus Allium; species Allium cepa. Next base: position 203,753,846 of record CM060941.1, on the reverse strand, counting down.
AAAATTCATTTGAATATTCAGTCGACCGACCCATAGGTTCAGTTGACTGAATTTCTACAACAGCTACTTTTTGAAAATGATACGACTTTTTATGAAGAGTTACGAACTTCTACGAAAAGATTTGGACACAATACTTCAATCGAAACTCTTCACCAACAGTTGCTGCTTTCTAACCTCTATAAATACATACTCCAACTTGATTCCAAATAACCGAATTACAACCGAATTTTCTTATCTTTCTAATCTAACTCTCTTGAATCTATTTGCTACTACACTTTCAATTATTCTGCATTAAAGCAATATTACACCTTTCTATTCTTCATAAACTTCAAATATATATATTTATACTCGAGGAGAAGATTATAGGAAGGGTGTACTACAAGTGATAAATCCGTGTTATTAGAACACACAAAGTCAAAACAAACTTTTGTATTTGTTGAAGTCCTATTCTGCTGTTCCGGAGTATGAAGTCCTCTTAGGCTGCTAAGGCGAAATCCTGTTCTGCTACTCAGGTCCCTGTTCGGCTTCTTAAGGGTTGTAAAGACCTGTTCCTCCGTGTTAAGAGAGAGCTGTTGTTTTAGTGAAATTCCAGAAGGAGTCTGGGACTGGATGTAGGACGGTGCTCTGAACCAGTATAAAAATCTCTGGTGTCATTTTATTATACTGCTTTTATATCCCACACTATTTACTGTATTACTATCATCACTATACTCTGTATTATCATATATCAATATTACACGATTCATAGCTCACTTTTAATATCTATACCAAACGGAGGTGGTTCCAGTGCTAAAAGAAAGGGAATAACTTAGGTTTGAGGTAAGTGGGCATATTGTTAGTTAAATGACTTTTATGCAGTTGATTTTTTTACTATACCCTATCTGATTTAATTGTAAATATAAATTTATGCTAACCTTTAAGTTAAAATTGATAAATCTGTATATACCCCTTTTGTCAAACTAACAGGAATTGATATAATCGGTTGATGATGATGCTAACCTAGGTTAAACTGTTTATGTAAAACAAAATTGAACATACTGAGAAAGAATTTGAATATGAGTTTGGGGAAAATAAAAATTTAGGATTTACAAATTATGGATTTACTGTAATTAGGGTTTCTGTACAACAAATTACTGAACTTCGAATTATAATGCTACATAATAAAAAAATTGACGGTAAGTAAAGTTGATGCACGAATTAACACCCGACTGGTCGAGCGCACTCATTGAAGCGGTTAGACAACAAGCTATCAAGCACCATAGGAGAAAGCTATCGACCAGGTTGCATTTCTGAGTGCATTTCGAACCTCAGCCTAAGGACCAACTTATCAATAAAACAACTTGCTAACTTTCAAAATATAGTAATTAAGGTCTTAAACAATTAATGGGTTAATGTAACCATGGTTACAACATAAAAACATGTCCAAACTAACCCAATTACTCTCTAAGCCACTTTATATGATTCAATATCAGGCAATAAACCAAAATATGAAGTATAACATATAAATTGATAAGGAGAATCGTCCCACTCACCTCTTCATCTTCAAACTAAGCTCCAAATCATAAAACCCTAATTCCAAGCTTTCTTTAAATTTGAGATCTCTCTCTAAAGTCCACTTCATGCCATTCCCTACGCAGTCTTGAAGAAGATGAGTAGAGAGGAATTTTGAATTTTATCGGAATTTATTCGGACTTGGATTAGTAAATCTAGGGTTAGGGATTAGGAGGTGATTAGGAAATATTTAGAAGAGGGAAAATCAAACGAACATGGAAATGAAAGTGAAAGTGGATTATGAAGAGCTTAGCCACATATAAGCTAAGTTAGAGGCAAGCTAGTGGGCTTAGCCCGATTCTCTTCATCTAGCACCATTCATCCACGAAATTCATCGACTCGAAACATAGTTAAATTTATACTCATTTTACTCACGTTAAAAATTCAAACTCAACTACAAGTGTATCGAGTCCTAGATCTCTCATTTGTAAAAATCGAGTATAAGAAGCATTCCGTCTCTTAATAACTAAATATGTAAATTAATCATTTAAATATTCAATTATTAAAATTATAGGGTGTTACACTTCATATCTTATTCTTTCCTTTATTACCGATGAATAAGATCTATTCATTTCTTCCATTACCATATACATTTATGGAATAAATTGTGTACCTTTCACTGTAAGAAACATCATTTACTGTCATCTCCTTTTAACCCAAATCTTTTGATGGCTTTCTCAAAACTTGATATTTACTTCCTTTATGAGTCCTTTATATGGTTTACGTACACGTCTAAAATATTCCTAGGTACTTATCGTTATTCTTTACACTTTACATGGGTTTCTTATTAATTTTCCATAAGTTATCATTGCTATCTTCTTCATAGCCTTATCCTTTATGTTGTCTAACCTAGGGAGAAAATGAAACGACCTAAAATTATTGATCCCGAAAACTCCAAATAGTTAGGAAAAGAAGAAAAGAGATAGAAGAAAAGAATAAACAGAACCAACATCTCACATTCGCAGCGGATAAAATATAATATCAAATAATATCCTTTACGCAAAGAATAACTGAATCAGTCAATTACATTTTTAATACATCAGAGTTACAACATTTCACTATCACTGGACAGTTTAAACAACATGTCCCAAATAAACTACAATATATATACTCAGCGGAAAATGCTCCAAACGTTCCTGCCATCCAGCTCGCCTCCTAAGCTCTAGAACATCCTAACCTAAAAATCTGTAATACTCGGTCTGACTCGAGCATTACATAAAAGTAACACCCGGGTCAGTCTGGAAACCAGCGTGAGTAAACCCATCTAACATGAATTACAAAAGCATACAACTAATATAACCCGGGGTAATTTGTATCAATTACAAATTCATAAATTATTATAGACATCACTTATTTCACTCACCATTTTCTAAGTACCAAATCTTAGATTAAATGGTCCAATTCCCTTTAAATCATTCCATACCAGCTTATTGATTTCATATATCAATTTATAAAGAATTAAAGTGGTTTCGGGTATTTACTAATACTCGACTCCGGTCTCTTCGAATCCAATGTCATCTTAACCCAAGTTATTAACTTAAATACAATTCACTTTTAAATACAGGATGTCACTTTTTACACAGCAATTCATCATTGATAGATAACCACCTTATCATTGTCCACCCAAACATATCATATCACAAAACATTTCATATCAGAGATATCAACAAATTTAAGGCATTTAACATCATTCAATCATTCATAAGCAAGATTGATCACTTTCAAAATTATTTCTAATCATAATCACTTAGATTACCTTTTCTTAATATTAATCAATTATAAACCAATTAATCAATCATCCTTTAGTTATCCTTCTTAATTAATCACCCTTGACTAATTATTATTTTTATTATAATAAGTAATTAGCTCTTAATTAATTACATAAATTAATCATCCTAAAATCACTTACATTGATTAATTATAGGATTATCCTATAATTAATCACACTCATTAATTATCTAACCCTTGGTTAGTTTTCTTAATCAATAAATCCTTAATTAATTACACTAAGTAATTAACCCTTAATTACTTCTCCTAAGTTACTTACCTTTGATTACTTCCCATTTAGTAATTTCCCTTATATTAATTACATCTAGTAATTTATCCATCAATTACTTCACTAAGTAATTACACTTATCAATCTCATTAGGTAATCATTCCTAATCAATTACCAAAATCCTTTGATTAATTACTCCAAGTAATTAATTCTTAATTACTTCTACTAAGTAATTATTCTTCAATTACTTCTCATTAAGTAATTTTTTTAATTAGTTACATCCAGCAATTATACATTAAATTACTTATAGTAATTTTACTTATCAATCTCATTAAGTAATTATAAAATCAACCATCAAGATTATTTCTAATTAATCAACCAATTATTTAACTTAAATTAATCACATTCATTTGATTAATTACAATTGAATAATTCTCAATTACCTTTAAACAAATTAATTAATCATTGATTATTAGTTAATCAATCCTTAATTACAAATTGATTAATTTCTAATTACTTAATTAACTAATTACAACCTAATTACTTAATCATTAATTAATTAGGGTCAGACCGAGTATTACAGATTTTCAGGTAAGGATGTTCTGGAGCTAAGGAGACGAGCTGGATGGCAGGAACGTATGGAGTGTTTCTGCTGTGATATATTGTTGTATATATAAGATGTTGTGATTGTGTCTGTCCAATGTTTGTATATATTTTGTAACTCTGATTCATTAAAGTGTAATTTGACAAGTACAGTTTTCCTTTGTATAACTGTTATTATTTGTTATTATATTTTATCCGCTGCGAATGTGAGATGTTGGTGTTTCTGTTTTTTTCCTTTTCTTCTATCTCTTTCTTCTTTTCCCTAACTATCTAGAAATTTCGGGATCGAAAATTTTGGTCGTTACATTTGTAATTCCTATCTACTCCATATGTCTTTACATTTTTTTTAAATTAGAAACTTCAAATTTTTTGAAACGCTTAATCCCAAAACCTTTGTCTTTAAAAGTAAACTTAAAACTCTTTATTAAATTCAGAAAGGTGTTTTAATCATTTAAAATCTTTAATTTACAATTTTGAATTTGACTCATTCATTAAACCTAACAGAGAATGTTAACAAAACTTAATTAAAAGTTTCTTCTCCTTTTTTTTCCAAATCAACCTTTTATTTTTAAAGAACTTTTTAACTTTTATTTCTTAGAAATTGGAATTGTTAATCAAACTATTTATTAAATTTTTCTTCAAAAACTTATTTATTTCATTAAACCATTCTTTTCCAAAAATGCACTTTGTCGTTTTTCCAAAACATCTTTTATAAACATTTAACCAATAAAATTAGAGTAGATAAAAATAACTCTCATTATATTATTTCTTTTTATCTCTACTTTCAATCTTCGGTAGACTCCGTATTGTTACAAAAGTGGAACATTTAAAAGCTACTTATAATAAATGCACGTAACAGTGGAAAATGTCTGTTTTCCTTTGTTATGCCTTTAACTTCTTATGCAGCTTCTAATTAGATTACCAACACAGTTTCTTTTCATAATTTCTAATTACTACACTTTTTGTTATACTTAAGGATCTTATACTTTAATGCATTAGAACTAGTTTCCCCCTTAAAGAGGAATTGTTGATGCTATAATTCCCTATGAATCGCTTAAAAGAGATTTCGTACTTTATGTGAACTTACAATGAATTATACTTCATTTCTTTATTGAAATAGACAGTATAAAATATGGGATTTCCTCATATTTTGTACATCTCTTTCTTTATTTTTACATTCCCTGTTATCAAACAAAACATATTTGAGTGTAACTTGATTGATTCATATTAGTTCATATTGTTACCCGTTTTCAGTCTAATGAATTAAAATATGTCAAATCCCAACCTAATTACAATAAATTAAATCTCGTTTCTATTGTATTTCAAAATTTTCTATTACTCAACTCTTCAGCCTACTGCACTAATTCTAATTGTTTTTCTCTTAATTTACTGTCTTCTTACTTGAACCATTGCAATGTGTTTACCAATAGCTTTGTTTAGGGTTCCAAATCTTCTTTTCTGCAGTATTTACCTATATTCCAAACTTATACCACTTCCTATTGTCCATTTATGAAGTTTTACTTTAGAACTTAAAATTTTCATTATAGAAGACCCACGAGCTACATTGCTCTACTATTTTTCTTTTAGAAGAAATAGCATTCTACGAATTTCCCTTCATTGAAAATTTTATATTTTAACAAACTAAATTTATTCTTGAGCTTTATATCTTCACTTCTCCTTGTTTACAAAGAAATTAGCGAGCTATATACGCTCTATAATTCTTTAAAATAATTCACCTTTTTTAATTAAAACCCATTTTATAGAAACTTTTCAGCTTAACTTCTAACTTAAACTTTATTATATAAATACTTTTTCAAAATCCAATATCATACATTTTCTCTAAAATTTAGTAATAGCTTCTTTACTTTTTCAAATATATTAATTATATATTTTTCTCAACTTTTAAAACTATTTTCTTAGGTTGGACTCTTAGTGGATTTCTAATTATTCATTTAAGAATATCTCTCCTTCAATTTACGAACTTGTTCCTTTCTCACTATTGAAAATCCAACTACCCATTAGGAGTGACCATTTCACACCTTTCTTTACGAACTTCCACATCTCCCTATAACATATAGATTCTTATTTTTCCCTTATCTGGACCTATTTTACATCATCAATCGACAATCATATGAGATCCATAATCATTGAGCTACTAAGGCCCGATTAGGGAGTTATGTATCATCCAGCTTCAGGGACTTTCCATGTGTAACTATTCTATAGTTGGAATTATTAGAATTTAACTTATGTTATATTTGTAGGCAAACTAAAAATATTTTCACTCAATGTTTCAATTTTCAAGATCTACTGACCTGAACTCTGATACCAACTATGACAACCTATACCTCATAGTTCTAAATTTTCGCTAAATTGAAAACCCATGTCCACAAAAGTACAGATCGTTTGTATCGATGACCGTTGCATAGCTCGAATCCACCAATAACGTGTACTTCGCATCGGTTTGCAGCGTGCCTACTTCGTATCGATGGAGGTGGCATTATTCGCATCGATGGAAGTTGTCTCCATTCGATCGATACGGACAAGCGTATTTGGGATGGATACGAAGTGAGAACAACTGATCGATACGAACCAAGGTTCTCTGATGGATTCGACCAAATGCCTCCTCGATGGATACGAACTTGGCATTGAATGACCGATACGAAGCGTACTACCTGCTGATGGATACGAAACTGATCGATATGAACGAAAGCTTGTGGATGGATACGAAGCAGAGCGATGCGAACCGTGGCGCGACGATGGATACGAGAACAATCGATTCAAAGCGTGGTACACTGATGGATACTGTGACGCCCCACCTCTATACCCACGCCAGCCAAGGACACTACGGAGTAATGCCGTCAACTAACACGAAGAATAAGGCTGGTTAGGAGCGACCATCTATAGCCTTTCTCTAACTATCTACTGAATATATCGACAATAGTCATACCAAACAGATCAACATATCCAATGAATACTTAAAACAAAACCATAGGTGGTTGGAGGATCTATCAGAACTGAATATAACAACTCAAATGTAATATACATCACAGAACAGTAGATCATCATATACATATATACAGATACATAACAGAGTATACAAACTAATACATGTCAAGTGGTATAGCAAACCACAATATACAGACGAGTCAAAGGAATACATATCAGAGTTACTACAAAATAGGACTACACAAAAGCTATAACAAAAAGGAACAAGCTGAATAGTCCATGCGGAAGCAAAATAGGCTAAGTCCAAAAGCACCTAACCTGAAACAACTCGGTCTGACCCGAGTATAAAATACACAGGTCAGTCTAGCTAAACAAATCAGTTAGATAAACTGAACAACAATAAACCTGCAAGGTTACAAAGCATAATAGATATCTCTAAAAGAGATAACACAATCATCTAACGAAAGATGAATCATATAGAACAAGCCTCATATCATCGGCAACATATAAAAACAAAGGATAAGAATATCCCAAAGCAAGCCAAAATGCAATAACAAATACCAATGAGGTATACAAGTTCCACAAGGTAAACGCTACGCATCATGCGGCTCATAATGACCAACATCGAAGGGCGATACCTAGGGAATATACATATGAATGAAACATCAGAAAATTTGCTCGAGCTCAGTACTGTACAAACAAGGATCCATGAGCCCGAAGACTCCAAACCCAATATCACCCATGCGGCTCATAACGACCAACATTGGAATCGATACTAAAGGGCAACCCAATATCACCCATGCGGCTCATAACGACCAACATCGGAAGCGATACTAAAGGGAAACAAACCCGAAGGCACATACCCGAAGGCAACAAACCGTAGTGGTGAAGGTCGAAGACCCAGTACTGGACACCACTAACTGGCGGAATGTGTCATAACTCTAAAAAAGGAATCCGAAAAGTGGTAACGTGAGTCCCATAACCACTCGTTCGCACTAAACGGTTTACTATCCGTTAGTTAATTTCACACTCAAAACAGTACAAAGTTCACCTCATATCATCGGTAAACCAAACCAAAGGTCAAAACGTTCAAATGAATAGGTCGGGGATTAATCGGTAGGATAAACGCACAGATTCATGGTCCGTGTTTTGCCCAACCATTTAATCACCCTTCCACTTCGCTCGAAGTGCGAAAGTGTGTGTTTTAAATAGAATTTATAAATTGGAGAAACGAGCTTTTAATATGATTAGAAAGATTATTTTATAAAAACCCGTGGATGAAGTCAAAAATAAGTTATCAAAGTCAAAGAGGCAATAACAACCACTAAGAACCAACATGAATCGATAAAATCCGGAAAACCAATCAAAACGAGCATAAATAGGCAAAACAGGAAAACGGGAGCAGGTCAGTCGACTGAAATCCCTGTTCAGTCGACTGAAAATTGTCCAGAAAAATTTCGGGCTTCAGCTCAGTCGACTGAACAGAGGATCCAGTCGACTGAACCCAATTTCCTGCATTCCTACTTATTACCAATGAAGTGCAAACTCTCCCAACTTTCAATCGGACGAGCACAGACGCTAGGGATTTACGCCAAGCGGCTACCCGTCCCTATAAGCACTTCGATTCATCACCAAAAACATGATCAAAACATCAAAGTTAGGATTTCAAAGAATTGAACCCAAACACTAAAAATTCGAATATTCACCGATTCAATCCAAACTAAAAGCAAGTGCACATGAACAAGTGCTAGGAATTCATACCCAACATTAATGAAATCAAGAGAAGTAGATGTGAGTTCAAAACTCACCTTTAACCCATAAACAAGAAGATGGATCTCAATAACAAGGAGAAGACCAACCAGACACTACTTCAACTCAACAAGCTTCAATCTAAGAATAAAACACATATTTCCCAATTTAGGTTTAGGAAATTTTCTAAAATTGAAGAGGAGAAGAGTTGGAGAAGATGAAGAAGAGCTTACCAATGGATTCTCTTTGATTTTGGAGCAAGAATCAAGTTTACAAGAAGAAACTAGGGCTTGCAAATTTCTATTTCCTCTTCCCTTCCACCATTTTCAGTTCTAGCTTAAGAAATGAAATGAAATGAGGATGAATGAAGAGAAGGGGTTGGGTTAGGGTATTAGTTAAACTAATGGGCTGAACCCAAACCCAAAACAATAGAAAAAGGGTCAAAATTTCACAAACTCCAAACATATCAAAGATTATACTCAAAAAGATCGCAAACGCCATTTTGGAACCAATGGAGGTAGTTTCGAGTTCCAATTCGGCCATTTGTAGAAAGTAGCTTTTCGGACCCAAAAATCCGACTAACGACGTTATATTTAAATTAAACATTTAAATATCAAATCGTTAAATATGCGGGTTGTTACAGATCTCCCCTCCTTACAAAATTGCATCCCCGCAATTCCTAGAGACGATATTTGTAACAACTACATACATACAATCAATCAAAAGAAAAGGAAATAAGCTCGAGATGAAAAGACATACTCACCATTTCAAAGAGAAGAAAGAAAACCCGGATAAGATCGCTCGACAAACTCTCTGGTTTCCCAAGTATAGTCATTGGGATTAGCGGACCATTGAACTTTAACGAGCGGCACGTCCTTATTCCGAAGGTGTCGCACCTCCGTGTCAAGCACGCGAATAGGTTGCTGTACAATAGATAAGTCTGGTGAGACCTCAAGTTCTTGCAAATCAGGAGAAGCAATAACAGAATCCGACTCCCGAAGACACTTCCGAAGTTGCGAGACGTGAAACACGTCATGAATGCCAGATAAATAAGTTGGAAGTGAAACTCTATAAGCCACAGGGCCAATACGTTCAATAATAGAAAATGGTCCTATAAAGCGAGGAGCCAATTTCCCATTCGTACTGAAACGCATAACCCCTTTCAAAGGAGAAACACAAATAAAAATAAGATCACCAATTGGGAATCCGAGAGGCTTCCTACGGTTGTCCGCGAAGGATTTCTGGCGACTTTGTGCCTCTTTCATTCTCAACCGGATAAGATCAATCTTCTCGGAAGAATCACGAACAAAATCTGGACCAAGAATAAGCTTCTCTCCAGATTCCAACCAACAAGAAGGTGATCAACATGGCCTTCCATATAAGCTTCGAAAGGAGCCATACCGATACTAGACTGAAAACTACTGTTGTAGGAGAACTCTACAAGACGTAGGTGATCCTCCCAACTTCCACCAAAATCAAAAATACAAATACGGAGAAGATCTTCCAAGATACGATTCACCCATTCAGTCTGTCCATCAGACTGCGGATGATAAGCTGTAGAAAAATTAAGCTTCGTTCCCAAAGCTTTCTGAAGACTCTTCCAAAAATGACTCGTGAATAAAGGATCACGATCACTCACAATAGAACTAGGAACACCGTGAAGTCTCATGATTTCCTTGACATATAACTTAACCAAATGCAAAGCAGTCCTATTAGACTTAATAGGGACAAAATGAGCAGATTTAGTGAGCCGATCAACAATAACCCAAATACTAGAATGACCCGATCTCGAACGAGGTAGGCCGTCAATGAAATCCATAGAAATCTGATCCCATTTCCACAATGGAATCTCAAGAGGCTGAAGAAGACCCGAAGGACGCTGTTGCTCGGCCTTAAAACGCTGACAAGTTATGCAATTGCTCACATAACTCGCCACATCACATTTCATGCCTTCCCAATAATAAAGACGATGCATATCGGCATACATCTTGCTACTACTGGGATGAATGGTATACTTAGAACGGTGACAGTCATCAAGAATGTCATGCCTAAGTGCAAGATCAGAAGGCACAAAAAGACGGTTCTTCTTACGAAGACACCCATGAGAACCAATGCTAAAATTTTGCAACACCTCATCACAAGATCCAGACTCACAAAGCTGAATAAAATGCAACAAATCAGGATCACGCCGCTGAGCATCGGCAATACGATCCAACAAAATAGGTCGAGCTCCCAAACTAAATAATAGAATAGGAGAATCAGAAGATGAACCTCGATCCCGAATTTCACAAAAAGATAGAGTCTCAAGAATATTCCATTCGGCAAGCATCATAGAAATAACAGCCGAATGTTTGCGACTAAGCGCACCTGCAACACGATTACCCTTACCAGGGGTATGCTGGATATCAAAGTCATAGGAAGCAAGAAACTTGAGCCAACGTTGTTGTCTCATATTGAGTTCCTTCTAAGTGAACAAATACTTCAAAGATTTATGATCGGTATAGAGAATGAAGCGCTCGCCCAATAAATAGTGTCGCCAAATCTTCAAGGCAAAGACAATGGCGGCTAACTCAAGATCATGAGTGGCATAGCGGACTTCATTCGGACGCAATTGCCTAGAAGCATAAGCAACTACCCGATCCTTCTGCATAAGAACAGCACCGAGACCACTACCCCAAGCATCAGTGTAGACAACAAGATCATGATTCCCCTCGGGAACCACAAGAATAGGAGCATTAGTGAGAAGTTCCTTTAATGACATAATGGAAGCTTCACACTTGTTGGACCAAATAAAACGAATGCCTTTTCGAGTAAGGCAAGTAAGAGGAAGCACAACACGGGAAAAATCCTTAATGAACCGACGGTAATAACCCGCCAATCCAAGGAAACTACGAATCTCATGTACATTCTCAGGCCTCTTCCAATTCTGGATGGCTTCGATCTTTGAGGGATCGACAGAAATGCCATCGGAAGATACAACATGGCCTAAGAACTTAACCCTATTCTCCCAAAAATGGCACTTGGAGAATTTGGCTCTAAGCTGATGATGACGGAGGGTACTCAAGACAATTCTCAAGTGATTAGCATGCTCAGCTTCAGACTTAGAATAAATAAGGATATCATCAATGAACACAAGGACGAACTTATCGAGATATTCCCGGAATATTCGATTCATGAGATCAACAAAGAAAGCAGAAGCATTCGTCAAACCGAACGGCATAACGAGCCACTCAAAAGAACCATAACGAGTGCGGAAAGCTATAAAAGGAATGCTATCTTCCGCGACTCGTAATTGATGAAAACCTGTGGCAAGGTCGAGTTGAGAAAAGACCTTAGCACCACTCAATAGATCGAACATATCATCGATCCTAGGCAATGGATACCTATTTCTGATGGTTAACTCGTTAAGCTAGCGATAGTCAATGCAAAGCCTAAGAGTTCCATCGGATTTCTTCACGAAGACGACTGCGGATTCCCACGGAGAAAAACTGGACTGAATCAACTGCTTGGACTCAAGCTCTAAAAGCTGCTTTTTGAGTTCCTCATTTTCCTTTGTAGACATCCTCGTGGGAGGACGACTAACTGGCTGCGTGCCTGGAATGAGATCAATGCGGAACTCAATTGCCCTCTTAGGTGGTAAACCCGAGACAGGCTCAAAAACATCAGAAAAGTCACAAGCAATAGGAATACGAGATATATCATCATCATCTCGCGAATCAAGAGAATATAAAGCCATTTTGGAATTATCCACATCCCGAAGAACAAGAGATAACTGAGTAAGCGAATCCGGATGTCGAAGATACAAAATTCTCTCCGAACAAATAATCCTGGCATCATATCTCACTAGCCAGTCCATACCCAAAATCAAATCAAATCCCAGACAAGAAATAATGTGCAGATTCGCACGAAAAGAAAAACCACATAAAACAATCTCAACATCATCACACAGCAAGCTAAGGGTTGCGGATCCCCCAATAGGATTCGCAATCCTTAAAGAAGTAACCATACAAGAAACATCCAAAGATAAATCATCAACGAGCTTCTTCGATACGAAAGAATGCAAAGCACCCGTATCGAAAAGAACTCGTATACTATGGTCATAAAATAAAATAGAACCTTCCAAAATGGATGGAGATATACCTTTGGGCTGAGAGGAACCTTTAGAAGCCTTGGTAGCATAAAGATTGCTAGACTTAGCACCAGCCGGAACAGTAGGGCAAGCTGAAACATGATGACCTTTCTTCTTGCAATAACGGCAGAAGAGAGGTTTAGGACAAGCTCGAATAATATGATCCGGAGAACCACAATTAAAACACTTTCGAACGAAAGGTGTTCCGGAAGACTGAGGTTGAGAACTAGGACCACCAGTCTTCTTCTTCTTAGAAGGAAAAGGCCTGGACTTCTGAATTGGAAACGGCCTCTTGTTGGGGTTCTTGGAAACCTCAACATCAACACCACTATCACACTCCTTCTCGACGGTCTCGAGATGAAGTGCCGAATCAACCAACTCCTCAAAAGAAAGTTTAAGTTGGAGCAACAAAGATTTCTTAAGATATTTCTTAAGACCAGAGACAAACTTCAGATTCTTCTTATAAGAAGTGCTGATGAATTCAAGACCATACTTAGATAAAGCCTCGAATGATGCAACATACTCAGAAACAGAAGATTTCCCTTGCTTCAACTCAAGGAAGCGACGGGTCAATAAAACTTTTTCAGATTCAGGAACGAACTTGAGTTCAAACCGTCCCCGAAACTGAGTCCAAGAAAGAGTAGACTCATCAATCTCGGCTACAAGAAGCTCATACCAATCAAGAGCACGCTCTTGTAATAAGCTAGAAGTTACAAGAACTCTATCATGGTCAGAAAGATCCATGCGAGAGAAAATACGCTCGCACGTGGGAAGCCAAGCTTAGACTTCAAGAACAAACTCGGAGCCCTTAAACGGCTTTGCTTCAAGATGAGAAAAATCACTGCACTGACGTGCAAAGGCAGACTTGCGAGGTGGAGATACTCGAGGAGGAACTAGAGGCTGAGTGCTCCTAAACAATTCCAAAAACTGATCAACAGACATATAAACGCCATCCGGATGTGTGCCACTGGATTTCCCAGCATCCGAACGTCGTCCCCTGCCTCTTCCAGCCATACGCTGAAAGTAAGATAAGAACAAGATTATTCACAAGGTAGATACTTCATTACGGAATACTACGGAATAAAATGCATTCCTAGACGTTTTCCCCAAATTCTATCTAACCTTGATGGAATAAAGAGACACGATGATTCAAAGGTTTGTATCACTTGTATACTTTGATGTACTTTAATATGTGCTCTATTCTATGTTTGCCATACTTTGTTCTGCACCTCGCTCTGATACCACGCTGTGACGCCCCACCTCTATACCCACACTAGCCAAGGACACTACGGAGTAATGCCGTCAACTAACACGGAGAATAAGGCTGGTTAGGAGCGACCATCTATAGCCTTGCTCTAACTATCTACTGAATATATCGACAATAGTCATACCAAACAGATCAACATATCCAATGAATACTTAAACAAAACCATAGGTGGTTGGAGGATCTATCAGAACAGAATATAACAACTCAAATGTAATATACATCACAGAACAGTAGATCATCATATACATATATATAGATACATAACAGAGTATACAAACTAATACATGTCAAGTGGTATAGCAAACCACGATATACAGACGAGTCAAAGGAATACATATCAGAGTTACTACAAAATAGGACTACACAAAAGCTATAACAAAAAGGAACAAGCTGAATAGTCCATGCGGAAGCAAAATAGGCTAAGTCCAAAAGCACCTAACCTGAAACAACTCGGTCTGACCCGAGTATAAAATACACAGGTCAGTCTAGCTAAACAAATCAGTTAGATAAACTGAACAACAATAAACCTGCAAGGTTACAAAGCATAATAGATATCTTTAAAAGAGATAACACGATCATCTAACGAAAGATGAATCATATAGAACAAGCCTCATATTATCGACAACATATAGAAACAAAGGATAAGAATATCCCAAAGCAAGCCAAAATGCAATAACAAATACCAATGAGGTATACAAGTTCCACAAGGTAAACGCTACGCATCATGCGGCTTATAATGACCAACATCGAAGGGCAATACCTAGGGAATATACATATGAATGAAACATCAGAAAATTTGCTCGAGCTCAGTACTGTACAAACAAGGATCCATGAGCCCGAAGACTCCAAACCCAATATCACCCATGCGGCTCATAACGACCAACATCGGAAGCGATACTAAAGGGCAACCCAATATCACCCATGCGGCTCATAACGACCAACATCGAAAGCGATACTAAAGGGCAACAAACCCGAAGGCACATACCCGAAGGCAACAAACCGTAGTGGTGAAGGTCGAAGACCCAGTACTGGACACCACTAACTGGCGGAATGTGTCATAACTCTCAAAAAGGAATCCGAAAAGTGGTAACATGAGTCCCATAACCATTCGTTCGCACTAAACGGTTTACTATCCGTTAGTTAATTTCACACTCAAAGCAGTACAAAGTTCACCTCATATCATCGGTAAACCAAACCAAAGGTCAAAACGTTCAAATGAATAGGTCGAGGATTAATCGGAAGGATAAACGCACAGATTCATGGTCCGTGTTTTGCCCAACCATTTAATCACCCTTCCACTTCGCTCGAAGTGCGAAAGTGTGTGTTTTAAATAGAATTTATAAATTGGAGAAACGAGCTTTTAATATGATTAGAAAGATTATTTTATGAAAACCTGTGGATGAAGTCAAAAATAAGTTATCAAAGTCAAAGAGGCAATAACAACCACTAAGAACCAACATGAATCGATAAAATCCAGAAAACCAATCAAAACGAGCATAAATAGGCAAAACAGGAAAACAGGAGCAGGTCAGTCGACTAAAATCCCTGTTCAGTCGACTGAAAATTGTCCAGAAAAATTTCGGGCTTCAGCTCAGTCGACTGAACAAAGGATCCAGTCGACTGAACCTAATTTGCTGCATTTCCTAATTATTACCAATGAAGTGCAAACTCTCTCAACTTTCAATCGGACGAGCACGGACGCTAGGGATTAACGCCAAGCGGCTACCCGGCCCTATAAGCACTTCGATTCATCACCAAAAACATGATCAAAACATCAAAGTTAGGATTTCAAAGAATTGAACCCAAACACTAAAAATTCGGATATTCACCAATTCAATCCGAACTAAAAGCAAGTGCACATGAACAAGTGCTAGGAATTCATACCCAACATCAATGAAATCAAGAGAAGTAGATGTGAGTTCAAAACTCACCTTTAATCCAAAAACAAGAAGATGGAGCTCAATAACAAGGAGAAGACCAACCAGACACTACTTCAACTCAACAAGCTTCAATCTAAGAATAAAACACATATTTCCCAATTTAGGTTTAGGAAATTTTCTGAAATTGAAGAGGAGAAGAGTTGGAGAAGATGAAGAAGAGCTTACCAATGGATTCTCTTTGATTTTGGAGAAAGAATCAAGTTTACAAGAAGAAACTAGGGCTTGCAAATTTCTATTTCCTCTTCCCTTCCACCATTTTCAATTCTAGCTTAAGAAATGAAATGAAATGAGGATGAATGAAGAGAAGGGGTTGGGTTAGGGTATTAGTTAAACTAGTGGGTTGAACCCAAACCCAAAACCCAATAGAAAAAGGGTCAAAATTTCACAAACTTCAAACATATCAAAGATTATACTCAAAAAGATCGCAAACGCCATTTTGGAACCAATGGAGGTAGTTTCGAGTTCCAATTCGGCCATTTGCAGAAATTAGCTTTTCGGACCCAAAAATCCGACCAACGACGTTATATTTAAATCAAACATTTAAATATCAAATCGTTAAATATGCGGGTTGTTACAGATACGAAAACGAGGTTACTTCCTTCCACTTGCATCGATCATACTTGAGCATACGGACACAGATTGACTTGAAATTTGAGATGCTGACTTCTATGGCTTTGCTTGTCATGTCTGGTCGATTATGGACCGATCAGGACTCGGACAAAATTCATCGATATCCATAGCAAAGCAATATATAACCAACCTTTGAGATGAGCTGTCTTTGGTTTTCGATCAATCTATTGGTATCGCGGCCTTGCCAAAAGGCGGGATAACAGTCTTAATTGATTTTATTACCAACATTAAAACTTCAAACGTTAATAACTTATCGATTTGAACTCCAATCGGAAAACATTATATATGAAAATTGATCAAAAAATCTCCATGAATACAGTGATGCAAATTTCGTAGTCAAATTATGACAATTGCAAAAATTTTATTTTTCACTATTTATTATTTATTAATTAATTAACATAAAAATGCAGGGTGTTATAAGTAGCCTAGTGACGGTGATATTAGTAGGAAGTAGCTCCCACAGTAGCATTATGCGGTGATGTTAGTGAAAATTTATTTCCACGGTAGCCTAGTGGCATGATACTAGTGGGAAGCAGTTCCCACTGTAGCATTATGTGGTGATGTTAGTGGAAATTTATTTCCAAGTGGCATAATCGCAATGTTTTCTTATTGGGTAGCTCAAGGAGCGGTGGCCGATCGTTAGTTGTAGGGTTCGATACATATATCGATCCTTATAGTAGCATATACAAGTTGTAGTGTAGTATGTATTAGACAAGAACCCGTGGGTAATGGACATTAGGAATTCAGGACACTTACACACCCTATGTCATATAGCGTAGAATTAAAATTAACTGCACATGACCATCACATATTAAACTTGCACTCATTCGCCAGACTTTTGTCTGACCCACCCTTTTTTCCTCCTTTATCCACTTCGCAGTTTAATAAGGCAGCCAGTGATTAGCGCATTCTTGATACATGGAGAAGAGAGCTCATCCTTCTAGTTGCTTCTTGTCATATTTACTTTCTACGTATTTGTCTATCTTTTCATTACATTTTATTTCTTATATCAGATCGGGAGTGATATTTTCTATGTACTTTGTATTGAACCACGTACTGATTTTCTAAGACTATGATTTAGATATTTTCTAAGATGGATATTTTTTAGTATTATATGTTTTGTTCCTTCCGCTGTAAATTCTGAAAGTGCAATATATCTTAGATTGTATATGCTTGTATTAGTCTCTGTAATGTCATAAAAGCCTGACAACTTGTATTTCTCGGCATGATGTGAGTCTGAAATTCATCCTAGGCTTTGGATCGGTGTGTCGGGAGATGCGGGTTTGCATAAATACTATTAGATAGTATGGGTATAGAGGTGGGGTGATTACAGTAGACATGTCTAAAAGGTTTTCCTTTCCATGTACACTAATACCAATAGTAAGATTGTATATATACACCACAGAGAGGGATGAGTAGGGTTTAAAATTATTTTATAGATAAGTAGATATATAGTAATGAAGAAAACAAGGACACGTATATTTGCCCAGCTTCAACAATTACCCTGTAGTTTCTATTGCCGCCCCCAAGGTTACTACTAAAATTAAATAATCAACCATTTGCAAACCCGTAAACTTACAGTTTTTTGCTGACTAACTATTCTAATCTCATGTCTAGTAGCTCCGTCTTGACTTTGTCCGCAAGTAGAGAATTTTCTGATCTATAAATTGTAATTCAAAAATATTTGAAAACTAGAGTGAAATTTTAAAAAAGTTAAAGACAAAATAGTAAACAGTGACCCCCAAAAATAGAGCAACTAAAAATACATATGAGCAAAAATAAAAAACATAACTAAGGGGATCATGACTAATACTGTACTTCTTAAGCCCGTGCCTTTTTGCAGGTTTGTAAAACAACTCCGTCTTGCCCTTCAAATCCTTCACGTTCTCCAAAAACTTAATCAACGTAACAAAAACGACTTTTGCCAAAAGAAAGAAAAGCTACTTTGAATTTGACCTCCTGCTTTTTCCCTTGATCTGATCGTTTTCTTCGTTCTAGCACTGTTGTTTGTGTGCTTCTGATTCAATTCGACTATCTGGTTGACGGTGGAGCTCACCGCTTGTTGTAAAACTCAACCCATCTCCTCCATTTTCACTGCCTAAATCGAAATTACACCTGAATGCCTGGGTTGAGGCGGATGCACACCATTGCTTGTAGATGTGATTTGGGTCATTGTCATTGCATGAAAATGCTCGCTTCAAAATTAGGCTCATTTAGTTTATTTGTATTTAGTGTTGGGTTTTCAAAATTACTTACAAAATATAAGAAGAGTTAAAGCACGAAACTAGAAAGAGTAAACCAACTCAGTCTTAGAATCTAAATTGCATCGCTCACCTTTTCACCTGCTCGGATTGGTTCAGGGTAGATGTTGGCTTACGTCAACTGGTGGCAATGCTAGGTAACGTCAAGCTTTTTTTTTTTTTTCATTTATTAGTTTCTCTTGTTGAAATGCTGTGCAACAAAGTGTTTGAACATAAGTTGAAACTATTGTTATATTTTTGTTTCTGCTTGGCATGGGTGGCGGTTTGCTTGTGCTAGTTTGAAGTTTGGTTATTGATGCGCTGTTGAAAATTGTGTGGGTAGTAACGAATTGCTCCTTAGTATTGAGATGATAAGTTGAACTGAGATTCAATTTCAGATGATATTTGACACTGTATGGAGTCGTTGAAGACTATTTGAGAGATGTTCTCCGAGTGTTATCAACTTGAGATGATGTTGAAGTGAGATTTTTTTTTTTATGTGCGGTTGGTGTGTTGGAGTGATCGGATTGTATGGAAAAAAATTGATTGAAGTTGTATCTGATGAAGTATGGATCCGATGATGAAAATAGGTGTGACGGTAGAGTTTGTATAGTTCTTTGAGGTAGGTATTAGGAGTGAGGGAGAGATAGTAAGGGTACGTGAGAAATAGTAGGATGGTTTAGTAAATGTTTGGCTTTGAATCTGTACTCTCGTTAAATAGAGTCTACCATACTTATGCGTATATTTTATTCCTTTAGAAAATGCATGGTTTGCTTTTGAGAATAAATAAAGAAATATTATGTTGAATCTTCACTAGAATTGTATTTTTTTCCGAATGAATAGAACAATTCTTATTGGAAATAAGTAAATAAATATGGTGAATATTAGACACTCATCTTTAAAACCAAACTTAATTCAAAGCCGGTCCTGCTAAAAAAACATACTTTCTATGTCCTTATTTTTGTTTTACGACTATTTTTTTCCTAAATTGCCTCTATGCTTCAAAGTCGAGCCATGACTCTTCTTCTTTAGTTTCTTCTAATCAAATTGAAAGCCGAGCTGAGTTCTCTTTATACAAGAGTTTAATTCTCGATTTCAATAAAAAACTGCAACTATTTGAAGACAAATCAATCTTGTTTACAAAAATATAAATTGTTTTAGATTTTTTTTATAGATTATTGGTGTTGTTTTGATGTTTAAATTCATTAATGATAATGAGAAATGATTGCAGTTTGATATTTGAAGTTATGTGCATAAATACTGCAAATATTACCTAGAATAACATTCATACAGTTCTTTCCTGCAGATATTTTTAACAGTTGCTGGAAAATCAGCAATTTTTAAGATTATTTGCAGACAATTGGTGCAAATTTTCGTAATAATTGCAAAACAATCAGCATATATTTGGAATATTTGCATATAAATATGCTTTTATTTAGGAATTTTCCTCTGCAATTATTCACTCAAAATTCAGCATATATTCATAATATATACTTGCTGAAAAACAGCAATTAATCTCTTAAAATCATTTGTATTCATCTTTGTATGCAATTATACAAAATAATTACAGAGACTTATGCAATTAATACATATAGTTACATGTATGTATGCAATTCTTTTGAATAATTTGCATGTAAATTTGAAAAATCTGCAATTATTCTCAATAATTGTAGAAGTTGGTGTAAATATTGAAAATAACAATAGAAAATAACTGCTGAAAAATATGCAATTTTAAGAATATTTGTAGACATTGGTGCAAATATTCAGAATAATTGCAGAAAAGTTAAGAAATATTGAAATATTTTGCATATAAATATGCATTTCTCTAAGAATTTTTCTCTACAAATATTAATTTCAATATATTGAATTAGGAAGATGAATTTTATCTTCATAATTAAGAATATATACATAAAAATTGCTTGAGAATGCTTGCAAATATGTGCATTAAAAACTGCAATTAGCGAAAATACATGCATAAAAATCTGTAAATATTCCAATATTTGCAGTATTTTTGCATGTATTCTCAATATTTGTAGAAAAATATGCAAATACTGAGAATACTTGTATAAAATACTTCAAATAGTATCAATTTTTGCATTAAAAAATGTAGTGCAAATATTATGATTATTTTTTCTTTTTTCTGTAAATATTATGGATAATTGTAGTTATGGCTGCAATTATTCTTAACAATTGCAAAAAAAATCTGCAAAATTTGAGAATATTTGTTTATAATACTGCAAATATGTTCAGTATTTTTGCAGAAAAGTATAATAATATATGTTGAAGGTGTAAGTGTTTTATTTTTACTTTAATATGTCATTATTATGAATTTGCGGATATAACTGCAATTATTCTGAATAAATGCAGAAAAATCAGCAAATATTATGAATTTTTGCTTATAATACTGGAAATATGTACAATTTATGCAGTAAAACATGTAATATTATATGTTAGAGCTGTAAGAGTGTTTTATCAAGTGATCAAATTTTTCATTGCAAATTTTCTATGTAAGCAACTAAAACTGCAAATATTAAGAAGGGGTTTTTAGACTCGAGGAAAAAGTTGAAGAATTTTTTTATTTCAGGGACAAGAAGTTTGTTTTTTAGACTGAAGGACACTTTTAGTGTAAATCACAGAATGATAAACATAACTATCATTTTCAGTTTACACTAAAAAGTGTCCTTCAGACTAAAAAACAAACTTGTTGTCCCTTAGACTAAATTTTTTTGCAACTTCTTCCTTGTGCCTATTTACCTGTATTAAGAATATTTGCAGAAAAAACTACAAATATTATTAATATTTGCATTTTTAGCTGCAAATATTCTTAAATTGTTGCTGATATATTATAATTTTTTAATTTTGTAAAGAATGAATACGTTTTCATACAAATTATCGTTTTCTTTTGCTATAATTTTACTATTTTATTTTGATGTTCTAATTGATTATACTTTCCATTATTTGATTTCAAATTCTTCTCGATTAATTAAAATGGGTATTTGGTTTCGTTTTCCTTCTAAATCAATTTTCTAGTCACATTGATTTCAGTTTATTCACTAGATTATGATTCGATTTTTTTAACAATTTCATTTTCACATGAATGATGAAGTGCAGAGAGAACTTACAATGGAAGGCTACTTTTGTCTTTTAGATGGTCCGATTTTAAAAACAGGGACCAGAAACTTATCTAAAAAACGGAGCGATGTTTTGTGCATTTGCAAACTATATGAGGAATGTATGCCAAACGCTCCCATATATATATATATATATATATATATATTCTTTTGACTTGGACAATGAAATCACGGTATACGTACTATGTGTATGTATTTATCATTTAAGTCTATTTTGGATTTCTTATAGTTCCACCTTTTATTATACATTCATATTATATAAGTTTTAATTACTATATAGCTTTTATAATTTGAATTAACTTATCTAATATCTTATGTATAACATTATATTAACATTTTTAATTAAATCTTATTTAATTAGTTTAATTAATAAACATTTTATTTAGTTGTATATTTTCCAATTAAACATTTTTATTGAATATGTTTACTATAACATTATAGTTACACATATATCTTTATATATGTACATGCGTATCATTTACACAAATACGTATAAATGCAAGTGCAATATATACAGTGTTCATAGTTTAACATGCCTGTAATTAAGTGTTGAGACTTACACCACAATAGATATGTTAGCTCCTCCATATACATATATGCTATCTACTATAAATATATGTGTATGTATATATGTATGTATGTATAAGTTAAAGTGATATAAAATTATATTCAAGTTAGTATAAATACTTACATATAATATTGTAGAATTAGCATATACAAATATACATCTATGTGTGTGTAACATATAAATAATATTTATAAATATAAATATTGACAATTCTAAATTAAATTTCAAAATTCGATTCTCAAATTTCAAATCTAGATCTATATATTATAATATCTTTTAATTTCTAATTCAAAATTTTTATTTTAAAATTTCACATTTACAATAGACACACACCCCCGCGCACACACATGTATAGGTACGAAAATAAAATAATATTTGTTTTAAAGTGAAATATATAGACACACACACGTGTGTGTGTGTGTATATATATATATATATGTATATGTATGTGTGTGTATAAAAATTAATATTTTAAAATCATTTATATAATGAAATGTTGTACAATAAAATATGTAGCAAATAATTACACATACAAATATATATATATATATATATATATATATATATATAAGTCATACTTATATTTTAAAAAGTTATTCATTTTTTTAAAAATCCATTCGAATTTATTTATTTACTTATTTATTTACTCCGTACGGAAATTGATTTTTTTTTAATTTCACTTTGTGTATATGATTTTATGCATATTGAAATATTGGGAACGTTTGCCATACATCCTTAATAACTTTCGTAATTCATCAAAAATCCTTCGGATACAAAACATCTAAATTTCATCCTTATTTTTAAACGTGGCGTATTTTTTTCCCAAAACATCCTTATCTGTCACGCTAAAACCCTGAACCCATGACTTATTTTATCATTCTATGTTTATTCCACATCAAAATCACATTTTCTTCTACAAAATCCGAGAAATCTACAAAATCGAATAGCAATACAACCTAAATAAACTACAAATATGACATATTCAAGATCAAACAAGGCAAAATGGAAAGATCGAAGGTGATATATCACAATTTCTAGAGCTGTCGATTTATATTCCACCGTTTTCATGATTCATCTTAGGGTTTTTTACACATGATTTAGTGACATTTCGAGTTAACCGTGCTTGTAATTTAACTTTTTAATGGTATTGTATACAAAACTGAGAATGCAAACGATAAACTGCAAAACTTGCTCTAGTTACTATAATTTTTGTTGAAAATTGTTCAAAATACTGTTTGCTCTCTTCAAATTTCAAAGCAGATGTTATTAATGTTATTTGCACACTTTTAATTAATACATTTGATTAATTTCACAATTTGTTGGCAATTTTTTATAATAATTACAGATCTATCGGTAAAAATCACAGTAATGTCAATTACTCACAATTATTGTAGACAAATATGCATCTGTGCTGAAAATGTTTGAATATCTCTACAACATTTGTGTATAAATGAAAATAAGTAAACATTGCTAACAATTATCACGTATGGCTGCAATAATTCACATTAATTGCTTACTTTTCAGCAATAATTGAGTTAAACTGTAATGACCCAGAATTTCTGTCAATTAAAATTCATATATTTAATTGATTTTTAAATATTAACAGGTAAAATTTGTAAGTCGAATAAATTTTTATTCGAATATCTAGATTTAATTGAATAATTAAATCGATAATTTAATATTTGAAATTGCGTAAATAATTGGAAATTGGGTTTAATGTGATTAAAAATGATTTATAAAGTTATATTAAATCATATTGGATTTAGAACAATGTTTGTGAACTTTTAAAATTGAATTAAAAGTCAAATTGCAGAAATTGAATATTTTAATATTTAATCGACTAGTGAAAATAGCCATTTCTCAAACAGTCTCGGATTTCGACGAAACTAGTTTCATCGGATCCGTAATATTATATTATTGTAAGATTTCAAATTTTGTGTCAATCGGATTTACCATTTGTCCGGGGCAAGCCAAAATGCATAGAAAATAGTTTAATCAATTTAATTTAAGTTTGATCGTTTATTGCTGTAACTCGCACAGATGATCGAATTAGCCTCTGAAACCTATTCCATTGTGTTTGAAACTCGGGTTAAACCCTGGAAACGCCAGTCACCACGCGAGATTTGGAGTTCGGAAAATTTTGGATAAATAGTGTTTTCGTTGAATTTTCTATACAAGGACCATTATCTTCTATTTTGCAAACAATAAAACCGTAACCCTAATAAACGTTCAGCCGCCACTTTCAATTTTTATGGCCGAGATTCTTCCATCTTCTTCCCTTAATATCTTCAAATCCACACACTAATTCAAGAAGCTTCCAACACGAATTTTGTATAGCTCGGCACGATCGACAAATCCATACGGTTAAGATCGTTTATAGCGGAGCATGGTGGCCAGAATTAGGGCCGATAGGGTGGCCGTTCGGTCGCGTTTTCCTCGATATTGGCGAAGCCGAGTTCACCAAGATTCTGGCCGTGGGAGGAGCTAGGCTGGGCTCACGTGGCGGTGGTCACCGATTGACTTCAAATGCATCGATGTGGTCGCGACTTTAAGGGTTTCGAACGGCAACGAATGGGTTTAAGCGTGCGTATTGACCTGGGGAAGAAAAGGAAAGCACAGCTTGGATTTAGCGGGGGAAGTGAACGGCCAGATTGCATAGGTTTAAAAATTAAAAATAAAAGTTGTAAAATTTATATTATATAAATTATGTAACTTTAAAAATCGATATCTCTTTGATACGAGGTCGAAAGTTCCTGAAACAAATTGCGTCGGCTTTGTTTTGACGAGCACTACGCTATGGAATTGGATTGGAGTCGTTTGGAGCTAGTGATAATTTCGGGTAAAATTAAACGCACGTTTAATTTTATTCGAAACAAAACGCTACAATTGTTATCGGAAACTCAAGGTGAGAACTTCTCACTCAATCGAATTGTTTTGATTTAAATTTTAAATAGTTAGATTTAAAATTGCTTGATTGTGTGATTGGATGATAAATTATTATCTGTTGTATTGAAATAGACCCTATACGTCGTATATGAAGCGGATGTTATTTATTAAACACATATACCGCGATAATTCCAACTTGTATGGAATTGGTATTATATATGTACTTGGAGTTGATTTCCTACATTATATAGCGGATGAGACCCTATTGCGCTGCATAATAGCGGATAATATTTTATAAATCCCATATACCGTGATATTCCGTCTCGAAGCGGAATTGGTATTGTGCTAACATCTTTGGATGCAGGGAAACAGGTTGGAGGGATCCAACTGGATTCCTCAAATGATTGAATTTATTTCAATGTTGTGCGTTGATCTATTTATAATCTGCGTGATTATCTTTGTGATTGAAATGGTTAAAGGCTAAAATTTAGGCGAATATATTTTTGGTATCGTTGGATGCCGAAAATAAATAAAATTTGATTTTTGGAAAATTAAGTTGAAAATTCATAATAAAATTTAATTTTGGAATTGATTCATTTTAAATGAATAAACGTTGTAATTTTTATGTTATAAAAATTATGATTCTTGTGAAATATAACCGAAATGTGATTTTTTTGAAATAAGTAGTTGATTAATTTATAAAATGGTTTAAATTGGGATTTTTGAATTATTATAAATGATTTACATAAAAGATTTATAAAATTGATATTTATAAACTAAAAATATTGGAATTATAAAACGAGTTTTTATAAGTGTTAAAATGAAGTATAAATGGATTTCATAAGTGGATGAAATCTATAGATTTATAAATTGTGAAGTTATAAAATGAATAGATTTTGTAAAATAAAAGATTTATAAGTAACTAACTTATAAATTGGATTTTGGCGTGTAAATGTGATATGGATAGAATTTGTAAATAAAGTGATTTTATAAGTTGAAGTTGTTATAAAGTATAAATGGAATTTATAAACGTTGTTTTATAAATCCGAAATCGACTTATTTTAATAAGTTTAATTATTATAGCTTATTAAAGGAGATATATCCACGATTTTGGGACAGTGGATAATCCTTTAAATAAAATATGTAGAAATTGAATTGGTTAATGAAGTATATTCACGATTTTGGACAGTGAATAATATATTAAAGAAATATTTTGGGAAAGTGATATTTTAAATAGAATTAAAACGATTCAAAAATGTTTCAAAATGTATTAAGTATCGAAACCGTAGATTTCAACATTCATTGTTGAAATAGACGTTTTCGAGAAATAGAAGAAAACGGTGGACTATAACACTGTTGTTATAGTAAATGATTTCCAGAAGAAAAAGTTTTGTATAGTATTGGGGTTTATATATCTATCTTAATTTCGAATCCCTATACTAGTGATTTTGGGTTGTCGTAACGATGTTTACGTAACATTCGTTTTGACCCAAATAAATGTGTTTAAGAGAATGTTTTCCTTAAAGAATAAAATATATGCTTAATTGTGATCTAAGTATATTGGATATTTTCCAAATGTTGAAAACAAATAGATTTGTGAATTACTTATTATTAAATAAATATGGAAATGTTTTCCAATATGAAGTGAATGTTTTGAGATTTTATCTTTTAAAGGTAAAATTGAAAGTGAATAATTGAAATCGATTTGAAAAAAATCGTATAAAAGTGAATATTTGGAAATGTAAATTCACAATGGAAATTTATAAGGAAAATTTATTTTAAAAATAAACACTGATTTATTTTTGAAGTGTAGAAATAAATTTACGAATTTGGAATGTGAATCTAATAAATCGGTAAGGATTTATTTGATTGGTTTAAATGAACCATTTTGAAATGAATGTTGTAAAGGTGAAAACTGATTTGAAATTTGTTTCCAAATGGTTGAAGTGTGGAAAATATATCTTGTAAAGATATTTTTGAAAATAAATAACTTGGGAAATTATTTGAAATCGGGTGATGTTGTGAATATTGATTGATAGTTAAATAACCAACTATCAATATTGACCCTTAAATGACTATTTGTTGTGAATTGGTTGAAATTGAATGCTACACTTATTTTTAAATTATTGCGCTCGTTATTCGGATTACACACTCTGAATAGTGAGACGACGTAATGGATAGCATTGAAGACCGGTGTTGAAGACCGGGTATTTGTGAAAACGATAGGATGACCTATCAATTGTCTCTGCACCGTTAGCTACGGTATGGAGATTTCCTTTGTGATGGGAAATTTGATCGGGATTGTGAATACCCGGATTGCAAGGGCTTCTTTGGAAGTGCCTTCGGTTCTGTTTGAGCCCGGAATAGACTTGTATGGTTACGTGTCTGACATTACATTTTGCGATATAAAGTAGATTTCTTTCAAATACATTTCTGTTGGTGTCAGAGAATTTATTCTCTTAGCTTAACACCCTTCTCTAAGACGTACGAGCTCAGAGGTTTTGTAGTTGAAGGTTATCAGCGATATATTCCCAATTTGGTAATGTGGCATGTTGAGTGTTGCTGTGTGATGATTATTTATTGATCATTTGTTGCTCAAAGCGTGGCTTTGTGAAAAAGCGTAGCTTTGTGAAAAAGCGTAGCTTTGTGAAAAAGCATAGCTTTGTGGACGAGACTTCGTCAGACCTCACGCCCCGAAAATGGTCAAAACAGGAATATGCGGCAAGGTTATGAGGGTCGCTCCCTTTAGGGTATGTCATTTCCTCCTGGAAAAGGGTGGTGTCAGGTATGGAGTCCTGATGCTTAACCTATGTGGTTGCTCCAATCTCATTTTCTGTGTGGTAGTTGCTTGGTGATAGAGGGCCCTCGGATAAAGGTCCCAAAGGACCAGGGAGTGGCATACTCGAGTAGTAGTTACCTAGTTACAGAGGTAACCCGGCCTTGTGTTGGCAGAGATCCGGTTAGGTTCTCGGGACGTCCCGCCAGAGGCGATCTCATGTGGCAGTAGGAAGTTTCTCAGCCTGACCATTTGTTGGAAAAATCCAAAGAAACAATACGAGCCTTGTACGGTTTTAGTTGTATTACCTGCCATGTAATGTGGCGGTGACCTGCTATTGAACATGGTAGCTATAGTAGGCATACGATAATGGTCGTATGTTGGCTAAGATTTATATTCTAATTTCGAAATGCTTTCTACACTATGCACTAATAATAATAATATCAAAAATGATTTGTTTTGCGTAGTAAGCATCTTTGACTATCATACAGAGAAATCTCCTCCAATTCTGCGTTTGCATCGTGTGTGTGCGGGGAGGCCTTATGGTAGTTTCATTTTCCAAAAGCATTGCGTATATTTATCACTTCTCTTGTTGTTGTTATTTTAAAAGTTAAATAAATGTTTTGAGTTCTCACACCAGTCTCATGACTGACCTGGAGTTTATTGTTCTCATCCTAAACTCTGGGTGCCCATAATTTTCCACACGGCCAGTCTAGAGTCAGATTATCAGGTCATTCTGGATTCAGAAGTGCTATGGAGCTCAAGTGGCGAGCTGGATGGCGAGACGTATTACTTGTATATGATATTATCTTTCCGCTGTAAATTCACTTGTAAGGACATGTTCGTACAACTGTCCATTGTTTTATTGTGCTGTATATTAATGCTGTACACTCTGATGATGATGTAATGTAATGTATTAACCGATATAGTTCTTTGTTTTAAAGATTATTCATTTATCTATTATATGTTGTTCCGCTGCGATTGTGAGATTCTGTTATTGTTTCTGTTCTGTTTTCTTACTTCTTCTATCTTTTTCTTCTACCTCTTCTTTTTAACCATAACAGTTTGGTTTTCCAGCATTCGATTATGCGGCATTTGACAAAGTGGACGTAAGAATGCCGACCTTCGGATCCCGATAAAATCGAATATGTTACATTTGGTATCAGAGCATATGGTTAAGCGACAACCATGGCTCTGTTGGGAATTACTCATTAGAGATAGAGTCAGTAGTACTCTAGAATGAGTTTGAGTGTAATAATAGATACGAGCGCGTATTTGTTAGTGAATATAAATTGTTTTATATTAAGATGATTGGTTTGTTCAGTGGTATATGGATTCTGGTCAACACGAGCAATTAACGTTGTTGATAGGGATCTCTAAACGCTTGTACTGAACAATTTGACACGATATCGTTTTAAAATAGGATAAATGAAATAATTTTACGTTGATTATATTTTATATATAAATGAATCATTTTTCAGAATTTTTTTAAATGTATATAAATGGTTGTTTGGTTGTTGAAAATGTAAGAATATATATAAGTTAATAAAGGATATTTGAATAACTTAAATAAGAAAACAATTGTAAAAGAATGAAATTATATAAGCAAATGAATTATAAGTGTGGAATTATAATCAATATGATTTACAATTGTGAAATAATCTTGTATATAAAGGTGAAACTATATGAATACATTTATTAATATGAGTTGTAAATATAAAAATGAATTTGGACTATGAATTTGAAAATTTTGAATCCTGTTTATTTTGGAAGTTATTTTTCAAAATTAAAAGTTAAATAGTGAAATTTTATAAGTAAAAGATTTGTAAATATGATTTATAAATAAAGGAAATTTTTTTAAGAGAATATTAAGCACTGAATTCACTAATGTTACTGGAAAATAATAAGGGTGATGACTGCAGCATCATCAGTATCATTTTTGAGTCTTTATGTGATAGATTTGCTACCATAGTAAATTGGGAATTGAAGTTTGATTGTGATAAACAAATTTGAAATTAAAATCCAAGTGAAAATAAATTTGAGTCATCAAAGCCATGTGATTTGAAATTTAACTAAAGGAAAGTTAAATAAATTGATTTGGTTACATAAGCTATTGAAATTGATGAATGTAAGTGAAATAAGTTTTGAACTTATAATATGAGTTGATAAATTTAGCTTTGATAAAAGTTAAATAGAATTTACTTTAGAATTGAAATCTGAATTGGATTTATAAGTGGAATTTTAAGTTAAGTTAAACAAATGATGTTTGAAATGGAATATAACTTAAGTGAAGTTGAATAAAGTTGATTTTGGTATCGAAGTAAATTAATCAAGAGAAGTGATGAATATGAACTTGAGTTATATAAATGAAATTCAACCTTCTATTGTTAAAGAAATTAGCAATTGAATCGATAAATGGATGGAATATTAATCAATCGAATGTAAAAGAATTGATATGGGATAATGAATGTAAGTGTAAATTCATTAGAAGCTAATGAAGTTGAGAAAATGAATAATTGAATGGAAGTCAATTTAATATCAACCAATTGGAGTTAAAAAGTGTTAAACCAAATAGAATGTAAATTTAATAATTTGGTTATGATGGTTATGATTTGGTTGTTATATGATTGTTAGTTGATTATATATAATTCATTAAGTATTAATGAAATTGAATTGATAAATGGAAAGCTATGTAATTGAATTTGAATTGAAAGTAAACTAACTTGAATATAAATTAGTGAATGTAAACTAATTGAATATGAATAAGTGAATGTTAGTAAAAACATCCAATGTTAATGAATCAAATGTGATTAAATGAAAAAACCAATTCATTGAATAATAATGAGAAGTGAATGTATATTAATTTGATATGGATTTGTTGGATGATAGTTGTTTGGTGGTTGCATTTATTGCTTTTGTTGCATTTGCTATATTGGCATATGTAGTTGTTGTAGTGATATATGTTGTATATTGATATTACTTTCATATATGCATGTTTCTCACGGTTTGTTGAGTATTTAGTAGGTGCGGATTGCGCTTGCTTCGCATTTGGAGCTCGCTTTCGCGCTATATTAGCCGTATATGCTCGCTAATAATATATAAGGTACATATCTCGGATTACATATCGTACTTTTACACTTTTTTCCCTGCGGGATGCCTCATTACTTGATGAGATGTATATTTGTGATATATATATTGTCATTTATTTTCGGATCGAGCCGCGCAAAGGAGACTATGGAGAATTTTTTCGAAAATTTAAGGCGTTAGAATATTTTTGGGAAAATTGAAAAACTTTTGATAACTAAAGTTTTGATTTGAAGTTAAATGTTAAACGATATAGTTGGTTTTGAAAGGATAACTAAGTATGATTTGAAAACTTAGTAAAATTATTATAAGAAGTTTATCCATGGATTTTTAAAAAGTTAATGGATTTCTAGACTTTTTCTTACTTGGTAATTTCGAGGACGAAATTCTTTTAAGGGGGAAGTTTGTAACGACCCAGAATTTCTGTCAATAAAATTCATATATTTAATTGATTTTTAAATATTAACAAGTAAAATTTGTAAGTCGAATAAATTTTTATTCGAATATCTAGATTTAATTGAATAATTAAATCGATAATTTAATATTTGAAATTGCGTAAATAATTGGAAATTGGGTTTAATGTGATTAAAAATGATTTATAAAGTTATATTAAATCATATTGGAGTTAGAACAATGTTTGTGAACTTTCAAAATTGAATTAAAAGTTAAATTACAGAAATTGAACATTTTAATATTTAATCGACTAGTGAAAATAACCATTTTTCAAACAATCTCGGATTTCGACGAAACTAGTTTTATTGGATCCATAATGTTATATTATTGTAAGATTTCAAATTTCGTGTCAATGGTATTTACCGTTTGTCCGGGGCAAGCCAAAATGCATAGAAAATAGTTTAATCGATTTAATTTAAGTTTGATCGTTTATTGCTGTAACTCGCACTGATGATCGAATTAGCCTCCGAAACCTATTCCATTGTGTTCGAAACGCGGGTTAAACCCTAGAAACGCCAGTCACCGCGTGATATTTGGAGTTCGGAAATTTTTGGATAAATAGTGTTTTCGTTGGATTTTCTATACAAGGACCATTATCTTCTATTTTGCAAACAATAAAACCCTAACCCTAATAAACGTTCAGCCGCCACTTTCAATTTTTATGGCCGAGATTGTTCCATCATCTTCTCTTAATCTCTTCAAATCCACACACTAATTCAAGAAGCTTCCAACATGAATTTTGTATAGCTCGGCACGATCGACAAATCCATACGGTTAAGATCGTTTATAGCGGAGCATGGTGGCCAGAATTAGGGCCGATAGGGCGGCCGTTCGGTCGCGTTTTCCTTGCAATTGGTGAAGCCGAGTTCACCAAGATTCTGGCCATGGGAAGAGCTAGGCTGGGCTCACGTGGCGGTAGTCACCGATTGACTTTAAATGCATCGATGTGGTAGCGACTTTAAGGGTTTCGAACGGCAGCGAATGGGTTTAAGCGTGCATATTGACCTGGGGAAGAAAAGGAAAGCACGGCTTGGATTTAGCGGGGGAAGTGAACGGCCAGATTGCATAGGTTTAAAAATTAAAAATAAAAGTTGTAAAATTTATATTATATAAATTGTGTAAACTTTAAAAATCGATATCTCTTTGATACGAGGTCGAAAATTCCTGAAACGAATTGCGTTGTCTTCGTTTTGACGAGCACTACGCTATGGAACTAGATTGGAGTCGTTTGGACCTAGTGTTAATTTTGGGTAAAATTAAATGCACGTTTAATTTTATTTGAAATAAAACGCTACAACTGTTATCGAAAACTCAAGGTGAGAACTTCTCACTCGAATTGTCTCGATTTAAAATTTAAATAGTTAGATTTAAAATTGCTTGATTGTGTGATTGGATGATAAATTGTTATCTGTTGTATTGAAATAGACCCTATACGCCGTATGTTAAGTGGATGTTATTTATTAAACACATATACCGCGATAATTCCAACTTGTATGGAATTGGTATTATATATGTACTTAGAGCTGATTTCCCGCATTATATAACGGATGAGACCCTATTGCGCCGTAAAATAGCGGATAATATTTTATAAATCCCATATACCGCGATATTCCGTCTCGAAACGGAATTGGTATTGTGCTACATCTTTGGATGCAGGGAAACAGGTTGGAGGGATCCAACTGGATTCCTCAAATGATTGAATTTATTTCAATGTTGTGTGTTGATCTATTTATAATCTGCGTGATTATCTTTGTGATTGAAATCTTTAAAGGCTAAAATTTAGCCGAATATATTTTTGGTATCGTTGGATGCCGAAAATAAATAAAATTTGATTTTTGGAAAATTAAGTTGAAAATTCATAATAAAATTTAATTTGGAATTGATTCATTTTAAATAAATAAACGTTGTAATTTTTATGTTACGAAAATTATGATTTTTGTGAAATATAACCGAAATGTGATTTTTTTGAAATAAGTAGTTGATTAATTTATAAAATGGTTTAAATTGGTATTTTTGAATTATTATAGACGATTTATATAAAAGATTTATAAAGTTGATATTTATAAATTAAAAATATTGGAGAGTTTTTATAAGTGTTAAAATGAAGTATAAATGGATTTCATAAGTGGATGAAATCTATAGATTTATAAATTGTGAAGTTATAAAATGAATAGATTTTGTAAAATAAAATATTTATAAGTAATTAACTTATAAATTGGATTTTGGCGTGTAAATGGGATATGGATAGAATTTGTAAATAAAGTGATTTTATAAGTTGAAGTTGTTATAAAGTATAAATGGAATTTATAAACATTGTTTTATAAATCCGAAATCGACCTATTTTAATAAGTTCAATTAATATAGCTTATTAAAGGAGATATATCCACGATTTTGGGACATTGGATAAAGCTTTAAATAAAATATGTAGAAATTGAATTTGGTTAATGAAGTATATTCACGATTTTGGACAGTGAATAATATATTAAAGAAATATTTGGGAAAGTGATATTTTAAATAGAATTAAAACGATTCAAAAACGTTTTAAAATGTATTAAGTATCGAAACCATAGATTTCAACATTCATTGTTGAAATAGACGTTTTCGAGAAATAGATGGAAATGGTGGACTATAACACTGTTGTTACATTAAATGATTTTTGAAAGAAAAAGTTTTGTATAGTATTGGGGTTTATATATCTATCTTAATTTGAATCCCTATACTAGTGATTTTGGGTTGTCGTAACGATGTTTTACGTAACATCTGTTTTGACCTAAATAAATGTGTTTAAGAGAATGTTTTTCTTAAAGAATAAAATATATACTTATTGTGATCTAAGTATATTGGATATTTTCCAAATGTTGAAAATAAATAGATTTGTGAATTAGTTATTATTAAATAAGTATGCAAATGTTTTCCAATACGAAGTGAATGTTTTGAGATTACGTCTTTTAAAGATAAAATTGAAAGTGAATAATTGAAAACGATTTGAAAAAAATCGTATAAAAAGTGAATATTTGGAAATGTAAATTCACAATGGAAATTTATAAGGGAAATTTGTTTTAAAAATAAACATTGATTTATTTTTGAAGTGTGGAAATAAATTTACGAATTTGGAATGTGAATCTAATAAATCGGTAAGGATTTATTTGATTGTTTTAAATGAACCATTTTGAAATGAATGTTGTGAAGGTGAAAACTGATTTGAAATTTGTTTCCAAATGGTTGAAGTGTGGAAAATATATCTTGTAAAGATATTTTTGAAAATAAATAACTTGGGAAATTATTTGAAATCGGGTGATGTTGTGAATATTGATTGATAGTTAAATAACCAACTATCAATATTGACCCTTAAATGGCTATTTGTTGTGAATTGGTTGAAATCGAATGCTACACTTATTTTTAAATTATTGCGCTCATTATTCGGATTACCCATTTCGAATAGTGATACGACGTAATGGATAGCATTGAAGACCTGTGTTGAAGACCTGGTATTTGTGAAAACGATAGGATGACCTATCGATTGTCTCTGTACCGTTAACTACGGTATGAAGATTTCCTTTGTGATGGAAAATTCGATCGGGAT
The DNA here is from genome assembly GCA_030765085.1 of Allium cepa. NCBI lineage: Eukaryota > Viridiplantae > Streptophyta > Magnoliopsida > Asparagales > Amaryllidaceae > Allium > Allium cepa. The sequence goes on along the minus strand of CM060941.1, from coordinate 203,718,314 downwards.
TGTGAATACCCGGATTTCAAGGGCTTCTTTGGAAGTGCCTTCGGTTCTGTTCGAGCCCGGAACAGACTTGTATGGTTACGTCTCTGACATTACATTTTGAGATAAAAAGCAGATTTCTTTCAAATACATTTCTTTTGGTGTCGTAGAATTTATTCTCTTAGCTTAACACCCTTCTCTGAGACGTACGAGCTCAGAGGTTTTGTAGTTGAAGGTTATCAGCGATATATTCCCAATTTGGTAATGTGGCATGCTGAGTGTTGTTTTGATGATTATTTATTGATCATTTGTTGCTCAAAGCGTGGCTTTGTGAAAAAGCGTAGCTTTTTGGACGAGACTTTGTCAGACCTCACATCCCAGAAATGGTCAAAACAGGAATATGCGGCAAGGTTATGAGAGTCGCTCCCTTTAGGTATGTCATTTCCTTCTGGAAAAGGGTGGTGTCAGGTATGGAGCCCTGATACTTCACCTATGTGGTCGCTCCAATCTCATTTTCTGTGTGGTTGTTGCTTGGTGATAGAGGGCCCTCAGATAAAGGTCCCAAAGGATCGGGGGTGGCATACTCGAGTAGTAGAAACCTAGTTACAGAGGTAACCCGGCCTTATGTTGGCAGAGATCCGATTAGGTTCTTGGGATGTCCCACCAGAGGCGATCCCATGGGGCAGTAGGAAGTTCCTTAGCCTAACCATTTGTTGGAAAAATCCGAAGAAACAATACGAGCCTTGTACGGTTTTAGTTGTATTACCTGCCATGGAATGTGGCGGTGACCTGCTATTGAACATGGTCGCCATAGTAGGTATACGATAATGGTCGTATGTTGGCTAAGATTTATATTCTAATTTCGAAATGCTTTCTACACTATGCACTAATAATAATATCAAAAATGATTTGTTTTGCATAGTAAGCATTTTTGACTATCATAAGGAGAAATCTCCTCCAATTCTGCGTTTGCGTTCTGTGTGTGCAGGGAAGCCTTATGGTAGTTTCATTTTCCAAAAGCATTGCGGATATTTATCACTTCCCTTGTTGTTGTTGTTTTAAAAGTTAAATAACTGTTTTGATTTCTCATACCAGTCTCATGACTGACCTGGAGTTTATTGTTCTCATCCTAAACTCTAGGTGCCCATAATTTTCCACACGGGCAATCTAGATTCAGATTATCAGGTCATTCTAGATTCAAAAGTGCTATGGAGCTCAAGTGGCGAGCTGGATGGCGAGACGTATTACTTGTATATGATATTATCTTTCCGCTGTAAATTCACTTGCAAGGACATGTTCGTACAACTGTCCATTGTTTTATTGTGTTGTATATTGTTGCTGTACACTCTGATGATGATGTAATGTAATGTATTAACTGATATAGTTCTTTGTTTTAAAGATTATTCATTTATCTGTTATATGTTGTTCCGCTGCGACTGTGAGATTCTGTTATTGTTTATGTTCTGTTTTCTTAGTTCTTCTATCTTTTTCTTCTACCTCTTCTTTTTAACCATAACAGTTCGGTTTTCCAGCATTCGATTATGCGGCATTTGATACAGTGGACGTAAGAATGCCGACCTTCGGATCCCGATAAAATCGAATATGTTACATAAACATACTAAACTCGGTTTTATGTGGAGTTTTTTGAATAGTCTAATGTGAATTATTCACAATTATTGCAGAAAAATATGCAACTATGTTGAACATGTTTGAATATCTCTGCAACATTTATGTATAAACGAAAATAAGTAAACATTAATGACAATATCACACATGGCTGCAACAATTCACTTTAATTGCTTACTTTTCAGCGATAACTGAGTTAAACAGACTAAACTCTGTTTTATGCAGAGTTTTTTGAATAGTCTAATGTCAATTATTCACAATTATTATAGACAAATACGCAACTATGTTGAACATGTTTGAATATCTCTGCAACATTTATGTATAAATGAAAATAAGCAAGCATTAATGACAATATCACATATGGCTGCAACAATTCACTTTTGGGTATAAACTGGTTAACAGCTAGGGTTGGAAAACTTCTTTGTATGGATGCATCAACTGAAAAATTTGAGCGTATCTCTTTTGCCAAATGTTTAGTTGAAGTAACTCCAAACAATGAACTACCGGATAACTTTCCAGTTATGTTGCTTGATGGAACTGAACAAATTGTGAAAGTAGAATACCTGTGGAAACCAGAAATTTGCGCTATATGTAAGGAGTTTGGGCATTTGGTTAACAAATGTAAGAAGATTGAATGTGATGTAAATGTTGAACAATGTGCAATTAATGAACAACAGATAGCAAGTGATGAGAAAAGGAATAAGATGAAAAAGGGGAAAGCAGATGATAAACAAGAAAAGGTTAAGCAAGTTTGGTAAAAGGTAAACAAGAATAAGGAAAAAAAAAGATCATTGAGTGAATATGTGGTAGAACATGTTTTGAAGATGCAAGGTGAAAAGGATAAATCTGTGAATGATGGAAATGAGAAAATTACAATTGGGCAAAATGATATGCATAAAAATTTAAGTGGTGAACAATATTGTTCTGTTATCACACAAAATAAGTACTCTTTGTTGCATTCTGTAGTGGATAAGCAAGATATAGTGGAAATACTTGATGTAGAGGAAGGGGAAATAACAAATGAAGAGTTAAATGTTGCTCAATGCTCTGTTGGTTCCATTAACATCAATTCTTCAGCTGAAGGAAAGGAAAATGAAAATAAAGAACTGACAAAAAATGATGAAGACCAAAATCTGCCTAAAATTGTTACCACCAATTCAAGTATTTGTTTTGACACTGGAAATGGAAAACCTGAAGTCCATGCACCTGCTGATACTATTTTATCTGCAATTGATATAGTCTGGTGCAAAACTTTTGAGCAACAAGTAACACAATTAATTTCCACAATGCATAAATCATCTGTTGCTGAACAAATACCAAACCCATCTCACTACAACTTCTCAATTGAGTTGCCTGGATGGCCAGCATGTATCCCCAACTCTCAACCACCACTAGTTCCTCCAAATGTCTCAACCACCTTCAAATCAACCTCTCTCCCACCCTCCCTTCGTTCTCAGTCTCATAGGAAAATTGAAACTAGATCTCTTTCTGCAAAGAGAAGAAATATCGTTTCCAATCCTCAATAATTTTATGTATAATAAAAAAATTGCATCATGGAACCTTAGAGGAGCTCACAATAATTTGAAACTTGATCAAGTTAAAAGTACTATCTCTGAGTACAACATTTGTCCTTTTGGTCTGCTTGTGACTAAACTTAATTTATCCTTATCCATCAAAGCTGCTACTTACATCAACCCTTCCTGGTCCTTTCATCATAACCTTGACAGAGCATCTTATGGTAGGATTCTAGTTATTTATGATCCTGTAGTCTTGACACTTTCTCCCCTCCTTTCTTCTAGACAGTACATCCACTTTCATGTTTTTGAAGCTCAAACCAAAACCTCCTACTACATTACATTTGTCTATGCTGACAACTCGGCAAATTCCAAGAAAGCATTCTTAAACTCCTTTCCACCTCTAAGACAATCATCTCACCCCTGGATTGTGATGGGTGATTTTAACTCCTGCTATAATCATAATGACAAATTTGGTGGTATTCCTCTCACTACTGAAGATCTTGAACCTCTCAACCTGGCAGTTTTTGAATCTGATTTGATCATGGTAAATAAGTCAGGAGCTAAGTACTCTTGGAATAATAGAAGCCGCAGTGGTGCTCGAACATTCACAACCATTGATCATTCCTTCTGTAACTTTCAAGCTATCAACCTTTGGCCTTCCATTTCTGTTTTCCTTCCTCAACCAATTTTATCTGATCACTCCCCTTTAATCTTATCTTTTGGTCACCATTTTATAAAGGAAAAGAGAAGTTTTAAATTCTTTAATGCTTGGGTTAAACATGATTTCTTTCTTGTTTTAGTTTCTAAATCAGCTCTGAATTTTCTTGTTTTGGTAATCCAATGTATAAGTTTTGCAGAAAGCTCAAAAGAATTAAACAAGAGATTAAAAAGTGGGCATCCATCACTTTTGGTCGTGGTTGCCTTTTGTAAACAACACTAAAGGTAAAGCTGAAGACTCAACAAGACTATATGATGGAGCATCCCCTAGATTATCAAGCTGCTGCTGAAGAAAGTAAACTACTCAAGGAGGTAAATAATGCCCTTTTCATGGAGGCTAGTATGAAGAGACAACAACTGCATAAAAGATGGATAGCTAAAGGAGATAAAAACACTAAGTTCTATCATGACTCAATAAAGGTTAAGCATGCTAAAGAAAACATTTATAGTATTTTTGATGACCAAGGTACTCTATTTTCCTCTGCAGACACTGTTGATAAAGCTTTCATAGACTACTTTTCTAATCTGTTTGGAAACACTGATGGTTTCATCCCTGACCTTGAACAAATTTCTACACTTGCTTTACCTAGCATTTCTCAACAAGAAGCAGCAACTCTTATTAGACCAGTTACAAATGAGGAAATCAAGACAACTCTCTTCACCATGAATCAGCATTCTTCTGGTAGGCCTGATGGTTTAAATGTGACCTTTTTTATTTCTACTTGGAGTGTGCTAGGTAGTGAATTCTGTAGAGCTATATACAACTTTTTCAACAAATGCAAGTTACTTGGTGAAATTAATTGCACAAATATTGCTCTTATTCCCAAAGTTCACTCCCCTACTAGTGTATCCTCTTTCAGGTCAATATCTTGCTGTAATGTTGTTTACAAATGTATCTCAAAAATTCTTGCTTCTCGTTTAGTTAAAGTTCTGCCTTCGGTTGTCTCTAATAATCAGGCTGCCTTTATTCCTACTAGGAGCATTCTTGATAATATCCTACTTGCTTAGGAATTATTGAAAGGTTATGGTCGAAGTAAGGTGCCCCCTTCTGTTGCAATTAAGATTGATATTACCAAGGCATATGATTCTATCTATTGGGTTTCAATTGTTAGGGTTTTGGCAGAGATGGGTTTTCCAAAAATATTTGTTTCCTTGATTTATGTGTGCTTATCCACTGCGTCCTTCTCTGTAATCATTAATGGTAGACCAGTGGGTAATTTCAAAAGTAAAAAAGGCATTAGACAAGGTGATCCAATATCTTCTTATTTATTTTTGTTGGTTATGGAAGTTTTAACTGTTATTCTTCGAACTAAACACTCTCAGAAGACAATTAAGTACCACCCAAAGTGTTCACAACATCAGATAACTTCAATCATGTTTGCTGATGATGTTATGTTGTTTACTAAACTAGAGTTATCTTCCATGACTGGAATTACTAAAGCTTTGCAAACTTTCTTCAATATGACTGGTCTTAAAATAAATCATGATAAAACTTCTATGTTACTTTCTGGTGTTAGTGATGATCAAGCTGCTTCCTTACATCACAACATTGGCTTCTCATGTATGGACGCTGACATGAGGTATTTGGGTCTTCCCTTAATTTCTAAAAGAATTTCAAAAACTGACTGTATTCCTCTTTACAACAAGATTACTTCAGTTATGACTGCTTGGGAAAATAGGCATTTGTCACAGAGTGGTAGATTAGTGTTAATTAAATCTGCTGCCTTTTCCTCACTTGTATACTGTGCTCGTGCTATGATTTTACCTGTCAAACTTGTGCACTTAGTTAGGTCAGCAATGAATAGATTTTATTGGACAGGTAGTATACATAATAGGAAGATGTTGCCATGTTCTTTTACAAAATTTGAAACTTCAAAAAAACTGGGCGGTCTTGGAGTTATTGATGTTAGGAAGTGGAATATTGCAGCAATTAGTAAACATTTTGATGATCTCATTAACAAGAAAAACAACATATGGGTTAATTGGACATGGCATTACAATATTAAAAAAAAGTACTTTTGGTGTATGGACATACCTCTGAATTGCAGTTATATCTGGAGAAACATCTTAAAATTGAGAGAAGTTTTCCTTCCCATGATCCTATATTCTGTAAATGCTAACACTTCTGCCAGTTTCTGGCATGATCCTTGGGTTAGTTCTGGGCATATTCTGTCCAAGCTATGTGATTACAACCAGCAAATACAGTCAGGAATTCCCTATGATGCAAAGGCTATTGATTATGTACATGAAGGCAACATTGTGTTGCCATACAATAGCAATCAAATTATAAGGCAACTGTGGTGTGAAATGCAACAAAAATTCTTACCTGCTAGCCAACATGAAACTGCTGTTTGGGATATGAAACCACATTCAATCAAAGGAGTTTACAACCATGTCTCTGTTTCTGTTCCTTTGCCTACATCTAAATGGTTCTCAGTGATTTGGACAAGTGATTCTCTGCCAAAAGATAACTTGATGATCTGGAAAGTTATAAATCAAGCATTGCTAACTAAAAATATTTTGAAAAATAAGGTTTGGTATGTTCCTCTAATTGCCTGTTTTGTGACCAGTATGAAGAAATTCCTCTGCATATTTTCTTTGATTGTCCTGCCCTTCATTTTCTTCTTGTTAGAATTAGTTCTAATACTGGAGTTAATCTGCTATGAGCAAACATTGGGGATGTCCGGAACATTTTTTTCACTGCCACCAGGATTAAAAATGTTAGAAGCAGAATACTTGCTGTCTGCATTAGAACATATATGACTGTGACATGGAGAGAAAGAAATGCAATAGTTTTTGAAAATCAAAGAAAGAATTGGGATGAGCCATGGAATGAAGTTAAGCATGGTATTTACAGATAAATGAAGAACTGCCAAACTGCTTTCCCTCTTGAATTGTTGCATGTTTGGGCTTGACTCCATTTTGTGTTTACTATTTTTTTTCTTTTCCCACTTTCCTTTCTTTTCTACTGTACATTTTATTGTTCTTGCAATAAAACTGGTAGGGGCCCAGTTAACCCCGCTGGCTTTGCCAAAAAATAATTGAGTTAAATAGACTAAACTCAGTTTTATATGGATTTTTTTGAATAGTCTAATGTTAATTATTCACAATAATTGCAGAAATACATGCAACTATGTTTAACATGTTTGAATATCTCTACAACATTTATGTATAAACGAAAATAAGTAAGCATTAATGACAATATCACATATGGCTGCAACAGTTAACTTAATTGCTTACTTTTCAGCTATAATGGAGTTAAACAGACTAAGCTCGGTTTTATGTGGAGTTTTTTGAATAGTCTAATGTTACTTATTCACAACTATTGTAGACAAATATGCAACTATGTTGAAAATGTTTGAATATCTCTGCAACATATATGTATAAATGAAAATAAGTAAACATTAATGACAATATCACATATGACTGCAAGAATTCACTTTGACTGCTTACTTTTCAACAATAATTGAGTTAAACAGAATAAACTCAGCTTTATGTGCAGTTTTTTGAATAGTCTAATGTCTATTATTCATAATAATTGCAGACAAATATGCAACTATGTTGAACATGTTTGAATATCTCTGCAACATTTATGTATAAACAAAAATAAGTAAGCATTAATGACAATATCATATATGGCTGCAATAATTCACTTTAATTGCTTGCTTTTTAATAATAATTGAGTTAAACAGACTAAACTCGGTTTTATGTGCAGTTTGTTTGAATAGTCTAATGTGAATTATTCACAATAATTGCAGACAAATATGCAACTATGTTGAACATGTTTGAATATCTCTGCGACATTTATGTATAAACGAAAATAAGTAAGCATTAATGACAATATCACATATGGCTGCAATAATTCACTAAATTGCTTACTTTTAGCAATGATTGAGTTAAACAAATTAAACTTAGTTTTATGTGCAGTTTTTTGAATAGTCTAATGTCAATTATTCACAATAATTGCAGACAAATATGCAACTATGTTGAAAATGTTTGAATATCTTTGCAATATTTATATATAAACAACAATAAGTAAATATTAATGACAATATCAAATACAGTTTAATTGCTTAGTTTTCAGCAATAATTAAGTTAAACAGATTAAATTAATTTTTATATGCAATTTTTTGAATAGTTTAATGTTAATTATTCACAGTTAGTGTGGGCAAATATGCAACTATGTTGAAAACTTTTGAATATCTCTACAAGATTTATTGATAAACGAAAATAAGCATTACGGACAAAAGCATATATGGCTGCAAAAATTTAGTAATTGCTTATTTTTTAGCAATAAGTGAGTTAAACAGATTAAACTTAGTTTTCTTGTGCAATTTTTTTGAATAGTTTAATGTCAATTATTCACGTTATTGCAGACAGATATGCAACTATATTGAACACTTTTGAATATCTTTGCAACATTTATATATAAACAAAAATAAGCATTATTAACAATATTACATATGGTTGCAACAATTTGGTGTAATTGCTTACTTTTCAGCAATAATTCAATTAAATAGATTAAACTCATTTTTATGTGCAATTTTTTGAATACTTTCATCGAAATACCAATCTATTTCGAAAAAAAGTGAAGAAAAATTTGATGCTATTTGTAATTACAAACGCCGTAGTTTCAAGTTTACAGTTATTCAAATTGTTACTGAAAAATAAGCAATTAATTTTTAAAACTGCTGAGATATATGCAACTACACCATATACAAGAAAAGTTGCAAATAAGTTAACAGTTTTTTCAATAGTTTCATTGGAATACCAATCAATTTGGAAAAAGCGAAGAAAATTCTGGTGATATATATAATTAGAAACAACATATTTTCCATTTCATAATTATTCAAATTATTGCTGAAAAATAAGCAATTAATTTTCAAAACTACTGAAATATATGCAACAGTTCCACATACATGAAAATTTGCATATACCTTAAAATTTGCTGAAAAGACAGCATTAGTTAAGATAAGTGCATATATTTCTGTTTGTTTTTCTGCATATTCATAATAACTGCAAGTATTTTACATCACCTATCATGTTGGTTGCTGAAAAACTAGTAGGAACAACATGAACAAAAACAACAAAGTAATCCACACTGAGCAGCTAACAACAAAATATATTGAAGATCAAAATTAGTTTTAATACTCCTTCTCCAACCATCTCTACTATAGAATAATTCAAATGACAATGAGCTCAATTCAGTCCATTTACCACAAATAGCACTTCTTAACATAACAACCGAACTATCAAAATGAAGACGTAACAAAAAGCTATCATATCCAAACTTCAACAACATAAGCACACCAACATCATTAGGAAAACTGTAATATAAAAAACAAAATAGAATTACAATTACAAAAAACAAAATAAAAACCAAAATATATATGTTATTTGTTGATATGTAAGCAATAATTTTAAAAAATTGCAGATAAATCAGCACATATTAATAATATGCTGATATGTGAGCAATATTATTTGCTAATATGTAAGCAATATTTGTAAAAAAAAATGCAGATAAATCAGCACAAATCTGAGCTTAATCAAACTAATTGAAATACCAATATTATTTGCTGATATATAAGCAATAATGTAAATAATTGCAGATAAATCAGCAACTGTTAGTTATTTGCATAGCATTTTCACTATACTTATTCAAATTAATTGCGGACAAGTCTGTAAAATATTCACAATAATTCCAGACAAATTTGAACTTAATCAAAGCTAAAAAAATATATCATCGAACATTACTCTATACACATGCATTAATTTTTCAGCTAAAATAAACAGGAGAATACTTGTAATTTACATTTAACAAAAAAAAACAAATGAAATAATATAACAACGTTATCAAGCAATATCGCAATATCAATGGAAAACAAACAAAATCGACTATAAATCAACCAATATTTTACCTGGAAGAAGATAAAGCCATGAATCCAAAATAATATCTTAAAACAATGATCGAACTAAATCAGAATTAAAAACTTGCAATCGAAATCATGACCACCATTAAAATAAGCGTGAGAGGTAAACATGGGTATTTATGGAATAAATTTTGCTGCAAATTAAAATAGGGATCAGAAATATAAGTTTTGAAATAGGAGGAGCTTACATGGATTAAATTTAATTATAAGGACGTAGGCCTAATTTTCACAAAAATATATGCATATACATTTATATTTTTAACGTATTAAAAGTAAATTAGATATTATATTCAAAATAAAAAATATATGTATATATATATATATAATTCGGATTTAAACATTTTTGTATTATGTATGTAGTATGTATCAAAAAAAATAACTTTGAAATGATAATATATATGTTTATAATTTAAATACAAATTTTCATATAGCATATAAACATTTTATTTAATTTGAAAATTAATTTGGTTTAAAGGTTCTTTTTAAAACATTTTAAATTTGATTTTTTATCCTGTAGCTGAGAGAATATTCATGTGTATAGATGCAAACTTATATGCATATATATATATATATATATGTATGTATGTAAATATATATATATATATATATATATATATATAATAGTAGATTTAAATATACATATATCCTAAATTGAAAGCACGTATATATAATGATTTGTGATAAATATATTTGATCTAACCACATATAAATAATGATAATGGACACACACATAAGTATATATACATATATATATATATACACATACATATATATATATACATACATATATATATACATACATACATACATATATATATATATATATTTGTGTGTATGTAAATATGGTTATTACCTTTGCTATGGCCTAAAGATTACCTTTGAATGTTGGATCTGTATTACTTCTCTTTGATCTAAATCCAGCCACTTTCGGAAAGCACTACCCAATTGAAAGATTTAGGTACCTTTGCATCGTTTTTATTTAAGTTTTGGCTTTGAAGCTTGAAAAGATGGAGGAGGGTTAATGGGAGCTTGCGACCAGAAATGACTGAGGGAGAAGCAAAAATAGAGAGCAAAAGTGAGGGGTTAGAGGAATGTAAATAAGAGAGAAAGGTAGAGCTATCCTTATTTTCTTTATCAATTCAAAACTCGCTAAAACTAATTCAAACCCTCTACTCTACACTTTATAGTCAACTACAAATCCCCCTATATGGGCCTCCATTTCATTTTAGGCCCAATCAGATAATTCACCTTTAAATAAAAATCTAAACAAACATCGATACTGTATATCGATACGTGTATGAAATGCTAACATGAGTAAAAATGGAATGGTTCAAATAGTACCCACAAATATCACCGAAACATTGTTAAAATACTCCTACAAGAGGGTTTAATTGAAAATGTTCGAAAAGATCAGGAAAGTAATATAAATTTCTTGGTTTCAACCTTGCATCATAAAAAAACTGGGAAAGGAATATATAAAATTGATTTTAAAATGTCTAAGTCAACCTAGTTTATGAATTTATTCCAACTATAAACATATTCAGTTCCTTAAAAAATCTGATTCGTGTTGATTCTTCCCCTAACCAATGAAGATATCTGGGCAGAATTGCTACAGATCACATTTTTGAGAAATTTGAGACATAAGTCTTACAAGTAAAGAGATCTATTCATTGATAAGAAAAATAAAAAATGTTAATGGTGATTGGATTGATGATAAAATGGAATTCTGGGTGATCTAAGCTTGAATATTGAACCCTTCTTTTGTTTCTCGACGGTGAAGTAAGACAGGGCATTGGATTTTGACAGATTAGCTAATCAGTCATATCCCATGACATTAGAAATAATATTATATTTGGGCTTCCTTATTGCTCAGATCATTGATTATACCCCTACATACATAGTTACTACATACCTACATATCCGTTGAAGCAAATATGATTACCTCGGTGAGATATTCCTTCCATTCTTCCTTTATGATGCTTACGAAATCTAGTTCTTTTGGGGTAATGGTTGATGGTTTTTTCCCACTGGATCATGACAAAAGAGCCAAGGTTCTCACTTAACCTTTCAGCTCTGATACCAAATGTAACGACCCGGTATTTTCATACCCTAAAATTCCAGATCGTTATGAAAAAGAAGAAAGAGATAGAAGAAGAAGAACAAAAACATCTCACATTCGCAGCGGATAAAATATAATAATTAATAATAACTGTTACAAAAGAATTCTATTTTTGTCGATTACATTTAATATACATCAGAGTTTCACATACATTCAGTCACTGAATATATACAATTATCAAGTCTCATATTAATAATAATATAAATACAGCGGAAAAACTCTATACACTATTGCCATCCAGCTCGCCTCCTGAGCTCCAGAACGTACCTACCTGAAAATCTGTAATACTCGGTCTGACCCGAGCATTACACCAAAGTAACACCCGGGTCAGGCTGGAAACCAGCGTGAATAAACCCAACTAACATAGAATACCAAAGCAAACAACTTATAATAACCCGGGGTAACATATATCAATTTAACATATTCGCAATTTGCTGTAGACAACACTTACTCCACACATCAATTGCTAAGTATCAAACTTAGGTAAAATAATCTAATTTTCTTAAATCATTTCATTCCGACCTTATTGATTTTCACAAATCAATTTATTAAAAGTTCGAAGTGGTTTTGGGTATTTCCTAATACCCGACTCCGGTCTCTTCGAAACTCATGCTATCCTAACCCAAATTATCCAAATGAAATACACAACATTTCATATTAGAGATATCAACACATTCAAAGCATTCAATACCATTCAACCATCCATAAGCAAAGCTTAATCACATACAAATCAATTCGATTGATTCTAATTGAACTTCAAACCTCGATCACTTGGACTCCTTCATTAATTAATTCCAAAATAATTAATTAATCAACCCTTCATTACTCATCTTAATTAATCACCCTGGGTTAATTATATTCAATTACATTCAAGTAATTATCCTTAATTAATTTCACGATATTAATTATTCTTAACCAAACAATTAATTAATTTCACGATATTAATTACATTAATTCTTAATTACTTATATTAATTAATTTCTCATAAGTCATTATTTATTTAATTAATTCGATCTTCATTAATCAATCTCTAATTACATGTTAATTATTATAAATTAATTATTTCAAATTTTATTTTTAATTTGTTCTAATCTAAATCAATTACTTTAATCCAACCACAATATTAATCATTCTTGATTAACCTTGTCCTGTAATTATCTACCCCCTTTTATTTTACTTCATTAAATAAATTAATTATATCTTAATTAACTATTTAATAAATCTCTTGAGTTATTTCACAAAGTAATTATATTTTATTTATTACTTTAAGTGATTACTTATTAAACCGCCCACTGGTTATTCTAATTTCATTAAACTTCATTAATTGACTTAATCCTTAATCAATTAATTTGACCCCAATTTACTTTTTGAGTTTAAACAATTTAAACTTTAACACTTCGAGTCAAACGACAATTTACTCGGAAACCATCCAATAAACCAAAGTCACCAAATCATCAATTCTCAACACACATCAAATCAATTCAAGCATTCAAATAATCATTTAAATTTGAATATTGAAATTTAATAACAACTCAGCTGAGTGAGATTTACTCACCTTTGCTTTTGCAATCCAAATCCAATCTCGACCATCTCTACCCAATTTGGACCTTGTATACATATTTACATGATTTTATTAATATTCGAACAAACCGAATAATTCATCACATTTTACAAATTTATTAACTTAATTATTTAGTTTAAACTATTTTTCTTAAAATAATTAATTTAGCAGCTAAAATAATTTAAACAAGTTTTAACAAAGATTTAACTCCATCCCACATCATTTTTTTCCCAATCAGTCGATGAAAATAAGGATTTATATATATATATATATATATATATATATATATATAACTTATTTGTAACTATTTTTTTTGTTTTAAATTCTTTACTGTAATATAAATTTTTGACATATTTGTATTTATTCATTTTATTTAAATCAAATTAATTTTAAATGCAAATACCTGCTACCTTACCTTAACCAAAGCTTGTCCTCACCACTGCGACGAACTGCGACGAACCCACACCACAACTCCTCGTTCGACGGTCTAGGGCACAAACCCTAATCGCCTGACCACTAACATCACTTGAAGTCGCCGACTACCCTACGCTCGCGAGCATCTCCTCTTGCTGTCGATGTCCACCTCCTCACGCGTGCGCTCCCTTCCGGTCGCGCCTTTGCCTCGCTCGACGACGAGCGTTACGCTGTCTTAAATCATCCAGCGCCACAACATCCCCCCCGGCCCAATCGACGCCTACCGCAGCCCCCAACTCGGCCTCAAATCAACTAAACTCGACTTGCCCTTATCCTCGAGTAGCTTGCTACATTTACGGCCACGCGATGCTATATTGGGTTGCGGCCATTAGAACAAATGGATCGAATGACTTCGATTTGGATGAGAGGGAGAAAATGAGGGCTTTGACCCTGATCTGATTCAATTTTATTTACCTCCTTTTTTTCCGATCTCCTCAAAGAATCAGGGGGAACGAGATAAAATTGGTGTTGGAGGGAGGCTTCCTGCGTACGATGTTGAAACAAAATATCACTGGCAAATGTACTTGTTAATTTGTTATATTATAAAACTTCAAAACGTCCCGTTGATTAAACTTTTGAACTCTTATTAATGAATGCCGCTAGGCGATTACAGGGTTTTACCCGCGTTTCGAACTCAATGGAACGTGTTACGGAGGCTAATTTCATCGTATGTGCGAGTTACAAAAGAAAACGATCAATTTTAAATTAAATCGATTAAAATAGTTCTATGGGTTTCGAGTTGTCAGGGTCAAACGACAACTCCGATTGCTATAAAAATTGAAATCCAATAATAACTAACTATTACGGATCTAATGGAACCAGTTTCGTCGAATTCCGAGACTGTGCCTCGGAAGGCTATTTTTAAAAATCGATTTAAACGATATAATTTCAAAACTGAACAAATCACCTTTAAATTAAATTTCAACCATTCTATTATTTTCACTATCATCATTATAGATTTTATAAGCCTTCAATTTTTTTTTAAACAGGCTTAGCATCTCGGATTCAACAATTTATCCAATTTCAATTATTAAATTCAATATTTAAACTATACAATTCAATCATTTAATTATCAAGTAAATATTGATATCCTGAAATTCAAATTAAAATTAACTTTGAAATATTTTAAAATCAATTTATTATTCCAAATTAATTTGTCAAAATCCGGGTCGTCACATTCCTCCCCCTTTAAAAGAATTTCGTCCCCGAAATTACTAGATAGGAAGAATGGTCCAATACCCGTTTATCTTCTCCCAAAACTCACAATTTAATGTTCTACCCACTATCTTTTATTAAAGGCCCACTGTCACCTTAACCAGTTTCCTAAAACCTTCTATAGATTCAAACAACACCCCTTTGCTCAATCATCTAAATTTCCATTTAAAAGCAACTTCGGAAATATCAAAATTTTCTCAAAATTTTTCTAACTATCTAGATTTCCGAAATTTTTTGCCAGCGTCTCCGTTGCGCGGCTAGCTCGGTACAACTACAAAAGGCCTCTACGGGCTTCCCAAATTCCAAAAGAAAACAAAAGCCAAGTGGCTACATCAAAAACCCAATCCAATCCATACAGATATTAAAATACATACCTTTTTGTCAGGATATTCAAATTTATCTTCAGATATCAAATCCAATTTCCTTTTCCTTATAATCCCTGCATATCTTATTTAACAATAATATCAAATCATAGCCCTTTCAAATCTTTACATACTTATCCTTACAGAAGTTTTCATATCCTTCCCTATTCAAACTCGTTTTTCCCGTTTTAATATGAATTCAACTTATTCCAATTTTGAATATCAACTTTTTATTTTTCATTTATAACTGAGTCTTATTAGTTCCATCTACTAATCCATTTCAGTTTCATATTTTTAAATCGTTTAATTGCTTAACAAAAAATTTCTCAAAAATTTTCTAACTCCCAAAATTTTCAGAAAATTTTGGCAGAGTCTCCTTTGTACGGAGGAGCTTTTGCAATTTGACAAAAGATATAAATATATATACATCGACCCACCCGGTCGGAAAAAGCAAAAACAGTTCATATTTCCTATTTTTATTACGTAGGCGTACCATATTAAGCATTTTAAGCACGCGGCTTACTTATTTTAGCAATTAGTGCAATCCAAATCCAGCCAAACGGCCTTCAGGTACCTGTACTTACTCAATTTAAATATGTAAGTGCCATATATAGAAAATTTATTGGCATTTCACTTATATTCTATAGCTAAACACATGTATATCATAAGCAACAAGCACCAAAACGCTTTCTATAAGCGATTTATATAACTTTAAACATTATTCAATTGCTTTCTATCAATTCATAAGTCGTTTCATTCAGTTTCATTGGTTTGCAACTCAATTTCTTACATCCAATTTACTTTTAATCCAAACAAGCTCATATTTACTTCAATTAATTTTAAAACCAATTTATTTAATCTCTCTCAACCCAAAGAATTTTAATTTCTCTTGTTTGCAACAACCACAATTGTTTTTATATATAATCGGCAATACTCGCTTAAAAGAGTATCTATTTCAATTTATAATCTACTTTAAATTAATTTTCAACTCATTCCGAATTTAATTTAATTTCATTTCTAATTTATTTATCAACCGTATATTGCATTTTATCTCATCCCCACATTGGATTCATTCAAAACAATTTATTAAGCTTGGCACATTCAATAATTATAAATTAATAACCATTTCCCAAATTAATTCAATCCAAGTTTCTATTGAATGGGCTTTCACCCTTATTCGAAGCCAAGCTTCCATAAATTTTTAAACTTAAGTTAATTTACTTTAATTTATTCCAATATCAAAATTAAGTTTACCTTTATTTGATTCTCATTTAATCAACTTCCATTAAATTCAGTAAGCCCATCCATTTAAATGTTAATTTTAATTCATCTTCTCAATTTATCAAAATAATATCCAACCACATACTGAACTCGTTTATACTTCAAATTAATATACCACCAAATTTAAGTTCAGTCTGATAATCCAATTCCAATCACAGCTTTGATTTAGTTTTTATTCAATCAGACTTCATCCATTTATCATTTAACTCAATTAACCCGTTTTAAATTTTTAATTTGCTTACTTAATTCGTTATCGAATTTATTTTATTAATACAAGGCTACTCTCAATTTATTTCAATTCACTTGGGTTTTGTTTTGCAACTCAAAACATTGCTATTATAATTACTTTTCTTGTATCCAATTTTCTTGCAAATTTCATTAAACATTATTCAAATCACCCTTGAATTTTATTTGTAATTCAAACCATCACATTTTCAATCCAACTTTATTTAATTTTTATTTTTACAGCATCTCCTCTTATTAATTCATTATCAAACCTAAGTCGAATTCTATTTAAAATTCGAATTCATTTTCAAACCCATTATCACTTACGACCCATTTATTTACCCAAGTTAAATTTTATTAATATACTTAACCAAATAATTATGTAGCCAATTAGTTTACTTTCGACTTCTAAATCAATGTTTGATTTTAATTACAAATTCACTTCATTAAAATTCCAGTTTGGATTTCCTTTTATTTCCCTAGAATTCCAACATCTTTATTTAATTTTTTTTTTTAGAAATGCTTTAAAATTCACATCATACTTAACAAAATAGCTCTTTATAAAAATACTTTTTATAACTCAATGTCTCAACCAGTCCATCCTTGTTCTCATAGAAATTCAGTCATACGTTGATCAGGCGTAAGACTGAAGATCTATATAGCAGACTCATCCTCAACATCCTGTGAAAATACTTGAAAAAT
Source organism: Allium cepa (assembly GCA_030765085.1). NCBI lineage: Eukaryota > Viridiplantae > Streptophyta > Magnoliopsida > Asparagales > Amaryllidaceae > Allium > Allium cepa. The sequence goes on along the minus strand of CM060941.1, from coordinate 203,700,609 downwards.
AATTTTATTAAAAATATCGAAAACAGTTTTTGAAAATAGAGGAAATATCTTTGGTGAGAATGCTCTGGAAATCATCACTCCCATCCATGGTTGCAGTTAACCCGATGGTTACGTTGCCATCCCTACAAAATCCATAGATAACTGTAGGCCTCCGCGCCCCTCGATTACACCATGGAACCCACGACAGATCGCAGCTACAACCGGGGTTACGTAGCTATCATAGCAAAAACCCATATAACTGTAGGCATCAGCACCATCGAATTTCACCGTCAAAAATGAAACTTCTCCACTCCACTTGACCATAGATCGCAGTCTACCGATGTTGCGTTGCCTTCCCGGCAAAATCAAATGTAGACTGTTGGCACTCATCCTCCACCCGAATTTCGCTATGGTCCCCACAGTAGATTGCAGTGACATCGAGTTACACTGTCGTCACAGCATAACCCAAATGCCTCTGTAGGCATCAGCGCCCTCGACTTTCGCTACCCAATAATCCTCGGGAACTAGTTTTGTCCGGACTCCTCACAGGATCAACTTTAGAACCTCCCCCCTTGGGGCTCAAGGCAGCACCACCCAGTGGCACTCCTGAGAAGTTCATTTCAAGGGAGCGCCTTTTTTCCCAGAGCCATCATCAAAACATTTTATACTATACACATTTAGTATCATCAAATCATACACCTTGTATGATATCATACAAAGCTCCTTTACACAAAATCGATTATCCCAAAATCGATAATTCTCAAATTAGGCTTTCCAAATTCCAATATTGATTTTACTCAAAAATCAAAAGCCTTTCCAAATCCAAAGGTTCTCAAAACCTTTTCCAAAATCCTCATAAGATCCTTTATATATATTTATATATACAGATATATATAATTTTTAAAACTTTGAATCATTTCCAACTTGTATAAAACCCTCTTATACTTCAAACACTTTCAAAAATCCTTTCTTCCGGCAATAGATCTAACAAGGAAATATTTATCTTATATAACAAAGATATATATAACTTTGTTTATTCAAATCAAATATTCAAATTTGATTACTCTTTCCAATATCAATTTCATTCAAATCCGTACGATGTACACATATGATCAGTATGCTATATCAACTTGATCGTTCATTCGGTCACACAATTTCACTTCCGAACTAGTATCGTCCACCCGACTTCCTAGTGCGGACTCAGATCTGATTTCTTGATTAGAAACCGCCATTCTCCTTGCATAGCTATAACTATGATAGAGAACATTCAGAACCAATCAACAATCCAAATCCAGGTTCGCCGTCGAAAATCGAGTGAAAAATCCCAACTCGGATCGATAACTATTTCGAAATTCTGTGCTCGAATCAGGATCAAATCACTATGCGAATAGAATAATATACGTACATCCTACGTATTTATTTCCATTGATTATTAGCCAAATCAATCCCATTTCTATTCTCATTCACTTAAATTTTCACTCACTTATTCCCGTTGAATTGTCACTTCAATTCTTACCTCAATTGGGTATTTAAACCAATTAACAGTTTGAACTCCGACCAGTTTTAGAAAATAGCTTGAAAATTTTAAAAATAGATAAGTAGTTGAAAAATAATTAATGGTTTGCCAAATAGCTATAAAATAATTAACTAATTGTAAAATAGTCAAAAAATAATTGAATAGTTTCAAAGATTGTAAACAATTGCAAAATAGTTATAAAATAGGAATTAGTTTGTGAAATAGTTGAAAAATAGTAATTAGTTTAGGAAACAGTTGAAAAATGGTTAAATAGCTCCAAAATAATGGTAAACAATTATAAAATAAGTTAGCTTTAAAAAGAAAGGTTGTATATATTTAATAGCTTAGAAAATAAGTTTATATGAAAACAATTTATATTGAAAATAGTCAAGAGTCAAACTGTTCACTTCCCCAGTTTAAATCAAATTCTAGTTGATTTTAATCCTGTTCGATTTTAATTTTAATATCATATTATTACAATAAATTTGAATTATTATCAATTGAATCCATTTCAAATTCAAATCATTTCAATATAATCCAATTCAATTTCCCATTTAAATTTTAAACTTATACATCTTCAATCACCAATCCACTTTATTCAAACCAAATTCAATTTCAATCTTGAATCTAAACTATCTCGAAATTCTGAGTTCAATTTTCAAAATTTCATTTTAATTATCTTAACTTATGTATTTCATGGTTCAAATAAGAATTCAATACAATTTTATTTGTTTTCAAAATTAAATTTATTATCCAATTTTATCTTCCAGTTTGAAGCCAGTTCTTAAACCAGTTTATTTTACAATTCAATTATTCAAATTATTGTATTTATACAATTACATTCTCAATTTAATGATTTTTATTAACAATAGGATGATATCATCCAATTTATTTTAAAACGTTCATCCATTTTCAATTTTTAAATCTCAAACCCTTTTGAGATCACACACATTCCCAATTCCAATCAACCATTTATCTTTCCAAGTTAAGTTCCAATTTACTTAATCCATTTAACCTTACCAAATTTGAATTCCCGCTTCAAACTTCAAATTTCTTTCCCTCTTATAAGTTCAAAACTTATATCACTTTGGATTTCTACATCACTTCAGAGAAAAATCAAAACTCAACCTCTTAGAGTTAATTTCAAATTATCTTTGATATCATGTATATCCATACATATATACATATTTATTTCTTGTCCCTTCCAGCCATGTTTTACAATTTTAAACCACCCTTGCTTTTAAATTCAAATCAAATTTCAAACAACCCATTGTTTGCAACAAGTCTCTTTTATTCAAATAATACTTTTTTTTTCATTACTTTGAAACAAAATTTTCAAATTCTGGGACCAGATTTAGAATTTCATTTTTGACAATTAAATTTTAATTTGGTTGTATTTCTATTTCTACTTAATTTACTTCCAATTCAAGATTTCTATTTGGTTGTATTTCATTACTTCTTAATTTAATTCTATTAATTTAACAACCAATCACCTTAATACTTATTAGAAGGAAATATTACTTAATATATCAAAATATACTTTTATATAAAATCATTTAAAATCTTTATATAAGAAAATAACAAGTACGCACTCATATATTTATTCTCAACTCATTCTAGAGTACTACAGACTCTATTAAATGAGTAACTCCCACCAGAGCCAAGGTTCTCGCTTAACCTTTCAGCTCTGATACCAAATGTAACGACCCGGGATTTTCATACCTGAAAGTTCCAGATCGTTGTGAAAAAGAAGAAAGAGATAGAAGAAGAAGAACAAAAACATCTCACATTCGCAGCGGATAAAATATAATAATTAATAATAACTGTTACAAAAGAATACTATTTTTGTCGATTACATTTAATATACATCAGAGTTTCACATACATTCAGTCACTGAATATATACAATTATCAAGTCTCAGATTAATAATAATATAAATACAGTGGAAAAACTTTATACACTATTGCCATCTAGCTCGCCTCCCGAGCTCCAGAACGTACCTACCTGAAAATCTGAAATGCTCGGTCTGACCCGAGCATTACACCAAAGTAACACCCGGGTCAAGCTGGAAACCAGCGTGAGTAAACCCAACTAACATGGAATACCAAAGCAAACAACTTATAATAACCCGGGGTAACATATATCAATTTAACATATTTGCAATTTGCTATAGACAACGCTTAATCCACACATCAATTGCTAAGTATCAAATTTAGGTAAAATAATCCAATTTTCTTAAATCATTTCATTCCGGCCTTATTGATTTTCACAAATCAATTTATTAAAAGTTCGAAGTGGTTTCAGGTATTTCCTAATACCCGACTCTGGTCTCTTCGAAACTCATGCTATCCTAACCCAAATTATCCAAATGAAATACACAACATTTCATATTAGAGATATCAACACATTCAAAGCATTCAATACCATTCAACCATCCATAAGCAAAGCTTAATCACATACAAATCAATTCGATTGATTCTAATTGAATTTCAAACCTCAATCACTTGGACTCCTTCATTAATTAATTCCAAAACAATTAATTAATCAACCCTTCATTACTTATCTTAATTAATCACCCTGGGTTAATTATATTCAATTACATTCAAGTAATTATCCTTAATTAATTTCACGATATTAATTATTCTTAACCAAACAATTAATTAATTTCACGATATTAATTACATTAATTCTTAATTACTTATATTAATTAATTTCTCATAAGTCATTATTTAATTAATTAATTCGATCTTCATTAATCAATCTCTAATTACATCAATAATTATATAAATTAATGATTTCAAATTTTATTTTTAATTTGTTCTAATCTAAATCAATTACTTTAATCCAACCACAATATTAATCATTCTTGATTAACCTTGTCATGTAATTATCTACCCCTTTTATTTTACTTCATTAAATAAATTAATTATATCTTAATTAACTATTTAATAAATATCTTGAGTTATTTCACAAAGTAATTATATTTTATTTATTACTTTAAGTAATTACTTATTAAACCCCCACTGGTTATTCTAATTTCATTAAACTTCATTAATTGACTTAATCCTTAATCAGTTAATTTGACCCCTATTTACTTTTTGAGTTTAAACAATTTAAACCCCAACACTTCGAGTCAAACAACAATTTACTCGGAAACCATCCAATAAACCAAAGTCACCAAATCATCAATTCTCAACACACATCAAATCAATTCAAGCATTCAAATAATCATTTAAATTTGACTATTGAAATTTAATAACAACTCAGCTGATGAGATTTACTCACCTTTGCTTTTGCAATCCAAATCTAATCTCGACCATCTCTACCCAATTTGGACCTTGTATACATATTTACATGATTTTATTAATATTCGAACAAACCGAATAATTCATCACATTTTACAAATTTCTTAACTGAATTATTTAGTTTAAACTATTTTTCTTAAAATAACTAATTTAGCAGCTAAGATAACTTAAACAAGTTTTAACAAAGATTTAACTCCATCCCACATCATTTTTTTCCCAATCAGTCGATGAAAATAAGGATTTATATATATATATAACTTATTTGTAATTTTTTTGTTTTAAATTCTTTACTGTAATATAATTTTTTTTACATATTTGTATTTATTCATTTTATTTAAATCAAATTAATTTTAAATGCAAATATCTGCTGCCTTACCTTAACCAAAACTTGTCCTCACCACTGCGACGAACTGCGACGAACCCATACCACAACTCCTCGTTCGACGGTCTAGGGCACAAACCCTAATCGCCTAACCGCTAACATCACTTGAAGTCGCCGACTACCCTACGCTTGCGAGCAGCTCCTCCTGCTGCCGATGTCCACCTCCTCACGCGTGCGCTCCCTTTCGGTCGCGCCTTTGCCTCGCTCGACGACGAGCGTTACGCTGTCTTAAATCATCCAGCGCCACAACATCCCCCCCGACCCAATCGACGCCTACCGCAGCCCCCAACTTGGCCTCAAATCAACTAAACTCGACTTGCCCTTATCCTCGAGTAGCTTGCTACATTTACGACCACGCGATGCTATATTGGGTTGCGGCCATTAGAACAAATGAATCGAATGACTTCGATGAGAGGGAAAAAATGAGGGCTTCGGCCCTAATCTGATTCAATTTTAGTTTCCCCTTTTCTTTCGATCTCCTCAAAGAATCAGGGGGAACAAGATAAAATAGGTATTGTAGGGAGGCTTCCTGCGTACGATGTTGAAACAAAATATCTCTGGCAAATATACTTATTAATTTGTTATATTATAAAACCTCAAAACGTCCTGTTAATTAAACTTTTGAACTCTTATTAATGAATGCCGCTAGGCGATTACAGGGTTTTACCCGCGTTTCGAACTCAATGGAACGTGTTACGGAGGCTAATTTGATCATATGTGCGAGTTACAAAAGAAAACGATCAATTTTAAATTAAATCGATTAAAATAGTTCTACGCGTTTTGAGTTGTCAGGGTCAAACGACAACTCCGATTGCTACGAAAATTAAAATCCGATAATAACTAACTATTACGGATCCAATAGAACGGGTTTCGTCGAATTCAGAGACTGTGCCTCAGAAGGCTATTTTTAAAAATCGATTTAAACGATATAATTTCAAAACTGAACAAATCACCTTTAAATTAAATTTCAACCATTCTATTATTTTCAGTATCATCATTATAGATTTTATAAGCCTTCAATTTTTTTAAACAGGCTTAGCATCTCGGATTCAACAATTTATCCAATTTCAATTATCAAATTCAATATTTAAACTATACAATTCAATGATTTAATTATCATGTAAATATTGATATCCTGTAATTCAAATTAAAATTAACTTTTAAATATTTTAAAATCAATTAATTATTCCAAATTTAATTTGTCAAAATTTCCGAGTCGCCACAGCGGCGCATAGGGTCTCATCCACTCTATAATGCAGGAAATCAATCACTCCAATATATATATACTACTATAGACATACAATATCATCCTGTGAATAAATTATTATAAATCAACCATCCAAGCACATAGTCAATCAATTTTAAATCTAATCATTCAAAATTTAAGTCAGAATAATATTGATTGAGTGAGAAGATCTCACCTTTATCCTTGCACGCAACCCATTTTAATTCTAGCTCGTTTCCTTTCAGATTTTTACCTTGTATAAACATTTAGACAATTTATTAATATTTTTATTGTTCAAACAATTAATTACAAATTAATTATTTTTAATTTAAAGTAATTATTTGATTTAACTAAAAATTTGGTTCTGAACTAATGATTTATTTTTCAAAACAAATTTTCTTTAATAAATATTTTTAGTGACTAAAATGATTAAATGGGTAAATTAAACGAGTTAATCACTATAGCTCATTATTTTAAAAATAAATTAGTGGGTTTAAAATATGTATATGTATATTTTCCTATTTTTCATTTTCAAACTGTTTATAGTTAATATCCTTTTTAATATATACATATATGTATAAATTCAAAATAGCATTGTTTGTACCTAGATGTGAATCAAAATCCTATCTGTATTTATATTTTTTTTATTCTGTACGTATATAAAATTTACAAAGTAAAATAAAATAAAATCCCTTGCAGAACATTGCGCATCGTTCTAATCCGCAGTCGAACTCGCGTTAACCTCAACTCGCGACAACCCAACTCGAATTGAATTCCAGCGAAACCCTAGCCGCCATCATGACACTGCCGCAACCCAGAGTGCCACCGTGCCATCAGCCCATGCCAAAATCGCGAGCTTCACTACCTCTTCCTCATCGACGACTCCATTATTCGTGAACCACGCGCAGGCAGACGACAATGGTCGGCATCGCAACCATTCCCTTTGTCGCCTGAGATTTCGAGCTCGCGATTCAAACTCGACCCGAGATTTGAGATTGTGCCAAACCTATTCTCAATTTTCGAAATCGAACACGAAGATGGCATGTTGTCTTCGAACCATTGCCCACCCCCTTGTTTGTTGTTTGAACAAAATCGATTCGATTTGAATCGGTAGTGAATTGTGATTTTTTTAAACAGCGACCTTGATTTCGTTTATTTTTTTGCATTTGAATCGGCTGGCTTGGTTTTGATTGAACGAAGAGAATAGTTTCGTTCGTCTTATTTTTCAGATTGAAGGAGATAAGGCATCGTGCTTTATAAGATTGGAGAATAGTAGCTTCTAGTATAAGATAGGCCGATTATAAGAGATAACAGAGTTTGACTTTGAAGTTTTAAACATTATGCTATAATTAAAAGTCCTCGTTTAAAATAATTATAAATTCTGAACTCCTATCGAGGCGGGCTGTTTGGCGTTCATAATGTTATATCCCTATTCTGAACGCAACAGGAAAGGTTTCGAGTCCTAATTCGATCGTATGGAGAAGATAGCTTTTTTTGGACCAGCTAAAATATCGAACTTTCGATTTAAATTTAGCGCATTTGCTAATCATATGGCCACACAACAACTTCAAATGATACAAAAATTGAAATCCGAAAATAATACAATATAACGGATCCAATGGAACTAGTTTCGTTGAATTCCGAGATTGTGCCTCGGAAGGTTATTTTTAAATATCGATTTAAACAATATAAATTCAAAATCGAACAAACTGCTTTTAAATTCACTTTAATAGTTTTATTACCTCAAGTATTATCAATATAAATTTTCTAAGCCATCAAATTATTCTTAACAAGCTAAAAATTGAAAATTCCAATTTTTACCCATCATTAATAAATCAAATTCAATAATTTAAATTGCCAAATTCATAGTTGTAATTAAAATTCAAGTTAAACTAACCTTTAACTATTTAAAATCAATTAAATATTCCATTTCAAATGTTAAAAATTTCTGGGTCGTCACATCCTTCCCCGCTTAAAAGAATTTCATCCCGATATTTCTAGTTAAGAAGAATGATCCTTAACCCAATTTATTATTTTTCCCAATCCAAATAGTTTATCATCTTACCAAAACAAATCTTTTTATTTAAGACCCATCATTAATTCAACTAACTTTCCAACTTCAATTATAAGTTCCAAGCAACATTGTTTCCTCAATAATTCAAATTTAAATTCAAATTTCCAAAATTTTCTCAAAATTTTTCTAACTCCCTAAATTTTTGAAAAATTCCGTCAGCGTCTCCTTTGCGCGTCTAGCTCGGTACGACTATAAAATGGCACCACAGGCCCCCAGATTCAAAAAGAAAACAAAAGGCCAAGTGGTACGACAAGAAAATCGTCAAATTTCATACTGAAATTTACATACATACCTTTTTGTTGAGCAATTCAGTTTTATCTTCAAAATCCCAATTCCAATTTTTCTTTTACCTGTAACATACCTGTATGTTCTACTAGCCATAATATTCAATTACAACATTCATATATCATTTTGCATATTCCTTTACAAAATTTTCAATATATACTTCTTATACCATTTTTATATCACTATTGAAGTTATATATCCATTTTCATTCAATCTTACATTTCCAATTTTATTTGAATTCAACTTACAATTTCAATTTATTTCGATTTAGTTTAACTTCTGAAATTGAATTTTATCAATCATCTTTCATTCCCAACTGATTCATATTACTATTTTAAATTAGTTTCATTTACTAATTCATTACAAATTGCAATTCATTTTATCTCAAACCATTTCTTTAATTCACCTTTATTATCTTTAGTTCACTTCGAACTAATTTACAACTTCATTTTATTTCGCACAATTCGAATTGGTTTTCAATATTCAATTTCAGTTCCAGTTTTATTTACTTACAAATTCGAAATGAATTTCGACATTCAACTTTACTTTCATTTATTTGCAAGTGCAAATTTATTCATTCACAACCTAATTTCCCACCTTAATAAATTTTATTCCAATCATTTAGTCTATAAGACTTCTCAAATTCAGCTTTATTCAAATTAACTCATGTTAATTGCAGTTTAAATCTAAATTTTCCAAGTTTTCAAACTTATTACTCCATAACTATTTTTAGTAAAATTCCAGAATTTTTCCACCTTTTCCAAAACCATTATTGGAAACAATTCAAATTATCCTTTGAATTTCAAAACCAAACCCAAATTTCCCAAACAACTTCCATTTAAAACAATTTGGCAGCAATTCCTCTTTTGGAAACCCGAAAATGAACACCAATGATGCTACAGTCATCACCGAAGTTATTTTCCAACGACCTAAAAGAGTTTAAAGCTTTCATCCCTTCAAAACACTTTTCCAAAACCTTTGGAAATCATCTTTAAAATCAAAAGGGATTTAAACTTTCCAAATCTCCAAAATTTTCAAATTCTTTTCAAAACATTTCCAAATACTTCTCTGGAATTCCGTTTCAAATTACAAATCACATTTACAATTTATATTCTCAAATTCCATTTGTATGTGGATTTATTTCTTAACCTTTGATTATGATTTCAATTTCTTATTCAATTTCAATGATATAATTTAATATTATCACGTCGTGACAACCAATCAACCATATACTATATAAGTTATGGAAAATTGTTCTTTTTATATACAAAATAGTTTTGGATAAAATTATTTCATTCACCCTATTTTAAAACAATATCGTGGCGAATTGTTCTGTACAAGTATTTAGAGATTCTTATCGATAGAATTGTACGGACTATACCGACCAGAATCCATATACCACTCAACAAACCAATCATCACAATATAAAACAATTTTATATTCACTAACAAATAAGCGCTCATATCTATTAACACACTCAAACTCATTGTAGAGTACTACTGACTCTATCTCTAATGAGTAACACCCAACAGAGCCAAGGTTGTCGCTTAACCAATTGCTCTGATACCACTTGTAAAGGCCTGCAAATCCATACCCTTTTGAGCTGGCGAAATTCCACAACAATTCAGCCCAAAGTGGAACGAATGTGCGAGTCTTCGGTTTAAAGAAGAAAGAGGTAGAAGAAGAAAAGAAAACAATAACAAAATCTCACATATCGCAGCGGAACAAATATAATAGAGTAATGAATATCTTTAAAACAAAAAACCATATCAGTTATTACATTACATCACGTTACATTATCAGAGTGTTACAACAACAAACAGCGGAAAAGATATAACATATACTAGGGATACGCTTCGCCATCCAGCTTGCTCCTGATCTCCACAGCATCTCTTTTTCGACTTCGCTCCCGAATAACTGCTAACCTGACTCTAGGCTGCCCGTGTGGAAAATTATGGGCATTCAGAGTTTAGAAAAGGAAACATAAACTCCAGGCCAGTCGTGGGACTGGTGTATGATCTTAAAAATAGTTATTTTCACAAAGAAAATAAAAGAAATCCGCTATGCTTTTTGGAAAATGAAACTACCATAAGGCCTCCCGCCACACACACAATGCAAACGCAGAATAGGAGGAGATTTCTCCTTATGATAGTCAAACATGCTTAATACGCAAAATCCTTTGATATTATTATTGTTAGTGCATAGTGTGGAAATCATTTCGAAAGTATAATATTAATCTTAGCCAACATACAACCATTATTGTATGCCAACTATAACTACCATGTTCAATAGCAAGTTACCACCACATTCCATGGCAGGTTATACAACTAAAACCGTACATGGCGTGTATTGTTTCTTTGGATTTCCAACAAATGGTCAGGTTAAGGAACTTCCTACTACCACATGGGTACGCCTCTAGAGGGACGTCCCGAGAACCTACCTGGCTCTCTGCCAACACAAGGCCGGTTACCCCCTTCTCGGAAAGTAAAACCTAAGATATGCCACCCCCGGTCGTTTGCGACCTTTATTCGAGGATCCTCTACACCAACAACCACAAAGAAAAGTATTTGCAGTAACTAAATAGGTTAAATATCAGGGCTCCATACCTGATACCACCCTTTTCCAGAAGGAATGGACATACCCTAGGGGAGCTACCCCTGAAACCTTGCCGCATATTTCCTGTTTCGACCATTACCAGTTTGTGAGGCTCGATGGGTTGCGTCCACAAATCTAACTTTTCATAAAGTCATGCTTTGATCAACAAATGATCAGCAGCACTTTGTGTGCCACATTACCAAATTGGGAATGTATCACTAGTAACCATCAACTACATAACCTCTGAGCTCGTACGTCTCAGAGAAGGGTGTTAAGCTAAGAGAATAAATTCTCTGCCACCAACAGAAATGTATTTGATAGAAACCAGCTTTACCTCTCAAAGTGTAACGTTAGACACACATCAATACAAGTCTGTTCTGGGATCGAACGGAACCGAAGGCACTTCAAAGAAGCCCTTGCAAATTCGGATATTCACTAATCATGTCCGTAATCCCCATTACAAAGGGTGATCAAATCTCTATACCGAAGCAACTCGATGCAGAGACATTCGACAGGTAATCCTTTTGTTTTCGAGAATACTCGGTCTTCAACACCGTCTTCAAATGCAACCACATTTCATCATATCATTATTCGAAATGGGTTTTATGACACAAGGTCCTCTCCTGGCTAATTCGAATAACAAGCGCTTATTTTTAAAAATAAATGTTCAATCAGATTTCAACCAAATCACAACAAATTTCCACTTTGATCTTTTAAATAAAAGATCAATCACCATCACAAAGGTTTAGTGTGGGATTCGAATATCCATTTGGAATTCGACTCCCGGTCGCATTGAAATTCAAATGCCATTAAAAGGCCAATATTGATAGTCGGTTATTTAACTATTAATCAACATTCACAATAATTACCAGACATAAATAATTTTCCCAACTATTTATTTTCAAAATATCTTCGCAAGGTATATTTCACACTTCAACCATTTGAAAACAAATTTCAAATCACTTTTCACTCGCTGAATATGAATTCCAATATTATTTCCACTAAAAGTCTACCGAGTTCAAATATTTTAAAATAATTTAAAATTCTTATCAAAATATACTAGAGATATTTAAAATAAACTATTTTAGAATATTTGATTAAATATTAATTATGAAAAATATTATACTAATATCTCATATAAAAATTCAAATCCAAAACTAATTTTTAAATAAAATTAGTAGATAGAGTATAAATATTTAAATATCCAATTTAACACTTTAAATAATCAATTCTATAATAGTTTAAAATATATTTCACTTTAAAGATTTTCAAAATAACCTAAGTAAATATTATTTTTTCCAAAACATTCTTTCCCTTAAACCATCTTCACAACTTCAATTTCATATTTATAGACTATATTGAAAACATACTCGGCTTTCTTGGGAAAGTACACATTTTATTCTAAAATGGTTCATTCAAATCAATTAATAAATCCTTCTGGATTTACTTCAAATTTACGTTCCAAATCCGTAAAATCCTTTCTACACTTTTAAAAATAAAGCGATATTTATTTTTAAAACAAATTTCCCTTTCTTTTATAAAATTCCCATTGTGAATTTAAACTTCTAAATATCCATTGATATACGATTTTCAAATTGATTTCCAAATATTCATTTTCAGCCCCGAATTAAATTCTAAATTGATCTCCAAATTTATTTTCGAATACCAAATCAATTTCCAAAATTGATTTCTACATTTATTTCAACACCAAATTTATTATCTTGCTAAATTTCAAAAATCAAATTTGATTTATTTCTGGTATCTTACGATACCAAAAATATATTTGGCTAAATTATAGCCTTTAACAGTTTCAATCACAAATAGTCACATACAGATTATAAATGATCAACACGCGGTATTGAAATAAATTCAGTTATTTGAGGAATCCATTTGGATCCCTCCAACATGTTTCCCTGCATCCATAGATGTTAGCACAACAATTAAATACCAATTCCACTTCGAGGTGGAGTATCGCGGTATGTGGGATTTATAAAATATCATCCGCTATTATACGGCGCACAGGGTCTCATCCGCTATATAATGCGGGAAATCAATCACTCCAATATATATATACTACTATATATAAATACAATATCATCCAGTGAATAAATTATTATAAATCAATCATCCAAGCACATAGTCAATCAATTTTAAATATAATCATTCAAAATTTAAGTCAGAATAATATTTATTGAGTGAGAAGATCTCACCTTTATCCTTGCATGCAACCTGTTACCTGGAGATTTGACCAGGCAACTAAGTACTCGGCATTAGCATACTGTTCGGCCTTTATGAGTCGTTCGGCATCCAGATCGTTCGGCATTAGAAAGAGCTTGGCTTCCAGAGTCGTCCGGCACATATGATTCGTTCGGCACTCAAGTTCTGTCAGCATCTATGGGACGTTCGGCTTGCAAGAGTGTTTGGCACGCGAGAGCGTTCGGCATTGAGAAACATTCAATATTGTAAATGGTTCGACATTTATGGACGTTCGACATGGGAGAGTCATTCGGCATTCCATACTGCTCGGCATCCAAACCTTGTTCGGCACAAATACCTCATTCGGCATTCAGGATGTTCGGCATCACTTTGTTCGGCATGAGAATATCGTTCCGCATTCTGGGTGTTCGGCATTTAGGGTGTTCGGCATTCAGGGTGTTCGACATCACTTCTTCGGCATTCGAATGTCGTTTGGTATTCAAGTTGCTTGGCATCACTTCTTTCGGCATGAGAATGCCATTCAGCATTCAAGGTGTTCGGCATCACTTCGTTCGGCATGAGAATATCCTTCGACATTCAGGGTGTTCGGCATGAGAATATCATTCGGCATTCATGCCTTGCTCGGCATTTTTGTCGTTCGGCCTCTCTGGATCGGCACACAGAGATCACTCTTTTTGGGCCAAGCTACTTAGCTACCTGGCCCACCAGGGAAGTCCAACCCATTTTCGCCTATAAATAGAGAGGCAGGGGCACAGTGAAAGGGACCTTTTTTCGAGAACGCCGGGGAAACTCTACCGCTTTCAAGACTCGTTCAAGACTTAATATTTTTTGCTTAGAAATTGTATTTAAGTGATTGGTATACGGATTGTATCTGTAATCGATTATCGAGAAAAAGAATAAAGATCTACCTCAAAATGGACGTGGGCAATTACGCCGAACCACTATAAATCTGGTATTCGTTTTTTCCACATTTAAATTTACGTACTGTCCTCTGTTTAACTTTACTTTCTTCATTAATCTCTCTAAACAATCTCTTTTAAGCGTGTTAGTGACCAATTCTGGTGCTATCATTTTGGTGCTTTCACTGAGAATCGAATTCTCATGACGATAGGATCTACTTTGTAGCTACTGGATTGAAAAATCCCCCAAAGGAGATCCAAATCATTCAAAAGACATCTGTTGATTCTACTCAGAGTTACAACCAACAACTCTACCATAAGGAGACCATGAACTAGATCGGCCTCTCACAACGCAGATGTCCACGAAACTGCTAGTGTACAACAAATAGGACCTAGCAACCAACCAGCAATTCAAGGCGCATGAACCTCCAACCAGAACCAAGCGGAGGTCGTTTCCCGAACAGAGTTCAACGACTTGATAAGAGAACTCAGGGAAAGTAGAAGGCAACTTGCTGAGAAGATTCAAGCCAACACTAATTTCATGAATCAGCTTGCCCAACAACAACATTAGAATGCTGGAAGTAGTCCTGCTCCTTATTCTGAATATGATAGCTCGACCTCGGTAGATGAACCACCTAGGCGTAGACGCCGTAGGGATGAAGCTGCACAAGAAGGTGCTACCGATCGATTCGCCAAGGATCAGACATGTGGTGAGACCGAAAGCCGGGATCACCAAGACCCAAATTAAGCGGGACATCAGCCAGCACGGTCCCGTGGAACGGAACCAAACTTCCCACCCTCCATACAAACTCCAAATTTATCAGCCATGGTCATGCAATTAATGAGAGAGAACCAGGGCCTGACCAACGAGGATAGGAGAGTGTCCAGGAGTCATACTCTTTTCATAGATGTGATCCTACAGGCTGAGTACCCCAAGAAATTCAATATGCCGACTATCCCAGCCTACGAAGGGAAGACTGACCCTAGGCAACACATGATGAGGTACGAATGGATGATGGATTCGGCAAGGGCAAATGATGAAACTAAGTGTAGGTGTTTCCCTATCACTCTGTCCGGAATCGCCACTATGTGGTTTACTCGGCTTCCTCTGCGATCTATATTTAGCTTCGACAAGTTAGCAATGGATTTTGTTGACAATTCATGATACATGCTACCCATCCAAAGGATGTTATGTCATTATCAAGCGTAGACCAAGCTCCAGGAGAGTCTTTGAAAGCGTACTTACAGAGGTTTCATGTGGCTGCCACTGAAGTTAGCAATCCTAATGACCATGCGATTCTGATGGCGGTAATGCGAGGTGTAGATCCAGATTCAAAGTTTGGAGATTGGTTGGCGGAAAAGACCCCAGCTACATTGGAACGGTTCTATGCCAAAGCTTATCAGTTCATACGGAGGGAGGAGGCTCGATGGATGAGACGAGATAAGGCACCAGGGCCTGTTCAGGAGACTGTGAAAAGTAACATCGCCGTGAAGCAGTCCGGCGATAGTTCGGGAAAAGTTCAAGTCAACGCCCAGAGCAAGCCTGGACAGTCCAAAGGATTCGAAGGTGGGAATCCCGGAAAGAAAAGAGAAGCAGGGAAATGGTAGCCAAGGATTCCGACCTACAATGAATACACCCCGCTGAATACTTCTCTTAAAAACATTTATCTATCTACCTGTAACACCTTTGAATACAGAATGCCACGCCCAAAGGAGTCCACCGAAGAACAAAAACAGACAGGGAAGTACTGTCGCTTCTATGAGACCCATGGGCATAATATTGAGGAGTGTAGATACCTCCATGACGCCATAGAAAAGTTAATCAGACAGAAAAAATTGCAGGAATTTGTCAAAAACCCGCAAGATGGAAGACAAGGAACGTCAGACCCCGGACGCGGGCCGGCTCCACGCCAACCAGAACAACCTGCTCCGACTGTGGATAGATTGATTATAAACACTATTGTCGGAGGACCTCATCCTGTAAACAAGAATTGGCAGGAGATGGAACGATATGCTACCTCCTTGAGGCATGCGGATTATGAATGTTGTTCGAATGTGGAAGATGGAAACCCCACAAAGCAACAACGCAAGATGACTGACGATATAGTGTTTAGGAGTCGAGACGCGAACAAGGTGGAGGCTCCTACTATCGACCCGATGTTGTATCCGCAACAATCGGGCCAGCTTACGTGAAAAGAATCCTGATTGATTGTGGAAGCTCTGTCAACATCATCTTCAAGAAGGCTTATGACCAAATGAAGATGGAAACGAAAGATTTGAAACCGTACAAAGCCCGTATCTACGGCTTTAACGGTGCTGCAACCGACGCGATGGGTATATAAAGCTACCAATTGAACTGGGGGAAGGTGAGCGTAGGAGAGTGCGAGTCCTATCGTTCGTAGTAATAGATGTTGACTCTCCATACAATTTCTTTTTGGGTCGCCCAGCCTTGGATTAATTTAGGGCTGCTTTGGCCCCATGGTATTTGACATTAAAATTTCTGGCAGACAAAGGAGTCGTTGTTATACATGGAGATCAGGCAACCGGTCACGCATGTTATGTGGAAGAATTGAGCGAAGCTCAGCGAAGAGAGAAGGGAAAGGTCGCGGACAGCTCCGTCCGGATCCTAAAGATTGATGATTGACAAGTAATGCCCGAGCCCTGGCTCGGGCAGCATTCTCGGATCCTTAGAGACATAAATCCGAGAGATGATAATGGGGAACCAAGGGAAACAAATGCATCACCGGCTGAGATGACGATCGACATTCCAGTCAGCCGGGATGACCCATCATGAGTTCTTAAGATTGGATCACAACTCGACCCCTCAGTTGCCGAGGGTCTTACTGATTTCCTCCAGGCAAATCTGGACGTTTTCGCTTGGACACACTCTGATATGTGCGGGATTTCTCCAAAAATTGCGAGTCATATGTTAAACATAGACCCGAAACACGTTCCCGTAAAACAGAAAAGGAGAGGTATGGACCCGGAGAGTTCCGCGGCTCTCAAAGAGGAGGTGGACAAACTCAAAGCCAATGGGTTCGTCCGCGACGCCTTCTACCCTGAATGGGTATCTAACCCAGTGCTAGTGAAGAAAGAAAATGGAGAGTGGAGAATTTATGTTGATTACTCCGATCTGAATAAAGCATGCCCGAAAGAAGGAGCGAAAGATGACAAGTCATTCGTAAGGCTTCTCGTTATGTAATGCAGGATGGAATAATGTATCAGAGGGGATTCTCGACCTCATTGCTCCGGTGCATTGCCCATGATGAGATAAAACGATTCCTGATGGAAGTCCATGAAGGTGAATGTGGCGATACTGAAGGGCAGACGTTAGCAAAGAAAATCCTCCGCTATGGATACTATTGGCCAACTGTAAATCGAGATGTCGCAGACTACGTAAGAAGATGTGACAAATGCCAGAAGTATGCGAAAATACCAAGAGCTCCGCCAATGGAACTCACACAAATGGTTAGTCCTTGGCCATTTGCAATGTGGGGGATCGATATAGTCGGTTCCATACCCCTATCCAAAGGTGGTGCAAAATACGCGATTGTTGCGGTCGATTACTTTACCAAGTGGGCAGAAGAAGAACCTTTGGCCACTATTACCCCCAAGAAAGTCATTAATTTCGTGGTACGAAATATCATATGCCGCCTTGGCTCGCCATGAACCATCGTTAATGGAACTCAGTTTGAAAGCAAAGAGTTCAAAAAATTTTGCCAAAAATATGGTATGGAGAAAAAGTTTGCAGCGGTTGCTCATCCAAAATCCAATGGACATATGGAGGCTGTAAACAGGATAATCAAATCCATATTGAAAAAACGTTTGGAAAAGGCTAGAGGCAAGTGGGCGAATGAGCTTCCGACAGCACTTTGGGCTTACAGAACCACCTATAAGTCCGTGACTGGCCACACTCCATTCACATTAGCATATGGCATGGAAGCTGCAATACCCGTGGAACTTGAAGTCCCATCACATCGGGTAACTTATTATGACCCTGATTCAAATCGAGATCTTTTGCTAGAATCATTGGACTTCATTAATGAAAAACGCGAAGAAGCCAATTTAAGAGTGGCCGCATACAGGCACCGAGTTGCTCGATATTATAATGAAAAAGTTCGACCGAGAATCTTTGGCGTGGGTGATCTCGTTTTGAAACGAGTTTTCCCAGTTCCATCACATATGAGCCCCGCTCATCGACGGAAGCTTAGAGAAGGAACTTTCAAGCTAGGACCGTCGATGGTACGACACTCCCCCGAGCATGGAATGGTGAACATTTGCGACATTATTACACTTAGTTCATTTCTATCATATTTTAGTTGCATTTATTTCCAACAAGTTTTTATTCCTAGTTTACGGCATGTAAAAAGACAATTTAGTTTATTTGCATTAATAAAGGCTTGAAGCCATTTCTTTTTCCCATGAATTGTTGATGTTTCTGTGTATGATAATGCTGTAACAAATGACTAAGAGATACATTACTCTGTCTGACGTACGGACGAGTATAAACGATTCAAAATCTCCAAGTCCCAGAGTGCGGACTGTAGTACTCTAAGTCCTCAGAGTATGGACTCGAGTATAAACGATTCAAAATCTCCAAGTCCCTGGAGTGCGGATTGGAGTACTCTAAGTCCCCAGAGTGTAGACTCGAGTATAAACGATTCAAAATCTCCAAGTCCCTGTAGTGCGGACTGGAGTACTATAAGTCCCCAAAGTACGGACTCAAGTATAAACGATTCGAAATCTCTAAGTCCCGGGAGTGCGAACTGAAGTACTCTAAGTCCCCAGAGTGCAAACTCGAGTATAAACGATTCGAAATCTCCAAGTCCCCGGGGTGCCGACTGGAGTACTCTAAGTCCGCAGAGTGCGGACTCGAGTGTAAATGATTCGAAATCTCTAAGTCCCCGGAGTGCGAACTGGAGTACTCTAAGTCCCCAGAGTGCAGACTCGAATATAAATGATTCAAAATCTCCAAGTCCCTATAGTGCGGACTGGAGTACTCTAAGTCCCCAGTGTGCGAACTCGAGTATAAATGATTCAAAATCTCCAAGTCTCCGGTGTGCGGACTGGAGTACTCTAAGTCCCCAAAGTGCAGACTGGAGTATAAACGATTCAAAATCTCTAAGTCCCCAGAGTGCGGACTTGAATATAAATGATTCGAAATCTTCAAGTCCCCGGAGTGTGGACTGGAGTACTCTAACTCCTCAGAGTGCGGACTCGAGTGTAAATGATTCAAAATCTCCAAGTCCCCAGAGTGCGGACTGAAGTACTCTAAGTCCCCAGAGTGCGGACTCGAGTATAAATGATTCGAAATCTCTAAGTCCCCATAGTGCAAACTGGAGTACTCTAAGTCCCCAGAGTGCGGACTCGAGTATAAACGATTCGAAATCTCCAAGTCCTCAGAGTGCGGACTCGAGTATAAACGATTTGAAATCTCCAAGTCCCAAGAGTGTGCACTCGAGTATAAATGATTTAAATGTCCAAGTTCCCTGAGGACGGACTGGATATAAATGACTTGAAGTCATCAAGCCCTTGGCATATGGATTGGAAAATATTCTAAGTCCTCAGAGCATGGGATACAAGAATGTGTCAATACCAGAAAATTTGTCAACTTGTTTGAAGATGAATCGAGAAGTTCACGTAACTCGCAGTAGCTCGAGTTTTGACCACGGTTATACCAAAAAACCAAACAACAGCAGTCCTCTGAGAGGGAAAAGAACTAAGTTTTTTCATCAAAAATAAGTTTCTACTACAACTCCTCCGAAGCTCGGAGTGAAAAGTTTATTTACATAAACTACGAAAACAAAAATAATTACATAATCTAAACTAGCTCTTGTTGAACAAGAGCGAAGACTACTTCTTTGACTTCTTCGACTTTTTGCCCGATGACTCCTCCCCGGTATGTTTACCCTTGATAGCTTTCTTTGACGGGGGAGTGACAGCTGAAGAAGTATGAGGAACATCCATGGGTTTGGACCCGCCTGGGAGAATGACCTTCAACGGCTTGTTCAAAGGATCGTCTGGGTCCATAGCTTGAGGTTCGACCTTGATCTTGATCGTCTTTTCCTTCTCTTTATCAAGCTGCTCCTTCATGCTCAGTTAGGATGTGTGCTCAAAGACGCCTGTAATTTCAACTTCATAACTCCCATGAGAGGAAGTCTCATATTTGTCCTCGTCAAGCGCTCCGATCACCTGAGCATCGGGACCGGGAGCCTCTCCTGCGTGAGTTGCTTCACTCGTTTTTCCCCTCACCTCCTTGGCGATATAGCTCCTCGGAGTGGGCTCAAGATCAGAACGGCCTGCGTAAAATCACGAAAAGCAAGTATTAGAATGCGATAGCTTCTGATGAAAAGCGAAAACTCTTGGAATGTTAAAGCAAAAGAGTTGCTGACCAGGTCCCGGCTGGCTCTTAGCCATCGGGGGGGCTCACCCTTTGGAATAGGGGACAAAACATGAACATCAAGGTCGGGGTCCTCCGGATCATAGCCGATGTGCTGTTCAAAAGGATCAAGTATCGGCCGACCGGCCGGCTGGGTAGGCACACGAGCTGGAGACTCAATCCCGGATGGACCGACGATAACTTCTTTCCATTTTATTGAGGGTGTGCCTTTGCAATAAATGGCTTTAGCCGCTGACAGGTCCGAAGGCTCATTTCCCTTAAGGAATTCTTTTATCAAGGCCCCCTCATCAACCTCCTCGATACCGTGTTCGGCCTTCTTGATTTCAATTAAAGTCTCCTATGCCTCGGTCAAAGATTCGAGATAGCCCTCGCCCAAAAAAGTTAAGTCCCGGTGCTTGAGAACGCGTGCATTGAATTCGGCAATAAGCGGGTCGAACATGGTTTTGACTTCTTCTCTACCTTCTTCCTTGGCCGCCTCGAGACGGGAGTCGATTTCCACAGATGCTATCTTTTTGCCCTCTTCACGGGCTTCATTCTTCAGCGCCTCAACTTTAGAAAGCTCGCCCTCAAGTTTCGCCTTTAGGAGTCACGTTGCAACGATCTCGTCACAATACCATTGCGACTCTTCTTGGGCAGCAATCTTCTCCTCTTGTTCTTTGCAGAGTCGCTCCTCAAGTTCCTTAACTTGGAGACAGAATGCATCCCTCTCTTTTTGCACCGAGTCTTTCTCCAAAGCCAAAGCTCCACAGCGTTGTACCGCCTCGTCGAGTTCTTTTTTGTGAGTCGATTCCGGATGAGTTACGGCTTCGACGATATACTTGGCGCTCTGCTGGGCGGCCTCAAGTTGAGATTTATAAGACGTAATCTCTTCATCCTGAGCTTTGATAATGTCTTTGTCATGAATAGACTCAAGCTACAGGCGATCAATCTCATGTTGGCGTTCCATGGAGACTTCCGACACTTTCTCAGCGAGATGAACGAACGCGTCATGTTGAACATAGACGTCGTTGGTACAGGCTATAGCGCTCTGCTTGAAATCTTCAGGTATATGGTGGATCGCCGGGAGGAACTTCAGACCATCAAAGTAGATCTTTGAAAATTTAACTTTAAGCTCAGCCAGTCTCTCCGATACTGTTGGATCTGTTGCGGAAACAGAAGGAGACGGCTTTGAAAGTTCAGCTCTCCTGTGAGGATCCTGGGATTGTCGTGTGGAAGAGGAATCAGAGTGTTGATCTCGGGGGACATCGGATTGCGACCCCTTATGTCCGTGCTTATCTTTGCTTTGTTCTGAGTAAGAAGAAGGATGTTGGTGGTACTTGGACTGATAATATGTTTTCTTCCGAGATGATGATGAGTCCCGGGAATGGTAATCTCAATCGCCATTACCGTCTCTATCTCGACGTTTTCCGGAACCTGAGTCCCATCCAAAGTGATGGAAGATAGACAGCCCGCGGAGACGATCGATTCCGTGTGTACGTCCCATGTCACCTGCACAGAATTTAAAAAACAACGAATTAGCAAATAGTAGTGTGACGACGGAAATTAAGTGCAAGGTGAAGCGCATGTGTTTGTGTATGTCCTAGTGTTTCCCCCCGACGGACCAGTTTCTTTACTAATGGGAGTTTTTTTCTCCCTGAGTTTGGGTTTGAACGTCCGCATCGCCTCTGATGGGCGAGTGAAGTTTAAGTGCATCCGGATTATCGATATCATAATTAAGTAAATCATCAGGAATCGAGAGGATCGAGAGGCCCTTTAAAGAACTTTCTAAACGTTGTGAGGAAGCCTCTTTCTTTGTTGGAATAAGAGTAACTTTAGAGGTTGCACCAACTTTTTCCCTCCTTATCTTGTACGTCGGTTTCTTTTTCCTCTTCAAAGGGAAGGAAGACGTTTCGATGTCATGAAATTCAATTAATGGGTCCTAAGTAGGACCAATGTTCTCATCTTGTGCTTCGGTGTTTCATTTTCTTTGATTTCTCCTTCTTTTAATGCGCCAGGAGCGCCGCGTGCTGAAAACTCAGCTTGTTTTTTCCCTTTACAAGAGGCATGCCTGGGTATGGAAACACCCTGAGGAAGACTTATCCAATGGCCTTCTGCCAACAGTCCAAACCTCGAAAGTGACTCATTGGAAATAAGAGTTCGAATGGCTTCGACGGCTTCAGAATATCCACGGCCGTCAGAACGTGGATTGATACCTGAAAAGATGTAAAAAAAGAGTTAAAAAGGCACGGCTTTGACCAAGCACGAATATCGATCCAGAGAAAAGACTTACTTCCTTCCATCCATCTCTTCGCGAAACCAGGAGGGCAATGCACATAAAACCATTCCTGCTTGTACAGGATGAACTTGCTGCATGCCCCAGTTAAGATTTGGCGTTTGTGGTGCGACTTGAGAAACATGAAAGAGGGGCTATCTCTCCGCTTCTTGATCATATATATATATATATATATATATATATATATATATATATATCTGATGTCACCCGGGGTTGGAGGCCTAGAGAGGACATTCATGAAGAGGATGTAGGTACCATAAATGAAGGCGTGACCGTTCGGGTGCAGTTGTGATGGGGCAATGTCAATGTACTGCAGCACGTCCCAAAGAAATAAGTTGAATGGTGGCACACTGCCGACCCAACACATAAACTTATTACAAGCTGTATATCGAACTGGGGGCAAGTGTGGACGATCGTGCCTCGATGGAACTAATATGTCGTCGAAGGGAATTCCGTGGACAGAGCATATCCAACGGAGTGCACTTTCATTGATCTTCGAAGCCTGTGAATCGACCGGTTGTCCAAGAAAATTGATGCCTTCAAGGCGTCGGGAGCTAAGTTATGAGAAGGGGAAGTCGATGGGTTTGAAGTATCTGCGACTCCTTGTTTGGAAGACGACCCAGGTCTATCTGAGATCATGGAGGAGCTAGATTTCTCAGACATCTTTGTTAGAAATTGAATCTAGTAGAGTACCTGTTTGAACGATACTTGAAAAACAATCGACGTTAGACTTAACAACACAAGTATTTCCCCCGTGTGGCATGTGGACTAGTCCGATAACTCAAGTATAAGTGCTGAGAAATTGAAAGTCATGGAGTTAATGGTATAAAGTTGAGCTTCGAATCGTCGCCTTCGAAGACCGTCATCGCCGACCATCTCCAAAAGCCCGCCCTATGGTGTTTTCAATTTCGGACTCAAACATTGGCGCTATATGTTTGACGAAATTATCCCTTTTTTTCAATTTAGGTTCAGGCTTGTGATTACTGAAACTAGGAAGTTATCAGTCTAGATTAGTTCGATATGCTAGTTTACATAGGTCCTTGTCCTTGTTTTTGTCATAAGATTAGGCAAAGTAAATGTTGATTGGCCTAAGTATCGTTCGGCCAAACTATTGGTCGGCCTAAGTATCGTTCGGCCGAAATATCGTTCAGCCTAATTGTCGTTCGGCTTAAATGTTGTTCGGCCTAAGTGTCGTTTGGGTAAACTATCGTTCGGCCTAAGCATCGTTCGGCCTAAGGATCGATCGGCATTCGTGCCATTCGGCTTAAGCGTTGTTCGGCCAAAATATCGATCGGCATCCTGTCCATTCCCCGCTACCTTTCAATTTTTCCACTCCAATTTCATTCGGCATGGGGAGATCATGCTGAACCATGTACGTACCAACCTACACCAATAGGCCTAATCTCTAACTCCATTCTCATGCTACCATAGGACCGCTCGGCATTGAAAGATCACGCCGAGCCGCTACAATGCACCTTCCACCTTTCTCTTCTCCAATCCATCCACCTCGAAACCACCTAAGAGCATACTAAGTTCCAGCCCTAGAACACGACCGAGCCTCAATTCAATACCCCTATTCACATGCCCCCTACTCTCTTCGATCTATGAAAGATTCACAAATTCGAGTAATATCTAATGTCTCCTAATTTGAGACGGTGATCAAAAGCTTCTTACCGAAGAGTATGGAGAGAGCTCAAGGATCTGTAAGTTTAGGATTGAAGGTTGTTAGAACATAACTTAGGAAAGGCGTGATGGATTCCAGGGAGGTAAGTTGTAAGTTCTTGAAAAATAACGGAGGTAAAAGTGAAAAGAGAAGAAGAAGGAAAATGCCGACTTTTATAGGAGAAGAGGGAAAGTCGAAGAGACTATGACCGGTAGAACCGGTCAAAGCAACATCGTTTGGCATCGGCATACAAAGCCGTTCGGCATACATGGAGCATTCGGCTTCGGCTATACTGTTCGGCATTAGCATGGTGTTCGGAACACATTGCCTCATCTGACAATCAAGGGAAGTCACCATTGAGGAAACTAAACCACAGCTCGGAGCAAAGCACAATGGACACGTGATTCGAAGCGCACCATGTTCGACCATGTGATGTACTTTGGGGGGCAGGTGTTACCTGGAGATTTGACCAGGCAACTAAGTACTCGGCATTAGCATATTGTTCGGCATTTATGAGTCGTTCGACATCCAAATCATTCGGCATTAGAAAGCGCTCGGCTTCTAGAGTCGTCCGACACATATGATTCGTTCGGCACTCAAGCTCGGTCGGCATCTATGGGGCATTCGGCATGCGAGAGTGTTCGGTATGCGAGAGCGTTCAGCATTGAGAAACATTCGATATTGTATATTATTCGGCATTTATGGACGTTCGGCATGGCAGAGTCATTCGGCATTCCGTACTGCCGGCATCCAAACCTTGTTCAGATCAAATACCTTGTTCGGCATTCAGGATGTTCGGCATCACTTTGTTCGACATGAGAGTATCGTTCGGCATTCAAGGTGTTGGCATTCAGGGTGTTCGGCATTCAGGGTGTTCGGCATCACTTCGTTCGGCATGAGAATGTCGTTCGGCATTCAAGGTGTTCGGCATCACTTCGATCAGCATGAGAATTTCGTTCGACATTCCGGGTGTTCGGCATCACTTCGTTCGGCATGAGAATATCGTTCGGCATTCATGCCTTGCTTGGCATTTTTGCCGTTCGGCCTCTCTGGATCGGCACACAGAGATCACTCTTTTTGGGCCAAGCTACTTAGCTACCTGGCCCACCAGGGAAGTCCAACCCATTTTCGCCTATAAATAGACACGCAGGGGCACAGTGAAAGGGACCTTTTTTCGAGAACGCTAGAGAGACCTTGCCGCTTACAAGACTCATTCAAGACTTAATCTCTTTTGCTTGGCAATCGTATTTAAGTGATTGGTATACAGATTGTATCTGTAATCAATTATCGAGAAAAGCAATAAAGATCTACCTCAAAGTGGACGTAGGCAATTACGCTGAACCACTATAAATCTGGTGTTCGTTATTTTCACATTTAAATTTACGTACCGTCCTCTGTTTAACTTTACTTTCTTCATTAATCTCTCTACACATTCTCTCTTAAGGGTGTTAGTGACCAATTCTGGTGCCAACACAACCCATTTTATTTTCAGCTCGTTTCCTTTCAGATTTTTACCTTGTATAAACATTTAGACAATTTATTAATATTTTTATTGATCAAACAATTAATTACAAATTAATTAATTTTAATTTAAACTAGTGATTTAATTTAACTAAAAATTTGGTTTTGAACTAATGATTTATTTTTTTTTAAAAAAATTCTTTAATAAAATATTTTTAGTGACTAAAATGATTAAATGGGTAAATTAAACGAGTTAATCACTATAGCTCATTATTTTAAAAATAAATTAGTGGGTTTAAAATATGTATATATATATATATATATATATATATTTGCCTATTTTTCATTTTCAAACAGTTTATAATTAATTTCCTTTTTAATCTATACACATATTTAAAATTCAAAATAACATTGTTTGTACTTGGATGTGAATCAAAATCCTATCTGCATTTTTTTTATTCTGTATGTATATAAAATTTACAAAGTAAAATAAAGTAAAATAAAATAAAATACCTTACAGAACATCGTGCATCGTTCGAATCTGCAGTCGAAGTCCCCTTAACCTCAACTCACGACAACCCTACTCGAATTAAATTCCAGCGAAACCCTAGCCGCCATCATGACACTGCCGCAACCCAGAGTGCCATCGTGTCATCGAGCCCATGCCAAAATCGCGAGCTTCGCTGCCTATTCCTCATCGACGCCTCCATTATTCGTGAACCACACGCAGGCAGACGACAATGGTCAACATCGCAACCATTCCCTTTGTCGCCTGAGATTTCGAGCTCGCGATTCAAACTCGACCCGAGATTTGAGATTGCGCCAAACCTATTCTCGATTTTTGAAATCGAACACGAAGATGGCATGTTGTCTTCGATTGCCTACCCCCTCGTTTGTCGTTTGAAAAAAATCGATTCAAGAACAAAATCGATTCGATTTGAATCGGTAGTGAATTGCGATTTTTTTAAACAGCGGCCATGATTTCGTTTGTTTTTTTTCATTTGAATCGGCTGGCTTGGTTTTGATTGAACGAAGAGAATAGTTTCGTTCGTTTATTTTGGGATTGAAGGAGATAAGGCATCGTGCTTTATAAGATTGGAGAATAGTGGCTTCTAGTATAAGATAGGTCGATTATAGGAGATAATAGAGTTTGACTTTGAAGTTTTAAACGTTATACTATAATCAAAAGATCTCGTTTAAAATAATTATAAATTCTGAACTCCTATCGAGGCATGCTGTTTAGAGTTCATAATGTTATATCCCTATTCTGAACGCAATAAGAAAGGTTTCGAGTCCTAATTCGATCGTATGGAGAAGATAGCTTTTTTGGACCAGTTAAAATATCGAACATTCGATTTAATTTTAGCGCGTTTGCTAATCATACGGGTACACAACAATTTCAAATGCTACAAAAATTGAAATCCGATAATAATACAATATCACAGATCCAATGGAACTGGTTTCGTCGAATTCCGAGACTGTGCCTCGGAAGGCTGTTTTTAAATATCGATTTAAACAATATAAATTCAAAATCGAACAAACTGCTTTTAAATTCACTTTTAAAAGTTTTATTACCTCCAGTATTATCAATATAAATTTTCTAGGCCATCAAATTATTCTTAACAAGCTAAAAATTGAAAATTCAAATTTTTACCCATCATTAATAAATCAAATTCAATAATTTAAATTGCCAAATTCACAGTTGTAATTAAAATTCAAGTTAAACTAACCTCCAAATGTTTAAAATCAATTAAATATTCCATTTCAAATGTTAAAAGTTTCCAGGTCGTCACATCTACATTAATCAATGAAGACGAAATGGGTGTGCCGCACCAATCAATGGTCTCGACAACATACCTTCCACACCTTTATACTTGCGTGAGTCCAACCATTACGGAAGGTACCTTCCACACTAGTTAATAGTGTCAAAAGATTCCTTTTGCATGCATGTTTAATTATAATGGTGGAAGAGTTGTGCTGCACCCAATCAATGGTGTTGACAGGGTCCTTTCGCACGCTTTTAAAGAAGTAGTGGAATGGGCTTCTGAATTGCTTAGTCAATGATTTCAAAAGGTCCTGCCACTAGAGTAGAGTGGTGAAAGGGGCATAGTCTGTTGTTTCGAACCCATTAGTTAAATGGAAGGGGATGTAGGGCTTGTTTTCCCTTTGATTTGAAAGGGAGAGTGATGGAGGGTAACTCATGATGTCACAAAGATCCGAAGGATATACTCGAAAGCCTTAGTTTTCAAATTTGAGAACTCAATCTCGTTTTCAAAGTAAACACATGGAAATGTAAACGAGTTTTAAAATGGCATTTAACTTTGAAATTATAGAGGAAGCTTTCCTTGCTAAAGATAGTGGGTTACAGGTATTAACGAAATTTCATTAGAAACAATAATAAGAATTAAACCATGGATGTTTATATTGTTGTGTTATTTGATCAGTAATCAAGTATGCTTGTGTAATCATATTCACTTCATTACTATCCTATAACTGCATATTGGAGTGTTAAGGGCAGAATAATATGCTAGTTTGACCAAGTAGTGGATATACATTGAATTAACTCCTATGTGAGTTGAATTGCATACAGGAGGTCAGGCAGACCTGAATATAGGATGCCTAAGACTTATCAAAAGATTATTAGTGATCCCATGCGAACTACGTTCGGAACAAGTTATTGATAGAGATTAATAGATTCATAGTAAGCCCATGAAAACTATGGCATGAAAGATGTTATTGGAGAATCTAATAGGTTCATAGTGCCCCATGAAATCTATGATCAGATGAGGTTATTGGTAAACACCAATAAGTTCTTATTGATCCCATAAAACTATGAAACCAATAGATAGTCCATAAGCTTGGAACATGTCATTAGTTAGTCCAGATCCCATAAAAACTATGAAACCGAATAGATAGTCCATAAGCTTGGAACATGTTATTAGTTAGTCCATGAAAACTAACATTTTAATAGTGACACTAGAAACTATAACATGAGATAGATAGTCAGGTGAATGGGGATGGTAAATCCAGAGCATATTTGTGACATCCCCTATCTTGAGGCCCAAAGCTAAACGCTATAGATATTGCAGTCATCCATAGTATTAACTTTTGGTGACAAGATATGGCAATGCTAATGGTATCTATAATATTAGAAGCACAAGAATATGAAATAAAATCAAAACATAATTAAAATATCTTTTCTGATTACATTTTAAATCCATATTTCATATTCAGATACATAATCCCAAAACGTTTCCAAAGTTTTGATCAACTATAATTTTTACAAATTATGCTAAGAGCGACATATGAAGATGCCCCCTTACATGATCAGAGTACTAAATTGACATATCAGTCTTAAATACATCATAGCGGAAATAAAACTAACTACTCCTATATAGCCAACGTTGCCTCCTGCACGTCTTTGGAAGCTTATTTGTCCACCCTACTAAACCTTAACTCTCAATCCACTCAAATTAAATTTAAGCACCCGAGAGTTTAATGGGAAAACATAAACTTCAAGTCATACATAAAGCCTGGTGTGAATAATACTATTACATCTCGGTTTACTGATATAAGTGAGACCACGCCTCTTAGCGAAACGGGTTTTTCCTCACTAATATATCTTTTGCAAATCAGAATACTATAATCTAGCTGATTAAAACAATACTAGTAATGTCATATATGCACATAAATCAGGTAATAAATGGACTGTCTGTCTGAACAATATATTTTTGTTTGGCTAACAACTAACCATTGGCTGACTTGGGCCTACTAGACAAAATAAATAATCTAACTTCTGTTAGACACACTTTTAGATGGTCTGTCCTTAACTTACTTCTCCCAATGTCAACTGATCCTAATTGTTTTGCGGGCTCACCAATAACCTATCTTTCTATGTATATTCCTTTCTATGGGTTACATTGCTTTAGTCTTACTCGTGACAAAGCCCTACACATTGGAATTTTGGACTTATATTAGCTAGGGGTGAATCGCTAAAGTATAAGGCGCAACCCTATACCAGTCCCATCTAGTATTCTAACATCTGAGTCATTTACCTAGGGTTAATTACCCCGTCAAATTTTCCTTGAAAACCTTTCTTCCAAATTGATTTAACCCTTTAAATCATACTTAAACAGGAAAATACACCTTTTCATTTACTTAAATATCTTTGCCATGATATATGCTTTATACAAAACAGTGTTGATGAAAATCTAAATCAATAAGGTTATCTATCCCTTTAAAACAAGTTAAAGCCCTTCTTTAACTTAAAAAACATTAGTTTTTAAATCCAAGATATCATCTTTGAAACCTTTATTTAAAAGCTTTAAACAGTCCCATTCAAATCCATTAAAGTATCCCTTTCAAAATAGGTTAACAACTTTATCTTGAAACACTAGGTAAAAAGGCCTAAACATACCTTTTGAAACCTTTAAAAAGAGACCTTTCAAAATCATTGAAAGTATCCATTTGAAAGCTTTATAAAACCTGAGACGCCTCTTTTCAAAACTCTTCAAATTTGCCTTTCAAAAGAATTCGAAACCTTCCAGTCGAATGTTAGAAGTAAACCTTTCAAAAACATTGGGGAATCTCCCCTTCAAAACCTTTATTATATATCTTTCAAAAGCATTAAAGTCCCTCACTTAAAACAAACCTTTCAAAAGCACTGGGTTAAAATAAAAGTTTGTGGCACATAGCTTCGAAACCGTTTAAAACCATTCATTTCAAAACCTTTAGGTTTAACTTTCAATATATCTAAGGGACTTAAAAGAACTGGGGAGAGAGAATTACTTTCGAAAGGATTATTCTTAAGTAAAAGAAAGTGGATGGTTTCGAAACCACCCCTTTCGAAAGCATGGACAAGTGACTTCAAAGCTAAAGGCAACAGAAACCTTTCAAAGTCATTGATTCGAAAGGTTGAATGCGACAACAGGGGTTTCGACCCCTTCGAAAGCTTATTTTAGAATCAAAAGGCGGCAACCCATTCAAAAGCCTTTTCTTTATATAAAAAGAAGCAAGTTGGTTAAGTCGAAAGCTCCAACCCCTTCAAAAGCCTTATTTGTAACCAATATATTTCCAAGCTTATAAGAGCTACTTCTACCCCTTTGAAAACATGTTTCGACTCTATAGGTTCCGCCTATCTCCAATCCACTATATACAAAAGCATTAATACCATGTGTATTAGTTTCGACTTGATTAGAGGTGGATGTATAGAGTCGAAAGGTGGCTGCTATAAGTGTCGAAGCAGTAATCCTTTAAAAAAACTTATTTTTAACTTTTAAAGTAATATCTTTCCAACTAACTTTCTTTATTTGTCAACATATAATTGGTTTCTAATTCTTTTTCAAAATCTTTATCTAAAAGTGATGCCGAATTCAGTAATTAACAATTTTAGAACATTTAATAAATTGCCCTTTCTCCTTTTCCAAACATATAAAACATTTAAGTCCCATAGCTTAAATAATTTTATATCTTTAATAAATACTTAAGAAAGTTCTCCAAAAATTCACATAAATCACTTTTAATATGTTTTCTAACATATTAAAATTTTCGACCCAAATCTAACATGTACTAGCCGAAAATAATTTAAAACCAATTTAACCATTTTCTTTACTAGAAGATTCATAATAAATCCACGACAACTTAGAAAATTATGAAACTTGAAAGCCATCTCTGAAATAATGTTTCTGACCTTATACTAAAAACTTAAGCCATTTGGATGTCATTTAACAGGTTTTTCAAATCAAATCTTATCATAAGATCTATATGAAACAACATAAATCATCAACAGCATATATATCCTTTTAAACAATAAAAACATGGCATTTTTCTTGCAAAATAAATCCGAATCTCATTTAGAAACCAAAATCAATAAAAATGAGATGTAGTCTATTATTCACTTTAGCTTGGTTGTTGAGAAGATTGAAATTTTCTCTTGAATTGATTTGCTTAAGCTTCCTACTTGAATTCTTGTTTGTCTTCCTCTTTTTTTCTTCTAATAGTGGTTGCCAAACTCTATGTTTAGTTTTGTTTGTGAATCTTAGAAATGAGAATAGGGCAAGGGTTTAGGGTATAAGAATATAACATATTCCTATTTTTCCCTTATCTTATTTTCCTATTACTTATTTCATTTTAATTCTCTTTCGCTTTAGATTAATTTGGCGCAACTACCCTATGATCATACAAATCTCAATCCATTAACCATTTACATTATTTCATTTAATTTATCTAATGAAATATCCTAAATAATGTTAGTCAAAATTAGGGTCATTACAGACTCCCCTCCTTTAAGAATTTCGTCCTTGAAATTACGATAATGTACTTATAAAATTAATCATAAAGGTAAATCATACCATGCAATAAGTCAAGATAAGTATATCTAATCTTGCTCTCAGTTTTCCAAGTACAGTCTCTCTCATCGTCACTCCACTGGACTTTGACTAATCTCGATATCTTGTTCCTTGACCTCTTCTCATCCCTCGTGACTATACAAACTGGTTTTCTAACTATAGTCAAATTCTATTTGACTAGTAAGTTATCTAACACAGTCGGTGCTATAGTAGTCTCTTGATTTGGAATACGTTTTCTTAGATGAGAAATATGAAAAACATTATGGACTCCTGCCAAACTACTCGGTAACTCCACTCTATTCGCGAGTTTCCCAATCCTTTCTATAATAGGAAATGGTCCAACAAATCTTGGGGACAATTTTCCTGATTTTCAAGATTTTGATTACACTACTCATCGGTGATACCTTGACAAAAACATGATCTCCAAGTGAGAACTCTAAGTCTTTCCATCTCTTATTAGTGTAAATCTTCTACCTAAACCGAGCTTCCTTCATCCTAGCCCGAATTAACTCAATCTTTTTCGCAACCTCTCTAACCAAACTTGGATCAAGAACTAACATATCCCCGTTCTCTAACCAACAAACAGGAGATTTGCATGGCCTTTCATACAAAGCTTCAAACGGTGCCATCCCTATACTAGACAAATAACTGTTGTTATACGAAAACTTGACTAAGTATAGGTGGCCTTCCCATTATCCCCAAAAATCTAGTAAGCAAGCTTGTAACAAATCTTCTAAGACTTTTTTAACTCTTTACGTTTGTCCATCTGTCTTTAGATGGTAAGCAGTACTCGTCTTGAGCTTCGTATCCAAAGTCTCCTGTAGACTCTTCCAGAACTCGCTAGTGAATAAGGAATCTCTATCACTTACTATACTACTAGGAATTCCATATAGTCTTACATATTCTTCATGAACAACTTAGCTAAAATAGGTGTCATCCTGTTGACTTACCTGGAATGAAATGGGCACCCTTGGTCAATTTGTCCACTATAACCCATATACTTTCATTTCCTTGATTCAATCTTGGCAACCCATTTATAAAATCCATTGAGGTAGAATCTCATTCCATAATGGAACATCTAAAGGCTGAAGTAATCCACTTGGTTTTTGATGCTTGGCTTTTACTTGTTGATAGTTTAAATACTGCTTCACCCATAAGCCTATATCTCTCTTCATGCCTTCCCAAAAGAAACTTCTTTTCATGTCCTGATACATCTTAGTTGCCTCAGATGAATTGTGAACTTCGAACAATGGCATTCTCCAAGAACTTCCTTCCTAATGCTTCCCACATTCGGAACACATAGTCTTCCTTTCTTCCTTAACCACCCATTTTGGTCAAGACCAACATATTTCTAGTCATCACTCTTTGTTCTATCCCTTGACTTTCTGATCTGTTCAACTAATAATGGATCCTTCTTCTGCTTAGAAGCATTCTTTTCGATCATCATTGGTCGAACTTCTAAACATGACAACATAGCGGTTTCCTCACTAGATCTAGCTTCAGATCTTCAATATATTTTGCATGTAGTTTATGCTATTAAATGTTTTCACTCAACTATCATTTTCAATACTACATTCTGATGTTTTTTGCTAAGTGCATCTGCAATTTTATTGCCTTTTTCTGGTGTGTACCTAATGCCAAAGTCATCAACGCCTAAAAACTCTAACCACCTTTGTTATCTCATATTCAACTCCTTATGAGAGAATAAATTTCTCAGCAACTTATGATCCATATGCAACATGAATCTTTCTCCCAAAGGTAATACCTCCACACCTTCAATGCGAAAATTACTACAGTTAATTTCAAATCATGAGTTGGATATCTAACCTCATGGGGTTTGAGCTGTCAAGAAGCATAGGCAATCGCTTTACTTCTTTGGATTAACACAACTCCTAACCCTATTCCTCATGCATCCATGTACACCACTAAGTCCTAATTCCTCTCTGGAATAACTAACACATGTGCATTTGTCAATAAGTGTTTCAGCTTCTGGAATGCCTCCTCACACTTATCAGTCCAAACAAACTTCACATCTTTCCGAGTTAGCTTAGTCATCAGTGCCGCTATCTGCAAAAAATCCTTAATGAAGCTCTGATAATAACTAGCTAATCCAAGAAAGCTCTTTATCTCAGTCACCGTCTCGGGTCTCTTCCAACTATTCGCTACCTTAATCTTAGTTAGATCTACTGACAACCCTTTCTTTGAGACTACATGACCAAGAAATTTCACTTCCTTCTTCCCGAAATGACACTTTGGAAATTTCGCTTTCAGTTGATGCTGCTTCAGCATCTCAAGCACCACTCTAAGATGCACATCGTGCTCTCTTTCATCTTTAGAGTATACCAAAATATCATCGATGAATACTAGTAGGAACCTATTCAAGTGCTCTCGGAAAACTCGGTTCATCAAATCTACAAAGAATGCTGGCGCATTAGTTAGTCCGAACGGCATTACTAACCATTCGTACGATCCATATCGGGTTCTAAACACCGTCAAAGGAATACTATCCTCAACCACTCTAAGCTGATGGAAACCTTTCGCCAAATCCAACTAGTAAAATACTTTGGCTCAAGTCAACTGGTCGAATATATCTTCAATTCTAGGTAATGGATATCGATTCTTTATCTTCAACTCATTCAACTTAAGATAATCGATACATAACCTTAATGATCCATCCGGTTTCCTTGCAAACACTGCGGCTGCTCTTCATGATGAACTGCTTGGTCTAATAAAGTTCTTATTTTCCAAATCCACCAGCTGCACCTTTAGCTCTCTCATCTCTTTAGGTGTTATTCTGCTTGGTGGTCTACTCACTAGTTCTACTCCTGGTACTAAATCTATTCGAAATTCAATAGCTCGTTTCAGTGGCAGTCCTACTACGGGATCAAATACATCTGCGAATTCCATAACAACGAAAACTCGATTTAACTCGTCTTCTGCCTCCACAACCCCCAATAAAGAATCATCCTCAAAATTAGGGTTTTCTACGTAGTATATTATCTGATCACTATAGTCAGGGCGTCTAAGTGATATTTTCCTACCATGGAATAATATCCTAGCATCATACTTAACCAATCCATACCCAAAATAATTTCGAACCCTGAGAAATCAAACACATGCAAACTACAAGAAAATACATGACCTAATAATTCAAGCTCTAGGCGGTCGCATCTCATCCCAACAGTCTCATATCCTTCTACCATATTCGCAACCCTTAAGGAAGTAACTAGGTATAAGGGTTCTAGGTTAAGCTTATCTACCAAACAATGAGATATAAAAGAATCGATACACCAGTATCAAATAGAACTCTAAC
Source organism: Allium cepa (assembly GCA_030765085.1). Classification (NCBI taxonomy): domain Eukaryota; kingdom Viridiplantae; phylum Streptophyta; class Magnoliopsida; order Asparagales; family Amaryllidaceae; genus Allium; species Allium cepa. Next base: position 203,664,676 of record CM060941.1, on the reverse strand, counting down.
TGATACACCATGAATCAAAAGCGTACCTCCCGAAACAGCTTTTTCCTTTTTCATCTTTGACTGGCTTCTTGCACAGGTTCTTATATTGTCTAATCTGATCACAGTTTAAACATATCACTCTTTCTTGTCAGTGGATTTCTTCCCTTTGCTTATCCAGCAACCATGACAATAGCATCCCTTCTTCTCACACTTATAACAAATAACTTCTGCCTTTCTCTTCTTGGTAGCTCCACTCTTCTGAACTCCCCTCTTATGGAAAAACTTCCTCTTCTGGTTTTTCCCTCCATGAGCTCCCTCTACTTTATTACCCTTAAGAAAAGCAAGCATCTCTTCCTACCTCAACGTCATCTCAACAACTACATCAACGGATCTCTAATATGCGATAATGTGGCCTTAGCAAGCTTAGGCTTCAACCCGCAAATGAACTTCTCATTCCTTTTAATAACTATATCAATCATAGCTTATCCGTATCCTGATAGCTCCTCAAATATGGTTGCATACTCAAGCACTGTCATGTCTCCCTGCTCTAACTTAGCAAACTTTCTAAGTAGAGTAGACTTAGCAATCTCCGACATAAATCTTTCTTCAAACCTCCTTTAGAACTTAGCCCAAGTCATAGTTTCCTCATTGACTCTAACCATAACACTGTCCACTAGTATAGTGCGGCTCCATGTAATTTCCTAGAAGCAAGCCTCCTTTTATGCTCATCATTGATCCTCTAATCATCAGAAATCCTCTCGCAATGAAGTAACCAGTTCTCCATTTCAATTGCGTCCTTAGTCCCAATAAACGGTTTTCCTCCCAGCCTACCATAATCTCTACTCAATACAACACATTTGTTGACTACTGGAGCTCCCTTATTTTATCCTTCAGCGTTTCCTTGAACTAACCCTACAGCAACTCCAATCTGCATCATCTTAAAGAAGAACCGATACATAGCTCCTATATCTACTTACGCTATTCCAACACCCATATTAGCAGCTTGTGCCTGACCTGGATTCCTCCTGTGTTTGGTCTGGCATTCCCATTAGTTATGGTGCTTCCTCCACTAATGTTAACTCTTCCACTCCTAGCATCCATCTCTTACGTCATTAAAATCTGCATTTGAGTCCTTGTAAGACATAGAAGAATAGCCTAAGAAAGATAGAAGAATAGAGATAAATCATATACTTATATAAAGCAAATACTACTACATTACTATAGCGTTATCCCATACCCAAATCTTTTCTCTAATTCCTTAGGACTATGTTTTCTAAATCATTTTAAGTTTGAATTTCTTTTAAGTTTGAATTTCTTTTAAGTTTTTCATAAACCTATGCTACGGTATCAAGTTATGCCATCCCCTATTTTGAGGCCCAAAGCTAAGCGCTATAGATGCTGTAGTCATCTATAGTATTAACTTCCGGTGATAAGATACAACAATGCTAATGGTATCCATAATATCAGAAGCATATAAATATGAAATAAAATCAAAACAGAATTAAAACATCTTTTCTGATTACATTTCAAATCCATATTTCATATTCAAATACATAGTCCTAAAATGTTTCTCAGGTTTTGATCAAATATAATTATTACAAATTATGCCAAGAGCGCAATATGAAGATGCCCTCTTGGATGATTAGAGTACTAAATAAACAAATCAGTCTTAAATACATCACAACGGAAGTAAACTAATTACTCCTATATAACTAACTTTGCCTCCTACATGTCTTCAGATGCTTATTCATCAAATCTACTAAACCTGAAAAACCTTAACTCTCATCTACTTAAATTAATTTTGAGCACCTATGGGTTTAAGGGGAAAACATAAACTTCGAGTCAGACATAATGCCTGGTGTGAATAATAGTATTACTCGGTTTATCGATATTAAGTGATACCACACTGCATAGCAGAACGAGTTTCCCCTAATTAATATCACTTTTAAACATCAGAATCCAACAATATAACTGATTAAAGCAATAATTGAAATATCATATATGCACACAAATTAGGTAATCAATGGACTATCTGTCCCAACAATATAGTTTTGTTTGCCTAACTACTAACCATTGTTTGACTCGGGCCTACTAGAAAAAAATAAATAATCTAACTTCTGTTAGACGCAATTTTGGATGATCTATCCTTTACTTATTTCTCCCAGGGTCAATTGATCCTAATGGTTTTGCGGGCTCACTAATAACCTATCTTTCTCTATATATTCCTTTCTTCATGTAACATCATTTTAGTCATACCCATGACAAAGCCCTACATACTAGAATTTTGGACTTATATTAGCTAGGGGCTAATTGCTAAAGTATAAGGTACGACCTTATACTAGTCCCATCTGGTATTCTAATACCCGAGTCATTTACTTAGGGTTAACTACACCATCAAATTTTCCTTGAAAACATTTTTTTAAACTGATTTAACCCTTTAAATCATACTTAAACAAGGAAAATATACTTTTTTTTCTTTACTCTAATTTCTTTGCTATGATATATGCTTTGCACAAAATATAGTTGATGAAAATCTAAATCAATAGGGTTATCTATCCCTTCAAAATAATTTAAAGCCCTTCTTTAACTTAGAAAACATTAGGTTCTTCGAAACCCTTGTTTAAAAACTTTAAAAAGTCCCTTTCAAATCCATTGAAAGTACCCCTTTCAAAATAGGTTAACAACTTTACCTGGAAACACTAGGCCGAATGGCCAAAACATATATTTCAAAACCTTTAAAAACAGACCTTTCAAAATAACTGATAGTATCTGTAGGATCGATTTCACCCTAGAAGGAGGGTGAATAGGGTGATACTAAAATAATAAAAATTAATGAGGAAATATATAAAATAATTGCAGCACAGATAATATTAGAATAATAAGAAGCAGAAATAGAACAACATAGATTTACCCAGCTTCGGTAAAACGCTGCCTAGCCCCCAAGGTTTCTACTATTGACGAACCTAACTCCACGCTCAAAACTCTACCACAACTCAGCCATCAAGGTACGAATTCTCAAACTGCGTCCCGTAGTTTGTACCTTAGTCACATGACTAGAAAGTTAAATGGTTTTTAAAATAAATTACAAATGAAACTATAACAATGCAAAATCCGTATTAGTTTGAAGCCCAAATAAAAATAATACAAGACCGGCCCACTTAAAATAAAAGAGACGTCTCCCTTTATTTTCTTCGGCCCGTATCCTTTGCTTTGTGAAAATGGCTGCATCGTTCCTCTTTCTTTCAGAAAATTAGGGTTTTGGAAATTGGATCACCATTCTAGTTGACCGATTAAATAGATATTTTTGCATTGATTGCTCTACTGATCGATCGTCTTGCTTTGACTTCACTCAGCTGCTTCAATTTGTCGAGTTCGAATTGAATAAAACTGGTATATGATTTCCTCTATTACTCTCATTGATATGCTTAAACTCAATGCTCTGATTGTCGATGATGTTAATGGTTCAAATAGGGATCGATTCCCTTAATTTCCGTTCAAATATTTCATTTGAATTTGTCAGTTAATTTTGCTCTACCGTTCAATTTTGCTTGAATACATATGATTTGTTTAGACTGGTCTAATTCAAATATTTTATTGATATGCTTTGCTTGATTACCACGGCTTATTTAGTTTTCTGATTTGGTTCCATTCTTTATGCTCCTTTGAATTCGACTTTTTGAATTTGTAATGAGAATTTGACTTCGATTAATACAAGTTCCATTCTTTTCTGTTCTGACTTGTTCATCATGTTAGTATGCGAATTTTATTTATCTTCATGTATAGTTGACCACTGTTGATTCTTTTTTAACACCACCGCTTCATTTTGTTCACTGCATGGTCTGCATTGTATGTTGATCTGGTCGCACTTCATTTCGATTTCACTTGAGTCATGTTGTTACCACTGCTTGTTTCTGTGATGATTGTATTTGTTGTGTATGAACTTGTTGTATCACCATATATGTACATACATACATATGTATGTGTGTATATATGTATTTTTGATCTGTTGTTGCCTTTTGTTGTGATTTACTTGAGTCTGATCTTGTGACCTGTCTGGTGCTTGCATACTGTCATTGAGTTCATGCTGTATTAAATTTTGTTTATGATGATTGGTATCATTTGAATTCTTGTATACTTCATATGAAGTCTAGTATAGTTTCCACTGCATATATTTATGTATACATGTGTATTCATGTATATACATATGCGATCATATGAACTGTCATTTGCTTTGTACAAACCATGTCTCTGTTCTCTGCATCACTCTAAGTCTGGTTATATTGTTGTACATTTGCTTGGTCTGTTTTCATTTGTTTCCTTTCACTATTCACTGGGTATTACCATGTATATACATACATATATGTATATATGTGTGTGATTGGCATTACTTGAGCTCCAATGTGTTCATATCTGTAGCTTGATTGATTTGCCATGTTGATTTGCTTAGTCCCCTTGCACTTTATTATGTATCCTTGTATAAACATAATAATTGTTATGTTTGTCTGCATTATTGCATAGTTGTTGTGAATTTTCCTCTATTCACTCGAGTCTGGTCATTTCTGTTCATGGATTCATATGAATGAAGTCTTCAATGTTGTGTGTTCACTTGAGTCTACACTGGATTTGATTTGTTATTGCAGTCTGGAGTTTTCATTTTATTGATCTAGGTCGATAAAACTTGGATTACTTTTGAAGTTTGGTTCATGTGTGTTCTGCTTGGAGTTGCCTCTGGTCATCGCATTGCTTTGGTGCCGTATGTATTGTCATGCTTTCATGTTGCAAGGTCTGGTTATGTTCATTTGTGTTGATACTGCACTTGGGTTTGGTCTCCACTTGCTCTGATCTCTTGAATCTAAACACTTGAACTGTTTGGTGCTTTGTTGTACACACTGTTCTGTACAAGTCTGGGTTGGTTGCTTCATGACTCTTCCGTCGAGTCTGTTCTCATGTGTACATATTTTTGCACTTGTTAGCATGGTCTAGTTTTGGATTCTGGTTGCATGAGAACTTGTACTCGACAATTTTGTGATGCTTTTGTATTGGACCTGAGTTGAATCTTGCTTATGGCTCGGGTTTGACCTTGTGCTCAACTTTCCCTGCAGTTTTATCAAGTGTATATTGGTATGCATTGCCTTATGGCATGTACAGTGATACACTGTGCATGTCACAGGTTGTTCATGTTTGATGAATTCAAAAATGAAAATGATGACGAACAACATAAATAACTAAGGCAAACAATATTTTCAAAAACACACATTTTATTTTACACCGCAAAAATATTTCATTTTCAATTTTACTGCGTCAGTATTTATTATGCAGATAATTCGGATGCTAGATTCAATCTAGAATAGAGTTGAAGATAAATATGAGTGAATGAGTGATATATAGTAAGGTGCAAATATATGTAACAATTTTATAGTGAAAAATTGTGTCGTAATTTGAAGTTGTATTGTAATTGAAATTTTGTATATATAGTGAGCGCTCAAATTTTTGTATATATATGTTTATTATCATCAAACAAAAATCATATATAGCATATTCAGCAATCTTCCCCTTTTGATGATAACAAACATATATCTAAAATTTTGAATTTATTAAATGTATTTGGTCATTGATGAACTTTATTTGCTCCTCCTATTTGAATGCTCCCTCTCTACAACAAAGCATCCCTTTCATATATGCATGAAAATAAATAAAATATGCAAATGAACCTATATGGGAATATGCAGATAAAACAAAAAATATTTGACCTTTATTTGCCAAAATCTTAACTTTTCTCTCCCCCTTTTGTTATCAGCAAAAGAGTAATAGTGTTAGAAAAATAGAGACATAGTGATAGACATTAATACAACATTAATACTCAATCGAGTATAAATATTAAATTTCAAACAAAAATCAAAGAAAAATCATAAATACTCTGTTAGGTGCATATTTCACTTTAGAGTGATACGGGTGATGTCGGCATATAAAACCATATAGTTGCGCCTATTTGTGGTATATTTATGTCGGGAATTTGAATATCTACTAACCATGCATCACTAGTACAAAACTGGTCATTTGTGTCGGTTGTGTAACCCATGTTGTGTTGGTTTTACAACCGACTCATATGAAGACGACACAAAAGACATTTTTCTGTTGTGTCGGTTGTACGACCGACACAAATATCAATCATTTGTGTCGGTTTTTATTAAAGAACCGACACAAAACTATGAACAGTTGTGTCGGTCTTTCTAAAAGGACCGACACAAATCAGCTTGTGTAGTGAAGCAAACCGCCGTTTATTGTGTCGGTCCTTTTAGAAAAACCGACACAATTGTTCATAGTTTTGTGTCGGTTTTTTTAGTAACAACCGACACAAATGATTGATATTTATGTCGGTTATGTTTGTTTTTTCAACCGACACAATTGATATACAGTTGTATCGGTTCCTTTTGAAGTTACAACCGAACAAGTAAAATCTGAAGCAAAAAAAAAATATTATTACCGTTTAAGATTATAAAAACAGTATGAAATTGAATTTTAATTTTTTATAAACCAACGTTACTATGAACTGATTGAACAAAAAATATAATTATATTATCCATCAACATAATTCATGTTTACAGACCAAAATAGAATATAATCTATCACAAACATAACGTACATAACAAAATACCAACGTACGTTACAAAAGATCAGCGTACACAGCAAAAAACAACTACATCCAATTATACATGATATAACTAGCTAAATTCTCTCGAACCTCGTCTATCTCTTGTTGGTTATAAGAACCATCTCGTACAAAGTCCTGCAATTAAGAGAATTGTTATACAAAAGACAATAATTAAGTCAGGAATACTCTGCATAAAAGAATCTGAGAGGAATGTAATTCAAACACAGGTTGAACCATAAGCTGAATATTGGAAACAAATTAAATGATAGCTACAAGGAAATTTATTTCGAGATCCCTGTTTTACAGACAGCCCCTACTTCATCACCAACTGATATCTTCTCATAACCATCAAATTGCTATCCTCTTTCACAAACATACATCACTTCACTCTCTCATTTCTACCACCAATACACACCATATCCTCCACAAAGCAACAAACTCCAATACCATCACATCCCTGATCAATCATACACTGCAGTTGCCTGAACCACTGGCATCACAATCCCATCTACACATCAAATAAAACTCCAAGTACAATACCTCACCACTACAACCAGTACAAACGGTTCAACTGCCTCACCCCCTTCACTACACATCAAATTCAAGCTAAACAACAAACTGCTGCACCACCCACCTAAGCTCTGCAAACCACTCCACTCTTCTCTTCTCATCTACAATCCACAGCCATACAAAATTTTAGAGTATGTATGCACGCACAAATGGGCTTGCATTTAATCACAATATGCATGCATAATTCAACAATGCGCTTGTGTAGTACGTTTCAAATTATGTATAATGCGTGCGTGTTATATATACAAAATTATTGTAAAATCAAGATTCTTTTCTAATATCTAAATAAAATTAAGTTTTATCAGTAAGCTCTAAGTTTTGGTGGTAAACTCTCAGAAACTATGGAATCCACAATACATAATCCATTCTATTGACACCAAAATGTGTTCAACCAACTGCACTACCATTAGAAGTTAATTCAAATATATTCTATAATAAAAATAATAGGAAGTCTTGTTAAAATAAATTAAAAGAACATTTTCTTAAATATCTTTATAGAAACAATTTCAAAAATTGATGCAATTTTGACAATAAAATAGTATGTACACTCTTAGTCCCACAACTCAAAACTGATTATTCACCATGTTGCAGACAATTATATAGTTCTTTTGTAAGTTCCACACAAAGTAAATGGACGTATTCAAGTCACAGTTTGTGCGGATCAAATTTCATGTGCAAATTCTTGCAAAAATTCATTGGAAACAACCTTACAATACCCATCAATCAAAACAGCTAGCTTTGTCATGATATATTATTCACCTTTATTGAATAGAGTAGTTGATCATCTTCAATATATGATGTGTCTGCTTCATGCTCCTCATGAGTTCTAGGATGCTAGTTCGCATGAAATAGGGCCACTACCATTAGAAGGCAATATTTAAAAAATAAGTGCCAGGTTTCTAATAAGTAAAGGAACAATAAGCCTGGGTTCTTATACGGGAAATGATGCAATATATCATGTAATATTTAACTGAAATGATACCCAAACAAAATACAATAGAATCGTCATCAAATCCAAATCAAAGTTATATAGGACCAAAAACCAAATTTAATCTTAGGCAAGTTTATATATGTTGATTAAAATAGAAATTTCTATTACAAAGAAGAAGAAAATGATCTATAGCACAACAATGTCTATAGAAAATATGAAACCGTTGAATCCATAAAGAATACAAATTTTTTCCAAAGGTTTGAAGTTCTAAACTTGGTGACAGAATAGGGAACAAAAAATTATATATGAATAAAGACAGCTTTAGTAATCTAGATAGAGGAATTAATAATGAGTTAATATGAAATGCTTGACATAATGAGAAAGCAAATTTTCTAAAGAGAAGGTTCTTCTGTCTTATGGTAAAACATCAAATATCTTGAAGTAGCATCAAATATTTCCTATGCTCAAGATTTATATCCTCTATTGTTCGATGGAAAATATCAAAGGCCTATACCCAATCTGAATACATTCCAAAAATTGTATCTGATTCTGGTAGAAGAGAGAAAAGAAATTATTTGTAGGTCCAAAGTAATTTGCTAGAAGATTCATAGACTCCCGCACACTTACGCACGCATACACATTCACATACATATGCTCATATCGTACACATTGATATAAACGTCATACTGTGTGAGAAGATTAGTTGATAAGTCAAATATTCTGGAAGACATAATCTATAAATCCCTTGAATCTAACCTGAGAGAACAAAAGACCTTTGCTCCCTTGATTCACCTTTATCATTAAGAAACCGATCAACTCATAACAACTCATCATCCATCGTATGCATCAGCCTATAAAATAAGTAGTTTATGCGAAAAAAATTAGAGTGCTATAGCCCATGAATACATGACATTAATAGTTTGGAATGTGAATATTATAGGAAGATACGGGGTGTAACATATAATATTAATGGCTACATTAACATCTGTCAAACAAAAAACGCTCAAATGGAGAAGGCTATTCATATTTCTTTACTTCTTTTTAATAAAAGCAGTTTTGTTATTTTTTGGCAAACTTTTCTTACAAAGTAGAGTCACTGACTCAACAGGTACACAAATATGCTTATTGATAACAAAACAGGCGTCATGGGTTCTTAAATTCATGTCATATCTATATTCTCCCTTATTCTTATAACCGCCACCTCATTACCATCTTTGGTGTCACGTTATACAACGTGTCATTTGTGTTTTTTCCTATAATCTATGCATTCGCAAACAATAAAAACAAATGGCTCATCAAAATATAAAAGTATCCCTTGTGCCTATTAAAATGTCAATGTGTGTTGAAGTTTAAGGCTTCAAAGTCATTATATTAAAAGAAAAATTAAAAACATACTTGCTAATTCCCTCAATTATTACTAAGAGCTTGGAAAAAAATATCAGTTCATTTTTCCCAATTATTGACACTTACCCTAATAAAATGAATCAATAAAATCGTCACCAATACGAAAACATAATGCACAAATTCTTGTCTACTAAAATATTTACCGAAAGATATAAATTTTAACTCTCATTGATTAGTCCTTTTTATCCAAAACTTTGAATACAAATCAAATTGTTGTTGAACAACTTGCACTCGAAAGTATGACCATTTTGATTTAGTATGAAAAACACATTATCTTCTCAAAATCATATCAAAAAATATGCAAAATTGATGACTCATTTGAATCATTATTCATTATCCAAATTGATTCATTAGGCTAAACCCAGTGTCATATTAAGAATGAACAAAGAAAATTCTAAATCAAGCGAAAGTATTACTACCTAAATCATTGAAGTGAAGAGTTAAAGGGTTCAACAAACAAAACATGCATGACTCATTTAGCTTTGGAATCTATGAAGTTTGAAGCAAGGCTTAGTAAACTTAAAGGAAATAGATGCATATCTTTTAGATATTTGTTGTATGTTTTTTTCAATGATATCAATAACAAAAATAATTATGATTTTAATATTTTTCCACAGTTATGGAAAACAAATGGAATGGAGTTCAAGCATATTATTATATGTTATACATATGGATTACTATAATACATAAAATACATTTTAATGGTAAACCGATGGCTTTAAGAATGAATAAAGAATTTTTTTTAATTTATGGATGTTTTTAGTTAAAATACCTTTGTATTTCCCTAGAAAATGTATGAATTGACCATGTGATAAGACATAGTTTGGAGAGATGGTAAGAATAAACTTTGGGTTGATGCATTGAATAGTTATTTACATTACAGAAACTGATACATAAATGCAAGCAAACAGTCATTACATATGCCAATGATAACGACTTTTTCTGATATACAAATAAAGTCAATACAAATTCTATAAAATCAACCATGAGCCAACACTTACGTCATACAAAATCATCAACATTAAATTAGATAACATATTTTTGAATCTGATATCAGAAGACATGATATAAAAGAAAATCAATGGATATATCGAACATTTAAGAAGACCAACATTTAAAGCGGAATATTACTGATAGTAGTAATCAGTTTAGTTCATTAAGTTTGATTAATGCACTAATTCATATAAAAACGAAGTAAAAATGCATTCAAATAATGGTTATGCTGAAATAACATGTCAATTTACTGAACAGTTTAAATGTCTACCATTGCAAATTATAATAATTTGTTCAGGAGTGAAATAACAAAAACATTTATTATTACCTTGGTTTTAACAGTCATATACACCTACATGCATTTGAGGGAATATTCCAAATTAGAGATCACAATAGATATCATTATTGTCTATACCGAGTCAACTTAAAAAAAGCTAAAAAAAACTGACATAAAATAATTTGGTTATGAATATGAGGCAAATTTCAAAATTTTGCATAATTTAGATTATCAATCAGTTAAGGTGGTTTAACATATGTTGAACGACCTATAGCAATATGAAATTAAGCCTATATCTCTACAAATTTAGACAACCTAATGAAATCCTAGATAATGTCAAAATACGGAGCTATATTATTACTGTGGCTGAAATTATTTTGCTGTGAAGTAGAACCATAACCTAGACTGTTTAATGCAATCCCTATTATCTAGAATTTGTAATAACTAATTAAGTTACTTCATTAAGCAGCCTATCTCTCTGCATATTTTACTTAGTTACAAAAACTAAATTCTAGATGATCCCTAGCATTGTTCAAATGTACAAAAAATCAGTTTCAGCCACAACTTAATTAATCCAGGTGACAATATTTTACAAATTCAAAAGCTCTTTATCAACCCCATTAGCATTGTAACCCAACAGGGTGCTGCTGTAGCCCATAGGCTGCCACAAAGCAATCTAATATGTATTATCACATAATTTGTATTTAGTAAACTGTTGATAGATGAGTACTGAACAGTTCGTACCATTTAATTATAGAAAATAGTGAATGTAAATGCAACAGATCGAAATTAAAATACCTTTAAGCACATGTGGTCGAAGTCCGATGGGAATGGGCACAGCGATGGCTGAGATTAACCGTCGGTAGGTGATAGACCTTCGTCAATTGCAGATTGTAGTTATCGAGCTAGGGTATCAGATTCCCAAACTTCGGTTGCAATTGCAGGAATAGATGTCGATGGAGGCGGGAGTAGATTGTTAATCGTCGATCGGTAGTTTGGGGTTGGAATCGGGGAGGATGGGAAAGGGAATTCGGGTATGTGAGAAACCTTCAACAGTTGCTGATTGTAGTTAAATGGTAATGGGCGTTGGCGGAGACGGGCATGAGATTGCAAATCATTGGTTGTTAATTTAGATATAGAAACGGTGAGAATGGGAAAGCGAATTATGGTTTTAACGTTGAGGAAGGAGTGAGGAGGTGTGAAAATGGAAGAAAAGATCTGGAGCGGAATGGGGAGAGCGGAGACGGGTCGGGTACGTGATGGCTAAATTTTTCCTCCAAAATTTATGGTTCGTGGGAAAAGATGGGGCAGCTGAAATGGATTTGGGGGGAAAGTTGTGTGCCTATTGTGTCGGTTTTTGGACAACCGATGCTATTGTATTTAATTGTGTCGGTTGTTTAAACAACCGACACGAGTTGATCTATTGCTTCCCTTCAATTGTGTCGGTTTCTTAAGAACAACAGATGCAAATTACATTTTTAACATTTTCTTCTTACCCCATAAGTCAATAATTTCGGTTGTTAATGAACAACCGACACAAATTACACTATTTGTGTCGGTTTTATGGAAAACCGACACAAATGAGGCGAAGCAACTGATCTGTTTTGTACTAGTGCATAACCATTAGGACTTTTAAATGAGATTAGTAGTATTCCCAATTTTTTATTAAAAAATAAAAATAAATTTCAAGCATCTTCTAACCACGCATAACCGTGAGGACTTTTAAATGGGATTAGAATCAACTTGTCTGTTTAATAATTAGTTTTGGTATATGTTCCACACATGCATAACCGTAAGAACTTTTAAATGGGTATAAAAGCGCATAAAAAAATATTCCAAGTAATTCAACCATGCATAACCGTGAGGACTTTTAAATGAGAGTGAATACTTTGGATGTTTTTAGTAAAAAAATAAAATAAAAACGAATAATTTCCTATTTAAAATACCACATTTTGAAATATTATATTGGATTTAATGAGTGATGGTCGTCATATATATGATAGAAATAGAGATGGTAATGGAATTTTGACCAACAAAAGTTATTATAAATTTTGTTTAAAGAAATTTACTAAATATACTTTCTCAAGTTATAATATATGATTAATATCAACACTCATCACTTTTTCGATCACTATTTATCTTACGATAATCAATAGGGAGTCAGATTGGTCAAAATAGGCAAAACAAGTCAAATCAAATTTATAAAATGCCTAAATTGAGACGAAGTTTGCAAAAACTATTTTCTAGAAGAGGTTTTGTAAAAATATTTGCCAATTGAAAATCGGTTGAAATGAAATTTGTCCAGATATTTTCTTCGAAAATATGACCTCTAATAAAATGATGTCTAACATCTATATGTTTTGTCCGTGAATGATGTACATGATTATCTATGAGATCAATTGAACTTTTGCTATCACACATTAGTGGTGCACGTTTAAATTGCAAAGTTTGTATCATCCATAAAATTTGAGCAGAGCAACCATTTAGAGCAATATACTCTGCCTCAGTGGTGGATAACACAATAGAATTCTGTTTTCTACTTGACCATGCAACTAATGAATGTCCTAACATAAAACACATTCCACTATTACCTTTTCTATCAACTAGACTTCCAACATAATCTGCATCTGAATATCCTTTTAATTCAAAGTTATCATTAGTTGGATACCAAATACAAAAGAATGGGGTGTGCAACAAATATATTATGATTCTTTTAACAGCTTTTAAATGAGATTCTTTTGGATTGGATTGAAATCGTGCACATAAGAAGACAGAAAACATGATATCAGGTCTAGAAGCAGTAAGATAAAGAAGTGATCCAATCATACCTCAATATTTCTTTTGATCAACTGCTTTACCTTTTTCGTCCTTGTCAAATTTAATTGTTGTGCACATGGGGGTTTTTGCAGGTTTAGCATGTTTTAATCCAAATTTGTTGACAACTTCCTTAATATATTTTGTCTGGGAGATGAATATACCTTTATCACTTTGTTTGATTTGAAATCCTAAAAAGAATTTTAACTCTCGAACCAAGCTCATTTCAAACTTTTACTGCATGACTTTTTCAAATTTCTCATACAACAAGTTGTTAGTAGCACCAAAAATAATGTCATCAACATATATTTGAACAATCAAAAGATCATTATTTTCATGCAATGAAATAGTTTGGTGTCTACACAGCCCTTTTTGATCTCAAGGAGATAAGTGATAAGACATTCATACCATTCCCTAGGGGCTTGTTTTAATCCATATAGAGATTTCTTAAGTTCATAAACATGGTTAGGGTATTCATGGCTTTCAAATCCTTTGGGTTGTCCAACGAAAACATCCTCTTTTAAAATTCCATTTAGAAAAGCACTTTTAATATCCATTTATCTCAGTTCAAATCCTTTATAACAAGCAAAAGCTAATAGTATTCTAATAGATTCTAGTCTAACTACTGGTGCAAACATTTCATCAAAGTCAATTCCTTATATTTGATTATAACCTTTAGCAACTAACCAAGCTTTGTTTCTAATCACATTACCAGATTCATCAAATTTATTTTTAAAAATCTATTTGGTTCCTACAACTAGATAATCATTTGGTCTACGTGCTAGAGTCTAAACATTATTTCATTCAAATCGATTTAACTCTACTTGCTTAGCCATAAACTAGTTTTCATCATTAAGAGCTGCATCTATATCTTTGGGTTTAATTTTTGAAATAAATCTGCTGTATAGGCATAAATCACATAAGTTTCTAAAAGATGAACGATTTTGAATACCTTCAGTAGGGTTATCTATAATAAGTTCAGGAGGATGATCTGCTTTGAATTTCAAACTCTATGGTTCTGAATTTCTTTGAATTTATTCTGTAGTTGAAATTTCTTTTGGATTTTCACTTTCATCCTTTTTGATCTCGTCTTCGACATATCTTTTTATTTGATCATCAATACCTTCATCAAATTTCACATTGATTGACTCCACAATTATATTTTGCCTTTTGTTGTAAACTCTATAATCTTTGCTTCTAGAAGAATATCCCATGAACATGGCCTCGTCAGCTTTTGGTTCAAATTTTCCTAATTGATCACTTGTATTGAGAATATAGCACGGACAACCAAAAACTTTGAAGTTTGCAATATTTGATTTATTTTTTAACCATAGCTCATTGGGTGTTTTCTTAAGAATTGGTTTGATCATAACTCTATTTATTACATAACAAGCTATATTTATTGCCTCTGCCCAAAAGAACAAAGGTAGTTCATACTCATTATCATAGACCTAGCCAACTCTTGCAATGTTCGATTCTTCCTCTCAACTACCCCATTTTGTTGTGGAGTACGTGGAGCAGAGAATTCATGTTTAAATTCATTTCCATCAAAAAAATTCAAATTCATAATTTTCAAATTCTCCACATTGATGACTTCTTGGTGAAATGACAGAAACTCCTATTTCATTTTGAACTAATTTTGTGAATTTACTGAAGTATGAGAAGGTTTCTGATTTCTTTTTCCTATGAAGTATACCCATGTATATCTTGAGTAATCATCAACCAACTCATAACAATATTTCTCACCACCAAAGCTAGCAAAATCGTTAGGTCCAAACAGATCCATATGAACTAGTTCAAGAGTTCTAGAAGTGCTTACAATGTTCTTGGCATAAAAAGATGATTTTTTAAGTTTTCCCATAGTGCATGTTTTACCTAGATTTTCTATTTTAAAACCATGACATGGTAAACCTCTTACTAAGTCTTTTCTTTTTAATTTGTTCAACAAATTCATACTAGCATGTCCTAATTGTCTGTGCCATAGGTTTACTTCTACATCCTTAGCTATTAGGCATTTTGAAAGAGTGAGATCATCAAAAGTTAGAGAATATATATTACCTTTTTCCTTTTACCTGGATATAATATTTATTTTGATGATTGGTCAACAATTTTGCACAAGTCAGAGTCGAAAATAACATTTATTCCTATACCACATAGCTGGCCAATTGAAATCAAATTGTGGTGCAGATTTTCAACATATAATACATCATTTAAGGTAAATGTACCGTTATCTACTTTGCCTTTACCGATAATTCTATATTTGTCACTTTTACCCATTGTGACTCTGCCACCTTTGTACTTCTCTAGGCTAAGGAACTTTGATTTGTCGCATGTCATGTGTCTGGAATAGCCAGAATCTAGATACCATTGTTGTTGTTCCTTATCCTACCAACATACCTACACGAGAAAAGAATTTAGTGACCTATTTGTTTTTATAGGTTCATGATTGTTAGTGACAGAAGATTTTGAAAATAGACCCTAGACAATCTATATTTGTTCCTTCTGGCACCCAAATTTGTTTTACTTCAAGGGATTTTATATTTGTGCACTTTGGAACCCAAATTGGTATGGTTTTCACGTGTTTGGGTCCATACCAACACTTACTATGATTGTGCCCAGATTTTCCACAAATTGTGCGCTTGGAATTTACTTGATTAATTTTGCTACCAACATGTTTAGATTGAGTATACCCAAGTCCTTGTCAATCAGTATTGAATGTTTGTTTTTCTATTAGCATATTTAGTGATTTTTCTCCTTTGGAGAATTTTCCTAAAGTCGTAGACAGTTGTTGAACTTGTGTATTAAGTGATTCGTTTTTATTTAATAGCAAAGTGCACTTTTTAATAGAATATTCTCTCCTAGTGTTTTCACTTTCTTTCAAAATTAGAATTTCATTTTCAAGTGATTTTATTTTAATTTCTGATTTTTTAAATTTCTTCTTCAAGTGATGGATAGTTATCACACTTAGGGCTCTTGATTTGATAGTTTTTAACTAATTGATCAAGCTGTTTATTTAATTCTATCAAACTGTCTCTTTATGATTCAATTTTATCGTCTTTCTCTCTAAGTTGCTCAAAACAGCCATTTACTTCATGAAAATATATAAGTAATTTTGAATGAGTATGTGTTGATACCTCGCTTGGCTCGTCGTCATCATTGTCAGTTATTTCTCTATGAAGACATGTATTGGCTTTTTCACTCTCATTGCCAGTGCTTTCATTTTCATCTTCATCACTTTAATCCTAAGTGGCTGCAAAACTTCTCCTTTTCTGTTTCTTTCCTTGGCTGAGTTGATTCTGAGGACAGTTGGGCTTGATATGACTTGGTTTATTACACTTATGGCAGATGACCTCTTGTTTTTCTAAGTTATCTAGAACTTTGTTGATTCTTCTCTTTGGTTGATGATTTTTGACTAGATTTCCATATTTGCGGTTCCACTTTTTGAATCACTTTATTAGTAGTGCCAGTTCAGCTTCACCATCATCATCATCATCATCATCTTCACTTTCAATTGTTACTTTGAGAGATATCGATTTCTTTTGAGTATCACCTCCTTCACGCTCTTCCTTGAATTTCATTTCTAGCTCATAAGCGATGAGATTTCCAATAAGTTCTTCGACTTTAATCTGTTTCAAATCCTTCGATTCTTGAATAGCTGTGACTTTGGCTTGAAAATTTCATGGAAGGACTCTGAGGATTTTTTGGACTATTTCCAACCCTGTGTATGATTTTTCGGGAGCTTTTGGTTTGTATATAGGATTGAGAGTTGTCCATATATCTCTCTAAAATTTTCATCTTTGGCCATTGTGAAGTTCTCGTATTCGCTACTAAGCATGGCAAGACAAGATTCCTTGACTTGAGATGTTCCTTCATGAGTCACTTCAAGTGCGTGCCAGATTTCCTGCGCAGTTAGACACTGTGAGATACGATTAAATTCAATTTGATCCAATGAACAAATAATAGAATTCATAGCCTTAGCATTAGCATTCTGTAGTTTATTTTCAAGATCTGTCCATTCATCCATTGATTTTTCTATTTCCTGATTATCTACCACTATAATTGGTATCCTATATCCCGTCTCAATAATATTCCAAGCATCAGTGGTCTTTGGAAATAATTTCATTATATTTTTACAGTAAGCATATTCACCATTGAACATAGGTGTATAACTATGGACTGATCCTCATTAAAAGAAGCCATTTTAGAAAGAATCAAATTTTTAAAACAAAATTTTATTTTTGAAAAATCAAAATTTTAAAATGAAAATTGGTTTTTGTTCCTAGTTTTGATACCACTTGTAGGATCGATTTCACCCTAATGGGGGGTGAATAGGGTGATACTACTACTTATAATAAAATTTAATGCGGAAATGTATAAAATAACTGTAGCATTGATAATAGCAGAATATAAAAAGAAAAAATAGAACAACGTAGATTTACCCAGCTTCGGCAAAACCCTGCCTACGTGTTGCCTCCAAGCTTTCTACTAGAAATTGAGTAGTTAGATGCTTACACACGTAAACTTGCGACACCCACTATTGACTAAGCTAACTCTACGCTCAAAACCCTACCACAACTCAGCCATTGAGTTGAGAATCCTCAAACTATGCCCCGTAGTTTGTGACTTAGTCACACGACTAGAAAGTTACAGGGGTTTTAAAGAAATTACAAATGAAACTATAACAATACAAAACTCTAATTAGTTTGAAGCCCAAATAAAAATAATACAAGACCGACTCACTTAAAATAAAAGAAATGTCTCCCTTTATTTTCTTCGACACGTATCCTTTGCTTTGTGAAATTGGTTGCCTCGTTCGTTCCTCTTTCTTTCTGAAAATTAGGGTTTTGGAAATTGAAACATCGATTCAAGTTGATCGATTGAATAGATATTTTCAGGTTGATTGCTTAGTCGATCGATCATCTTGCTTTGACTTTACTTGGCTGCTTCAATTTGTCTAGTTTGAACCGAATAAAACTGGTATGTGATTTCTTTTATTACTCTCATTAATATGGTTGAACTTAATGCTTTGATTGCTGATGATGCTAATGGTTTAAATAGGGATCGATTCCCTTAATTTCCGTTTGAATATTTCATTTGAATTCGTTAGTTAATTTTGCTCATCATTCGATTTTGCTTGAATACATATGATTGTTTAGACTGGTTTAATTCGAATATTTTATTGATGTGCTTTGCTTGATTACCACAACTTGTTTGGTTTCCTGATTTGGTTCCGTTATTTATGCTCCTTTGATTTTGGCCTTTTGAATTTGTGATGTGAATTTGACTTCGATTAACTGCAAGTTTCATTCTTTTCTGCTCTAACTTGTTTATCATTTATTTATCTTCATGTATAGTTGACCCCTGTTGATTCTTATTTAAACACTACTGCTTCATTTTGTTCACTGCCTGGTCTGTATTGTATGTTGATCTGGTCACACTTCATATCGATTGCACTTGAGTCATGTTGTTACCACTGCTTGTTTCTATGATGATTGTATTTATTTTGTATGAACTTTCTGTATCATGATATACGTACGTACATACATATGTATGTGTACATGTGTGTTGTTGATCTGCTGTTGCCTCTGGTTGTGATTTACTTGAGTCTGATCTTGTGATCTGTCTGGTGTTGTTCCACTTTCATACTGTCATTGAGTTTATGCTGTATTCATTTTAGTTTATGATGACTTGTATCATTTGAACGCTTGTTTGCTTCATATGAAGTCTAGTCTAGTTTCCACTACACACACAGATATATATATATATATAACGACCCAATTTTTTGACTTTCGAAAGACGACATAAATACGTCCACTGTATCAAATGCTGAACGATCGAATGCCAGAAAACCGAACCGTTAGGGTTAAAGAAGAAGAAGATAGAAGAAGAAACATAAACAGTAACGGAATCTCACATTTCGCAATGGAACAATATGTAATAGATAAATGAATAATCTTTGAAACAAAAGCACTATATCTGTTTATACCCCACATTACATCATGAGAGTGTTACAACAACAAACAGCGGAAAAGAAAATAACATATACAACTGATACGCCTCGCCATCCAGCTTGAACTCTAGATCTCTACAACATACTTCTAGACTTCGCTCTAGAACAACTGATAACCTGACTCTAAGCAGCCCATGTGGAAAATTACGGGCATTCAGAGTTTAGAAATGGAACAATAAACTCCAGGTCAGCCATGGAACTGGTGTGAGATCTTAAAAACATTTATTTTCACAAAAGAAAATAAAAAGAAATCCTCTATACTTTTGGAAAAAGAAACTACCATAAGGCGTCCCGCCATACATATAATGCAAACGCAGAATTGGAGGAGATTTCTCCTTATCATAGTCAAAGATGCTTGATATGCAATTTTTTTGTATTATCATTAGTGCATAGTGTGGAAAACATTTCGAAAGTATAATATTAATCTTAGCCAGCATAGACATTTCGTACTATGCCTACAATAGCTACCAATTAAACGGTGGGTCACCACGATAAGTAAAAGAGAAGTTATACAACTAAAACTGTACAGGGCGCGTATTGTTTCTTTGGATTTCCAACAAATGGTCAGGCTAAGGAACTTCCTGGGCCACATGGGTACGCCTCTGGAGGGATACCTCGAGAACCTAACCAGATCTCTGCTAACAAGGCCGGGTTACCTCTGTAACTAGGTAACTACTTACACGAGTATGCCATCCCCCGGTCGTTACCGACCTTTATCCGAGGATCCTCAACACCAACAACCACAAAGCACAAATTTTTAGTAACCACATAGGTTAAATATCTAGGCTCCATACCATGATACCATCCTTTTCTATAAGGAAATGGACATACCTTAAGGGGCGCTACCCCAATAACCTTGCCGCATCCTTCCTGTTTCGACCATTTTCGGGTTGTAAGGTTCGACGAAGTCTCGTCCACAAAGCTATGCTTTTCACAAAAGCCATGCTTCGATCAACAAATGATAAGTAGCACTTCATATGCCACATTACCAAATTGAGAATGTATCATTAGTAACCATCAACTACATAACCTCTGAGCTCGTATGTCTCAGAGAAGGGTGTTAAGCAAAGAGAATAAATTCTCCGCCACCAACAGAAATGTATTTGATAGAAACCAGCTTTACATCTCAAAGTGTAACGTCAGACACACATCTATACAAGTCCATTCCGGGTATGAACAGAACTAAAGGCACTTCAAAGAAGCCCTTGCAAATCCGAATATTCACTAATCACGTCCAAACTCCCCATCACAAAGGGTGATAAAATCTCTATACCGGAGCAATCTCGGTGCAGAGACATTCGACAGGTAATCCTTTCGCTTTCGAAAATACCCAGTCTTCAACACCATCTTCAAATGCAATCCGATTTCATCGTATCATTATTCCGAATGGGTTTTATGACACAAAGTCCTCTCCCGGCTAATTCGTTAATGAGCGTTTATTTTAAAAATAAGTGTTACATTCAGATTTCAAGTAAATCACAACAAATTTCCACTTTGATCTTTTTAAACAAAAGACCCATCAAAAAGATTCGATGTGGTTTTCGGATAAACATTTGGAATCCGACCCCCGGCCGCATCGAAATTCAAATGCCATTTAAAGGCTAATATTGATAGTCGGTTATTTAATTATCAATCAATATCCACAACAATCACCATATTTTAAATAATTTTCCCCTAATTATTTATTTTCAAAATATCTTCGCAAGATATATTTTCACACTTCAACACTTTGGAAACAAATTTCATATCACTTTCCTCACGTAGAATAAATTTTCAAATATTGTTTATTTCCACTGAAAAATTTGCCAAGTCCGAATACTTAAAAATGTACTTTAAATTACTTATCAAAACATATGTATATATATTTGGAAACACTTGAAATGAAAACTATTTTAAACACTTTATTCAAAATATTAGTTATGAAAATATTATACTAATGTCTCATATAAACTTCAAGCCTAAACTAATTTTTAAAAATAAAATAAAATTATTTGATAGAGTATAACTATTTAAATAACCATTTTCTAAATCAAATATCAATTTTATCTTGAAATATCACTTCTATAATTTACTAAATAAATCTTTACTTTAAAAATTTAAAAACAATTTACAAAAAAAATTCCACCAAAACATCCTTTTTTGCAAACCAACTTTAGAACTTTAAATTTATAATTTAAAAGCTACTTTGAAAACATACTCGGCTTTCTAGGAAAAATACACTTCCATTTCAAAATGGTCCATTTAAATCAATTAATAAATCCTTCTCGATTAATTTTAATTTACATTCTAAATCTGTAAATTTCTTTTCCACACTTTTAAAAATAAACCAATATTTATTTTTTAAAACAAATTTCCCTTTCCTTTATAAATCTTCATTGTGAATTTAAATTTCCAAATATCCACTGATATACGATTTTCAAATCGACTTCCAATTATTCACTTCCAAACATCAAATCAAATTCCAAATTGATTTTCAAATTTATTTCAAACACCGGATCAAATTTCAAATTGATTTCTAAAATCACTATCTTTTAAAATAAATTCCATTATTTCTCCCAAACTATTTAAAATATGAATTTTAAATAATTTCTTTAATTGTTAAACTATACTACTAAAAATCCATTTATTAAAATCTTTTTCCCATATTTTGGAATTAATTCGATAGGATAACAAAAATCAATTTTTTTTCCTTTTTAAATTCCTTCTTTAAAATTTATTACATTCTCAAAAATTAATTTACTTAAAAGTTTCTACTTTAATTTCCGAAAATCCAATTTTATATTTCTGGTATCCTACGATACCAAAAATATATTCGGCTAAACCATAGCTTTCAATGATGTCAATCACCTATATAATCGTTCACACCAATATAATCATTCACAGATTATCACATCACAACATATACAATAAATTCAACAATGTGAGGAATCCAGTTGGATCCGTCCAACCTGTTCCCTGCATCCACAGATGTTAGCACAACAATATAAATACTAATTCCACTTCGAGGTGGAATATTGCGGTATATAGGATAATATAATATCTTATGATATCATACGGTGCATAGGGTCACATCCTCTAAATAATGCGGGAAATCAATCACTCCATATATATATAATACTATATATACTATCACAATCAGACAATCAATTAATAAATGAAATTCTAATTTTCAATCGAGTGAGAAGATCTCACCTTTGATTACGCATGCAACCCATTTCAAATCCGGCTTGATCCTCTATGATTTTTAGACCTTGTACAACAGTTATATAAAATTTCATTAATATTTGAACAAATCGAACAATTAAATTCCTATTTAATAAATTTAGTTAACCAATGAATTTTTTATGTTAACAAATAACTTAATTTTAAACTAATTTCCCTTTAATAAAATATTTTCTAGTTACCAAAATAATTACATTAGTTAAAATGTATGTATATATATTTATTATTTTCTTTTCGGTAAATAAACAAAAAGAAATCTTCTTAACTGCAAAAATTAAATACTGAGTTATAAATATATTTATATTACTTTCTTTCCTAACTTATATGTATTCATTCATATATATGTGCTAAATAAAATTTAAATCAAATCTTTTTAAACCTTTTTGTTAATTCACTGTTTGAAAATAACAACTCAAAATTCAAAAAAGCTACTTAACATTTAAAATTTCCTTCACTATAATACTTCCTGTATATAAATATATACATATAAATATAAGGAAAAATAATAATACCTAACTGCATTGTTCCCCTAGTTCCATGAAATTTGCCTGGAACCCAATATCGATGACCAAAGTCAACCAATCTTCGCCCATCGCCCTCGCCCATGCCACCATGCCACATGCTACAGCCACACCATCGATTAAATCCTATGCTATTCCCAAGCATCACCGCCATCATTGCATAGCCCTCACCTTGCAACGCCGACCCCTCGAACCGCGACTCGAGATTCCAGGCAGGCCGAGGTTAATTCGATAAGGATTTGTGAATTGGGAATATCGAACGAGGCTCAGCCATGCGATCGATTTCGAAAGTCGACTTCGATTCGAATTCAAATTCGTACCCTACTTCATTTTGGTGTAGATCGATTTAAGACTGAGGAGGACATCCATTTCTTTTAAGCTTTGAAGGGGAATTTCGATTTTGTTTCAAACACTCTGTCATTTCGTTTTTTTCCGTCTAAGCTTTTGATTTCGTTTTCGAATGTAGAGAGGGAAGAGAGGAAAGTCGAAATTCATTCTACTCTGCCATTTTTTTTCGAGAATAAAAGAAATGCGGCCATCTCCTTGATTTCGAATCTGTAGAAAGAAAGAAGAGGAGATCGATAATTTGTTTTTTTTATTTTATTTTTTTAAAATTATATTTCCGTAATGAACACGCGTGTTTATCTGGGTGAACATGTGCAAGAAACTCCTATACGTGTTAGAAGAGAAGAAACGTGTTAATTTTGTTTATTGAATATATGAGAATACTTATATACATTTAATTTAAATTCAAATCGCCTCGATAAATGCAACTCAAAATCCCGATCTCCTATCGAGGCGTGCCGCCAGGCGTTTATAATGTTAGACCTCTATTTCGAACGGAATGGAAAAGGTTTCGAGTCCAAATTCGACCGTACGGAGAAGATAGCTTTCTGAACCCAGTTATTAAATTAAATTTCGATATGATTTTCAGCGCGTTTGCTTATCGTATGGCTAAACGATCACTCAAAACAATACGATAATTGACATCCAATAATAATACAATTATACGGATCTAATGGAACTGGTTTTATCGAATTCCAAGACTGTGCCCCAGAAGGCTATTTTTTAAATATCGATTTAAATGATAAAATTCCAAAACTGAACAAACGCTTCAAATTTCAATTTTTAACACTTCTATTATCTTTAGTATTATCAATATGAATTTTCTAAGCCATCAAATTGTTTTTAAAAAGCTTAAAATTGAAGATTCAAATTTTTTCCCAACTTTCAATAATTGAATTAAAAACTTTAATTGCCAAATTCATTCTGAAATTTGAAATTCAAGTTAAACTCACTTCTAATAACTTAAAATTAATTAAATATTTCAATTTCAAATGTTTAAAATTCCGATTTGTCACATTCTTCCCCCCTTAAAAGAATTTCGTCCTGAAATTACTTGTTAAGAAGAATAATCCATAACCCGTTTACTATTTTCCCAAAACCAAACAGTTTTCAACAATTTGCCAAAACAAACCATTTTATAAAAGATCCATTATCATTTTAACTAACTTTCCAAAACCTTCCATAAATTGCAAACAACATTGTTTTCTTACCAATTCAAATTTTAATTTTAAACTTTCAAAATTTTCTCAAAATTTTTCTAACTCCCTAAATTTTCGAAATTTTTCGCCAGCTTCTCCTTTATGCGGCTAGCTTGGTACGACTACAAAATGGCACCAGGGCCACCAGATTCAAAAAGAAAACAAAAAGCCAAGTTGCTAGATCAGAAAATCATCAAATTTTATACTGAAATTTAAATACATACATTTTTCAAGCAATTCAAATTTATCTCCGAAATCAAAACCCAATTCCCTTTGCATTTAAATCACATGTATATCCTACTAGCAATAATGCCCAATCATAGCTTTCAAAATCATTTTATAATTTTCTTTACAAAATTTTGAATATTTATTTCATTCAAATCTGTACGAGGTACTTATATCGTTCGTACGCAATATCAAATTTGATCGCTCACTCGATTACGCAATTTCACTTTCTAATTAGTATCGTCCACCAGACTTCCTGGTGCGGACTCAGATCTTGTTTCTTGATCAGAAACCGTCATTCACCTGCATAGTTCTAAAAATGATAGAGAATTTCTAGAATCAACTAAAAATCCATATCCAGGATTTGCCGTCGCAAATCGAGTGAAAAATTCCAACTCGGATCGATATAACTATCTCGAAATTCTGTGCTTGAATTTTGGATCAAATTGTTATGCGAAAATAATATACGTATATCCTACATATTAATTCCAATTGATTATTAGATATATCAATTTTCTTTTCTTCACAATGATTATTTTCATTCCCTTATTCACAATTACCATTTCACAATTTCCAGTTTAACCTTCACTCAATTATTAATTTAGAATATTTTCTCAACTCCAAAATTACTCAAGAATTCCATTATCCATTTCTTAAGTTCAACATGGGTATTCTATATATGTCTTATATTCAATTTTCAATTCATCCCTTTGGTTGGAGCACTTTGGTTTTATCTTTACTTTTACTCAAACTGGATTTCCAATTCCTATGAATTCAATTCATTTCAATCCATATTAAATTTTTCATTCCTTCAATTATCTTACTAATTTCATTTTAATATTTTGCTTCATTTGGTCCAACTTAACAAATTTTCCATTTCACTTAATTTAACTTAATTCAAATATCCAGTTTCAATTCAAATTTTATGCCTTGATAAGTTTTCCAACTTATTTACATTTCAAGCAAAGCTCCAAATTACATAAATTATCAAAACTTTTATGATTCCACAAGTATTTTAAATAGGATTTCATATCTTTCCAACATTTAAAAATCATTTTTGAAATCAATTCAAATTATCCTTTTAATTTCCAAAACCAAACCGGTTTTGCAAACAACTTCAACTTAAAAAACATTTTGGCAGCAATTTCTCTCCTGGAAACTCGAAAATGAACACCAATGATGTCGTGATAATCATCAGAATTATTTTCCAACGACCGATAAGAGTTTAGTGCTTTTCCATTTTTAAAACATTTTCAAATAATTTTAAATTCCAAATTTCACCGGATTCCAAATTCAATTCAAAAATATTTCCTAAATAATTTCACCATTTTCTTTCCAATACCTTTGAAAATCATTTCCAAATGCAAGGGAATTTAAACTTTCCACTAAAATTTCAATTTTCGAACCCTTCTACTTTATTTCTAAATATTACTCTTGAATTCTATTTCAAATTATAAATTACATTTACAAAATGAATTTATTTCTTAGCTTTTATTTATCATTTCAATTTCTTATTTAATTTCTTAATTAAATAATAATAATATAATATTATCACTTCCTAACATCCAACTAACCATATATTACTATAATAATTTACGAAAAATCATTCCTTTTATATACGAAAATTGTTTTGGGTAAACTTATTCTATTTGCCCTATTTTAAGACAATACTGTGTCGAATTGTTCCATACAAGTGTTCAGAGACCCCTATCAATAACGTTAATTACTCGTGTTGACCAGAATCCATATACCACGCAACAAACCAATCAACATAATGTAAAACAATTTTATATTCACTGACAAATACGCGCTCATATCTATTAATACACTCAAACTCATTCTAGAGTAATACTGACTCTATCTCTAATGAGTAATCCCCACCAGAGCCAAGGTTGTCGCTTAACCAATTGCTCTGATATCACATTGTAACAACCCAATTTTTCGACTTCCGAAAGTCGATATAAATACGTCCATTGTATCAAATGTCGAACGATCGAATGCTGAAAAACCGAACCGTTAGGGTTAAAGAAGAAGAAGATAGAAGAAGAAACAAAAACAATAACGGAATCTCACATTTCGCAGCGGAATAATATATAATAGATAAATGAATAATCTATGAAACAAAAGCACTATATCAGTTTATACACCACATTACATCATCAAAGTGTTACAACAACAAACAACGAAAAATAAAATAACATATACAGCAGATACGCCTCACCATCCAGCTTGAACTCTAGATCTCCACAGCATACTTCTAGACTTCGCTCCAAAACAACTGATAACCTGACTCAAGGCTATCCGTGTGGAAAATTATAGGCACCTAGATTTCAGAAAGGGAACAATAAACTCCAAGACAGTCATGGGACTGGTGTGAGATCTTAAAAACAGTCATTTTTGCAAAAGAAAATAAAAAGAAATCCGCTATGCTTTTGGAAAATGAGACTACCATAAGGCCTCCCGCCACACACACAATGCAAACACAGAATTGGAGGAGATTTCTCTTTATGATAGTCAAACATGCTTGATACGCATTTTTTAATATTATCATTAGTGCATAACGTGGAAAACATTTAGAAAGTATAATATTAATCTTAGCCAGCATAGACATTTCATACTATGCCTACTATAGCTACCAATTAAACGGCGGGCTACACCAAAAGTAAAAGGCAGGTTACACAACTAAAACCGTACAGGGCGCGTATTGTTTCTTTGGATTTCCAACAAATGATCAGGCTAAGGAACTTCCTGGGTCACATGGGTACGCCTCTGGAGGGACGCCTCGAGAACCTAACCGGATCTCTGCCAACACAAGGCCGGGTTACCTCTATAACTAGGTAACTACTGACATGAGTATGCCATCCCCCGGTAGTTACCGACCTTTATCCGAGGATCCTCAACAACAACAACCATAAAGAACAAATTTGCAGTAACCACATAGGTTAAATATCTGGGCTCCATATCATGATACCCCCCTTTTCTAGAAGGAAATGGGCATACCCTAAGGGGTGCTACCCCTAATAACCTTGCCGCATCCTTCCTGCTTCGACCATTTTCGGGTTGTGAGGTTCGACGAAGTCTCGTCCATAAAGCTACGCTTTTCACAAAAGCCATGCTTCGATCAAAAAATGATCAGCAGCACTATGTATGCCACATTACCATATTGGGAATGTATCACACGTAACGATCAACTACATAACCTCTGAGCTCGTACGTCTCAGAGAAGGGTGTTAAGCTAAGAGAATAAATTCGCGCCACCAACAGAAATGTATTTGACAGAAACCAGCTTTACATCTAAAAGTGTAACGTCAGACGCACATCCATACAACTCCGTTCTGGTTCGAACGGAACTAAAGGCACTTCAAAGAAGCCCTTGCAAATTCGGATATCACTAATCACGTCTGGACTCTCTATCACAAAGGGTGATAAAATCTCTATACCGGAGCAATCTCAGTGCAGAGACATTCGATAGGTAATCCTTTCGCTTTCGAAAATACCCGGTCTTCAACACCATCTTCAAATGCAATCCTATTTCATCGTATCATTATTCGGAATGGGTTTTATGACACAAAGTCCTCTCCCGGCTAATCCGAATAATGATCACTTATTTTAAAAATAAGTGTTACATTCAGATTTCAAGTAAATCATAAAAAATTTCCACTTTGATCTTTTTAAACAAAAGATCCATCGCAGAGATTCGATGTGGTTTTCGGATAACCATTTGGAAATCCGACCCTCGGTTGCATCGAAATACAAATACTATTTAAAGGCCAATATTGATTGTCGGTTATTTAACCGTCAATCAACATTCACAACAATCACCAGATTTTAAATAATTTTCCCCCAATTATTTATTTTCAAAATATCTTCGCAAGATATATTTTCACACTTCAACACTTCGAAAACAAATTTCAAATCACTTTCCGCATGTGGAATAAATTTTCAAATATTGTTTATTTCCAATGAAAAATTTGCCGAGTTCGAATACTTAAAAATGTATTTTAAATTACTTATCAAAAAATATGTATTTATATTTGGAAACTCTTGAAATAAAAACTATTTTAAACACTTTATTCAAAATATTAGTTATGAAAATATTATACTAATATCTCATATAAACTTCAAGCCCAAACTAATTTTTAAAAATAAAATAAAATTATTTGATAGAGTATAACTATTTAAATAACCATTTTCTAAATCAAATATCAATTTAAACTTGAAATAATCACTTCTATAATTTACTAAATAATTCTTTACTTTAAAGATTTAAAAACAATTTACGAAAATAATTCCTCCAAAACATCTTTTTTTGCAAACCAACTTTAGAACTTCAAATTTATAATTTAAAAGCTACATTGAAAACATACCCGGCTTTCCAAGGAAAATACACTTCCATTTCAAAATGGTCCATTTAAATAAATTAATAAATCCTTCTCGATTTATTTTAATTTACATTCTAAATCTGTAAATTTATTTTCCACACTTAAAGATAAACCAATATTTATTTTTTTAAAACAAATTTCCCTTTCCTTTATAAATCTTCATTGTGAATTTAAATTTCCAAATATCCACTGATATATGATTTTTAAATCGATTTCCAAATATTCACTTCCAACATCAAATCAAATTCCAAATTGATTTTCAAATTTATTTCAAACACCAAATCAAATTTCAAATTGGTTTCTAAAATCACTATCTTTTAAAATAAATTCCTTTCTCTCTCCCAAACTATCTAAAATCTGAATTTTAAATAATTTCTTCAACTATTAAACAATATTACTAAAAATCCATTTAATAAAATCTTTTTCCCATATTTTGGAATTAATTTGATAGGATTACAAAAATCATTTTTTTTTCTTTTTAAATTCCTTCTTTAAAATTTATTAAATTCTCAAAAATTAATTTACTTAAAAGTTTCTACTTCAATTTCCAAAAAATCCAATTTTATATTTCTGGTATCCTACGATACCAAAAATATATCCGGCTAAACCATAGCTTTCAATGATGTCAATCACCCATATAATCATTCACACCAATATAATCATTCACAGATTATCACATCACAATATATATAAATAAATTCAACAATGTAACGAATCCAGTTGGATCCCTCCAACCTGTTTCTCTGCATCCATAGATGTTAGCATAACAATTTAAATACCAATTCCACTTTGAGGTGGAATATCGCAGTATATGAGATTATATAATATCATCCGCTATTATGCGGCGCATAGGGTCTCTTCCGCTATATAATGCGGGAAATCAATCACTCCAAATATATATACACACACACTATCACAATCAGACAATCAACCAATAACTAAAATTCTAATTTTCAGTCGAGTGAGAAGATCTCACCTTTGATATCCATTTCAAATCCGGCTTGATACTCTATGATTTTTAGACCTTGTATAACAATTATATAAAATTTGATTAATATTCGAATAAATTGAACAATTAAATTCCTATTTAATAAATTTAGTTAACCAATGATTTTTTTAATTTTAAACAAATAACTTAAATTTAAACTAATTTCCCTTTAAATAAAATAATTTTTAGTTACCAAAATAATTACTTTAGTTAAAATGTATGTATATATATTTATTATTTTCTTTTCGGTAAATAAACAAAGAGAAATCTTCTTAACAGTAAAAATTAGATACTGAGTTATAAATATATTTATATTATTTTCTTTCCTAACTTATATGCATGCATTTATATATATGTGCTAAATTAAATTTAAATCAAATTGGTTTAAACCTTTTTGTTAATTCATTGTTTGAAAATAACAACTTAAAATTCAAAAAAGCAACTTAACATTTAAAATTTCCTTCACTATAATACTTCCTGTATGTATATATATACATATAAATTTAAGGAAAATAATAATACCTAACTGTACAGTTCCCCTCATTCCATGAAATTTGCCTGGAACCCAACGCCGACGACCAGAGTCGACCAATGTCCACCTATCGCCCTCGCACACGCCACCATTCCACATGCTGCAGTCACACCATCGATTAACGTCCAATGCTATTCCCGAGCATCACCGCCACTATTGCATACCCCTTACCTCACAATGTCAAGCCCTCAAATCGCGACTCGAGATTCCAGACAGGCCGAGGTCGATTCGATAAGGATTTGTGAATTGGGAATGTCGAACGAGGCTCGGCCATGCGATCAATTTAAAAAATCGACTTCTATTAGAATTCTATTTTGTACCCTACTTCATTTTGGTGTAGATCGATTTAAGAATGAGGAGGACGGCCATTTCTTTTAAGCTTTGAAAGGGAATTTCGATTTGTTTTTAAACACTCGATCATTTTGTTTTTTTTCTGAGCTTTTGATTTCATTTTTGAGTGTAAGTGGGAAGAGAGGAAATCAATCTGCTCTGCCATTTTTTTTCGAGATTAAAAGAAATGCGGTCATCGCCTTGATTTCGAATCTGTAGAAAGAAAGAAGAGGATATTGACAGTTTGTTTTTTTTTAAATTATATTTCCGTAACGAAGACGCGTGTTTATCTGGGTGAACACGCAAGAAACTACTATACGTGTTAGAAGAGAAGAAACGTGTTAATTTTGTTTATTGAATATATGAGAATATTTATTTACATTTAATTTAAATTCAAATTCAAACCGCCTCGATAAATGCAACTCAAAATCCTAATCTTCAATCGGGGCGTGCCGCCAGGCATTTATAATGTTAAACCCCTATTCCGAACGCAATGGAAAATGTTTCGAGTCCAAATTAGATCGTACAGAGAAAATAGCTTTTTGAACCCAATTATTAAATTAAATTTTGATATAATTTTTAGCGCGTTTGCTTATCGTATGGCCTAACGATCACTCCAAACACTACGAAAATTGAAATCTGATAATAATACAATATTATGGATCCAATGAAACCGGTTTCGTCAAATTCCAAGACTGTTCCCCGAAGGCTATTTTTAGATATCGATTTAAACGATAAAATTCCAAAACTTAACAAAGGCTTGAAATTTCAATTTTTAACACTTCTATTATCTTCAATATTATCGATACAAATTTTCTAAGCCATCAAATTATTTTTATCAAGCTTAAAATTGAAGATTCAAATTTTTACCCAACTTTCAATAATTAAATTTAAAAACTTTAATTGCCAAATTCATTTTGATATTTGAAATTCAAGTTAAACTAACTTTCAATTATTTAAAATCAATTAAATATTTCTATTTCAAATGTTCAAAATTCTGGGTCGTCTATATATATATATATATATATATATATATATATATATCTGTGTGTGTGTGTGTGTTTCTTCATGTATATATGTATATGGTCATATGCACTGTCATTTGCTTTGTACATGGTTCTCAAACCATGTCTCTGTTCTCTGGCATCACTCTAAGTTTGGTTGTATTGTTTGTACATTTTCTTGGTCTGTTTGCAATTGTTTCCTTCCACCGTTCACTGGGTATTACCATGTACATACATACATATATGTATATATGTGTGTGTGATTGGTATTACTTGAGCTCCAATGTGTTCATATCTATAGCTTGATTGAGTTACTATGTTGATTTGCTTAGTCCTCTTGCACTTTATTATGTATCCTTGTATGCACATATGCACTATTCTGATTGTCTGCACTATTGCATAGTTGTTGTGAATCTGCCTTTGTTCACTCGAGTCCAGTCGTTCTTGTTCCTGGATTCATATAAATGAAGTCTTCAATGTTGTGTGTTCACTTGAGTCTGCACTAGATTTGATTTTGTTATCGCAGTCTGAAGTTTTCATTTTATTGATTTGGATTGATAAAACTTGGATTCCTTTTGAAGTTTGGTTCATGTGTTCTTTGCTTGGGGTTGCCTCTGGTGATTGCATTGCTCTAGTGCCATATGTATTGTCATGCTTTCATGTTGCCAGGTCTGGTTATATTCGTTTGTGTTGATATTGCACTTGGGTTTGGTCTCTACTTACTCTGATCTCTTGAATCTATACTCTTGAACTATTTGGTGCTTTGTTGTACACAGTGGTCTGTACAAGTCTGGGTTGGTTGCTTCATGACTCTACCGTCAAGTTTTTTCTCATGTGCACATATTTTTACACTTGTTAGCATGGTCTGGTTTTGGATTCTTGTTGCATGAGAATTGTACTCGACAATTTTGTGATGCTTTTGTATTGCACCTCAGTTGAATCCAGCTTATGCCTCGGGTTTGACCTTGTGCTTACCTTTCCCTGTAGTTTTATCAAGTGTATATCAGTGTGCACGGTCTTGCGGCATGTACAGTGATACACTGTGCATGTTATAGGTTGTTCATTTTTGACGAATTCAAAAACGAAAATGATGACGAACAAACCAAATAACCGAGGCAAATAATATTCTCGAAAAAACATATTTTATTTTACACTACAAAAATATTTCTTTTTCATTTTTACCGAGTTAGTGTTTATTTTACAGATAATTCAGATGCTAGATTCAATCTGGAATAGAGTTGAAGATAAATACGAGTGAATGAGTGATATGTAGTGAGTTTCAAATGTATGCAACAATTTTATAGTGAAAAATTGTGTTGTAATTTGAAGTTTTATTGTAATTGAAATTTTGTATATATAGTGTGAGCTCAAATTTTATACTATTCAGAATTGTAATAAAATATTTGTTTGAATAAAATATCTATTTGAATTTTAAATTCTGTGTTTTATTTTATTCAACAAATATTTAGTTAGTTATGTGAAACTAAAATAGTACAATAACAAATACATTTAGATGAATATATATATATAAGTTTATTATCATCAAACAAAAATTATATACTAGCATATTCAATAGTATCCCTTCAAAAGCTTTATAAAACCTTAGACATCCTCTTTTCAAAACACTTCAAACTTGCCTTTCAAAAGCCTTGGAAACCTTCTATTCAAATACTAAAGGTAAACCTTTCGAAAACATTGGAGAATTTCCCATTCGAAACCTTCATTATATATCTTTCGAAAGCATTAAATTCCCTTATTTAAAATAAACCTTTCAAAAGCACTGGGTTTAAGTAAAAGTTTGTGGAACAAATCTTCAAAACCATTTAAAACCATTCCTTTCAAAACATTTGGGTTTAACTTTCAATATATCTAAGGGTCTTAGAATAACTGGGGAGAAAGCATTAATCCTAAGTAAAAGAAAGTGAACGGTTTTGAAACCACTCCTTTCGAAACCATGGAGAAGTGGCTTCAAAGTTTAAGGGGCGCTATATTCTAAAGGTTGAATGTAGCAGTAAGGGTTCGACCCCTTTGAAAGCTTGTTTTACAAACGAACGGCGGAAATCCATTCGAAAACCCTTTTTTTATATAAATAAAAGCAAGTTGGTTAAGTCGAAAGCTTCAACCCCTTCGAAAACCTTATTTTAACCAAAATAGTTCTAAGTTTATAAGATCTACTTCTACCCCTTCGAAAGCATGTTTTGACTCTATAGCTTCCGCCTTTCTCCAATCCACTACGTACAAAGGCATTAATACAATGTGTATTGGTTTTGACTTGGTTAGAGGTGGATGTATGGGGTTGAAAGGTGGCTGCTATAAGTGGCGAAGCAGTAATCCTTTACAAAACCGATTTTGAAACTTTTAAAGTAATATTTTTCCAACTAACTTGCCTTATTTTTCAACATATAATTGGTTGCTAAATCATTTTCAGATTTTTTTTCTTCTAAAAGTGCTACCGAATTTCGTAATTAACAACTTTAAAACATTGAACAAATTGCCCTTTCTCCTCTTTTAAACATATAAAACATTTAAGTCACGTACCTTACATAATTTTATATCTTTAATAAAATACTTAGGAAGGTTCTTCAAAAATTCTCATAAATCACTTTTAATATGTTTTCTAACATATTTAAATTTCTGACCCAAATCTAACATGTAATAATCAAAAATAATTTAAACCCAATTTAACCATTTTCTTTATTGAAAATTCATAATAAATCCACAACTACTTAAAAAATTATGAAACTTGAAACCCATCTCTAAAATAATGTTTTTGACCTTATATAAAAAATGCAAGCCATTTGGATGTCATTTAATAGGTTTTTATATCAAAACTTATCATAAAATCTATATGAAATAATATAAATCATCAAAGAACATACATATCATTTTAAACAATAAAAAATGGTATTTTTCTTTCAAAATAAATTCAGATCTCATCTAGAAATAGAAAGCAATAAAAACGAGATGTAATCTACTATTCACCTTAGCTTGATTGTTAAGAAGGTTGAAATTTTCTCTTGCATTGATTTGATTAAGCTTCCTACTTGAATCCTTGTTTATCTTTCTCCTATTTTCTTCTAATGTTGGCCGACCAAACTCTATATATAGTTTTATTTATGAATGTTGGAAGTGAGAATGGAATAAGGGTTTAGGGTATAAGAACATAACGTATTCCTGTTTTTCGCTTATCTTATGTCCTTTTACTTACTTCATTTTAATTCTCTTTGGCTTTAAATTAATTAGGCACAGCTACCCTATGATCATACAATCTCAATCTCTTAACCATTTACATTATTTCATTTAATTTATCTAATTAAATTTCCTATATAATGTTAGTCAAAATTAGGGTCGTTACAATATTGCATGATTGGATATCATCATGATACATTTATTATGTTATGTATTAACCATTGTAGTTGCAGGTGCACAGTATATGGTTATTATAAATTGGGTTAGGATACTAGTGAGCGGAAAACCCGTTTCACTAAGCGGCGTGGTCTCACTAGAAATCTATATGGTTCGAGATGGTAGGTTATTATTCACACCAGAATTTTTTTCCGACTCGAAGTTTATGTTTTCCCCGTAAACTCTCGGGTACTCAATTGATTTTGAGTAGTTTGAGAGTTAAGGTTTCAGGTTCTCCTTTATACGAATAAGTTTCCAGAGATGTGCAAGATGCAAGCAAGCTATTAGGAGTTCTTTCTGTTTGATTCTGCTATATCATTGAATGAAATGGAAAAGTTGTTTAGTGCCCATATATAGATTCTGATCAACCAAGTGGGCATCTTGATATGTCTCTCTTGGCGTAATTTGTAATAATTATATTTCTTTGAGCAGGATTTATGAATTGGGATTATGTAATGAATCAAAATGCGATTTGAAATGGAATGAGAAATTCGTTTTAAAATTGTGTTTGAAAATTTTCATATCCATGTGTTTTTGGTATATAAATGCATCTAAAATTACCGCATTTGGTCATCGAAAAACAATAACTATAGACGACTGCAGCATCTATATCGAGTAGTTTTAGGCCTCCAAATGGGGGAGTTACAAGTTAGTTTCAGAGCATAGGTTTATTAAAATTTAAAAGAAATTTGAACCTATAAAATTTTCAAAACATAACCTAATGAATCATAGAATGGAATCGGGGTTTGGGTTAATGCTATAGTAACGTACTTGCATTTTTGTATATTTCTATACTTACATATTACCCTTTCTCTTAGACCATTCTTCCGTAGCTTACTAAATATCGTATGTAGATATATACGAAAGGAAGATATGGAGGCAGGAAATGGAAGAGGAAATATAGGTGGAGGAAGCCCCACAACTAATGGAAATGCTCGACCCAATACTAGGAGGAATTCGAATCGATAGGCAAATGTTAAACAAAATGCAAATGCCAATGTAGGTGCTGCAACCTCGTTGGTAGATATGGTGATGATGTATTAGTTCTTTGTCAATCTGATGCAAGATGGAGCAGGTGTAGAAGTAGCTGGGAGAAATGTCGTGAATGTTGGAGGAGCTAATCCCGTGGCCTCAGTTGGCAATAACTATGCCTAACTAAGCATGCATTACACTAGTCTTGGTGGGAAGTCGTTTTTGGGAACAGAGGATGCTTCTGAAGTTGAAAATTGGATATTGCACTATGAAAGGATTTTTGCTGACTTGAGATTATATGATGTGCAAAAGAGGGGACTTGCTTCTAGACAATTGTAGGGAGTAGCACTTTATTGGTGGAATGGTATTACTGTGAGAGTTCCCGAGGAAGAGTTGACTTGAGCAGAGTTTCAAAGGAGATTCAAAGAGTGGTTCTTTTTTGAAGTTGGCAAGTCAGTACTGCCAAGAAAGTTCATGGACTTAGTGTAAGGTAAGATGTCAGTGATTGGGTATGCTATGAAGTTTGATGAGTTGTCCAGATACAGTTGTGCTACCATTGACACCATTATCAAAAGAAATGAGAAATTTATTAAAGGGTTGAAGCCTGAGATTGCTAGGGTGACTATACCACATCTCCCTAATCCAAGTATAGTTGTAGTGGAGATGTCAATCAGGAATGAAGAGATGCTCTCTACTTTTGGGAAGGAGAAGCAAGTTGAAACCCAGGATTCTCATGACAAGAAGAGGAAATACTTTAAGAAGAAAGGAGTTTAGAAAGGAGGAGCTGCTAAGAAAGGGAAGGCCGATGTAGTTTGCTACAAGTGCGACAAGTAAGGACATTTTGCTCATGAATTTCGAATTGGAAAAGGGAAGAAGATTGCAGATAAGAAAGGAGTGAAGCGCTTTAACTGTGACCAGATCGGGCATTACAAGAATCAGTGTTCGAAACTAGTTAGAGTAGACAAGGGAAAAGTTTTTGCTTTGGAACCATCATCTTCTAGACTAACCGCTACTGAGAAGGGAGGGACTGTGATGGAGGGTATGTTTTTGATTCATAGTATACAAGTTAGGGTACTATTTGATACCGCTGCATCATATTCATTTATATCTCAGTATTTGGTAGATAAGCTATATTTAGAACCCTCATACCTTGTTACTTACTTAAGGGTTGTGAATCCGATAGGAGGGTATGCAACTTTGGAAATGAGAGATGACTAGTTAGAACCAGATTTGTTAGGTCATAAGTTTGCATGCAGTTTGTATGTTTTTGATTTCGTAGGCTTCAGGATCATTTTGGTATGGATCGGTTAGATAAGTATAATGATAGGATATTTTACCAAGATAGAAAAATATCACTAAGACACCTTAATAGTCATAACCGAATTATATACTTGGCGGAGAAGTCAGACTCAAGTGCTTGTGCTTTGCTGGATGCAATGGAAGTGGAAGAAGAATTAGATCAGGTGTTGATAGCAAAAGAGTTTGTAGATGTTTTAGAGCCAGTGTCAGGGCTACCGCCAAAGCAAGCTATTGAGTTTCGAAAAGATCTTATGCCAAGGGCAGAACCTATAAGTAGACCACCTAGTCGGATGACACCTATTGAGATGAAAGAGCTAAAGGTGCAGCTGGTGGACTTGAAAGGGAAGAGGTTTATTAGACCAAGCAGTTCACCTTGGGGAGCGGCCGCGGTATTCGTGAAGAAACCGAATGGGTCGTTAAGAATGTGTATTGACTATTGTAAGTTGAATGAAAAGATGATTGTGAATAAGTATCTTTGCCAATTATCGATGATTTATTTATCGTAGACAACAAATACGTTAAATTGCAGCATAATATTTCATAAAGATCACTCAAACTATTTCACATATTCACACTAAGCATTTCATACGTATAATTCAAACATCATTAAGTTGTTCTTTAAAACTCAACAAATACATTGCTAAAAACTCAAGTTAACACTACAAATATTTCAAAGACTGTCCACCCTCGAATTAAACCATGAATAATTATTTTATAGCACACAATTCAATAAAGTAGGAAATCAGTGCATCAACAAGGATTCATTTCTCATTAGTTATCTTCATGAGGAGAATAGTCTAAGAATACGACCATCAGCTATGACCACTTCCAAAGAGGACGAAACGTGGCTATAGTGCGATTTTTTTAAGTTCTGGTCCGTAGCACTTTTCCTTGAGCATAGCTGTAAAAGGAAATCAAACTCAGAAGTGTGAAAAAATGATTTTTTATACTTTCCAGAACATACAATAGGCACGATAGAACAAAATATTGAAACTTTTTAGCATTTTTTTAATGCTAACTCCACACTGTCAATGCATACTTGTTATAACTCACAGTACCATTTATGGATGCAGTGATATTGTATAAATGGTTACTTGTGTTCTTGCAAGCTATAACATATGCTTGGATCTGTGTTTTAACACAAAATATTTATAAGTCACGAGTATGAAATAGTCTTCAATTTCTTCTCTTACAAGACGATCTCTACAACTTATTGTATATAAACCATTGTTAGCTTGTTGGCCACCAGCTCTTCAATAGAGATAACTTCAGCTTTAGAAAATGGACAGGCTAAAGTACAACAGCTGATGGAAATATGCTAGTTTCTTCAAGGAGAATATTGATTTACAGTTCAAGAAATGGGCATCCCTAAAAATGTTTAAATTCAGACCATTTTTCTTTTACAATCTTTCTTACATATAAGATTAGTGTCCTTTTTTAGTCCTGGTAAGGAGTTCGCAGTTTAGTTTAAAATCACATTTGCAGTGAGATGAACTACTCGTCAACTTTTTTGTACAATTATTTTTTTGAAATTCCAAATTTATAGTTCATAATTGAAATAATGGCACCATAGAAAATTCTCGACAGCAGCCCACTATTACACGACCTGCAAACAGTTCAATATTTGCTTTGGAAAATGACATGAAATTATCTTACACCAGGCACATAAAAGCAGACTGACATACATACAAAAAATGGGTAATATAGGAAAAATGGGTTCGATAATGTAGTTGCATTGCCTTACTGCCAGGCAGAAGCGCATTTGTGCACTGCTTAGTGCTTCTACACTACTGCAAGGCAGCAATAAGAAGCATTGCATTACTAAGCATCAGTGGACAATTATGCATTTGTGTACTGCGCTACTGCTAGCAAGTGCCCATGGACAAGCAACATATAAACAATGACCAGAACATAGCACATGGCTCGCTAGATCCAGAACAACAGTAAATATAGTGGGAAAAAAAGCAGACATACACGTAGGGAAGTGACAGTCTGAACTACAGCTAGCCCAACAATGAAAATGACTATCAGCTGGGAAAGCAATAGATTGAATGGCTGCATGCGTATAAACGCATCTTAGACTGCGATATGTAAGGAAATGAGCAAACTAAACTGCATGGGCAGTGCAGAAAGGAAACCCAATGTCAATGCAAGTTGTTCGGTCAGATCTACTGTTAAGTGAAAATAGTTGGATCATGCTTATGCGAATGCTAAATGATTTATTGGTTTCTTAAATAGGTTGGGAAAATATATGTTCTTATTATATTTTTTTTCCTCTGTGAATTTTATAAATGTTTACTTAAATATACTACATACTCTTGCTAACCGGCAATAAATAGACAGACAATAAGGAACGTTGTTGTGTGATATAGGCTTTAATAAATTCACTTTTCTATCTAGTGCACACACCACTGACTATTTTATTTCTTCTTCACGTAATTCCTATAACTATATCCTACATTCTACTTTCATATTTTAACAAACTTTATTCTACATTGAACAGTGATTGCTTAGCTAAATGTCCACTCATATATTGGAAATATGCATTGAAGTTTTGACTGAATGTTGTGTCATGCTTTAAGCATTAGTGTTTATACTATATAGTTTCTCAAACATTTGAATAAAGTATTTTTACTCTAATTTGGTGGGAATGCGACTACTTGCTATTAGTTGCTATTCAACCACTTTACCTGTACTATGTATTGTTTTACATTAGCAAGCTTTCATACTAATTAACTTACCAAAGATTCAACTACAATTTTTTTTCATACCACCTTCCAAAGTAATTGTTCCAAATAAATTAATTGTTTTAATTTTTTTTCACTTTAGGTAATAATAACTT
This sequence comes from Allium cepa, assembly GCA_030765085.1. NCBI lineage: Eukaryota > Viridiplantae > Streptophyta > Magnoliopsida > Asparagales > Amaryllidaceae > Allium > Allium cepa. The sequence continues at coordinate 203,623,780 of CM060941.1, read as the reverse complement.
TACGGACGTCATTTTGGTTTGTAATCATAGTGAATACTAGATTTTTTTTTCCCCACAAACATATACATAACTAGTATTGCCGGGATGTACTTAATCCTAAGTTTCTTCGGAAACACTGCTGAAATATGTTATTTTTGTCCAATGATGTTGGATATTTTCAACATTTGGCCTCTAGTTTTGTTTTGAAGGAAAGAAGAAGAAGGAGGGAAACTATTGTCCCACACCATAGGAAAGAGGAAGCAAGTCTATATTTATATAGATGTTTCTCAAATGAAGGGTTGGGCCCTTTGGGCACCCAAAGCTTACTCCGTTGTGAGGAGGGAGACCATGCACCGTCTCCACACACGCGCGCCGCCGTCCGACCGACCGTTTCGGGTTCGGGTCCATACGATATAATTTTGGACCGGATCTGCAAACAGTAAATAACCCAAGTTTGGCCCGTTAAGTACCCAGAACTGTTCGAATTGTTTTGGCGGGAGACGCAAGCAAACGGTCAGATCCGTTCAAACGAACGGATACGGGCGCAACGTTCAAACGGTTACGGACGCGGCTGTTAACGAATGGAAGCATCCATTCGTTGCCTATAAATAGCAACACCCAGGGCTGTTGCAAATCACTTCTTCCTCCTAGCGGGTTTCGTAACGCTTTTCTCTGTTACGAAATTAGCAACGTCCAGGAACTGTTGCAAAACAGTTCTCTGCTCAGTTTTTGTAACGTCCCTCAGGCGTTGCAGACAAGAAACGTTGCTAATCTATACTTCTTCTTTCTTCATTCGATTTCTTGCTACTTGCATCAATTCAGAGATTATATACAAGGTGTTCTTGATCGGATCAAGAACCGTACAATTCTTGAATCCGATTACACTGTTTGAGGGCTTGATTGAATCCTGAAGGCTATAGTTCGATACCCGATTGTACGTGGTGGGTTGAACTATCGTCTGAAAGAATCTACTCCTAGATCCTTCAAGTCCGTAGTACAGTTTCATCGCTATCTCCATCGTCTCGAACCGCAAATTTACCAACAATTTTAGACGATATCCTTCAACCATGGAAGGTTCGAGCGCGTTGCAAGTGATGAATCAACATTTGACTCGATTGGAGCGGTTTGACGGGGATAACTTCACTCATTGGCAAGAGACAATGAAGTTCTTCTTGATCACCGTCAAGTTGTTCTATATATTGGAAGACGGATTGGAGGAGATTCCAGAAGAAACTGACAAGGACGATGCCGCGCTGAAACTGAAACGTGCCAAACGCAAAGAAGACGACTTCCTATGCAGAGGGCACATCCTGAATGCATTGTCAACTTCTGTGTACAACGCACATCGAAGCCTGGAAACTGCTAAAGCACTTTGGACTGCACTAGAGAGCAAATACCGTATATCCGAGGCAAGTAATAAGAAATTTCTTATTTGTAATTTTATGGATTTCAAAATGATCGCCAATAAGTCCATAGTGGGACAAGTAAGTGAAATCTTACTTTTGGTAAATCAACTTAAAGATGCTAGTATCGATCTCCCAGAATCTTTTGTTGTTGGGGTCATAATTTCTCGACTTCCTCACTCTTGGAATGATTATAAGAAAAAATTGAAACATGCGGAAACGGATTATGATTTAGATGGTTTACAGCGTCATCTTCGTATAGAAGAAGACTCTCGTAAACGCGAACTAGATGATAATCCGCAAACTGAGTCTCATACGAAGATTAATAATGTCGAAATAACTAACAAGTTAAAGCCTAAGAATGAGACACAGTTTAAGAAGAAAAGTCATCCCAAGAACAACAAAAAGAAAGGCGCTTGTTATTTCTGTAACAAGCCCGGCCATTATGCCCGAGACTGCCGTCTGCGGAAGAAACAACAAAAAGTGAATATGGTCGAAGACTCGCTTGTGGCTGTGGTACAAGAGGCAAACTCCGTTAGTGGCATAGATAATGATTGGTGGCTTGATACTGGAGCAACCATTCATATTTGCAAAGACCGTAGTCTATTCAAGACCTACGAAGAAAATGGAGAAGCAAACGAAGTTACTGGAGCGAACAAGGTTCCGAGTAAAGTTATGGGAAAGGGCACTATAGAACTACCACTCACCTCTGGGAAAGTTCTTACTCTAGTCAATGTATTTTATGTACCAGACATTTGTAAGAATTTGATATCTGGATACCTTCTTAACAAAGGAGGATTCAAGATGGTGTATGAGTCTGATAAGTTAGTGTTGTCCAAGAACGGCAAATTCATTGGACAGAGATACTCTTGTAACGGCATGATTAAGTTGAATCTAATAAAGAATTCCTTAGTTTATATTGTTGATTCAGTTAACTTATGGCATAGTAGGTTAGGACATGTTAATTATAATTCCCTTAAAAAAATGCATAAGTTAGGATTAATTTCTGATTGTGATTTCAATTCTATCTCTAAATGTGAAATTTGTGTTCAAGCAAAAATATACCGAAAATCTTTTAAATCCGTAGAAAGGAAAACCGGTTTGCTTGATTTGGTATATAGCGATGTGGGTGACCTAAAAGGTCATATCACCTATGGTGGTAACCAATACTATATCACATTTATTGATGATTATACTAGATATGCTTATGTTTATCTAATGAAAACAAAAGATGAAGCCTTTGATAAATTTAAGATTTACAAAGCCGAAGTTGAAACACAATTAGGAGTTAAAATTAAAGTATTACATTCAGATCGTGGTGGTGAATATTTCTCAAATGAGTTCACGTTGTTTTGTAAACAACATGGTTTAATTCACCAATGCACTGCCCCTTATACACCACAACAAAATGGTATCGCTGAAAGAAAAAATAGAACTTTAGTAGAGATGGTTAATGCCATGCTTATTAGTTCTAATTTACCTAATAATTTGTGGGGAGATGCTATGTTATCTGCTTGTTATATTTTAAATAGAGTACCACTTAAAAAGAATAATATTTCCCCTTATGAATTATGGTTTAATAGAAAACCTAATTTGAATAGATTAAAAGTTTGGGGTTGTTTAGCATATGTTAGAAAACCAGACCCCAAACGACCAAAGTTAGGGAATAGAGCTTTTAAATGTGCTTTTATAGGTTATTCCCTTGCCAGTATAACTTATAGATTCTTAATGCTTGACACCTTAGATATTATAGAATCAGTAGATGTAGAATTTTTTGAAAATCAAACTGTTGAGATTCCATTGAGATCATCTAGTCCTGATACGACTAATGATGTCAATGACGATGAGTATACTCCTGCTCAAAACAACAAGGATGTATCAGTACCAGATCATAGTACTGAACAAAGGAGAAGTAAAAGAGCGAGAATTGAGAAGGACTATGGTCCTGACTTCATAACATATCTTATAGAAGGTAGTAAGGACAAAGTCCTTAATGTAACTAGATATGTAATGAACGTCGATGATGATCCTAAGACTTATTCTGAAGCTATGAATTCCAGAGATTCCATTTTTTGGAAAGATGCTATCAATGATGAAATGAACTCCATATTGTCTAACCAAACCTGGGTTTTAACTGATTTACCTCCTGGTGCTAAACCAATAGGATGTAAATGGATATTCAAGAAAAAATTGAATACAAATGGATCCATTGATAAGTTTAAAGCCAGATTAGTTGCTAAGGGATATAAGCAAAGACACGGAGTAGATTACTTCGATACTTATGCTCCTGTTGCTCGCATTTCTTCTATACGTTGTTTAATAGCACTTGCATCCACTCATAAATTGGTCATACATCAAATGGATGTAAAGACCGCTTTTCTAAATGGAGATTTAGAGGAAGAGATATATATGGGACAACCAGAAGGTTTCAAAACCCCTGGCCAAGAAAAGAAAGTTTGCAAACTGGTAAAATCTCTTTATGGCCTGAAACAAGCTCCTATGCAATGGCATGAGAAGTTTGATAAAATAGCATTATCATATGGCTTCATTGTTAATGATGCTGATAAATGTATTTATAGCAAATCGGATAATACCGGCGATGTTATAATATGTTTATACGTTGATGACATGCTAATATTTGGTTCTAATATATCATGTGTAAATGAAACTAAAAGGTTTCTATCCTCTAAGTTTGATATGAAAGATCTAGGTGAGGCTGACGTAATTCTAGGAATTAAAATCATAAGGAAAGAGGGGGAGTTATTACTAACCCAATCTCACTATATTGAGATGTTCCTTAAGAAGTATGGTCATTATAATGACAAACCAGCCCCAACTCCTCTAGATCCTAGTATTAAATTACTAAAGAACACTGGACGTACCATTTCTCAACTTGAGTGCTCTAGTGTTATTGGGAGTCTTATGTATGCTATGCATTGCACCAGACCTGACATTGCACATGCCATTAGTGTGCTATGTCGATTTATGAGTAATCCAGGTTACGAACATTGGAAAGCTATTTCCAGAGTTCTAGCGTATCTAAAAGGAACCATTGACTATGGTTTATCTTATAAAGGATATCCTGCTGTTATAGAAGGGTATAGTGATGCAACTTGGAACAATGTAGAATCCAAATCCAAGTCTACAACTGGATGGATCTTTACATTAGGGAGTGCAGCGGTATCTTGGGGTTCCAAGAAACAAACTTGCATATCTGACTCAACTATGTTATCAGAATTAATTGCATTAGCAGATGCATGTAAGGAGGCAGAATGGCTTAGGAATTTATTAATAGAAATTCCACTATAGAAGAAGCCATCTCCAGCAGTCTTGATTAATTGTGATAATCAGGCTACGATATATAATGTCTCTAATAAGACATATAATGGAAAGTCTAGACACGTGAGTCTAAGACATCAGATGATAAGACAATTACTCAAACGAGGAGTAATAACTGTTGGCTATATAGAAACAAAGAAAAACTTGGCTGATCCTCTTACTAAGAGTCTTCCAAAGGCAATGGTTTCTATAAAATCAAAGGAGATGGGACTAAGGTCTGTGAATGAAGTTTGATCATCCTTAACAGAAACCCAACTTATGTCTTGAAATGGATAGACAAAGTTCAATGGGTACCAACAAATTAAGAGAACGATTATGGAACACTAAATCAAAAACTCCCATAGTATTTAGTGTTGGATTCTGCAAGAACAAAGGATGGATAATAGATCCTTAATAAGTCTAGAAAATTAAAAGGTGTATCGCAGAAACACCTTAAGAGACATACCTATATGAGTACGGAAATCAGGCCGTTTCCTAAGAAAGTAAGACCGCTTTCTAAAGTAGACTCATGAATCCAGGATTAAAGCACATGGCCATTAACGTGCTAGCAATACAGAACACTTTACCTAAAAAAATCAACATGTGTGATTGTTCCGGTTTTATCATTAGGGATACTTGGTTCAAGATTCGTTCACCATAGAATCTCGATAAGGTTTTGAATGGTTTACACTAAGTGAAGGTTCAAATCCAAAAGATACCTATCATGTATGTGTTGGTTTTCACGATGATGCAAATTCTTGTCCCTGAACTACGTTAGGCTTGATCCCACTTGGGTACGTAGGCAATCACTCAAGTGATGCAGTCATTCCGTTTTTAAATTAAATTGTTGTAATTATCCAATCTTGAAAATAGGGGGAGAATGTTGGATATTTTCAACATTTGGCCTCTAGTTTTGTTTTGAAGGAAAGAAGAAGAAGGAGGGAAACTATTGTCCCACACCATAGGAAAGAGGAAGCAAGTCTATATTTATATAGATGTTTCTCAAATGAAGGGTTGGGCCCTTTGGGCATCCAAAGCTTGCTCCGTTGTGAGGAGGGAGACCATGCACCGTCTCCACACACGCGCGCGCCGCCGTCCGACCGACCGTGCCGGGCCGGGTTTCGGGTTCGGGTCCATACGATATAATTTTGGACCGGATCTGCAAACAGTAAATAACCCAAGTTTGGCCCGTTAAGTACCCAGAACTGTTCAATTGTTTTGGCGGGAGACGCAAGCAAACGGTCAGATCCGTTCAAACGAACGGATACGGGCGCAACGTTCAAACGGTTACGGACGCGGCTGTTAACGAATGGAAGCATCCATTCGTTGCCTATAAATAGCAACACCCAGGGCTGTTGCAAATCACTTCTTCCTCCTAGCGGGTTTCGTAACGCTTTTCTCTGTTACGAAATTAGCAACGTCCAGGAACTGTTGCAAAACAGTTCTCTGCTCAGTTTTTGTAACGTCCCTCAGGCGTTGCAGACCAGAAACATTGCTAATCTATACTTCTTCTTTCTTCATTCGATTTCTTGCTACTTGCATCAATTCAGAGATTATATACAAGGTGTTCTTGGTCGGATCAAGAACCGTACAATTCTTGAATCCGATTACACTGTTTGAGGGCTTGATTGAATCCTGAAGGCTATAGTTCGATACCCGATTGTACGTGGTGGGTTGAACTATCGTCTGAAAGAATCTACTCCTAGATCCTTCAAGTCCGTAGTACAGTTTCATTGCTATCTCCATCGTCTCGAACCGCAAATTTACCAACAAATGACTATGTAGTTAAACCAACTTAATAAACTTTGTGTTATTTTGTGTATTCGAAAAAATGGAATTGTACTTTCGATTTAATAACTCCTATCATTTTATTTCTTCTTAACATTAGAACCACATTCAAGACTAGGATTGAGAAAAAGACATGCACATATTTCATTTCATTTAATCGACTACTTCTATATCCAGTTCCTATATGAACAAAATGGAACTTTGGCGTCGTTACTTGGTGCAATATTGGAGTAATAAAATAAGCATATATAAAGTTCTAAATTTGAAGCAAATTTACATAATGGAAACCTGAAGTAACTTATGTAGATGCTGAGTTGTTCTCAGGTTGATATCACCGCACCTTAACTATACACATAGTACACTACAATATAAAATAGAAGTGATATGCATTTTGTCCTCAAATGGTAATATCAGTTCACATTGACTACCAAATAGAATAGTCTATCACAAACCCAGTTGCAATATATGAAACACTAGTTCACACACATTAATAACCCAGTTGCAATATACCTCTATCACAAACCTAGAACTGCATCGTTGGGGAGGATCAGTAGAGCTACTATTTTCAAAGGCTATAGCAGCGCCTATTGGTTTATTACTGTAAGTTATATATTCACATAACTTACAAGTTTTAACTTGGATCCCTACAAATGCAAAGCTGATTCGTACATTTGCAATGGCATAAACGTATTTGGTCTACCTTTGACTCTGAAGGGGACAACTTAATGTCATGTAAATCTATGGCTAACTCAATTCAAATGCTCAATAAACTCAAAGTCGTTAGCTAAGTCAATTGTAGTTGTTAATCATTGCTCTCACCCCTATTCTAACACAAAGTTAACATATTGGACATGATAGGTGTTAGAAATGAATGAATGAGGAAGTGGAGAAGAGGAAGAATAAGAGTGTGTATTGAAACAAAGTCCCACATCATGGGATATTTGTTTCAATATCACCTTATATATCACAACCCATTATACTAATTCAAAATAAAAGAAGAAGGTGACATGAAGACTTGTGGCAATGTAGGACACTTTAATCGGTAATATTTTTCGTACGGATCTAGTCAGACATTTTTGTGTTACAATTTATCAAAATTAGTGACAGTTTTTTGCCATTACTACTTCTGTATTATTCTGTAACTGTTATTGAAGTTACAGTTGGTTTCGTAACGCTTTACGGTAGTTGCGAATAACATTCTTGAAACAATATTGATTGTTGTAGACGACAATGTCTCAAAATAGCAACAACAATAATGCTGCACCAACACAGACGGTGACAAACACTCAGCCAACGCCTCTGCTTCCGTCAATGACACTGTCTCATGGAGAAAGGCCAGAAAAGTTCAACGGGACAGACTTCAAACGTTGGCAACAGAAGATGTTGTTTTATCTAACAACATTAGGCCTCGCCAAGTTTCTGACCGAATATGCTCCTGAAGTTGGTGAACTCGAACCCCATGCAATCAAAGTGGAGGCCGCAAATTTCTGCAAAAATTCTGACTTTATGTATAAAAACTATATTCTGAATGGTCTGGATAATAGCCTCTACAATATCTATTATACTGTTGCAACGTCCAAGGAACTCTGGACGGCCTTGGACCGAAAGTACAAAACTAAAGATGCAGGCATGAAGAAATTCATCGCTGGCAAATTTCTCGACTTCAAAATGGTAGATTCAAAGACTGTGATCAACCAGACTCAAGAAAGACGACTGATCATCCGTCAACTGCATGATGAAGGGATGATACTTAGCGAATCTTTCCAGGTTGCCGCAACCATTGAGAAACTTCCTCCATCGTGGAAGGACTTCAAAAATTACCTTAAGCTTAAGGAAATGACAATGGAAGAACTCATAGTTCGTCTGTGAATAGAGGAAGATAATAGAAATTCTAAGAAAAAGATCTCTCAGAATATGGCTGTCAAAGCAATGTTGTTGAGTCAGATAAACCTAACAAGAGAAAACGTAAGAATGCGCCTCAGAAATCGAAGAAGAAATTTCAGGGTTCTTGCCATAACTGTAGGCTTTGGGCCTTCATATTATACTACTGTTGGTTTAGGGGTCGCAACCTTTCCAAGAATTCTGTTCTTTCTTCCTCCAACATCTCTCTGTTCTAGTGCTATAATCTCTTCAGTTCGTCGGCGCTCCGTCTGCAACCACGCTGCGGGGCTGGTCCGTTTCATCTTGAGGAACAAATTGCTAACACCCGTGAAACTACAAACGGCGGCAATATTGTTTCAAGAAAACAGTTTCTACTGGACTCGGACTCTTTAATCGGTAATACTTTTCATACGAATCTAGTCAGGCATTTTTGTGTTACAATTTATCAAAATTAGTGACAGTTTTTTGCCGTTACTACTTCTGTATTATTCTGTAACTGTTATTGAAGTTACAGTTGGTTTCGTAACGCTTTACGGTAGTTGCGAATAACATTCTTGAAACAATATTGATTGTTGTATACGACAATGTCTCAAAATAGCAACAACAATAATGCTGCACCGACACAGACGGTGACAAACACTCAGCCAACGCCTCTGCTTCCGACAATGGCACTATCTCATGGAGAAAGGCCAGAAAAGTTCAACGGGACAGACTTCAAACGTTGGCAACAGAAGATGTTTTATCTAACAACATTAGGCCTCGCCAAGTTTCTGACCGAAGATGCTCCTAAAGTTGGCAAACTCGAACCCGATGCAATCAAAGTGGAGGCCGCAAATTTCTAAAAAAATTCTGACTTTATGTATAAAAACTATATTCTGAATGGTCTGGATAATAGCCTCTACAATATCTATTATACTGTTGCAACGTCCAAGGAACTCTGGACGGCCTTGGACCGAAAGTACAAAACTGAAGATGCAGGCATGAAGAAATTCATCGCTGGCAAATTTCTCGACTTCAAAATGGTAGATTCAAAGACTGTGATCAACCAGACTCAAGAAATACAACTGATCATCCGTCAACTGCATGATGAAGGGATGATACTTAGCGAATCTTTCCAGGTTGCCGCAACTATTGAGAAACTTCCTCCATCGTGGAAGGACTTCAAAAATTACCTTAAGCATAAGCGTAAGGAAATGACAATGGAAGAACTCATAGTTCGTCTGCGAATAGAGGAAGATAATAGAAATTCTGAGAAAAAGATCTCTTAGAATATGGCTGTCAAAGCAAATGTTGTTGAGTCAGATAAACCTAACAAGAGAAAACGTGAGAATGCGCCTCAGAAGTCGAAGAAGAAATTTCATGGTTCTTGCCATAACTGTGGAAAGAAGGGTCATAAAGCAGCCGAATGTCGCGCTCCCAAAAAGAAGAAATTAGAAGCAAATACGGCTGAAGTTACAAATGGCATTTCTGATATAGATTTATGTGCAGTAATATCAGAATGCAACCTTGTTGGTAATTCAAGGGAATGGTTTGTAGACACAGGTGCCACTCGACACATATGTGCTAATAAGTGGATGTTTACAACTTATAAAGCTGCAACTGATGATGAACAACTTTTCATGGGCAATTCGTCTACATCAAAGGTCGAAGGCAAGGGAAAAGTTGTGCTGAAACTAACTTCTGGAAAAGAGCTTACTTTGAGTGATGTTCTTCACGTTCCAGAAATCCGCAAGAATTTGATATCAGGGTCCTTGCTTAGCAAGCATGGGTTCAAATTAACCTTTGTATCCGATAAGTTTGTATTATTAAAGAATGGAGCGTATGTAGGAAGAGGATATGTATGTGATGGTTTATTCAAGGCAAATGTAACAACTATTGTACCAAACATTGATATGAATAAAAGTGAATCTTCTGCTTATATTGTTGACTCTTCTAACATATGGCATTCTAGATTAGGGCATGTTAATTTTGATACACTGCGAAAAATGATTAATCTAGAATGTATACCAAAATGTAACATAGACTCCAACTATAAATGTCAAGTTTGTGCAGAAGCAAAATTGACAAGAAGCTCGTTTCATCATGTTGAACGAGAAACTGAACCTCTAGACCTTATATACACTGATGTATGTGATTTGAAAATGTGTCAAACTAGAGGAGGAAAAAGATATTTCATTACGTTTATTGATGATTGTACTAGGTACTGCTATGTGTATCTCCTTAGAAGCAAGGATGAAGCATTCGATATGTTTAAACAGTATAAAGCAGAAGTTGAGAATCAACTCAACAGGAAAATTAAAGCTTTAAGAAGTGATAGAGGAGGAGAATATGAATTTCATTTTGAGGAATTCTTCGCTGAGCACGGTATTATACACCAAACTACAGCACCATATTCACCTCAATCCAACGGTATAGCCGAACGGAAAAATAGAACTCTTAAAGAAATGATAAATGCTTTATTAATCAGTTCTGGCTTGCCAGATAACTTTTGGAGAGAAGCTATTCTTTCGGCAAACCATATTTTAAATAAAATACCACGAAAGAAAACATCCAAGTCTTCCCATGAAATTTGGAAAAATAGACCGGCATCCTACAAATACTTAAAAGTGTGGGGGTGTCTTGCCAAAGTAGAGATACCTAAACCAAAGAAGGTCAAGATAGGACCAAAAACAATTGATTGTGTATTCATTGGATATGCACAAAATAGTGCTGCTTATCGATTTTTAGTATACAAATCTGAAATTGATGATATTCATGAAAATACCATCATTGGTCAAGAAATGCAAGATTTTTCGAACATATATTCCCTTTAAAGCAGGGCACTGACAGTGATACTCATAAGAGACCAAGGGAAGATGAAATCTCCAATTCTCTTGAGGATACTGAAGACAACCTTTAGCAAATAAGTGTTGACCAACAAGCGGAGGAACCAAGGAGAAGTAAAAGGTCTAGAACCTCAAAAACCTAGACCGGACTTCTATACCTTTATGTTAAAAGATGATCCATTGACATACAAACAAGCTATGTCCTCTAGCGATGCCCCTTACTAGAAAGAGGCTATTAACAATGAGATAGAATCAATTATGGCTAATCATACCTGGGAATTAGTTGATTTACCTCAAGGATGCAAGACCTTAGGTAATAAATGGATATTTAAAAAGAAATTGAAACCTGATGGTTTAATAGACAAGTACAAAGCTCGTCTTGTAGTCCAAGGATTCAGACAAAAGGAAGAACTGGACTATTTTGATACATGTTCACCAGTGACGAGGATAACATCAATTAGTATGCTTATTGCAATTGCATCCATACTTGATTTAGAAATACATCAAATGGATGTAAAAACTGCATTTTTGAATGGTGACCTAGAGGAAGAAATATATATGGAGCAGCATGAAGGGTTTCTGAGCTATGGAAAGGAAAATAAAGTATGCAAATTAGTAAAGTCGCTTTCTGGCCTTAAACAAGCTCCAAAACAATGGCATGAGAAATTTGATGAAACTATGTTATCAAATGGATTCACAATAAATGAATCAGATAAATGTGTCTACATGAAACACACACATTTAGGATATGTCATTGTTTGTCTTTATGTTGATGACCTGTTGATCTTAGGAAATAACAAAGCCATAATAACATCTACAAAGAATATGTTATCCTCTAGATTTGATATGAAAGACCTAGGACTGGCTGATGTGATATTAGGTGTCAAAATTTTGAGAACACCAAAGGGATATGCATTATCCCAATCATATTACGTCGGTAAGATACTTGAAAAATTCAAGCAATATAATATAACTATTGCAAAATAACCCGTAGATATGAACCAAAATTGGGTAAAGAACACTGGTGATGGTATCTACCAGCTTGAATATTCTCGTATACTAGGAAGTATCATGTATGTTATGAACTGCACTAGGCCAGATATCGCATACGTTGTAAGTAAGCTGAGTAGATTTACCAGCAATCCTGGTAAACATCATTGGAAAGCGATAATCAGAGTTCTAGGATACTTAAAGTATACACAGAACTATGGTATACACTATACAAACTACCTTTCAACAGTGGAAGGATACAGTGATGCTAACTGGATAACTGGATCACAAGATACAAAGTCTACAAGTGGATATGTGTTCACATTAGGAAATGGAGCAATATCATGGAAATCATCCAAACAGACTTGTATAGCTAGATCTACGATGGAATCAGAGTTTATTGCACTAGATAAGACCGCAGAAGAAGCAGACTGGCTTCGAAGTTTCTTGGAAGATATTCCAAATTGGAGCAAACCTGTGCCTCCAATATGTATACATTGTGATAGTCAATCAGTAATTGGAAGAGCTAATAGTACACTATACAATAGTAAATCTAGGCATATTCGTCGTAGACATAAAACAATTAGACAACTTCTCTCTAACGGAGTTATCACTATAGACTACATAAGGTCAAAAGATAACATAGCGGATCCACTAACTAAAGGCTTACCAAGAGAGAAAGTTCAAACCTTATCAATGGGAATGGGGTTAAGGCCCATAGAATAAAAGTTTTTTTTTAATGGAAACCCCACCTAGTTGACTGGAGATCTCAAGATCTAGGTTCAAAGGGACAACTAAGTTTAAGAGAAACTTGATAGCACTGTTACACACAAACCATTCCTATGATAAGTCAGTGCCTTGTTTGTTGGAAAAAAAGGATAAGTATTGATACTTTTAATGATGTCTGTACTTGAGGAATTTGGAATACCCTTTACAGAATCACCTACGTAAGTGCGAAGGCGCCGCTTCAAAGAGAATTATAAGGCCAAATTCTCTAAGCACTTATGATACCAGGCAGGTGTTCAAGGCAAAAATGAACACATACAGAGAACGAAGGATTATAAGAAATATTTGTCGTGTGTTATCTATTGTAGAATTACACAAAAGGCTTATAGTTCAAGGACATTCTATGTCTACTGATTCGCCTGTAATTCAAATAGGTAAACACTAGGAAAGTTCAAGGCCTCTGTGCTACTTTAACCAATACGGTAAATGGTTCGTGAAACTAAGAACAACTGTTCATTCATGTGGGGGATTGTTAGAAATGAATGAATGAGGAAGTGGGGAAGAGGAAGAATAAGAGTGTGTATTGAAACAAAGTCCCACATCATGGGATATTTGTTTCAATATCACCTTATATATCACAACCCATTATACTAATTCAAAAGAAAAGAAGAAGGTGACATGAAGACTTGTGGCAATGTAGGCTTTGGGCCTTAAATTTAAAATGTCAAAGATTTGGGCCTTGTGCCTTGGGGCTCAAGGGGTCTCGTGATTAAATTGGCCACCGATTGCCGCTTACGGCTATTTTTCGATCGGATGAGTCTGTTCGTTTGAATGGTCACCAGATGCAACCATTCACTTCCAAGCGCGCGCATACAACGGTCACTACTATTGGTTTAAGGGTCGCAACCTTTCCAACAGTCACGACCGCTCCGAATAGGCACCTCCTTCAGCCTATAAATATGCGGCTAGAATCTAAGAATGTATCATTCAGTTTTATCTCGAATTCTGTTCCTTCTTCCTCCAACATCTCTCCGTTCTAGTGCTATAATCTCTTCAGTTCGTCGGCGCTCCGTCTGCAACCACGCTGCGGGGCTGGTCTGTTTCATCCTGGAGAACAAATTGCTAACACCCGTGAAACTACAAACGGCGGCAATATTGTTTCAAGGAAACAGTTTCTATTGGACTCGGACTCTTTAATCGGTAATACTTTTCATACGGATCTAGTCAGGCATTTTTGCGTTACAATTTATCAAAATTAGTGACAGTTTTTTTCCGTTACTACTTCTGTATTATTCTGTAACTGTTATTGAAGTTACAGTTGGTTTCGTAACGCTTTACGGTAGTTGTGAATAACAATAGGTTCTCCAATTTGGACATCTAGATAATATTTCTCAAAAGTGACGTCCTTACACTTCCAGTCACATCCCATATCCTAACTATTATTACTTGTACTTCTAACTTTTAGAGATTTATCAACCTTTAACTGCTCTACACTCTCATTATTTCAATTCTTATGGACTGGATTTTTCAACCCACGTTTTTCACAAGGTTTCATGAGAAAGTAAAATAAAATAGTGGCTTAAAAAAAGGTTAACAAAGTAGAGAGAGTTGTAAAAAGTTTTAAAATTACAGGTAGGACAAAAAGAGCTTTCTTTTCTTCTGATCAGTTGACAAACTCTAACAATGGTTACCTATATAAAAGAAAGCGGCACAATGTCAAGAAGTAAATCATACAATCAAATATGTATACATTTTAAAATTTTGTATATATAAAAAATAATTTATACTTACTAGAACTTGATTCTATCATAACTTTTGAGACTGGCCACGCCACTGTAGAGCCTACAAATCTTCAATGCAGACAAGATCAAAAGTTGGTCTCCGTAGAACTGCATCGGGAACTATAGCATTCACTATCCAAACTTCAACGACGTTTCTTCCAATTTGAACAAAATGGACTACTTCATTTAGATCGGTTGAAGCCACAACTTCTTCAGCAACTATTGTTCCTGTTCCACCAACATCAATTAGCTTGCATTTGCTTTTGGGAGCTAGCCTTCCACTCTATCAAACAAGAAAAGAAAAGTGATGGTTTTAATATATATTTTAATTAATAAATTTGATAACAAGTTGCTACAATTATGTTTAAACATATTACCATATGAGATGTTACGTTATCATGACTAGAAACAAATGATGTGGCTTTAGCTTTCTCGACAATCGCTCTTGATTTTGGCTAAGCAACTTTATTACCAACGGCTTGTCCAACATATATCATATTATTTATTAGTCTCCAAAAAAAGGAATCATGGTTCTTTGGATTATCAATAGAAATTAACATAGTCGATGGTCCAATAGAAATGCCATTCACAAGCTGGTTTGGATCGCTAGAGTACAAGCATCCTTCAGCAACTACTTCTTCACCTCCAATCCAATCATATAGCTTGCATGAAGGCTCTATGCTGCTATTTTTACTCTATTCGAAAAGAACATGTATTTATGAAATTAGTGATTGTATATTAAAATAAAAAATATAAGTAAGGTGATTTTTAATTTACCGTGTTTTCTATTTGATCTAGCTTATGCATAATAACTTTATGGGCAGGCCATGCTACCAACATACCCACAGCCTCTCCAATATGTATCGTATTAAACACGGCTCTCCATAGAAAAGCATCCAATTTCCTTAGAAACTCAATCAAAACTACCTTTTCATGTCGTCCTAGAGGAATTCTATGTATAAGTTCATTTGGATCACTTGACACGACTCTTCCTTCAGCAACTATTTCATCGGTTCCATTCCAAACCAATAAATCACATTTATCAAATGTAATTTCATAATTGCTCTAAAATTAATTAGAAGCATCTTAAATTAATTACTATATTAAAAACTAATTTTAAATAATATCACAATGATAATGTCACATTCCAAATTTCAGCGTTCAAAAATTGACACCCGTACTCCAATTGTACTTGTATGCCGCAGATCCAAACGTCGAAATTTGACTCATGCCGGAGCTTATAACACATTAAGTACAACACAGCGGAAGAAAATGAATAATACATTTGATATACAATATTTGATACAATATTCAGATACAATGATGATACAATAGAATAATACTATCAGAGATACAAGGAATAGCAGCGGAAAGATAATGTCTTCAATAGAATACATCCCAAAAGAATCCAACTGCAAACTATCTCCAAACTAAAGATAGCTCGAACAACCATCAAGTTGCACCAAGCTAAGCAAGGTCATCCGTGAAAGCTGAAGGGTAGCAAATACGATCCACAAATCCAAAAGGCTTCGAAGGCCATTGAATCAATTCCTACTATTCGACTATCTGAAAAACCCAACTCTAGACTGCTCATGTGGAAAATTGTGGGCACCTAGAGTTAAGGAAGGGAGCAATAAACTCCGGATCAGTCATGGGACTGGTATGAGTAAACAAAAACAGATTTTATCTTTAAAAGAAACAAAAGAATTTAAATTGAAATCTGCAATGCCTTTGGAAAATGAAACTACTATAAGGCCTCCCGCCACACACACAATGCAAGCGTAAACTTGGAGGAGATTTCTCCTTATGACGTTAAAAAATGCTTGTTACGCGAAAACCATTTGATATTATTATTAGTGCATAGTGCAGAAAACCTTTCAAAAATATAATATTAATCTTAGCCAGCATAGGTACCATTATACTATGCCTACTATAGCTATCATTTTAAATGGCAGGTTCTACAACTAAAACCATACTGGGTTCGTATTGTTTTGTTTGGATTTCCAACAAATGATCAGGCAAAGGAACTTTCCACATAAAATGGAATGCCTCTGGAGGGACGTCTCCGAGAACCTAACCGGATCTCTGCTACACAAGGCCGGGTTACCTCTGTAACTAGGTGTAACAACCCAGAATTTTTAGTAATTTAAATTTGAGTATTTAATTAATTTTAAATATTAATAAGTGAATTTTTGGAGTCGAATAAATTTTATTTTGAATTTTGGATTTAATTTTGCAATTAAATCGATTTATTTAATAGTGAAATTCCACAAATAATTAGATATTGGGTTAAATATGATTGAAAATGGTTTGGAAAATTTTGTTTTATCATATTAAGGTTATAGAAATATTTTGGAACTTGTAAAACTGAATTTGGAGTTAATTTGTAAAAATTGAATATTTTAATATTTAATTATCGACTGAAAAATAGCCAATTTTTGAACAGTCTCGGAATTGAACGAAACGAGTTCCATTGGATCCGTAATAGTTAGTTATTATCGGATCTCAATTTTCATAGCAATCAGAGTTGTCGTTTGACCGTGGCAGCTCGAAACGCATCGATATCGTTTTAATTTTAATTCGGCGAGTTAAAATAGCCATTTTTCAAACGGTCTCGGATTTCGACGAAACCAGTTTCATCGGATCCGTAATGTGATATTATTGTAAGATTTCAAATTTTAAGTCGTTTGGATTTATCGTTTGTCCGGTACAAGCCAAAACGCCTAGAAATCGCTTAAATCGGTTTAAATTTAAATCGACTGTTTATAGTCGTATCTCACACATACTTCCGAATTAGCTTACGAAACCTGTTCCATTGCGTCCGGAACGCGGAAAAACTTTAGAATCGCCTGTCGGAACGTAAGGATTGGAGTTCGTTTGCATAAGTTATTGAAAAGGAGAATTTTATTATTAAAATAATATTTATAACATATACATTCATTTATATCTTCACTAAACCCTATATGCTCAAGCTAGCCGCCAGTTTATGGTTAATGGCCGAAAAGCAACGATCTTCTTCCTCATTTATCTTCTAATCCGTGCAACGATTCGCGAAACCTTCAACTAGTAAATTGTAGAGCACTCTGAGATCTCGGAATCCAACGGTTATGATCGTTTAACTCGAAACGGATTGGCGGCAAATCGAGCTGGAAGCACGAAAGTTGCGCACGCAATTCCATGCGCTGGGGTTGACCGAGTTGACTGCTCTTCTGGCCGTGTGTAGCATATGTGATGAGCTTCGATATGGTGCCGATATGATGGGGTTTCGTCGATGTTTGTGGTGTGCGTGATTTAGGGTTTCTTGATGATATGGGTTACGTGCGTTCGAAAATTGCTACCTGGAGGTGGAATCGCGTTTCAAACGGGAGGAACAAAGGTGGGGGGGCCCGCGCGTGTGGGGGGAGGTGAGATGAATATTTTTTTCTTTTTTTTAGTTTAAGTTTAAATTTCAAATCGTGTAACTTCTAAAAGCCATAACTTGTTCATGCGAGGTCCGATTTAGACGAATCAAATTGCGTTGGAATCATATGGACGAGCACTTCGAAATGCAACTGGTTTAGAGTCAATTGGAGCCCATTTGAATTTCGGGTAAAATTAAACGTTCGTTTAATTTTATTCGAAACGAACGCCGAAACCGGAAATAAAATCAAGGTGAGAACTCCTCACTCAATCGAAAGGTTTTGTTTAAAATTTTAAATAGTTAATATTGATTGATAATTGTTGATTGATTGTGGTAGTAGATATAATAGGATATATATTATATATAGCAATATATATATATTGGCATATGTATATATTGAATTTGATTTCCCGCCTCGTATAGCGGATGAGACCCTATTGCGCCGCCTATTAAGCGGATATTTTATAAAATCCCATATACCGCGATATTCCACCTCGAAGTGGAATTGGTATTGTGCTAACGTCTGTGGATGCAGGGTAACAGGTTGGAGGGATCCAACTGGATTCCTCGCATATTTATTTGTTTATAAATATTATGTTGATTGTTGATAATCATATTGATATATGACACTTATTCCCGTGGTTGACCATCTGATGTTGTTGCATCATCGGATTCAAATTTTTAAAATTAAAATAACGGTTTTGAATTTAAAAAGGGGTTTTAAATCGATTTTTCAAAGAATATGGTTTATTAAAAATTTTGAATTGATTAAATTTTAAAATAAATAGATGGATAAAATTTTATGTTTTAAAAATTTATATTTTTATAAAATATAACTTAAAAGAAATTTTTAACAATAATAGGTTTTTATAAAATAGTTAAATTTGGTTTTTGGGAAGTTATTATTATTAATGGTTTATATAAAGGATTTTATAAATGGATGTTTTTAAATAAAAATTATTGAAGTTATAGGATAAATTTATAAAGTGTTAAGTTGATGTATAACATGAATTTCACTAGGATTTATAGATTAATAAATGTGAAATTTATAAAACGAACAGTTATTGGAAAAATTTAAGTTTATAAGTTATTAACTTATAGAAATGGATTTGGGCATTAAAAAGGGGAATTTGATAGAAATTGTTAATAAATGAAGATTTCATTAGTTGAAATTATTATAAGCCATAAAGAAATCTTGTAAGTGATAAGATTTTAAATTGGTGAAGTTCAAAAGAACGATTTGGGTAAATAGATAATATTATAAGTATTTAACTTATAATATTGATTTTAGTATATAATCGAGTTATGTAAATCGAATTGGACTAATAAAAGGAGATTTCTAAAACGAAGTTTCATAAATAGAAATGGGATGTATGGACATTGTTATAAATCCGAAAAATCAATTTAATTTGATAAATTGAATATGGAATTTGTTAAAGGGGTTGTATTCACTATTTTTGAACGGTGAATGTATTATTTTATTAAATGAACGTGTTTTTGGAAAAGAACGTTCTAAATGGAATTTAAAACTAATTAAAGACGTTTTAAGATATGTTAAGTATCGAAATCATAGATTTCAACATTGATTGTTGAAATAGACGATTTCGAGAAATAGAAGGGAATATTTTGAATAGTAGTGGATTTATGTATCCATTTTTTTATTTCAAATCCATATACTAGTGTTTTTGGGTTGTCGTAACGATGTTTTACGCAACATTCGTTTTTAACCCAAATAAATGTGAATAAAGGAATGTTTTCTTAAAGAGAATGGAATAAATACTTAACTGTGATTTAAGTATATGGAATATTTTCAAATCGTTGAAAATAAATAAATTTGTGAATTACTTATTTTTAAAATAAGCATGGGAATGGTTTTCTAATATGAAATGGAACGGTTTTTGTGAATTCACCTTTAAAGTAATTGAAAGCAAATAACTTGAAATCGATTTGGGAATCGTATGCTAGTAGATGCTTGGAATTTAAATCCACTTTGGAATTTTTATATATGAAGGGAAATTTGTTTAAAAATAAATGTTGATTTATTTTGAAATATGAAAATATAATTTACGAATTTGGAACGTAAGTTAAAATAAATCGGTAAAGATTTATTTGATGATTTGAAATTTGTTTTCAAAGGGTATAAAGGATGAAAAGTAATTTGAAATTAGTTTTCAAATGGTTAAGGTGATTTGAAATTAGTTTTCAAATGGTTAAGGTGATTTGAAATTGGTTTGCAAATGGTTAATGTAATTTGAAAATTGGTTTTCAAATGGTAAAGGTAAATTGAAAATTGGTTTTCAATTGGTTAAGTGTGGAAAATTATATCGTGAAGGTGTTTTGGTAAAGCAAATAAATTGGGCAATTATTTGGAAATTGTGTATATATATCTTGTAAAGATATTTTGGGACTTAATAATTTTGGAAAATTATTTGGAATCTGATGATGTGGCGCATCTTTATTGATAGTTAAATAACCGACTATCAATATTTACCTTTGGATGGTATTGATTGTGTTTGTTTGGAATTGAATGCACACTTATTTTTAAAAATAAGCGCTCGCTATTCGGTTTAGCCGGGAGAGGACCTTTGTGTCATATATCCCATTCCGAATATGCGATACGTCGTTTGGATTGCATTTGAAGACCGGTGTTGAAGACCGGGTATTTGTGAAAACGATAGGATGACCTATCGATTGTCTCCGCATCGTTAGCTACGATATGGAGATTTCCTTTGTGATGGGAAATTTTATCGGGATTGTGAATACCCGGATTGCAAGGGCTTCTTTGGAAGTGCCTTCGGTTCTGTTCGAACCCGGAACAGACTTGTATGGTTACATGTCTGACATTACATTTTGAGAGATAGAGCAGATTTCTTTCAAATACATTTCTGTTGGTGGCGGAGAATTTATTCTCTTAGCTTAACACCCTTCTCTGAGACGTACGAGCTCAGAGGTTATGTAGTTGAAGGTTATCAGCGATATTTCCCAATCTGGTAATGTGGCATGCTGAGTGCTGCTGTGTGATGATCATTGGTTGATCGTTTGGATATGATCATTTGTTTGATCATTTATCTTTGTGATTATTGCTTTGGTCATCTGTGGACCCAAAGCATGGCTTTGTTGCACAAAGCGTAGCTTTGTGGACGAGACTTCGTCAGGACCTCACTCCCCGGAAATGGTCGAAACAGGAATATGCGGCAAGGTTATGAGGGTCGCGCCCTTTAGGGTATGTCATTCCCTTCTGGAAAAGGGTGGTATCATGGTATGGAGCCCAGATATTTACTCATGTGGAAAACACTATATCTATTTCTGTGTGGTGTTGTTGGTATCGAGCGCTCGGATAAAGGTCCCAAAGGACCGGGGGATGACATATTCGTGTAGTAGTTACCTAGTTACAGAGGTAACCCGGCCTTGTGTTGGCAGAGATCTAACCGTAACGTTAGTTTCTCGGGACGTCCCGCCAGAGGCGATCCCATGTGGCAGTAGGAAGTTCCTTAGCCTGACCATTTGTTGGAAATCCATTCATCCAATACGTGCCTTGTACGGTTTTAGTTGTATTACCTGCCATTCACTTATGGTGGTCACCACTGTTTGGATGGTAGCTATAGTAGGCATAGTTCGGAATGTCTATGTTGGCTAGGATTTATATTCTACTTTCGAAATTGTTTTCTACACTATGCACTAGTAATAATATCAAAAATGATTTGATTTTCGCGTAGTAAGCATCTTTGACTATCATAAGGAGAAATCTCCTCCAATTCTGCGTTTGCATTGTGTGTGTGGCGGGAGGCCTTATGGTAGTTTCATTTTCCAAAAAGCATTGCGAATTTCAAAAATTGAAATTTTTCTTGTTGCTTTTTTTAAAGATAAACTGTTTTGAGTTCTCACACCAGTCCCATGACTGACCTGGAGTTTATTGTTCCTTTCCTAAACTCTGGGTGCCCACTATTTTCCACACGGGCAGTCTAGAGTTAGGTTATCAGGTTATTCTGGATTCGGGAGTTGCTGTGCAGATCTGGAGGTGAGCCAGATAGCGTAGTCTATTATCTATTGTATATATATCTTTTCTTTTTCCGCTGTTGTTGTTGTACACTCTGATTGATGTAATGTAATGTGATATATAAAATGTATAGTTCTTTGTTTTAAATGAATGTACATTTATCTATTATATATTGTTCCGCTGCGACTGTGAGATTCTGTTATTGTTCCTGTTCTGTTACTTGTTTTTGTTTTCTTCTCTCTTTTCTTTCTTCTATCTTTCTCTCTCTTCTCCTACCTCTTTCTTCTTCTTCTTAAACCCTAACGGTTCGATTTTTCGGCAACGAAAAATCTCGATCGTTACATTTGGTATCAGAGCATATGGTTAAGCGACAACCTGCTCTGTTGGGTATTACTCATTAGAGATAGAGTCAGTAGTACTCTAGAATGAGTGTGAGTGTAATAATAGATATGAGCGCGTATTTGTTAGTGAATATAAAATTGTTTTATATTGTGATGATTGGTTTGTTGAGTGGTATATGGATTCTGGTCGGTATAGTCTGTACAACTCTATCGATAGGGATCTCTAAACACTTGTGCAGAACAATTCAACACGATGTTGTTTTAAATTGGGTAAATGAAATAATTTTACCTTGATTATATTTTGTATATAAAGAAAATAATTTTTCAAGAAATTATTGATGTGTTTATATAATTAATTGCTTGGTAGTTGTAAATAATAATAGATATATATATAAGATAATCAAAGTTGTTGAATAAGCTAATAAAAGCAACAATTGTAAAAAGAACAATTGTATAAACTAATGAATTATAAGTATAAAATTATAATTAAAATGAGTTACAATTGTAAGATAATCTTGTATATATATAAGAAGTGAAATTATATAAGTAAAAAGATTTATAAATGTAATTTATAAATAAAAGGAAATTTTGAAAGAATATTTAGCATTGATTCACTATTGTTACTGGGAAATAATAAGGATGATGACTGCAGCATCATCAGTATCATTTTCGAGTTTCTATGTGATGGATTTGCTACAATAATGAATTTAAAATTGAGGTTTTGTTGAAATAAACAAATTTGAAATTAAAATTCAACTTGAAATTGTCAAATATAAGTGAAAAAAAAAGGGGTTTTGAACTTATAATATGAGTTGGAAGTTGAATAATAAGTTGTATAACTTATAGAATGAGAAAATGTAAGTAAAACCAATTATTGAAGTGGTTAAACAATTAAGTTAAGTAAAATGAAATACGAATTTGATTGTTGATATGAATTTGACTTAAGTAAAAGTTAAATAGAATTTACTTTAGAATTGGAAACCGAATTGGATTGATAAGTGGAAACTTAAGTTTATTTGAACAAATTATGTTAAATGGAATAGAGTTTGAAATGAATTAGGAGAATACTTAAGTTGAATAGTGGAAGTAAATGTAAATGAAGTTGAATGGAATATAACTTGAATAATGTTGAAAGAATTGATGTTGATATCAAAATAAAATGAATAAAGTGAATTAATGAAATCGTTAAATGATGTGAACTTGAGTTATATAAATGAAGTCCAATTTTATATGTAAAAAGAATTGGCAACTGAATTAAAGTATGGATTGAATGTTAATTAATCGAATGTGAATAAGTTGATATGAAATGATGTATGTAAGTGTAAATTCATTTCGAGCTAGTTGAATAATTGAATGAAAATCAGTTGAATGTTAAATCAATTGGAATTAAAACTGTTGAACCAAATTGAATGTAATGAGAGAAAAATTAATAATTTGGTTTTATTGGATATACATTGGTTGTTAACTTGTTGTTGGTTGATTGTATGTAAATTCATTAAGTGTTAATGAAATTTAATTAGCGCATTTGAAAGCTATGTAATTGAATTCAAATTGAAAGTGAAGTAAATAAATTTGAATAGAATTGAATTTGAGTTGAGTTGAAAGTGAACCAATGTGAATTTAATTAGTGAATGTAACTAATTGAAACGAATGAATTGAATATGCAACTTCAATAATAAACCAAAAATGTATAAGAAGCATGTATTGGAAATTTTGAACTTGAATTGGCAAAATAGTTTGAATGTTGGAATTGGATACTACTACTAGCAGGATATACAGGTATATAATGGATTGGAATTTTGATTTTGAAGTTAAAAATTGAATGACTCGACAGAAAGGTACGTATTTCAATTTTTATATGAGATTTGATGATTTCCTTCTCCAGCCACTTGGCTTTCTCTTTTCTTTTTGATTCTGAGGGGCCGTAGAGCCGTTTTGTAGTCGTACCGATCTAGCCGCGCAAAGGAGACTCTGGCGAAATTTTTCGAAAATTTAGGGAGTTAGAGAAATTTTGAGAAATTTTGAAAGTTTGAAATTTGAATTTAAATTTGAATTGTTGAGTAAACAATGTTGTTTGAAACCTATAATTGAAGTTAGAAAGCTAATTGAAATGATAGTAAATCTTTAATAAAAAGATTGGTGTTAGAAGGTGGATAAAACTATTAGTTTTGGAAAAATAATAGACGGTTTAGGAATCATTCTCCTTAACTTGCAATTTCGAGGACGAAATTCTTTTAAGGGGGGAAGATTGTAACAACCCAGAATTTTTAGTAATTTAAATTTGAGTATTTAATTAATTTTAAATATTAATAAGTGAATTTTTGGAGTCGAATAAATTTTATTTTGAATTTTGGATTTAATTTTGCAATTAAATCGATTTATTTAATAGTGAAATTCCACAAATAATTAGATATTGGGTTAAATATGATTGAAAATGGTTTGGAAAATTTTGTTTTATCATATTAAGGTTATAGAAATATTTTGGAACTTGTAAAACTGAATTTGGAGTTAATTTGTAAAAATTGAATATTTTAATATTTAATTATCGACTGAAAAATAGCCAATTTTTGAACAGTCTCGGAATTGAACGAAACGAGTTCCATTGGATCCGTAATAGTTAGTTATTATCGGATCTCAATTTTCATAGCAATCAGAGTTGTCGTTTGACCGTGGCAGCTCGAAACGCATCGATATCGTTTTAATTTTAATTCGGCGAGTTAAAATAGCCATTTTTCAAACGGTCTCGGATTTCGACGAAACCAGTTTCATCGGATCCGTAATGTGATATTATTGTAAGATTTCAAATTTTAAGTCGTTTGGATTTATCGTTTGTCCGGTACAAGCCAAAACGCCTAGAAATCGCTTAAATCGGTTTAAATTTAAATCGACTGTTTATAGTCGTATCTCACACATACTTCCGAATTAGCTTACGAAACCTGTTCCATTGCGTCCGGAACGCGGAAAAACTTTAGAATCGCCTGTCGGAACGTAAGGATTGGAGTTCGTTTGCATAAGTTATTGAAAAGGAGAATTTTATTATTAAAATAATATTTATAACATATACATTCATTTATATCTTCACTAAACCCTATATGCTCAAGCTAGCCGCCAGTTTATGGTTAATGGCCGAAAAGCAACGATCTTCTTCCTCATTTATCTTCTAATCCGTGCAACGATTCGCGAAACCTTCAACTAGTAAATTGTAGAGCACTCTGAGATCTCGGAATCCAACGGTTATGATCGTTTAACTCGAAGCGGATTGGCGGCAAATCGAGCTGGAAGCACGAAAGTTGCGCACGCAATTCCATGCGCTGGGGTTGACCGAGTTGACTGCTCTTCTGGCCGTGTGTAGCATATGTGATGAGCTTCGATATGGTGCCGATATGATGGGGTTTCGTCGATGTTTGTGGTGTGCGTGATTTAGGGTTTCTTGATGATATGGGTTACGTGCGTTCGAAAATTGCTACCTGGAGGTGGAATCGCGTTTCAAACGGGAGGAACAAAGGTGGGGGGGCCCGCGCGTGTGGGGGGAGGTGAGATGAATATTTTTTTCTTTTTTTTAGTTTAAGTTTAAATTTCAAATCGTGTAACTTCTAAAAGCCATAACTTGTTCATGCGAGGTCCGATTTAGACGAATCAAATTGCGTTGGAATCATATGGACGAGCACTTCGAAATGCAACTGGTTTAGAGTCAATTGGAGCCCATTTGAATTTCGGGTAAAATTAAACGTTCGTTTAATTTTATTCGAAACGAACGCCGAAACCGGAAATAAAATCAAGGTGAGAACTCCTCACTCAATCGAAAGGTTTTGTTTAAAATTTTAAATAGTTAATATTGATTGATAATTGTTGATTGATTGTGGTAGTAGATATAATAGGATATATATTATATATAGCAATATATATATATTGGCATATGTATATATTGAATTTGATTTCCCGCCTCGTATAGCGGATGAGACCCTATTGCGCCGCCTATTAAGCGGATATTTTATAAAATCCCATATACCGCGATATTCCACCTCGAAGTGGAATTGGTATTGTGCTAACGTCTGTGGATGCAGGGTAACAGGTTGGAGGGATCCAACTGGATTCCTCGCATATTTATTTGTTTATAAATATTATGTTGATTGTTGATAATCATATTGATATATGACACTTATTCCCGTGGTTGACCATCTGATGTTGTTGCATCATCGGATTCAAATTTTTAAAATTAAAATAACGGTTTTGAATTTAAAAAGGGGTTTTAAATCGATTTTTCAAAGAATATGGTTTATTAAAAATTTTGAATTGATTAAATTTTAAAATAAATAGATGGATAAAATTTTATGTTTTAAAAATTTATATTTTTATAAAATATAACTTAAAAGAAATTTTTAACAATAATAGGTTTTTATAAAATAGTTAAATTTGGTTTTTGGGAAGTTATTATTATTAATGGTTTATATAAAGGATTTTATAAATGGATGTTTTTAAATAAAAATTATTGAAGTTATAGGATAAATTTATAAAGTGTTAAGTTGATGTATAACATGAATTTCACTAGGATTTATAGATTAATAAATGTGAAATTTATAAAACGAACAGTTATTGGAAAAATTTAAGTTTATAAGTTATTAACTTATAGAAATGGATTTGGGCATTAAAAAGGGGAATTTGATAGAAATTGTTAATAAATGAAGATTTCATTAGTTGAAATTATTATAAGCCATAAAGAAATCTTGTAAGTGATAAGATTTTAAATTGGTGAAGTTCAAAAGAACGATTTGGGTAAATAGATAATATTATAAGTATTTAACTTATAATATTGATTTTAGTATATAATCGAGTTATGTAAATCGAATTGGACTAATAAAAGGAGATTTCTAAAACGAAGTTTCATAAATAGAAATGGGATGTATGGACATTGTTATAAATCCGAAAAATCAATTTAATTTGATAAATTGAATATGGAATTTGTTAAAGGGGTTGTATTCACTATTTTTGAACGGTGAATGTATTATTTTATTAAATGAACGTGTTTTTGGAAAAGAACGTTCTAAATGGAATTTAAAACTAATTAAAGACGTTTTAAGATATGTTAAGTATCGAAATCATAGATTTCAACATTGATTGTTGAAATAGACGATTTCGAGAAATAGAAGGGAATATTTTGAATAGTAGTGGATTTATGTATCCATTTTTTTATTTCAAATCCATATACTAGTGTTTTTGGGTTGTCGTAACGATGTTTTACGCAACATTCGTTTTTAACCCAAATAAATGTGAATAAAGGAATGTTTTCTTAAAGAGAATGGAATAAATACTTAACTGTGATTTAAGTATATGGAATATTTTCAAATCGTTGAAAATAAATAAATTTGTGAATTACTTATTTTTAAAATAAGCATGGGAATGGTTTTCTAATATGAAATGGAACGGTTTTTGTGAATTCACCTTTAAAGTAATTGAAAGCAAATAACTTGAAATCGATTTGGGAATCGTATGCTAGTAGATGCTTGGAATTTAAATCCACTTTGGAATTTTTATATATGAAGGGAAATTTGTTTAAAAATAAATGTTGATTTATTTTGAAATATGAAAATATAATTTACGAATTTGGAACGTAAGTTAAAATAAATCGGTAAAGATTTATTTGATGATTTGAAATTTGTTTTCAAAGGGTATAAAGGATGAAAAGTAATTTGAAATTAGTTTTCAAATGGTTAAGGTGATTTGAAATTAGTTTTCAAATGGTTAAGGTGATTTGAAATTGGTTTGCAAATGGTTAATGTAATTTGAAAATTGGTTTTCAAATGGTAAAGGTAAATTGAAAATTGGTTTTCAATTGGTTAAGTGTGGAAAATTATATCGTGAAGGTGTTTTGGTAAAGCAAATAAATTGGGCAATTATTTGGAAATTGTGTATATATATCTTGTAAAGATATTTTGGGACTTAATAATTTTGGAAAATTATTTGGAATCTGATGATGTGGCGCATCTTTATTGATAGTTAAATAACCGACTATCAATATTTACCTTTGGATGGTATTGATTGTGTTTGTTTGGAATTGAATGCACACTTATTTTTAAAAATAAGCGCTCGCTATTCGGTTTAGCCGGGAGAGGACCTTTGTGTCATATATCCCATTCCGAATATGCGATACGTCGTTTGGATTGCATTTGAAGACCGGTGTTGAAGACCGGGTATTTGTGAAAACGATAGGATGACCTATCGATTGTCTCCGCATCGTTAGCTACGATATGGAGATTTCCTTTGTGATGGGAAATTTTATCGGGATTGTGAATACCCGGATTGCAAGGGCTTCTTTGGAAGTGCCTTCGGTTCTGTTCGAACCCGGAACAGACTTGTATGGTTACATGTCTGACATTACATTTTGAGAGATAGAGCAGATTTCTTTCAAATACATTTCTGTTGGTGGCGGAGAATTTATTCTCTTAGCTTAACACCCTTCTCTGAGACGTACGAGCTCAGAGGTTATGTAGTTGAAGGTTATCAGCGATATTTCCCAATCTGGTAATGTGGCATGCTGAGTGCTGCTGTGTGATGATCATTGGTTGATCGTTTGGATATGATCATTTGTTTGATCATTTATCTTTGTGATTATTGCTTTGGTCATCTGTGGACCCAAAGCATGGCTTTGTTGCACAAAGCGTAGCTTTGTGGACGAGACTTCGTCAGGACCTCACTCCCCGGAAATGGTCGAAACAGGAATATGCGGCAAGGTTATGAGGGTCGCGCCCTTTAGGGTATGTCATTCCCTTCTGGAAAAGGGTGGTATCATGGTATGGAGCCCAGATATTTACTCATGTGGAAAACACTATATCTATTTCTGTGTGGTGTTGTTGGTATCGAGCGCTCGGATAAAGGTCCCAAAGGACCGGGGGATGACATATTCGTGTAGTAGTTACCTAGTTACAGAGGTAACCCGGCCTTGTGTTGGCAGAGATCTAACCGTAACGTTAGTTTCTCGGGACGTCCCGCCAGAGGCGATCCCATGTGGCAGTAGGAAGTTCCTTAGCCTGACCATTTGTTGGAAATCCATTCATCCAATACGTGCCTTGTACGGTTTTAGTTGTATTACCTGCCATTCACTTATGGTGGTCACCACTGTTTGGATGGTAGCTATAGTAGGCATAGTTCGGAATGTCTATGTTGGCTAGGATTTATATTCTACTTTCGAAATTGTTTTCTACACTATGCACTAGTAATAATATCAAAAATGATTTGATTTTCGCGTAGTAAGCATCTTTGACTATCATAAGGAGAAATCTCCTCCAATTCTGCGTTTGCATTGTGTGTGTGGCGGGAGGCCTTATGGTAGTTTCATTTTCCAAAAAGCATTGCGAATTTCAAAAATTGAAATTTTTCTTGTTGCTTTTTTTAAAGATAAACTGTTTTGAGTTCTCACACCAGTCCCATGACTGACCTGGAGTTTATTGTTCCTTTCCTAAACTCTGGGTGCCCACTATTTTCCACACGGGCAGTCTAGAGTTAGGTTATCAGGTTATTCTGGATTCGGGAGTTGCTGTGCAGATCTGGAGGTGAGCCAGATAGCGTAGTCTATTATCTATTGTATATATATCTTTTCTTTTTCCGCTGTTGTTGTTGTACACTCTGATTGATGTAATGTAATGTGATATATAAAATGTATAGTTCTTTGTTTTAAATGAATGTACATTTATCTATTATATATTGTTCCGCTGCGACTGTGAGATTCTGTTATTGTTCCTGTTCTGTTACTTGTTTTTGTTTTCTTCTCTCTTTTCTTTCTTCTATCTTTCTCTCTCTTCTCCTACCTCTTTCTTCTTCTTCTTAAACCCTAACGGTTCGATTTTTCGGCAACGAAAAATCTCGATCGTTACACTAGGTAACAACTTAAACGAGTATGCCATCCCCCGGTCGTTACCGACCTTTATCCGAGGGCCCTCAATCCATCAACCACTAAGTAAAGTATCTGGGCTACATACCATGAGACCACTTTCAAAAATCAACATAAGTAAATATTTGGGCTCCATACCTTGATATCACTTTTTATCCAGAAGGAAATGGTCATACCCTCAGGGGGAGCTACCCCAAATAACCTTGCTGCCACGATTCTTGTTTCAACTATTACCGGGTTGTGAGGCCCGACGAAGTTACGTCCACAAAGCTACGTTTTTTCACAAAGCCATGCTTCGATCACAAATGATCAACAAATGATCAGCAACATTTCGTATGCCACATTACCAAATTAGGAATGTATCACTAGTAACCATCAACTACATAACCTCTGAGCTCGTATGTCTCAAAGAAGGTTGTTAAGCTAAGAGAATAAATTCTCCGCCACCAACAGATATGTATTTGAAAGAAACCAGCTTTACATCTCAAAGTGTAATGTTAGAGACACATCCATACAAGTCTGTTCCGGGTTCGAACAGAACTGAAGGCACTTCTGAAGAAGCCCTTGCAAATCCAGGTATTCACAATCCCGATCAGACTTTCCATCACTTAGGGAATCTCTATACCGGCGCGACTCAGTGCAGAGACAATCGACGGGTTATCCTTTCGTTCTCGAAAATAGCCAGTCTTCACCACCGGTCTTCAAATGCTATCCATATCGACGTATCATTATTCGGAATGTGTTATATGACACAAAGGTCCTCTCCCGGCTAAACCGAATAATGAGCGTAATATTCAAAAACATATGGATAATGGGATTTCAGTTAAGTCACAACTTATTATCCAAAACTTTTCCTTTCAAATGGTTTAAACAAATTACCAATTCAAATCTTTTCAATAAAAGATTCATTTCACAAAGTTCACCCACCTTTCACAAAGATTTATTTACGGTTTTCCAAAACAATTTCACTTCAAATTGGATTAGCTTATCCAATCTTTCAATTTAAGATTTAATTCATAACTTTCAAACCCTTTCCAATTCAAATCTTGTATGTGGAAAATATACCATTTTAAATCCTCTTTGATTTCAAAACAAGATTTAATCGTCTTCACAAAGGTTAATTCATAGTGTTTCCAAACTATTTACAATTTCATTTCAAACTTAAAATCTTTCGATACAAATTGAAAATCCTTTCTTTTTATGAAAGCTATTATTATTTGAAACAAATAGTTCTCATTTTGGGAAAAATTGATTATAATTTACATAAGTTAAAGCCATTCAAGTATAAAACTTGGATTTAAATTTAAATTTCCAAAACCATACTTTTTTAAAATGGTTAAAAACCCATATAAACACCTTTATAACTTGTATAATCTTTTTAGACCAAAATTTCCTAATCGTTGAATTCGATTTCAAATATTGAATTCAAATTTAAATCAAATTATTTAAATTTGAAGTTTTATTAAATTATTAAAATAACTTCTATTTTTGAAACTCATTTTCAAAAGCTTTCAATCCCAATTCCAAAACCATTTTGGATTCAAGAATTCAATCTTTAAAATCGTTAAAAATCTATGACTTGGCTGATTTCCTCGTGCAATCCATATTTGTGTGTGTATGGTGTAGTCCAGGGGTTTTACACAATGGTGCAACATCATCAATCATCACAGATTCAATCATATCAATCTCGATAAGCGGTATAATCCATAATGCTTATCTTCATTCACAGATAAAGTAAATTCATCAATCATAAAGATTTACCATTACGATTCGATGTGGGTTTCGGACAACCAACTGGAATTCGACTCCCTGTCGCATCGAAATTTAAATGCCGTTTTATTGGAAAAAAGGGTTTTCGCATGCACGTAGAAACAAATCACAAATCACAGTTCAGCACAAAGCAATTCACATTACATAGCATCATAATCACATATCAGAAATATCAATCCAGTACACAATATTTGACAATTAACTTAAATTAATCAAATTAAACTCAATTAATTACTACGAGCAATTAATTTCTCAATTACTTTCATAAGGTAATTACACTTACACAATTTCATAAATGATTATCATTAATTAATTATTCTAATTAATTGTTAAAATTAATCATTAATTATCCACTCTAATCTAGGATTCTTAATTACAAATGAATTATTCCTTAATTAATTAACTTAAACCTTAATTAATAACTTTAAAACTTATAATTACTAATTTAATTAATCCAAACATTAATTAACCATTCTAATTAACTTAATAATTTATGAATTATAAATCATCATTATATCTTCATTAACTTAAGACAAGTCTCATTCTTATTAATGATTTTATTATCACTTATAAATATGTTGAAACATTTATATTCAATTCACTTTTAAATTCATTTTAAATTTCAAGGTTTAAAGTGAATACCAATTTATCTTATATAAAGTTTAAAACTAATTTTTAAAATAAAATTTTAAATTTACATGTTAAAGTAATATTTTTGTTATGAAAGAAATTTAAAAGTGTTTAAAATCAAATTCCTTTTAAATTCACATATTTGGAATATACCTTACATTTTAAAACTTATCTAAACATTATACTTATAAAACTTAATTTTATTTGAAAATCTAGATTTCAAATTTAGATTTAAGTCCTGGTTTCAATTCCAATTCAAATTCAATTCAAATACATTATTTAAATTTGCGGTATTCAGATACACCCAAAATTATATTCTCAATCAACTTATAAAACACATATTTTTATTTGAATCCGGAGAAACTCAAATCAATTTATCAATTAATTTCATAATTTTTTTATTCAAAAATTAAATTAATTATCAATTTAAACTTAGTAAAAATCCGGATCGTTACAGATTCCCCCCTTAAGAAATTTCGTCCTCGAAATTTGAAAGTAAGGAGACAACAAAAGAATAGATGAAGAATGTTTCATCAAGTCAAACTGAATATCTATTCTGCATTTGACTTACCAAATCAGAATATCAACAATAGATATAAGAATGAATTTATTTAACACTTCACAAGATACTCGGGTTATCCGGATCTACGAATATGCAGGGGCATTGGTTAGTTCGAAGGACAACTAACCACTCGTAGAATATATCGAGATCCAAACAATAGATAAATGGATTTAATTTTCCATAACTCTCAAACACTAGATATGGATTCCAAACTCAAGTCGAATACCCTAAAGTACATATATATAACTTGTCCCTCTTTAGACTTTGATATTCACAAGAAATTGCAGTAAAATTTCAAATTTGGTTTAATCGAAATCATTTTATCGATACAATTTATTTAACTTCATATTTTAGTTACCAATTTATTTCAAATAGAATTTCAAATTCATTGAATTTAAAACGAAAAGCTGATAGAAATTTAACGAAGAGAATACGAAATAGAAACTTATCTACACGATTCGTAAGAGCCACCATCATACCGAAGATTCTCCCTCGAGCTGCCACAAAGCCAATCAAAGAATTTAAATCGAATCAAAGGAGATTGATAGAGAAAGATTGTTTCCGTTATTGCAGGGCATTGACCATTTGTAGTGGTATTCCCCTGTCCTTTATCTCGTCCTCTTCTTGCACTCATACTTACTATCAGTGGATAGTAAGAGAATTTACTTAGGCATTTGAAAGGATATCTTAGGGATTACTCATTCTAGGATATACTTCACCCTATCTCTAATGAGCTACCTAATGTGTTATACTCATGAGCTAAAGTTTTAACCTTCAGCTCTGATACCAAATTGTCACGTTCCAAATTTCAGCGTTCAAAAATCGACACCCGTACTCCACTTGTACTTGAATGCCGCAGATCCAAACGTCGAAATTTGACTCATGCCAGAGCTTATAACACATTAAGTACAACACAACGGAAGAAAATGATTAGTATATTTGATATACAATATTTGATACAATATTCAGATATAATGATGATACAATAGAATGATACTATAGATATCAATACTATCAGAGATACAAGGAATAGCAGTGGAAAGATAATGTCTTCAATAGAATACATCCCAAAAGAATCCAACTGCAAACTATCTCCAAACTAAAGATAGGTCGAACAACCATCAAGTTGCACCAAGCTAAGCAAGGTCAGCCGTAAAAGCTGAAGGGTAGCAAATGCGATCCATAAATCCAAAAGGATTCGAAGGCTATTGAATCAATTCCTACTATTCGACTATCTGAAAAACCCAACTCTAGACTGCCAATGTGGAAAATTGTGGGCACCCAGAGTTTAGAAAGGGAACAATAAACTCCGAGTCAGTCATGGGACTGGTATGAGTAAACAAAAACAGTTTTTATCTTTAAAACAAACAAAAGAATTTAAATTGAAATCCGCAATGCCTTTGGAAAATGAAACTACCATAAGGCCTCCCGCCACACACACAATGCAAGCGCAAACTTAGAGGAGGTTTCTCCTTATGACGGTCAAAAATGCTTGATACGCAAAAACCATTTGATATTATTATTAGTGCATAGTGCAGAAAACCTTTCGAAAATATAATATTAATCTTAGCTAGCATAGGTACCATTATACTATGCCTACTATAGCTACCATTTTAAATGGCAGGTTCTACAACTAAAACCGTACTGGTTTCGTATTGTTTTATTTGGATTTCCAACAAATGGTCAGGTAAAGGAACTTCTCACATAAAATGGAATGCCTCTGGAGGGACGTTCTCGAGAACCTAACCAGTCTCTGCTACATAAGGCCGGGTTACCTCTGTAACTAGGTAACAACTGACATGAGTATGCCATCCCCCAGTCGTTACCGACCTTTATCCGAGGGTCCCCAATCCAACAACCACTAAGTAAAGTATCTGGGCTCTATACCATGATACCACTTTCAAAAATCAACATAAGTAAATATATCTGGGCTCCATACCATGATATCACTTTTTATCCAGAAGGAAATGGTCATACCCTCAAGGGGAGCTACCCCCAAATAACCTTGCTGCCACGATTCCTGTTTCGACCATTACCGGGTTGTGAGGCCCGACGAAGTCACGTCCACAAAGCTACATTTTTTCACAAAGCTATACTTCGATCACAAATGATCAGCAACACTTCGTATGCCACATTACCAAATTGGGAATGTATCACTAGTAACCATCAACTACATAACCTCTGAGCTCGTACATCTCAGAGAAGAGTGTTAAGCTAAGAGAATAAATTCTCCGCCACCAATAGATATGTATTTGAAAGAAAACAGCTTTACATCTCAAAGTGTAATGTCAGACACACATCCATATAAGTCTGTTCCGGGTTCAAACGGAACCGAAGGCACTTCCGAAGAAGCCCTTGCAAATCCGAGTATTCACAATCCCGATCGGACTTCCCATCACTTAGAGAATCTCTATACCGGCACGACTCAGTGCAAAGACAATCGACGGGTTATCCTTTCGTTCTCGAAAATACCTGGTTTTCACCACCGGTCTTCAAATGCTATCCATATCGACGTATCATTATTCCAAATGGATTATATAACACAAAGGTCCTCTCCTGGCTAAACCGAATAATGAGCGTAATATTCAAAAGCATATGATAATGAGATTTCAGTTAAGTCACAACTTATTATCCAAATCTTTTCCTTTCAAATGGTTTAAACAAATTACCATTCCAAATCTTTTAAATAAAAGATTCGTTTCACAAAGTTCACCCACCTTTCACAAAGATTTACTTATGGTTTTCCAAAACAATTTCACTTCAAATTGGATTAGCTTATCCAATCTTTCAATTTAAGATTTAATTCATAACTTTCAAACCCTTTCCAATTCAAATCTTGTATATGGAAGATATACCATTTTAAATCCTCCTTGATTTCAAAACAAGATTTAATCGTCTTCACAAAGGTTAATTCATAGTTTTGCCAAACTATTTACAATTTCATTTCAAATTTGAAATCTTTCGATACAGATTGAAAATCCTTTCTTTTTATGAAAGCCATTATTATTTGAAACAAATAGTTCTCGTTTTGGGAAAAATTGATTACAATTTACATAAGTTAAAGCCATTCAAGTATAAAACTTGGATTTAAATTTAAATTTCCAAAACCATACTTTTTTAAAACTGGTTAAAAACCCATATAAACACCTTTATAACTTGTATAATCTTTTTAGACCAAAATTTCCAAATCACTGAATTCGATTTCAAATATTGAATTCAAATTTAAATCAAATTACTTAAATTTCAAGTTTTATTAAGTCACTAAAATAACTTTTATTTTTGAAACTCATTTTCAAAAGCTTTCAATTCCAATTCCAAAACTATTTTGGATTCAAGAATTCAATCTTCAAAATCGTTAAAAATCTGTGACTTGGCCGATTTCCTCGTGCAATCCATATATGTGTGTGTATGGTGTAGTACAGGGGTTTTACACAATGGTGCAACATCATCAATCATCACAGATTCAATCATATCAATCTCGATAAGCGGTATAATCCATAACGCTTATCTTCATTCACAGATAAAGTAAATTCATCAATCACAAAGATTTACCATTACGATTCGATGTGGATTTCGGATAACCAATTGGAATCCGACTCCCTGTCGCATCGAAATTTAAATGCCGTTTTACGGGCAAAAAAGGTTTTCGCATACACATAGAAACAAATCACAAATCACAGTTCAGCACAAAGCAATTCACATTACATAGCATCACAATCACATATCAGAAATATCAATCCAGTAAACAATATTTGACAATTAACTTAAATTAATCAAATTAAACTCAATTAGTTACTATGAGCAATTAATTTCTTAATTACTTTCATAAGGTAATTACATTTACACAATTTCATAAATAATTATCATTAATTAATTAATCTAATTCATTGTTAAAATTAATCATTAATTATCCACTCTAATCTAGGATTCTTAATTACAAATGAATTATTCCTTAATTAATTAACTTCAACCTTAGTTAATAACTTTAAAACTTATAATTACTAATTTAATTAATCCAAACATTAATTGACCATTCTAATTAACTTAATAATTTATGAATTATAAATCACCATTATATCTTCATTAACTTAAGACAAATCTCATTCTTATTAATGATTTTATTATCACTTATAAATATGTTGAAACTTCTATATTCAATTCACTTTTAAATTCATTTTAAATTTCAAGGTTTAAAGTGAATACCAATTTATCTTATATAAAGTTTAAAACTAATTTTTAAAACAAAATTTTAAATTTACATGTTAAAGTAATATTTTTGTTATGAAAGAAATTTAAAAGTGTTTAAAATCAAATTCCTTTTAAATTCACATATTTGGAATATACCTTACATTTTAAAACTTATTTAAACATTTATACTTAAAAACTTAATTTTATTTCAAAATCAAGATTTCAAATTTAAATTTAAGTCCAGGTTTCAATTCCAATTCAAATTCAATTCAAATACATTATTTAAATTTGCGGTATTCAGATACACCCAAAATTCTATTCTCAATCAACTTATAAAACACATATTTTTATTTGAATTTGGAGAAACTCAAATCAATTTACCAATTAATTTCATAATTTTTTTATTCAAAAATTAAATTAATTATCAATTTAAACTTAGTAAAAATCCGGGATCGTTACAGATAATATATTTGATGTTTAATAGCAAAGTATCATATGCACACATATGTAAACATGAAATTATGCATATGCTAATAATTGATGTTTACCTGAGACACCAATTCTTCTTTCCGACATGCATTAAAATTAAGTGTGTGGACTATGGATTGAAAACCATATGAAAAAACAAAATTAAACAATATCTCTAATATTTCCACACAAGTAGAATAATAAGTAATGATTGATATGTTATATACCATATTTTTCTTTAACATGCGGACCTCCTCTTCTAACTGTGAAATTCTATCATCTTTAGCTTGTAAAAGCAAGAACTTGGTATAGTTTACACCTCTTCCCATTGCTCGTAGTCGTCCACGTCTATCCTATCCCAACACTTGGGCGAGAGCATCTTCTCTCAAAGAACCTTTGGTTGAGTTTGATTGCAATCCACTTTCAATTTTTTTAACCTTTTCCTACAAAAGTTAAAGTTTTTCACATATAAGTAATAGATAGAATGCTAATAAATGATAGAAAGACAATACTGTACAATTTCTATCAATAATACGGTGTCTTACAATAGTCTCTAGAACATTTGTATTAACTGCTTCGCCATTTGTTCGAATGTGGGATTTAATCCAAAATTGAGTTCTAGAAATGGGGATGTGACCACCACTCTCCTTTCTCTATATTAAGAATGATAAATAAAGTGAATATGGTTGTATTAAATACATATTTGTAACATGTTACACTAGTTAGACTAATTGTTCTTTCTCACCATATCTTCCGCTAATCGAGTCATTCCTTTGCGACTTACTGTATGTGGCACTTGAAAACTTCTAATAGCTTGAATCGGTCACTTTGTGCCTAATTATAATTATTACATAATACAATTGAATTTAGTATTACCTTAAACTTTGAGTCTATTTTCCTTTTTAGAAATCCCTCCAATACTTCATATTTTCGACATTACCAGGTTTGAGCTTAATCCATTCCTCCATGTCCTTCGCTTCCATTATTTGCCTAACAAACCTTCTTTTTAAAGTCCTTCGTATGCATCCCATTTGCTGAAAAATAGGCGCTTTCTGGTATTCCTTATCCAGTTTAAATCTAGCCTGCAAAATGCAAAACAGATAAAATAAATAAAAGTAAATAAATAAAAAGAATACCTTAACGCCACAACAATAATCTAGCCTGTCCAAAACACCATCCTTGCACATTGTAATAATATTTAATGATGATGCTTTTTGCATTTATCACCAATTGTTTTTAAGACAAACAAATCATGAATAGTACTTTTAGCTCCATATTTACATAATAAAATAACAAATTAGATGGTACATTGTAACAACATGGTTATTGCTACATACAGCAGCGCTATGGCTATGGCTATAAATGCCAGATATTTAATATTTTTTTCTCCAATGGCCACCATCCATAAAGAAAGTGCTTTACAAGTTGGAAAATTAAATAAATTTATCTAAAAACTATTTATGGAAAAGAATATTTTTTGTAAGTAGCATTTATAGATCAAAACACAATTGGTCAACTATGTTTCTATAACATGAGAGGACTAACTAAATAGCCATCCACTACATATTAGCTTAGCCTATTGGTTGTTTAAATTCTGCTTCAGTTCTGGTCTATCGTTAGTCGCCAATAAACTCAGTGCACCTAACTGAAGTATCAAAATAAAGAATTATTTCTACTGATCATAAAAACATATTTAATATACTGACCAATTCCCCAAACAACTTGTGAAATAAAATAGCGAGTGAGTTTAACCTGTATTGTAGGTAATCAACAACTTAAATGTCTAAAGTTAAATAGGTTGTTCTGACAGCCGATAGGTAATCAACAACAAATCAAACACGCTTGAGAGAGTCGATTCAAATGGAACAAAATAACAAAAAAAAAAATTCCCTTAAATCTCATTATTTATTCTCTCTATTAAGTTCTAATGACAGTTATTTGTTATAATATTTTAGAATTCGATACACGCTATATTGGACATATATTTAAAATCATGCCTCTTCGACAAATATGTTAACTCAATCTGTGCTATTTGACCTTAAATGAATTGAACTATTTTTTTAAAGTTACTTAGATAAACGATCAAATTGGCTTTAGAGGATACACAACCATACATTTAAATTTATAAAGCAATATTAATAAATTTATATGGTCAAATTTCAAAATTTTCAGACTCGACCTCCAAATTGTTAGACGTAAATATAATTATTCAAGTGTTCATTTAACATAACTTGTCTTGGTTGTCTACAGAATATAGAAAAGAATTTTAGTAGCAAAGAAATGAATCTACATTCTTTTCCCACTTAGCAACTTTCAATGATCATGTTAGAAAATTAAGTAATGCCACGTATAAGCTAACAATCTGAACAATGAAAATGAAGTATATCGAAGTGATACCTGAATGGAACTTCATAATACATGTTTTAAATCATTGCCAATATTCCGCCAATCATCAATTGTGAATGGAACATGCTCCCGTACGAGCGGTCCTAAGTAAGAAAATAATTTTATAAAATCTTCTCCTATTGGTACAACATTTTCATTAAATTCAACATTAATTTGAGACACACGATCCGAAAGAAGTCTTTTCATTCTATTTTGATCTTTAGCTTTTTTCTTTTGAATCAAACTTTCATATATGTGTTGAATACCAGTCTCATTTTCCATCGTATCATTTCCAATTTCAAATTAATTGTTTTCAATATTTTCTTCATCCTGCATCATATAGTCTCTACATGCTTCAATTCCTTGCCAATTGGTTTCTAAATTTTCTTCATGTTGCTCATTGGTTTCCAAATTGGTTCCGGTTTCTCATTGAGTTCAATATTTACTTCAAGTTGTTCATTTGGTTCCCCAGCTTGTTTTTGTTTGCTAGTAAGCTTCCTCTTCTTTGCCACATGCTATAGTTAGTAAAAAGTTATCAGTAATGAATCCTCAGTGTCTTCTTAAAATCAATTCAATCAATCTTTATTTCAAGCAAGTGGTTTGGCTTCAGAGAATAGAGTTCCTTCGGTTTAAACATTTTATTCAAATTAGAAGTCCATTGGTTGTATTTTGTTCATTGCTTCATATTTTAACTCAGTTCATGTTAGGTATTCAAGTAAATGAGACATATAAAGTTTACCCAGATTTAGGATTATTAGAAGGGTAAATATAAAGTCATTCAAGTAATTGAGACATGTAAGGTCGACACGGATTTAGGGTGTGACGCCCCACCTCTATACCCACACTAGCCAAGAATACTACGGTGTAGAGTTGTCAACTAGCACGGAGAATAAGGCTGTTGAGGAGCGACCATCCACGTGATTTCTTATCACACAGTGGCTATAATAATCTTCGGAAACAAACATAGAAATAAGCATAACACAAATCAGTCACAGACATCCATATCACAAAGGCGAAAGAAGATATGAACATATAACTAACACATAAAGTGTACACCAGAGTAGTGGTCAAAAAGATCCACAATAATACAAAAGAATAGCAACACGTGCTATACAAAAGAATACATCTATGAGTCTATATCTCAAGTGTAAACGACAAAAACTGCTAATCTAAAAGGTCAGCCAAAAGTCAGAGTAGTAAATCCCTGGGGGAGAAGTCAAGCAGAAGCACCTGTAACATCTCGGTCTGACCCGAGTATTATTTATAAGAAAATAATAAACGGATCAGTCTAGCTATAAATATCAGATAACATGATATAAACAATAGATATGGAAAGAACATATAGTATCCATAAAGACATACTATGATAAGCATGCAAATGAAGATCATCAAGAGATCAAACAATATCAAAAGAATCTTCTAAAAGATCCAAATTCACCTAAACATAAAAGTTGGAAAATCATAACAAAGAAAGTCATGAAAATAGGTGAAGCACAAATTCCAGAAGACTACACAAGAAATCCAGAAATTACAATATAGGAGCATGAAAACTCACAAAATGGGAGCATGAAAACTCACCTACACGTGTAACACAAAGCGAGAAGCTATCTCATGGTTGCAAGCCATTAATTTTGACACACGAATGGCCCGAAGACCGTGGGGTGCTACCCCACATATGTGATGGCGAAACATCACACAAATGCGATGGCGAAACATCACAAGAGCGGGGTCTAGTCTCCCTCGCAGACAAAGAGACATCGCACAGTTGCTAGTCTAAAACAAAAAAATGATCATCATGATCATCAAGAAGTGTCAATTACACTAAGTTAGTAAATATAAAAGTTTAGCCTCATGTCCCATAACCACTTGCTTAACTCAAATATTTACTAACAAACTGTAGATCTCCACTAGAAAATTGTCACAAGAGATTCAATCGAACAAGTCCAAGAATTAACCGACGAAGTAAACGCAAGCGTTTCATACCACTTGTTTTACTAAGTCGTTTAATTAGATTTCTCATACGAGTGAGGTAAAGGTTTGTATATACTAATAGATTGGAAAACGGGTTAAGAAAAGAGCTTTGTTATTAAAAATAGAGTTGAAATCCTTTTATTGAAAGAGTTTTGATATTTACTACTAGTTTTGAAACCTTTATATTTTAAAGTGACCAATCACAGAAACGATTGTAAAAACAATATTTCACAAAGATCACATTCGGAGATGTGATAAAAATCCAAGGAAATCAGCGAAGCAAGTTCTGTTGAATGTTTTTCATATAAGATCCCCTACGGAGGGGGGGTCCGGGGGGGGTGGAAACCCTCCAAGGTAGGGGTGCGGGGGCAACGCCACCGCTACGGGGCTCGACCTGCCCGGTCAGGTCGCGGGGGTCCAGGGGGGCAGCGCCCCGTCCAAAACGGTACGACCTAGTGAAGACAAAATGAGGCCTAACGACCTAAGGGGAATAGGGTCGAGCGACCTAAATGGAGCAACCCTGTGGTCATGCGACCTAACTGAAATGGCCAAGCGACCTAATGGTTGCAACCTAGGAGTCTTCGCGAGTTAGCAGAGGCGAGCGACCTAACAGTGGCGAGCGACTTAAGGGACTCGCGACCTACGACCTAATGAGGTAAAGGCCTAACGACCTAGTGAAACACGCGACCTAAAAAATGGAAGACAAGGCCGAGCGACCTATCGAAGTAAAGGGGCGAGCGACCTACTGGAGAATAAGGTCTAACGACCTAATGGTATATAGGTCACGCGACCTAACGGGATATAAGGACTTACGACCTATCGGTTTATAAGGTCATGCGACCTAATAGTGATGCGACCTAAGGGTCCTACGACCTAAAGGAGCGCGAGCTAAGGGGGTTAAAATAAAACAGGTCGAGCGACCTAATAATATAAAGGCCAAATGACCTAACGACCTAGTGGTGTAACGACTTAAGGGTTCAACGACCTAACCACTAAATGCCGAGCGACTTAACGAAATAAGCATGGCCGAGCGACCTACGACCTATGACCTAAAGCTCCACGACCTACGACCTACGACCTAGTGCCGAACGACCTAATTCCGAGGCGAACGACCTAAGGCATACGGACGAGTTTAAGGCCAGAAACGAGCTATTCTCTGGGTGACTTTTCAACAGCGAACGACCTAGCATAGGCAGAACGACCTAAGTGTAGAATTTCACCAAAAATGCTAAAAATTGGAGTTTTTGGCCAATCCAATCCAAACCAAATGCAAATGTACATGCTAAAGTGATGGGGAATCATTCCCAACAGTCCAATATAATTATAGGCTAGAATTGTGAGATAAAAATCTCACATTTGCACTAAAATTTATGAAGATGAAGCTTGAAAGCAAGGAGAAGCAATCCAAAGCTTGAATCTAATATCTTCTACTTGAATTTGGAGTTGAATGTTGGAGTTGCAATTGAATTTGAGCGTGGAGTTTTAATTTCCCATTCTCTTCACCATTAATGCCAAAGCTTGATTAGTTAGGAAATTTATGAAGAGTGAGGAGAAGAGGGTTGGAACTTGGGCTTAATAGGCTAAACTAACCCAAAGTCCAAAGCGGGAAAAGTTAGTGAAATTTCACTAACTCCAAACCTATCGATGTTTATATTTAAAAAAGTTGTAAACGGCATTTCGAACTCAATGGAAGTGGTCTCGAGTCCTAATTTGACCGTTTGCAAAAAGTAGCTTTTCGGACCAAAATCCGATTAACGATTTAATATTTAAATGAAATATTTAAATATAAACTCGATAAATATGCGGGTTGTTACGTAGGGTTACTAGAAGGGTAAATATAATAATAATTTAAGTAGTTGAGATACATGAGATATACCTCGATTTAGCCATTTAGGGTTATAAGAAGGGTAACATAATATGGTAGGCATTTATGTAGTTGAGATACATAAAGTTTATATGGATTCAGGGTTATACGAAGGGCAAAAATTAATATTATTTTCTACAATAAGTTATTTCAGCTCTATTTGAAAGAATAATAACTAAAGGAATTTTTTCATATACAACTTTATGAATAGTCGATAATTTTAAAATGTAACTAATTAATGTGGAGTTCATTTAGAAGTTGTTAAATTGACTGACAATAAAGAATATGATTAGTATTTATTTGATGACTCCTAAAACTAATCGTTGCGACTACCGATATGTTTTTGTAGCCTCCTTCTCAATCATATGATATCGATCCATACAATGTCTTTAGAGTCTATAGACCAAGTGAAGAGGCTCATTGCAATCACACGAGAAAAGTAAGTGGTGCGATTTGACAGTAACATCACTTGATTATGTGACGACGCGACTTTTCGACGCTCGAAAACCGACATCAATACGTCCACTGTATCAACTGCCAAGTAATCGAAGGCCGGAAAACCATACCGTTAGGGTTAAAGAAGAGGTAGAAGATAGAAGAAGAGAGAAAGAAAAAGAAAACAACAGAAACAATAACAGAATCTTACAATCGCAGCAGAACAACATGTAATAGATAAATGAA
This sequence comes from Allium cepa, assembly GCA_030765085.1. Classification (NCBI taxonomy): domain Eukaryota; kingdom Viridiplantae; phylum Streptophyta; class Magnoliopsida; order Asparagales; family Amaryllidaceae; genus Allium; species Allium cepa. The sequence continues at coordinate 203,578,947 of CM060941.1, read as the reverse complement.
TAATCTTTAAACAAAAAAATTATATCAGTTATTACATTACATCATCAGAGTGTACAACAACAACAACAACAAACAACGGAAAAGAAATAATATATACTAGTGAATACGCCATGTCATCCAACTTGCCTCCAGCAACTCCTGAATTCCCAATATCCTGATAAACCTAACTCTTAACTGCCCCTGTGGAAATTGGTGGGCACCCAGAGTTTAGGAAGGAAAATAATAAACTCCGAGTCAGTCATGGGACTGGTGTGAGAACTTAAAACAGTTTATCTTTGAAACATAGAACAGGATAATTTAAAATAGATTCACCTTTACCACTTTTGAAAACAAATTTCAATCATTTTCCTTACTCGGAAATACTTTCATTTCAAAATGGTTCATTTAAACCAATTAAATAAATCCTTAACGATTTACTTTATATTTACGTTCCGAATCCGTAAATTCATTCCCACTTCAAAAATAAATCAACGTTTATTTTTAAACAAATTTCCCTTTCTTTTATAAATTCCATTGTGAATTTACAATTCCAAAATATCTATGAATATACGATTTCCAAATCGATTTCTAATATTCATTTTCAATTTATCTTTAAAAGATAAAATCTCAAAACATTCACTTCATATTGGAAAACATTTCCATACTTATTTTAATAATAAGTATTTAACAAATCCATTTATTTTCAACACTTGGAAAATATTCAATATACTTAAATCAAAATTAAGTATATATTTCATTCTTTAAGGAAAACGTGCGCTTAAACACATTTGTTTGGGACAAAACGAATGTTACGTAAAACATCGTTACGACGATCAAAAATCACTAGTATAGGGATTCAAAATTTAGATAGATGTATAAATCCCAATACTATACAAAACATTTCCTTTCGGAAATCATTTACTATAACAACAGTGTTATAGTCTACCATTTCCTTATATTTCTCGAAAACTTCTATTTCAACAATGAATGTTGAAATCTATGGTTTCGATATTCAATACATTTTTAAACAACTTTAAAACGATTAACTTCATTTCATAATATCACTTTCCCAAAAACATATCTATTTTCTTTAATAATATATTCACTGTCCAAAATCGTGAATATACTTCACTAACCAAATTTAAATATTTCTACACATTTTATATAAAGAATAGTTCGCTATCCAAAATCACGAATATACTTCTTTTAATAAATTTCTATATTCAATTTATCAAATTCCATTGATTTCGAATTTATAAACAATGTCTATAAATTCCATTTCTATTTATAAACTTCGATTTACAAATCTCCTTTATTAATTCGATTCAATTTATATATCTCAAATATATATCAAAAGTCCATATTATAAGTTAAATACTTATAATTCATTTATTTACAAATCATTCTTTTAAAACTTCACAAATTATAAATCTTATTACTTATAAGATTTCATTTATAGCCTTATTTCCAACATTAACAGAACTCCTTTTAAAATTCCATTATTTTCGATTTATAAAATATATATCTTATAAATCTCATCTATAAACCATTTATGCTTCATCAAAGATTTCAATTTAAATGCAAAAATCCGATTTATATTTAATTACTTAAATTCTTTTATTTTACAACATCTATTCATTTTATAACTTCTCAATTTATAAGTCTATAATTTCATTCACTTAAAAATCCATTTTTTTACTTCATTTTAACACTTAACAAACTCGTTTTATAGTTCCAATATTATTAACTTATAAGTATCAATTTTAAAAATCTTTTATATACATCCTTTATAATGATTCAAAATTCCAAATTAAACCATTTTATAATTTGCTTAACTATTTATTCCAAAAAATCACACTTTGGTTATATTTCGCCAAAAATCATAATTTTTATAACTTTAAAATTTTAACGTTTATTTATTTAAAATGAATCAATTCAAAATTTTAATAAAACGTATTCTTTGAAAGTTCACTTTAAAATTCTTTTTAAAATCAAAAAAATCATTATTTTAAAACTTCAAAAATAGATCCGATGATGCAATACACCAAAGAGTCAAACACGACATCCAAATATCATATATCGATATGATAATCAACAAGTATCACAATATCTGTAAATAAATCAATACAGTTGAGGAATCCAGTTGGATCCCTCCAACCTGTTTCCCTACATCCAAAGATGTTAGCACAATACCAATTCCGTTGCAGTACGGAATTATCGCGGTATATGAGATTTATAAAATATTATCCACTTAATAGACGGCGCAATAGGGTCTCATCCGCTATATAATGCGGGAAATCAACTCCAAGTACATAAATAATACCAATTTCACTTTTCAGTGAAATATTCGCGGTATATGTTTTTAATAAATAACCTCCGCTTACTAACGGCGCATAATGTATATTTTAACAATCAATAGATAACAATCATCATTCAAACATACAATCAACAATTTTTAATCTAACTGTTTAAAATTAAAATCGAAACCGATTCGATTGAGTGAGAAGTTCTCACCTTGATTTCAATTTCGTTTTCAGCTTTTATTTCGAATAAAATTAAACGAGCATTTAATTTTACCCGAAATTCTCACTAGCTCCAAACGACTCCAATCCAATTCCATAGCATAGTGCTCGTCCATACGAACCCAACGCAACTTGTTTCGTGCGTTTTCGACCTCGCATCAAAAAGTTATGATATTTTAAAGATTATACAAATTTTAATTATAATTAATTTACAATTAATTTCAAAATTAATCTCTGCCGTTGATCCCATCAACACGTAAATCACGTCCGCCCATTCCTTTATCTTCCCCCACGTTCGTTCTAGGTTTTGCATGCAACGAACAACCCATTTTTGGCCGCCTAGGGTTGAATTTTGCTACCCACACGATGCACGAAAACACGATCAGAGACTCTCGACGCCTGCGCCTACCCTAGCACCACCCACGGCCAGAGGAGCTCGAAGCTCGGTCGAGCTATTATCTCGAAAAACATGGCCGAAACTTGCGACATTAAACTCAAATTCCCATCGATTCGTAGCTCCATTCTCGATCTCCACCGTTGGATGTAAAGCTCTCGACGAGCTCTCGATCTTTGTAGTTGAAAGTTTCCACTAAATTTTTGTGGATTTGAAGAGATCAAGGGGAGAAGACGATGATTTTCTGGTCGTTGGTAACCCTAGTGGCGGCTGGCTATTAGGTTTAGGGTTTTGATGTAAATGATGAGATGAGGGGTCCTTTTATAGAAAAATTCCAATTTACTATTCACCGAAAATTTTCCGAACTCTAAACGAAGCGTGCCGGTTGGTGTTCCTAAGGTTTACCCCGCGTTTCGAACACATTGGAACGTGTTTCGGGAGCTAATTCGATCATCTGTGTGAGTTACGGCAATAAACGATTGAGCGTTTTGGCTTGCCCCGGACAAATGGTAAATCCGATTGATATGAAATTTGAAACCTTACAATAATATCACATTACGGATCTGATGAAACTGGTTTCGTCGAAATCCGAGACTGTTTGAAAAATGACTATTTTAACTCGTCAATTTAATATTAAAACAATTTCGATGCGTTTTGAGCTGCCACGGTCAAACGAAAACTCCGATTACTACGAAAATTGAAATCCGATAATAACAAAATATTACGGACCCAATGGAACAAGTTTCGTCCAATTCTGAGACTGTTCGAAAATTGGCTATTTTTCAGTCGATGATTAAATATTAAAATATTCAATTTTCACAAATAAACTTTTATTTTGATTTTAAAGTTCTATAACATCTCTATAACTTCAATATGATTAAATAAAATTTTACAAATCAATTTCAATCATATTTAATCCAATTTTCAATTATTTCTGTAATTTCAACTATTAAATTATCGATTTAATTATCCAATTAAATCTAATTATTCGAAATAAAATTATTCGACTTATAAATTTCACTTATTAATATCTAAAATTAATTAAATATACGAATTTTAATTGACAGAAATCCTGGGTCGTTACATACTTCCCCCTATAAAAGAATTTCGTACTCGAAATTTCCAAGCAAGAAAAAGTTACATAATGCATTAACTTTCCAAAACAAACCATTCAATTTAGATTTTTTTTCTAATCTCTTAAGTGTTTAACTTTTCCAAAATTCATAGTTAAACTTCTTACAATAACTTTACTAAGTTTCCAAATCCAAACTTAGTTATTCTTTTCAACATCAACTATATTGTTTAACTTTCGATTCCAAATCGAAATTATAGTTTTCACAAATTTCTCAATTTTCTCAAAAATTTTCTAACGCCTTAAATTTTCGAAAAAATTCGCCATAGTCTTCTTTGCGCGGCTCGATCCGGAAAAAAATGACAGTATATATATCACAAATATACATCTCATCAAGTGATGAGGCATCCCGCAGGGAAAAAGTGTAAAAGTACGATATTTAATCCGAGATATGTACCTTATTTTTTTTATTAGCGAGCGTATGCGCCTAATATAGCGCAAAAGCGAGCTCCAAATGCGAAGCAAACGCGATCCGCACCTACTAAACACTCAACAAACAGATGAGAAACATGTATATAGACAATAGTATCGATATACAACATATAGCAACATAACAATTATATATGCCAACATAGCAAATGCAGTAAAAGCAATATATTCAACCATCAACCAACTATCATCCAACTAGCATTCAACTATCATTCATAACCAATAAATATTCATTCATATTCTCATTAATATTCAATGAAATGGGTTTTTAATTTAATCACATTTGATTCATTAACAGTGGATGTTTTTTATTAACATTCATTTTTAATTAGTTTATATTAACTAATTCATATTCAAATTGGTTCACTTCTAAATCAAATTCAATTCTATTTAAGATTCACTTAACTTCCAATTGGATTTCAATTACTTTCAGTTTGAATCAAATTAAATTCTATTTACATCACTTTCAATTTGAATTCAATTACTTAACTTCAAATTTATCAATTCAACTTCATTAAGACTTAATGAATTTATATACAATCAATTAACAATCAAGTAACAACCAATGTACATTCAACATAAATAAATTTATTTAATTTACTTTCAATTCGGTTCAACACTTTTTTTCTTTCAATTGATTTATATTAAATTGATTTTCATTAAAAAAAATTCAACTTCCAATTACATTGGCTTTTGATGAATTAACACTTATATTCATTATTTCATTTCAATTTATTTACTTCTAATTAATTAACATTCCATTTGTTTTACCTCACTAGCTTTGTTCATTATCTCCTTTTGTTTATTGATTTCTACAATCAAGATGCAAAAGTCTTTTACCAAAATTTTCGACTTACAAAACTCAGATTTAAACTTGAAATTCTTCATGTTAGAGATTTGCATATTATATTTTTTTTCCAAAGCTATATACCTTCAAGACATTTTAAAGATCTTCTTCCATAGTTCATTAGGTTGGAATTATGTAATTTTAATTTCAGATTATTAATTTGTTATTTAAAGTTTTGAAAATACTTGCTAACTCGAAGTTTAACAAGTCTATTGTCGTTCCTACAGACATTAGGCATACGCTGGCCAGGCGCAGGACTAAAAATCTCTAAGTACTAAATATACTTGCTTCAACTCCCAGTGAAAATACTTAAAAATCTTTTAAAAATGGATATGGAAAGCACGTTCCCCCATGGATCACGGTTTTACCCGGCGGTTACGCTACTATCCCAGTAAAATCGCTTGTAATCTGTAGATTTCACATCTCTTGAATTTCGCCATGGTTGTTGCCATAGATCGCGGTTCACACGGCGATTACGCTACTATTCCAGTAGAATCGCTTGTGACCGTAGGCATCTCGCCCCTCAAATTACGCTTTGGCCTCTAGATCGCAGTTTACACGGCGGTTGCGCCACTATCCCAGTGGAATCGCTTGTAACTGTAGGCATCACGCCCCACGAATTACGCTAGCATACATCATCATCAATCCACATGATCCCATCACGATGATCCATCATGAGGGATTCTAATCCAAATGGACACTCTAGCTTATGGAAATTCTACGTAGCTACGAATTTCAAATGGACACTCACACCGAGTTCCAACACCTTCACAAATTATAAATGGAAGGTACTTGTCCATATCCTCAGTTTAGAAAACATAATGTCATATACATATAGTACTTCATTTCACATTTCGTACATATCATACCTATGTAAACTTACACAGGATTTTCATAATAATGACTTTCCAAACTGATGGTTTTCGAATTTACTGCATATCTCATATATAAGTTCCGAAAACCACAATATCCCATACCATAACAAATAGAGGATTTCTAAATTTTCCATCTCGTTACCGATTTAAAATTTTCCTCTAAATCGATTTGAAAATTTAAGGTTATCTCAAACCCAATTCACATTCATAATCCAATTCATTATCGACTTCACATTCGATTTGGATTTCACGTTACATCGTCAATTCTCAACACATAATTGATGTCTATCGATATATAACCTCTAAGCTCGTATGTTTCAGAGAAGGGTGTATATAGCTAAGAGGATAAATTCTCCGCCACCACAGATATATATTTAATAGAGATCAATTGCTATGTCATCAATTCACAAACAATCCAAATCGACTATCCGAAATTCAAAGTTCAACTTATATTGTTTTTGGTGTAAGTTAAACTCAATTTAACTCAGGATTCAATCTTTTTGAAAAATTTCAAGTTGAACTAATTGTTCAAATTTTCCAAAAATATATTTACAAGATATATATAATTTTCCACACTTAACCATTTGAAACAAATTTCAAATATTCACTTTTCAATTTTAAAGAAAATTTTATTTAACCTTTAGCAAGTCAAATTTATTATCTCATATCAGCATCAAATTCAGATTTTGTTTTGCTTAACAAATTGTTTAACCATTTTAATAATTGGTTTCACTTTCATCTTCTCATTGCATAAGTTATACAACTTATATTCAACAATTACCACTTGGATTTTATTGATTTACTTATACTTACTTTAATTTAACACCATCCTTTAAGTTAAAAAAATTTCTATGAAAATTCAAATTATATAAGTTAACAACTCATTTATCATTCCCATAAAAAATTTAAATAGGATTCCAGAGTCTTTTCAACCTTTCAAAACCATTTTTGAAACCAATTCAAATGATCCTTTGAATTTCAAAACCCAAACTCAAATTTTCCAAACAACTTCATTTAAAATAATTTGTCAGCAATCCCTCTTTTGGAAACCCGAAAATGAACACCAATGATGTCGTGATCATCGTCGGAATTATTTTCCAGCGACCGAAAAGAGTTTAGAGCTTTACTTTCTCCAAAACAATTTTCCAAAATATCAAATCCTTCCAAAACACTTCTCTGGAATTTTATTTTCAGATTATAAGTCACATTTATAAGTCTTTTACTTATATAATTTCACTTCTTATATTTAAGATTATTTCACAATTGTAAATCGTTTTAATTATAACTTTATACTTATAATTCTTTTGCTTATACAATTCATTCTTTTACAGCTGTTGTTTTTATTTAACTTATTCAACAACCAAACAATCAGTTCATATACACTTTAATAATTCTGAAAAATTATTCCTTTATATATAAAATATAATCGAGGTAAATTATTTCATTTGCCCAAATTAAATAATACTATGTCGACATGCCTCGTTTAAGTGTTTAGAAATCCTTATCGATAATATGGCATCCCATCTACCGACCAGAATTCACAAAAAACTCAACGGATAAGCAAACACAATATAAAACATTTTATATTCACTAACAAATACGCGCTCGTATCTATTATTACACTCAAACTCATTCTAGAGTACTACTGACTCTATCACTAATGAGCAATACCCAACAGAGCTAAGGTTGTCGCTTAACCATATGCTCTGATACCAAATGTGACGACGCGACTTTTCGACGCTCGAAAACCGACATCAATACGTCCACTGTATCAACTGCCAAGTAATCGAAGGCCGGAAAACCGTACCGTTAGGGTTAAAGAAGAGGTAGAAGATAGAAGAAGAGAGAAAGAAAAAGAAAACAATAGAAACAATAACAGAATCTCACAATCGCAGCGGAACAACATATAATAGATAAATGAATAATCTTTAAACAAAAAAATTATATCATTTATTACATTACATCATCAGAGTGTACAACGACAAGAACAACAACAAACAGCGGAAAAGAAATACTATATATTAGTGAATACGTCATGCCATCCAACTTGCCTCCAGCAACTCTTGAATTCCCAATATCCTGATAAACCAAACTCTTAACTGCCCCTGTGGAAATTGGTGGGCACCCAGAGTTTAGGAAGGAAAACAATAAACTCCGAGTCAGTCATGGGACTAGTTTGAGAACTTAAAACAGTTTATCTTTGAAACAAAGAACAGGATAATTTTAAAATAGATTCACCTTTACCAATTTTGAAAACAAATTTCAATCATTTTCCTTACTCGGAAATACTTTCATTTCAAAATGGTTCATTTAAACCAATTAAATAAATCCTTAACGATTTACTTTATATTTACGTTCCAAATCCGTAAATTCATTCCCACTTCAAAAATAAATCAACGTTTATTTTTAAACAAATTTTCCTTTCTTTTATAAATTCCATAGTGGATTTACAATTCCAAAATATCTATGAATATACGATTTCCAAATCGATTTCTAATATTCATTTTCAATTTATCTTTAAAACATAAAATCTCAAAACATTCACTTCATATTGGAAAACATTTCCATACTTATTTTAATAATAAGTATTTCACAAATCCATTTATTTTCAACACTTGGAAAATATTCAATATACTTAAATCAAAATTAAGTATATATTTCATTCTTTAAGGAAAACGTGCGCTTAAACACATTTGTTTAGGCCAAAACGAATGTTACGTAAAACATCGTTACCACGACCAAAAATCACTAGTATAGGGATTCGAAATTTAGATAGATGTATAAATCCCAATACTATACAAAACCCTATGAAAATATTTCCGAGTAAGGAAAATGATTGAAATTTGTTTTCAAAAGTGGTAAAGGTGAATCTATTTTAAAATTATCCTGTTCTTTGTTTCAAAGATAAACTGTTTTAAGTTCTCACACCAGTCCCATGACTGACTCGGAATTTATTGTTTTCCTTCCTAAACTCTGGGTGCCCTCCAATTTCCCCACGGGCAGTTAAGAGTTAGGTTTATCAGGATATTGGGAATTCAGGAGTTGCTGGAGGCAAGTTGGATGGCATGGCGTATTCATTAGTATATAGTATTTCTTTTCCGCTGTTTGTTGTTGTTGTTATTGTACACTCTGATGATGTAATGTAATAACTGATATAATTTTTTTGTTTAAAGATTATTCATTTATCTATTATATGTTGTTCCGCTGCGATTGTGAGATTCTGTTATTGTTTCTATTGTTTTCTTTTTCTTTCTCTCTTCTTCTATCTTCTACCTCTTCTTTAACCCTAACGATTCGGTTTTCCGGCCTTCGATTACTTGGCAGTTGATACAGTGGACGTATTGATGTCGGTCTTCGAGCGTCGAAAAGTCGCGTCGTCACATTTTTAAGGAAAACGTGCGCTTAAACACATTTGTTTGGGCCAAAACGAATGTTACGTAAAACATCGTTACGACGACCAAAAATCACTAGTATAGGGATTCGAAATTTAGATAGATTTATAAATCCCAATACTACACAAAACATTTCCTTTCGGAAATCATTTACTATAACAACAGTGTTATAGTCTACCATTTCCTTATATTTCTCGAAATCGTCTATTTAAACACTGAATGTTGAAATCTATGGTTTCGATAGTCAATACGTTTTTAAACAACTTTAAAACGATTAACTTCATTTCATAATATTACTTTTCCAAAAACATATCTATTTTCTTTAATAATATATTCACTGTCCAAAATCGTGAATATACTTCACTAACCAAATTTCAATATTTCTACACGTTTTAAATAAAGAATAGTTCGCTATCTAAAATCATGAATATACTTCTTTTAATAAATTTCTATATTCAATTTATCAAATTCCATTGATTTCGAATTTATAAACAATGTCTATAAATTCCATTTCTATTTATAAACTTCGATTTATAAATCTCCTTTGTTATCCGATTCAATTTATATATCTCAAATATATATCAGAAGTCCATATTATAAGTTAAATACTTATAATTCATTTATTTACAAATCGTTCTTTTAAAACTTCAAAAATTATAAATCTTATTACTTATAAGATTTCATTTATAGCCTTATTTCCAACATTAACAGAACTCCTTTTAAAATTCCATTATTTTCAATTTATAAAATATATATCTTATAAATCTCATCTATAAACCATTTATGCTTCATCAAAGATTTCAATTTAAATACAAAAATCCGATTTATAAGTTAATTACTTAAAATCTTTTATTTTACAACATCTATTCATTTTATAACTTCTCAATTTATAAGTCTATAATTTCATTCGCTTAAAAATCCATTTTTTTACTTCATTTTAACACTTAACAAACTCGTTTTATAGTTGCAATATTATTAACTTATAAGTATCAATTTTAAAAATCTTTTATATACATCCTTTATAATGATTCAAAATTCCAAATTAAACCATTTTATAATTTGCTTAACTATTTATTCCAAAAAAATGACACTTTGGTTATATTTCGCCAAAAATCATAATTTTTATAACTTTAAAATTTTAACGTTTATTTATTTAAAATGAATCAATTCAAAATTTTAATAAAACGTATTCTTTGAAAGATCACTTTAAAATTCTCTTTAAAATAAAAAAAATCATTATTTTAAAACTTCAAAAATAGATCCGATGATGCAACACACCAAATAGTCAAACACGACATCCAAATATCATATATCGATATGATAATCAACAAATATCACAATATCTGTAAATAAATAAATACAGTTGAGGACTCCAGTTGGATCCCTCCAACCTGTTTCCCTGCATCCAAAGATGTTAGCACGATACCAATTCCGTTCAAGTACGAAATTATCGCGGTATATGCGATTTATAAAATATTATCCGCTTAATAGACGGTGCAATAGGGTCTCATCCGCTATATAATGCGGGAAATCAACTCCAAGTACATAAATAATACCAATTTCACTTTTCAGTGAAATAGTCGTGGTATATGTTTTTAATAAATAACCTCCGCTTACTAACGGCGCATAATGTCTATTTTAACAATCAATAGATAACAATCATCATTCAAACATACAATCAACAATTTTTAATCTAACAATTTAAAATTAAAATCGAAACCGATTCGATTGAGTGAGAAGTTCTCACCTTGATTTCAATTTCTTTTTCAGCTTTTATTTCGGATAAAATTAAACGAGCATTTAATTTTACTCGAAATTCTCACTAGCTCCAAACGACTCCAATCCAATTCCATAGCATAGTGGTCGTCAATACAAACCCAACGCAACTTGTTTCGTGCGTTTTCGACCTCGCATCAAAAAGTTATGATATTTTAAAGATTATACAAATTTTAATTATAATTAATTTACAATTAATTTCAAAATTATAACCTAACTAATCTCTGCCGTTGATCCCATCATCACGTAAATCACGGCAGCCCATTCCTTTATCTTCCCCCACGTTCGTTCCAGGTTTTGCACGCAGCAAACAACCCATTTTTGGCCGCCTAGGGTTGAATTTTGCGACCCACGCGATGCACAAAAACACGACCAGAGACTCTCGACGCGTGCGCCTACCCTAGCACCACCCACGGCCAGAGGAGCTCGAAGCTCGGTCGAGCTATTATCTCGAAAAACATGGCCGAAACGTGCGACGTTGAACTCAAATTCCCATCGATTCGTAGCTCCATTCTCGATCTCCACCGTTCACCACAACAAAAAGACCATATCACAATTGTATTTTTACAACTATCACAAAATGTCAGTTGTAATAATGGTTTTTTACAACTCTTTTTTTCAGAAAGTTGTAATAAACTTATTTTCAACAACTCTTTTATTTTGCCAGTTGTAATAGATTTCTATTACAACTTTTCTCTTTTGCCAGTTGTAATATATTTCTATTTTTTACAACTCTTCTTTTATGTCAATTGTAATAGATGTCTATTATAACCTTTTTCGTTTGTTAGTTGTAGTAGATGGTTACTTTTAACAACTCTTCTTTCTTCCCAATTGTAGTAGATGCCTATTACAACCTTTTCGGTTGCCAGTTGTAATAATTATTTGTAATAATTTATAATTATATATTAAATAATAATATTTAACAATTATTAAATAAATAAATAATAATAAATAATAATTACTATTAAATAAGAATAACTAATAATTAATTTGAAATATGAAATGATTATCGTTAATAATTAATATTGATAATTACTATTCAATAATTAATATAATAATTATTATTAAATAAATAAGAATTAATTTTTAATAATTAAAAAGTAATAATTAATATTAATAATTAAGAAGTAATAGTTAAGAAGTAATATTTAATATTTCATAACTAATTTTTGACAATTATGAATTACAATGTTTATTTATTAGAATGTTGCAATAAACATTTTTTACCAGCTGTAATCTAGCCCTATTAAATATGAAAGTATTTAACGATAATTAATGATTAATAATAATTAATAATATTAATAATTTATAATTAATAATCAATTATATTTAATAATAAATTAATAATAATAATATTATTTAATATTAATTTATTTTTAATATTTAATAATTAATAATAATCTTATGAATTAATAATAATTAACATTTAATCTTTAGTATTTAACATTAAATATTTAATAATTAATAATAATAATTACTATTAAATAATTAAAATTAATTGTTAATTCTTAATAATTAATAATTTTTAATTAATTATTAAACAGAAATAATTAATAATTAATAAATATGAATTATTTTTTAATAATTAATATTTAATGATTAATAATTAAGCAAATATTTAGTAATTAATAATTCGTAATATACACATAATAATTAACTTTCAATAATCAAAGTGTAATAAGTAATAATTAATAATTGATAGTACCTCTAATATTCAATCATAATCAAAGTGTAATAAGTAATAATTAATAATTGATAGTACCTCTACGAATTAATAATAATTAATAATTAATATTTAGTATTTAATATTAAATATTTAATTATTAATACTAAATAAGTAAGAATTAATTATTTATAATTATTAATAAAAAATACTTAACAATTAATAATTAACATTAAATAATTAATAGTTAACGATTAATGATTAATAATTAATAATTAATAATTAATAATTATTTAATTTTTAATAATTATTATTTAATATTTAATGACTAGTAACTACTATTAAATATTTAATAATTAATAATTGTTAATATATATATACATAATTACTTTCAATAATTAATATTCAATTATAATTAAGAAATAATTAATAATAAAGAAGTAATAATTAATTTTAAATAATACAATAAAAAATAAGATAGTTCAAATTGTTCAAAAATGGTACATCTCATTTGAATTTGTGTAAATATTTACATTATATCTTCTCTAAAAAAAGTTTGTTCAAATGTATACTACTTCAAGTTACACCCTTCATATTCACTTAAAATTTTAGTTAATAGTCTACTTTAACACATATAATACTTCAATTTATATTTAAATTAATTCTGGCTCCAACCCTTCAAATTTTAGGCTCCAGCCCTCTACAATTTTGTCTCTCCTCCACCTCCATCTATCCCCCATCTAGAACCACCAGATCCCTTCCCTACGCTTTCCCTATTGCCTTCTCTCTCAGCTATGGCCGAAGCCACCCACGATGCCTGTACGAGTGAACGGAAATGGACTTCTCTGTTTAAACGTAAACCGAGGAATGCAGGTAAGTACATACCCGTTGACTTGTCCCCAGAGTATGAAGACGAAGCTTTAGTGCCTCCGAACGAAGTAGTTGAGGAAGGTGCTGCTATCTAGAATGACTCTTTAGTTGGCTTTTTCCTCGACAAGCCACTGTCGTACACAGCTGTTGTACAGAAGTTAAAGTCTATTTGGAAACATAAAGGTGCTGTTTCAGTTAAATCCGATGGTAACATCTTCTTATTCAATTTTACTTGTTCTGAAGACAGGGAAGCAATTATGTTGAGTGACCCTATTATCATGAATAATAAACTATTCATAATAAAACTGTATGATGCTTCAGTGAGTAACGTCACGGGTACTGTCACTGCTGTACCAGTATGGGTTCATCTATACAACCTCCCTATATTCGCATGGTCCCCATTAGGAATTAACTGGCTCAGTAGTCACTTAGGCAAACTCTTATGTATGGATGAGACGACAGAGAAGCAAGATAGGTTGAGTTTTGCGAAGTGCTTAATTGAAGTTAGGCCAGAAAAAGAGCTAGTTGATGACTTCATGGTTAAACTAGTTGAGGGAGGACAGCAAAAAATTTATGTAGAGTACTTATGGAGGCCAGATGTATGCGTTATGTGTAAGAGTTTCGGGCACAAAACAATGCAATGTGAAAACATTGAGAGTAATAACACCAAATGTAAAAAAAAAATGAAGTTGACAGAGAAGAAGTTAGTGATGAAAAAGTGGAGAGTGTTCAAGCTATTAAAGACAACAGACTAATGAAGAAGCAGAGCATTAAAAAATGGCAGCGAGTTACGAGAAATAAGATAGTAAATACTGTTAAAGACAATAAAGTGGAACAGACAAGAGAAGGAAACGAAGAAAGAGCTTTGGCAAAAGGAGATAATGTCACCCTTGATATAGTGAACACTATAGTGAAGAAGCAATTGGGTAGTGACAATAATGATATCAGGGTAGAGTTTGATGAAATGGGTGATGAGCAAGACAGAGAAACTGAGTCTGACAAACAGATTGAACTAATAACTGAAGAAGTAGAGCTTGAGGACTGCTGTTTGTTATCCAACAAATTTGATTTATTGTATGAACTAGATGAAGAGGACAATTCAAGTTTTATAAATATTGAAAGTACCGCAGAGCAACACAGGAATGGGATAACTGAGGCAGTAAATGTTAATATCAAAGAAACAAATAAACCTTGCACTACTGTTTGTGAAGACCAAAAGGAGACATGCAACGAGAAAACAAAGCAAGTAAATAATGAGCATATCAAGCACCTGCATGATAATGTAGAAAGTATACAAGACAAAACAATAGCAATAAAAGGTAACAATGAAGGCAAGTTTAGCAATGAAAACAAAACCAACGAAGAGCAAAAATCAAGTGACAAAAAAGGTAAAAAGAAGAGAAATAAGAAATCTCCCCACAACAAACCTACTGAGTTGATACCTGTAGCATGCATGCACACTGTAGCATGCACACCAACAAAATTTCCCCTACCGCCTACTGGTAATGATATAGTAACATCTCCATCCTCATTTTATAACAAAATTAAACCACCAGAAGCTTTCAAGCAACCCCCACCTAAAACCCCCTCTCCTCCAAACACTTCTACAGCCTCAACAATATTTGGACAGCACTCCTCACCAACAGTTGATGGACATACAACCAATGAAGACACTCCTCTGTCTAAGGAAATTCCAAACTACTTATCCTCTTCACAAGCGGTTACGAGGAGAATGAAAATTGAAATGATTAATGCTAGTGCTCTTCAATGATGACAAACATTGGAGCATGGAACATACGTGGGGGCCACCAGGTTATCAAACTAGATCAATGCAAAGAGCTTATAACAACTCACAAATTATCCATCATTGCCATGCTTGAGACTAAACTAAATAGAGAATTATCTCTCAAGGCTGCAAAATATATTAAGCCTGACTGGTGCTTTGTACACAACCTCGATGAGGCATCGTATGGTAGGATCTTGATTCTTTACAATCCCCTCCAAATCCAAATAGAGCCTATCCTCTCCAACTCTCAGATGATACATTGCCATGCACTATCTCTCTTTGACAATACCTCCTATTATGTAACCTTTGTATATGCCTATAACACTGCAGCTGCTAGAGCCTCTTTGTTAGATGTTATTCCAGCATTGCGCCAAAACACACATCCTTGGATAATAATGGGAGACTTCAACTATTGTTATCAGCTCTCTGATAGAGTTGGTGGTAATTCACTTTCTCTGAATGAAATACATCCATTAGCAAATGCTATCAATCAAGCTGAGTTAATTCCAGTTAGATCTGTAGGAATGCAATATACTTGGAACAATAAAAGAAAGAATGGTAGTAGGACTTTCTCCAGGATCGATCATACTTTTTCCAACCAAGCTGCTCTTAACAAATGGCCCCTTCTTTTCAGCCTTCTTCCTCCTCCACTTCTATCAGATCACTGTCCTCAAATTACCCAACTGTGTGGGGCAGATAAGAGAGGAAACTCAAATTTTAAATTTTTTAACACTTGGACCAAAGAAAATGACTTTAAAACTACTGCCTTACATGCATGGAGTAAGGAAAAAAAAAGGTAACCACTTATTTATTTTGCAGGAAAAAATAAGAGAAGTTAAAGAAGCACTGAAGCAATGGTCGTTCAAGAGATTTGGCAAGGGAGATAAACTGAGCACATCAATTGGTGAGAAATTAGCTGAAGTTCAAACGGTGATGATGTCCAATGTTGCAAACTCCAATCTGTCCGAAACTGAGTACAACTTAACTTGCCAATATTGTGAAGCTTTAACTGCTGAAAGTGACATGATTAGACAAAAGTCCAGGATTAAATGGCATAAACAAGGTGATAGAAACAGTGAGTACTTTCACGCAAGCCTGAGAAACAAACATCGTAGGGAGAATATAACAACCATCAAAGACTTGGATGACCATCTTCACAATACAATCCCTGATGTTCAGAATGCCTTTGTTCAATACTTCACCTCCATATACGGCAACGCTAGCAACTTCAAACCTAACATTGAAGACATCCTGCCTGAGATACTTCCTAGAATTACTGACGAACACTACAGCTTCCTATGCAATGAAGTAACTGATGAAGAAATTGAGATAGCGATGTTCTCGCTGAATAGTAGCTCATGCGGAGGTCCTGATGGTCTGAATGCCAAATTCTTTACTACATGTTGGGCTATTGTGTCTTCTGACGTTATCAATGCCATCAGGTTGTTCTTTAAAAGATCTAAGCTGTTCAGATCCTACAACTACACTAATATTGCTCTCATCCCCAAGTTACGAAATGCCCACTATGTTAATGAGTACCGGCCTATTTCTTGTTGCAATACCATTTACAAATGCATCTCCAAAGTTATTGCTTCTAGACTAAAGCTAGTTCTTCCTGCTTTGATCTCAACTAACCAAGCTACTTTTCTACCTGGTAGGAACATCATTGATAATATTCTACTTGCACATGAACTTCTTAAAGGTTATAATCGTAAAAACGGTTCGCCAAAGGCTATGTTTAAACTTGACATTATGAAAGCTTTTGACACGTTACAATGGGATAGTATTATTCGTATCATGGGGTATATGAATTTCCCCTCTCACTTTCTAGCTTGGATATATGAATGCATATCCACCCCTACTTATTCGGTCATAGTTAATGGCTTACCTGCTGGTTTCTTTCGTAGTAAGCAGGGCATAAGGCAGGGTGACCCTATATCTGCGTACATCTTCATAATTGTGATGGAACTTCTGACTAAATTGATCAACAGGCTAATTGAACACGGCAAGTTCAAGTGCCATCAAAACTGCAGACAACCGAGTATATCAACGCTAATGTTTGCAGATGACCTTGTTGTTTTTTGTACGCCTGATATCACAACTGTGAATAATCTAATGAACATTCTACAACAGTTTTACGAAATGACTGGTCTGAAGGTTAATATTGAAAAATCTGACCTCGTTTTGGTTGGTGTCAGCGTTGAGCAGGAGGAAGCTATTTATCATGCTACTGGTCTGCATCATAACCCTAATTTTATTTCATACCTGGGGCTTCCACTGGCGACGTCTAGAGTTACTTTAAACCATTGTCTTCCTTTATTTGAAAGGATTACTACGAGACTAAACTGTTGGACAACTGTGAAACTTAGTCAAGCAGGTAGACTTACTCTTGTTAAGTCTGTTATATTTTCCATGCAAGTTTATTGGGCTAGAACCTATGTTCTGGCCTTAAAACTTATGAAAATGATTACTAGTGCTTTCATGCGATTTCTATGGACGGGAAGAACTAATGGGAGATACATTGCCCCAGTTAATTTTAGAAGAGTTGAACTACCTATGAACAAGGGGGGTCTGGGTATTATCAGCTTAAAGCAGTGGAACAAAGCGGCGATTGCTAGACACGTGGACACTTATTACAACAGTGCTGATAGTGTATGGGCTGAGTGGTCTCGAAACAACGTTGTTAAGAGCAGAAGCTTTTGGAAAATGAGCAAACCACAGAATCTGAGCTGGACTTGGCAAAGTCTAATCAACTTAAAGGAGGAAGTCCTTCCTCTCTGTCAAATGAGCATCAACAATATGTATAGCGTTAGTTTTCGGGAAGACCCATGGCTTGTATCAGGGATGATTCTTAGCAGGCACTTATCATACAATGAAATAATGCAAACAGGGATACACCATGCAGCTAAGGTTAGTGATGTTCTTAGCAACATTCAAAGCACTAACTCCTTTTCATCCAACCAAAGAATTCAGCGTATTTGGAACTTGATTAGAAGCAAAACAACACTGTTAGCAACGAATGAAAGGCTGGTTTGGGATGTTAATAGGACTAAATTCAAAATAGGCTCTGTTTATGAACATCTGATGAAGAATAAAGAGCAGCCATTGTGGAAATGGTCCAAGCGTGCATGGCATAAAGATAGTAGTATGAGAAACAACTTGATTCTCTGGAAAGTGCTAAATCGCGCAATTCTTACTAAAACGAAAATTGTATGCATGGGGTTGGATGTCAATATTCTCTGCACCTTCTGTCTGGATCAAGCGGAAACTGTTGAACACTTGTTTTTTGAGTGTGCTGTCATTAACAATGTTTGGCAGCTTGTCAAGGCCAAGCTCAGCTGGGTTGAAGCATTTAATGGTAACTGGAGTGAGTGGAATAAAATACATGCAAGAACGGGGAGCAAAAGTAAAAAGAAGAGAGTTCTCCTACATGTTTTGAAAAGTTTTGCTGCCGTGGTCTGGAAGGAAAGAAACACAAGGGTGTTTGAGCCAAACAGTGCTAAGTCTGAAGTTAATTTTAAACTATGGGTGATGCACGTGATCAAGTCTGAGCTGAGTATGCTTTCATTCTACATTGAACCAGGAATACTTCACTCCTTTTAATGGGTGCTCTCGCAATGATCCTCTGTATTTTATTTTTGTTCCTATTTTTTCTCCTTATGTGTATGTTGTTTGTAGCGCTTTGTTTTCTCTGTTTTCTTTGAGCTTGCTCTTTGTAGTTTGTGTTGTATTCTTATCGGAGCTGCGATAAAATGGTCGGGGTCCATCCAACCCCGTCGGCCTTGCCAAAAAAAAAAATTTGGCTCTTCGTTCTACAATTTTGGCTCCAACTTAAAATTTACAACCCTCCATTTTCTCCCCTGCTTACTTCTACGAACCCTAGTTTCCAAATCCTTATTTTTTCCATGGCACCCAAAGCCTCAAAAAAGACTGCAGAGAAGAAGCCAACTGTTGAAACATGCCATATCATGAGATTCGGACTTCTGTTCTCCAAATCTCCAATCGGGCTCGAGAGATTCGAATTCAGATCCGAAACCGATTCCGCGTAGCTTTCGATCGCCACCGCCAGTGGAAAGTCGAATCGTACTATTCATCGATATTTCGAAGGTGGATCCGAACATATACCAAGTCCAATCAGTTTATACAGAAAAGAGGTCAGTTTATGGTTCTATTAATATTTGTTTTGTCGACGTTGAACTGTTTCTTTAAATTAGATTATGACCATGACGGACAATATATAATTTTAAATAAGGTATTATGATATTTTTGGTGCGACTAATTGGGCATCAGAGCGGCAGTGAATGCGTAAGCATTCAAAGCAATAAGTGTTTCTACACTCTTTCTTCTGGTTGACATATTTTGCAGTCGGTTGGACTAACAATTGAGATAATTTTTTGCTCTATAGGGGCTTCAACTTTGTATGATCTTGATTTTTGGGTATTTTCTAGCGTTTAATCTACCTAACCAATATTTATATATGTTCAAAATTCGGTTGCTCTTAGTATTTTAATATAAAAGGCTCAATCGAGCTTGCCAAACATGTTGTATCTAATGGTTTCAATGCGAGTTAAATTTGGAAAGGATGGGCTTGTACATCGGTCGTTACAAAGTTGCGTGGGCTTGTAAAGTTTGAAAGTAAGAGTTGTTTGGGCAGTTGTTATGGTTTCAGTGCCAAATCGGCCGTTACAAAGTTCACTAGCGGTTAAATTTGGATGTAAGAGTTGCATTTAGATTTTTAATTATTATGCCTTTTATTTTGTTATGAGTTGCTTGGGCTTGTAAAGTTTCAGTGCTTGTTTGCCACTATTTAGTTGGGATGATGCAGAGAAGGAAAGGATGAGTATGATCAGCCAGCTCACCTTAAGTTAAGGGATCTTGCAGTTCCAGAACGCTTGAATCTTCCAGTATACGCTAGACCCAAGTCTCGATATTGTCCTGCTCGTGTTTATGAGTACTAATATACATTGTAAAGAGGTTGGTTGTTCACCACTACACAAGGCACAAATGTATCAGGTGATTGAAGTGTATCAGTCTCTGCAGCATATTGCAGTCCAATCTGCATTTGGTTTTAACAATGGATTAATCAAAGGTAAGGTTATATAAAGAGTTTCATTGGTTTATCATTTTTTCACTTTTGATTGATCGTAGGCTTGCGATATAAAAGATCCAAGCCAAAAACATAGAGTGGACAATACCAGAAGATGGTGGAGGTCCTGGCTATACAATCATCTAAACAAAACAAAATGGTAATATTATTATATATTGCCTTTTATTTCCTTTTTTTGTAATACTATCCATTGCTTTATCATGATTTATGATTTAGATGTTATGTTGCTGTGAAACTCATATACCATTAGGAGCAGATACTTGGAAAGTTTGGGTCGATGTGGTGGTGGATCCTGAAGCTCCTCTATTTAGTCATATTTAAGATATCTATACGATTGAACAAACGGTTGAGATGTTATTGCTTGGCATATAGAATTTATCTCTTTTGATTAGTACATATATGTACTTTTACTAATTTATGTTATAGATTTTGTTATGTTTTGGAATGGAGTTATGAATTCATAAATGGTGTAAATGTGAATTGTTTTTTAATGTGAATGTATATTGTTTCAAGTATTTGAATGATTGTGGTTATTATTAACGAAATATTGATTTTAATTATGACATCATGAAATTTATGGTTAATAGCAATTGTGAAAAGATGAATTATAGTAGTTTGTAGCATTTGTGAAAAGTCCTATAACAACTGGTTTTGGCTGTTGCGAAAAACTTTAATACAAGTGCAAATAGCAGTTGTAAGAAGTCTTTTACAACTATTGAAAGAAGTAGTAAATAACTCTTTTACAACTGCTATTTGCAGTTGTAATAGGATATTTTACAACTGCTATTTACAGTTGTAATAAGATATTTTACAACTGCTTACGCAACTGTACATACCAGTTGTAAAATAATCCCGTTCTATTACAACAGTAGATATAAAGACTGGTGGGTGCCAGTTGTAATAGACCTATTACAACTGTTTTTGGCAGTTGTGAAAGGGTATTTTTGTTGTAGTGGTTGGATGTAAAGCTCTCGACGAGCTCTCGATCTTTGTAGTTGAAAGTTTCCTCTAAATGTTTGTGGATTTGAAGAGATCAAGGGGAGAAGACGATGATTTTCTGGCCGTTGGTAACCCTAGTGGCGGCTGGCTATTAGGTTTAGGGTTTTGATGTAAATGATGAGATGAGGGGTCCTTTTATAGAAAAATTCCAATTTACTATTCACCGAAAAATTTTCGAACTCCAAACGAAGCGTGCCAGTTGGCGTTTCTAAGGTTTACCCCGCGTTCCGAACACAATGGAACGTGTTTCGGGAGCTAGTTCGATCATCTGTGCGAGTTACGGCAATAAACGATCGATTTAAAATTAAATCGGTAAATCAAATTTCTAGGCGTTTTGGCTTGCTCCGGACAAACGGTAAATCCGATTGACACGAAATTTGAAACATTAAAATAATATCACATTATGGATCCGATGAAACTGGTTTCGGAGAAATCCGAGACTGTTTAAAAAATGACTATATTAACTCGTCAATTTAATATTAAAACAATTTCGATGCGTTTTGAGCTGCCACGGTCAAACGAAAACTCCGATTACTACCAAAATTGAAATCCGATAATAACAAACTATTACGGATCCAATGGAACTAGTTTCGTCCAATTCTGAGACTGTTCGAAAATTGGCTATTTTTCAGTCGATGATTAAATATTAAAATATTCAATTTTCACAAATAAACTTTTAATTTGATTTTAAAAGTTCTATAACATCTCTATAACTTCAATATGATTAAATAAAATTTTACAAATCAATTTCAATCATATTTAACTCAATTTTCAATTATTTCTGTAATTTCAACTATTAAATTATCGATTTAATTATCCAATTAAATCTAATTATTCGAAATAAAATTATTCGACTTATAAATTTCACTTATTAATATCTAAAATTAAATAAATATACGAATTTTAATTTACAGAAATCCTGGGTCGTTACATATTACCACTCTTTTCTTATTCTTTAACTACAACATATACTACGAACATTCTAATGCACCCTTTATGATTTTGTTTTCAGCAGATGCGAAGAAGGGGATTAAATGTTCCATCCTTTGAAAACCTTCTCTCTCCCGTCTCTTCATTTTGATGTCATAAAGTACTGCATTATATTTAGCATTAAGGCATTTCTCATTAATGTTGAAAAAAAAGCAGCATACGTATATAGATCCTAGCTACTGAGCAATGATTCTTCTGGTTGTCCATTTAGGTGGAGAGAACAAAAGACTGTGAAAACAGCTAGTTTATCTTTTATAATAACAAATTTTTAAATGACCGATATTTACAAATTTATATATTTATGCATCAAGTAATCCAAATGCTTCTTTTCATTTATACATGGTAGGAACTTTCATGGAAGTTGGCATCACGATACTACCCTTCCTTACTGCTGCACCAGTTCCATTTTGAGTTATAAGGTATACATAATACGTGGATAAATCCTTGCTTAAGTTGCAAGCTTGTCGTTACCAACTTTAGTAGCAATCAAAGAGTCATCAATATCAACTGTCTTGATTACTAATGTCATGCAAGATGTTATTCGAACATATGTTTTCTACCCTCATCGTTCCTTAATAGATCTCTAAAGAGTTTATGAATGTTAAAATATCATTTAGGCATGTGTCTGACCTTTGTTAATTGAAGTAACGCATATTAGAGGACAGACATAGCTTGAGTCAACCAAAGGCTGTATTTGATGCTTTAATCATGGTTATTGAAACTTTCATGAAGACTAATGTCATGACAGACAATGTTATCATATTATGCACACTACTATCTAAATGTACTAGCAGAAATTTGCAGGAGCCATGCATGCAGCCAAATTCTACCAGCGTTTTACAACTTTAGCAATGAATTTAAGAAGCTTTCTTTTGTGTACAATGATATTGATGAATGCCCTGAAACTGCAGAAAACTTTCGGTACACTCCTACATTCCATTTCCAAACCCAGGTATTTTAATATATAGCAAAGCATCTCTTGGAGATGCTCCAAAATTATCAAATTAACAAGTAAATATAGAGTAATTAAATCTAGAATAAATTTTGATAACTGTATATTGCGATCGGATGGGGGATTTAAATCTATAAGTGATTTGGAACCACCTGGAGTGTTTTTATACCTTCAGAGCTTATAGCCAAGCATCTTAAGTTTTTCTACATATCACAACTACAGTATTTTGGATTTGGCGTAGGCGCGGCGTAGGGAAAAGATATTAACTACGCCATCCCTACGCCAAAGAAGAGGTTGGAAAACAATGCGTTGCAAAAAAATACCTACGGGTTTCCTACGCCTCCTTCCATACGCCTTCCCTACGCCGCATTTTCATACGCATTCACTACGCCTATTTCCATACGTCTTTCCTACGCCGCATTTCATACGCCTTCCCTACGCCTATTTCCATACGCATTCCTTACGCCTATTTCCATACGCATTCACTAGGCCTAATTCCATACGTCTTCCCTACGCCTAGTCTTCTTCCTTTTAAAGTGCAGAAATGGAATTTTCCTTACGAGTTCCATACGCATTTCCTACGCCACCGTACACCAAAATTCAATATGATTCTATTATATTTATCTTCATCTACCACAAATCATAATAAAACATAATAAACCCGAACATCAGCGACAGAAAGCATTAAATATAATATATAACCACATGCAAAATCATAACAATATATATCATTACAAAACATTAATGTAGAATGCATATCATTGTCAAATTAGCATAAAATTGCTACAAATGTATTTTATAAAATCATGTCCACCAATAAAATAAAGTTAATACATAACTCAAACATAGTTGTTTCATCTAATTTAAACATCATACAATGTACCTAATAAAAATAGAACATCAAACCCACAGTCAAAAGAAGACTAACTCACGAAGTATGTCATATCTCTGATCTTTGCTCCCGCCTCAATCCCCGTATAAACTCTTGCACAGAATTCACCTCTTCCTGCATGAAAGATAAATCCTCTTGTAGTTTGTTAATTGTAACATTCATTTCTTGATTTTTACTTCTTAGCTCTTCTACTTCCTCTACAAGTTTCTTTTTGTCATCAGAAACTCCAAACCTAGCAGTGTATGTATTGTCTCTATATATCTACATATAAATTATTTAATCAAATTAGTACAATGAAAATAAAAAAATCTTACACATGATCCAGATGGCACAAACACAACATAATATTAACACAAAACTGAGCACACATGAATCAAATTGTGTGAGTGATAAAATAAATTTTATACAAATTCAGAATAGCACAGAGGATATAGTAGCTTATATTAACACAAAACTGAGCACACATGAATCAATTATCAATGCATGAAAAACAGAGCTGGGCATTGTGTATTCGCACATGAAAATCAGTTGTTTGATTTTTGTGTATTCGCATTTAAAAAAAAATTGTGCGTGTGTGGGATTTTTATTTGCATTCTCCTTGCGTGCTTGTTTTCTGTTCATTTGCATTTTCATTTCTATCATTTTCTAAAAAAAACATACACAAGTTTTAAAAAAAAAAGATTTTATTTCATTTTCATTCATATTTACAATTTCAATTTTGAATCTACAATTTGACATTTACAATTATATATCACAAACTTTTTTTTACTGCTACTGTGCACTCCTCTCTGCAAACAGTGCCTCAACCCACTTTCATCTTCCTCTATTCATTTACTAACCCTATCAACAAACCATCCACCTCTGCTAACCACCATATAACCATCCCATACTGTCAACTCTATCACAAATTTCACAACCACTTGCAACAACTTCGACAACAGTTCTATAAATTTACTTCTGCCTTCACACTTCAAATCCCATTACTGCTACTTCACACTACTTCACTGTACCATCTTTGTTCTGCCTGCACATATCAGTGCACGAACCAAACCAGCTACCCTACTCCTTACCAAAAAACAGTTCATACACCACCCCTCTGTCCATCCCTCCATAGTAATACAACACATACTTGTAAATGGAACTCTTGTGCTGTTATTGTTGAAAACTTTTAGAGTTTATGGTCATAAATGAAGTATGGTCATAAATGAAGTACACGTAATCATTGAGTGCAAAGTCGTAATTGGAGCTCTTCAGCTATTGTGAATTTCATTTACAATTTTCTTATTTTACAACTTTCAAAAAGAAACTTTTTTTACATTGCACATTACTGTGCACAAACATTGTGCACTGTCACAAACATCCTGTACAAACTTTTAGCTTTCTGTTTCCCTCCGCAGTCACCACAATTATCTCCACTTCACTACTATTCAACATAACCTCCCCGACTCTCTATCCCAAGTAACCTATCATTCAATCACCTACATCTCTTTAAATCAGAAACCGTCACAAAACTGTTACCACCTTCTCTGTCCACAGTGCATCATCTTACTAACAATTCCAACTTCACTCCTCCACCATCATACAAACTGCCTGCAACCGCAACTGCACTACATCCTGAAACTCAACTCCAATCCATCGCCGAACTCCACAAATCATCAACACTCCAGACAGTGCATGGTAACTTCTTTTGCCATACAACTACACTGCACTACTGCTACGAACCCCTTAACCCCTGAAATATCTCCACAAACCTCACACTTTTGCCTTTTACCTGTACAACTGCTCTGTACAACTGCTCCACTATTTGCAAGCTGCCTTGCATCCAACACCTCTGCATTAACCATTGATCGCTGCTTCATACCCCCACACTTAAACCACTCACTGTTGCATCTTCTTCAAACATACCCAGCCAAACACTGTCGAAATTGCCTCTTCTTCAAACTCCTTCAGTCGAACACTTACCATCAACATACCACTACTTGCCACTTCTTCCTCCTCACGCTGTATTAATCAACCACACACATCACATCAGAACAACCACCAACATACTCCTCCACCATACAATCATCCTCCTTCCATAAACCACCCCTGGCCATAAACATACTTCTGTCATCATCATTGCATACAAATTCACCCATATCCCCTAACATCAAAACTGTGCCAACTGTCTGTACACTGCCTTCACTTCAACCCACATACTGCTTCACCCAAAAAAGCACGCAATCTTCTACAACTCAACAAATTCCTCTGACCATAGCCTGCATCCTCACCTCCAGTCAGCACCACCATCACTTTTGAACTGCTTTAACCACAATTAAGTGCCATTTCCATACATCCACTTCAACTCACTGATCTAACTGACCATCCCTCTTTGCCTCGTCTCCATGACCACAACTACAGTCACATCCTCTGAGCAAACTGCCTCCAACACTGCCAATTTCTACAACTCATGAGCATCAACTGCTCACATTCACTGTATACAACCAGTGTCCACTTCTTACATAAACCCACATCCGAATAAACATCATAATATTCAAATACCTTCATCACATCAACTTCATCCCCTTTGACTATACAACAGAACTCCTCCAAAGCCACTGCCCTGACCCGTATTCAACAATTTTTTTCTGAATCAAAAACTGCATTCCCTTTAACTTCATCACTGACATATACTCCTACTGCTGCCATACTACTTCTCTACTCTTCCCAGTCATTGACACATAACCGCACCTCTGTAAGAGCATATATTCCATTTTCTATCACTTCACCAAACACACTACTGTTCAAATATTATCAAGTGCAGTCACTCCCTTCCATTTCAACTACATTGCAGCAACAAAAAAAAAACGGGGGGGCTACTGACCATCATCGAAACCACACAGCAACACCATTAAATTGTCCAACCACCTACTGCTCCTCCTCCACACAAAGCAAACTGCCTGTTGCATTCACCACACAACCATCAAAACCACTCACCATAACACACTTCATCACACATACTATAGCAACATCCATCACCACAGAATTAAAACAATTTATACTGTCATTTTCTTAGTTATTATGAGTGTATTTTTGATTGGCATTCAATAGATACCTATGAACGTATTTCACTATTTCTATTGATGCTACTAAAAAACAAAATTAAAACAAAATTTTAATTAATTAAAACCGTTTTCACACATCAAAGCAGTTTTGGAATATTAGAAATAAACACATCAAAGCAGTTTTGGAAAAGAAATTCAACTTTTGAGTCTTACCCCAGGAATATTGCCAGTACCAGGCCTTCGTGTGCTTCTTGAGGAAGCGAACATCTCACCTTCTCCAATAAGCTGCATGTAAAGAAGGTTTAGCTCGTCGTGAGAGAGCTCCCTACCCTGACTCTCGGTCATTTGAGCAACTCACTCATTGTATTTGGCCTGTAATTTACATAAAAAATTAGGTTAACATAATTAGGAATTTGTAAATTATAATTCAAAACTTTTGTTGATTACATACAACAAACTGCTCCTAGTACTCATCAACCCATCCCCCATCTATAGAACCGTTCGGTTTCTCAACAAAATGTGTTCGAATGTACACCTGCATGTATGTCGGTTTTCGACCTTGTTCTTTCTCCTAAAAAATAAAAATAATTTATCATGTGTTTATTTGGATTGTACACTATTATTAGTTAATAATTTAAACAATTACCATATCGTTCATCCATTGTGCCATTGATTTAGAACCACATCTATATGGCCTTGGATTGCTATTGCGAGCGATTGAGTTCTTTTGAGAAAGCTCCTTCACATCCTCCCTCTCCCAGTAGGCTAAAAACTATTGCCATACCTCATCTGTTATACAAGCATTCTTCTTTTTATACCTTTTCATGTCTCCAATAATCCACCTATACTTCAAAGAATACTTTTGAGCCCATAATCGTTTGACATCAGCAAAAGAAGTGGTGTGATCCCAAGAGTACAATGCCTACACAAGAATTTGGGAATCGAATAAATAAACTGAAAAACTTAATCATGAATGGACTAAATATTGCAACATCCTGAATTTCAAAATTATTTCACCTTAAACTCCTCAAACCAATGATCCTTAATATTAGAAGGAACCATACTGAAACAAGGCCAAAATGATGTCAAACGGGCCTTAAGCATAGCAGATATAGTATAAGACGTCTAGGCACTATTCGCGAATTCCCAGCTGTTAATGAACAAATTATATTAAAGTCTGTAATGCATTATTTAAATATACAATAATTCGAAAGTTCATAAATTTTACTTACTCGCCGTTCTCCCTATAATAGATATACATGGTGCCCACTGAGGAAGTCGAGCCAGTCCGTGACATATGTCCAGATAGCTCAGGGGTGCCTTGATCAAGATCACGTCCATCTGAAAGGGTGGGTTGTTGATCGACAGAGGGTGGTGCTGGTTCGATCAAACCCAAACCACGTCCACTATCACTACGACCACCACTACTACTATGACCTCCACTACTACGACGACCACCACCACAAGAACTCATATCTATTACATGAATACAACATTTGCAACTATATACATAAGATAAGCTAACATTTCAAAATGAAATTTGTGAACTTTATTTAAGACAAGGTTTGAAAATATACATCAAATGACATAGAATGTAAACCAATCGAGCAACTAAAAACAAATGCGAACAATCATAATTAATTATACATGCTACCAATCTTCATTATCATCATCACTCTCAATATTTACACTGTCATCTTCAAGCTCACACTCATCTTCTTCTACTTCAATTGCTCATCGTCATCTTCATCTACTTCGACCCCATCGTTAACGTCATTAATTAGAGATCCTATGTCTTCTACTTGTTGTACAATCTCCAGTAGTTCATTAGGTTCTGGATCATTTTGATATGCCAAATTGTCGGTTATGACCATGTTTGAGTGAAATGACCATCTCGGTTTCGTTTTAATAATAGCCCACCAATCTGAACGACTGTTGTCGATAGCAGGATAGGGTGTGAAATAAACTTGTGTAGCTTGTGCTGCCAACACAAATGGATCATACCCTAAATATTTTTTTTTGTGGTTTGCTTCAGTAAGATGGTAATACTTATGTACGCGTTTTACTCCAATATTCGGCCTACTATCAAACCATCGACATTTGAATAGAAATGTTTTTAACTCCGGCACCACCGAGTAAGTTAACTCAATTATTTCCTCAAGTACACCATAATAATCCTTTATGTCATCATCGTTGTTCCCACCTTTGATACACACTCCGCTATTAACAGTTGTTTTTTTCTTTCCATATTCTTCGGTGTGAAAATTAAATCCATTTATAAACATTATTGGACATATTCTGTAACTATTACACAGACCAAATGCAAGTTTCCTATAACAAATGTCAGTGATGTTGTTCGTATCAACCTATCAATTTGAATCAAGTACACAAGTTAATATATAATGAATACCGCAAGGTTAAAATACATGACTTATCATACTTACATATTGTTTAAACCATCCCTCGAATTCCTTACAGAGTTCAACATTGGGATATTTATTTTCGAACTTGCTGTTTAAATCAAATGTACATGTTAATATCTAAGGAGTACTGTGTGTAGCTTGAAAAGATTGACAATAATTTAGTTAATGAATAATCAAATTATTATAATACTTTATAAGATCAGTTAATTCATTGCAATTAAGAAGCACAGTTGCCTTGGCTAGATTATAATCCTTTGTTGTAGCGAAGCCTTTAACATTCTTCCATTTACCAGATAAACGTCCTTGTTTTTTGAATACCGAGAGAACGTTATCGATTGAATCATCCACAATATCATTTTCATTGCGATGACCACGATTGAAATTTAAATTAACGTGATCATCGAAATATTGACTAAAAAATATGGATGCTTCTTCAATAATGTATGCTTGACAAATAGAACCTTCAACACGTGCTTTCTGTTTCACTTTTTTCTTTAGGTGACCCAGATACCTTAATATGAAAATGTGTGAAATTAACTATAACATGTTCTATATTTAAACATTGCGTAAATAAATATAACTATTACATACCTCTCAAAAGGATACATCCATCCATACTGTACTGGTCCCCGTAGTAACGCTTCAGTTGGTAAATGTACTGGTAAATGTTCCATGCAATTAAAAACTCCAGGGGGAAATATTTTCTCCAATTTACATAGTAATTTGGGTATATCTCTTTCAAGCTTCTGCAAATGGCTTTTAGATAGAGTTGTCGAACATATCTCTTTAAAGAATAAACTAAGCTCTGTTATAGGCATCCAAACCTTTTGTGGTAAAAGCTCCTTAAATACTATCGGAAATAGAGTCTCTAAAAATACATGGCAATCATGACTCTTCATACCTGACAGTATAAGATCCTTCATATCAGCGCATCGTTTCATATTAGAAGCAATTCCATTAGGAAACCTCAAAGAATCGACCCACTCTAGTAATTTTATACAACGAGTCCTATCCAGCTCATAACATGCAAGAACTTTGAAGTTTGGACGAATAGGATTAATCTTAAGCTCTGGACGGTTGCAATAGTATTCGATATCTATTCTTGATCTCAAATCATCTTTGGTTTTTCCTTTCGCATTCATAATTGTATGAAAGAAATTCTCAAATACGTTTTTTTCAATATGCATCACATCCAAATTGTGTCGAAGTTTTAGATCTTTCCAATATGGTAATTCCCAAGATATACTCTGTTTGCACCAATTGTGATAATCCCCTTTGCCAGGAATTTTGGGCTCTTTGTTTCCCGTCTCGTGTAATTTTGCATAATCTTTTACAATATCAAATACTTCTTCTCCATTCAAAAATGTTGGTGGTTGCAAATTTACAGTTTTATTTCTTTCAAAGTTTTTCTTATCACGTCTAAACGTGTCATTTGTATGCAAAAATCGACGGTGGCAATCCCTCCAAGACTGCTTACCACCATGTTTCAGTGTAAATGCTTTTGTTGAATCCATGCACATGGGGCAAGATAATTTACCTCCCCTACTCCAGCCTGAAAGCATCCCATACGCGAGAAAATCGCTTATCGTCCACAACAAACAAGCAAATAGTTTGAAAATTTTCTTCTTTGACACGTCGTACGTGTCAATACCCTCTATCCACATTTTCTTCAAGTCCTCGATTAAAGGTTGCAAATAAACATCTATTCAGTTTTTCGGATTTTTGGCTCCAGAAACAATTAGGGTTAAGAACATGTATGGATTTTGCATACACATCCAAGGAGGCAAATTGTAAGGTGTCAAAATAACTGGCCAAGTGGAGTATTTTTTGCCATACTGGCTAAAAGGTTGGAAACTATCAGTGCATAGCCTAATATTTCGTGACTCCTTGGCAAAATCAGGATATTTATCATCGAAATGTTTCCATGCTTCTCCATCTGCAGGATGACATAAAACCCCTTCCTCTTGAACTCGTTCACTATGCCATCTCATGTGCTCCGCAATGGCATAAGACGAATACAATCTTTGCAATCTAGGAATAATCGGAAGATAATGTAAACGAGTAAAAGGCACACCTTTACCATTACTTTTTTTCTTTTCATATCTTCCTAAGCCACAAAATTTACATTGTGAACGGTCTTTGTCTTCTTTCCAATATAGCATACACCCACTTCGACATGTATCTATCTTTTCATACGGCAACCCGAATGCGGACACTTGATTTTTTAATTGATACCAATTTTCAGCCAATCTAGTTTGCAAACCGGATGGAACCACATCTCGAATTAAGCTAAGAACGTCATTCATTAATTTTTGGGTACCGTTATTTGTGGATTTTATAGCAACTAACCTAGCAGTTGCTGCCAACTCTGTCATAGGACATCCATCAAAAAACGGTCTTTTTGATGCTTCTAACAAGTCAAATTTTTTTTTATCTTTTGGATTTAGTTCTTCCTCTACATCCAATGAATTAGGCAGCATGCTCGGACCAGCGGCATCAATAACCATTTCAGTCATCTATTTTTTGTACTAGTAGAGTCATCAAAATCAACGTCAATATTTACGTTATCATCCTCAACAACTACCGACATATTAATAACGTTCATCGCATCTTCACCATGATGTATTCACACATAGTAATCGTCCATAAAACCGTTTTTAGTCAAATGCCTTTGAACAATTTCATAAGGATGATGTTTTGTGGCTTTGCATTTCTTACAAGGACAACGGATTTCTGTCATGTTTGTCCCATTGGAAGATGCTACTAGCATGAACTCGGTTAAACCTCTTAAAAATTGAAATGGAATTGTTCCTCTATGCCCAACATTTTTGTACATCCAAGCGCGGCGAACTTTCAAACGTTCCATCTTCTACTGCATAATTAAGATATATTATATTATAAGATGAGTACTTATATTATTACTATTTAGAACTATAGTTATTTCATTATTTTAATTACTACCCAATTATTGTATCATTTTATTTAGGTAGATATAATTTCAAATTCGTATACATATAAATACAATATTAGATGTATGCTAGTTTAACCTAAAAATTCTGATTCTTCTAAATGTTTAAATTCTTACATTTTTGCAAATTAAATATATCTTATCGTTAGAAATTTGTCTATTGTTTATTTAATCGAACTTTCCATTAGAACTGTTTATTTATGGGCTCAGTCAACCAACTTCCCATTACAAACAAAACCTTGTTTTTACATTTCATAAATCATTTCGCCTCAAGTGGTACAACAAAATTTCGGTAGCACTTCCCCTTATTCCCCGTATCATACGCCTATGCGCATACACGGGGAACAAAAAAGAAGCACTCTCGAAATTTTGTCACCACTTGAATTGAAATGATTTATGTAATGTAAAAACATAGTTTTGCTTGTTACTTATCCAATACAGGGACAAATTCGACAAATACTGTATTAGATGAATATTGATGTCCGTTTCACAACAAAACGAACATCTATATAACGATCATATACGATACCTGTCAAACGGGGCCAAACATTAATCTATGCTGAACAATTTTTTTAATTAACTTCTTTGAATAAAAAGTTAAAATGGTTTAAATTTTAAACAGAATATTCGTTAATAAAACATTAAACATGCTTTATTATTTGGGATCTCTGCTAGTAAAATATTTGGACTTACCTTTGAGCTCGAATTAAATTAATGATATGGACTGCACAAGATTATATGACATAACAAAGAGTAGATTAGAAGGATAGCATAGCAAATTGTTGTCCTTAACATTTAGATTCTAGCTAATGCATATAGTAGCCACTAATATAATTACCTATTGGGTACAAACCCACAACATCCTAGCTAAAGCAATTCATAAAATTGAGATAATGTGTGCAAACTTTATTTGGAGAGGAAACAACATATTGCATAGGAAACAGTATGCCAATCAAAAAGACAGACGCCCTAGGATTAAGAATATAAAGGATTTAAGTGAAGCATACAATCTCAAATTATTTTTGGAATTTAGAAGAAAAATCAACAAGCAAAACGGATGAAGGAAAAGTATCTCAAAAGAATTTGGATTGTCGTGGTTGAAAATTATCAGCCCTATGCATGGAAATATATCTTAAATGTAGAGAAACGTGCATAAAGCTTATAGAAAGAATTCAAGGATGGAAAAGCGACAAGCCTATGTTTTGACGCATGAGTCAATGGAAAATCACTGTCAACCTCATAGGCTGGAATAATATCTACTTATTTAGTGGAGCAAATAAAAAAATAAAAAGCATAATACAACTCGCTAATAGAATACTTTTGAACACACAATGACGTCAATATTCAATGCAACAACTAGAAAAATATAAAAAGATTCAAGTCTACAAAAAGATACATGCCTTTGGAAAGTTACTTGAAAAGGTAATTTCTCATTCCAAAAAACATGGGAATATTTTAAGGGTTATGAAGTTGAAGTAAAGTGGCACAAAGTTATTTGAAATAAACCAGACTGTCTAAAAGTGTCTTATTATGCCAACTTTGCATCACCAAATGGATTACCTACTAATGACAGATGGTATGAATGGAATAAGAAAGTGGAATCAAAATACCTTTTGCAAAGATGTAGAAGAAATTGTAGAACATGTATTTTTTTATTTTCCTTGCACAAAACACATTTGATTGATTGCAAAAAAAGGTTAAAATTCAACCAAATTCAAATAGTGCAGAATATCTGGGAAAGCATTCAATACACACAAAAATGTTTCAAGGTAAAGTCAAAGGAATTCAACAAAGAATGCATAATTTTAACTATTGAAAATTTTCACATCTAGAGACAAAGGAATATAAGGCTACACATGCATAAAAAAATAAACGGCCTATATCTATGTAAAGTAATTGAATCAGAAACTCAAATACTCGTTGGAAAATAAATAAAAATTCAAAGCTTGCAAATATGATAAATCATGGTTTATGGATCTCCTACAAGAGCAGACATCAGTGTATTTAATTTTTAACTAAATGTATCAAGTTTACAAACTAGTGTATCTAGTTAAGTGTATAGGCAAATCATATTGGGTTCTGCCTAAATGTTTGCGGGTAGATATACATACACTGCAGGAAAAATAGTACATCAATGTAAGTATCAGTTCCTAAATAATTATTAGTTTTTTAGCTTCGGCTTTCAAATTTCAATTCCTAAACGATAATTTACAGAAAACTAGTTGTTTATAACTAAATACTAATAAGTTATTAGCTTCAGGCATTTTCAATGTTAATGAAATCTGAAGCAGTAAAAGGGCGACTCAATTTTAGAAAATTAGACAACTCAAAACAAGAAAATCGCATACTTAGCAGTGGCAGCATAAAGAGACTGTAGCAGGACTTCAAATCAGCAGTAGAAAATATCGCGTAGGAGGCAAGGATGAGCCGACGAGGGATGAATATCACGTAAAAGGCAAGGATGAGCCGACGATGGCAAGGATGAGCCGACGATGAGCCGACGATGGCTGATGGAATAGCCGAGTATGCAGCGATGATTATTTAAAAGGCGTTGATTTTTGAAACCCTAGTTTTTTGGGTTCAAGCGTTGCCAACATGGAGATTGCTATTGAGCTGTACTTTGAAGTAAAACAGTTTTTCCTTGGGCTGGTGGGCTTTTACAAATATCTCTACGCCCATATTTTGCAAATTTATGTTAACCAAGTTAAAATTTAAACCAAGTATAATCAATTATCAAAAGGAAAAAAGACTTTTACAATAATATAGAAAAACAATAACTCATTAAAAAAATATCACATTTCTAACAAAAGCAGATTTTCCGCAAAGTTTGATCGGTTTTATTTTTAAGTTTAACTGAATTTAAATTTTTTTATATACCGTAAATTTCTTGCTTGCTTTTCTTGAATCATAATTTTCATATTTCGGACTATTAATTTGGTATTTCAACTTATTAAATTTAATTATTATTCTTTTTTAGTTAATTAAACATCTAAAAGTTAATTATTACATATAATTTTATTTTAGTTTCGAAAGTTAATACTATTTATTGAAAAATTAAATTATATATTTTTATAATATAATTTCAAGTTAAACAACAAAAGTTAATAATTGTCTGGCGTAGGTAAAGCGTAGGGAAATTCCAACCTCTTTCCTCCACAGGCGTAGGGAATGCGTAGGGAGAACAATAAGGTGTATGGAATGGGTAGGCATTCCCTACACATTCCCTACGCCATGGTCAATTGTTGGAGAACCTGGTGCGCGTAGGAAATGTGTAGGGAATTCTCTACACCGTCCCTACCCCTTCCCTATGTTTTCACGTTTTCCCTACGCCGCGCCTACGCGGCGTAGGGATGGCGTAGGAAATTCTGGGTTGGAAAACAGCCCTCTTTTTTGTAGTGTATAATGGTTCACACATAAAACAACAACCATCATATAAACATGCTTAAGCTTATAATAATATATCACACTGTAACAAATACACCGAATAACTCCACACATCAAAACTTGGTACTCATTGACTACATAAAGTCGGTGTAACCATAATCAATAACATCAATCAAAATAAACAATAGTTATGCATTGATTATTATTTATTAGTAATTTCATGATCTACCAAAACTTTTGGTGTATCATAAATGCAACCTTATGTTCAAATTATCGTAAAAATAAAATAAACCTTTAGTTTTCTTTTTTTGTGCCATCTCTTTTCTTCTTTTATAACACAAAGGCCATGAAACATTAGAGTTGCAAGCACATGAACATGCATGCATAGGCCGTAAGCACAAACATGGAAGCACGCAACTAACTGAATAAAATAAAAATCGAATAAAAATACATATATAATTTACAAAACGAAATGCAGCACATGCAACAAATAAAAGATAAAATATATATTCAACTGGATTTTAGCATGGTTCTTAACTGCTTTATATTTTTGCAACATAAGCACAACAGGACATCATATATGCATGAAAATGTGCACAAATATAAATTAATACACATACAAGAAAAATGCAAACTTAACACTACTTTAATATAAAAAACGAACATACCCGCACCACACAACACCCCTTCTCACTCACGTATGAAAATAAATAAATAAATAAACTCACATGCATTTATATACATACATATATAACACACACACTACGTGCATACATATATACATATGTATAATGTAGATTATAAGTAGGAATTTGATTTAGTTTATTTTAGAAATAAATAACTATAATATATTTATACCACCCAGCAAATATATCTATCTCGACTTACCAAACTTGAACTTATTATAAACTGTCAGCAACTTTATACAGTTGGATAGTTAAATAATCGTACTAAGATATGAAAATATCCAAAACAACGTAAATTTGGCATTAGAAATCCGGAGATCAACAGAGCAAGTTAAGAGAAAATAAATCACAAATATATGCAACTGTCAATGCTAAGAAGGTGCACAACATGTTCGAAGGCAAAGCAAAGATCAATTCATTCCTAAAGCAAATTTCCGGTAGAACTTGAACCAGCAAATGCATATTGATTTGAAGATAGATCTTAACAAAAAGATTACAAAATCAGGAAACAATATGGCAGATGCAACTGATGACAATATATATTTTTGACAGTAACAAATCTCAAAACTACTCAAGTATGCCTTCACAATCTTCTCTAACAAAAGAAACATCCTCAACATAATCATCAACATCCATATTGATTTCTTCGCAATCTTCCTCAACATAGCGTACTTCCTCAAAGGAGTCGATCGTCAAAAACTCTCGAAGGTGCTTTCATTACCACACACCAATTGAAAAAATCATTCTCTCTTGAATAAAAAATTTGTTTTGTATGAGAGGCAAGTATATATGGATCTTATGAAAATGAAGCTTGACTTTGATGTAAATTAACAAGCGCAAATCCATCCTCAACCTTCACACCATTTCTTATGTTTGTCCAATGAAACTTAAAATCGGAACACAGAAAACGTTATAGTCTAACAAAATTATATCGGTAAGTATCCTATAATAAGTGACAACATCAACCACTTGAGAAACATCTTTGCGTTTTCTCTAAACATGGTTGTTGCATCATAAGTAACTACACTATTTTGGGTTTCTCTCCCAACATATTTTGTGTGAAAACATTGTCCATTAATGATGTATCCTGTGTAGGACAAAGCATCGTTTTTCGAACCATAAGCAATCCATTTTAACATGTCATCGTGATCTTTGGAGCTAATAGATACCTATAAAAAATAATTTCATTTAATAAAGTGATTCATGATATTTTAAATTAATTAGTAACATTTAACAATTCAAGTGATCTTCTTTTTAATCCAATTGGAGAACGTAGTTATGCGAATTTTTCCAAAGTAGCGTTGCATTTCTTTCCATGCGCTTGTCTGAATTTTGTAACACCTCCAAATGCAAACTAGCGTATAACAAGAGATGTTATGTTATATTTAAAACTAAAAATAATCAAACAACAAAAAAGAGGAATATGCACTTACTCTAAAAATGGTTCTACCACGGTCATATTCATTAGCAATGCCAATGAGAAGATTTTTTGTCATTAAGACAATGTGATTGTCTTACATGCTCATATTGGACATCCTTCAAGTATTACATTACTTTGGTAATCTTCATTTCTAACTTCTTTCTCCTGTGATTTTATTAAAATTTCACCGAAGAATCTCATGCATTCTTCTACAAGATAAGATTCTGCAATACATCCCTCAAGACAAGCATGATTTCTTACGTAATCCTTTAGTGTCTTCATGTACTTTTCAAAGTGGTACATCCAACGAAAATGGACTGGCCCACACAATCGTGCTTCTCTTGCAAGATGAATTGTCTAGCGTACCATTATATCAAAAAAAGAAGATGGAAAGTATTTTTCAAGCTTGCACAAAAGTAAAATAATCTCATCGTCAAGTTGATGTATTTTCTCTCTATCGATAATACGTTGACATAATTTATTAAAGGATGAACTTAAACGAGTTATTGTTTTCCTTGGCTTCTTTGGAAGCAATCCTCTTATTAAAATTTGAAAACTAACCATCAGGTCCTCTAAAATCGTACAACCTTTTGCAAAATATATTTTTTCTCCTTTTGATAATGTATATGGAGCTGGCGGAAGATATGTCTTGTTCCGACTGGGTTGTCTATGAAGACCATGTCGAATTCCCCATCCTCCAAATCCTTTCTAGAGTTAACTCCATCTTTTGATTTCTTGTCATGCAACATTATGCCTAGTAGACTTTCACCAACATTTTTCTCAACATGCATTACATCTACATTATGACGTAATGGACGTTCCTATAAAAATCAATAATGGAACATTTTAGTTGTATAATTCCATAATTTTAGTCTACTAGAATAAAACAGAACGTATGCACTAACCTCACAATATTGAAATAAAAAAATGGACTTTTTTCCACCTTAATAGCTCCATTCTCATAGGATCTTTGTCCTCATCATCTTCATTTTTCTTGCTATGCTCGATTCTTCTTTTATTCCCTATTTTATTTTGATCATTCCTTTTTTTTTACCTTTTCTGTTGTTCCTTTTTTGGTTCTCCTTTACATTTCCAAAATTATTCGGATTTTTTTTTAAAATGATAGAAAATTTTCTTCCAGTTAGAATCCTAGGCCGACACCCTTCCTCCACGGTGTTATCAAACAAGGTCTTCTATTTTCTTAAAGGGTTTGAAGGAGATAGAAATCTTCTATGGCCTATACAGATGGTCTTTCTACTATGATTTAGCCATCAACGATGAGTGTTGACACTAGATAATGGACAAGCTTTTTCACCTTTACACAACATCCAACAAGACTACCATATGCTAGAAAGTGTTATGAAATGAAGAAAGTGGAAGCCATTAGAGAGGGAACAATTTTATTCATTTCGAGAATTAGTCTCTATTTACATTACATGACATACTTTATATAAAGGCTTCATAAATAAGGACTGAACTTATCCCACGATGTGAGACTAAACAAAACAATGTACAAGCATATTCACTTTATAATATACATATATTATAACACTCCTCCTTGAATATGCATCTTCAAAATATTGAATGCTCGGATAATTTGGAAGTTTCCGTTTCGAAACGTGTATGATGATTATTCCCCCTCATTATTATCTTGCTTGCATTTATCGATTCAGTCGATATAGATATTGTTTGTTGCCTCATTAAAAACCTCTATTAGAAAAACCCACTGGGAAAAAACCTTGAACGAGAAAAAGTGTGCAACTTGTGAAATCATAAATATCATACTAAAAATGATATTCCTTATAAGAGTTTGATACTTCAGGATCAAAATAATGCCTCATTAAAACCTTACTAAAAAAAACCCAATGGGAAAAATCTTAGTGAAGGAATAAAAGTACAATGACATATTTTATTTTCTTATTTCTTTAAATAAAGCTTGATACTTCTGGGTCAAACTAATGCCTCATTAAAACCTTACTAAGTAAAACCCTATGGGAAAAATCTTAGTAAAGGAAAAAGAGTACAATATAGTATGTCATATTTCAATATTTTACTGCATCAGATAGAGTTTGAAACTTCTGGATCAATTTAATACTTCAGTAAAAACCTTACAAAGGAAAATCCGATGGGAAAAACCTTAGTCAAGGATAAATATATAATTTAACTTAAATAACATATTTGAGATGTTATTTCTTGAAAAGACGTTTGATTCTTCTAGATCAAGATAATGCCTCATTAAAACCTTAATAAGAAAAACCCAGTGGGAAAAATCTTAAATAAGGAAAAAGAGTACATTATAGCTTATTTCAAATGTTACTAGGGAGTTGATACTTCTTGATCAAGGTAATGCCTCATTAACACCTTACTAATAAAAACCCAGTGGGAAAAATCTTAGTTAAGGAAAAAGAGTGCATTATAAAAGACTTATAGATGCTCCCCCCGATTTAAAGTTTCCTTTGAATTCATATTCGTCTTTCGATAACTTAAATTGGTCATAGATACTTCTGGATCCATAAATATGTATCTCATTAATAATACAATTTATTAATAGTTTCCTTCGATATAATCAAAAATTCCAATCCAAATATGATTTGCATTTTATGCATCTTGTTTGCTACCTTTATGAAAAAACAAATCATGTGTTTTCATTTTTATGTTTCAAATCAGTTTTGCATATTGCAACTACATCTTTGGTGAATATTAAAAGTTCTATTACAACAATATTTAAAAGCAGGAAGTAATCTACTCATCTTGAAGTGCATCAAGAATTTCATTACAACAATACTTAGAAGAATTTGTAATCTACACTTCATGTCTTTTGCATTCTTTATAACTACAAAAGTTATATATATATATATATATATATATATATATTCTTCAGAAATTTGTAAACTTTAATAATTATTTGCATATCGCAACTATCACTTTAATGGATATTAAGAGTTTTATTGCAACGATACTTAAAAATAGGAAGTAATCTACTCATCATGAATTATATCAAGACTTTCATTACAACAATACTTAAAAGTAGGTTGTAATCTATGCTCCTTATTCTTTGCCTTCTTTATAACCACCAAAGTTATCTATATTCTTCAGTAATTTGTACACTTTCATCATTTAATATGATTTAAACCATATTTATGCCTTCGGGGTATATTAAGTGTCATCGCCTCCGGTCTTCTATGCTGCCGCTCGCTCGCTGAAGCCCGCCTTGTCTTCCAGCTACCCCGTGCCACAAGCCCCACACCCTTTGACATTACATAGCTCGAGATCGAGCTATCCTCCCTGTCAAAGATCGCGCTTTATCCCCATGCTTCCCCTCTTAATATAACTACGACAAAGAAATTTTCGTTTTCCCCCTTACCCAATTTTTATTTTAAATAAACGTATCGATTTGGAAATGAAGGAAGGAGGGCTCGGTTGAATTTCTGATGAAAGGAGAGGGAGAGAACGGGAATACATATAGATTTGGGGTAGCTTCTTGCGTACGAGTTGATTATTTTATAATTGAATATTGAAAAATATCTCGTGTTGCATAACGCGAAATTCCGAACTCCAAATCAGACATGCCGACAGGCGTTTATAAAGTTTTACCCGCATTCTGAACATGATGGAATGTGTTGCGGAGGCTAATTTGATTGTATGGGCAAGTTACATAAGAAAACGATCAAATATAAATTAAATCGATTGAAATAGTTCTACGCGTTTCGAGCTGCCAGGATCAAACAACAACTCTGATTGCTCCGAAAATTGAAAGGAAAGGGGTTTGACCATTCTTGAGTTTCAGGTCGAGACAGAGGGTGAGGTCGAGTTCATCGGAGACGTGGAGGTCGAGGCAATCAGTTGGCAAAGTTTAGAGGCTGCTGGTGGTGTGTAGAAGCTACGGTGATGGAGGGGCAGCGACGAGTGGGTGGTGGTCGTCGTGCATTTGTCGATTGTGATTCGTGTGCCGGTCGTGTGAGTGTTTTAGGAAGCAGGTATGGGTCTTTCTATATTTGTTAGTTTAATTCGAATTTGTATCTTAGATTTAATAGGAAATGAGTTTATATAAAATAATGTTGCTGTGTTAAACTTATGTAAATCAGAAAATATAGGGATTTTAGACATTGAACTATCTTTATAAAGTTAGTTTAAAAATTTAATTTTTAGATAAATTAAATTTAGTTTAAATTAGATAAATAAATGGAAATGTATTTTCTGATCTATTTGGAATCTTAATAAACTATAAATGGTCATACAAGGTTTAAAATCAAGGGATCAAGCCAGTTTGGAATGGATTGCAAACAGTAATTCAAAGGTGAGTAAATCTCACTCAGCTGTGTTTTACTTCAATTTTAATGGTTAATTTAAATAATTGATGGAATGATTGAAATGATTTGATATGCACTGTGAACTAATGATCGAGTGACTTTGGGTTTGGATGATTCGTGAAATAATTGTTGTTTGACTGGAAATATTTGGGTTTTTAGATAGTTTTAAACTCTAATCATTGGATTTAGTAATCAAAGGGGTTGGAATTAATTTATTTATTAAGTTTAACTTAATTAATCAAGTGTAAGTAATTCAGAATAATTATTGGATAGTTTGTTAAGTAATTACTAAATGTCATTAATAATAATATAATCACTTTGCGGAATTGATCAAGAGATTGATTAAGATGATTAATAAAGGAGTAATTGATTTATTTAATGGAAAAAATAAAAGATAGTTAATTGTAGTTTGGGATTAATCGAAAAGATTATACGGTGGTTTCAAGTAAGATAATTGAATTTTACTAGGATAAATTAAAATATAATTGGAAATCCTTAATTCATATAATCAATGATGTAATCAAAGATTTATTAATTAAGATGAATTAATCAATAATAAGGGACTTGTGAGAAATAAATTAATACAAGTAATTAAGGATTCACGTAACTGATATAGTAAATTAAATTATGAATAACTAAGATTATTTATTGATTTTGGTTAAGGCTAATTAATGTCGTGGAATTAATTAAAGATAATTATTTGAATGAAATTGAAAGGTAATTAATCTAGGGTGATTAATTAAAATGAATGAATATGAAAGAGTTGATTAATTAATTGGTTTGGAAATAAATTAATGAAGAAATCTAAGTAATTGAGGTTTGAATTCAATTAGAATAAATTGAATTGGCTTGTATGCGATTGAGCTTTGTGTATGTGTGATTGAACGGTATTGGATGTTTCGAATGAGTTGTTAT
Organism: Allium cepa; assembly: GCA_030765085.1. Taxonomy (NCBI): domain Eukaryota; kingdom Viridiplantae; phylum Streptophyta; class Magnoliopsida; order Asparagales; family Amaryllidaceae; genus Allium; species Allium cepa. The sequence continues at coordinate 203,535,192 of CM060941.1, read as the reverse complement.
CTCGGATAAGGAATGTGGTGTATCTCATTTGGGTAACTTGGGTTAGGATGACATGAGTTCGGAGAGACCGAGGTCGGGTATTAGGAAATACCCGAAACCACTTTGAATTTTTTATAGATTGATATGTAAAATCAATAAGCGGAGATGAATGATTTAAGTGAATTGGATTATTTTATCTAAATTTGGTACTTAGAAATTGATATGGGGAATAAATGTTGTCTATAGCAAATTGTGAATTGGATGAATTGACATATATTACCCCGGGTTTATATAAGTTGATTGATTTGGGTATTCCATGTTAGTTGGGTTTACTCACGCTGGTTTCAAGCCTGACCCGGGTGTTACTTTTATGTAATGCTCGGGTCAGACCGAGTATTACAAATTTCAGGTAGATACGTTCTGGGGCTCAAGAGGTGAGTTGGATGGCAGGAGCGTATAGAGTACTTCCGCTGTATTTATATTATTGTCATTCTGAGTTATGAAAATTGTATGTATTCAGTGACTGTATATATATGTGAAACTTTGATGTATATTAAATGTAATCGATAGATATAGTATTCTTTTGTAAACTGTTATTATTGTTTATTATTATATTTTATCCGCTGCGAATGTGAGATGTTGTTGATTTTGTTCTTCTTATTCTATCTCTTTCTTCTTTTTCATAACTATCTGGAATTTTTTCAGGATAGAAAATTTCGGGTCGTTACATTAAGCATTTCAAGTACTTTCGGTACTTTGCGGACTACAAGTTCGCATTTCTTATTAAGGATAATTTCATGATGGCCAATTATGTTTTTCTCTAATTCAGGATCTTTAATCTATTTATAAACATAAGCGCTTTATTATTTATAAATTTATCATCGATGATTATTTCTTATTAGTTCTAGACATGATTTATTTAGATCTCTTTAATTATCATGTTTTAGGTACCTAACCCACTTCTAGGGTTATTTGAGAATCATATCATGGATCTCTTTCAAAGCATCCTTAAGTGTTTCTTTAAGAACACTCACCTTCTTTATTTGGCATCTTTATTACTTACTCCAAAAATATTTTGAACTGACTTTGGAACCATATTTCAGATGTGGTTTACAAATTTTGATCCATTAGGGATTCAAATCTATATTGGAGAAAGTCTACTGGGGATATTATTGATAATTTATTCAAGTTACTTAATATCTTGCATCATTGTATATTTTAATAAATATTTAACACTGATGATCAAAATGAGCTTGTATCTTTTTATCCTCCCCCTCAATGTTGACAAACATCGTCACATTAAATAATAATCATCTTTGGACTCTCATTTTGATCCATTATGATATTGCTACTAGCAAATACATCATACATATTAATAATAGGAGGATAATTCTTTTATTAGTTGATAAGATGCATTCAATTGATATTGATTATTATAGTTTGTTCTCATTCATTGATCTAAGCAATTGGAGGAATTTACTTATTGTGTAGATCATTTGAATACATACATGACTTCAGGTCATTCAACATTTATGTTGATTGAATTTTAAATCACTAAATAATATCTATGCATAATATATAATATGAGCTTATAACAAACTTCAGGTTGTTAGCTAAATATATACATATATGGATGTATACGTGCGTCCACGTATCACATATATGTTATAAAATTTTCATATTCTTTCTCATTTAAATTAGTGATTTTTAGAAAAAATTATTACAAGGATCCAAAATATTAATTTCTATTTATAAATCAATGTCAATGCAAACCTGTCAAAACCGCATGATAATGTTCAAAACATTTAGTTTGAAACCATATCGAACTTCTGGTTCGAACAAAATATATACAACTTCAAGTTGTTAAGTTTTATTCCTCAATTTTAAATATCAGTTTTGAACAATAATTATGATTACTTATCAAGGAATAATTTTTGATTGCATATAGACATTTCTACACATCTCTATTGAGAGTTCCGTAAATAAAGTACAGCAAAACTAATAATAGTATATTCTGGATACTTGGAATGTTACAGATACAGATTTCCTCAGGACCGGATGTATAGCTCTCAAACTTTTATGATCTAATCTAAACTAAATTAGGATCCTTTATAATCAAATTTCTATGCATTTATTTGGTTTAATAAAATTACCAAATATATAAGCAAATCTCTTCTAGAGATATGTTATCATTTCCTAATTTATTAGTCTCTTTTAGGGATATTTTATTATCACTACTGCTGGAGTGAATTTATCTCTTTTAGAGATATATATGTACTATTGGAATGTCATATCAATGTACAATGTTTCTACTTGTGGAAATTACATAATTACTACCTTTACAATAACATAAAACATCCCTACTGGAAATTTGTTGTAACTATCTTTGAAATGACATATCAGACTTTAAATACAGTAATAAAATTAGATCCACCAAATGAAAGTAAGATGCAAAAGATAAAACCACTACTTCTGGAGTGTAACATCGGTATACAATATCATTTTTTTCGATAAATTATTGTTATCACTCAAAAAAATTTATATCATTATTCCTTAAGGGAATATAGTATTTCCTTTTAAGGAATTGCAATGTAACAAAAATAAAATTCCTATAACATCTCTTCTGAGATGTTAGATTTTGCAATATAAATATAAATAAATCTCTAAAACATCTTTTCAAGAGATTAATATGCACACATACACATCCAATGATGTTTGAAATATCATATAACATAATATCTTTAGGATATTTGGTTAATATAGTGTAAATGTTAAGATATAAGGTAAGGTATAACACATTTGGAGATTTTTGTAATCTCTTGAATGCAGCATCATTTTCTCATATGATTATTTATTAATTTTCTTTAACTTCTTCAGGAAGTACAACGTTATCATTTTACATAATTTCAATAGAGCTTCGGGCTTCTAATTCATGAACTTCAAGTTCATTAATTTTTTATGAACTTCAGGTTCTCAAATTTTGTGTAAACTTCTCCCCTTTTTTGTACCATATTGTTACAAAATAAAAGTCTATTCTTATTTCAAGATTTGTACATTTTGACAAAAAAACACAGATAAGAATTCGAGCTTGTAAAGTTTATCAGAAAATCTTTTCATAATTCAAGACTTCAGGTCTTGGAATTTGAGTTATACAACTTCTAGTTGAAAAAAAACCTTTGCACAACTTCAGGTTGTTGTTCAAACTTATTTCTTTCATTATATCGGGCATTGTTTGCCAAAATGAATACACCATATAATAAATCATATGTCTATTCTTATTCCAAACATAAAAATACAACATCATTTAATTTACTGTAGCCAGTGCATTTACGATGATATGGCAATTTAATTTATTACGACGATGTCAACATTTAATGCATTTGTGATAAAAAAGGAATGCGATTTACCATTATTGTGGCATAAAATATAAAATATTATCACAACGAATTGATTTCTTTACAAACAAATAAATCAGTCTAACTAACTTTAGTTAGCACAATAAAACAAAGCTACAGTTCAGCTTCTGCTTCATTGTCATATACTTAAAACAATTCACGGATAACCCATTTTCTCACAGGAATAACTATCATCGGTACCCCTAAATTAGGTGTAATATGCAAGTCAAGTTAACCAAGCATAGAAAATTTGGCAAAAAAAATGTTGAATAAAAATATATATTTGCATGGAATCGATTTCATACTCACTAATATGAATGACGTATGTGCCCTGAAATATATGATTAAAGAAAAAAATGACACGACTTGTACCATATAATAAAATAGAAACCTGATGAAACTTTGTTTCTTGTGTTGCTTAATTTCATTGATTAAATCGTGGACTAACCATTTTTTTATACTTCAATGAATGTCAAGTACCAAATAAAACAAGATGGTATGGTAATTATTACCATTAGCCATATAATTCAAATCAAATGCTAGAAATGGAATATAATATCCATGATATATCCATATCTTTTATAAAGAATGAAGAATCAATATAATAGAACTTTGAAAGCTGAACATAATGGAATATCTCATCTGAATATGGTTAATTCCTAAAAAAACAGATATAATCATATAAATTCTAAATTATTTCTAAATGAAAATATGAAATAACTGAACTTTGTTTCACTCAATGCGTGAATGAAACTGGAAATCTCATAGCAAGAGCAAAAGTGTGTGTTTCCATTAAAAGGAAACGTGTTTTATACATCGACGAATGAAAAATGGAACAAGTCAAAAATATAAGTACCATTGATTCGATTCTCATTACTGGAGTCATTGGAAATTAATCTGTTTGCTTCTCCATTGGTTCGATTCTCATTACTGGAGTCATTGAAAATTAATCTGTTTGCTTCTCCTGCAACTCAAACCTCTCTGTATTATTAAATCAGCAATAATATATATAATTATACACGCTAAAAATATCAAAACTATTTCATGTAGATATTTGATAGTCAACATTAATTTGGTAGAAATTTTTATACAAAATCCTTCATAATAAAGAATATCAATTAAAAATAATGAAAGATCAATGAGATCTAAAATCAATCATTATACCATATCAAGGTTGTGGATCGAAAAGAAAAGCAACAGTATATAAAATATAAAATGTTGTGGATCTATAAAATTAGATCTATAATAGAATTAGGTCATAAAAATTAGATCATATTGGGATCAAAATAATAACATCTACAAATAAAATCAATTTAATAAGTCTACAAATGAGATCTGAAAAATGAAGTCTACAAAGTTAGATCTATACAAATAAATAATATTAGATTCACATATTAGATCAACATTATAAGATATGCAAAATGAGATCTAGGAAAAAGAAATGAGATCAAAACAAATATTTACAAAACGAAATTTGATCTACGAAATAAAATTAGATCCCAAGAGAAAAGAAATAGATCTTAAATGCATAAAGAAAATCGTAAAAATAAAACATCGTGTTGATAACGTGTTATGAAATGAGGAAAGTGAAAGCCATTAGAGAGAGAACAATTTTATTCATTCCGAGAATTAGTCTATATTTACATTACATGGCCTACTTTTATAAAGGCTTCAGAAATAAGGACTGAACTTATCCCACGATGTGGGACTAAACAAAACAATGTACAAGCATATTCACTTTATAATATACATATATTATAACAGAAAGTCAATTATTGTCCAAAGCAAAAATTCTTTCATATTAAAGATTGATTGAATATATGCATCATATACCTCAACTCCGGTATTCTATAAATGATATAAATCTTCTACCAATGACGCTAAATATACGTCAATGTCATTTCCTTGTTGCTACAGACCAAGAATCAACAATTTCAACATAATATTATCTTTCTTCATGCACAACATAGGTGAAATATTATATGTCATGAGCATTACAGGACAATAACTATATTTGGAACTTAACATAGAAAATGGATTAAACCATCTGTTGCAAGGCCAAGCCTAAGATTGCATGGATATGCTGAAAATGGTTTCCATTTCTCATCCATTACATTCCATGTTATAGAATCTACTAGATATCGCATTTTTCCATCGATGCTTTTGTTATTGAAATGCCACCATGAATCTTCTACCATCCTTTTAGATTTAAACATTCTCCTAAATCTCGAAATTATTGGAAAATGACATAACACTTTAACCGGAATGCCATGCATAATCTCCTTTGTCCGATGATTTACCCTCCACCTCAAAAATCCACATTTTGGACAATTATTCAAATCTTTATATTCATTCCTAAAAAGACAACAATAGTTCTCACATGAATGAATCTTCTCAAAACCCATGTCAAATAATCTAAGGAATTTATTTAATTAATATGACAACTTGGGAAGCATGTTATTTTTTGGCAACATTGATTGCTGCACATTTAGAAGCTTATCGAACATTATCAAACAACCTTGTCTCACATTTAAGGTTATACAAGACAAAAATAGCATAACTTTGTTTGATCCTTGCAACTAGGACACAATGGGGTCTCTACATCTTCCAATTTTTTATGTAATTCATCCTCTGGTCTTTGTGCATCATCTTCACATTTATCATCATCAAAGAAAGTACGATTAATAAAATCTTCTTCTTCATAGATAATGGCTTTATGCAAATCATACACATCGCCCGACCGTGTATTCTTGCTTTTATTTATTCGCTCGCCGTGATTGTATCACTCACTGTCCATGTACTTAGGTTCCATTCCTCTTATAACCAAATGCTTGACAATAACTTCTCCATCAAGACGGGTAAGATTTTTATAATCTAAATAAGGGCATGATTTTTTTCCACATTTCCCAGCTTATCTTTGCATCGTTTACAAAATTCCAAGCTGCTTATCGTACTCTTTAGTAGTTCTACGATAAAAAACTAAAAATAATAATAACCTTAGATATTAAAATATGATTTAAATTCAATATTATACTTAAGTACCATATACTTACCTGTTTAGATATACTCAATCTTTATCCATCATTTCTTATCTTTTCAAATGGAAAAATATATCAAATTTATGAAGAGTAAACACTCTTGGCACTGATTATAAATCAAATTTGATGAAAGCAAGTCACCAAATCAAATATAATATAAACTAAAGTAGGATATTTGCACAGTAAAAAAATGAAAAAAATCAAAACAAAGAAATATAAAACAAAAATGTTTATCACCCCGACTTGTTGCTGCATAATTTGTCTGTTAATACTGAATTATAAAGTTAAAGCTTTTGGTAAGGGAACGACTTGGGTGTGTTTCCAATTTAATTACAATAATACTTCAAGTATGCTTCTTCATGATTAAACTTGAGCTTGAATTGGTGTATATCATCATCGTAATTTTATTTGATCTCAAAATAGAATTAGCCACTTTTTGGATCTTTCCATCTCTACCTAGGAAATGCAAACACCAAAAAGATTTCTAATAAGGTATCTCCACGTCAAATTTTAATGGAGTCCAGGCTGAATGAGCAGGCTTGCTAATAAATAGAAATATGTGTGCAAAACATGTTTATAGTAGATTGAACTAAGATTAGTTAAATATACAGTGTAGTTTTGAATATTTATTCAAACGTTATAGTTAAACCTTGAAAACCTTCAGAATATGCAAAATTCAATCTACTAAAAGACATGTTCATACCAAATAATTATATGAAAACAGTGTCTGTTGTAAAACATAGCAAGTAATAGTAATAACATTAAGTAAAGTCTGATTGAGTACCTCTATTTCTCCACCAATTAAGATCACGCTATTTAACTGGTATTTAGGGCTGAATTATCACCATTGGTCCAATGCCCCTGGGTGAATACAAAGAATCCAAATGTTTATCAATAATCTAATTTGTTGACACAAGTTGTTGATTTGTGCCTTTCGTTTTTATTTTTTATTTTTATTGTTCTCAAGTGCTATCACCCTATTCAATTCTTGTTCAAGTAACATTAGTTCCATAATGGTATTAAACATTTCAATTGATAATACTAATCAATCTATGATAAATTTTGTGGGAAAAAACAAAATAAACAATTCTCAATGGTTGTTTATAAAGCACTAGAATTATGAACTTTCATAATGACATTGTGTATGGTTTATTTACCCAAGCACCCTTCCAATATAGTAATGAAAATTTTAATTCAATTTCAAAAAATACGTAATCTTACAAAATTAATTTGAGAACTTCAAAGGAAGGATGGTATAACCAAACAGCAAAATAAGGATGTAGTTTCCACTGAGGAATTTCAAACCTTGCCACTAAGAAGCAAAATCATCAGTAGAATTAAGAATGTAGTACTCATCTAGATCATGCTGGTTTCATTTGTTAAGAGAATTACTTTAGCTTCAATTTTAAAGTATCCATGCTCACGCACATAACACATAATATTTTTTTAATTTAAAAAAATTATGAGCTTATATTTGACAGTTTTCACCATGTAACACTTTCTAGTAAAGGAATCAAAACCAAATAATTAACTCCATTTTGCAAAATTTTCTAGAGTATCCAGTAAGATTTGTTGTTCATCATAAAATATAAATGAAGATAAAGAAGGCATTTTGGAAATCTTCCGCATAGGTAAAGAGCATCAGGATAAATCACCTTCAAGTGACGTCGAAAGTAATATACAACTCTAGTAAAGAAAAAGCACATGATAATTTCAGAATGATGCTTCCGCAAGCATGAAGGAAAAAAAACTACTAAAGCTCAACGAAGCAGCTGGATACTAAAACGCTAAGCACCTCCTGGAGAAAATAGGAAAATGATTACGAAACCATTCAACATAAAAAAAAGACTAAAAGAAAGGAAAATAACTCTAGACCTTTTTGAAAAAGACGAAAGAAGGCAGATATCTGTTTGTAGCATTTATAAACTTTTCAGAGGATACAGAGGTTTCATCTCTCATAATTCAAAGAGTCATTACCTTTCGAAAAGGATAGAGAAGTCAAGGTAAGGACATGTAACTCTATAACAACCCTTTTGAAAGCATAATAAACCTTTCGGACCGATTGGAACAAATACTTAGTACCTTTTGACAGTATCGAAAGGTTTAAGGTAAAGGAAACATTCAAGAACAGCACGGCTCTCGGCAGCAATCGAGTAAGGAAGCAACCTTTTGACAACGTCAAAGGGTTCACAATACCTTATAAAAGACCAACCTTTTGGGATAGACGAAGGGTTCACGAATACGTCAGGAAATACAAACCCTTCGACAACATTCAAAAGTCTGTGATGATGTACGATGAACAAACCTTTCGACAAGGTCAAAAGGTTTACGACTACATATAAGAGACAATCTTTTGGCCTAGTTGAAGGCATGGGGACGAAGGGAGGGCAGCCTGCATCTATAAATAGAACCCAAGTGGTCAAGTTTCGTGATTTGATTTTCTTCTCATTCTGCTTTCACTCAACTGATATTGCTTCCGCTCACTACTTTGTAATCCTAATTTAGAAATCTAATTGGGGATTGGTTTCCTTAATTTTGTATCAAACTTCATCATGAGGAATTAAAGAGAATTGTGGCGTGTGATCGACTCAGAATTTTAAGATGATCACGATTAGGCGTTAATTCAACATTAACAGCTGATCATATATTATTTGTTTCTTATCTTCTTTGTTCTTTTCGAGTATAGGCCATGGAACTGTCATTAGACATCTTCATAAGTCTTATACACTTTTCTTAGAAAGGGGAATACGACTTGTAAATCAGTCCTTAATACGGTTCAATGGCATATTAAATCAGTTCTTATTTTTGTCTTAATATTTTTGAATGATGCATTCTTTTCGAAGAGTTTTCATGAGGAGAATGTTATCCCGCTTTTTGGCAAAGCCGCGATACCAAAAGATCGATCGAAAACGGAGAACAATTCGTCTCAAAGATTGGGCATACTTCGTTTCGCTATGAATATAATTGAATTTCGTTCGAGCCCAGATTGAGCTATAATTGATAGGACATGGCCAGAAAAATCATAGGAGTCAGCATCTCAAATTTCATGTCAATCCGAGTTCATATGCTCGAGTTATGATCGATTCAACTTGAAGGCAAAAAACACTGGTTTCAAATCCATCGTGGTAGGTGTCTTCGAACCCATCACCAAACACCATTCGAACCGATCACCTTCGAATCGATGGACCTCAAACCCATCGGAGTGCCTCGGTTCTACTCCATCAACTTCGAACCCATCTAGTTCTTGTCGGTGGGCCTTATGTCCATGGAGAGGTTGCAAAGCTCGTATCCATCAGAGGAACGCGAGTTCGAGTCCACCAAGCATCAGTTGTTCGAACCCATCATTGAAGCTTCATTCGAATCCACTGGGTCAACTAGCCACGATGACGTGTCATCCATCGGTTCGAATGCACCGAGATACATGGAGTCGAAGCGGTCAACTCGGAGTGAAGACCGGAACAGTTCGAAGTTTGCGCTCCACGTCACCACGAAGGCGCGTGCCACCATCAATTCAAAACCATCGATTCGAATGGATGGTTTCGAACCAAACAGCCATGCAATGGATCCCATCTCGAATCGATCATATCTCCCAATCTATTGATCCAAATGCTATGAAATTTTCATAGAAGCTTGTATACATGTTGAAGAATGTCCACACCAAATTTCACCTCGATTGGATTATTTTATGATCGATTCGAATGTAGTTCGAATCGATGCCAAAGTGGGCCCAAATCTCCTGAGACCGGGCGCTGGGCCCCCTCACGTGCCAGAAGTGGTCTCCTGAGTTTTTAGCGAAATATCAGCTTCCTACGCTAATAAATAGAGCCCCAGAGCCAACGAAAAAAGGATCTTTTCGACTCTCAAGCGCCTAGACTCTGCCGGATCGAGATCTCTATCATCCTACATCATATACTTGCTGTTGATTTCGAATTTCTAGTGGTAACTCACTGTTGATCGCTGTAACAACTTGTAAACATTGAAAGAGAATCTATAAAATATCAAAAAACTTCACAGTGGACGAAGGAAACACGCCGAACCACTATAAATCGCTTGTCTATGCATTTACTTTACTGTTGATTGGAGTTTTTGTTAGATAATATCTGTTTCGAATCTACATTCTTCATTATGATCTCTTCAACAACTCCCGAAGAGTGTTGTGACCAATTTTGGTGCAAACACTTTGGTGCTTTCACTGAGAAAACCCAGATTTTCTCCTGCTCGTTGGATCTGTCATCGATACTGGATTGAATAAATCTAAGAGAGAGATCCAGATCATTAAGTCCAACTTCCTTCCCTTCTATTCAGATTTGCATAAAGTCTAGGAAAGGAATTCAACTCTCAAGATGGTTAGCACAAGAACCACCTCAAACGCTGTCAATCAAGAAGAATAGGATAGACAGAATCCTGTGCCTCCACCTCCATCTAATCAGAATGCTACTGGGCACTCTGAACCGTCCGGTCTGGTTACTCGACAAGAGTTGCAGTTGCTATTCTAAGAGCTGACCCAGAGTCGACAACAACTAGAAGAACAGCTACGCGCTAACGCTGAGCTAATCAACAAGCTGGATCGCCAGAAACGAAAGAGATCCACGAGAGATCATGCTTCTCGCTCCTCCAGCAAAAGTTCTTCATCTTCTGATTATCATAATCGGCCTCCACGACCCCGGCTAGATGGGAGTCATATGCCATCCGTTGGAAATTAACCGACACTAACCGTTGGACAACTGAGAGTTAGTCCATCAGCCAGTTTCCAAACCGGACCCTCCTCCCGAAGGGGAGCCGTTCCTCATCACACCGCAGAATACCGCACCACTAACGTTGCGGCTGAACCAGGAATTGATGCCCAAGATCAATCGGACCTGGACCGTCACCAACACAGACGTACTCCTGAACCATACGTCCCGGAAGACTATGAGTCACGAAGGCAAGACTTGAACCGTCGACAATATCCGGTCCAACCCCGAAGAATGGAACGCGATCATACTCCGGTGCAGGCCGCACAAAACGCGCAGATGCCGGATCTTTCAACTATGATACGTCAGATGATCCGTGAGAGCCAGGGATTCACAAATGACGATTGGGGAGTCTCCCGAAGCCACACTCCTTTTACGGACGATATCCTTACTGCTGAACCCCCACGGCGATTCAGGATGCCAACTTACCCATGTATGAAGGAAACTCCGACCCCAACCAACATATTCTGAAATATGAATGGTCGATGACCGCTGCCAGAGCCGACGATGCGGTGAAGTGTCGTAGTTTCCCCATATTCTTGGGGGGCATCGCTACCATGTGGTTCACTCGATTGCCACCTCGATCTATCTCTTCATATGATCAGTTATCCACAAAATTCATTGAGCAATTCCGCATGCACGTCGCAAGGCCAAAAGATGTCAACACTCTATCTAGTGTCACGCAAGCTCTCGGAGAGACACTCAAACACTACTTGGAGAGATTCCATACTGCATGTGCGGAGATTAGTAATCCAAACGATAACTCCATCCTTATGGCGTTGACTAAGGGGATCGACCCCGATTCTGAATTTGGCAGTTGGCTAGCTGGAAAACCACCTGCATCACTGGACCGTTTCCACGCCAAGGCGGCTCAATTCCTGAGACGGAAAGATGCGAAACAATCTAGGAAGCAAACTGATGCAGGACCGAGTACGGAAAGGATCCAAAGCAATGTTGCAATCAAACAGTCCGGCGAGAGCTCTAGAAAAGTTCAGTTGAACATTAAAAACAAACAAGCTCGGCGAAGAGAGAGCGTGAATCAAACTAAAAAACAAGATCAAAATCGTGGCCCGCAGCGCAAGAATCCAATGTTTGTCAGTTACACTCCTCTGAATACATCACTAAAGGACTTGTACTTACAAACCTGTGACACAATCCAATATCAAAAACCTGCACCAAGACCATCGTCAGAGAGACTAATCCAGACGGGAAAGTTTTGCAGGTTCCATGAAAGCTATGGGCATAATACGAACGAGTGTCGTCACTTACAAGATCTCGTTGAAAAACTGATCAGAGAAAGGAAGCTGGAACAGTTTGTGCGGACATCGCAGCCTAGAGAAGCGAGCCCATCAAATCAAAACAATGAACCCAATCGACCGAGAAGGAGGACTCGACTTGCCCCCATGAAAGATTGGTGATAAACGCCATCAGTGGCGGACCTACTTACTCAGGAGCCTAGAACGACGAAGATCCTCGTAACTGTCACACATGACAGGCTCATTCAATCTACGAATACTTTGCGGTTTCCTTTACATTCTGAAATTTGAATTTGTAATAAGGTATTGACTTTGCCATATTTTCTTATTTCAGCAATAATATACTATCTCTTCAAGCTAGAGCTGTGGTTCATCGAATACGACATTCAACAATCACGACACACGAAGAGCTAAGTTCCATCAAACAATGGAATTTATTCAAATAGTGAGTGACTGTGATACGACCGGCCACTCACTAAGTGAAACCCCAGCTCGGGGGCAAGCCAACACATCAAAGGCTGAACTGGACCAACACACGACAGTCCATTCAATAATTCGTTCCTGGAGTGCGAACGGACTCCAACTTCTCAGAGCGTGAATTGAAGTATAAACATTCAATAACTCGTTCCCAGAGCGCGAACGGACTCCAACTTCTTGGAGCATGAATTGGAGTATAAACATTCAATAACTCGTTCCCAGAGCACGAACGGACTCCAACTTCCCGGAGCGTGAATTGGAGTATAAACATTCAATAACTCGTTCCCAGAGCGCGAACGGACTCCAACTTCCCAGAGCGTGAATTGGAGTATAAACATTCAATAACTCGTTCCCGGAGTGCGAACGGACTCCAACTTCCCAGAGCGTGAATTGGAGTATAAACATTCAATAACTCGTTCCGGGAGTGCGAACGGACTCCAACTTCCCAGAGCGTGAATTGGAGTATAAACGTCGAATCCATCGTTCTCGGAGTGTGAACGGACTCCTAAAAAGCCCACATAGATGTGACTGACCATCCCACGGCTAACTCCGACTTCCCAGAGTGTGAATTGGAGTATAATTATGGATTACAGGTTCCCGGAGCGCGAACCAAGGCATCTGTGTGAACTCCAACTTCGCAGAACGTGAATGGAGTATATACATAAATTCAGGTTCCCGAAGCGAGAACCCAAACATACATGCCATCTCCAAATTCCCGAAGTGTGAATTGGGGCACAAAACCAAGTCAAAGTTCCTGGAGTGTGAACCGAAATATCAATACTAACTCCAAGTTCGCAGAGTGTGAATTGGAGTATGAGCATCAATTCCAGGTTCTCGGAGCGCGAACCGTGTTACAAACATCGATAACTCTCAAGTTCCCGGAGTGCGAACCGGATTATCGACCTCAAATTATCTTAAGTCCCCAGAATGTGGACATGTGCTAAAGGTTTGCAATAAACGCGATCAACCACCAAAATAAAAGTGCTGTTCCCCAAAACTAGGGGGCAAAAAAACTAAGTGTTAATCACTAACCAAAGTGATACAACGTCTGAAGTTCAATTATTCATCGATCACAACTTGCGACCAAGATTCTCAGACTTGGCAAATAAAACGAACTCTACTTGACGGTAAAAACACCACAAGTACACCGGACTGAAAACAAAACACTACAAACACTTAAGCACAAAAGAAATGAGAATTGAAACAAAGAAATTAAATTTTATTTCAACTAACTGGAGACAAGAACTTACATGCAAAAAAAGTTCTTCCAAAAAAAGAATCCCTACTAGCAGGGGCCGAACCTGCATCTATACACGGCCTACTAGCAAAAAACGAAAACAAGTACCTATCTACCAAAAAATCTGCTTAAACGGCCCATCTACTTCTTCTTTTTGGATCTCCTTATCAGCGGTTCGTCTTCGGACTCGCTGGAGACGGAGATCCTTCGTTTGGAGTGCTTCCTCTCCGGTGGCTGCTCTTCGGCAGGAGGCATAATGTCAATGTCCTCCTCAGAGCTCGAATCCACGTGAAGGCTTTCCACCGGAGGAGTAGGAGGGACTGGATCCGTAATGAAAGATGTAATAGTGCCACCTAATGACACCATCCCTACAGGTGCTGAGCTATGAGCCGCGGTGCTGCCACCAATACTACCACTTTGCCCCCACAGCCTCTATTTCGACGTTGATCTCGGCCAGAATTTCCTCGTCACGAGTCGCTTGGGCCTGGCTGGGGGCATCTGCAGTCTGCATTGAAGAGCTAGAGGTTGGCGGGAGGTCACTAATGATGAACGGCAGGTCTGTGGAGAAGCCACCCTGCACACCGAGCAGCTCGCTCACCATTTGTTCAAGAGATAATCCGCTCCCCTGCGCCGCCTCAGTTGATACTGCTGTTACGACAGTAGTCTCAGTGGTGATGGCCTTACCCCCTTTAGTTGATTCTTGGGTCGCGGCAATCGACGCAATTCCAGTCACTAAGCAAAGATAAGAAGAAGTTATTAGTAACCGCTTCAAAACAAACGCTCTAATGAAAACACACTTGAGATATGTTCGGAGTATCTTCCTCAGTATGGCTTGCGGACGGCTGAGCGGCCTCGGAAGTATGCTCCTGAATAGGAGATAGCCGCGGCTGTTCTGGGTCATAGGCTGGAACAGATTGGGAATCGACCGCATATACAGGCTCTAACGGAGGTGGAGTGGTGAATTCAAAAACGGTAGCGTGATGCTCGACACCTGATCCCTCTCCAACCTCCAGAGATCGGCCACCAATCCTTTCCCTCTCATGAGCAATAATATCGTCATGGTGGATCTTCTTCTTATCATCTGTCAGCAACCGGTTTTCGAGTTCGAATCGGTCGACCAATTCATCCGGATGCGCTTCCTCTTCTTCCTCAACCAATCGACCCCAAGCGCTGCGGAGGTGTACCGGGTAATCTTGGAGGCAGGCCAAATTTATGTGTCTCAACACATTGGCATTGTAAGTGATGAGCAAATCTTCAATATCGGCCTCCAACCTGGCCTCCGCTTGTCGAACTTTCTCTTCAACCTCCGTCTCTACCGCCTGGACCTTGGCTGCTGGCACATCCCATTCAGTCCGGAGAATCACGGCTTGTTCACACGCCTCCTGGGCTGCGTTATTCGCATCATCCCTATCCTTGGCAATTTCGGCAAATTTGGATTTAAGCTCGTTTAACTCCTTCAGGGCTGCATCCCTCTCGGCAGTGACCAGGGTGTTTCGATGGCCCATATCCTCTACCATGGCATAATGCTCACGTTTCATCCTATCTATCATTGCTTGGGCTTCGTCGGCTTTTTTGATAGCCTCCATTTTAGATTTCCGAGAAGATTCATCCTCAGTGTTTAGCACCTCAATAATACGGCTCTTTTGAGCTAGCTCGGCCTGCAATCTCTCGATGGTGGCCCCACGCTCAAAGGCCAATACCGACGCTTTGTCAGCTGCTTTCGACCACGCTTTGTACTGAGCGTAAAAATCGTGTACGTAATCATGTACCAATTGCTCAGGTTCCTCCGGGATTTTCTTTAAATGCGGAGGAAAGATATAGTTGTCGAAGAAGATGTTTGGGAAATCTCTTTTCACCTGAGCAAGCTTGATTGCTCCTTCCCCTGAAATTTCCATGGGGGGGCTATTCTGTAACGGCAGCAGTCATCGTTTCGCTCCTAGAATGGAGGGATTCATGCCTAGAAGATTGAGAGGCCGACATATAGTGTGAAGATTCAAAAGGACGGGAGACATGAACAGGGGTTGTATGGGATCTCTGGGAGGAGGAGGAGTACGCGATCGGGATCGACGCTTATAGCCTCTGTCTGTGTCATATCTCTCTTGACCAGAGTACCCAGAGCGTCCCTGGTCATAATCTATGTCCCCTTCCCGTCTGCGCGACCCATGATATGAAGATTTGCGCGCGTGTCGGAGACTCCCTAACAAGAACCTCGCTCGGACACGGTATCTGCAGAACAAAATAAAGCAGGATTAATCACTCTTCGATACAAGTGGTTTATAGTTAAAGGTTATGCAGTGTTGTGAAATATGTATGAATGTGCAACCCCCCGACCAACCGGATGTGTCTGCCACACCAGTGGGAAAAGACTCGCTCAAAACTAAAGTTTTTGAAAGTTCTTCCAATCCGGCATCATGCTGCAGGGACACATCGTCCGAAATTGGAATATCGGCGAGCCCTTCATAAAGACTTTCAGTTCTCGGAGGAGACATCTCTGAAATTCTAACTCCGGGAGAGGATCGGGCCGTGACAACCGATTTCCATCTCCCCTTATAAATTGACGTGACGACGGCTGCCTTACCTTTTCTTTGCTCCGCGACGTCCTAAACCACGTCTGTAGGCTCCAACAACGGCTCGTCGTCGGTATGAGTTCTTTCAGAATCAGCCTCCTCGGCTATAATAACTTTGGGCCTCTTGTTCTTGACTCGTTTCTTCGAAACGGTCCTTAATGCCCCGTCGAACTTTATGCTCTGCCCTCGTTCAATCAACCCATAAGTCCGGAGATTCCTATCAGTCAAATGCGACTCGATATCCCTATCTTCACTCAGGACTTCTCAAAGTACGCGCACCATCTCCTTAAAGTGTTCGCCCTCAGGTCGCTGAATCGTCGCTGTAAAAAAAAAAAAGGAAAAAACATAAGTTTCACTTTGACTGCAATTGCCTTAATAATTATTTGATAACTCAGCTACACTCACGTCTGAATAACCAACGCCGGGAAAACCCCGGAGGACATCTAACATAGAACCATTCCATCCTGTAGTAACTCAACCTGGTCCCGGACCCAGTGACCACTTAGCAATTCTTCACTGCTTTTAGAAATGTGAAGGAAGGGTAATCACCTCGGGTTTTGAAATTAAATAGATATCTGATCTCGATCAGGATCGGTGGTCTATGCAGATACTTCATGAAGACGATGAATAAACTGTTCACAGAAGCATATCCGTTCGGGTGTAGTTGAGATGGAGCGATCCTCAAAAAGACAACACTTCCCTTACATACTCGTTGAACGGAGGAAGCGTCCCGGCCGCACACGCGTGGCGGTTAAATGCTGTATATCCTTCCGGCGGATTATGTGGTCTATCGTTCGGCCCCGGTAATAACACGTCTCCAATGACAAGCCGTGCCTCAAGCATATTCTCCCCAACATATCTTCAGAAATATTGGATTGAACGGAATCCGATGGGTTGGCAAAAAAAGACGCATTGGGGAATTCGTCCGGGGCTGGACAGATAATATCGGGTTCAATATCCGAAACCTCTAGTCTCGGAGTGACTGTGCTTTGAACCTCCTGCTGCCGCAAACTTGAAGGTTCCATGGCTAGCTAACTCATGAGAAAATATCGTTAGATGACAAAGGACCTGTGCGCTCCCCCAGTATAAAGTGTATGAATGTATGTTGTGCAGTGCCATGCATTACTTGAATAAGTGTCACAGAGTTAAAGGAAATATGCAAACGACAAAGCTACGGAGCCCAGTTATAATGACCGTCATCGCTGACCGTTATCACTAAACCATTTGTATGATGGAATTTGACTTGGATAGAAGTTGTTATGGTTCCATCGACGAGCTTCGAAAGGTGGTCAAGTATGCAGTGTTATTATCAAGTCCAAATATGCAAGGATGAAGCTCGTCGGAATTATGCTTAGAGAATGTCAAACTTTGGTATCCATCATAGAAGGTTCCAACCGATCACAGGGAACTCATTCGAACCCATCCTAACATCACTTCGAATTGATGCAGAAAGGCGCACTTCGAATCGATGATCAGGTGTCAAGTTCGAATCGATCAATGAAGGATGACTTCGAATCGATCCTTGGTTAACTGGTTCGAACCGATAAGGAACCCTCATCTTAACACCGACCACGTTCGAATCGATACCCTCCGTATCGATGTAAAGTTGAGAACTTCGAACCGATAGCTGATGGATTCGAATTCATCGATTCGAATAGGCCCATCAAGGGTAGTCAATCGGTGCGAACTGCGTCACCCCCATAAAGTCATTCCAGGGATCGATGCGAAGTCCAAGGAAAAATGACAGCGCCATAATCGATTCGAACTCGAGTCCACGAATCGATTCGAAGCTCTCCCAAACCAGATCTGGTTTTACCAATCACCAGAGTGGACAACCGATGAAGAAGAGATAGGTTCGAAACAACCTTGCCGTTTGGATTCGAGGCTAATTACCTAATTCGAGTGATGGATTCGAAGAATTAGAGACTTGGATCTTGAATGGTTCGAATACGTAAAACAGTGCCTTCTTTTATGAAGCTTCGAGACGATGTAGAATGCAGTAAACGCAAGGCAAGAGTAAAAAAGTAAAAAGTGAAAAAGTGGCAAGCCGACTGCTATTTATATGGAGCTTTAGGACCGACCGAGACAATTCCCCTTCCGGTAAACTTGACCGGTCGCAACCGGTCAAAGCATGGATCGGTTAGAAATCTCCATTCGAAACCATTTGCCTAATGCCTTGTGGGTTCGAAGTTAACATCATATTTCATCGATACGAAGCACACGGCAAAACATCGAGTCGCATCGATGCGAAACAAACAGTGAGCACATTACTTCGAAACCCCTGTTCACATCAGCAAACCCACAACTCCATCCACAACTGACCGATACGAACAGAGATTTCGTATCCATCACAACCTATCGATACGAACGACTGTTTCGTATCCATCATTTCCTATTGATGCGAACTACTATTTCGTGTCCATTCTTTCTCATCGGTACGAATGAACGTTTCATACTCGTCCAAGCCATCGGTTCGAATGTCAGATTCGCACCCATCATAACATAAGCGTACTCCATCCATACGAATGTAGATTTCGAATCCATCAATGCTCCAACACATCAATTCGAAGTATTACATTCGCGCAACCCAAAATAGTTTTCTTCGACCTTCTATATCGGTTCAGGAGTGGATCGATATGAAGGGACTTTTCAAAACAACCAACAAGCGTTGTCTCAACTTAAATTTCCAAATCGTTTCAGGAGAGAATCGATACGAAATTCAATAGCAAACCAAACCGACAACGACTCGTGGATGCACGACGTTAACAAGGGTCAAACTTACCTATGTGCATATATGTCGAGCTAACATTCGATTTTAAACATTTACAGGGATTGAATGCTCATCTTGTTACAAATGCAACAGCCAACGGCTAAGCGCTATTATACAGCGATCAAACATATCAGCACAAGGTTACAACAATACAGAATACGAGTCTCAGCAAAAGAGAGAACAATGATTGTTCGGAGAGAAATTGCAGCCATTCAAAGCACGTCATGTTCCTATAAGATGTACTTTGGGGGGCAAAATGTTATCCCGCTTTTTGGCAAAGCCTCGATACCAAAAGATCGATCGAAAACGGAGAACAGTTCGTCTCAGAGATTGGGCATACTTCGTTTCGCGATGAATATCACTGAATTTCATCCGAGCCCAGATTGAGCTATAATTGATAGGACATGGCCAGAAAGATCATAGGAGTCAGCATCTCAAATTTCAAGTCAATTCGAGTTCATATGCTCGATGATCGATTCAACTAGAAGGCAAAAAACACTGGTTTCGAATCCATCATGGTAGGTGTCTTCGAACCCATCACCAAACACCATTCGAACGGATCACCTTCAAATCGACGGACCTCGAACCCATCGGTGCCTCGGTTCGACTCCATCAACTTCGAACCCATCTAGTTCGTGTCGGTGGGCCTCATGTCCATGGAGAGGTTGCAAAGCTCGTATCCATCAGAGGAACGCGAGTTCGAGTCCACCAAGCATCAGTTGTTCGAACCCATCATTGAAGCTTCGTTCAAATCCACTGGGTCAACTTGCCACGATGACGTGTCATCCATCAGTTCGAATGCGTCGAGATACATGGAGTCGAAGCGATCAACTCGGAGTGAAGACCAGATCGGTTCGAAGTTTGCGCTCCACGTCACCACGAAGGCGCGTGCCACCATCGATTTGAAACCATCGATTCGAATGGATGGTTTCCAACCAAACAGCCACGCAATGGATTTCATCTCGAATCCATCATATCTTCCAATCTATTGATCCAAATGCTACGAAATTTTCGCAGAAGCTTGCATACATGTTGAAGAATGTCCACACCAAATTTCACCTCGATTGGGTTATTTTATGATCGATTCGAATGTAGGTCGAATCGATGCCAAAGTGGGCCCAAATCTCCTGAGACCGGGCGCTGGGCCCCCTCACGTGCCAGAAGTGGTCTCTCGAGTTTTCAACGAAATATCAGCATCTTACGCCTATAAATAGAGCCCCAGAGCCAACGGAAAAAGGATCTTTTCGGCTCTTAAGCGCCCAGACTCTGTCGGATCGAGATCTCTATCATCCTACATCATATACTTGCTGTTGATTTCGAATTTCTAGTGGTAACTCATTGTTGATCGCTGCAACAACTTGTAAACGTTGAAAGAGAATCAATAAAATATCAAAAAACTTCACAGTGGACGAAGGCAACACGCCGAACCACTATAAATCGCTTGTCTACGCATTTACTTTACTGTTGATTGGAGTTTTTGTTAGATAATATCTGTTTCGAATCTACATTCTTCATTATTATCTCTTCAACAACTCCCGAAGAGTGTTGTGACCAATTTTGGTGCAAACAGAGAACATCGGCCTAGGTGTCCAGAAGCATCAGAAGGATGTAGATTGAGTAACATCACCTTTTGGCAAACATCGAATGGTTTTTTACCTTCCGACAAGATTGAAGGGAGATGTGAGCCACTAATTGATTACTCTTAGTTTCTAAGCAAGATGGTATACAATGAAGGGACAAGGTCGAAAGCTATGTAATCATAGTAACCTGGCCGAAAGGTTTAGATGATTTCTTAAACCCTCCGGCCAAAGCGGAAGGTTTAATAATTCAATTATTCTAGCCAAACTGTAGGTTTGAATGGAACCTCAACCTTTTGATATGATTGAAAGCAAGTGAGATTTCCACTTAATTTCGTAGATGTAGTAAACAATTTCATAAAACTTTTAGATTTTGTTCATCCCAGGCCAAGTTTATAACTAAGATCTTAAAACCATCCGACTCAGACATTTTATTCAAAAGGCGTAAATTCTCTCAACTATGAAGTTGATCCCATGCAAAACAATCTTATACAAAGCATTAGGAATGTTAACAAGAAATTTTGTTAACATTCTTGGCGCTAGAAGAAGGGCTCGAACCTTCAACCTTGCTACATTAGCATAACTAATTGCAGAAATTTGACTTATTGTAGGAAAATGAGACCAAAAAGGCTTTCTACTGTCAACGAAAGGGATGAACGTGTAACTTCACTGGAGGAAAACATCTCACCATCTTTAAACCCTGGAATAGGGAACAAGGGCAGTCTTCCACCACAATTCAACTAACACCACCTCCAACTCAGGTTCAACTGTCTCCATAATTGGCTCCGACTTAATATCTTCTGCCAGAAAAACACATTAGTAAAATCGCATATTTAGAACGGCAAATGGCAGAGATGAAAGATCTTCTGAATGAAGTGCTATCTCACCGATCATCTATGAAAGCTGCTACGGTGGGAGGTCAAATTTTATCTCCATGAATAAATTTGAAAATCAACACGGATGTTGTAAAGAGTAAAGTTAATATTTCCTGATCTAAAAAGAAAGATTGCCATTTGCTAAAGGCAAACAATCAAGGAAGAGTCCTAGCGGAAGATAAGGATTGTTCCGCAAGCTCAACTTTGGATGGCTACAAACCAGATAAAAGAAAATACAACAGTGAGTCCTACCTCAAAGATGTAGTAGAGAAGGCTGTGAAAGATCTATTGAAAGTCAAGTGTAAGAGAACTGAGGATGAGAGAGTAAATGGAAATGAAAGGGTTGGCCCTTTCATTAATGAAATCATGTCAATGCCTATCAAACCTCATGTAAAGGTCCCTACCATGAGATATCATGGAACGACTGATACAGATGACCATTTGATGTCATTCGAAAGTTAGATGGATTTATACAATGCTTCCGGCGTTGTTAGATGTCGGCTTTTTTTAGTCAGACTATAAGGAGCTGTTGCTAAATGGTACCGATAGTATGGTGAAAACATGATATATTCTTGGAAGCAATTCTCCTATGAATTTTATGCTCAGTTTTGCATATGCAAGGATCCCTCTATTAACTATACCTTACTCACTAATATCAGACAAAACCACGGTGAGTCATTAGGAGATTACTTGAAAAGGTTCAACACCGAACCATTGAAAGCCAAAGGGATGAATGATAAAGACAAGCTCATCACTGTTCACTCAGGTCTTATAGTTAATTCTTTTTTCTGGAAAGAGTTGTTTATCCATGGATGCGGGATCAACAAGACATTCATTTTCAAGCCTAAAATTTTATTTGGATAGATGAATTGTACTACTCAGAGAAGAAGTTTAATCATAAGAAGGACGTTGTAAATTCGGCCTAGAAAGGATTTCTAAAAGAGCTAGATGGGAGGATGCTAATACTAATGCGATGGCATTAAACCGACTGATTTCTTACATCTATGCAATGACCCAGGACAAGGTCAATTTTCCTACTTTATTCAAAGCCCGAAATTACCCTGAATAGAAGAAAGGAGACAAATACTGTGCTTACCCCAAAGCAAATGGTCAAAGAACCAACGAGTGTAAGGAACTGGCTGGAATAATTAAAAAGTTGACTCTAGAAGGGCAGTTGAAGTAGTTTGTGAAGAATCCACAACCATCTTTACTGCTAAACGCTGGAGCAAGAAAGCTTATTGGTAATGCCGTGAATGTGATTGATGATGAGGACCCATTATGCCTGAGTCCACCTCAAACATAATTGATGTCATATACGATGGACCGCATCCCGTCGAAAAATGCCAGCATGCCTGGAACAAATACAGTCATGAAGCCAAGAAAGGTATATTTTCTATACAAGAAGAACCACCACTCAAGAGACAAAAATACAACATCAAAATTCACACACTGGTGATCGGTCCACAAGAATTGAGAAGGGGAATCCATCAACCCTACAACGATCCATTAATGACCACAGCTTAGATAGGGTCCTCGAGGGTCACAAAAATCATGGTTCATATAGAAAGTGTTGTAACTGTGATATTTATCATGCATTTGATCATATGGGAATCTCCAAGGACAAGCTTGAGCCTAGCCCTGAACCTATCTTCGGATTCAACAATAAAGGGACAACTCCACTTGGGAAAGTGAAGCTTTTGGTTCAATTGGAACTTCCTCTATGCTCCCAAGTTTTTGAAACAACCTTTCTGATCATAGATCAGCCATCATTCTACAATTCCTTTGTTGAATAGCTAGCACAAGACGAAGTGGATTCTTTTGTTTCGCCAAAGAATCTAATGCTCAAGTTCCTCACTAAAAGTGGTCGGGGCACCATCCGAGGCGAGCAATTCGCATCAATAGAAATGTATTTTACAACTCTAGAGCAATATAATAGGGAGTTCACTTGTTTCCATTATGTTTACAACCTTTGGAAGATGGATTTCTACATCCATCACTCGAAGCAAAGAAAAAATATGATAAAACTGACAAACGAATTACTACAAGATGTTTTGCAATTTATGGGAAGAGAAAGAATGGACTCCTACTTGATAGAGGAAAGTGAAATTGTTGCAAAGCTAGATTTTCGAGGAGAGGTTGAAAGAATTAAGCCGGTTGAAGAAATCAAAGAAGTTCTAATAGATTTTACTAGAATAATTAGAGTGGGAAAGGATATTGAGGGGCACTTAAAATCAAGGTTGATAGAATTGTTAAAAGCCAATAAGGATGTTTTTGATTGGACCCACTCTAACATGGTTGAAATTAATTCTGCGGTCATAAGCCACGCCCTGAATATCAATCCAGACATTCCTCTGGTCAGGTAAAAGAAAAGACAATTCGATGAGGTGAGGACCAACGCCTTAAAAGAAGAGGTCAAGAAATTGCAGCAAAATGGGTTTATCCGAGAAGTCTTTTACCCCAAATGCTTAGCAAATACGATTCTGGTAAAGAAATCTGACGAGATGTGACGGACTTGTGTGGATTACATAGATTTAAATAAAGCTTGCCCAAAAGAATGTTACCCACTTCCAAGGACAGATAAGTTGGTCGACCCATCAATGGACATAACCCGCTCTCCCTAATGGATGCGCACACTGGGTACAATCAAATCCCTATATTTAAACCCGATGAGGAGCATACCAACATCATTACAGATGAGGAGACCTACTATTATAAACTAATTCCCTTCAGATTGAAAAATGCTAGGGCCACCTATTAGAGGTTGGTTAATCGAATGTTTAAATAGAAAATTGGGAGAAATATGGAAGTTTATGTGGATGACATATTATTAAAATCCCAAGAGGCGATGAATCATCTTGAAGATTTTAACGAAATGTTCAAGGTGCTCCGCAAGTAGTAAAAGAAACTCAACCCCCAAAAATGCAACTTTGGAGTCCACTCTGGAAATTTTCTTGGCTATATTGTAAGTGCACAAAGGATTGAGGCTGGTCCAGAGAAGATAGATGCCATTAAGGATATGGCAGAGCCTAAGATGAGTAAAGATGTCGTGAGTTTGAATGGGAAAGTGGCAGCACTAAGCTGGTATATATCAAAGGCCACTGATAAGTGCATACCATTCTTTGAAGTCATAAAGAAGAAGAATTTTTTTGAATGGAATGAAGATTGCAAAAGGCATTTCAAGAGTTGAAGCTACATTTGGAAAAACCTCCAATCCTATCCATCCCCGAAGAAGGAGAGGATCTATTTTTGTATATGGCAATTTTAGAATACGTAGTAAGCTCGGTATTGATCAGAAATGACGAGGGGCTGCAACTATCGGTTTATTATGTGAGTAGTAGGTTAAAGGATGCTGAAATCTGATACCTAGTCATTCAAAAAGCTGGCATACTGTTTCATTTTGACAGCTCGAAAATTAAGGCCTTACTTTCAGGCTTACCTGGTTAAGATGTTGACCAACTTTCCATTGAAACAAGTCTTTGGTAAGCCCGAAACTTCTGGAAGATTAATTAAGTGGGGCATCGAACTAAGCCAGTATGATATAGCATATCGGCCTAGAACGACTATAAAAGGAAAAGCTTTAGCTAATTACATTAATGAGTGTATAGGATTTATTTAGAACGATCCAAAAAGAAAAAGGATATAAAGCCCAAATGGCAGTTATTTGTAGATGGCGCCTCGAACGAACAAGGGGCCAGAGCAGAATATGTGATAATTACCCCAGATGGACGCAAACTTCATTATGCTATGAAATTAGGGTTCTCGGCTACTAACAATGTAACAGAATATGAATCCATGGTTGCAGGATTAACCCTTTCTCTACAACTCAAAATCTGAGAAATCAAGTGTTCAGTGATTCTCAGTTGATGGTTAACCAAATCAAACAGGTATATCAAACCAAAGATCCTAAACTTAGTCAGTATGTAAAGAAAGTTTTAAAGTTGCTCGCACTTTTCAAAGATTTCTCTGTACATCAAATACCAAGAGGGGATAATTCTCAAGCAGATTCGTTGGCTAAGTTGGCAAGTTCAAGAGGTGCCGCTGAAACTCGAGTTGTACCTATGGGATTTCAAGCAAATCCCAACATTGAGAAAAACAAACAAGTGAAAACCAAGGAATTTTTAGTACTAACCAGATCACAAGCCTTAGTACAAGAATCAGAGGAAATAAATCAGGAAATGCTAAATGAAGAACCTGTAGCCCCAATGGCGGAAGAATATTATGAAAACACTTGAATGGCTCCAATTATGAATTATATTGATGGGACATTGCCAGCAGATAAAATAGAAGCACGAGAGCTAAAAAGACAAGCATAAAGCTTTACCATCATGGACGGAATTCTCTACAAGAAAGGATATGCCCTTCCCTATTTGCGATGTGTGAAACCTGAAAGCGGATTAGAGATATTAAAGGAAGCACATTAAGGGTTTTGTGGGGATCACTCTAATGGAATCAAACTGGCCAAAAAGATAATGGGGCAAGGGTTTTACTAGCCACATTTGACTAACCAAGCAATTGAGTATGCCAAAAGGTGTGAAAAATGTCAACGTTATTCGAAGATACCACGTCTCCCACTAAGTCAACTAACCCCCATTACTAAGTCAACTAACCCCCATTACTACTCCATAGACATTTTATGTTTAGGAAATTGATTTAATCGGACCACTCCCAATCTCCAAATGAGGAGTGAAATATGCTGTAGTTGCAATTGATTACTTTACAAAAAAGGTCAATGCAGAATCGCTTCCATAATTCACCTCTGGGAAAGTATTAAGATTTGTCATCAGAAACATTGTCATAAGATTTGGGATATGTTATAAGATAATATCCGACAATGGCACCCGATTTGGGAGTGAAGAATTTTCATGATTTTGCCATAAAAATCGAATCATAAAAAGTTTCTCTTTTGTCGCTCACCTAAAGGCCAATGGAGCCGTTGAAGCTGCTAGCAAAATAATAAAGACAATCTTGAAAATGAGGTTGAAAAAGGCAAAAGGGAATTGGATAGAGGAATTACCCCTAGTTCTATGGGCTTATAGAACATCAACCAGAACTGCAACGTGACGTACCCCATATTCTCTAACATATGGATGTGAAGTAATGCTACTGGTAGAAATTGAAGCAACTTCTCATCAAAGGATTACCTACGTCTTTAATCCAAACCAAGGGTTGAGAAAGGAATCACTTGACTTGATTCATGGTTTAAGAGATGAAGCAACCTTAAGAACGGCTAAATACCAAAGGAGAATATCGAAGTAATACAACTCAAAAGTAAGAACAAGATCATTCAAATAAGGAGATTTGGTATTTCAAAGAGTGATGGCCAATACGAGAAAAGCATCATATGGGTCATTAGGACCAAATTGGGAAGGTCCACTGATAATCCTCAAAGAAATCCCCAAGAGTCGACAAACTATGCCATTCTGATGGAAATATGGTACCAAGAGTCTAGAACACAGAACACTTGAACCATATTTTCTGACTCTGAATGAATAAAACATTTTTAAGAGTGTCTCAGATATGATTTATTGAGAAAAGTCTGCATGGTCAGGAGTAAAATTCTTCTTAAATTTGGACTACCTAAGATGGTAGGCTACCAATAATGGTAGAAATCCCTTGGTCGCGTCAAGATGGCTAGGTCAAGGCACCTTTTTGAGGGAGGACGTAAGCCTTTATCCATGCCAAATTAGAAATGGCCAGGTTAAAGCAGCACAATCCCTTATCCATGTCGCGTTATGGCCATGATAAGGCACATCCTAGAGGGAGGATAGGTAATCTCTTGGTCCAGCCATGTTATAACCTAGCCAAGGTACCGAACAATCCCCTAACAGTGTCAGGCTATGGACAGGATAAGGTGACTCCTAGAGGGAGGTTGGGTAAGTCCTCGGGCCCTGCTTCATAACAAGCTAGCCGAGTGCACCAGAAACCCAAACGAAATGTCCGATGGACACAGCCAGAAATCAACATCGGCTAAAATGGCAACCACCAAAAGCTCGGTAATGTCTAAAATGACAAACAGTTCGAAATGGGCTCTGCTTAAATAAGCACAAAATTGGATTAAAGAGCCCTCGCCTGAAATACGCCAAAAAAAAATAACAAATAGACACAGAAAACTCGGGCCTGAGAAAGCAAAAGCGTGTAAGACATCCTCAAAGCCTGAAGATGGCACATTTAACAAACAGAATTAGAAAGAATTCTCCAACTTCTCCTCGTAAACATCTGCCAAAATGGTATTCTGGTCTTCTATTATTAATTACCAGAACTGATATTCTAGTCTTTCAGTATTAACTATCAGAAGTGGTATTTTGGTCTTCCATTATTAATTACCAGAAATGGTATTCTGGTCTTCTATTATTAATTACAAGAAACGGTATTCTGGTCTTCCGTTATTGATTTCCAGAAATGGTAAATTACCAAAAATGATGCCTT
This sequence comes from Allium cepa, assembly GCA_030765085.1. NCBI lineage: Eukaryota > Viridiplantae > Streptophyta > Magnoliopsida > Asparagales > Amaryllidaceae > Allium > Allium cepa. The sequence continues at coordinate 203,506,862 of CM060941.1, read as the reverse complement.
GAAAGTGGCATCCTGGACTGCTATCATTAGCTATCTAAAATGATGTTCTGGAGTTCTACTATCAAATATCAAGAAGGAATATTCTGATCATCTATTACTCATTACCAGAAACTGTTTTCTGGATTTCCATTATCAATGCCAAATTGGATTTCTGGCCTTCGACTACTCATTATTAGATGTGCATTTCTATTCTCCTACTGCTTATCATCATAAAGATCCTTATGGTTTTTAGTTATTGAATAACAAAACAACTAATTTGAACCTTTACGTTAAAACGAGTGATCGGACTGGTATTCTGGTCCTCCTTCATTATTGTCGGATTGATATGAAGTTTTAAGCCTTATTTGTCATGAGACACGAGCTTCTAAATTACCCATCCATGGCCTTTTACATTTTATTGCTAAAAAACTTTCAATATTTGGAAATAATTAATATTTGGTTTGGAATGTTCAAAGGATGAATCTCTCGCCAAAATAAAATCAAAGTTAGAAGTCAGTAAAATTGAAAGGATACTTACAGTATGAACTAACCATGTGAATATTATAAGATGTATTGCAGGAACGCAAGGATAGTCTGGTGATCCTGGAATCTTTGTCCTAAAGAACAAAAGCCTTCATTATACAAGTTGGGGGGCTATATGTTAACCATAAAATATAAATGAAGATAAAGAAGGCATTTAGAAAACCTTCCGCATAGTAAAGACATCAGTATAAATCACCTTCAAGTGACGTCGAAAGGATTGTACAACACTAGTGAGAAGAAGCACATGATCACTTCAAAATGAAGCTTCCACAAGAGCGAAGAAAAAAAACTACTAAAGCTCAAAGAAGCAGCTAGATACAAAACTGCTAAGCACCTCCTGGACAAAATTGGAAAATGATTACGAAACCATTCAACATAAAACAAAGATTAAAAGAAAGGAAATCACTTTAGACCTTTTTGAAAGAGACAAAAGAAGGCAGATAGCTATTTGTAGCAGTTCTAAACCTTTCAAAGGAGATGGAGGGTTTCATATCTCGTCATTCAAAGAGTCATTACCTTTCGAATAGGATAGAGAATCAAGGCAAGGACGTGTAACTCTATAACAACCATTTCGAAAGCATAATAAGCCTTTCGGATCGGTTGGAACACATACTTAGTACCTTTCGACAATATCAAAAGGTTTAAGTTAAAGACAACATTCAAGAAAAGCATGGCTCTCGGCAGCAATCGAGTAAGGAAGTAGCCTTCTGACAAGGTCTAAGGGTTCACAATACCTTATAAAATACCAACCCTTCGAAAAAGGCGAAGGGTTCACGATGTAACAACCCTAGATTTTTCATATATTTTATTTTTGACTTTATTTTTATCTTTAAATTATTTTAAAACTTATTTTATTTCAAACATTTCGTTTCTAAAAATATATATTGATTATTATCTGAATTATAATTTCAAACTGGTATAATTTGGATATTTTACTGAAAAATGGATTACTAGTCAAACTGGTCAAACTTGTGTTTTGAATTTTAAATTTAAATATTTAAATTCAAATTTAATCTTTTATTATGAAAATAGATGAAATAACTTAAACACTGCTTTTTGTTTCGTTGAAAACGGAGTTAAACTGCAAAAGTTATGTACATTTCAAAGTTTGAGTAAATTTGTTTTATTTAACGATTTTTGCCTATTTTTACTTTATATAAATTTTATTTTCTTTGTGATATTATTATTTTAATTGTGTTAATGTGTTATTTTGGGTATATTTTCATATTTTTAAAATAATAATATAAATTTTCTAAAGTACACTTGAATTTATTCAAATTTATAAAGCCTAGTTTGGTATTTACTGCATTTTCTTTATTTAATTGATATTGTTTACATTTATTTATTTTCTTTTCTTATTTATTTTATTTTTTGAGATATTTCATATATTTTTTTCAGCCATTTATAAAAAAAAGAATATAGGAAATTCGAAGAGTTTTAAACTTTTGAAATTCCCATGTCTCTTTGCATTTCCGACCTTTCATTTTCCCAACTCTTCTCTTAATTGTTTTGGCCGTGTAATCTACTCATTTCAGCTGCATTTTTTTTTCACTTTCAGCAAATCATTTCTCTTTCTCTCACAAAAAAATCACGGCTATTCTCCTTGTGAAGCTTTGGTAAAAAATTCTATCTTCTTCTTGTCTTTTTATTGATTTTCTACTTGAATTTGCACATGCTCTCCACCTTCATAGTTGTATTCCCCCTCCTCCAAGCTGTGGCCGACCACCACCACCACTTTTTTCTGACCATCACACATCCTAACACCTCTCCTCCTTAGGCCAAGCCAAGCCTTGGTGAAGATCATCACAAAAATCCATCTAAACTAGCAGTAGCCATCACCTGTACCAAATCCAGTATAGGATTGCCTTCTCCTTCTTCCTCCACCTTTTGTCGCCGCCACCACCACCACCTCTGGCCTGATCTCCACCCTCTTCCACACCACCCACCACCTCCTGGAGCCATTGGCCGAGCCATATGACCTTTGGCCGGACCAATGTATTGCATACATATGATGATATTTGACCTATGGTGTAGCCTAGTTGCACCTAAACTTCACCACACCAAAATCATGTTTAGGCCGACCACCCTCTCACCCAAACCAGACCTGTAGCACTCCTAGGCTGACCCAAATACCTGTATATCTGAAGCATATAGGGTAGAGAGCAAGTGCAAGTCAATCGTTGTCGATTTGGGCATTGAAATCTTATGTTGTTTGTTGTTATATTCGTGTTGAAACTTATGAATTATATATATTGTTTGTGTATATTTTATCAAGGCATATAGCTTTGGTTCTCCACTCTCGTGCCTTGTCCGTAGTTTTGTGCCTTCATTGTGTCAGTACCTGTGCATTGGTGTCGATCTCCAGCTTGTGACAAGTGAGTAAATCTCATTAGACTAATACGTGCTTATGTAATTACAAACTGACATCACCTGAACCTGTATATGCATATCATCCTGTTATCACTGCTATATTATTTTCATATGCCATTCACACCTGTTATTACACCTGTTATATCATATGTCAATAATATTTTATGCTATTCTGTTGTTTATATCAGTTATTACCATTGCAAGTTCCCTGTAGACTAGAATCACTATGGGTTGAAATGATACATACCCGAACGGACTTTAGAATAGGGAAAAACCGTTATAAGATGAAATGATAGGTCTGATAGGTTTTCAAATCATTCATTTTACTTGGGACTGCAGGTTTGAAATGATAGAACCTGGGTTTTCTTTTTAAATTGAGGATTGAAATGATATACATCCGTAACACTTGACCTAGGCTAGAAAACTATATACAGACCCGTGCTTTATATAATATTTTCTGAAATGTTTTAAAATATTTTAAAATGTAAAATTTATAATATTTTGATTTAAATTTAATTAAAAATGATTTTTGTAGAAATATTAGTGATTTTCTATACATTAAATAATGAATTAAGTAAATAGTAAAGTAGAATTTGAACTATGAGAAAATTTTGGAATTTATGTTTTGTTTTAAAAAGGAATTTTGTAAAGTAAGAAAAAAATAATATTTTGATTTAAAAATGTATTTTGAATTATTTTATAAAAATTGATAATGATTTTTGAATAAGTTAAAATGTTAACAAATGAATGTTTAAGTAATTTTTGAAATATAGCTTAAATGGGGAAATTCTGAATTTTGTTTAAAAGTTGAAATTTTAACTAAGTAAAATAAATGGAAATAAGTTATATTTTGGGAAATTTAAACTTATTTATTAATTAAATAATTTAATTTAAGAAATGGAATTTAATGCTTGAATTTAAATAAGAAATTAGGTTAAAACTTGATTTTTGTATAGAAATTTGACTTTATAAAATCATAAAAATAAAAGTATTAAAATAATGATTTTAAAATGTGAAATATATGATTTTATAAGTTAAAATGATTTATATTAAAAGTTGATTATTTATGAATTGGTAAATTAAAACTCTGAATTTGATTTGACTGCATTTCGAAATGTAATGTAAAAGATATTACAGCATTTTGTAAATGTTATAGTTGTTTTAAATGAACTAAAAGGTTAGTTGGAAGTAAATGCTATCATAGCACTTTGTAAGTGCTATAGTGGTTAAACTTAACATTTAAGTTTATTTGAAATTTAAAGGAAATATACTACAGCATTTAAATGATGTCTTTTGTTAAATGAACTGTTTTAAACTATAATTTTACGTAGTATTTTATAAGTGCTATGAAAACTATATTTTGTTGTTTTAATAAAAAAATAAAAAATAAAAAAATCTCTGGAAATGATAAAATTTTGGAAACTAAATGTTAAATTTATAAAGATAATGAAGAGACATTTAAATCGTTTTAAATGGAAGAATTTGATTTTTAATGTGAGTTTAAAATGGTATTTAAATTTAATAAAATGAATGGATTTAAATGGTATTTAAGTGAATTAAAATGATTGACGTTTTGAATAATATTTTGATATTTTGGAATGGATTTGAAATGATATTTGATTTTTGATTCATTTAATTTATTTGATAAATAAATATTTGAAGTATATTATTTGAGTTGATTCGAATGATATTGGATTTATGAAAGGTGGGATATTTAAGCCTTGAAATATACTAAGATTGAATATTGTATTTTGTGGATTAAATCGATATTTGAAATTGATAAGTTTTGAAATGGTTTATTTATAAATTGAAATTGAAATTGAAATTGATGGTTTGAATTAAATTGAATGGAAATTTGAAATTTGGGTTTAATTTAATTAATCTGTAAAATGTAAAGAATTAAAGGATGATTTCAAAATGTATTATTTCGGAATGTTATGATTTTCAAGTGTAATGATTTCAAGTATTTTATAACTATAAAAGTGTTATGATTTTTGAAAGGTGAATATATGTTTGAAATAGAAATGATATAGTTTTGATTTAAATATAGTTTTGAAATAAATTGGTTTTGGTTTCAAAGTATAAACTATCTTTGAAATGATATTTTGATATATTAAAAATGATTTGAAATGAAGTTTTGGAAAGATAGGATTTTGATATATTAAAATGATTTGAAATGAAGTTTTGGAAAGATATGATATGTTGACATATTGAAATGATTTGAAAGGATGTTTAGAAAGATATTATATCTTATTATATTGAAATGATTTGAAAATGATTTAATCTTTATTTTGATAAAGGTTTGCATTTGAAATGATATTTTATTTCAAAGTATAAAATATTATATTTTAAATTATAACCACGGGTTATAATAATGATTGGTTGTTAAAGAGACTGGGATCAGATATCTGGCATACTCTCTGTCGATACTGAAAACCACTTTGACAACCGTGTACGCGGTGGAGATTCCAGAATGAAGTAGGATGGTGGCGACGCTCTTAAGGTATGTAACGTGGACCCGACTCCCATGAGTTGGCTTAAGGTGGCTAAAACAGGAGCGATCGACGGGCTAAGTGAGGTAGGTCCTCCGACCGGACACACTTCTTCGACGCCATTCTATTGCTTTTGTGATTGATTTGGTATACACACCTTTGATATGGGAGTGTGGCTCGAGATGGGCGTATGTGGCTGCTGCGTTACCACCAGCCCGGAAGCGTAATTGGTATATCTACCCTGGCATTGCCTCGTGTGCCTTGTCACCTACCCTAGCGAGCCTTGTACGAGTTTGGTTTTCTTCCGTAGCCCGTGTCATACCCTCTGATAGTCTCCCGATCTGGAGATATTATGTTATTGGACGGGCTACTGGGACTATTATGTGTGAAGGGTGATATGGGTAGCCCGGAACGCTATTTAAAAGTATGTTTATTTTACTGTAGACATTATTATAATAGCGAAATACTACTACATAGTAAATAGTTTAACGGATCCTTAGAGGATGGGCGGTCCCAGGCACCCTTTAAGTTACTTGTACTTTATTACAGTTCACTTGAGTTGGTTTACATTATATAAGTATATATTGTCCTGACTCGAGCATTTGTATTTTATTTACGCTCGGGTTAGCCTAAGTTATTCATAGATTTGGATTCCACTTTTTGGAGATTGGAATCGCTGGAGATCATCTGCTTATCTAGTTTTATCTATTCCAGTTCTGTTGTTCTATTCAGCTTGTACTTGGTTATCATCTTGAGACTTCTGTTGTGCTTTATTTATTCTGTTGTATTTTATTTAACTCCGATATATTTTCATAATAGCTTCCTGAACTACTATCTCTTTTACTTTCGCTGCATTTCTTGCTATGTGTCTGTGTTCTGTGATTTTTATTTACTGTATGTCCTGAGATTTGCCAAATTTCATTTACAACGCGGTATTTTGAGCAATTCAAGTCTGGCATTGCGGATGCGAATGGTTGAAAATATCGGGATGTTACACACGAATACATTAGGAAATACAAACCCTTTGGCAACATTCAAAGGTCTGTGATGGTGTACGATGAACAAACCTTTCGACAAGGTCAAAAGGTTTGCAACTACATATAAGAGGCAACCTTTGGTCCTAGTCGAAGGCATGGGGCTGAAGGGAGGGCCGCCTGCATCTATAAATAGGACCCAAGGGTCCAGTTTCAGGATCCGATTTTCTTCTTATTTTGCTTTCACTCAACTACTATTGCATCCGCTCAATATTTTGTAACCCTAATTTAGAAATCTAATTGTGGATTGGTTTCATGAATTTCGTATCAAACTTCATCATGAGGAAATAAAGAGAATTGTGGCTTGTGATCGATTCAAAATTTGGAGTAGATCATGATTAGGCATTAATTCAACATTAACGGCTAATCACATATGATTTATTTCTTAACTTCTTCGTTCATTTTGAGTATTTTCCATGGAACTATCATTAGACATCTTCATAAGTCTTGTACCCTTTTCTTAGATAGGGGAATACGACTTGTAAATCAGTCTTAATATGGTTCCATGGCATATTAAATCAGTTCTTATTTTTGTCTGAATATTTTTGGAGAGTGCATTCTTTTCAAAGGGTTTTCACGAGGAGAACATCAGTCTAGGAGGTCGAAAGCATAAGAAAGATGTAAAACAGTGTGACATCTACTTTTAGAAAACATCAAATGGTTTACTACCTTCCGACAAGAACGAAAGGAGATGTGAACCACTAATTGATTGCTCTCAGTTTCTAAGGAAGTTGGAATACAATGAAGTGGTAAGGTCGAAAGCAATGTAATCATAGTAACCAGGTCGAAAGGTTTAGATGATTTCTAAAACCCTCCGGCCAAAGAAGAAGGTTTAATAATTCAATTTTTTTGAGACAAACTGTAAGGTTTGAACAGAACCTCAACCTTTTTAATAATTGAAAGAAAGTGAGTTTAAAATTAATTTCGTAGATGGGGTAAACAATTTCTTAAAACCTTTCGGTATTGTCCATCCCAGGCTAACGTTTTAACTAAGATCTTAAAACCATCCGACTCGGTCATTTTATTCAAAAGGCACAAATTCTCTCAACCACGAAGTTGAGCCCATGTAAAACAATCTTATACAAAGCATTGGGAGTGTTGACAAGAAATCTTGTTAACAATTGTCTCTTGGTCCGATGTTAAACTTTGCTAGCCATTCACCACCAACACCGTACCCATTGTCATGCGTGTATTGACTTTATACTTTAAACTAGGATTATACCTTTAAGTACAACACATCTATTGACCAATTCATTGAACTTACCACAACACATCCAAATTTACAACAAAACTCATGAGTCATACATAAGTTTAGAGGACTTGATTCACTATTGGTGAAAGAAGTTTAATCATAATTTGGGCATCCTATGTTTGTAGATAGTAATATCAACGACTACTTTTATCATAATTTGGGCATCCTATGTTTGTAGATAGTAATATCAACGACTACTTTTGACATATAATGGGAGGAGGTAGAGAGAAGAGCACCCATAATATTTTTATCCTAAATTGGTCAAGGCTAACAGATCGGTACACAAAAATACTATGGTTCCTAAGGCATGTATTTTCACGTATACAATTTTTTATGTATAAAGACAATCTAATAGGTATAGTTCCTTAAATATCTAAAATTTATCAATTAAAATTCTATTATTTGTTCTCTTTTCTATATTTTTTACTTTAGTAATTTAAAATTCAATAATTCTTGAAAAAAAGTTGTAATTAAAATATCTAATTAATGTAGTTTTTCGCTCCAATAACATATTGACGCTCAGAAGTTGGTTTTGTGGCTAGAAGTCAAGTATTAAAGTACATTATATAGGATATGTTAGATGCTTAATGCAAAAAGAAGCCCAACTTTAACTCAATATATATCATCAATTGGATAACGTAATGCTTCAGGCCACTTGTTTATTTTTGTTTATCTAATGAAATATATTTTATGATGCGACTATTGTGTGCACATAGTGACATCTTCAGTTTGGATAGCCCACTAATTATTATTACAAGCAACTAATAATAGATACTTTTTAATATAGAAAAAGATTCCAATTTTTATTTTTATATTTATTAGATTAGACGCCTAAGGCATTATCAAAATTTGTAAATTGCATTCACATGATTAATAATGAAACAAATTCGTGAGGATTATTATAACTTTGTGTAAATCAGATTTTGAATTGCTATAACTAGAATCAAAACAATACATATAATTTATTTAGTACAATATACAATAACAATGGATATATATATATATATAAAGCTTATTTAATAATGATCAATATTAGTTATAAAAAAGTTACAGGTCTTCATGAATAAAAATCGATGCATGCAAGCAGTATTGACAATTTTATATTAAAAAATATATGGAAGAGGTTATCTTAACCGTACTTTATATCAAATATTTACATATTTAACCCTATACTCCCCCTTAATACAATTTATAATAGGGATGTTTTGGTCCAAAAGCGGTAAAGTACAACTAGTTGTCTGATTTCAATAGTCATATACCTCTTGTAACAAATGCACCAGCAAAATAAAAGACAAAATTAGACATTTATAATGTCGCACTTTTGTATGTCATTTTGGATTCTACGTAGCCATGCGATGTAAGAGCATGAAACACTATTTTCCTCTAGGAATAGTGTGATAGTTTAACAACTCAATCTTATTTTCATCTGTATCCATATATCATCTTAACAAGAAAATAGATAAAGCCAATAAGTCATCCATTAATTGTGAGATGCTTTGCTCAAGGTAATATGCAATGGTGTTTCATTTATTTTCCTAACCTTGACCATATTTTTCCACTATATATTTTCCTTTAATGTTTTCGTAAAATTTTGGCAAATCCTTATTTCCTATATAATGTGCACAAATATCTCATAAGTCATGGCTATTCTTGTTGATACCCATTCCTAGTTACATTGTTCTCAAGGGTCTTTTAGACAAAGGGTAATATCCTGGTTAAGCTAAAAAATTAGTTAACCTGCATGTTAACAACATTATCCAATTGACGATACATATTAAGTTGAAGTTGGGCTTCTTTTTCCATTAAGCTGCCAACTTATCATAAGCACTTAAGTATATTACAATCGAAATCTAAAAATTAGTAAAAGCGATTTCAAGATCTTTGTTTGTAGGATTGTTAAAATATCAGTAGTAGTGTACTTTAGGTCTGCGAAAACTAAAGTAAGCTTGACAAATAAAACACTATATCCATTTTGGCCAACTTGATATCTATGATTTACTTACTCATTTTAGTTGATGCAAGTGATTATCTTATTTTTTGGCTAATTGCTTTTGATCTAATCACTTGGCATTTGATTACTGTTGCAGTAAAATCATTGAAAAACATTTCATGATTTAAACGCCACCAAAATATGTATAAGTTTGAAACATAAATTTGTGATGCTTTACAAGAATTAGATGTTTACACGACACTGGTAGATCGGAATATAACAAGTATTTTTTGTATTTACCAATTGGGATTGATTTATTTTATTTCCATGGATCCTAGGATATTATCCAAGTTTCATTTCCTAGACATACTAAAAATAATTTATTCATATATTTTACGGTGTGTACATCTGAGAAGTCAAAAAAAAAATCAAATAAGGAACTTATTTGTACTAGTTTAACAGAGAATACAAAATAACAAGATCATTTCATTACGAACTAAACCTCTTGACCGATCAAAGAAATCGGTAGTATGTCATCATCATAATCACCTGCCTTTTTTTATATGACTGGGGTTGGCCACATCAATTTTCCTTTTTCTCAAGTATCTATTTTGAATCATAATTATTAAAATAAACTAATTTTTTAAAGACTGTTTGCCGACTGTTTGCTTTATCCAAATCAAATAATCACAGTTATATGATTGGGCCGGCAGTAGTAGCTGATGCTCCTTCTAAAACTCATCACTCGCCGACTACAACTATGGAGATGGCGATGAATACAAGTACGGATAGAAAACTAAAAGTCATAGGAATGAGGTAGCCGTTATAGGTTGATTGAATGAATTTCATAGTAATTGCAGCTGTAACAAAAGAATATTTATATAATGCAAATACAATGTCATTCCTATTCCCTGCTATAACCTACGTTCGTAAACACCAAACACTCACATATACGCGTGCATTACACACATTCATCTCGACTGCAGCTGACCAGATACACACACAATATCACAGTCACGTACTTTCAAACATCTGAGACGCAGGGAAAAAACAAGGCACAACAACACTGGTAATACATACACAATTTGCTATGGATTAGCTAAAGAGCAAATATAGTCTAACAAAATCTTCAAGTATTGATATAAACAAGCAAGTAGAGGGTTTAGTGTGTAATTAGCATCAAGGACTGATAATATTTGAAGTAAAACAAAATGAGGAATAATGTACTAGTATTAATTTTTGATACACATGTGCCGAATCCAGTAAATCGGACACAAACAAAATGAAGAATAGTATAACTCTCATCGATATTCGTTTGGGATTTTCTGGAGATGTTTGTTCACCCAGCATATCAATTCGCTCAGAATATATCGGAGACACTTTTAGGGATCTGGATCGGCTATGTAGAGAGTCATAACTACATCGATCGATTTACACAACTGGGATTTCTGGAGGTTATGATGACGGTGATTAATGTTTTTTTGAGGTGGTAATGTGAAAGGAAGAATATTTGCTCGAGGAAAGGAAGTGACAAAGTAATACATGCTCTTTTAGTTCCTGCACAAATTTTATTTCCTGCTTGCCATTTTATTGAATAGCGTTGTACGAAATATATTTACAAATAGCATTGTACTGAATTTACAAATAGCGTACCAGAGGAAAATAGCATTAGAGACCCTAGTTTGCATAGCGTACCATAGGTGATACGTGAAAATGCTATAGATTGATGCTATCAAAATTCCATTTTTGTTATAGGTGTATTGATTTGGAAAGGTAAAGTTATTGCCCATGCTTCATGAGAGCTTAAACCGCATGAAGTAAGATATCCTACTCATGATCTAGAGTTAGCAACGGTGATCTTCGCATTGAAAGTATGGAGACATTATCTCTTAGGGGAGAGATTTGAATTATACACAAATCATAAGTCCGTAAGGTACTTATTTTCTCAGGAGGAGTTAAATATGAGATAGCAGAGGTGGATGGAGTTTTTAGCAGCTTATGATTTTGGTATATAGTATATGCCTTTAAAAGGAAATAAAGTAGCGGATGCTTTTAGCAGAAAAGATCAAAATGTGTTGTTAGCTATGTTAGCAGAGTAGAAGGACCTAGAGGGTTTAACTACTTGTAGTGTGCATTTAAGATCGACTGCTAGACCTAATCAAAGCACTGCCATGTTATTCTGCTTGGAAGTGACTAGTTCTAATTGAAAGGATTGTTTCTAAGCCAAAAAAAATCCATTGCTGGTCGAGAAGATTAGAAAGCTTGAGGTTGGATTGGAGATTAATGATCTAAAAGATTTTAGTCTTGATCAGAGGGGATGGTTGAGAAAGAAGAGATGGTTGTGTGTGTTCTAAACATTGGGGATCTAAGGAGAGAAGTTCTTAGGGAATGTCATTGATCAAAGTTTATGATTCATCTTGGAGGGACTAAGATGTATCAGGATATGAAGAGCGGTTTCCACTGGGAAGGTATGAAGAGGGATGTTGGTTTATGAGTAAAACAGTGTGTGAACTGTCAGCAAGTAGAGGCCGAACATCAAAAGCCGAGTGGGTTGCTTCAACCTTTGGAGACACCAGTTTGGAAATGGGATTCGATACCTATGGATTTTATAGACTTTTACCGAGATCGAATCGAGGAAATGAAAATATTTGGGTCATAGTGGATAGCTTGACCAAGAGTTCCCATTTCATTCTAGTGAGTCAACAAGGATGACACCTGTTTTAGCTTAGTTATTTATGAAGAACATAGTTATACTGCATGGGATTCCTTGTAGAATAGTAAGTGACAGGGATGCTTTGTTTTCTAGCAAGTTCTGGAAGAGTCTACAGGATGTCTTGAGTACCAAGATCAGGACAAGTATTCCTTATCACCCTCAAACAAATGGGTAGACAGAGAGAGTCAACAAGTACTCAAGGATTTGTTGAGGGCTTGTGTGCTAGATTTTGGTGGTTCATGGGAAGATCATCTACACTTAGTCGGGTTTTCCTATAATAACAGTTATCAAACTAGTGTAGGAATGACACCTTTCAAAGCTTTGTATAAAGGCCATGCAAGATGCCAGCATGTTGGTTGGAAATCAAAGATAGATTAGTCTTAGGTCTAGATCTGGTAAGATAGGCCACAGAGAAGATTGAGTTGATCCGAGGTAGGATAAAGGAAGCTCAATCTAGACATGCGAGTTATGCAGATAAGAGGCATAAGGATCTCGAGTTCTCAGTTAGAGATAGGGCTTTCATTAAAGTATCACTGATGAAAGGTATGGTACGATTTGGAAAAATAGGAAAATTGGCACCGAGATATATTGGACCGTTCCCATTATAAAGAGGATCGAAAAGCTCGCATATAGAGTAGAGTTGCCGAGCAATTTGGCAAGTGTCCATAATATGTTTCATGTGTCTCATCTTCGTAAGTATATGCATGATCGAGAGATTACTATTCCACCGACTACATCAGAATAGTTAATAGTAGAACCGGATCTGACTTTTGTTTGGCAACCAGTTCAGGTTGTAGCGAGAGATGAGAAGAGATTAAGAAACAAGACAATCAAGTTGGTGAAAGTTCAGTGGAGCGACAACAAGAAGAACTGTACTTGGGAGACAGAAGACAGGATTAAAGATACTTATCCTGATCCATTATAAGGGTATGTTCTATATCTGTTATATATAGGCTATTCGCTAGGTTGGTATGGTAGTTAGGAGATGTTAAAGATGATTGATATGCTTAGTATTTAGTCCTTGCTGAATTTCTAAGACGATTTTTTTTAAGGAAGGGAGCCTATAACACTCCAAATTTTAAATAACATTATTTAGAAGATTTAATTAGAAAAATTAAATAGAATAACGTAGAGGTTAGAGTGATAAGGTAACTTAGATTTGGAAACTAATTAGGGTCATGCCTTAACAAATGAAATTATAAGTGTGATTTATAAATTAGAAATTTTAGAGAATAAGGCAATGGAAAAATGGGAATAGTCATATACCTTAACCTCTAAACCACTTACCTCATTCTCCTTTACATTTTCATAAACCAAAAACATAAACAAAGAGAGTTGAAGTCCGACCATAACCCTAAGAAGACGAGGATCACAAAATCCATTTAGAGGCTAAGATTCAAGCTAGGAAGTTTTAAAGAAAGAGAAAATCTCAAATTCCTTATCCAAACAAGGTGAATAATAATCTAAACCATCTTGAATGTTTTAATTCAGGTTTGAGGTTTAAAGCTGTATGATTGGATGAATGATGATATGTTTTGATTTAAATGCCGTGTTATAATTTAAACAAGGATTTTGTAGAATATTGTAGTTCGGTTTTAAGGATAAAATCAAGCAAAATGATTCTCAAATGCCAAGATTTTTGAATATGTTATATGAAACATTATTTTGGAGATGGGTTTAAATTTTCATAATATTCCAGGCCATGGATGATTTATTATGAATTTTTGAGTAAAAGAAATGGATATTTCGGGTTTAATTAATCTAAGGAATTAATCAATGGTTTCGTGCTGAAAATTTTATATGATAAAGATATTATCATTTTGGAATTTATGTGAATTTCTGAGATTTTTCTCAAGAGATTTGGATGAGTTTGGATTTAATTAGAAAGATTAGTATTTAATGATTAATTAAATACAAGGGGTCAGTTAATAATTTTTAATTAATTGTTGGAGCATTGAGAATACATGCGGAAGAAAATTATAGAAGGAATATTATAAAGGTTTTGTTGTCCAATAGAAAATTTACAGCATAAGGGGTTAGGTAAAAAGAAATTGCTTTACTTACTTAAAAACTAGTTTTTAGGATAATTACAGCAATGCCACTTACCTTCGAAAGCATTCATGCCTTTGAAAGCATACAATGTTGTTTTTCTCTGAATACTAAGGGGATATGGGTGTCGCTATAGTTACATATACTAGAATCAAGGCGGAGGGGTCCATTTGCACTAATCAATAGTGTTGAAGGGGCCCCTCCACATACATACACTTTGATAAGTGTGCACCGCCACATTAATTGATCCAACTGTCATGGAAAGGACCTGTCATGGAAAGGACCTCTCACGGGTAGATAGCATCGAAGGGGTTCCTTCTGCTCTTATATTCTCTGTAAGTACATTAATCAGTGAAGATGGAAGGGATGTGTTGCACCAATCAATGGTGTTGACATCATACCTTCAACATTTTTATACTTGAGTAAGTCCAACCATTACAGAAGGTACCTTCCACACTAGTTGATATTGTCGAAAGGATCCTTTTGCATGCATGTTTAATTATAAAGGTGGAAGGGTTGTTCTACACCCAATAAATGGTGTCGACAGGGTCCTTCCATATGCTTTTAAAGAAGTAGTGGAAGGGGCCTTCCGCGTTGCTTAGGCAATCATTTCGAAAGGTCCTATCACTAGAGTAGAGTGGCGAAAGGGGCATAGCCGCTTGTTTTAAACCAATTAGTTAAATGGAATGGGACGGAGGGCTTGTTTGCTCTATGATGTCGAAAGGGAGAGTGGCGTAGGGTAATTCATGATGTCATAATGATCCGAAGGATATAGTCAAAATTTTAGTTTTCAAATTTGAGAACCCAATCTCAATTTTGAAGTAAATAAATGGGAATATAAAAGTTTTGAAATGGCATTTAAGTTTGAAACTTTAGAGGGAGATTTCCTTGCTAAAGATAGTTGATTAAGGGTATTAACCATATTTAATTCGAAAATGATTATAAGAATTAAACCATGGATATTTATATTGTTGTATTATTTATTTAGTTATCATGTATGCTTGTGTAATCATATTCACTTCATTACTAACCCATAACTGCATATTAGGGTGTTGTGGGCATAGTAATATACTAGGTTGACCCAGTAGTGAATATACGTTGAATTAACTCCTATGTGAGTAGAATTGCATCCAGAAGGTCAGAGAGAGAGAGAGAGCAGAATATAGGAGTTCTAAGACTGATCAAAAGATTATTGGTTTAGACAGGTTCTTATTAAGCCCATATAAACTATGTTATGGAAATTGTTATCGGCAGGAGCCAATAGGTTCTTACTGATCCTACAAAAACTATATCCAAAATAGCTTGTTGATAGAGATCTATAGGTTCATATTTAGCCCATGAAAATTATGGCATAAAAGATGTATTAGAGAATCCAATAGGTTTATAGTGACCCCATGAAAACTATGATTGGATGATGTTATTGTTAACACCAATAGGTTCTTACCGATCCCATAAAAACTATGAATCCGGACAGATAGTCCGTAAGCTTGGAACGTGTTATTAGTTAGCTCATCAAAACTAATAGGTTAACAGTGACTAGAAACTATAACATAAGATAAATAATCAGGTTAATGGGGATGGGAAATTCAGAGCATATTGCATGTTTGCATATCATCATGATACGTTTTATTATGTTATGTCTTAACCATTGTGAATGCAGATGCACAGTATATGGTTATTATAAATTAGGTTAGGATACTAATGAGAGGAAAACCGTTCCGCTGAGTGGTGTGGTCTTACTAGATATCTATATGGTTTGAGATGGTATGTTATTATTCACACCAAACTTTTTATCTGACTCGAAGTTTATGTTTTCTCCTTAAAATCTCGGGTGCTCAATTGATTTTAAGTTGTTTGAGAGTTAAGATTTTCAGGTTCTCCTTTAAACGAATAAGCTTCAAGAGACGTGCATGAGGCAAGCTAGCTATTAAAAGTTCTTTTTGTTTGATTCTGCTGTGTAATGGGATGAAATGACAAAGTTTTTTAGTGCCTATATTTAGACTATGATCAATCAAGGTGGCATCTTCATATGTCGCCCTTGGTGTAATTTTTAATAATTATATTTCTCTAAACGTGGTTTATGAATTTGGATTATGTAATGAATCTGAAATGCGATTTGAAATGTAATGAGAAATTTGTTTTCAAATTGAGTTAAATTTTTTTCATAACCACTTGTTTCTGGTATATCAATGTATCTAACATAACCGCATTTGATCATCAAAAAATAACAACTATAAATGATTACAACATCTGTAGTGGTTAGTTTTGGGCCGCCAAATGGGGGATTTTGCACCCATTTAGTTAGAATTTACTTCTTCTATTATCAATATATATTTCATTCGAAACGGGATCCTTAATCCTATTTCTGTATTCTTTTTTCCAGATCTAAGTATTGCATTTTTACAAAAAACCGAGACTAAATCCATAGGTTCGGTAACTTATTACAAAACTCATGCTTTAGATAAATACAAGATCGGATAAAATTGAAAATGAAGCAGCTCATTAACAATAAAAAGAAGAAAGAAAGCATTCGCTTCCCTCACATATTTTGCATCTACAATATTTTTGCCCGATTGTATCACTCTCTCATTTCAAATATCTACTAGATCTGTTCCTGGGAGTACCCTCAAAAAGAAACCTCCCCTCATCTATTTCATTTTAGGTTAAGAAGATGTGAAAGTGCATTTCTCTCTATAAGAACAGTGTGTTCTGAGGCGTGAAGGGCTGGAGAAGAGATATCATAATTAATGTTTTGAATAAGATGACCTTTTCATTTTTTGGTAAATTAAGAGGTTCTAAGCTTCTTATCATTCTCACATCAAATTATTTTTCCACGGGACCTCCCTATAGTATCGTCATCGTAGTAGAGTTTAACCACCATGTTCGGGATGGATTGATGTGCTTCATTTGTCAACTTTATCTAATATAATATTTCTCTAAATAACGAGCTCTATAACAAGGTATTGAAACTATGGATCTATTCCCAGTTTTTATTATAAAAATGTAGTCCTTAGATCTAGAAAAAAGAATATAGAAATAGAATTAGATCTCGTTTCGAATGATATATATATATATATATATAATATAATAAGCAAATTCTAAGTAAATGGGATTTATGAATATTTCAATTTGATAAATCTTAACGAATTTGTTCCTTTTGAACAAATTCAAAAAACTTTAATTCTTATGCGCAGGAAATAGTCCAATTTGACAACTTTCTGTTAATTTCTCATGGAGTCAAATTCTCATCAGTTCGAGTCAAGGGGATGGTTCATTGATCTCTGATTTCCTATATAAAGAATATGACGAGGAAAAACTCAAATTTCATGGATTCTAGATCACGAGAACTATTTGTTTCAATCTGTATCCTTTTACCAATAATAAGAATTGGTATTTATCCTAATTTCATTCTTTCTTTATTAATTGACAAGGTACAAGCTATCCTATTTAATTATTTTCATAGATAGTTTTTTTCTTAACGAGATAGAAAGTCTTATAATTTTCAATAATAATATTTTTGAAACTATTCGTTGTACAACAAAAAATAATAATAAAGTGAATTTGAAAGATGTATCCTAAGTTTTTAAGAACTAATTGAATTAAGATTCTAGCAGTTCTTAAAAACTCACAAAAATTTTCATTATATATGTCTTACTTATTTTGCATGGAATTTCTACATATGTATATGTTGATACGACTATCTATTCATGTATCACATTCTTTCTTGCAATTTCTAGAGCAACATTAAATTGGATCACACTCCACTAAAATTCATATTTTATAGTCAATATTTCAATCTATTTATTCAATGAAAATTAAAACATGAGAATTCTCTTTAGAGATATGTACATAAGAAAGAGGCCCATCTTGGTATCTGGGTAACAATTTGTGTTCTAGGGTTTACATATACATATATATGTTGTTATAATTGAAATAAAAAGTATTTTTATTGAAAAAAAGAGATTATTCATAAATTGGTTTTTTTTCCATTCAAGGAAAACATGAGAAGGACATAGGGTGCAAAAGGGAAAGATAAGGATGAGATTTCTCTCGCTTTTGGCGTAGCAGCCTCCTGCTGAGAGGTCCGCACAAAAGGCTATTAGCTTAGTGGTAGGGTGCACCCCTGATAATTGCATCGTTGTGCCTAAGCTGTGAGGGTTCTTAACCAAATGGATAGGTCAATATGCATATCAGCGCCTGACCCGAAGATGTGGTCATCCAATGCACATTAGCATGGCGTGCTCCTATTTGAATCGGTGAAAGCAAACTTCTCCCCGGGAGGATAGATGGGGCGATTCAAATGAGATTCAATGTTGATCTAACTTATTTTTTTTATAGTAAGATAAATAGGAAAAAAGTGTACAATCACAATAAATTCCTTCTAAATAAATCATATGTAAGAATCATAGCATTTTATTCTTTATTGGTAAGTCAACTTTGATTCTCTACTAACCAATAAAGTGAGACCATTAACATGGTTACAGCTAAACTGTTTGAAGTCCAGGCACAACATGGTACTCTTGTAATGCAATGCTAAATCTATTTCTTTTGCATTTTCGCTAATAAACCAAAATTCTCTTGGAGAATCAAAGGATTTATAAAATCCGAATACCTATTGCAGGTGATTTGATCAAATCTTGAATAGTCAAAAATTTCCATATCTTTTTTAACAAAACGATCCAATAATTTATACCTTACTTGATATTGACAAGCCCATTCACTATTTCTTGAAGCTCGATCTCCCCTCCAGATGAATCATATAGCCAAGAGAAACCATGAACCAAAATAGAAGAACTTGCTTCGCCCATGAGTAAATATTTTATAGTAGCCTCATTAGACCATACATCTGCTCGGACGGCTAAAAGTCTGTTGAGTTAGAAAATAGCCGAACGAATTTTGAAATAAAAATAATCACAAACGCATGGTGTACGATTGTAGCACGTATGCGAGTACGGGTCGATCCACAGGGAATTGTATAGATTTTGAAATTCTATTCAATCAATTTAAACCAAAGTCGAGGGATTGTTAACTAACTAAAAGAAAGTTAAAAAAACTAAAACTAAGGAAAATAAAAATATGAGATTAAAGAGAAATTTAGAGATAATTCCACTTTCTCTATCACATAGTTCAACAAAACATGAAATTATTATCTCTCTTTTTTAGTCAATAGTAAGTTCAATTGATGTGCTTATCATAAGTGTGGCACATTTGTGCTATTAATTGGCCCAACATAAGCCATCAAACTATAACATAACATTTAAACTACTTTTCAATTCTTACGAAAAATGACAACAAGTTGAAAGCAAAATCTATTTTAAGTATGGTCTATTGACTATTAATTAGAAATATAGAACGTCAAATTTCAAATTCAACATTCACTTCTTTTCCATAATCGTATTTAGATGAAGCGGCAATTTTTGTTTTCGATTGTTTAAGCATGGCCTAGTTGTTATGAACAACATAGACTGTCAAATTCATCATAAAACAATAAACCACATCAACATTCATTTAAGCACAAAAGAGAGCAATAATTATCAAAATGTTGAAGCAACATAATTAGAGGCTTCATTACCCCTAAATTGAAGGGATTAGCCTCTCATTTGTGTTGTCATATCAACACTTGTAGCTTGTAACATGAAATAAAACAAGAGTAAAAACAGAGAAAAATGAAAAGAAGAGCTAAGTAAAAAGAAGTAAACACTAATCTACTTGCATGAATAATAAACTACACTACTAACATAAGAAAAGAAGCATGTAAATGAAAAGAAAGCACTAATTAACAAAAAAAAAGTTACATGAAAGAAATGGCTAAGTAGCCATGAAAAGAAAAGAGAAGCTTTCTTTTATTTCTAAGCTAAAACTAACCAAGAGGAAGAGGAGGGTTACACGAAGATATGTGGTATTTATACAAGTTAGAAACCCTAATTCTTTTTTTTAGAGTATGCCTAAAATACCCCCTTAGGAAGTGTAGTGGCCAAGTAATCATTAGCATCATATAATCATCCATTAAGTGTGCATCAAGATTTAATGCCCTTTTAGCATGTGCATTAGCTCCTAAGTGTACATTAAGGTAGGTACGTAAGTGGGGTCCTCCATTGTCTTGGTTTTGATTATTTCCATCCTCATTTGTTCCCTTCACTCTTGTGCATGCATATATCCTCATGAAACCACTTGTAAAATCCACTCAAATTCCTACAAAACAACATAGAAAATTTCAAGTAAATTTTAAAAAATTAAAAAATGCACAAAATGACCATTAGGCCTCTATATGAAGATGAATATGTGACAATTTGAAAATAATTTGAATTTGGTTTAAACAAGTTAAAATACCCAAATATGATCATTTACTTAATTTAAATAGATTAAATATTGTGGTAAAAATATGCACATTTACGTGCACATCAATTATCCCCACGCTTATCATTTTATTCATCCTCGAATAAAGAAAAACTAAAATAAATCCTTATAGGAAGCACGATTGCATTGAGCGTATACAACAAGCCTTTAAACCTTTAGGTGTCCCCAGTGGGACGAGTGTTGTCTTTTGAAGGTTTCCAGTAGATACTACCCATAAAATCCAAATGCAGGATGAATTTTTTTACAAAATGCAAGGTATATTTACAAAGAGATGACTGTGAGTTTTTGAAAATATTTACGAATGAAGGATTTACTTTTAAATTAACACACATAAATTAAATATAGGTTTTGGTTATTATCAAGAAATTTAAGACCTTTTACTTGTCAAAATTTCCAACAAAAATCAAGTTATCATACCAAATAGACAATAGTTTAATTCGTTGTTTCGGTTGATAACAAAGTATAACTATGAAACAAATCCTTAGTTGATTATCAAAATTTATCAAAGTGGTATCCCATTTCTTTTGAATAACAAGTTAAATCAAATAAGTTAAAATGGTGCTTGGATTTCATTTGCTTACTCTCTCTATTTTTTTTCTTTTGAAATTTTTTCTGATATTAACAATATTTATGTAGGCCTAACTCAGAAAAATGAGGCCAGATATATTACTCGTGCACTGCCTTGCGGACTTATGTGAGGAGAATACAGAGCGTGGTGAGTGAACACACAAGTGTGAACACTTATCGATCGTAGCAGTTATTTAGAAAGAAATCATATATTATTTTTTTGGAAAAAGGTAAGAGCTTTATTTAGGCATTTTAGCCCAAGAATTAGGCCTAAACTCTGGCCCTAGAAAATATAGAGACTTTATATTTAATTAATTACAAAAGATCTCTCGTCCTTTCCAAAACTAAAAGTAAAAGAAAACCGACAGCTTTCTACTTCTTCTTTAGTTCATGGCGGCCAGTGAGAAGAATTGCTTGTACTTGGGGTATTTGCCGATGCATAGTTCAGATCCCCTACTCCAGTTTGTGCTTCGTCTCATCCTCGAGAGGTAAGATTTTGAATGCGTCGTTGAACTAATCTCATGTCATTTATAGCAAGCTTGCTGACTTCTGTGAATTTTCATCATTTGTTTTGAAATAATCGTCAGTTTCTCTCCTTCCACACACTCTAAACTACAACAGTAATGGCGATACAGCTCAATTTGGATTCCATGTCTTCGCCATTTCCTTTTTGTAACTTGCTGCCCTCTTGCTTGCTTGACATTAAGGAAAAGTATCTAATGAATTATGAGTAAATAGATATTTAGCAAAAAGATGGATATTCCTTGCTCATTATCAGATAATTATTTATTTACAAACCTCTTGTGGGCTACTTTGAAAAATATATATAGGTATACTCCGCTTAGAACTACATTTTCTTTCAGACCCTTCAACAAATTACACCCCCATAGAGCAGCTTTTGCTAAAACTCTAGCGTTTCTTGAAAATCTGCTTCAGATAGAATCATATCAATTCCTGAAATGCAATTTTGGATTTTCCTCAATGTTCCGGCTATTCATGAAATGTGAGAAGCAGAAGAATAATCATTTTCTTTTAAAATAAATTGAAAATTTTCTTAGGATTCTTACAAGTCAATTTGTTCTTTTTTCTATGATACATGGTCAGAACTTCATCTGGGTTCGATCGTACTAAGAGGTCCACTATAGATTAGAAATTTTTGAGAAAAATAAGATGTTTCTTTTGTCCCTTTCAGGCGATGAAAAAATAAAGAAATGGTTGATATATTCAAGATAATTATGCATTTACAAAATTCCATCTCAATTCATCCTATTTCGTCAAATCCAGGATGTGGTATGGTTTTAAAGGATGAACCAGATATGAACAGTTCCAATAAGATTTCATTCTTGAAAAAAGAATCCATTTTTGGATTTATTTTATCTATTCCATAACTGGAACAATGAGGGATAGACGTTGCACCATGATTTTGAATTAGAAAAGAGATTTCAAAAAATGGTAGATCTATTCACTCTATCAACAACCGTGCCAGATTTGGTGTATCATAGGGGATTTTCCTTTCCTATTGATTCGTATAGGTTGGATCTTAAAAAATTCCGAATAAGGTGTTCAACTCCAGAGATGAATGGAAAAAGAAATCTTAATTGGTTCTACCTCCTCTTTTTTATAAGAAGAATGAATCTTTTTATCCAAGAATCAGAAAATAATTGGTTCGAATCCACTGCGAGAATCATTTGGAAGATCCAAAACTAAAAAAAGCATTATTTGCTACCAACAACATCATGGAGGCAGCCAATCAATATAGATCGATCCAAATCTGGTTCAAATCCAATATAGCATCCATGGGTACGTAAGAAACGTATCGATTTGATTCTTTTTAGTGATTGATCCAATCGCAACTTTGAATATTGAATTCAAAGGGATTAAATAGGAAATGGTACTTTGAATCATATAACCCTAATGAAATATATAATCAACCAACATTTACTGAATTTGAAAGAGACTCGAAAGAAATGGTTTGATCCTTTTATTTCTCGAACCGAGAGATTCATGAGTCGGGATCCTGATGCATATAGATACAAATGGTCCAATAAGAGCAAGAATCTATAGGAACATTTCATTTTTGGGTAGGAGAACTGTTCTGAAGTAGTGTTCGATCAATTATATATGAGTCGACATTCGATTGATTGATCCGAGACTATCAACAAACAAGATTTTTCAAAGTCACTTCGTTTCTTTTTTTCCAAGCAACTTCTCTTTGTCCAAGTCACTTCCCTTTTTGTCCAAATCACTTCCTTTTTTGTGAGTATCGAAAATACCCTCATTCATATTTTCAAGATCCACATCTATGAATTGAAAAGTTCGAATGATCAACCCTGCAATCGGTTGTTAGAATCAATAGGTGTTCAAATCGTTCATTTGAATAAACTGAAACCCTTCTTATTGGATGATTGTGATACTTCCCAAAGACTGAAAATAAGAATTCTTGAACAGTGAACAACCAAAATGTATTACTCACTACATCAAATTTTTTCCATTACTGAAACCAGGAAATCCGTTGAAAAAGAAAAAAAATGCATGTCTGATGAAATTATTATTACCATCTGCTCCAATGACGAATCATTGATTTAACTAAATATTGTGGATCGTCAAAATAAAAAAGAACACTATTTCTATGTAAAACACCATTTGTGGGTATTTCATTTGAAATTCCACAATCCATATGCTCCCATTTTTAATAAGATTCTCGCAAGAAGAATACACGTACTATAATGTGCTTCTCCATGGGTATTTGGTAACCATGCATGTAGGGGTATAATCAGTGATTTGATAGCATAAGAAATAAGAAAGTCCAAATGGAATATGATTTTTGATGTCATACTTAGAACTCCTACTAAGAGAAAAATGGAACCACCCCCGTAGTGTAAAAATAAACTTTGTAGGCGTGTATAAACGTTTCTTCCCTCCCGACATAGATAAAAGTAAGTAAATATGAATTAATTCTAACTCTCACATGATAAAAAGGAAAAGATATTTAGAAGAAAATAATCCTATTTGACCACTGTATATTACTAACATTAGGAAATAGAACACAGCGAATTTCGAGTAACAGGCCAAGCTGCTAAAGTAGCTAAAATAGTGATAAATCCTGTTGGCAAAATAGGTCCTATGGAAAGTCTATCAATTCCTAGTCTCAAGTGAAAATTGAAAACATTTATCCATTTAGCATCCTCTTCTAATTAAGTTAATGGGTGATCTAACTGGAAATGATAACAAAAGATACAGATTATTATAAGTAGTTCAAATAAACAAATACATATAGTATACCATCTAAGTACCATATTCCTTTTACAAAGGAGAAAGAAAATTATGGAACCCAACTACCATGGCAGAACATTTCTAGGATATTAATGAACAAGATGTGATTTTATTCATTGACAATATCTTTTATTCCATTCAAGCGGGATCAGAAGTATTTTCCTTATTTGGGATAATGGATTTGGTAGTGGGTTATCAACCTACCCTTAATACCGAAATAGGTTCTTTAAAGAAAGAATTACTTCGAATAAAGAAGGGTCTACAACTTTGATCCAACCAGTCTATGTACCGGCAGATGATTTGATTGACCTTTCTCCTGCCACGACATTTGCACATTTAGATGCTACTACCATACTATTAAGAGGATTAGCTGCCAAAGGTATTTATGCAGTAGTCGATCCTTTAGATTCAACGTCATCTATGTTACAGCCTCAGATCATTGGCGAGAAACATTATGAAAGTGCTCGAAGAGTTAACGAAACTTTATGATGTTACAAAGAACTTCAGAACATTATAAGTATCCTTGGGTTGGACAAATTATTAGAAGGAGGTAGTTATTAGGTCGAAATAATTATCGTGCGACTCTTTTTCACAAATGAACTGAGTAAACCAAAATTCTATAGAGATGAATAAACAGATCCATATAAAATGGATGCTATAAATAAACAAAAAGTCTATACTTACTGAAAAACTGCATTTTAAAAAATATTATAAAAATCCAAAGGGCTCTTTTTGATGGATTTTTTTGTAGATGGAGTCAACCATTTTGACAATAGATCAGGATCTAGTCCCCCAAAATCAATTTCGATTGATCCAATCAATAAAGTAAATAATACCAATATAAGCATGGAAAATAACACAGTATTGTTCAAACACCTAGGGGGCACGAAACAACTCTCTCTAAGGAACTCGTCAAAATAGCCCCATAACTACGGGAGAAAGGGTGCTTCATATAAAGGGGGTTGCGGTGAACAGGCCCGGGCGACTGTTTA
The DNA here is from genome assembly GCA_030765085.1 of Allium cepa. NCBI lineage: Eukaryota > Viridiplantae > Streptophyta > Magnoliopsida > Asparagales > Amaryllidaceae > Allium > Allium cepa. Next base: position 203,481,311 of record CM060941.1, on the reverse strand, counting down.
CAAAAACATAGGTCTACGGAAAGTCGTAAGACCATGTATGGGGGCCGACGCCTGCCCAGTGTTGAAAGATCAAGGAAGTTGGTGACCTGATGACAAGGGAGCCAGCGACCGAATCTTGGTACGCTACGAATGATCATTTGAGACAAGAAATGAATCCTAATTTTCAGATGACTGATCCATTTAATCAAGTTCGTCTAATGTCCTTTTCGGGAGCTCGAGGAAATGCATCTTAGGTACACTAATTAGAAGGTATGAGAGGATTAATGTTGGATCCCCAAGGACAAATGATTGACTTTATAACATCCTTAATTTTTGATAACATTATTTGGGAAATTTATTTAGATAAATTAAATTGAATAATGTAAGAATTAGAGTGATAAGGAGATTGAGATTTGAATAAACCATAAGAAGGCCGTGCTAAGAGTTAATTAAATGGGCTTAAAAGAGTTTATACGCCAATTAATTTACATAAGGCCATGTTAGTGAATAGCCGCACCTATTATTCATGTACCTTTTTATTTCTCATGTCCATTCCTCATTTTCAAAAAACCCAAACCAAAAACCTAAAATAGGAGAAAAAGCGGATAAATTTATGCAAGGCTAAGGATTAAAGCTAAGGGATTTATTCAACAATAAATCTCAAAGTCCTTATAATATACAAGGTGAATAATAATTTTATACCATCTCTATTTTATTCTATGATTATATGTTTTTGGATTTATGATTAAATTCATTTTTATGACGTTTTGGATGATGATATGTTTGAACTATTATACGTTTGATTTAAATCAATTCATTTACATATGAATTTACACGGTTTTAGGGCAAAACCGATTGGTAAAGATTTTGAATGTCATGGAAAACTATATGTTACGAAAAAATACGATTTTGGAGCTGGGTTTCAATTTTTATAATTTTCCAAGCTATGGAAAGTTTATTATGAATTTTCAAATGAAAATGTGATAAAATTGGGTTTAAAATTAATATCGAGTATTTCAGGAAGAATTTGGGTCTGAAATTTTAATATGTTAGATGACGTAACGAAAGTGAATTTCTGCGATTTTTGGGGATTTTTCCTAATTGATTTACTATGGAAAATAAATTATTTTAAAAGAAGGACTTATTTGTAATATTGATTTTGCTTAATGGAAGGGCTTAAAGGTTAGTTTTTCCTTGATTCAGATCTGATAAATGTGGTAGTTATTTTTGTAAAGGATTTGAAAAGTTTTAAGGAAACCAACTAAAAGATTACAAATAGGCAGTTTAGTTATAAAGTAGTTACTAATATTAGCATGATTTCAACCTTTATTCAAAAAAGCAGGTTCAACCTCCTTTAGTAGTGCCTTTCGAATCCAATCCTTCTGCGTCGACTCAGTCGAAACCAACCCAGCCGAAACCCACCTAGTCGAAACCAATACACAAGGCACCACTTAGATGATACATAGCGGACTGGGGGGAAGACGGGAGCCGTGGTGTCGAAAGCGATGCTTTGATAGTGTTGAAATCTTAGTTTTGTTTTCAAATGTTAAGTGCCTGCTTTGTTTTACTTAAAGCTTTCAATATAGTCGAAACATATATTTCGAAAGGGGTTTTCTAAATAGCTTTTGAAGGAGGTTGCTGTAATATATTTTAAAGTAGGAGCTTTCGAATGAGTTTCTTTGTTCTTAAATAAGACTTTCGAAGATGATGGTTCCGACCTAGTCCAAACCTCGCTGCCTTTTACGTTCCTTTCGAGTGTATTGAAGTCATCAATGCTTTCGAAGGGTGCTTTGTTTTGAACTTATACTAAGTCACTTCTTTAATGCTTTTGAAAGGATTTAGGGGCTTCGAAGGCGATGGTGTCGAAAGGGGATTTCGATGCTACTCATCAAAGCTTTACTCAAAGGTTTTGAGCTTTTGAATAGATGCTTCCGACAGCATCAAATTTTTCCCCAAATAATTTTATTAATGGTTTCGATAGAGATACTTTCTTATGTAACCACTTTGACCCAAAAGATGTTTTTAAAAGCAAAACCCAATACTTTCGAAGGGGGTACTTTCATTGGTTTCGAAGCTATTTTTTAAGGTAATGCTCTGATACATTCGAAAGGTATATTTTGGTTCCGAAAGGAATAAGTTAAAGAGCTTCGGAAGGTATGACTTAGTGCTTTGAAAAGAAATTTTCTATGTTTTCGAAGAAGACTATCGAGGGGTTTCGATAGTGATGTTTTAAGGTTTCAATACAGATAACCCAATCTCATTTTAAAGGAAGAACCTTAGCATAAATAAAGAGTTTTGAAATGAAGTTTTTGAAGAAGTTTTCCTTGATTAACTGGTTAAAGGGATTAACCAAGTTTTATATAAAATGATTTCAAGGATATTTAAGCATAGGTGTTGGTATTATTATGTTGTTATGATTGCTTCTTCGTATACTTGTTTACATTATTATGAACCCATAACGGTACTTTGGGGAAAGGCAGAATAACTAGCTAGATTGACTCAGTAGTGAATATAACTTAAGGATGCTAAAATATTAACTAAAGATATTGGCAGAGGTCAATAGGTTACAATGAGCCAATGAAAACTATGTAAAGTAAAAGATATTGGCAGGGGCTAATAGGTTCATAGTCAGCCGATGAAAACTATGAGTTGATATTGGCAGGGGTCGATAGGTTTGTAATTTTCCCATGAAAACTATTAATCAGATTAATATATTGACAGAAGTCAATAGGTTCCAAGTCAGCCCATGACAACTAGGATAAGAGAAAAGATATTAGAGTTACCAATAGGTTCTTAGTGATCCCATAAAAACTATGAAATTAGACAGGGAGTCCGTAAACATTTCATAGGTTATTAGTAAGCCCATGAAAACTAATAGGTTAATAGTGACCCTAGAAACTATAAATGAGATAGACAGTCAAAATGAATGGGGATGGGTAATCCAAAATTAATTTACTTGTTTGCATATCATCGTGTTGTTTTGAATTATTTTAACCATTGTGGATGCAGGAGCATTGTAGATGGTTTTATAGAGCTTTTAGGATACTAATGAGGGGAAAACCCATTTCGCTAAGCGACGTGGTCTCACTGGATATCTAAGTGGTTTGAGATGGTAGATTATTATTCATACTAGGCTTTATGTGTGACTCGAAGTTTTTGTTTTCCCCTTAAATCTTGGGTGCTCAATTGATTTTGAGTAGTTTGAGGGTTATGATTTTCAGGTTCTCTTTTAGATGAATAAAGCTTATGAAGACGTGCATGAGGCAAGCTAGTTAATAAGAATTCTTTTATTCCACTACGAGTTTTGATTGTAAAGGAAAATTTGTTTTATTGCCTTATTATATACTTTGATCAACCAAGAGGTCATCTTCATATGTCGCTCTTGGCGTATTTTGCATCAATTATATGTTATCTGAACACGGTCTGTATACCGGGATTATGTAATGAACTTGAAATATTTTTAAATGGAATGTAGAATTTGTTTGCTGCTTAATTTTTTTTTATATTCATGTATTTTTGTATATCAATGTATCAAATATTTCCGTATTTGGTCGTCGATGATTAATAACTATGGATGACCATAGCATCCATAGCCGTTAGTTTTGGGCCTCCAAGTAGGGGGTGTTATAAGTTGGTCTCAGAGCATAGGTTTGTGAGACTTAAAAGAAATTTAAACCAAAAAGATTTTTCAAACATAATCCAATAAATCAGATAATAAGATCGGGGTTTGGATTAATGTTGTAGTAACCTACTTATAACCGATATATAGCTATATACGTAAGTATGTATTTCCCACTCTTATAGACCGTTCTTCTATATGTTACTAAGGCTCGTATGTAGATTTACGAGAAAGGATATATGGAAGCACGAAATAGAAGAGGACATCTTGGTGGACACAATACCACAAATAATGGAAATGCTCTACTCACCACTAGGAGGAACCCGAGTCTATCAACCGATGCTAATAACCAAAATGTTGATGCCAATGTGGGTGCTCGAAACCAACCAGTAGATATGGGGGCGATGTATCAGTTCTATGTCAATATGATGCAAGCAGGAGTTGCTAGAAATGTTGGTGGAGCTAATCCTGTAGCTCCAGTTGGGAATATTTATGCTAAGCCGAGTAGGGATACACTAGTCTTGGTGGGAAGCCAATCATGGGGACGGAGAATGCTATGGAAGTTGAGAATTGGTTATTGCATTGTGAGAGTATATTTGCTAATTTGGGTTTAGATGATGAACAAAAGAGAAGGTTGGCTTCTAGATAGTTGCAAGGGACAATGCTTAATTGGTGGAATAACATTACCGTTGCAATTCTAGAGGAGCAGTTGACCTGGACTGATTTTCGAAGGAGATTTGAGCAAAAGTTTATGTCTCAGTTTGCTAAGTCAAAGCTGATAAGGAAGTTTATGGATCTAGAGCAGGGAGAGATTTCGGTTGTTGAGTATGCCACTAAGTTTGATGAGTTTCCCCATTATGGACATAGTATTAAAGACACCATCATCAGAAGGAATGAGAAGTTCATGACCGAGGCCCGAGATTGCTAGGGCGACCCTGCCACATCTTCGCTATCCTAATAATTTAATTATGGAGGTGGCCATTCACCATAAGGAGATGCTTACTAATTGTGTTAGAGAGAAGCTAGTGGAAATCCAAGGTTCTCAGGGGAAGAAAAGAAGTTCTTCAAGAAGAAGGGAGCCCAGAAGGTAGATGCTGCAAAGAAGTTAAAGGCTGAGTTAGTTTTCTTTAAGTGTGATAAGAAGGGCCATTATGTAAATGAGTATCTGTCGGGTAATGGGAAGAAGGTTGCAAATAAGAAGAATGCATAGTGCTTCAACTGTGATCAAGTTGGGCATTACAAAAATCAATGTCCAAAGCCAGTCAGGGCAGACAAAGGGAAAGTTTTTGTTATTGGACCAACATTAGCTCGGCCTACTACAGCTGATAAAGGGAAGACCCTGATGGAAGGTACGCTTTTGATTCAGAGTATAACAGTTAGGGTACTTTTTGATACCGGTGCTTCATATTCATTTATATCTTAGTGTTTGGTTGATAGATTATGCTTTGAAGCCACCTACTTTGCTACTTTCTTAAGGGTCGCAAATCCAATAGGAAGGTATGCAACTCTAGGGTAGAGATGTGACCGGTTAGAACTTGATCTATTAGGTCATAAGTATGCATGCAACATGTATGCTATTGATTTCATAGATTTCGGAATCATTTTGGATATGGATTGGTTGGGTAGATATGAGGCTAGAAATTTTTTCCAGAATATGAAGATATCATTGAGACACCCTAATAGTCATAACCGAGTAATATTCTCAGTGGAGAATTCCAACCGGAGTTTTAGTGCTTTGCTTAGTTTTATAGAGGTAGGAGATGAGTTAAGTCAGGTTTGAATGGCAAGAGAATTTGTAGTTGTCTTTGAGCTGGTTATGGGATTACCATCGAAGCGAGCAATTGAGTTTCAGATAGATAGTTGAACCAGTGAGTAGACCACTTAGCAGGATGACACTGAGTGAAATGAAAGAATTGAAGGTGCGGCTAGTAGATCTTGAAGAAATAAATTTTATTAGGCTAAGAAGTTTGCCTTGGGGAGCAGCCGTAATGTTCGTGAAGAAACCAGATGGGTTGTTGAGGATGTGTATCGACTATCCAAAGTTGAATGAGCGAACTATCAAGAATAAGTACTTTTTCTAAGAACAGATGATCTATTCGATCGGTTGAGTTGAGCCAGAGTGTATTCCCAGTTGGATTTGGTGAAGGTTTCCATCTTTTAAGAGTTGCAAAGGATAATATTCCTTTGACAAATTTTCGGACTAGGCATGGTTCCTATGAGTGCTTAGTGATGCTATTTGGATTAATAAATGCACCTGCTTTCTTTATGGATTTGAAGAACCGAGTTTTCTGAGAATACTTGGATAGGTTTGTGCTGGCGTTTATACATGACATTTTAGTATACTCTAAGATTGAAAGAGAGCATAAAGGTCATCTTAGAGTGGTGCTTGAGACGATGAGGCAGAATCAGCTGAAGACGAAGTTTACCAGTGTCATTTTTGGAAGAAAGAGGTTAAGTTTCTTGGTCACTTGGTTTCAGAGAAGGGCTTGTCAGTTGATCCAGATAAGATCGAAACTATGAATAACTGGAAGAGACCGGAGATGATGACTGAGATTAGGAGTTTTCATGGACTCGCTGGCTACTGCCGGAGATTCATTAAGGATTTCTCGTGGATAACAGCACCTTTGACTAAGTTAACCAGGAAGTAGGTAAAGTTTTTGTAGTACGACAAATGTGAGGAAGCATTTCTTAAGTTAAAGCATTTGTTGACAAATGCACCAGTGCTAGTAGTTACAAATGAAAACCAAGGGTTGGTGGTATATACGGATACATGCGGAACTGTATTAGGAGCTGTGTTGATGCAGAAGGGTAAAGTTATTGCCTATGCTTCATGACAGCTTAGACCACATGAAGTGAGATATCCTACTCATGATTTGGAGTTGGCTACAGTGATCTTCACATTAAATATTTGGAGACATTATCTCTTAGAGGAGAGATTTGAGCTTTACATGGATCATAAGTCTTTAAAATATTTATTCCCTCAGAAGGAGTAGAATATGAGACAGCAAAGGAGGCTGGAATTTTTAGCTATTTATGATTTTGGAATAAAGTATACACCAGGGAAATAAGGTAACAGATGCTCTTAGCCGAAGACATTAGAATATAGTGTTAGCTATATTGGCGCAGTGGAAGAATTTAGAAGCTTTAGCTGGTTGTGGTGTGTAGTTAAGGCAGACTGTTAGTTCTAGTCAGAGTATTTCCATGCTGTCTTGTTTGGAAGTTCGACCAGTGTTGGTTGAAAGGATTGCTTCTAGGTGGAGGGAGGATCCAGTATTAGCCAAGAACATCAAAAGGGTTGAGGTTGGAAATGAGATCGATGATCTAAAGGATTTTAGCCTTGACTAGAGAGGATGGTTGAGAAAGAAGGGACGGTTATGTGTTCTGAATATAGAGGACTTAAGGAAAGAAGTTTTAATTAAAATTTAATGATTTAATATATGGATTTAAGTATTAATGATAAAATACTTTAATGATTTGATATTAAAAAGGAATTTAGTTTGAAATCTTAAAATTTCTTTTATTTAAGTATTCTTTAACATGTGGATTTCAAAGTTTTAATTTGGTTAAAGATAAATTGGATTTCATTTTAAAACTTGAATTTAAAATGAAATTTGAAATTGAATTTGAAATAAATATTTTCAAATGTATTTATGAATGATAATTTAAACATAGATAAGAAAGGTTTTATCTTAAAGCAAATTTAGAATTTAATGATTTATAATTTCATTTAATTATTAAGGTAATTAAATGAATGGTTTATTTAATTAATTAATGGAATGGATAACTAATTAAGGTCATTAAGGGTTTTAAATCATTAATTTAAAGTTTAAGTTAATAAATTAATTAAGGATTATTAATCCATAACTAAGGATCATTAATTAGATTTAATTAATGATTAGTAATTAATTAATCAAGTAATTATGAATTAGTTAAGTTCCAGTTAACACTTAATTAACTAAATAATTAAAGGTTAATTAATTGGATATTAAAGATTAATTAATTTGAAAATAATAAAGATTAATAAAAGTTAATTACTTAAGAGAAGTAATTAAAGAATTTTTAATTGTTAATGATGGTCATTAACTTAAGATTATTTAATAATTAATTAATGTAATTAATTTAAATACTTAATTAGAATAATTAATAAAATGATAATTAATTGTGAAAATTATTTAAGTTTAATTACTAAATGAAAGTAATTAAGAAATTAATTACTTAATGTAATTAATGGAGTTTATTATGATTAGTTTAAATTAATTAATTAATTAATTATGTTTAATTAATTTTAATCACTTGTTGGTCTGATAATAATTACTCAATGTAAGATTTGGTTTTGCTTTCAAAAAAATGGTTTCAGGTTCCTGGCGATGGCGGCTTCCCCTTCGTTTTTGTACCTAGCCTTTCTTCGTGTCTCACGCATCTCTTCATGTCCTCTCCTCTTTCCCTTCTCAATCGACCGCGTCTACTCTCCCCATCCTCTACTCGTTCTGGCCGTCGCTTTGGTTCTATGGTTTCAGATAGCGTCCCCCGTCCAGATCTTCAATCGCCCCATGATTTTCCGCCGCTATGTGCTCCCAATTTGCCTGCGCTAGTTACTTCTGATCGACCATGTATGATTGAAGCTAATGTTGCTGGAAACGCTGCTGTGTGTACGACATTGGATGCTTCAGGTACGCAACTATCTACTGTTGGAGCCAACGTGGAGTTCGTTGTGTCTCCCCGTAACGTTATTGGTGAGCAAGTGAGTGGAACTATGGCATTACAGTGTGATCTTGGTGGTCTGACTTGTGATGGTATTGGTATAGCCGAGACTGCTGTGCAAGATTGTTGCATGGCAAATGTTTGTAATAATGACAAAGAGGGAGCTGTTCCAATTAGCAATGCTTTTGATTTGAATAACCCTCTGAGTGTAACTATTCCTTGCCTGACATCTGTTGAAGTCTGTCCTGTGCCACCATTCAATGGTTTTGTTGGTGGCTCTTCGATTGCAAGCCCCAAATCTGGTTTTGCTTGCGGCTCTACGGTCAATGCCGATGTTAACTCAGTGCAATTACCTGGTGAGTCTACATTTCTTGTAGCATCTACTGGTTTGGTGAATTGTCGTGTTCCAGGCCCAACGGTTCCCAAAACTTGGTCTTCACTTTTTACATCCTTGCCACGTAATGCGGGAGTATATGAACCAGTTGAGTTTGACATCCTTGAGGAAAACGGGGTAATGATCCCTCCCCCCAGTGTTATCCAAGCCGGTTTGGACTTTTGGTCTGAATATGTAGTCGGATTTTTTTTGGACCCTAATCATCGTCTTCATGATGTGGCTGCGGTGTGTCGTAGGGCCTGGAGACTTCATGGTAGTCTTAAAGTCAAGTTGGTCGATTCGTTGTATTACATATTGTTCTCCTCCACTGAGGAACGTACTCGAGTTCTTGAGAACGAGCCTTCTTTCTTTGATGGACAGCCATTTATTATTACCCCTTGGTCGCCGACTGTGGCTAGAGCACGTGAACAGGTTCTTTCTATCCCTATCTGGGTTTATTTCTCTCAAATTCCTTCTGCTCTTCAACCTCTGCTTGGATTGAATTGGCTTGCATGCAATGTTGGAAAATTGAAGTGTTTTGACTCCAGCACTGTTGCGCGTGATAAGCTTGTATACGCCAAGGCCCTGATTGAGATTACTCCCCATAAGCCTCTTCCTACATCTATTCCTGTCCAGCTTGCTGTTGGACATGTGGTGGATGTGCGTGTTCGGTATGGTTGGGTTCCTGACATATGTACCACCTGTCACTCTTTTGGCCATATTGCCTCAGCCTGCACACAATCGGTTACATCTGCTACTGCTCCTAAGATCCCATTGCCTAGGCCTCCGCTTAGGAAGTGGGTTCCCAAGGCCTCTCTGGTTGCTGCTCAGTCTTCTGACCCCGATCCCTCCCTCTCCTCAGCTCGGCCTGCTTCACCTGATCCTGGTGCTTCTCCTGCTCTGCAGAATCGTGTTGTTTGGGCTGATTCTGAACATAGTTGGGTTGATCTCCGTTCTGACTTGAGGTTCAACCCTGTGGATGTCTCCTATTTCAGATATGTCTCTGATGATCTTCTGGACCTACGATGCCTTCATTACAGGATTTCTGGTGATTCCTTGGTACCTGATCTGGATGGTCCGCATGCTCAGTCTAATGCTATTCTTCTAGCTGATACTTCCTGGGATCGATCTTTTATCTATACATCTGGTGTTGATGATTATGATCCTTCTCTTGCTGTTCTTTTTCGCCCATATTTTGGTTTCCTTGGTGATGGTACTCTGGTTTCTGACCGGGTTGTTGTAGGTGATAGTGATTCTTCCTCTGCGGAGGAGAACTAGTCTAGTATTTTTACATAGTAGTTATGACTTGTCTGTCATACTCCTGTGCTGTTATTTTTAGTTCTTTTATTTTACGTTGTAGTTAAGGTATCTCTACCTTACTCCTGTACTTCAATCTTTATTACATTCGTAATAAAAGTGGTCGGTCCACTATAAAACCGTCGGCCTTGCCAAAAAAAAATAATTACTCAATGTAATTAATGGAATGTAATTACTCAGTGAAGTAATTAAGGATAATTACTGGATATAATTAGTGGAAGATGGTTTAATTGTGGAAATAATTTGGATTGAATTACTTTGTATAATTAATCAAAGGATTAATTAAAAATATTTAATTAAGAAGTAATTAATTTGATGAAGTAATTAAGGTAGTTAATTACAGAATGAGATTAATCAAAGGATATTAATAATTATGGTTTAATTGAGATTAATTACTGAACGTAATTAATTTTAATAAGATAATTAATTAAATATAATTAAGGATCATTAATTATAATGATGTAATTAAGATTGATTAATTAAAGATTAATTAATCAATAATAAGTGATTAAGGGTAATTCATTAATGTAATTAACTAAGGATTAATGTAATTAATTATTGTTAATTAATTAATGAAGAATTAAGGGTTAATTACTTTATTTGGTTTAGAGTAATTGATTTGTGCAATTAATTAAAGGATAATTACTAGAATGTAATTAAAGAATAATTAATCAAGGGTGATTAATTAAGTCGATTAACTAGAGGTTAATTAATTAATTAATTAATTTGTAATTAATTAATGGTTATGTAAGCAAGATTTATATTGATGTAGTAATTAATTTAGTTCACTTTAAATTAATTAAAGATGGAAGTAAATAGTTTAATTCATTTTAAATTAATTATAGATGATGTGATTATAGATCATTGTCTATGTATGGATGGATGATATTGTTTGCCTTGAATGGTTTGAAATCTCAACTATAAGATTAGTAATGATGTGTGATGTGGATGCATTGGTTGCATTGTGATGATGATATGTATTATCTTTGATAATGATAATATAGATTATCTGTTGTGATGATAATGTTGATTATCTATTCTGATATGTGAATTATCTATCTGTGTGTATATAGATAATTGTATTGAACTGTTTTAAACTCTAAAACAACTTGGACCTAAAAGACATGTTTTGGATTGATGAGACTGGGATCGGGTTTCCAGATTTGGATATCCGAAAACCACATCGATCCATATTAACGATGGGTCGTGAATATCAAGTAAAGACTAAAGACTCGAGGTGTAAGGACTATTCGTCAGTATAACTCTAAGGGTGATTCGGAGATGAGTTTGACGGAGATAGTACTTTCATATTCGAGATGATGTTTCAGAGTGCAAGGGTTATCGTCGTTAACTCTGAGGGTGATTCCAAAATGAGTGTAACGAGATAATACCTTCTGTTTCGTTCGAACCCGGAACGAACTTGTATGGATTGAATGCTTTCAGAACATCGTCAGGTGGACGATGAGCATTCTAAGATAAATGTGTCCTATAAAGGTAATCGTAGCCTCAAGCCTCAACAAGTGGGAATAGCTAAAACAGGGGAGGTGCAGCAAGGCTAAGTGGGTCATGCCCAAGTAGGACGAGATTTTCCCCTGTCTAGAGGCCCCTTTTTTATTCGGCTTAGTGGGCGGTTGGATATGCGCACCAACTGCGGGGTTGTCTTTTTCGAAACTGTTCAGTAAGGAAGGGTTTTGGCCTTGTGTTGCAGGGGATTCGGAGTGATCCTCGGTACTGTGATCTATGCCACGTACTGTGACGGACGGTACCCCCGGTAGCCCTGCATTGTATGGAATCCAAAATCCAATAAGTGCCAACGGTTTTGATTGTATTACCCACTTTTTTGGCAAATAGCTGGAATTTAACAATGTAACAATTTCGGCTATTTCATATTTACTTGAAAACCATAGACCAACTATAATATCACTGGATTTCCTATCAAATATTTTAGTTAGCGTAAGGTAAATTTTTTCCATGTTTATTTGTGTGAAGTCTTACGTGATATATTTTCTTTCAAAGGTCTTTTCAAAGTTAAGCAACTTTAACCTGTTACTCACACCAGACCCGTGTTTGACCCGAAGTTTATCTTCTGTTTTCTTAAACTCTTGGGTTCTCAAATTTTACGAGTAGCCAAGGGATTCAGGTTTGCTTTGACGAATTATGGAGGAGCAATGGAGCAGGAGGCTTCTGCGTGTAGATATGTATAGTGTTCCGCTGTGTTTGGTATCTCTGTGTTGTCTCTGAGTTGTATTGAGTTGTTATATATAGACAGGTGTTTATAACTGTCTAGTATGCGTTGTATTATCTGTGTACTCTGATAGTTGTTTTATATGATACCATGTAATACTTATGTTATTAATATAATTTATTCGTTCCGCTGTTAAGATTCTGATGTGTTGTTTCTTCTTTCTTCTCTTTCTTTCTCTTTTCTATCCTTTTCTTTCTTATTAATGATGCGTCATTCTGTGGAGATGAATGGCGGGTCGTTACAGTGGTATCAGAGCACTTGGTTGAGCGAATACCTAGGATCTAGAGTGATTTCTTTCTTGAGAGAGCGTATTTCTAATTTTAAATATATTTATATATATTTATCTATTTCTACCTATCTGTTGGGTTACCTGTTCGGGTTTTTCCAATATAGGTTATAAAGTTAATGGGATAGTGGTGCGTGTAACATGACAACTACCATTGATTGGAGTCTGATGTTTGAGGTTGGAAGTGTATCTGTGGAGACTGTATACTGAATACTGTCTCGAGTTAGTTGTGCCGAGTGTAGAGATTTCATCGATCTCTGAAGGAAACCTGTTAAGGTTCGTAGTCCATCTTTGATGTTAGATGAGTTGAATATTGGATCTGTCGGTTGGGCAGAAGCAAGTGATGGCATTTTGATACCTCAGGAAGTGTAGCTGCGTGATGAGATGCGGTGATTATGGATATGTCCAAAGATATTTCTTTGGAACAAGTTTTGGGAAGTGTGTCTGCTTCGGTGTTCGGGCTGGTGTCAACAGGGTGTTTTTGTTTGGTTTGAGGTCCGAGTTTCTCGGAGAGCTTTGGATTAGGAAGTTTGGCATCGACGTCAACACTGCAGCTCAGAATGTTCTGTGTTGGCAGGGAGTTTTCTGGCTGAGTAGTTTTTCTGAAGGTGGATTTCAGAAGCAGCAGAGTGGATCTGTTTTTTCAATGGATTGGCTAGACCAGTGCAAGCTGTTCTATTGGGTAAAGAGAGGACAGTTTTTCTTTAGAAATTGGTCTGGGTTGATCGAAAAAGTGACTTGCGATAGTTGAGTGTTCTCTTGGGTTGTTGGAGATTTTCTGGATGTCTTCTGGCAAATCAGAGGTTTGTCCGTATCTGAAGATTGAGTTTTCTTATCGACTAGGATTCCAGGAGTGATACTGGTGATTCAGCTTAGTTGAAGATGGTTCAAAGAGATAGAGTTTGATGAAGCAGCTCAGATTTTTGGAGGAACTTCTGAGTTTTTTTTATGGATCTGTTGAACCATATTTCTGGAAAGTGATGTCAATTTGTGCTCGTATTCTTCACCCGCATTTTCTTCTACTTCGGATCAGAGTTGCGCAGCGGAAGCAGTTTAGGAGTGCTTTAGTTTTGTCTTTTCCGGATAGGAGAAGTAAGTTAGTCTTATGATGTTTGTGGAGTAGAGTTGGTGTTCTTGGTTTGGATTGATCTTGAGGAGATCATTCTGTTTGGTTGTTTTGGTCCAGTTTATTTCTAGAGACATCAGCGAAGGTTGAGCCGATCAGGAGAGATGAAGGTAGCCCAGGATCGTCAGATGTGTTTTGTGGATAAGAGACGAAGGAATTTGGATTCCGGAGTCGGAGATTTGATTTTGAGTAAGACTGCGTAAGTCAGCTCTGAGATGTTTTGGATCTTTTATGTGTTCTTGTAAGGATTGGAGTTTGATTTTCAGGATTGAATTGCCAGTTTGGATAACTCGGATTCGATATGTTTCACGTATCTCAGAGGGAGTATGTGTATGGTCTATCTCTGGTTTTGAAACCAGCAGTTCTAGAGGATTTGATTGTTGAATCAAACTCGTCTGCAGTCTGATATGCTGTCTAGTTTTATAGATCTAGATGAGTAGGAGCTCTGTAACTTAGTAGTGTTGACTGTTTGGATTATGTAGAGCAAGTATCCCGGTATATATATAGTTGGAAAAACTCGAGGAAACTCTATCCAGAATTTTTGTCTGGATAGTTAGATTTGTTCGATTGGGTGAATTGATTGCTATGGTTGTTAGCATGTCATTGGTATATGCTTGTGCTTTAAATTTAAAATCTTTAATAAGATTATTAAATTACTTTGTTTTAAATTTCGGGGACGAAATTCTTTTAAGGGGGGAGGAATATGATGACCCGGAATTTTAAGTAATATCAATTTAATAATCTGAATTAAAAATTAAATTGATTTGATAATCTTTGTGATAAGATTTGAATTAATTTAATAATCCAATAAATTAAATATTTAAGTGATAGATTTTATCTTTTAAAAGCAAGTAAATTGTTTTCTATTTATAATGTATATAGAATATGTATATGTTGTAAATAAATATTGTTTTAATTTAATAAATAAATAAATCTTGTTTTCTATAAATATGTATATCTTTGGTAAAATTGGCTATAATTTTAAAGTTAAACTTTTAAAAGGTAATTTAATAAATAAAATATAGTTTTAAATTGATAAGATAAAAATTTAATATGTTTAAATTGATTTATTTGATATTAACTTTTTAAAAGTATATAATAAATAACTATATGATTTTAAATGCATAAGGTAAATTATTTAAATGGTTTAAAATATGTTTAACTTAAGTTTAAATAAAAATAACAATAAGGTTTATTTTAATATAGTCGGATAAAATAAATAATTCACTAATAAAGAAAACAATTTCTTTTATAAATTATTTATAGTTATCAAATTTTTTATTTTAAAAATGTAATAATACATTGTTTTTAACAAATAGATTTTTAATAAAAATAATTGTTTTTCAAAATTTAATTGTGTAGTTATATATGTATATATATAACATGATTTGAATTTGAATTCAAAGCTTTGAAATTTAAAGTATATTTTTTTTTTGATTTTAAAATATTTGTATAAACTTTATTTTATGAATATAATTGGATTTATTCATTTTAAAATCATCTACATGTAAATAAGTATATATTAACTAACTAATTAAACATAAATTTACATTTATCTTATATTAACATATTAACTAAATAGCTAATTAACATTTAAATACAACTAATTAACTTTAAAGGACAAATGTGAATATTATATAAATTAAAGGACATATGTACATTTATTAAGGCTTCATGTAACAAGTGTTAATCAATAAACATTACAAATTGACAATTGTTAAAATTTGAGACAAGTGTCTTTTATTTTATTTTCTTTTATTTTAATAAAATCAAATTTCAGCCTATAAATACTTATGTTTTCTTATCTTCTTCTTTTTTCTATTCTCTTTTTCAAAAGCAAATCTAAAAGAAAAACACACACTTCCTTTAAAACTAAACCTGAATCATCTAAAAAATCCTATAAATCTGTAACATGTAAACCATCTACAACTTTCATAAGCCTGTAATTTCATTTCCATATCAAACTCCTTTTCAAACTGTAGCCTTCCAATTCACTTCAAAAACAAACCTGCATATTCAATCTGAAGCCTGAAAATTCATTTTCCACTTCAAACAAACAAAACTGTTTTAAAGCCTGCATTTCACTTAGAATCTGGATTTCAAAGCTGCTGCATGTATATAATTCTTACTTGAAGATCAGTTTTAAAGCTTCAACAACTCAAGATTTAAAGCAAGAAATTTTTCAGTTTTAAAAGATCAAAGTTTAAAATCAGTGGCATCTCAACATTCAAGTTTTAACCCAAGCAAAGCATTGGAGGCTCTGTCTTCTGATTTAAAAAAGGTGAGTAGCTTTATTTATAAAAAATTTAGTATAATTTCTGGTTTCATGCTTGTGATGATGAGAAGAATATGTTTGTGTGAACCTGCTGTGTGTACTTATATGTAAGATATATGCTTCAATTTCAATGGAATTTACTCCGTTTAATATTTCCTGATTCATGTTTTTGATTTGAATTCAATCCTCTCTGTAAACAATTATTGTTAGGACCTATTTTACAAACAAGATGTTGATTAAGGTTTAAAAACATAATTTAATTTAAATTAAAAAATTGAGTAGCTCTGTATATCTTAAAACATCAGTGCATGCTCTAAAGACATAAAATTTCAATTTGTGAAATTTATAGATTCAGTATTATGAAATGAATACATAAACAAAATCATGATTTTTTGCATTAAAATCCGGATTTTTAAGAATGAGGAATAGGTGTAGTTCGCTAATGAACAGAAAAAGGAAAACTTGTGATTTCTAGTGATCAATTGATATTGAAAGGTCGGGATTCTTCTTGTGGTAGAGGAGTAATCAGTGAAGCTGGGAAAAATAGTTGATGGGGATGCAAAACACTATGGCAATAGCGGTGATGATTTCTTGTCTATAGCCCTAGTTTATAGAAGGTTTAGTTAATTGATTGGCACGACTTTAATGTTTGACCGAGTGCAACAAGGTTTTAGGATTTGAAATCTTGGTCGTAGGCGAGGCTGTGGCTGGTGGTGGAGGCTCTCTGGTGGTCGGAGTGTCGTGGATGAAGTGTTGACAGGGTTGATGTGGGGATTTGGTCTTTCTGTTCTAGGTTTTAGAATTGAACTTGAATTCAAATTCGAGTAGTGTGGAAGCTAGAGGATGACCGGGGTGGATAGAAGAGTTGGTCGCCGATGTGTGGAGGCCATCGGAGGTGGCCGGAGTTGGCCGGAGGCACGGTGCATGTGCACCGTGCACTTTTGTTTTCAGGTGTTTGCTTGGTGGAAGCAGAGTAATGGACTCGAGAATCACTCGAGTAGGTGTTGTGTATTGCTCGAAGTAGTGAGCTTGTTGACTCGAAGCAGAATTTGCTCTGGCTCGGGTTAAAGTATGATAACAGGTTTTAAACAGAAACCTGTTATTCTGTTTTAAAATTTTAAAATAAAATTTAAAACCTGAATTTAAATGAAAGTAAAGTTTTTAAATAAAATTTAAATCTAGTTTTCAATCTCAGTTTAAGTTAAATCTAAGTCTAAAATAAATTCAATTTTAATTTGAATATTAGTTTGGAAATAAAAGAGTTTTTAAATTCAAATTGTCTTAGTGACATAAAAGTGTTTAAGAAGTTAAAGTGTAATTAAAGAATTTGAATTTAAATGGAGTTTGAAATCTAAAAGAGGATTTAAACAATGTTAAATCAGAACCTTAAATTTGAATTCAAATTTGATTTGAATCTTAAGTTTTGAAAATAAAGTAAAGTTTATAAATTTAAATATTGTAAATAAGTTTAAAGGTTAAATTATACTTTAATGATTTGAAATTAAAAAGGAATTTAGTTTAAAATCTTAAAATTTCTTTTATATAAGTATTCTTTAACATGTGGATTTCAAAGTTTTAATTTGGTTGAAGATAAATTGGATATCATTTTAAAACTTGAATTTAAAATGAAATTGGAAATTGAATTTGAAATAAATATTTTCAAATGTATTTATGAATGATAATTTAACCATAGGTAAGAAAGGTTTTATCTTAAAGCAAATTTAGAATTTAATGATTTATAATTTCATTCAGTTATTAAGGTAATTAAATGAATGGTTTATTTAATTAATTAATGGAATGGATAACTAATTAAGGGTTTTAAATTATTAATTTAAAGTTTAAGTTAATAAATTAATTAAGGATAATTAATCCATAATTAAGGATCATTAATTAGATTTAATTAATGATTAGTAATTAATTAATCAAGTAATTATGAATTAATTAAGTTACAGTTAACACTTAATTAACTAAATAATTAAAGGTTAATTATTTGGATATTAAAGATTAATTAATTTGAAATTAATAATGATTAATAAAAGTTAATTACTTAAGAGAAGTAATTAAAGAATTTTTAATTGTTAATGATGGTCATTAACTTAAGATTATTTAACAATTAATTAATGAATTAATTTAAATAATTAATTAGATTAATTAATAAAATGATAATCAATTGTGAAAATTATTTAAGTTTAATTACTAAATGAAAGTAATTAAGAAATTAATTACATAATGTAATTAATGGAGTTTATTGTGATTAGTTTAAATTAAAATTAATTAAGTTTAATTAATTTTACTTACTTGTTGGTCTGCTAATAATTACTCAATGTAATTAATGGAATGTAATTATTCAGTGAAGTAATTAATGATAATTACTAGATATAATTAGTGGAAGATTGTTTAATTGTGGAAGTAATTTGGATTGAATTACTTTTTATAATTAATCAAGGGATTAATTAAAAATCGTTAATTAAGAAGTAATTAATTTGATAAAGTAATTAAGGTTGTTAATTGCAGAATGAGATTAATCAAAGGTGATTAATAATTATGGTTTAATTGAGATTAATTACTGAAAGAATTTAAATTTTAATAAGATAATTAATTAAATATAATTAAGGATCATTAATTAATATAATTAATGACATAATTTAGATTGATTAATTGAAGATTAATTATTCAACAATAAGTTATTAAGGGTAATTGATTCATGTAATTAATTAAGGATTAATGTAATTAATTATAGTTAATTAATTAATGAAGTAATTATGGGCTAATTACAGTATTTGGTTTAGAGTAATTGATTTTTGCAATTAATTAAAGGATAATTACTAGAATGTAATTAAAGAATAATTAATCAAGGGTGATTAATTAAGTTGATTAACTAGAGGTTAATTAATTAATTAATTTGTAATTAATTAATGGTTATGTATTCAAGATTTATATTGATGTAGTAATTAATTTAATTCACTTTAAATTAATTAAAGATGGAAGTAATTAATTTAATTCATTTTAAATTAATTATAGATGATGTGATTATAGATCATTGCTTATGTATGGATGGATGATATTGTTTGCCTTCAATGGTTCGAAATCTCAACTATGTGATTAGTAATAATGTGTGATATGGATGCATTGGTTGCATTGTGATGATGATATGGATTATCTTTGATAATGATAATATGGATTATCTGTTGTGATGATAATGTTAATTATCTATTATGATATGCGAATTATCTATCTGTGTGTATATAAATAATTGTAATGAATTGTTTTAAACTCTAAAACAACTTGGATCTAAAGGACACATTTTGGATTTCGATGAGATTGAGATCGGGTCTCCAGATTTGGATATCCGAAAACCACATCGATCCAAAATAACGATAGGTCGTGAATATCAAGTAAAGAGTGAGGACTCGAGGTGTAAGGACTATTCGTCAGTATAACTCTAAGGGTGATTCCGAGATGAGTTTGATGGAGATAGTACTTTCAGATTGGAGATGAAGATTCAGAGTGCAAGGGTTATCGTCGTTAACTCTGAGGGTGATTCCAAAATGAGTGTAACGAGATAATACCTTTGGTTTCGTTCGAACCCGGAACGAACTTGTATGGATTGAATGCTTTTAGAACATCGTCAGGTGGACGATGAGCATTCTAAATATGTCCTATAAAGGTAATCGTAGCCTCAAGCCACATCGACCAGGAATGGCTAAAATAGGGCAGGTGCAGCAAGGCTAAGTGGGTCATGCCTAAGTAGGACGAGATTTTCCCCTGTCTAGTGGTCCCTTTTTTATTCGGCTTAGTGGCGGTTGAAAATGCGCACCAACTGTGGGGTTGTCTTGTTCGGAACTGTTCAGAAGGGAATGGTTCCGGCCTTATGTTGTAGGGGATTGGGAGTGATCCTCGGTACGATGATCTAGGCCACGTACTGTGACGGGCAGTACCCCGGTAGCCCTACCATTGTATGGAATCCAAAATCCAATAAGTGCCAACGGTTTTGATTGTATTACCCACTTTTGTGGCTAGTAGCTGGAATTTAATAATGTAAAAATTTTGGCTTTTTCATATTTACTTGAAAACCCTAGACCTATTATAATATCACTGGATTTCCTATCAAATGTTTTGGTTAGCGTAAGGTAAAAACTTTTCCATGTTTATGTGTGGGAAGTCTTACGTGATACATTTTCTTTCAAAGGTTTTTTCAAAGTTAAGCAACTTTAACCTGTTACTCACACCAGACCCATGTCTGACCCGGAGTTTATCTTCTGTTTTCTTAAACTCTTGGGTACTCAAATTGTTATGAGTAGCCAAGGGATTCAGATTAGTTTTGACAAATTGTGGAGGAGCAATGGAGCAGGAGACTTCTGCGTGTAGATATGTATAGTGTTCTGCTATGTTTGGTATCTCTGTGTTGTCTCTGAGTTGTATTGAGTTATAATATCTAGACAGGTGTTTATAACTGTCTAGTATGTGTTGTATTATCTGTGTACTGTGCTAGTTGTTGTATATGATAGTATGTAATACTTATGTTATTAATATAATTTATTCGTTCCGCTATTAAGATTCTGATGTGTTGTTTCTTCTTTCTTCTCTTTCTTTCTCTTTTCTATCCTTTTCTTTCTTATTAATTATTCGTCATTCTGTGGAGATGAATGGCAGGTCGTTACAATAGATTTGATCAACGGTCCGAAGATACCATGGATTTGATTATAGGCCCCAAATGGCCGCTACTTTAATAAATGATCTGAAGAGATTGTGGATCTAACTATTAGCCTCGCAAGGCCATTGATTCAATTGATGATCTAGAAAGATCATGGATTTAACTATTGACCCTGAACGACCACAAATTCAATTAAAGATCCAGAGAGATTATGGATTTAACGATCAATCCTAAATGGCCATGGATTTGATTAACGGTTTAGAAAGACCTTCCCCTTAACTAAAATATTAAATGATATGAAAGATCGCACATTAAACTAAATATAAACTGATCCGGGGAGATCGTGTGTTAGACTAAATATAAAATGATCTAAAGAGATCGAACCGTAGAACAAATATGGATTTGATAAAAGGATTTGAATGCCTTGTAATTAGAATAGAACTGATAAACCCTAAATGAACACAGGACGATTTTAATATGGGATGTAATAACTCCAAACCAAATCGGAATGATGATGATGAACATACTATACTTAAGCAGAGTTCAGAGTCTTAGACTGTATAAGGTTTGAAACGATTTGTAATTGATGAGAGAATCCAAATGGACAAGATGATTTGCAATAGTTTATCGGCTAATAACCAGAAAATCCAACTACTAATATCCCTTCGACTTTAACATTTGATCTTGAGCAAAGCGCACCTTCCATTCGCAAGGCGTGCTTTGGGGAGCAAGTGTTATCCTGCCTTTTGACCAGGCGGTATATGGACAAACTTGACGAGTCAGACTTCAAAGTTATCAAAGCAAGAAGCCTGAAGAGATGACCGCAAAGCCCAAAAACTAAAAATAACTAGAGTAGAAAAATAAACCACCACTAGAATCCAAAGTCCACCAAACTGTTGGAATGGTACCTATCCAACAACATGGATCGGTACCGATCCAGCAAACTTCATCCGAACCATCCCATACTTCTCATAATCCAAAGCAGTGCTACCTACAACCCATCTATGACCTCCTATATTTGCATGCACCAATGATCGATCTCTTTGAACTCCATAAAACTACAACTCCATTCCACAAATCCATCATTTGGACTCAGTAACAAGCTAATAAAGATGCAAACTAGTTTGGAATCATGAAGCTAACCATGAATCGAGCCTAAACAAAGCATTCGAGATGGGCAATTTTGCAACGGATTTTGTACCGATCTAAGCCTATGGATCGGTATCTATCCATGATGTCCACCACTTTTTCTGAAGAATCAGTCATTAGCATGGAGAATGTAGTGGACATCGTGGGGGAGATATTCTAGGCTCCCTATTGCTATAAACAGGAGTACGATGCTTACTTTTAAGGATCTTTTTGGCTCTCTTACTCTCTTACTCTAATCTATAATAATCACTTACGGATTTATACCGATCCATAAGAGCAGTATTTGAAAAACAACAAAATAATAAAAGGAAACTTGAAGTGGACGTAGGTCGGAGTACACCGAAGCATTATAAATCTTAGGTGCTCTACTTGTTTTTTCATTTGTTTTTTTCACTTTTTATTCTCTACTCAATCTATTGGATGATTTTTCCATTTCCGGTTCAAACACGCATAATATTTAGTTTTATAAACTAATTTTGGGTTTATAAAGAAGGCAACGAGCTTTTCGAAGTTACTATGAATATTAAATTAATATTTAAATTTATAAAAGGTCATGAAACTAGTAATTTGTTGAAAAGAGAATATATATATATATACTACCCATTTCTAAGACTTTATTTTGTTATAAATAATATATATTATGAATGATTTATTATTAATATTGATTTGTTTGTTGTAATATATAATCGTTTGAATAATCGATTTTATATTACTTTTCTGTTCACTCTTTCCTTGTATATTGAATTGAACTATATGAATGATTTGCTACTGATGTTAATTTGATTAATGATTTGATACGATATGGTGATGATGTCCATCTATATGGATTTGTGTTATTTTTATTTTTCTAGTATATTGTTTTTGATGATTTTAATTTTATGTAGTGAAAAATTTGAATAAATGGATGAGTAATACCATTTGGGATGGGGAAGTCAGTAGTACATTTCCTATTATTATTTAGATTCATTATATAGAATATTTGTGGAGTTTGAAAGTAGTATACGGGCATTGAATAAACGTTTAAGCATTATGCTGTGGTATGGGATGCCAATGTGATACTTATTCGGTTAACATTGTAATAAAGTCACCCAAGTGATAGGAACTTGGATTAACTTATGTGAGGTGATGTTTGGAGTAGAGCAAGATTATATGTTCAGAGTAGAGTGAGATTATATGCTTGGTGTAGAGAAAGTATATATGCTTGATGTTGAGCAAGTTCATACATACACGGGGTAGAGTATTATGGATAACTGAGCTCTTGGGTTGTACTCATATGTATGTTATCTATCATAAAGTGCTCTAGGACATGATTAGGAATCAGCAAAAACCAGATTGGCTCGTGTCCACCTCAACGTCCTAATCGTGGGGTCATGCCCTAGATCTGTTACACTTTGGTTATATATATTAGATGTGCATCATGAGATATTAGAGAATGGCGGAGTAGCCTTTAGGGTGTTGTAGACCTAGCCTCTTTAGTTACGAAGACCAATGGTCTATTGCCTTAGGTGCATGATCTAGGTCATGATCAATGCAGAGCATAGTCTCTCAGAATGTGTATGATATCCAGTGGACAAAGTCACGATGCTATGTTGGTAATTCATGACTGAGGAGTAGATCCAGGTGGTGTTTCCCTGGGTTCTTGGAGCAAGCAGGGTAGTAGTTAGTCTCCCTTATGGATATATGC
This sequence comes from Allium cepa, assembly GCA_030765085.1. Classification (NCBI taxonomy): domain Eukaryota; kingdom Viridiplantae; phylum Streptophyta; class Magnoliopsida; order Asparagales; family Amaryllidaceae; genus Allium; species Allium cepa. The sequence continues at coordinate 203,457,903 of CM060941.1, read as the reverse complement.
TAAATAATAGATGAGTACATACTATATACACCTTACCTAACTTATAGAGTGGATCCGGCTGAATATCCAGGTGCTCTTGAAGATAGAAGATAGGCATGTTGTTTGACTAGATCGCCTAACCCGAATATTATGAGGTTATTGGATGGTGTAACCCATACATTATAATTGAATTTCCCATCACCATTTATTTCTACATGAGGAGATGAGACTATATCTGGATAGATATCTAGAAAATAGCACATTCTCATGACTTTTATTGTATATATTAGGCGGCCAATATTTTATATTGATGACGATGTTTTCTTATTTGAGATTAAGAGATATTTGGGCAATGCCATGAGCGAGCTTGACTATACTTGGTGGTATCTCACTTATTATTGATTTTTGGATATTGATTCCGATTTCAGGATATATATGATTCATCCAAGAAATATTAGTTATATGGTTCATTGATTAGTGTGATTCTATATTTGAGATGACACTTTATGCATAGTTTTGTGAATTCTATATGACATGATATTTTTGGGTTGTCTAATATATATTGATATAATATATATATTATGATTACTATTTAAGATATTTCACTAACGTTATTATATTATTATATCCAGTGTATACAGAGTTTCATATTATTTCCCTTTTGATTTAGACATAGTCTATCCCGTGTTTTAATTATAATACTCAAGTCAGTCCGAGACATTTTAAGGTCGGGCATATTGAGACCAGCTTGTGTTTTGGGCATAGAGGAAGCTGGTATTCAGTATAGTTATTATCATTATGTATTGTATTGTTTCATGTTATGTATATTCACGTGATGTATAGCGTTTATACTCTATATATTTAATTATATAACTGCGATCGACTCTATAATGTCTGATATTTCTATATATTATGTATTGTTCTATCCTTGGGGGACATGTGTTTATTGTTTTGTGCTAATACTATGTACATTTTGTGGTAAGTTATGTTTGATGTATAAATATGTATCAATGTTAGCCCAAGGGATGTTCACGTGTGTACCCGCATATAGCCTCATTCTCCATATTATTTGACAGTATTATCTAGTAATACACTTGGATAGTATGGGTGTAGAGGTAGGGTGTTACATTAGGAATGGATTGGATGTCTCGCTATTGGGTGATGTTGGAATTTATAATAACTCGTACCTTAATAGGGCTTGAATTTTGATTAAATCGAAACCCAAGGCCATTAGGGTATGAATCGTTGGTTTTGGTAGCTGTTCGTCGACGGAAATTCTATCGGTTTAGAAAACCGTCGAACGAATTTAGAAATAAAAATAACCGCAAGCGCACGGTGTACGAACGTAGCACGCGGCGAATACGGGTCGATCCGTAGGGAATTGATGATTTTAAAATTCTATTCAATCAAATTAACCAAAGTTGAAAGTGTGATTAGATAAAAATGTAAGAAACTAACAAAAACTAACAAAAGAAAATGATAAAAACATGAGAGTCAAAAGAACAGTTTAGAGATAAATCCACTCTCTAGATCATATAAATCAACAAAATGAAGTTATGATCTCTCTTTTCTTTTAATTAGTGTAATTAGTTGATGTGTTTATCATAAGTATGATATATTTGTGCTATTAATTAGCCCAATATAAACCATCAAACTATAACACAACCACCAATACACTTTTAAATCTCATAAAATATGACAACAAAGTTGAAAGCAAAATCTATTTTAAGCATGGCCTATTAACTATTAGTTAGAAATATAAGCCATCAAATTTTAATTTCAACAATCACTTCTTTGCCATAATCATATGTAGATGAAGAGGCAATTTGTGTTTTGTTTCTTTAAGTATAGCCTATTTGTTATGAACAACATAGACTATCAAATTCAAAGCTAAACAACATCATTAAACCATTTCATTCATTCTCATTAAGCATAAAAAGAGAGCATAAACATCAAATTAAGTTGAAGCTACATGATTAGAGAGCTTCATTACCCCTAAATTGAAGGGGTTTAGCCTCTCATATTTGTTATCATATGAACAAATGTAGCTTGCAACATGAGAGAAAAAGAAAAGGAAAAGAGAGCAAAGTGAAATGGAAAACTATTCTAATTGCATAAAGGAAAATCTACACTACTTGCATAAAAGGAAATGAACATGTAATTAAAAAGAAACAATAATTAACATTGCATAAAAGAAAAGAATCACATAAGAGAAGAAATGGCTAAGTAGCTATGGAAAGAAAGAGAGATTTGATTTTTTTCTAAACTAAAACTAACTAACTAAGAGGAAGATGGCTACATGAAACATAAGGGGTATATATACAAGTTTTAAAACCCTAATTCACTTTTTGGGGAATGCCCAAAATGCCCCTTAGGAAGTGTGGAGGCCAAGTAATCATTAACGTGTCTTAATCCTCCATTAAGTGTACATGAAGCCATTAAGTCCAAAAGCATGTGCATTAGCCTTTAATTTGTACATTAAGGTAGGTGGGTAGGTGGGGTCCTCCATGATCTTCACTTTGAATTATTTACATCTTCATTCCTTTATATCCATTTTGTGCATGCATGTTTCTTCATGAACCCACTAATATGAGAAGCTAAATTCCTACAAAATATTATAGAAATTTCCAATTAAATTCTTTCAAATTAATATACGCGCACAAATGGCCATTTTGCCCTTATATGAAGATGAATATGTGAAAATTTGGAATTAATATGAATTTTGGTTAAAACAAGTTAAAATACCCAATATGATCATTTATTTAATTTAAATAGAATAAATATGGTGGTAAAAATATGCACATTTACGTGCACATCAAATACCTCCACACTTATCTTTTTATTCGTCCTCGAATAAACTAAAACTAAGATAAATCCGTTTTCGTAGGAAACACGATTGCATTGAGCATATGCAACAAGCCGTTAAACCTCTGGGCGTCCCCAGTAGGACGAGTGTTGTCTCCTGAGGGTTTTCAGCGGATACTACCCACAAAATCCAAATGTAGGATGAAAATATTTACAAAATGCAAGATTTGTTTACAAAGAGATGAATGCGAATTTTTGAACATATTTACAAATGAAGAATTTATTTTTAAATTGACATGAATAAGTTAAATATAGGTTTTGGTCATTATCTTGAAAATTTATGTCATTTACTCGTCAAAATTCCCAACAAAAATCAAGTTATCATAACAAATAGACTATAGTTTAACTTGTTGTTTCGGTAGATAACAAAGTGTAATTATAAAATGGATCCTTAATTGATTATCAAAGTTTATCGAAGTGGTATTTTCATTTCTTTTCAATAACAAATCAAATCAAATAAATAAAAATAGTGCTAGGATTTCAATTGCTTGCTCTCTCATTATTTGCAAGAAAAATTACACACCTAGCTCAGGTAAACTGAGGCCAGATATACCACCCATGCACTGCCTTCCGGGCTTATGTGAGGGGAGTACAAAGCATGGCGAGTGTACAAACTTTCGTGCATACACCTATCGACCGTAGGTGGTTTTTATTAAGTCTTTTTTTAACATGTGTTCCATACATGCTTAACCGTGAAGACTTTTAAATGAGTATGAAAGCACATAATCAAAGATTCCAAGTAATTCACCCATGCATAACCGTGAGGACTTTTAAATGAGAGTGAATATTTGGATGTTTTTATTTTATTTTTTTTAAGAGAGAGAGAGTTTTGCAAAATCATCTTAGCACCATTTAACTAAGAAGACAAAAAAATGTTATATCCTTTACTTTAAATCAACCACTTTTTAAAACAAAGATTTTCAATTAGGATATACTTCATAATTAACACGTATGAATCTTCCTATATACTAGTTAAACCATTATTATTTGTAATCAAATTTCATTTTTATTTTTGTTTAGACAAATAAATTTCCAAAAATTTCAATTTAATAAACCAAAGCCATATATTTATCTTATAGTGTTTCTTCTAAAAATAAATAAAAAGAAAAAATTTTTTTTGGGATTTTTTTTTAATTTTTTTTGTTTTTGTGATTTTAAAGCAAAAATAAACCATGAAAAAAAATGAAGATGAGTCTCCCCCCCACACTTGATTTTGACTGTGTCCCCACAGTCAACCCAAGTGAAAGGGATGTTTATTGTTATTTACATGAAAACGAACGGTATTTACACGAGATCAGAAAGTATATTGTCAAAAAGTAAATGAAACAGTCTTCCAAAAACCGATTCATTTGTCTCGTCGAATGTGTGAGACACGGCTTAAGCACGAAAAACCAAATCATAAAAGATTTTGAAGTTTATTGTCGATTTGGAAAAACGAATTTTGTTTTGTTAAAAATTGAACAAGTTGTTTTGTTTTCAATGATTTTTGGGGTTGATAAAACAATTGATTGAAATTCACATTTATTTTCACCAAATTGAAATTCAAGTTTGTCACTGAAAACTTCTTCCAAATTATCGATTTCAAAGTCAAAATGATGATCGAAATCTTCCCCATCAGAATTTAATGACTCATTTTCGAGAAGTCCATAAAACTCGTGATTGTTAAATTCATCTTCCTTCATTGGATTACCAACAACTTCATTGCATATATCCATTTCAAAATCCAAAGTTGCTGTATTCAAATTTTCAGAAAAAGGAAGATCGAAATTTAAATCGAGTTTCTCACCCTCGAAACAATTGAAATCCAATACAATTACCGTCTTTTCAACAACTTCGTTACGATCATCATTTTCAGTTTCAAAAGTTGTTGTTTGAAAATCATCGATTTGGGTAAAAGATGGATTATCACTTGACTCGTCACACGTTGAAATTTGATTTTGTTTTTCACGTTGTTTCATGTATGTTTCAAACAACAAATCCATGTGATCATCGTAAACTTCATTCATTTGCTCAACAAAATCCAATTTATAGTTATTGACTTGAGAATTTTCAATTTGGATTTGTTGAGAACAAAAATTGCCAATTTCGATAAACGGTAGATTATTATTTGATTCTTCACAAGTTGAGATTTGATTATGATTTTCACGAAAGTTTATGTATTTCTCAAGTAATAAATCCCCGTTATCTTTTTCCATTTGGTCAACAAAATCAAATTCATGATTATTAATTTGAAAACTTTCATTTTGAATTTGTTGATAACCAATGTTTTCAATCGTGTCATTATTGAAACTATTCCCATTGCCAAAATTATTTGAAAATTGATTCACATTTTCGTCTTGATTTTGAAATTCATCTTGAAACTCGAAATTGAATTGGCATGGGTTACACTCGAAATCATTTGAATTTTGAAGAGAATTCAAATTTTGATTATTTTGAAAACCTTGATTCGAGTTATAGCACAAATATGAATTGCACAACTCATTTGTACTTTGATTTTGTTACGTAGAAAGTTCAAGTAACGACGAAATGCTATTTTCAAGAGTTGAGCGTTCATTGTTTTGAAAATTTTGTGGTTCAAGACTCAAATTGTTTAAACAATAGTTGTTGTAATATCCATAAGAATTTGAAGTGAGATTATATGGATTATATTGATTTTCACAACTATCGTAAAATTCATGTGAATATGGAAATTCGGACATTTTCAAGAAATTTCTTTTTTTTTCTTTATAAAGAAAAAATATTTACAAATAGAATTTATTTTTCAAAAGGGAAATTGATTTTTTTTTTTGGTTTTTAATTTTTTTTTGAAAAAGTTTTATAATTTTTTTTTGGATTTTTTTGTTTTTCTAATTTTTTTGGATTTTTGAAATTTCAAGGAAAAAAGATTTAAAAATTTCAAAGGAAAAGGAATATTTACAATTTTTTTTAGTTTTGGGTTTAGATTTTTTTTTTTAAATATGCATGAACTAATGCAACTAAATGAATGCAGTGGTTTGTTACAAATGATTTATCCTAAATTAACTCAAAATTGTGTAATCACAAATTGTCTTAGATAAACAAGATAGTTCTCGGCCAGGTAACGGACAGGAGTTATCGGTGCACCATGAATCACCGTAGCAATGCAGCCGAAGGTTTAAGTACCTTCAGAGGAACAACCATTATAATATTTACGAGTCACCGTAATATTTATAAATGGTTATTACTCTGCCGTAGCCTAGACACCAAGAATTTAAATTGTTCAAAGAAGACAACTTGTCAATATACAATTAAGTGTTATTGTTGTCTAACCGTTATTATTAATCAAATTCTATGATGAAATGCAAAGCAGAAAGTAAACGTGTATTAACATGCAACTAGAATGAATTTTTTTTTGTTTTTAGTTTTTGAATTTTTTTTTCAAATGCAAGCAATCAACAATGCAATCAAACAAAAATAATAGATATATACAATGCAAGGAAAATAAAAAGAAAATTATAAATAAACAAGAAGTTATTTTTTTGGCAAGCTCGGCGAAGCTAGCAATTTATTTAGCAAGCAAGTCTCCTCCTTCTGCAATTTTGCTTTGGCAACCTGAAACTAAAACAGGATATATACAAGTTCTTTTTTTAATATATATTTTTATATATATGTCAAAGAAAAATTTAAACAATTGAAATACCAAATTCACTACACAAATGAAACCTAAAACAATTTGTTTTTTTTAGGTTAAAAGAAGAGGAGAAAAGAAGGAAAAAAAAATAAGAAGAAGAAGGAAAAAAAAACTTTAAACTAGTTAAACAAAAAGTAAAAAATAAAATGAAAACAAACCCATTTCAACCCTGCCCAAACTAAATACACACACCCGGTCCAAATAAAAGACTACAGCAATTCACATTCACAGGTCAAAACATAAATCACTCAAATCACTCTGAAATCACGAGAGAGAAAAAATCCAATTCACAAAACAAATTCAAAATTGCTTCTGTTCGAAGGTTGCAAAACTGTGCACAGCTGCTCGCGATTAAAGCTGGGTTCCAGATGGGTTGCGATGGCTATTGTTGAGGAGGCGGTTTGAATTCGAGGTCGTTGTAATTTTTCTTTTGGTCGATGAAGGTTATGAGTTCGATGATGTGGGAATTGAAATTGAATCGAAATTCGGGTTTATGGTGTTCGAATTGGAGGTGGAGGGTTGCAAGTTGTTTTTGGTCTTCGTTCAATTGGGAGAAGTTCGTTTTTTGATTTTGCGTTGTTTCGATTGTTGTTCCTGGCGGGGGTAGTGGCTAGTGTTCGAAGTGGATTCAAGAGTGTTTGCGGAGCGGCAGACACTGGAGATGACAGTGGTAGAGCAGATGATGGTTGGAAGCTGATGGGTAGTGGTTGATGTATGGAAAAGTTTGATGTATATGTGGTAAGCGTGATTTGGTTTTGCAATGCTCGGTGCTATTTTGAAGTTTTGACAGTAAAGGCAGTTTCGACAGTAGAGGCTTGAAGGTGTAGTTGAAGGAGTAGCTTGTTGTGTTGGAGTCTGTTTGGGGTTATGGGAAGTAGTGAGTTTTTGCGGCTGTAAAGAGTTGATGTGGAAGAAGTTGTTTTGGTCAGAGGAGAGTGGGTAATGCAAGAGCTGTGGAATATGTGGTTGGAACTGTGATGAAACAGAGGGGAGGTTGTCAGTGGTTTCGATGAATTCTATGAATTTGAAGTGGTTGTCAGCAGCAAGCAGTGGCTAGTTTTTGTAAGTGTGGGTGACAGATTGAGGATGTCTTGTATTTGTCGTTATGGGCATTGAAAGCAGTGGAGTGGTCAGGCAGGCTAGTGGAATGGTTCAGTTGTGATGGAATGTGCAGTAGATGTTGATGAAGTTGATGAGGCAAATGGTTGTAGAAGGCAGTGAAGGCTGGGAAACTGTTGTCAGGTGAATGGGGGTGTTGAAGTTGCTTGGTGGTTAGTTGAGGATGCAGTGGGTTGAAGTAATGTTTGGTAAAGAAATTGGGTTGCACTGCTGTGGGAAGTTAAAGGCAGTATATGTTGTAGGAATGTGGTGATGGCTCTGCGGATATGTGACTGAAGAAGGTGGTTGTTTGACTGAAGGGGAGGTATTTTGGTTAATGAAGTTGAAGGCAAATGTACAGAGAGGGTTGTATTGTATGGAAGGAAGGAGCAGTTGTTTGTTGTTGAGGGGATTGGATGGAGATGGTTGAGGCAAATGGAAGTTGTGTGGTGGTTGTACTATAGTATGAAGTAGTTTTGGAGATGTGTTATGGCAGAAATTTGGCAAACAGAAGTGGTAATGGGGACAGTAGTAACAGAATTGTGGCAAACAGAAGTGTTTGTGGTGAGTTGAAGTGCTCAGGATGGTGTGTGCATGCTGTGTGCACAGTGAAATGGCAGAAAACAGTGAATAGTATGGCCAGAAATGATGTAGAAAAACAGATTGTGTGTTGAAATTGAAATCAGTAACTGAAATTCTAAAGAAAATGAATAGAAAATAAAATGTTTTTGTTTTGAAATTTTGTATTTTTTTATAGAAATGCAAATGCAAATGAAAAATGAAAAACTACAAACACACAAACAAATATAAACACAAAACAAACACACAAAATATGATCAAATGAACAATAATTCGAAGAATAGAAAATCAAAATCAAAACAATTCCCCGACAACGGCGCCAAAAACTTGTTCGTCGACGGAAATTCTATCGGTTTAGAAAACCGTCCAACGAATTTAGAAATAAAAATAACCGCAAGCGCACGGTGTACGAATGTAGCACGCGGCGAATACGGGTCGATCCGCAGGGAATTGATGATTTTAAAATTATATTCAATCAAATTAACCAAAGTTGAAAGTGTGATTAGATAAAAATGTAAGAAACTAACAAAAACTAATAAAAGAAAATGATAAAAATATGAGAGTCAAAAGAACAATTTAGAGATAAATCCACTCTCTAGATCATATAAATCAACAAAATGAAGTTATGATCTCTCTTTTCTTTTAATTAGTGTAATTAGTTGATGTGTTTATCATAAGTATGATATATTTGTGCTATTAATTAGCCCAATATAAACCATCAAACTATAACACAACCACCAATAAACTTTTAAATCTCATAAAATATGACAACAAAGTTGAAAACAAAATCTATTTTAAGCATGGCCTATTAACTATTAATTAGAAATATAAGCCATCAAATTTTAATTTCAACAATCACTTCTTTGCCATAATGATATGTAGATGAAGAGGCAATTTGTGTTTTGTTTGTTTAAGTATAGCCTATTTGTTATGAACAACATAGACTATCAAATTCAAAGCTAAACAACATCATTAAACCATTTCATTCATTCTCATTAAGCATAAAAAGAGAGCATAAACATCAAATTAAGTTGAAGCTACATGATTAGAGAGCTTCATTACCCCTAAATTGAAGGGGTTTAGCCTCTCATATTTGTTATCATATGAATAAATGTAGCTTGCAACATGAGAGAAAAAGAAAAGGAAAAGAGAGCAAAGTGAAATGGAAACTATTCTAATTGCATAAAGGAAAATCTACACTACTTGCATAAAAGGAAATGAACATGTAATTAAAAATAAACAATAAGTAACATTGCATAAAAGAAAAGAATCACATAAGAGAAGAAATGGCTAAGTAGCCATGGAAAGAAAGAGAGATTTGATTTTTTTCTAAACTAAAACTAACTAACTAAGAGGAAGATGGCGACATGAAACATAAGGGGTATATATACAAGTTTTAAAACCCTAATTCACTTTTTGGAGAATGCCCAAAATGCCCCTTAGGAAGTGTGGAGGCCAAGTAATCATTAACACGTCTTAATCCTCCATTAAGTGCACATGAAGCCATTAAGTCCAAAAGCATGTGCATTTGCTTTTAATTTGTACATTAAGGTAGGTGGGTAAGTGGGGTCCTCCATGATCTTCACTTCGAATTATTTCCATCTTCATTCCTTTATATCCATTTTGTGCATGCATGTTTCTTCATGAACCCACTAATATGAGAAGCTAAATTCCTACAAAATATTATAGAAATTTCCAATTAAATTCTTTCAAATTAATATACGAGCACAAATGGCCATTTTGCCCTTATATGAAGACGATTATGTGAAAATTTGGAATTAATATGAATTTTGGTTAAAACAAGTTAAAATATCCAATATGATCATTTATTTAATTTAAATAGAATAAATTTGGTGGTAAAAATATGCACATTTACGTGCACATCAGTAGCCTGTAATAGACAAACACGTATAAGATATCTATCTAATAATCTAACAATAGAATAGAAAAATACAATAGAACATATATATCGACTAAGGCTACTACCTTGGAATCAATATTATTCATAGGATTTCTATTCGCCTTGTCATCGCCAAGCGTGAATGAGAAGACTTTACCATCTGCAGTTCCCGTCTTACACCAGTAACCAGTCCCTCTAAATATATTTTGTGGCTTGTTACGAGGAGGGGATTAAAAAAAATTTGGTGACTGAAAAATTACACATAAATCTATGCCGATTGATTTCTACTTAAGTGTTATGTCAATTATTCACGGCTGTTCCATGTAATTCCATCTCGTAAACAATATGTTTAACCTTCTCCGATGTACTATTATATATATATGCTATATACATATATAAATCTAAACATTGCATCATCTAAATGAAAACCCTAACCACTTAATATTTCTCGAATAGGAAGCAGACCCAAGCCATTTAATACCTCAACCTCAAAGCAGGTCCTCCATAATGTAATCGGTAGTTAATCGGTTCTAGCTACAGAGACCGATGACTCCTAGATATGCCTTTATAATTTAATAGACATATTACTAATGTATTTCAAAGACTTATCTAAGGGTTAACTAGCCCTACCTTCGACAATCGAATAACTAACTACACAAATAAAGAGATCTTTGCGCATCCCATATGAATTCTACACTAGTAGAAAGCAAAATTCATAAGGGCATAACCCAAGTCTTTAAAAAGAACCACTCAGGATCGCTAGCGTTCATTTCCTATATGCCAGTTCTACTACTAAATACCAGTACACAACAATACAGACATAGCCTGCCAACCTCTCACAGTCGAAATCCCATTTAGACTAAACTAAATTATGTCAAAGAAAATACCCATTCTAGTTACTTAATACCTCTTGTTACAATTGAAACAAACTCATTTCCCTATTAGGTACCGAGTCATTTATTACTGCAAATTTGAGGCGAACCCTTAGTATATTTTTGCATACCTATACCCTAATATATATCCCTTGCCAATGGGTCCTATAGTTGGAGATGACTCACATTAGTAGTAAATATACAGAACTACTGGTAGCCTCCAAGTGAAAGGTAGACTTCTGTTGTGTAACTCTGCTGACCTCGCGCCCCAATCCTTATTAAACTAAACAAATAATCCTATGCCTAAATATTAAGGTTGGCCCACTAATTCACCCTTATCATAAATGTATTTTAAACCAATATAATTTCCAGCTATGAAAATTATGACGTCTCCTAACATTTAATTTATATCTTATATGTGTATTATGTATATACCCTAATTCCCTCTTAAACACTCATCTGTCTGTAATAAAGAGTTAGTATTAGTAAAATTGGACAATTATTAATGACATTTATTTATTCATTCTAATTCAACCTATTATGCATATTCCATTTTCCCATAAGCAATCCAATTAAACACATTTATGTCCTGTTTAATTTTTATAACCCACTATTAACTGCATATTTATTTCCTTACTAATTTTGGAGTTGCTATTTCTTTTCCATTTCAATCTCCTAGTCTTATGGTTTACTATGTTATTAATAACTAGTCATCATAATTATATCTAGTAACACCACGTAAAATTTAACAATAATTAATTTAAAAAGAAACTAATAAATAATTCGTAAAACCAGGATTGGAATTTTACTAATTATATATGTAAAACTAATAACTTGTACCGTTGATTATTATTAGGAATAATTATATATGTAATGAAGTAAATAAATATAATTAATTAATAGTAACGTTTACTTGATGTCTAAATAAGATTAATGTTAAATAAGTTCGGTTAAAGTACCATAAAATAAGTAAAATAACAAGTAAGAGGAAACAAATTAACGTCTAATGTAAATAGAAAACCGCCAACCCCTAATTGGGACTGGTTGAACGCTACGGCGTCAACGGTCTGGATTTAATAGAATATAATCTAATGGCTAGCACTGATTCGAACCTCTATAAATAAATGCCTAACCCCTCACTATTCTTCTCATATTTTTAGAAGGAATGGCGAAGCTTTGCCATTTTCTTTTCTACTCAAATTCAAAAAACTATATAAATAGTAGTCTATAAATATATACAAGTGGAGAATAGTTGAGGAGAAGAGTAGAATCCTATCGAATCACTAAAGCCAAGGTAAATTGTAAATTCAGTCTATATCAAAATTTGAATCACTTCTTTGACCTAAATTTCTAATGATTATGTATATTCTTTCAATGCTATTTTGATAGGAAGAAAAGGGATTCAAACAAGAATAATAAGGTTTAGATCTAGAGATTTGGAAGCTTAAAGGGGAGTGCAAAATTGTATATTTTTATATAGTGTTGGATTTATATCCTTGTAAATCTATTTTTTGTATGCCTGAATATAATTTTGGAGTTGTAGGCTTAATTATATACATGTAATGAATTTGAATACCACTACATATTCTGTAAAGTGTTAACTTTGATTAAATATTGCATATACTTGAATATGAAAGTAAGGGTAAAATTAGCCACTAAATTCATGTATAATAATTCAAGGTTTATAGGTTGAATATTTTACGTTAGTAAATAAGAATTGGAAGTTATTATAAATTGGGTTGGGGATTTAAGTAGTATTTTAATTCAATTAGATGAAGTATGTTCCCATGTAAATTTCTGTAAATTATCTAGTTTTATAAATATGAATGAAAGTGTATCATTTGAAATAACAAGAAATATGCCTAAAAGAAAGAGATGTATAAAGTATGGATGTTTACCATATTTTGTAGTGTCTATTTCAATAAAAGTAGTAAAGATAGGTCCTTGTAATTCCAAATGTAATACAAGTCCTCATTTAGATAATTTATGAAAATTTATAGTGTTAACATTTACTTTGGGGTAGATGTTATTCCAACACATTAAAATGAAGAATCTCTAAGTATAAACAAATGTATTCTAAGTACAGCTAATAACATAGTAGTCAAAGTGTGATTCGTTCAATTAATAACATAAAAATTAAGGGGTCTTTTGGGTTTTTCATATTCCGGTAAAAAAAACTTTATTTCCTAAAAAGAGTATAATCCTTTTCCCCTCAATAGCATAATTGAGGAAAAATAGAAATTCTCACGATTTGTATCCAAAGTTTAATTGAAATTGAATAAAAAGGTTAATGTTTATACTGGGCGAAAAAGTTCTCTTATGTTTCACTCGTAATTAATATACTTGTTCAACAATCCCTATATTTCATGTAAATCCAATATATGCGATAAGTTAGAAAATGGAGAATAAGCGATATGTAAAGGAATGAAATGTCTAATTAAGGAAATTATAGTGATTAAAGAATGATAGTGATAGTGGAAAAGGAACAATAGGATATACCTAATAGTATCAAGTGGAAGTCAAACAGAAAAAGTTATTTAATCTATTAAATTATAAATAAGTGGTAGATAATATTAAATTTGCATTAATGAAAGAAGAATTAAGTTGTGTAAAATAACTAAACGCCAACAGTTAAACATAGGAGGCATAGTAACCAAATAAATTTATGTAGCATCAAGTATGTGTTTATGATGGGAATGAATTATTAAATTTAGTTAATAACTTAGATTGATTAAAAATACTTAGTCAGTAGTATGGGTTGAAATGCAAGGTCAGTTTTGTTTGCACAATAAAAGTCTGCCCTTCGAAAGGGGCTACTAGTGGTTGTGTATACATTGTACTGATGTGAGACATCTCTTACTGTTGGACCCTTAGGATTATATGTTCACGTATAGGTGTAAAGGGAATATACTATATTAGGGGTTTGCTTCGTTTGAAGTGTCAAAGGATCAAGTAGGGTCTACTTCAATTATTTAGGAGTAGGGTTACGTAACCAAGTAGGCATTTCCTTGATTGTAATAAGAAATGTAAATGGGATGGTTAGCGTCGGCTCAGTGTTATATCAACAAGGTTGGTATCATATATGAGAGGAGTAGGGCTGAACACGAAGGTCGAGAGCGTCATCGGTCCTGATACGATTACTAGAAAGACAAGGGTTATGCCTAAATAGGTTACATCTCCTACTAGTGTAGATCACATTTAGGACATGCACTGCCTTACAGTTGTTTGTTAGTTTTTTTTAGAAGGTGAGGCTAGATGACCCTTAATGGAAGTCTTTCAAATGAATAATATAGTCTAAGAAGCTGATTCCTCAATAGTCTATGGAGTTGAGTCCATGATATGAAGCAATTAGATAAGTCTTCAAGACGAGGTAGAATATGGACAAATAGTTATAATTCCATTATTAGGCACTAACGGGAGTTCCTTGGTATATATGGCAGCAATGACTTGATAATGCGCCGATGATGGATCCTAACACGGTGTAGAGTTATGGATACTATTGAGAAAAGTGTCTTGGTCCAAAGGGGGACCATGGTACTTATACACGCACACATGCACATATATAGACACACTGTAACGGCCCAAAATTTCGACATCGAAAATTCGAAATGCCGAAATTTCAGATAGTTAAAGAAAGAAGAAAAGAGGTGGAAGAAGAACAGGAAACAAAAACACAGAATCTCACATTTCGTAGCGGATCAAAATATAATAACAAATAATAGCATTTATACAAAGAAAATCTATAATTGTTACTTTACGTTCAATACATCAGAGTTATAAACATTTACAAATAGACTAGACAGTTGTACACTTGTCCTAGTCTAACATCACTACAAACTCAAATACACAGCGGTAAACTCCATACATTCCTGCTATCCAGCTCGCCTCATGAGCTCCAGAACATCCTAACATGAAAATCTGTAATACTCGGTCTGACCTGAGCATTACAACAAATTAACTCCCGAGTCAGGCTAGAAACCAGCGTGAGTAAACCCATCAACATGAAATACTAAAGCATAAAATTTATTTAAAACCCGAGGTAACTCGTACTTTACTACGAATTCTTTCTTGATAAAGCCAATCACTTATTTCACAAAACAATCACTAAGCACCCTTACTTAGTTTCAGTGGTCCAGTTTACTTAATTTATTCTATTCCAGCCTATTGATTGCACATATCAATTTATAAAGAATTATTGAAGATTTTAAATCGAAGTGGTTTCAGGTGTTTTCTGATACCCGACCTCGGTCTCTTCGATACAATATCATCTTAAAACAGAGCTGTTTAAGTTTTAAACAATTCCATTTATATCCAGAATTACATATTTACATAGCCATTTATCACAGATAAATAAACTCTATTTTCATAGTTCAACTCAAACATAACATATCATATAGCATCACAAATCACTTATCGGAAATATCAAATAATCCAAGGCATACAATATCATTCAATCATTCATAAGCAAGATTAATTAGTCACACCATTTATAATTAATTTAAATAAATTAAATTAATTACTTCAATAACCTTTTAAATCCTGCTTACTTAATCATTAATTAATTACAAACCATTAATTTATCATCCCTTAGTTACCCATTAATTATCCCTAATTACTTCCATTAAGTAATTATCCCATTGGTTAATTATCCTCAATTAACTAACCTTTAATTATTAATTAATTTGACCTTTAATTACCAATTAAATTAATTAGTTCTTAACAAATTTATCCTTTAATTTTAAGTAATTAATCTCTAATTACTTAATCAGTTTATCCTCAATCACGAATTAATTAATCTCTAATTAATTAACTCAATTACTTAATTAATTAATCTCTAATTGTAAATTAATTAATCTTAATTACTTAACTAATTAATTCTTAATTATCAATTAATTAATCTCTAATTAATTAACTATAACTCTTAATTATTGATTAATTAGACCTTAATTATTAACTAATTGAACTAACTAATTACACTTATTTACTTTATTAATTTAATCTTAAATCATTTAAACCTTTATAAACTTTTAAGATAAATCATTTGTCTTATTAATTACTGAACTATCATTATCATATAAATTTTAAACATTTTCTCTTTAATTAACTACTTAATTATATTTCTAATTAAGTTTTACAATAACTTAAACATTAACTTAACAAATTTAAGTTAAACAAATCATATAACCTCCTTCAATCAAATAATTAAAAAACACTGTCTTATAATAGTCTAAACTAGATTAAATTTAAATTTAAATTTTTTTTATAAAACTTTTTTAAAATCCTATTTATAACCTGCTTCGGGTCCAACACGTGTAATACTCGAGTCTTGGCCCGAGACTATTACCCTTTATCTTTTTTTCAAAATTTTGTTAAAACTTTAAAACTTGAAAACATGATTTACACCACGATCCACTCGAAGATGAACCTGAGACACCTGCCGTTAACCCCGAGCTTCCCTTCGAGTCATCTTCCATTCCCAAACTACTGACATCACAAACATATGTACACCTTCACAGTGCAATAGTGACGCTCTGATCACCCTTGCTATCGCCGTCGAGTCGACGATGACCCATCCTTTCGTTTTCGACCAACCAAAGCTCGTCTGGAACCCAAATTCGAAATCGAGGAAATCTGGATCAACTTGGAACCTAAACCACTGCCTAAAATCTCCCTCGAATCCATGTCGCCGTACCACCAGAGATCGAGTAATCCCGGCCACACACTCTAGGCCTTCGCCGCAGCCTTCTCCTAAGTCCTGTGCAATTTGATCCACCAGAGACATCATGGCGACCCGAAATTCCAGCTTCAACAAAACTTAGGGATAAACCTATTTCGACACACCACCACCGCCACGGTAGCTTAAACCTCCTTCCACTTTTGTTTCCAACATCCCTGATCACCAAGCCTGCTTCAACAAAACACCAACCTTCCCAGGTTCCTGGATCGCTAGAAAAACCCTCAAACCTATTTTCTAGCCAACCTCGAAATACTCACTCAATCCCAACCTAAAAATTGTGATTTCACTTTTAAAAATTATGATTTTAGATGGTGTTTTAGATTATATACCTGAATCGAAGATTTAAGATGTTTTAATTTTTATATTTCTTAAGTTTTCCACAGTTCTTCTTGGTTTTCCAGGAAATTACAAATTTAATTTACATAAATAAAATTTTAAACCTTAATCTATGCTTAAATGAACAGATTTTGCTTGAAACCCAAGTCCTAAACGTGATTAGATAAAGAGATATTGAATTTTGATTTATTTTCAAATCTGTAACTATGAAACAGAGAAGAACTGACACTGTAACGACCAATATTTTCAACCATTCGCATCCGCATATATCGGACTTGAATTTCTCAAAATACCGCGTTGTAAATAAAATTTGGCAAATCTCAGAATATTCAGTAAATAAATAATCACAGATCATAGACACAGAGTAAATAATAATGCAGCTGAAGTAAAAAGAGATGTAGTTCATGAAGCTACTATATATATATGAGATACATCAGAGTTAAACAAGATACAATTGAAGAGTAACAAGATACATCAGGTACAAATCAGAATACATCAATGCAATCACTGGATACTGAAGGCAAAATAGTTGGCTGTATCTTCAAGAAAAGCTCCAACTCTGAAGGTGAGTCTAGAGTGCTGAATCACTCAGTCTGACTCGAGCGTAAAGCAAAACACAAAACACTCGAGTCAGGACATAAATACTTAAGAACTGTAAATCAACTCAAGGGAACAACAACAAAAATGCATCAGTAACTTAAAGGATGCTTAGGACCGCCCATGCTTTAAGGATCCATTAAACTATTTACTATGTAGTAATATTGCGCTATTATAATAATATCTACAGTAAAATAAACTTACTTTTAAATAGAGCTAAAGGATTACCCATATAGCCCTCAACACATAATAGTTTTAGTAGTTCATCCAGTATCAGCGTACCTCCAGATCGGAAGGCTATCCTAAATACTCCATGGGCTATGGGAGAAAAACAAACTCATAGTAAGGCTCGCTATGGTAGATGACATGGCACATAAGGCAATGCCAGGGTAGATATGCAAACTACGCACACGGGATGGTGGTAACGTAGCAGCCACTACGCCCGCCAGAGAACACACTCCCAATCAAAATCGGAGGATGGCCATCAAATCAACTACAAGTAAGAATATAGTATCGAAGAATTGTGTCCAGTATGAGGAATGACCTCACTTGACCCGAGATCGCTCCTGTTTTAGCCACCTTATGCCAACTCATGGGATTCGGGTCCACGTTCATACCTCAATAAGATCATCGCCACCATCCTACTTCATTCTAGAATCTCCACCGCGTACACAGTTGTTAAAGTGGTTTTCGGAGTTGGCAGAGAGTATAACAACTTTTGATCCCAGTCTCTTTAACAACCAATCGTTATTGTAACGCCGTGGTCATCTCAAAATAGTTCATACTTCAAAAATCAAATCATTTCATTTCCAAAATATATTCCATTAAAATAAGTTTATACTTCGAAACCAAAATCATTTTTATTTCAAAACTATATCCAAATCAATACGATAACATTTCCATTTCAAACATATATTCACCTTTAAAAAATCATATATTTTCAAAGTTATAACTCTTTCAAAACCAAAATACTTGAAATCATTACACTTTTAAAATCATAACATTTCGAAAACAAATTTCCAATTTAACTCAATTCAAACCATCAGTTTCAATTCAATTCAGTTTTCCAACAAAACATTTCAAACCTTATCAAATTTCAAAAGAAGATTTAATCCACACAAATAAACTATTTAATTTTTAATATATTTCAAAGCTTTAATATCCCACATTTCAAAACTAATTTTTATAAGTTCATATATCTCAAATTTAACTTCATTATTACTTAGTTTTGAAATATTCATTTCATAATCCAATATCATTTAAATAAACTCAAATTACAAGAAAACCAAATATCCTTTCATACTAGTATAAACTTCAAACATTCATTTATCAAATAGATAAAAATCAAATATCATTCCAAATTCACAATCTTTAACAAAAAAGATTACGTCATTCAAAACCATTTCAAAATCATTAAAATATCATATCCATACAAACCTCATTATCAAATCATATTCGAATTCAAAATCAAATATTAAAAATTAAATACCTTTTTAAAAATCAATTATGTCATTCATTTATTATTTCAAATATCATTACAAAATACATTTCAAAATTCCATTCAAAAATTCATTTATCTCATTTCATTTCATTCCATTTTACACATAACCAAGTAACCTTATTTAAATTCAATTTCAATTAAATTCCTTAAAATTCAAATTTAAATATTAAAATATATTCAAAATTGCTAAAATTTCACAAATAATCAATTCCAAAAGTTAAATCATTTAACACTTTAAAGTATAACTCAAATAGTGTTAAAGTTTTTAATATTTCCAAAACATTGTCAAATTATGGCATTGACAGCATTTATAAAGTGCTATCGTAGCTTATAGTTCCCAAAATAATTTAGTTCAGGAATAACGGCATTTATAAAATGTCGTAATAGATATTTAGTTGTTTCAACATAGTTAAATTCAAAAACAACAGCATTTAAAAATGCTGTCATAAGATCATCGCATTTTGGAAATGCTATTAAAAAAATTCCAGATTTTATTATAACTTCAGAAACATTAAAACATCAAAATTTTGTTATTTTAAACTTATGAATCATATGTCTAGACTTCAAAATTTCACATTTAAATAATTTTAAAATGAGATTTATCACAACAAAATTTTAAAATCAAATATCCAATTTAAAATTCAATTCATTTGTTAAGCCAAAATTTCACGGTTCATTAACTTATTAATTTAACCAAAAACTTAACATTCTACTTCAAATATCATTTCAAAACTTTAAATTAAATTTCCATTATTTTTTTACGTTTTTAAAATATAATTTAAAGTCAAAAATCACATTTACTTCAAATTTACATACTTAAATTCACAAAATCAAAACTTAATATTTTGCCTTCTTAAAACCATAAAATATATATTTTTAAATCATAATTTCATACTTTAAAAATACATATCATAAGAAAAATCATTTAAAAAATATACAACGGGGTCTATATATAGTTTTCTAACCTAGGTCAAGTGATATGGATATGTATCATTTCAATCCGCAATTTAAAAATAAAACCCGGGTTCTATTATTTCAAACCCGTAATCCCAAGTCAAATAAAAATACAATAAAAATCACTCGAGCCTATCATTTCAGCCCATAATGAATTTTCCTTATTCTAAAGTCCGTTCTTGGAATGTATCATTTAAACCCATAGTGATTCTATTCTAATAGGGAACTTGCAGTGATCATATACATAAACAATATAAGCAAATGCACTAACATGTCAATGTCACAATATACTGTCATTTATCATATGTCAGGTGATAATTAACAAAGTTAACATGGTAATAACATGAAATAACATGTCATATAATCATCATTAACTTGCATAAACATTTTAATTACTAAACACTTGTCATCAATTAACCAATTCATAAGTAAAAATGTCAGAGTGAGAAGGACTCACCTTTATCAAAGCTAGAGACCACTACGACACACAAGAATGATTCCAAAGGCACGACAAACACGATACAGCATGACTTTTGATTTGAATGAATGGAAAGCCTATGTGTTTCTTTTATAAACAAAAAATACAACAAGACAATGTAACACATGAATATATCTAACAAAAAATACATCGAAACAAATTGAAATACAAAGCAACAAGGAATAAGACGACTTGACCTTGCTTCAACCATTCAAATGCTTGGCCTAGGGGGTTATTATGCTCGGCTATGATCATGCTAGGCTCTGGTGTGGCATCAAAACACACAGCTAGAGTGTGATGTGAAGAGATATGAGTTACAAAATGAAGAAGGCCAAAGGAATAGGCAAAATAGTGGAGTTTGGTGAACATTTTGGCTCAGCCAAAGGGCAAGTGGGATCGGCCTAGGTCAGGTACAGGTCATGCCATGTCTGAAGTGGTAGCCAGAGGTGGCGTAGTTGCTGGTGGTGGTGGCTAAGGTGGTGACCGAAGTGAACTATGATGGTGGTGGTGAAAACATGGGCTCGGCTAGGCAATTTTTGGAAGGGTTTGGCAAAGCTTTATGGTGCAAGCTTCATGTGAAGGTCACGGTCACTATTAGTCAAAGGAGCAGGTCGGGCCATGTATGGTGATGAGGAGGAGGTGATGTGGTGGTCGGTGGTGATGGTGAAGGGGTTAGGCCAAGAAAACTTGAAGACGAGGAAGGCAAAATCATTGAAAATGAAGAGGAAAAAAGATAAAGGAGGCCATTAGACAAACTTACAAATGTTTTCAGAAATTGAAATGGCAGCGAGTTTTTGAAGTGAGAAAGAAGTTTTTCATGTGAAAGCATAATGAGAATACACGGTTACAAAAGGAGTGGACGACCAAAGCATGAAAAGACAAAGAAATGAAAAGACTAGAACATGAAAAGGCAAAGAAATGAAAAGGCTTTGTCTTTTGAATTTCCATTTTCTTTTAACCAAATAAACAAAATAAATTTCAGTAAATAAAATAAAAGACAAACAAAATGAATTGAAAAATAAAATAAACAATTATTCTTAGGAAAATAAAATGTAAATAAAGAAAATAGTTTATTATATTGAAACTAGAATTAAAAATCGTAAATAATATAACATTAACATTTGAAAATTATAACTACTGTTTTAAAATATTTTTAAAAATAAAATATATACATAATATGTCATGTTACACATATACACAAATTAGAACATGATATGACAGACAAAAATATTATTTATATAAATTAAAATAAACAATTTTGTTAAATAAAACAATTTACATACAATGGTGTAAAAAGCATAACTTTTACAATATTAATCGGATTCAACGAAAGGAAAAGCAGTAAACTTAAAATTTTATTTAATTTCATAATAAAAGATAAAATTCAAAAGTTCAAAATTTTAAATTTTTAAATTTGAAAGTCAAAGCTTGACCATATTGACCAAAATTCACATTTCTGGAAGATATTCTATTTATTCATGTTTGAAATGATAATTCACATAGAAATAAAAATTTATATTCAAAATAATTTTTTTATTCATTTTAATAAATAAAATAAAGTTTTTAAATCAGGAATTTCAATTCAAAATAATTACAAAATACAGGGTTGTAACACTCTCTCCTACTCAAAACTTTTCGTCCTCGAAAAGGAATACAGTATGGGAAAGCATAGAAAAAGATAAAATGAAATTATATTAAGACAAGATGACAAGAAGATTGATATTATACATGATAACTATTGTTATAGGTAACTTTAACAAGGTGGAGATGATCTTCCCAAGATCCTCCAGAATCAAGAACACAAGCACGAAAAGATCCTCTAGAATCTGATTCACCCTTTCCGTTTGACCGACGGTCTGTGGATGGTAAGTAGTGCTCAGATTCAAAAATGAGTACCAAAGGTTATAGAAAGATTTCTCAACAGACTGGTATAAGCAATAGCCTTCCCATTCTGTAGCAAGATTGGAGAAATAAGGACAACCAAAAGATAGTTTGAAAAACAAAATAAGATAACAGATTTGAGACCCTGAAAATTTCAACTTAAATTGATAATTAATCTTTACATAAGTTAAATAAATCTAAATCATCTCTATTTTCATTATCTTATTATCCAATTATCTTAAATTACTAATCTCTAAAATCATAGATTTGAAAAAAAAAATCATTTATTTACTCATAATGTACTCAATAAAATTATTTCTTCTTTATTCTTAATTATAATTAAATTTATTCCTCTCAATATATTTTATCACCTATATTACGTATATTTACACTTATTTACTTTAAATTATTTTTAGTTCCTTTAACATCATTCCATTACCCCTTTTTTGTTTCTATTTACCTCTGTTGATCTTTTTATAACTAAAATTCAAGTGTATAACATTTATTATAACCACTCAAATTTTATTTATAAAATCTTTTCATACTGTATATTATCCAATTACATATTCAACTTCTAAAAATTAAGGTAAGTTATACTGGTATGAAATTGTGTACTATATAAATAAAACTTTCCAATTTAATCATTTCAAGCTTGAATATTTATTCAAATCTTGAAATTATACTTGAAATTTTCCTTCAAGATAAAATTTATGAATTAAATTTCTAATAAATTCCAAACTATTTAGAGATAAATAATTGCACATGTACTATATATATATCCATTTAAATTTAAATCATATATATTTTAGAAAGTCAAATTAATTAAATTCCCCAAAACAAAACTGTAGCAAGACTACAGAACAGTCTCTTCACTTCAAAACTCGAAAATGAATGTCGATGATGCTGCAGTCATCACCGAAGTTATTTTCTAGCGACAAAGAGAAGAGAACTAGTTTTGAACTTTAAAATTCTTTGGAAACAAATTTCTATTAGAAATACTTAAATAGTATATCCTTTAAAACTTTAAATACAAGGTTTGAAATCCATCGGAAATTAAATTCTCAAATTCTTGTTTTATATTCATTTTAAATTTCCAAATAAATTCATATCCATGTTTTATAGTTCAATTATTTATATATGAAACAAGAGATAATGATATATAAAATCAAATATTATTTCTTAACAACCAATTCAATAAAATCCAGAAAAGGATTTATAATATAGTTACAAAATTTACTTTCATTACTAAATTTGAAAGAAATATATTGTGTCAGTTTGCTCTGTTCAAGTGTTTTGGAAATTTTATCGATGGCGTTGATCAGCCGAATCAATCTGAAACCCAAATCAACATCAACAACTCAAACAACACAATATATAAAACATTTCGAATATTATTTTACAAATACATTTCAAGAGTGATTTGAAGATAAGTTGGAAACAAAGATGAGATGATTAAATAACAGAATAGGAAGAAGAATAAGCTTATATAAATTGTGAGCAACCTTAAGCGGGTCAACCATGACTTAAAGAATAAGATCGATGTGGATTTCTGGGGTAAATCTACATATGGTCTCAAGAGATAGTGTTTGGAATTATAAGAGATACTAGATCTAAACCAAGGATATAAAATCTTTGGTGAATCGATGCTGTTGTAAAGGAGTTTCCTCCTTTACAAATCAATTTGAGATTGGCGGGACCGCCGACTCATTATAAAGATCATTCGAAGTGGAGTTATGGGATACTCCAGAATCAAAAGAACACAAATAGCGAGGGACACGAGTGGATTTTGGAACCATAGGGAATGTTCCAAAATTCAAAGGAATCAAGTCTAAAAGGAAGAGATTCAAACTCGAATGAAAGTGATTCTGTAAATACATTTACCAAATATGCTGAGTTTTGCCTTGAGCCACCAAATCTTTGATACCAACTATAATGACCCGATATTTTCAACCATTCGCATCCGTACATGTCGGACTTTAATTGCTCAAAATACCGCGTTGTAACTAAAATTTGGCAAATCTCAGAATATTGAGTAAATAAATAATCACATATCATAGACACAGAGTAAATAATAATGCAGCGGAAGTAAAAAAGATGGTAGTTCATGAAGCTACTATATATATATATTTATATATATATGAGATACATCGGAGTTAAACAAGATACAACAGAAGAGTAACAAGATACATCAGGTACAAATCAGAATGCAACACTGGAATCACTGGATACTGAAAGCAAAATAGATGGTTGGATCTTCAAGTAAAGCTCCAACTCGAAAGGTGAGTCTTGAATGCTGAATCACTCAGTCTGACTCGAGCGTAAAGCAAAACACAAAACACTCGAGTCATGACATAAATACTTATGAACTGTAAATCAACTCAAGTAAACAGTAACAAAAATGCATCAGTAATTTAAAGGATGTTTGGGACCGCCCATCCTTTAAGGATCCGTTAAACTATTTACTATGTAGTAATATTGCGCTACTATAATAATGTCTACAGTAAAATAAACTTACTTTTAAATATCGTTAAAGGGTTACCCATATACCCTTCAACACATAATAGTCCCAGTAGTCCATCCAGTATTAGCGTACCTCCAGATCCGGAGGCTACCCTAAATACTCCATTGGCTACGGGAGAAAAAACTCGTAGTAAGGCTCGCAATGGTTGGTGGCACGACACACAGGGCAATGCCAGGGTAGATATACCAATTACGCACACGGGCTGGCGTTAACGTAGCAGCCACTATGCCCACCTCGGATCACAATCCCAATCAAAATCGGAGGACGGCCATCAAATCAAGCACAAGTAAGAGTGTAGTACAGAAGAAATGTGTCCGATAGGAGGAACGACTTCACTTGGCCCGAGATCGCTCCTGTTTTAGCCACCTTATGCCAACTCACGAGAGTCAGGTCCACATTCATACCTCAATAAGATCGTCGCCACCATCCTACTTCATTCTGGAATCTCCACTGCGTACATAGTTGGTAAAGTGGTTTTCGGAGTTGGCAGAGAGTATGACAACTTCCGATCCCTGTATCTTTAACAACCAATCGTTACTATAACGCCGTGGTCATCTCAAAATAGTTTATACTTCAAAAATCAAATCACTTCATTTCAAAACTATATTCCTTTCAAAATAGTTTATACTTCAAAACAAAAACCATTTTTATTTCAAAACTATATCCAAATCAATACGATATCATTTGCATTTCAAACATATATTCACAATTCAAAAATCATATATTTTCAAACTTATAACTCTTTCAACACCAAAATACTTGAAATCATTATACTTCGAAAATCATAGCATTTCAAAAATAAATTTCCAATTTAAGTCAATTCAAACCATCAATATCAATTCAGTTCAGTTTCCCAACAAACCATTTCAAATCTTATCAAAATTTAAAAAAAGATTTAATCCACACAAATAAACTATTCAATTTTTAATATATTTCAAAGCTTTAATATCCCACTCAAAACTAATTTTTATAGTTTCATATATCTCAAATTTAACTTCATTATTACTTAGTTTTGAAATATTCATTTCATAATCCAATATCATTTAAATAAACTCAAATTACAAGAAAACCAAATATCCTTTCATACTAGTATAAACTTCAAATATTCATTTATCAAATAGATCAAAGTCAAATATTATTCCAAATTTACACTCTTTATCAAAAAGGATTATGTCATTCAAAACCAATTCAAAATCATTAAAATAGCATATCCTTTCAATCCTCATTATCAAATCATTATTTGAATTCAAAATCAAATATTCAAATTTAAATACCTTTTTAAAAATCAATTATGTCATTCATTTATTATTTCAAATATCATTACAAAATATATTTCAAAATTCCATTCAAAAATTCATTTATCTCATTTCATTTCATTCCATTTAACACGTAACCAAATAAACCTTATTTAAATTCAAATTCAATTCAAATTCCTTAAAATTCAAATTTAAATATTAAAATATATTTAAAACTCCTAAAATTTCACAAAGAATCGATTCCAAAAGTTAAATCATTTAACACTTTAAAGTATAACTCAAAAAGTGGTAAAGTCTATAATATTTCCGAAACATTGTCAAATTATGGCAACGACGACATTTATAAAGTGCTATCGTAGCTTATAGTTTCCAAAATATTTTAGTTCAGGAATAACGACATTTATAAAATGCTGTAATAGATATTTAGTTATTTCAACATAGTTAAATTCAAGAACAACAACATTTAAAAAAGCTGTCATAAGACCACAACATTTTGGAAATGCTATTAATAAAATTCCAAATTTTATTATAACTTCAGAAACATTAAAACTTCAAATTTTTTGTTATTTCAAACTTATAAATCATATTTCTAGACTTTAAAATTTCACGTTTAAATAATTTTAACATTTGATTTAACACAACAGAATTTTAAAATCAAATATCCAATTTAAAATTCAATTCATTTGTTAAGTCAAAATTTCACTGTTTATTAACTTATTAATTTAACCAAAAACTTAACATTTTACTTCAAATATCATTTCAAAACTTTAAATTAAATCTCCATTATTTACTAAATTTTTTAAAATATAACTTAAAGTCAAAAATCACATTTACTTCAAATTTACGTACTTAAATTAACAAAATCAAAACTTAATATTTAGCCTTCTTAAAACCATAAAATATATATTTTTGAATCAAAATTTCATACTTTAAAAATACATATCATAAGAAAAATCATTAAAAAAATATACCACGGGTTCTGCATATAATTTTCTAACCTAGGTCAAGTGATACAGATATGTATCATTTCAATCCGCAATTTAGAAAGAAAACCCGGGTTCTATCATTTCAAACCCGTAATCCCAAGTCAAATAAAAATACAATAAAAATCACTCGAGCCTATCATTTCATCCCATAATGATTTTTCCTCATTCTAAAGTCCGTTCGGGTATGTATCATTTCAACCCATAGTAATTCTGTTCTAACAGGGAACTTGCAGTGATCATACACATAAACAATATAAACAAGTACACTAACATGTCAATGTCACAATATACTGTCATTTATCACATGTCAGGTGATAATTAACAAAGTTAACATAGTAATAACACAAAATCACATATAATATAATCATCATTAACTTGCATAAACGTTTTAATTACTAAACACTTGTTATCAATTTACCATTTCATAAGTAAAAATGTCAGAGTGAGAAGTACTCACCTTTATCAAAGCTAGAGGCCACTACGACACACAAGAACAATTCCAGAGGCACGACATGCACGATACAATAAGACTTTTGATTTGAATGGATGGAGAGCCTATATGTTGCTCTTGTAAACAAAAAATACGACAAGACAATATAACTCATGAATATATTTAACAAAAAACACATTGAAACAAATTGAAATACAAAGCAACAAGGAAAAAGATGACTTGACCTTGCTTCAACCATTCAAATGCTTGTCCTACGGGGTTCTTATGCTCGGCTATGATCATGCTAGGCTCAGGTATGGCATTAAAACACATGGCTAGAGAGTGATGTGAAGAGAAATGAGTTACAACATGAAGAAGGCCAAAGGACAAGGCAAAATAGTAGAGTTTGGTGAACATTTTGGCTTGGCCAAAGGGCAAGTGGGATCGCCCTAGCTCAGGTACAGGTCAAGCCATGTCTGAAGTGGTGGCCAGAGGAGGTGTAGTTGCTGGTGGTGGTGGCTAAGCTGGGGGCCAAAGTGAACTATGAAGGTGGTGATGAAAACATGGGCTCGGCAAGGCAATTTTTGGAAGGGTTTGGCAAAGCTTTGTGGTGCAAGCTTCATGTGGAGGTCACGACCACTATTGGTCAGAGGAGGAGGAGGTCAGGCCATGTATGGTGATGGGGAGGAGGTGATGTGGTGGCCGGGGGTGATGGTGAAGGGGTTAGGCCAAGCAAACATGTAGAAGAGGAAGGCAAAATCATTGAAAATGAAGAGGAAAAAAGATAAAGGAAGCCATTAGAAAAACTTACAAATATTTTCAGAAATTGAAATGGCCGTGAGTTTTTGAAGTGAGAAAGAAGTTTTTCACATGAAAGCATAATGAGAATACACGGCTACAAAAGGAATGGATAGCCAAAGCATGAAGAGACCAAAAAATGAAAAGACTAGAACATGAAAAGGCAAAGAAGTGAAAAGGCTTTGTCTTTTGAGTTTCTATTTTCTTTTAATCAAAATAAACAAAATAAATTCATTAAATAAAATAGAAGAAAAAGAAAATAAAATGAAAAATAAAATACACTATTATTCTTAGGAAAATAAAAAGTAAATAAAGAAAATAGTTTATTATTTTGAAACTAGAATTAAAAATTGTAAACAATATACAATTAACATTGGAAAATTATAACTACACTTTTAAAATGTTTTTAAAAATAAAATATATGCGTAACATGTCATCTTACACATATATACACAAATTATAACATGATATGACAAATAAAAATATTATTTATATAAATTAAAATAAACAATTTTGTTAAATAAAACAATTTACATACAATGGTGTAAAAAGCATAACTTTCACAATATTAATCAAATTTCAACGAATCGAAAAGCAGTATATTTAAAAATTTTATTTACTTTCCTAAGAAAAGATAAAATTCAAAAATTCAAAATTTTAAATTTTTAAATTTATAAGTCAAAGATTGACCATATTGACCAAAATTTACATTTCTGAAAAATATTCTATTTATTCATGTTTGAAATGATAATTCACATAGAAATCAAAATCTATACTTAAAATAACAAAATTTATTCATTTTAATAAATAAAATAATTTTTTTAAATCAGGAATTTCAGTTTAAAATAATTACAAAATACAGGTTGTACAGACATGCACAGTTCAAACACAATCAAACATACAGGATTCACACTTGTATATACACATGCAAAGCACAATTCATTCCAGGATTCACATGCATAGATTTTAATTTACCTAAACTTTTAAATAAATAGTTTACTCATCTATTTAAAAGATGAATAGAGCTTTTGAAATGGTTTTGAAATTTGAAAACTTGAATGCCTCTTTTCTTTTGAAAACTTAATGTTATGATCTCTTTGAAAATTGAATTACTATGATCTTTTCAAAAACTGAAATGCTTTGTTACTGGAAACTTGTTGCTAGATATCTGTTGTCGTTGATAAGATTTGACTTTGAAAACAGAGATGATCTTGCTTAGATTATGAATCGGAAACTTGCTTAGTTGATTTCTTTGATTAATCTCTTGTTTGAAAATTTTGTTACAGGCTTTTGTTTTGAGTTTGTATATTTGTTACAGACTTGAGTTTCTCTTTGTGTTTTGAAAATGAGCTAGGAAAAAAAACGAAGAGGAAAGATAGATGTAACAACCCGCATATTTATCGATTTTATATTTAAATATTTTATTTAAATATTTTATCACTACTCGGAATTTAGTCCGAAAAAGCTACTTTTTGCATACGGTTGAATTAGGATTCGGGACCACTCCCATTGAGTTTAAAATGCCGATTGCGACCTTTTTGAGTATAAGCTTCGATATGTTTGGAGAAAGTTGATTTTTGCTACTTTTCACTTTGGGTTTGGGTTTGGGTTCAGCCCTATGTTTAACTTATACTCAAATCTGAGCCACTCTTTCCCATTCACCCTCATTTCCTTCTCTTTTCAGTTCTAAAGCATTAATGGAGGGAGAGATTGGAAATTAAAACTCCAAAACCCTAGTTCCTCTTGCAACCTCAAATTCCTAGCTCCAAATTCAAGAGAACCCATTGGTAAGCATTCTCTTCTTCTTCTCCAACTTATTCTCTTACCAATTTCAGAAATTCCTAAACCTAATTTTGGGAATGTTCTTGTTTTGAGCATAGATTCAAGCTCATTTGGGTTGTGTTGAAGAGAGGTTGATTCTCCATTTGCTTTCAAGCTTCTTCTTGTTTGATTTTGTAAAAAGGTGAGATTTTTATCTCACATCTATGCTTATATTTATCTTCGATTGTTAGGTATGAATTCCTAACACTTATTCGTGTGCAATTGCTTTTGGTTTGGATTGATTTGGTGAATATTTCAATTTTTGGTGTTTTGGGTTCAATCCTTTAAAAATCATAACTTTGATGTTTGAACATGTGTTTGGTGATGCATCGAGGAGCATATAGGGCCGGGTAGTTGATTGGCATAATCCCTTAGTGCCGTTGCTCGAGAGAATGCAATTTGGTGGAGGTTGGACCTCAATTGGATGGACTCGAAGGGGACTGGCAACAGGTCCAGTCGACCGAGCTCTGTAGCCGGCCGACCGACCTGCTGCCAAGTGCATAAGCACTTCCCTGTTTAAGGTTCGGTCGACCGAGTACAGTGTTCGGCCGACCGACCTGCTTCCCCAGGAATTTTGAGAACAGGGTCCGGTCAACCGAACTCTGTAGCCGGCCGACCGACCTGCTGCATTTTTGCCTATTTTGATATTTGCCTATTTGCTTGAGAATTCCAATTTAAATCGATTTGTGATGATCCTATTTGTTGTTATCAATTATTATGACTTTGATGACTCCTTTTTAGGGATTTTTGAATATCCATTTTGATGGATTCTTTATCGGTTTCTTTGGATTTTATTCACGTCTTCGAGCGTGAATTTTAGTGATTGATTATTCCTACAATCTTCTTTGTGGTTTGTCACTTTAAAAATATAAAGGTTTTCTATACTAGTAGTAAATATCAAAACTCTTTCCTCAAACGATTTCAATACTATTTTAATACCAAATTCGTTTATATAACCGTTTTCCAATCTATTAGTATAAACAAACCTTTACCTCACTCGTATGAGAAATCTAATGAAACGACTTAGTAAAACAAGTGGTATGAAATGCTTGCGTTTACTTCGTCGGTTAATTCTTGGACTTGTTCGATTGAACTTCTTGTGACAATTTCCTAGTGGAGATCTACAATTTGTTCGTAAATATTTAAGTTAAGCTAGTGGTTATGGGACATGAAGCTAAGCTCATATATTTACTAGCTTACTGTAATTGACACTTCTTGATGATCATGACGATCATTTTTGTGATTTAGACTAGCAATGTGCGATGTCTCTTTGTCTACGAGGGAGACTAAACCCCGTTTGTGTGAGTTCCAACTCACATATGTGGGGTAGCGCCCCATGGTCTTCAGGCCGTTCGTGTGTCAAAAATTAATGGCTAGCTACCATGAGATAGCGTCTCGTTCGTGTGATACTTATGTTGGTGAGTTTTCATGCTCCCGTTCATGTGATAGGCCTTCCCCCTATTTTGTGTGATTTCTGGATTTCGTGTGTCGAATTATGGAATTTTCTTCTTCACCTATTTTTGTGATTTCTATTGATATGATTTATCAATTTTTGTGCATAGGTGAATTCGTGTGTCATTGACTGGATTTCTTGAGATGATTTCTAGAATTTATGCTTCACCAATTTTCGTGATTTCCATTGATAAGTTTTATCAATATTTGTGTATTGGTGAATTTGTGTGTCATGGACTTTTGTGATTGACATTGATATAATCGTCAATATTTATGGTTTGGTGAACGAAATAAGGAGTATGACATTTCCTTTGATTCTTGTGTAGATTTGGTGATATTGATTAATCTCTTGTTGATTTTCAATTACTTATATATATCACAGCTTGGCATTGTGATTATTATGTGTTTTGTCATATCTCTTACTCTATATCATTTCATCTGATATTTATAGTTAGACTGATCCATTTATTATTTTCTTATTAAATAATACTCGGGTCAGACCGAGATGTTACAGGTGCTTCTACTTGACTTCTCCCCTGGGATTGATTTCTTTGACTTTTGGTTAACTACTTAGATTAGTAGTTTTTGGTTTGTATACATTTGAGTGATAGACTCCATAATGTATACTTATTCTTTTGTGTAGTTCATGTAACTATTCTTTTGTGATATTGTGGATCTTTTTAGACCACTACTCTGATGTATACTTTTATGTGTAATATTCATATCTTGTTCCGCCTTTGTGATATGACTTATCTGTGACTGATTTATGTTATGTTTATTTCTGTATTTGTTTCCGAAGATATTATAGCCACTGTGTAGTAGCTTTGAGTTTGTGTCGGTATGTCGGATTTCCTCTTGATAAAGTATTGCATGTTATACCATCTGACATATCGATGCTCGCACAAAGCAATTACACGAATGGTCGCTCCTCAACAACCTTATTCTCCGTGCTAGTCGACAGCATTCTCCGTAATGTTCTTGGCTAGCGTGGGTATAGAGGTGGGGCGTCACAGCTTTGTATCAGAGCCAAACTTCGGAACAATATGGAATATTATAACAAGGATCATCGTCCTAAGTCTTTCTTAGGAGTCATGCTTTAGGATTTTATTCGAGTCTTCGTACCGATTCATCCTATTTTCTTTTATGATTCTTTGTTTTATCTATCAAGAATGCTTGATATTCATTAGTGAATAATCTTCTTCTTGTTCTTCTTTCTTTCTAAAGGAAGAGGAATGTCTAGACCAGGCCGTCCCAGAGCTGGACCATCTTGCACTCCACCCCAGGACGGAGTTTTTATGACTGCTC
This sequence comes from Allium cepa, assembly GCA_030765085.1. Classification (NCBI taxonomy): domain Eukaryota; kingdom Viridiplantae; phylum Streptophyta; class Magnoliopsida; order Asparagales; family Amaryllidaceae; genus Allium; species Allium cepa. Next base: position 203,424,908 of record CM060941.1, on the reverse strand, counting down.
AACAGCTTCTTGATTTAGTGCCGAATGCTCAAGCAGCTGGAGCTAACCCGGAACCTACTCACCCAAAGTCGGGGTTTGCACGCTTGTGCAGCGATTACACTAATTTGGATGGGGAGCCATTCAAAGGTTCCGAAACTGTTATTGAAGTACAGGCTTGACTAAGGTCATGCGATCGAATCTTTTCTCGCATGAATCCTATTGACCTTCACCGAGTTCAGGTGGCCTCTAGTATGCTCCGAGAAAGAGAATTGGACTGGTACGAGCTTCTTATTTCTGAGATTAATGAAGCGGATCTCACCTGGGGGCAATTTCGAGAACGCTTCGAGTTGAAATTTGTACCAGAAGCAGAGAAAGTGACATTGGCTCGACGATTTATAGACCTTGTTCAAGGTGAGTCCTCCGTGACTGATTACATCGCCTCCTTCGAGTCACTTTCTAAATACGGGGTTGAATACATCAACACCCCTTTAAAGAAGAACTAGAGATTCGTCTATGGCTTAAATAAAAATCACAAGAAGCCATTACTTCAAAAATTAGAAGTTTCTTTCGACCAACTCGTTGATATTGCTCTTCGTCGTGAAGAGGCGGATAGGGAGAATGATGTTGAAGTGGTGGGTTCCAAACCAAACTTAAACAACAAGAAGAGGACAAACAAATTCAAAGGCCCTTATCCCAATAAGAAAGGGAGGCAAGCACCTCCTGCTGAAAAGACCTTTTCCTCTACTCAAGGGAAATGCTATAATTGTGGTTCGAAAGACCATTTTGCGAACAAGTGTTTAAAGCCTCGTACTTGTCGCTATTGCAAAAGCTCGGACCATTTTATGCATGTGTGTCCCAAACTTCAAAATAGGAAGGAGGGAAAGCTTAATGTTGCTCAAGCCCCTGGCAACACATCTCGTGGCCAAGGTATTTCTCATTCTATTCTGGATGGAATTATTTTATTTCGTGATCATCCTATTCGAGTTCTTTTTGATACGGGTGCGTCCCATTCTTTTATATCAAAAGAACTTGTTGATACTTTTTCTTTGGATGTTTTGTGTTTAATGACTTCTTTGAGAATTGCGAATCCGGTTGGTGGATCCGCGACAATCAGTTTATTGTGTAAAGATGTCGAGATTATTTTGTGTGATTTTTCTTTCCGAGCCGATTTGCATGTCATGCGTTATTTAGGCTTTGGAATGATTTTGGGAATGGATTGGCTTAACCGTTATGAAGCTCATATCCTATGTCCTGAGCGGACTATTCATCTTCGACATCCTCAATCTGTTAAGCAGATTTCTATTAATCTTCAAGATTCAGTTTCCAGCTTGGTTGCATCTTTATATTCTTTAAATCCTCGTGATGACGATGATGATGATGAGGGTGATATTATTTCTCTTATTCACGTCGTTCGTGAATTTTCTGACATATTCGAGCCCGTTTTAGGATTACCACCTAAGCGAGCAATTGAGTTCAGAATTAATCTCATTCCTGGTGATCGACCTATCACTCGCCCTCCTTATCGTATGTCCAATAAAGAAAACGAGGAGATGCGTAAACAATTATCCGAATTGGAGACGAAGCAATTTATTCGCTTTAGTTCCTCGCCTTGGGGAGCTTCAGCTATTTTTATGAAGAAATCCGATGGAACACTTAGGCTTTGCGTTGACTACCGCAAGCTTAATGATCTTACTATCAAAAATAAATATCTTTTACCTCGGATTGATAATCTATTCGATCAACTTAGTGGTGCTAGAGTCTTTTCACTATTAGACTTAGCTACTGGATTTCATCAGCTTTGTATTGCAGAGGATAGTATTCCTTTGACATCGTTCCGTACTCGTTATGGATCTTATGAATGGCTTGTTATGCCATTTGGTCTAACGAATGCTCCGACTTATTTCGTTGACCTTATGACTAGAGTTTTCAAAGACTTCCTCGACCGGTTTGTTCTCATCTTTATCGATGATATTCTTGTGTATTCTAAAACCGAGGAGGAGCATGAGAAGCATCTTCGGATTATGTTGGAAACTCTTAGGAGTAATCGTTTAAAGGCAAAGTTTTCTAAATGCCATTTTTGGCAATCTCGTGTGAAGTTTCTCGGTCATATTATTTTCGAATCCAGAATTTCCGTGGATCCTTCAAAGATTGAAGCGATTCAAGATTGGAAGAGACCGGAGAGTGTGACAGAGATTCGTAGTTTTCTCGGATTGGCGGGCTATTACCGTCGTTTTGTCAAAGACTTTTCTAGGATTGCCGTGCCTCTCACTAGTTTGACGAAGAAAGGTGTTAAATATATTTGGTCGGACAAATGTGAAGCTTCTTTTCAGAAATTAAAAGAACTCCTTTCTGATGCTCCTATTCTTGTTATTCCCGAGGGGAATCAAGATTTCGTTGTTTATACCGATGCTAGTCGCGTTGGTTTGGGTGCCGTTCTTATGCAAAGAGAACGTGTTATTGCTTATGCTTCTAGGAAATTGAAGCCTGCCGAGACTAGATATGCCACTCATGATTTAGAACTCGCGGCTATTGTTTTCGCTCTTCGGATTTGGCATCATTATCTTTTAGGAGAGAAATTTGTTCCTTACACGGATCATAAGTCTTTGAAATATTTATTTTCTCAAAAGGAACTTAATTTACGTCAACAACGTTGGCTCGAGTTCCTTGCTCCTTATGATCTTGATATTCTTTATACACCCGGTAAGGGTAATCGTGTCGCCGATGCTCTTAGCCGTAAACAACAAGCTGTCGTTTCTATGATGATATCCGAATGGAACGATCTCAAGATCTTATCCACTTGTGAGATTCGAGACCGCGTATCCGATTTATGTTCATCTCTTGTTTTATGTAGCCTTGAGGCTCATCCTTCACTTTTAGACCGCATTCTTGAAGCTCAAGGGCTAGATCCTAAATTGGCTCTTCTTGGCCAAAATATTAAGGATAAGATTGATATTGAAGGTTTGAAGGACTTTGATATCGATTCTCGTGGCGGCATTCGAAAATTTGGTAGACTTATCGTACCAAATAATAGTGATCTTCGTAAAGATATTTTAGAAGATTCTCATCATTCTAAATTTACCATTCATCCGGTAGTAGTAAAATGTACGCGGATATGAAGCGGCTTTATTATTGGGAGGGAATGAAACTTGACATCGCTAACTCCGTCAAGCGTTGCATGACTTGCCAACTCGTTAAGGCCGAACATCAAAGGCCCGGAGGGTTATTGCAACCTTTAGAAATTCCAATTTGGAAGTAGGACCAAATTTCCATGGATTTTATAGATGGCCTTCCCCGTTCTCGTTCGGGTCATGATAGCTTATGGGTGATCGTTGATAGACTTACTAAATCTGCCCATTTTATTCCCGTTCGGTCTAACCGAACCGTTCCTCTTTTGGCCAAACTCTTTGTTAAAGAGATTTTTAAATTGCATGGAGTTCCTACTTCTATTGTTAGTGATCGTGATCCATCGTTTACTAGTGGATTTTAAAAGAGTCTTCAAAAAGCTTTGGGAACGAAGATCAATTTTAGCACCGCTTATATCTTCAGTCCGATGGACAAACTGAGCGTGTGAATCAAACTCTTGAAGATCTTCTTCGTGCATGTGTGCTTGATTTTGGGGGAAGTTGGGAAGATCATATTTCACTTGTTGAATTTTCCTATAATAACAGCTTCCAATCTAGTATTGTTATGGAATCTTTCGAGGCACTCTATGGAAGGCCATGCCGATCTCCTTCTTGTTGGCTTGAGGCTGGTGAGAAGCTGGTTTTAGGTCCAGATTTTATTCGTGATTCCACAGAAAAGATTGATCTTATTCGTCATAGGATGAAAGAAGCCCAGAGTAGACAAAAATCCTATGCCGATAACCGGAGAAGGAAGTTAGAATTTTCTGTGGGAGATCTTGTGTTCATTCATGTTTCACCTATGAAAGGTGTTGTATGTTTCAGTCGATCGGGAAAATTGGCGCCTCGATATATTGGGCCATTTCCTATCACTGAACGTATTGGTTCCATGGCTTATCGCCTTTTATTACCGGCTCAGTTTTCTGCTATTCATGACGTGTTTCACGTTTCTCAATTACGGAAATGCCTTCGAGATTCCGATTCTATTCTTGAGCCAGGTGTTGTGGAAGAGATTGAAGTTTCGCCTAATTTAACTTATAAGCAACATCCTATTCGTATCATTGCTTCGGAGGTCAAACGACTTCGAAATAAAAATGTTCCGCTTGTTAAAGTTCGATGGTCTTCAAATCCTAAGGATTGTTCTTGGGAATCTAGAGAGTACACTGAGCGAACACATCCGGACTTACTTTCTCATGCTCTTTGAGGTGAACTTCTTATTTCAAATTTCTTTTGTGTTGAATATGCTTTTATGGTTGTTACTACATATCTTCTTCTTAAATATTGCGAGGACGCAATTTCTTTAAGGAGGGGAGTTTGTAACAACCCGCATATTTATCGATTTTGTATTAAAATATTTTATTTAAATATTTTATCACTACTCGGAATTTAGTCCGAAAAAGCTACTTTTTGCACACGGTCGAATTACGACTCGGGACCACTCCCATTGAGTTTAAAATGCCGATTGCGAACTTTTTGAGTATAAGCTTCGATATGTTTGGAGAAAGTTTATTTTTGCTACTTTTCACTTTGGGTTTGGGTTTGGGTTTGGGTTCAGCCTTATGTTTAACTTATACTCAAATTTGAGCCACTCTTCCCCATTCACCCTCATTTCCTTCTCTTTTCAGTTCTAAAGCATTAATGGAGGGAGAGATTGAAAATTATAACTCCAAAACCCTAGTTCCTCTTGCAACCTCAAATTCCTAGCTCCAAATTCAAGAGAACCCATTGGTAAGCATTCTCTTCTTCTTCTCCAACTTATTCTCTTACCAATTTTAGAAATTCCTAAACCTAATTTTGGGAATGTTCTTGTTTTGAGCATAGATTCAAGCTCATTTGGGTTGTGTTGAAGAGAGGTTGATTCTCCATTTGCTTTCAAGCTTCTTCTTGTTTGATTTTGTAAAAAGGTGAGATTTTTATCTCACATCTATGCTTATATTTATCTTCGATTGTTAGGTATGAATTCCTAACACTTATTCGTGTGCAATTGCTTTTGGTTTGGATTGATTTGGTGAATATTCCAATTTTTGGTGTTTTGGGTTCAATCCTTTAAAAATCATAACTTTGATGTTTGAACATGTGTTTGGTGATGCATCGAGGAGCATATAGGGTCGGGTAGTTGATTGGCATAATCCCTTAGTGCCGTTGCTCGAGAGAATGCAATTTGGTGGAGGTTGGACCTCAATTGGATGGACTGGAAGGGGACTGGCAACAGGTCCGATCGACCGAGCTCTGTAGCCGGCCGACCGACCTGCTGCCAAGTGCATAAGCACTTCCCTGTTTAAGGTTCGGTCAACCGAGTACAGTGTTCGGCCGACCGACCTGCTTCCCGAGAAATTTTGAGAACAGGGTCCGGTCGACCGAGCTCTGTAGCCGGCCGACCGACCTGCTGCATTTTTGCCTATTTTGCCTATTTGCCTATTTGCTTGAGAATTCCAATTTAAATCGATTTGTGATGATCCTATTTGTTGTTATCAATTATTATGACTTTGATGACTCCTTTTTAGGGATTTTTGAATATCCATTTTGATGGATTCTTTATCGGTTTCTTTGGATTTTATTCACGTCTTCGAGCGTGAATTTTAGTGATTGATTGTTCCTACAATCTTCTTTGTGATTTGTCACTTTAAAAATATAAAGGTTTTCTATACTAGTAGTAAATATCAAAACTCTTTCCTCAAACGATTTCAATACTATTTTAATACCAAATTCGTTTATATAACCGTTTTCCAATCTATTAGTATAAACAAACCTTTACCTCACTCGTATGAGAAATCTAATTAAACGACTTAGTAAAACAAGTGGTATGAAACGCTTGCGTTTACTTCGTCGGTTAATTCTTGGACTTGTTCGATTGAACTTCTTGTGACAATTTCCTAGTGGAGATATACAATTTGTTCGTAAATATTTAAGTTAAGCTAGTGGTTATGGGACATGAAGCTAAGCTCATATATTTACTAGCTTACTGTAATTGACACTTCTTGATGATCATGACGATCATTTTTGTGATTTAGACTAGAAATGTGCGATGTCTCTTTGTCTACGAGGGAGACTAAACCCCGTTTGTGTGAGTTCCAACTCACATATGTGGGGTAGCGCCCCATGGTCTTCAGGCCGTTCGTGTGTCAAAAATTAATGGCTAGCTACCATGAGATAGCGTCTCGTTCGTGTGATACTTATGTTGGTGAGTTTTCATGCTCCCGTTCGTGTGATAGGCCTTCCCCCTATTTTGTGTGATTTCTGGATTTCGTGTGTCGAATTATGGAATTTTCTTCTTCACCTATTTTTGTGATTTCTATTGATATGATTTATCAATTTTTGTGCATAGGTGAATTCGTGTGTCATTGACTGGATTTCTTGAGATGATTTCTAGAATTTATGCTTCACCAATTTTCGTGATTTCCATTGATAAGTTTTATCAATATTTGTGTATTGGTGAATTTGTGTGTCATGGACTTTTGTGATTGACATTGATATAATCGTCAATATTTATGGTTTGGTGAACGAAATAAGGAGTATGACATTTCCTTTGATTCTTGTGTAGATTTGGTGATATTGATTAATCTCTTGTTGATTTTCAATTACTTATATATATCACAGCTTGGCATTGTGATTATTATGTGTTTTGTCATATCTCTTACTCTATATCGTTTCATCTGATATTTATAGTTAGACTGATCCATTTATTATTTTCTTATTAAATAATACTCGGGTCAGACCGAGATGTTACAGGTGCTTCTACTTGACTTCTCCCCTGGGATTGATTTCTTTGACTTTTGGTTAACTACTTAGATTAGTAGTTTTTGGTTTGTATACATTTGAGTGATAGACTCCATAATGTATACTTATTCTTTTGTGTAGTTCATGTAACTATTCTTTTGTGATATTGTGGATCTTTTTAGACCACTACTCTGATGTATACTTTTATGTGTAATATTCATATCTTGTTCCGCCTTTGTGATATGACTTATCTGTGACTGATTTATGTTATGTTTATTTCTGTATTTGTTTCCGAAGATATTATAGCCACTGTGTAGTAGCTTTGAGTTTGTGTCGGTATGTCGGATTTCCTCTTGATAAAGTATTGCATGTTATACCATCTGACATATCGATGCTCGCACAAAGCAATTACACGAATGGTCGCTCCTCAACAACCTTATTCTCCGTGCTAGTCGACAGCATTCTCCGTAATGTTCTTGGCTAGTGTGGGTATAGAGGTGGGGCGTCACAATAGATGTATATATAGACTTAAGTGTGATTTATTAACAAAATTAAAGAAAAATAAAATAAAAATAGTGACACTTATTTATTCATCAAACATTTTTCGTTTACATTTGTTTATCACCTTACACATGTTATTAACGAGCTTTATAAACTAACACTTGTAATTATGCATGGGTTTATTAATTTTAAATGATTTATAAAGCTTTCATATTTAATTTCCTAATTAATAAAACTTTTCTAAATTTATATAAATAAAACCCTTTTAAAGAAAATAATATGAAACAAATTACATTCTAATAAAATCATACATATATATTTTTAAATCTAAAATATTTTAAGATGTCAATCTTTTAAATTTCAAATTTAAAACCAAATCCAAATTGAAATTCAAATTCAATTTAAAATTCAATTTAAAATCAACTTAAATATATATATATATATATATATATATATATATATATATATATATAAACAAACACAAATTCAATTTGTAAATAATAATCCTATTCAAGATCTATTCATATCTATATATATATAAACAATCATTATTATTTGTTTTTAAAAGAATAATTTGTAAATTTTAAGTAATTATTCTAGGGGATTATCAAATTAATATTTATCCAGGTATAAATATTTATTATCAGATTTATTTATTCAATCTAGAAATCCGTATTTTCAATAGTTAAAACAGATAATTATCCAATTATCTGATGCCCGAAAAATAGGGTTATCACATTCCTCCCTCTTTGAATCTTTTCGTCCTCGAAAAGGAACGAAGCCAGAATTTATTCTATACCCAAAACCAGATAAATTATTCTTTGATCAATTTTAAAACACTTTTAAAAATTCACATAACATTATAAAATAGTTTTAAAAAAATACTCTTTATAACTCGATGTCTCAACCAATCCATCCTTGTTCTTACAGAAATTCGGTCATACATTGATTAGGCGTAGGACTGAAAATCTATAACCACTTAGCAGACCCATTTTCAATACCCAGTGAAAATATTCGGTAAACATTTTCGAAAACTTTATGAATATATAGAAAACATTTTGAAATAAAGGAAATATCTTTAGTGAGAATGCTTTGGAAATCATCACCCATCCATGGTTGGAGTTAACTCGATAGTTACGTTGCCATCCCAGCAAAATCCGTAAATGACTGTAGGCACTCCGCGCCCCTCGATTACGCCATGGAACCCGCCACAGATCGCAGTTACTTCCCGAGTTACATTTCCATCGCAACAAAAATCCATGTAACTGTAGGCATCAACGCCCTCGATTTTCGCTGCCAAATGAAACTTCACTACTCCCACATAGGTTGTAGACTACATCAGCCAAACCCCAACGTAGCCTCAGGCTCGCACGGCCTCTCGACTTTCACTATGTCTCCATCGGTCGCAGTCTACCGATGTTACGTTGCCATCACAGCAAAATCAAACGTAAATCGTTGGCTCTCAACAGCACACACGACTTCCGCTATGGTCCGTAGTAGATCGCAGTGACATCGAGTAACACTGTCGTCACAGCATAACTCAAATGTCTCTTTAGGTATCTGTGACGCCCCACTCCGAGAGCCTCGTTAACAAAGAGTATTACATAGATAATACTGTCGGCTAACGCGGACAATAGAGTATAATGGAAGCGACCATGTGCAATCTCACCTTAACTATTCACTAAATAAGTCGAAAAGTAGAAACACATTAGAATTCGACCTATTCAATAAATATTTAAAGCAAAACTACAATGGCTATAGGATCTATCAGAAGAAAATATAACAACTCAAATGTAATATACATCACAGAACAGTCAATCATAATATACACATACACCGATACACAACAGAGTATACAAAATAATACATGTCAGGTGGTACAGGAGACCACAATATACAGACGAGACGAAAGAGTATAAATCAAAGTTACAGCAGATAAGGACTACAAAAGACGCTATAACAAAATGAAGCTAGCGAATAGTCCATGCGGAAGCAAAATAGGCTAAGTCTCCAAAAGCACCTAACCTGAAACATCTCGGTCTGACCCGAGTATAAAATACCCGGATCAGTCTAGATAACAAATCAGTTAGATTAGCTGAACAATAATAAACCTGCAAGGTCATACAGTATAACAAATATCTCTAGAGGAGATAACACAATCATCAACAAGAAATGAATCATATAGAGCAAGCCTCATATCATCGGCAACATATAGAAACAAAGGATACAAATATCCCAAAACAAGCCAGAAGGCAAATAACAAATACCCATAAGGTATACAAGTTCCACAAGGTAATCTCTATACTCCATGCGGCTCACAAAGACCAACACCGAAGGGCGATACCAAGGGAATATACATATCAATGAAACATCATAAAATTTTGCTCGAGCTCAGTACTGTACAAACAAGGATCCATGAGCCCGAAGACTCCAAACCCAAGTATCACCCATGCGGCACATAAGGCCAACATCAGAGCGAAACTATATAGGGCAATAAACCCGAAGGCACACACCCGAAGGCAACATACCCGAAGGCAACAAACCTAGGGAGACAGTCCGAAGACACTATCCCAGAGGCAACAAACCGTAGTGGTGAAGGTCGAAGACCCAGTACTGGACACCACTAACTGGCGGAATGTGTCACAACTCTCGAAAAGGAATCCGAAAAGTGTTAACGTATGTCCCATAACCATTCGTTCGCACTAAACGGTTTACTATCCGTCAGTCCCTTTCACACTCAAAGCAACACAAAGTTTACCTCATATCATCGATAAACCAAACCCGAAGGTCAAAACAATCAATCGAATAGGTCAAGGATTAATCGGAAGGATAAATGCACAGATTCATGGTCCGTGTTTTGCCCAACCATTTAATCACCCTCCCACTTCGTTCGAAGTGCGAAAGTGTGTGTGTTTTAAATAGAATTTATAAATTAGAAAAATGAACTTTTAAATGCGATTCGAGAGATTATTTCATAAAAACCCGTGGATTAAAATTAAAAGGAACCATCAAAGTCAAAACAATTGATAATCATACATAGGATCATCATGAATCAATTCAAATTGAAAATTCAATCCCAAAAGGCAAAGTGGGCTGAAACAGCAGGTTCAGTCGACTGAACAGAGTTTTTCAGTCGACTGACCCTGTACCTGGAAATTTTCTAGGTTCAGGAAACTTTTTGTTTCCAGGTTCAGTCGACTGTGCAGAGTTTTTCAGTCGACTGAATCATGCCTGGAAACTCTCGGGTTTCAGGTTCAGTCGACTGTGCAGAGTTTTCAATCGACTGAATCTTGCCTGGGCTGTTTTCCAGCCTTATTCAAATGAAGAGCAAACTCTCCCAAAATGCAATCGGACGAACATTGGCTCTAAGGGCTTATGCCAATCGACAACCCGGCCCTATATGTTCCTCGATGCATCACCAAAACATGATTAAAACATCAAAGTTAGGATTTCCAAGATTTTAACCCAAAACACTAAAAATTGGATTATTCCTCAATTCAACCCAAACCAAATGCAAGTGCTTATGAACAAAGTGTTAGGAATTCATACCTAACATCAATGAAATCAAGAGAAGTAGATGTGAGTTCAAAACTCACCTTTTTACACAAAACAAAGAAGATGAAGAAGCACAATTGCAAGGAATCAACCAACTACACTCCACTTCAACACTACAAGCTTCAATCTAGAATCAAAGAAAGTATTTCCTAGGTTAGGGTTAGGAAAATTACAGAAATTGAAGAGGAGAAGAGATGGAGAAGATGGAGATGAACTTACCAATGGATTCTCTATGAATTTGGAGCAAGAAATCAAGATATAAAAGAGAAACTAGGGCTTGCTAATTTCTAATTCTCTTCCCTTTCCCCCATTTCAGTTTTTAGCTTAAGAAAGAAATGAAATGAAGATGAAATGAAGAGAAGGGTTGAGCTAGGGGGGTTAAGTGGGCTAGTGGGCTGAACCCAATCCCAAACCCAACAGGAAAAGTAGCCAAAATTTCACAAACTCCAAACATATCAAAGATTATACTCAAAAAGATCGCAAACGCCATTTTGGACTCAATGGAAATGGTTTCGAGCTCCAATTCGGCCATTTGCAGAAAGTAACATTTCGGACCCCAAAATCCGAATAACGATGCTATATTTAAATCAAACATTTAAATATAAAATCGTTAAATATGCGGGTTGTTACAGATCTCCCCTGCTTACAAAATTGCGTCCCCGCAATTCCTAGAGACGATATTTGTAACAACTACATAAAAAGAAAGAATAAACTTTAGACACAGAAATAGACTTACCATTACGAAGCAAGGATAGAAAACCTGGATAAGATCGCTCAATATACTCTCTGGTTTCCCAAGTACAGTCATTGGGATTAGCGGACCATTGAACTTTAACGAGCGGCACGTCCTTGTTCCGAAGGTGTCGCACCTCCGTGTCAAGCACGCGAATAGGTTGCTGTACAAAAGATAAGTCCGGTGAGATCTCAAGCTCTTGCAAATCAGGAGAATCAATTACAGAATCCGATACTTCCGAAGTTGCGAGACGTGAAACATGTCATGAATGCCAGATAAATGAGCTGGAAGTGAAACTCTATAAGCCACAGGGCCAATACGTTTAGTAATAGAAAACGGTCCTATATAACGAGGAGCCAATTTTCCAGTCGCACTGAAACGCATAACCCCTTTCAAAGGAGAAACACGAATAAAAACAAGATCACCGATCGAGAACTCGAGAGGCTTCCTACGGTTGTCCGCATAGGATTTCTGGCGACTCTGTGCCTCTTTCATCCTCAATCGAATAAGATCAATCTTCTCAGAAGAATGACGAACAAAGTCCGGGCCAAGAATAAGCTTCTCCCCAGATTCCAACCAACATGAAGGTGATCGACATGGCCTTCCGTATAAGGCTTCGAAAGGAGCCATACCGATACTAGACTGGAAACTATTGTTGTAGGAGAACTCTACAAGAGGTAGGTGATCCTCCCAACTACCACCGAAATCAAAGATACAAATACGGAGAAGATCTTCCAAAATACGATTCACCCGTTCAGTCTGTCCATCAGACTGCGGATGATAAGCTGTAGAAAAATTAAGCTTTGTTCCCAAAACTTGTTGAAGACTCTTCCAAAAATGACTCGTGAATAAAGGATCACGATCACTCACAATAGAACTAGGGACACCATGAAGTCTCACGATTTCCTTGACATACAACTTAGCCAAATGCGAAGCTGTCCTATTAGACTTAATAGGGACAAAATGAGCAGACTTGGTGAGGCGATCAACAATAACCCAAATACTAGAATGACCTGATCTCGAACGAGGTAGGCCGTCAATAAAATCCATAGAAACTTGATCCCATTTCCACAATGGAATCTCAAGAGGTTGAAAAAGTCCAGAAGGACGCTGATGTTCGGCCTTCGCGCGTTGACATGTCATGCAGTTGCTCACATATCTCGCCACATCGCGCTTCATGCCTTCCCAATAATAAAGACGACGCATATCGGCATACATCTTACTACTACCGGGATGAATGGTATACTTAGAACGATGGCAATCATCAAGAATGTCATGCCTAAGTGCAAAATCAGAAGGCACAAAAAGACGGTTCTTCTTACGAAGACACCCATGAGAATCAATGCTAAAATCTTGCAACGCCTCATCACAAGATTCAGACTCACAAAGATGAATAAAATGCAACAAATCAGGATCACGCCGCTGAGCATCGGCAATACGACCCAATAAAATAGGTCGAGCTCCCAAACTAAATAATAGAATAGGAGAACCAGAAGATGAACCTCGATCACGAATTTCACAAAAAGATAGAGTCTCAAGAATATTCCATTCGGCAAGCATCATAGGAATAACAGCCGAATGTTTGTGACTAAGCGCATCTGCAACACGATTACCCTTACCAGGGGTAAACTGGATATCAAAGTCATAGGAAGCAAGAAACTCGAGCCAACGCTGTTGTCTCATATTGAGTTCCTTCTGAGTAAACAAATACTTCAAAGATTTATGATCGGTATAGAGAATGAAGCGCTCGCCCAATAAATAATGTCGCCAAATCTTCAAGGAAAAGACAATGGCGGCTAACTCAAGATCATGAGTGGCATAGCGAACTTCATTCGGACGCAGTTGCCTAGAAGCATAAGCAACTACCCGATCTCTCTGCATAAGCACAGCACCGAGACCACTACCACACGCATCGGTGTAGACAACAAGATCATGATTCCCTTCGGGAACCACAAGAATAGGAGCATTAGTGAGAAGTTCTTTCAATGTCTGAAAGGAAGCTTCACACTTGTCGGACCAAATAAAATGAATGTCTTTCCGAGTAAGGCAAGTGAGAGGAAGCACAACACGGGAAAAGTTCTTAATGAACCGTCGGTAATAACCCGCCAATCCAAGGAAACTACGAATCTCATGCACATTCTTAGGCCTCTTCCAATTCTGGATGGCTTCGATCTTTGAGGGATCGACAGAAATGCCATCGGAAGATACAACATGGCCTAAGAACCTAACCTTATTCTCCTAAAAGCAGCACTTGGAGAATTTGGCTTTAAGCAGATGACGACGAAGAGTACTCAAGACAATTCTCAAGTGATTAGCATGCTCAGCTTCAGACTTAGAATAAATAAGGATATCATCAATGAAGACGAGAACAAACTTATCGAGATATTCCCGGAATACCCGATTCATGAGGTCAACAAAGAAAGCAGGAGCGTTCGTCAAACCGAACGGCATAACGAGCCACTCAAAGGAACCATAACGAGTGCGGAAAGCGGTAAGAGGTATGCTATCCTTCGCGACTCGTAACTGATGAAAACCTGTGGCAAGGTCAAGCTGAGAAAAGACCTTGGCACCACTCAATAGATCGAACATATCATCGATCCTAGGCAATGGATACCTATTTCTAATGGTCAACTCGTTAAGCTTGCGATAGTCAATGCAAAGCCTAAGAGTTCCATCAGACTTCTTCACAAAAACGACCGCGGATCCCCACGGAGAAAAACTGGACTGAATCAACTGCTTGGACTCGAGCTCTAAAAGCTGCTTCTTGAGTTCCTCATTTTCCTTTGTAGACATCCTCGTGGGAGGACGACTAACTGGCTGCGTGCCTAAAATGAGATCAATGCGGAACTCAATTGCCCGTTTGGGTGGCAAACCCAAAACAGGTTCAAAAACATCAGAAAAGTCACAAGCAATAGGAATACGAGATACATCATCACCATCTCGCGAATCAAGAGAATACAAAGCCATCTCGGAATTATCCACATCCCGAAGAACAAGAGATAACTGAGAAGGTGAATGAGGATGACAAAGATATAAAATTCTCTCGGAACAAATAATCCTGGCATCGTACCTCACTAGCCAGTCCATACCAAAAATCATATCAAAACCCAAATGAGAAACAACGTGCAGATTCGCACGGAAGGAAAAGCCACATAAAAAAATCTCAATATCATCACAAAGCAAACTAAGGGTCGCGAATCCCCCAATAGGATTCGCAATCCTTAAAGAAGTAACCATACAACAAACATCCAAAGATAAATCATCTACAAGCTTCTTCGATACGAAAGAATGTGAAGCACCCATATCGAAAAGAACTCGTATACTATGATCATGAAATAGAATTGAACCCTCCAAAATAGATGGAGTCATACCTTTGGATTGAGAAGGACCTCCAGAAGCATTAGCCACATTGAGCTTGCCAGATTTTGCATTAGCAGGAGCAGTAGGACAAGCAGAAACATGATGACCTTCCTTCTTGCAATTACGGCAGAAGAGAGGCTTTGGACAAGCTCGAATAATATGATCCGGAGAACCACAATTAAAACACTTTCGAACGAAAGGTGTTCCGTAAGATTGAGGCTGAGAGCTAGGACCACCGGTCTTCTTCTTCTTATAAGGAAAAGGCTTCTTCTGAATTGGAAACTGCTTCTTGTTGGGGTTTCTGGAAACCTCAACATCAACATCACTATCACACTCCTTCTCGACGGTCTCATGATGAAGCGCCGAATCAACCAATTCCTCAAAAGAAAGTTTAAGCTGGAGCAACAAGGACTTCTTAAGATATTTCTTAAGGCCAGAAACAAACTTCAAATTCTTCTTATAAGAAGTTCTGATGAATTCAAGACCATACTGAGATAAAGCCTCGAACGATGCGACATACTCAGAAACAGAAGATTTCCCTTGCTTCAACTCAAGGAAGCGACAGGTCAATAAAACTTTTTCAGATTCAGGAACGAACTTGAGTTCAAATCGTCCCCGAAACTGAGTCCAAGAAAGAGTAGCCTCATCAATTTCAGCTACAAGAAGCTCATACCAGTCAAGAGCATGCTCTTGTAATAAGCTAGAAGTTACAAGAACTCTATCATGGTCAGAAAGATCCATGCGAGAGAAAATACGCTCGCACGTGCGAAGCCAAGCTTGGACTTCAAGAACAGACTCGGAGCCCTTAAACGGCTTTCCTCCAAGATGAGCAAAATCACTGCACTGACGTGCAAAAGCAGACTTGCGAGGTGGAGACACTCGAGGAGGAACGAGAGGCTGAGTGCTCCTAAACAATTCCAAAAATTGATCGGCAGACATATATACGCCATCCGGATGCGAGCCACTAGATTGCCCAGCATCCGAACGTCGACCCCTGCCTCTTCCAGACATAAGCTGAAAGTAAAATAAGAACAAGATTATTCACAAGGTAGATATTACAATATGGGATACTACGGAATAAAATGCATTCCTAGACGTATTTCCAATATCTATCCAACCTTGATGGAATAAAGAGACACGATGACTCAAGGATCGGTATCACTTGTACACTTTGATGTACCATAATATGTGCATCTATTCTGTGTTTATCATATTTTGTTCTGAACTCAGCTCTGATACCACGCTGTGACGCCCCACTCCGAGAGCCTCGTTAACAAAGAGTATTACATAGATAATACTGTCGGCTAACGCGGACAATAGAGTATAATGGAAGCGACCATGTGCAATCTCACCTTAACTATTCACTAAATAAGTCGAAAAGTAGAAACACATTAGAATTCGACCTATTCAATAAATATTTAAAGCAAAACTACAATGGCTATAGGATCTATCAGAAGAAAATATAACAACTCAAATGTAATATACATCACAGAACAGTCAATCATAATATACACATACACCGATACACAACAGAGTATACAAAATAATACATGTCAGGTGGTATAGGAGACCACAATATACAGACGAGACGAAAGAGTATAAATCAAAGTTACAGCAGATAAGGACTACAAAAGACGCTATAACAAAATGAAGCTAGCGAATAGTCCATGCGGAAGTAAAATAGGCTAAGTCTCCAAAAGCACCTAACCTGAAACATCTCGGTCTGACCCGAGTATAAAATACCCGGATCAGTCTAGATAACAAATCAGTTAGATTAGCTGAACAATAATAAACCTGCAAGGTCATACAGTATAACAAATATCTCTAGAGGAGATAACACAATCATCAACAAGAAATGAATCATATAGAGCAAGCCTCATACCATCGGCAACATATAGAAACAAAGGATACAAATATCCCAAAACAAGCCAGAAGGCAAATAACAAATACCCATAAGGTATACAAGTTCCACAAGGTAATCGCTATACTCCATGCGGCTCACAAAGACCAACACCGAAGGGCGATACCAAGGGAATATACATATCAATGAAACATCATAAAATTTTGCTCGAGCTCAGTACTGTACAAACAAGGATCCATGAGCCCGAAGACTCCAAACCCAAGTATCACCCATGCGGGACATAAGGCCAACATCAGAGCGAAACTATATAGGGCAACAAACCCGAAGGCACACACCCGAAGGCAACATACCCGAAGGCAACAAACCTAGGGAGACAGTCCGAAGACACTATCCCAGAGGCAACAAACCGTAGTGGTGAAGGTCGAAGACCCAGTACTGGACACCACTAACTGGCGGAATGTGTCACAACTCTCGAAAAGGAATCCGAAAAGTGTTAACGTATGTCCCATAACCACTCGTTCGCACTAAACGGTTTACTATCCGTCAGTCCCTTTCACACTCAAAGCAGTGCAAAGTTTACCTCATATCATCGATAAACCAAACCCGAAGGTCAAAACAATCAATCGAATAGGTCAAGGATTAATCGGAAGGATAAACGCACAGATTCATGGTCCGTGTTTTGCCCAACCATTTAATCACCCTCCCACTTCGTTCGAAGTGCGAAAGTGTGTGTGTGTTTTAAATAGAATTTATAAATTAGAGAAACGAACTTTTAAATGCGATTCGAGAGATTATTTCATAAAAACCCGTGGATTAAAATTAAAAGGAACCATCAAAGTCAAAACAATTGATAATCATACATAGGATCATCATGAATCAATTCAAATTGAAAATTCAATCCCAAAAGGCAAAGTGGGCTGAAACAGCAGGTTCAGTCGACTGAACAGAGTTTTTCAGTCGACTAACCCTGTACCTGGAAATTTTCTAGGTTCAGGAAACTTTCTGTTTCCAGGTTCAGTCGACTGTGCAGAGTTTTTCAGTCGACTGAATCATGCCTGGAAACTCTCGGGTTTCAGGTTCAGTCGACTGTGCAGAGTTTTCAGTCGACTGAATCTTGCCTGGGCTGTTTTCCAGCCTTATTCAAATGAAGAGCAAACTCTCCCAAAATGCAATCGGACGAACATTGGCTCTAAGGGCTTATGCTAATCGACAACCCGGCCCTATATGTTCCTCGATGCATCACCAAAACATGATTAAAACATCAAAGTTAGGATTTCCAAGATTTTAACCCAAAACACTAAAAATTGGATTATTCCTCAATTCAACCCAAACCAAATGCAAGTGCATATGAACAAAGTGTTAGGAATTCATACCTAACATCAATGAAATCAAGAGAAGTAGATGTGAGTTCAAAACTCACCTTTTTACACAAAACAAAGAAGATGAAGAAGCACAATTGCAAGGAATCAACCAACTACACTCCACTTCAACACTACAAGCTTCAATCTAGAATCAAAGAAAGTATTTCCTAGGTTAGGGTTAGGAAAATTACAGAAATTGAAGAGGAGAAGAGATGGAGAAGATGGAGATGAACTTACCAATGGATTCTCTATGAATTTGGAGCAAGAAATCAAGATACAAAAGAGAAACTAGGGCTTGATAATTTCTAATTCTCTTCCCTTTCCCCCATTTCAGTTTTTAGCTTAAGAAAGAAATGAAATGAAGATGAAATGAAGAGAAGGGTTGAGCTAGGGGGGTTAAGTAGGCTAGTGGGCTGAACCCAATCCCAAACCCAATAGGAAAAGTAGCCAAAATTTCACAAACTCCAAACATATCAAAGATTATACTCAAAAAGATCGCAAACGCCATTTTGGACTCAATGGAAATGGTTTCGAGCTCCAATTCGGCCATTTGCAGAAAGTAACATTTCGGACCCCAAAATCCGAATAACGATGCTATATTTAAATCAAACATTTAAATATAAAATCGTTAAATATGCGGGTTGTTACAGTATCAGCACCCTCGACTTTCGCTACCCACTACACTTAATCCTCAAAAACTTCAGTTTGTCCGGACTTCTTCGTATGATCAACTTTAGAGCCTCCCCCTTTGGGCTTAAGGCAGACCCACCCCGTGGATCTTCTAAGTTCATTTCAATGGAAGCGCCTTTTTCCCCAGAGCCAAATATCAAAACGTTTTATACTATACACTTATAGTATCTTTCAAATCATACCCTTTATGATTTTCATCAAAATCTCCTTTACACAAAATTGATACCTCAAATCGATAGTTCCAAACTTGGCTTTCCATACTCCCAAAATTGATTTTCCCAAAAATCAAAAGCCTTTTCAAAATCCATAGGTTCAAAAACCTTTTCCAAAATCATTCTCAAAACCACATATATATATATACACAACTTATCCTTTCTAACTTGAAAATAATCTTTGGATCACTTATATAGATTCCCCTTTCTATACTTCAAACATTTTAAAAAACCCTTCTTTTTGGCTATAGATTCAACAAGGGGAGATTTATCTTATATATATAACTTTACCATGCCAAATCAACATTAAATTTTGATTTTCTTTTGTAAAGTTAATCACCATATCACTTACTCTCATAAAGTGAATTTCTAAAGATATTCAACTCCCACTTATTCATATATATTTCTCCAAAATATACTTTTCTTTCAAAAATCATTCCTCATTTCTTCAAAATTTCAATATTAATTTTATTTAAGCACGTACGAAGTACATATACCATCCGTACGCAGTATCGAATTTGATCGCTCACTCGATCACACAATTTCACTTCTGAATTAGTATCGCCCACCCAACTTCCTAGTGCGGACCCAAATCTGGTTTCTTGGTCAGAAATCGTCGTTCTCCTTGCATAGTCATAACTATGATAGAGAATTTGCAGAACCAATCAAAAATCCATATTCAGGATTCTCCGTCGAAAATCGAGTGAAAAATCCAAACTTGGATTGATAAACTATCTCGAAATTCTATGCTCGAATCTGGATCAATTCACTATGCGAATAGATAATATATGTACGTCCTATGTATTTATCTTCATTGATCATTAGCTAAATCAATATTCTTTCTATTCACCTTTATTTTGATTCCATTCACTTATCCTCAATTGCTTCCAATTTACATTTGGGTTAACATATTAATTTTTATCTCAATTGGAATTCAATTATAGACAGTTTGCACTCTGACCAATTTGTATTAAGAAAATAGCTTGAGAAATTTTAAAATAGTTAAGTAGTTGTAAATAGTTATTAGTTGCAAATAATAGTAAAATAGTTAATAATTTTAGTAGTTGTAAAACAGTCAAATAGTTGTAGAATAATTAGACAATTGCAAAATAGTTGTAAAATAGTAATTAGTAAAAAAAAGTTGCAGAATTGTTGTAAAATAGTTAAATAGTTCCAAAAGTAGTTGTAAAATAAGTTTAAGATAGTTTTGGGATTTTAAAAAGAGAAGTTGTATAGTAAATAGCTAGGGAAAAATAGATTTAAAAACAGTGTATTAAAAAAATTTATTTGAAAAATATAGTTCGGAGCCAAACTGTTCTATTCCCAATTTCCATTTCAAATAAATTTCCAATTTCCACTTCCATTTAAATTGATTCAATTTCAATTCAATTTAAATTAATTTCAATTTCTATCCCACATTCAAATCAACTCCCATTTGAAATTCAAACTTATTCAACTTCAGTTTCACTTCAAATTATTTCAATTCAAATTTTCCATTTGAACTTATGCTTATCCATCTTCAATCACAATTCCAATTGATTCAAATCAAATTCAATTTGAACTAATTCTATTCAAATCTCAACTTAAAACCATTTTGAATTATATAAATTCGAGTTAAAATTTTCAAATGTTGATTTAACCCTTTAAATCAAACCAACCTTTATTTTTAAATTAACAACTTAAATCTTTATACAATTTAATTCTGAGTTCAAATTTTCAAAATTCCATTTTAAATTATCCACTACAACAAAACAGCTATATTGCAACTTTTTATTTACAACTGGCATAAGTGGACAGTTGTAAAATGCATTTTGTAACAACTGTGTATTTTTGGCAGTTGGAACAACTGCCCTTTCGGTACCAGTTGTTATATTTGTTTGTAACCACTGTGATCCGAAGTTGTTGAATAGTTGTAACAAGTCCGTGCAAAAAAAAACGAGTGTCACGTGAAAATTAACGTTCCCTCCAACATTTCTTTCCTTTCCGCCAAACTTTCTAATTAACTTATATTCCCATGCAAAAGAATTCACTCCCAACATTTGGGAAGCCTAATCCAATCCCGCTCAACACTAGCCGCTCGCCAACGAAAGGTAAACCCCGCAGCGCCCTCGCCGTCGTCGCCATCGTCACATCTGAACGCCGTTGTGCCCGCTGCTGTCACCATCGACGAAGCTAGATCGTGCTTACCTCTATTGCCGATTGTAAACCCTAACCGTAATCGCCGTCGCCTCCGTTTCCGCTTATATACATATTTTCGTTTATTTCTAATTTTTAAACTGCAAACAATTAATTATATTATTTTGATTTGGTTTTGATTTTGATCGGTTTGGTTGTTGTTCGATTCTGATTCCGGTAACCATTCATTACTGCTAGTGTTTTCCATATACTTCATAATAATTTGGTAACAATTTGGTGAGCCTTATTAATATTTATAACCTCAGATACTAATTCTCGTTGCAATTGTGGAAAAACTGTTTCTTTAATTACTGCGTTCAGCAAGTAATTTGGTCAGATTTGTGATTTTATTGTTGCAATTGGGAAAAAGTTGTTGCTTTAATTACTGCATTCATCGAGTAATTTGGTTAGTTGAGTGATTTTACTATGCGATGTTTCTTTAATTACAGGTAGAGATAACTTGCATTCATACTTGATTTAGTTTGCTTACTGCCATTCATACTTAAATGCATGTTAAATGCATTACGAATAAGCAATAACAATTTATTTATTTGCTTATTCTACTGTTAAGAATTGAATGGCCACATTTTTATATTTCTATTTACTGTTAAAAATATTGTACTTGTCGAGAATCATAAAGATATGTTCAGTTGATGGTTTTAAAATTTTATAAAAGAAAATTGGTAGGGACGTAGAGCTTATTTTTTTACTTACAAGGATGGTGAATGAAATATTTGTTTGTTGGAGGATGTAGCAAAGCAGTGAGGTATGTGGAAGCGAGGCAATGCAGTTGCAATTGTTGTCTTTGCTGAAATGGTTAGTTTGGTGATGAAGTGGTGGATGGTAATGAAGCAAATGATGGGGTATTCCGGTTGTTGTTTGAAGGTTGCAGTGGGATGGTGAAGGTCGGAGGTTTGATGTTGATGTGTGCTGCTGCAGTGGGTGGAAGGGCAGCGTGAAGTGGAGCAGTTGCTGTGGTGATAGGTAGAAGATGGTGATGCTGTTAGTGGAGTTGCAGTGCAGAGGAGGATGTAGGGAAGGGTATAGGTTGCCGAGGCAGTGGGTGTGTGCACTAAAATGCATGGTGAAGTGCAACAGAAATGCATTATTTTTTATGTGCATAGTGACGCAGAGGGGACGATTGATGAAGTTGTGGTGCAGAAGTGTGCAGGCGGAGTGAGGCTGTAATTGGAGTGATATGGTGGCTGTGATGAAGTTTCTGTTGTTGTGTTATGCAGTGGGATAGAAATTCAGAGGTGGTGAAGGCACTGGAAGTTTGTATGTATGACAGATTGTTTTAGAGGAGAAGTGATGTTTTCGTAGCAGTGGAAGTTTGATGTAAGCAGAGGGGAAGGTGGAGGATGGTTCGAATGTGTGAAGTTTCAGGCAATGGTAGGGTAGGTTTATTTTTAGAAAACTGCCGTGGGGTGGTTCATGTTGTGTTGATGGTATGGCATAGGTTGGTTGAAGTGCACAGAGTTATGCAGCCGTTTTATCTTGAAGAAATGTAGAGTAATTATAAGTCCACGCTCAATTCAACCGAGAAACAAACTTAAAATACTGCAATTAAGCCAAAGGTCATTCAGATTGTAAATCAAAATGCTCAGTATTGGATCACCAAAACTGAGTGTGAAAGTAAAAAAAAACACTTTTCTTTTTGAGACATGAATAAATGTTACCAAGACCTACTTTCAAAAGAGTAATTGAAAATTTAGAATTTGCAAAACAAAGCTTATCAGGTGTTGTATTACATCTTCTTGAATTTTGGAGGTTTCTCCTGTTATTTTCACATTATTTCAAAAGATAACTGTCCACATATAACAATAGCATTTTCTTCACTGCGTGTATGTGAGTTTCAACCTACAAATGCTTTGTTTTTTCTAGTATTATCAAAATTACATATGTTTGGTTGCTTTATTTACCGCTCCACTTACAGCTGCATGAATTATACTTTTAACAGTCATAGCACTTACTTTTACAATAATAACGTCAGAGTTAGAAATAATAATGGCATTTACTATATAAACATCAGAGTTAGAAATAAAGTACAACAATAACATTTTGTGGTCGGTGTTTTAACGTTTACTTCATGTCAGATTATGTATTTAGTAAACAATAACATTGTAATTACTGTAATCTTTTATGGTAATAATGTGGTGTTTGTTTGTGTCATTCGATTAGGTTCACGCATTAGAGGCATTTGATCAAAATGGACAAAACATGGGTCAACCTGCCAAGGTTTCATTATTTTGATTATTACTTTCATAGTTATGAGCATTTTGGTATGAGTATTAATTCGTTTATTGTTTCGTAGAATCACAGAAGAATATAAGCAAGCGGTTCGAAATTTTGTATATAGGCATGCTGAAAGCAAAGGAAATCCAGAAAAAATTATATGCCCCTGCTGTAAGTGTAGGAATCTAATATGGCAAACATCAAGGAATGTTGTGTCACACTTGATTTGTTTTGGAATTGACCCAACTTATGATGTATGTATTTCATGGAGAAAAACGCCCTTCGCAAAATAAAAGCGATGAACCGACAGATACATATAAAATGTATTTGGATGCACAAATCTGTGATGAGGAGGTAGAAGCTAATGCTAATGAAAGACATGGGGAAGGTATTAAGGAAATGATGCAGAATGCCGAAATTCCTTTGTACCATGGTTGTGCAACCCACACAAAGTTATCTGCTACAATACTCCTTTACAAGCACAAAGCACGAAATGGTATATCTGACACTGCATTTACAGAACTCCTTAAACTTCTCAAGGATATGTTGCCTAAAGAAAACACGCTTCCTAATTCGACATATGCAACAAAGAAATTACTTCAATCATTTGGTTTAGGCTATAAGCAGATACATGCATGTGTAAATGATTGTTGTTTGTTTAGAAAAGAGCTTGCACATAGTGATTTTTGTCCTAAATGTGGTAAGTCTCGTTGGAAAAAAAACAAGACTAGTGAGGATGGGAAGCAAGCCAAAATACCTGTGAAGGTTTTGAGATACTTCCCATTGATACCAAGATTGAAAAGGATGCTTACATCACCAGAAACATCAGAACAACTAAGATGGCATAGCAGCCATAAGAGTGAAGATGGTAAATTGCGTCACCCAGTAGATTCTTCTCAATGGGCTATAATTGATAGAATGTATCATTGTTTTGCTTCCGATCCACGAAATTTAAGGCTTGGTCTTGCATCTGATGGCTTTAGTCCTTTTGGTGATTGGAATTCTGCATATAGCTGTTGGCCAGTGTTTCTTGTTGCTTACAACTTTCCTCCATGGCTTTGCATGCATAAAGATAATATGATGCTATCTTTGTTAATTCCTGGACCACGACAACCGGGGAATGATATTGATGTATATCTACAGCCACTTATTGAAGATTTGAAAAAATTATGGGATAAAGGGGTGAAGGTGTATGATGCTTATACTCGTAGTGAATTTAGACTAAACGCTATTCTGATGTGGACAATTAATGATTTTCCAGCTTATGGAAATTTAGTTGGTTGCACTGTAAAGGGTAAGAGAGCATGTCCTGTTTGTGGCATTAATACATGTTCCATATGGCTACTATTTAGTAAGAAGTGTGCATACATGGGTCATAGACGATTTCTTGAACCTAACCACGAATATCGTCAACGGAAAAACTTATTTGATGGAACCGTAGAAAATAGACAATTATGGGATAAAGGGGGATGATTGAGTATTACTGTTGTATATGGCTGTAGCAGCAGTGGTGAATGCAGGAGGGAGTTTGTTATGATGGTATATGGGTATGAATGGTATGTTGTTCGAAGCAGGTGGCAGTGATGGTTTGGGGTGGTAACAAGGGGTTGTAGGATGTGGGAGGATGTTTGGTGGTCAAATGGTTGATGAGAAAGTGCACAGTGGTTGAGATATAGTGGGCAGAAGGATAGTGCACTGCACAGTGAAGCATTGGGTGGTGACAGTGGTTTGTATGGCCAGAGAAGGTTTTGAACCTATGTAGTTGGAGTTTTGGTGATGCACGGTAATGCAAGGAATTATGAATGGCTTGCGAATGGATTGTGAATGGAGCAATTGAATGGGTGTAATGGTTTTGGAGTTTGTGAATTCTGATGTGGTGTTGCGGTATAGAGGAAATGGAGATTCGTGAATATGTCACAGTGGGAATGTTGCAGTTTGAAGTTTGGGTGGTGTGTGTTGTTTTGTTGTGTCTGTGAGGTTTTGGGGGATTGCAAGCAATGGTGGCAGAGATGTAGACAAAGTGTAGTGGTTAGTAAATGTTTGATATGGCATGATGATGAATGTAACAGTAAGAAGAAATGGTTGATGAATCATAGTGTAGTTGGTGGATATTTTGCACTGTTGTGTTGAAGGGGGATGGTTGGATTGTGATTCAAGTGGGTTGTGTTTGGTTTGAGGAAGAACGGATGGGGTAGGAGTTTTCCTGATGAGATGGAGGAAGTAGGCAAGTCAGTGGGTGGATGAGTAAACTTGATGGATGATGTAAACTTGTTCGGACAAATGTGACAGTGTGGTTGGGGGTGTGGGGGGGGGGGGGGGGAGGGGTGTATTTGCTTGTTTGGTAAGTGTGCACAGATGATCAGAGGATGCTGATGTGGTGGAGGTGGAGGCAGTAAAAAATTGTCTGTTGTGAAGGCAGTGAATTATGGTTTGTAATTGAGTTGTGGTTTCGATATTTTTTTTCTACTTGGAAATTGGAGGTTGATGTGAAGCAGAGCTGTTGCTATGGTGGTTTTGAAGTGAATGTGGTAGCTGATTTGTTGAATGGTGGGTCCTGTTGGATGATTGTATTGTTGAAGTAGATGAAGGGAGGAGCTTGGAGTGGCAGCAGTCTCAACTGAGAGAGGGGTAATGAGGCAAGTAGGAGTGTGCAGGTATGGTGGCAGTGTTGATGTTTTGAAATTTGATGTATATGGCAGTGAGGCAAGTAGAGGAGTGTGCAGGTAGGTGGTGAATTTGCTTGCAGGCTGTATGTGTGTGATATGTAGGCTGTATGCTTGCAGCCGTTTTGGTGTTGAACTGCAGAGAGCAAGGTGTTGTTGCAAAAGTAGTGGTATAGGTGAAGGTAAGTGAAAGTGGTAGGTGAATGGCCAGAGGAAAGCAGTAGTTTATGGATGGGTTGAAGATGGAAAGCGTTGGAGGTTTGGGATGTGACTGTTTTGTAGTGGGTTGGAGCAGTTTATGGATCAAGGAGGCAGTTGCACTGAAGTGTTGAACTTGATGGAGTGATGATGTGAAGTAGTGGTTCAAGGAGGGGTTTGAAGTATGGGAGTATTTATAGTGATGACTTGCAGTTTAGAAATAGTTGATGGGCTTTGGTGAATGTGCAGTTTTATACGACAGTAAGGAATAGTTGGCAGTGACAGTCAGGGAATGTTGAAGAATTGTTGGGTATGTCAATATAACAGTGCGAGTGAAGGTGAAATGTATGGAAAATGTAAAGAAAATGAGTAGTTAGTTGTGCACTGTGTTATATGTTCATTGATATGGGTGGTGAACTGATGCGTTTGTATTGATATATGAAGGTGGACAGTTGGGTTTGATTGTTATGATTATGGAGGAGGTGGCAATTTAAGTTGAAAGTTATATGCAAGGTGAGTGGAATCAGTGTGAGTGAAATGCTTCTATATAAGCTATATTTTTCTTTATCTTCTCATCAGTGATCGTGTAAAATTCATACATTAGTGAACTGAGTGCTTCCAGTATTGTTTTATGATGAGCTAGGACCCTTGTGTATATGTTATGAAAACCATCGTTCCTTTAAGTGTTAGTTTTGTACTGGGATTGACACTCTTTCAGGAGTACAAAGTATCATATATTTTATTCCAGCTGTTTAGTCGTACTTTACTTTTATATTAGTTGTTATTATTTGGAAATCAGATAGGTATAAAACCCAGTGGTTTATTGAATGTTATTGTAAATGAAAAATGCTAATGCAATGCAGTAAAATATTTTGGTTTTTTAAATGTAAATTAACACACAAAACAAACATACACACAGATTATTTTTAGTTGATGTTATACATATACCATAAATAGTCTAATGTATTCGTAAATTATTTTTGTGCAGTCACACCATTAGAGCAATACTCTGACTATTGAAGAACAACCTAAACGGGATGCAAGGCATGCTGGAATTGAGGTCGAAAAATGTAAAATATTGAGTTGGCAAAGGCAAGTTGTTGCAGAAGGAACGGTAGTATCCACTGATCCTGATTGTTTGGTGCATTTTAAAAAACTAGGACCAGATGGTTGTAAAGTTTGGGTTGATGTGGCGGTAGATCCGGAAGCTTTCTTGTGGCCGAGTTTCGAGATGTGTACTATTGGAGAAGCAGTCGGATCGACCGTGGCTTGGCATAAAGACTTCGTTGCCTTCGACTAGTGTATTTCCTTAGGGTATGTGTTTTTCGATACAAAACTTTATTTTTCTTAAGTATTTTGTGTTGTATCCTATTTTGGAATGGTTATGTGAGAATGTTGTTTTGGTACTGTTTTAGTTGGTGATGTGAACGAATACCGTAGATTGTTCTATTTGGTATGTATTGTGTTTTGTTAGAATTATATAAATATTTTTGGGTTTAAATTGCAATTGATGTGGTTGTAATTAAAGTATATTACAACTATGGAGGAGGTCGCAGAACATACTAAACTACAACTGCGTGTAACAGTTGTAGTAGGGATAACTACAATGGTGGCCACGTAGTTGTCATACCTACTATATGACGAATGTTATAATCTATAACTGCTATGAACTGTTGTAAAAAGATTAATTGCAACTGTGAATAACAGTTGTAGTAGATAACTACAATAGTTATCCAGCAGTTGTCATACCTGCTACAGCACGAAATGTTACATATCTACAAGAGTTACCAACAGTTGTAAAATTGTTATTTGCAAGGGTGAGAAACAGTTGTAATATATAATATCACAACGGTTATATGCAACTAAAGATCACAGTTGTAAAAAATTGATAGTCTTTTACAACTTCTTAAAATACGACTGTTGATCCACCATTGTAATATGTCTTTTACAACTGTTTTCCACCGTTGTAATATGCCTCTTTTGGTGTAGTGACCTTAACTTAACTTATTACAAGGTTCAAATTATAATTCAAACTCTTTAAATGACTTAATCTTCAGAATCCCATTTATTACCTAATTTTAACTTCAACGCCAATTCTTAACAAATTTTCAGCAAACTTATTTCTAACGTTTGAATCTTTAAGTTCAAAGTGATCCCATTCTATTATTACAATTTCATTTCAAGACTCAAGCCTTTTATATAGTTTCAAAATAAGGTTTTCTTTTCATTTTTCCATTAGTAATGGATACATAGACTATTTAAATCCACTTTTTAATTCATTTTAAACTAATCCAATTCACAGTTTAAAGATAATTAATAATGATAGGATGATATCAGGATAAAATAAATAAACATTCCAAATTATTATAAAGCATCCCTCCATAACATCCATTAGCCATTTCAAGATCTCAAACCCATTTTTGAGATCATATCTAACTCCCATTTCAAATCAAACCATTTAACTTCCTAAGTTAAATCTCAATTTCATCTTGAAATCACCAACTTAGGTTGTTTATTAACTTCTTTAACTTTCACAAAGTAAAATTCAATTCAATTTAATCCACCCAGCTTTACATAATTTTAGTACCCATTTCAAATTTTAAACGTCAAATTAATAATCTTCCCACTTATAAGTTCAAGAACTTATCACTTTAGGTTTCATATCACATTCCAAGGGAAAATTTAAACTCAACACTTAGAGTTTATTTCAAACATCTTTGATATTACGTATATCCCTCATTTTGTATATTCAGCTCCTTTTACACACCAAGTTATACCTTAAATTTTTAAACCATCTTTGGTTTTAATTCAAAACAAATTTCTTTTTAAATTTTCGAAAAACTTTTGTTTGAAATAGGACCCTTTCATTCAAATAATACTATTTATTATTTCTTTTAGCACTTTGAATCAAATTCAAAATTTTCTGGACTAAGATTTAAAACTTCAAAATTTAAATTATCTTCGATTCAAATTTATAAGTCATACTCACCTAAATGTTTACTTCCCTAAAACATTTCATTATTAACTCATTCTGAAAACACTTTTACAAATTCAGGATTTTAGTTTTAGTTTGGATCCATTTGATAAAGGTGTAAACAAGAATTTGGGTGTTCAGGTGGATTGTGGGGGTGGTTGGTGATTGAAGTAGATGGTCGACGACCAATGTTGATGGTCGTCGACGATGTATATGTGCACGGTGTGCACATATTTGTGCACGGAAAGCTGGGCATGTAGGTTTGGGAAGGATAATGTTTGACGGGTCGATCTCGGGGATGTTTGCATGCTGACCCGAAGGAAAAAGTAGTTCGTGGGTTGCTCGGGATATCTGCTGGTTTGGCTTGGGAGATTTGAGTGTAGGCTCGGGTTTTTGGTTTATGTTCGATAACCGGGTTTAGAATTTTGGTATGATCAAGTTTAAAGTTTATAAACAAATTGTATGATCCGATTTGGAAGGTTTAAAATAATGTAGGTTATAGAAAAATGTTTAATAAAGTTTAAAAAAAGTTTATCAAAATAAATAAGTTACAAAAGAAAATATAAACCAAGTTTTAAAACAAAGTATTAGCAAGTTAAAACAGGTTTTTTGAAAGTTTTAAATTATTTTAAATTTTTTTGTTTAGAGGTAATTATATATTAAGTTAATTCCTAATGTTTTCAAAGGTGATATAAATGATGTAATTAAATAAAGATTAATTATTTAATGTATGAAAGGATGATTAATCAATGTAATCAGTTAAGGGAGTAATTAATTAATTTATTTATTACGATAATTGATTAAAGTTTAATTAATTTGTGTACTCAATTTAAAGGATTGATTTATTAAAGTGAAAAATTAATTATGGTAATTAATTAAAGGATGAGTGATTTATTAAAGGTTAATTACTTAATGTGATTAATTAATGATAATTACTTAATGAAAGTAATTAAATAAAAATAAAATAATTACCTAATGTAAGTAATTAAAAGTTAATTAAGTAATTAAAGGATAATTACTTTGTAATTAAGGCAATTTAATTAGAGTGACTAATTAACTTAATGTAATTAATTAAAAAGGTAATTACTTAATGTGAGTAATTATGGTATAGTTAAGTAATGAGAGTAATTAAAGGTTAATTAATTATAGTATAATTAATTAATTAAAGGTTGATGGGTTAATTTCATTAATTAATTAAATGACGATAAATGGTGTGACGATGGCGACTTTTCGATGCTCGAAAACCGACATCAATACGTCCACTGTATCAACTGCCAAGCAATCAAAGGCTGGAAAACCGTACCGTTAGGGTTAAAGAAGAAGAAAGAGGTAGAAGAAGAGAGAAAAAGATAGAACAGAACAGAAAGAAAACAACAGAACAACATCAGAATCTCACAATCGCAGCGGAACAACATATAATAGATAAATGAATAATCTTTAAACAAAGAACTATATCAGTTATTACGTCACATCACATTACATTACATTATCAGAGTGTACAACTATTAAACAATAACAAATAGCGGAAAAGAAATACTATATACTAGTAATACGCCATGCCATCCATCTTGCCTCCAGCAACTCCTGAATTCCAGAATATCCTGATAAACCTTAACTCTTGACTGCCCATGTGGAAATTGGTGGGCACCCAGAGTTTAGGAAGGAAAACAATAAATTCCGAGTCAGTCATGTGACTGGTGTGAGAACTAAAAACAGTTTATTTTTAAAACAAAAAATATATTTTTAAAGTCAATTCGCAATGCTTTTAAAAATGAGACTACCATGAGGCCTCCCGCACACACACACAATGCAAACGTAGAATCGAAGGAGATTTCTCCTTATGATAGTCAAAGATGCTTGATACGCATTAAAAAGAACATTTGATATTATTACAAGTTCATAGTGTAGGAAAAATCATTTCGAAAGTAAAGATATAAATCTTAGCCAGCATAGACATTCCGCACTTATGCCTACTATAGCTACCATGTTCAATAGCAGGTTACCGCCACATTCCATGGCAGGTTATACAACTAAAACCGTACAAGATCGTATTGTTTCTTTGGATTTCCAACAAATGGTCAGGCCAAGGAACTTCCCATTGCCACATGGAAACGCCTCTGGAATAACGTCCCGAGAACCTAACCGGATCTCTGCCAACACAAGGCCGGGTTACCCCTAACTTGGTAACTACTGACACGAATATGTCATCCCCTGATCGTAACCGATCTATCTGAGGATCCTCGATTTCCAACAGCCACAAAATTTGCAGCAACAACATAGGTTAAATATCTGGGCTCCATACCATGATACCACCTCTATCCAGAAGGAATGACATACACTAAAGGGCGCTACTCCCTAATAATCTTGCCGCATCCTTCCTGTTTTGACCATTTCCGGGGTGTGAGGTCCGACGAAGTCTCGTCCACAAAGCCACGCTTTATACAAAAGTTGTGCTTTGGGTCAACAAATGATCAAAGTAATGATCACCAAGATAAATGATCAAACAAATGATCATATCACAAATGATCAAACAATGATCATCCCACAGCAACACTCAGCATGCCACACTACCAAATTGGGAGTATATCACTAATAACATTCAACTACATAACCCCTGAGCTCGTACGTCTAAGAGAAGGGTGTTAAGCTAAGAGAATAAATTCTCCGCCACCAACAGAAATATATTTGAAAGAAATCAGCTTTATATCTCAACTTGTAATGTCAGTTATACAATCCATACAAGTATGTTCCGGGCTCGAACAGAACCGAAGGCACTTACAAAGAAGTCCTTGCATTCCAGATAATTTCTAATCACGTCCGGACTTCCCGTCACTAAGGGTGATAAAACCTCTATATCGGAGATCAGCCGATGCAAAGTAACTCAACGGTAATCCTTCCGTTTTCAAAAATATCCGGTCTTGAACACCGGTCATCAAATGCAATCCATTACGACGTATCACATATTCAGAATGGGTTATACGACCCCAAAGTCCTTTCCCGGCTAACCCGAATAGTGAGTGCTTATTTAAAAATAAGTATAGCATTCAAATACAAGCAAATCACAACAAATACCTATTTAAAGGTAAATATTGATAGTCGGATTATTTAATTATCAATAGGCGTGTTCAACATCACCAAATTCCAAATAAGTTCCCAAATTATTTACTTTCCAAAATATCTTTACTAGATATATATTTTCCACATTTCAACCATTTGAAAACAAATTTTCTAATCACTTTTCACCTTTATCACTTTTGAAAACAAATTTCAATCATTTTCCTTACGCGAAATACTTTCATTTCAACATGGTTCATTTAAACCAATTAAATAAATTCTTACCAATTTACTTTATATTTACGTTCCAAATCCGTAAATTAATTCCCACACTTCAAAAATAAATCAACGTTTATTTTTAAACAAATTCCCCTTTTCGTTTATAAATTCCATAGTGAATTTACATTCCAAAATATTTATGAATATACGATTTCAATTATTCATTTTCAATTTATCTTCAAAAAGATAAATTCTCAAAACGTTTCATTTCATATTGGAAAAACGTTTCCATACTTCAACATTTGGAAAATATTCACTATACTTAAATCGAAATTAAGTATTCATTCTTTAAGAAATCATTCTCTTAAACACATTTATTTGGGCCACAACGAATGTTGCGTAAAACACCGTTACGACGACCCAAAATCACTAGTATAGGGATTTAAAATTAAAATAGATATATAAATCCCAATACTATATAAAACATTGCCTTTCGAAAACCATTTACTATAACAACAGTGTTATAGTCTACCATTTCCTTATTCCTCGAAAACGTCTATTTCAACAATAAATGTTGAAATCTATGGTTTCGATAGTTAATCCATTTTAAAACATCTTTAAAACAATTAACTTCATTTGATAATATTCATTTTCCCAAAACATATCCATTTTATTTGATAATATATTCACTGTCCAAAATCGTGAATATACTTCCATAACCAATTTTGACTTTCAATTTATCAAATTCCATTGATTTCGAATTTATAAACAATGTCTATAAATTCCATTTCTATTTATAAGCTTTGATTTATAAATCTCCTTTATTAATCCAATTTAATTTATATAACTCAATTATATGCCAAAAGTCCATTTTATAAGTTAAATGCTTATAATCCATTTATTTACAAAATCGTTCTTTTAAGACTTCACAAATTATAAATCTTATTACTTATAAGATTTCATTTATAATCCCATTTTTAACATTAATAGAACTCCTTTTAAATTTCTATTATTTCGATTTATAAAATATATATTTTATAAATCTCAACTATAAACCATTTTTGCTTCATCAAAGATTTCAATTTAAATGCAACAATCTGATTTATAAGTTAATCCTTAAAATATTTTGTCTTACAACATCTATTCATTTTATAACTTCACAAATTATGAATTTATAAATTTTCATTCACTTATGAATCCATTTATACTTCACTTTAACACTTATAAAAACTCATTTTATAATTTCAATATTTTTAATTTTTAAAATATCAAATTTATACATCTTTCATATAACCCGTTTTAAAATAATTCAAAAATCCTAATTTAACTATTTTATAAATTTATTAACTACTTATCTCAAAAATCACCTTTTGGTTATATTTCACAAAAAACTTAATTTTTATTATAACATAAAAATTTATAACGTTTTAATTATTTAAAATGAATCAATTCAAAAATTTAATAAAACGTATACTTTGAAAAAATCATTTTTAAAAATCATTTTAAAATCAAAATCATTATTTTTAAACTTTAAAAAAATGGATCCGGCGACGCAACAACACCAAATAGTCAATCACGACATCCAAATATCATATATCGATATGATAATCAATAACATCACAATATCCGAAATCAAATAAATATTATTGAGGAATCCAGTTGGATCCCTCCAACCTGTTTCCCTGCATCCACAGATGTAAGCACAATACCAATTCCGCTCCAGTACGGAATTATCGCGGTATATGGGATTTAAAAAATATTATCCGCTTAATAGACGGCGCAATAGGGTCTCATCCGCTATATAATGCGGGAAATCAACTCCTAGTACATAAATAATACCAATTTCACTATACGGTGAAATATTCGCGGTATATGTTTTTAATAAATATCATCCGCTTACTAACGGCGCATAATGTCTATTTTAACAATCAATAGATAACAATCA
The DNA here is from genome assembly GCA_030765085.1 of Allium cepa. Taxonomy (NCBI): domain Eukaryota; kingdom Viridiplantae; phylum Streptophyta; class Magnoliopsida; order Asparagales; family Amaryllidaceae; genus Allium; species Allium cepa. The sequence goes on along the minus strand of CM060941.1, from coordinate 203,390,357 downwards.
TCATTCATGCATACATTCAAGAATTTTAAATATAGCTATTTATAATTAAAAATCGAAACTGATTCGATTGAGTGAGAAGTTCTCACCTTGGTTTTAATTCCGTTTTCAGCTTTTATTTCGAATAAAATTAAACGCGCGTTTAATTTTACCCAAAATTCTCACTAACTCCAAATGACTCCAATCCAATTCCATAGCGTAGTGCTCGACAATACGGTTCCAACGCAACTGGTTTCGTGCGTTTTCGACCTCGTATGAAAAAGATATGCATTTTTAAAGCTACACGAATTAAAATATAATAAATTACAACTTTATTTTTATAATTTTAAACCTAATATTCAGATCTGCCATTGATTTTGTTGCCCTAACATCCAGGCCGCACATCCCTTTACTCACGCACGCGTCCATCTTCTCCCAGGAATCAAAACCCGCGACCAAACCCATCTTGCCGCCATCATCACGCAATTATCGAGCCAACTACGACGACTTCTATGTCGATCAAGCACCACCGTTCTACTCCCTTATGAAAACTCCACCATCGGCCCAAGCATGGAGGAGCTCGGCCTCATCTAGGCACAGAAAAACGTGCCCAAACCCCCAACGAACGCAACCCGCTAGCGGCCACTCTGCTGCCCCAAATCCGATCACAACCGTTCATCTTCAAGATCTCGCCACCCTCTTCATTTTTGTAGTTGAAGTCGAAGTCTATCGAGGAGTGGATGAGGAGATAATCGAGGAGAAAGAAGGCACATTTCTGGCCATTGAAAATAAACATGGCGGCTGGCTTTAGTTGGCTAGGGTTTGCAATTGTTAGAAGAGAGGGGTTCCTTTTATAGAATTTTAACGAAAAACACTTTTCACTTCGGATTTTTCGAACTCTGATTTACGTGCGGTGACCGGCGTTTCTAGAGTTTATCCCACGTTCCGGACACAATAGAATAGGTTTAGGAAGCTAATTCGATCATCTGTGCGAGATATGGCAATAAACGATCGATTTTAAATTAAACCGATTAAGCAAATTACTAGGCGTTTTGGCTCGCCCCGGACAAACCGTAAATCCGATTGACACGAAATTTGTATTCTTACAATAATATCACATTACGGATCCTATGAAACTGGTTTCGTTGAAATCTGAGACTGTTTGAAAAATGACTATTTTAACTCGCCAAATTAATATTAAAACAATTTCGATGCGTTTCGAGCTGCCACGGTCAAACAAAAACTCCGATTGCTACGAAAATTGAAATCCGGTAATAACAAACTATTACGGATCCAATGGAACTAGTTTCATCCAATTCTGAGACTGTTCGAAAATTGACTAATTTCACTAGTCGATTAAATGTTAAAATATTCAATTTTCACAGATTAACTCTAAATTCAATTTTAAAAGTTCTAAAATATCATTCTAACTCAAATATGATAAAATAAAATTTTACAAATCATCTTCAATCATATTTAACCAATTTTCAATTATTTCAGAAATTTAACATATTAAATTATCGATTTAATTATCCAATTAAATCCAATTATTCGAAGTAAAATTATTCGACTTATAAATTTCACTTATTAATATTTAAATCAATTAAATATACAAATTTTAATTGACTGAAATTCTGGGTCGTTACAAACTTCCCCCCTTAAAAGAATTTCGTCCTCGAAATTACCAAGTAATAAAGAGTTACAGAATTCATTAGCTTTCCAAAACCATTGTTAAACTTCTTACAATACTTTACTAAGTTTTCAAATCATACTTAGTTATCCTTTTCAAAACCAATTACATCGTTTAACTTCCAATTCCAAAATCAAATTATAGTTTTCACAAATTTTCCCAAATTTTTCAAAATTTTTCTAACGCCTTAAATTTTCGGAAAAATTCGCCATAGTCTCCTTTGCGCGGCTCGATCGGTACGACTACAAAATGGCACTACGGCCTCTCAGAATCAAAAAGAAAAGACAAAGCCAAGTGGATGGAGAAGAAAATCATCAAATCTCATACTGAAATTCAAATACGTACCTTTTTGTCGAGCAATTCAATTTTTTTATCTTCGAAATCAAAATCCCAATTCCCATTTCCTTTAATACATCTGTATATCCTACTAGTCATAATATCCAATTACAATATTCAAAAATCATTTTGCACAATTCAAATTGGTTTCCCATTTATGCATGTTTGATTTGTTAACATTAAATTTTTACTAACATTCATTCATTCGATTTTAGTTAGTTTACATTCACATTAGTTCACTTTCAATTCAAATCAAATCCAGTTCATATTCATTTCCTTCCAATTTGGATTCAATTACTTAGCTTCCAGTTTATCAATTCAACTTCATTAACACTTAATGAATTTATATACAATCAATTAACAATCATATAACAACCAATGTATATTCAACATAACCAAATTATTTAATTTTACATTTAATTCGGTTCAACACTTTTAATTCCAATTGGTTTATATTAAATTGATTTCCATTCAATTTATTCAACTTCCAATAACATTAGCTTTTAATGAATTTGCACTTATATTCATTTTTTTATATCAATTATCTACATTAAATTGATTAGCATTCAATCCATTAATTTATTCAATTTCTAATTCATTTTACAAATAAAGTTGAATTTCATTTATATAACTCAAGTTACATTTTATCACTTAATTATTTTACTTCGATACCAAAATCCATTCCATTCAACATCACTTAAGTTTTTTTTTTTTCATTTAAACATCATTTTTTTAACTTAACTTAAGTTTCCACTTATAAATCCAATTCAGATTTCAGTTTTTAATTAAATTTTACTTAACCTTTATCAAAGTCAAATTTTATCACTTAATCAAAATCACATTTTTTTTATTTTGCTTAACAAAATTTGTTTAACCATTTCAATAATTGGTTTCACTTACATCTTCACATTTAATAAGTTATACAACTTATATTTCAACTATTACCACTTGGATTTAATTGATTCACTTATACTTAATTTAATTTAACTCCATCCTTTAAGTTAAATTTATTCTATCAAAATTTAAATTGTATAAGTTATCAACTCATTTATCATTTTAATTATAATTTCCTACTTATAATTCATTTGTTTATACATTTATTCTTTTACTACTGTTGTTTTATTTAACTTATTCAAACAACTAAACAAACAATTATATACACTTTAATAATTCTGAAAAATTATTCTTTTATATATAAAATATAATCAAGGTAAAATTATTTCATTTACCTAATTTAAAACAATACTATGTCGACTTGCCACGTTTAAGAGTTTAGAAACCCCTATCGATAATATGGCGTCCCACATACCGACCAGAATTCACAAACAGCTCAACGGATAGGCAAACACAATATAAAACAAATTATATTCACTAACAAATACGCATTCGTACATATTATTACACTCACACTCATTCTAGAGTACTACTGACTCTATCTCTAATGAGTAACACCCGACAGAGCCATGGTTGTCGCTTAACCATAAGCTTTGATACCAAATGTGACGATCGCGACTTTTCGACGCTCGAAAACCGACATCAATACATCCACTGTATCAACTGCCAAGTAATCGAAGGCCGGAAAACCGTACCGTTAGGGTTAAAGAAGAAGAAAGAGGTAGAAGAAGAGAGAAAAAGATAGAACATAACAAAAAGAAAACAACAGAACAACATCAGAATCTCACAATCGCAGTGGAACAACATATAATAGATAAATGAATAATCTTTAAACAAAGAATTATATCTGTTATTACATTACATCACATTACATTACATTATCAGAGTGTACAACTATTAAACAACAACAAACATTGGAAAAGAAATACTATATACTAGTAATACGCCATGCCATCCATCTTGCCTCCAGCAACTCCTGAATTCCAGAATATCCTGATAAACCTTAACTCTTGACTGCCCGTGTGGAAATTGGTGGGCGCCCAGTGTTTACGAAGGAAAACAATAAACTCCGAGTCAGTCATGTGACTGGTGTGAGAACTAAAAACAGTTTATTTTTAAAACAAAAAAATATATTTTTAAAGTCAATTCGCAATGCTTTTAAAAATGAGACTACCATAAGGCCTCCCGCACACACACACAATGCAAACGCAGAATCGGAGGAGATTTCTCCTTATGATAGTCAAAGATGTTTGATACGCATTAAAAAGAACATTTGATATTATTACTAGTGCATAGTGTAGGAAAAATCATTTCAAAAGTAAAGATATAAATCTTAGCCAGCATAGGCATTCCGCACTTATGCCTACTATAGATACCATGTTCAATAGCAGGTTACCGCCACATTCCATGGCAGGTTATACAACTAAAACCGTACAAGATCGTATTGTTTCTTGGGATTTCCAATAAATGGTCAGGCCAAGGAACTTCCCATTGCCACATGGAAACGCCTCTGGAATAACGTCCCGAGAACCTAACCGGATCTCTGCCAACACAAGGCCGGGTTACCCCTAACTGGGTAACTACTGACATGAATATGTCATCCCCCGATCGTAACCGATCTATCCGAGGATCCTCGATTTCCAACAACCATAATATTTGCCGCAACAACATAGGTTAAATATCTGGGCTACATACCATGATACCACCTCTATCCAGAAGGAATGACATACACTAAAGGGGCGCTACCCCCTAATAACCTTGTCGCATCCTTCCTATTTTGACCATTTCCGGGGTGTGAGGTCCAACGAAGTCTCGTCCACAAAGCCACGCTTTATACAAAAGCTGTGCTTTGGGCCAACAAATGATCAAAGTAATGATCACCAAGATAAATGATCAAACAAATGATCATATCACAAATGATCAAACAATGATCATCCCACAGCAACACTCAGCATGCCACACTACCAAATAGGGAGTATATCACTAACAACCTTCAACTACATGACCTCTAAGCTCGTACGTCTCAGAGAAGGGTGTTAAGCTAAGAGAATAAATTCTCCGCCACCAACAGAAATATATTTGAAAGAAATAAGCTTTATATCTCAACTTGTAATGTCAGACATACAATCCATACAAGTCTGTTCCGGGCTCGAACAGAACCGAAGGCACTTACAAAGAAGTCCTTGCATTCCGGATAATTTCCAATCACGTCCGGACTTCCCGTCACTAAGGGTGATAAAACCTCTATATCGGAGATCAGCCGATGCAGAGTAACTCAATGGTAATCCTTCCGTTTTCCAAAAATCCGGTCTTCAACACCGGTCATCAAATGCAATCCATTACGACGTATCACATATTCGGAATGGGTTACACGACCCCAAAGTCCTTTCCCGGCTAACCCGAATAGTGAGGGCTTATTTAAAAATAAGTACAGCATTCAAATTCAAGCAAATCACTACAAATACCTATTTAAAGGTAAATATTGATAGTCGGATTATTTAACTATCAATAGGCGTGTTCAACATCACCAAATTCCAAATAATTTCCCAAATTATTTACTTTCCAAAATATCTTTACTAGATATATATTTTCCACACTTCAACCATTTGAAAACAAATTTTCAAATCACTTTTCACCTTTATCACTTTTGAAAACAAATTTCAATCATTTTCCTTACGCAAAATACTTTCATTTCAACATGGTTCATTTAAACCAATTAAATAAATTCTTACCGATTTACTTTATATTTACATCCCAAATCCGTAAATTAATTCCCACACTTCAAAAATAAATCAACGTTTATTTTTAAACAAATTCCCCTTTCATTTATAAATTCCATAGTGAATTTACATTCCAAAATATTTATGAATATACGATTTCAATTATTCTTTTTCAATTTATCTTCAAAAAGATAAATTCTCAAAACGTTTCATTTCATATTGGAAAAACGTTTCCATACTTCAACATTTGGAAAATATTCACTATACTTAAATCGAAATTAAGTATATATCTCATTCTTTAAGAAATCATTCTCTTAAACACATTTATTTGGGCCAAAACGAATGTTGCGTAAAACACCGTTACGACGACCCAAACTCACTAGTATAGGGATTCAAAATTAAAATAGAAATATAAATCCCAATACTATATAAAACATTTCCTTTCGGAAACCATTTACTATAACAGCAGTGTTATAGTCCACCATTTCCTTATTCCTCGAAAACGTCTATTTCAACAACAAATGTTGAAATATATGGTTTCGATAGTTAATTCATTTTAAAACATCTTTAAAACAATTAACTTCATTTGATAATATTCATTTTCCCAAAACATATCCAATTTATTTGATAATATATTCACTGTCCAAAATCGTGAATATACTTCCATAACCAATTTCAACTTTCAACTTATCAAATTCCATTGATTTCGAATTTATAAACAATGTCTATAAATTCCATTTCTATTTATAAGCTTTGATTTATAAATCTCCTTTATTAATCCAATTTAATTTATATAACTCAATTATATGCCAAAAGTCCATTTTATAAGTTAAATGCTTATAATCCATTTATTTACAAAATCGCTCTTTTAAGACTTCACAAATTATAAATCTTATTACTTATAAGATTTCATTTATAATCCTATTTTCAACATTAATAGAACTCCTTTTAAAATTCTATTATTTCGATTTATAAATATATATTTTATAAATCTCAACTATAAACCATTTTTGCTTCATCAAAGATTTCAATTTAAATGCAAAAATCCGATTTATATGTTAATTCCTTAAAATCTTTTGTCTTACAACATCTATTCATTTTATAAATTCAGAAATTATGAATCTATAAATTTTCATTCACTTATGAATCCATTTATACTTCATTTTAACACTTATAAAAACTCGTTTTATAATTTCAATATTTTTAATTTTTAAAATATCAAATTTATACATCTTTCATATATCCCGTTTTAAAATAATTCAAAAATCCCAATTTAACTATTTTATAAATTTATTAACTACTTATCTCAAAAATCACCTTTTGGTTATATTTCACAAAAATCTTAATTTTTATTATAACATAAAAATTTATAACATTTTAACTATTTAAAATGAATCAATTCAAAAATTTAATAAAACGTATACTTTGAAAAAATCATTTTTAAAAATCATTTTAAAATCAAAATCGTTATTTTTAAACTTTAAAAAAAATGGATCCGATGATGCAACAGCACCAAATAGTTAATCACGACATCCAAATATCATATATCGATATGATAATCAACAACATCACAATATCCGAAATCAAATAAATATTATTGAGGAATCCAGTTGGATCCCTCCAACCTGTTTCCCTGCATCCACAGATGTTAGCACAATACCAATTCCGCTCCAGTACGGAATTATCGCAGTATATGCGATTTAAAAAATATTATCCGCTTAATAGGCGACGCAATAGGGTCTCATCCACTATATAATGCAGGAAATCAACTCCAAGTACATAAATAATACCAATTTCACTATACGGTGAAATATTCGCAGTATATGTTTTTAATAAATAACATCCGCTTACTAACGGCGCATAATGTCTATTTTAACAATCAATAGATAACAATCATCATTCATGCATACATTCAAGAATTTTAAATATAACTATTTAAAATTAAAAATCGAAACTGATTCGATTGAGTGAGAAGTTCTCACCTTGGTTTTAATTTCGTTTTCAGCTTTTATTTCGAATAAAATTAAACGCGCGTTTAATTTTACCCGAAATTCTCACTAACTCCAAACGAATCCAATCAAATTCCATAGCATGGTGCTCAATAATACGGTTCCAACGCAACTGGTTTCGTGCGTCTTCGACCTCGTATGAAAAAGATATGCATTTTTAAAGTTACACGAATTAAAATATAATAAATTACAACTTTATTTTTATAATTTTAAACCTAATATTCAGATCTGCCATTGGTTTTGTTGCCCTAACATCCAGGCCGCACATCCCTTTACTCACGCATGCGTCCTTCTTCTCCCAGGAATCAAAACACGCGACCAAACCCATCTTGCCGCCATCATCACGCAATTATCGAGCCAACTACGACGACTTCTATGTCGATCAAGCACCACCGTTCTACTCCCTTATGAAAACTCCACCATCGGCCCAAGCATGGAGGAGCTCGGCCTCATCTAGGCACTGAAAAACGTGCCCAAACCCCCTACGAACGCAACCCGCTAGCGGCCACTCCGTGCCCCAAATCCGATCACAACCGTTCATCTTCAAGATCTCGCCACCCTCTTCATTTTTGTAGTTGAAGTCGAAGTCTATCGGGGAGTGGATGAGGAGATAATCGAGGAGAAAGAAGGCACATTTCTGGCCATTGAAAATAAACCTGGCGGCTGGCTTTAGTTGGCTAGGGTTTGCAATTGTTAGAAGAGAGGGGTTCCTTTTATAGAATTTTAATGAAAAACACTATTCACTTCGGATTTTTCGAACTCTGATTTACGCACGGTGACCGGCATTTCTAGAGTTTATCCCACGTTCCGGACACAATGGAATAGGTTTCGGAAGCTAATTCGATCATCTGTGCAAGATATGGCAATAAACGATCGATTTTAAATTAAACCGATTAAGCAAATTACTAGCGTTTTGGCTCGTCCCGGACAAACCGTAAATCCGATTGACACGAAATTTGAAATATTACAATAATATCACATTACGGTTCCGATGAAACTAGTTTCGTCGAAATCCGAGACTGTTTGAAAAATGACTATTTTAACTCGCCAAATTAATATTAAAACAATTTCGATGCGTTTCGAGCTGCCACGGTCAAACGAAAACTCCGATTGCTACGAAAATTGAAATCCGGTAATAACAAACTATTACGGATCCAATGGAACTAGTTTCATCCAATTCTAAGACTGTTCGAAAATTGACTAATTTCACTAGTCGATTATATATTAAAATATTCAATTTTCGCAGATTAACTCTAAATTCAATTTTAAAAGTTCTAAAATATCATTCTAACTCCAATATGATAAAATAAAATTTTACAAATCATCTTCAATCAAATTTTACCCAATTTTCAATTATTTCAGAAATTTAACATAGTAAATTATCGATTTAATTATCCAATTAAATCCAATTATTCGAAATAAAATTATTCGACTTATAAATTTAACTTATTAATATTTAAAATCAATTAAATATACAAATTTTAATTGACAGAAATTCTGGGTCGTTACAAATGGTCTGTAATTAATTAATGTTAAGTAAGCAGGATTAAAAGTGATTGAAGTTATTAATTTAATTTATTTAAATTAATTAGAAATGGTATGACTAATTAATCTTGCTTATGGATGATTGAATGATATTGAATGCCTTGGATTTTGTTATATCTGATATGTGATTTGTGATGCTATGTGAGATGATATGTTTGGGTTGAACTATGATTACATGGATTATCTATCTGTAGTGGAATCGCTATGTGAATATGTTACTCTGAATATGAATTGAATTGTTTTCACTTAAACAACTTGGATTAAAGATGACATTGGATTCGAAGAGACCAGGGTCGCGTATCAGTAAATACCCGAAACCACTTCGATTTGTAATCTACGATAATTCTTTATGGTTTGACTTTGGAATAAATAGGCTGGAATGGAATAATTTAAGTAAACTGGACCATTGAAATTAAGGGTACTAGGGATTGTTGTGAGATAAGGGTTGGTTTTAATAAGTTAAGAACTCGTTGTAAGGTACGAGTTAATCCAGATTTCAGTTATGTTTTAAAACTTAGTATTTCAAGTTATATGAGTTTACTCACGCTGGTTTCCAGCCCGACCCGGGTGTTACTTTGATGTAATGCTTAGGTCGGGCCGAGTATTACAGCTTTTCAGGTTAGGACGTTCTGGAGCTCAAGAGGCGAGCCAGATGGCAGGAACGTATGGAGTTTACCGCTGTGTATTAGAGTTGTATTGATAGTAGTTTGCGACAAGTTGGACAACTGTCCAGTTTGTGTATAATTGATTGTACTCTGATGTGTTGTTATAAAATTGACAATTATAGGTTTCTTTGTATAAATGCTATTATTTGATATTATACTTTATCCGCTGCGAATGTGATATGCTGTTGTTTTCTGTTCTTCTTCTACCTTCTTCTTCTTTCTCTAATAATTAAAGTTTCCGGTGTTCCATTGCTCGACACTTCTACAGTAAACGTATTAGTGTCGAATTATCGAGGTCGAAAATTTTGGTTCGTTACAATACAACTAAATTGTACCCAAAATGCCCCCAATAAATTAAAACATAGGAACTACATTCCTAGTCAAATTAGGGCTATCTAAATTTATCTTAATAGTTTACAACCTAATTATCATAAACCTGGAATAAATCTTACAATCTTATCAACATTCAACTTAAACAAATTTAGTGTCTGATTTACAAATTTCCAGCTTAGGGTGCAAATACCATTCTTATTCCAATTACCTAACTTAATATCTCCAATCATATTACTATCTTCTCTTTTAATCAAACTCTCTTAATAGTATACTCAAACTTTGATGTTTACTTTGCCTATCCTTGATCTTTCATTTGAGTAAACCTAGGACTCAAAATTGTACTTTGATGCCGTTTCTCCTTCCTTTGGAGGTTCTTCTTATAGCTTCCACATGCGTTTAATTAAATTGTCACGACCCGCCCTTCTCGACCCTCGAAAATCGACAAAAAAATACTCCATAGTATAATATGCCGACAATCAAGTGCCAAAAAAGACAGATTATTGAGGAAAAGAAAGAAGATAGAAGAAAGAAGTAACTAAACAATAACAGAATCTCACAATCACAGCGGAACAAAATATAATAGTCAATAGCAGATCTTTACAAAAAATGAAAACTATATCTGTTTTATATATATTACATCATAAGAGTATCACAAACAAACAACATTCACCAGCCTGACAATAACAACAATCACAGCAGCGGATATAAACAAGTACGGATAATACGTCTCGAACTCCTGCTCCTCTCCTGAGCTCCACAGCATCCTTTCCTGTAATCTATAATACTCGGTCTGACCCGAGCATTATAATGAAAGAACACCCGAGTCAGTCTAGAATACTAGCGTGAGAGAAATACACCTAAATTAATTATTAAAGTTTCAAAAATCCTTTGAAAACAAAAGCATCTCGTAAGACCACGTCACAAATAAACATATCGGGTTTTTACCTTATGATAGCTAAATCATTTCTTATAAAATCCTCTGATATTATAATAGTGTCTATATGCAAATACTTATTAAATAGCCGAAATTGTTGCATTTATTAAATTCCAGCTACTAGCCAAAATCGTGGGTAACACAAACAAAAACCGTACAAGGCACGTAGGGAGAGTGGATTTCCAACTAATGACTAGGCACCGAGGTACCACCTGCCACAGTACGTGGCCTAGATCACCGTGCCGAGGATTACTCCCAATCCCCTACAACACAAGACCGGGGCTATCCCTTACTGGATAATCCCGAGTAAGATCACCACATGGTTGGGATCTGCAACCGCAACACTAAGCCTAATAAAAGGGGACATCTAGACATGGATGACCTCACTCTAATGGGTGCTACCCACATAGCCTTGCTGCATATCCCCTGATTTTCAGTCATTCCCTATTCATGAGGCTTGAGGCTAAGCGTTACCTTTTTAGAACGTTTCACTTAGAATGCTCATCGCCCACCTGACGATGTTCTAAAAGCATTCATCCATACAAGTCCGTCCCGGGTTTGAACGAAACCGAAGGCACTATTCCGACTACATCCATTTTGGAAACATCCCCAGGATTAGTAGCGACTAGCCCATGCACTTCATTGCTCCATCGTCGACTCCGAACTCATGTTTTCCACACGAAAACGTACGAACCAGATCGAAGTGGTTTTCGAGAAATTAATCCCGATCCCAATCTCTTCGAAACGATCAGCGCATTGGCCAATATTGATAATCGGTGATTTAACTATCAATTAACATTCACAAACATCGATCAAACAATAAATAATTTCCCCAAATTATTTATTATCCTCAAAAATATATTTGCAAGATATATTTCCATTTTCAAACCCTTTTGAAAACAGTTTTCAAACCTAACTCTTCTCATGGAATAAATTCCCAAAAATCTATTTGCACTTAATACATCCATGTCCAAATACCGTAGATTTAAAATAATTTAAATCACTTTATTCTTGAATAAACCTTTAACATTTATATTTAAATTACCTAAATATTTTATTTAAAATATATATACCCTTAAAGTATCTCAAATGAAATTGCTTTATAAAATACAAACTACTTTTCTCTAAAATAAAGGTTAAGCCATATTAAATCTAAAATAAGAGTTATGAATTTCTATACTAGTTTCTAAAAATATTTTAACTAAACTTATTTTTAAAATAAACTATTTTATGAAAATATAAATATTAATCATTATCTTTAAAACATAATACCAATTAACCTTTAAAATAATTTCTATTATAACTAATTTTATAAATATTTACCTTCAAAATTTATACAACTTAAATAATAATCTTCGTAGAACATTCCTTTAAAGTCAACTTCAAAATTCCTAACTTTTACTCAAAAACCTGCTTAAAAACATACTTGTCTTTCAGGGAAACACACTTACATTCCATAATAATCCAAAGAATTCCTTTTATACATCCTGCTTGATTTATTTCAATTCAAATTTACATTCCAACCCCGTAAATTTCTTCCCATACTTAAAAATAAACACCTTTTAATTTTAAACACATTTCCCATTTCCTGAAAATCACTTTCAAAATAAATACTTAAATTATTTAAATAAGTTGCTAAATTCTTTATTCAAAATATACTTTTGAAAATCTATAAGTTTTCTTGGGTAACTTAAATCAAATTTTCCTTTTAATATAAAGTTATTATATTAAATACTTATAATAAAATTTCCTTACAAAACATAATACTGATTTACCTTTAAAATAATTAAACACCATAATTACTTAATTAAATGTTTACTTTTCACCTAAAAGTAATTAAAGATAATAATTTTTCTAAAATATTTTAAAACACATTTTTAAACTTCCTAGTTTATACTTTGAAAGTTTTCTTTTGAAACACACTTCATTTGCTAGGAAGAATACACTTTCCATCCCTTAAAAAATAATATCCACTACTGTTTTTAAAACAATTTGTGCCTTCTCATAGAAATTCCCATCGGAAACCTATACTTTCAAATTTATCCCCCAATAAATATTCCATTTCCTTTATAAACCCAGTTTATAAATTTCCATTCCTCATTTCCATTAAAATCATAATTTCAAAAACACTTCAAATTTCCAAACCAATTTCCTAAATTTAATTTCCTTAAATTCATTACTCAAAAATTCCTTTTCGTTTTCCTTTTAATCCGAATTTATTTTATTTATACTTTAAAATCCCAGATTATATTTATCCAATCATAACACAGCACAATTTTAATTTCCAAAATTTATCTATCACAATATGTAAATGAAATACATCATCAATTATGAAAATAATTTCTATATTGAGAGGAATCCAGTTGGATCCCTCCAACCTGTTTCCTTGCATCCACAGATGTTAGTACAACAAATAAATATCGATCCAATCTGATAACCATTATCTGATTCAAACAATCAAGTAATCATTTAAATATTAACTATTTAAACTAACTAGCATTCCAGATGTGGGCGAGATAAACTCTCCTTGAGTCTCGACGAGCGTTTTACATTTTAAATTAAATCGAGCTCGTTCGATTTAATCCAAAATTTCCACTTGCTCAATCCGACTCCGGATCTGCGTTGCAGCGTACATCGCGTCGCTGCGATTCTGGCGTCGCCAGTTTCGTCGAAATCTAACAACGTATGCAAAAGTTATGAATTTATAAGGGTTGAATATGATTTAAAAAAATTCTTTTTATTTTATTATACCGAAATACAGATCGGCCATTCAAAATTTGATAGCCATCAAGGCCGTAGCCTTCAACTTCTCAACATGCACGTCCCTAGTATCCCCCAAACCCATAGCCGCCTCCTTAGGGTTCGCCAACGCGGCCACCACGACTAATCTAGTACGATCGGCGAGCACCATAAAAACTACCACTTCGAGCTCCACCTAAGCCCAGAATTTCACGAAGCTCAGCCCCTCAGTTGATTAGAAAAACATGTGCGACTACATGACCTTCATGGCAAATTCTAGGCTCCAGACGATGACGTTAATAAAGATCCACCGTTGGATCTATAGTACTCGACGAGTACTACGATTCTCCAGTTGATGATTTCTGCAGAAAGTTGATGGATTAGGAGAAAAATGAAGGAGAAGGCACGATTATTTCGGCCATTGAATAAAGAAGAGTAGTGGCCGGTGAAAACTAGGGTTTCTCGGCCCCAAATACGTATTTACATACACGTAATCTAATTATTTTATTATTAAATTCACCTTTAAACAACTTTCTCAAACGATCTCAAAACAACGCGTGCCGACAGGCGATTATATGGTTTTACCCACATTCCGAACACAATGGAACATGTTTCGGAGGCTAATTCGATCATATGCGTGAGTTACGGAAATAAACGATCAATTTTTAATTAAATCGATTAAAATAGTTTCCTTGCGTTTTGAGCTACCAGGGTCAAACGATAACTCTGATTGCTACGAAAGTTGAAATCCGATAATAAGTAACTATTATGGATCCAATGGAACTAGTTTCGTCGATTTCCGAGACTGTGCCCTGGAAGGCTATTTTAACTCGTCGATTAATTCGAGCAATTTTCAAAATCGTCGAAATCACTTAAAGTTTCACTTTTAAAATTTTACTAAATCAATTATAAATCATATAGAATTTATAATCATATTTGAAATTATTCTGATCCAATTTAAATGAAAATCTGATTATTTGTATTACCACTACAAATTAAATTCCATTATTTAATTAATAAAAATTCCAAATTCAACTTATCCACCTTTAATTCCATCTAAAAATCCAATAGAAAAATTCAAATCAAACTAAACTTAAAATAAACCTTAGAAACCATTTTCATAACTATTTACCTCCAGATTCACAAATTATCCCAATTCCCAAATATTAAATTATTATAATTCAATTTCAATTGAATTACCATATTCGATATTTTAACTAATTATATTAATTTAACCAAAATCTTATTATTCAATATCAAATTATAATTCACATTAAACATTTAAAATGAATTAAATATTCGACTTCTAACGACCAAAATTCTGAGCCGTTACATTCTTTCCCCCTTATAAAAATTTCGTCCACTAAATTTGCTAAGGTATGAAAAATGCTACTAAATTCATTTACTTACCCCCAAATTCATTCAAGTAAAATTTACATTCACTTCTTAAAACCTTTTTGCTCAATTCCAAAACCATTTGTTTTTATTTATAACTCAAAAGTTTGTGTTTCCAACATTATTTCAAAAATCAACTTTCCAAGTTAACCAAAATTTCAAAACTCCCAAAAAATTTCTAGCTCCCAAAATTTTCAAATTTTTTTAGTAGAGCCTCCTTTGTGCGGAGAAGCTTTTGCCATATCACAATAGATATAAATACACACACACACACACACACACACACACACATCGATCCACACGGTCGGAAAACCAAATATATCACAATATATATATATATATATATATATATATATATATATATCATTTTCCAAATTTTATTGCGTAGGCGTACCTTTAATTAGCATTTTAAAAGCAAGCGGCTAATATATTATGCATTTGCGCGCTCCAACTCTATCGATTGCCTTCCGTACCTGTACTTACTCAAACATACATATCATTTTTCAATAATATGAAAATTTAACATCATTCCATTCATTTATCTTAGCCAAACATATCAATTACATACCCAAACAAACAAATTTCATAATCATGCATGTAATCCATCTGTTATAAGCAATCCACAAGTTTCAACACTATTTTTTTTCCCTAACAAACCCAAACTTCATTTTTTTCCACTCGAATGATTTATATCCAAGCTTACTGTTCTCAATTCATATTCACTTCAATATGATTAACATGTGCTTTACATACATCAATTTACTTCAATTCAATTCCAAATTGATTCACAATCAATTTTATCTCCAATTTCATTTATTTGCATCATATTCATAATTCATTTCATTTATATGCAAATCCACTAAATTAAATTCCGAACCATTCAATTGATTCAAAAATCAATTCTATTTACTTCTTTAAACCAACTCAATTCTATTTACAACAAAACGACCCATTTCTATGCAAATTTGATGTTATTCAAGAAAATAACAATTATTTAAGTTTATAACAATTTTAAATTATTTCCAACTCAGTCTATATTAATTTTACTCCATTTGAAATTATTTACAACCCAAACATTTTTGCTTCATCACAATTATTGAATCAAATCTCTAGTCTTACATTCAATTTCGTTATCCATACAGATTCATTCAAAATCATTTTATAAGCTCTTGTTTCAAATTTTTTTAAGCTGACTCAACTCTATTACATCCCATTTTCTTTCATCCAATTAATTTTTATTTCATTTTAATTTCATTCTCATTAAATCAAATTCCAATCTATTTACAAATTTTAATTCAATTTGTTAACTTACTCAATCCATTTTAATTTATTCACCTTGTTAATTCATTTCTGAATTTACTTAATTTATAACATGTCCATTTTCAATTATCTTATATTCAAACTGAATTTATTTGCAGTTCGGACCATGTCTATTTTAACCCAACTTCATTTCATTCGATAATATTCGCATCACAATTAATTTATTTGCAATATATGTCGAATTCCATTTAACTAAGCTTACGCTAGTTTCATCTTTAAACTATTCTCTCGAATTTAGTTGGGTGAAAATTTTATTCATGCAATATCAATTCAACTTAAATAAATTTCCTTCACTATTTTAAGTATGAATTGAATTCTATTCAATATATTTATATCACAATTAAATTTTGATTTCAACTTAATCTAAATTCAATTCAATCCCTTTTAATTTAAGTTAAATCCAATTCGATCCAATTTTATTTCTCTATTCAATTTAAATTTTTACTCTCTAATATATAAGTTTAAAAACTTATTTTCTAACCTAAGTCCATGCATCTTATATATATATTACTTTGCCTTATCACATTTTACATCCATTTAGGATTTAAATTTTGACTTTACCATACTGTTCAACCATTACCTATTTATGTTAATAATTCCATTTTCTATTCATAAGTTCACTAACTTATTTGTTTAAAAGCTTATATTGCTCATTTTAATCCATTTACATCTTACAATCATAATTCTAGATTATGTATATAACATTTAATAGCTTAAGAATATAAATTTTCATTACACATCTATAATCCACTATTTCAGATTATATGTATAACACTTAATAGCTTATGGGTACAAATTCATTACACAATTATAACTCACAATTACTAATTCATTTTACATTTCAACTTTATGAACTTTAATTCGATCTCAATTTCAATTTTGTTTAATTTATCTCCAGTTAAAGTCAAATACATTATATTCACTACCATTCATTTAAGTTAAACCTTAATTCCATGACTAAATTTTCATCTTTCCTTCCTTATTTAAATCAACTCCACTTACAGGTTCAACAGTTGATTCATTTTGGCCTTCACATTTATATTTTTAAATAGAATTCCCAGAATTCAATTACCCCGTTTTATTCCAAAACCATTTTGAAATGATAATCAACACATACCCACTTGGTATATCAAATCAAATCTCCAAATTCCAAAACAATCTGTTTTTACCAAAACAAAATTCCCTTTTGAAATTTCTAAAACACCTTGTACATCAAACAAGTCTAAAATAATATCATACCCAATTACTATGGAAGCAATCCATCACTTTAGAAACTCGAAAATGAATACTGATGATGTGGCCATCATCATAAGGATTATTTTCCAGTGAATGAAGTGAGTTCAGTGCTTCCTTACCTCCATAAATTCCTTTCAAACAATTTCATTCAGAAATATTTTCCAAATAATACACTGTCATTGCCTTCAAACATTTTGAAAACATTTCAATCATTCTCAGGATTTTAAATTCCCAAACCTTTTGTTTAAATTCTTTTAAAATCCTTTTCAAAATTTTCAAGATTTAAATTGTGGTTTAAATCAAATTTTAGCTATACTCCTTTTTATATAAACCATACTTAGATAATTCTATTTGGTTATAAACCATTTCAGATTTTAGACTCCGATATTTGATTATAATATTAACAACCAAACATCCAAATATATAATAATTCTAGAAAATTATTCCTTTTATATCAAAATATAATTATGGGTAAAATTATTTCATTTACCCGTTTTAAAACAATATTATGTCGGTTTATCCTGTTTAAGAGTTTAGAAACCCCCTATCGATACAGTTGTACTTCCCGTAACGACCAGAATTCATAAACACTCAACCGATAAGTCAACACGGTATAAAAACAATTTTTATATTCACTAACAAGTACGCTCTCATAGCTATTATTACACTCAACTCATTCTAGAGTACTTCTGACTCTATTTCTAATGAGTAATTTCCCCACCAAAGCCTAGATTATCGCTAACCTAAGCTCTGAAACCAAGTGTCACGACCCGCCCTTCTCGAACCTCGAAAATCAACACAAAAATACTCCACAGTATAATATGCCGACAATCAAGTGCCGAAAAAGATAGATAGTTGAGGATAAAAAGAAGATAGAAGAAAGAAGGAACTAAACAATAACATAATCTCACAATCGCAGAATAGTCAATAGCAGATCTTTACACAAAACGAAAACTATATCTGTTTTATATATATTACATCATCAGAGTATCACAAATAAACAACATTTACCAGCCTGACAATATCAACAATCACAGCAGCAGATATAAACAAGTACGGATAATATGTCTCGGACTCCAGCTCCTCTCCGGAGCTCCACAACATCCTTTCTATAATCTATAATACTCGGTCTGACCCGAGCATTATAATGAAATAACACTGGAGTTAGTCTAGAATACCAGCGTGAGAGAAATACACCCTGATTGATTATTAAAGTTTCAAAAATCCTTTGAAAACAAAAGCATCTCGTAAGACCACGCCACAAATAAACATGTCGGGTTTTTACCTTACGATAGCTAAAACATTTCTCATAAAATCCTCTGATATTATAATAGTGTCTATATACAAATACTTATTAAATAGCCGAAATTTTTACATTCATCAAATTCCAGCTATAAGTCACAATCGTGGGTAATACAAACAAAAACCGTACAAGGCGCGTAGGGAGAATGGATTTCTAACTAATGACTAGGCACTGGGGTACCACCTGTCACAATACGTGGCCTAGATCACCGTACCGAGGATTACTCCCAATCCCTTGCAACACAAGACCGGGACTACCCCTGACTGTATAATCCCGAGTAAGATCACCCCACGGTTGGGATCAGCAACCGCACAACAAAGCCGAATAAAAGGGGACATCTAGATAGGGATGACCTCACTCTAATGGGTGCTACCCACATAGCCTTGCCGCATGTCCCCTGATTTTCAGTCATTCCCGGTTGATGAGGGTTGGGGCTAAGCGTTACCTTTTTAGAGCGTTTCACCTAGAATGCTCATCGCCCACCTGACGATGTTCTGAAAGCATTCATCCATACAAGTCCGCCCTGGGTTCGAACGGAAGGCACTATTCCTACTACATCCATTTTGGAAACATCCTCAGGATTAGTAGTGACTAGCCCTTGCACTTCACTGCTCCATCTTCGACTATAAACTCATGTTTTTCATACGAAAACGTACAAACCGCATCGAAGTGGTTTTCGAGATATTAATCCCGATCCCGGTCTCTTCGAAACGATCAGCGCATTGGCCAATGTTGTTAGTCGGTGATTTAACTATCAATTAACATTCACAAACATCCATCATACAATAAATAATTTTCCCAAATTATTTATTATCCTCAAAAATATCTTTGCAAGATATATTTCCATTTTCAAACCCTTTTGAAAACAAGTTTGAAACCCAACTCCTCTCATGGAATAAATTCCCAAAAATTTATTTCTAGTGAATACATCCATGTCCAAATACTATAGATTTAAAATAATTTAAATCACTTTATTCTTGAATATACCTTTAACATTTAAATTTCAATTACCTAAAAGTTTTATTTAAAGTTTATATACCTTTAAAGTATCTCAAACAAAATTGCTTTATAAAATACAAACTACTTTTCTCTAAAATAAAGGTTAAGCCATATTAAATCTAAAATAAGAGTAATGAAATTCTATACTCGTTTCCAAAAATATTTTAAACAAACTTATTTTTAAAATAAACTATTTTATTAAAATATAAATATTAATCCTTATCTTTAAAACATTATACCAATTAACCTTTAAATTAATTTCTGTTGTAACTAATTTAATAAATATTTACCTTCAAAATTTATACAACTTAAATAATAATCTTCTTAAAACATTCCTTTAAAGTCAACTTCAAAATTCCTAACTTTTACTCAAAAGCCTGCTTAAAAACATATGCAAAAGTTATGAATTTATAAGGGTTGAATATGATTTAAAATAAATTATTTTTATTTTATTATACTAAAATATAGATCGGCCGTACAAAATTTGATAGCCAATCGAAGTATAGCCTTCATCTTCTCAACACGCACGTCCCTAGTATCCCCCAAACCCATAGCCGCCTCCCTAGGGTCCGCCAACGCGGCCACCACGGCTACATCTAGGACAATCGGCGACCACCATAGAAACCACCACTTCGAGCTACACCCTAGGCCAGAACCTCACGAAGCTCGGTCCCTCAGTTGATCGGAAAAACGTGCACGACCACGTGACCTTCACGGCAAATTCTAGGCTCCATACGATGACGTTAATAAAGATCCACCGTTGGATCTATAGTACTTGACGAGTACTACGATTCACGGTTGATGATTTTTGCAGAATGTTGATGGATTAGGGGAAAATGAAGGAGAAGGCACGATGATTTCGGCCATTGAATAATGAAGAGTAGCGGCTGGTGAAAACTAGGGTTTCTCACCCCCAAATACGTATATATACACATGTAATCTAATTATTTTATTATTAAATGCACCTTTAAACAACTTTCTCAAACGATCTCCAAACAACACGTGTCGACAGGCGATTATAAGGTTTCACCGCATTCCGAACATAATGGAATGTGTTTCGGAGGCTAATTCGATCATATGTGTGAGTTACGAAAATAAACAATCAATTTTTAATTAAATCGATTAAAATAGTTTCTATGCGTTTTGAGTTGCCAGGGTCAAACGACAACTCCGATTGCTACGAAAATTGAAATCCGATAATAACTAACTATTACGGATCCAATGGAACTGGCTTCATCGAATTCCGAGATTGTGCCCCGGAAGGCTATTTTAACTCGTGGATTAATTCGAGCGATTTTCAAAATCGTCGAATCCACTTAAAATTTCACTTTTAAAATTTTATTAACTCAATTATAAATCATATAGAATTTATGTTCATATTTGAAATCATTCTGATTCTATTTAAATCAAAATCTGGTTATTTGTAGTACCACAACAAATTAAATTCCATTATTTAATTAATAAAAATTCCAAATTCAACTTATCGACCTTTAATTCCATCTAAAAATCCAATAGAAAAGTTCAAATCAAACTAAACTTAAAATAAACCTTAAAAACCATTTTCATAACTATTTACCTCCAGATTCACAAATTATCCCAATTCCCAAATATTAAATTATTATAATTCAATTTCAATTGAATTACCTTATTCGATATTTTAACTAATTACATTAATTTAACCAAAATCTTTTTATTCATTACCAAATTATAATTCACATTCAACATTTAAAATGAATTAAATATTCAAATTCTAACGACTAAAATTCTAGGTCGTTACACAAATATTACTAGGTTCATACCAATATTCCTTATATTTAGTAGGATTCTGATCCTTGTTGCTACCCAACGAGCATCCATACTTATTTTATTCAAATGCTAAACCTTTACCCCGTCTTACCTCGGCAGTTGTCCTATCTACTCCATATCAAAAATTAATTTGGTTTTACCACTCTATATAAAATAAAACTTCACAGTTATGAAGTGCTTAATCTAACTTTATCTTTGAAAATATAAACTTAGAAACCTGTTTTTTTTTTAATTCAAAATTTGCTTGGTTTCCAAAAGGAACAATGAAAAATTTCCCATTCTACCCAACATTCCCTTTTGAGAGACTTTCTACAACATAGATTTACTTCTTTAAAATTAGGATTTTTAACTCAAAGCATTTATCATGTTTGCATCCAAGAACTCAATTGCTATACCAAACCATTTTTATAAAACACTTTTATATCTTTAAATAATGAAAAGTGGAGTAGACAAGGATAACTTCCATCATTTTATTTTCCAACTACTCGTGCTATTTCCACTTTTCAACCTTAGCGGTGATTCTAATAGCACAAAAGGGGGACTTCTAAAGGATATACGCAATTATTACATATATTTATGGACATTATCCATTTTTTCTACGCTTAGCCTCTAATTTCCTACATCCTTTCTAACTAGATTACGAATCTTAGTTTAATATTAATTACTAACACTATTCCTATTTGAAATGCCTAATACTACTACTATTAAAATTTCTCCTACCTAAATTACATTCAAGTGTCTTCTCCTTACATAGAACTTCTCCTCTTTTATTGTTTTTTCCATCGAATCATTGTAGCGCGTTCATTTGTTACTTTATTCATTGGGCTTTTCTTCAATAATATGAACAGAGATATGTATAAATCTATTTCAACTATTTTTCTCCATATTTTCCTTATATGAGAATATTCCTCATATGTTCTTTATTGAGCATTCTTACCCATCTATTCTCTTTACCTCGTTTCAATCAAATACCATTTCCATTTACCCACCCCTTTGAGAAAGAATTTAAAACTCTCAAACTTACAAAAATAGGAGAAATCATTGAGTTAAACATATGCTATGTTTTTCATTCATTTCTAAAATGAAAAATCCCTCTATCAAAAACTTTTATACCAAAACTCTTTGATTCAACTAATTTTTTACTAAGAATTCAAAATTTTCTTACATTTTGAAAAACTTCCCAATAAATCCCTTCTAAAAACATTCAAAAAGTTTTAAGAAACTTTCAAAAATCTTTTTGTTAAATTCCTCCACATGGGTCGGACTTAGAAATGGACTTTAATTTGTCCTTTCTCTTGGATTTCTCTTCTTCCCTACTCATTCTTAACTCATCTTTATTAAAATCATGTCAAAAATCTAGCTATAATCTTGTGGTAGTTAATGCACAACTTCGCATGAGAACTTGCTTAATCCTTCTTCACATCTTACTTCTGAATTCTTGTAATATGTAGTTTCTTACTTCCGATCTGTTTGGCTGAAATGAACATCTTAAATCGGCAATACATTAGAATCCACAATCATATGGCAGCCTAGGCCTAACAAAAAAATCAAGTAATATCCAGCCTTCGGGTCCTTCTATATGTTGTGCTCATGCTCTACTTTGACAATGCCTTATAGTACAGTCTGCACTCCATGGGGTAATTGGGTAAATGAATTATTTTAATTATATATTATTCGAACTCATAGTTGCCTCGTCCATCTTTTCAGAATATGGTCACAACTATCAATATAATTGAAATTCATAGAGTTTGGCATATAATACAAAATATACAAATATGTTCTCTTAGTGTATCCTAATTCCTATGATCGGTTACTCTAATCTATGATACCAAATGTAACAACCAACATCTTAAAAAGGACTAATTTTTTACAAAATCGAAACCCAAGTCCATCAAAGTATGAATGATTACCTTTGATAACTTGTAATAAACATAAGTATATCAGAGATCTATCTACATAAACATGCAGAATAGAAAAATATAACATAATATATATACTGACTACGGCTACTACCTTGGAATCAATATTATTTCTTGGATATCTAGTCGCCTTGTTAATGTTGAACATAAATGAGAATCTTCACCATTTGCAGTTCCCGTCATGCATTAATAGCTCGTCCCTCTAAATCTATCATGTGGGTTGTTATGAGGAGAGGGTTAGGACAACATTCTGGTGAATACACACACCAACCATTCCATGTAATTTCATCCACGTGTATTATATGTCTAACCTTCTCTAAGGTATAACAATGTGTGTATGTGTGTGAATCTGTGTGTGTTGTGCTACCCAAAAGAAAACCCCAACCAATTAATACTCCTTGAATAGGAAGGAGGAAAACCTAATAGTCATTTAATACCTCAACCCCAAAGTAGGCCCTTCGTAACATAATCGCTAGTCAACCGGTTTTAGCTATAGAGATTGATATCACCAAGATATCGCTTTATAATTTAATTACCATATTACTAACGCATTTCGAAGACTTATCTAAGGGTTAGCTAGCACACCTAAGAAAAAAATAGCTAGCTAATTTAAAAATCAGGTTTTACGTATCCCATACAATTTCTACACTAGTAGGAAGCAAATCCGTTAGGGCATAATGCAAGTCTTTGCTAAAGACCACTCGAGATTGCTGGTTGTTATAGCCAATATGCCAGTGATACTACTGAATATCGGTACATAATAATACTAACATAGCCCACAGACCTCCCATAGTCAAAATCCCGTTCAGCCTACCTTAATATAAGTTAACAAAAATGCCCATTCTAGTTACTTAATACCTCTTATTAGAATTGAAGTAGACCCCGTTTCCCTATTAGGTACCAAGCCAATTAATAATTAAAATCAAACATGAACCCTTAGTATATTTGTCTCAACCTGTACATAAATATATATCCCTTCTCCATAGGTCCTATGGTTGGAGATGTCTCACATCAGTATTAAGTATACACAACTATCAGTAGCATTTAAGTGAAGGGAAGACTTTTGTTGTGTAGCTCTACTAACCTTGCATCGCAACTCTTACTAAACCAAACCAATCATCTTGGGCCTAAATATTGGGCTAGGCCTACTAATTTACCCTCATCCTAAATGTATTATTAAGACAATATAATTATCTAATATGAAAATTATACTGCCTCCTAACATTTAATTCCTATCTTGTACGCTTATTATGTATATTCTCAAATTCCTCTCTTATGTCCTATGATGTCAATTGTTCATAATAAAAGGGCATTATTATTCTATTTTTTAAATTGTTAATAATATTTATTTATTCATTCCGATTCAACTTATTCAACTATTTCATTTCCCCATAACGTGTATACACAATCCAACGACTATTGTTGCACTTAGTTAATTAGAGGAGGTAGAGCTAGAGGAGTTCAGCTCGAGGTTCGACCCTTATTATGGATCATAGGGCAAAACACTTAGAAAGAAAGTAATGAAGGTTGTTAGAGTGCAATGGGAAAATGACTCAGCAGAGAGTATATGGAATTTTGAAGAGAAGATGAGGGCTACTCATCCTCAACTCTTTTCTGGTACGTTTCCTAATTTGAATTGATTTTCTTATTTTAGACTATTTTAGGACTAAGATTTGAATGACTTGGATGAAATAATTGTTAGACTTTATATGTGATTAGATTTGCATTCATATATATATAGACACACACATAAGTATACACACACACGTATGTGTGTGCATACACACACATGTATATATACCTATGTGTGTGTATCTGTGTGTGAATATGCATGCTTATATTAGGGTGTTATGCATCATGTGTGATATGCCATCTTATTGTATTCATACATGTTGCATTAGCTACATCTATGCATTGCAAGTATAGAATTGCAAGTTCATGGCATCGTTCACTGCGTTTCACACCTATATAAAGTTTTCATAAATTGGACAATATGTAATTAACTGTAAAAGTTTGATGAGTAAACTTTAAATTATATTTTTTCTTCCTTAGAAATTTCATGAATGAAATCCTTTTAAGGGGAGAGAACATAAAACCCTAAAATTTTGGTAAATATTTTAACTAAGTATTAATTATATAATAATATGAAAATAATTAAATATATAATGTTAATTAACTAAATTAAATATAAGGAAAGGTAAGTTTTGACAACGAAACTAGCATCATTGTGAATGCCTCATTTTTCTGATCCAAGCGGCATTTTGGTCTGTCTTGTTTGATGTCTATATGAACGAATTGCGGTCGAGATAGCATTCAATCAATCAAGCACAAAAAATTAGGTTCAAATTCAAATTTGAAAAGAAGCCGACAATTTTCCATCCTTCTGTTTCAAAACAAAATACGTACATTTCAGTTTGAGAAAGACCGATCATTCCTTCCAATCTCCTTTTTTGTCCTTGCAAATCAAAGATCAAAATATAAAAGTTTCCTCAAAACTCGATGAAATTTCACTATACCAAAAGCATTGCAAAAATATTAGAGGGGACTATATGCCAGAACAAATTGGACGCAAAATGCTAAAGCATAGAAGCAAGCAGACCGAACGGTTGAGAACTTGGAAATGGAGAGCGTTGTAGTGACATCATAGTTTCCTCAAAACTCAAAAAAATTCACAATATTAGAAGCACCGCGAAGATATTTGAGGGGACTATGTGCCAGCAGCAAATTAAAAGAGAAACCCTGAAGCATAGAAGTGAGCACACATGACAGTGGAGAACTTAGAAATGGAGAGCGTTTTGGTATGTGATTCATCCTTTTATCTTCATATAATGCAATCATAATCATATATATTTGATATGTTTTTTTGAAAGGTTAATGAGCTAAGGGAGCCCAGCCCGTACACTAATATATAAGAAAATTACATAATCCAAAATGGAAATACGGTGACTGTGAACAAAATGCAAATAGCTAACACCCAGTAACATTACGTCTACTATCTCCTTCCCTTTTCAAATCACGCAATATCAAAGCATGCATTTTCTTGAATAAGGTTGATCACATTCAGGTTGAAGATCCTTTCATTCCTCTCTGCCCAGAATCATTTTATTTAACCACTTGAGAATTATTAAGAGTTCTTTTTTTTTGGTATCTTCCATCTTGTTGATTTAAAGATATTGAACCATTCCATTTTTACTATTGGAAGTGGGCCTATGAAACTTTCCTCATGCTAGAAGCCTAGACCAGATATGGTTAACAAAGTTGCATTCGAAGAAGATATGGGCATTACTTTCTGTTTCCCTATCGTATAGAACACATTTGTTATTGTCAATAATTCTTCAATCATATAGTTTATTTATGGTAAGTAAAGCATTTGCCCTCACCTTCCAAAGAATTTGATTCCCTTTAGATGGATTACGTATTTTCCAAATGCGAGAAGACCAGGGAAATAATTATTGGACATCAAATGGAATTATGGCCGAATAAACTTGTGCGGAGGTTTCCATTCCAAATCATGTATAGGCTAGCTACAAAAAGAGGTCTTGCAAAGATAATTTCCCAAAGCTGCCTTGTACTAAAAAAACTGCTATAGGGTAACATTACCATGTTGTCATGAATATAGGCTATTGCAAGAGCTAAAAGTGGAATGCCTGTCTGAGCAGTAAGTACGGGGTCAAGAATATTTGCCAGAATCAGGCCTTGCTTAACCCATGGCATGAACTAGAAGAGGAGAAGGGGGTTCATCCGAACATTGCACTGAATCGGAGGTAAGAAGGTACTTCTTCAGTTGAGGAGGGATCACTATGTCCAGCTAGCAGATATTATAACGGGTTTCATCCAGAAAATTTTCCCTTTAATTAAATTCTTGTCAACCCATTGAACCCAAAGATTCTGAGGCTGTGAGAGAAGCTTATCGAAGTGTGCTAACATGGCAGCCTTATTTCATGTAGTTAAGTTTGTTACTCCTAAACCACTGTGCTTTTTAGGAAGATCCATCTAATTTTGGGAAATTGGGATCAATTTTTTAGAAAGGGTTCCTGTGCCAAAGGAAATTATTAATAGCATTCGAGATCATTAAAATGAGATTGATAGGGAGAACATAGTGCCTATACTAGTATGTCGTCATGGCTGTAGAGATCGATTGGAAAATAACTAGTCTACCAGCTTGGGAAAGTTTGGTGTTAGGCCATGTCATAAGCTTTTTAGTATCTTCTCGAATAGAGGAAGGCATGCATGTTTATTTATTCGAGGTGTAATAATGGGATATCCAATATATTTTGCATTAACTGGCATTTGAATAAGACCTAGGAATTCTGCTATAGTGCGTCTATCAGAGGGGGATAGACTAGTAGTTAAAATATGAGATTTTTTTATGTTTATTTAAGTCGTGAGATTGTGTGGAATGATCTAAGTATATAAAGAATGCACTAAATATTTCCAATAGTTGGCTTGGTGAGAATAACCAAATCATCTACAAATATCGGGTAGGTAATCAA
Organism: Allium cepa; assembly: GCA_030765085.1. Classification (NCBI taxonomy): domain Eukaryota; kingdom Viridiplantae; phylum Streptophyta; class Magnoliopsida; order Asparagales; family Amaryllidaceae; genus Allium; species Allium cepa. The sequence goes on along the minus strand of CM060941.1, from coordinate 203,362,045 downwards.
GGGAACCTTATAGGCGGGATGAAGTTGAAGATTCTTCGGTCTAACTTGGTTCAAAATAAGAGAATTGAATGTATCCATTACAATAATGAAGAGGTATGCGAATAAAGGGCCACCATGTAGAATTCCTTGCGTACCTCTGAAGAAACTGTAAGGACTCCTATTCCACGAAATTGAGTAGAACTGTATAGAGATGTTGGCGTAAATCCAACCATGGCATGGTTTAGGGAAGTTCATCCTTAACATTATTTTCACTATTGAATTCTAGGCGGTGGTATCAAAAGCTTTTTGTATATCCAATTTCAAGATACATCTTAGAGAGATAGATGACATAGCATAGCCTTTTAGCATTTCTTGAGTTAGCAATAAGCTCTCGGTAATTGTTCTTCCACGGACAAAGGTTATCAGATTGTTAGATATGATGCTAGGGAGAACAGTTTGCAGTCTAATAGCTAAGATTTTTGAGATACATTTATAGAGAATATTACAACAAGAGATGATTCTGTAATTTGAGACGACACTGGGATTCTCTATATTAGCAATTAGTGCTATAGATGTGGCATTGATTGATGTTGAGACTATACATGGTTTGAGAAAGTATTAAATTTATTTTATGAGATTAGGCCCAATTACATGCCAGTAATGCTCAAAGAAAGCAGCATTAAGTCCATCCGAACCACCTAAATTTGTGGTGTTCAGTGAGAAAATGGCCACTTTGATGTCTTCTAGAGTGAATAGAGTGATATTATTTGATGCATGTTGGTGAGAAATACAAGGCAGATGTAAGTCATAGACCATGGATAGGTTAGGAGAGTAGGGCTGGGATTAGCAAGAATAGATGAGAAGTATTCAAGGAAAGCTTGGTTGATAACTTCATTAGATTTGAAGACAGTCCCATCCTTGTCTACAACAGCAAGAATTGCTTCTTTGGCTAGCTTCACTTTTAGGAATGAATGGTAATGTTTAGTGTTCTTGTCAAACTCCTTTTCATTTTTGATTCTTGCTATATGTTTATCCATCAAAGCCTCTTCCTCAAGGGTTGATTGAAGGTTGATGGTGAGCTCATGGTCCATGTCATTTAGGTCAAGTTTAAGTGGGTCATTAGCTAGGTTAAAACGAGTTTGAATAAATTAAGACTTGATGACATTAGATCTTTTACATCCATTGCTGTAAGTTGAAGCAGATCGTATTTTAAGTCTCTTTATGAGAAGCTTGAGTTTGCATTAAAAGACGTTGAAGGGGTTTCCTTACTGACTAGTGCTCCATATTTGTAATAACAAAGAGTTGAAATGTTCATGATATAACCAGTGATTAAAATTTTATATAAGGGTTTGATATCATTGGCTTCCTTCCCTACGAGAGAAGAAGAGGGAATTGTCAGATATGGATGAAGGGTTCCTTAGAGTAGGGTTGGCGAAGAAGTAATGGAATGAATGTTATGGAAAGCATGGTCTAACTTGCAAAACGTGTTCCTTCCAATTTTACTCTTGTTATTCCAAGTGGACATACAACAAGTAGACTAAACTGAATCAAGTTCACTATATAAGAGAGATCAGCTCAGTGGAGATATACTAGAATCAGATTTCATTGGCATATTGGAGGAATTTGGTTACGAATAGTAAAGCTGAAATAGGTTTATTCTAGATTATGGAATTTTGATGAATTTACATCCAATTTCATGAAATAAGTTACAAAAACGGACTTAGAAATATAGGACTATGTACTAGGGATGTTCTCAGGTGACCACAGGCAGAATGAAGGTCGCTGGATATGGAACCGGTGGCTTATTCAGGCCGGCTCAAGTTAAACCTAAACCTAGAAGGCATATACAATTAATAACAATTGGTTCGAATCTTTTTCTCTTATATTCTTTAGATGATTTTGAGGCTATGGTCAATGAAAACAATGGCATTCTTAAGTGAATGAATGTATGTTATAATTGGTTGATATTTCAAATGAATATATGTGGTTGTGAAATGGAAATACGATGATGATGTTCGTGTGAATGAATCTACGGTGCAAGTAGTGGCTTAGGATGAGGATATAGGTATAGGTATAGATACCGGCATGTGACATAAGCACGTGGTTCAAATATTGTGTTGCTCCCATATAGTGCTTCGATGGACCAAAGTGGAGGTGAATGGTAAGTGACCCTGTGGGCCACAGGCGATCCAAGGCGTGAGTCTAGGTAGAACGAGAACAATAGGTGAACTTGTATGCTTAGGACGGTCTAGGGAAATGAGTCCTATATGTGACTTATGTGGCTATAGACAATAGGAGACCGTATAGAGCATAAGGCCAGTCCAGGGTAGTGAGTCCACATAGAGATGATGCGGTATGCCAAGATGTATTTGATAGTTAGTATGACATAATGTGGTTGCAGGACATAATGTGATCGGGCAATGGACTCATATCATGTTATAGTATTATTTTTGTAGTTTATGTAGAGTATATTATGACTCACTCATCGGACTTATGTTTGTCCAATTCCAGGCTGATAGAGTTTGGAGATGTGATAATATCGGGGACAAAGGTTCATTTATATATTGTGTATATGTTATACATTTGTGTTATGACCTAGATTTGACTATGTGTATGGATTGGGTTATATTTCTATTGTTGAGACATATGCATTCCACATTGTGGACATGTTACGTTGACGTGACTATGATTATTATAATTTATTTCCTTCTATTATGGGACTTTGAAAATAGATAGATGGAAATGAATCTGATATTATTTTTAATCTCCACCCCAAATGGCTCTCCTTTTAGTTCTCGAGTTTTCGACTCGGTTTGGGTGTCAGAGCTGGGGTCGAGATGGCCAGCTATTACATGATTCATCTGACTAATTTCCTCTTGAACTACAACTCAATGAGTTTGTTTTTCAAAGTTTTTATTAGGATACATCTGATTTGGTTTCCTATAGGACATAAAGCAAATCCATGCATCTAGTGAGATCAAGGTTTAGACTTACATTTTCAGTGAAAGCACCAAAAATATTAGCCAAAAAATGGTTCAACATCACATAGAGTTAATGAAAACCAACGATTTAGGTTATGTTCATCGGTTGGTGTTTGTCTATGGTTGATCCTCTTATTTACGTTAGTTGCGAGTTTAACCCATATAATCTTAGATGAAGATCTAGAAAAATGTGGAAAGAATAATAGAAGAATGCAAATAAATGATAAATGGATTTTTATAATGGTTCATTGTTTCCATTGTCAACTTTAACCTAATTTTATTACATCTTTTCACTTATTGACATATAGAATTACAATCACTTACTTGAAATCAAGATTGGATAAGAGTAAGAAACTCGGCATTTAATCTCCCCTTATAAAAAATAGTTCGATCCCCTTTTAAAAAAATGTTTTCTAAATTTATAGGTGGAGAGGAATTCATTCGAGATTGTAATTCGACCTCTTCCATCTAGAATTTTAACAAAGAGAATATGCGTATTAGATGCATAAAAATAGGTAAAATACTACGAAATTGTACTCAGCCCATAGAAATGTACTCGGTACTAAACAATAGCCATTGAATGGCTACCGAACAATAAGCTTAAGAAGATTTGTTGCGACACTTTAGTTTGCAAAGTATTCTACATCGGCCCATTACAACTTCATGCTTTTAACTTCAAACCATGACTTAAGACAAGAATCCATCAACATCTCATTGGAAATTGATACTTTATCGATCGATATTAATCAATACTATCAATTAGTATTGGTTGATGGTACTTGATCTTTTTCTCAACTTTTCCTCCTATACCATCTTGCACTCGTTCATCCATGATCTTTGCACTCATTTCCTAGTCAGCCTGAAATCCAACATCATCAAATCATCATGTGTGAACAAACATGGATAACAACTACTATTGATAAAGAAACGGATTCAGAGTATGTTGTTTGCAAAATCTTGAAGCTATCTTAATGTCACTTAGAATTCCATAATTTTTTTGATTACTTTTTTTATCATATCATGATCATAAGTGGTCAAATAGTGCATGTAATTTACTAGTTGGTCAAATACTGTATGTAATCTACTAGTTCGGTAAGACCATATCAATATAAAAGTTTCATTCAAAACATGTAATTAAGAGAAGGAAAGCAATTTACCTACAAAATTGTAATCTTTTGGAGAAGCTAAAACTTGGAAGAAATAAATCATTTTTCCCTCAAAATAAGTCAGACTACTCTAAGAGTCAAGATGATTGTCTCGTAGTTTCTTTAATAAAAACATACTTGAAAAATATATGTATTTTGATAGAAGCATTATTTGGGAAGACAGAAATTTTACAGCAAAAAAGGTGAATGTTTTCAAACTTATATATCATTGTAATAAGAAAATCGAGTTAAAAAATGTAATTTATTTTGCTAAAAAACTACAATTCTTAATTAATCAAAAGTTTTAAAAAAAATCTATTTTTAGAAAATTTGAAACTTCAAATAAAATGATGAAAATTTTGGTTCCAAATTAGACAACAAATTCTAGTAAAAAACGATAAAAGATCACAATCAAAATAATAATAAATAATAAAAATGAAATAAGAACGTGGTAAAAAAATTCAAAATACTTTTGTGAAAATTGTTCTCGGTAACAAAGGAACTTTTCCAAGAATCAATTGTTTTAATCACATAAAAAATAACTATCAATCAGTGCACAAACTAAACATACACAAGGCTTGTAAATGAATGTCATATTAAATACTTGGAATTGATTAGGGAAGAACGAGTAGTAAAATTGAAATAATTCATGATTAAAATGGGAAAATATAAAGCACTGTTCCTTTGGTACAACTTACATTTAAGAATTAAAACATTGTGTAATCTTGTGCTCGTTTGTGGATTAAAAATGTTGGTCTATGTGTTTAAAAAATGAAAATGACACATAGTTTTTGCACCTATTACTACAAAAAATGATATGACTTCGTGTGCCAACTCGTTTTTAAATATACATATAAGTGAAGACAAAGAGAAATAATAAATCCAGATAATTGCATGATCTTTCTATTGTTGGTTTCTTTGTATTAATATTGAGCATTATACAAAAGGTATAAGTTATAAACATGTGTTTATAATATGGTGAAACTATAAAAAGATATTTCCTTTCATTGATTTTTTTTTTCTTTTTCTATGCAATCAATTAGGTCAAAAGCTTGTTTGGGTGGTAATGATCGAAATATAATAAGAAACCTAATTAATAATAAGACTCTTGCTAACTGCAAGTATGTAAATCAATAAACTGTTCAACGACAAACTAGAGTTTATTCCCCACGATCTGGCTATAAAATTGGCAGTTATTCTCATCCAACATATCAAAGTATCATGACGGTGGCAATTTGTATGATCATCAGGGTCGTCTTAGGGTATTTTGAGACCCTTGACAAAAATGACGAAATGTATGTTTTAATGGGTTATAGATGTATCCATTTATAAAATTCAACACTCTTTTTTTTTAAATTATGTAAAATATGTAGAAATATAGTGTAGACATTAATAAAAATCTACACTCTTTTTTGAAGTTAGGAAGAAAAATTTGTAAAAATATAGTGTAATCATTTGTAAATACCTACGCTTCATTTTGAATTAGGAATGAATTTTTGTAACATACTTAATTATAGTTTGAAATCAAAGACATGTCCAATTGACAGGGAAATATTACATTAAATCACTTATGTCGAAGGAATATGTAGAATACTACATGTTATAAATTTTAATACTTTATAAATGCTAATTATAATATCGTGGCCCTCGAATGATTTTTGGTCCTAGGAGGTTGCCTAGTTTGTCTAACAGTTGAGATGACCCTAATGATAATTGCACTACTCCTCTAGAACTATTGTTGCACTCCAAATTCTTATGAAATCCCAAAATTTCAAATCATGCCTAAAGTACTAAAATACGAAGCATCAGCTCCCTTAAAAATACCAAATCATGTGAGCCTCCTCCTCGAAGACCTGTCGAACATTCAAATTTACTTAGAAAGGACTTTCTTCTCCTTCAACAACATTGTCAAAAGCATAAGCCATGACTAGACGATCAACTGTCCGAAAGCAGAATACCTGATATTTCGACTACTACAAGCTAGCCATACAATAGCCAAAGACTTTCTGTAGAGACCCAAAGGTTAATTGTCGAAACACAAATACTTCTTAATGCTTTCAGTATACATACACTATAGCCAGTAAGGATAGATGGTACTAAGGTGCCCTCTAGTTCAAAAGAAAAAGTTTTGGTAAAAGTGTGGTACGTACAGAGTTTGTTTTTTTTTCCTAAAGTAGTGATATTCAACTTCATTGAATACACGCACATTCTTTGTTCTTAAGTACAGTTAAAGAATCAAGAACCGAACCTACTGAGGAAATGGTTCAATGCCACATATGTAAATTCATTATCAGATGCTAGAGGATTGTGGAAATACGAGTGGAATAAGCATAAAATAAAGTTTGGTTTAGGGCTTGCTAGTTATTTTGATGAGGTGAAAATTTTATTTGATACAGTAAACACCACTTATCATTCTGTTAGAAACAAATATCATGTAGGAACTATATTTAGTTTAAACAAATTCAGAAACAAATTTCAAAATTTAGGGAAGCCAGAAATAATATGCAAAATAGAAACAAACTATTTGAAATGCATTTCAATGCCACCCTAAGTATAACTTTACCACAACTATTGTTCAGGGACCGACTGCATGTAAAGTGTAATGATTATGCTGTGAAACTAGTTTGAAATGTATAATTCTATTAATTATTTATTCTTTGGTTACTTTAGTAAAATTATGTTGATTGTGATTATGTTTCAACTTATGTTATATTTTGTATGATAGTAAAGTGTTAAAGTTGGGGTTGATTTCGTAGACTTTGTATCTTTATTTTATATTTTGCTTTAGCATTTTCCAAATATCAATATAAGAATGTACCTTTGTTAACAAAACTATGAAGTGATAGTTTATCAAACTTCAACAAAAATTCAGAAAGAGACATTGTTAGGTGAGGCCCTAATAGTAATGGATTTGAACACCAAAACATCAAAACTAGTGTCCTTCTTAAATAAAGTACACTCTTTTATCAAAAAACGTTGAAAATATAAAAGGAAGGTAATAAATCATAAAAACAAGAAAGGAAAGCAATAAAATAATATTAATTGATATGGAGTTTGACTTTAGACTACTTCTACTTTAGTTCAAATTTACTAATGTTTCATTAATATAAAGAAAAGATTTCAATCAAAATATCTAAATCTAAGCTTGACTAACTTGTGGAACGTCCCCTTAGTGAAAAATAAATCAATCCATTTTTTGATGGCACTATGTATTTATAGGCATAAAAAGGTATTAGGGTCTTGAATCGTCTACCTTCGTCCAGAAAATAGTCATAATAATATCTCCAGTAGATCAATGAAATAGGTGATATAATAGGGAATCTTTGACTCAAGTGTATTAGTCAGCATAGATTAATAGCCCATCGATCGGTGCCTATTGACAAAGTTAGAGCAACTTCTTGGTTTGCTCCACTTTAAAGTGTATTTGTCTAATGATTCATCTTTGCTCCATGTCTCAGTACTATATCATGCTCCAACACTATAATCATTAATAACTATCTAAGAAATAGTGTATTGATTAATCGGTACTAATCAATAAGCCAATAATCAACACCGGTCGACGGTACTTATTCATTTTTTTTCTCAACTTTTATTGTATCATCTTGCACTCATTCAACTATGAGCATTATATCCATTTTTCATCATTTTGGAGTCCAACATCGTTGAACCTCCATGCGTGAATAATCATAGGTAACATTTCCCTTCAAAGTATTCTAATTTAATTACGAAGTGCGCTATGTTAGGATACAATCGATTGAATCTTAAATCTACTAGACACTTTATTTACTTATACTATTTCTATGAAAAGTGTGCTTTGTTAGTGATTTTGCAGAGATTTTAGTAACAATAATGTTGAAAACTTAAAAGGAAGACAAGAGGGTAATGAGATATATCTGTAGTGAACAAAAGATTGCTTGTTCATTTATAAGTATCATATCAACTGGAGATCATAAGGCGTAATGTTTTGACTATTTTGGATGCTAAGATGGCCTCCCGACAATAGAAAATAACTACAAAATTTTGTCACAATGTTGCAGATTGTTAAGAAAGAAATTGAAAGACCATTATAGGGATATTGTAATAATAAATAGCACTGTTTTTTAAGTGACGAAAAGTGAAAAACATATTGAAATCCGTAGCACTTGTTGAGACAAACTTCATGATAATAGATCCGCATACAAAAAAGATTACCACCTAAAGCTTTTTGCGAGCATGTTACTCAAATGAGTTTTTTTAAGTAAGAATATTTTGGTTCAGAAAAAGTTTATATTCTCTACTGTCATATGATATTGCTCTAGAATTTTGATTATGAACTTATTGCAATTACTATTCTAACCACAAATAATAAACTAAATTTTTGTTTGCACTTTGCTCGTTCAACTATTGAACTTTTGACCTCACTAAGGTAATGATGAACTAGTTAAAATTAGACATATATAGATCATATTTCACATAATTTCATGCTACACATACACGGTTAATTAATATTGTTTTATTGAATTTGTACATGTTATAGGAACTGGGCAAGCACTCAACAGGTTAAATGAGTAAATTTCAAAAGAAAATGCCATTTTGGATATTATTGGGCCTATGAAGTCCAAATTCATTTAGGTCTATTGTAAATTAATTTTACGTAAAATTATAATTTAAAATAAGGTTTTTTTTTATATTATATTTGTATTATACAATATAAACATGTGTATCTATACTATTATATTATTACTGAGTTACAGTTGAAGGGCATAGAAGCCCCCTAAATATTTCTAGAAATGAACAGTCACGCGTTCTACCTTTTCTATTTCTTGCCCACCTTTCCAACATTTCCTACTCTACTTTATCATATCCACCAAAGCTTCTCATCCCCTTTTACCTAACCTTAATTTCATGAGTAGGATTGTCCTAAAATATTAGATCTTGTGCTTTCATGTCAAGATAATTCACATGCATCCCTATTCTTCGTCTCCTAAGGTCGGAAAGGTTTAAAATTCATTGTTTGGTAGATTATTCCACTACGAGATGATGTCAACTCAATTTTGCTCACTAGTTGAACATCGTGTCGGAGACAAACTGGAGATGGCATCAAATTATTCCATTATGTTATTAGAATCTCAATCGAACGCCGATGATTTGGGTGTTTTTTAATAGTTTTGAGACTACATTTGTGCCATCTGAAGACTTCATCAAGGAAATGGTAATTTAAACTAAGAATATTCTTTTTATTTTAATTATTCTTCTACATAATACTACAAGAGTATTACTTGATGGACTTAAATGCATATGCATGTACATGCCCGATTGAAATTGCCACTTCAAGATAGTAAGATGATATTCGTAGAGATGATTTACATACCGGTGGACAAGCTCTCTGCAAAGGTTTATTTGGGTAATGCATTAAGAAATTTTGTATTCAATAGTTGTTCACTTGGTTGCTTAATTCTAAAATGATTTTTATGCCATCGTTTCTCCATAGATTATGTGTATCTAATAACTGCAAATTTAATGAAATACCTAGGCGACGATCATAGAAGCTTCACGGTATGTAGTTTAATTACCTTACAATATGTAGTAACTTAAATGATTGAATACATGTTCATACATAAATGAAGAAACATATTAATTTACGTTAACATGCCTTATACCATAATCCTTTTTCCTTTCTTTATTCATGTGAATTGTTGGTTTACAATTTTCGAATTCCACCCCACATTACACTTTTGAATTTAGTGTTTAGTTCTGTATGATACAAATTTAGAAGTTCTCTCTACTTATATGGCACTAAGCATAATTAACATTGTAAATACCATTTTAATTTTTAACTAACAGCCCTTGTTTTTTTGTTTATTGAACTGATATGTAGGTTTTTTACTAATAAATTAACACGAAACATTTTCTTCTTGTTTTAAAACTCAACTTGACGTTTGCACCTTTATGCAATCATATTATTGTTGCATGAGTTCACGGTGGGAATATAATCTAATCTTATATTAACCTATCATTGGTGGAAAATAATAGCTTGCACTAAGAAGCTAAGCTTATCCTGCTTTCAAAAGGTTGATTTACAAACTATTAAATTTAGAAGTTGTCTCTTAAATATTCGTACAACTACCGGTGGTCTCCAAAGTTACGTACAAGTTATTAGATTTTTTTTAAATGGTGAAAAAGTAGAATTCCATAAATATGTAATATTTTTTGCTTACGCGTACCTTGGTTTTTTATTAAGTTTTTACATAGGTGATGCAACATATCATCAAACAAAACTTATTGTACCCTATTCAATAGTATATTTTTGACTACTTTCTTTAAAAAAAGGTGTTATTTAGATGCATTGTATCCAACCATTTGGAAATTCCATATTTGTGTAACAAATGATTATAGCTTTATTTAGTTTGAATGGAACTATTGGAAACCCATTAGCATATTCGATGAATTAGGTTACTCGACAACTATTATGATTGATATGGTTTTTTTTGCAACCTTACTGTATTATTTTGAAAAATAATTGACACAAAGTTTATTTTTTGGATGATTCCTTTTGGTTATTTTTCGACTATTTTGTTATGTTCTAATAAGGATAATCTGCTGGTTTTTCCCTTTTCTCTCAGATTTTTCCAACTGCTGCAAGTTTTAAATCACATGATTAGCGTAGATCATACACTGGCCGTTAGGTCCAATGCTTTCATCTGTACTCAATGTTTCGCTTTGGAAACCAAGTCAATATAATTTGAGAAAGACCGATAGGTCCAATACACTAGCGTAGATCATACACTAGCGTAGATCATACACTGGTCGTTAGGTCCAATACAGTTTGAGAAAGACCGATCATTCCTTCTTCCAATCTCATTCTTTGTCCTTGCAAATAAAAGATCAAAATATAATAGTTTCCTCAAAACTCGATGAAATTTCACTATACTAGAAGCATTGCGAAGATATTAGAGGGGATTATGTGCAAGAGTAAATTGGGGGCAAAATGCTAAAGCATAGAAGCGAGCATACTGAACAGCGGAGAACTTGGAAATGGAGAGCGCTTTAGTGACATCATAGTTTCCTTAAAACTCGATGAAAATTCACAATATCAGAAGAACTGCGAAGATATTTGAGGGGACTATATGCCAGCAGCAAATTAAAAGAGAAACCCTGAAGCACAGAAGTGAGCACACATGACAGTGGAGAACTTGGCAGTGGAGAGCGTTTTGGTGTGTGATTCATCATTTTCTCTTCGTATAATGCAATCATAATCCTACATATTTGATATGTTTTTGAAAGGTTAATGGGCTAAGGGATCCCAGCCCGTACATTAATATATAAGAAAAATTACACAACCCAAAATGGATATACAGTGATTGTGAACAAAACGCAAACAGCTAACACCCAGTAACATTACGTCTACTATATCCTTCCCGTTTCAAATCACGCAATATCAAAGCATGCATTTTCCTGAATAAGATTGATTGCATTCAGGTGGAATATCCTTTCATTCCTCTCAGACCAAATCATTCTATTTAACCGCTTGAGAATTATTAAGAGGTCTTTTGTTTTTGGTGTCTTCCATCTCGTTGCTTTAAAGATATTAAACATTCCATTTTATTATTGGAAGTGGGCCTATGCAACTTCCCTCATGCTAGAAGCCTAGACCAGATATGGTTAACGAAGTTGCATTCGAAGAAGATATGGGCATTACTTTTTGTTTCCCTATCACATAGAACACATTTTTGGTTGTCAATAATTCTTCTATCATATAGCTTATATTTGGTAAGTAAAGCGTTTTCCCTCATCTTCCAAAGGATTTGATTCCCTTTAGATGGACTACGCATTTTCCAAATGCAAGAAGGCCACTTAAATAATTATTGGACATCAAATGGAACTAAGGCCGAATAAACTTGTGTGGAGGTTTCCATTCCACATCATGTCTAGGCTAGTTACAAGAAGAGGTCTTGCAGAGATAATTTCCCAAAGCTACCTTGTATTAACAAAACTGCTATAGGGTAACATTACCATGTTGTCATATGTAAAGGCTATTGCAAGAGCTAAAAGTGGAATGCCTGTCTGAGGAATAAGTGTGGGGTCAAGAATATTTTCTAGAATCAGGCCTTGCTTAACCCATGGCGTGAACTAGAAGAGGAGAAGGGGTTTTATCCGAACATTGCATTGAATCGGAGGAAAGAAGGTACCTCTTAAGTTAAGGAGGGATCACTATGTCCAGCTAGCAGACACTGGAATGGGTTTCATCCAGAAAATTTTCCCTTTAATTAAATTCTCGTCAACCCATTAAACCCAAAGATTCTGAGGCCGAGGGAGAAGCTTATCGAAGTGTGCTAACATGGCAGCCTTATTTCATGTAGCTAAGTTTGTTACTCCTAAACCACTATGCTTTTTAGGAAGATCCACCTTATTTAGGGAAATTGGGATCAATTTTTTTAGAAAGGGTTCCTGTGCCAATGGAGTTTATTAATAGATTTCAAGATCACTAAAATGAGTTTCATAGGGAGAACATAATGCCTAGACTAGTATGTCGTCATGGCTATAGAGATCGACTGAAAAATAACTAGTCTACCAGACTGTGAAAGTTTGGTGTTAGGCCATGCCATAAGTTTTTTTAGTAATCTTCTCGAATAGAGGAAGGCATGCATATTTATTTTTCGAGGGGTAAATGGGAAATCCAATATATTTGGCATTAACTGGCATTTGCATAAGACCTAGGAATTCTATTATAGCACGTTTATCAGAGGGGGAATAGACCAGCAGTTAAAATTTGAGATTTGCTTATGTATTTTAAGTCCATAGATTTTGTGGAATGCTCTCAGTATATCAAGAATGAACTAAATATTTCCAATAGTTGGCTTGGTGAGAATAACCAAATCATCTGCAATTATCGGGTGGGTAATCAAGGGATCCTTATAGGCTGGATGAAGTTGAAGATTCTTCAGTCTAACTTGGTTTAAAATAAGAGAATTGAGCGATCCATTATAATAATGAAGAGGTATGCGAATAAAGGGCTACCTTTTAGAATTCCTTGTATACCTTTGAAGAAACCATAAGGACTTCTATTCCACGAAATCGAGTAGAACTATATTGAGATGCTGGCGTAAATCCAAGCAAGGCATGGTTTAGGAAACTTCATCCTTAACATTATTTTCACTATTGAATTCCAGGCAGTGGTATCAAAATCTTTTTGTATATCCAATTTCAAGATACATCTTGGAGAGATAGATGACATAGCACAGCCTTTCAACATCTCTTGAGTTAGCAATAAGCTATCGGTAATTGTTCTTCCACGGACAAAGGTTATTGGATTGTTAGATATGATGCTGGGGAGAACAGTTTGCAGTCTAACAGCTAAGATTTTTGTGATACATTTGTAGAGAATATTACAGCAAGAGATGGTTTTGTAATTAGAGACGACACTGGGATTCTCAATCTTAGGAATTAGTGCTATAGATGTGGCATTGATTGTTGTTGAGATTATACATGGTTTGAGAAAGTACGAAATTTATTTTATGAGATTAGGCCCAATAACACGCCAGTAATGCTTAAAGAAAGCAGCATTAAGTACATCAGAACCACCTAAACTTGTGGAGTTCAGCGAGGAAATGGCCTCTTTGATTTCTTCTAGAGTGAATAGAGTGATATTATTTGATGCTTGTTCGTGAGAGATACAGGGCAGATGTAAGTCATAGAGCAGGGATAGGTTAGGAGAGTGGGGGCAGGGATTCACAGTATAGATGAGAAGTATACATCGAAAGCTTGGTTGGTAACTTAATTAGATATGTAGATAGTCCCGTCCTTGTCTGCAATAGCAAGAATTGCTTCTTTGGCTAGCTTTACTTTTAGGAATGAATGGTAATGTTTACTGTTCTTGTCAAACTCCTTTTCATTTTTCATTCTTGCTATATGTTTATCCATCAAAGCCTCTTCCTTAAGGATATTGAAGGTTGATGGTGAGCTCATGGTCCATGTCATTTAGCTCAAGGTTAAGTGGGTCATTAGCTAGGTTAAAATGAGTTTGAATAAGTTGAGACTACTGTAAGTTGAAGAAGATTGTATTTTAAGTCTCTTTTTGAGAAGCTTGAGTTTGCATTAAAAGACATTGAGGAAATTTCCTTACTGACCGGTTCTCCATACTTGTAATAATAAAGAGTTGAAATGTTCATGATATAACTAGTGATTAAAATTTTGATTAAGGGTTTGATATCATATGCTTCCTTCCCTATGAGAGAAGAAGAGAGAGTTGTCGGATATCTATGAAGGGTTTCATAGAGCAGGGTTGGCGAGGAAGTAATTGAGTGAATGTTATGGAAAGCATGGTCTAACTTGCAAAATGTGTTCCTTCCAATTTTACTCTTGTTATTCCAAGTGAACATACGGCTAGTAGATTAAATTGAAACAAGTTCACTATACAAGAGAGATGAGCTCAGCGGAGATATAATTACAATCAGATTTAATTGGGATATTGGAGGGATTTGTTTACGAATAGTAAACCTAAAATAGGTTTATTCTAGATTAAGGAATTTTGATGAATTTACATCCAATTTGATGAAATAAGTTACAAAAACGGACTTCGAAATATAGGACTAAGTACTAGGGATGTTCTCAAGTGACCATAGGCAGAATGAAGGTGGCTGGATATGGAACCGGTGGCCGATTCAGGGCTCAAGTTAAACCTAAACCTAGAAGGCATATACAATTAATAATAGTTGATTCGAATCTTTTTGTCTTGTATTCTTATTATGATTTGGAGGTTATGGTCAAGGAAAACATTGGCATCTTAAGTGAATGAATGTATGTTATAATTGGTTGATATTTCAAATGAATAAATGTTGTTGTGAAATGAAAATACAATGATGATGTACGTGTGAATGAATCTACGGTGCAAGTAGTGGCTTAGGATGAGGATATAGATATAGGTACAGATACTGGCATGTGACATAAGCACGTGGTTCAAATATCGCGTTGCTCCCATAGTGCTTCGATGGACCAAAGTGGAGGTGGATGTTAAGTGATCCTATAGGCTACAGGCAATCCAAGGCATGAGTCTAGTTAGGAGAAGAACAATAGGTGATCCTGTAGGCATAGGACGGTCCAGGAAAGTGAGTCCTATATGTGATTTATGTGGCTATAGACAATAGGAGACCATATAGAGCATGATGCCAATCCAGGGTAGCGAGTCCACGTAGAGATGATGCGGTACGCCTAGATGTATTTGATAGTTAGATATGACATGATGTGGTGGAAGGACATGATGTGATCGGGCATTGGACTCATATCATGTTATAGTATTATTTTTGTACTTTATGTAAACTATGTCTCACTCATCGGACTTATGTTTGACCAATTATAGGCTGATAGAGTTTGGAGATGTGATAGTGTTAAGGACAAAGATTCATTTATATATTATGTATATGTTATACATCTGCGTTATGATCTGGATTTGACTATGTGCGTGGATTGTGTTATATTTCTATTATTGAGACATATGCATTCCACATTGTGGACATGTTTTGGTGATGTGACAGTGATTATTATTGATGAATTATAATTTATTTCCTTCTAGTATGGGACTTTGAAAATAGATAGATGGAAATGAATATAATATTATTTTTAATCTCCAACCCAAATGACTCAACCGTTTGGTTCTCGAGTTTTCGACTCGGTTTGGGTGTCAGAACTAGGGTCGAGATGGGAGGTTGTTACATGCTTCGTCTCATTAACTTCCTCATAAACTGCACCTCAATTAGTTTGTTTTTCAATGTTTTTATTAGGATACATTTGATTTGGTTTCCTATAGGACATAAAGCAAATCCATGTATCTAGTGCGATCAAGGTTTATACTTACATTTTCAATGAAAGCACAAAAAATATTAGCCAAAAAATGGTTCAACATCACATAGAGTTTATGAAAACCAACGATTTAGGTTATGGCCATCGATTCGTGTCTGTCTATGGTTGATCCTCTTATTTAGGTTAGTTGCGAGTTTAACCCATATAATCTTAGATGAAGATCTAGAAAAACATGGAAAGAATAAGAGAGGAATGCAAATAAATTACAAATGGATTTTTATAATGGTTCAGTGTTTCCATTGTCAACTTTAACCTAATTTTATTACATCTTTTCACTTATTGACATAGAGAGTTACAATCACTTAGTTGAAATCAAGATTGGATAAGAGTAAGAAACTCGGCATTTAATCTCCCCTTACAAAAAATAGTTCGATCCCCTTTTAAAAAATGTTTTCTAAATTTATAGGCAGAGAGGAATTTATTCGAGATTGTAATTCGACCTCTTCCATCTAGAATTTTAATATAGAAATTATGTGTGTCAGATGCATAAAAATAGGTAAAATACTACGAAATTGTACTCCCATAGAAATATACTCGGTACTGAACAATAGCCATTGAATGGATACTGATCAATAAGTTTAAGAAGATTTGTTGCTTCACTTCAGTTTGCAAAGTATTCTATATTGGCCCATTACAACTTTATGCTTTTAAATTCAAACCATGTCTTAAGACAAGAATCCATCAACATCTCATTAGAAATTGATACTTTATCGATCGATATTGATCAATACTATCAATTAGTATTAGTTGACGGTACTTGATCATTTTCTCAACTTTTCCTCCTATACCATCTTGCACTCGTTCATCCATGATCTTTGCACTCATTTCCTAGTCAGCCTAAAATCCAACATCATTGAATCATCATATGTGAGCAAACATGGATAACAACTACCGTTGATAAAGAAACGGATTAAGAGTATGTTGTTTCAAAAATCTTGAACCTATATTAATGTCATTTAAAATTCCATTAATTTTTTTATTTACTTTTTTTATCATATCACGATCATAAGTTGTCAAATAGTGCATTTAATTTACCAGTTGGTCAAATATTGCATGTAATCCACTAGTTCGGTAAGACCATATCGATATAAAAGTTTCATTCAAAACATGTAATTAAGAGAAGGAAAGCAATTTACCTACGAAATTGTTATCTTTTAAAGAAACTAAAACTTGGAAGAAATAAATCATTTTTTACCTCAAAATAAGTCAAATTACTCTAAGAGTCAAGATGATTGTCTCGTAGTTTCTTTAATAAAAACATACTTGAAAAATATATGTATTTTAACAAAACTATTATTTGGAAAGATTGAAATTTTACAGCAAAAAAGTTGAATATTTTCAAAATTTTATAACATTGTCCTAAGAAACCAAGTTAAAAAATGTAATTTCTTTTGCTAAAAAGCTACGTTTCTTAACTAATCAAAAATTTCAAAAGAAAATCTATTTTTAGAAAATTTGAAACTACAAATAAAAGGATGAAAATTTTGGTTTCAAGTTAGACAACAAATTCTAGTAAAAAACGATAAAAGATCACAAAAAAATAGTAAAAATAATAGGTAAATAGGCACAAGGAAGAAGTTGAAAAAAAAATTAGTCTTGAGGACAACAGGTTTTCTTTTTAGTCTGAAGGACACTTTTTAGTGTAAACTAAAAATGATAGTTACAACTATCATTCTGTGATTTACACTAAAAAGTGTCCTTCAGCCTAAAAAACAAACTTCTTGTCCCTGAAACTAAATTTTTTTCTAACTTTTTCCTTGAGGCTAAAATCCCCTAAAAATAAAATAAGAACGTGGTAAAAAAATTAAAAATACTTTTGTGAAAATTGTTCTTGGGAACAAAGGAAAATTTCCAAGAATCAAATGTTTCAATCACACGAAACAATAACTATCAATCCATGCACAGACTATACGTATACAAGGCTTGTAAATAAATGTTTTCTTAAAAACTTGGAATTGATTAGTGGAGAATCAGTAGTAAAATTAAAATAATTCATGATTAAAATGGGAAAATACAAAGCACTATTCCTTTGGTAAAACTTACATTTAAGAATTAAAACATTGTGTAATCTTGTATGCATTTGAGGATTAAAAATATTGGTTTATGTATTTAAAAAAAATGAAAATGACCTGTTTGCACCTATTACTACAAGATATGATATGACTTTGTGCACCAACTCGTTTTTAAATCTACATATAAGTGAAGACAAAGAGAAATAATAAATCCAGATAATTGCATGATCTTCCTCATGTTGGTTTCTTTGTATCAATGTTGAGCATTATACAAAAGATATTAGTTATAAACATGTGTTTCTAATATGGTGAAACTACAAAAACATGTTTTATTTCATTTATTGTTTTTTTTCTTTTTCTATGCAATCAATTAGGTCAAAAGCTTGTCTGGGTAGTAATGATCGAAATATAATGAGTAACCTAATTAATAATAGGACTCTTGCTAACTGCATGTATGCAAATCAAGAAATTTTTCAACGGCAAACTAGAGTTTATTTCCCACGGTCCGGCTATAAAACTGGAAGTTATTCTCCCAACATATCAAAGCATCATGATGTTGGCAATTCATAAGATCATCAGGGTCGTCTTGGAGTATTTTGAGACCCTTGACAGAAATAACGCAATATATGTTTTAATGGGTAATATTTTGATGTATCCATTTATAAAATTCAACACTCTTTTTTTTAAAATTATGTAAAATATGTAGAAATATAGTGTAGACATTAATAAAAATCTACACTCTTTTTTTGAAGTTAGGAAGAAAAATCTGTAAAAATATTGTGTAATCATTTGTAAATACCTACGCTTCATCTTGAATTAGGAATGAAGTTTTGTAATATACTTAGTTATAATTCTAAATCAAACACATGACCAATTGAAATATTACATCAAATCACATAGATGTAGAAGGATTATGTAGAATACTATATGTTATAAATTTTAATACTTTACGAATTATAATTATAATATCGTGGCCCTCGAACGGTTTTTGGCCCTAGGCGGTTGCCCAGTTTGTCTAATAGTTGAGACGACCCTAATGATCATTGCACTACTCCTCTAAAACAATCGTTGCACTCCAAATTCTTATGAAATCTCAAAAATTTAGCTCAAGCCTGAAATACCAAAATCTGAAGCATCATCTCCCTCAAAAATACCAAATCATGATGAGCCTCCCCCTCGAAGACCTGTCGAACATCCAAATTCACTTAAAACGGAATGCTTCTCCTTAGCCAAAATTGCCAAAAGCATAAGCCTAGACTAGATGATCAACTGTCAGAAAGCATAATACAAGATATTTCTACTACTGCAAGCTAGCCATACAATGGCTAAAGAATTTCCGTAGAGACCCAAAGTTTAATTATCAAAACACAAATTTACTTCTTAATGCATTCAGTATACACAGACTACGGCCAGCAAGGATAGATGGTACTAAGCTGCCCTCTAGTTCAAAAGAAGAAGTTTTGGTAAAAGTGTGGTACGTACAGAGTTTGTTTTTTTCCTAAAGTGTGATATTCAACTTTATTGAATACACACACATTCTTTTTTCTCAAGTACAGTTAAAGAATCAAGAACCAGACCTACTGTGGAAATGGTTCAATGCCAGAGATGTAAATTCGTTATCAGATGCTAGAGGATTGTGGAAATACGAGTGGAATAAGCATAAAGTAAAGTTTGGTTTAGGGCTTGCTAGTTATTTTGATGAGGTGAAAACTTTATTTGATACAGTAAACACCACTTATCATTCTGTTAGAAACAAATATCAGGTAGGAACTATATTTAGTTTAAACAAATTCAGAAATGAATTTCAAAATTTAGGGAAGCCAGAAATAGTATGCAAAATAGAAACAAACTGTTTGAAATGCATTTCAACGCCACACTCAGTATAACTTTACCACAACTATTGTTCAGGGACCGACTGCATGTAAAGGTGTAATGATTATGCTGTCAAACTAGTTTGAAATGTATAATTCTATTAATTGTTTATTCTTTGGTTACTTTAGTAAAATTATGTTGATTGTGATTATGTTTCAACTTATGTTATATTTTGTGATAGTAAAGTGTTAAAGTTGGGGTTGATTTCGTAGACTTTGTATCTTTATTTTATATTTTGCTTTAGCATTTTTCAAATATCAATAATAGAATGTACCTTTATTAACAAAACTATGAAGTGATAGTTTATCAAACCTCAATAAAAATTCAGAAAGAGACGGTTTGATTTCTTCGTATTTGGAGAGATAGCTTATGTGATAAAAGTTCGGCTGATTAAATGGAAATTAATTGTTTAAAATGCATCAATGTCACTGTTTAGTCACAAATGATGGTCCTGACACATTCATACATACACGTAATAAAAGAAATGTTGTGTTACAAAGTTAAATCGATTGTGAATCATGTTATGAATTACGTTAATCAAAGTTTTTATTTTTCTTTCATTTTACTGTCCTTTTTTATTATTTTATTTGTATTCTTTTCTAGTTTTTTTTGTTTTTTGTCTATCTAATTACTCATTTTGGTTTGATTAATCCATTATTACTGCTAATCTTAGCCAAAGTATTGGTTCGACATCACCAAAGAGACTACGTAGAATGAACAATTTGTAGTGAAATGGTTGATCGTTGTCTATTAATAGATTTAGTCTTTGATTTAGTTTTTTATGATTTCTATCAATCATATCTCACGGTCCTGCAAAATATAATAAAATAAATAAAATTTTTAAGTGTCAAGAACAAATAGCTCAACTGGCAGTAGAGTGACATTGAAGGTGAGGCCCTAACAATAACGGTTTTGAACACCAAGACATCAAAACAAGTGTCCTTCTTGAATAAAGTACACTCTTTTTATCAAAAAAAATTGAAAATATAAAAAGAAGGTAATAAATCATAAAAACAAGAAAGGAAACCAATAAAATAATATTGATTGATATGGTTCGACTTTAGCATACTTCTACTTTAATTCAAATTTACTAATGTTTCATTAATATCAAGAAAAGATTTCAATTCTAATATCCAAATCTAAGCTTGATTGAAACTAATAACTTTTGGAACGTTCCCTTAGTGAAAAATAATTCAATCCCATTTTTGATGGCACTATGTATTTAAGGTATTAGGGTCTTGAATCGTCTACCTTCATCTAAAAAAATAGTCATAATAATATCTCCAGCGGATCAATTAAATAGGTGATATAATAGGGAACCTTTGACTCAAGTGTATTAATCAGCATAGATAGAAAGGCCATCGATCGGTGCTGATTAAAAGATTTAGAGAAACTTCTTGATCTGCTCCACTCTGAAGTGTAGTTTTCCAATGATTCATCTTTGCTCCATGTCTCGGTACTATATCATGCTCCAAGGCTATAATCATTAATAACTAACTAAGAAATAGAGAATTGATTAATCGGTACTAATCAATAAGCCACTAATCAATACCCGTCGACGGTACTTATTCATTTTTTCTCAACTTTTATCGTATCGTCTTGCACTTATTCAACTATGAGCATTATATCCATTTTTTCATCATTTTGAAGTCCAACATCATTGAACCTCCATATGTGAATAATCATAGATAATATTTCCCTTCAAAGTATTCTAATTTAATTACGAATATGTTAGGATACAATCGATTGAATCTTAAATCTAATAGACGCTTTATTTACTGATACTATTTCTATGAAAAGTGTGCTTTGTTAGTGATTTTGCAGAGGTTTTAGTGACAATAATGTTAAAAACTGAAAAGGAAGCCAAGAGGGTGATGAGATATATCTGTAGTGAACAAAAGATGGCTTTTTCATTTATATGTATCAAATTAACTGGAGATCATAAGTCATTATGTTTTGACTATTTTGGATCTAGGATGGCCTCCTGACAATAGAAAATTACTATGAAATTTTATCACAAGGTTACAGATTGTTAAGAAAGAAATTGAAAGACCATTATAGGAATATTGGAATAATAAATTGCACTGTTTTTTAAGTGATGAGAAAGTGAAAAACATATTGAAATCCATAGCACCTATTGAGACGAACTTCATGATAATGGATCCACATACAAAAATGATTACTAACTAAGGTCTTTTGCGAGCATGTTACTCAAATGAGTTTTTTTAAGTAAGAATATTTTGGTTCAAAAAAAGTTTATATTCCCTACTGCCATATGATATTGCTCTAGAATTTTGGTTATGAACTTATTTGTAACGACCCGCCATCCGTCTCCACAGAATGACACATCATTAATAAGAAATAAAAGGATAGAAAAGAGAAAGAAAGAGAAGAAAGAAGAAACAAACATCAGAATCTAAACAGCGGAACGAATAAATTATATTAATAACATAAAATATTACATAGTACATCAACAATTATCGGAGTACACAGATAATACAACACATTCTAGACAGTTATAAACACCTGTCTAGTTATTTAATACTCAATACAACTCAAGGACACCACATAACACACAGCGGAAACTATATATCTACAACGTAGAAGCCTACTTCTCCATTGCTCCTCCAAAATTCGTCAAAGCTAACCTGAATCCCTTGGCTACTCGTAAAAATTTGAGTACCCAAGAGTTTAAGAAAACAAAGAATAAACTCCAGGTCAGACATGGGTCTAGTGTGAGTAACAGGTTAAAGTTGCTTAATTTTCAAATACCTTTTGAAAAGAAAAGGTATCACGTAAGACTTCCCACACATAAATGTGGAATAGTTTTTACCTTACGCTGACCAAAACATTTGGTAGGAAATCCAGTGATATTATAATAGGTCTAGGGTTTTCAAGTAAATATGAAATAGCCGAAATTGTTGCATTTATTAAATTCTAGCTACTAGCCACAAAAGTGGGAAATACAATCAAAAACATTGGCACTTACTGGATTTTGGATTCCATACAATGGCTGGGCTACTGGGGTACCGCCCGTCACAGTACGTGGCCTAGATCAACGTACCGAGGAGTACGCCCGTTCCCCTACAACACAAAGCCGGAACCATTCCTTACTGAACAGTTCCGAACAAGACAACCGCTTAGCCTTGCTGCACTTCCCCTGTTTTAGTCATTCACGGTTGATGAGGCTTGAGGCTACGATTACCTTTAGTCATTCATTCCTACTTGGGCATGACCCACTTAGCCTTGCTGCACTTCCCCTATTTTAGTCATTCACGGTTGATGAGGCTTGAGGCTACGATTACCTTTAGTGTACACATCACTTAGAATGCTCATCGTCCACCTGATGATGTTCTGAAAGCATTCAGTCCATACAAGTTCATTCCGGGTTCGAACGAAACCGAAGGCATTATCTCATTACACTCGTTTTGGAATCACCCTCAGAGTTAACGACGATAACCCTTGCACTCTGAATCACCATCTCGAGCCTGTAAGTACTATTTCCGTCAAACTCATCACGGAATCAGCCCCAAAGTTATACTGACACCTCGAGTCTTCACTCTTCCATAAGATACACGACCTATCGTTAATTTGGATCGATGTGGTTTTCGTATGTCCAAATATGGAAACCCGATACCGGTCTCATCGAAATCCAAAGCGTGTCTTTTAGGTCCAAGTTGTTTTAGAGTTTATAACAATTCAATTACATTATCTATATACATACAGATAGATAATTCACAGATCCACAACAGATAATTATCATTATCTTAACCACAGATATTCCACATTATCATTATCAAAGATAATCCATATCATAATGCAACCAATGCATTCATATCACACAATATTACTAATCTCGTAGCTGAGATTCAAACCATTCAAGGCAAACAATATCATCCACACATAAGCAATGATCTATAATCATACCATCTATAATTAATTTAAAATGAATTAAATTAATTACATATTCTCTAATTAATTTAAAGTGAATTAAATTAATTACTTACCTCAGTATAAATCTTTCTTACATCACCATTAATTAATTACAATTTAATTAATTAATTAATATCTGATTTATCATCTTAATTAATCAACCCTGATTAATTATACTTTAATTAATTTCACAAAATTAATTACTCTAAACTAAGTACAGTAATTAACCTTTAATTACTTCATTAATTAATTAACTATAATTAATTACATTAAACCTTAATTAATTACAATTAATTAATTACCCTTAATCATTTATTATTGATTAATTAATCTTAATTAATCAATCTTAATTACATCCTTAATTATATTAATTGATGATCCTTAATTATAATTAATTAATTACTCAATTAAATTAATTACTTTCAGTAATTAATTTCACTTAAACCAAATTATTAATCACCTTTGATCAATCACATTCAGTAATTAACTATCTTAACTACTTCATCAAATTAATTTTTCCTTAATTAATTTCTTTAATTAATCCCTTGATTAATAATACAAAATAATTTAATCCAAATTATTTTCACAACCCCAACATCATCCACTAATTACATCCAGTAATTATCTTTTAACTACTTCACCGAGTAATTTTACTTCATTAATTACATCAAGTAATTATTATCAAATCCAATGTTTAAAATTAATTAAACTTAATTAATTAATTTAAACCAATCTTAGTAAACTCCATTAATTACATTAAATAATTAATGTCTGAATTACTTTCATTTAGTAATTAAACTTAAATAATTTTAAAATTGATTATCATTAATTAATAATCTAATTAATTATTAAAAATTAATAATATTAATTAATCACTAAAAAAATCCTTAGTTAATGACCTTCATTAACAATTTATCATTCTTTAATTACTTTTCTTAAGTAACTAACTTTCATCAATCAATATTAATTATAAACTAATTAATCTTTAATTATCTATTAATCAATCTTTAATTAAGTGTTAACTGTAACTTAATTAATTCTAAATTACTTGATTAATTAATTCCTGATTATTAATTAAAATTCAATTAATAATCCTTAATTTCAAATTAATTATTCCTAATTAATTAACCTTAACCATTGACGAATTAGTTTAAACCTTTAATTGCTTATTTAATTAATCTAAGTGATTAATTAATCAAAATAAATGAATTTTCCATTAAATTTCGATATAAATTTAATGAATAAAATCTTTAAATTTTAATTTACTTAAAGATCAAACTTTGTCATAAATCAAGTTACCATTTACAAAGTACTCTAAAATAAATTACTTTAAATGGGGGAATTAATTTAAAGGACAAAATTTTCTGTATTTTTTGTCTCAAGGACACGACCTCAATATTTTTACCACAAGGACAAACATTCTTCTAAAAATTATTCACAAGGACAAACATTTTCCAAAATTATTCATAAGGACAACAAAACTGATACCGAGGTAAAAACTGATACCTAAAAACTGCTACCGATAACTGCAAACTGATACCTAAAAACTGCTATCAATAAATAAAAACTGATACCTACAGAAAGTTGTCCTTCAGGATAAAATATTGAAGGTCTGTCGTTGAGGCTAAAAAGTTGTGAAATTTTGTCCTTGACAATAATTTCCTGTATTTTAAATTTACTTTCAAATTTCATTTTTAAATTTAAGATTTAAAATTGAAATCAAATTATCTTTAACAAAGTTTTAAAACACATTTTAAACCTTTCATTTCAAAAGTTTTAAGAATTTCTTATTTAATAAAGAAGTTTAAAAGGATTTAAGACCAATTCAGATTTAAATTCAAATCAATTTGAATTACCTTTTAAACTTTCAAAATTGTTTAAAACATTTAAATTTTAAAAACTTTCCTACATTTCAAAATTTGAATTAAATTTGAATTCAAATTAATCTTTAAAACTCTACTTATATTTTTAACTTAATTATTTAAAAATTCAAACTACTTTGTCATTTTAAAGTATTTAACAATTCAAGCTAAAAACTTAATTTGTTTTAAAACTGAGATTTAAACTTAAATTTAAATTCTAAATTTCAATCTTAGATTTAAAATTTGGTTTAAACCTTTCTTTCCACTTACAAGCTTCAGTTTTACAAATTTATAAAACTAACAGTACAGGTTTGTTTAAAACCTGTAACCTTCCATTAAACCCGAGACACACAACATCCTACTTCGAGTCCTCTAACCAAATACTTCGAGCAAACTTCCCAAAATCACTGGTAAAAACTCGAGAAAAATTCGAGTATCTTCCCACTTCAGACCAGACTTCACCATGACCCAAAATTCACCATGCACATGCACCATCAACAAAGTCAACTCCGTTCATCTACGACGATCCCCTCACATATGTGATCACCCTCGCACCCTAACATGATCATCAGGTCATCAATTCTTCCTCAAATTTGAATTCTAGCATCCAAACTCAAATTTGGTACCAAAGACAAAGCCTGGAACTACATCGATCATGAACCTCCGATCGCCGGAGCCTCTACACTTCCAACCACATCTTCGCCACTACTCAAGCTTCTGATTCCCATAGTTTGGTGGAGCTCGGTCCATGAGAGAATCAGTGGAAAACGATATTCTGACTAAGCCTAAAACTAGGTTTTAAAACTTTACCGATCATTCTCCGCCGCCACAGTAGCTTGAACACCATCCTGACATTTTCCCCGACCTCTCTATTCGTTCCACTACCACCAGTGAAGACCATGTCCATCTCGGTCAACTAGATCACCCGAGACAATCCAAAACTTCAATTCCAGTTCATCTCAAACTACTCTCAAATCCTAATACTAAAATTTATAATTTCACTTCTAAAAATCGTCATTTTGGATAAGGTTTCATTTTATATTCCTGGATTGCAAAATTTAGATGTTTGAATTTCCACTTTTATTAAACTTACTATGTTCTTTTTGCATTCTAGAAACATGCAATTAAAATTTTAACTTAGTTAAAATTTTAACCATTAACCTATCAGTAAACAAACAACTTTTGTTAAGAATCTAAGTCTTAATAGAGATCAGATAAGATGATATTGAATTTTGATGAAAAACAGAGCTTGAAAACAAAGAACAGGCATGCACATATTCTACATTCACATATATGCACAACATATTTCACCATACAGATTTATTTCAACAATATTTGCATGCAACCATATTTTATACTTAATCTTTAAAAATAAAGTTATTCACCTTAAAAATTCAGAAAAAAGAGCCTCAATTGGTTTTTGCAAAAGCTTGTTGAAAAATTGGAAACTACAGTACCCATTTTTGAATTGCTTAGCTTAAATTTGAACTGCTTGCTTCTTTAATTCTGCAAACTTTAAATCTTGTTTTGCATTTGCTCTAGATTACACTTGCATGCTTGCCTCCAGATAGAAGTAAATGCAGATGCTTTTATACTTGAAAAATAAGCAGGTTTGCTTGAATATGAGATGCAGAATTTCTTGCTTTGATTTCATGCATTTGGTTTGTGTGCTATTTGAAATTTGATTTGCATGATTTTGGTGGAGGTATTTTGAGAAAGTGTTTTTTTTCAGAAAGTAAATGGATCTGCTGCTTTGATTAGTGTTAGAGATGATTTCAAAAAATTTGGGTTTTAAGGGAAGTGTTTAATTTATTTAAGATTTGTTTTCATTGTCTTCTTAGCTTTAGATTTTGAAAAGAAATAAAATGGAAGAGAATTTGTTTATACAAAACTAAAATAAAAAGAAAAAGAAAAAAACAAAAATGCCACATGTCTCTAATTCTAACATTTGTCAAGTTGTAGAGTTTATTGACTAACACATGTCTCATTTTTAAAATTAATTAGTTATAATTAGGTTAATTTGTATTTTATTAAATGTTAATACAAGATAAATGTAAATCCATATTTAATATATTTGTTAATATGTATTTATTTATATGTAGATAAATTTTAAAATGAATAAATCCATTTTAATTTATAAAATAAAGTTTATACAAATATTTCAAAATCAAAATAAATTAAAAATATTTATACTTTAAAATTTAAAAGCTTTGAATTCAAGTTCAAATTAAATTTTGAAATCCAATTTATTTACAAATACAATTTTTGAAAAGCAATTATTTTTATATGAAAATCTATTTGTTAAAACAATGTATTGTTATATTTAAAAATAACAACATTTGATAACTATAAATAATTTATAAAAGAAATTGTTTTCTTATTAATAAATTATTTATTTTATCACATTGTATCAAAATAACCCTTATTGTTATTTTTATTTTAAATTTAAACTTCAGTTAAAACATATTTTAAACCATTTAAATAATTTACCTTATGTATTTAAAAACATATATATTTATTAAATAACCTTTTAAAAGTTTAACTTTTAAATAAAATCAAAAATTCCCAATTTTTACTAAAGATATATATTTTTATAGAAAACAGGATTCATTTATTTATTAAATTAAAACAAGATCTATTTACAATACATATCCCATATACTTTATAAATAGAAAACAATTTATCAGAAAACTATCAATGAAATATTTATTTTAATTGGATTATTAAATTAATTCAAACTTTATAAACAAATTATCAAATTAATTTAATTTTTTGTTTCAGATTATTAAATTGATTTTTTTTCAAAATTCCGGGTCATCACATTCCTTCCCCCTTAAAAAAATTTCGTCCCCGAAATTTAAAACAAAGGTAATTTAATAATCTATTGAAAGATTTAATTTTAAAACACAAATATATACCGATAATATGCTAACAATCATAGCAACCAATTCACCTAATCAATCAAACCTATCAATCCAAATAAAATTCTGGATAGAGTTTCCTCGAGTTTCCCTGGTAAAAACATCGGGATACTCGTTTTATAGATTCCAAACAATCAATACTACTAAGCTACAGAGCTCCTATTCGACTATATCTACAAAACTAGACAACATATCATACTACAAACGAGTCCGACTCAACAACCAAACCTTCTGAACAGCTGGTTCCAAAACCAGAGATAGATCACACGTATTCCCTTAGAGATACGTGAAACATACCAAATCCCAGTTATCCAAACTGGCAATTCAATCCTGAAACCGAATACCAATCCAACCAAAACACAGATGAGATCCAAAACATTTCGGAGTTAGCTTTCCACACTTACCAAAACTTATAGCTCCTGAATCAGAGAAAACTCCAACAACAACGAAGTCTCTAACTTCAAATTTTCAAATTCCTCCGTCTCTTATCCACAAAATGTTTTCGGACGATCCTGGGCTTCCCACATCCAAACTGATCAGCTCAACCCCTTGTTGATTCCTCTAGAAACAATCAGAACCAAAAACAACCTAACACATTGATCTCCTCAAGATCAATCCAAAACCAAAACACAATTCTACTCCATAAACAGCAGAAGACAACAAACTTCTCCTAATCTGGAAAAGACGATCAGAAACATTCCCAAACCGCTTCCGCTGCATAACTCTGATTCGAAGTAGATAAGAAAATGCTGATGATGAACACGAGCACAAACTGAACATCACTTCTCAGAAATATGGTTCAACGGATCCATAAAAGAAAACTCAGAAATTCCTCCAAAACTGAGTTGCTTCATCAAAATCCATCTCTAGGAATCATTCTCCAACTAAACAGAACCACCGGTTCCCCTCCTGGAATACTAGTCGATCAGAAAACCCAATCTCCAGATGCTGAGGAACCTCTGCTTTCCCCAGAAGACATCTAGAAAATCTCCAACAATCCAAGAGAACACTCAACTATCGCAAGTCACATTTTCGATCAACCCAGATCAATTTCCAAAGAAAAACTAATCTCTCTTTACCAAACAGAACAACTTATGCTAGTCTAGTCAATCCATTGAAGAAACAGATCCACTCTGTTGCTTCTGAACTCTACGTCTAGAAAAACTACTCAGCTAAGACCTCCCTATCGGCTCACAGAACATTCCGAGCTGCATTGCTGACACCAAAGCCAAAACTTCCTAATCCAAAGTTCTTCGAGAAACTCGGACTTCAAAGCAAACAGAAACATCACAACATCCCGCTGAATCCAGCCACAACACCGAAGCAGACACACTTTCTGAAACTCGTTCCAAAGAAGATATCTTCGGACACATCCATAGTCACTGCATCTCATCACGCAGTTACAACTTCCTGAAGTATCAAGATGCCATCACTTGCTCCTGCCCAATCGACAGATCCAACCTCAACTCACCAAACTCTGCACTTCAAAGATGTCTCCGAACCTTAAAGCGTTTCCTTCAGAGATCTATGAAATACATACACTCTACACAACTTACTCGAGACAATATTCTGTCTACAGTCTCGACAGATAAACTTCCAACCTCAACATACAAACTTCAACCAATGGTAGAAATCGTGTTACAAACACTACTACCTCATCTACCTTTATAACCTATATTGGAAAACCTGAATAGGTAACCCAACAGATAGGTAGATATATATATATATATATATATATATTTAAAATTACACATACGCTCTCTCAGGATAGACACCACTCCAGAGCCTAGGTATTCACTCAACCTAATGCTCTGATACCACTGTAACGACCCGCCATCCGTCTCCACAGAATGACGCATCATTAATAAGAAAGAAAGGGATAGAAAAGAGAAAGAAAGAGAAGAAAGAAGAAACAAACATCAAAACTTAAACAGCGGAATGAGTAAATTATATTAATAACATAAAATATTACATAGTACATCAACAATTATCAGAGTACACAGATAATACAACACATTCTAGACAGTTATAAACACCTGTCTTGTTATTTACAACTCAATACAACTCAAGGACAACACAAAACACACAGCGGAAACTATATATCAACAACACAGAAGCCTCCTGCTCCATTGCTCCTCCAAAATTCGTCAAAGCTAACCTGAATCCCTTGGCTACTCGTAAAAAATTGAGTAGCCAAGAGTTTAAGAAAACAAAGAATAAATTTCGGGTCAGACATGGGTCTAGTGTGAGTAACAGGTTGAAGTTGCTTAATTTTCAAAAACCTTTTGAAAAGAAAAGGTATCACGTAAGACTTCCCACACATAAACATGGAAAAGTTTTTACCTTACGCTGACCAAAACATTTGGTAGGAAATCCAGTGATATTATAGTAGGTCTAGGGTTTTCAAGTAAATATGAAATAGCCGAAATTGTTACATTTATTAAATTCCAGCTACTAGCCACAAAAGTGGGTAATACAATCAAAACCGTTGGCACTTATTGGATTTTGGATTCTATACAATGGCTGGGCCACTGGGGTACCGCCCGTCACAGTACATGGCCTAGATCAACGTACCGAGGAGTACGCCTGCTTCCCTGCAACACAAAGCCGGAACCATTCCTTACTGAACAGCTCCGAACAAGACAACCCCGCAGTTGGTGTGCAATTCCAACCGCCCACTAAGCCGAATAAAAAGGGACCTCTAGACAGGGGAAAATCTCGTCCTACTTGGGCATGACCCACTTAGCCTTGCTGCACCTCCCCTGTTTTAGCCATTCCCGGTTGATGAGGCTTGACGCTACGATTACCTTTAGTGGACAAATCACTTAGAATGCTCATCGTCCACCTGACGATGTTCTGAAAGCATTCAATCCATACAAGTTCGTTCCGGGTTCAAACGAAACCGAAGACATTATCTTGTTACACTCGTTTTGGAATCACCCTCAGAGTTAACGACGATAACCCTTGCACTCTGAATCACCATCTCGAGCCTGTAAGTACTATTTCCGTCAAACTCATCACGGAATCACCCCAAGAGTTATACTGACGAATAGTACTTACACCGAGTCTTCACTCTTCTCATAAGATACACGACCTATCGTTGATTTGGATCGATGTGGTTTTCGGATGTCCAAATATGGAAACCCGATCCCAGTCTCATCGAAATCCAAAGCGTGTCTTTTAGGTCCAAGTTGTTTTAGAGTTTAAAACAATTTAATTACATTATCTATATACACAGAGATAGATAATTCATAGATCCACAACAGATAATTATCATTATCATAACCATAGATAATCCACATTATCATTATCAAAGATAATCCATATCATAATGCAACCAATGCATCCATATCACACAATATTACTAATCTCATAGCTGAGATTCAAACCATTCAAGGCAAACAATATCATCCACACATAAGCAATGATCTATAATTATACCATCTATAATTAATTTAAAATGAATTAAATTAATTACATCTTCTCTAATTAATTTAAAGTGAATTAAATTAATTACTTACCTCAATATAAATCTTTCTTACATCACCATTAATTAATTACAATTCAATTAATTAATTAACCTTTAATATATTATCTTAATTAATCAACCCTGATGAATTATACTTTAATTAATTTCACAAAATAATTACTCTAAACTAAATACAGTAATTAACCTTTAATTACCTTATTAATTAATTAATTATAATTAATTACATTAAACCTTAATTAATTACAATTAATTAATTACCCTTAATCATTTATTATTGATTAATTAATCTTAATTAATCAATCTTAATTACATCATTAATTATATTAATTGATGATCCTTAATTATACTTAATTAATTACTCAATTAAATTAATGACTTTCAGTAATTAATCTCACTTAAACTAACTTATTAATCACCTTTGATTAATCACATCCAGCAATTAACTATCTAAACTACTTCATCAAATTAATTTTTCCTTAATTAATTTCTTTAATTAATCCCTTGATTAATTATACAAAATAATTTAATCCAAATTATTTTCACAACCCCAACATCATCCACTAATTACATCCAGTAATTATCTTTTGATTACTTCACTGAGTAATTTTACTTCATTAACTACATCAAGTAATTATTATCAAATCCAATGTTTAAAATTAATTAAACTTAATTAATTAATTTAAACCAATCTCAATAAACTCCATTAATTACACTAAATAATTAATGTCTTAATTACTTTCATTTAGTAACTAAACTTAAATAATTTTCACAATTAATTAATTAATCTAATTAATTATTAAAAATTAATCATATTAATTAATCACTAAAAAAATCCTTAGTTAATGACCTTCATTAACTATTAATCATTCTTTAATTACTTTTCTTAAGTAATTAACTTTCATCAATCAATATTAATTATAAACTAATTAATCTTTAATTATCTATTAATCAATCTTTAATTAAATTAATTAAGTGTTAAATGTGACTTAATTAATGCTAAATTACTTGATTAACTAATTCTTGATTATTAATTAAAATTCAATTAATAATCCTTAATTTCAAATTAATTATTCCAAATTAATTAATCTTAACCATTGATTAATTAGTTTAAACCTTTAATTGCTTATTTAATTAATCTAAATGATTAATTAATCAAAATAAATTAATTATCCATTAAATTTCCTTATAAATTTAATGAATACAAATCTTTAAATTCTAATTTACTTAAAGATCAAACTTTGTTATAAATCAAGTTACCATTTACAAAGTACTCTAAAACAAATTATTTTAAATTTACTTTCAAATTTCATTTTTAAATTTAAGATTTAAAATTGAAATAAAATTATCTTTAACAAAGTTTTAAAACACATTTTAAACCTTTCATTTCACAAGTTTTAAGAATTTCTTATTTAATAATGAAGTTTAAAAGGATTTAAGGCCAATTCAGATTTACATTCATATTAATTTGAATTGCCTTCTAAACGTTCAAAATTGTTTAAAACATTTAAATTTTAAAAACTTTCCTACATTTCAAAATTTGAATTAAATTTGAATTCAGATTAATCTTTAAAACTATACTTATATTTTTAACTTTATTTTTTTAAAATTCAAACTACTTTGTCATTTTAAAGTATTTAACAATTCAAGCTAAAAACTTAATTTATTTTAAAACTGAGATTTAAACTTAAATTTGAATTCTAAATTTCAATCTTAGATTTAAAATTTGGTTTAAACCATTCTTTCCATTTACAAGCTTCAGTTTTACAAATTTATAAAACTAACAGTACAGGTTTGTTTAAAACTTGTAACCTTCCATTAAACCCAAGGCACACAACATCCTACTTTGAGTCCTCCAACAAAATACTTTGAGCAAACTTCCCAAAATCACTGGTAAAAACTGAAGAAAAATTCGAGTATCTCCCCTCTTCAAACCAGACTTCACCATGACCCAAAATTCACCGTGCACATGCACCATCAACGCAGTCAGCTCCGTTCATCTACGACGATCCCCTCACATCTGCGATCACCCTCGCACCCTAACACGATCATCAGGTCATCAATTCTTCCTCGAATTTGAATTCGAGCATCCAAGCTCAAATTTGGTACCCAAGACAAAGCCTGGAACTACATCTATCACGAACCTCCGATCGTCGGAGCCTCTACACTTCCAACCACATCTTCGCCACTACTCAGGCTTCTGATTCCTATAGTTTGGTGGAGCTCGGTCCACGAGAGACTCAGTGGCAAACGATATTCTGACTAAGCCTAAAACTAGGTTTTATAACTTTACCGATCATTCTCCGCCGCCACAGTTGCTTGAACACCATCGTGACATTTTCCCCGACCTCTCTTATCGTTCCATTACCACCAGTGAAGACCATGTCCATCTCGGTCAACTAGACCACCCGATACAATCCAAAACTTCAATTCCAGTTCATCTCAAACTGCTTTCAAATCCTAATACTAAAATTTATATTTTCACTTCTAAAAATCATCATTTTGGATAAGGTTTCAGTTTATATTCCTCGATTACTAAATTTAGATGTTTGAATTTCCACTTTTATTAAACTTACTCTATTCTTTTTGCATTCCAGAAACATTCAATTTAAATTTTAACTTAGTTAAAATTTTAACCATTAACCTACCATTAATCAAACAACTTTTGTTAAGAATCTAAGTCCTAACAGAAATCAGATAAGATGTTAATGAATTTTGATGAAAAACTGAGCTTGAAAACAAAGAACAGGCATGCACACATTCTACATTCATATATATGCACAACATATTTCACCATACAGATTTATTTCAACAATATTTACATGCAACAATATTTTATACTTAACCTTTCAAAATAAAGTTACTCACCTTAAAAATTCAGAAGACAGAGCCTCAATTGGTTTTTGCAAAAGCTTGTTGAAAAACTGGAAACTGCAGTACCCATTTTTGAATTGCTTAGCTTAAATTTGAACCGCTTGCTTCTTTAATTCTGTAAACTTTAAATCTTGTTTTGCATTTGCTCTAGATTACACTTGCATGCTTGCTGTTTGCGCAAAAAATGGCCACAAACACCCAAAGTCGTGTGAACTAGTCGATTTTATGTTGTTTTTAGTGATTTAGGTGATTTATGCAAATATATAAAAAGCAAGGACTAAACTGTAAAAGCCACACAGATTTCTAGTGGTTCGGCTAGAACGTGCCTACGTCCACTTTATATGTTATTCTCCTTTTCTCTTCAGATTACAAGTACAAAGCTTT
This sequence comes from Allium cepa, assembly GCA_030765085.1. Classification (NCBI taxonomy): domain Eukaryota; kingdom Viridiplantae; phylum Streptophyta; class Magnoliopsida; order Asparagales; family Amaryllidaceae; genus Allium; species Allium cepa. Next base: position 203,326,760 of record CM060941.1, on the reverse strand, counting down.
GATTACAAGTATCTAAAGTTGTTTGAAAGTTCCTTCCAGGCTTGAGCTCTCAAACTTGTCCGCCATTGTTGTACCCTTGCCCCTCTATTTATAGAGTGAGGCTGGGGACAGGGGTCTTGGATGTTTATAGCTGCTGATGGGCCTGGGCTGATGCAATCTGGACTGGCACATCTGGTTCGGCGGAGCTTGGTTCGGTCGTGCTTGGAGAGAGGGATGGAGAAGCCTTGGTTTGGTGGTACTGGTAGTGAGGTGGTTCGGTGGTAGGAATGTGGATGTGGGTTCTGGTCCGGCTATGCAGGGTGTGGTGTTGGACTGGTGGAGTTTGGACCGACGATGGATGGTTCGGTGGAGGTGATTCGATGGAGGTGAGGTTGGTTCGGCTATATGGGGAAAGATGTTGTGGACCGGCATTACTTGGAGATGGTGTGGTTCGGTGTGGGTACTACCGAGTGAGCCTTCATGAATGTCGAATGCCGAATGAGCCTTCATGAATGCCGAATGCCGAATGAGCCTTAATATCTGAGAATGCCGAATGAACCATGGGGAGTTCGAATACCGAACGAACTCATACGCTTGAACTCCCAGATGAAACCGAGGTGTTTTAAGTATCGGATGACACTTATTACTGGATGAACTCGGGGAGTGTAGTGTCGAACGAACTCTTGCCTTGCTTTACTGAATGAACCTTTACACTTGAATCATGAGTGAAATCCCAGACTTATATATGCTTGCTTGCTTCTTCTTGTTCCGGTCGTGACGGAAACGCACACAACATTGATATTCCAGTTTTGTCCAAAAAATGGGATAACACTTTGCCCCCCAAAAATATGCCTTGCGGTAGGAAGGCGTGTTTTGTAATGCCATGAGCTGGATGTTCATATCCCGTTGACAACCTGTAAAGAGCTTGATGTTTTATATGGCCCCAAATGACGATCGTTCGGGATCGAGCTATTTGGGATGAAGCGCGGCCGTTCATGGTCAAGCGCCTAACTTCAAATGACGACCGTTCGCGATCGAGTCATTTGAGGTGAAGTGCGACCGTGTGCGGTCAAGCGCGTAAATCCATGCGTCGATCGTTCGGGATCGAGTCATCTTCGGTGAAATGTGACCGTTCAAGGTCAAGCGCTCAACTTCAAATGATGACCGTTCGGGATCAAGTCATTCGAGGTAAAGTGCGACAGTGCGCGGTCAAGTGTGTAAATCCATGTATCGATCGTTCGGGATCGAGTCATCTGTGGTGAAATGTGACCGTTCAAGGTCAAGCGCTCAACTTCAAATGACGACCGTTCGGGATCGAGTCATTCGAGGTAAAGTACGACAGTGCGCGGTCAAGTGGTGGGACCCAAATGACGACCGTTCGCGATCGAGCCATTTGAAGTAAGAGGAGTTGTGCCATTCGGGGCGAGTTGTGGCCGTTCGCGATCATGTGCCGTTCGAGGCGATTTGTGACCGTTCGCGATCGGGTGCCGTTCGAGGCGAATTGTGACTGTTCGTAGTCGGGTGCCGTTCGAGGCGAATGAGTGTGCCCGGGGGGGACTTAATAATATCAGTGCCGGAGTTATTGTTTGGGGGAGTTTTCGAATCAAAGACTACGGCAGTTCGCTGCCATGCAAGAGGTGCTCGTGGACCGTTCGCGATCCACGGGCATACAAGTAATTTTTCCATAGAATTGTAAATGTTAAAGCAATAATCATATGAATCTTATGGAAGAAATATCCAAACAGGAAGAATTTAAATGTTCAAATCAAAATCAAAGCAAAAAACAGAATGAAGATGTCAAAGCGTAAACTCTTACTATAACGCGGCTGGTAGTCATTCAGAGCATGCCTATGGATCGTGCGCGATCGCTCACATGTGTAAATGGTTTAACCATGTTAGCGAGAGGTTTACAACTTGTTCATCGTTATTTTAATCAAGCAATCAATGGATAATCAAACGGTGCCCCGATCCAGGGTCACCTCTAGCCGATGTAGACGGTGGTCCTGATATGCCCTTCCACCTCGTCCTTCAAATGCCTACAATCATTAGTGTTATGACCGTATAATTCATGAAATACACAAAACTTATCTGATTTTCTTTCGTCAGAGGTTGGATCCCTTCGCATTGGTCTACGATACGGAACATGCCCCTGGGTATCTTGATAAATTCGTTCCAGACTCTCATTCAGCTCAGTGTGAGTGATGAATCGTGGCTCCCTCCTTTGCCGCTTTGACCTGTCATCATTATCCTCAGCCTTTCTCTTTCCTTTGCTAGTCTTCGCACCCTTTCCAGGTGGGTTTCCGCTCTTGATTGTGTAAACGTCATCTTCTTCCTCTCTTTCCGCGCTAGCATCTTCCAAACGCAGAAACTTTTCAGCCTCATGATAGAACTCTCCCAGATTCATAGGCGGGTCCTTGGTTAATGAATTCTTGAACTCTGTACTATGAGCTATTCCAGATACAGCCGCCATCATGACCATAGATGGATCTGGTCGATCCACAGATGCTGCCGCCGCATTAAATCGCGTTAGAAAGCTCCTCAAAGTCTCTCCATTTTTCTGCTTCAAGGTTGCCAAAGTCATCACATTCTTGGGTCTCGCAATATGAACCCTGAATTGCCCCATGAATCTCTCAGTTAAATCTGCCCACGTTCCTATGGAGCCGCTCTCCAGTTGCCTAAACCATAACGCTGCAATGTCCGTCAAATACAGTGGAAAGCACCGGGCCATGATCACCTGCGATGCCCCCAGCACTTCCATGTGCCTCATATACTTAGTAAGATGGACCGCAGGGTCTGTCCTCCCATCGTACATCTCTACTGATGGTAGCTTGAATTCTGGTGGGTTCCTAGCCATCCTAATTGCAGAAGAAAAACGACTCCTGTTTACATCTTCCAGGTCTTTGTTTACTAAACCGCCTCTCATAGCTCTTCTAACCATCTCCGCCAATCTGTCATCGTCTCCGAGATGCAATCTTCGTTCATCACTTTCAACCTGCCCCCCGAGTTTACGAGGGAAACCTGGGATCTGCCCCCTTGATTGAGCGTTCACTCCTCTACTGCCACCAGGTTGTTCGGATGCCCCCGTCTCTCTTCCCGGGATCGGATTAACATGCTCTGCGTGTGTGCGCCCTAGCTCTGGTGCTACGCCAGATGGTCCTGCTCCTTTCTGAACTCCAGTTGCTCCTTGGTTTTGTGCTCCAAGTTGCCCAATTTGCTGAAGCAAGTTCTGGATCATCTCTTCTTGTCTTTTCATCATAGCGTCCATCTCATCCCTGGTGACGAAGGCTGAAGCTTGGTTTGCTCCTGAGGAAGCCTCTTGACTCCCTTCCTGTTGACTCTGCTCTGGCCTTGGCCTTCTGCTTGATTGTCTTGCCATGACTCTTCCAATCTGAATCTCTAAACTCTAAAATTCAACTTCCAAGCGGTAGGTCCTTGAGTTCAATTCTCAGTGAAAGCACCAAAATGTTTGCGCAAAAAATGGCCACAAACACCCAAAGTCGTGTGAACTAGTCGATTTTATGTTGTTTTTAGTGATTTAGGTGATTTATGCAAATATATAAAAAGCAGGCACTAAACTGTAAAAGACACACAGATTTATAGTGGTTCGGCCAGAACGTGCCTACGTCCACTTTATATGTTATTCTCCTTTTCTCTTCAGATTACAAGTACAAAGCTTTGATTACAAGTATCTAAAGTTGTTTGAATGTTCCTTCCAGGCTTGAGCTCTCAAACTTGTCCGCCATTGTTGTACCCCTGCCCCTCTATTTATAGAGTGAGGCTGGGGGCAGGGGTCTTGGATGTTTATAGCTGCTGATGGGCCTGGGCTGATGCAATCTGGACTGGCACATCTGGTTCGGCGGAGCTTGGTTCGGTCGTGCTTGGAGAGAGGGATGGAGAAGCCTTGGTTTGGTGGTACTGGTAGTGAGGTGGTTCGGTGGTAGGAGTGTGGATGTGGGTTCTGGTCCGGCTATGCAGGGTGTGGTGTTGGACCGGTGGAGTTTGGACCGGCGATGGATGGTTCGGTGGAGGTGATTCGATGGAGGTGAGGTTGGTTCGGCTATATGGGGAAAGATGTTGTGGACCGGCATTACTTGGAGATGGTGTGGTTCGGTGTGGGTACTACCGAATGAGCCTTCATGAATGCCGAATGCCGAATGAGCCTTCATGAATGTCGAATGCCGAATGAGCCTTAATATCTGAGAATGCCGAATGAACCATGGGGAGTTCGAATACCGAACGAACTCATACGCTTGAACTCCCAGATGAAACCTAGGTGTTTTAAGTACCGGATGACACTTATTACTGGATGAACTCGGGGAGTGTAGTGTCGAACGAACTCTTGCCTTGCTTTACTGAATGAACCTTTGCACTTGAATCATGAGTGAAATCCCAGACTTATATATGCTTGCTTGCTTCTTCTTGTTCCGGTCGTGACGGAAACGCACACAACATTGATATTCCAGTTTTGTCCAAAAAATGGGATAACACTTGCCTCCAGATAGAAGGAAATGCAGATGCTTTTATACTTGAAAAATATGCAGGTTTGCTTGAAGAAGAGATGCAGAATTTCTTGCTTTGATTTAATGCATCTGGTTTGTGTGTTATTTGAAATTTGATTTGCATGATTTTGGTGGAGGTATTTTGAGAAAGTGTTTTTTTAGAAAGTAAATGGATCTGCATGCTTTGATTATAGAGGTTACAGGATTTGTTAGAGATGATTTCAGAAATTTTGGGTTTTAAGAGAAGTGTTTAATTTATTTCAGATTTGTTTTCATTGTCTTCTTAGCTTTAGATTTGAAAAGAAATAAAATGGAAGAGAATTGTTTATAAAAAACAAAAATAAAAATAAAAAGAAAAAAAAAACAAAAATGCCACATGTCTCTAATTCTAACATTTGTCAAGTTGTAGAGTTTATTGACTAACACATGTCTCATTTTTAAAATTAATTGGTTATAATTAGGTTAATTTGTATTTTATTAAATGTTAATACAAGATAAATGTAAATCCATATTTAATATATTAGTTAATATGTATTTATTTATATGTAGATAAATTTTAAAATGAATAAATCCAATTTAATTTATAAAATAAAGTTTATACAAATATTTCAAAATCAAAATAAATTAAAAATATTTTGTACTTTAAAATTTAAAAGCATTGAATTCAAGTTCAAATTAAATTTTGAAATCCAATATATATACAAATATAACTACACAATTAAATTTTTGAAAAACAATTATTTTTATACAAAAATCTATTTGTTGAAAACAATGTATTATTATATTTAAAAATAACAACATTCGATAACTATAAATAATTTATAAAAGAAATTGTTTTCTTATTAATAATTTTTTTTATCACATTGTATAAAAATAACCCTTATTGTTATTTTTATTTTAAATTTAAAATTGAGTTAAAACATATTTTAAACCATTTAAATAATTTACCTTATGTAGTTAAAAACATATTTATTTATTAAATAACCTTTTAAAAGTTTAATTTTTAAATAAAATCAAAAATTCCCAATTTTACCTAAAGATGTATATTTTTATAGAAAATGGGATTCATTTATTTATTAAATTAAAACAGGATCTATCTACAATACATATCCCATATACATTATAAATAGAAAACAATTTATTAGATTTAAAAAAAACTATCAATGAAATATTTATTTTAATTGGATTATTAAATAAATTCAAACTTTATTAACAAAATTATCAAATCAATTTAATTTTTTTATTTCAAATTATTAAATTGATTTTGTTTCAAAATTTCGGGTCATCACATTATTGCAATTACTATTCTGACCAGAAATAATAAACTAAAGTTTTGTTTGCACTTTGCTAGTTCAACTATTGAACTTTTGATCTCATTAACGTAAAGATGGACGAGTTAAAATTAGACATATATAGATTATGTTTCATGTAATTTCATTGCTACACATACACAGTTAATATTGTTTTATTGAATTTGTACATGTTGAAGGAACTGGGCAAGCACACAACGGGTTAAATGAGTAAATTTCAAAAGAAAATGCCATTTTGGATATTATTGGGACTACGAAGTCTAAATTCATTTAGGTCTATTGTAAATTAATTTTACATGAAATTATAATTTTATTTTATCTGTAATAAGGTTTTGTTTTGATATTATATTTGTATCATACAAAATAAATATGTGTATTTATACTATTATATTATTACTGAGTTACAATTGAAGGGCGCAGAAGCCCCGTTAATATTTTTAGAAATGAACAGTCTCGCTTTCTACTTTTTTCTGTTTCTTGCCCACCTTTCCATCATTTCCTACTCCGCTTTATCAAATCCACCATAGCTTCTCATCCCCTTTTACCTAACCCTAATTTCATGAGTAGGATTGTCTAAAAATATCGAAAATCGTGGTTTCATCTCAAGACAACTCACATGCACCCCTACTCTTCTTCTTCTGAGGTTGGAAAGGTTTAAAATTCATCGTTTGGTAGATTCTTCCATTATGCGACGATGTCAACTCAATTTCGTTGATCAGTTGAACATCGTGGAGATGACAAACTAGAGATGGCATTAAATTATGCCAGCCTGCTATTCGAATCTCAACTGAACGTCGATGATTTGGGTGTTTGTTTAATAGTTTTGAGATTACATTTGTGCCATCAGAAGACTTCATCAAGGAAATGGCAATTTACACTAAGAACACTTTTTACTTTAATTATTCTTCTACATAATGCTACAAGAGTATACCTTGAATTGGACTTAAATGTATATGCATGTACACGCCCGATTGAAATTGCTACTTGAAGATAGTAAGTTGATATTCGTAGAGATGATTTACATACCAGTGGACATGCGCTCTGCAAAGGTTTATTTGGGTAATGCACTAAGAAACTTTGTATTCAATAGTTGTTCACTTGGTCTCTTAATTCTATAATGATTTTTATGTCATCATTTCTCCACAGATTATGGGTATCTAATAACTACAAATTTAAAGAAATACCTAGGCCACGATCATAGAAGCTTCACGGTATGTAGTTTAATTACCTTACAATATGTAGTAACTTAAATGATTCAATACATGTTCATGCATAAATGAAGAAACATATTAATTTACGTTAACATGCCTTATACCATAATCCATGTTTCTCCTTTTTCCTTTCCTAATTCATGTGTATTGTTGGTTTACAATTTTCGAATTCCACCCACATTGCACTTTTGAATTTAGTTTTCAGTTCTTTATGATACAGATTTAGAGATTCTCTCTACTTATATGGCACTAAAAAAAAATTAACATTGTAAATAGTTTTTTATTTTTTAACTAACAGCATTCGATTTTTATGTTTATTGAACCGATGTTTAGGTTGTTTACTAATAAATCAACACGAAACATTTTCTCCCTGTTTTAAAACTCAACTTGAAGTTTGCACCTTTACGCAGGCATATTATTGTTGCGTAAGTTCACGATGTGAATATAAGCTAATCTTATATTAACCTATCATTAGTGGAAAATAATAGCTTGCACTAAGAAGCTAATCTTATCCTGCTTTCAAAAAGTTGATTTACAAACTATTAAAATAAGTTGTTGTCTCTTAAATATTCATACAACTAATGGTGGCCTCCAAATTTATGCCATCAATTATTAGATTTATTTTTAAACAGTGCGGAAGTAGAACTCCATAAATAGGTAATATTTTTTCCCTTACGCGTACCTTCTATTTTTATTAAGTTTTTACATAGGTGAAGTAGCATATCACCAAACAAATCTTATTGCATCCTATTCAATGGTATATTTTTGACTTCTTCCTTTAAAAAAAGGTTTTATTTACATGTATTGTATCCAACCTTTTGGAAATTCCATATATGTGTAACAAATGATTACGGCTATATTTAGGTTGAAGGAGCTATTGAAAACCCATTACCATATTCGATGAATTAGGTTATACGACAACTGTTATGGTTGATATGGTTTGTTTTGCAACCTTGCTGTATTATTTTGAAAAATGATTGACATAAATTTTATTTTCTGGATGATTCCTTTTAGCTATTTTTCGACTATTTTGTAATGTTCTAGTAAGGATAATCTGCTGGTTTTTCCCTTTTCTCTTAGATTTTTCCAACTGCTGTAAGTTTTAAATTACATGTTTAGTGCAGATCATACATTGGCCGTTAGGTCCAATGCTTTCATCTTCACTCAATGTTTCACTTGGGAAACCATGTCGATATAGTTGTATTTGAACCAATTAATCTACATTTTATTGCTATAATCTTATAATTAGTAGGTGTTAGATGCAAACTTGGAATAAGTTCAATCTTTTTTTAAATTATTGCTAAAGCTTTATTTGATTTTTCATAATACAGCACTTATTATAACGATTCATAGTACTACTGATGGATCACAATGAAAATTTGATGATTCTTTTGTCTACAAATATTTTATTAACCCAAAGTACTATTATTATAATGATGATGTTTGAAAACTGAAAAACTTATGGGCATCTACTATTTCATATGCAGGACACTTGGAATAGACTGTTAGCAAAGATACATTTTAATGTATCTTTAATTTTTTTATATTTATTTCTCTATGTTAGACCATTTTACTAACCATATCTGCATATTTATTTTTATTCCAAGTTGTGATGTCTATTAGAACATACCTAATAGTTATTCTTGGGTTGGGTACCAATAAACCATTTTTTAAGTACGAAGAACACTAACCTAAAGTTTTAGCAAAATATTTATATAGACTTTAGAATTCTTATGATCAAGAAAATATTTATTTTCCTTCTGAAGTTGAGTCTTCTTAATCCGTAGTTTGAAGTTATTGTTTGGATTTATAACAACGCAAATTTTACTGATTTGAAATAGCAGTGGAAATTACATTTGTATTATTTCAAAATAGAAGGGAGATACATGATGTCTTCATCAACATGATTTCATTTTCCACAATTATGTTTCTAAAAGAATTGAGGCATCTGCAACTATTCAATTATTGAATATCTAACTTTATGAGGTACTCATTAATATGCTCAATATCATATATATAATTAAAATGGTAAATTTCCGTAGGTCAATCAAAGCAAAACTTGTTAGTAAACTATGCACGTATACTTAAAAACAAATGTTAGCAACTCAACTATGCCTAATTTTTGTCTAATAATCGGTATAAAAACATGGAAAAATGTCTACAATTTAAATATAGATGCAAAATAAACTAACAAGGATTTACATTTGGAATTTGCAAGGAAAAAGTTTAGCAACATCCCATGGGAACAATATGAGTTGGCAAAAGTTAAGAATAAAGATTACTCCTTTACTACCCTTATAGCCTTCTACAATACATGTCTAATGCACACATAATTCATAATGCCTAGCATGAGTTTACAATTATGAAAAAATGTCTTCAAATTGGAAATTTATGCAAATAAACTAACTAAAGTGCATAATAATTATTTGGGATAACTACCCAGCTTAAGTTAGTACTAACATGCGTGTCCATTACACTATAGTTTTTCTACTTTAGAGGAGTGTACTTTCTTCCTATTAAGTAATACATATCAATTGAAATGATTTTGTTGATATAACTATGTTTTGTAATATAACTACATACTATAGAAATATATTGTTTAAAACGTTTTTTTACCACCGTTGACATATAATCTATTGTATTATTGCAAAAGTGTTAATGGATCTAACTACTATAATTGAGCCTATGAGCACCTTCTATGAACATTAACAAAATAATGTCATTAGTAGCCAATGATTCGTCATGTAGTGGTTTTCTATCTTAGTAACATTATTGACAGATAATTAGTGGCCATGTAAAGGCCAGCAGTTCCGTACCCTTAGAGTCGACCATAATTCACATCAGCTCAACTCAAATTGAACGGAAATACGAACCTTCAAGGGTGAAGAAGAAAGAGGTAGAAGAAACAAAATAGACTCAACAACACGTAATCTCATAATTGCAACGGAACAGAATATAATATATAAGAACATATTTTAAATACAAGAACTTTACAGTTAATATACATATCATTATCGGAGTACAATAGACTACAATCGATCTGGACAGTTTAATAACTCGTCCTCACACAGCGGAAATACAAATCAAGTATGGAGATACGTCTTGTCATCTAGCTCATCTCCTGAGTTCCATAGCACCTTATCCTTTATCTATAATACTTGGTCTGACCTGAGCATTATAATAAAATAACACCGAGTCAGTCTAGAAAACAAACGTGAGAAAACACACTCAATTTGAACTGTTAACTTTTCTCAAAATCCTTTGAAAACAAAGGTATCTCGTAAGACCACGTCACACATAAACGCGATGGGTTTTTACCTTACGATAATCAATTTTTTTTATCAAAATCATCTGATATTATAATAATGTCTATAAAAAGTAAATAGAAAATAGCTGAAATGCTTACATCTCACGTTTCAGCATAGTTGGGCACAATTAAAACCGTATGACGCTTATTGGAGAATGGAACCCATATGATGAATGGGCAACTGAGGTACCGCCCATCACATGACACCTATAGAAAAATGTACCGCAGACCTCGCTGGGACCCCTTGCTATACAAGACCGACCTACCCCTAACCTGGATAGGCCGAATTTGTTATCATCCTGGGTGTTCCCACTCTTAAAAATCAAGCGCTCCCTTTTCATGCACAACTATATATATATATGTATATATATATATTCGAGGATATCTGAAAAAGTGATAACGTACCCTAATTGGGTGCGACCCACTTATCCTTGCTGCAACGCCCCTGTTTTAGTCATTCACGGTTGATGAGGCTTGAGGCTAAACGTTACCTTTCAAGAATAATTCTACTTTGAATTCTTATCGTCCTCCAATGCCGATGTTCTGATAGCACTCGTCCATACAGGTTTTCCTGGGTTTGGACAAATTGAATCGCCATCTTCACTATCTTCATGGTATCCATTCGTGATGTTCAAATCGGATCGAAGTGATTTTTGGTTAATTAAATCTGATCTCGGTCTCTTTTAAACGATCTTCGAATTGGGCCAAATTTGACAGTCGATTTTTTAACTATTAAATAACATCCAAAAGTAGCCACTAGCCCCTATTATAATTTTCTTTCGAATTATTTATTTGAAATATCTTTTCAAAGATATGATTCAAAAGTCCTCTCAATATTTCAGTATTTAGAAACAAATTTCAATTACTCAAATCCATAATAGGATATTTTATCGTACCAATACTTAGCGATAATCCCAAGTTCCATTTTTGTAACACTTGGAGAAATATTCCTATTCCAAATCATTTCCCACTAAAAATATTTCCAAAACCTACCTTTCAATACTTAGGTAAATATTATAAGTATATTTCCCAAACCGTTTTATTTCCGATACTTAGGAAAAATTCCATTTATTCTCGATTTACCAAAATCATTTACAAATTCCTTTGTTAGTTCCTTAACTCATTTAAAAACGTTACTACACCTTTCCGAAACTCCTTAATTTTTCCTTTAATTTTTCCAAAAATCAATTATACCTGTCTACGATTCCAATTACTCATTTCAGACTCCTTTTATAAATTTTAGTTTATTTCGAAGTTTCTATTTTAAAACATTTCAAAAATTCCCTTAGATTTCCAAAATTCCACTATAAGATTTCTCTTATAAAACCATATCCGTTAAATAACTCTGTTACATATTTTCGAGAGAACTTATTAATAAATTACGATCATTTCAAAGTATATATGTATGTATAATAAGTATTTTTTTAAAGAATAATAAATTATTTTTAAAATATGTTTAGGTAATTATTTAAAAATATTAAGACACTTTAAATAAAACATCAATAACTCATTTCCAACTAATTTTAAAATATAACTAATCTATTTACAAAGCTAACTATAAAAATTGGAATTTATTTCAATTAATACTAAATATTTGGATAACCCACTTTTTTTTCTTTAAAATATTTTGAAGCTAACTAGTTTAAAATCACCTAGTTTAATAAATAAGAAATTCCTTTAAAAACTGGAGGGATCCAACTAGATTACTCAAAATGTTTAATTTAATTTCTTATATTGTGGTATATGGTTTGTGTAGAATAATCTATTATAGATTGATGTAGTGATTGGAATTATTGGATGTTATTGTAGTAATGGCCTGAATTTTGGTATTTTAAATACAATAAATATATTTTCAAAATTTAAGTAATTAAAGGGGGTTTTGATATAAAATATTTGTATTTGAATTGGGGGCATTTTAAAGAAATTGAGTTAGAAAAATATACTTGATTTTTTGTTATACTTAACTATTGTGAATTGTTTAAAATGAAGATTTTTAAAAATCAATTATATAAAATAATTTATAAATGATATTCTGGAAATATAAAAAAGAGTTGAAATCGATATTAAAAATAGATTGAAAGTTATAAATGGGATTTACAAAGAAATGGATTTATAAAATGGAAATTTATAAAGAAGATTGTTTTTATAAACAAGTAAAACTCGAAGGAGTATAAAAATGTATAAACGATGTTTTTAAATAAGGTAAGCGATATCAGTTGACATATTGGGGATATAAATTCATAGGTTGAATTTATAGTAGAATATGGAAATAGGGTTGAGAAAAATAGAGAGTACTATTTTTGGAAATTCGAAATGTTTAGGAGGATCAAAATGAAATTAATGGGTTGAGAATCGAGAGAAATTTATAAAATTAATTAGTTATTGAGATTTTTTTTAAAATATTTTTTTTAAGAAGTTAGCTTATTTTTCCTGTTTTCCTGCACCCACGGATGTTAACAACATAAAAATACCAACTCTACTTCAAGAGGGATATCACGGTATAAAGGGTCATCCGCTATTATGCGGGGCGCATAGGGTCTCATCCGCTATAATGTGCAGGAATATCACTCCAACCACTAATATATATACTCTACTATATATATAATATATCATTTAACAGATAATAATTAATAACCTCAACCAATCATCTAATAATTAATTTTAACTAATTAAAATTAAATTTGGCAATCCAAACTAGTGAGAATTTTCTCACCTTGATTTCTAAATCTGTTAATCGCTCCAATTCTAAAGTCATTCCATTGTCTAGTGCTTTGTTGCTATGATCCAACGTGGCTCATTTTCGAAATTTTGGACCTTGCACAAATAAAGTTTTGAAATTTTGTTGATTATGTGCAGGTACTTTTATACTACTCTAGATGACATAGGGTGTGATATAAGGATATAAGGGTCCGTGAGTTCCTAAGGTCTATTACTTAAGGGTTCCTGTTTAATACATACATATACTATAGTTTGTGTAGGATGCTATTAGGATCCAACTATAGACTGAACCTCAAAAATAATGATCGGCCACCGGTTTTAGAGCTTCACAATATGCAAAACATAGGCCTTTTAGATACTAACTATGGGAACACCGCCCTTAGGCTACCATGAGGATACATTCCCACTACTATTGCCACGACGAGTCTACTGTGGAACCGATTTTACCCTAACTAAAACTACCCATTTCTTAATACGCCTAGATAGGAGAACCCAAAATGCTGACTCATCAGTTTATCTCATCATCTACACCTGCTCCCACCTCTCGATCGTAGTGTTAGGCTATTATTGCACGTATGGGGATCCTCCATCTTTAATGTATCCTTTCGCATCGAAAATCATGCATACTGGGATTCCTATTATGCCGGGCCCACTCCTTCAAGCATCATCATCAGTGCCGCACGTCCATCATGAAACCTTCGATAACTTCCATTTTTGAAAATTCATTGCTTCCACTCGATTACTCGATCCTATATTGGGTAAAGAACATTTATCCAACACCGCAATGACCTAACGTCCTCTCATAAAGAACTGGCTTCCATACTACTTCTAATATACATTCAAATGCCTTTAAATATGCCCATAAACAATCATTATTTATGTCTATTTTTATTACTAAATTTCGAAACTAGGCCAAGGTTCAGATTCTACAATTTACACGATTATCGGTCAACTGCTATCCATAACCGATGAACCGCTACCGATCGCCAAGGATAAAGGGTCGACCATTCATAGGCTAAATTTTAGGGTCTGTTTGTTTTTTAATGTAAATTGTAAATTTTGTCTTAATTCATGTCATTAAATCTTTTCAATGAACCCTAATTAATAATTCAACCAATCCATATTTTTCAATTTCAATTTCAATTTCAATCATTAAAATTATTCCTATTCATCTTAAGCCTAATCCCTTCCTATTTGCCTTGCGTAAAAATCGTATAGCTAGGCTTGATCTATCTAGATCCAGTTGATTGTATTCAACTAGTTTAACTTTATTTTGATTTTTTGTTGAACTTCAGGTTCAATTGAGTGTTTAGAACTGGACAGAGTTTTGAGACAGTGAAGTATTATATGAATTTTGGGATTAGAATCGGCTTGAATTTATAGGGATTGTCAAATAGTTTAGGCCTTCGCATTAAGGTTGGTGGATATTTCAGGTTATCTGGTATGCTCATCAAAACTTAGCAATGAACCAACATATCATCACCATTCGAACACATCATTGACCCACTCGATTCTACACAGCTATGGTCAACCGGTAACCCCCATAGGTCGACCGTTAACTATCGACCTTCGACCCTCTGGGGTCAACCGGTCCCTTTTTTACTTTGTGAATTTTTTCAATTTTAACTCTCTATTCTACTTTCAATTCTTCCATTGCCCAAAACTTATCCGTACTAACTCTGATTTCGAAATGTTATGTATGAAAATCGTCTAGAAAATTACTATGAATAGAATGGTGATTTCATAGCTGAACTCGAATGTTTGTGAAAAAATTCTTTTCAATACTTTTTTATTTAAATTTAATTTTTGTTAAATTTCCATTAAATTTTTGGGGTGTTACATGAAGCGTGAAAGGGTCAAGTAGGGTCTAGTTCAACACTTAAGAGGTATGTGTTAAGTAATGGATATTTCCTTGATTGCATTAGATAATCTAAATGGGACGATAAGCATAGGCTCGACTCAATGTCAGTGAGGTTGGTACCATGACGTAAGGAAAACGGTTGTACATGTAGGTCACAAGAGTTATTGTGGTCCTAGGGAAATCAGTAGAAAGACAAAGATTAGGCCTAAACGAGCTACACCTCCTACTTGTGTATATTATGTTTAGGAGATTTATCACGTCACATTTGTTTATTAGTTTGTTTGTTCTTAGGAGGCATAGCAAGATAACCCTTAATGGAAGCATTTCAAACAGATAAGATAGTCCAAGGAGCCGAGTCCTCAATAGTTCTTGGAGTTGAGTCCATGATATGAAGCAATTGGATATTTCTTCAGGCAGGGTACGATATAGCTAAATAGTTATAATGCCAATATTAAACACTAACGGGAGTTCCTTGGTATGCACGGTGGCAATGACTTGATATTTCGTTGATGATGGATCCCGACATGGTGTAGATTTATAGATACTACCACGGAAAGTATCCTACTTCAAAGGGGGGTAGTGATACTTATATAGACACATTAAAAGACACACATATATACGTTATCGTATACATCAAGTAGGTGGGCCATGCCATACATGACATGAAGTTAAGGCAACTAAGTTAAAACAGTAGACATAACATGTAATGGAAAAAAATCGACATAAACTAGTACTACGTATAAATTAGGTAATTTACACATCACCATACTTTTGTTCCGACCCCTCCTCATTACAAAACACAAGATAAGTTTAGAAGGACAGGCACTAGTACAAGCCAGGAATAGTGGAAGGTCGGTTTCCTTATTCATTATCGACACTGATAAGGGCATTTGGTACTAGAGGCATCAGTCTTGGTTAGTATTATATGTTTTATTATACTTTATACTTCCGTTGTGAGTTTTTATCGATTGTGCTCTTATATACTTTTGTTTATTACAGGATACCAACACCAACAATTTGTATTCTAATGGATTTTGGTTTCCAATTTAGCAAAATTAGGGTCCACTAAGGTACAGCCTCTTACATTTGTATCAGAGCATAGGTTAATTGATCTTAAAAATTAGGATAAGTTAAGTGAGCGGATTTTTATTTTTACTATAATTATGTGTGTGTGTATTATATGCCAAACTTTGCAAGTTCCAACTATATAAGTAGTTGCAATCGTTCATAGGTTAAGGGTGGACAATAAGAAGTAGTGCTGGTTTATAAATGTAGTAAACAAAACAGGAAAACAATTAGAGCCTGGAATAAATCGGTCATCGAGTCCAACATTAAAGGTAGATAGGAATTTTTCAGAATGGTCAGAATGAAGGCGAAGAAGGAAAAAGCGGAACAATACGACATCAATTTAGTAAACAGTTTATATTAGACTCGGCCCTAATATGGTCACAGTTCATATTGGGCCAAAAAGACCTAGAATGATATACTATTGAGGATTCATAAGTCGATCGATAATAGTCGACTACGCTAGATTGACTGGACGATCAGTTTTGGGTTTCATATGCGACTCGAACCTAGGACACGACTTAAAATCAAATGCCAGGTTGAGCCTGCCGTTATTTTTCCTAATTCTTCCTCCTCCTTACATACGAACTCTTCCTTTCTCTTCATCAAATTCTGCCAGCCTCACCTCCATCCCTCTAACAAATGTTAAAGACCACTCCAGCATCCCACACAAATCCAAAAGCAAGAGGTGCTCTACACAATTCAGCCCCTGGATCTAGCTCTAATCTCCCTCACCAAACTAAATCATGGCCACTCCATCAAGCACCATCTCCTCTCACCATCCTAATCTGACCCCGTAAGAGATTGCTTGGCTTTAGAATGATGAAGGAAGGGGAAATTTTACAAGGCAGTGGTGAGTTTTTCATTTCTACAAGGACGTCCTGTTAAGTTTGGGACTTCACTGCTTATGGTTTGGTTTTTCATGGCTATAAGGTTATTACCGATCCTTAGCCATGACACATTTAAGCAGGAATGCTAACACACGACGCATGCATTTCTTCGACACTAGAAGTGGTATATTTATTCGACGAGGACGGCAGCAGCTTCACATCCAAAGTGAAGGGAGTAGAGATTCGGATGATAGGCAAGCAGTTTGGAGTGATTTTTCACATCATAGCAGCATGAGAGTGTATGAAGGATACTGAAACCTTCGATCCAACTATTCTTCAACAGATCTTCCATAAGGGAGTAGGCGTCTAGCAGACAGACAACATGAGGGACCAAGCTCGTCTAGTCGCTCGCATCATTCAGCACAACATCGTCCTTAAGGCTATGATTTTTGACAAAATCTACCCTCAAGTGTAGAAAGCCACCTATGCCACCATAGTTGGTATTCAGGAGAATTGGGCCAAGGCCATCATGTGCTACTATATGGGACTGGGAGTTGGTATACGAAGGAGCTATATTCCATATTGTTATCTTTTCACACCCATCTTTCAATAGTATGGAGTTAGCTTTCGGAGAGAGTAGTTGCAATCGAAGGCACTTACATCGGTGGTATGACGACCCGGCTTCCTACGCCCAGGAAGACGTGTCATCAATAAGAAAGAAAGGGAGAGAAATAGAAAAGAAAAGAAAGAAAGAATAACAACATCAGAATCTCACAGCGGAATGGAACAAAATATAATATATCAACATAACTATTACATAGTTATATACATCAGAGTTATACAATATCATACAACATGACTATCATATACATATCTGTCAGAACATACATCTCAAATATCATAAACTAACTAACACAGCGGAACTATATAGATAGCTACATACGTCTGGTCTCCGCTCCAACTCCTTCAGAATTCGTCAAAGCTAACTTGAATCCCTTGGCTACCCGTAAAAATTTGGGTACCCGAGAGTTTATGAAAAACACAAAATAAACTCCGGGTCAGACATGGGTCTGGTATGAGTAAACGGGTTAAAGTTGTTCAACTTTGAAAATCATTTAAAATAAAGGTATCACGTAAGACTTCCCACACATAAATATGGGTAAGTTTTTACCTTACGCTAACCAAAACATTTCATAGGAAATCCAGTGATATTATAATAGTGTCTAGGGTTTTCAAGTAAAATACAGAAATAGCTGAAATGCTTACATCTCACATTTCAACATAGTTGGGCACAATCAAACGTACGGCGTTTATTGGAAATTGGATCCCATACAATGGCAGGGCTACTGGGGTACCGCCCGTCACAGCACGTGGCCTAGATCACAGTACCGAGGAGCCATCCTAACTCCTCTGCAACACAAGGCCGGAACCATTCCTTACTGAACAGTCCCGAACAAGATAACCCCACAGTTGGCTGCAGACCAACCGCCTACACACCGAATAAAAGGGACATCTAGACAGGGGTATATCTCGTCCTGCTTGGGCACGGCCCACCTAACCTTGCTGCACATCCCCTGCTTTAGCCATTCCTAGTTGATGAGGCTTGAGGCTGCGTTTACCTTTTTAGAACATATTTCTTAGAATGCTCATCGTCCGCCTGACGATGTGCTGAAAGCATTCAATCCATATTAGTTCGTTCCGGGTTCGAACGAAACCGAAGGCATTATCTCGTTACACTCGTTTTGGAATCACCCTCAGAGTTAACGATGATAACCCTTGCATTCTGAAAACACCATCTCGATCTCCACTTGAGATTACACGACCTAACGTTTAATTTGGATCGATGTGGTTTTCGAAATATCAAATTGATATCCGATCCCGGTCTCATCGAAATCCAAACGCCATTTTAAATTCCAAGTTGTCTAATTAACTTAACAGTTTAAATTTAACAATTGAATTCATAAAGCAATTTAATACAGATAAATAACATCAAATAAACATAGCAATGAAACACAATAGTATACACAATCATCACAGATATATCTAAAATATCACAGAATATCACAGAAATAAATAAACATCAGAGGTAATCAAATAGAGTCGTTAATTCATATCAACAAGTCCGATTTGTTTCAAACATAATTACATGCTCAAGAGTAAATTATATTTTATTCTTTGCTTAATTAATTATTAATTAATCAGCTTATTTCAATTTATTAATTACTTATTAATTTTTCACTTAATTAATGAACGAATTCTTAATTACTTATCAACAACCTTAATTATTGATTTATAAAACTCAATTACACAATTAATTATTATTATTTATTTGATTAATCATTAATTGTTCATCTACTTAATCGTTTAATCATTAATTAGTTAATTAATTCGTTAACTATGATTTGTTAATTAATCAACTTCAAATGATTAATTAAATTCTTAATTACAAATGATTTATGTAAGATTATCATAAAAAAAAACTTTAATTACAAATTTGATTAAAATTTGGACTACGTATGAAATTATAATTATAAAATTTGTTGTTCTACTTAATTAACTTTGTATTTAAATTAATTATTCCCTTCGTTTTCTGCAAAGCTTAAAGTTTAACCTGGATTAAACAATTTGGTCAATGCTAATAATATAATTATACTTAGCTTATTTTACTTTAAATTACAGTTAACAAAATTCCAGGCATTGGAAAACTCGAAGCATACATCGTGCTCAACTCGGGTAGGTCTCGAGTCCATCCCTTACCTCTCACGCGTTCCCTCTCTGTCTCCCTTCTTCTCCTGTTTCTTACTTTTTTTTTAGAGGTTTAAGGTTTTAACAGTTGAAACATGCTAACCCACGCGCAACCCTGACCCTCGACCCAGATCAATCCCGAAGCCAACACGCGACTAACTCGAGTTACACTCGAGTGACAATGCCCAGAATTTTTCCCCCACCGCCGTGCACGTGCACGGCGGTCCACCACCGCGCTGCTGCACCTCGACACCACAAACAAGTCACAAATTCCCTTCTCGTTCGAAATCGAAACCCAAAGGAACGCGACAACTACAAAATCAAAAAAATGCTCAAAAGTCGAACTGTTTCCACGAACACAGTGGACAAATCCACCTCATACCCACTGTCACGACCGCCATAGACGACGTGGCTCCGATCAAAGCTTGCCGACACCCCACTCTAGCATGTACCCAAATCCCATGGCACTCGGTGAAGCCTCGGCGACGCGACCTTCACAAGAACAGGGCTCGAAAACATATACTCCTTAAACCCTACTTTTGATTCCCCACAACAATTCTTGCATTCGAAAATTATTTTAACAATTTTCTGGTGATCATACAACATTACTCTAGCTTCAAGTCAAATTTCAACAAAAATTATTGAATGAATCATTTGAAATTCATAGAAAAGCAAAAATGGGTTATTATCAAATTGCTCCTAGACTTGTTCACTAAAAATTATAATTTGGGTCTTAAAAATCATAACTTAGTATGTTGTTTCCAGATATAACTTTGAATTTACAATTTAAGCAACTCGAATTTTGATCATTACTTACCTTTTTACTGTAAGTTTAAGTTCCCACTGTTTAAATTATACAGCTATCTTAAAATCACTTCAAACTTTAAACTGAAGCTTTAACAAATATTACTTAGTTAAATTACTAATTAATCAAGATGACTTTATATAAAAGTATGAATTATTCTTTACTTCCTTTGACTCAACAGAAATTTAAAACCTGTAAGAATATCAAGATGCAGAACAAATAAAACTGTGCCAAACATTCCAGAAATTTAAATCATAACAATACTTTATGAAATATAAATTAAAAGTTAGATTTAAAAACATGTTTACTCACCAAAACTGTTGTAACAGAGAAGTATTTGATGATGCAAGGGTACTGCAGTTTTGCAAATTTGTATTTCTGTAACTTCTATGCTTCCTGGCCTTTGAACATGAAATTTTGTTTATTTATTTTCTTCTCTTTTGTTTTATCAGGTTTGTGAAGTTTCTTTTCTTTAGAAGATACAGATGAGTTAAGGGATAAGAAATGATGTATACAAATATTTATAACTTTCAACAATGCTGTCTTCTTGCACAAGCTTTGGCTTGATAAAATATCTTGCTTTATTATATATTATTTTTGTACTAAAACCTGGGATCTATCACATATTTCGGCTAGGAGACTATATATTTGACAGATTGTAGTGCCACTAAAATGCCTGTGTCTTTACATATGTTAACACAATCAATATTTACTGACACCTATACTTGTATAAAAATATTTGCAGGCTTAAATTTGTACTGAATGTATTCATATAATTTTACACTAATTAGTATTTGCTGACATATATATATTTACAAAGATTTTTGCAGTATATTTGTACTAAGATGTATTCAATTTTCATACTTGCATATTTCTTTTTGTTTGAACATACTTATGTTTATATATAGATTAATGTTTGCTTGCAGGTTTGATTTCTTATGTATATACAGTTTGCAGGTTTTCATTTGTGTTTGTATTTTGATTTTTCTTATGATCACATATAGGTAATGTTTGCAGGTTTATTTGTCTTTATTGTTGATGCTAACATTTCTATTTATATCTTATACATATTATATTTGTACTTATGTTTGTAATCCTACTTTTATGTTACATTTATGTTAAATATAAAGAAGCTTATGTTTATAACCATATTTATAAGTATTTTTATTCATATAGAAGCTCATGTTAAATATTTATAAGCTTATTTTATTTCAGTTATAAAAGCTATTGTTAGAAACAGTACTTAAATCTTATTTTTATTTAAAGTTAAATTTTCCAATATTGGATTTGTAATGTATTTGCACCTATATATTTATATCTATATTTAATATGAAACGAATTGTATTATTGTGCTTATTTTTTTATTAACTACATTCTTACATCTGATATTAAATGCCATTCATACACAGCTTTTAAATTTTTATTAACAGGAAACACAACTTTTAATTTAATTAAATAAAACAGATTTAATTTTTGGATATTGTTAAAAGAGTCTAGTTTAGATTTTGAAATTATAACTGTCCTTTATAACACATATACAACCAATAATATCCAAGCTCTCATTTATTTATAAATAAAAGTATTATATTTTATTTAAATTTAATCAAAAACTTATGATAATAATGGGGTCAAAATTCCGGGATGTCATATTCCTCCCCCCTTAAAAGAATTTCGTCCCCGAAATTTTAAACAACAGTTAATTTCAAAAACTTAATATTAACATTCCAAACATACATATCATTCATACAAAACAAACAATCAAACAGTCAATTCTAACATCATTACTAATTATCCGGACATAAATTTGGATAAGCCTTTCTAAAACTATCAAGAGTTTCCCAGGTACAATCTCTGGGATCCTCACTCCATTGCACCTTGACGAGTTTCACCACTTTATTCCTTAGTTGCTTCTCGTCTTGATCTACAATCTGAACAGGATCTCTAACCACAGTCACGTTGGGTTCAACTTCTAAATCTTCCTGAACTGGTTCTATCACTAATGATGGGTCATGAATAAATTTCCTCAAATGAGACACATGAAATACATTGTGAATCCCAGACATCCGTTCTGGTAATTCAATCCTGTAGGCTATAGTTCCAATTCTTTCCAACACTCGGAATGGACCACTATATCTCGTAGCAAGTTTTCCCATCTTTCCGAATCTTATAGCACCTTTGATTGGGGAAACTTTGATAAAAAATAAATCTCCGATCTCAAATTCCAATGGTCTTCGTCTCTTACCTGCATATTTCTTCTGACGATCTTGAGCAGATTTCATCCTTTTCTTGATAAGCTCAACCTTCGTAGAAGCTTCACGAATTAGATCGGGTCCAAGCACAAGTCGATCATTCGATTCAATCCAACTAGATGGGGATCTACACGGTCTTCCATACAGAGCTTCATAAGGATCCATCTTAATACTCGCTTGATAACTGTTATTATAGGAAAATTCCACTAGATGAAGATGGTCTTCCCATGATCCACCAAAATTCAATACACAAGCTCGCAATATATCTTCCGTAATACGATTAAGCATTTCCGTTTGTCCGTCCGTCTGAGGATGATAGGCTGTACTTAATCTTAAACTTGTCCCATTGCTGAATGCAGAGCTTCCTAAAATATACTAGTGAAAATAGGATCACGGTCACTCACTATGCTAACAGGAACACCATGTAATCTAACTATCTCCTTCAATAAAATTTCTGCCAAAGAAACTGCGGTACGAGTCGCTTTAACTGGAATAAAATGGGCACTCTTCGTTAAACGATCCACAATAACCCATATTCCTTCATTTCCTTTCCTGG
Organism: Allium cepa; assembly: GCA_030765085.1. Lineage (NCBI taxonomy): Eukaryota > Viridiplantae > Streptophyta > Magnoliopsida > Asparagales > Amaryllidaceae > Allium > Allium cepa. The sequence continues at coordinate 203,303,625 of CM060941.1, read as the reverse complement.
TTCTAGGAAAACCGTTCATGAAGTCCATCGAGATCATCTCCCACTTCCAATCTGGAATTTCCAAAGGTTGCAATAGTCCTGCAGATTTTTGTTGATCTCCCTTCACTTGTGACAAATAGCACAACTATTAACGAATGCAGCTACATCCTTCTTCATATTCGGCCACCAGAAAACTCTCCTCATATCTTTATACATCTTCGAAATTCCCGGGTGAATATTCAATTTAGAACGATGACGCTCAGCTAAAACTTCTTGCCTCAGCCCATTAATATTAGGCACACACAAACGACCATTAATCCTTAAAACTCCTTGATCGTCTATCTTGAAATCCGAATACCGCCCATCCTTAGTCCCAAGAATTATTTCCTAAAAAGATTTATCCTCCATTTGCTTACCAATGATCCTTTCTTGGAGAGATGGAACTACTTCCAAAAGAGATAAAACTGCATTTCTACTAAGAGCATCAGCCACGACATTCGCTTTCCCCGGCGTATACAAAATATCCAGATCATAAGATGCCAAAAATTCAACCCATCTCTGCTGTCTCAAATTAAGATCCTTTTGAGAGAAAATATATTTCAACGGTTTGTGATCCGTGAATAACCCAAACTTTTCTCCTAAAAGATAATGTCTCCAGATCTTCAAAGCAAAAACAATAGCTAACAGTTCTAGATCATGCATAGCATAGTTCTTCTCATGTGACTTCAATTGTCGACTAGCATACGCTATAACTCTGCCGTTCTGCATCAGAACTGCACCCAAACCAACTAAACATTCATCCGTATATACTTCAAATTTTCTCTTCCCATCCGGATTAGCAAGTACTGGTGCACTAGTTAGCCTTGTCTTCAATTCCCGAAAAGATTCTTCACACTGAGGTTTCCATTTGAATTTAGCTCCTTTCCTTGTTACCTTGGTCAGATGCGAAGAAATTTTGGAATAATCCTTTATGAATTTTCTGTAGTAGCCAGCCAAACCCAGAAAACTGCGAACTTCCGTCGGTGTCTCCGCTGTTTCCATTGCAAAATAGTTTCAACCTTTGCTGGATCTACTGAAATTCCTTTACCAAAAACAACGTGCCCTAAAAATTTAACTTCTGATTTCCAAAAATGGCACTTTGAAAACTTTTCCTTCAACACATGCTTCCTCAGAGTCTCCAATACAATCCTCAAATGTTGACTGTGCTCTTCTTCTGATTTGGAGTAGACCAAGATATCATCAATGAATACCAAAACAAACTTATTCAACACATCTCTAAAGACACGGTTCATGAGGTCAACAAAATAGGCAGGAGCGTTGGTTAATCCGAACGGCATAACCAACCACTCATAAAAACAATTCGGTCCCCTAAATGCTGTCAAGGAAATACTATCCTCAGCTATTCTCAATTGATGGAAACCTGAAGCTAGATCTAGTTGAGAAAAGATAGAAGCTCCATGCAACTGGTCAAAAAGATCATCGATGCGAGGAAAATGATATTTATTGCGAAGGGTCACTTTGTTCAATTCTCTATAATCAACATAGAACCTTAGCGAACCATCCGATTTTGTAACAAACACCGCAATAGAGCCCCAACAAGAAAAACTGGGTCTAATCAAACCCTTCTCCAAAAGATCTTTCATCTGCTTAACCAACTCTTCTCTCTCTCGAGGAGGCATTCTCCTACTAGGTTGAATCACCGGCACTGCTCCTGAAATCAAATCAATACGAAACTCAATCTCTCGATGTGGCGGAAGATACTTAACTTCTTCAAAAACATCAGGAAAATCTTGTACCACATCGATTTCTTCAACTTTCTCTTGAGAAGTCTCAACTCCTAGCAAAAGACTACTCAAGTGAAATCCAGAACTATCGCACGACACTTTGGCAATCCTACCCAAATCAGTCTCCAATGAAACTGTTCTCTCATCACAATTCAGGACTGCTTTATACATATCGAGCCAATCCATTCCTAAAATAAGATCAAATCCTTTAAAATTTAACACATACGGGTCACAAGAGAAACTGTGGGACAAATAAGAAAGCTTCAAGTCCTTACAGACCGTATCCAATTTTGTTGCTCCACCAATAGGATTAGATACACTAATGGGTCTATCCACGGTACTAGGGTTAAGAGAAAACTTTTGTACTGATTCCTGAGACATGAAACTCAAAGATGCACCCGAATCAAATAAAACATTAATATACTTGCCATTTAAGAGTAAGGTACCTTCCAAAACTCCTTTGCCTTGATAAGAAGAAGATGAACCAGCTTCCAAAGCAAAAACTTTATCCTTCAATGTCCTCTGCAAAAGTGGACAATTCTTAATCATATGACCGGGCTGACGACAATTAAAACACAACGATCTCTGGACAACTGCTAATCCTAGATCACTCTGACGTTGCTGTTGCTGAGATCCTCCTTGAGAACACTAATCCGCCAAATGTCCAATTTGCTGACAATTATAACACTTACGGGGTCCGTTATTGCTTCCTCCTGATTTCTTTCCCTTAACTTGCCTTTTCCAAAGTGGGTTGAACTTTCTTTTATTAGGGTTAACGGAATTCCCTCTTGAAACTGCTACTGTTGCCTCCAATTTCTTGCTCATCAAATCTTCATACCTCAATGCCATATCAACTAAATCAACAAAAGATCCTTTCAAGAGCACCGTCATCTTATTCTGGAATTCGGACCTTAATCCTTGCATAAACTTTTCATTCTTCTTGAGGGGAGTATCAATGAGTCCCGATCCATAACACGAAAGTTTGTTGAATCTGGTCTCATACTCAGAAATAGTCATGCTTTCCTGCTTCAAATTCAGAAAATCCTGGTACAATTGAGTTTTCCTTGCCGTCGGCATAAACTTCTCCTCAAATAACTCCCTAATTCTTCCCCATGAAATATCTTCTTCAGGAATATTTGCAATGGTAACATCCCACCATGATGCTGCGCTTCCCTGCAATTGCCACGATGCCATATCCCTTTTCTGGTCATCTGACAACCTCATCCTCTTAAAAATACGCTCACAAGAACGTAACCAGGCTTGAACTTCAATTATTGATTTTGAACCTTTAAATGATTTGCCTCCAAGATCGATAAAATCTTTACATAAGGCTGCAAAACTAACTTGAGGCGTTATTGGATTAACAGCCTCTCTAGCAATTTGACTTCGAACATTATCAGTTGAAGTACTGGCCCTAAATCTGCCTCTTCTTCCAGAACTCATGTTGGCCTCCTAGACAGGTAACCCAACAAGTTTAGATAAGTGTATATATATATATATATATATGAAAATACAAATACACACTCTCAAGATAAATATTACTTCAGAGCATAGGTACTCGCTCAACCTAATGCTCTGATACCAGCTGTGACGACCCGGCTTCCTACGCCCAGTAAGACGTGTCATCAATAAGAAAGAAAGGATAGAAATAGAAAAGAAAAGAAAGAAAGAATAACAACATCAGAATCTCACAGCGGAATGGAATAAAATGTAATATATCAACATAACTATTACATAGTTATATACATCAGAGTTATACAATATCATACAACATGACTATCATATACATATCTGTCAGAACATACATCTCAAATATCATAAACTAACTAACACAGCGGAACTATATAGATAGCTACATACGTCTGGTCTCCTGCTCCAACTCCTCCAGAATTCGTCAAAGCTAACCTGAATCCCTTGGCTACCCGTAAAAATTTGGGTACTCGAGAGTTTATAAAAAATAGAAAATAAACTCCGGGTCAGAGATGGGTCTGGTATGAGCAAACGGGTTAAAGTTGTTTAACTTTGAAAATCATTTAAAATAAAGGTATCACGTAAGACTTCCCACACATAAATACGGGTAAGTTTTTACCTTACGCTAACCAAAACATTTCATAGGAAATCCAGTGATATTATAATAGTGTCTAGGGTTTTCAAGTAAAATACATAAATAGCTGAAATGCTTACATCTCACATTTCAACATAGTTGGGCACAATCAAAACGTACGGCGCTTATTGGAAATTGGATCCCATACAATGGCAGGGCTACTGGGGTATCGCCCGTCACAGTACGTGGCATAGATCACAGTACCGAGGAGCCACCCTAACTCCCCTGCAACACAAGGCCGGAACCATTCCTTACTGAACAGTCCCGAACAAGATAACCCCGCAGTTGGCTGCAGACCAACCGCCCACACAGCCGAATAAAAGGGACATCTAGACAGGGGTATATCTCGTCCTGCTTGGGCATGAACCACCTAACCTTGCTACACATCCCCTGTTTTAGCCATTCCCGGTTGATGAGGCTTGAGGCTGCGTTTACCTTTTTAGAACATATTTCTTAGAATGCTCATCGTCCGCCTGACGATATGCTGAAAGCATTCAATCCATATTAGTTCGTTCCGGGTTCGAACGAAACCGAAGGCATTTTCTCGTTACACTCATTTTGGAATCACCCTCAGAGTTAACAACGATAACCCTTGCATTCTGAAAACACCATCTCGATCTCCACTTAAGATTACACGACCTAACGTTAAATTTGGATCGATGTGGTTTTCGGAATATCAAATTGATATCCGATCCCAGTCTCATCGAAATCCAAACGTCATTTTAAAGTCCAAGTACTCTAATTAACTTAACAGTTTAAATTTAACAATTGAATTCATAAAGCAATTTAATACAGATAAATAACATCAGATAAACATATAGCAATGAAACACAATAGTATATACAATCATCACAGATATATCTAAAATATCACAGAACATCAGAGAAATAAATAAACATCAGAGGCAATCAAATAGAGTCATTAATTCATATCAACAAGTCTGATTTGTTTTAAACATAATTACATGCTCAATAGTAAATTATATTTTTATCTTTGCTTAATTAATTATTAATTAATCAGCTTATTTCAATTTATTAATTACTTATTAATTTTTCACTTAATTAATGAACTACTTCTTAATTACTAATCAACAACCTTAATTATTGATTTATAAAACTCAATTACACAATTAATTATTATTATTTATTTGATTAATCATTAATTGTTCATCGACTTAATCGTTTAATCATTAATTAGTTAATTAATTCGTTAACTATGATTTGTTAATTAATCAACTTCAAATGATTAATTAAATTCTTAATTACAAATGATTTATGTAAGATAATCATTAAAAAAAACTTTAATTACAAATTTGATTAAAATTTGGACTGCGTATGAAATTATAATTATAAAATTTGTTGTTCTACTTAATTAACTTTGTATTTTAATTAATTATTCCCTTCGTTTTCTGCAAAGCTTAAAGTTTAACCTGGATTAAACAATTTGGTCAATACTAATAATATAATTATACTTAGCTTATTTTACTTTAAATTACAGTTAACAAAATTCCAGGCATTGGAAAACTCGAAGCATACATCGTGCTTAACTCGGGTAGGTCTCGAGTCCATCCCTTACCTCTCACGCGTTCCCTCTCTGTCTCCCTTCTTCTCCTGTTTCTTACTTCTTCTTTTTTATTTAGAGGTTTAAAATTTAACAGTTGAAACTTGCTAACCCACGCGCAACCCTGACCCTCGACCCAGATCAATCCCGAAGCCAACACGCGACTAACTCGAGTTACACTCGAGTGACAATGCCTAGAATTTTTCCCCCACCGCCGTGCACGTGCACGACGGTCCACCACCGCGCTGCTGCACCTCGACACCACCAACAAGTCATAAATTCCCTTCTCGTTCGAAATCGAAACCCAAAGGAACGCGACAACTACGAAATCAAAAAAATGCTCAAAAGTCGAACTGTTTCCACGAACACAGTGGACAAATCCACCTCATACCCACTGTCACGACCGCCATAGACGACGTGGCTCCGATCAAAGCTTGCCGACACCCCACTCTAGCATCTACCCAAATCCCATGGCACTCGGTGAAGCCTCGGCGATGCGACCTTCACATGAACAGGGCTCGAAAACGTATACTCCTTAAACCATACTTTTGATTTCCCACAACAATTCTTGCATTCGAAAATTATTTTAACAATTTTCTGGTGATCATACAACATTACCCTAGCTTCAAGTCAAATTTCAACAAAAATTATTGAATGAATCATTTGATATTCATAGAAAAGCAAAAATGGGTTATTATCAAACTGCTCCCAGACTTGTTCACGTGGGTCTTAAAAATCATAACTTAGTATGTTGTTTCCAGGTATAACTTTGAATTTACAATTTAAGCAACTCGAATTTTGATCATTACTTACCTTTTTACTGTAAGTTTAAGTTCCCAGTGTTTAAATTATACAGCTATCTTAAAATCACTTCAAACTTTAAACTGAAGCATTAACAAATATTACTTAGTTAAATTACTAATTAATCAAGATGACTTTATATAAAAGTATGAATTATTCTTTACTTCCTTTGACTCAACAGAAATTTAAAACCTGTAAGAATATCAAGATGCAGAACAAATAAAACTATGCCAAACATTCCAGAAATTTGAATCATAACAATACTTCATGAAATATAAATTAAAAGTTAGATTTAAAAACATGTTTACTCACCAAAACTGTTGTAACAGAGAAGTATTTGATGATGCAAGGGTACTGCAGTTTTGCAAATTTGTATTTCTGTAACTTCTATGCTTCCTGGCCTTTGAACATGAAATTTTGTTTATTTATTTTCTTCTCTTTTGTTTTATCAGGTTTGTGAAGTTTCTTTTTCTTTAGAAGATACAGATGAGTTAAGGGATAAGAAATGATGTATACAAATATTTATAACTTTCAACAATGCTGTCTTCTTGCACAAGCTTTGGCTTGATAAAATATCTTGCTTTATTATATATTATTTTTGCACTAAAACCTGAGATTTATCACATATTTCGGCTAGGAGACTATAAATTTGACAGATTGTAGTGCCACTGAAATGCCTATGTCTTTACTTATGTTAACACAATCAATATTTACTGACACCTATACTTGTATAAAAATATTTGCAGGCTTAAATTTGTACTGAATGTATTCATATAAGTTTACACTAATTAGTATTTGCTAACATATATATTTACAAAGATTTTTGCAGTATATTTGTACTAAGATGTATTCAATTTTCATACTTGCAGATTTCTTTTTGTTTGAACATACTTATGTTTATATATAGATTAATGTTTGCTTGCAGGTTTGATTTCTTATGTACATACAGTTTGCAGGTTTTCATTTGTGTTTGTATTATGATTTTTCTTATGATCACATATAAGTAATGTTTGTAGGTTTATTTGTCTTTGTTGCTGATGCTATGATTTCTATTTATATCTTATACATATTATATTTGTACTTATGTTTGTAATCCTACTTTTATGTTATATTTATGTTAAATATAAAGAAGCTTATGTTTACAACCATATTTATAAGTATTTATAATCATATAGAAGCTCATGTTAAATATTTATAAGCTTATTTTATTTCAGTTATAAAAGCTATTGTTAGAAACAGTACTTAAATCTTATTTTTATTTAAAGTTAAATTTTCCAATATTGGATTTGTAATGTATTTGCACCTATGTATTTATATCTATATTTAATATGAAAAGAATTGTATTATTGTACTTATTTTTTTATTAACTACATTCTTATATCTGATATTAAATGCCATTCGTACACAACTTTTAATTTTTTATTAACAGGAAACACGACTTTTAATTTAATTAAATAAAACAGATTTAATTTTTGGATATTGTTAAAAGAGTCTAGTTTACATTTTGAAATTATTACTGTCCTTTATAACACATATACAACAAATAATATCCAAGCTCTTATTTATTTATAAATAAAAGTATTATATTTATTTAAATTTAATCAAAAACTTATGATTATAATAGGGTCAAAATTCCGGGTGTCATAGGTGGATAGGTCCTCCGTTAGGAGGATGGGGACTATAGAGGCAATAATGGAGTTTGGAGTATATCAGGATGTAGGACAGGCGCGGAGGAGTGGGCACCATGGCCATATCAAAAGGCTGCTGAGCTACAACCACATGCCAATGAGTATGTAGCGGTCCAAGATTCTCGGATCTAGATCGAGGCCGAGCAGTAGGAGATAGCGTTGAACAGCAGCATCAAGGTCACGAATATGGATATACAAACGCCAGGCTCAATTATTCAGGGGTCGTGGCAGTGATTCGGTCTCTTACAGAGGAGCTGGACCATCCCACATCCCACAGATAGTAGTAGGGTTAGTAGCAGCTGTTGTTTTATTCTAATATTTTTTTTGATTTTAGGTTTTGGATAAAAGCATAGTTGTTTCTGTTTGCTTAAAGCGCAGGTGTGGCGACCCGCCTTTTCTCCACAAAAAGATGCATCATCATTAAGAAAGAAAGGGATAGAAAAGAGAAAAGATAGAGAAGAAAGAACGAAACAATATCAGAATCTTAACAGCAGAACGAATATATATTAATCACATAAGTATTACATAATATACAACATCTATCAAAGTTACACAGCTTATACATCACATAGTAGATAGTTATAAACACCTGTCTAGTCATTACAACTCAAATACAACACAGAGACACTAACACAAGGAATACTATATATCTACAAATATTGAAGCATCCTGCTCCATATCTCCTCCAGAATTCGTCAAAGCTAACTTGAATCCCTTGGCTACTCGTAAAAATTTGAGTACCCAAGAGTTTAAGAAAAACATAAAATAAACTCCGGGTCAGACATGGGTCTGGTTTGAGTAACAGGTTAAAGTTGCTTAACTTTGAAAACCTTTGAAAACAAAAGGTATCTCGTAAGACTTCCCATACATAAACACGGAAAAGTTTTTACCTTACGATTACCAAAACATTTGATAGGAAATCTAGTGATATTATAATAGGGTCTAGGTTTTTCAGATAAAATAAAAAAATAGATGGAATGCTTACATCTCACGTTCCAACATTGTTGGGCGCAACTAAAACGTACGACACTTATTGGAGATTGGATTCCATACCATGGCAGGGCTAATGGGGTACCGCCTGTCACATTACGTGGCCTAGATCACCGTACCGAGGATCCATACTAAATCCCCTAAAACATAAGGCCGTAACCATACCTTACTGAATAGTCCCGAAGAAGACAACCTCGGCAGTTGTTGCAATCAACTGCCCCACACAACCGAATGAAAAGGGACTTCTAGACATGGTAAAAACTTGTCCTACTTGAGCTCGACTCACTTAGCCTTGCTGCACCTCCCCAGTTTTAGCCATTCTCTGTTGATGAGGCTTAAGGCTACGATTACCTTTATAGAACACATCTATCTTAGAATGCTCATCATCCACTTGACGATGTGCTGAAAGCATTCAATCCATAAAAGTTTGTTCAGGGTTCGAACGAAACCGAAGGCATTATCTCGTTACACTCATTTTGGAATCACCCTTAGAGTTAACGATAATAAACTTTGCACTCTGAATCTTCATCTTCACTTGAGGTTTCACGACCTATCGTTTAATTTGGATTGATGTGGTTTTCGGATCCAAATCTGGAAACCCGATCCCGGTCTCATCAAAATCCAAAACGCCATCTTTTAAAGCCAAGTTGTTTTAAAGTTAAAACAATTTGATTTTATTATCTATATTCACATAGATAGATAATTCACAATCTTACAAATAGATAATCCATATCATTTCAATTCAACCAGAGCATATCATATTATAGATCAACACATATCTCATATCAAAGATATTAAACAATCCAAGGTGTTCAAGATCATTCAGCCATCCGTACGCAATGATTTATTAATCACACAATCTATAATTAATTTAAATAAATTAAATTAATTACTTCCATTACTATAAATCTTGCTTACCTAACCATTAATTAATTATAAACCAATTAATTAATCATCCTCTAATTATCAATCTTAATTAATCATCCATGATTAAGTTTTCTTTAATTACATTAAGTAAATAACCTTAATTAATTACACAAATTAATTAACCTGAACCATTTATACTAATTAACCTTTAATTACTTCATTAATTAGTTAACTATAATTAATTACATTAATATTTAATTAATTACCTTAATTAATTATCCTGTATTCACTTATATTGATTAATCATCCTTAATTAATCAACCCTTAATTGCTTTCATTAAATACATTAATTAATGATCCCCGAATTACTTCTTTAATTAATTATTGTTCTCATTAATCACATTTAATATTTAACCTTTAATTAATCTATATTCATTAATCAGCCTTGTTTAATCACGTTCAGTAATTAACTATCCTTAATTAATTACATTACTCTATTAACTTCTAAATAAATTATATTAATTAATTCTTAAATTAATTACACTAAGTAATTAATCCTTAATTACTTCCACTAAGTAATTATTCTTCTTATTAATTATTCATAAATTAATTACATCCAATAATTATCCATTAATTACTTCACTAAGTAACCACACTTTATGAATTACACTAACTAATTTATACTTGACAAATCATCAAGTGATTATCTTAAACTAATTAAACTAATTAATTGACTTAAACTAATCACATTAACTTAATTAATTACATTGAGTAATTAATCCCTTTAATTACTTTAATTAAGCAATCATACTTAACCAATTCCGTAAATGATTATCCTTAACTAAATTAATCTAATTAATTATCTTAAATTAATCACATTAATTAATCATTCCATAATGCCTAGTTAATGATTTTTTATTAACTATTAACAATTCTTTAATTACTTCCCTAAGTAATTAAACTTTAATTAATCATTATTAATTAAAATTAATTAATTCTTAATTTCTAGTTAATCCATCTCTAATTACTTAATTAAGTGCTTAAATATAACTTAATTAATCTTTAATTACTTGACTAATTAATTTCTAACCATTAATTAATAATCTAAACTTATCTAATTAATGATCCTTAATTTCAAATTAATTTACCTTTAATTAATTAACTTAAACCCTTAATTACTTAATTAATTAATCCTTAATTAATTAATGTACAATCCCTAAATACTTAATTAATTAGTACTAAATCAATCATTAATTAATTAATTATTTACCCTTTTATTACATCATTAATTTAATGAATCACAAATCATTAAATCATAATTAACTTTAAGATAAAAATACTCTCCTTATCGAAGACTTAATTATCATTTACAAATGCATTTGAAACATTTTACTTTAAATTTACCTTTAATTTTCATTTCAAATTTAAGATTTAAAAATGATTACAAATTTAACTTTAATAAAATTTAAAACAATTTACAAACCTTTTAAATTAGATGTTAAAAAACACTTATCTTATAAAAGAAATTTATATGAGTTTAAAACCAAATTATTTAAATTCAAAATCTTTTTTATTTCAAAAACTTTAAAAATCTATTTTCAAATGCTGCTTCAGTTTCGAACCGAATCCTACTCGAGTACTTACCCAAGAAAACCCATCTTTTCTTTTCTTTTCGAAAATTTGTTTAAATTTTAAAGTTTTAAATCTAGAACGAATCCACTCTCGAATCACTCGAGAACTCACTCGAGCCAAAACCTCACTATCCCGAGACCTACTACAAGACAGCACGCTACCCAAATCTCTGACATCACATCGCTGTCGTGCGCATGCATCGGCCAACCAGCCTCCTCCGACCATCCACGATGCTCTTCATATGTCAAGGACCATCCTCACACTAGATACCAATCACCATATCATCAATACAAACTCAAAATCGAATTCGAGTAACCCATCACAACCTGGGACAAAAACCCAAAACTGGAAAAAACCCTCGAACTCAAAATGCCAATCACCGGAGCGCCTAAGCTTCCAGCCATAACTTCGCCAACCTGCATGCTATCGATTCCCAGAGTTTGGTGGCACTCGATCCACAATAGATGCCGAGATGATCACAAACTCCCGACCTTGTCAAAAATAGGGTTACAGACTAACCCGATCACCCACCGCCACTACAGCAACTTATACACCTATCTGACATTTTTTCCAACCTCACCCATCATTCCACTACCTCCAGTGAGAACCATGACCTCCCCGATCACTTAGATCGTTAGAAATAACCCAAAACACAATATTGAATCTACCCCGCAATGCTCACTCAAACCTCGTCTAAAAACTATGGTTTCACTTCCAAAAATCATGATTTAGGTTAAGGATTCAGATCATATACCTGAATCAATGAATTGGAATGCTTGAGTTTTTAACATAACTTATATTTGCACTGTTCTTTTGGTTTCCAAAGACATTTCAAATTTATGTTAACTTAAATATAATTTTGAAACCTACTCTATAATTAAACAAATAAATTTTTTTTGAAGCCTAAGACCTAACAGAGACTAGATCAAGGGAAAAAGAATTTTTAATAAATCTTAAGCCTGGAAACTAAAAACAGAAAAACACAGGTACACAGCATGACACACCTATTCATTTATACACACACACACACACACACACAAACACAGGAACTTATTTACATATATATTCACCCAAACATACTTATTCAGAATTTAACAGGCAACCAGATCATACTTAAGTTTAAAAAAAAAAGAGTTACTCACATGTAAAAGTTGATGAACAGAGCACTTTTATTTTGAAATAGCTTTTAAACTGTGAAAACTTGAATTGCTAGAATACGCTTCTGATTTTAAAACTTGAATAGCTGAGAAATGTGCTTTGTTACAGGATCTTGAAACTCAAATGTTTTGATTTTGCTTTTGATTAATCTTCAGGTTTTCTTGCTTTAATAAAACTTAGTTGAATAAAATGCTTGCAGGCTTTGATTCCAGGTTGAAGAAAGTGTTACAGCCTAGTGGTTTTGATTTGAAAAATGAATTAACGTTTTAATTTTATTAGTTTTCTGGTTTAAAGAAGGATGGATTATCAGATTGTTTTTGGGAAATTTGGCTTGGGTTTATCTCTTAGTTTTTGAAAAGGGAAAGATAGAAAAAGAATAGAAGGGAAGGAACAAAGTGTTTATATAAGTGAAAATGTGATTTATTTAAAATAAAAGAAAAATCAAAATTAAAATGACACTTATTTAAACATTCAACATTTCTTGTAACGACGCATAAATTTTTAATAATTTTTAATTAATTAATAGGTAGAGAATAAATAAGTAACGTATAAATTAATAGGTAGAGAATGAAACGTATAAATTAATAGGTAGAGAATAAAACGTATAAATTAATAGGTAGAGAATAAATAGTATAAATTAATAGGTAGAGAATAAAACATATAAATTAATATGTAGAGAATAAAACGTATAAATTAATAGGTAGAGAATAAAACGTATAAATTAATAGGTAGAGAATAAATAGTATAAATTAATAGGTAGAGAATAAATAGTATAAATTAATAGTTAGAGAATAAACAAGTAACGTATAAATTTAGATACGTTATTTTTGAATAAATTTAGCGTATCTTGTATTAATAATATGAAAAAAAAATATAAGAACAACACACACATATATATATTGCCCATGATAAGCATATCTCTCCTTCTTATTTTCATTCTCTGGAAAAAACTCTTCCCCTCATTCCTCTTTGCTAACGCGTTCACCACATGCTCGATTACCCACAACCGTTTCCTCTCTTCTTTCATTCTTTATATGTAAGTATTTCTTTATATATTATATCTATTTCTTATACTTGCAGCTTTATATATATTCAAGCATACGAAAGGTTTGTTAAAACATAGATTTATGTGTATATTTTATTTTATACAAGATTTCAAGTATCCTGGTGAGTTGGTTTTAGAGCGTATATATATAATCTGCTTGGTTATTTTAAGTTTTTATTTATAAGTTTGAAATAGATTTTCGTAACACATATTTATTTTTTGGTATGTATATATGATTTCTGCATATTTGGATAAATTTATGTTATACAAATCATTATATATATATTAGTTGTTTGTGTTAGGTATATGCAGGCTATATGGTTTCTGCATATAAAATATATAGCTTTTATAGTATTATTATATATTTTGACAGAGTATATATTTATACAAAATATGTTCTGTTAACAGCTTGGAATGTTATGTTTATAAATATGTTATGAAAAAAGGGATTTTTGGTATAAATGATTTATGTCAGTTTTCCAATGTAAATGTTAGTAATATAAGAGTTTGACAGTGTATATATGTTAGTAGAAATGACATTTTGTGTATATATAAAGTTTACATAAGTTTGGTATGTTATTCTTCAATATGTCTGTTTATATAATTCGGTTTTTGTTTTATATATATATTGTTATTATATGATATGTATAGTAAGACTAAGTTAATTTTTAATATGTACTGTGTACATAATTTATTGTTGTTTAAGTATATAATGTATTTTGATTTTTTATAAAAATGGCCGCAGCCTATATTAGCTTACATATTTTAACTTGCATAGGTTCTATTTAGTATATAAAGTAAGTTATTTATATACTATAAGGTTTATATAAAATTTTATGATATATGTTAATATGAGTTATTATATATGTAAAGTTTATATTATATGAGTTTAAGATAGCTGTATTTTGAACATCTGGTGCGTCACATATATATATATATATATTATATCCAGGCTGCTTTGTTTTGTCATTCTATATTTTACTATTTTAAGATGAGTATATATCATATATTTGTTATACAACTGGTTGTATAGGATGTTGTGAGTCAGTAGTTAGTTTTATTGACGTTTTGAAATTTTTTAAGCACGTATGAATATATATGTATATTTATAACTATAATATGTTTCTGATTATATAAGAGTTAGTTCAGTTTATACATGAGCAGTCTGTATTTATGCCCATATTTTAGAAACAATAGTCAACTTTTGTTCTTTTTGGTTGATATAGGTTATGTACAGTATTATATTTATACTATTTTGGATTTAAGATGATTCTATAAATACTCTACTTTATAAATTATTTTAATACACATATATAATTTGGAAATTTATATAGGTTGAATATAATATGTTATTTAATGTAAAAATATAGATGGATTTAAATTATACATATAACATTTAATATATATAGAAATAGTTATATACATAAAATAAAGTTTTCTTTTAGGTATTCATATTTAAACATTTATTTTATCTGTTTGAGAATATATATATACTAGTTATATAAGTTTGGTATAAAGGTGTTAATATATTTATATATATATTTTAAGTGTATGTTGATAAAAAAATGTAAGCTTGATTTATTTATTTATTTATATGTTTGAAAAACATGTAAATTAAATTTGTGATGTTTGAACTTAGAATATAAATTTCATATGTGTATATATAGTTATAGGTGGTTATAAAAGTTCGCTTATACCATTTATCTTCATCGTTCCAGTTCTGATCTGATCTGTTTCATCAATTCGAGCCAATCAGCTTTGATCGTTGAATTCGTGCTGATTTTGTTTTGCTGGGATTTGAAATTTAATTTCAGTGTCTATATCAGTGTGCGTATCCGTGTCTCCTTGTATATTCTCTATCCTCGAATGTGAGCAATCACTCACGATTATCATTCTTTTATTCATTAAATTTGATTTCAATTGAAACGACAATTGAAATATGCTGCTGTAGTTATTTAAATTTGTTATATATGCTATTATCTGTAACTGTTCACCTGCGGGATATGACACCATATCCTATTGTTTATATTATATTGTTATGGGTTGGAATGATAAACCCAAGCGATTTTCATTTAATTGAATTTGGGATTACGGGTTGAAATGATATCCACCCGTATATATTTAGTATACAGATTGAAATGATAAATATCTGTAGCACTTGACTATATGATAAGAAATATATACAGACACCGTTGGTCCATATAAATATTTTGAAAATAATTTCTATAATTTTGGAAAGAAATATATGGTTTGATAAATTTGATTCTTAAGATATTATATAAATGAAAATTTCATATATAGATTTAGTAGTAATATTTGATTTAAATTAGATTCATTTAATACACAAAATACGGTTAAGTATTTATGTAAATCTATATTTCAAATAGATTCTCTTGTAATAAATTGAATAATTAAGATTGGGAGATGAATTTGGGTTTATAAAAATGGTATTTAGATAAGGATTTATTTAACTAAATTGATTTGAAATTTTTGAATGGGAAATTTAAAGGGTATGATTTTATAACTGGATTTTTGATTTAAGTGATTTAATGAATATTTCACGTTTAAATAAATTAAAGAAAATATTGAGTAAAATGTAATTTAAGGTTACTTAAATGATATTGAATCTAATAAGGGAGTATTTCAAGACTAAATAATAATGAGGTTAAATCGAGATCTATATGAAACTGTTATATAGAACATTTAAATATTAAAGCCTTGAACTACATTGGAATTTAAATGGTTTATGTTGAGATTCAGATCTGTATTTGAAATCAGCGTAGTTGAATTTGTTATTTAGCAACTAAATTGAATTAAAATGAAAATTTAGGTTGAACTAAATTTGAATTTATTATTTTGAAAACTAAACTGAATGAAAATTTAGATGAAACGTTGAATACTTAAAGTTTTGAAATATATGGAAATATAAAGGGGTATTTGTGATTATAAATCCGAATTTTAGATCGATAAAATTTAAGTGGTTATTTTAGAAATCGAGTTGAATTTAAATTGATAAATTGAGATCGAATTTAATTTGAATGGGAAGGTCGGGTTGATATTGGAAGGATTTGTTAAGTTGAGGAAATTGAAAATACTTTACTGTATAAATTATTTAATATACATAAATACTATTTTGGGAAATATAGAGATATTTGAAGTGAAAATAAGATTTGGTTTTTAAGTATAAATTAAGCTGAAATGACCACGGTGTTATAGTGTATATTTCTACGTTGTAGAGAATTCCATGGACCCTTAGAGGATGGTTATCCCAAACATCCTTTAAGTTATTTGTATTTTAGTTGATATTTCACTTGAGTTGGATTTATTGATATAAGAAGCTAATCATGACTCGAGTGTTTTGTGTTTTGCTTTACGCTCGTGTCAGACTGAGTGGTA
Source organism: Allium cepa (assembly GCA_030765085.1). Lineage (NCBI taxonomy): Eukaryota > Viridiplantae > Streptophyta > Magnoliopsida > Asparagales > Amaryllidaceae > Allium > Allium cepa. The sequence goes on along the minus strand of CM060941.1, from coordinate 203,286,621 downwards.
CTGCATTTGAGACTCACCTTTGGAGTTTGGAGCTTCATTTGGAAATCCAACTATCGATTCAGATTACAGCCTTTCCAGTTGATTGGTTCAAAGAAGTCATCTGTTGCATTGGAGACTTCACTACATTTGAACTATTCAGTTGTATTTTTCTAACTCTGATGTATATAGTAGCTTCATGAACTACTATTCTTTATCTATTCCGCTGCATTATACTACTCTGTGATCTGTGATTGATTTATTTACTTTATATTTTAAGTTTTGCCAAATTTTAATTAACAATTCGGTATTTTGAATTATTCAAGTCGGATATGTATGGTTTTATTGTCGATTTGAATGGTCCAAAATAGCGGGTCGTTACAGTTGGTATCAGAGCTTTGGCTCTAGGCAAAACTTAGCATATATGGTAAATTTATTTACAGAATCATTTTCGCTCTAGTTGAATCCCTTCCTTTTGACTCAGTTTCCTTTGAATTTTGGAATGTCCCTCGGTACCGAAATTCATTCTGTCTCTCCCTATTTATATTCGTTTGATTCCGTAGTATCCCATAACTCCACTGAATGATTTGTAAAGGGGGTGAAAAGTCCTTTTCAATTGGCATTGACTCACCGAAGATTTCTGTATCCTTGGTTTACGATGCTGCTATATCTTGTTATGCCGAATTCTATATCTCTGGCGATCGAATGTCGAATTGCCTCAGAATTCTACACCGATCTAATTTTGGAATCACGGTTGATCGGCAATGGTCGCCCGCGATTTATAGAAGTATATCCATCTTCTATTTTGTAATTTAATTATCTCATTTTCGATCGAGTCTATCTTCGAATCAGGATTCTACTGATTGGAATTCCTCTAAATTAAATCACTATCTTTGTTTTGAAATCCATTCTTGAATCATCCTTTGAAAATCGGGTTTTGTTTGTATTTTTGAAATTGTTTATATCGAAATTTTATAACTATGATTTTTATATATATATAAAAGTGAAAATGTTTTCGACAAGGATGATATACCTATATATATATATATATATATATACATATATAAAGCAAATAAGAAATATTATTCTATATTAAAAGGTTTTGAAAGGATTTGAAATTTTGAAAAATTATAAGAAATTCATTTATATAAAAATGATTTATAACTGTAGAGTTAAATTTGAAATTCGAGAATTGAATTCCGGTATTTTGAAATTGGTTTTAAGATTTTGGAAAAAATATAAAAATAATACGATTTAAAAGTATTTTTCTGAATAAGAAATGTTTCAAATGAGTTCAAATGAATTCCAATAATTTTGAAGAAATTTCAAAGAAGTTTTCAAAAAAACAGAAGTCCAGAACTCACTTATGCCGTTGGAAATAATTTCGGTGATGAGTGCACGCATCATCGACATTGATTTTCGAGTTTCAGAGTGGGGAAGAGGCCACTTTAATAGCTTCGATATGCAAGTGATTTTGTAAAACCGTTTTTGATTTCAAATTCCGAAGTATAATTTGATATTTTAGAAAGATATAAGTATATATTTGAAACAATTTAAAATAAGACCGCTGTTTAGTCCTCGAGTTTTGGATTTAACAATTGATTTATTGATTTATTGTTGATTTTCAACTCTTGAATTGAAAATTTGATTTCCCTAACTATTTTGAATGTTCGAACACTTCCAAATCGAGATTAAATTTTCAAAGCTAAGAAGTTTTGAAGAGTATAAAATGTTTGATAAATAATATAAATTTAGTTTTGAAATATTTTGAAAAAAAAAGTTGAATAATGGTTTTCAGAAAGGTAAATTGGATATTTCACATAGAAATAGATAGTTTAAAAGTTTTAAAAAAAAGGGATAATTTTAAATTTGGAAACCATTTTGAGTATAATTGATTTTGGTAAAATATTTGGTTTTGAAATTAAATTGGAATTAAAAACCAATACTTATATGGTGATTTTTGGAAATGAATTTGTTTGACTTGAATTATTTTAATTTGGAAAATGGGATAATTTTCTAAACCTATTATTTTGGGAACTTTGAATAGATATTTAATTTGGATGAAAATTTGGTGAAATCATATATGATTTTGAAACTGAATTGATATTGAAATGATTTGAAATTTGAGAACCTTATATTATTAAGCACTTGATTTGGGAGTGGTCGAACTTATATAAAATGGATTGTATAAGTATGAAGTTGATTTGAAATCTATTGATTTGAAATCTATTGATTTGAAAGGTACTCAATTTGGAAAGAGATTTTATATAATCGAAGTCTATATAAGTATGATTTGATCTACTATTGATTTGGAAAGTATTCGATTTGGGAAAAATGGAATCCTACATATATGGACTTTATATAAGTACGATATTTGAAAGTGATTTGAAAAGGTACTATATGATATATTTTCGAAGTAAAGATATGGAAAGTGCCTTCTGCTTGATATCCGCTTTGTGGATTCATTCTATCGATATTATTATCTATGATTTTTGGTTTTTCGTTAGTAATACTCGAGTGTTCCCACCGTGGTGTAACCCATGGTTTTTTTTCTCTCGTGACTGCATAGTGCAATTTCCTGGCTGAGTCTGGCCTTATGGGTATGGATTGTTTCCTGGGGGATCCAGGCGTAACCATTGTGTGTCCTGCAATATGTGTAGGTCGCAAATAGTAGCGAAACTGCCTGGCTGAGACAGCTTAGGGGTACGGATTGTTTCCTGGAGTACCCAAGTGTAACCATTGTGTATCCTGCACTCTACTAGTCATCATGGCGTAACTCACAGGGTTGAGAAAGCTTACGGATACGGATTGTTTCCTGGGGGATCCAGGCATAACCATTGTGTATCTGCGAACCATGGTCGGACAAAGGTTTTGGTTTGGTTGTTTTGTTTGGATTGTTCTATCCATATCTGTTTTAAAGGTTTTTCAAGTATTTTCACAGGGTGTTGAAACAAGTCTACTAAGTACTTGAAGAATTCTTGCTTTGCGCCTGATCAACGCATGGCCAGAGTCTGCAAGAACGAGGATAAACTTGTTGAAACATCGAGTTATAAAAGTATTTTCGAAAGGTAAATCTATTTCGATATAATAGTATTTTATTATAAAAGTATTATTATAAATGTATTTATTATAGAAGTATTTTTCCCAACAAAGAAATTTTGAATTAATATTTGAAATTTAAATTCTTATGGTTCTAGATTAATTATTCGTACCCGATACTATTCCTTGCATCTACCTTATCTGCTCAATTTAGTTATTCACCATGATTCTGTTTTCCAAATCTACCTTCCTTCCTTGTTGGATATATCCTTTTTAAATATTGCTTATTTGTATACTACATTGTTTAATAGAAAATTTTAGTGTTATAAATATTTTGAAGTTATTAATTTAATAAAACATGTTTAAATAAAATGATTATTGATGTGTCTATAATGTTGAAAGTATCTTAAGATTTCCAAGTGAAGTTTTCAAATGAATATTTCGAGTAAAATTTATATAATTTTAAAATTTATTGTTTATCTTGTCTTTCAATCTATTTTCTTTCTGGTTTTTTTAATTCTCCTACCTCCTTCCATTTCGGGGACGAAAAGTTTTTAGTGGGGGAGAGTGTAACGACCCATAAAATTTTAATAATTTTTAGTTAATTAATAGGTAGAGAATAAAGAAGTAACGTATAAATTAATAGGTAGAGAATGAAACGTATAAATTAATAGGTAGAGAATAAAACGTATAAATTAATAGGTAGAGAATGAAACGTATAAATTAATAGGTAGAGAATAAAACGTATAAATTAATAGGTAGAGAATAAATAGTATAAATTAATAGGTAGAGAATAAATAGTATAAATTAATAGGTAGAGAATAAAATGTATAAATTAATAGGTAGAGAATAAAACATATAAATTAATAGGTAGAGAATAAATAGTATAAATTAATAGGTAGAGAATAAATAGTATAAATTAACAGGTAGAGAATAAATAAGTAACGTATAAATTTAGATACGTTATTTTTGTATAAATTTAGCGTATCTTGTATTAACAATATGAAAAAAAATATAAGAACAACGCATATATATATTGCCCATTATAAGCTTATCTCTCCTTCTTTTCATTCTCTGGAAAAAACTCTTCCCCTCATTCCTCTTTGCTCCACGCATTCACCACATGCTCGATTACCCACAACCGTTTCCTCTCTTCTTTCATTCTTTATATGTAAGTATTTCTTTATATATTATATCTATTTCTTATACTTGCAGCTTTATATATATTTAAGCATACGAAAGGTTTGTTAAAACATAGATTTATATGTATATTTTATTTTATACAAGATTTCAAGTATCTTGGTGAGTTGGTTTTAGTGCGTATATATATAATCTGCTTGGTTATTTTAAGTTTTTATTTATAAGTTTGAAATAGATTTTCATAACACATATTTATTTTTCGGTATAAATATGATTTCTGCATATTTGGATAAGTTTATGTTGTACAAATCATTATATATATTAGTTGTTTGTGTTAGGTATATGCAGGCTATATGGTTTCTGCATATAAAATATATAGCTTTTAAAGTATTATTATATATTTTGACAGAGTATATATTTATACAAAATATGTTCTGTTAACAGCTTGGTATGTTATGTTTATAAATATGTTATAAAAAAAGGATTTTTGGTATAAATGATTTATGTCAGTTTTCCAATGTAAATGTTAGTAATATATGGGTTTGACAGTGTATATATGTTAGTAGAGATGAGATTTTGTGTATATATAATGTTTACATAAGTTTGATATGTTATTCTTCAATATGTCTGTTTATATAAATCGGTTTTTGTTTTATATATATATTATTATTATATGATATGTATAGTAAGACTAAGTTAATTTTTAATATGTACCGTGTACATAATTTATTGTTGTTTAAGTATATAATGTATTTTTATTTTTTCATAAAAATGGCCGCCGCCTATATTAGCTTACATATTTTAACTTGCAAGGGTTCTATTTAGTATATAAAGTAAGTTACTTATAAACTATAAGGTTTATTAAAATTTTATGATATACGTTAGTACGAGTTATTATATATGTAAAGTTTATATTATATGAGTTTAAGATAGCTGTATTTTGAACATCTGGTGCATCACATATATATATTACATCCAGGCTGCTTTGTTTTGTCATTCTATATTTTACTATTTAAGATGAGTATATATCATATATTTGTTATACAACTGGTTGTATAGGATGTTGTGAGTCAGTAGTTAGTTTTATTGACGTTTTGAAATTTTTTAAGCACGTATGAATATATATGTATATTTATAACTATAATATGTTTCTGGTTATATAAGAGTTAGTTCAGTTTATACATGAGCAGTCTGTATTTATGCCCATATTTTAGAAACAATAGTCAACTTTTGTTCTTTTTGGTTGATATAGGTTATGTACAGCATTATATTTATACTATTTTGGATTTATGATGATTCTATAAATACTCTACTTTATAAATTATTTTAATACACATATATAATTTGGAAATTTATATAGGTTGAATATAATATGTTATTGAATGTAAAAATATAGATGGATTTAAATTATATATATAACATTTAATATATATAGAAATAGTTATATACATAAAAAAAAGTTTTCTTTTAGGTATTCATATTTAAACATTTATTTTATCTGTTTGAGAATATATATCTACTAGTTATATAAGTTTGGTATAAAGGTGTTAATATATTTATATACTTTTTTAAGTGTATGTTGATAAAAAAAATGTAAGCTTGATTTATTTATTTATTTATATGTTTGAAAAACATGTAAATTAAATTTGTGATGTTTGAACTTAGAATATAAATTTCATATGTGTATATATAGTTATAGGTGGTTATAAAAGTTCGCTTATACCATTTATCTTCATCATTCCAGTTCTGATCTGATCTGTTTCATCAATTCGAGCCAATCATCTTTGATCGTTGAATTCGTGCTGATTTTTCTTTTCTTGTATTTGAAATTTAAATTCATTGTCTGTATCAGTTTGCGTATCCGTATCTCCTTCTATATTCTCTAGCGTCGAATGTGAGCAATCACTCACGATTAACATTTTTTTATTCATTAAATTTGATCTCAATTGAAACGATAATTGAAATATGTTGCTGTAGTTATTTAAATTTGTTATATATGTTATTATCTGTAACCGTTCACCAGTGGGATATGGCACCATACCCTGTTGTTTATATTATATTGTTATGGGTTGAAATGATAAACCCAAGCGATTTTCATTTAATTGAATTTGGGATTACGGGTTGAAATTTATCCACCGTATATATTTAGTATACAGATTGAAATGATAAATATCCGTAGCTCTTGACTATATGATAGGAAATATATACACACATCGTTGATCCATCTAAATATTTTGAAAATCATTTCTATAATTTTGAAAAGAAATATATGGTTTAATAAATTTGATTCTTAAGTTATTATATAAATGAAAATTGTATATATAGATTTAGTAGTAATATTTGATTTAAAATAGATTGATTTAATACACATAATATGGTTAAGTATTTATGTAAATCTATATTTCAAATAGATTCTCTTGTAATAAATTGAATAATTAAGATTGGAAGATAAATTTGGGTTTATAAAAATGGTATTTAAATAAGGTTTATTTAATTAAATCGATTTGAAATTTTTGAATGGGAAATTTAAAGGGTATGATTTTATAACTGGTTTTTGATTTAAGTGATTTAATGAATATTTCACGTTTAAATAAATTAAAGAAAATATTGAGTAAAATGTAATTTAAGGTTACTTAAATGATACTGGATCTAATAAGGGAGTATTTCAAGACTAAATAATAATGAGGTTAAATCGAGATCTATATGAAACTGTTATATAGAACATTTAAATATTAAAGCCTTGAACTACATTGGAATTTTAATGGTTTATGTTGAGATTCGGATCTGTAATTGAAATCAACGTAGTTGAATTTGTTATTTAGCAACTAAATTGAATTAAAATGAAAATTTAGTTTGAATTAAATTTGAATTTATTATTTAGAAAACTAAATTGAATGAAAATTTAGATGAAACGTTGAATACTTTAAGTTTTGAAATATATGGAAATATAAAGGGGTATTTGTGATTATAAATTCAAATTTGAGATCGATAAAATTTAAGTGGTTATTTTAGAAATTGAGTTGAATTTAAATTGATAAATTGGGATTGAATTTAATTTGAATGGGAAGGTCGGGTTGATGTTGGAACGATTTGTTAAGTTGAGGAAATTGAAAATACTTTACTGTATAAATTATTTAATATATATAAATACTATTTTAGGATATATAGAGATATTTGAAGTGAAAATGAGATTTGGTTTTGAAGTATAAATTAAGCTGAAATGACCACGGTGTTATAGTCTATATTTCTACCTTGTAGAGAGTTCCATGGACCCTTAGAGGATGGTTATCCCAAACATCCTTTAAGTTATTTGTATTTCAGTTGATATTTCACTGGAGTTGGATTTGTTGATATAAGAATGCTAATCCTGACTCGAGTGTTTTGTGTTTTGCTTTACGCTCGGGTCAGACTGAGTACAGCATTTGAGACTCACCTTTGGAGTTTGGAGCTTCATTTGGAAATCCAACTATCGATTCAGATTCCAGCCTTTCCAGTTGATTGGTTCAGAGAAGTCATCTGTTGCATTGGAAACTTCACTGCATTTGAACTATTCGGTTGTATTTTTCTAACTCTGATGTATATAGTAGCTTCATGAACTACTATTCTTAATCTATTCCACTGCATTATACTACTCTGTGATCTGTGATTGATTTATTTACTTATATTTTAAGTTTTGCCAAATTTTAATTAACAATTCGGTATTTTGAATTATTCAAGTCAGATATGTATGGTTTTATTGTCGATTTGAATGGTCCAAAATAGCGGGTCGTTACATTTGTCATATACACTTGTTTATTAGCTAACACTTTTTAAAACAAGCTTTTATAAATTTACATTTGTCATTTAAGTAATTTCTTATTTATTTTAAATGTAAACAAAACGCTTTTATACTTACTTTATTATTTTATAAATGCTTATCTAAATATATATATATATATATATATGAATTTCTTTAAAGAAAATAAAATAAAGCAAATTATATATACAAATAAAAGCTTACACATATTTTTAAATCCAAAACATTTAAAATATCTATCTTTTGATTTTCAAATTCAAATTCAAATTCAAATTCAAATTCAAATTTTAAAACCCAATTTGAAGTCAATTCAAATATACTTAAACAAACACAAATTCAATTTGAAAATAACAATTTTATTTATTTTAAAATCTATTAGTATCTATATATATATATATATATATGTATGTATGTATGTATATATATATAAACAACACATTATTAATATTGTTTAAAAATAACAATTTGCCAATTTTAAATAATTTAGAAAAGAGATCATCTCATTATTTATAAATTATTTATATTACTTAAATGAATTAATGTTTCATATGTTAATTGTATTTTAAACTTATATATATATTTTTCAAATCATATTTACCAAGTAATAATGAAACAAACCTTTATGTTAATCGTTTTTAAATTTAACTTAAGCTAAAATATAATTTAAACAATTGAATATTTGCCTTAAGTATTTTAAAATTATATGGTTATTTATTTAAATAGTCTTTGAAAAGTTTTAAATTAAAATTAATCATAATTTTCTAGATTACCAAAATATATTAGAATTTGAAATCATGATTCTATTTGTTAAATTCAAACCAAAGCTTTTCTATTTACAATATATATAAATATATATGTACATTATAAATAGAAAATAATTTGTTAGCTTTTAAAAGATAAAATTTACCAATTAAATATTTATTTGCTTGTAAAAGAATAAACTTTGCCAAATTAAACTAAAATTATAAAAGAAAATTATCAAATCGATCTAATTATTAATACAGATTATTAAATTGATATTGTCCAAAATTCCGGGTCATCACATTCCTCCCCTTTAAAAGAATTTCGTCCCCGAAATTTAAAAGCAAAAATAATTTAATAACCCATCAAAAATTTTAATTTTAAACCACAAGCATATATTACCAACCATATGCTAACAACCACAGCAACCAATTCACTCAAACAAACAAATCTCATGGTCCTGACACAAATCGGGATAAACCTTTTTAACACTATCTAGTGTTTTCTAGGTATAAACACTAGAATACTCGCTCTACTGAATCCAAACAATCTACACTACTAAGCTACAGAGCTCCTACTCATCAAGATATACAAAACTGAGCAGGATATTAGACCATAGACAAATCTTGCTTGACTACCAAATCCTCCTGAACTACCGGTTCCACAAGTAGTGATGGATCATACACGTACTCCCTCAAAGATATGTGAAACACATCGAATCCTAGTCTTCCATACTGGCAATTTAACCCTGTAGACCAAAGCACTTATCCTTACAAGAACACAGAAAGATCCAATAAACCTTGGAGCTATCTTCCCAGTCTTACCAAATCTTATAGCTCCTTTGATCGGAGAAAACTTATCCAAAATCAAATCTTCGACTTCGGCATCCAAATTCCTCCCTCTCTTATCCACAAACTTTTCTGACGATCATGGGCAACCTCCATCCTTCCTGATCAGCTCAACCTTCGTTGATTCCTCTGGAAACAAACTGGACCAAAAACAAACCAACCAAATGATCCTCTCAAGATTAACCAAAATCAAGGACACCAACTCTAAACCACAAACTTCAGTCAACTTCAAACTTACTTATCCTAACTGGAAAAGACAAAACAAGTGCACTTGCCAATCTCGCCTTTAGATCCTGAAAAATACGGTTCAACAAATCCAAAACGAGAAAACTCAGAAGTACCACGAAATCCTGAGCTGCTTCACCAACCCTCTCTCTAGGAGCCATCCTTCTACTAAGATGAACCACCTGTACCACTCGTAGAATCTTAGTCGATATGAAAACTCAATTTCCAAATGGTATGGCAAACCTGACTTCCTTGAAAACATCCGAAAAATCTATGATAACTTCCATAACTCCTATATTCCTTATAGATGCCTCAATCTCAAGCAAAAGATTACCCAAGAGAACACTCAACTATCACAAGGCACTTTTACGATCAAACCATACTAATATCCAAAGATATTGTTCTCTCTTTACCAATCAGAACAGCTTATGCCAGACTAACCAATCCATCTAAGAAACGGATCCACTCTGTAGCTTCTGAACATCACCTCTAGAAAACTTCTTAACCAGATGACCTCCTCGTCGGCACACAGAACACTCCGAGCTGCACTACCGACACAGGTGCTAAAGACTTCCTATCCAAAGCTCTTTGGACCTCAAAGCCATATCATACAATCCCACACAGAGCCTTGAGATGGGTAGACATCTCCACAAGAATCTCAGGCCTCAAACTAGAAAAACCACCCAGCTTAACTCAGTCTCATCACTGCACACACTTCCTTAAACTTTCTTCGAAAGAAACATCTTCGAAAGCATCCGTAGTCACTGCATTCTACCACGCATTTGCTTCTTCCTGAAGTTGCCAAGATACCTTCACTCTCTTCTGCTTAACCGACAGATCCTAACTCTTACTCATCCAAACTTGCACTTCAAAGATGGACTGCGAACCTTAAAAAGGTTTCCTTCAGTTATTGGTGAAATCCTTACACCATCTGTAAAGCTTAGTCGGGACGATATTGAGTCTACAGTCTCGGTAGACACTTCCAACCTCATCATTTAGAATCCTACCATTGGTAGTCGTGCTACACACACCACTACCATTCCTACCTCTAGAACTCATATTGGAAAACCCAAATAGGTAACCCAACGAATCAGGTAGTTATATATATATATATTAAAATTACAAGTACGCTCTCTCAAGAAAGAAATCGCTCCAAATCCTAGGTATTCACTCAACCTAGCACTTTGATACCAACTGTGACGATCCGCCTTTCTCTCCACAGAAAGGCGCATCATAATTAAGAAAGAAAGGGATAGAAATGAGAAACGATAGAGAAGAAAGAATGAAACAACATCAGAATCTTAACAGCGGGAATAAATTATATGAATCACATAAGTATTACATAATATACAACATCTTTCAGAGTTACACAGCTTATAAATCACATATTAGACAGTTATAAACACATGTCTAGTCATTACAACTCAAATACAACACACAGATACTAAAATAATGGAACACTATATATCTACAAACGCTGAAGCCTCCTGCTCCATATCTCCTCTAGAATTCATCAAAGCTGACCTGAATCCCTTGGCTACTCGTAAAAATTTGAGTACCCAAGAGTGAAAGAAAAACATAAAATAAACTCAGGGTCAGACATGGGTCTGTTGTGAGTAATAGGTTAAAGTTGCTTAACTTTGAAAACCTTTGAAAATAAAAGGTATCTCGTAAGACTTCCCGCACATAAACACGGAAATGTTTTTACCTTACGATAACCAAAAACATTTGATAGGTAATCTAGTGATATTATAATAGGTCTAGGGTTTTCAAATAAAATACAGAAATAGCTGGAATGCTTACATCTCATGTTCCAACATAGTTGGGCACAACTAAAATGTACGGCACTTATTGGAGATCGGATTACATACAATGGCAGGACTACTGGGGTACCGTGTAACAACCGCATATTTATCGATTTTATATTTAAATATTTTATTTAAATATTTTATCGTTAGTCGGATTTTAGTCCGAAAAGCTACTTTTTGCATACGGTCGAATTAGGACTCGGGACCACTGCCATTGAGTTTAAAATGCCGTTTGCGACCGTTTTGAGTATAAGCTTCGATATGTTTGGAGAAAGTTGATTTTTGCTACTTTTCATTTTGGCTTTGGTTTTGGGCTCAGCCCTATGTTAACTTATGCTCAAATCTGAGCCACTCTTCCCCACTAACCCTCACTCTCTTCTCTTTTCAGTTTTTATAACATTAATGGTGGGAGAGATTGGAGATTAAAAACTCCAAAACCCTAGTTTCTCTTGCAAATAAAATTCCTAGCTCCAAACTCAAGAAGAACCCATTGGTAAGCTTCTCTTCTTCTTCTCCAACTTATTCTCTTACCAATTTCAGAAATTCCTAAACCTAATTTTGGGAATGTTCTTTTTTTTGAGCTTAGATTCAAGCTCAATTGGGTTGTGTTGAAGAGAGGTTGATTCTCCATTTGCTTTCAAGCTTCTTCTTGTTTGATTTTGTGAAAATGTGAGATTTTTATCTCACATCTATGTCTATATCCATCTTTGTGGTTAGGAATGAATTCGTAACATTGTGCATATTCATTTGCTTTTGATTTGGATCGAATGGGTGAATATTCCAATTTTTGTGAAAATCCTTTTATGGATGTTTGATTACGATATTTGGGGTGTATCGAAGAGCCTATAAGGCCGGGCTGTCATTTAACGTAAATCCTTAGTCGTCGTTGCTCGCTCGATCACTCCCGACATCGTTTGGGCCATACGGCCTAGGCAAATTGTTGCCCTTACCAGGTTTTCAGACGTTTGGAGACCAATGCCAGACGTCTGGCTTTGTAACCTGGAGAAAAATAACAAACGGCAGAAGAATAAATAAGGCAGTGGCTAATTTCAGACGTCTGAATTATTGTTTCAGACGTCTGGAATAAGGTTAGACGTCTGATTTGAGTTTTCAGACGCCTGGATGGTTTTTTGGGAAATTTCTAGAAACCAAATCCAGACGTCTGGACAACCCCTCAGACGTTTGGAAATCCCTAGTTTTGCCTATTTGCCAAATTTTGAGTATATTTCCAACTTTAATCGATTCGTGTTGATTCCGTTTTCGTTGTTATCATTTGTTATTGACTTTGATGACATTTTCTTCATGATTTTTGGGAATATCCATTTCTATGGATTTGGTATCGATTTCTTTGGATTTTATTCACGTCTTCGAATGTGAGTTTTAGTGATTGGTTGTTCTACAATCATTTTTGTGATTTGTCACTTTAAAAATATAAAGGTTTCAATACTAGTATTAAATATCAAAACCTCTTCAACAAAACGATTTCAACTATATTTTCAATATCAAACTCGTTTATAAAACCGTTTTCCAATCTACTAGTATACACAAACCTTTACCTCACTCGTATGAGAAATCAAATTAAACGGCTTAGTAAAACAAGTGGTATGAAACGCTTGCGTTTACTTGCTCGGTTAATTCTTGGACTTGTTCAATTGAATCTCTTGTGACAATTTTCTAGTGGAAACTTACAATTTGTTCGTAAATATTTAAGTTAAGCTAGTGGTTATAGGACATGATGCTAAACTCATATATTTACTAGCTTAGTGTAATTGACACTTCTTGATGATCATGACGATCATCTTTGTGATTTAGACTAGCAATGTGCGATGTCTCTTTGTCTGCGAGGGAGACTAAACCCCGTTTTGTGGAGTTTCGACTCAATTTGGTGGGGTAGCAACCCATGGTCTTCGGGCCGTTTGTGGAGCTTCGGCTCAATTTGTGATGGTTAGCAACCATGGAATTAGCATTCCGTTTGTGATACACGTGTTGGCGAGCTTTATGCTCCCGTTTGTGATAGGCCTCCCCCCTTTGTGATTTCTGGATTTCTTGAGATGATTTCTAGAATTTGTGTTTCACCAATTTTCATGATTTCCATTGATAAGTTTTATCAATATTTGTGCATTGGTGAATTTGTGCGTCATTGACTTTTGTGATTTCTGGATTTCGCATATTGAATTCTGGAATTTGTGCGTCATTGACTTTTGTGATTGACATTGATATTATTGTCAATATTTGTGCATTGGTGAATTTGTGTGTCATTGACTTCTGTGATTGACATTGATATTATTGTCAATATTTGTGCATTGGTGAATTTGTGTGTCATTGACTTTTGTGATTGACATTGATATAATCGTCAATATTTGTGGTTTGATGAACGAAATGAGGAGTATGACATTTCTTTGATTCTTGTGTAGATTTGGTGACATTGATTAATCTCTCGTAGATTCTCAATTACTTATATATATCACAGCTTGGAATTGTGATTATTATGTGTTTAGTCATATCTCTTATTCTATATCATTTCATCTGATATCTATAGTTAGACTGATCCGTTTATTATTTTCTTATTAAATAATACTCGGGTCAGACCGAGATGTTACAGGTGCTTCTGCTTGACTTCTCTCTTGGGATTGATTTCTCTCACTTTTGGGCTTACTACTTAGATTAGTAGTTTATTTTGGTGTATACATTCGAGATATAGACTCCATAATGAATACTTATTCTTTTGTGTAGTTCATGTAACTATTCTTTTGTGATATTGTGGATCTTTTTGACCACTACTCTGATATACACTTTCATGTGTTAGTGTTATATTCATATCTATTTCCGCCTTTGTGATATGAATTGTCTGTGACTGATTTGTGTTATGTTTATTTCTATATTTGTTTCCAAAGACCTTTATAGCCACTGTGTAGTAGCTTTGAGTTTGTGTCGGTATGTCGGATTTCCTCTTGAGATGAAAAGTTATATTTTTATCTGGCATATCGGTACTCGTACAAAGCAATTATACAGATGGTCGCTCCTCAACAGTCTTATTCTCCGTGCTAGTTGACAGCATTACTTGTAGTGTTCTTGGCTAGCGTCGGTATCGAGGTGGGGCGTCACAGCTTGGTATCGGAGCCAAACTTCGGAACAATATGGAATATTATAAAAAGGATCATCGTCCTAAGTCTTTCTTAGGAGTCGTGCTTTAGGATTTTATTCGGGTCTACGTACCGTTCTATCCTATTTTCTTTTATGATTCCTTGTTTTGTCTATCAAGATTGCTTGATATTCAATTTGGTGAATAACCTTTTTCTCCTTCTTCTTTCTTTCTAAGGAAGAGAAATGTCTAGACCATGCCGCCCCAGAGCCGTGCCATCTAGCACACCACCCCAAGATGGAGTTTTTATGACTGCTCAACAGCTTCTTGATTTAGTGACAAATGCTCAAACAGCTGGAGCTAACCCGGAACCTACTCACCCAAAGTCGGGATTTTCACGCTTGTGTAGCGATTACACTAATTTGGGTGGGGAGCCGTTTAAAGGTTCCGAAACTGTTATTGAAGTACAGGCTTGGCTAAGGTCATGTGATCGAATCTTTTCTCGCATGAATCTTATTGACCTTCACCGAGTTCAGGTGGCCTCTAGTATGCTCCGAGAAAGAGCATTGGACTGGTACGAGCTTCTTATTTCTGAGATTAATGAAGCGGATCTCACCTGGGAGAAATTCCAAGAATGCTTCGAGTTGAAATTTGTACCGGAAGCAGAGAAAGTGAAATTGGCTCGACGATTTATAGACCTTGTTCAAGGTGGGTCCTCCGTGACTGATTACGTCGCCTCCTTCGAGTCGCTTTCCAAATATGGGGTTGAATACATCAACACCCCTTTAAAGAAGAACCAGAGGTTCGTTTATGGCTTAAACAAAAATCTCAAGAAGCCATTACTTCTAAAATTAGAAGTTTCTTTCGACCAACTCGTTGATATTGCTCTTCGTCTTGAAGAGGCGGATAGGGAGAATGATGTTGAAGTGGTGGGTTCCAAACCAAACTTCAACAACAAAAAAAGGCCAAATAAATTCGATGGACCTTATCCCAATAAGAAAGGGAAGCAAGCAACCTCCGTGGCAAAGACTTCTTCCTTTGGCCGTGGAGAATGCTATAATTGTGGTTCGAAGGACCATTATGCGAACAAGTGCCCAAAGTCTCTCTCTTGTCGCTATTGCAAAGTTCCCGGTCATGTTACATCTTCATGCCCCAAGCTTCAGGGCAGGAAGGAGGGAAAGCTTAATGTTGCTCAAGCCCCTGGCAACACATCTGGTGGCCAAGGTATTTCTCATTCTATTCTGGATGGAATTATTTTATTTCGTGATCATCCTATTCGAGTTCTTTTTGATACGGGTGCGTCCCATTCTTTTATATCAAAAGAACTTGTTGATACTTTTTCCTTGGATGTTTTGTGTTTAATGACTTCTTTGAGAATTGCGAATCCGGTTGGTGGATCCGCGACAATCAGTTTATTGTGTAAAGATGTCGAGATTATTTTGTGTGATTTTCCTTTCCTAGCCGATTTGCATGTCATGCGTTACTTAGGCTTTGGAATGATTTTGGGAATGGATTGGCTTAATCGTTATGAAGCTCAAATCCTATGTCCTGAGCGGACTATTCATCTTCGACATCCTCAATCTGTTAAGCAGATTTCTATTAATCTTAAAGATTCAGATTCCAGCTTGGTTGCATCTTTGTATTCTTTAAATCCTCGTGATGATGATGATGATGACGAGGGTGATATTATTTCTCTTATTCATGTCGTTTGTGAATTTTCCGACATATTCGAGCCCGTTTTAGGATTACCACCTAAGAGAGCAATTTAGTTCAGAATTAATCTTATTCCTGGAGCTCAACCTATCACTCGTCCTCCTTATCGTATGTCCAATAAAGAAAACGAGGAGATGCGCAAACAATTATCCGAATTGGAGACGAAGCAATTTATTCGCTCTAGTTCCTCGCCTTGGGGAGCTTCAGCTATTTTTGTGAAGAAATCCGATGGAACACTTAGGTTTTGCGTTGACTACCGCAAGCTTAATGATCTTACTATCAAAAATAAATATCCTCTACCTCGGATTGATGATCTATTCGATCAACTTAGTGGTGCTAGAGTCTTTTCACAATTAGACTTAGCTACTGGATTTCATCAGCTTCGTATTGTAGAGGATAGTATTCCTTTGACATCATTCCGTACTCGTTATGGATCTTATGAATGGCTTGTTATGCCATTTGGTCTAACGAATGCTCCGACGTATTTCGTTGGCCTTATGAATAGAGTTTTCAAAGACTTCCTCGACCGGTTTGTTCTCATCTTTATCGATGATATTCTTGTGTATTCAAAAACCGAGGAGGAGCATGAAAAACATCTTCGGATTGTGTTGGAAACTCTTAGGAGTAATCAATTAAAGGCAAAATTTTCTAAATGCCACTTTTGGCAATCTCGTGTGAAATTTCTCGGTCATATTATTTCCGAATCCGGAATTTCCGTGGATCCTTCAAAGATTGAAGCGATTCAAGATTGGAAGAGACCGGAGAGTGTGACAGAGATTCGTAGTTTTCTTGGATTGGCGGGCTATTACCGTCGCTTTATCAAAGACTTTTCCAAGATTGCCGTGCCTCTTACTGGCTTGACGAAGAAAGGTGTTAAATACATTTGGTCGGACAAATGCGAAGCTTCTTTTCAGAAATTAAAAGAACTTCTTTCTGATGCTCCTATTCTCGTTATTCCCGAGGGGAATCAAGATTTCGTTGTCTATACCGATGCTAGTCGCGTTGGTTTGGGTGACGTTCTCATGCAAAGAGAATGTGTTATTGCTTATGCTTCTAGGCAATTGAAGCCTGTTGAGACTAGATATGCCACTCATGATTTAGAGCTCGCGACTATTGTTTTCTCCCTTCGTATTTGGCGTCATTATCTTTTAGGAGAGAAATTTGTTCTTTATACCGATCATAAGTCCTTGAAGTATTTATTCTCCCAAAAGGAACTTAATTTGCGTCAACAGCGTTGGCTCGAGTTCCTTGCTCCTTATGATCTTGATATTCTTTATACCCCCGGTAAGGGTAATCGTGTCGCCGATGCTCTTAGCCGTAAACAACAAGCTGTTGTTTCTATGATGATATCCGAATGGAACGATCTCGAGATCTTAACCACTTGTGAGATTCGAGAGCGTGTTCCCGATTTATGTTCATCTCTTGTTTTATGTAGCCTTGAGGCTCATCCTTCTCTTTTAGACCGCATTCTTGAAGCTCAAAGGCTAGATCCCGAATTGGCCCTTCTTAGCCAAAATATTAAGGATAAGATTGATATTGAAGGATTGAAAGACTTTGATATCGATTCTTGTGGCGGCGTTCGGAGATTTGGTAGACTCATCGTGCCAAATATTAGTGATCTTCGTAGAGATATTTTAGAAGATCACATCGTTCTAAATTCACCATTCATCCCGGTAGTAGTAAAATGTACGCGGATATGAAGAGACTTTATTATTGGGAGGGAATGAAACTTGACATCGCTAACTTCGTTAAGCGTTGCATGACTTGCCAACTTGTTAGAGCCGAACATCAAAGGCCCGGTGGGTTATTGCAACCTTTAGAAATTCCTATTTGGAAGTGGGATCAAATTTCCATGGATTTTATTGACGGCCTTCCCCGTTCTCGTTCGGGTCATGATAGCTTATGGGTGATCGTTGATAGACTTACTAAATCCGCCCATTTTATTCCCGTTTGATCTAATCGAACCGTTCCTCTTTTGGCCAAAATCTTTATCAAAGAAATTGTTAAATTGCGTGGAGTTCCTACTTCTATTGTTAGCGATCGTGATCCATCGTTTACTAGTGGATTTTGGAAGAGTCTTCAAAAAGCTTTAGGAACGAGCTTAATTTTAGCACCGCTTATCACCCCCAGTCCGATGGACAAACCGAGCGTGTGAATCAAACTCTTGAAGATCTTCTTCGTGCTTGTGTTCTTGATTTTGGTGGAAGTTGGGAAGATCATATTTCACTTGTTGAATTTTCCTATAATAATAGCTTCCAATCTAGTATTGGTATGGCACCTTTTGAGGCACTCTATGGAAGGCCATGCCGATATCCTTCTTGTTGGCTTGAGGCCGGTGAGAAGCTGGTTTTAGGTCCAGATTTTATTCGTGATTCCACAGAAAAGATTGATCTTATTCGTCATAGGATGAAAGAAGCCCAGAGTAGACAAAAATCCTATGCCGATAACCGGAGAAGGAAGTTAGAATTTTCTGAAGGAGATCTTGTGTTCATTCGTGTTTCACCTATGAAAGGTGTTGTACGTTTCAGTCGATCGAGAAAATTGGCTCCTCGATATATTGGGCCATTTCCTATCATTGAACGTATTGGTTCCATGGCTTATCGCCTTTTATTACCAGCTCAATTTTTTGCTATCCATGATGTGTTTCAAGTTTCTCAACTTCAGAAATGTCTTCGAGATTCCGATTCTGTTCTTGAGCCCGGTGTTGTGGAAGAGATTGAAGTTTCGCCTAATTTAACTTATGAGCAACATCCTATTCATATCATTGCTTCGGAAGTCAAACGAGTTCGAAATAAAGATGTTCCGCTTGTTAAAGTTCAATGGTCTTCAAATCCTAAGGATTGTTCTTGGGAATCTAGAGAGTACATCGAGCGAACACATCCGGACTTACTTTCTCGTGCTCTTTGAGGTGAACTTCTTATTTCAAGTTTCTTTTGTGATTGAATATGCTTTTATGGTTGTTACTTTATGTTCTCTTCTTAAATATTGCGAGGACGCAATTTCTTTAAGGAGGGGAGTCTGTAACAACCCGCATATTTATCGATTTTATATTCAAATATTTTATTTAAATATTTTATCGTTAGTCGGATTTTAGTCCGAAAAGCTACTTTTTGCATACGGTCGAATTAGGACTTGGGACCACTCCCATTGAGTTTAAAATGCCGTTTGCGACCTTTTTGAGTATAAGCTTCGATATATTTGGAGAAAGTTGATTTTTGCTACTTTTCACTTTGGGATTGGTTTTGGGCTCAGCCCTATGTTAACTTATGCTCAAATCTGAGCCACTCTTCCCTACTCACCCTCATTCTCTTCTCTTTTCAGTTTTTATAACATCAATGGTGGGAGAGATTGGAGATTAAAAACTCCAAAACCCTAGTTTCTCTTGCAAATCAAATTCCTAGCTCCAAACTCAAGAAGAACCTATTGGTAAGCTTCTCTTCTTCTTCTCCAACTTATTCTCTTACCAATTTCAGAAATTCCTAAACCTAATTTTGGGAATGTTCTTGTTTTTGAGCTTAGATTCAAGCTCAATTGGATTGTGTTGAAGAGAGGTTGATTCTCCATTTCTTTTCAAGCTTCTTCTTGTTTGATTTTTGTGAAAAGGCGAGATTTTTATCTCACATCTATGTCTATATCCATCTTTGTGGTTAGGTATGAATTCGTAACATTGTGCATATTCATTTGCTTTTGATTTGGATCGAATGGGTGAATATTCCAATTTTTGTGAAAATCCTTTTATGGATGTTTGATTACGATATTTGGGGTGTATCGAAGAGCCTATAAGGCCGGGCTGTCATTTAACATAAATCCTTAGTCGTCGTTGCTCGCTCGATCGCTCCCGACATCGTTTGGGCCATATGGCCTAGGCAAATTGTTGCCCTTACCAGGTTTTCAAACGTCTGGAGACCAATGCCAGACGTCTGGCTTTGTAACCTGGAGAAAAATAACATACGACAGAAGAATAAATAAGGCAGTGGCTAATTTCAAACGTCTGAATTATTGTTTCAGACGTCTGGAATAAGGTTAGACGTCTGATTTGAGTTTTCAGACGCCTGAATGGTTTTCTGGGAAATTTCTAGAAACCAAATCCAGACGTCTGGACAACCCCTCAGACGTCTGGAAATCCCTAGTTTTGCCTATTTGCCAAATTTTGAATATATTTCCAACTTTAATCGATTCGTGTTGATTCCCTTTTCGTTGTTATCATTTGTTATTGACTTTGATGACATTTTCTTCGTGATTTTTGGGAATATCTGTTTCTATGGATTTGGTATCGATTTCTTTGGATTTTATTCACGTCTTCGAATGTGAGTTTTAGTGATTGGTTGTTCTACAATCATTTTTGTGATTTGTCACTTTAAAAATATAAAGGTTTCAATACTAGTATTAAATATCAGAAACTCTTCATCAAAACGATTTCAACTATGTTTTCAATATCAAACTCGTTTATAAAACCGTTTTCCAATCTACTAGTATACACAAACCTTTACCTCACTCGTATGAGAAATATAATTAAACGGCTTAGTAAAACAAGTGGTATGAAACGCTTGCGTTTACTTGTTCGGTTAATTCTTGGACTTGTTCGATTGAATCTCTTGTGACAATTTTCTAGTGGAAACTTACAATTTGGTCGTAAATATTTAAGTTAAGCTAGTGGTTATGGGACATGATGCTAAACTCATATATTTACTAGCTTAGTGTAATTGACACTTCTTGATGATCATGACGATCATCTTTGTGATTTAGACTAGCAATGTGCGATGTCTCTTTGTCTGCGAGGGAGACTAAACCCCGTTTTGTGGAGTTTCGACTCAATTTGGTGGGGTAGCAACCCATGGTCTTCGGGCCGTTTGTGGAGCTTCGGCTCAATTTGTGATGGTTAGCAACCATGGAATTAGCGTTCCGTTTGTGATACACGTGTTGGCGAGCTTTATGCTCCCGTTTGTGATAGGCCTCCCCCCTTTGTGATTTCTGGATTTCTTGAGATGATTTCTAGAATTTGTGTTTCACCAATTTTCGTGATTTCCATTGATAAGTTTTATCAATATTTGTGCATTGGTGAATTTGTGCGTCATTGACTTTTGTGATTTCTGGATTTCGCATATTGAATTCTGGAATTTGTGTGTCATTGACTTTTGTGATTGACATTGATATTATTGTCAATATTTGTGCATTGGTGAATTTGTGTGTCATTGACTTGTGTGATTGACATTGATATTATTGTCAATATTTGTGAATTGGTGAATTTGTGTGTCATTGACTTTTGTGATTGACATTGATATAATCGTCAATATTTGTGGTTTGATGAACGAAATGAGGAGTATGACATTTCTTTGATTCTTGTGTAGATTTGGTGACATTGATTAATCTCTCGTAGATTTTCAATTACTTATATATATCACAGCTTGGAATTGTGATTATTATGTGTTTAGTCATATCTCTTATTCTATATCATTTCATCTGATATTTATAGTTAGACTGATCCGTTTATTATTTTCTTATTAAATAATACTCGGGTCAGACCGAGATGTTACAGTTGCTTCTGCTTGACTTCTCTCTTGGGATTGATTTCTCTGACTTTTGGGCTTACTACTTAGATTAGTAGTTTATTTTGGTGTGTACATTCGAGATATAGACTCCATAATGTATACTTATTCTTTTGTGTAGTTCATGTAACTATTCTTCTGTGATATTGTGGATCTTTTTGACCACTACTCTGATATACACTTTCATGTGTTAGTGTTATATTCATATCTATTTCCGCCTTTGTGATATGAATTGTCTGTGACTGATTTGTGTTATGTTTATTTCTATATTTGTTTCCGAAGACCTTTATAGCCACTGTGTAGTAGCTTTGAGTTTGTGTGGGTATGTCGGATTTCCTCTTGAGATGAAAAATTATATTTTTATCTGGCATATCGGTACTCGCACAAAGCAATTATATAGATGGTCGCTCCTCAACAGCCTTATTCTCCGTGCTAGTTGACAGCATTACTTGTAGTGTTCTTGGCTAGCGTGGGTATAGAGGTGGGGCGTCACATACCGCCTGTCGTAGTACGTGGCCTAGATCACCGTACCGATGATCTACCCTAAATCCCCTACAACACAAGGCCGTAACCATCCCTTACTCGATAGTCCCGAACAAGACAACCCCGGTAGTTGTTGCAATCAACTGCCCCGCACAGCTGAATGAAAAAGGACTTCTAGACAGGGGAAAATCTTGTCCTAAGTGAGCGCGACTCACTTATCGATGTTGCACCTCCCCTATTTTAGCCATTCCCGGTTGATGAGGCTTGAGGCTACGATTACCTTTATAGAACACATCTACCTTAGAATGCTCATCGTCCACCCGACGATGTGCTGAAAGCATTCAATCCATACAAGTTCATTCCGGGTTCGAACGAAACTGAAGGCATTATCTCGTTACACTCATTTTGGAATCACCCTCAAAGTTTATGACAATAACCCTTGCACTCTTAATCTTCATCTTCACTTTAGATTTCACGACCTATCGTTTAATTTGGATCGATGTGGTTTTCGGTTATCCAAATCTAGAAACCTGATCCTGGTCTCGTCGAAATCCAAAAGGCCATCTTTTAAAGCCAAGTTGTTTTAAAGATAAAACAATTTGATTTTATTATCTATATTCACAGAGATAGAAAAATCACAATCTCACAAATAGATAATCCATATCATCACAATTCAACCAGATCATCTCATATCACAAATCTACACATATCTTATATCAGAGATAACAAACAATCCAAGGTATTTAATATCATTCAGCCATCCATAAGCTATGATTTATTAATCACACAATCTCTAATTAATTTAAAATAAATTAAATTAATTACTTCTGTTACTATAAATCTTTCTTACCTAACCATTAGTTAATTACAAACCAATTAATTAATCATCCTATAATTAACCATCCTAATTAATCATCCTTGATTAATTATTCTTTAATTACATTAAGTAATTAACCTTAATTAATTACACAAATTAATTATCCTTAACCATTACAGTAATTAAACTATAATTACTTCATTAATTAAGTAACTATAATTAACTACATTAATCCTTAATTAATTACCTTGATTAATTATCCTTTATTCACTTATATTGATTAATCATCCTTAATTAATCAAACTTGATTGCTTTCATTAAATACACTAATTAATGATCCCCTAATTACTTCTTTAATTAATTATTGTTCTAATTAATCATACTGAATAATTAAGCTTTAATTAGTCTTCATTCATTAATCAGCCTTGTTTAATCACATTCAGTAATTAACTACCCTTAATTAATTACATTACTTAATTAACTTCTAAATAAATTTTATTAATTAATTCTTAAATTAATTCACTAAGTAATTAATCCTTAATTATTTCCACTAAGTAATTATTCTTCTTATTAATTACACAAAGTTAATAAACCCAAAACTACTTCCATTCTTCAATTAATTACATCCAGTAACTATCCATTAATTACTTCACTAAGTAGTTACACTTTATAAATTACATTAAGTAATTTATACTTAACAAATCATCAACTGATTATCTTAAACTAATTAAACTAATTAATTAACTTAAACTAATCACATTAACTTAATTAATTACATTGAATAATTAATCCTTTTAATTATTTTCATTAAGTAATCATACTCAACCAGTTCCATAAATAATTATCCTTAATTAACTAATCTAATTAATTATTTTAAACTAATTACATTAATTAATCATTCCATAATCCCTAGTTAATGATTTTTCATTAACTATTAACAATTCTTTAATTACTTCCCTAAGTAATTAAACTGTAGTTAACCATTATTAATTAAAAATTAATGAATTCTTAATTTCCAGTTAATCCATCTCTAATTACTTAATTAAGTGCTTAACTGTAACTTAATTAATCTTTAGTTACTTGATTAATTAGTTTCTAGCCATTAATTAATAATCAATACTTATCTAATTAATGATCCTTAATTCCAATTAATTTACCTTTAATTAATTAACTTAAACCCTAATTACTTAATTAATTAGACCTTAATTAATTAACTTACAATCCCTAATTACCTAATTAATAATAAATCATTAATTAGTTAAATTAATTAATTACCCTTTTATTACCTCATTAATTTAATGAATCACAAACCATTAAATCTTAATTAAGTTTAAGATAAAAATACTATCCTTATCAAAGACTTAACTATCATTTACAAATGCATTTGAAACATTTTACTTTTAAATTTACCTTTAAAATTTCATTTCAAATTTAAGATTTAAAAATGATTACAAATTTAACTTTAACATAATTTAAATTAATTTACAAACCTTTTAAATCAAATGTTAAAGAACACTTATCTCATAAATGAAATTATAAGAGTTTAAAACCAAATTATTTAAATTCAAAATCTTGTTTTTATTTTAAAAACTTTAAAAATCTGTTTTCAAATGCTGCTTCGGGTTTGACCCTAGCCTACTCGAGTACTTACCCAAGAAAACCCATCTTTTCTTTTCTTTTCAAAAATTTGTTTAAATTTTAAAGGCTAAAATCTGGAACGAGTCAACTCTCAAATCACTCGAGAACTCACTCGAGCCAAAACCCCACTATCCCGAGACCTACTGCGAGGCAGTACACAACCAAAACTCTGACATCACATCATTGTCATGCACATGCACAGGCCAACTACCTCCTTCGACCATCCACGATGCTATTCACATGTCGTCGACCATCCTCACACTAGATCCCAATCACCATATTAGCAATATAAACCCGAAATCGAATTCGAGTAACCCATCACAACGTGGAACAAAAACCCAAAACTGGGAAAAACCCTCGAACTCAAAATACCGATCACCGGAGCACCTAAGCTTCCAACCACAACTTCGCCAACCTCCATGTTACCGATTCCCAGAGTTTGGTGGAAATTGATCCACCATAGATGCCGAGATGATCACAAACTCCTGATCTTGTCAAAACTAGGGTTACAGACAAACCCGATCACCCACCGCCACTATAGTAACTAATACACCTTTCTGACATTTTGGCCAACCTCACCCATCACTCCACTACCTCTAGTGAGAGCCACGACCTCCCCGATCATCTAGATCGTCAGAAATAACCCAAAACACAATATTTGATCAACCCCGCAATCTCACTCAAATCTCATCTAAAAATCATGATTTAGGTTAAGGATTCAGATCATATACCTGAATCATTGAAGTGGGATGCTTGAGTTTTTAACATAACTTATATTTGCACCGTTCTTTTGGTTTCCAGAGACATTTCAAACTTATTTTAAATTAAATAAAATTTTAAAACCTACTCTATAATTAAACAAAAAAATTTGCTTGAATTCTAAATACTAACAGAGACTAGATCAAGGGAAAAAGAATTTTGAATAAATCTTGAGCCTGGAAACTAAAACAGGAAAAACGCAGGCACATAGCATGCATACACCTACACATTCATACACACACACACACACAGGAACTTCCCTATGGTTCCTCTAGAAGAAGCGAAACTGTAGGGCTTTCGAAAAAAAACAACGAGATACATTAATACTCATAAATCAAATCAGCAGGGAAATCAGCTTTATTATTGGGAGAATCCCGAAGAAGATCCTTACCACTTCAACGGAACAAGAAGAAGAACTATTGGCGAAGTTGAGGAGGATGGAGTCGAGCGAACGAGCTCAATCAATGAACTGGCAATCGCCATAGATGAAACCTAAAAATGGAAAGTTGAGTTGTGGGAGATAGTTTGTCTGTTGATGTTTGTCGGAACAACTTATCTGTAATTTTTCTAGTATGAAGCCAAGTATTTTGCTATGGGCCGCAAAGCCCATTTCATAAATAAATTAACCCAGTTTCAAATATATATATATATATATATATATATATATATATGAAGGAATTCATTTACATACATATTCACACAAACATACTTATTCAGAATTTAACAGGCAACCAGATTCATACTTAAGTTTTAGAAAAAAAGAGTTACTCACCTGTAAAAGATTATGAACAGAGCACTTTTATTTTGAAATAGCTTTTAAACTATGGAAACTTGAATTGCTGGAATATGCTTCTAATTTTAGAACTTGAATAGCCGAGGAATGTGCTTTGTTACTGGATCTTGAAACTAAAATGCTTTGATTTTGCTTTTGATTAATCTTCAAGTTTGCTTGCTTTGATAAAACTCAATTTTGAATAAAATGCTTGCAGGCTTTGATTCTAGGTTGAAGAAAGTGTTACAGGCTAATGGTTTTGATTTGAAAAATGAATTACAGGTTTTGCTTTTGGTTAGTTTTCTGGTTTGAGGAAGGATTGATTATCAGATTGTTTTTGAGAAATTTGGTTTGAGTTTATCTCTTAGTTTTTGAAAAGGGAAAGATATAAAGAGAATAGAAGGGAAGGTACAAAGTGTTTATATAAGTGAAAATGTGATTTATTTTACATAAAAGAAAAATCAAAATTAAAATGACACTTGTTTAAACATCCAACATTTGTCATATACTCTTGTTTATTAGCTAACACTTGTTAAAACAAGCTTTTACAAATTTACATTTGTCATTTAAGTAATTTCTTATTTATTTTAAATGTAAATGAAAAGCTTTTATACTTACTTTATTATTTTATAAGTGCTTATCTAAATATATATATATATATATATGAATTTCTTTAAAGAAAATAAAATAAAACAAATAATATATACGAATAAAGGCTTACACATATTTTTAATCCAAAACATTTTAAAATATCCATTTATTAAATTCAATTTTAAATTCAAATTCAAATTCAAATTAAATTTTAAAAATCCAATTTAAAGTCAATTCAAATATATTTAAACAATTAATTTTAAAATAACAATTTTATTTTTTTAAATCTATTTGTATCTATATATATAAAAACAACACAATATTAATATTGTTTAAAAATAACAATTTGCCAATTTTAAATAATTTATAAAAGAGATTATCTCATTATTTATTAATTATTTATATTACTTAAATGAATTAATGTATCATATGTTAATTGTATTTTAAACTTATATATATTTTTTCAAATTATATTTATCAAGTAATAATAAAACAAACTTTTATGTTAATATTATTTAACTTTAACTCAAGCTAAAATATAATTTAAACAATTGAATATTTACCTTAAGTATTTTAAAATTATATGGTTATTTATTTAAACAATCTTTGAAAAGTTTTAAATTAAATTAAATTATAATTTTCCAAATTACCAAAATATATTAGAATTTGAAATCATGATTCTATTTGTTAAATTCAGACAAAATCGTTTCTATTTATAATGCATACAAACATACACACACATATATATATACATTATAAATAGAAAACATTTTATTAGCTTTTAAAAGATAAAATTTACCAATTAAATATTTATTTTCTTTTAAAAGAATAAAATTTTCCAATTTAAATCAAAATTATAAAAGAAAATTATCAAATCAATCTAATTATTAATACAGATTACTAAATTGATACTGCCCAAAATTCCGGGTCATCACAGAAGCGATGTCATGAGAAATGTTCCTTTTTATTCGTTTCAGGATTGATTGCTTTATTTATTGGGAAATAGTATAAATAAGAAAATCTCTTAAAAAATACTTGATTAATGCAAAAGAAAATAAAATATAAAAGATAGAATTTTAAAAATTAAATTAGGAAATTTATTTAACTAGCTACTAAAAGAAAAATAAAGTTAAGTCCGTAAACGTAGTAAATTTTGTGAGATAAATTTCAGTAAATAAAGGATAGGGAAATGTTTTTGCAAAATCATGGGTCACTATTCCGATGCCTTCAAATTAAAAGTTATAAATTAAGTTGTGTGTTGGTTGTTGTTTTAAGATAATATAATTCTTTTTGAAGTTTGAAATTTACCATATAGTAAAAAAGAGTTAATTATAGAAGTTAATCCACTTACTGAATACCAACTGGATGGGATGTGGTTAAATTTATTTTGAAAGGTAAAAGCTATAATTTTGAAAAGTTTCATTCGAAAAAAATTATTTTTAAATTGAGTATCTATTTTTATATTTTCCCAACTATGTCCAAAATTAATTGAAAAATATTTTGAATGAAAAGGAGATATTTTTGATTTTTGAAATGTCATTAACACAGGAAAAGTCGACAGGTTAGCAAATATAAATTTTACTATGCAGCAGAAGTGACAATAAATAAAATATAGTTAGTGACGAGGAAAAAGCTATTTTAGCTTTGGAATTTCATTCCATACCTTGTCGATAGCTGAACGAAGTTGTTTTAATATGACTCTATTTTAAATTTTAAAAATGTAAAAGTAAATTTCCTTATGTAAACTATGCTTGGAAAAGTTGGTAATGAAGTGGGGGCAAAAGAGATGGTTCCAAGGTACAACGAAATGGGACCACAAGAAATGGATGGAAATATGGAATGATCTATTTAAAGACTTTTACGACAAAAGATTATAGGTTTAGAAAACTGGACTTTCAAAATTTGGATGGTAGAAAATTTTATTCTAGGTTTTAATGGTATGGATTGGATGCAAAATTGGTAGAACTATACTTTTATTCGTAGATGTGTGGGAAATTTTGTGCGAAAAAACAAAGGATTTTTATTTTCAAAACCAGCATACACATAGAGTTGTTAATATATATAGGTCGTTTGAACAATATTTTTCAAAATTATTTCAAAGAATGCATTCATATAGGGGTCGCTGATTCAATATTATTTAGCATAGATATTGTTGGTAAGATTTTTTGTCCTCCAACACTCAAGCTGATAATAAGGTGACTATCAAAACAATTGCCTCGATGATTTTGCATTAGCAAAATTAAGTTGTATTAACTTCACCGTTAATAGTATTTATTTCCCTAAATGCTTGCACTCACGTAGTTGCATTTTAACTAGTTGTTAAAATGTCAGATCCAACTAATATTTAATTC
Source organism: Allium cepa (assembly GCA_030765085.1). Taxonomy (NCBI): domain Eukaryota; kingdom Viridiplantae; phylum Streptophyta; class Magnoliopsida; order Asparagales; family Amaryllidaceae; genus Allium; species Allium cepa. The sequence continues at coordinate 203,257,296 of CM060941.1, read as the reverse complement.
TGATTCAAAATAAGTTAAGATTTGGTACTGAAAACTAGGTAGGTACATTAAAAAAAATGAAAAAATAGTAAAGAACACAAGGAATTTACATGGTTCAGATATTAAGGAATCCTATGTCTATGGGGGAAGTTACTCTTCCTTGTATGAATATTTTTTGGTACAAATTTCAATGGCAAAGACTATTAGAAAACGATAAAGGTGTTGAAAAGTGGAAAAGGTAAAAGGTCCCTTTCTTGCTACAGTGCGTTTTCTATTTAAGTATGAAGATGTATGTGAATCGATACAATCCTTCTCTTGCCATTGTGTTTCAGCCCTTGGATCCTGCCACGTGTCATCTACCTGCATTGTTTGTTTGATGCATCCGGATTGCTGACATGTCTTTAATGAGAAGTTTAGTGAAGGCTGCACTCTTGTAGTTGGGTCTGGAATATTTGAAATTGTGGGGAGAATATTTGGAATCATGTAGGATACTTCAAATTTGAATTGGCTTCCGTATAATCCGTGAGAGGGCGGTAAGAGTTACTTGCTGGTTTTGGGGCACTGGCAATATATTAGGAGTGAGGCTGTATTGGTTGATGTGCAGTGCTAAAATAACATTGTGGTGCTTGCATCTGCTACAGTGTTTACCTAATACTCTGAGTATGGCCGTCCTGAGCTGCTTTAGACATCAGGGTGCATAATTTTCTTTTCCTAGGAGTTAGTATAATACATGTACGTACATAGTTTGAGCAAACTGTGATCTGAGCTGACTGCAATCTGAGATGACTGTGATCTAAGTTGCCCTTGTTGTATGAGTTATTGATAAGGGTGATTTATATCTTTGCTATCTACTTATAATCCTAGATCTAGGTTTGAGCGCCATTTAGGCAATCTTATATGTAGCCCTTGGAACGCTTTTGGTTCCTTGTACCACTTAAGGAGTCCTCCATAACTGCAGGGAAGATCTGTACTTGAAACAGTTAGCAATGCACAAGTTCTTAAGATTAGTAATTGGACCTGATGGGTCATTTGGATGCAGAGTGGTTTTCCCTTGTTGCTATTCTATTTTTACTCCTATGTTTGTTGCATTCTAAGGGTAGTGCATCCTTCACCACTTTATTTTATTGGCAGTGCGTTATATTAGTTCAGACCTTATATTTCCTCGGACCGATTTATAAGCATAGTACTTCATCTCGTTGTGACTTCGTGCTCTTTCGTTGTTGTCCTTTTGGTTGGAGTAATGAATGCGGCTACAGGTTGGATCTCATGCCCTATGGCCATTCTTATGGCTTTGTGCCTCATTCAATCTGGTTTCAATACAGCTTGAAAATATGGGTGTAACAGTTTCCCCCAAGTTTGTATTGATCGCAAGTCGATATACATCTGTCTTTGCTTATACTTAGGTTTTACATCCCATGAGTTGTTTTCTGGACACGTAAGCTTTGCCATGTACTTGTCACGATCTACCTCATTGTTTGGGGATAAGTGTTGTAATTCGCATGCTGTGGCTAGCGTAATTGTCGAATGACTGCCATAAGTGATGAAAAAGTCATTTATTTTTAGTTTAGCATCACTATTCTCATTTCTGAGATTGCTGTTGTCGTTCATACGCTGTGTTGTCCATACAACTATCGAACGAACGTGCAGAGCTATGAAAAGTTATTTGTTCATGCGCTTGTCAAGGGCTTTCCTGATAATTAAGAGTGGACTGAGGTTTGACTATGAAGTTAGGTCACGTATTTACAACCTTATAAACCGTGTGCGTGATTATCTATACTAGTTTCGGCTATCTAATATCGATACGCCCAGTGTGCTATGTTAACAACAATAACATGATGGTTTTTATACTAGTTAAGGCCATCCAATATGCCTTCGTTCGGCTAAAGAAGTCAGGTTGCATTATGAACATCTAAATTTTCATAAATGGTTTGGGCTATCTAATATCCCTAAATCTAGGATGATTATTTAGTTGTGTGAGAAAATATTAACATAGAAAGATTTTCTTACTGGTTCGGGCCACTTAATATCCCTATGTCCAGTTCATTGCATTATTACTTTACAATAATAATTACATTGTACATTACGTAAGTAATGTAGGTCATACAAAGTAAGGTCTGAGTTGCTTTGAGTTAGAAAATTTTAGAGCTAAGTTGCCATTAGGTCTTGATAGTAATTATGCCTCGTTCGCTAAAACTTCTACTAGGACGAACGGACCTTCAGGATTTAGACCCAACCAACTATCTGTTGGATCTTTTTTTTTTCCATTACTCCACACAGTAACAAGTCCCCTTTTCAAAAGTTTCTTTCTTTGAGCCTAGCGTTATAAATTCGTGCCATCCTTTGTTGATATGTGGCCAATACAACCCTTGCCTCAAGTCTTCTTTTTTGAATGAGATATAAGGAAGTTTCCTTCAATTTCTTGTTCTTTTCTGCTGTATATGATATTTTTCTATAAGTTGGGACCTCTACTTTGATAGGAGGCATGGCCTCATACCCATAGGTTAGCGAAAAACTTATATAAAAAGTGCCTCAAAACTATAGGAAAACTACAACTATTGAGAACCTTATTATTTTAATTGATTACAAATCTAATATAATTACGAAACACTCACCTGTGGTCCTTAGATCTAATCCTTAGGCTTCCTGGATCCACTTCTAGCGCATAGAATATTTTTATTAAAAAGATCTTCTCCCTAGGAATATTTTCTATTTAGGGTTCAGCCTCAAGCAATGAACCCAATTGAAAGAAAATGTGAATGAGAAATATTGCTAATCCTAGGGTTCTATATATGAAGGAATTCATTTACATACATATTCACACAAACATACTTATTCAGAATTTAACAGGCAACCAGATTCATACTTAAGTTTTAGAAAAAAAGAGTTACTCACCTGTAAAAGATTATGAACAGAGCACTTTTATTTTGAAATAGCTTTTAAACTATGGAAACTTGAATTGCTGGAATATGCTTCTAATTTTAGAACTTGAATAGCCGAGGAATGTGCTTTGTTACTGGATCTTGAAACTAAAATGCTTTGATTTTGCTTTTGATTAATCTTCAAGTTTGCTTGCTTTGATAAAACTCAATTTTGAATAAAATGCTTGCAGGCTTTGATTCTAGGTTGAAGAAAGTGTTACAGGCTAATGGTTTTGATTTGAAAAATGAATTACAGGTTTTGCTTTTGGTTAGTTTTCTGGTTTGAGGAAGGATTGATTATCAGATTGTTTTTGAGAAATTTGGTTTGAGTTTATCTCTTAGTTTTTGAAAAGGGAAAGATATAAAGAGAATAGAAGGGAAGGTACAAAGTGTTTATATAAGTGAAAATGTGATTTATTTTACATAAAAGAAAAATCAAAATTAAAATGACACTTGTTTAAACATCCAACATTTGTCATATACTCTTGTTTATTAGCTAACACTTGTTAAAACAAGCTTTTACAAATTTACATTTGTCATTTAAGTAATTTCTTATTTATTTTAAATGTAAATGAAAAGCTTTTATACTTACTTTATTATTTTATAAGTGCTTATCTAAATATATATATATATATATATATATATATGAATTTCTTTAAAGAAAATAAAATAAAACAAATAATATATACGAATAAAGGCTTACACATATTTTTAATCCAAAACATTTTAAAATATCCATTTATTAAATTCAATTTTAAATTCAAATTCAAATTCAAATTAAATTTTAAAAATCCAATTTAAAGTCAATTCAAATATATTTAAACAATTAATTTTAAAATAACAATTTTATTTTTTTAAATCTATTTGTATCTATATATATAAAAACAACACAATATTAATATTGTTTAAAAATAACAATTTGCCAATTTTAAATAATTTATAAAAGAGATTATCTCATTATTTATTAATTATTTATATTACTTAAATGAATTAATGTATCATATGTTAATTGTATTTTAAACTTATATATATTTTTTCAAATTATATTTATCAAGTAATAATAAAACAAACTTTTATGTTAATATTATTTAACTTTAACTCAAGCTAAAATATAATTTAAACAATTGAATATTTACCTTAAGTATTTTAAAATTATATGGTTATTTATTTAAACAATCTTTGAAAAGTTTTAAATTAAATTAAATTATAATTTTCCAAATTACCAAAATATATTAGAATTTGAAATCATGATTCTATTTGTTAAATTCAGACAAAATCGTTTCTATTTATAATGCATACAAACATACACACACATATATATATACATTATAAATAGAAAACATTTTATTAGCTTTTAAAAGATAAAATTTACCAATTAAATATTTATTTTCTTTTAAAAGAATAAAATTTTCCAATTTAAATCAAAATTATAAAAGAAAATTATCAAATCAATCTAATTATTAATACAGATTACTAAATTGATACTGCCCAAAATTCCGGGTCATCACAGAAGCGATGTCATGAGAAATGTTCCTTTTTATTCGTTTCAGGATTGATTGCTTTATTTATTGGGAAATAGTATAAATAAGAAAATCTCTTAAAAAATACTTGATTAATGCAAAAGAAAATAAAATATAAAAGATAGAATTTTAAAAATTAAATTAGGAAATTTATTTAACTAGCTACTAAAAGAAAAATAAAGTTAAGTCCGTAAACGTAGTAAATTTTGTGAGATAAATTTCAGTAAATAAAGGATAGGGAAATGTTTTTGCAAAATCATGGGTCACTATTCCGATGCCTTCAAATTAAAAGTTATAAATTAAGTTGTGTGTTGGTTGTTGTTTTAAGATAATATAATTCTTTTTGAAGTTTGAAATTTACCATATAGTAAAAAAGAGTTAATTATAGAAGTTAATCCACTTACTGAATACCAACTGGATGGGATGTGGTTAAATTTATTTTGAAAGGTAAAAGCTATAATTTTGAAAAGTTTCATTCGAAAAAAATTATTTTTAAATTGAGTATCTATTTTTATATTTTCCCAACTATGTCCAAAATTAATTGAAAAATATTTTGAATGAAAAGGAGATATTTTTGATTTTTGAAATGTCATTAACACAGGAAAAGTCGACAGGTTAGCAAATATAAATTTTACTATGCAGCAGAAGTGACAATAAATAAAATATAGTTAGTGACGAGGAAAAAGCTATTTTAGCTTTGGAATTTCATTCCATACCTTGTCGATAGCTGAACGAAGTTGTTTTAATATGACTCTATTTTAAATTTTAAAAATGTAAAAGTAAATTTCCTTATGTAAACTATGCTTGGAAAAGTTGGTAATGAAGTGGGGGCAAAAGAGATGGTTCCAAGGTACAACGAAATGGGACCACAAGAAATGGATGGAAATATGGAATGATCTATTTAAAGACTTTTACGACAAAAGATTATAGGTTTAGAAAACTGGACTTTCAAAATTTGGATGGTAGAAAATTTTATTCTAGGTTTTAATGGTATGGATTGGATGCAAAATTGGTAGAACTATACTTTTATTCGTAGATGTGTGGGAAATTTTGTGCGAAAAAACAAAGGATTTTTATTTTCAAAACCAGCATACACATAGAGTTGTTAATATATATAGGTCGTTTGAACAATATTTTTCAAAATTATTTCAAAGAATGCATTCATATAGGGGTCGCTGATTCAATATTATTTAGCATAGATATTGTTGGTAAGATTTTTTGTCCTCCAACACTCAAGCTGATAATAAGGTGACTATCAAAACAATTGCCTCGATGATTTTGCATTAGCAAAATTAAGTTGTATTAACTTCACCGTTAATAGTATTTATTTCCCTAAATGCTTGCACTCACGTAGTTGCATTTTAACTAGTTGTTAAAATGTCAGATCCAACTAATATTTAATTCTGATTCAAAATAAGTTAAGATTTGGTACTGAAAACTAGGTAGGTACATTAAAAAAAATGAAAAAATAGTAAAGAACACAAGGAATTTACATGGTTCAGATATTAAGGAATCCTATGTCTATGGGGGAAGTTACTCTTCCTTGTATGAATATTTTTTGGTACAAATTTCAATGGCAAAGACTATTAGAAAACGATAAAGGTGTTGAAAAGTGGAAAAGGTAAAAGGTCCCTTTCTTGCTACAGTGCGTTTTCTATTTAAGTATGAAGATGTATGTGAATCGATACAATCCTTCTCTTGCCATTGTGTTTCAGCCCTTGGATCCTGCCACGTGTCATCTACCTGCATTGTTTGTTTGATGCATCCGGATTGCTGACATGTCTTTAATGAGAAGTTTAGTGAAGGCTGCACTCTTGTAGTTGGGTCTGGAATATTTGAAATTGTGGGGAGAATATTTGGAATCATGTAGGATACTTCAAATTTGAATTGGCTTCCGTATAATCCGTGAGAGGGCGGTAAGAGTTACTTGCTGGTTTTGGGGCACTGGCAATATATTAGGAGTGAGGCTGTATTGGTTGATGTGCAGTGCTAAAATAACATTGTGGTGCTTGCATCTGCTACAGTGTTTACCTAATACTCTGAGTATGGCCGTCCTGAGCTGCTTTAGACATCAGGGTGCATAATTTTCTTTTCCTAGGAGTTAGTATAATACATGTACGTACATAGTTTGAGCAAACTGTGATCTGAGCTGACTGCAATCTGAGATGACTGTGATCTAAGTTGCCCTTGTTGTATGAGTTATTGATAAGGGTGATTTATATCTTTGCTATCTACCTATAATCCTAGATCTAGGTTTGAGCGCCATTTAGGCAATCTTATATGTAGCCCTTGGAACGCTTTTGGTTCCTTGTACCACTTAAGGAGTCCTCCATATTCCTCCAAATTTCCTAGGGCAGAAGAATGAAATAAATATTTTCATCCAAATTCCACAACCACATATTCTACTATAATCCATTACATCCATTGTCCTTAAGCTTTCTAATGCAACTTTTGATATATGCAATAGTGTAGTATCAATGTCCCTAACTAATGCAAAAAGATTAGGCGGGCTACTGATTCAATTGACCACCTTTTTATGCAATCATGTCCGTGCCAAGTATCCAAATGAATGTAAATTTCCTAATGATAACTGATAGTTTTACATTCGTGCTGCAATCATCACCCAAATGCAACAACCATATGATAATCACTCATTATAGCAACCACGAAATAAAAATGCAAGTGCACACACATCATTATGCATATGCTTCAGTGACCTAATTAGGTCGATTCCTAAGAGATAAAGTGCCCAGTGTGTGTGTATGCATGCATTAGCATCCACTAGCAAACACTTGCAGCCACTAGCGTCCATCATACATAACATGTTCTAGTAACTTGTTTACAATCAGTCCTTAGTCCTACATCCATAGGTTAAATCCTAAGATCTACCCTACCAAAGGATATTAAAGGAAAGAACCTACTCAAAGATATAGATGGAAATAGGAAATTCAAGACGTACCATCAAAAGATGCGGATAAGAGGTACATATTTTCTCCTTAGCCTCCCATGTAGCATCCTCAATAATATCTCCCCACCGCACCTTAACCAAAGGAACTTCCTTATTCTTAAGCTTCTTGATATCATGCCTAACGATCTTGGTAGGAATGTAACGGACCAATGCTTCTCTCTCCACTTCGACTTCCTCAAGCTGGCTAGGTTCCACTACCTCTGCTGAATCATGCAAGCACTTTCTCAAGTGTGAAACATTAAAAACAACATGAACTCCCACGAGCCTCTTAGGTAGCTTTACCAAATATTCCATCTTCCCTACCTTTTCCACAATGGGAAAGGGTCCTACGAATCTGGAAGCTAGTTTCCCATTTGATCCAAACCTTACTACCTTTTTTAGCAGAGACACCTTAATGAAAATCAAATCTCATACCTCAAGCTCAATATCTCTTCTCCGCTTATTTGCATAAGATTTCTGTCTATCATGGGCCGTCTTCGTTCTTCTTCTAATTAAATTAATCTCTTTCGAAGTCTCTCTGGTCAGGACTAAGTAGCAACTTCTTTGTAGACTCTATCCAACACGAAGGCGACTTACAGATCTTCTATAAAGTGCTTCAAAAGGAGCCATCTCGATGCTAGCCTGAAAATATTATTATAAGTGAATTCCACTAAAGGAAGGTGCTCCTCCTAAGTCCCTCCAAAATCAAGAATGTGCATCCTCAACAAATCCCAAGAACTTTATTAACTCTCTCCGTTTGGCCATCTGTTTAAGGGTGATAGGCTGTACTCAATCTACGATGTGTACCTAAAGCCTCTTGCAAGTTCCTATAAAAATCGATAGTAAAGTTAGGGTTTCTATCGCTCACTATGCTAGAGGGAACTCCATGAAGTCGGACTATCTCACGAACATACATGGATTTCAAATAAGGCGCTATCTTCTTACTCTTAACCGAAATCAAGTGGGCGCTCTTAGTCAAACGACTTACAATTACCTAAATACAGGTATTCCCCTTCCTAGATTGGGGTGAACCATCTATGAAGTCCATTGAACACTATCCCACTTCCATTGGGTACCTCTAATGGTTGAAGCAATCCGTCAGCCTCAGATTCCTTAACTATTGGCATGTAAGACACTTAGACACAAGCTTTACTATGTCCTACTTCATGCCACTCTAATAAAACACTCTCTTCATATCCTTATACATCTTATCACTACCTGGATGAATATTCATTCGAGAATGGTGTGCTTCTGCTAGAACTGTACTCATCAAATCACTAGTGCGGGGAACACAATGTCTTCCATCTCTCTTTAGCCATCCTTTACTACCAATGGAATGGCGTTTGGGTTATCTAGAGACCTCTCCTCTGTTAAACCTATCCAGAATATCCACAAGCTCTGAATCCTCTCGCTGTATTGAGCTAATCTGATATATAAGGATATGTTTAACCTCAAGTGTAGAAATCTTGGCAAAATCTTTGATAAACTTCATATAATAACAAGCTAAACCTTAGAAGCTTCTAACTTCGGTAGCGTTCTTAAGGGCCTTCCAATCGTGTACTGCCACTATCTTAGTGGGATCCACAGCTAAACCCTCCCTTGAGTCTACATGTGCTAAGAAACGCACCTCCTCATGCCAAAAGTGACACTTTGAGAACTTTGCTTTCAACTGATGAACACGAAGTGTACTAAGAACCTCCTCAAGATTAATAACATGCTCTTCCATACTCTTGGAAAACACCATAATGTCGTCCACAAACACTACAACGAACTTGTTATCCCACCCTTTGGCAAAGCTGAGATACCCAAAAATTAACTGAAAAGCGATAATAACAAGTCACGAATATCAACTATACATTGCAGGATAAACATGGATATCGATGAATTTTGTCTGAGTCCGGATCGAGCTGCGACTGATAAGACAAGATAAGCAAAGCCATGGAAGCCTGCATTCCAAATTTCAAGTCAATCCGTGTTCATATGCTCAAGATATAATCGATGCAAGTTGATGAAAAAAGTTACATTTTCGTATCCATCAAGCACCATTAGCTTCGTATCGATGGAATCCGTATCCACCATCACGTCACATTTCGTATCCATCGCGTTCGTATCCATTGAGGAACCTCGGCTCGCATCGATCGAGTTCGTATCCATCAATAGGACATGCGCTTCGTATCGATCCGCAACGTCCTGTTTCATATCCATCTAGCTAGACACGGTCTTTATCCATGGATGAGCTTCCAATCGAATCCATCGCCTTCGTATCGGTCAGGGATGCAAGTCCTTCGTATCCATCTGTCTCGAATCCATTACATGACTTCGCATCCATCAGGCGCTGACCGCTTCGTACCCATCAGGTTACCTTACTTCGTGTCCATTAAGGAGCTATGTGGCTCGTATCCATCGAGTCAACAAACCTGGGTGACGTGTCAAATTTGATACGAACAAGGCGAGAATTATGGAGTCAACGCGGTCAACTAGGAGTGAAACTCGGATTGAGGTGAAGTGTGCGTTCCACATCATCACGAAACCATGTAGGGTGATTGAATCGAAGAGGTCGTTTCGAACTGATCGATTCGAACCAAACAGCCACCGAAAAACCCCATCTCATATCGATCATATCTCAAAATCAACCGATCCAAATTCAATGAAATTTTCATAGATGCTTCCATACATGATAAAGAACCATGCTGCCCAGTTTCAGCTTGATTGGAGCATTTTTTGATCGATACGAAATTGTTCCGTATCGATCACAGAACGAGTCAAAACTTGGTCGGTCGCGTGGGCCCACTCACGTGCCAGAAGAAGTCTCCCGAAGTTTGAGCACGATCTCGGCCTCCTACGCCTATAAATAGCTCCCTGAAGCCTACATAAAGGGGATCTTTTGGCTATTCAACATCTAGACTCGGCCGAATTCGATTCTACTGATGTTATAGTCGAAATTCAATCATTGCAACTGCTGCAATCATCTGTAATCAGCAAACAACATCGATAAAAGATAAAAATTTGAAGTGGACGTAGGTCGGAGACAGCCGAACCACTATAAATCCTGTGTCACTGTTCATTATTTCCATATTGATGTTTGTTATTTGCTGAGATATGAGATTTGTGCTTGAATATTGCTGATTTGTGTTCATACACTGGTTCTTCCACGATACTTGGGGTTTGTGAACATTTTTGGTGCAAACACTTGGTGCTTTCACTGAGAAGAACTAGCACCCGCTACATCGGATAGAAGTTCATATTTGAAAATCTTGAAGAATTCAAACTTAGATAAAATGACTCGACAAACAAGACAAAGAGCTGAGAGAAGCCAATAAGGAGGTATCCTCTGGAGCTGCAGAAGGAAAAGCTTCGATCTTCATCACCCGGGATGAGATGGAGGCTATGGCTAATTTAATGCATGAAAGAATGATGAATAGTCAGCAGGAGATGCTGCAGAATTTCTTTGAACAGATGAGAGCAGCGAACGTGTAGAGCCTTAGGCCAACTACAGCGGCTACAAGTGCAGGACAAGGAGTCAGGATTGCGGAAGCCAATGAAGGTCAGGTTCAAGACCGTAGTGCAGGACCTGAAGGCAATCAACAAGGACTTGGGGGCAGACCCTCATGATCAGACACTGGAAGACCCATAGATGAAGCTGAGCAGGCTAGAGTCAATGCTAATGTAACTGAGCCACATGAAGAGTATGTGCCAGAGTTCCCTTCACGACTTGGGGGCAGGATAGAAACACGACAAGGGGGCAACCCCTGGATGGAGATGAAAGAATGATTGGTCTAGTGCGACGAATCATGAGTGGAGGATTGTCGAGTGGAGGATTAGAAGAAGTCGGTCGGAGTTCGTTCACTCCGATCATCAGAAATGCAAGGAACCCTCCAAAGTTCAAACTGCCTATGCTGGATCCTTATGACGGGAAGTCAGACCCAACGATGCATATTACTCGATACATCAGGCAAATGGAAGTGTTGGGGGCATCCAAGGAAGTGATGGTTCAATGCTTCCCTCTATACTTGTCAGAGTTTGCTGTGCTTTGGTTTAGACAGCTGGAGACTGGATCAATCAGAACATGGGGTGAGCTTGTAGATTGCTTCATGAGACAGTTTAGGGTCCATGTGACGCGACCTAAGAGTGTGATGACTCTAGCTTCAATCAAGCAAAGGACTGGAGAGTCCATAAAAGATTTCTTATTGCGATTCAATGCAACGGTGGCTTCAGTAGATCGCCCGGGTCCATCGATGATTTTAATGGCGGCGGTGGCAGGAGTTGGGGTAGGCACCGAATTCAAAGAATCTTTGGCATGAGATCCACCACAAGATCTTGCAGTATTTTATCATGAAGCTGAAAGATTCATTCATCCGGAAGAATCACAAGCCGAGAGACGAGAAATAAATGCTGTGCAGGGCGAAGGAACCGCTAGGGAACAGTCCAGAGCGGACAAAGGAAAGAGAAAGCAGGATGATAGACGTGATAGTCTTGATAAAAGTAAGAAATTCTGAGAACCTAGATTCAGACAATACACCGATTTGACGGCAGGTGTAGAAATAATTTACATAGAAACTCGGGGACAGCTCCCCTATCGAAAACCACCTAGGAGAGATCCCACTGAGCGGGAGTGTAGAACTGGAAAATATTGCCTATTTCATGAGCTGGATGGGCACACTACCGATGAATGCCGCCACCTAAAAGATGAGGTGGAAGAACATGCCAGGAGTGGTAGATTGCCACAGTATATCAGAGAACGAACTGCTGCCGTAAGACCTGAACAACTGCCGCATCCACCTAACAGAACTGATCCTGGATCGGGATCACGACTCATCATCAATTGATTATGATGGCAAGGGCAAAGTTCGGGATGCGGACTTTGGTCGATTAGTTTTCTTAGATTTGATTTTAAAAATAAATGGCTATTCCAGTTACTCATGTACGGGAACCGGAGAGATCCCTAGGCATGCTCTGAGATGGAGATAGACCGATCTGCCCGGAGAGGCAATGTTTAGTTTTCTCCTGATGTTTGAGATTGAACATCTAGGACCTGAATTTAATAAATAAACTTGAATTTCTTGAAATAATCCTTTGACCGAAGAGTTAAAGGATGAATATTAAATACCAACTTGAAACTGATCGCTTTATGACCCTACCCAGAGAGGCAGGGTCCGGAGTGCAAGAAGTGAGTTGCTTCGCTGGAGAGCGACAGAATCGACTCACTTAACATCATTTCCCATTCACCGGAAAGTGATTAGATCAGGATTCGACAAGAGCCCGAAGAGGCTGTGATCGACCCATGATTTAGGCGATGACATTGCTTAATGTTCAGATACACTAAACCAGAGTGCAAGAAGTGAGTTGCATCGCCGGAGAGCGACATGATCGACTCACTTAACGCTGCCTCCCCTTCAATGGAGAGTGACAGGATGGGATCCACCAAGAGCCCGAAGAGGCTATGATTGATATAGAACAACCAAGACATCGTTATATGCTATAGCTGGGGCCGTAGTGCAAGGGATAGAGAGCAACCCCGGAGTGCAATAGGATCTTTCTATTCGATCGCTAAGTCTGGAATGGGCTTGGCAAGGGTCTAGAGTTACCACCAATAGTCCGGAGAGACTGTAGAGTTTCATTCTTGACTTCCATAGGAAGAAATTGATAACGATCTGGATTCGAACAGCCATGAACTTGATTGAAAATGCTATAAGCTCTGAATAAAACATGAACTCACTGCATTCAATTTGGGACTGATCAAAACACACCTTTTACCAAAAGGCATGTTTTGGGGGGAAAAGTGTTATCCCACCTTTTGGAAAAGCTAAGATACCCAAAGATTAACTGAAATCCATAATAACAAGTCATGAATATCAACTATACATTGCAGGATAACCATGGATATCGATGAATTTTGTCCGAGTTCGGATCGGGCTACGATTGATAAGACAAGATAAGCAAAGCCATGGAAGCCTGTATTCCAAATTTCAAGTCAATCTGAGTTCATATGCTCAAGATATGATCGATGCAAGTTGATGAAAAAAGTTACATTTTCGTATCCATCAAGCAGCATTAGCTTCGTATCGATGGAATCTGTATCCATCCTCACGTCACATTTCGTATCCATCGACTTCGCACCGATCGAGTTCGTATCCATTGAGGAACCTTGGCTCGCATCCATCGAGTTCGTATCCATCAACAGGACATGTGCTTCGTATCGATCAGCAACGTCCTGTTTGTATCTATCCAGCTAGACACGGTCGGTATCCATGGATGAGCTTCCATTCGAATCCATCGTCTTCGTATCAGTCAGGGATGCAAGTTCTTTGTATCCATCAGTCTCGAATCCATCAGATGACTTTGCATCCATCAGGCGCTGACCACTTCGTACCCATTAGGTTACCTTACTTTGTGTCCATTAACGAGCTACGTGGCTCGTATCCATCGAGTCAACAAACCTCGGTGACGTGTCAAATTCGATACGAATAAGGTGAGAATTATGGAGTCGACGCAGTCAACTAGGAGTGAAACTCAGATCGAGGTGAACTGTGCGTGCCACATCATCACGAAACCACGTAGGGTGATCGAATCGAAGGGGTCGTTTCGAACCGATCGATTCGAACCAAACAGCCACCGGAAAACCCCATCTCGTATCGATCATATCTCAAAATCTACCGATCCAAATGCAATGAAATTTTCACAGCTGCTTCCATACAAGATAAAGAACCATCCTGCCAAGTTTCAGCTCGATTGGAGAAATTTTTTGATCGATACGAAATTGTTTCGTATCGATCACAGAACGAGTCAAAACTAGGTGGGGTCGGTCGCTTGGGCCCACTCACGTGCCAGAAGAAGTCTTCCGAAGTTTGAGCGCGATCTCGGCCTCCTACGCTTATAAATAGCTACCTGAAGCCTACAGAAAGGGGATCTTTTGGCTATACAACGTCCAGACTCTGCCGAATTCGATTCTACTGCTGTTACAATCGAAATTCAATCATTGTAACTGCTGCAATCATCTGTAATCAGCAAAGAACATCAATAAAAGATAAAACTTTGAAGTGGACGTAGGCCAGAGACAGCCGAACCACTATAAATCATGTGTCACTGTTCATTATTTCCATATTGCTGTTTGTTATTTGCTGAGATCTGAGATTTGTGCTTGAATATTGCTGATTTGTGTTCATATACTGGTGCTTTCACGATAGTTGGGGTTTGTGACCATTTTTGGTGCAAACAGAACTTATTTAGGACATCTTGAAAAACATGGCTCATTAGATCTGCAAAATAGGCTAGGGCACTAGTCAGCCCAAAAGGCATAACCAACCACTCGAAGAATCCATCGGGTGTCCTAAATGCTGTCGTATCGATGCTATCATCAGCAACTCTAAGCTGATGAAATCTAGTAGCTAAGTCAGCCTGAGAAAATATAAAGAGCCAACCAATTGATGGAAAAGATCGTCTATCCTAGGAAATGGATAATGATCCTTCTTCTGAGCTTAGCCAACTCTCTATAGTCTATGCAAAGTCGAAGGGAACCATCTGCCTTTTGTAGCGAAGGTGACTGGCGCCCCCACTCAAATATGCTTCGTCTGATGAATCTTTTCTCCAATAGCTCACCAATCTGCTAACTTTACTCCTTCTTCGCCCTAAGAGCCATATGTCTCACATGCAATGCCACTGGCTTAGCATTGTCATTTAGATAGATCCTAAAGTCAATCTCTTTTTTGGAGGTAGTCCCCTAACCTCCTCCAAAACATTTGGGAAATCTCTAATGATTGGAACTGAATCTAACTCTCCTAGTGATCAATCAAGCCATTAAAGGAAGCTTAACATGAGTGACCTCTATGGGTCGCAAGAAACCTTGAGAGTCCTTCCGCTACATGTCTCTAGTCTAACAAATCTCCTATCATAGTATAATATCGCTTCATAAGTGGATAATCAGACCATCCTCAAAATCATCCCATATCCCGAAAATTCCAGTATATAGGCATCACAATTAAACTCTACGCCTAGTATAAAATTTTTCAAACCCTTACAAAACATGGACAAATGTGCCGATCCTCCTATAGGGTTTGAAACAACTATAGGGTCTACTACTAGAGAAATACCTAAGTGCAAACATTCAACCAATGAACTAGAGATGAAAGAATGTGATGCTCCGCAGTCAAAAAGAGTTCGAATAGGAAAATCCAAAGTAGAAATCAAACCTTCTACAGAGACTTTCCTACCTCAATCAGGTCCACTACCAGAAGGTGCTCATCCAAAGCCTATACTCGTGCCATAGGTGTGCCTCATCTCTGCCCCGTCTTTTGAGGATAATCTCTACTATGGTGTCCAGGCTACTCATGGTTATAACACCTCCCTTTCGTCGTGTCCTTCTTTCATTCATTTGTGAAATGCCCAACCAATCGACAACTATGATATTTCTCTCCTTTGTTGATCTGTCCCTTTTGAAGTCCTCCTCCTTTCTTCTTGTCCTTCTTATTTTTCCACCACTACTTCTTAGAGTATTCTGATTTAGGAACCTCTTTAACCTTTTCTTTCTTAGCTACATCTGATATGAAAGCCATCTCCACAAGTGACTCATTTGTCGCTCCTATAGGTACATGTGTCAACGCCAACCCTTGAAGGGGCTGGTTAAAACCCTTAGCAAACATGGTGGCCTTCTTCTGCGATGTATTAACAAGCTCCATCCCAAATTGTGATAACTAATTTAACTGATTTATATATTCTTTCACTGAATGACTCCCCTGCTTCAAACTAATGAACTTCTCCAACTGCTTACTTTCCTCTGCTTATGATAAGAATTTCCTCTCAAACCATTCCTAAAATCCAAACTAACCAATGTCTCTACCCTCTATCTCTATGATCTACCACCAGTAAGAAGCCTCTCCCTTCAGGTGCCAAGATGCTAGCTGAACTCTCTGTCGATCCTCCATTCCTAAAAGCCTAAATATCTGCTCTGCATTCCTCAACAAGTTCGTGCCTCTACAAAATCCTCCGTGCCAAAAAATGTCTTGCCTCCTAGATTGGTGAAGTCCTTGCATAGCTTAGAAAAATTAGTTACGATAGGTAGATTAATGGGATCTCCACCCCTCGGTGCTACATTAGGCGCTTACCCTTGCCCCTCTGGTGCCGTAGCATGGTGGTATCTTCAGAACCAGGCAGTGGCTTAGACACCCTCTAGAATATTTGGGGCATCCGCCGTACTATGCAAAGAAAAGAAAATTAAGCTTGAAAGAATTGAAAAGAGTCTAACTAGAGTTTGAGGGAATTTTCGTAAGCACTCTCTTATACTTGAAAACTATTTCCATGAATTTCTTTCTGAAAAAATAGTTTGAAAATATGTTACCTTTGAAAAATACTTTACTTTTAAATTAATTTTTTAGGAATCCTATAACCTTAGGCTTTGATACCAAGTGAAACTCCCTACACCCTTTAATATACCCAAAAAGAGCACATTAAAGGATGTGGTGCGTTATAGGTATACCTAAAGCATCACAGAGGCTAAGATTCACAAGACAAATAAGTAAAAATAGTGGAAACATTTAAATAATACTCGTGGTTCAAAATTAAACTTCATTTCAAATAAATCATAAAAACATAACATGTCTCAAAAACTCAAAATATCTCATGTCTAATGAAAATACATCCGAGTCACATAAAATCAGAGTATAAAAGTAATAATAATAATAATAGTAATGCCTCTCACAAGTGCAAGTCCATCATATGCCAAGTGAAAAGGGATAAAAAGTAGAAGAATACATCTGAAACGAGAAACCTCCGGGAATGAATCTCCAAGCAACCTGAATCAATGCAACTCTACTGGCCGATATGTTGGAAAAGGGGAAATAGAGAAGTGGACCAGACAATAAGTCTAGTGAGTGAAAGTAATTATTAGCATTTCTAAGCAAGATAAAGATAATAGACTAAGAAATAGTTCTAGTTTAAAAGGAAAATACAGAAAAGATAAAACTCGCATAAAGTACCGTTCCTGATTCTGTTAGACTGTTTTATTTGATTGTTTGATTTGATTGTTTACACTTTTCTTAAACTGCTGTGATTAGGCTGAAACCCTAATTCTATCTCAATTGCTAACTTGATTAGGCTAAAATCCTAATTCTACCCTTAGATTGGCCTATTTATCTCTGTTGTGCCACTATGAACCAATCCTGTTGGTCACAGCAAAAAGAAACCTCTTTAGTGCTTAGGACGCAATAGCGAATTATTTACCCTAATAGACGCCACACGTTTGGTCATCGCCGGTACACACTAACTATCCCCCCTATTTGACCCTTTATTTACCCTAATCAGCATAAGCCTACCCAACCTCACCTAATTGTTGTGTGATCATCAGTCCTAGACTTGAAATGGAATGTTGTCCAACCTCACCTAACTAATTTAAGACCATCAATCTTAGACCTGAAAGGCAACGCTGTCGGTACTGGTCCTAACAAAAAATCTTCTAGTTTTGCACCCCTTGCTCAAATCCCTAGAATTGAGCCTCTATCTATTGACCACTTATTTACCATAATTAGCATAAGCATGTCCCGGCCTCACCTACTATTATGAGACCATCAGTCCTAGATCTAAAAGGTAATGCTGCAGATGTGGGCCCTACTTCTATATTTTCTTATTAACTTAATCTACGTTTTGAAATAAGCCTCTTTTGTTATTTCTGCCATAATTTCTTATTAACTTAATCGAAGGTCTAAGTTTTAAATAAGCCTCTTTTGTTATTTCTGCTATATTTGCTTATTAACTTGATCCAAGGTCTAAGTTTTAAAATAAGCTTCTTTTGTTATTTCTTTCTTTCTAATTATTACCTATGTTACAATTGTCACTCTTCTATTTTCACTTTTTTGTTATAACCACTTGTTATAATCGTGCTTGCAAATATCTTAAATTTGCATATTTCAGTCCATCTTTATTTTATTTCAGCTCTTCTCATTTTACATATGATTTTTGTAAATTTAGTGTTTTTTTTATTTTAATCCATTTTAGCGAATTCTTATCTTTTTAATTTATTCGTGTAAAAAGGGATTAAATCTTTATAAAAAGAAACTAACATTTACAGGCTAAATTCCAACACAGATGTAAATAACTGTAAATAATTGTAAATAACTGAATAAAATAGCTGAATAAAATGGATTGAAAAGAACTTCTGATATTTACTTAAAAACTGACTGTAATTAAAATTATATAAGAACTGCCTCAAAATTGTAGAAAAACTACAATTATTGAGAACCCTATTATTTTAAATTGCTTGCAAATCTAAAATAATTACAAAACACTCACCTATGGTCCTTAGCTATAATTCTTGGCCTTCCTGCATCCACTTCTAGGGCGTAGTATATTTTTATTCTCCCTAGAAAAAAATTTCTATTTAGGGTTCAGCCTCAGGCAATAAACCCAATTGGGAGTAAATATGAACGAGAAAAATAGCTAGGCCTAGGGTTCTATTTATAGTGTGGCTTAAGGATCCTGGCCGTTAGATTTGAAGATTGAATCTGGTGCAACCATGTCATAGGCTCACTAGGGACCTACAGATGCAAGCACTAGCGTACAGGATTTCATGAAAACCGAATATTATGATCTTTGGCTCATACCTAGATGTTTTCAGATCTAGGAATTTTGGCATTTCGACCCAACTTCATTGGGGGTCGACCTATAGGTCGACTTGACAATGATAAGGGTCAACCCCATGGGGTCTTATTTTTTTTCTGAATTCACGTTTCTCTCATAACTTCTCCATACTTACTTGGGTTCCAACAAGTTATATAAGGAAATTGACCATAAAATAGCCACGGACCCAATGGTACAACTCTCGTAGCTCGATTCTGACAATTTCACAAATTTATATTATTATTTAATTAATTCGTTAATTATTATTATAGCTCAAATTTTGTGCTAGTACATGCTCTATATACCGAACGATCATGGGGTTATAAGTGGGAATGAGCTCATGGGATGGCTATCTAGGGTTACTTGAACATCATTGACATCTATCACACTTCTTCACGAACTCCTTTGCGTCATGTAGTGTCATAGGCCAATGTAACCATGCCTTAGTACTTTTTTGCAGACTTGTTTCTCCTTGAGTGCATTGGCCCTCATGTACATCCTTTATAACCCATACCCCTCTTCTTTGGAAACACACTTAAGATAAGGGATTGAATACACTCTCTTATATAATGTGCTAAGAAGGAATAATACAGAGATTGATATCTTATTTTTTGGGCTTCATTCCACTTCGAAAGTAGGGGTATTCTCCAGAGTTAGCTAAGGCATGGGTTTATTTAGGGTTGTTCTTGACTTTTCGTTATCTCTTTATCTCATTTTCCTTGAATGGCAGCCCGCTAGGCTCGAGTCAGGAGCAGTATTAGAATTAATTTTGTTATACTTGGCTCTGCGTAATGTCCAATTAGCACTGCGTTTTTTCATGAGCTACCTTAGTACTTACAATTTTTGCTATGCAGTCAGCGTAAGTTGTTTTGACGTGGAATTTTTCTATCCCAAACTATTCGAACTAATCTAGTAACTTCTTAAACAGTTCTATGTATTTGGCTAAGGTTGGTTCCTTCGCTTGGTAATTACCCTGCACTTAGTTCACAACTAATTGGGAATTAATATGAATTTTAATGTAAGCTGCTTCATTACCTGGGCCATTCTTATACTCTATAAATAGATTTTGCCCATTTGGAGTGATCTGTACAAACCCAATTCCCACTCTCTATTCATTCGACCCTTTATCTACAAATAGCTATTTGAACTACGTGGTGTTTGCTTCTTCCTTTAATTAAGTTCTAGCTGGTAGGGTGCACTCAGCGATGAAATCTTCAAGTGCTTGGCATGTTATTGCCTTTCTAGGACAAAAGTTGTTATTGTATTGACTAAGCTCTATCACCCATTTCAATAAGCGGGCCTGATGTCTCTGGCTTCTGCAGTACCCGCCTGAGGGGTTTATCTATGAGGACTTCGATGATATGTGCCTAGAAATAGGGTTGTATCTTCCTTGTTGTAAGGAGCAGGTTGTATGTGGCTTTTCAATGACTAAGTAGTTTAGTTCTACTCGTGACAGTCGCTTTCTTGTGAAGTAAATGGGTCTCTAGATCCCTTCGACTTTTCATACCATTGCAGCACTAATAGCTTCATCAGCTGCTGCTAAATAAATGTATAAGTCCTCACTTGTCATCGGTTTTGATGATACAAGGGTAATGACTAGATAATCATTTATGCTTTGAAATGCAGCCCTATACTCCTCGGTCCATTCGAAGTTTCGCCCTTTCTTTATTTGGTCGAAGAGCGAGATGCACTTGTTTGTTGCTTTGGGTATGAATCTACTTAGTGCCGCTACCTACCATTTAGACTCATCTGATACTTTGACCTCTCTAGAATTCCTATTCCTCTTATAGCATCAATCTTCTTAGGATTTTCTCCATGCCACATGCGCTTACTATATACCCTAGGAAATTCCTGACTTGGTGGCGAAGGTACATTTCAAACTGTTCAACTTTATATTGCATTTGTCTTAGGACTTCAAATATCTGCTCTAAGTCTTAGACGTGGCATGTGCTACCTTGGATATGACTAGCATATCATCTACATATACATCAACATTATTTCCAATCTGTTCTACAAACATCATATACGTTATTGAGCCCAAATAGCATAACTATTTAGCAGTATAATCCTTTATCCATCACAAAACTAGTATGCTCTTAATCTAGATCAAACATGGCTAACTAATTGTACCATGAATATGCATCCATAAAAAAGAGCAGTTCATGTTGGCTCATGGTCGCATCTACTAACTGATCAATTCTAGGCAAGGATAAGATGTCCTTTGGGCAAGCCTTCTTAAGGTTGGTGAAGTCTATGTAATTTCTACATTTCTCCTTAAGCTTTATTGCAAGTATTAGGTTGGTGATCCACTTCGAGTAGTATACCTCCATAATGATACCATTCTCCTTCAACTTCTTTATTTCTTCATGTAGGGTGTTGTACCTTTTATGGTTTAGAGTTCTATGCTTTCGTCTAACCGAATGGGCATTGTGGTCAATGTCGAGTGCATGATAGATAATGCCTAGATCTATTCCTACCATATCTAAGTGTGTCCATGCGAATTCATATACCGATTTCTTTAAAAAGTCCATCGGTTCAGTACAGGCATATGCACTTAGGTACTTTTCGATTTTGGTAATCTTCATGGGGTCTTCTAGATCTATTTGTACATCTTCGAGATCGTCCACCAACTTTAGCGTTTTCTTTTATGCCCCTAATATTGGGTCCATCTCACTTTCTGTTTCATCTTCTGGTGCTGAGTTAACCTAGGATGCCTATTTCTAGGGTTTTGGAAGAAGTACAGTCCATAAAATTATTCTGATCAGTTCCAATCTTGTTCACATATGTTCTTTTTTCTTTCTTCGCAAATTTTAAGGAAGTAGGATAACGTGCTTCAACGTTAGTTTGGGTACTTAGTACCAGCGCATTTTTTATTCTTTTGGCAAAGCCAGCCGACTTTATAGTGGGACGTGCCACTGTATTTAAATGAAGAAATGGTGTTCTACACATGCACAGAAACAACTATACATGGTTTTATAGTAGCCATACCACTTAGAGTACAAAATAGGTGTGAAGCAAATATACCTCTGCAGCTATATAAATGACCTAAGGAAACAATGGTTCCTCCTCCCAAGAGGAGGAAGAATCACTTCCAACTAGGCCTAACACATGCAAATAATCTGCAAAGAGAGACACAATACCCAAAACAAAACCCGGGTTTTCCCTATAGAATATATATCTCATATCCCGCTTATCATCAAGGGTAGAGATCCATTTCTCTTACCATGAGCTCCATCCACTGAGAGAATAAGTCCACCACAATCTATATAGTAATGCAAACACCTAGATTAACCATCATTATCACTAACAAAGGGTATAAATCATGACGAGCCGGGTCGTATCTCATGCCAGACTTTTCATAAAACCAAGCCATCTCATAATGTATCCATACAATTCCAGAAACTAGGGCAGGCGTATAGAAACTAGGATCAATGGTATCAGGCAGACCAATGGGTTTCCTAACAATGAAAGGGTGAGGTGGAACAATAGGAGTCACTAAAGCTCAATAGGAGGGACTAATGGTACCATAGGAGGTGGAACATTACCCTCTTTTGGGATCCATTTCATGTTCGAAGGCCTAGGTAGAGGGGTCCAATCGGAGAATGGACCAATAGATGACATACGAGTGCATGCTCATGATATATGTCCAATGGACTGACATGTCATACATATGTCAGGCTTCCAACCATATCGAACTACAATCTCTTCTGTATGATCCTCGATCACCCTTACCTTGATAGAATCGGGTGAAGGTTTATTCGAGGAAATCTCAATCAAGACTTTTGCATAGACTAGCTTATCCCTAGCAGTGGTGCTAGCATCAAAACATTTTACTTTACCTACCACACCAGATAGCCAGTTTAGACCTAACATAGGTTGCAAAACAGAGGGGATATGAGAAAAATAAGTCAAAATAGGAGTAGACATAACCTGTTCTCTAACACAGTCAACGGACGGACTTCATGGAGTGACTATAAAAGACTTGCTTCTTATAAATATAGTAACTTTACTAAGATATCGAAGACACTCCTCAGGCCGAGAACTTGAAGAAAAACATAGAGTTGTCTATGTGGACTAGTAGGCTTCCCTTTGGTTGCCAAGCTTTTATATAGTGCTCCTTGACTGCTAGATAAGGAGGCTTATAGTCCAAAAAGAAGCCAACAAGATAGTCCAACCAATAATCAATACTAGCTTGAATTACTTCCGGAGGCGGAGTCATAACACCATCTTTGTTAATCATCTTAAAACTACAGGGGACAAAAGAACCTCCATTTTTTTGGAAAAGTTGAGAAAAAGGAGGACCATTTTAATTCTGATTTCAGCTCATTTTTCTTGAGTGTTAGTGAAGATGGGGATTTTTCATGAGACGTAGTAGCATCAACAGGCTTATCAAAAGCAGTCCGATCATTGTACCGGTTTATCTTTTACTTTATAGAACCAATTTACCTTTTATTTTTTAATTATCATTATAAATATTAGAAGGGGCATTAGAATGATTTCAAAAAAAATTCTTGTTAGAAGTACAGTTCACATTGTATATCTCTCTAATTAAAAATTTTTCGACTCTTACTAGTGGAAGCCTCATCTGATCGTATGCAGACTTGAAGATAAAGTTGACCAAGCTCTTAGAATTAATAGAAACTTTCTTCATAGTGCAGTTCTATATTTTCATTGTAATAATGAATGGTTCTTGGTGAGGAAAGACCACTCTTACCACATTAGCCATCATGAATCCTATCTCTAGAATAGGGTTTTGTTTGACATGGATGATTGACTTCTGCAGGAATTTCGCCCATGTACCTCTCTTGTGCCCTTTTACTCACACTAGTGGGGTGTATTGCCCCATGGATTGCTGCTATTAGGTTAGAGGGGTTCCCAACTTGGTTCTCATTTGGGTCAGCAGTCAGATTTCCTGTTTCGCCTTCTCCATTATTCTTTTGAAAGTTGCCTATGTATCCTTTCTCAATCATCCTCTCTATTTTGTTCTGATGCCGATAATTTTCGGTATGATGGCCATTGGCTTGGTAGAAATGAAAATATGCCCACCTTAACTCTACTCTGGTTTCTTCACTTTGTTGGACACATTGTAAGCAAGCTCTTCCTTAGTCATCTTGTATATCTGACTGGGAGTGTGAGTGAAGAGGGATTCTATTGCGAAGCTAAGTTACTTTTGCTCTTTGTTGGTTGGAGATATACTTCTACCCCTTTTCTTGTCATAGTTGGGGGAAGAAGATTTTTGAATATATGTAGTAAAACCAACCTCTTCTATTCTAATGTAGCCATGGTTCTTTCATAGAAAGCCTTCATGTTACTACACGACCTTTTGCTATTCTTTTTCCATATTAGGTTTCCCCTTCTGATCTCGGCATGGGCCACCATTAGTAATGCTCCTTCATCACTTACTCCAATCTTGAGAGCCTTGGATCTAAAATGCATAATAAAATCTCACAGACTCACATTCTTACCCTACATAATGCAGACATCTTGTTTAATCAGGGAGGGCTTCTCTTTTTGAATTGAACAGTCTTATAAAATCGACAGATAGCTTTTGCCACGAATGGACCTTCCTGACTGAAATCTCCTAAACCATCTAGCTCTAGCTTCGGCTATGTAAACTAAGAAAAGTTTACATCTAGCCATCCTCCCTTCCTTCAGAATGTCTGTGTGGTACTAAAACATACATAGGTGATCATTTGGGTTTGTAGTCCCATCGAATTTTTAAATTACGGGGCCTTAAAGTTGTTAGGGAAGTCTACTTTGATGATAGTCTCGTTGAATGGGGAAGATCCTTTCCTTTAATCCTTTTCCCCATTTCCCTACAGGCAAAATTTAGCCAATTATTCTACATGAGCTTTTGACTAGCAATTTCATCTTCTCTGGGTTCCGACTATGACGAATCATCCTTGAACAATGAGGTAGTGACATCCTCTTCTGAAGCAAATCGAGTTCGTTTCATAAGCAATAAAGGGTTAATATTGGCCTATATTGTCTTTATTTGTCGATTTTCTTGGATCTTACTTTTCAGCTTGACATCGTCTCTTAAGGAAACATCACCATTCCCATCTTTCGAAGTGCATTATCATTCCCCTACTGAATTGTCAATGCAGTAGGTGAAGGAAGGAGGTGAGTTGTGGACCAAGGTGGAAAGGATGGGCTTAGGGAAGTATGTTGGGCCATAATTCTCTCTAGTCCTTTCATCCTTTAATTAATTTTGTTTGTGAAGGATTGGAATGCAGTCAAGATGGGGTCTGCAAGGACTTCGGTCAAGTTCTCACTTCACTTTGGGCTTTCCAATTTATAAGTGACTTGTTGGCAGTCTTTGAAGCCAAATGTAAATGCTCTTGAAAAGAAGGGATGGATGAATTAGTGGGATTCATGGTACGTGGAATAAATGTAGGTAAAGTTTTACTAGATGCAGGAAATAAATGTAGGTTCCAGCCCTCCTTCTAGCGTGAAAAATGTTGTTAAGATTTTTCGTCTTACAATACTCAAACTAACGATAAGATAATTATCATACTAATTACCTTGATGATTTTGAATTAGAAAAATTAAGTAGTATTAACTTTACCATTAATTAGTTGTTATGTCACCGAATGCTTATACAATTAGGTGGTTGCATTTTAACTGTTTCTTAAAATGTCAAATCAAACTAATATTTACTTTTGAGAAAACAAAGTAGGATTTGGTACTAAAAATAAGTAGGTAAATAATAAAATGTAGAAGTCGTAAAGAACACAGGGATTTTACGTGGTTCGGATGTTAGGAATCCAACGTCCAGGGAGAATTACTCTTTCTTCCTTTTATATTCTTTGGTACAGATTTCCATGGAAGGGAGTATATAAAACCTTAAAAGTCTTGAAAAGTGGAAAAAGTAAAAGCTTCCCTTCTTTCTACATTGTTTTTCTGTTTATAGTACGGAGATGTACACGGATCGCTACAGTCCTTCTCTTGCGATCGTCTTTCATCCCTTGGATTCTATAAGGTGTCATTTATCTCCGTTGTTAGTTTGATGCACCCAGATTGCTAATGTGTCTTTGGCGGGAAGTTTGAGATGAAGGTGGGAACTCTTGAAGTTGGAGCAGGAATATTTGAAATCGTGGTGGAAGACTTCAAATTTGAATTGGGCTTGTGTATGAGTCTCAAGGAGGACGTTAAGAGTTACTCCTTAGTTTTAGGGCATTTCCGAAATATTAGGAGTGAGATGGTATTGGTTGATGTATGGTACTTGCATGATGCTACGATGTTTGCATGATGCTATGGTGCTTACCTATACTTAAGTGCGACCATCCTAAGTTGCTTTGGACTTTAGGGTGCGTGATTTGCGTATCCTACAAGTTTGTTTAATACATGTACAAATGCAATCAAAGCTAATCGCGATCTGTGTTGACTGCAATCTTAGCGGACTATGATCTAAGTTTCTCTTGTTGCATGAATTATTGATAAAAGCGATTTATATCTTTGATATCTACACGTAAGCATGGATCTGCATTATGGCGTAGTTTGGGTAATATTTTGTGCAACTATTGGAATGCTTTTGGTTCTATGTGGTACTCCTGTGTTTGTTGCATTCTGAGGGCGGCGCATCCTTCACTTCATTCTATTGGCAGCGTGTTATATTGGTTCAAACCTTATATTTCCTCGGCCCGATTCATAAGCGTAGTACTTCATCTAGTTGTGACTTCCTACTCTTTTGATGTAGTACTTTTAGTTAGATCAAAGAATATGGCTGCAGGCTAGCTCTCATGTTCTTTGGTCATTCTTAAGGCTTTGCAACTTATTCAATCAGGCTATAACATATCTTGAAAAATATGGGTGTAACACATCATATATGTTGTGATACACTGTGAAGTTGTACGTGATTGGTTGTAAAATTGGTTGCATATTATTTGGTTGGTTAGTTTAAAATGGTTGAGCACTATATTACATGATTTAGTCCTAAAAAATCTAGGGGACGAAATTCCTTTAAGGAGGGGAATGTAACAACCCATAAAATTTAACGATAATTAATTTAAAAAAGTCAATAAATTATTAATAATGTCGAGAATGGAATTTTCACAAACATTAGAATTTGGGTACGAAACTTTCACCATTGAGTTCATGGGATATTCTGATTGGCTTTCAAATAAAAGTTTATCGATCGAAGTTCAAACGAAAAAGTTATTAATGTTTGAAGATTATGGATCAAAAATAATTATATATGTAATTAAAGAAATAAATATAATTAATTGACAATAATTAACCTTAATGTTTACTTAACATCTAAAAAGGATTAATGTTAAATCCAATCAACTAAAATAGTACAAAATAAATAAAATAACATGCAAGAAGAAACAAATTAAAATTTAACATAAGTAGGCAACCGGTCGACCCCTTATTAGGCCCAGTTGACCATGAGCGGCCCACAGCTAATAGGCTGGCGGCTGTGAATCGAGCATATGCCAAGCGGCCCAAATTTAATAGAATAGTCTAATAGCTGGTATTGGTTTGAACCTCTATAAATATACGCCTAGCTCTCACTATTCTTCTCATATTTTTGGAAGCATGACAAAGCTTTGCCATTTTCTTTTCTCTACAAATTAAAAATCTATATAAACTAATATATATATATATATATATAAGCAGAGAATAGCAGAGGACAAGAATAGACTCGAATCGCTAAACCCAAGGCAAATTATAAATCCAAATCTAAATTAAATTCAAATCTCTTCACCGATTTAAATTTCTAATGAATATGTATATGCTTTCAATACATATCTTGATAGGAAGAAAAGGGTGTCAAACAAGAATAAGAGTGTTTAGATATGGAGATTTGGAAACTTAGAAGTGGGTCGATTTTTTTTTTTTTTTATAATATTGGACATATCGTTGTAAATCTATTCCTTATATGTCTAAATATAATTTTGGAGTTGTAGGCTTAATTAAATACATTTAATATAATGATATTGAAAATTATGACTACATATTCTATGAACTATTAACTTTGATTAAATATTGCATACGCTTGAATCTAAAATGTAAGGGAGAAAGTAGATCCTAAATTCATATTGTATAATAATAGATTTGTTCGCTGAATTATATATGATAGTAAACATGAATTAGAAGTTATTGTAAATTGAATTCGGGTTTGAGTAGTATTTTAATTCATTGGAATGAAGTACGTTGTAATGTAAATTTCTATAAATTATCCGTTTTTATAAATAAGAATGGTAGTGTATCGTTTGAAATAGCAAGGAATATTCCTAAATTAAAGAAATGTTTAAAATATAGATGTTTACCCTATTTTGTGATATCTTTTTCAACAAAAACAAAAAAGGTAATTCATTGTGATTCCAAACTTAAAACAACTCCTATTTTAGATAATTTATGGAAAATTACACCGTTAACATTTTCCTTTGGAAAGATGTAATTCCAACGCATTAAAATGTCGAAATTCCAAAGTATAAACCAATGTATTGTAAGCAGATATAATAACAATGATTCAGTTGCAAATATATATATGAGATAAGTTAAAAATGGACAATAAGCGTTGAAATATATTTAAAGCAATTAAATGAGTAATTGACAAAATTATAACAATCAAATAAAGATGGTGATATTGGAAAAGGGATGGTAAGATATACCTAAAAGTATCAAGTGGAAGTCAAACCGAAAAAGGTATTTAACATATTAAATTTGAAGTAAGCGATAAATGATATTATATTGGCGTTAATAAAACAAGACGTAAGTTGGACAAAATAACTAAATACCAGCAGTCGAGCATAGGAGGCGTAATAACCAAATAAATTTATTTTGCCTCAAGTATGCATTTATGACGGGTGTGAATTATTGAATTTAGTCAATAACTTAGATCAATTAAAAATGACTTAGTCACTAGTATCGGTTGGAATGTAAGGTCAGTAGTGTTGCACAACGTAAGTCTGCCCTCCAAAAGGGGCTACCATTGGTTGTGTATACATTGTACTAACATGATGCAACTCCTACTGCAGGATCCATGGGATTATACATTCGAGTATAGGTAAAGGGAATATACCAAAGTAGGGGTTTGCCTCGGTTGACGTGTCAAAGGGCCATGTAGGGTTTGGTTCACTACTTAGGAGGTATGTGTCAAGTAACCAAGTGGGCATTTCCTTGATTGCATTTAGCAATGTAAATAGGACGGCGAGCATAAGCTTAGTGCTATGTTAACAATGTTGGTACCTTATATGTGAGGAGTAGGGCTGTACACATAGGTCGAGGGCTCATCGGTTCTAAAGCGGTCAGTGGAAAGACAAGAATTATGCCTAAACGGGCTATATCTCCTACTAGTGTAAACCAACCTTTAGGATACGAGTTCCTTGGTATGCACGGTGGCGAGGAAGTGATACTATGTTGATAATGGACTCTAACGTAGTGTAGAGTTTGGGATACTAGTAGGGAAAGTATCATGGTCGAAAGGCGGACTATGGTACTTATATATATGTATGTATGTATGTATGTATGTATGTATGTATGTGTATGTGTATGTATATGTATATGTATATGTATATGTATATGTATATGT
The DNA here is from genome assembly GCA_030765085.1 of Allium cepa. Lineage (NCBI taxonomy): Eukaryota > Viridiplantae > Streptophyta > Magnoliopsida > Asparagales > Amaryllidaceae > Allium > Allium cepa. The sequence goes on along the minus strand of CM060941.1, from coordinate 203,227,788 downwards.
ATATGTATATGTATATGTATATGTATATGTATATGTATATGTATATGTATATGTATGTACACATAGGCAGTTGTCGTATACCTTGAGTAGGTGGAGCGTATCCTATGCATTCAAGAAGCTAAGACGACTAAGTTAAAATAGTATATAACATGTAATAGAAGACAATCGATATAAACTAGTTGATGTCTAAAGTATATAATTTACCAACCACTATAACTTTTCTTCTGACCGTTCCTTATTAAAACCCATAGGATAAATTTAGAAGGACATGTACTAGTATAAGGCGAGAACAGTGAAGGCCAGATTTCCTTATGCATGCTCGAAACTGACAAGGTCACTTGATACTAAAGTTATTAATCTTAGTCATTAATTATATGTTTGATTATACTTTATACCTCCGTTGTGAGTTCTTATCGATAGTGCTCTGATATGCTTTTGTTTATTATAGGATATCAATACCAATGATCCATACTCCAGTGGATTTGGGTTTTCGATTTGGCGAAAACCCGGTTCCACTATAGTGCGGGTTGTAACAAAATAATATGAACATTGACGTATATTACACTATATATTATCATATTTTTAATTGGTAGGTGCAGTAATACGTGTGTTTTCTTATCCCTAATCCATTAATTCCTATGCTTAGGAATTCCAAAACATACACTATTTGTGTGTTCTGTAAGGAACATTTATTTCTATATTTTAATATATTAGAGCTATCCTTCACAAAAAGGATTACCATTACAACTATCCACAAATTACCCAAAAGTGAGACTACTCTCAGTTTGAAATCACAATGAATTACCTCCTTTCTTTTATTGAAATAGATAGTGCAAACTATGGAGGAGAACATCCATAATTTACACATTTCTTTCCTTTTGGTATATTCCTTATTATTTCAAATGATGCACTTTTTCTACATAGCCATGGAAGTAGATAATTTATGGAAATTGCATAGACATAGATACAACTAAATTGTACCCAAAATGCCCTAATAAATTAAAACATAGGAACTACATTCCTAGTCAAATTAGGGCCATCTATATCTATATTAATAGCTTACATCCTAATTATCATAAACCTAAAATAAATCATACAATCTTATCAACATTTAACTTAAACAAATTTAGAGACTGATTTACAAATTTCCAGCTTAGGGTGTAAATACCATCCTTATTCCAATTACCTAACTTACCATCTCCAGTCATATTACTATCTTCTCTTTCAATCGAACTCTCTTAATACTATACTAAAACTTTGATATTTACTTTTCCTATCCTTGATCTTTCATTCGAGTAAATCTAGGACTCAAAATTGTACTTTGATACCGCTTCTCAATCCTTTGAAGTTTCTTCTTAAGGCTTCCACACATATTCAATCAAATGTGGCTAGGTTCATAACAATATTCCTTATATTTAATAGGATTCTGAACCTGGTTGCTACCCAACAAGCATCCATAGTTATTTTATTCAAAGGCTAAACCTTTACCCCATCTTACCTCGGCAGTCGTCCTTATCTATCCATATCAAAAATTAGTATGGTTTTAACCACTCTATAAAAAATAAAACTTCACAGTTATGAAGTTCTTAGTCTAACTTTATCCTTGAAAATATAAACTTAGAAACTTTTTTTTTCAAATTCAAATTTTTCTTGGTTTCCAAAAGGAGCAATGAAAAATTTCCCATTTTACCCAGCATTCCCTTTTCAAAAACTTTCTACAACAGAGATTTACTTCTTTAAAATTAGGATTATTAAACTCAAAGCATTTATCATGTTTGCATCCAAGAACTCAATTGCTATACCAAATCATTTTCATAAAACACGGTTATAGCTTTAAATAATGAAAAGTGGAGTAGACGAGGATGACTTCCATCCTATTATTTTCCAACTACTCATGCTATTTCCCCTTTTTAACCTTAGCGGTGATTCTAATAGCACACAAGGGGGACATCTAAAAGATATATGCAATTATTACATATACTTATGGAAATTATCCATTTTTTCTACGCTTAGCCTCTAATCTCCTACATCGTTTCTAACTAGATTACTAATCTTAGCTTGATATTAATTAATAACGCTATTCCTATTTGAAATATCCAATACTAATACTATTAAAATTTCTCTTACCTAAATTACATTCAAGTATCTTCTCCTTACATAGAACTTCTCCTCTTTTATGGTTTTCTCCATTGACACATTGTAGCGTGTTCGTTTGCTACTTTAGTCATTGGGCTTTTCTTCAATAATATTAAAAGAGAGATTTATAAATCTATTTCAACTATTTTTCTCCATATTTTCCTTATATTCCTCATATGTTCTCTATCAAGCATTCTTACCCGTCTATTCTTTTTACCTCATTTCAATCAAATACCACCCCCATTTACCCACCCCTTCGAGAAAAATTTAAACACTCTCAAACTTACAAAAATAGGTGAAATCATCGAGTCAAACGTATGCCATGTTTTTCATTCATTTAAAAAATGAAAAATCTGTCACGACCCGATTTTTCGATGCTCGAAAATCGACATTAATACGTCCACTGTATTAAATGTCAAACAATCGAATGCAGGAAAAAACAGACCATAAGGGAAAGAAGAAGGAGGTTGAAGATGAGAAAACAAAACAACAACAGAATCTCACAATCACAGCGGACAAATATATAATAGATAAATGACTGACCTTTATACAAAAGAACTATATCTTTTTTATACATTACATCATCAGAGTATAACACCATCAATAGCAAAATACTGGACAATTATATTAACTTGTCCTACAAAAGCTAACTACACAGCAAACCATACACAATGGATAATACATCAAATACATGTGATACGTCTCGCCATCCAGCTCGTCTCCTAAGCTCCACAGCATCATATCCTGCATTCTATAATACTCGGTCTGACCCGAGCATTATAGTAAAATAACATCCGAGTTAGTCTGGAAAAGCAGCGTGAGAAAACACACTCAATTGGATTACCAGAGTTTCCAAAATCCATTGAAATCAAAGGTATCTCGTAAGACCGTGCCACAAATAAACATGCCAGGTTTTTACCTTATGATAACCAAAACATTTTTATCAAATCCATCTGATATTATAATAGTGTCTATAGAAAATAAAATAAAATCTAGCTGAAATGCTTGCATCTCACGTTTCAGCAATAGTTGGGCACAATCCAAACCGTTCATGCGCTTATTGGAGATTGGATTCCATATAATGGAAGGGCTACTGGGGTACCGCCCGTCACAGTACCTGGTCTAGATCAGCATACCGAGGATCGCCCTGATCCCCTACAAGACAAGACTCGAGCTACCCCTTACTGGATAGTCCGAATAAGATCACCCCACAGTTAGGATCAATAACCACCCACACAGCCGAAACAAAGGGACATCTAGACAGGGATGACCTTACCCTAATTGGTTGCTAGCCACTTAGCCTTGCTGGGCCTCCCCCGCTATAGCCATTCCCAGTTAATGAGGCTCGAGGATATGCATTACCTTTTTAGCACATATTCACTTAGAATTATAATCGTCCCCTTGACGATGTTTTGATAGCATTCGCCCATACAAGTCTGTTTCCCGGTTCGAATGGAACCGAAGGCACTGCTCCTACTACATCCATTATGAATCATCCTCAGGATTAGTAGAGATTAGCCCTTGCACTTCACTTCTCCATCTTCGACTCCGAGCTCTTACCTTCCACACGAAAAGTTCAAATCGGATTGAAGTGGTTTTTGAAAAATTAATCCCGATCCCAGTCTCTTCGAAACGATCAACGCATTCACCAATATTGATAGTCAGTTATTTAACTATCGAATAACATCCACAAACAACCATCAGGCCTTAATAATTTCCCAAAGTATTTTACTTCAAAACATCTTCGCAAGATATTTTTCCACACTTCAACCCTTTGAAAATAGTTTTCAAATCACTTTTCTCTCGCAGAAGTAAATTCCCACCCAGTTGTCTTATTTCAGCTAAAAATCACCAAGTCTTAATACTTTAGGTTTTTAAATAATTTAAATCACTTTATCCAAAAATATATACTTTAAAATGCTTAAAATAAAAACTACGTAAAACACTTAATTTAAAATACTAGTTATGAAATTTTACAAAAATTTCTCATGTAAAACTTACGCTAAAACTAAATTTAAAATAAAAGTTTTATTTTATAAGCTATAAATATTAAATAATTATCTTTTAAATCATAATACTAGTTAAACCTTTAAAATAATTTGCTTATATAATTACTTTAAAAATTTTAAAACCACTACATAATAATTTCTTTCTAAGACATTCTTTTAAAACCACTTTAAAACTTCTAACTTATACTTAAAATTCTGCTTTGAAAACATACTTAGCTTTTCAGGAAAACACACTTTCCATTCTAAAATAGTCCATTTAATCAGTTAATAAATTTTTCCCAATTTAATTTATGTCTCATACTCGTAAATTTCTTTCCTACACCTTTAAAAATAAAACCACTGTTTATTGTACCCATTCCATTATAAAGTCCCACCATGAATTTATACTTTCAAATATCCACTGATATCTATTTCACTTTATAAACCCAGTTTATAAATTCAATAGTCTCATCCTCCTTTAAATCACAGTTTCAAACATGTAATCAATTTTCAAATCGATTTCCAAAATTTACTCCATTTTAGAATAAATTCCTTTACTTACTCAATTTTATTTCAAAACCCATTAATTCCATATTAATTCCTTTATTAAGATTTAAAATTTTATTTAATCTAAAATATTACTTTCATACTTTATTTTAAAATCTTCCCTTTATTTCTCCTAAACCATTTTTAATCCTGAATTTAAAATAAATTATTTTGATTTCTTCAACTTTTAAACAATATAACTTAAGTTCTCAAAATTAATTTAGTCCCATTTATTCAAAAATCTTTTTCCCATACTCGAAAATTTATTCGATAGGATTTTAAAAAAATCATCTTCTTATTCTTTTCCAAATTCTTTCTTTTAATTTATCCAATTCCCTAAAATTATTTTGCTTAAAATTCACTCTTTTATTTTCCTTCAAAAATCCAACTTTTATATTTTTGATATCTCAATATACCCAAATATATCCAGCAAACCAAGCAATCAATAACTTCAATTTTCAGTATAATCTATCATGGATTATCATATAAATTATATCACTGAATATGAAAATAAATTCTAATATTTTGAGGAATCCATTTGGATCCCTCCAACCTGTTTCCCTACATCCACAGATGTTGGCACAATATAAAAATACCAATCCCACTTCAAGGGGGATATCGCGGTATAAAGGGTAATTGCTATTATGTGGGGGGCATACGGTCTCATCCGCTATATAATGCAGGAAATCAATCACTCCAATATATATATATATATATATAACATATCACATCCAAGCTGATAATAAATTATCAATTCAAGCAAACAACCAAAAATTTAAATTTAACTATTTAAATTTAAAAGGTAATCCAAATGAGTGAGATTAACTCATCTTTAACTTTTGTGTGCAACCCATTTCCATCTCAGCTATTTTCTACCCGGTTTTGGACCATATAACAAACATTGTATGGTTTATTAATATCTCAGCTAATTATACAATCTATTATCATTTACTAATTTAATTTGAACTAATTTTCCTTTAATAAATTATTTTTAGTGACTGAAATAATTAAATAAGTTATAGATTTCAAAATCCAACTTTACATAAATTCATATATTTCCCAAATCTTATATACACATATATTTGTTGTTTTTGAATATAATAAAATATGTGCGTTTTTCTATAGATATAGTTATCTTTATACTTTACTTTTCTACAACTAACAAACATAAATTTCTTTACTGTTGAAATCAAACTTGAGCTATATATATTTTCTTTTTTGTAAATAAAAAGAACAGTACTTTGCATTACTATAAAAACTTCTCTATAATATATATTTGAAAAATAAAAAAATGGGTTTTAAAATTCCTTTCTCTCTATGTAGATCATAATTTTTCTAATCTAAATATACTTAAATTAAAATAAACTGCTACCTCACTGACCTTAGTTCCATGCGCACAACCTTCAATGTCATCACGACCTAGCTCCACCACGGCCAGACCACGTCGAAACCCACCGCCGAGCCTCACCGCTCTGCCGCCGAGCCTAAAAACCTCCACTCAAAATGAGTCGCAAGCAATCCCACGTGATGCCGCAACCTCTCGAATCCCTTCGCCGATCGACACCGCTTCACGCTCGCGCCCTAGGCGATCCCGAACACCCTGATCTTTTCGTTCTTTTCGATCGAACGTCACTTGAGGAAGAAGAACGAGAAATCGCGATTTCTTTTATATATTTGAAGGCCTGTTTGATTATGAAGAAGACTTGAGTATTCTTCAAACAAGAGCGGGGACAATGATTTTTAACAGCGGCCATGGATTTTGTTTGAAGGAGAATCGATTGTTTTTAAAATGATTTTCCATTTTTATTTCCTGAGTTGAATTATATTCGGCCAAAATTATTATCTCCTCTGAGTAGATCTGCTACGTGTTTATCAAAAGTAGAATGGGGAAGATAAGTGGAGATGTGGCAAGAAGGAATGGTTTTGCTACAGTGCAAAGTGAAAAAGTATTGATGTGAAATTAATTGACTGGTCAAAATATGTAATATGTATATAAAATATTATTTAAATTTTAAATCGTCCTGAATTGGTAGCTTAAAATATCGATCTCCTATCGAAGCATGTTGCTAAGCGTTTATAAGGTTATACCACTATTCTGAACATAATGGAAAAGGTTTCGAGTCCTAACTCGATCGTATGGAGAAGATACATTTTTGGACCCAGTTGTTATATTAAATTTTCGATATAGATTTCAAAGCGTCTATAATTCGTATGATCAACACGACAACTCCGAATAGTTTGAAATTTGCAATCCGATAATAATATAATATTACGGATCCAATGGAACTTGTTTCGTCAAATTTCAAGACTGTATCTCGAAAGGCTATTTTTAAATATCGAATTAAACGATATACTTTTAAAACTGAACAAACGACTTACAAATTCAATTTTAAAAGTCCTATTACCTTCGGTATTATCAACATAAATTTCATAAGCCTTTAAATTATTTTTAACTAGTCCATAATTCCCAATTTAGCAATTTACCCAAATTTTCAATTATTTAATTTAATAATTTAATTGCCGAATAAATAGTGATATTTGAAATTCAAGTCAAAACTAACTATTCAAATACTTAAAATCAATTAAATATTCCAATTTAAAATATCTAAAATTCTGGGTCATCACATTCCTCGCTCCTTAAAAGAATTTCGTCACCGAAATCACTAGAAGAATGATACAATACCCGTTACAATTTTCCAAATCCTAATAGTTTTTCAACGACTCCCCAAATCAATTTTTTTATTAAAGTCACACTATCACCCTTACTAACTTTTCAAACTCTTCCATGGTTTCCAAACAACCTTACTTATTCAACCATTCAAACTATAATTCAAGATCAAATTTTAAATTATCAAAATTTTCTCAAAATTTTTCTAACTCCTTAAATTTTCGAAAAAATTTCTCCATCGTCTCCTTTTCACAGCTAGGCCGGTACGACTACAAAATTACCTCTACGGGCCCCCAAATTTCAAAAGAAAACAAAACGCAAAGTGGCTAGATTAGAAAACCAATAAATTTCATATGACAATTTAAATACATGCCTTTTTGTCGGGCCATACAATTTTATCTTCTGAAATCAATAATCCCAATTTTCCTTCTATTTTTAATCAACTGCACCTCACTTAGCAACAATACCAATCACAGAGTTCAAAATCATTTATACATTTCTTTACAAAATTTCCAATTTAAGCCCGTACAGTGCACATATATCATCCGTACGCAATGCCGAATCCGATCGCTTACTCAATCGCACAATTCCACTTTTGAACTAGTATCGACCACCCGGCTTCCTAGTGTGAACTCAGATCTGGTTTCTTGATCAGAAACCATCATTCTCCTTGCATAGCCATTTACTATGATAGAGAATTTCCAAAATCAATCAAAAATCCATATCCAGGATTCGCCGTTTAAAATCGAATGAAAAATTGCAACTCGGATCAATACGACTATCTCGAAATTCTGTGCTCGAATCTGGTTCAAATTGTTATGCGAATAAAATAATATATGTACATCCTATGTATTAATCTGCAATTGATTATTAGCTATGTCAATTTCTCTTTTTATTCACATTTATTTTAATTTTGTCACCTATTCACAATTATCCCATCTCATAACTACCAGTTTAATCTTCGTTAACGTAGTGTATTTCTCAATTCCAAATTTACCTAAGAATTTCATCATCCATTACTTAAGTTCAATTTAACTATTTTATACACTTCTTATATTTTCCTTCACTTCACTACTTAAGCTTTCACATCTATTTTCATTTAACTTAAATTTCAATACCATTCCGAATTCAATTTATCTTCAATTCTCAGTTTATTTCCAAGTCAAATTTTATATTGAATTCTATTCGCCTTATCTCATATTTAATTAACCATTTCTTTAATTAGTTCCACATAATAATTTATTTTAAATCTCAATGGATTTTATTTCCAATCTTTAATTATTTTTAGTCCACTTCGAATTAATTCTTCAACTTTACTGAACCCAATTCATAGTTCAAAATGAATTCCAATACTATTTCAGTTTCATTTGCTTACAAATTTAAATTAACTTGTACATTCACAATTTCATTTCAACTCGGTCACCACTATTTCAAAAACTTACCCAATCTAGCCTACTTAGGCCAAATTCTCAAAACTCACTTTAATTTACTAGATGCAATTACATTCCTCTTCCATTCAAATTTTTAAACTTCTATAAGTTTTCCACTTATTTAAATTCCATTTGCTAACTTCTTTTAATTTACTTCATTTACTTGGTTTACTTTTCTGACTTATTTCGTTTTCGCGCATATTTCATTTCAACTCTTCTTTCAGTTAAATTTTTATTCCAACGAATTTCAAATTTTATAAGTTCCCAAACTTATTTATATTCCACAAACAATTTAAATAAGATTCCAGATTTTTAACAATTTTCTTAAACATTCAAAATCATTTTCGAAGTCATACACACCCAAAGTCAGATTATTTCTTTGCATTTCAAAATCAACTCAATTTTGCAAACAAATCCCAATTCAATACATCCCAGTAGCAATTCCTCTCTTGGAAACTCGAAAATGAACATCGATAATGTTGCAGTCATCACTGAAGTTATTTTCCAACGACCGAAGTGAGTTATGTGCTTTAACTCTTTTTAAAAACCTTTACAGATATTTTAAATTTCAAATCCCACCAGATTTCATATCCGATTAAAAAATATTTCCAAAATAATATCACTGTTATTTCTCCAAAACCACGGAAAATCATTTTCAAATTAAAGGAATTTAAGTTTCCCAAATTTCAAAATTTCAGATCCTTTCAATTTATTTTCAAATATTTCTCTGGAATTCTATTTCAAATTATAAATCACATTTAAAATTCACATTTACAAATCCCATTTGTATATGACTTTATTTCTTAGCTTTTAGTTATGGTTTTCAATTTCTTACTCAATTTCCATATAACAATGATAACAATTTAATATTATCATTTCCTAACAAACAAACAACTATATATACTAGAAAATTATTCCTTATAAAAATAATTTGGGTAAAATTATTTCATCTACTCTATTTAAAAATAATTCAGTGTCGGTTTGCCTAGTTTAAGAGTTTAGAAATCCTTATCGATATAGTTGTACAGGATGTACCGACCAGATTTTATAAACACTCAACCGATAAGTCAACACAATAAAAAAAATTATATTCACTAACAAATACGCGCTCATATCTATTAATACACTCAAACTCATTCTAGAGTACTACTGACTCTATCTCTAATGCGTAAACCCCACCAGAGCCAAGGTTCTCGCTTAACCTTTAGCTCTAATACCAACTATAATGACTCGATTTTTCGATGTCCAAAAATCGACATCAATACGTCCACTATATTGAATACCAAACATTTGAATGCCAGAAAAACCAAACCGTAAGGGAAAGAAGAAGGAGGTGGAAGAGGAGAAAACAAAACAACATCAAAATCTCGCTGCGATCTACTATGTTCCATAGCGAAAGTCGAAGGGCAATGATTGCCTAAAGTCTACATTTGATTTCGCTGGGTGAGCGACTTAGTATCGGTAGATTGCGATCTATGAGGACATAGCGGAAGTCGTGTGGTAGTGAGTGCCTACAGGCTTCATTGGGACTCGACTGATGTAGTCTGCGGTCTATGTGGTGAAGTTTCATTTGGTAGCGAAATTCGAGGGCACTGATGCCTATAGTTACATGGTTTTTTCTATGATGGCAATGTAACCCTAGGAGTTTCTGCGATCTGTGGCGGTTCCATGGTGAAATCGAGGGGTGCGAATGCCTACAGTTTTCTATGGTTTCGCTGGGATGACGACGTAATCATCGGGCTAACTGCGATCCATAGAGGGGGTGATGGTTTCCAGAGCATTCTCAACAAAATGTTTTTTACATCTTCACAAAAGTTTTCCAAGTACTTTCACTAGGTGTTAAAAAGGGGTTTACTAAGTACTTATAGATTTTCAGTCCGATGCCTAATCAACGTATGACAGAATTTCTTTGAGAACAAGGATGGACTTGTTGAGACATTGAGTTATAAAAAGTATTTTTAATAAAGCTATTTTTGGTAATATTATATACATTTTAAAGTTTTTTAAAAATTTAAAATAAAAAGAGTAAAGAGTTAAAAATGTTTAAAGAATAATTTAACTGATAATAACATTGTAATTGAAATTCTTGCTTCGTTCCTTTTCGAGGATGAAAAGTTCTAAAGGGAGAGGAATGTGATGGCCTGGATTTTTTTTAACGTCGGATAATTGGGTAATTAATCGATTTTAACTATTGAGATACTGATTTTATTAGTTGAACAAATAAATTTTGTTGGCTAAAATATCAGGACATATATAAATTGACTTAAAAACTGTATAGGATATTTAATTGTGAAATCCTTATACATATACATATACATACATACATACATATATATATATATATATATCTGAGTGGAAGCTTTAACATGTTAATAATATATATGAGTACATAAATGTATATACATGTATGTATATATATGCCATATGAAATGAAATGTAGAAAAGTTTGTAAAAGTGTGGATATATATATATATATATATATATATATATATATATATATATATATAATATCAAAAATTCACATAAGATATTTTAATTGTTCCAAACTTATATTTTTATTCCAAAGTTATGATTTGGAATTCAAAATAAATATCTCAAAGATATATATATATATATGTATGTATGTATGTATATGTGTATATATATGTGTGTGTGTGTGTGTGGACATTTGTAGGCTATGGAGGCAAAGATATATTTGTGCATATGAATATGATTTATATGTAAGCTAGAAAGAAGACATATTAATTTATCAAGCATACAAATGTCAAAATTTCTTCTTTTAATAGATTTCTTCATTTTCAAAAAAATATATAAAATCATGACAGGTAAAAGAAAATCTCTGACCAAAGATATCAAATAAAAAAGGAAGATGTGAAACAAAACAATGTGTTGTGTACAGGCTGGTTACCCTTCATACATATATATCTCCAATCTTTTCTTTTCTTTCATTTGAACTGAGCAATAAAAATCAAACAAACAACTCTACCATTTTACAATTGAAGCAAAACAGAACTCAACTCAATTCTACAGAAGATCATCAGATCAAAAAATCAACAAGCAGCCTTTCAAAGCAGGCTACTGTCCTCTGTTCAAGATTTTATTTTCAAGTCGGTAAACTTCATCTTTTGAGTCAAAATCTTTTATCAAATTTGTGAATAAGTAAAATATAATACAAGTAACAAATTTTTTTGTAGTGTTGCCTAGAGATGAATGTATTTTTGTGCCTAAATATGAAGGGGGTATAACCGTACAAGTTTGTTTATCTCTATTCTTACTTCTAGCATGTTCAAAGACCCTTCAAAAAAAAATCATCTTCTCTTCATCTAAATGCTTATAGGCGGTGGGGATTGAAGAGAATATGTTTGTAATAGAGTAATCTTATTTTTAAAATTTATTACAGTAAAAAAAATTTAGATAGTGTCTCTAGAAAAGGATTTTACAGTAAGAGAAAGAATATTCACAGGAAATATATTATTTTAATTCACATTTTCACCTACATGAGTAGAATCGCCTGTTAAAATAATGGATTTTGGCAGAAATTTCATAATTTTCAACTACGTATTTGTGTGGTATTGGTCGGTGGTCGGAATTGGGTACGTAGACCGATTCATGGCGATCTAGTCATGTTTAGGAACCAGAGCTTTAACCAAAGTTAGCTAGTCAGCTGGGATCATGGGGAAAATGGTAGCAGGATTTTTAGGCAAACATGGTGGCACGGTAGTGGTAAATTAGGGTCTTAGGGGTCGTTCAGGTCGAGGTTGGTTTTCTGGAAAGAGTAGCGGCGAAGCGGCAATGGAGTGGATCAGTGGAGGGGAAAAAGGAAGAGGGATGGCAGACGGAGCTTTTGGCGGTAAGGCACATAGGGTCTCATCCGCTATATAATGCGGGAAATCAACCACTCCAATATATATATATATATATATATATATATATATATATAACATATCACATCCAAACTGATAATAGATTATCAATTCAAGAAAACAATAATTTAAATTTAACTATTTAAATTTAAAAGGCAATCCAAATGAGTGAGATTAACTCTTTTTTAACTTTTGTTTGCAACCCATTTCCATCTCTACTATTTTTTCCCGGTTTTGGACCTTATAATAAACATTGTATGGTTTATTAATATCTCGGCTAATTGAATAATCTATTACCATTTAATGATTTAATTTAAACTATTTTTCCTATAATAAATTATTTTTAGTGACTGATATAATTAAATAAGCTATAGATTTTAAAATCCAACTTTACATAAATTCTTATATTTCCAAGATCTTATATACATACATATTTATTTTTTCTAAATATAATAAAATATGTGTGTGTTTATATGGATATACTTATTTTTATACTTTACTTTTCTACAAGTAACAAACGGAAATTTCTTTACTGTTGAAATCAAATTTGAGCTGTATATATTTTCTTTTCTGTAAATAATAAGGACAGTACTTTGCTTTACTATAAAAACTTCTCTGCAATATATATTCGAAAAAAATAAAAAAAATCTGGGTTTTAAAATTTCTTTCTCTGCATGTAGATCATAACTTTTATAATCTATATATTCTTAAATTAAAGGAAACTGCTACCTCGCTGACCTTAATTCCACGTGCACAGCCTTCGCTGTCATCGCAACCTCGCTCCACCACGGCAAGACCACGTCGAAACCCACCGCCGAGCCTCACCATTCTGCCGCCGAGCCTGAACACCTCCACTCAAAACGAGTCGTCAGAAATCCCACGTGACGCCGCTACCTCTCGAATCCCACCGTCGATCGACTTTGCTTCACGCTCGCGCCCCAGGCGATCTCGAACACCCTGATCTTTTCGTTCTATTCGATCGAACATCACTTAAGGAAGAAGAAAGAGAAACCGCGATTTCGTTTGTTATTTGAAGGCCGGTTTGATTATGAGGAAGGCTCAAGTATTCTTCGAAAAGGAGGGGGTAATATTTTAAAAGCAGCCATGGATTTTATTTGAAGGAGAATCGATTGTTTTTTAAAATGCTCCGCCATTTTTATTTCTTGGGTTTAATTATATTCGGCCAAAATTACTATCTCCTCTGAATAAATCTGCTACGTGTTTATCAAAAGTAGCATGGGGAAGATAAGTTAAGATGTTGGCATGAAAGAATGGTTTTGCTACAGCGCAAAGTGAAAAGGTATTGATGTGAAATTAATTGACTGGTCAAAATATGTAATATGTATATAAAATATTATTTAAATTTTAAATTTTAAATCGTCCCGAATTCGTTGCTTAAAATCTCAATCTCTTATCGAGGCGTGCCGCTAAGCGTTTATAAGGTTATGCCCCTATTCTGAACGCAATGGAAAAGGTTTCGAGTCCTAACTCCATCGTATGGAGAAGATAGCTTTTTGGACCCAGATGTTATATTGAATTTTCGATATAGATTTCAACGCGTTTATAACTCGTACGATCACAGGACAACTCCGAACAGTTTAAAATTTGAAATCTGATAAAAATATAATATTACGGATCTAACGGAACTGGTTTTGTCGAATTCCGAGACCGTGCCTTGGAAGGCTATTATAAATAACCATTTAGAAGATATATTTTTAAAACTAAACAAACCACTTATGAATTCAATTTTAAAAGTATTATTACCTTCAGTATTATCAACATTAATTTCATAAGCCTTTAAACTATTTTTAACCAGCCCAGAATTCCCGATTCATCAATTTACCCAAATTTCCAATTATTAAATTCAATAATTTAATTACCAAATAAATAGTGATATTTGAAATTAAAGTCAAAACTAACAATTCATATATTTCAAATCAATAATTATTCCTATTTTAAATATCTAAATTCTGGGTCGTCACAAAATCCCTTTATCAAAAGCCTTTATACCAAAACTTTTTGACTCAACTAATTTTAAACTAAGAATTTCAAAAATTTCTTACATTTTGAAAGCAACTTCCCAATAAATCACTTATAAAACCATTCAAAAAGTTTTAAGAAACTTTCAAAATCTTTTTGTTAAATTCCTTTACATGGTTCGGACTTAGAAATGGACTTTAATTCATCCATTCTCTTGGATTTCTCTTCTTCCCTACTCATTCTTAACTCATCTGTATTATAATATTGTCAAAAATCTAGCTATAATATTGTGGTAGTTAATGCATAACTTCTCACGAGAACTTGCTTAATCCTTCTTCACATCTTACTTTCGAATTCTTACAACATATAGTTTCTTACTTCCCATCTGTTTGGCTGTAATGAATGTCTTAAATCAGCAATACATTAGAATCCATAGTCATAAGGCAACCTAGACCTAACAAAAATGTCAAGTAACATTCAGCCTCCGGGTCCTCCTATATGTTGTGCTCACGCTCTACTTAAACAACGCCTTATAGTACAGTCTACACTCCATGGTGTAATTGGGTAAATGAATTATTTTAATTCTATATATTATTCCAACTCATAGTTGCCTCGTCCATTTTTCAGAATATGGTCACAACTATCGCTATAGTTGAAATTCAAAGAGTTTGGCATATAGTACAAAATATACAAATACGTTCTCTCTGCGTATCCTAATTCCTATGATCCACGACTCTAATCTCTGATACCAAATGTAACAACCTACATCTTAAAAGGACTGATTTTTTACTAAATCAAAATCCAAGTCCATTAAAGTATGAATAATTACCTTTGGTAACTTGTAATAAACATAAGTATATCAGATATCTGTCTATATAAACATACATAATAGAAAAATATAACAGAATATATATACTGACTAAGGATACTACCTAGGAACCAATATTATTTCTTGAATATCTGGTCGCCTTGTTAATGTTGAACATAAATGAGAAACTTCACCATCTGTAGTTCCCAGCATGCACTAATGGCTCGTCCCTCTAAATTTATCATGCGGGTTGTAATTAGGTGAGGGTTGGAACAACATTCTGGTGACTGGAAATTTATGTACTTTATCTATAACTCTAATCTATCCCGATTGATTTCTATTTAAGTATTATGTCCATTATTCACAACCATTCAATGTAATTTCATCCACGTGTATGATATATCTTACCTCCTATGAGGTATAACTATGTGTGTGTGTGTTATGCTACCCTAAAGAAAACCCAACCAATTAATACTCCTTGAATAGGAAGGAGGCAAACATAATAGTTATTTAATACCTGAACCTCAAAGCAGGCCCTTCGTAACATAATAGCTAGTCAATCAATTCTAGCTATAGAGATTGATTACACCTAGATATGGCTTGATAATTTAATTACCTATTACTAACGCATTTCATAGACTTATTTAAGGGTTAGCTAGCCCACATACGAAAAATAAATAACTAGATAATTTAAAAATGAGGTCTTTACGTATCCCATACAGTTTCTACACTAGTAGGAAGCAAAATCCATTAGGGCATAATCCAAGTCTTTGCTAAAGACTACTCGGGATTGCTGGTGGTCATAGCCAATATGCCAGTAATACTACTGAATACTAATACGTAATAATACTGACATAGCCCACCGACCTCCCACAATCGAAATCCCGTTTAGCCTAACTTAATGTAAGTCAAGAAAAATGCCCATTCTATTTACTTAATACCTCTTATTAGAATTGAAGCAGACCACGTTTCCCTATTAGGTACCAAGCCGATTAATAATTCAAATCCGACATGAACCCTTGGTATATTTTTCTCGACCTGTACATAAATATATATCCCTTCTCCACGGGTCCTATGGTTAGAGATGTCTCACATCAGTAGTAAGTATGCACAACTATCGGTAGCATTTAAGTGAAGTGCAGAATTTTGTTGTGTAACTCTACTAACCTTTCATTCCAATTCTTACTAAACCAAACCAATCATCCCAGGCTTAAATGTTAGGCTAGGCCTACTAATTTTCTCTCATCCTAAATGTATTATTAAGACTATATAATTATCTATTATGAAAATTATACTACCTCCTAACATTTAATTCCTATCTTATATGCTTATTATGTATACTTTTAAATTCCCCTCTTATGTCCTATAAATGTCAATTGTTCATAATAAAGGAGCATTATTATTCTATTTGTAAAATTACTAATAATATTTATTTATTCATTCTGATTCAACCTATTCAACTATTTCATTTCTCCATAACATGTATACACAATCCAACTACTATTGTTGCACCTAGTTAGTTAGAGAAGGTAGAGTTGGAGGCGTTCATCTCGTGGTCCGACCCTTATTATGGATCATAGGGAAAAACGACTTAGAAAGAAAGTAGTGAAGGTTGTTAGAGTGCAATTGGGAAATAACTCAGCATATAATATATGGGATTTTGAAGAGAAGATGAGGGCTACACATGCTTAACTCTTTTCTGGTACGTTTCCTAATTTGAATTGATTTTCTTATTTTAGACTATTTTAGGACAAAGATTTGAATGGCTTGGTTGAATTAATTGTTAGACTTTATATGTGATTAGATTTACATTCATATATACACACACACACACACATACATATGTATATACACACACACATGTGTGTGTATACACACACATGTATATATCCCTATGTGTGTGTATATCTATATGTGAATATGCATGCTTATATTAGGGTGTTATGCATCATGTGCGATATGCCATCTTATTGCATTCATACAGGTTGCATTAGCTGCATTTATGCATTGTAAGTATAGAAACTGCAAGTTCGTGGCATCATTTACTGTGATTCACACCTATATGATGTATTCATAATTGGAAAATATGTAATTAACTATAAAATTTTGATGAGTAAACTTTAAATTATATTTTTTCTTCCTTAGAAATTTCATGAATGAAATTCTTTTAAGGGGAGACACGCAATACCCTAAACTTTTGGTAAATAATTTAACTTAGTATTAATTATATAATGATATGAAAATAATTAAATATAAAATGTTAATTAACTAAATTAAATATATAGAAGGATAAGTTTTGACAACGAAACTAGCATCACTGTGAATGCCTCGTTTTTCTTATCCAAGCATCATTTTTGTTTGTCTCGTTTGGCGTCCATATGAAGGAATTGCGGTCGAGATAATATTCAATCAATCGAGCACCAAAAATTAGGTTCGAATTCAAATTTGAAAAGGATCCGATAATTTTCTATCCTTCTGTTTCAAAAAAAAATACGTACACTTCAATTTGAGAAAGACCGATCATTCCTTCTTCCAATCTCCTTCTTTGTCCTTGCAAATCAAAGATCAAAATATAATAGTTTCCTCAAAAATCAATGAAATTTCACTATACCAGAAGCATTGCAAAGATATTATAGGGGATTATGTGCCAGAGCATATTGGAGGCAAAATGCTAAAGCATAGAAGCGAGCAGACCGAACAGCGGAGAACTTGGAAATGGAGAGCGTTTTAGTGACATCATAGTTTCCTCAAAACTCAACAAAAATTCACAATATCAGAAGCATTGCGAAGATATTTGATGGGACTATGTGCCAGCAGCAAATTAAAAGAGAAACCCTGAAGCATAGAAGTGAGCACACAGGACAGTGGAGAACTTGGCAATGGAGAGCGTTTTGGTGTGTGATTCATCCTTTTCTCTTCGTATAATGCAATCATAATCCTATATATTTGATATGTTTTTGAAATGTTAATGGGCTAATGGAGCCCAGCCCGTAAATTAATATATAAGAAAAATTGCACAATCCAAAATGGATATACAGTGATTGTGAAAAAAATGCAAACAGCTAACACCCAGTAACATTACGTCTACTATCTCCTTCCCTTTTCAAATCATGCAATATCAAAGCTTGCATTTTTCTAAACAAGGTTGATCGCATTCAGGTTGATGATCCTTTCATTCCTCTCAGCCCAAATCATTCTATTTAACCGCTTGGGAATTATTAAGAGGTCTTTTGTTTTTGGTGTCTTCCATCTCGTTGCTTTAAAGATATTGAACCATTCCATTTTACTATTAGAAGTAGGCCTATGAAACTTCCTTCATGTTAGAAGCCTAGACCAGATATGGTTAACAAAATTGCATTCGGAGAAGATATGGGCATTACTTTCTATTTCCCTATCGCATAGAGCACATTTGTCATTGTCAATAATTCTTCTATCATATAGCTTATTTTTGGTAAGTAAAGCATTTGGCCTCACCTTCCAAAGAATTTAATTCCCTTTAGATTGAATACGTATTTTCCAAATGCAAGAAGACCAGGGAAATATTATTGGACAGCAAATGGAATTAAGGCCGAATAAACTTGTGCGGAGGTCCCATTCCACATCTTGTCTAGGCTAGTTACAAGAAGAGGTCTTGCAGAGATAATTTCCTAAAGCTTCCTTGTATTAACAAAACTGCTATTGGGTAACATTACCATATTTTCATGAATGTAGGCTATTGCAAGAGCTAAAAGTGGAATGCCTATCTGAGGAATAAGTGTGGGGTCAAGAACATTTTCCAGAATCAGACCTTGCTTAACCCATGGCGTGAACTCGAAGAGGAGAACGAGGTTCATCCGAACAATGCATTGAATCGAAGGTAAGAAGGTATTTCTTAAGTTAAGGAGGGATCACTATGTCCAGCTAGCAGATACTAGAATGCGTTTCATCCAGAAAATTTACCCTTTAATTAAATTCTTGTCAACCCATTGAATCCAAAGATTCTCAGGCTGAGAGAGAAGATTATCGAAGTGTGCTAACATGGCAGCCTTATTTCATGTAGCTAAGTTTGTTACTCCTAAAACACTGTGCTTTTTAGGAAGATCCACCTTATTTAGGGAAATTAGGATCAATTTGTTTAGAAAGGGTTCATGCGCCAAAGGAATTTATCAATAGCATTCAAGATCATTAAAATGAGCTTAATAGGGAGAACATAACGCCTAGACTAGTATGTCATCGTGGCTATAGCGATTGATTGAAAAATAACTAGTCTACTAGCCTAGAAAAGTTTGGTGTTAGGCCATGTCATAAGCTTTTTGGTAATCTTCTCGAATAGAGGAAGGCATGCATATTTATTTATTCGAGGGGTAATAATGGGAAATCCTATATATTTAACATTAATTGGCATTTGCATAAGACCTAGGAATTCTACTATAGTGCATTTATCAGAGGGGGATAGACCGCTAGTTAAAATATGAGATTTGCTTATGTTTATCTAAGTCCAGACATTTTGTGGAATGATCTAAGTATATCAAGAATGCACTGAATATTTCCAATAGTTGGCTTGGTGAGAATAACCAAATCATCTGCAAACATCGGGTGGGTAATCAAGGGATCCTTATAGGCTGGATGAAATTGAAGATTCTTCAGTATAACTTGGTTCAACATAAGAGAATTGAGTGCATCAATTACAATAATGAAGAGGTAAGCGAATAAAGGGGACCTTGTATAATTCCTTGCGCACCTCTGAAGAAACCGTAAGGACTCCTATTCCACGAAATTGAGTAGAACTGTAAAGAAATGCTAGCATAAATACAAGCAAGGCTTGGTTTAGGGAAGTTCATTCTTAACATTATTTTCACTATTGAATTCCAGGCAGTGGTATCAAAAGCTTTTTGTGTATCCAATTTCAAGATACATATTGGAGAGATAGATGACATTGCGTAGCCTTTCTACATCTCTTGAGTTCGCAATAAGCTATCAGTAATTGTTCTTCCACGGACAAAGGTTATTAGATTGTTAGATCTGATGCTGGGGAGAACAGTTTGCAGTCTAATAGCTAAAATTTTTGAGATACATTTGTAGAGAATATTACAACAAGAGATGGTTCTGTAATTAGAGACGACACAGGGTTCTCAATCTTAGGAATCTGTGCTATAGATATGGCATTGATTGATGTTGAGATTATACATGGTTTGAGAAAGTGTTAAATTTAATTTACGAGATTAGGCCTAATTACATGCCAGTAATGCTTAAAGCAAGCAGCATTAAGTCCATCTGAACCACCTCAGCTTGTGGAGTTCAGCAAGAAAATGGCCTCTTTGATTTCTTCTAGAGTGAATAGAGTGATATTATTTGATGCTTTTTGGTGAGATATACAAGGCAGATGTAAGACATAGAGCGGGGATAGGTTAGGAGAGTGGAGGTTGGGATTAGCAAGTATAGATGAGAAGTATTCAACGAAAGCTTGGTTGGTAACTTCATTAGATTTGTAGATAGTCCCATCCTTGTCTACAATAGCAAGAATTGCTTCTTTAGCTAGCTTTACTTTTAGGAATGAATGGTAATGTTTAATGTTCTTCTCAAACTCCTTTTCATTTTTTTATTGTTTCTATATGTTTATCCATCAAAGCCTCTTCCACAAGGGTTGATTGAAGGTTGATGGTGAGCTCATGGTCCATGTCATTTAGGTCAAGGTTAAGTGGGTCATTAGCTAGGTTAAAATGAGTTTGAATAAGTTGAGACTTGATGACATTAGATCTTTTAGACCCATTTCTGTAAGTTGAAGCAGACCATATTTTAAGTCTCTTTTTGAGAAGCTTTAGTTTGCATTATAAGATGTTGAGGGAGTTTCCTTACTAACCAATGCTCCATACTTGTAATAATAAAGAGTTGAAATGTTCATGATGTAACCAGTGATTATAATTTTAAATAAGGGTTAGATATCATTGACTTCCTTCCCTATGAGAGAAGAAGAAGGAAATTTCGGATATGGAAGAAGGGTTTCGTAGAGTAGGTTTGGCCAGGAGGTAATGGAGTGAATGTTATGGAAAGCATGGTCTAACTTGCAAAATGCGTTCCTTCCAATTTTACTCTTGTTATTCCAAGTGAACATACTGCCAATAGACTAAATTGAAACAAGTTCACTATATAAGAGAGATTAGCTCGGCGGAGATATAACTAGAATAAGATTTAATTGGGATATTGGAGGGATATGGTAACGAATAGTAAAGCTAAAATTGGTTTATTCTAGATTATGGAATTTTGACAAATTTACATCCAATTTGATGAAATAAGTTACAAAAATGGACTTAGAAATGTATGATTAGCTACCAGGGATGTTCTCAGGTGACCACAGGTAGAATGAAGGTGGCTGGATATGGAACCGGTGGCTTATTCGGGGCTCAAGTTGAACGTAAACCTAGAAGGCATATATAATTAATAAAAATTTATTCAAATCTTTTTCTCTTGTATCCTTAAGATTATTTGGAGGCTATGGTCAAGGAAAACAATGGCATTCTTAAGTGAATGAATGTATGTTATAATTGGTTGATATTTCAAATGAATATATGTTGTTGTGGAATGGAAATATGATACGATGATGATGTTTGCATGAATGAATCTATGGTGCAAGTAGTGGCTTAGGATGGGGATATAGATACAGGCACAGATACTGACATGTGACATAAGCACATGGTTCAAATATCACGTTGCTCCCATATAGTGCTTCGATGGACCAAAGTGGAGGTGGATGGTAAGTAACCCTATTGGCTATAGGCGATCCAAGGTGAGTCTAATTAGTACAAGAACAATAGGAGACCTTGTAGGCTTAGGACGGTCCAAGAAAGTGAGTCCTATATGTGATTTATGTGGCTATAGACAATAGGAGACCATATGGAGCATAAGGTCGGTCCAGGGTAGTGAGTAAAGTAGAGATGATGCGGTACGCCTAGATGTATTTGATAGTTAGATATGACATGATGTGGTGGAAGGACATGATGTGATCGGGCAGTGGAATCATATCATGTATAGTATTATTTTTGTAGTTTATGTAGAGCATACTATGGCCCACTCATCGTACTTATGTTTGAGCAATTATAGGCTGATAGAGTTTGAAGATGTGATAGTGTCAAGGAACAAAATTCATTTATATATTGTGTATATGTTATACATCTGTGTTGTGACCTGGATTTGACTGTGTGTGGATTGGGTTATATTTCTATTGTTCAGACATATGCATTCCACATTGTGGACATGTTATCATGGCATGGCTGTGATTATTATTGATGAATTATAATTTATTTCCTTCTAGTACGGGACTTTGAAAACAGATAAATGGAAATGAATCTGATATTATTTTTAATCTCCACCACGAATGACTCATCCTTTTGGTTCTCGAGTTTTCGGCTCGGTTTGGGTGTCAGAACTAAGGTGGAGATGGAACATTGTTACATGCTTCATCGCACTAACTTTCTCATAAACTAAACCTCAATTAGTTTGTTTTTTAAAGTTTTTATTAGGATGCATATGATTTGGTTTCCTATAGGACATAAAGCAAACCGATGTATCTAGTGAGATCAAGGTTTAGGCTTACATTTTCAGTGAAAGCACCAAAAATATTAGCCAAAAATATGGTTCAACATCACGTAGAGTTTATGGAAACCAACGATTTAGGCTATGGTCGTCGGACGGTGTTTGTTTATGGTTCGTCCTCTTATTTACGTTAGTTTCAAGTTTAACCCATATAATCTTAGATGAAGATCCAGAAAAATATGGAAATAATAAGAGAGGAATGCATATAAATGGCAAATGTATTTTTATAATGGTTCAGTGTTTCTATTGTCAACTTTAACCTAATTTATTACATCTTTTCACTTATTGACATAGAGAATTACAATCACATACTTGAAATCAAGATTGGAAAAGAGAAAGAAACTCGCCATTTAAGCTCCTCTTACAAAAAATAATTTGATCCCCTTTTAAGAAAATGTTTTCTTAAGTTATAGGCGGAGAAGAATTTATTCAAGATTGTAATTCGACATCTTCCATCTAGAATTTTAACAAAGAAAATATGTGTATTAGATGCATAAAAATAGGTAGACCTGTCAACGGATACTTTCGGATGCGGATAGTGCCATATCCGCATCCGAAATGAGTTTCGGATATCAAATATCTGCATCCGCAGATACAGACGGATATCAAATAATTGTCCTATCTACTAACGACTGATAAATCCAGAAATATAAATATGAATTTTAACTTTAACATACATTTTTTTCAATCAATTGATTATAAAAGTGTTAAATGTAAAGAAATATGGCGATAATAATAGTTTTGAGCACTTAATAAGCATTAGTACATATAATTTTAACTATTAACTTAATAGAACAATAAATAAATATCATTCATTGTATTAAAATACACATAATTTATACTATAATCTTGACAAAGACCGGACGGATAATTTTCGGATGCGGTTGTCTTTGTATCCGCATCTACATCCCTTTTTTGGATATCGGATATTATCTTCTTTTCGGATACGGATGCGGACGGATTTTGGATTTTTCGGGTTTCCATTGACAGCCCTAAAAATAGGTAAAATACTACAAAATTGTACTCGGCCCATAGAAATGTACTCGGTACCGAACAATGGCCATTGAATGGATACCAATCAATATGCTTAAGAAGATTTGTTGCTTCACTTCAGTTTACAATGTATTCTCTATCGGCCCATTACAGCTTCATGCTTTTAACTTCAAACCATGACTTAAGACAAGAATCTATCAACATCTCATTGGGAATTGATACTTTATTGATCGATATTGATCAATACTATCAATTGGTATTGGTTGACGATATTTGATCGTTTTCTCAACTTTTCCTCCTATACCATCTTGCACTCATTTCCTAGTTAGCCTGAAATCCAACATCATCGAATCGTCATGTGTGAATAAACATGGATAACAACTACTGTTGATAAAGAAACGGATTCAAAGTATGTTATTTCAAAACTTAAAATTCCATTAATTTTCTTATTTACTTTTTTTTATCATATCACGATCATAAGTTGTCAAATAGTGCAGTAATTTACTAGTTGGTCATATACTACATGTAATCTACTAGTTCGGTAAGACCATATCAATATAAAAGTTTCGTTCAAAACATGTAATTAAGAGAAGGAAAGCGATTTACCTACAAAATTGTAATCTTATAGAGAAACTAAAACTTGGAAGAAATAAATCATTTTTTTCCTCAAAATAAGTCAAATTACTTTAAGAGTCAAGATGATTGTCTCGTAGTTTCTTTAATAAAAAAATAATTGAAAAATATATGTATTTTGATAGAAACATTATTTGGAGAGATTGAAATTTTGCAGCAAAAAAGTTGAATATTTTCAAAATTTTATAACATTGTCCTAATAAAACCGAGTTAAAAATGTAAATTCTTTTGCAAAAAAACTACGTTTCTTAACTAATCAAAAATTTCAAAAAAAAACTATTATTAGAAAATTTGAAACATCAAATAAAATGATGAAAATCTTGGCTTCAAATTAGACAACAAATTCTAGTAAAAATGATAAAAGATCATAACAAAAATAATAATAAATAGTAAAAATGAAACAAGAACGTGGTAAAAAAATTCAAAATACTTTTGTAAAAATTGCTCTCGGGAACAAAGGAACTTTTCCAAGAATCAAATGTTTTAATCACACAAAAAATAACTATCAATCAGTGCACAGACTAAACATACACAAGGCATGTAAATAAATGTTATCTTAAGTACTTGGAATTGATTAGGGAAGAACGAGTAGTAAAATTAAAATAATTCATGATTAAAATGGGGAAATATAAAGCACCATTCCTTTGGTACAACATTCATTTAAGAATTTAAACATTATGTAATCTTATGTTCATTTGAGGATTAAAAATATTGGTTTATGTTTAAACAAATGAAAATGACCCATGGTGTTTTGCACCTATTACTGCAAAAAATGATATGACTTTGTATGCCAACTCGTTTTTAAATCTACATATAAGTGAAGATAAAGAGAAATGATAAATCCAGATAATTGCGTGATCTTTCTCATGTTGGTTTCTTTGTATCAATATTGAGCATTATAAAAAAGATAC
This sequence comes from Allium cepa, assembly GCA_030765085.1. Lineage (NCBI taxonomy): Eukaryota > Viridiplantae > Streptophyta > Magnoliopsida > Asparagales > Amaryllidaceae > Allium > Allium cepa. Next base: position 203,202,263 of record CM060941.1, on the reverse strand, counting down.
TAGTTATAAACATGTGTTTCTAATATGGTGAAACTATAAAAACATATTTTCTTTTATTATTATTTTTGTTTCTTTTCCGTGCAATCAATTAGGTTAAAAGCTTGTATGGGTAGTAATGATCGAAATATAATAAGTAACCTAATTAATAATAAGACACTTGCTAACTGCATGTATGCAAATCAAGAAATTATTCAACGACAAACTAGAGTTTATTCCCCATGGTCCGGCTATAAAACTGGAAGTTATTCTCATCAAACATATCAAAGTATCATGACGGTGGCAATTCGTATGATCATCAGGGTCATCTTAGGATATTTGAGACCCTTAACAAAAATAACGCAATGAATGTTTTAATTGGTAATATTTGGATGTATCCATTTATAAAATTCTACAGTCTTTTTTTAAAATTATAAAAAATATGTAGAAATATAGTGAAGACATTAATAAAAATCTACACTCTCTTTTTTGAAGTTGGAAAGAAAAATCTGTAAAAATATAGTGTAATCATTTGTAAATACCTATTCTTCATCTTGAATTAGGAATGAAGTTTTGTAATACACTTAGTTATTATTGGAAATCAAACATATGACCAATTGAAAAGGAAATATTACATCAAATCACTTAGATGTAGAAGGAATATGTAGAATACTAAATGTTGTAAATTTTAATACTCTATAAATGCTAATTATAATATTGTCGCCCTCGAACGATTTTTGGCCCTAAACGGTTGCCTAGTTTGCTTAACAGTAGAGATGACCCTAATGATCATTGCACTACTACTCTAAAACTATTGTTGCACTCCAAATTCTTATGAAATCCACAAATTTCAAATCAAGTCTGAAATACCAAAATCTGAAGCATCAGCTCCATCAAAAATACAAATCATGTTGAGCCTCCTCCTCGAAGACCTGTCGAACATCCAAATTCACTTAAAAAGGACTAGCTTCTCCTTCACCAAAGTTGCCAAAAGCATAATCCAAGATTAGAAGATCAACTGTCAGAAAGCAGAATACCAGATATTTCGACTACTACAAGCTGGCCATACAATGGCCAAAGACTTTCTGTAGAGACCCAAAGCTTAATTGTCAAAACACAAATTTACTTCTTAATGCATTCAGTATACACAGACTATGGCTAGCAAGGATAGATGGTACTAAGGTGCCCTTTAGTTCAAAAGGAAAAATTTTGGTAAAAGTGTGGTACGTATAGAGTTTATTTTTTTCGAAAGTAGTGATATTCGACTTCATTGAATACACACACATTCTTTGTTCTTAAGTGCAGTTAAAGAATCAAGAACCGAACCTACTGAGGAAATGGTTCAATGCCAGAGATGCAAATTCGTTAACAATTGATAGAGGATTGTGGAAATACGAATGGAACAAGCATAAAGTAAAGATTGGTTTAGGACTTGCTAGTTATTTTGATGAGGTGAAAATTTTATTTGATATAGTAAACACCACTTATCATTCTGTTAGAAACAATTATCAGGTGGGAACCATATTCAGTTTAAACAAGTTTAGAAATGAATTTCAAAATTTATGGAAGCCAAAAATAATATGGAAAATAGAAATGAACTGTTTGAAATGCATTTCAACGCCACCCTTAGTATAAATTTACCACAATTATTGTTCAGGGACCGACTACATGTAAAGTTGTAATGATTATGCTGTCAAACTATTTTGAATTGTATAGTTCTATTAATTATTTTTCCTTTGGTTACTTTATAAAATTATGTTGGTTGTCATTATGTTTCAACCTATGTTATATTTTATACGATAGTAAAGTGTGAAAGTTGGGATTGATTTCATAGACTTTGTTTTATATTTTACTTTGGCATTTTTCAAATATTAATATAAGAATGTACCTTAATTAACAAAACTATGAAGTGATATTTTATCAGACTTCAATACAAATTCAGAAAGAGACGGTTTGAATTCTTCCTTTTTGGAGAAACAATTTCTATGATAAAAGTTCGGTTGCATAAATTGAAATTAATTGTTTAAAATGCATTCAGTGTCACCGTTTAGTCACAAATGATGGTCCTAACATATTCATACATAAATGTAATAATAGAAATGTTGTGTTACAAAGTTAAGTCGATTGTGAATTATGTTATGAATTACGTTAATCAAAGCTTTCATTTACTGTCCTTTTTTATTGTTTTATTTGTTTTCTTTTCTAGCTTTTTTGTTTTTTGGTCTATTTAATAATTCATTCTAGTTTGATTAATCTATTATTATTGCTAATGTGTTAGCCAAAGCATTGGTTTAACATCACCAAAGAGACTATGTAGAATGAACAATTAGAAGTGAAATGGTTGATCGTTGTTTATTAATAGATTTAGTCTTTGATTTAGTTCGCTTATGAGTTATATCAATCATATCTCACTGTCCAGCAAAATATAATAAAACAAATAAAATTTTAAGTGTAAAGAACAAGTAGCTCAATTGGCAGCAGAGTGACATTGTAGGTGAGGCCCTAATGGTAACGGATTTGAACACCAAGACATCAAAACTATTATCCCTGAATAAAGTACACTCTTTTTATCAAAAAACATTGAAAATATAAAAGGAAGGCAATAAATTATAAAAACAAGAAAGGAAAGCAATAAAATAATATTGATTGATATGGGTTCGACATTAGCCTACTTCTACTTTAATTCAAATTTACTAATGTTTCATTAATATCAAGAAAAGATTTCAATCAAAATATCTAAATCTAAGCTTCATTGAAACTAATAACTTATGGAACGTCCTCTTAGTGAAAAATAATTCAATCCCTTTTGATGGCACTATGTATTTATAGGGAAAAAAAGGTATTACGGTCTTGAATCTTACACCTTCATCCAGAAAAATAGTCATAATAATATCTCCAGCGGATCAATGAAATTGGTGATATAATAGGGAATCTTTGACTCAAGTGTATTAATCAACGTAGATTGATAGCCCATCGTTCGGTGCTGATTGACAAAGTTAGAGAAACTTCTTGGTTTGCTCCACTTTGAAGTGTATTTGTCTAATGATTCATCTTTCCTCCATGTCTCAGTAATATACCATGCTCCAACGCTATAATAAAAAATAACTAACTAAGAAATAGTGAATTGATTAATCGGTACTAATCAATAAGCCACTAATCACTACCGGTCGGTGGTACTTATTCATTTTTTCTCAACTTTTATTGTATCATCTTGCACTCATTCAACTATGAGCATTATATCCGTTTTTCATCATTTTGAAGTCCAACATTGTTGAACCTCCATGTGTGAATAATCATAGATAACATTTCCCTTCAAAGTATTCTAATTTAATTACGAATTGTGCTATGTTAGGATACAATCGATCGAATCTTAAATCTACCAGACGCTTTATTTACATAGACTATTTCTATGGAAAGTGTGCTTTGTTAGTGATTTTGTAGAGATTTCAGTGACAATAATGTTAAAAACTTAAAAGGAAATCAAGAGGGTAATGAGATATATCTGTAGTGAACAAAAGAATGCTTATTCAATTATAACTATCAGATCAGCTGGAGATCATAAGGCATTATGTTTTGACTGTTTTGGATTCCAAGATGGCCTCCCGACAACAGAAAATGACTATGAAATTTTGTCACAAGGTTACAGATTGTTAAAATGAAATTGAAAGACCATTATAGGAATATTGTAATAATAAGTAGCACTATTTTTTTAAGTGATGAGAAAGTGAAAACATATTGAAATCCATAGCACTTATGGAGACAAACTTCATGATAATGGATCCACATACAAAATAGATTACCACCTAAGGTCTTTTGCGAGCATGTTACTCAAATGAGTTTTTTTTAAGTAAGAATATTTTAGTACAGAAAAAGTTTATATTCTCTATTGTCATATGATATTACTCTAGAATTTTGGTTATGAACTTATGGCAATTACTATTCTAACCAAAAATAATCAACTAAAGTTTTGTTTGCACTTTGCTAGTTCAACTGTTGAACTTTTGATCTCACTAAGGTAAAGATGAACTAGTTGAAATTAGACATATATAGATCATATTTCATGTAATTTCCATGCTACACATACACGGTTAATTAATGTTGTTTTATTGAATTTGTACATGTTGAAGGAACTGGGCAAGCACTCAATGGGTTAAATGAGTAAATTTCAAAAGAAAATGCCATTTTGGATATTATTGGGGCTATGAAGTCTAAATTCATTTAGGTCTAATGTAAATTAATTTCATATAAAATTATAATTTTATTTTATTTGTAAAAAGGGATTATAGGCCGCGTTTATTGCTCAAAGAGAGGTAGAGGTCGACCAAGATTAACATGGAAGGAAGTAGTAAAAAGGAATTTGAAAGATTGGGGTATATCCAAAGAGCTGGTGAAGGATCGGAGCGAGTGGAAGTTAGCGATTTACGAACCAGAACCATAAGCATTGAGTTTTAGATTATACGACTAGAGAACATGAGCCTAAGACGTAGGTTTAGTCTTTGACCAATATTACTGTTAGTATCATTATTGCAATTAGTATTATTATTATCATTCCTCTTATATATACATATACATTTTTATTTTATCTTATTTTACTTATTTATTATTATTAATTTACCTATTTGACTTTATTTTTTTAATATTATTTTTTTATTTTTTTATTTTAGGGTTCCATCTCTAGCCGACCCCAACTTGTTTGGGAATAATGGCTTTGTTGTTGTTGTTGTTGTAATAAGGTTTTGTTTTGGTATTATATTTGTATTATACAGTATAAACATGTGTATCTATAATATTATATTATTACTGAATTACAATTGAAGGGCGCAGAAGCCCCCTAATTATTTTCAAAAACGAACGGTCACACTTTCTACTTTTTTCTTTTTCTTGACCAGCTTTCCAACATTTCCTACTCCGCTTTATCAAATCCACCGTAGCTTCTCATCCCCTTTTACCTAACCCTAATTTCACTTGTAGGATTGTCTAAAAATATCGGATCTTATGCTTTCATATCAAGACAACTCACATGTACCCCTATCTTCGTTTCCTGAGGTCGGAAAGGTTTAAAATTCACCGTTTGGTGGATTCTTCCATTACGCGACGATGTCAACTCAATTTTGCTGAATAGTCGAACATCATGTAGATGACGAACTAGAGATGGCATCAAATTATTCCAACCTGCTATTCGAATCTCAACCAAACGCCGATGATTTGGGTGTTTGTTTAATAGTTTCGAGACAACATTTGTGCCATCTGAAGAATTCATCAAGGAAATGGTATTTTAAACTAAGAACATTCTTTTTATTTTAATTATTCTTTTGCATAATATTACAAGAGTATTCCGTACATGCCTTATTGAAATTGCTACTTCAAGTTAGTAAGTTGATATTCATAAAGATGATTTACATACCAGTGGACATGCGCTCTGCGAAGGTTTATTTGGGTAATGCACTAAGAAATTTTGTGTTCAATAGTTATTCACTTGGTTGCTTAATTCTAAAATGATTTTTATGTCGTCGTTTCTCCATAGATTATGGGTATCTAATAACTGCAAATTTAAAGAAATACCTAGGCCACGATCATAGAAGCTTCAAGGTATGTAGTTTAATTATCTTACAATATGCAGTAACTTAAATGATTGAATACATGTTCATACATAAATGAAAAAACATATTAATTTACGTTAACATGCCTTATACCATAATCCCTGTTTCTCCTTTTTCGTTTCCTAATTCATATGTATTGTTGGTTTACAGTTTTCGAATTCCACTGCACATTGCACTTTTGAATTTAGTGTTTAGTTCTGTGTGATTCAAATTTAGAGGTTCTCTCTACTTATATGGCACTAAGCAAAATTAACATTGTAAATACCTTTTTATTTTTTAACTAGCAGCCTTTGGTTTTTATGTTTATTGAACTGATGTGTAGGTTATTTACTAACAAATTAACATGTAACATTTTCTTCCTGTTTAAAACTCAACTTGACGTTTGCACCTTTACACAGTCATATTAATGTTGCATGAGTTCGCAGTGGGAATATAGGCTAATCTTATATTAACCTATCCTGGTGGAAAATAATAGCTTGCACTAAGAAGCTAATCTTATCCTACTTTCAAAATGTTGATTTACAAACGATTAAAATTAGTAATTGTCTCTTAAATATTCGTACAACTACTGGTGGCCTCCAAAGTTACGCCACCAATTATTAGATTTTTTTTTAAACAGTGCAAAAGTAGAATTCCATAAATAGGTAATATATTTTTGAAAGAATTGACACAAAGTTTATTTTCTAAATGATTCCTTTGGCTATTTTCCAACTATTTTGCAATGTTCTAAAAAGGATAATCTGCTGGTTTTTCCCTTTTCTCTCAGATTTTCCAACTACTGGATGTTTTAAATTACATGATTAGTGTAGATCATACATTGGACGTTAGGTCTAATTCTTTCATCTTTACTCAATGTTTCACTAGGGAAACCATGTGGACATAGTTGTACTTGAACCATTAATCTACATTTGCTGCCATCTTCTAATTAATTGGTATTAGATGCAAAATCAGAATAAGTGCTATCGTTTGTTCAATTTCTACTAAAGCTTTATTTGATTTTTCATAATGCTACAGTTATTATAACGATTCATAGTACTACTGATGGGTCACAGTGAAAATCTAATAATTCTTTTGTCTATAAATATTTTACTGTCCCAAGGTACTGTTATTATAATGATGTTTGAAAACTGGAAAACTTATGGGCATCTACTATTTCATATGCAAGACACTTGGAATAGACTGTTAGCAAAGATAAATTTTAATGTATCTTTAATTTTTTATATTTATTTCTCTATGTTAGACCTTTTAACTAACTATACCTGCACATTTATTTCTATTCCAAGTTGTTATGTCTATTAAAACATACCTAATAGTTAATCTTGGGTTGGGTACCAATAACTGTTCTTTAGGTACTAGGTACGAAGAAAACACTAACCTAAGTTTTTAGTAAAATATTTATATAGACTTTATAATTTTTATGATCGAGGAAAGTATTTATTTGCCTTTTGAAGTCGAGTCTTCTTAATCAGTAGTTTGAAGTTATTGTTTGGATTTATAACTATTCACACATTTCACCGGTTTGAAATAGCAGAGGAAATTACATATGTATTATTTCACAACAGAAGGGAGATACATGATGTCTTCATCAACATGATTTATAGCTAAAACAACTATCTAAACAACTTCATTTTCCACAATTATGTTTCTAAAAGAATCGAGGCATCTACAACTATTCTATTGTTCAGTACCTACTTTATGAGGTACTCATTAATATGCTCAATATCATATTTATAATTAAAATGGTAAATTTCTATAAGTCAATCAAACCAAAATTTGTTAGTAAACTATGCATGTATACTTAAAAACAAATGTAACCAACTCAACTATGCCTAATTTTTGTCTAATAATCGGTATAAAAACATAGAAAAAATGTCTACAATATAAATATAGATGAAAAATAAACTAACAAGGATTTACATTTGTAATTTGCAAGGAAAAAGTTTAGCAACATCCAATGGGAACAATATGAGTTGGCAAAATTTAAGAATAAAGATTACTCCTTTACCACCCTTATAGCCTTCTATAGTATATGTCTAATGCATATATAATTCATAATGCCTAGCACGAGTTTACAATTATGGAAGAATGTCTTCAATTTGGAAATTTATGCAAATAAGCTAACTAAGGCGCATAATAATTATTTGGGATAACTACCCAGCTTAATTTAGTACCAACATGCGTGTCCATTACACTATAGTTTTTTTTACCTTAAAGGAGTGTACTTTCTTCCTATTAAGTAATACCTATCAATTGAAATGATTTTGTTGATATAACTATGTTTTGTAACATAACTGCATACTATAGAAATATATTGTTTAAAAAAGTTTTTTTGTACTACCGTTGACATATAACCTATTGTATAATTGCAAATGTGTTAATGGATCTAACTACTATAATAGAGCCTATGAGCACCTTCTATGAACATTGACAAAATAATGTCACTAGTAGCCAATGATTCATCATGCAGTGTTTTTTATCTTAGTAACATTATTGAAACATAATTAGTGGCCATGTAAAGACCCGTAGTTCCGTACACTTAGAGTCGACCATTATTCACATCAGTTCAACTCAAATTGAACGGAAATACGAACCTTTAGGGGTGAAGAAGAAAGAGGTAGAAGAAACAAAACAAACTCAACAACACAGAAATTCACAATCCCAACGAAACAAAATATAATATATATGAACAGGTTTGAAATACAAGAATTATACTGTTAATATACATATCATTATCAGTGTACAATAGACAACAATCAATCTGGACAGTCTAATAACTCGTCCTCACACAGCGGAAATACAAATCAAGTAGAGAGACACGTCTTATCATCCATCTCGTCTCCTGAGCTCCATACCACCCTATCTTTAATCTGTAATACTCGGTCTGACCCGAGCAATATAGTAAAATAACTCCCGAGTTGGTCTAGAGAACCAATATGAGAAAACACACTCAATTTGAATTGTTAACTTTTCTCAAAATCCTTTGAAAACAAAGGTATCTCGTAAGATCATGACACAAATAAACACGACGGGTTTTTACCTTATGATAATCAAATTTTTTTAATCAAAATCATCTGATATTATAATAGTGTCTGTAGAAAGTAAATAGAAAATAGCTGAAATGCGTACATCTCACGTTTCAGCACAGTTGGGCTTTGTGACGCCCCACCTCTATACCCACACTAGCCAAGAACACTACGGTGTAGTGCTGTCAACTAGCATGGAGAATAAGGCTGTTGAGGAGAGACCATCCATGTAATTGCTTATCACACGGTGGCTATAAATAATCTTCGAAAACAAACATAGAAATAATCATAACACAAATCAGTCACAGATATCCATATCACAAAGGCGGAAGAAGATATGAATATATAACTAACACATGAAAGTGTACATCAGAGTAGTGGTCAGTAAGATCCACGATAATACAAAAGAATAGCAACACGTGCTATATAAAAGAATACAACTATGAGTCTATATCTCAAGTGTATACAACAAAAACTGCTAATCTAAACAGTTAGCCAAAAGTCAGAGTGATGAATCCCTGGGAAGAAGTCAAGCAGAAGCACCTGTAACATCTCGGTCTGACCCGAGTATTATTTAAGAAAATAATAAACGGGTCAGTCTAGCTATAAATATCAGATGACATGATATAACATAAAAGATATGGCATAAACATAAAATATCCATAATGACATACCACTATAAGTATGTAAATAATGATCAACAGAAGATCAATCAATAAGAGATAATCAATATCACAAGAATCTTCTCAAAGATTCGGAAAGGGCATCATACCCCAAACTTGTACTCATAACAAGTCAATGACATAAATTCTAGAAATCAATACAAGAAGTCCAGAAATTATAGAAAAGAGAAAGAGGCCTATCACATGATGGTTCGAAGACCAAGGGGAGCTACCCCACATGTGTGAATGGAATCACACAGATTAAGGTCCAGACTAACCAAAAAGCAAAAAGGTATATGTGAGTGGAATCACAGAAGTGGTGTCTAGTCTAACCTCGCAACAAGAGACGTCGCACAGTTGCTAGTCTAAAGCATCAGAATGATCGTCATGATCAACGAGAAGTGTCAATTACACTAAGCTAGTAAATATAGAAGTTTAGCCTCATGTCCCATAACCACTTGCTTAACTTAAATATTTACGAACAAACTGTAAATCTTCACTAATAAAATTGTCAGAAGAGGTTCAATCGAACAAGTGCAAGAATTAATCGACGAAGTGAACGCAAGCGTTTCATACCACTTGTTTGACTAAGTCGTTTAATTAGATTTCTCATCCGAGTGAGGTAAAGGTTTGTATATACTAATAGATTGGAAAACGGTTTAAGAAAAGAGCTTTGTTATTAAAAATAGAGTTGAAATTGTTTGTTAAAAGAGTTTTGATATTTACTACTAGTATTGAAACCTTTATATTATAAAGTGACAAAACACAGAAGCAATTGTAGAAACAATCAGTCACAAAAATCGCATACGGAGATGTGAATAAAATCCAAGGAAATCAGCTCAATGTTTTTCAGATAAGATCCCCTACGGAGGGGGGGTCTAGGGGGGTGGCAACCCCCCAAGGCTGGGGTGCGGGGGCAACGCCACCGCTTACAGGGTTCGACTTGCCAGGTCAGGTCGCGGGGGTCCAGGGGGCAGCGTCCCCGGCGGGGTGCGGGGCAGCGCCCCGTCCAAAACGGTACGACCTAGTGAAGACAAAATGAGGTCTAACGACCTAAGAGGAATAGGGTCGAGCGACCTAATGGTTGCGACCTAGGGGTCTAAGGGGTCAAACGACCTAACGATGACTCGCGACCCAACATGGTCGATCTAATAGAGGTTGCGACCTAACAGAGCAACAGGACGAGCGACTTAACAAAGTGGCCGAGCGACCTAACTGGAGCAAGCGACCTAAAGTAGTAAAGAGCCGTACGTGTTAACGAGTTAACGACCTACGACCTAGGGCCATACGACCTACGACCTAAGGTCCCTACGACCAACGACCTAAGGTCCATACGACCTATGGTCCTTACGACCTACGACCTAAAATGTCGCGACCTAGCGACCTAAGGGGATAAGGGCCGAGCGACCTAACATTCGAACGACCTACGACCTAAAACGTCGCGACCTAGCGACCTAAGGGAATAAGGGCCGAGCGACCTAACATTCGAACGACCTACGACCTAAAACGTCGCGACCTAGCGACCTAAGGGGATAAGGGCCGAGCGACCCAACGTTCGAACGACCTACGACCTAAAACGTCGCGACCTAGCGACCTAAGGGGATAAGGGCCGAGCGACCTAACATTCGAACGACCTACGACCTAAGGAGCTTGCGACCCACGACCTAAAGCCCAACGACCCACGACCTAATTCCGAAGCGCCGAGCGACCTGACGTTATAGGCCATTTTAGATCGGAAACGAGCTATTTGAAGGCCGATACTTTTCCACGCAAACGACCTAGCAAAGGCAGAGCGACCTAAGGGCAGATTTTCACCAAAAACACTTAAAGTTGAAATTTTTCGCCAATCCAAACCAAATGCAAATGTACATGCTAAAGTGATAGGGAATCATTCCCAACAGTCCAATATAGATATAGACTAGATTTGTGGGATAAAAATCTCACCTTTTCACTAAAATGGATGAAGATGAAGCTTGAAATGCTATGCAAGGATCAACCACTAGCTTGAATCAATGTCTTCACTTGAGTTTTGGAGTTGATGTTGGATTAACAATGAAGACTTAGCTTTTGGAGTTTTAATTTCTCTTTCCACTCACCATTAATGCAAAAGCTTGAGTTGGTAGGAATTTATGAAGAGTGAAGAGAAGGAGGGGGTTGGGCTTTAAGTTATAATGGCTAAGCTAACCCAAAGTCCAAAGCGGGAAAAGTTAGTGAAATTCCACTAACTCCAAACCTATCAATGTTTATACTTAAAAAGTTGTAAACGACATTTCGAACTCAATGGAAGTGGTCTCGAGTCCTAATTTAACCGTTTGCAAAACGTAGCTTTTCGGACCAAAATCCGATTAACGATAAAATATTTAAATATAAAATCGACAAATATGCGGGTTGTTACAGACTCTCCTCCTTAAAGAAATTGCGTCCTCGCAATATATAAGATGGATATAAAAAGCAAAAACCATAAAAGCATATTAACACAAAAGAAATTTGAAATAGGAAGTTCACCATAAAGAGATCTGGTGAAACTTCAATTTCTTCCACAACACCTGGCTCAAGAATAGAATCAGAATCTCGAAAGCATCTCCATAATTGAGAAACGTAAAACATGTCATATAATAGGAGAAAATTGAGCTGGTAATAAAAGGCGATAAGCCATGGAATCCATACGTACGGTGATAGGAAATGGCCCAATATATTGAGGCGCTAATTTTCCCAATCGACTAAAACGTACAACACCCATCATAGGTGAAACATGGATAAATTCTGGATCTAAAACCAGCTTCTCACCGGCCTCAAGCCAAAAAGAAGGAGATCGGCATGGCCTTTCCTAGAGTGTCTCGAAAGATGCCATACCAATACTAGATTGGAAGCTATTATTATAGGAAAATTCAACAAGAGGAATATGATCTTCCCAACTTCCACCGACATCAAGCACACAAGCTCGAAGGAGATCTTAAAGAGTTTGATTCACACGCCCGGTTTGTCCATCGGACTGGGGTGATAAGCGGTGATAAAATCTCGAAGACTTTTCCAAAGTCCACTAGTGATCAATGGATCCCGATCGCTAACAATAGAAGTAGGAACTCCATTAATTTAACAACTCCTTTAACAAAGAGTTTGGCCCAAAGAGGAACGGTTCGGTTAGACCGAACAAGAATAAATTGGATGGATTTAGTAAGTCTATCTACTATAACCCATAAGCTATCATGACCCGAACGAGAACGGGGAATGTCATCTAAAAAAATGCAACGAAATTTTGGTCCCACTTCCAAATTGGAATTTCTAAAGGTTGCAATAACCTACCAGGACTTTGGGGTAGGGCCTTGACAAGATGGTGAGTCATACAACACTTAACAAAGTTAGCGATATCAGATTTCATTCACACCCAACATTAAAGTGGCTTCATATCCGCGTACATTTTACTACAACAGGGGTGAATGATAATATTAGAACGATGTGAATCTTCTAAAATATAATGACGAAGATCACAAATATTTGGTACGATAAGTCTACCAAACTTTCAAATGTCGCCACGAAAATCAATATCGAAGTCTTTCAAACTTTCAATATTAATTTCATCCCTACGACCTTGGCTACGAAGAGCCAATTCGGGATATAGCCCTTTGAGCTTCAAGAATGCAGTCTAAAAAGAAGGAGGAGCCTCTAGACTACATAAAACCAGGGATGCACATAAATCGGATTTTTACGATCTCGAATCTCACAAGTGGATAGAGTCTCGAGATCGTTCCATTCGGATATCATCCTATAAACAACTGCTTGTTGCTTACAACTAAGTGCATTGGCAACAAGATTTCCCTTCCGGGAGTATAAAGAATATCAAGATCATAAGATGCAAGAAATTCGAGCCAACATGGTTGACTCAAATTAAGTTTCTTATGAGAAAATAGATATCCCAATGATTTATAATCGAGGTAGAGAACAAATTTCTCCACCAAGATGATGATGCCAAATATTAAAAAAAAATTCAATAGCCGCGAGCACCAGATCATAAGTGGCATACCTAGTCTCGATCGGCTTTAAAGATTTAGAAGCAAAAGTGATTGCACGTTATCTTTCGCAAGAGAACATCATCCAAACCAATACAATAAGCATTGGTACTAAAGTTAAAGTCTTGGTTCCCTTTGGGAAACACAAGAATAAGAGTATCAAAAAGAGAGAATTTTAATTTTCTTTTCTCAAAAGCTAAAACTTTCAAAATCACAATCACCTTTATAGAAAAACTTACATTTTACAAGTCAATTTATTGTGTCTGATTGTCTCATCAAAGCGTTTAGGAAATCCCTATCGATAGCGTTGATCAAGCGCATCGACCAAAATTCTTAAAACACTAAATGGGCAATACAACACAAAATTATCTTTTTATAGGAATTTAAAATATCTTCTTAAAAAGATTTGCAAAATTTTAAATTTCTATTCTCATCCAAAATTAATAAATACAAGATTGGAATTATTGAGATATTCATAGAATACTCGATTTATAAAGGGGATGAAATAGACTGGATAAACTGAATGACACAATATGTCATTTATATAAATCATAACGAGTGCGGAATGCGGTATGTGGAAGGCTAACCTCCGCAACTCGTAGCGATTGAAATTCGGTGGCAAGGTCAAACTAGAAAGACCTTAACACCACTCAAAAAGATTGCTTAGGAGATGATCCTAAGACAAGCTCAAAATACCGGAAAATTCTCAACCGATATGAATGCGAGAGATATCTCTTTACTCCACATGTGAGCTTAAAGAATAAAATGATGTCATCGATTTGAAATCGAAATCACAAAGGAAAAATATGAACCTGCTTAACAGATCGAAAAAATCGAAAATGAATAGTCCTTTTGGAAAAATTGGATATGGGCTTTGCAATAAGCCAATCCTTTCACGCAAATCAATTCCGAATCCTAAGCAATGTATAACATGCAAATTGGTTTGGTAAGAAAAATCACATGAAATAATTTTCGATATCAATAAAAAAACAAGTAGAGTATTGCAGATCCACTAATCCGGATTGGCAATCCTCAAAGAAGTCATCAAGCCCAAAACATAAAAAGAAAGAGAATCAACAAGTTCTTTTGATATAAAAATGATGAGACGAACCCATATCAAAAAACAAAGGATTAAATAAGAAATACCTTGACCCAGAGAAGTTTTGTTAGAAGCTTTTAGTTTTCCTTCCCTCTTGCTTGGAAGCTTGGGACATGTAGACAAGTAATGGTCCGAGCCTTTGCAATAACGACAATAGAGGGGTTTTGGGCACTTAATAACAAAATGGTCTGTGGAACCATAATTGTAGCATCGTTTACGACTAGGGGTAGGTAGCTTGGCTTTCGAAGTTTCTGATTCCACCCTCTTCTTTCTTAGAAGTATGGGGCAGACTGAAATATGATGACTTGAATCTTTGCAATAACGACAAAAGAGTGGTTCCGGACACTCCTTCGCATAGTGGTCCCTAGAACCACAATTATAGCATCGTCCATGATTAAGGATTGGAGTCTTTGCTTCCAAAGTGGGTTGCTTCGCCCTCTTGTCGGGATAAGGGCTTTTGAACTTAATATGCCTCTTCTTGGACATCCCAATATCACTATTAATTCCTTTATCAGCCTCTTCTTCTTGTAGAGTGATATCTACAAGTTGGTCGAAAGGAATTTCTAGTTTCAAAGGTAAGATCTTTGTGGGATTCTTACTCAAAGCACAGATAAACCTTTGATTCTGAGCAAGACCCAAAAGTTGTTGGGCAGACGTGAATACGCCATCCAGAGAAGGACTACTGGATTGACTAATGCTAGGGCTGACAGAACTAACCATCTCTTCTTCTTTTAAGAAAGAAAGGAAGAAGAAGGAAAAGGTTATTCTCAGAATGAATATCAAGCAAATCTTGATAGTTAAAACAAGGAATCATAAAGAAAACAGGATGAATCGGTTCGAAGACTCGAACTAAATCCTGAAGCATGACTCCTAAGGTGGACTTAGGACGAGGATCCTTGTTAAGTTATTCTACATTGTTTCGAAGTTTGGCTCTGATACCAAGCTGTGACGCCCCACCTCTATACCCACACTAGCCAAGAACACTACGGTGTAGTGCTGTCAACTAGCATGGAGAATAAGGCTGTTGAGGAGCGACCATCCGTGTAATTGCTTATCACACGGTGGCTATAAATAATCTTCGAAAACAAACATAGAAATAATCATAACACAAATCAGTCACAGATATCCATATCACAAAGGCGGAAGAAGATATGAATATATAACTAACACATGAAAGTGTACAACAGAGTAGTGGTCAGTAAGATCCACGATAATACAAAAGAATAGCAACACGTGCTATACAAAAGAATACAACTATGAGTCTATATCTCAAGTGTATACAACAAAAACTGCTAATCTAAACAGTTAGCCAAAAGTCAGAGTGATCAATCCCTGGGAAGAAGTCAAGCAGAAGCACCTGTAACATCTCGGTCTGACCCGAGTATTATTTAAGAAAATAATAAACGGGTCAGTCTAGCTATAAATATCAGATGACATGATATAACATAAAAGATATGGCATAAACATAAAATATCCATAATGACATACCACTATAAGCATGTAAATAATGATCAACAGAAGATCAATCAATAAGAGATAATCAATACCACAAGAATCTTCTCAAAGATTCGGAAAGGGCATCATACCCCAAACTTGTACTCATAACAAGTCAATGACATAAATTCTAGAAATCAATACAAGAAGTCCAGAAATCATATAAAAGAGAAAGAGGCCTATCACATGACGGTCCGAAGACCAAGGGGAGCTACCCCACATGTGTGAATGGAATCACACAGATTAAGGTCCAGACTAACCAAAAAGCAAAAAGGTATGTGTGAGTGGAATCACAGAAGTGGTGTCTAGTCTAACCTCGCAACAAGAGACGTCGCACAGTTGCTAGTCTAAAGCATCAGAATGATCGTCATGATCAACGAGAAGTGTCAATTACACTAAGCTAGTAAATATAGAAGTTTAGCCTCATACCCCATAACCACTTGCTTAACTTAAATATTTACGAACAAACTGTAAACCTTCACTAATAAAATTGTCACAAGAGGTTCAATCGAACAAGTGCAAGAATTAACCGACGAAGTGAACGCAAGCGTTTCATACCACTTGTTTGACTAAGTCGTTTAATTAGATTTCTCATCCGAGTGAGGTAAAGGTTTGTATATACTAATAGATTGGAAAACGGTTTAAGAAAAGAGATTTGTTATTAAAAATAGAGTTGAAATTGTTTGTTAAAAGAGTTTTGATATTTACTACTAGTATTGAAACCTTTATATTATAAAGTGACAAAACACAGAAGCAATTGTAGAAACAATCAGTCACAAAAATCGCATACGGAGATGTGAATAAAATCCAAGGAAATCAGCTCAATGTTTTTCAGATAAGATCCCCTACGGAGGGGGGGTCCGGTGGAGGGGGGGTGGCAACCCCCCCAAGCTGGGGGTGCGGGGGCAACGCCACCGCTTACAGGGTTCGACCTGCCAGATCAGGTCGCGGGGGTCCAGGGGGCAGCGCCCCGTCCAAAACGATACGACCTAGTGAAGACAAAATGAGGTCTAACGACCTAAGAGGAATAGGGTCGAGCGACCTAATGGTTGCGACCTAGGGGTCTAAGGTGTCAAATGACCTAACGATGACTCGCGACCCAACATGGCCGACCTAACAGAGGCTGCGACCTAACAGAGCAACAGGACGAGCGACTTAACAAAGTGGCCGAGCGACCTAACTGGAGCAAGCGACCTATAGGTCATGCGACCTGAAGTAGTAAAGAGCCGTACGTGTTAACGAGTTAACGACCTACGACCTAGGTCCATACGACCTACGACCTAAGGTCCCTACGACCTAAGGTCCATACGACCTATGGTCCTTACGACCTACGACCTAAAACGTCGCGACCTAGCGACCTAAGGGGATAAGGGCCGAGCGACCTAACATTCGAACGACCTACGACCTAAAACGTCGCGACCTAGCGACCTAAGGGGATAAGGGCCGAGCGACCTAACATTCGAACGACCTACGACCTAAAACGTCGCGACCTAGCGACCTAAGGGGATAAGGGCCGAGCGACCTAACATTCGAACGACCTACGACCTAAGGAGCTTGCGACCCACGACCTAAAGCCCAACGACCCACGACCTAATTCCGAAGCGCCGAGCGACCTGACGTTATAGGCCATTTTAGATCGGAAACGAGCTATTTGAAGGCCGATACTTTTCCACGCGAACGACCTAGCAAAGGCAGAGCGACCTAAGGGCAGATTTTCACCAAAAACACTTAAAGTTGAAATTTTTCGCCAATCCAATCCAAACCAAATGCAAATGTACATGCTAAAGTGATAGGGAATCATTCCCAACAGTCCAATATAGATATAGACTAGATTTGTGGGATAAAAATCTCACCTTTTCACTAAAATGGATGAAGATGAAGCTTGAAATGCTATGCAAGGATCAACCACTAGCTTGAATCAATGTCTTCACTTGAGTTTTGGAGTTGATGTTGGATTAGCAATGAAGACTTAGCTTTTGGAGTTTTAATTTCTCTTTCCACTCACCATTAATGCAAAAGCTTGAGTTGGTAGGAATTTATGAAGAGTGAAGAGAAGGAGGGGGTTGGGCTTTAAGTTATAATGGCTAAGCTAACCCAAAGTCCAAAGCGGGAAAAGTTAGTGAAATTCCACTAACTCCAAACCTATCAATGTTTATACTTAAAAAGTTGTAAACGACATTTCGAACTCAATGGAAGTGGTCTCGAGTCCTAATTTAACCGTTTGCAAAAAGTAGCTTTTTGGACCAAAATCCGATTAACGATAAAATATTTAATATAAAATCGACAAATATGCGGGTTGTTAGAGGCATAATCAAAACCGTACAATGCTTATTGGAGAATAGATCCCGTATAATGAATGGCGACTGAGGTACCGCCCATCACAATACACCTCTAGAAAAATGTACCATGGACCTTGCTGGGATCCCCTACTACCCAAGACCGACCTACACCTAACGTAGATAGGCCGGATATGTTATCACCTCGGGTATTCCCACTCTTTTAAATCGAGCGCTCCCATTTCATGCACGACCAGATATATATATATATTGAGGATATCTAGAAAAGTGATAACATACCCTAATTGGTTGCGACCCACTTATCGTTGCCGCATCACCCCTGTTTTAGTCATTCTCGGTTGATGAGGCTTGAGGCTAGACGTTACCTTTTCACAATAATTCTTCTTTGAATGCTCATTGTCCTCCACTGAAATGTTCTGATAGCAGTTATCCATATAAGTGGTCTTATGTCTGGACAAACCGGATCACTATCTTCACTATCTTCATGGTATCCATTCTTGACGTTCAAATAGGATCGAAGTTGTTATTGGTTAATTAAATCTGATCCCGGTCTCTTCGAAACGATCAGTGAATTTGGCCAAATTTGATAGTCGATTATTTAACTATCAAATAACATCCAAAAGTAGTCACTAGCCCCTATTATAATTTTCTCCCAAATTATTTATTTGAATTATCTTTTCAAGGATATAATTTGGAACTCCTCTCAATATTTCAGTATTTGGAAACAAATTTCAATTACTCAAATCGATAACAGGATATTTTGCCGTACCAGTACTTAGTGATAATCCCATATTCCATTTTTATAATACTTGGAGAAATATTCCTATTCCAAATCATTTCCCACTAAAAATATTTCCAAAACCTTCCTTTCAATACTTAGGAAAATATTATAAGTATATTTCCCAAACCGTTTTATTTCCAATACTTAGGAAAAATTCCATTCATTCTCCATTTACCAAAATCATTTGCAAATTCCTTTGTAAGTTCGTTAACTCATTTAAAAATGGTACTACATCTTTCCGGAACTCTGTAATTATTTCCTTTAATTTTTCCAAAAATCAGTTATACCTGTCTACGATTCCAATTACTCATTTCAAACTCCTTTTATGAATTTTAGTTCATTTCAAAATTTCTGTTTTTAAAGACTTCGAAAATTCCCTTAGGTTTCCAAAATTCCACTATAAGATTTTTCTTATAAAATCATATTCGTTAAACAACTCCGTTACATATTTTTGAGAGAATTTATAAATAAATTAAGATTATTTCAAACTATATATGTATAAATAATAAGTATTTTTTTAAAGAATAATAAATTATTTTTAAAATATGTTTAGGTAATTATTTAAAAATATTAAGACACTTTAAATAAAACATCAATAACTCATTTCCAACTAATTTTAAAATAAAACTAATCAATTTACAAAGATAGTTATAAAAATTAGAATTTATTTCAATTAATACTAAATATTTGGTAACCCACTTTTTTTAATTTCAAAACTAACTAGTTTAAAATCACCTAGTTTAATAAACGTAAAATTCCTTTAAACATTTGGGGGATCTAACTGAATTCCTCAAAATGTTGAATTTAATTTCATATATTGTGATATATGATTATGTAGAATAATCCAATATAGATTGATGTAGTGATTGGAATTATTGGATGCTATTGTAGCACTGGCCTGAATTTTGGTGTTTTGAATACTATAAATATATTTTTAAAATTTAAGGAATTAAAGGGATTTTTGATATAAAAATATTTATATCAGAATTCGGGGTATTTTAAAGAAATTGAGTTAGAAAAATATATTTGATTTTCGGTTATACTTAACAATTGTGAATTGTTTAAAATGGAGATTTTTAAAAATGAATTATATAAAATAATTTATAAATGATATTCTGGAAATATAAAAAAGAGTTGAAGTCGATACTAAAAATAGAATGAAAGTTATAAATGGGATTTATAAAGAAATGATTTGTAAAATGGAATTTTATAAATAAGATTGTTTTTATAAACAAGTAAAACTTTAAGAGTATAAAAATGTATAAACGATGTTTATAAATAAGATAAGCGATATCAGTTGGCATATTAGAGAAATAAATTCGTAGGGTGAATTTATTTTAGAATATGGAAATAGGATTGAGAAAATAGAGAATGCTATTTTTGAAATTGGAAATGGTTAGGAGAATTAGAATGAAATCAGTGGGTTGTGAATCGAGAGGAATTTACAAAATTAATTAGTTATTGAGATTTCTTTTAAAATATATTCTTATTTAAGAAGTTAAGTTTTTTTTACCTGTTTTCCTGCACCCACATATGCTAACAACATAAAAATACCAATCCCACTTCGAGGGTGATATCACGGTATAAAGGGTCATCCGCTATTATGCAGCGAGTATAGGGTCTCATCCGCTATAATGTGTGGGAATATCACTCCAAACACTAATATATATACCATTATATATATAATATATCATTTAACAGATAATAATTAATAACCTCAACCAATCATCCAATAATTAATTTTAGGTAATAAAAATTAAATTTGGCAATCCAAACGAATGCGAATTTTCTCACCTCGATTTATGAATCTGTTAATCGTTCCAATTCCAAAGTTATTCAATTGTCTAGTGCTTTGTTTCTATGATCCAATGTGGCTCGTTTTCGAAATTTGGGACCTCGCACAAGTAAATTTACGATGTATATAAGTTAATGTTTATTTTTTACACTATTTACACATGAATGAAAATAAATTTAAAATTAATCACTATATACCTCTCAATAGCTTCCTTCCCACGTGCCCGCTCTGCCTCATCACGACCATCACTAACCAATGTCAGTGTCGTACTCTTTCCCACAGCCATTGCGACCTCCTTGTCAATGCACAAAATCAAGCCCTTCGGCATCGACAAAATCCTACATGAACAACTTTCGATTCATCACCAACTTACTGACCTCAACACTATTCTGCTCACGTCCAAGCCTACACGTGCACCCTCAAGTCGAATGACTCCATCATTGTACCTTCTCTGCCCCATTGAAACCCTAACCACTGCTCGTGTTCACATCACGATTTCGAAAACACACCAAACTTCTCGACTTCGACCGAAAATCGCAGCTGAGGAAACTTCAATCCCTGAACCCTAGGGTGCAATCGCTTGAACCTCATCAACTGCCTCGAGCTCAGCCGCCACACGCTTGAACGATGTTCTCGTCCTTGGCCAAACACTATGACCCCACAAACACTCGCTACCACGCCATCCTCCAAAACATTGCGTGCATACGAGCATCGCATGACGCTCAATTGTGATTCATCCCAAGAGAGGCTCGCGATTTGAATGATGCAGCCATTCTTTTTTTGATGTTTATTTGAATCGATTTCGATTAGAAGGAAGAGGGACATAGGCATACGCGATTTCCTCTTTTAATCTGGAATGGATTTACATTTTGAGAGGTCGATCCCCTTTTTTATGAATCGTTTCGAAAAGAAGAATGAATGGAGGGAGACGTGATTTTAAAAGCCGAAAGGAGATAGAAAGCGATTTAACTGAAAGAGAGGAAAGGTAGCGTGTTTGAAAAGGAACAGCAGTTGACCATTCATTATATAAATAAATAAATTTCCAAAATATCTCGATTTATGCAACTCAAAATTTCGAATCCCTATCGAGGCATGCTGCCAGACGTTTATAATGTTATACCCCTATTCTGAATGCAATGGAAAAGGTTTTGAGTCCTAATTCGATTGTATGGAGAAGGTAGCTTTTTGGACCCAATTATTATATTGAATTTTCGATATTAAATTCAACGCGTTTGTATCCCGTACGACCAAAACTAACTCCAAATGATACAAAATTTGAAATTCGATGATAATACATACTGTAGACTTAATGGAATAGGAATTGTTGAATTCTGAGACTATGTCTCGGATCGCTATTTAACGAGTCGATTAAATTGACAAATTTCAAAATTTTGTGAAATCACTTGAAATTTGAGTTATAAAAACTTATTAGATCAACTAAAATTAAAAATCCAATATTTAAACTTTTAAATATTTAAAACCAAACGATGAAAAATTTGAATCATTACATTCGTCCCCGTTAAAAGAATTTCGTCCCCGAAATTGTTAAGGTAGAAAAATGCTCCAATCCTATTATCTTATCAAAACCCACTTAGTTAAAAATCGATATTCACTTTTCCAAACTTTTCGTTCCAACCAAAACATTTAATTGTGAAATCTAATTCCAAAACCCTTTATTCCAATTACAATTCGAAATCAAATTGTCGTTAACAAAAAAAATTCAAAAATTTTCGAACACCCTAAATTTTCGAATTTTTTTGGCAGAGTCTCCTTTGTGCGGAGTGTCTTTTGCAATTTAACAAGAGAGATAAAATTATGTACATCGATTCACATGGTCGGAACACAAAATATATATCAATGTTTATAGTTTGCGGTATTTAATCCAAAAACGTACCTTATATTAGTGTTTCTAAGCAAGCGGCTTATTTAATATGCAATTTCGCAACCCAAATCTGCCCCAATAGGCCTCCGGGTACTTGTACTTACTCAGTTTAACCACGTAAGTATCAAATTATGAAACTCAATAACATTTCACTTTTTTCCACTAGTTAAACACAATATTTCATAACCAAATATGTTAACATATATTTATAAGCAATCATAGGGTTTTAGTACTACTTTAATTACTTTCAATCGATCCATACACCCTTTTTTCAATCCCAAATGATTTACAACCTAATTCTTTACATTCAATTCATACTATCACACATTATAATTATATTCATTCCAAATTGACTAAAAGTCAATTTATTCACTGTCTATTAATTGAAATGAAATTTATTGACTTTCTCTTTTACATCAAAGGACAATTTTTCTATGCAAATTCGATGATATTTATTTAATAGAATAATCATTTAAGCCTTTTGAAATTTTAAATTGATTCCAAATCAGTTTATATTCAATTCTATTCTATTTCAAATTTGTTCACATCAATTCAATTGCATTTCATTCATATCCACATTCATTACTTTCAAATCCATTTTATTAAGCTCGGAATCATTTAATGTTGACTTATTAAATAATCATTTCACAATTTATTTGAGCCAAGCTTTCATTCAACAATATTAACTTAAGTTAATTCATTTTATTTCCAATTAATTCAACTCTACAATTTAAGTTTCTTTCTATTTCAATCAAATTCCATTTTCAATTTTAGATTGATTCTTGTACAATCAAATTCCATCCCGTTTACTAATTAATTTAATTAGTTCCTTCATTTAATCCACTTCAATTTTAATTTCATATTCAAATTCACTCTTGAATTCATTTAAATGATATCAAGGCCATAACCAATTTATTTATACTTTAGTTGAATTTTTTTATACTCAAGTCATTGCTATTTCAATTCAATTTCAATTTATTTAATCCCAGAAATTTTAGAATATATTTATTTCGCTTACACTTAAGTTGAATTTTATTTATAACTTAAGTTCCAATTCTCCTTCTCGCTTTTAATCCACCATCCAATTTACTTAACCAAGTTTAGTTTCATTTTTATAATTCAAGTTTGGATTTTATTTCCTTCACCAAAATATCAAACCATTTCATTTTGGGTTTTCTATTTCACTTTTCAATTTTATAAGTTATACGACTTATTTTCCAAATTTCCATCGATTTTATACTCAAGTTTATTCACATTTTATTTTTAACATGAGATTATACATTTATTTACAGCCTAAGTATATTTTTATTCAATTAATTTCAATTTTTATAAGCTCTTCCGATTTATTTATTCACAATTCCATATTTTCACTCAAAATTTATTTTGTTCAAGATTTATACCTTATGGTTATATAATGTTTCACAATTCAAATTTTCTATTTTCTTAATTTCGATATTATTTCTAATCCAATCAATTCGATTTAACTTTAATTCAATTCTTCTTTACCATCATTCCAAAACCATACTTAAAATTAAATTCCACTCAAAGCAATTTTATTTTTAATTCATTCAATTTAATCAAGTAAGAATTCAATTCCAATTTCAAATTTGTCCTCATATAGCAATTTCACAATTCGAATTTATTATTGTCTCAATTCCTAATAAATTTATTTAAGTTTTCTTAAGTTAAATTCTATTCACACAATCTATTCTAACTTACTTAAGTTAAAATTTATTTCCAAAAACTCAAATTCCATACTTTCTTTTCTTATTGAAATTATCCTCATTTTTAGGTTCATAACTTATTTCTGAGGTTTTTTCCAACATTCATATTAAAATTCTAGAATTCAAACACCGGTATATATTTCAAATCACTTTGAAATCAAATATATGCATATGTACTCTTTTTAGTTTAACGAACCACTTCCTTTAAATTTCAAAATCAACCTGATTTTTATCCAAAACAATTCCCTCAGAATTTTCAAAACAACACTTGTTTTCACCAAAAAATCTACATATTAACTTACTATCGTAGCAATGCGTCACCTGAAAACTTGAAAATGAATACTGATGATGCTGCAGTCATCACCAGGATTTTCTAGTGACTGAAGTGAGTTCAGTTCTATATTACTTCCAAAATCCATTTTAGACAATTTTCTTTCAAAAATATCTATAAAATAATATCACTACTATTTATTTCAATATACTTTGGAAAACATTTCCAAAAATCTTCAGGATTTAATTCTTCTGGTTTGTATTCATTTTTAGTTTTTAATTCACTTGTATAATTCATACTTCTACAATCTCCCTTTGGTTATATATACCCATTTCCATTTTATAACTTTGTTTTGGTTATAACATCCAAACACGCCAATTTATAATATAATAATTTCAAAAAAATATTTCTTTTATATCAAAATATAATTTGGGTAAAATTATTTCATTTACCCGCTTCAAAACCATACTGTGTCGATTTACCGTGTTTACGTGTTTATAAACTCCTATCGATTTACTGGCGTCCCACTACTCGAACAGAATTTATATGCCACTAAATAGATAAGTCAACACAATATAAAACAATTTATATACACTGACAAATACGCGCTCATATCTATTAATACATTCAACTCATTCTACGGTACTATCGACCTTAACTCTAATGAGTAATCCCTACCAAAGCCAAGGTTCACATAGCTCTGATACCAAATGTAAATGCCCGCATTTCGTACCCTTTGAGTTGACCATGATTCACATCAATTCAATTCAAATTGAATGGAAATATGAATCTTTAAGGGTGAAGAAGAAAGTGGTAGAAGAAACAAAACAGAATCAACAACATCACAATCCAAGCAGAACAAAATATAATATATAAGAATAGATTTCAAATACAAGAAATCTACTGTTAATATACATATCATTATCAGAGTACAATAGACAATAATTAATTTAGACAGTTTAATAACTCGTCTTCATACAGCGAAAATACAAATCAAGTATGGAGATAAGTATTGTCATCTTGCTTGTCTCCTAAGCTCCATAACACCCTATCCTGAATCTGTAACACTTGGTCTGACCTGAGCATTATAATAAATAACACCCGAGTCAGTTTGGAAAACCAGCATGAGAAAACACACTCAATTTGAACTATTAACTTTTCTTAAAATCCTTTGAAAACAAAGGTATCTCGTAAGACCACGTTACACATAAATATGATAGGTTTTTACCTTACGGTAACCAATTTTTTTAATCAAAATCATCTGATATTATAATAGTGTCTATAGAAAGTAAATAGAAAATAGTTGAAATGTTTGCTTCTCATGTTTAGCATAGTTGGGCATAATCAAAACCGTACGGTGCTAATTGGAGAATGGATCCCACAAAATGACTGGACCACTAGTGTACCGCCCATCACAGTATCCCTCTAGAAAAATGTACCCCGGACCTTGCCGGGATCCCCTGCTACTCAAGACCGGCCTACTCCTAACCTGGATAGACCTAATATGTTATTACCCCGGGTGTTGCCACCCAAAAAAATTGAGCGCTCCCTTTTCATGCGCAACCATATATATATATATATATATATATATATATATATATATATATATATATATTTCTAAGGATATATAGAAAAGTGATAACAGATCTTAATTGGATGTGACCCACTTAGCCTTACTACATCGCCTCTGTTTTAGTCATTCCCGGTTGATGAGAGTTAAGGCCAAACGTTAACTTTTAAGAATAATTCTACTTTAAATGCTCATCATCCTCTAATGATGATGTTCTGATAGCATTCGTCCATACAAGTTTTCCCCAGTCTGGACAAACCGGATCACCATCTTCACTATCTTCATGGTATCCATTCGTGACATTCATATTGGATTGAAGTGGTTTTCGGTTAATTAAATCTGATCTCGGTCTCTTCGAAACGATCAGTGAATTGGGCCAAATTTGATAGTCGAATATTTAGCCATCAAATAACATCCGAAAGAAGTCAGTAGGACCTATTATAATTTTCTCCCAAATTATTTATTTGAAATATCTTTTCAAAGATATAATTCAAAACCACTCTCAATATTTCAATATTTGGAAACAAATTTCAATTACTCAAATCCATAACAAAATATTTTTCCATACCAATACTTAGCAATATTACCAAATTCCTTTTTTATAACACTTGGCAAAATAATCCTATTCCAAATCATTTCCCACTGAAAATATTTCCAAAACCTTCCTTTCAATACTGAAAATATTATAAGTATATTTCCCAAATTGTTTTATTTCCAATCCTTAGGAAAAATTCAATTTATTCTCGATTTACTAAAATCATTTACAAATTCCTTTGTAAATTCCTTAACTCGTTTTTAAAGTATAATAAATTACAAATTCAATTTATTCTCGATTTAATAAAAAAATTAATGTATAATAAATTATTTTTAAATTATGTTTAAGTAATTATTTAAAAATATTAAGTCTGTAACAACCCGCAAATCTGTACCCGTTGATTCAACTCTATTCTACGTCAATCAACTCAAGTTGAACAGAAATACGAACCACTAGGGTTAAAGAAGAAGAGGTAGAAGAAGAAAATAGAAAACAACATAAGAATCTAACCATCATAGTGGAATAAAATATAATAGATAATCATAGATCTTTACACCAAAAATAAATACTATATCTATTTATACATACATCATCAGAGTTCCACATCAATAACATACAACTAGATACACAACAGAATAATAATCAAATACGGAAGTACGAATCGCCATCCATCTCGTCTCCTGAGCTCCACAACATCATATCCTTTATCCTATAATACTCGGTCTGACCCGAGCATTAAAGTTAAATAACACCCGAGTCAGTCTGGAATACCAGCATGAGAAATCACACTCAAATTGATTATTAAAGTTTCAAAAATCCTTTGAAAACAAAAGCATCTTGTAAGACCATGCCACAAATAAATAGGTCGGTTTTTTACTTTACGATAGCTAAAAAATTTCTTATTAAAATCCTTTGATATTATAATAGGGTCTATTTACAAATACTTATTAAAATAGCCGAAATTGTTACATTCATTAAATTCCAGCTACTAGCCACAGAGTGGGTAATAAAAACAAAACTCGTACAATGAGCGTAGGGAGAAGGGATTTCCAACTAATGACTAGGCACTGGGGTACCACATGTTACGATACGTGGCCTAGATTACTGTACCGAGGATCACTCCCGAACCCCGCAACACAAGACCGGGACTACCCCTTACTGGATAATCCCGAGTAAGATCACCCCACGGATGGGATCAGCAACCGCACCACTAAGCCGAATAAAAAGGGACATCTAGACAGGGATGACCTCACCCTGCATGGGTGCTACCCACCTAGCCTTGCTGCATTACCCCTGCTTTCAGTCACTCTCGATTGATGAGGCTTGAGGCTAAGCATTACCTTTTTTATAACACATCCCTTAGAATGCCCAACGTCCACCTGACGATGTTCCGAAAGCATTCATCCATAGAAGTCCGTCCCAGGTTCGAATGGAACCGAAGGCACTACTCCTACTACATCCATTTTGGAAATATCCTCAGGATTAGTAGCGAC
Source organism: Allium cepa (assembly GCA_030765085.1). Taxonomy (NCBI): domain Eukaryota; kingdom Viridiplantae; phylum Streptophyta; class Magnoliopsida; order Asparagales; family Amaryllidaceae; genus Allium; species Allium cepa. The sequence continues at coordinate 203,174,054 of CM060941.1, read as the reverse complement.
TACCCTTGCACTTCACTGCTATAACTTCAAATCCAAACTCGTTTTTCCACGAAAACGTACAAACCGGATCGAAGTGGTTTTCGAGAAATAAATCCTGATCCCGATCTCTTCGAAACGATCAACGTATTTGGCCAATATTGATAGTCGGTTATTTAACTATCAATTAATATTCACAAACATCCATCAAACAATAAATAATTTCCCAAATTATTTATTTATCTCAAAATATCTTCGCAAGATATTTCCATTTCAACCCTTTTGAAAACAGTTTCAAATTATCTTCCTTTACAGAATAAATTTCCTAAATATTTCTATTTCCACTAAAATCACCAAGCACAGAACTTTAGAGTTTTAAAATAATTTAAAAACACTTTATTGTAAAATATGCTTTAACATTTAAATTTAGAATAACTACTTTAATACTTAATTTAAAATAATACTTTAGAAATAGTTAAAATAAGGTTACTTTATAAAATATAAAACTAGATTTTCTCCTTTAAATAAAATACTAAGTTCCTTTAAATAATTACTACGATAATAGATTTGAAAAATACTTACTTTAGAGTTTAAACATTTAGAAAATATAAATTTTCTAAAAACATGGTTTTTAAAACAATTAAAACCTTTATCTTATATTTAAAAATTACTTTGAAAAGGTACTTGGCTATCCAGGGAAATATACTTCTCTTCGCATCCTTTAAAAATAAATCACTGTTTATTTTAACAAATTTTCTCATTTCCTTTAATAAATTCCCATCTTGAATTTATTCTTCCCAAATATCCACTGATATATTCACTTTACTTTTATAAACCTAGTTTATAAATTCCTAAAGTCTCATTTCTCTTTTAATAATCTCGGTTTTACACAATTAAATCAATCTCCGAATTGATTTCCAATTTACTTCGTTTGGAAATAAATTCCTTCTTTATCTATTTCAATAAATTTAAACTTAGATTTTAAAATAAATTCTTTATTCCTTAAAATAATGTCACTTAAGGTTTAAAATTCATTATTTCTCTATTTATTCCAAATCCCCTTTCCATGCTCGAAATTTATTTATTAGAATTTTAAAATCACTTTTATTCTTTTTTAATTCATTCTTAAATTCATTCAAATTTTCTAATTCACTTCTTTTATTTTCTTTCCAAAATCCAATATATATATATATTTTGGTAACTCATTATACCCAAATATATTCAATCAGTCATAGCATTCAATATTCCAATATAATTAATCACAGAATATCAAATAATCACAACAGAGAATATTAAATAATTTAAATAAATGTTGAGGAATCCAGTTGGATCCCACCAACCTGTTTTCCCTGCATCCACAGATATTAGCACAATATAAAATACCAATTCCTCTTCGAGATGGAATATCGTGGTATATGGGATTAAATATAATATTATCCGCTATTATGTGGCGCATAGGGTCTCATCCGCTATAAAATGCGAGAAATCAATCATTCCAAGATATATTATGTACTATAATATGACACAATAAATCAATTCAACCATTCAACCAATTATTTAAATTTAACTATTTAAATTAAAATTAAAATTTAGCTGAGTTAGATTAACTCACCTTTCCCATTATGCAGTCCATTCCAAACTGGCCCGCTTCCGTGAATTAAAAGCTTTTATAAATAGTTATACGATTTATTAAAATTTGAAGTAAATCGAACAATCCATTACCGTTTTAAATTAATTAACTCCTGATTTAATTTGGACGAATAATTTAACTTAACCTAATTTCCCTTTTATAGATTTCCAAAATCAAATTTCACAAAAACTTTATTACTTTAAAATCCCTATATTATATTTCCAAAATTTCTTCTATATAAATTAGTTTCCCCATTTCCAGAAAATGGCAACAGTGGCTCACTATACAATAAAAGAATTTTTTATCTTTAAAATTCTAATACAATTTAATATAATCAATTTCTCTGCATGTATGTGAAATTAAATAAATAAAACAATACAAAGCAGCTACCTTAGTCGACCACTCACTACCACCATCCTCCACATTCGAGTTCGAGCCTGCCTCATGTTTGCCACCGCGACCCGCAAGCATCACTATGCCACGACTTCCCAAGCATCGCACGCCCTACCTTCAATTCGCCAAACCTTAAAGCCCCAAACCCTACTCTAAATCGCGACCCATGTTCAACGAAGCTGCCCCACTCGAGCCTCTAGAAATGCATGTGAAGATTCTTGAAACCCCCAACCAACAATATTGACGAAGATGGGTCGTAACCCTCAATTGGTGTAAGCGAACATCGAAACCCTCGAAGAAAACGCGCTCGACATCGCCTCGAGTCGAACTCGAAGTCGCGATTTTAATTAATTTGATTTGTTTAGATTAGGGAATAAAGTTTGGAGAGGATCAAACATTAAAGAGGAATGCCGTTTATATATTTTTTTGAAATGCTTTCGGCTAGCTTAGATTTATTGATTGCGTTTTAAAAGTTTGCAGAGGAAGATAGCGTGATGTTCTAAAAATTGGAAACGTGATTTTGAAAGGAAGGCTGCGTTGAAGTAAAGGGAAAAAACAGTGATGTGAAATTACTTCATCCAGTTAACCAAATTAAAAATATATATTATTTTAAATTCAATTTTGAATACAAATTGTCTCGACTTTCGTAGCCTAAAATCATGAACTCCTATTGAGACGTGCCGCTAGGCGTTTATAATGTTATACCCTTATTCCGAACGCAGTGGAAATAGTTTCGAGTCCTAATTCGATTGCATGGAGAAGATAGTTTTTGGAATCGAATTAAAGTATTAAATTTTCGATATTAGTTTTAGCGATTTTTATATTGTACGCTCACACAACAACTCCGATCAATACAAAATTTGAAATCCGATAATAAAACACTATTATGGACCCAAAGGAGTTGGTTTCGTTGAATTTCGAGACTGTGCCTTCTGAAGGCTATTTTTAAATCCAATTTAAACGATATATTTTTAAAACTGAACAAATCAGTGTTAAATTCAATTTCAAAACTTTTATTATCCTCAGCACTATCAATATAAATTTTACAAGCCTTCAATTTATTTTTAAGATGCCTAAAACTCTAGATTCAACATTTTACCCAACTTCAACTTATTAAATTCAATAATTCAATTATCAAATAAATAGTGGTATTTAAATTAAAGTTAAAAATTAACATTTAAATATTTAAAATCAATTAAATATTCCGATTTCAAATATCCAAAAATTACGGGTCGTCACATTCCTCCCCCGTTAAAAGAATTTCCTCCTCGAAATTACTAATTAAGAAGAATGGTCCAATACCCGTTTACTTTTCCCAGAACCCACGGTCCAACATCTTACCAACTATCCTTTTATAGAAGACCCATTACCATTCTTACTAATTTCCCAAATTCTCCCATAGTTTGCAAACAATACTATTTGTTCAATCATTCAAGTTCCAATTTAAAACCAAATTTTGAATTATAAAATTTTTCTCAAAATTTTTCTAACTCCATAAATTTATGAAAAATTTCGCCAACGTCTCCTTTGCGCGGCTAGCACGGTACAACTACAAAATGCCTCTACGGGCTCCTAAATTCCAAAAGAAAACAAAAAGCCAAGTGGCTCGATCAAAAACCCAATCAAATTTCATACAGAAATTTAAACACATGTCGAGCTATTCAAATTTATCTTCTGAAATCAAAACCAAATTTCCTTTATAATACCTGCATATCCTACATAGCAATAATATCCAATCACAAAATTCAAAATCATTTACTTGACTTCCTACAAAATTTCAATATCTATTCATTCAAAGCCCGTACGATGTACATATATCATTCGTACGCAATACCGAATCCGATCGCTTACTCGATCACAAAATTTCACTTCCGAACTAGTATCGTCCACCCGACTTCCTAGTGCGGACTCAGATCTAGTTTCCTGATCAGAAACCGTCATTCTCTTTGCATAGTCATAGCTATGATAGAGAATTTCCAAAATCAATCAAAATTCGTATCCAGGGTACGCCGTCGAAAATCGAGTGAAAAATTCTAACTGGGATCGATGTAATTATCTCGAAATTCTATGCTCAATCTGGATCAAATTGCTATGCGAATAAAATAATATACGTACATCCAATGTATTTATATCCATCAATTATTTACTACATCAATTTTCTTTTATTCGCATTATTTTGATTTTTATTCACTATCCACAATTATCCCATTTCACAACCTTTAGTTTTAAATACCAAATTTACTTAAGGATTTCACCTTTAATTTCTTAATGTTTAATATAAATATTTTATACACTTCTTAAATTTAATTTCACTTCACCATTGAAGTTTATATCCATTTCTATTCACTTTGTATTTTCCAATTCCATTTGAATTCAATTTGCTTCAATTTACTAATGACTTTCAAATCTAAATACTTATTCCAAATCTCCAATCAGATTTCCATCTTTCAATTCTACTTGAATTCAATTTTGTCTTCAAACTCTGAATATTGAATTGTATTCGCCTTATCTCAACCCATATTTAATTAACCATTTCCTTTTATTAGTTATGCTTACTAATTTATTTAAAATCTCAAATAAAAGTTTATTTGCAAACTTTTTTTTCCTTTAGTTTCTTCAAACAATTTCTTTAATTTCACTTTACTTTACATACAAAATATTAATTTAGATTTCAGTATTCAGTTTCATATCTATTTGCTTAATAATTTTAAATCATTTGCCGTTAGTGAAAATTTTAAAAAATAATTCTAACTCCCAAAATTTTCGGAAAATTTTGGCAGAGTCTCCTTTGTACGGAGGAGCTTTTGCAAATCGACAAGAGATATAAATATATATACATCGACCCACACGGTCGGAAAAACAAAAACAGTTCATTTTCCGATTGTTATTGCGTAGGCGTACCTTTATTTAGCGTTTAAAGCAAGCGGCTTATTATTTTAGCATTTTGCGCGATCAAATCCAGCCAAGCGGCTTCCTGGTACCTGTACTTACTCAAGTCAAACAAATAAGTACTAAATATATGCAATTTATTAACATTTCACTTACTTTCAATAGCTAACACATAAATTTTACATATAATGCACATTATATAATTTCCATAAGCATATATAAGGTTCCGACACTTATTACAATTGCTTACAAACAATTCTCAAACCATTCCATTCATTTTAAGTGATTTACAACTTACATGCTTATATCTAATTTATTCTAAGCAAAACAAACTCATATTCATTCCAATTGATTTCAAAATCATCATATTTCACTTCTAATAACTCATAGGATTTTATCTAATCCCGTTTACATCAAACGAACCATTTTCTTATGCAATTCGACAATATTAATGTGAATAAATAATTACTTATGCTTTATAACCATTTAAATTGATTCCAACTCAATTTACACTTGATTACATTCCATTTTAATTTATTCACAAACTTTTCATTGCATTTTCTTTCATTAAAAGGTTTGATTCCAAACCATTTTATTAAACTCGACAACCAATATTAATAACCACTCACAATATACTTAAGTTACTTGTTTTCTTCAAACTATTCCACCCAATAACTTATGTTTATTTTATTTAACTAACTTCCATTTTAGTTCTTTGATTTGATTTTCCTTTGATCAAATCCCAACCATTTTATTAACTTATTTGATTAGTTTATTCTTTTATCCATTTTTAAATTTTAATATACATTAACAATTCATTATTGAATTTATTAATAATACGGTCATTCAATTTATGCTTGAGTTGGATTTTCTCTTCTTCTTTTTAAATTCCAATTTAATTTTCAATTTTAAATTTTCCAGAATACTAATACTTTTATTCCATCTTATTTATTCCCTTTTTAAATTTTATAAGCAACTCGCTTATTTATATTCATACTTCTGCATCCATCTACAGTTAACCACATTCACATTTTACTTTTAACTAGGGATTATATATATTTTGATTTCAATGCTCTTTCAATTCCTTTATAAGCTTCTAAAGCTTATTTATTCCAATTCGATACTTCCTTAGTTTACATTTATTTATTACAGTATGAATTTTATTCCATTCAATATTAGCTATAACTCGACTGAATTTATTTCAACCCAATTTTATTTAGCTTAACTTTAGTTAAATCGACCTACACACCATTCTTTTTGAATTTTGTTGAGCAAGGACTTAATTCCATTTAATATCATTCCAATATACAAATTTTCAACTCATGTGCCTACTCACCTGAATCAAGTAGTACTTACAAATCTTAATTCCAATACTTTGTTTAATTTAGTCCAACCTGACTAATTTTCCCAATCCGCATAATTTAACACAATTAAATTTTAAATTCTAGTATTCAGTTTTTATTTTACTTACTTATAAAGTTGAATAAATTTGTCATCCCACAAATTCACTTCCAGTAAATTTTTACTTTTATTTACTAGGTTCAATTACATTCTATTTCCATTCAATTTTTTACACTTCTTTAAGTTTCCAACTTATCTATATTCCATTCCCATTTCTTTTTAATTCAGTACATTGTATCGGTTTACTATCTTATTTTGTTTCCTACTTCCTTTAATTTAACTCTTCCAAGTTGAATTTTATTTCAACAAATTCCAAATTTACAAGTTATCAAACTTATTATATGCCATAAACATTCTTAGCTAAAATTCCAGAGTTTAAACAGTCTTTTAACGTTTCAAAATTCCCTTCGAAATCACCTATATCCAAAATTCCTTGCATTTCTAAAATCAAATTTATCTTTTGCAAACAATTCCAATTTTAAATAATATGGTAGCAATTTCTCTCTTGGAAACTCGAAAATGAACATCGATGATGTTGTAATCATCACCGAAGTTATTTTCCAGCGACCGAAAGAGTTCAATGTTATTATCTCTTTTAAAACCATTCAAATATTTTTAAAATCCAAATCCCTCTAGATTTCAAATCCGATTCAAAAATATTCTCAAATATAAATTATTTTTCCCAACTTTTTGTGAATTCCCAAATTTTCAAATCTTAAATCCTTTAAATTTATGTACAGACATTACTTTGGAATTTTATCTTATTTTAATTATTAATCACACTATAATTCATATTTATAGTTTACATTTACAAATTTAATTTGTTTATGAATTTGTTTCTTAGTTTTTAATTATGATTTCAATTCCTTATTTAATTATGAATCACATTTACAAATTCCATTTAGTTTATTAATTTATTCCTTAATCTTTGGTTATTATCTTCAATTTCTTATTCAATTCTCATAGAGAAATGATAATAATTTAATATTATCACTTTCTAACAACCAAGCATCCATATATAACAATAATAATTTACGGAAAAATCAGTTCCTTTATGTAACGACACGGAATTTTGGGTCGCCAGACTTGAATATTTAATTCATTCTAAATGTCGAATATGGATTATAATTTGATTTTGAAATAAAAAGATTTTGGTTAAATTAATAGAATTAGTTAAATTTCAAATACGGGAATTAAATTGAAATTTGGAAAATAATAGCTTAATATTAGAATTGGATAATTGGTGATTCTGGAGGTAAATAAATATAAAAATGGTTTCTAAAAATTTACTTAAGTTTATTTTGATTTATATAGTAATATTGGACTATCGGATGAAATTAGAAGTTGATAAATTGAATTTGGAAATTTATATTAATTTAATAGTGGAATTTAATAATATAATAACGCAAATAATCAGATTTTGATTTAAACCGAATCATAATGATTTCTAATGTGAATATAAATTTTATACGAGTTATAATAGAATAAATAAAATTTTAAAAGTGAAATTTTAAATGATTCAGACGATTTTGAAAATCGATCGATTTTTATCAACGAGTTAAAATAGCCTTCCGGAGAACAGTCTCGGAATTCGACGAAACCTGTTCCATTAGATCCATAATAGTTAGTTCTTATCGGATTTCATTTTTCGTAGCAATCGGAGTTGTCGTTTGACCCCGGCAGCTTAAAACGCATAGAAAATACTTTGTTCGATTTAATTTAAAATTGATCGTTTATTTCCGTAACTCGCACATGTGATCGAATTAGCTTCCGAAACATGTTCCATTGTGCTCAAAACATAGGTAAAACCTTAGAAACGCCAGGTGGCACGTGCGATTGGGAGATCGTTTGAAAAAGTTGCTTTAAAGTGAATTAACTAATAAAATAATATGTTATACATATATATATTCACGTTCAAGGCCGAAAACCCTAGTCTCTTCTTTTGAGCCGCCATTCACATTTCTAATGGCCGAAAATCAATTGCCTTCTTCTTCCTTTTTCTTGAAATCCACTCGTTTATTCCAAAATCCTCCAACTAGAGAATCGACGAACCCATCGAGTACTACAGATCCTACGGTGGATTTTCATTGAAGTGGCTCGGATTCTTCGTAATCGAGCTCCGTTGTCTGCACGTTTTTTTGGTTTTCGAGCGTGATAGCAGAGGTCGGCTTCGGCGTCGTTCATGGTATGGAGGTGTCATGTGATGGGCTTTGGTTTGGTGGTATCAGATCATCGTGTAGTCAAGTAGAGGAGGAGCGACGATTAACCCTAAGGGCGGCAACTATGGGTTTCTCGGTCTGTATTTGCACGAGGAAGACGAAGATTGGTTCAGCCGTGTTTTCTTCCTGTATGATGCGGCCCAGATTGTGAGATAATAAAAAAAAGAAAATTTTGTTTTAATTTGTAATTAAAAATAATGAATTTCATAACTAATGCATGCGAGGTCGAAATTTGACGAAACTGATGACGCCGTAGTCGCAGAGACGAGTACTACGCAGTGGATCCATTTCGAAACTATTCCGAGCAAGTAAAAATTTGGCTTAAATTGAACACCGTTTGATTTAATTTAAATTTGAACGCTTGTCGAAAACCCAAGGTGAGTTTAACTCACTCACATCTGGAATACTGGTTAATTTAAATAGTCAATATCTAAACGATTGCTTGATTGGTTGAATATGATAATTATTGTCAAATTGAATCGATATATGTTGTTGTGCTACTATCTTTAGATGTAGGGAAACAAGTTGGAGGGATCCAACTGGATTCCTCACAAATAGAAATTTATGTATATTCTGTGATATATATCTCATCTATATTCTGTGATAAATTTTTTAGATACTGTTATGTTGTGTTTATTTATATACTGTGATAGATTAAATTGAAAATTTAATTATGTTGTGCTGTGATTGGGTGAATACAACCTGAAATTTTTAAATATAAATAAATAAATTGGGTTTAAAGGATATTAAAGAAATTCCAAAGTAAAGAATTTAAAAAGAATTAAATTCAAGAAATTGGTTGATAATTTGAAATGTTTGAAAGTGTGATCTATAAAGGAAATGTGGATTGTTTAAAAGAATAGAGAGATTTATTTTTAAATAATGGGAAGTGTGCGTTCTCTTGGAAATTTTATTTTGTTTTTAAGAAAGCTTTCAAATTTTAAATTTGCAGTTTAAATATGTTTAGAATATTTTAGAAAGAAATATTATTTTAAAATGTTTTTAAGTGAAAGCAAATATTTGATTAAGTAATTATAGTATTTAATTACTTTAAAAAGTAAAGTAGTATTAAGTTCTTTAAAGCAAATTATGGTAATAATACTTGATTTAATAACTTTATTTTAGAAGTTAAACTTGACTTAAATTACCTAGGAAACCTCTATATATTTCCTTAAGTATTATTTTCAATAAAATAATTTCTAGAAGCTTTATTTTAAATATTCTAAACATATGTTTGAAAATGATTTCCAGAAAATAGAAATGTGTTTTAAAAATAAAGGGAATTATTTTTTAAAGTACGGAAAGGAAAGTTACGGGATGAATGAAAAAAATTGATTTGGGATAAATCATTTAGGATTTATAAAAATAATTCCTTGGGTTATCCTAAACGGAAGTGTATTTCCCTGGAAGCCAAGTACGTTTAAGTAGATTTCTAAGTAAAAGATAAAGGTTTTAAATTTGAATTCAAAGGAATGTTTAAGAAAATTCTTATGTAGGTTGCAAAGATTTTGAAAGTAAATATTTACTAAAGTAGTCATAGTAATAATTAGTTAAGGGAAAATTGGCACTAGGTTTTAACTAATATTCATGTTTGTACAATGGTTATATTTTAAAGATAATAGTTAAAGTTTTATTTGAAACTTGTATAAAATTTCATATCTTTTGTTTTAAAATCTAGTATGACGTAACTTTATTTTAAAGATAATAGTTTATATTTTATTAAGCAGTTTTATTCAAGATATTCTAAAGGATATATATTTTTTAAATCAATATGTAGGAAGTTTTAATATGAATGTTTGTTGTATTTTCAAGAATAAAGTATTTAAATTATTTTAAACCTTAAATATTGGTACTTGGATGTTTTCAGAGGAAGTAAGGATTTGGGAATCTATTCCATGAGAAAATTGGGTTTGAAAGGTGTTTCAAAGGGATTTTGAAATGGATTTATATCTCGCAAGATATTTTTGAGGAAAATAAATAATATGGGAATTATTTATTGTGTAATGGATGTTTGTGAATGTTAATTGATAGTTAAATCACCGACTATCAATATTGGACAAATGCGTTGATCGTTTCGAAGAGACCGAGATCGGGATTAATTTCTTAAAAACCACTTCGATCCGGTTTGTACGTTTTCGTGGGAAAAACGAGTTCGGAGTCGAAGATGGAGCAATGAAGTGCAAGAGCTAGCCGCTGCTAATCCTAAGGATATTTCCAAAATGGATGTAGTAGGAGTAGTGCCTTCGGTTCCGTTCGAACCCGGGACAGACTTGTATGGACGAATGCTTTCGGAACATCGTCAGGTGGACGATGGGCATTCTAAGTGAAACGTTCTAAAATGTAACGCTTAGCCTCAAGCCTCATCGACCGGGGATGACTGAAAATAAAGGGTTATGCAGCAAGGCTTGGTGGGCAGCACTCATTTTCGGGTAAGGTCATTCCTGTCTAGATGTCCCTTTTATTTCGGCTTAGTGGCACGGTTGCTGATCCCAACTGTGGGGTGATCTTACTCGGGATTGTCCAGTAAGGGATAATCCGGGCCTTGTGTTGTAGTAGATCGAGCGTGGTCCTCGGTACACTGATCTAGACCAGGTACTATGACAAGTGGTACCCCAGTTCCTAGTCATTAGTTGGAATCCATTCTCCCTACGAACCTTTTACCAGTTTTGTTTGTATTAACCACTCTGTGGCTAGTAGCTGGAATTTAATTAATGTAACAATTTCGGCTATTTTATAAGTATTTGTAAATAGACCTTATTATAATATCAAAGGATTTCTATAAAAAGTGTTTTAGCCATTGTAAGGTAAAAACCCGACATGTTTATTTATGGCGTAGTCTTACGAGATGCTTTTGTTTTCAAAGGATTTTTGAAACTTTAATAGTCAATTTGGGTGCATTATTATCAGCTGTGTAACGACCCGTACATTTTAGTCGTTTATTAATTGAAATTTTGTGTAATTTTAAACGATAAAATTTTGAAATATAAATTTGATATCTGGAATGCGTCCAGTTAAACATAGTAACTGGTGAATTTTCATCCAAAAATATGAAAGTTTAGTTCGTACATAAATTTACTTCAATTTAATCAGTTAAAAATCGTTGAAAATAGAATGTTTTCGAAACCTAAATATTTTTACATAGAAAAATTCTAAAACATCTTCTGAGAAAACGCTATTTTTCGTTTTTCCAAATTCAGACTTCTTTAGCTTCGTTGACCTTATTTTTCTACGTTTTTCTTGCATTTTCCGCCAGTAGAAAATTCAAAATTTTTATAATTCAACCGTACTGCTAATGTCTGTATATCGCTTTGATTATCTTGTCATGCTGATCTCCGTAATATATTCATTCTTGTGTTTGATGTCCAATACGTTGTTGAAGTTGCGAAATGGCCATCCGTACCGGTACTGTTTTAACCTTTTGTCTTCCTGCCCATTCGTTTTCTCTCAACTGAAGTGGAACAGTCATAACCATTATAATTATTCTTTTTGAATTCCGATAGGCCTGGCTTTACAATTTCAACTTTTCATAAATTTTGGCATTTCTTTTTGATTTGTACTCATACAATTTTATTCATAGAAAAGAAAAAGAAAAATGAGATATACAAGCCTGCTCATTTTATCAGTAGCCATTTCATCTTCCCTCTCCCATTCATCACTTCACCACCGAGAGCTACATCTTTTCCTTAATCACCCATTGTTCATCCTTTTCCCCTCGAGCTCTGCAACATATCCACCGCCTCCGCTCTACAGCGAGCTGCTCCTCCATGCCACAGCAACCACAACTTACTCTTAGCCGCCCTCTTTTCCCAACATATACACGCACGACACGACAAAAAACATCAACCGAGTTCGCATTTGCCTGTGCAGATGCCACCATCCCGATCTTCTTGAGTCGCTCAGCTCTTTCTCACGCGAGCTCAAACCGACTTATCATCGCTATCATTCGCCAATGCTCGACTTCCTTTTTGTCTACATATTTATGTAAGTCTTTTCAATTTTTTGATCTATTCTTTGATATAAAAGTTTATATATTTATATGCACGTGTGTTACGGTATTTATATATACATATATTTTCTGGTTTCGGAAATTCACAGTAAAGTATTTATATAGTTACATATGTTTGCTGTATATGGGATGTCAGTTAGTATATATATGTCTATATATTTTGTTTATAGGTCACAGTTGTATATAAGAGTTAGTTTTGTCTATATATATATTTAAAAGTATTAACATTAGTTGTATTATATTCATATTTTATGTTATAAGGTAAGCTATTTGTTATGTTTTGTTATTTACATATTTATATATACTATACGAACCAGTTTTCCAAATATTTATATGCATATTTGATCAGGCTTCGTCTATTTTATAGTGAAGTATATCTCACATATATTATTCTACAACCTTTTGCACATAATTGGTTGAAGCTTTTATATATATACATATATATATATTAGTTAATATTTTAGTTAAATACATGTAATAGTGTTGTTATATTTTAGGTATAGTTAGTTATAATATATAGTGTTATATTACAGTTTTATATTATAAGTAGGTAGGTATGCATACATTGTATGTTTATGACCTGTCAATATAAGTTGATTTAATATATATCTGTTATTTTATACATTTATTTTTAATCTGCACATGTATATATAAAGTTATATGTAGAGGTACTTTATTTATGCTATTTGTATGTAATGGTTTTAAAGATAGACTTTATACATATACATATATATATATATATGAGATTTTGATTTATGCTATTTAGATGCGTATTTTGGAATTTTAAATAAATTCAATGGGAAATTAAGTTTACATGTTTTTATACATTAATTTATATGTAAGTACTTGTGAACATAGTTTTTCAATATATATCTATAGATATTTTTTTAGGTGTTAGAGGTAACTATTGATTTGAAAAAATATATACATATATATCTTTTTTTAAATGTGCGTTCTAAGATTTAGGTTTTAGAGAATATTTATAATATACATTTTGTTTCGGTTATATGAAGATGGTTCTGATTCATTTTCATCAATTCTTATCTATCAGATTTTTCAAACTCGTGCCAATATATATTTTCTTTGGAATTCATGCATGAATTCCAAACTCATCTCACTCTCGTTCATCTCTAGCCTCGAAAGGTGAACAATCACTCACGATTAATGTTCTTTTATTTATTAAATTTAATTTTAGTTGAAATGACAATTGAAATATGGTGCTATTAGTTATGTACACTGTTATATATGTTATTATATGTATCAGTTCACCTGTAACATCCGACACTGTTATTTGTTGTTTGTACAAGTTTGGTTAATAAATGATTGTTATGTGATTTTGAAATTGGATGTTAATTGTTATGTTAAAGTGATAACCAATATAAAAGTTTAATTTGATATAGGATAGTTAATAATTTAAAATGGATTTATCTGTTGAATATTGATTAGTTAAATTTGACCCTTTTAAATGTTAATTAAATCGACATGTAGAATTTGGTTAAGTACACGTTTAACCATTGAATGTAGGTTGTATAAATTAATGTAGTATAAACTGATAATATATGAAAAGTGAAGAGCCGTAGTGTAATAATCTTTAATCTACATGAAATGATAGTGTAGATTCTATAAATAATTATATTAATTTGCACAAACAACAACGTGAATTAATACGATTATTTCGGGATTATTTGAATTGATTATTGGATATTTATTGATTGTTGTTATTGCTTGTTTATTTAATTTGACATCATCCCAGTTATTACATTGCAAGTTCCATTTGCTATGTTTTAATTTTTGAATTGAAATGGAATTGGGTTAAAATGATAAATACCCAAATAACTTGACTTAGAATAGAAAATTAAATTAAACCCGATTGGTCAATAATTTGATTTGAAATAAAATAATGATTTTATTTGAATAAAGAATAAGGTTTGAAATGAAATTGGAATCTGAATTTTTATAAGGAAATGTTAATATTTAATAATCTGAACAAAATATTAATAAAGTAATTTATGAATGAACGTTGTTTAATTAAGAAATGATTGAATTAAGTTTTGAAATCATTTAATAATTAAGCTTTGAAATCATTTAATAATTAAGCTTGAAAATTATTTAATAATTAAGTTTGGAATTATTTAATAATTAAGATTGGAATTATTTAATAATTAGGTTTTGGAATTTAGTTGATAATTAAATTTTGAAATTATTAATAATTAATTAAATAATTAAACAAAATTGAATTATTTTAATTAAATAAAAATTTGAATTCTTTGATAAAAGAAATTGAACTTTTGAATAAGTGAATTTGAACTACGTTAATAAATGAAATTGGGTTTCTTTATTAATTAAGTTGTGGAAAATTTAAGTAAGTTAATAAGTGAAATTGGACTTCTTGAATATGTGAAATTAAGTTCTTTACTGAGTTTGGAAATTTGTAACTAAGTAAAGTATGTGGAATTGAATTTATTTAACAAGAAATAAAAATGTGATTTATTGAAATTAATGTAAGTCTTGTAATTTAAAGAATTTGATTTAACGAA
Organism: Allium cepa; assembly: GCA_030765085.1. NCBI lineage: Eukaryota > Viridiplantae > Streptophyta > Magnoliopsida > Asparagales > Amaryllidaceae > Allium > Allium cepa. The sequence continues at coordinate 203,159,003 of CM060941.1, read as the reverse complement.
TCTAATTTAATTCAATTTGTAGTTTTGATATAATGAAGTTGAACTTAAATAATTGATTTATTGAATTGGAAATTTAAATAGAAATTGTTTTGAACGACAAATTTATTTAGTGAATATTGAATGAACTCGATAAATGAATTTAAAATTGATTGGAATGTTAAATTAAATAAATTTGAAATAATTTCGGAATGAAACTTATATACGGATATGAATCAATATTTGAATTTATTTGAATAAAAATTTGAAATTGAATTATAAGATTTTGAAATGGTAATCTCAAAGCTTGAAACGTAAATTATGGAAATTGATTTAGGAAGACAAATGGAATGTTGATTTACAAATTCTAATTGAAATTGAAATTGAAATTGATTTGATTATGAAATTTATTAAATGACCAATCGGTGTAATAATTATGAAAGTTATTAAAGAGACCGTAATCGGTTATGGACAGGCTCTGTCCAAACCGAAAACCACTTTAATAACTATGCGCGGAGTGTGATCCAGAATGAAGTGGTTGGAATGATGTACGTGATGACTGAAGAAAGAGAACGATAATGGATAGCCTTGACACTTGTATCAAATTGGAAATGACTAAAACAGGAGCCGTGCCGGGCCAAATGGGGTTAGCCACCTCGAGCGAACACATTTCTTCGTAAACTACTCATTACTTGTTATTGATTGGTGCACCCTCGTACTTTTGGGAGTGTTGTTTCGCGGTGTTGCGATCGTTGCGGCGATGCGTTTTCACCATTCCGGATTAGGCAAACGGTAGTTTCACTACCTTGTGTGCGTCATCTGCCTTGTCATACTTGTATCTCTATATACGCGACCACTACGAATTTGTTTTGTGTTATACCTATAGAGTACTCCCTGATATCCCACTAGTTTACGGTGGAGTTTACAGTGCTGTATAGACTATAACGCTTATATAAAACGTGTTAAGGGGGATAATGGTAACGCCTTAATACTATTTTGATATTTTATATTACTGATAGACATTATCTACTTAGCGTACACTACTACATAGTAGATAGTTTAATGGATCCTTAGAGAATGGTTATTCCAACGTTCTTTGAGTTATTGTATTTCAATTGTTATTTCACTTGAGTTGGATTTATTGATATAAGAATGTTAATCCTGACTCGAGTGTTTTGTGTTTTGCTTTATGCTTGGGTCAGACTGAGTGTGCCAGTATTCGAGACTCACCTTTGGAGTTGGAGCTTCGCTTGGAGATCCAGCTATCTATCCAGCTTTTAGATATTCAGTTGATTCCAGTGATGTATTCTGATATTGTATTTGACTATTGTATTCGGGACTTCTATTGTACCTTATATTACTCTGTTATATATATAGTAGCTTCATGAACTACTATCTTTTGCTTCCGCTGCATATTATTACTCTGTGTTTGTGATTCTGTGATTATTTATTTACTGTATATGTTTAGTTTTGCCAAATTTAAATTAACAACTCGGTATTTTGAATTATTCAAATTCGACATGTGCAGGTGCAAATAGTCCAAAATAGCGGGTCGTTACAGTTGGTATCAGAGCTTTGGTAGCTCTAGGCAAACTTAGCATATAGGGTAAATGTATTTACAGAATCACTCTCATTCGAGTTTCAACCTTATCTTGACTCAATTCCTTTGAATTTTGAAACTACTCTCTGTTCCGAAATTCATTCTTGTCCCTCACTATTCATATTCTTCCGAATTCTAAAGCATCCCATAGCTCCACTTCGAATGACCCTTATAATGAATCGACGGTCTCGCCAAACTTCGAATGATTTGAAAAGGGGTGAAACTCCTTTACAATAGGCATTGATTTACCGGAGATTTCTGTATCATCGGTTTATGATGCTACCTATCTCCTGCTATGCCTGAATTCTATTTTTGAGATCGAATGTCAATTTACCTCGAAATTCAGCATCGATCTTATTCTTGAAGTTACGGTCGACCCGGTTAAGGTTGCCTGTGAATTAAATAGACTTATCCATCCTCGATCCTGTTAATTGAATAATCTTATCTTTTCTTTCAAACTTATATTCGAATCAAAATTCTCTTTGATTTGAGTCCATCAAATTTGAATCTCTATCCTTTCTTTGAAAATTCATTCATGTATCGTCGGGAAAAGAAATGTATTTGTAAACTAATATTTAAATGTTTTATACATCGTATTGTTTGAGTTGTTTATGTTGATTTGAGTTTTCGATTGATTCATCTGATCAACGATATCGATAGGATTTCAAAACACTTGAACAGAGTAAACTATCACAATATTGTTTCAAATTTAGTAAATAATTTTGAATGATTATATTATATATAAGTATAAATTTTTCTAAAATTAAATTGTTAATGTACACATTTTCCGAAATGATAATATTTCATTTATTGTATTGTAAACCATTGACTATTGCATAATAATAAATAAATGAAATTACAAAACTTGGCTATAATTTGATTTGGAATTTGAAATGGAAAATTAGAGTTTGAGAATTTAATTTCCGGTGATTTCAAACTTCGATTTGAAAATTTTAAAGTGTATAGTTTTTAGTATTTTCAAATAGAAATCGTTTCTAAAGAATGTAAATTGTTAAATCTGCGCTCTTCTCTTTTGTCGCTGGAAAATAATTTCGGTGATGACGGCCGGATCATCGACATTCATTTTTGAGTTTCGAAGTGGAGAGACCGTCAGTAGCTTGCTACACTTTTGTTTTGAAATGAATTTGATTTGAAATGTCTAAAGTATGACTTGATTTAATATATATATATATATATATATATATATATATTAGTATTAGTATTAGTATTTAATTTAGATTTGACTTGGATATATTGTATGTATATAATTACCTCTAAGTTGTTCGAAGCTAATAGGAAATTAATTCTTAAATTTGCTAAAGGATGATTTTCAATTATAAATGAAGCCAAATTCTTTTTATATAAATTCTTAACTTGAAATAACTGAATTGTAAAATTTTATTTGGATAATACTTAATTGCATTATATATAACTTACCTAAATTTTCAAAAGTTAATTATGTAATTGAATATTATACAATATAAATGATATCAAATGAATTTTAAATAAATATTAGTAGTGTAAATATACTTAATATATATGTGATAAGATATATTAAGTAAAGTTATTTAATAATAATTCGAAATAAAGAAGAATTAAATTTATCGAACAAAGTATGATTATGATATATGACTATTCAAATTTATGATCTTTGAAATTGTTAATTTAAGAAAATTGGATAATATATAATATAAATTGTCTTTATAAATAAAATGTGAGTGCGTATAATAAATGTTATTCACTTAAATTTTAATTATAAAATATTTATGGAGATAAATAGAATAATAAATTAAATAAATAATAGGTGTGATCAATAGAAGAAAAATTTGTTTTGAAAGTTAATAAATTGAATTAAATCAACTTAAGGGAGTATCTTGAATTAATTGAATTTAAATTGAATTTCATTTGGAAAAAAAAACCTTTTGTACCTAACATTAAAAAAATGTGAAATCAAGTCAATTTAATGAAAATCTTGAATTTATAATATATATAAAAAACAAATTGTTGAATATAAATTTATTTAAATTGAAATTTATATGGTTTAAAATAATGGTTTACTTTGTAATTCAAGTCTTTTTTCTTTTGGTTGTTTCTATTCTCCTACATCCTTCCTTTTCGAGGACGAAAACTTTTGAGTGGGGAGAGTGTAACGACCCGTACATTTTAGCCGTTTATTAATTGAAATTTTGTGAAATTTTAACCGATAAAATTTTGAAATATAAATTTGATATTTGGAATGCATCCAGTTAAACATAGCAACTGGTAAATTTTCATCCAAAAATATGAAAGTTTAGTTGGTTCGTAAATTTACTTCAATTTAATCAGTTAAAAATCGTTGAAAATAGAATTTTTTCGAAACCTAAATATTTTTACATAGAAAAATTCTAAACCATCTTCTGAGCAAACGCTATTTTTCGTTTTTTCAAATTCGGACTTCTTTAGCTCCGTCGACCTTATTTTTCTACGTTTTTCTTGCATTTTCCACCAGTAGAAAATTCGAAATTTTTACAATTCAACCGTACTGCTAATATCTGTATACCGCTTTGATTATCTCGTCATGCTGATCTCCGTAATATATTCATTCTTGTGTTTAATGTCCGATACGCTATTGAAATTGCGAAATGGTCATCCGTACTGGTACTGTTTTAACCTTTTGTCTCCTTGCCCATTCGTTTTCTCTCAACCGAAGTGGAACGGTCATAACCATTATAATTATTCTTTTTGAAGTCCGATAGGCCTGGCTTTACAATTTCATCTTTTCACAAATTTTGGCATTTCGTTTTGATTTGTACTCATACAATTTTATTTCATAGAAAAGAAAAAGAAAAATGAGATATACAAACCTGCTCATTTTATCAGTAGCCATTTCATCTTCCCTCTCCCATTCATCACTTCACCACCGAGAGCTTCGTCTTTTCCTTAATCACCCATTGCTCATCCTTTTCACCTCGACCTATGCAACACTATCCACCGCCTCCGCTCTACAGCGAGCTGCTCCTCCATGCCACAGCAACCACAACTTACTTTTAGCCGCCCTCTTTTCCCAACATATACACGCACGACACAACAAAAAACATCAACCGAGTTTGCATTTGCCTGTGCAGATGCCTCCGTCCTGATCTGCTTGAGCCGCTCAGCTCTTTCTACCGACTTATCATCGCTATCATTCGCCAATGCTCCACTTCCTTTTTGTCTACATATTTATGTAAGTCTTTTCAACTGTTTGATCTATTCTTTGATATAAAAGTTTATATATTTATATGCACGTATGTTAAGGTATTTATATATACATATATTTTCTGGTTTTGGAAATTCACAGTAAAGTATTTAAATAGTTACATATGTTTGTTGTATATGGGATGTCAATTAGTATATATATGTCTTTATATTTTGTCTATAGGTCACAGTTGTATAGAAGAGTTAGTTTTTTCTACATATGTTTAAAAGTATTAACATTATGTAGTTATATTATATTATATAATTTGTTGTATTATATTCATATTTTATGCTACAAGGTAAGTTGTTTGTTATGTTTTGTTATTTACATATTTATATATACTATACGAACCAGTTTTCCAAATATTTATATGCACATTTGATCAGGTTTCATCTATTTTACAGTGAAGTATATCTAACATATATTATTCTACAACCCGTTGCACATAATTGGTTGAAGTTTTTTTATCTACATACATACATATATATATATATATATATATTAGTTAATATTTTAGTTAAATATATGTAATAGTTTTGTTATATTTTAGGTATAGTTAGTTATAATATATAGTGATATATTACAGTTTTATATTATAAGTAGGTAGGTATGCATACATTGTATGTTATGACCTGTCGATATAAGTTGATTTAATATATATCTTGTAACGACCCAGAATTTTTATTAATTAAAATTTGGATATTTAATTAATTTTAGATATTAATAAGTGAATATATATGTCAAATAAATTTTTATTTGAATAATTGGATTTAACTCGATAATTAAATCGATAATTTAATATGTTAAATTATAGAAATAATTGAAAATTGAGTTAAATATGATTGAAAATGATTTGTAAAATTTTATTTTATCATATTGAAGTTAGAATGATGTTTTAGAACTTTTAAAATCGAATTAAGAGTTAATTTGTGAAAAATTGAATATTTTAATATTTAATCGACTAGTGAAAATAGTCAATTTTTGAACAGTCTCAGAATTGAACGAAACTAGTTCCATTGGATCCGTAATAGTTAGTTATTACCGGATCTCAATTTTCGTAGCAATCGGAGTTATCGTTTGATCGTGGCAGCTCGAAACGCATCGAAATTATTTTTAATATTAATTTAGCGAGTTAAAATAGCCATTTTTCAAAAAGTCTCGGATTTCGACGAAACCAGTTTCATCGGATCCGTAATGTGATATTATTGTAAGGTTTCAAATTTCGTGTCAATTGGATTTACCGTTTGTCCGGTACAAATTAAAACGCCTAGAAAATCGCTTAAATCGGTTTAAATTAAATTGAACATTTATTGCCATAACTCGCACAGATGTCCGAATTAGCTTCCGAAACCTGTTCCATTGTGTCCGGAACGCGGGGTAAACCCTAGAAACGCTGGTTACGGCGCGTGAATCGGAGTTCGGAAAACCCGGATGAATAGTGATTGAAAAATTTCCTATAAATACACCTAAATTCACAAAAAAGAAAGAAAGAAAATAAACTAAACCCTAATCCTACAGCCGCCATCACCAACAGACCAATGGCCGAAATTTAACGATCTTCTCCCATCGAAAACTCCAAATCCGTTCATCGATTCAAGAAATCTCCAACTAGAAAAGTATAGAGCATAGAGAGATCTTGGATTTCAACGGTCAAGATCGTTTAATTCCAAATGGATTAGTGGCTATTGGGGTTGGAACGAGTTGCATTCGTTCTCGATTTTCGCGTTAAGGAGGGGGCCGAGCTCGAAGTTCTTCTGGTCGTGAGTAGCTTGTGGTGAGGCGAGTTGGATGGCGCTAGCTGATCGACGTGGAGATGCTTGTAGTTGAGCGCGTGTATTAGGGTTTGGATTTGAAGTGGGTTCGGCCTTGCTACTGGGGGCGTGCGTGAGTGGGGAAGAAGCATTTGGAGGGCCGAGATCTGCAAAGGGATGGATCCTACGGCCAATAATTGTTTAGGCTTAAATTTAGTTAATTTATGTTGTAATTATTATATTTAAAAATCGTGTAACTTCATAAATGCATAACTTTCTCATACGAGGTCGAAAACGCGCGATACCAGTTGTGTTGGAATCGTATGGACGAGCACTACGCGATGGAGTTGGTTTAGAGTCGTTTGGAGTTAGTGAGAATTTCGGGTAAAATTAAACGTCCGTTTAATTTTATTCGAAATAAATCGCTAAAACGGAATTGAAATCAAGGTGAGAACTTCTCACTCAATCGAATCAGTTTCGATTTTAATATTTTAAATAGTTAGATTTAAAATATTTGAATGCATGTTTGAATGATGATTGTTATCTATTGATTGTTAAAATAGACATTATGCGCCGTTAGTAAGCGGATGTTATTTATTAAAAACGTATACCGTGAATATTTCATAAACAGTGAAATTGGTATTATATATAATAGCAATATATATATACTGGCATATGTATATATTGGAGTTATTGATTTCCCGCATTTGTATAGCGGATGAGACCCTATTGCGCCGTCTATTAAGCGGATAATATTTTAAATCCCATATACCGCGATAATTCCGTAATGGAGCGGAATTGGTATTGTGCTAATGTTTGTGGATGCAGGAAAACAGGTTGGAGGGATCCAACTGGATTCCTCAACAGTATTCATTTGATTTCAGATATTTTGATATTTGATGGATTATCATATCGATATATGATATCGTTGTTGTCGTGGTTGACTATTTGGTATGTAGCATCATTGGACCAAATTTTGGAATTTTAAAAGGATTTCAAAGTGATTTTTGAAAGTATACGTTTATAAAATATTTTTGGAATTGATTTATTTTAAATAAAAAACGTTATAATTTTAATGTTATAAGAATTATGATATTTTTGAGAAATATAGTTAAAGGTTGATTTTTGAAAATATGGGATTAATGATTTTATAAAAGAGTTTAATCGGGATTTTTGGATTTATTATAAAAAGTTGAAATATAGGATTTATAAAATTTGATTTTTTTATATAAATCAGAAATGATGGAATTTCAAAGAAATTTAAAGATGTTTTAAAAGAATAATATAAATTGATTTGTATAAAAGATTTATAAAATAGATATTTATAAATTAGAATATTTTGAATTATAAAACGAGTTTTTATAAGTGTTTGAATGAAGTGAAAATGGATTGCATAAGTGAATGGAATTTGTAAAATTATAAATGGTGAAGTTATAAATGGAATTTATAAATAGTAAGATTTATAAATTTTGTGAAATTATTAAAGAATATATTTGGATAAATAATTGAATCTTATAAGTTATAAGATTTATAATTATGAAGTTTAAAGAACGATTTTGTAAAATAATCGTTTTATAAGCATTTAACTTATAATGTGAACTTTTGTTTTATAATTGAGTTATAAATTGAATAGGTTAATAAAGGAATTTATAAAAGGAAGTTGTTATAAAATAAGTAGAAATGGAGTTTATAAACGTTGTTTTATAAATTCGCAAACGACTTATTTTGATAAGTAAATTGTTGTAACCTATTTATGAAGTTATATTCATGTTTTAGACAGTGAATAATCCTTTAAAATAAAATGAATAGAAATGATGAAATTGGTTAACGTGGTATTCACGTTTTTGAATAGTGAATAATATGTTAAAGAAATTGTTTTGAATGTGATGTTTTAAATAGAATTAAAACAAGTTAAGGATGTTTTAATTGGGTTGAGATTCGAAACCATAGATTTCAACATTCATTGTTGAAATAGACGTTTTCGAGAAATAGAAGGAAATGGTGGACTATAACACTGTTGTTATAGTAAATGATTTCCGAAAGAAAATGTTTTGTATACTATTGGGATTTATATATCTATTTTAAATTCGAATCCCTATACTAGTGATTTTGGGTTGTCGTAGTAATGTTTTACGCAACATTCGTTTTGGCCCAAATAAATATGTTTAAGAGAATGATTTCCTTAAAGAATGAAATACATGCTTAATCTCGATTTAAGTATATTGAATATTTTCTAAATGTTGAAAATAAATAAAATCTGTGAATTACTTATGAATAAATAAGTATGGAAATGTTTTCCAATATAAAGTGAATATTTTGGGAATTTATCTTTTTGAAGATAAATTGAAATGAATAATTGAAATCGTATATGCATGGATATTTTGAAATATAAATTCACTATGGAATTTATAAAAGAAAGGGGAACTTGTTTAAAAATAAATATTGATTTATTTTTGAAGTGTGAAAATTTTATATCTTGTAAAGATATTTTGGAAAATAAATAATTTGGAAAATTATTTGGAATCTGGTGATGTGTGCATATCCATTGATAGTTCAATAACCGACTATCAATATTTCCCTTTGAATGGGTATTTGATGTGATTTGTTTGAATTTGAATGCCACACTTATTTTTGAATAAGCGCTCACTATTCGGGTTAACCGAGAAAGGACCATGGGGTCGTATAACCCATTCCGAATATGTGATACATCTTAATGAATTGCATTTGATGACCGGTGTTGAAGACCGGATCTTTTTGAAAGCGAAAGGATAACTCGTCGATTGTCTTTGCACCGAGTAGCTACGGTATAGAGACTCCCTATGTGATGGGAAGTCCGCACGTGATTAGAGATTATCCGGATTGCAAGGGCTTCTTTGTAAGTGCCTTCGGTTCTGTTCGATCCCGGAACAGACTTGTATGGATTGTATGTCTGACGTTACAAACTGAGATATAAAGAAGATTTCTTTCAAATATATTTCTGTTGGTGGCGGAGAATTTATTCTTTTAGCTTAACACCCTTCTCTGAGACGTACGAGCTCAGAGGTTATGTAGTTGAAGGTTATCAGCGATATATTCCCAATTTGGTAATGTGACATGCTGAGTGTTGCTGTGAAATGATCATTGTGTTGATTATTTGTGATAGGATCGTTTATTTGATCGTCTATCCTGGTGATCATTTCTATGATCATTTGTTGACCCAAAGCATGGCTTTTGTATAAAGTATGTTCTTGTGGATGTGACTTCGTCGAGCCTCACACCCCGGGAATGGTCAAAACAGGAAAGATGCAGCAAGGTTATGAGCGGTAGCGCCCTTTAGGATATGTGCATTTCCTTCTGGAAAAGGGTGATATCATGGTATGGAGCCCAGATACTTACTCATGTTGAAAACACTTTATGATTGTGTGAATTGATTGCGAGCGCTCGGTAAAAGGTCCCAAAGGACCGGGGGATGGCATATTCGGTCAGTTGTTACTCAGTTAGGGGTAACCCGGCCTTGTGTTGGTAGAGATCCGGTTTGGTTCTCGGGGATGTCCATCCAGAGGCATTCTCATGTGGCAATGGGAAGTTCCTTGGCCTGACCATTCGTTGGAAATCCAAAGAAACAATACGAGACTTGTACGGCTTTAGTTGTAGAACCTGCTTCCTCAGGAGGTAGCTATAGTAGGCATAATATAATGGTACCTATGCTGGCTAAGATTTATATTCTACTTTTGAAATATCTTCTACACTATGCACTAATAATAATATCAAAATTGATTTGATTTTAATGCGTATCAAGCATCTTTGACTAACATAAGAAGAAATCTCCTCCAAGTCTGCATTTGCATTGTGTGTGTGGTGGGAGGTCTTATGGTAGTCTCATTTTTTAAAAGCATTGCGAATTGACTTTAAAAATATTCCTCTATTTTGTTTTCAAAGATAAATAAACTGTTTTGAGTTCTCACACCAGTCACATGACTGACTCGGAGTTTATTGTTTTCCTTCCTAAACTCTGGGTGCCCACCAATTTCCACACGGGCAGTTAAGAGTTAGGTTTATCAGGATATTCTGGATATTCTGGAGTTGCTGGAGGCAAGATGGATGGCATGGCGTATTACTAGTATATAGTATTTCTTTTTCCGCTGCATTGTTTGATGTTGTTGTTGTTGTACACTCTGATGATATGATGTAATGTATAAAATATAATAACTAATATAGTTCTTTGTTTAAAGATTATTCATTTATGTATTATATGTTGTTCCGCTGCGATTGTGAGATTCTGATGTTGTTCTGTTGTTTTCTTTCCGTTCTATTTTCTTTTCTCTCTATTTTCTATCTTCTTATCTCTTCTTCTACCTCTTTTCTTTTCTTTAACCATAACATTTCGGGTTTCCGGCCTTCGATTTCTCGGCAGTCGATAAAGTGAGTATCGATGTTGAATTTTCGAAAGTCGAAAATTATCGGGACATTACATTTGGTATCAGAGCTTATGGTTAAGCGACAACCATGGTTCTGTTCGGTATTACTCATTAGAGATAGAGTCAGTAGTGCTTTAGAATGAGTTGAGTGTAATAATAGCTATGATAGCGTAATTGTTAGTGAATATATAAAATTGTTTTATATTGTGATGATTGGTTTGTTGAGTGGCATATGAACCTTCGTCAGCATGGTCTCGACAACTATGCCGAAGGGGTTTCTAAACACTTTAATAGAAAAATTCAGCACAATATTGTTTTAAATTGGGTAAATGAAATAATTTTGCCTTGAGTATCTTATATATATAAAGAATAATTTTTCAGAATTATTAAAGTGTATATAAGTTGATTGTTTAGTTGTTGAATAAGTTGTTTGAATAATCTAAATTAAAGAATAATTGTATAAGTAAAAAGAATTATAAGAATTGAATTATAATTAATGTAATTTACAATTGTGAAATAAACTTATATATATGAGAAGTGAAACTATATGAATATATTTATGAATGTGAGTTGTAATAAAAATGAATTTAAAGTTAAATGGAAATTTACTTTAGAATTTGAAATCTGAATTGATTTATAAGTTGGAATTTAAGTTATGTAAAGCCAAGTGATGTTTGTAAAATGGGAATATAACTTATGAGATCAAAGTAAAATAATAAAGTTAAGTGATAAATGTGAACTTAAGTTATGTAAATGAAATTCAACTTTAAAAATTGAATTGAATTAATGGATTGAATGTTAATCAATTGAATGTAAATTAAGTTGATATGAAATAATGAATGTAAGTGTTAATTCGTTAAAATCTAATGATATTGAAAGTTGAATAATTGAATGAAAATCAATTTAATTAAACCAATTGAAAGTGATGGTGTTAAACCAAATTGAATAAATATAAGCAAAGGAATTTGGTTGAAATTAATATACATTGATTGTTATATGGTTGTTAGTTGATTGATTGTATATAATTCATTAAGTGTTAATGAAATTGGAAGCTAAAGTAATTGGAATTCAATTGGAAGTTAAGTGAATCTTAAATAGAATTGAATTTGATTTGGAAGTGAACCAACTTGAATATGAATTAGTGAATATAAACTAATTGAGAATGAATGTTAGTAAACATCCACTGTTAATGAATCAAAAGTAATTAAATTGAAAACCCAAATTCATTGAATATTAATGAGAATATGAATGAATATTTATTGGTTATGAATTTTTAGATGATAGTTGGTTGATGGTTGAATATATTGCTTTTATTGCAATTGCTATGTTGACATATATAGTTATTATGTTGCTATGTGTTGTATATTGATACTATTTTCATATATACATGATTCTCATGTTGTTTGTTGAGTGTTTAGTAGGTGCGGATCGCGTTTGCTTCGCATTTGGAGCTCGCTTTCGCGCTATATTAGCCGTATATGCTTGCTAATAAAATATAAGGTACATATCTCGGATTACATACCGTACTTTTACCCTTTTTCCCTGGGGGATGCCTCATTACTTGATGAGATGTACATTTGTGATATATATACTGTCATTTTTTTTCGGATCGAGCCGCGCAAAGGAGACTATGGCGAATTTTTCCGGAAATTTAAGGCGTTAGAAATAAATTTGAGAAAAATTGAAAAATTTTGAAAACTTTAACTTTGATTTGGAATTGAAAGTTAAACAATAGTGGTTTGGTTTGAAAAGATAAGTAAGTATGATTTGAAAACTTAGTAAGTTATTATAAGAAGTTTAAACTATGGATTTTGGAAAGTTAATAGATTCTGTAACTTTTCTTACTTGTTAATTTCGAGGACGAAATTCTTTTAAGGGGGGAAGATTGTAACGATCCAGAATTTTTATTAATTAAAATTTGGATATTTAATTAATTTTAAATATTAATAAGTGAATATATAAGTCAAATAAATTTTTATTTGAATAATTGGATTTAATTGGATAATTAAATCGATAATTTAATATGTTAAATTATAGAAATAATTGAAAATTGAGTTAAATATGATTAAAAATGGTTTGTAAAATTTTATTTTATCATATTGAAGTTAGAATGATGTTTTAGAACTTTTAAAATCGAATTAAGAGTTAATTTGTGGAAAATTGAATATTTTAATATTTAATCGACTAGTGAAAATAGTCAATTTTTGAACAGTCTCATAATTGAACGAAAGTAGTTCCATTGGATGCGTAATAGTTAGTTATTACCGGATTTCAATTTTCGTAGCAATCGGAGTTATCGTTTGATCGTGGCAGCTCGAAACGCATCGAAATTATTTTTAATATTAATTTAGCGAGTTAAAATAGCCATTTTTCAAAAAGTCTCGGATTTCGACGAAACCAGTTTCATCGGATCCGTAATGTGATATTATTGTAAGGTTTCAAATTTCGTGTCAATTGGATTTACCGTTTGTCCGGTACAAATTAAAACGCCTAGAAAATCGCTTAAATCGGTTTAAATTAAATTGAACGTTTATTGCCATAACTCGCACAGATGTTCGAATTAGCTTCCGAAACCTGTTCCATTGTGTCCGGAACGCGGGGTAAACCCTAGAAACGCTAGTTACGGCGCGTGAATCGGAGTTCGGAAAACCCGGATGAATAGTGATTGAAAAATTTCCTATAAATACACCTAAATTCACAAAAAAAAAAAATTAAGAAAATAAACTAAACCCTAATCCTACAGCCGCCGTCACCAACAGACCAATGGCCGAAATTTAACGATCTTCTCCCCTCGAAAACTCCAAATCCGTTCATCGATTCAAGAAATCTCCAACTACAAAAGTATAGAGCATAGAGAGATCTTGGATTTCAACGGTCAAGATCGTTTAATTCGAAATGGATTGGTGGCTATTGGGGTTGGAACGAGTTGCGTTCGTTCTCGATTTTCGCGTCAAGGAGGGGGCCGAGCTCGAAGTTCTTCTGGCCGTGAGTAGCTTGTGGTGAGGCGAGTTGGATGGCGCTAGCTGATCGACGTGGAGATGCTTGTAGTTGAGCGCGTGTATTAGGGTTTGGATTTGAAGTGGGTTCGGCCTTGCTACTGGGGGCGTGCGTGAGTGGGGAAGAAGCATTTGGAGGACCGAGATCTGCAAAGGGATGGATCCTACGGCCAATAATTGTTTAGGTTTAAATTTAGTTAATTTATGTTGTAATTATTATATTTAAAAATCGTGTAACTTCATAAATGCATAACTTTCTCATACGAGGTCGAAAACGCGCGAAACCAGTTGCGTTGGAATCGTATGGACGAGCACTACTCGATGGAGTTGGATTAGAGTCGTTTGGAGTTAGTGAGAATTTCAGATAAAATTAAACGTCCGTTTAATTTTATTCGAAATAAATCGCTAAAACGGAATTGAAATCAAGGTGAGAACTTCTCACTCAATCGAATCAGTTTCGATTTTAATATTTTAAATAGTTAGATTTAAAATATTTGAATGCATGTTTGAATGATGATTGTTATCTATTGATTGTTAAAATAGACATTATGCGCCGTTAGTAAGCGGATGTTATTTATTAAAAACATATACCGCGAATATTTCATAAACAGTGAAATTGGTATTATATATAATAGCAATATATATATTGGCATATGTATATATTGGAGTTATTGATTTCCCGCATTTGTATAGCGGATGAGACCCTATTGCGCCGTCTATTAAGCGGATAATATTTTAAATCCCATATACCGCGATAATTCCGTACTGGAGCGGAATTGGTATTGTGCTAATGTTTGTGGATGCAGGAAAACAGGTTGGAGGGATCCAACTGGATTCCTCAACAGTATTCATTTGATTTCAGATATTTTGATATTTGATGGACTATCATATCGATATATGATATCGTTGTTGTCGTGATTGACTATTTGGTATGTAGCATCATTGGACCAAATTTTGGAATTTTAAAAGGATTTCAAAGCGATTTTTGTAAGTATACGTTTATAAAATATTTTTGGAATTGATTTATTTTAAATAAATAAACGTTATAATTTTAATGTTATAAAAATTATGATATTTTTGAGAAATATAGTTAAAGGTTGATTTTTGAAACTATGGGATTAATGATTTTATAAAAGAGTTTAATCGGGATTTTTGGATTTATTATAAAAAGTTGAAATATAGGATTTATAAAATTTGATTTTTTTATATAAATCAGAAATGATGGAATTTCAAAGAAATTTAAAGATGTTTTAAAAGAATAATATAAATTGATTTGTATAAAAGATTTATAAAATAGATATTTATAAATTAGAATATTTTGAATTATAAAACGAGTTTTTATAAGTGTTTGAATGAAGTGAAAATGGATTGCATAAGTGAATGGAATTTATAAAATTATAAATGGTGAAGTTATAAATGAAATTTATAAATAGTAAGATTTATAAATTTTGTGAAATTATTAAAGAATATATTTGGATAAATAATTGAATCTTATAAGTTATAAGATTTATAATTATGAAGTTTAAAGAACGATTTTGTAAAATAATCGTTTTATAAGCATTTAACTTATAATGTGAACTTTTGTTTTATAATTGAGTTATAAATTGAATAGGTTAATAAAGGAATTTATAAAAGGAAGTTGTTATAAAATAAATAGAAATGGAGTTTATAAACGTTGTTTTATAAATACGCAAACGACTTATTTTGATAAGTAAATTGTTGTAACCTATTTATGAAGTTATATTCACGTTTTAGACAGTGAATAATCCTTTAAAGTAAAATGAATAGAAATGATGAAATTGGTTAACGTGGTATTCACGTTTTTGAATAGTGAATAATATGTTAAAGAAATTGTTTTGAATGTGATGTTTTAAATAGAATTAAAACAAGTTAACGATGTTTTAATTGGGTTGAGATTCGAAACCATAGATTTCAACATTCATTGTTGAAATAGACGTTTTCGAGAAATAGAAGGAAATGGTGGACTATAACACTGTTGTTATAGTAAATGATTTCCGAAAGGAAATGTTTTGTATAGTATTGGGATTTATATATCTATTTTAAATTCGAATCCCTATACTAGTGATTTTGGGTTGTCGTAACGATGTTTTACGCAACATTCGTTTTGGCCCAAATAAATATTTTTAAGAGAATGATTTCCTTAAAGAATGAAATACATGCTTAATCTCGATTTAAGTATATTGAATATTTTCTAAATGTTGAAAATAAATAAAATCTATGAATTACTTATGAATAAATAAGTATGGAAATGTTTTCCAATATAAAGTGAATATTTTGGGAATTTATCTTTTTGAAGATAAATTGAAATGAATAATTGAAATCGTATATGCATGGATATTTTGAAATATAAATTCACTATGGAATTTATAAAAGAAAGGGGAACTTGTTTAAAAATAAATATTGATTTATTTTTGAAGTGTGAAAATTTTATATCTTGTAAAGATATTTTGGAAAGTAAATAATTTGGAAAATTATTTGGAATCTGGTGATGTGTGCATATCCATTGATAGTTCAATAACCGACTATCAATATTTCCCTTTGAATGGGTATTTGATGTGATTTGTTTGAATTTGAATGCCACACTTATTTTTGAATAAGCGCTCACTATTCGGGTTAACCGAGAAAGGACCATGGGGTCGTATAACCCATTCCGAATATGTGATACATCGTTATGAATTGCATTTGATGACCGGTGTTAAAGACCAGATCTTTTTGAAAGCGAAAGGATAACTCGTCGATTGTCTTTGCACGGAGTAGCTACGGTATAGAGATTCCCTATGTTATGGGAAGTCCGGACATGATTTGAGATTATCCGGATTGCAAGGGCTTCTTTGTAAGTGCCTTCGGTTCTGTTCGATCCCGGAACAGACTTGTATGGATTGTATGTCTGACGTTACAAACTGAGATATAAAGAAGATTTCTTTCAAATATATTTCTGTTGGTGGCGGAGAATTTATTCTTTTAGCTTAACACCCTTCTCTGAGACGTACGAGCTCAGAGGTTATGTAGTTGAAGGTTATCAGCGATATATTCCCAATTCGGTAATGTGACATGCTGAGTGTTGCTGTGAAATGATCATTGTGTTGATTATTTGTGATAGGATCGTTTATTTGATCGTCTATCCTGGTGATCATTTCTATGATCATTTGTTGACCCAAAGCATGGCTTTTGTATAAAGTATGTTTTTGTGGACGTGACTTCGTCGAGCCTTACACCCCGGGAATGGTCAAAACAGGAAAGATGCAGCAAGGTTATGAGGGGTAGCGCCCTTTAGGATATGTGCATTTCCTTCTGGAAAAGGGTGATATCATGGTATGGAGCCCAGATACTTACTCATGTTGAAAACACTTTATGATTGTGTGAATTGATTACGAGCGCTCGGTAAAAGGTCCCAAAGGACCAGGGGATGGCATATTCGGTCAGTTGTTACTCAGTTAGGGGTAACCCGGCCTTGTGTTGGTAGAGATCCTGTTTGGTTCTCGGGGATGTCCATCCAGAGGCATTTTCATGTGGCAATGGGAAGTTCCTTGGCCTGACCATTCGTTGGAAATCCAAAGAAACAATACGAGACTTGTACGGCTTTAGTTGTAGAACCTGCTTCCTCAGGAGGTAGCTATAGTAGGCATAATATAATGGTACCTATGCTGGATAAGATTTATATTCTACTTTTGAAATATCTTCTACACTATGCACTAATAATAATATCAAAATTGATTTGATTTTAATGCGTATCAAGCATCTTTGACTAACATAAGAAGAAATCTCCTCCAAGTCTGCATTTGCATTGTGTGTGTGGCGGGAGGTCTTATGGTAGTCTCATTTTTTAAAAGCATTGCGAATTGACTTTAAAAATATTCCTCTATTTTGTTTTCAAAGATAAATAAACTGTTTTGAGTTCTCACACCAGTCACATGACTGACTCGGAGTTTATTGTTTTCCTTCCTAAACTCTGGGTGCCCACCAATTTCCACACGGGCAGTTAAAAGTTAGGTTTATCAGGATATTCTGGATATTCTGGAGTTGCTGGAGGCAAGATGGATGACATGGCGTATTACTAGTATATGGTATTTCTTTTTCCGCTGCATTGTTTGATGTTGTTGTTGTTGTACACTCTGATGATATGATGTAATGTATAAAATATAATAACTAATATAGTTCTTTGTTTAAAGATTATTCATTTATGTATTATATGTTGTTCCGCTGCGAGTGTGAGATTCTGATGTTGTTCTGTTGTTTTCTTTCCGTTCTATTTTCTTTTCTCTCTATTTTCTATCTTCTTATCTCTTCTTCTACCTCTTTTCTTTTCTTTAACCATAACATTTCAGGTTTCCGGCCTTCGATTTCTCGGCAGTCGATAAAGTGAGTATCAATGTTGAATTTTGGAAAGTCGAAAATTATCGGGACATTACATTTGGTATCAGAGCTTATGGTTAAGCGACAACCATGGTTCTGTTGGGTATTACTCATTAGAGATAGAGTCGGTAGTGCTCTAGAATGAGTTGAGTGTAATAATAGCTATGAGAGCGTAATTGTTAGTGAATATATAAAATTGTTTTATATTGTGATGATTGGTTTGTTGAGTGGCATATGAACCTTCGTCAGCATGGTCTCGACAACTATGCCGAAGGGGTTTCTAAACACTTGAATAGAAAAATTCGGCACAATATTGTTTTAAATTGGGTAAATGAAATAATTTTGCCTTGAGTATCTTATATATATAAAGAATAATTTTTCAGAATTATTAAAGTGTATATAAGTTGATTGTTTAGTTGTTGAATAAGTTGTTTGAATAATCTAAATTAAAGAATAATTGTATAAGTAAAAAGAATTATAAGAATTGAATTATAATTAATGTGATTTACAATTGTGAAATAAACTTATATATATGAGAAGTGAAACTATATGAATATATTTATGAATGTGAGTTGTAATAAAAATGAATTTAAAGTTAAATGGAAATTTACTTTAGAATTTGAAATCTGAATTGATCTATAAGTTGGAATTTAAGTTATGTAAAGCCAAGTGATGTTTGTAAAATGGGAATATAACTTATGAGATCAAAGTAAAATAATAAAGTTAAGTGATAAATGTGAACTTAAGTTATGTAAATGAAATTCAACTTTAAAAATTGAATTGAATTAATGGATTGAATGTTAATCAATTGAATGTAAATTAAGTTGATATGAAATAATGAATGTAAGTGTTAATTCGTTAAAATCTAATGATATTGAAAGTTGAATAATTGAATGAAAATCAATTTAATTAAACCAATTGAAAGTGATGGTGTTAAACCAAATTGAATAAATATAAGCAAAGGAATTTGGTTGAAATTAATATACATTGATTGTTATATGGTTGTTAGTTGATTGATTGTATATAATTCATTAAGTGTTAATGAAATTGGAAGCTAAAGTAATTGGAATTCAATTGGAAGTTAAGTGAATCTTAAATAGAATTGAATTTGATTTGGAAGTGAACCAACTTGAATATGAATTAGTGAATATAAACTAATTGAGAATGAATGTTAGTAAACATCCACTGTTAATGAATCAAAAGTGATTAAATTGAAAACCCAAATTCATTGAATATTAATGAGAATATGAATGAATATTTATTGGTTATGAATTTTTGGATGATAGTTGGTTGATGGTTGAATATATTGCTTTTATTGCAATTGCTATGTTGACATATATAGTTATTATGTTGCTATGTGTTGTATATTGATACTATTTTCATATATACATGATTCTCATGTTGTTTGTTGAGTGTTTAGTAGGTGCGGATCGCGTTTGCTTCGCATTTGGAGCTCGCTTTCGCGCTATATTAGCCGTATATGCTTGCTAATAAAATATAAGGTACATATCTCGGATTACATACCGTACTTTTACACTTTTTCCCTGCGGGATGCCTCATTACTTGATGAAATGTACATTTGTGATATATATACTGTCATTTTTTTTGGATCGAGCCGCGTAAAGGAGACTATGGCGAATTTTTTCGGAAATTTAAGGCGTTAGAAAAAAATTTGAGAAAAATTGGAAAATTTTGAAAACTTTAACTTTGATTTGGAATTGAAAGTTAAACAATAGTAGTTTGGTTTGAAAAGATAAGTAAGTATGATTTGAAAACTTAGTAAGTTATTATAAGAAGTTTAAACTATGGATTTTGGAAAGTTAATAGATTTTGTAACTTTTCTTACTTGTTAATTTCGAGAACGAAATTCTTTTAAGAGGGGAAGATTGTAACGATCCAGAATTTTTATTAATTAAAATTTGGATATTTAATTAATTTTAAATATTAATAAGTGAATATATAAGTCAAATAAATTTTTATTTGAATAATTGGATTTAGTTGGATAATTAAATCGATAATTTAATATGTTAAATTATAGAAATAATTGAAAATTGAGTTAAATATGATTGAAAATGGTTTGTAAAATTTTATTTTATCATATTGAAGTTAGAATGATGTTTTAGAACTTTTAAAATCGAATTAAGAGTTAATTTGTGGAAAATTGAATATTTTAATATTTAATCGACTAGCGAAAATAGTCAATTTTTGAACAGTCTCATAATTGAACGAAACTAGTTCCATTGGATGCGTAATAGTTAGTTATTATCGGATTTCAATTTTCGTAGCAATCGGAGTTATCGTTTGATCGTGGCAGCTCGAAACGCATCGAAATTATTTTTAATATTAATTTAGCGAGTTAAAATAGCCATTTTTCAAAAAGTCTCGGATTTCGACGAAACCAGTTTCATCGGATCCGTAATGTGATATTATTGTATGGTTTTAAATTTCGTGTCAATTGGATTTACCGTTTGTCCGGTATAAATTAAAACGCCTAGAAAATCGCTTAAATCGGTTTAAATTAAATTGAACGTTTATTGCCATAACTCGCACAGATGTTGTAACGACCCAATAGTTTCAACCCTTCGCATCCGCTCATGTCGGACTTGAAGTGTTCAAAGTACTGCGTTGTAGAATAATTTTGGCAGAACTCAGAATATGCAGTAAATAAAATCACAGAATCACATACACAGATATCAGAACTCACAGCGGAAATAAAATATTTAGTGGTTCATGAAGCCACCATAAAACTTTTAACCAAAAAGAATTTACATAGTTTAGAATCTGCAATACAGCTGTAGACATAAATAGAAACAGATTCCTCCAAAGTCTTGATTGCAGATAAGATAGGGACTGAAAAGCTTCCGGCAGCACGAATGATCTACGGGATGACCTAGCTCCGGAGAGAAAAACTGAAACTGCAACTCAGGCTGACCCGAGCGTAAAATAAAACATAACACTCGAGTCAGGACATACATACTTATATAATGTAAGCTAATTCAAGTGTACTGTAATATAGAACAAGTAACTTAAAGGATGCTTGGGACCGCCCATCCTCTAAGGATCCGTTAAACTATTTACTATGTAGTATATTGCGCTATTATAATAGTGTCTATTTATAAAATAAACTTACTTTTTAATAGCGTTAAGGAGTGACCCAATATTCCCCTTAACACAAATAATGCCAATAGTCTATACAGTACCGTAATACCTCCTGATCGGGAAGCTACCAGAGGATACTCCATAGGTACGACACAAATAGAAACTCGTAGTAAAGGCTCGGTATGGTAGATGACACGGCACAACTAGGCAATGCCAGGGTAGATATACCAATTGCTATCCAGGCTGATGGAAACGCGTAGCCGCAGTTACCGCCCACCTCGGACTAACTCCCCAAAATCAAAATATAGAGGTGGCCACCGAATCAATCCAAAAACATAGTATAATATCGAAGAGGAGCGTCCGATCAGAGGAATGACCTCATTGGCCTGGAATTGCTCCTGTTTTAGCCACCTTATGCCAACTCACGGGAGTCGGGTCCACGTATTTACCTTACAGGAAACGCCACCACCGACCTACTTCATTCTGGAATCTCCACCGCGTACACGGTTGGTCAAAGTGGTTTTCGGTATCGACAGAGAGTATGTCCATATCCGATCCCGGTCTCTTTGCCAACCCATCGTTATTATAACCCGTGGTCATTTAAAACATTTTATACTTTAAAACCAGAATAAACATTTCCATTTCAAAATATAAATACGATATCATTTTAAAACCCAAAAACAATATGATATCGTTATATTCAAATATAATTCTTTCCAAAAACCATACTGCTTAAAATTTATAATATCTGGAAGCCAAATATTTGAATTATATCTTCAAAACATAATATTTGGAATTTTTACTTTAAAACCATAACTCCCAACACACAAATGGTTTGGATATTCAACGGTATATAGAATAATGGTTTAACTTTATGGTTACTTTGTAAAGAAGATAATTTATATAGCTTTACAAATATATTTCTTTATTTAAAGTTTAAACCATAATTTAAATATCACTTTATGTCCCCAAATCCATTACAATTCCTGTATATATATATATATATCCAATTGGAGTATTTCCTATTCAAAACTAAGTTTGGATTTTATTCTTTCAACAAATCAATGTTTTATTATTTAGTCTTGAATATTCCCATAAATTCCATAAATAAACTCCAAATGTTAGTCATTTAATATCTTCAAAATTCACTTAATACTAGAATATTCATCTTAAATTTATTAAGGAAAATCCAGTTATAAATATCATATCTTAAGATTTTCCAAAACTTAACATAAAATAAAATTTACCAAATTCCATGAGTTTTAAAACAATCAATTCTAGATTCTGTAGCACTTAGGAAATGCTACCTAAAGTTACGGGTAAAACTAGTCCAATTTCAAAAAGACAGCATTTAAAATGCTGTAGCAGATTTGTTTAACTAAATAAATATTTCCAAATATAACTTATTTATCTATTTATTTATTAACTGAAGGCTTATTTTTCAAAATCCAGAATTTCCAAAATAAGTTATATTCCAAAATTCTATTCAAATATTTATTTATTTATTAACATTTATAACTCATTCAAAAATAAAAATAAAAAAAATCCTTTAAAGATATTAAATCAAATATTTAACTTCCAAAATAATTTTAAATATTTCAGAAAATATTATAAGAACCACGGGCCTGTATATAGTTCTCTAGCCTAGGTCAAGTGATACGGATTTATATCATTTCAACCCGTAATTTACAAAACCCCGGGTTCTATCATTTCAAACCCGCAATCCCAAGTTATCAGTTAAGCAGTTAACAGACTAGTTTAACAATAATCATTATTTCAGCCCATAACAATCCAACTTTAACAGGGAACTTGCAGTGGTGATTTAAGCAGTAAATAACAATTAATAATATAACTGCAGAAATAATATAACAGATAATACTAATGAGGTGTCAATTTAGATGGGGTCCATCATTCTATATTACATTACAGACAGATAATAGTGAAATACAATTTTACACATACACTTGCAATAATTTACCAAAATATAAATACGTATGTCTGGTGAGAAATACTCACCTGAAAGCTGCAGAAAATTTGATTCAAGCGAAAATGAAAAATCCACCAAAAAAAAAAGAAACGCACAGAGGGTAGCGATCAAATTTCCCTGGATGTCACGCCTAGATTCAAATCTATAACAAGATCCAAATACCGAATACGTGACTTTTAAAATTTATGGTCAACGCAAATATTTGAAACAATTGGAACGAATAGAGTCAAAGAAATTTGGCACGATACGCTCGACCACTACACCACCCTACTTGACGAACAACTCGGCCCAAAATAAAATCTTTTTTTTTCTACCTTTTATATATATACTCTATTATTTAATTAAACAAAACGCACAACCACCACATTACTAAACTTCAACTGGAAGTATGCATAAGGTCACGGCCCAAGCCTATATCAACTAAGAATGTACGCTCACTGTAACCCAAAGAAATGCAAATACTTCACTCCCTTAATTTTTTTCCCTTCACGCAAAAACACACTGCCTATTTCCTACTAGATTTGCGTGTACACATGCAAAAGTTTTCACCCAGCCTATACTACAAACTAATGCATGGATAGTACATTATTTGATCTGCACGTTACTTCCTTTATAAAATTTTATTATATCATTTCTAAATTATAAATATTCTCTTTTTTTTATATGTGTAACGACCTGTCATTTTCGTTAATTAAATTTGTCATTTTAATAAGATTTACGCAAATTTACTTTAGAAGAAATAAAGATTTTAAAATTAATAATGAAGCAAATGTTGAGAAGGAAATGAAACCATGGGAATATAAGGCTAAGTATTTACAGTTGAAACAAAATGACGAATAAATTGAAGTGATGTAAATTGTTATATTAGGCTAAGAGTTGCATATAAGAGAACAAAGGTAAGTAGTGAATTTAGTTAATGAATTAATAATATTAAATAGTAAATTGAATTAAATCAATGTCCGGTACAAATTGAAATATTGTTTGGAATGAAAGCTTATAAATTGTAAGCATTTAATTTACAAATGAAATCAGTGTGTGTTTTTTTTTTTTTTTTTTTTATAAATATATATATCACATGCACAATTCGCCCAATCTTTCGACTAAATGCATGGATCTTTTTTAATAGATGCTTGCACACACACTATATGGTCTGCACTATATTTATGTTAAAAATATGCAGGCACTGCTTCCTATATGATATGCATTTAGTACAGGTAAATTATCTAATATATGCAAAAAGGCAAAGCTTCTCACTGATACACGCATGTACAGGTACCCTCAAATCTCTCCTCTCCCTCTTCCCTTCCTCTCCTTCCTCTGTTTTACATATATATTTCTTTCTTCTTTTTTTTTTCTTCTTTTTTTTTTTTTTTTTTCAATGAACATTATTGACTTTCTATTTTGTTTGACCCAAAACTAAGTATGATATATACAATGAATAACCCATTTTTCCGTAGTGATAGTACGCGTAAACTTTAAGCTAGCATTAAATTAAATCTGGGTCAACTACACCATCTCTTTGCACACACATATTAGATTTCTACAGATGTGATGACTCATAAATTTCCAAAGTTTGTCAACTAGATCGGGTGAAGTAGATGGGTTGGAGTGGCCGAGCATATCAAATGAGAACAAAAAAAAAACTGAGGAAAGGAAAAACTGGAAGGAAAAGAAAGAGAAAACAATAAGACAATTACCTGATGCTTCGAACGAAATTGCCAGAGGAAAATTTGCAATGCTTTGAAGAGTGGTGAGTTTTTTTTTCTTTTTTTTTTTGAGATGTGGATCTCTGGCATATTTATACACGAATTTGTGAAACGGCAAGGCAGTGATCAAGGGATGTGGCGTGATTAACTCATTTCAGTTTTGCAAAAGGATAAAAAAAAAATTCCAACGTATAAAGTTTGATCAGTATTCGAAAATTTGTAAACAAAAAGGCAGAGAAAATGGCAGCTTGGATTATGGGAAATAAATGACTTGCGTGATACATGGTTTGATTTATAAAGTTTGTACGTTACTTAAGGGGAATATTGATCAAAGGAAGGGCAAGCGTGATGTTTGGTAAAGCTGATGACAACAGAGGGTAAGAGGAATAAGCAAAAATGCGAACGTTACATATATACAAATGCACTAATGTTGCTCACGTGTGATCCATTTTATTTTAGTTAAAATCTTGATTTTAGTTTGATACCCATAAATGAAAAGGTGAATATTTATGTAAGCTTTAGGCAAAGAACGTATACCATTTATTAAAAGAAATCAAACGGTCCTTTAAAACAAAATAACGTCCGTCTTAAAATCACTGACTGATATTTTTCTCCATAAAGATATTTAAATACGATTTTTTGCTTTATATGCGTGATTATAGGAACGAAAAAAATTTTATCTTGCAAAATAAAGGCAGTGGAAACAGAGAGATATAAATAGGAATGTGAGAATTTGAAAAGATAGGCAAGGTTAAATTTGAATGCATGAGTTAATTTTTAGGCAATCAAATATATTAGTCCATTTAGGTTGCGTGAATAAATGAATACAGTGACATGCTCAAGAAACAAAAAGGTAAGAGGCAAATGCCAAAAATGTTAAAAGAATAAAATTTTGTGTCACGCGCAAAGGAAGGCAAAATTGATTTTCTTTCAAATGATGCGTGATTGTAGATTTAGGCAGATAAGGTTTCGTGATCAGAGGAATGGCAAAATATGAACCGTTCCAATTATATGAGAATTGATATATTATTTTTTTTAGTTTGATTTAATTAAATGACGGCAAGAATTTTTCAAAGCTTTTGGAAATGGAAACGTATATACACATTTTATTTAAAACCAAACTGTCAGTTACAACCAAAAGTAACGTTCGTCTTAAAAATCACTAACTGATGTTTTAATCCATAAAGGTGTTTATATATGATTTTAAAAGTACGTCAAACTGACGTAATACAAAACATCAAAAATATATATATAAAATAACGTTTTAAATTTTACACGTTTTATTACATTACTTACCATAAATTTTACGCGTCCTTTTAAACGCGATATTTAACAGTTTATAAATACACTAAATCCTTCAAAAATAATACTTAACTAAAATTTAAATTGGTTTACATTCTTCATATTTTATATATATATATACACGGTACTTATTCCCTAGATTTACGCACCCTTTTTAACGCGTGATTACCCAGTTCATTTATACATAAAAAAAATTCGAAATTCTGACCGTGCTGAGAATCGAACTCGTGACCTGTCGTGAATAGCCCAAATGTCTTAACCACCTAAGCTATAAATGTTTTCTTAATTAAAACTTGATTTTTTCAGAGATCTTATTAGTTAGTCCTAATTTTTTTTTCATATTTTGTTTTAATCACTTTAAATAAACCCCAAAGTTTTTTTTTTTTAAAAAAAAATACAAGTGAAAAATACTTGTAAAAAAAATTGGGCTGTTACACTCTCCCCCACTCAGAACTTTTCGTCCTCGAAAAGGAAGAAGGTAGGGGAATAGAAACAACCTGAAAGAAAACTGAATTAAAACTTAAATTAGAATCATTAATCTAAACAATAAAATTCAATTTTAAATTAATCTTTGATTTCATCTATTTATACTTAAAATTTTAACATTTATTTATTTACATATTTACTTGTATAATATCCCTACACTTAAAAAAAAAATCATTCATATTTTTTTTTTTTTTTTATCCAAATTTTTCACAAGGTATTATAACATTCTAATTTAAAATGTTTAATTTTAATCCAAATTTGAAATGGTAATTTAACTTAATTTTTTAAAGTAAATTTACCATTTCCCAAAATAAACAAAATTCCCCATTTAGTTTCTTCTTTATTCCAAATTAAATTTATTTTTCTCAATATTTTTCTCATCTATGTCAAATATTTTCTCAATTTCTAAACCATATAATTTCAATTTAAATTAATTAATATTCAATAATTGATTTAATTCATTTGATTTTTACAGAAGTTAAATCAATCTTAACTATTTCCAAATTAATTATCTTATTATCCAATTATTTTCTAAAATCAAAAATTTGTATAGTCATTTATAATAATCATCTTTTATTCAACAAATTTAATTTTCTTTATTCCAGATTATTATTAAATATATTCTGCTTAATATATCTATCGCACATATAAAGTAGATTATATTTAATATAACTATTCCAATATATTTCTAAATTTCCTTTAACACCATTTGATATTGTATATTATTCAATTATTATTTTATTTCTATTTACCTCTATTTGTCTTGTTGTAACTGAAACTTTAAGTGTATAACATTTATTATAACCACTCAAATTTTATTTATAAAATCCTTTTATATCATACATTATCCAATTACATAGTTAATTTATGAATGATTTAGGTAAGTTATATTGGCATGCAATTTATACAAGTAAAAATTCCAACTATATTATTCAAGTTTAAATATTCATTCCAAATTTGACTTTATTTTATCATTAGAATCACCTTTAACATAAATTTATGAATTAAATTTCCAATTAACTTCAAACCCTTTAGAGATAAATAAATACATACATATAGGATATGTCAAATCAATTTAAATCATATATCTATATATATTATAAATTAAGTCATATTTAGAAATTCAAATCAATTAAATTTTTGAAACAAAACTACAACGTGGTCTCTTTACTTTGATACTCGAAAATGAATGTCGATGATGTTGTAGTCATCACCGAAATTATTTTCCAGCGACAAAGAGAAGAGCACTAATTTTTAAAACTTTTAAAATTCTTTGGAAACAAATTTATATTCGAAAATAATTTAAATAATATATCCTTTTAAGACTTTAAACACAAGGTTTGAAACTATCGGAAATTAAATTCTTAAATTCTTGTTTTAAATTCATTTTTTGTTTCTAAATAAATTTATAACCATGTTTTATAGTTCAATTATTTATATAAGACAAAACCAATGGTTTACAAAACCATAAATAAAATCAAACACTATTATCTCTAAACAACTAGTTAAATTTTGAAAATTATACTTATATATATAATATTAGATTTTTCCCAAATATAGGAATAAATTTTTTTTTCAAAACAAGGATAGAGATTCAAATTTTGAAGGACTCAAATTAAAGAGAATTTTGATTTAAAGATAAGTTGGAATCAGAAGATCCGATGGTTAAATAACAGAATAAGGAACCAGATAAGTTTATATAAATCGCAGGCAACCTTAACCGGGTCAACCGTGACTTAAAGAATAAGATCGATGTGGATTTTCTAGGGTAAATCTACATTCGATCTGAAGAGATAGAGTTTAGAATAACCAAAGATACTAGCATCTAAACTGAGGATAAATATAAATCTCCGGTGAACCAATGCTAGTTGTAAAGGAGTTTCACCCCTATATTAGAATATTGGCGTAACCGCCAATTTACTATAAAGATCATCCGAAGTGGAGTTATGGGATACTCCAGAATCGGAAAAATGAATAGTGAGGGACACGAATGAACTTCGGAACCGCAGGGAACGTTCCAAAATTCGAAAAGGAAGAGATTCAAGCTCAAATGAAAGTGATTCTGTAAATCAATTTTACCATACATTCTAAGTTTTGCCTAGAGCCAAAGCTCTGATACCAAATGTAACGACCCAATATTTTCAACCCTTCGCATCCGCTCATGTCGGACTTGAAGTGTTCAAAGTACTGCGTTGTAGAATAATTTTGGCAGAACTCAGAATATGCAGTAAATAAAATCACAGAATCACATACACAGATATCAGAACTCACAGCGGAAATAAAATATTTAGTGGTTCATGAAGCCACCATAAAACTTTTAACCAAAAAGAATTTACATAGTTTAGAATCTGCAATACAGCTGTAGACATAAATAGAAACAGATTCCTCCAAAGTCTTGATTGCAGATAAGATAGGGACTGAAAAGCTTCCGGCAGCACGAATGATCTACGGGATGACCTAGCTCCGGAGAGAAAAACTGAAACTGCAACTCAGGCTGACCCGAGCGTAAAATAAAACATAACACTCGAGTCAGGACATACATACTTATATAATGTAAGCTAATTCAAGTGTACTGTAATATAGAACAAGTAACTTAAAGGATGCTTGGGACCGCCCATCCTCTAAGGATCCGTTAAACTATTTACTATGTAGTATATTGCGCTATTATAATAGTGTCTATTTATAAAATAAACTTACTTTTTAATAGCGTTAAGGAGTGACCCAATATTCCCCTTAACACAAATAATGCCAATAGTCTATACAGTACCGTAATACCTCCTGATCGGGAAGCTACCAGAGGATACTCCATAGGTACGACACAAATAGAAACTCGTAGTAAAGGCTCGGTATGGTAGATGACACGGCACAACTAGGCAATGCCAGGGTAGATATACCAATTGCTATCCAGGCTGATGGAAACGCGTAGCCGCAGTTACCGCCCACCTCGGACTAACTCCCCAAAATCAAAATATAGAGGTGGCCACCGAATCAATCCAAAAACATAGTATAATATCGAAGAGGAGCGTCCGATCAGAGGAATGACCTCATTGGCCTGGAATTGCTCCTGTTTTAGCCACCTTATGCCAACTCACGGGAGTCGGGTCCACGTATTTACCTTACAGGAAACGCCACCACCGACCTACTTCATTCTGGAATCTCCACCGCGTACACGGTTGGTCAAAGTGGTTTTCGGTATCGACAGAGAGTATGTCCATATCCGATCCCGGTCTCTTTGCCAACCCATCGTTATTATAACCCGTGGTCATTTAAAACATTTTATACTTTAAAACCAGAATAAACATTTCCATTTCAAAATATAAATACGATATCATTTTAAAACCCAAAAACAATATGATATCGTTATATTCAAATATAATTCTTTCCAAAAACCATACTGCTTAAAATTTATAATATCTGGAAGCCAAATATTTGAATTATATCTTCAAAACATAATATTTGGAATTTTTACTTTAAAACCATAACTCCCAACACACAAATGGTTTGGATATTCAACGGTATATAGAATAATGGTTTAACTTTATGGTTACTTTGTAAAGAAGATAATTTATATAGCTTTACAAATATATTTCTTTATTTAAAGTTTAAACCATAATTTAAATATCACTTTATGTCCCCAAATCCATTACAATTCCTGTATATATATATATATATATATATCCAATTGGAGTATTTCCTATTCAAAACTAAGTTTGGATTTAATTCTTTCAACAAATCAATGTTTTATTATTTAGTCTTGAATATTCCCATAAATTCCATAAATAAACTCCAAATGTTAGTCATTTAATATCTTCAAAATTCACTTAATACTAGAATATTCATCTTAAATTTATTAAGGAAAATCCAGTTATAAATATCATATCTTAAGATTTTCCAAAACTTAACATAAAATAAAATTTATCAAATTCCATGAGTTTTAAAACAATCAATTCTAGATTCTGCAGCACTTAGGAAATGCTACCTAAAGTTACGGGTAAAACTAGTCCAATTTCAAAAAGACAGCATTTAAAATGCTGTAGCAGATTTGTTTAACTAAATAAATATTTCCAAATATAACTTATTTATCTATTTATTTATTAACTGAAGGCTTATTTTTCAAAATCCAGAATTTCCAAAATAAGTTATATTCTAAAATTCTATTCAAATATTTATTTATTTATTAACATTTATAACTCATTCAAAAATAAAAATAAAAAAAATCCTTTAAAGATATTAAATCAAATATTTAACTTCCAAAATAATTTTAAATATTTCAGAAAATATTATAAGAACCACGGGCCTGTATATAGTTCTCTAGCCTAGGTCAAGTGATACGGATTTATATCATTTCAACCCGTAATTTACAAAACCCCGGGTTCTATCATTTCAAACCCGCAATCCCAAGTTATCAGTTAAGCAGTTAACAGACTAGTTTAACAATAATCATTATTTCAGCCCATAACAATCCAACTTTAACAGGGAACTTGCAGTGGTGATTTAAGCAGTAAATAACAATTAATAATATAACTGCAGAAATAATATAACAGATAATACTGATGAGGTGTCAATTTAGATGGGGTCCATCATTCTATATTACATTACAGACAGATAATAGTGAAATACAATTTTACACATACACTTGCAATAATTTACCAAAATATAAATACGTATGTCTGGTGAGAAATACTCACCTGAAAGCTGCAGAAAATTTGATTCAAGCGAAAATGAAAAATCCACCAAAAAAAAGAAACGCACAGAGGGTAGCGATCAAATTTCCCTGGATGTCACGCCTAGATTCAAATCTATAACAAGATCCAAATACCGAATACGTGACTTTTAAAATTTATGGTCAACGCAAATATTTTAAACAATTGGAACGAATAGAGTCAAAGAAATTTGGCACGATACGCTCGACCACTACACCACCCTACTTGACGAACAACTCGGCCCAAAATAAAATCTTTTTTTTTTCTACCTTTTATATATATACTCTATTATTTAATTAAACAAAACGCACAACCACCACATTACTAAACTTCAACTGGAAGTATGCATAAGGTCACGGCCCAAGCCTATATCAACTAAGAATGTACGCTCACTGTAACCCAAAGAAATGCAAATACTTCACTCCCTTAATTTTTTTCCCTTCACGCAAAAACACACTGCCTATTTCCTACTAGATTTGCGTGTACACATGCAAAAGTTTTCACCCAGCCTATACTACAAACTAATGCATGGATAGTACATTATTTGATCTGCACGTTACTTCCTTTATAAAATTTTATTATATCATTTCTAAATTATAAATATTCTCTTTTTTTTTTATATGTGTAACGACCTGTCATTTTCGTTAATTAAATTTGTCATTTTAATAAGATTTACGCAAATTTACTTTAGAAGAAATAAAGATTTTAAAATTAATAATGAAGCAAATGTTGAGAAGGAAATGAAACCATGGGAATATAAGGCTAAGTATTTACAGTTGAAACAAAATGACGAATAAATTGAAGTGATGTAAATTGTTATATTAGGCTAAGAGTTGCATATAAGAGAACAAAGGTAAGTAGTGAATTTAGTTAATGAATTAATAATATTAAATAGTAAATTGAATTAAATCAATGTCCGGTACAAATTGAAATATTGTTTGGAATGAAAGCTTATAAATTGTAAGCATTTAATTTACAAATGAAATCAGTGTGTGTTTTTTTTTTTTTTTTATAAATATATATATCACATGCACAATTCGCCCAATCTTTCGACTAAATGCATGGATCTTTTTTAATAGATGCTTGCACACACACTATATGGTCTGCACTATATTTATGTTAAAAATATGCAGGCACTGCTTCCTATATGATATGCATTTAGTACAGGTAAATTATCTAATATATGCAAAAAGGCAAAGCTTCTCACTGATACACGCATGTACAGGTACCCTCAAATCTCTCCTCTCCCTCTTCCCTTCCTCTCCTTCCTCTGTTTTACATATATATTTCTTTCTTCTTTTTTTTTTCTTCTTTTTTTTTTTTTTTCAATGAACATTATTGACTTTCTATTTTGTTTGACCCAAAACTAAGTATGATATATACAATGAATAACCCATTTTTCCGTAGTGATAGTACGCGTAAACTTTAAGCTAGCATTAAATTAAATCTGGGTCAACTACACCATCTCTTTGCACACACATATTAGATTTCTACAGATGTGATGACTCATAAATTTCCAAAGTTTGTCAACTAGATCGGGTGAAGTAGATGGGTTGGAGTGGCTGAGCATATCAAATGAGAACAAAAAAAAAACTGAGGAAAGGAAAAACTGGAAGGAAAAGAAAGAGAAAACAATAAGACAATTACCTGATGCTTCGAACGAAATTGCCAAAGGAAAATTTGCAATGCTTTGAAGAGTGGTGAGTTTTTTTTTCTTTTTCTTTTTTGAGATGTGGATCTCTGGCATATTTATACACGAATTTGTGAAACGGCAAGGCAGTGATCAAGGGATGTGGCGTGATTAACTCATTTCAGTTTTGCAAAAGGATAAATTTTTTTTCCAACGTATAAAGTTTGATCAGTATTCGAAAATTTGTAAACAAAAAGGCAGAGAAAATGGCAGCTTGGATTATGGGAAATAAATGACTTGAGTGTTACATGGTTTGATTTATAAAGTTTGTACGTTACTTAAGGGGAATATTGATCAAAGGAAGGGCAAGCGTGATGTTTGGTAAAGCTGATGACAACAGAGGGTAAGAGGAATAAGCAAAAATGCGAACGTTACATATATACAAATGCACTAATGTTGCTCACGTGTGATCCATTTTATTTTAGTTAAAATCTTGATTTTAGTTTGATACCCATAAATGAAAAGGTGAATATTTATGTAAGCTTTAGGCAAAGAACGTATACCATTTATTAAAAGAAATCAAACGGTCCTTTAAAACAAAATAACGTCCGTCTTAAAATCACTGACTGATATTTTTCTCCATAAAGATATTTAAATACGATTTTTTACTTTATATGCGTGATTATAGGAACGAAAAAAAATTTATCTTGCAAAATAAAGGCAGTGGAAACAGAGAGATATAAATAGGAATGTGAGAATTTGAAAAGATAGGCAAGGTTAAATTTGAATGCATGAGTTGATTTTTAGGCAATCAAATATATTAGTCCATTTAGGTTGCGTGAATAAATGAATACAGTGACATGCTCAAGAAACAAAAAGGTAAGAGGCAAATGCCAAAAATGTTAAAAGAATAAAATTTTGTGTCACGCGCAAAGGAAGGCAAAATTGATTTTCTTTCAAATGATGCGTGATTGTTGATTTAGGCAGATAAGGTTTCGTGATCAGAGGAATGGCAAAATATGAACCGTTCCAATTATATGAGAATTGATATATTATTTTTTTTAGTTTGATTTAATTAAATGACGGCAAGAATTTTTCAAAGCTTTTGGAAATGGAAACGTATATACACATTTTATTTAAAACCAAACTGTCAGTTACAACCAAAAGTAACGTTCGTCTTAAAAATCACTAACTGATGTTTTAATCCATAAAGGTGTTTATATATGATTTTAAAAGTACGTCAAACTGACGTAATACAAAACATCAAAAATATGTATATAAAATAACGTTTTAAATTTTACACGTTTTATTACATTACTTACCATAAATTTTACGCGTCCTTTTAAACGCGATATTTAACAGTTTATAAATACACTAAATCCTTCAAAAATAATACTTAACTAAAATTTAAATTGGTTTACATTCTTCATATTTTATATATATATACACGGTACTTATTCCCTAGATTTACGCGCCCTTTTTAACGCGTGATTACCCAGTTCATTTATACATAAAAAAATTCGAAATTCTGACCGTGCTGAGACTCGAACTCGTGACCTGTCGTGAATATCTCAGATGTCTTAACCACCTAAGCTATAAATGTTTTCTTAATTAAAACTTGATTTTTTCAGAGATCTTATTAGTTAGTCCTAATTTTTTTTTCATATTTTGTTTTAATCACTTTAAATAAACCCCAAAGTTTTTTTTTTTTTTTAAAAAAAAAAATACAAGTGAAAAATACTTGTAAAAAAAATTGGGCTGTTACAGATGTCCGAATTAGCTTCCGAGACCTGTTCCATTGTGTCCGGAACGCGGGGTAAACCCTAAAAACGCTGGTTACGGCGCGCGAATCGGAGTTCGGAAAACCCGGATGAATAGTGATCGAAAAATTTCCTATAAATACACCTAAATTCACAAAAAAAAATAAAAATAAGAAAATAAACTAAACCCTAATCCTACAGCCGCCGTCACCAACAGACCAATGGCCGAAATTTAACGATCTTCTCCCCTCGAAAACTCCAAATCCGTTCATCGATTCAAGAAATCTCCAACTACAAAAGTATAGAGCATAGAGAGATCTTGGATTTCAACGGTCAAGATCGTTTAATGCGAAATGGATTGGTGGCTATTGGGGTTGGAACGAGTTGCGTTCGTTCTCGATTTTCGCATCAAGGAGGGGGCCGAGCTCGAAGTTCTTCTGGCCGTGAGTAGCTTGTGGTGAGGCGGGTTGGATGGCGCTAGCTGATCGACGTGGAGATGCTTGTGGTGGAGAGCGTGTATTAGGGTTTGGATTTGAAGTGGGTTCGGCCTTGCTACTGGGGGCGTGCGTGAGTGGGGAAGAAGCATTTGGAGGGCCGAGATCTGCAAAGGGATGGATCCTACGGCCAATAATTGTTTAGGTTTAAATTTAGTTAATTTATGTTGTAATTATTATATTTAAAAATCGTGTAACTTCATAAATGCATAACTTTCTCATACGAGGTCGAAAACGCGTGAAACCAGTTGCGTTGGAATCGTATGGACGAGCACTACGCGATGGAGTTGGATTGGAGTCGTTTGGAGTTAGTGAGAATTTCGGGTAAAATTAAACGTCCGTTTAATTTTATTCGAAATAAATCGCTAAAACGGAATTGAAATCAAGGTGAGAACTTCTCACTCAATCGAATCAGTTTCAATTTTAATATTTTAAATAGTTAGATTTAAAATATTTGAATGCATGTTTGAATGATGATTGTTATCTATTGATTGTTAAAATAGACATTATGCGCCGTTAGTAAGCGGATGTTATTTATTAAAAACATATACCGCGAATATTTCATAAACAGTGAAATTGGTATTATATATAATAGCAATATATATATATTGGCATATGTATATACTGGAGTTATTGATTTCCCGCATTTGTATAGCGGATGAGACCCTATTGCGCCGTCTATTAAGCGGATAATATTTTAAATCCCATATACCGCGATAATTCCGTACTGGAGCGGAATTGGTATTGTGCTAATGTTTGTGGATGCAGGAAAATAGGTTGGAGGGATCCAACCGGATTCCTCAAAAGTATTCATTTGATTTTGGTATTTTGATATTTGATGGATTATCATATCGATATATGATATCGTTGTTGTCGTGATTGACTATTTGGTATGTAGCATCATTGGACCAAATTTTGGAATTTTAAAAGGATTTCAAAGCGATTTTTGAAAGTATACGTTTATAAAATATTTTTGGAATTGATTTATTTTAAATAAATAAACGTTATAATTTTAATATTATAAAAATTATGATATTTTTGAGAAATATAGTTAAAGGTTGATTTTTGAAAATATGGGATTAATGATTTTATAAAAGAGTTTAATCGGGATTTTTGGATTTATTATAAAAAGTTGAAATATAGGATTTATAAAATTTGATTTTTTTATATAAATCGGAAATGATGGAATTTCAAAGAAATTTAAAGATGTTTTAAACGAATAATATAAATTGATTTGTATAAAAGATTTATAAAATAGATATTTATAAATTAGAATATTTTGAATTATAAAACGAGTTTTTATAAGTGTTTGAATGAAGTGAAAATGGATTGCATAAGTGAATGGAATTTATAAAATTATAAATGGTGAAGTTATAAATGAAATTTATAAATAGTAAGATTTATAAATTTTGTGAAATTATTAAAGAATATATTTGGATAAATAATTGAATCTTATAAGTTATAAGATTTATAATTATGAAGTTTAAAGAACGATTTTGTAAAATAATCGTTTTATAAGCATTTAACTTATAATGTGAACTTTTGTTTTATAATTGAGTTATAAATTGAATAGGTTAATAAAGGAATTTATAAATGGAAGTTGTTATAAAATAAATAGAAATGGAGTTTATAAACGTTGTTTTATAAATTCGCAAACGACTTATTTTGATAAGTAAATTGTTGTAACCTATTTATGAAGTTATATTCACGTTTTAGACAGTGAATAATCCTTTAAAGTAAAATGAATAGAAATGATGAAATTGGTTAACGTGGTATTCACGTTTTTGAATAGTGAATAATATGTTAAAGAAATTGTTTTGAATGTGATGTTTAAATAGAATTAAAACAAGTTAATGATGTTTTAATTGGGTTGAGATTCGAAACCATAGATTTCAACATTCATTGTTGAAATAGACGTTTTCGAGAAATAGAAGGAAATGGTGGACTATAACACTGTTGTTATAGTAAATGATTTCTGAAAGGAAATGTTTTGTATAGTATTGGGATTTATATATCTATTTTAAATTCGAATCCCTATACTAGTGATTTTGGGTTGTCGTAACGATGTTTTACGCAACATTCGTTTTGGCCCAAATAAATATGTTTAAGAGAATGATTTCCTTAAAGAATGAAATACATGCTTAATCTCGATTTAAGTATATTGAATATTTTCTAAGTGTTGAAAATAAATAAAATCTGTGAATTACTTATGAATAAATAAGTATGGAAATGTTTTCCAATATAAAGTGAATATTTTGGGAATTTATCTTTTTGAAGATAAATTGAAATGAATAATTGAAATCGTATATGCATGGATATTTTGAAATATAAATTCACTATGGAATTTATAAAAGAAAGGGGAACTTGTTTAAAAATAAATATTTATTTATTTTTGAAGTGTGAAAATTTTATATCTTGTAAAGATATTTTGAAAAATAAATAATTTGGAAAATTATTTGGAATCTGGTGATGTGTGCATATCCATTGATAGTTCAATAACCGACTATCAATATTTCCCTTTAAATGGGTATTTGATGTGATTTGTTTGAATTTGAATGCCACACTTATTTTTGAATAAGCGCTCACTATTCGGGTTAACCGGGAAAGGACCATGGGGTCGTATAACCCATTCCGAATATGTGATACATCGTTATGAATTGCATTTGATGAGCAGTGTTGAAGACCGGATCTTTTTGAAAGAGAAAGGACAACTCGTCGATTGTCTTTGCACCGAGTAGCTACGGTATAGAGACTCCCTATGTGATGGGAAGTCCGGACGTGATTAGAGATTATCCGGATTGCAAGGGCTTCTTTGTAAGTGCCTTCGGTTCTGTTCGATCCCGGAACAGACTTGTATGGATTGTATGTCTGACGTTACAAACTGAGATATAAAGCAGATTTCTTTCAAATATATTTCTGTTGGTGGCGGAGAATTTATTCTTTTAGCTTAACACCCTTCTCTGAGACGTACGAGCTCAGAGGTTATGTAGTTGAAGGTTATCAGCGATATATTCCCAATTTGGTAATGTGACATGCTGAGTGTTGCTGTGAAATGATCATTGTGTTGATTATTTGTGATAGGATCGTTTATTTGATCGTCTATCCTGGTGTTCATTTCTATGATCATTTGTTGACCCAAAGCATGGCTTTTGTATAAAGTATGTTTTTGTGGATGTGACTTCGTCGAGCCTCACACCCCGGGAATGGTCAAAACAGGAAAGATGCAGCAAGGTTATGAGGGGTAGCGCACTTTCGGATATGTGCATTTCCTTCTGGAAAAGGGTGATATCATGGTATGGAGCCCAGATACTTACTCATGTTGAAAACACTTTATGATTGTGTGAATTGATTACGAGCGCTCGGTAAAAGGTCCCAAAGGACCGGGGGATGGCATATTCGGTCAGTTGTTACTCAGTTAGGGGTAACCCGGCCTTGTGTTGGTAGAGATCCGGTTTGGTTCTCGGGGATGTCCATCCAGAGGCATTCTCATGTGGCAATGGGAAGTTCCTTGGCCTGACCATTCATTGGAAATCCAAATAAACAATACGAGACTTGTACGGTTTTAGTTGTAAAACCTGCTTCCTCAGGAGGTAGCTATAGTAGGCATAATATAATGGTACCTATGCTGGCTAAGATTTATATTCTACTTTTGAAATATCTTCTACACTATGCACTAATAATAATATCAAAATTGATTTGATTTTAATGCGTATCAAGCATCTTTAACTAACATAAGAAGAAATCTCCTCCAAGTTTGCGTTTGCATTGTGTGTGTGGCGGGAGGTCTTATGGTAGTCTTATTTTTTAAAAGCATTGCGAATTGACTTTAAAAATATTCCTCTATTTTGTTTTCAAAGATAAATAAACTGTTTTGAGTTCTCACACCAGTCACATGACTGACTCGGAGTTTATTGTTTTCCTTCCTAAACTCTGGGTGCCCACCAATTTCCACACGGGCAGTTAAGAGTTAGGTTTATCAGGATATTCTGGATATCCTGGAGTTGCTGGAGGCAAGATGGATGGCATGGCGTATTACTAGTATATAGTATTTCTTTTTCCGCTGCATTATTTGATGTTGTTGTTGTTGTACACTCTGATGATATGATGTAATGTAATGTAATGTATAAAATGTAATAACTAATATAGTTCTTTGTTTAAAGATTATTCATTTATGTATTATATGTTGTTCCGCTGCGAGTGTGAGATTCTGATGTTGTTCCGTTGTTTTCTTTCCGTTCTATTTTCTTTTCTCTCTATTTTCTATCTTCTTATCTCTTCTTCTACCTCTTTTCTTTTCTTTAACCATAACATTTCGGGTTTCCGGCCTTCGATTTCTCGGCAGTCGATAAAGTGAGTATCGATGTTGAATTTTCGAAAGTCGAAAATTATCGGGACGTTACATATCTATTATTTTGTACATTGATTTTTAATCTGCACATGTATATATAAAGTTATATGTAGAGGTACTTTATTTATGCTATTTGTATGCAATGGTTTTAAAGATTTACTTTATATATATATATATATATATATATATATATATATATATGTATGAGATTTTGATTTATGCTATTTAGATGCGTATTTTGGAATTTTAAATAAATTCAATGGGAAATTAAGTTTACATGTTTATATATATATATATATATATATATATATTAATTTATATGTAAGTACTTGTGAACTTAGTTTTTCAATATATATCTATAGATATTTTTTTTGGTGTTAGAGGTAACTATTGATTTGAAAAAAGATATGCATATATATCTTTTTTTAAATGTGCGTTTTAAGATTTAGGTTTTAGAGAAAATTTATAATATATATTTTGTTTCAGCTATATGAAGATGGTTCTGATTCATTTTCATCAATTCTTATCTATCAGATTTGTCAAACTCGTGCCAATATAGATTTGCTTTGGAATTCATGCCTGAATTCGTAACTCATCGCACTCTCGTTCATCTCTAGCCGAAAGGTGAGCTATCACTCAAGATTAATGTTCTTTTATTTATCAAATTTAATTTCAATTGAAACGACAATTGAAATATGCTGTTGTTAGTTATGTACACTGTTATATATGTTATTATATGTATCAGTTTACATGTAACATCCGACACCGTTATTTGTTGTTTGTACAAGTTTGGTTGATAAATGATAGTTATGTGATGTTGAAATTGGATTTTAATTGTTATGTTAAAGTGATAACTAATACGAAAATTTAATTTGATATAGGGTAGTTAACAATTTAAAATGGATTTATCTACTAAATATTGATTAGTTAAATTTGACTAGAGGTTAAGTACACGTTTAACCATTGAATGTAGGTTGTATAAATTGATGTAGTATAAACCGATAATAGATGACAAGTGAAGAGCCGTAGTGTAATAATATTTAATCTACATGAAATGATAGTGTAGATTCTAGAAATAATTAAATTAATTTGCACAAACAACAACGTGAATTAATACGATTATTTCGGGATTATTTGAATTGATTATTGGATTGTTATTAATTGTTGTTATTGCTTGTTTATTTACTTTGACACCATCCCAGTTATCACACTGCAAGTTCCCTTTGCTATGTTTTAATTTTTGAATTGAAATAGAATTGGGTTGAAATGATAAATACCTAAATAACTTGACGTAGAATAGAAAATTAAATTAAACCCGGTTGGTCAATAATTTGATTTGAAATAA
Organism: Allium cepa; assembly: GCA_030765085.1. Taxonomy (NCBI): domain Eukaryota; kingdom Viridiplantae; phylum Streptophyta; class Magnoliopsida; order Asparagales; family Amaryllidaceae; genus Allium; species Allium cepa. Next base: position 203,117,832 of record CM060941.1, on the reverse strand, counting down.
AATAATGATTTTATTTGAATAAAGAATAAGGTTTGAAATGAAATTGGAATCTGAATTTTTATGAAAGGAAATGTTAATATTTAATAATCTGAACAAAATATTAATAAAGTAATTATAGAAAGAACGTTGTTTAATTAAGAAATGATTGAATTAAGATTTGAAATCATTTAATAATTAAGCTTTGAAATCATTTAATAATTAAGCTTGGAAATTATTTAGTAATTAAGTTTGGAATTATTTAATAATTATGATTGGAATTATTTAATAATTAGGCTTTGGAATTTAATTGATAATTAAATTTTGAAATTATTAATTAAGTTTTGAAATTATTAAATAATTAAACAAAATTGAATTATTTGATAATTAAATAAAAATTTGAATTCTTTGATAAAAGAAATTGAACTTTTGAATAAGTGAATTTGAACTACGTTAATAAATGAAATTGGGTTTCTTTATTAATTAAGTTGTGGAAAATTTAAGTAAGTTAATAAGTGAAATTGAACTTCTTGAATATCTGAAATTATGTTCTTTATTGACTTTGGAAATTTGTAACTAAGTAAAATATGTGGAATTGAATTTATTTAACAAGAAATAAAAATGTGATTTATTGAAACTAATGTAAGTCTTGTAATTTAAAGAATTTGATTTAATGAATCTAATTTAATTCAATTTGTAGTTTTGATATAATGAAGTTGAACTTAAATAATTGGTTTATTGAATTGGAAATTTAAATAGAAATTATTTTGAATGACAAATTTATTTAGTGAATATTGAATGAACTCGATAACTGAATTTAAAATTGATTGGAATGTTAAATTAAATAAATTTGAAATAATTTCGGAATGAAACTTATATACGGATTTGAATCAATATTTGAATTTGTTTGAATAAAAATTTGAATTGAATTATAAGATTTTGAAATGGTAATCTAAAAGTTTGAAACGTAAATTATGGAAATTGATTTAGGAAGACAAATGGAATGTTGATTTACAAATTCTAATTAAAATTGAAATTGATTTGATTATGAAATTTATTAAATTACAAATCGGTGTAATAATTAAGAAAGTTATTAAAGAGACCGGAATCGGTTATGGACATGCGCTCTATCTAAACCGAAAACCACTTTAATAACTATGCGCGGAGTGTGATCCAGAATGAAATGGTTGGAATGATGTACGTGATGACTGAAGAAAGAGAACGATAATGGATAGCCTTGACACTTGTGTCAAATTGGAAATGACTAAAACAGGAGCTGTGCCGGGCCAAATGGAGTTAGCCACCTTGAGCGAACACATTTCTTCGTAAACTACTCATTACTTGTTATTGATCGGTGCACCCTCGTACTTTTGGGAGTGTTGTTTCGCGGTGTTGCGATTGTTGCGGCGATGCGTTTTCACCAGTCCGGATCAGGCAAACGGTAGTTTCACTACCTTGGGTATTGCCTCATGTGCCTTGTCATACTTGTATCCCTATATACGCGACCACTCCGAATTTGTTTTGTGTTATACCTATGGAGTACTCCCTGATATCCCACTAGTTTACAGTGGAGTTTACAGTGCTGTATAGACTATAACGCTTATATAAAACGTGTTAAGGGGGATAATGGTAATGCCTTAACACTATTTTGATATTTTAGATTACTGATAGACATTATCTACTTAGCGTACACTACTACATAGTAGATAGTTTAACGGATCCTTAAAGAATGGTTATTCAAACGTTCTTTGAGTTATTGTATTTCAATAGTTATTTCACTTGCGTTGGATTTATTGATATAAGAATGTTAATCCTAACTCGAGTGTTTTGTGTTTTGTTTTACGCTTGGGTCAGACTGAGTGTACAGTATTCGACACTCGCCTTTGGAGTTGGAACTTCGCTTGGAGATCCAGCTATCTATCCAGCTTTCAGATATTCAGTTGATTCCAGTGATGTATTCTGATATTGTATTTGACTATTGTATTCGAGACTTCTATTGTACCTTATATTACTCTGTTATATATATAGTAGCTTCATGAACTACTATCTTTTGCTTCCATTGCATATTATTACACTATGTCTGTGGTTCTGTGATTATTGATTTACTATATATGTTCGGTTTTGCCAAATTTAAATTAACAATTCGGTATTTTGAATTATTCAAGTCCGACATGTGCGGGTGCGAATAGTCCAAAATAGCAGGTCGTTACAAGCTGGTATTCCAGACTGACTCGGGTGTTATTTTATTGTAATGCTCGGGTCAGACCGAGTATTATACGTTCAGGACAGGATGCTATGGAGCAGGAGAGGAGCTGGAGTTCGAGACGTATTATCCGTACTTGTATATATCCGCTGTTGGTATTGTATGAGATTGTCTGACTGGTAAATGTTGTTTGTTTGTGATACCCTGATGATGTAATATATAAACAGATATAGTTTTCATTTAGTGTAAAGATATGATATTATATATTGTATTTTATTCCGCTGCGACTGTGAGATTCTGATGTTGTTTAGTTCCTTCTTTCTTCTACCTTCTTTCTTGTCCTTAACAATCTGTCTTTTCCGGCACTTGATCGTCGACATATCATACCGTGGGATATTTTTTGTGTCGATTTTCGAGGGTCGAGAAGGGCGGGTCGTTACACTTGGTATCATAGCTTAGGTTGGCGACAACCTTGGCTTTGGTGGGGAAATTACTCATTAAATAGAGTCAATAGTACTCTATAATGAGTTGAGTGTAATAATAGATATGAGAGCGTACTTGTTATTGAATACAAAAATTGTTTTTATACTTTGTTGACTTATCGGTTGAGTGTTTATGAATTCTGGTCAGTGCGGGAAGTACAACCGTATAGATAGGGGTTTCTAAACTTTTAAACAAGATAAACCGACATAGTATTGATTTTAAAGTGGGTAAATGAAATAATTTTACCCAAAATTTATTTTGATATAAAAGGAATATTTTTCTGAAAATATTATATATATATTTGATTGTTTGGAGTGGATATCTTAATTAAATAAGAATCTAAGATTTAATCTAAAATTTGAAATGGTTATAACCAAATAAAATTCTATAAGTATAAAGTATACAAAAGAAGAATAACTAAATTTGAATTAAACCAGAACATAAAACCCCGGGAATTTTGGAAAGGATTTTAAATGATCGAAAACAAAAGTTTGGAAATTTAAAATCTTGGGAATGTTTTCCAAAGTGTTTGCAGGCAATGATGGAATATTATTTCGGGAAGTATTTTTGGATGGAAACTGTTTGTAATGAATTTGTGAAAGTAAGGAAGCACTGAACTCACTTCAGTCGCTGGAAAATAATCCTGATGATGATGGCCACATCTTCAGAATTCATTTTCGAGTTTCTTGAGTGATGGATTGCTTCCATAATAACTGGTTATGATATCTGTTAGATTTGTTGGATATACAAGGTGTTTTAGAAATTTCAAAAGGGGGAAATTATTTTGTATAAAAAAGTTATTTGGAAATCCGGAGATTTGATTGATATACCAAAGGGGTATGAGTTGATTATTATTTCAAAATGGTTTTAGAATAAAACCGGGTAACTGAATTCTGGAAAATTCTATTTAAATAATGTGTAAAGTTAAAATGAATCAACTAGTGAACTTATTAAGTGAAGTTGATATGAATAAGTAGGAAATGAAATTTTTAATTAAAATTTGACTTGAGTATATGGAAGTAAATAAAAAATTTGAATTTAACTTGGGATAAGTTAAATGAATTGGACTCAGAATTAAGTTGATTTGGGTTAAACTGAAATGTAAAATTACTTTGTAATTGTAGGTCATTGTGTAATCAATTGTACTCATAAGCTAATAGGTGTTATACTTATAATCTGGAATTATGGATTTAAAATTATGCAAAGAATTAAATTGAAGGAAAATTTGTATCCTTAAGAAATTCAGTGATATAAATATAGATAACCTGGAATTGTGATTATAAGATGAAAATAACTCAAATAAGCAATGTAATCTTGTAAGTAAATAAGTTGGTGAACTTAAGAATAGAAAATAAGATTATTAACCCAAGTAAAATTGAATTATAATCACAAATGGGAAATAGTTGAATGGTATGGTGGATTCAAACTTAATCTTAAATGAAATGTTGAAATAAGGTGAAGAACATATAAAAGATAAAGGATGAATGGACCTAAGTTAGTAAATAAATTTTGAACCTGCATATGGAGAACTAAAATTGGATTGAATTGGATTTAACTTCGATTAAATGGAATTGAGTTGAATTTGGGATTGCATTAAAATCAAAATTCAGTTGTGTTACAAATAATTTTGAATAGAATTAAATTCTTATTTGAAATAGTAAAAGGAATGGTATGAATTTAAGTTGGCTAAATAAATTTAGTTAGACTTGAATTAAATTTGGAAAAATATTTAAATTGGAAGGAAATTTAATTTAGATTAAGTAAGAACGATATTGTATGAATAAAATTTTAACTCAACTAAAATCCAAAGAAATTTATTTGAGAATGAATTTAGCATAAGCTGAATTAAATAAAGAAAAGCTTGAAAATGAATTAGTGTAAACTAAATTAAATGGAATTTGTATTGGCATGGATGAAATTTTGGTGGTTTGTTAAGAAAATTTTGGAAAGAAAAATATAAACCCAGTTCTGGTATGGAATTTAATTTTGGCAATAAAAAGTTGAGAGTGTGAATGAATAATGAAATTAGATTATAATGGTGATGGTTTGATTTATAAATAAGTTCAAATGAGTGGAATAATTTAAAGTGGTCATATTATTAACAAAATTCAGAATGAATCGAGGAGATGAATTGAAATTTCAAATGGGTTGAATAAATAAACAAATTGAATTAAAATTTGTAATTGGAATTGGATTGGAATTGGATTGGATGAGAATCAAATGAAACTAAAATAAAATTGATATAAAAAGAAATGGAAATATTGTGAAAGAACCTAAGAAAATTGGAAAAATGACTGTGGTCGAGCTTTATAAGTGATCTTGAATGAAATTTGTTTAGGTAATAAACATTGAAATGCAAGTGAAAAGAATTTTAATTAATTATTGTGATAAAATAAGAACGATAAGTTGAATGATAAATTTGAAGTGAGAATAAGGATTTAATTTAAAAATTGCAAGAAAATAAAAATATTTAGGACTGTGAAAATTCCGAATGGAATAAAATTAATGTAGATCTAAGTTGGAATTAATTTTAAATGATTATAAGCTTAAGTGATTGTTACTTGCGTGAATAACATTTAAATTTGTATAGAAAGTTTGTCATTTTGTGGTAATTGGAAGTAAATTGATTAAAGTAAGTAAATAAGTGGTTTTTGAATAAATTGGAATGGGTCAGAATTTAATTTAATGAATTTGCATATAAATGAAAGTAGATCATAATATGATGCATATATATCAAACTGAAAATAAAATTCAATTGTAAATCAATTTGAAATGGATTGAAATCTCATTAAATGGATTTGTATATAAATGCAAGTACTTCAAATCGAAAATAAGAATTTGATTGTGAATCAATTTGGAATTGAATTGAAATGGATTGATGTTAGTGAAGCACATGTTAATCATATTGATGAGAATATGGATTGAGAGTAGTAAACTTGAATGTAAATCATTCAAGTGGAATAAAATGAAGTCCAATTTGATAGAAAATTAAAATAGTGACTGAAATCTTTGGATTGCTGATAAAATATGGTTAACATATTAAATTTATGAGGTTTATTGGTTTAAACTATGAAATTGATGAGTTTGGCTTGTTTAATGAAAAGAATGTTGATAAATTCTCATATTATTGAAATCTGATATGTGTTTGTTTAAGTAAGTATAGGTACGGGAGGCAGTAGATAGAGTTGGAGCGCGTATATGCGTTATTATTTAGCTACTTGCTTCTAAAATGCTAATAAAGATACGCCTACACAAAAAAAATAGGAAATATGAACTGTTTTTTGGTTTTTTCGACTGTGTGGGTCGATGTATGTATATTTATATCTATTGTGATATTGCAAAAGCTCCTCCGTACAAGGGAGAATCTGCCAAAAAAATTCGGAAATTTTGGGAGTTAGAAAAATGTTTGAATTTTTTTGAAATGTTTTGTTAACGACAAATTGATTTCAAATTAAAATTAAACAAAAAGAATTTTGGGATAGGAATTGAAGCAAGTAGTTTTGATTCGAAACTAAAGAATTCAGGAAAAGTGAAACTGAGATTTTCACTAAGTAAGTTTTGCTATTGGGTTTGGAGTATTCTTCTACTTAGCAAATTTCGGGGACGAAATTTTTATAAGGGGGGAGCAATGTAATGACCTGGAATTTTGGGTTGCCAGATTTGAACATTTAATTCATTTTAAATGTCGAATATGGATTATAATTTGATTTTGAAATAAAAATATTTTGGTTAAATTAATAGAATTAGTTAAATTTCAAATACGAGAATTAAATTGAAATTTGGAAAATAATAGCTTAATATTAGAATTGGATAATTGGTGATTCTGGATGTAAATAAATATAAAAATGGTTTCTAAAAATTTATTTCAGTTTATTTTGATTTATATAGTAATGTTGGACTATTGGATGAAATTAGAAGTTGATAAATTGAATTTGGAAATTTATATTAATTTAATAATGGAATTTAATAATATAATAACACAAATAATCAGATTTTGATTTAAACCGAATCTGAATGATTTCTAATGTGAATATAAATTTTATACAAGTTATAATAGAATAAATAAAATTTTAAAAGTGAAATTTTAAATGATTCCGACGATTTTCAAAATCGATCGAATTATCGACGAGTTAAAATAGCCTTCCGGGGCACAGTCTCGAAATTCGACGAAACCAGTTCCATTGGATCCGTAATAGTTAGTTATTATCGGATTTCAATTTTCGTAGCAATCGGAGTTGTCGTATGACCCCGGCAGCTTAAAACGCATAGAAAATACTTTAATCGATTTAATTTAAAATTGATCGTTTATTTCCGTAACTCGCACATGTGATCGAATTAGCTTTCGAAACACGTTCCATTGTGTTTGGAACGTAGGTAAAACCTTAGAAATGCCAGGCGGCATGTGTGATTTGGAGATCACTTGAAAAAGTTGCTTTAAAGTGAATTAAATAATTAAATAATATGTTATACGTATATATATTCGTGTTCAAGGAGGAAAACCCTCGTCTTCTTTTGAGCCACCGTTCACAATTCTAATAGCCGAAAATCACTTGGCTTCTTCTTCCTTTTTCTTGAAATCCACTCGTTTATTCCAAAATCCTCCAACTAGAGAATCGACGAACTCATCGAGTACTACAGATCCTACGTTGGATTTTCATTTAAGTGGCTTGATTCTTCGTAATCGAGCTCTGTTGTCTGCACTTTTTTTGGTTTTCGAGCATGATAGAAGGGGCCGGCTTTGCCGCCGTTCGTGGTATGGAGTTGTCGTGTGATGGGCTTTCGTTTGGTGGTATCAGATCATCGTGTAGTCAAGTAGAGGAGGAGCGGCGATTAACCCTAGGGCGGCAACGATGGGTTTCTCGGTCTGTATTTGCACGAGGAAGACAAAGATTGGTTCGACCGTGTTTTCTTCATGTGTGATGCGGCTAGAATTGTAAGATAATAAAAAAAATTGTTTTAATTTGTAATTGAAACTAATGAATTTCATAACTAATGCATACGAGGTCGAAATTCGACGAAACTGACGATGCCGGAATTGCAGAGATGAGTACTACGCAGTGGAGCCATTCTGGAATTATTCCGAGCAAGTAAAAATTTGGGTTAAATCGAATACCGTTCGATTTAATTTAAATTTGAACACTTGTCGAGAACCTAAGGTGAGTTTAGCTCACTCACATCTGGAATACTGGTTAATTTAAATAGCCAATATCTAAATGATTGCTCGATTGGTTGAATATGATAATTATTATCAAATTGAATTGATATATGTTGTTGTGCTAATATCTGTGGATGTAGGGAAACGGGTTGGAGGGATCCAACTGGATTCCTCACAAATAGAAATTTATGTATATTCTGTGATATATATCTCATTTATATTCTGTGATAAATTGTTTTAGATCCTGTTATGATTTGCTTTATTTATATACTGTGATAGATTAAATTGAAAATTTAATTGTGTTGTGCTGTGATTGGGTGAACACAATCTAAAATTTTTAAATATAAATAAATAAATTGGGTTTAAAGGATATTAAAGAAATTCGTAAGTAAAGAATTTAAAGGAATTAAATTCAAGAAATTGGTTGATAATTTGAAATGTTTGAATGTGTGATCTATATAGGAAATGTGAATTGTTTAAAAGAATAGCGAGATTTATTTTTAAAGAATGGGAAGTGTGCGTTCTCCTAGAATTTTTGTTTTTTTAAGAAAGCTTTCAAATTTTAAATTTGCAGTTTAAATATGTTAATTTTAGAAAGAAATATTATTTTAAAATGTTTTTAAGTGAAAGCAAATATTTGATTAAGTAATCATAGTATTTAATTATTTTAAAAAGTAAAGTAGTATTAAGTTCTTTAAAGCAAATTATGGTAATAATATTTGATTTAATAACTTTATTTCAAAGGTTAAATTTGACTTGAAATTACTTAGGAAACCTCTATATATTTCCTTAAGTATTATTTTCAATTAAATAATTTCTAGAAGCTTTATTTTAAATATTCTAAATATATGTTTGAAAATGATTTCCAGAAAATAGCGATGTGTTTTAAAAATGAAAGGAGCTATTTTTTAAAGTATGGAAAGGAAAGTTACGGGAGGAACCAAAAAAATTGATTTGGGATAAAACGTGTAGGATTTATAAATAGGATTCCTTGGGTTATCCTAAATGGAAGTGTATTTCCCTGGAAGCCAAGTACGTTTAAGTATATTTCTAAGTAAAAGATAAAGGTTTTAAATTTGATTTGAAAGGAAAGTTTAAGAAAATTCATATGTAGGTTGCAAAGATTTCGAAAGTAAATATTTACTAAAGTAGATATAGTAATTAGTTAAGGGAAAATTGGCATTAAGTTTTAAAGGGATATTATTAATATTTATGTTAGTACAATGGTTATATTTTAAAGATAATAGTTAAAGTTTTATTTGAAACTTGTATAAAATTTCATAGCTTTATTTTAAAATCTAGTATGACTTAACTTTATTTTAAAGATAATAGTTTATATTTTATTAAGTAGTTTTATTCAAGATATTGTAAAGGACATATATTTTAAATGAATATGTAGGAAGTTTTAATATGAATGTTTGATGTAATTTCAAGAATAAAGTATTTAAATCATTTTAAACCTTAAATATTGGTACTTGGATGTTTTCAGAGGAAGTAAGGATTTGGTAATCTATTCCATGAGAAAATTGGGTTTGAAAGGTGTTTCAAAGGGATTTTGAAATGGATTTATATCTCGCAAGATATTTTTAAGGAAAATAAATAATGTGGGAATTACTTATTGTGTAATGGATGTTTGTGAATGTTAACTGATAGTTAAATCACCGACTATCAATATTGGACGAATGCGTTGATTGTTTCGAAGAGACCAGGATCAGGATTAATTTCTCGAAAACCACTTCGATCCGGTTTGTATGTTTTCGTGGGAAAAACGAGTTCGAAGTAGAAGATGGAGCAGTGAAGTGTAAGGGCTAGCCGCTACTAATCCTAAGGATATTTCCAAAATGGATGTAGTAGGAGTAGTGCCTTCGGTTCCGTTCAAACCTGGGATGAACTTGTATGGACGAATGCTTTCGGAACATCGTCAGGTGGACGATGGGCATTCTAACTGAAACATTCTAAAAGGTAACGCTTAGCCTCAAGCCTCATCAACCGGGAATGACTGAAAATCAGGGATTATGCAGCAAGGCTCGGTGAGTAGCATCCATTTCCGAGTAAGGTCATTCCTGTCTAGATTTCCCTTTTATTTCGGCTTAGTGGTGCGGTTGCTGATCCCAACCGTAGGGTGATCTTACTCGGGATTATCCAGTAAGGGATAATCCGGGCCTTTGTTGCAGGGGATTGGGTGTGGTCCTCGGTACACTGATCTAGACCAGGTACTGTGACAGGTGGTACCCCAGTGCCTAGTCATTAGTTGGAATCCATTCTCCCTACGAGCCTTTTACGAGTTTTGTTTGTATTACCCACTTTATGGCTAGTAGCTGGAATTTAATGAATGTAACAATTTCGGCTATTTTATAAGTATTTGTAAATTGACCCTATTATAATATCAGAGGATTTCTATAAAAATTGTTTTAGCTATCGTAAGGTAAAAAACCGACATGTTTATTTGTGGCATGGTCTTACGAGATGCTTTTGTTTTCAAAGGATTTTTGAAACTTTAATTATCAATTTGGGTGCATCATTATCTGCTGCTATTCCAGACTAACTCGGGTGTTATTTTATTATAATGCTCGGGTCAGACCGAGTATTATACGTTCAGGACAGGATGCTATGGAGGAGCAGAGGAGTTGGAGTCCAAGACGTATTATCCGTACTTGTATATATCCGCTGCTGTTATTGTATGAGATTATCTGACTGGTAACTGTTGTTCGTTTGTGATACCGTGATGATGTAATATATAAACAGATATAGTTTTCATTTAGTGTAAAGATATGATATTATATATTATATTTTATTCCGCTGCAACTGTGAGATTCTGATATGGTTTAGTTTGTTCTTTCTTATATCTTCTTTCTTGTCCTCAACAATCTCTCTTTTCTGGCACTTGATTGTCGGCATATCATACTGTGGGGTTATTTTGTGTCGTTTTTCAAGGGTCAAGAAGGGTGGGTCGTTACACTTTATATACAAAAATTAATTTTTGGGTAAAATTATCTCATTTACCCTTTTTAAAACAATACTGTGTCGGTTTATCTTGTTTAAGAGTTTAGATATCCCTATTGATAATATGGCGTCCCACATATCGACCAGAATCCATAAACACTTAACTGATAGATCAACATAATATAAAAACAATTTAATATTCACTAACAAATACGCATTCATATCTATTAATACTCTCAAACTCATTCTAGAGTAATTCGGACTCTATTCAATGAGTAATTCCCACCAGAGCCAAAGTTATCACCAACCTAATCTCTGATACCAAGTGTAATGACCCGTAAATCCGTACCCCTTGAGTCAACTCTATTCTACATCAATCAAATCAAGTTGAACAGAAATACGAACCATTAGGGTTAAAGAAGAAGAGGTAGAAGAAGAAAATAGAAAACAACATCAGAATCTAACCATCGCAGCGGAATAAAATATAATAGATAATCACAGATCTTTACACCAAAAACAAATACTATATCTGTTTATACATACATCATCAGAGTACATCATCAGAGTTCCACATCAATAACATACAACTGGATACACAACGGAATAATAATCAAATACGGAAGTACGTATCGCCATCCAGCTCGTCTCCTAAGCTCTACAGCATCATATCCTGTATCATATAATACTCATTCTGACCCGAACATTACAGTTAAATAACACCCGAGTCAGTCTAGAATACCAGCGTGAGAAATCACACTCAAATTGATTATTAAAGTTTCAAAAATCCTTTGAAAAAAAGCATCTCCTAAGGCCACACCATAAATAAACATGTCGGGTTTTTACCTTACGATAGCTAAAACATTTCTTATTAAAATCCTTTTATATTATAATAGGGTCTATTTACAAATACTTATTAAAATAGCTGAAATTGGTACATTCATTAAATTCTAGCTACTAGCCACAGAGTGGGTAATACAAACAAAACTCGTACAAGGCGCGTAGGGAGAATAGATTTCCAACTAATGACTAGGCACTGGGGTACCACCTATTACGGTACGTGGCCTAGATCATTGTACCGAGGATCACTCCTGACCACCTACAACACAAGACCGGGACTACCCCTTGCTGGAAAATCCTGAGTAAGATTACCTCACGGTTGGGATCAGCAACCGCACCACTAAGCCGAATAAAAAGCGACATCTAGACATGGATGACCTCACACTGAATGGGTTCTACCCAGTTAGCCTTGCCGCATAACCCCTGATTTTCAGTCATTCCCGGTTGATGAGGCTTGAGGCGAAGCGTTACCTTTTTTAGAACATATCCCTTAGAATGCCCATCGTCCACCTGACGATGTTCCGAAAGAATTCATCCATACAAGTCCATCCCGGGTTCGAACGGAACCAAAGGCACCACTCCTACTACATCCATTTTGGAAATATCCTCAGGATTAGTAGAGACTAGCCCTTGTACTTCACTTCTCTAACTTCGAATCCAAACTCGTTTTTCCACGAAAACGTACAAACCAGATCGAAGTGGTTTTCGAGAAATAAATCCCAACCCCGGTCTCTTCGAAACGATCAACGTATTTGGCCAATACTGATAGTCGGTTATTTAACTATCAATTAATATTCACAAACATCCATCAAACAATAAATAATTTCCCAAATTATTTATTTATCTCAAAATATCTTCAAAAGATATTTCCATTTCAACCCTTTTGAAAACAGTTTCAAACTGTCTTCCTTTTATAGAATAAATTTCCCAAATATTTCTATTTCCACTGAAATCACCAATCACAGAACTTTAGAGTTTTAAAATAATTTAGAAACACTTTATTGTACAATATGCTTTAACATTTAAATTTAGAAAAACTACTTTAATACATAATTTAAAATAATACTTTAGAAATAATTAAAATAAGGTTACTTTATAAAATATAAAACTAGATTTTCTCCTTTAAATAAAATACTAAGTCATCTATAAATAATTACTACGATAATAGATTTGAAAAACACTTACTTTATAATTTGAAAATTTAGAAATTATAAATTTTCTAAAAACATGCTTTTTAAAACAAATTAAAACCTTTATCTTATATTTAAAAATTACTTTGAAAACGTACTTGGCTATCTAGGGAAATATACTTCTCTTCGCATCCTTTAAAAATAAATCATTGTTTATTTTTAACAAATTTTCTCATTTCCTTTAATAAATTCCCATCTTGAATTTATTCTTCCCATATGTAACAACCCGCATATTTAACGATTTTATATTTAGATGTTTAATTTAAATATAGCGTCGTTAGTCGGATTTGGGTCCGAAATGTTACTTTCTGCAAATGGCCGAATTGGAACTCGAAACTACCTCCATTGGTTCCAAAATGGCGTTTGCGATCTTTTTGAGTATAATCTTTGATATGTTTGGAGTTTGTGAAATTTTGACCCTTTTTCTATTGGGTTTTGGGTTTGGGTTCAGCCCACTAACTTAACTAATACTCTAGCTTAGCCACTCCTCTCATTCACTTATTCATTTCATAAAAACTTAAGCTTAGAACTGAAAATGGGGGAAAGGAAGAGGAATTAGAAATTTGCAAGCCCTAGTTTCAACTTCCAACTTGATTTCTGCTCCAAAAATCAAAGAGAATCCATTGGTAAGTTCATCTCCATCTTCTCCATCTCTTCTCCTCTTCAATTTCAGTAATCTCCTAACCCTAACTTAGGAAATACTTGCTTTGATTCTAGATTGAAGCTTGTAGTGTTGAAGTGGAGTGTAGTTGGTTGATTCCTTGCATTTGTGCTTCTTCATCTTCTTTGTTTTGTGTAAAAAGGTGAGTTTTGAACTCACATCTACTTCTCTTGATTTCATGGGTGTTGGTATAAATTCCTAACAAGTATGCATGTGCCATTGTTTTGGAATTGGAAAGAATTTGCATTTCATTGAATTAGGGCAGGAAGTGCAAAATCACCAGGTTCGGCCGACCGAGTGCAGGCTTCGGTCGACCGACCTGCTGCCCCGAGCCATATTGGGTTTTCTGCATCTGGCCGGCCGACCGAGCCCTGTATTCCGGTCGACCGACCTGCTTTGTTTTGCCTGTTTACCTTATTTTGCATATTTGATTGATTTTTCCGGATTCTATCGATTCAAGTTGCCTTTTAGTGTTTGTTATTGCATCTTTGATTTTGATAACTTATTTTTGACTTCATTCACGGGTTATATAAATAATCCCTCTAAATCGTATTAAAAGCTTCCGTCTCCCATTCATAAATTCTATTTATAATGCACACACACGATTTCGCACTTCGAGCGAAGTGGAAGGAAGATTAAATGGTTAGGTAAAACACGGACCATGAATCCATGCGTTTATCTTTCCGATTAGTCCCCGACCTATTCGATTGATTGTTTTGACCTTCGGGTTTAGTTTACCGATGATATGAGGTAAATTTGTAATGCTTTGAGTGTGAAAGTGGCTGACGGATAGTAAATCGTTTAGTGCGAACGAGTGGTTATGGGACATACGTTAACACTTTTCGGATTCCTTTTCGAGAGTTGTGACACATTCCGCCAGTTAGTGGTGTCCAGTACTGGGTCTTCGACCTTCACCACTACGGTTTGTTGCCTCTGGGATGGTGTCTTCGTACTTTCTCCCTAGGTTTGTTGCCTTCGGGTATGTTTCCTTCGGGTGTGTGCCTTCGGGTATGTTGCCTTCGGGTGTGTGCTTTCGGGTTTGTTGCCCTATATAGTTTCGCTCTGATGTTGGCCTTATGTGCCGCATGGGTGATACTTGGGTTTGGAGCCTTCGGGCTTATGGATCCTTGTTGTACAGTACTGAGCTCGAGCAATTTTATGATGTTTCATTGATATTATATTCCCTTTGTATCGCCCATCGTGTTGGTCTGTTTGAGCCGCATGATGTATAACGATTACCTTGTGGAACTTGTATACCTTATTGGTATTTGTTATTTGCCTTTTGGCTTGTTTTGGGATATTTGTATCCTTTGTTTCTATATGTTGCCGATGATATGAGGCTTGTTCTATATGATTCATCTCTTGTTGATGATTGTGTTATCTCCTTTAGAGATATTTGTTATACCGTATGACCTTGCAGGTTTATTATTGTTCAGTTTATCTAACTGATTTGTTATCTAGACTGACCCGTGTATTTTATACTCGGGTCAGACCGAGTTGTTTCAGGTTAGGTGCTTTTGGGACTTAGCCTATTTTGCTTCCGCATGGACTATTCGCTAGCTTCATTTTGTTATAGCGTCTTTTGTGGTCCTTATCTGTCATAACTCTGATATTTATATATTTTTTCGACTCGTCTGTTATATTGTGGTCTCCTGTACCACTTGACATGTATTATTTTGTATACTCTGAGGTGTATCTGTTTATGTGTATATTATGATCGACTGTTCTGTGATGTGAATTACATTTGAGTTGTTATATTTTCTTCTGATAGATCCTATAGCCATTGTAGTTTTGCTTTAAATATTTATTGAATAGGTCGAATTTTAATGTGATTCTACTTTTCGACGTATTTAGTGAATAGTTAAGGTAAGATTACACATGGTCGCTTCCATAATACTCTATTGTCCGCGTTAGCCGACAGTATTACCTATGTAATACTCTTTGTTAACGAGGCTCTCGGAGTGGGGCGTCACAGCGTGGTATCAGAGCTGTGTTCAGAACAAAATATGATAAACACATAATAGATGCACATATTATGGTACATCAAAGTGTACAAGTGATACAAATCTTTGAATCATCGTGTCTCTTTATCCCATCAAGGTTAGATAGTATTTGGGAATACGTCTAGGATTATTCCGTAGTATTCCATATTGCAATATCTACCTTGTGAATAATCTTTTCCTTATCTTGACTTTCAGCTTATGTCTGGAAGAGGCAGAGGTCGACATTCGGATGCTGGGCAATCTAGTGGCTCACATCCGGATGGCGTTTATATGTCTGCCGATCAGTTTTTGGAGTTGTCTAGTAGCACTCAGCCTCCCGTTCCTCCTCGAGTGTCTCCACCTCGCAAGTCTGCTTTTGCACGTCAGTGCAGTGATTTTGCTCATCTTGGAGAAAAACCGTTTAAGGGTTCCGAGTCCGTTCTTGAAGTCCAAGCTTGGCTTCGCACGTGCGAGCGTATCTTCTCTCGCATGGATCTTTCCAACCATGATAGAGTTCTTGTGACTTCTAGTTTGTTACAAGAGCGTGCTCTTGATTGGTATGAGCTTCTTGTAGCCGAGATTGATGAGTCTACTCTTTCATGGACCCAATTTTGGGGACGATTTGAACTCAAGTTCGTTCCTGAATCTGAAAAAGTTTTATTGACCCGTCGCTTCCTTGAGTTGAAGCAAGGGAAATCTTCTGTTTCTGAGTATGTCGCATCGTTCGAGGCTTTATCTCAGTATGGTCTTGAATTCATCAGCACTTCTTACAAGAAGAATTTGAAGTTTGTTTCGGGTCTTAAGAAGTATCTTAAGAAGTCCTTGTTGCTCCAGCTTAAACTTTCTTTCGAGGAATTGGTTGATTCGGCACTTCACCTCGAGACCGTCGAGAAGGAGTGTGATAGTGGTGAGGATGTTGAGGTTTCCAAGAACCCCAACAAGAGGCAGTTTCCGATTCAGAAGAAGCCTTTTCCTTCTAAGAAGAAGAAGACTGGTGGTCCTAGCTCTCAGCCACAGTCTTTCGGAACACCTTTCGTTCAAAAGTGTTTTAATTGTGGTTCTCCGGATCATATTATTCGAGCTTGTCCAAAGCCTCTCTTCTGTCGTCATTGCAAGAAGGAAGGTCATCATGTTTCAGCTTGTCCTCTGCTCCTGCTAATGCAAAGTCTGGCAAGCTCAGTATGGCTAATGCTTCTGGAGGTTCGTCTCAATCCAAAGGTATGGCTCCATCTATTTTGGAGGGTTCAATTCTATTTCATGATCATAGTACACGAGTTCTTTTCGATACGGGTGCTTCACGTTCTTTCGTATCGAAGAAGCTTGTAGATGATTTATCTTTGGAAGTTTCTTGTATGGTTACTTCATTGAGGATTGCGAATCCTATTGGGGGATCCGCGACCCTTAGCTTGTTTTGTGATGGTATTGAGATTGTTTTATGTGGTTTTTCTTTCCGTGCGAATCTGCACGTTGTTTCTCATTTGGGTTTTGATATGATTTTGGGTATGGACTGGCTAGTGAGGTACGATGCCAGGATTATTTGTTCGGAGAGGATTTTATATCTTTGTCATCCTGATTCGCCTTCTCAGTTATCTCTTTTTCTTCGGGATGTGGATAATTCTGAGATAGCTTTATATTCTCTTGACTCGCGAGATGATGATGATATATCTCGTATTCCGGTTGCTTGTGACTTTTCTGATGTTTTTGAGCCTGTATCGGGTTTGCCACCCAAACGGGCAATTGAGTTCCGCATTGATCTCATTCCAGGCGCGCAGCCAGTTAGTCGTCCTCCCACGAGGATGTCTACAAAGGAAAATGAGGAACTCAAGAAGTAGCTTTTGGAGCTTGAGTCCAAGCAGTTGATTCAATCTAGTTTTTCTCCGTGGGGATCCGCGGTCGTCTTTGTGAAGAAGTCTAATGGAACTCTTAGGCTTTGCATTGATTATCGCAAGCTTAACGAGTTAACCATTAGGAATAGGTATCCATTGCCTAGGATCGATGACATGTTCGATCTATTGAGTGGTGCTAAGGTCTTTTCTCAGCTTGACCTTGCCACAGGTTTTCATCAGTTACGAGTCGCGGAGGATAGCATACCTCTTACCGCTTTCCGCACTCGTTATGGTTCTTTCGAGTGGCTTGTTATGCCGTTCAGTTTAACGAACGCTCCTGCTTTCTTTGTTGATCTCATGAATCGGGTATTCCGGGAATATCTGATAAGTTCGTGCTTGTTTTCATTGATGATATCCTTATTTATTCTAAGTCTGAAGCTGAGCATGCTAATCACTTGAGAATTGTCTTGAGTACTCTCCGTCGTCATCAGCTTAAAGCCAAATTCTCCAAATGCCACTTTTGGGAGAATAAGGTTAAGTTCTTATGCCATGTTGTATCTTCCGATGGCATTTCTGTCGATCCCTCAAAGATCGAAGCCATCCAGGATTGGAAGAGGCCTGAGAATGTTCATGAGATTCGTAGTTTCCTTGGATTGGCGGGGTATTACCAACGGTTCATTAAGGATTTTTCCCGTGTTGTGCTTCCTCTCACTTGCCTTACTCGGAAAGGCATTCGTTTTGATTGGTCCGACAAGTGTGAAGCTTCCTTTCAGGCATTGAAAGAACTTCTCACTAATGCTCCTATTCTTGTGGTTCCCGAGGGGAATCATGATCTTGTTGTCTACACCGATGCTTATGGTAGTGGTCTCGGTGCTGTTCTTATGCAGATGGATTGGGTAGTTGCTTATGCTTCTTGGCAACTGCGTCCGAATGAAGTTCGCTATGCCACTCATGATCTTGAGTTAGCCGCCATTGTCTTTGCCTTGAAGATTTGGCGACATTATTTGTTGGGCGAACGCTTCATTCTCTATACCGATCATAAATCCTTGAAGTATTTCTTCACTCAGAAGGAACTCAATATGAGGCAACAGCGTTGGCTCGAGTTTCTTGCCTCTTATGACTTTGATATCCAGTATACCCCTGGTAAGGGTAATCGTGTTGCAGATGCGCTTAGTCGCAGACATTCGGCTGTTATTTCTATGATGCTTGTCGAATGGAATGTTCTTGAGACTCTATCTTTTTGTGAAATTCGTGATCGTGGTTCATCTTCTGATTCTCCTATTCTATTATTTAGTTTGGGAGCTCGACCTGTTTTATTGGATCGTATTACCGATGCCCAACGGCGTGATCCTGATTTGTTGCATTTTATTCAGCTTTGTGAGTCTGGATCTTGTGATGAGGCGTTGCAAGATTTTAGCATTGATTCTCATGGGTGTCTTCGCAGGAAGAACCGTCTTTTTGTGCCTTCTGATCTTGCACTTAGGTATGACATTCTTGATGATTGTCACCGTTCTAAGTATACCATTCATCCCGGTAGTAGTAAGATGTATGCCGACATGCGTCGTCTTTATTATTGGAAAGGCATGAAGCGCGATGTGGCGAGTTATGTGAGCAATTGCATAACTTGTCAGCGTTTCAAGGCCGAGCATCAGCGTCCTTCGGGTCTTCTTCAACCTCTTGAGATTCCATTTTGGAAGTGGGATCAAATTTCTATGGATTTCATTGACGGCCTACCTCGTTCGAGATCTGGCCATTCTAGCATTTGGGTTATTGTTGATCGCCTCACCAAGTCTGCTCATTTCGTCCCTATTAAGTCTAATAGGACTGCTTCGCATTTGGCTAAGTTGTATGTCAAGGAAATCGTGAGACTTCACGGTGTTCATAGTTCTATTGTGAGTGATCGTGATCCTTTATTCACGAGTCATTTTTGGAAGAGTCTTCAGCAAGCTTTGGGAACAAAGCTTAATTTTTCCACAGCTTATCATCCGCAGTCTGATGGACAGACTGAACGGGTAAATCTTATCTTGGAAGATCTTCTCCGTATTTGTATCTTTGATTTCGGTGGTAGTTGGGAGGATCACCTACCTCTTGTAGAATTCTCCTACAACAATAGTTTTCAATCTAGTATCGGTATGGCTCCTTTCGAAGCCTTATACGGAAGGCCATGTCGATCACCTTCTTGTTGGTTGGAATCTGGTGAGAAGCTTATTCTTGGTCCTGATTTTGTTCGTGATTCTTCTGAGAAGATTCATCTTATTCGGTTGAGAATGAAAGAGGCACAGAGTCGCCAGAAATCCTACGCGGACAACCGTAGGAAGCCTCTCGAGTTCTCGATTGGTGATCTTGTTTTTATTCGTGTTTCTCCTTTGAAAGGGGTTATGCGTTTCAGTACGACTGGGAAATTGGCTCCTCGTTATATAGGACCGTTTTCTATTACTGAACGTATTGGCCCTGTGGCTTATAGAGTTTCACTTCCAGCTCATCTATCTGGCATTCATGACGTGTTTCACGTCTCACAACTTCGGAAGTGTCTTCGGGAGTCGGATTCTATTATTACTTCTCCTGATTTGCAAGAGCTTGAGGTCTCACCGGACTTATCTATTGTACAGCAACCTATTCGCGTGCTTGACACGGAGGTGCGACACCTTCGGAACAAGAACGTGCCGCTCGTAAAAGTTCAATGGTCCGCTAATCCTAATGATTGTACTTGGGAAACCAGAGAATATATCGAGCGATCTTATCCGGGTTTTCTTTCTTTGCTTTGAAACGGTGAGTATGTCTTTTCATCTCAAGCTTATTTTCTTTTCTTTTGATTGTAAGTATGTAGTTGTTACAAATAGTGTCTCTAGAAATTGCGGGGACGCAATTTTGTAAGGAGAGGAGATCTGTAACAACCCGCATATTTAACGATTTTATATTTAGATGTTTAATTTAAATATAGCGTCGTTAGTCGGATTTGGGTCCGAAATGTTACTTTCTGCAAATGGCCGAATTGGAACACGAAACTACCTCCATTGGTTCCAAAATGGCGTTTGCGATCTTTTTGAGTATAATCTTTGATATGTTTGGAGTTTGTGAAATTTTGACCCTTTTTCTATTGGGTTTTGGGTTTGGGTTCAGCCCACTAGCTTAACTAATACTCTAGATTATCCACTCCTCTCATTCACTTATTCATTTCATAAAAACTTAATCTTAGAACTGAAAATGGGGGAAAGGAAGAGGAATTAGAAATTTGCAAGCCCTAGTTTCAACTTCCAACTTGATTTCTTGCTCCAAAAATCATAGAGAATCCATTGGTAAGTTCATCTCCATCTTCTCCATCTCTTTTCCTCTTCAATTTCAGTAATCTCCTAACCCTAACTTAGGAAATACTTGCTTTGATTTTAGATTGAAGCTTGTAGTGTTGAAGTTGAGTGTAGTTGGTTGATTCCTTGCATTTGTGCTTCTTCATCTTCTTTGTTTTGTGTAAAAAGGTAAGTTTTGAACTCACATCTACTTCTCTTGATTTCATGGGTGTTGGTATAAATTCCTAACAAGTATGCATGTGCCATTGTTTTGGAATTGGAAAGAATTAGCATTTCATTGAATTAGGGCAGGAAGTGCAAAATCACTAAGTTCGGCCGACCGAGTGCAGGCTTCGGTCGACCGACCTGCTGCCCCGAGCCATATTGGGTTTTCTGCATCTGGCAAGCTGACCGAGCCCTGTATTCCGGTCGACCGACTTGCTTTGTTTTGCCTGTTTTCCTTATTTTGCATATTTGATTGATTTTTTCGGATTCTATCGATTCAAGTTGCTTTTTAGTGTTTGTTATTGCATCTTTGATTTTGATAACTTATTTTTGACTTCATTCACGGGTTTTATAAATAATCCCTCTAAATCGTATTAAAAGCTTCCGTCTCCCATTCATAAATTCTATTTATAATGCACACACACGATTTCGCACTTCGAGCGAAGTGGAAGGAAGATTAAATGGTTAGGTAAAACACGGACCATGAATCCATGCGTTTATCTTTCCGATTAGTCCCCGACCTATTCGATTGATTGTTTTGACCTTCGGGTTTAGTTTACCGATGATATGAGGTAAATTTGTAATGCTTTGAGTGTGAAAGTGGCTGACGGATAGTAAACCGTTTAGTGCGAACGAGTGGTTATGGGACATACGTTAACACTTTTCGGATTCCTTTTCGAGAGTTGTGACATATTCCGCCAGTTAGTGGTGTCCAGTACTGGGTCTTCGACCTTCACCACTACGGTTTGTTGCCTCTGGGATGGTGTCTTCGGACTTTCTCCCTAGGTTTGTTGCCTTCGGGTATGTTGCCTTCGGGTGTGTGCCTTCGGGTATGTTGCCTTCGGGTGTGTGCCTTCGGGTATGTTGCCTTCGGGTGTGTGCCTTCGGGTTTGTTGCCCTATATAGTTTCGCTCTGATGTTGGCCTTATGTGCCGCATGGGTGATACTTGGGTTTGGAGCCTTCGGGCTTATGGATCCTTGTTGTACAGTACTGAGCTCGAGCAATTTTATGATGTTTCATTGATATTATATTCCCTTTGTATCGCCCATCGTGTTGGTCTGTTTGAGCCGCATGATGTATAACGATTACCTTGTGGAACTTGTATACCTTATTGGTATTTGTTATTTGCCTTTTGGCTTGTTTTGGGATATTTGTATCCTTTGTTTCTATATGTTGCCGATGATATGAGGCTTGTTCTATATGATTCATCTCTTGTTGATGATTGTGTTATATCCTTTAGAGATATTTGTTATACCGTATGACCTTGCAGGTTTATTATTGTTCAGTTTATCTAACTGATTTGTTATCTAGACTGACCCGTGTATTTTATACTCGGGTCAGACCGAGTTGTTTCAGGTTAGGTGCTTTTGGGACTTAGCCTATTTTGCTTCCGCATGGACTATTCGCTAGCTTCATTTTGTTATAGCGTCTTTTGTGGTCCTTATCTGTCGTAACTCTGATATTTACATATTTTTTCGACTCGTCTGTTATATTGTGGTCTCCTGTACCACTTGACATGTATTATTTTGTATACTCTGAGGTGTATCTGTTTATGTGTATATTATGATCGACTGTTCTGTGATGTGAATTACATTTGAGTTGTTATATTTTCTTCTGATAGATCCTATAGCCATTGTAGTTTTGCTTTAAATATTTATTGAATAGGTCGAATTTTAATGTGATTCTACTTTTCGACGTATTTAGTGAATAGTTAAGGTAAGATTACACATGGTCGCTTCCATTATACTCTATTGTCCGCGTTAGCCGACAGTATTACCTATGTAATACTCTTTGTTAACGAGGCTCTCGGAGTGGGGCGTCACACCAAATATCCACTGGTATATTTACTTTACTTTTATAAACCCAGTTTATAAATTCCCAATGTCTCATTTCTCTTTTAATAATCTAGGTTTTACACAATTATATCAATCTCCAAATTGATTTCCAATTTATTTCATTTGGAAATAAATTATTTCTTTATCTATTTCAATAAATTTAAACTTGGATTTTAAAATAAATTCTTTATTCCTTAAAATAATGTCACTTAAGGTTTAAAATTCATTATTTCTCTGTTTATTCAAAATCCCCTTTCCATGCTCGAAATTTATTTATTAGGTTTTTAAAATCACTTTTATTCTTTTTGAATTCATTCTTAAATTCATTCAAATTTTCTATAATTATTTCGCTTACAAATTCACTTCTTTTATTTTCTTTCTAAAATCCAATTTATATATTTTGGTAACTCATTATACCCAAATATATTCAATCAAACCATAGTATTCAATATTCCAATATAATTCATCATAGAATATCAAATAATCACAACAGAGAATAATAAATAAATGTTGATGAATCCAGTTGGATCCCTCCAACCTGTTTTCCCTGCATCTACAGATGTTAGCACAATATAAAATACCAATTCCACTTCGAGGTGGAATATCGCGGTATATGGGATTAAATATAACATTATCCTCTATTATGCGGCGCATAGGGTCTCATCTGCTATAAAATATGGAAAATCAATTATTCCAAGATATATTATATAGGATAATATAACACAATAAATCAATTCAACCATTCAACCAATTATTTAAATTTAACTATTTAAATTCAAATTTAAATTCAGTTGAGTGAGATTAACTCACCTTTACCATTATGCAGTCCATTCCAAACTGGCTCGCATCCATGATTTAAACCCTTATATAAACAGTTATACGATTTATTAAAATTCGAAGTATATCGAACAATCCATTACCGTTTTAAATTAATTAACTCCTGCTTTAATTTAAACGAATAATTTAACTTAACCTAATTTCCCTTTTATAGATTTCCAAAATCAAATTTCACAAAAACTTTATTACTTTAAAATCCCTATATTATATTTCCAAAATTTCTTCTATATAAATTAATTTGCCCGTTTCCAGAAAATGGAAACAGTGGCTCACTATACAACAAAAGAATTTTTTTTCTGCTTTAAAATTCTAATACAATTTAATATAATCAATTTCTCTACATGTATGTGAAATTCAATAAATAAAACAAAACAAAACAGCTACCTTAGTCGACCACGCACTGCCACCACCCTCCACATTCGAGTTCGAGCCCGCCTCACGTTTGCCACCGCGACCCGCAAGCATCACTATGCCGCGACTTGCCAAACATCGCACGCTCTACCTCCAATTCGACAAACCCTAAAGCCCCAAACCCTACTCTAAATCACGACCTGCATTCAATGAATCTGCCCCACTCTAGCCTCCAGAAATGCGCGTGAAGATTCTCGAAACCCCCAACCAACAATATTGACGAAGACGGGTCGTAACCCTCAATTACTGCAAGCGAACATCGAAACCCTCGAAGAAAATGCGCTCGACGTCGCCTCGAGTTGAACTCGATGTCGCTATTTTGATTAATTCGATTTGTTTAGATTTGGGAATAAAATTTGGAGAGGATCAGACATTAAAGAGGAATGTCGTTTATATTTTTTTTTGAAATGCTTTCGGCTGGCTTAGATTTATTGATTGCGTTTTAAAAGTTTGCAGAGGAAGATTGCGTGATGTTCTAAAAAAGGGAAACATGATTTTGAAAGGAAGGTAGCGCTGAAGTGAAGGGAAAAAATAGTGATGTGAAATTATTTCAGCTAGTTGACCAAATTAAAAATCAAATCTGAATACAAATTGTCTCGACTTTCGTAGCCTAAAATCATAAACTCTTATCGAGGTGTGCCGCTAGGCGTTTATAATGTTAAACCCTTATTCCGAGTGCAATGGAAAAAGTTTTGAGTCCTAATTCGATCGTATGGAAAAGATAGCTTTTTGAATTGAATTAAAATATTAAATTTTCGATATTAATTTTAGCGCGTTTATATATTGTACGCTCACACAACAACTCCGATCAATACGAAATTTGAAATCCGATAATAAAACACTATTACGGACCTAAAGGAACCGGTTTCGTTGAATTCCAAGACTGTGCCTCGGAAGGCTATTTTTAAATCCAATTTAAACGATATATTTTTAAAACTGAACAAATCAGTGTTAAATTCAATTTTAAAACATTTATTATCCTCAGCTTTATCAATATAAATTTTACAAGCCTTAAATTTATTTTTAAGAGGCTTAAAACTCCAGATTCAACATTTTACCCAACTTCAACTTATTAAATTCAATAATTCAATTATCAAATAAATAGTGATATTTGAATTCAAGTTAAAAATTAACTTTGAAATATTTAAAATCAATAAAATATCCCGATTTCAAATATTCAAAAATTACGGGTCATCACAAAGTCACTTCAAATAAAACATCAATAGCTCATTTCCAACTCATTTTAAAATAAAACTAATCAATTTACAAATCTAATTATGAAAATTAGATTTATTTCATTAATACTAAATATTTGGATAACCCAATTTTTTTCTTTAAAAATATTCCAAAACTAACAGTTTAAAATCACCTAGTTTAATAAATGAAAAATTCCTTTAAAAAAACAAACTTGAATTCTTAAATAAAATATATTTAAAAAATTCTCAATAACAAATAAATTCTTTAAATTACTCTCGATTCACAACCCATTAATTTCGTTCCGATTCTCTTAACCATTTCCACTTTCCAAAAATAGTATTCCCTATTTTTCTTAACCCTATTTCCATATTCTAATATAAACTCACCCTACGAATTTATATCCCCAATATGTCAACTGATATCGCTTACCTTATTTATAAACATTGTTTATACATTTTTATACTCCTTTGAGTTTTACTTGTTTATAAAAACAGTCTTATTTAGGAAACTCCATTTATAAATCCATTTCTTTATAAATCCCATTTACAACTTTCAATCTATTTTTAATATCGACTTCAACTCTTTTTTATATTTCCAAAATATCATTTATAAATTATTTTGTATAATTCATTTTTAAAAATCTCCATTTTAAATAATTCACAATAGTTAAGTAATAACAAAAATCAAATATATTTTTCTAACTCAATTTCTTTAAAATACTCCAAATTCCTATATAAATATCTTTATATCAAAAATCCTTTTAATTTCCAAAAATTTAAAAATATATTTATGGTATTTAAAATACCGAAATTTAGGTCAGTGCTACAATAGCATCTAATAATCACTACAATAATCAATAGTAGATTATTCTACACAAACCATATATCACAATATATGAAATTAAATTCAACATTTTGAGGAATCCAGTTGGATCCCTCCAACCTGTTTTCTTGCATCCATGGTGTTAATACAACATAAAATACCAATCTCGCTTCGAGGTGGAAATTGCGGTATAAAGGGTCATCCGCTATTATGCGGGGAGCATAGGGTCTCATCCGCTATAATGTGCAGGAATATCACTCCAACCACTAATATATATATATATATATATATATATATATATATAATATCATTTAACAAATAATAATTAATAACTTCAACCAAGTATCCATGAATTAATTTTAACTAGTTAAAATTCAATTTGGCAATCCAAATGAGTGAGAATTTTCTCATCTTGATTTTCGAATCTGTTAATCATTCCAATTCCAAAGATATTCCATGGTCAAGTTTTTTGTTGCTATTATCCAACGTGGCTCGTTTTCAAAATTTTGGACCTCGCACAAATAAATTTACAACGTATATAAGTTAATGATCATTTTTTATACTAATAAAAAATTAATTAAAATTAATCACTATATACCTCTCAACAGTTTCCTTCCCACGAGCCTTCTTTGCCTCATTACGACCGTCACTGAGCAAAGTAAGTGTCGTACTCCTTTCCACAGCCATTGCGACCTCCTTATCAAAGCATGAAATCAAGCCCCTCAGCATTGAGGAACTCCAATACGAATAAGCTTTTGATTCATCACCAACTTACTGACCTCGACACTATCCTGCTCACGTCCAATCCTACGAGTGCACCCTCAAGTCGAACAACTCCATCTTCGTACCTTCTCTGCCTCATTGAAACCCTAGCCACTACTCGTGCTCACATAACAATTTCAAAAAATAACAAACTGCTCGACTTCGATCGGAAATCGCAACTGAGGAAAGTTCAATCTCTGAACCCTATGGCGCAATTGCTTGAACCCCATCAAATACCTCGAACTCAGTCGTTACACCCTTGAACGATGATCTCGACCTTGGCCAAACACCACGACCTCACAGGCACTCGCTAACATACCATCCTTAAGAACATCGCGTGACGCTCGATAACGATTCATTCCCAAAGAGGCTTGCAATTTGAATGATGCAACCATTCTTTTTTTGATGTTTATACAAATCGATTTCGATTAAAAGGAAGAAGGACATAGGCATAGGAAATTTCCTCTTTTAATCTAGAATGGATTTATATTTTAAGAGGTCGACCCCCCTCCCTCCATTTTTTTCAAGTCAATTCGAATAGAAAAATGAAAGGAGGGAGACAAGATTTAAAAAGGTGAAAGGATATAGAACGCAATTGAACTGAAAGAGAGGAAAGGTAGCGTGTTTGAAAAGGGACAGTATTGACCATTTGATATATAAATAAATAAATTTCCAAAATATCTCGATTTATGCAACTCAAAAATTTGAACCCCTATCGTGGCATGCCGCCAAGCTTTTATAATATTATACCCCTATTCTGAATGCAATGGAAATGGTTTCGATTCCTAATTCGATCGTATAGAGAAGATAGCTTTTGGATCTAATTATTATTTTAAATTTTCGATATTAAATTCAACACGTTTGTATCCCGTACAACCAAACGATAACTGCAAATGTTACGAAATTTGAAATCCAATAATAATACACTATTACAGGCCCAATGGAATTTGTTTTGTCGAATTCTGAGACTGTTCCCCGAATCACTATTTAGCAAGTCAATTAAATTTCAAATTTTTGTGAAATCACTTGAAGTTTAAGTATTAAAAACTTATTAGCTCAACTAAAATTAGATATCTAATATTTAAACCTTTTAAATATTTAAAAAACGATGAAAAATCCAGGTTGCTACATGCCATTAAAATAAATGTCAATTTGTGGAAGTTTTTATGACTTATATGTCCCATTTATACTATTTTGCATAGTCACGGGAGACTGGTTTTCTTAAAAGTATTTTGAGATTGAGTCGATTCAGTGTTTATGATACTAAATTAATCCTTACGTTCTATTTTTGATTTATGGAATAATTTTCATACATAATAATCATTTACCTTCGTACTATTGCAGCATCTTCCAGCAATTTCATTTATGCCAATAGTGAAAAAGATTAACGAGCTCTTAACTAGAGCGTTGTTATCTTTTTGTTCCAATGTTTAGGACTATTAACATTTTAATTGAATCCAAAGGTTAATCATTCGTCCATTTAAGACCAGAGGCAACTAAAGAATCTAGAATCTATATTTTTCCTTCAATGAATGGTCCTTTAATCTACTATGGAGTCGATTTGGCTATATGATTATAAAATAGAAAAAGAGGCGATTTCTCTTTTACTATACGGTACATATGTTTGCTTTGTGGTCTCATATTCAAGTTTAACCATTATTTTGATGATTATTTTAGGAGCTTTGTACACCACTAAGAGTTTCAAATGACTTTTTTGCTTTCTAGAAGATATTTCTATGAATGAACTAGAAATACTACAAAAATAACCTCATGATAAAAATAATACTGTTAAGGAAATAATGCAATTAATTAAGTGTATGTGACGACCCAGAATTTTAGGCGATATCAATTTAATAATCTGTATTAATAATTAAGTTGATTAGATAACTTTCCTTTATAATTTTAATTTAAATTGGTAAATTTAATCTTTTAAAGGTTAATAAATATTTAATCTGTCAATATTGATCAATATCTTTCTAATAATTTAAAATTGATAAGAATTATTTTTCAAAGCTAATAAAATTATATTCTATTTATAATATATATATTTGATATATATATATATATATATTGTGAATAAGAAGATCTTTTGTTTTAAATAAAAGATTGAATTTTCAAACTATAATATATATTTTAATTTAAAGCTTTGTTTTAAATTCAATATTTTTAAAAAGCTAATTTAAGGTTAATTCTATATTTTCAAAGTATAAGATAATTATTTATTTTTAAAAAGTGTGATAGTTTAAATAAGATTTAATCAAATTCCTATTTTGTTTTCTTTTAAAAGTGCTTAAGTTAAAATGGTTATATATATATATATATATAAATTTATAAATAAACTTTCTTTTTAAAACATCTCTTATACTAGAATAGTTTGTTAACATAATTAATAAACGAGTAAATTACTAGATTCACATTTACATAAATATAAATACAAATTCATATTTCAAATGTATTATAGGGAAACATATAATACATTTATTTGATTTAAAACATAAGCTATTGATTATAAAATATCACACTTATATATTTATTAAAAATTCAAAGCTTATAAGAAGACAAACATTTCTTTTACATATAAAAATACTTTATAAATACATATGTGACTTAAATGAATTAATAAAAGATGAAAGTTAACACTTGTGAACCATTCAAGCTAGCTTTTGACATTTGTTTAAATTAATTAACAAGTGGCAACATTTTCTACCATTTAGAATTTAAATTTATATAAAAAAATAGTTTGAAGAGAAACTTGTTTTCCACTTTCAATTCAAAACTTTCTTCTTCTCAATTTCTTTCCTTTTTCTTCCTTCAATCTTTCAAAAATTTAATAGCAAACCAGAAATTGCTTCAAACCTGAAATTTGAACCAAAAGAAAAATCAAATCTAAAATTAAAATCTGCAAACAAGTTTTCCGTACCAACCAAACCTACTGCAACTCAAATGGAAGATCAACAGCAAGTTTCAGCATTTATAATCAAAGATTTGTGGGCATGCAGAGGGTTTCAACAGCAAAGCCTGGAAAAAGAAAAAAATTTAAACCTGCTCCGCCTTTTCAAAGAAATTGGTGAGTAAACGCTTTTAAAAACAGTTTTAATCATATCTGTAGTTGAATTCTTTATGCATGTGATGAATTTTGCTATGATAATGAATATTTATTTCCCTGAATACTGTTATGTATGCATGTTGAAGGTAGGGAATGCCTGAGAATAGAAGAGCCTGTATAAGTTCATCTCGGTTTAATTTACAAAAGTTGTTTTCTTAAGAAAATTTCAAAAATCTTTCAACCTAAACTATATTAGATCTTGGTATTTGAATGAAAGTTGTGAGTTAGGATATGGTGATAATTTTAAAAATATTTTCTGGAATTTTTAATTTACAAATAAGTTTTAAAATGGGAAAACACAGTAAAATACTAATGCATGTTAAAAATCAATAAACTCAATTTTAAGTTTGGATTGTGTGAATGAATTAGTGATGAGAAATCATGAATTTTAACACTAATTTCATGATTTTTAATTCGATAGTCTGTTGGAAATTTTGAGTTGAACGGTTTCGGCAATTTGATGAATTACCGATGATCAACTCGATGATAGGAGCTGAATTTATGGTCGAAGCTAGCTATGGTATCGTGGATGAAGGGAAAAATGCTCTCGAATTTTTCCTATGGTCGAGATGATCAGATTCGTTTTAACTAGGGTTTATGTTTGTGTTTCGTTTGCCTTGGCGGTCGAGACATTTTCGACATGGGTAGTGGATCGGGTGCGATCGCGAGATGAGGGATGGTGGCTAGGTGATATGACAGTGCTTTGGAAGAAGTTCTGGAAATTTCGGCCAATGGGGTTGACGGCGTTGAGAGGTTTTGTGGTCTAGTTGGTTTCAGATTTTCGATCAATGATCGAAATTTCAATTCGCTGATTGGATCTTGGATTCTAGGTTGGTGCAA
Source organism: Allium cepa (assembly GCA_030765085.1). Taxonomy (NCBI): domain Eukaryota; kingdom Viridiplantae; phylum Streptophyta; class Magnoliopsida; order Asparagales; family Amaryllidaceae; genus Allium; species Allium cepa. Next base: position 203,087,256 of record CM060941.1, on the reverse strand, counting down.
GGTTGTCGAGGCCTTGTGTGGTTGGTTGACGATCAGAAAGTTGGTCGGAGGAGGGTGGTTAGGTCGTGCACGTACACGCGTGTACGTTTGTGCACTGGGAATAATGGAGTTGGGGAAGATGAAGGTTGATTCGGTATGGAGCTCGCGTTTTCCTGGTGTCGACTCGAAGTAGACGAGGCTGGGGTTTGTCTGGAGCAGGCTCGTGTTGTTGTAGAGTTTGACTCGAAGTTTTTGGTCGTATACTTATCTGATTAAGTACTGTAAAAAGATATAAAGTTTGCAAATTAAACTCGTTATTTTGAATAATGAAAATCAAGCTTTAAATTATAAAACGAGTTTTATAAAAGACAATAAATTTACAAAAATTAAAACTTGTTGTTTTGAAATAGATGTTAATCAAACTTTCAAGGGTGTTAATTGAATTTATTTCCAAATTTGAAATGTTTAAGATGATTGCTTTTGAAAGTAATTAACTTAATCAAATTTTGAGTTTTAATTAAAAGGAGCGTTTTCAGTTTAAAATATTAAATCAAAGCTTTTAAGTAAATTTTAAGTAATGTTTTAAATTAGATAATTAAAGCGTTTTAAATTTTCAAAATTGATTTTTCTAAATGCTTTATTTTCAAACAAGGTTAAGGCTATAATTTTGTAAACCAATAAAATAATTTGTCTTTAAGTTATTAAGATTTGATTAATTCAAATAATTAATTTGTGAAGATAAATATGATTAATTTATTATGAACTTAAGAATACTTAATTAATATGATTTGTTAATAAGTAAAAGATTAATTAAGATAAAAGTATTTCCTAATTAATTTAGGATTTTTAAATATAAGAAGTTAACTAATTATTTAATTAATTTTAAATTATTAGTTAATATTTTTTTAATTTTAAATAATCACTTAATTACGGATTAATTAAGTGTAATTACTTAATGAAGTAATTAATGGTGAATTTCTGAATGTAATTAAGTAAAGGAAATTTTTTATGGAAGTAATTAGTGGAAAATTACTTATGGAAGTAATTAAGTGAAGTGATTAAGGGATTATCACTTGATGTTATTAATTTTAGGATTAATTAAATTAATTGATTTGGAAGTTAATTAATTAAAGAGTAATTAATTAATTAAAAGAATTAATGATAATTAATGGTGGGATTAATTACTTGTTAAGGTAATTAATTAAGGGAGTAATTAACTAATGAAAGTAATTAGAAGATAATTACTTAATGAAAGTAATTAAGGTTTAATTACTTAATTAATTTAGTTAATTAATTTATGTGATTAATTAATTAATGGATGTGATTAATTTAAGATTAATTACTAAATTTAATTAATTAAAATGTAATTAATTAATAAAGTAATTAATTAAGGATTATTAATTGATGTAATTAATTAATAATTTCTTAATGAATTAATTAAAGATTAATTAATTAGTATAATTAATCAAAAGATTAATATAATTAATTAAGAAGCTAATTAATAAAGATAAGTAATTACGAGTTGTTAATTACCGTTTATGATTAATTAAGACTAATTAATGAGATGACTAATACAAGTTGATTATATAATTAATTAAAGGGATTATTAATTAATAAGGATCATTAGTTAATATAATTATTGGAATTAATCAAGGCTGATGAATAGTGATTAATTAAAGTATGATTAATTGTAATTAATAAAGGATTAATATAACTAATCATAGTTGATTCATTAAGGGAAGCAAATAATGGATCATTAATTAATGTAATTAATGATAGTATTAAAGGTTAATTACTGTATATGGATTAGGATAATTAATTTGTGGAAACTAATTAAAGAATTAAAGGCTAATTACTTGAATGTAATTAAAGGATGATTAATCAAGGGAGATTAATTAACGAAGATCATTAAGAGATGATTAATAAATTAATTGTAATAAATCAATGAAGCGGGATTAATATAATCCAAGTGATTAAAGGAAAGTAATTAATTTAATTAAATGTTAATTAAATTGATTAAGAGTTAATCAAACCTTCTTATGGATGATTGATATTGGATGTTTGAATGATGTTGGATGATTAGGGTATGATATCTCTGATTTGTGATATGCTGCTTTGTGAGATAATTGGTTGATATGAATTATCTACTGTGATAATGTGATTCATCTATCTGTTTATGTTATCCAGAATATAAGTTTAGATATTTAAACCCTTAATCAACTTGGACATTAAAATGGCGTTTGGATTTCGGTGAGACCGAGATCGGGTTTCCATATTTCGATATTCGAAAACCACATCGATCCAAATTAAACGTTAGGTCGTGAATCCAAGAGAAGAGCTTAGTGAAGACTCGAAGTGTAAGAACTATTCGTTAGTATAACTCTGGGGGTGATTCTGAGATGAGTTTGATAGAGATAGTACTTTCAGGTTCGAGATGGTGATTCAGAGTGCAAGGGCTATGGCCGTTGACTCTGAGGGTGATTCCAAAATGAGTGCAACGAGATAGTGCCTTCGGTTTCGTTCGAACCCGGAATGAACTTGTATGGATTGAATGCTTTTAGAACATCGTAAGGTGGACGATGAGCATTCTACGATAGATGTGTTCTATAAAGGTAATCGCAGCCTCAATCCTCATCAATCGGGAATGGCTAAAACGGGGGAGGTGCAGCAAGGCTAGGTGGGTAGCATCCATTTCAGGGTGAGGTCGTCCCTGTCTATATGTCCCTTTTTATTCCGGCTTAGTGGGTGGTTGGTCGCGCCAACCACGGGGTGATCTTACTCGGGACTGTCCAGTAAGGGATGGTTCCGGTCTTGTGTTGCAGGGGAGTTAAGGTGGCTCCTCGGTACGGTGATCTAGGCTATGTACTATTACGGGCAGTACCCCAGTAGCCCTGCCATTGATGGAAACACATTCTTCCTACGAGACCCTACGGTTTTGATTGTATTACTCACTTTTGTGGCTAGTAGCTGGAATTTAATAATGTAACAATTTCGGCTATTTCTTATTTACTTGAAAACCCTAGACACTATTATAATATTACTGGATTTCCTATCAAATGTTTTGGTTAGCGTAAGGTAAAAACTTTTCCATGTTTATGTGTGGGAAGTCTTACGTGGTACCTTTTCTTTTCAAAGGATTTTCTAAAGTTAAGCAACTTTAAACCGTTTACTCACACCAGACCCCTGTCTGACCCGAGTGTTTATTTTCTATTTTATTAAACTCTAGGGCACTCATATTATATAAGAGTAGTCGAGGGAATTAGGTTAGCTTGACGAATTCTGGAGGAGATTTGGAGCAGGAGGCTTCCGCGTGTAGATATATTATTGTTCTGGTGTGTTAGTGTTATGTCCATATTGTATTGATGTACTTGAGTTGTATGGTTAGACAAATGTTTATAACTGTCTAATATGTGTTGTGTAACCATGATGTAACATGATACTATGTAATATTTTATGTGATATATTATATTTCATTCGTTCAGCTGTGAGTATCTGACGTTGTTGAGTTTCTTCTTTTCCTTATCTTTTCTTCTTCTATCCCTTTCTTTCATAAATCATGATGTGTTTTTCTGGAGATAGAAAGACGGGTCTTAACAGTTAGTATCAGAGCGTTAGGTTGTGCGAATACCTAGGCTCTGGAGTAGTGTCTTTCTTGAGAGAGCGCACTTGTAATTTTTATATATAACTATATGTTTATATATCTATATCTACCTGATTTGTTGGGTTACCTATTCGGGTTTTTCCAACATAAGTTTTAAAGGTAGACGGAGCAAGTGGTGTATGTGTAACACGACTACTACTAATGGAAGAGGTCCATATGTTTGAGGTTGGATGTGTATTTGTTTAGACTATAGACCTAATACCGTCTCGAGTGAGCTTTGCAGCTTGGAGTAAGGATTTCTCCGATCTCCGAAGGAAATCTTTTAAAGATTCGGAGTTCATCTTTGAAGTGTAAGTTTGGATTGTGCTCGGGTGAGCGGATTTTCTAGGATTGGATCCGTTGGAAGTGCAGAAGTAAGTGATGGTATCTTGACAGCTGCGTGGTGAGATGCTGCATCCATGGGGATTTCCGAAGATTTTTTTCTCTTGAAGCAGTTTTAAAAGTAGTTGAGGAGCAGTCTTTACCTGCCGCAGGGAAGACTCGTCTGTGTAGAAATTATCTAGATCTTCGGCAAGGACGTTGGCTGTTTTGGAATATGAGACTAAGGTCTATAAGTTGCTTCGCTTCGGCTTGATCTCATTGTCATTCCTTAAGGAGAGCGAGATGTTGATGCTTGGTTTGGAGCCCGAGTTTCTTGAGAGGTTGTCTACCATCTCGAAGGGTCTTTTGTGTATTTTGTTGGTAGTTTTGGTGTTCGAGGAGCCTTTGGATTAGAAGTCTTTGGTTAGTTGTGGTAGAAGTGCAGCTCGAAGTGTTCGGTGTGCTGACAAGAAGGTCTTTTGGCTTTGAAGTATCATCGAGGTAGAGTTTGGAAGCAACAGTGTGGCCCGTTTCTCCGATGGTTTAGGAATCTTTGTGGTTCTTCTTTCAACAGCCCGGGCAGATGGTGAATGCTTTCTTGAAGAGTTAACCTGATTTGGAAAAGCTTAAGGCTGTTCTAATTGGTAAAGAGAGGACACTTTCTTTGGAATCCGAACTAAGTAGGATCGCAAAATTGACTTGCGATTAGTTTGGGAATTTATCTTGGGCAATCTTTTGTTTAAGACTGAGGGTGCTCATGTGGAAGTAGGAGCTACTGAAGTAATCAGAAGTTTGTACGCATCTGGAGTTAAGTTCCATATCGATTGGTTCCAGAAGCGATATTGGTGGTTAGCCTGGTAGTAGGATGGTTTTTGTAGAAGGAAGAGTTGGTGTAGCAGCTCAGGAATTTTTAGAATTTGGATTGGTCGGATCTAGTTTCCAAGTTTGGATTCTGCAGTAAGGTTGTGTGACCGAGTCATATGGGTCACTAAGATTTTATGAATTTGATGAACAAAGTTTCCTGAATATATTGGATAAGTTTGTACTCATGTTCATCAACGGTATTCTCATCTATTTCAGAATCAGAGTTGTGTAGCGGAAGCGAGGTAGCAGATGTGCGAGGAAGGAAGCAAGTTCAGTTTGCTGTTGCTTGGGAAGTAGGGCTTGTATTCTGGATTTCAACGAATCTTGGAAGACCATTTTGATGAATAAGATCCATAAACTGGTTTGCTTTAGTCTAGTTGTTTCTGGAAGCATCAGCATAGGTTGAGCTGATCAAGATGATGGGCCGCCCAGGATTATCTATTGAGTTATGCAGATATAAGATAAGGAGTTTGGAATTTGAAGTTGGAGACTTCATGTTGTTAAGATTTCTCTGGTTAAGAGAGCGGTAATTGGATAAGATTGGATGGCTAGTTCTGAGGTATTTGGGATTTCTTATCTGTGTTTTTGATAGGATAAGTTCTTTAGTCTATAATATTGAATTGCCAATTTGGATAGTTGGAATTCATTGTATTTCACGTATCTCCGAGGGAGTACGTATATGATTCATCGTTCGTCATAGAATCTGCAGTTCAGTTGGATTTGGAAGTTGTGCTAGACTTGAGTATAGTCTGATGTTTTTTTCAGTTTGATAGATCTAGAGAAGTGGGGAGCTATGGATTATGGTGGTGTAGCTAGTTTAGATTCTGTAGAGCGAGTCTTCCAGTGATTTATACTTGGGAAAAGCTAATTTGTATTAGAAGGATCTATCCTGATTTGTGTCAGGATAATTAGTTAGGTTTGTTTGCTTGATTGATTGCTATGGTTGTTAGTAACTAGTTAAGAGGTATGCTTTGTTGTTTAAAAATAAAATATTTGCTGGGTTATTAAATTGTCTTTGCTTCTAAATTTCGGGGACGAAATTCTTTTAAGGGGGAGGAAAGTGACGACCCAGAATTTTAGGCAATATCAATTAATAATCTGTATTAATAATTAAATTGATTTGATAATTTTCCTTTATAATTTTAATTTAAATTGGTAAATTTAATCTTCTAAAGGTTAATAAATATTTAATCTGGCAATATTGATTAATATCTTTCTAATAATTTAAAATTGATAAGAATTATTTTTCAAATCTAATAAAATTATATTCTATTTATAATATATATATATATATGATATATATATTGTGAACAAGAAGATCTTTTGTTTTAAATAAAAGATTGAATTTTCAAATTGTAATATATATTGTAATTTGAAGCTTTGTTTTAAATTCAATATTTTTCAAAAGCTAATTTAAGGTTAATTCTATATTTTCAAAGTATAAGATAATTATTTATTTTTAAAAAGTTTGATAGTTTAAATAAGATTTAATCAAAGTTTTATTTTGTTTTCTTTTAAAAGTGCTTAAATTAAAATGGTTATATGTATATAAAGTTATAAATAAACTTTCTTTTTAAAACATCTCTTATACTAGAATAGTTTGTTAACATAAGTAATAAACAAATAAATTACTAGATTCACATTTACATAAGTATAAATACAAATTCATATTTCAAATTTATAGGGAAACATATAATACATTTATTTGATTTAAAACGTAAGCTATTGTATATAAAATATCACACTTATATATTTATTAAAAATTCAAAAGCTTATAAGAAGGCAAACATTTCTTTTACACATAAAAATACTTTATAAATACATATGTGACCTAAATGAATTAATAAAAGATGAAAGTTAACACTTGTGAATCATTCAAGCTAGCTTTTGACATTTGTTTAAATTAATGAACAAGTGGCAACATTTTCTTCCATTTAGAATTTAAATTTATATAAAAAATAGTTTGAAGAAAAACTTGTTTTCCAATTTCAATTCAAAACTTTCTTCTTCTCAATTTCTTTCCTTTTTCTTCCTTCATTCTTTCAAAAATTTAATAGCAAACCATAAATTGCTTCAAACCTGAAATTTGAACCAAAAGCAAAATCAAATCTGAAATTAAAATCTGCAAACAAGTTTTCCGTATCAACCAAACCTACTGCAACTCAAATGGAAGATCCACAGCAAGTTTCAGCATTTACAATCAAAGATTTATGGGCATGCAGAGGGTTTCAATAGCAAAGCCTGAAAAAAGAAAAAAATTTAAACCTGCTCTGCCTTTTCAAAGAAATTGGTGAGTAAACCCTTTTAAAAACAGTTTTAATCATATCTGTAGTTGAATTCTTTATGCGTGTGATGAATTTTGCTATGACAATGAATATTTGTTTACATGAATACTGTTATGTATGCATGTTGAAGGTAGGGAAAGCGTGAGAATAGAAGAGCTTGTATAAGTTCATCTCTGTTTTATTTACAAAAGTTGTTTTCTTAAGAAAATTTCAAAAATCTTTCAATCTAAACTATATTAGATCTTGGTATTTGAATGAAAGTTGTGAGTTAAGATATGGTGATAATTTTAAAAATAGTTTCTGGAATTTTTAATTTACAAATAATTTTTAAATGTGAAAACGCAGTAAAATACTAATGCATGTTAAAAATCAATAAACTCAATTTTAAGTTTGGATTGTGTGAATGGATTAGTGATGAGAAATCACGAATTTAAACACTAATTTCATGATTTTTAATTCGATAGTCTATTGGAAATTTTGAGTTGAACGGTTTCGGCAATTTGATGAATTGTCGATGATCAACTCGATGATAGGAGCTGAATTTATGTTTGAAGCTATCTATGGTATCGTGGATGAAGGGAAAAATGCTCTCGAATTTTTCCTATGGTCGAGATGATCAGATTCGTTTGAACTAGGGTTTAAGTTTGTGTTTCGTTTGCCTTGGCGGTCGAGACATTTTCGACATGGGTAGTGGATCGGGTGCGATCGGGAGATGAGGGATGATGGCTGGGTGATATGACAGTGCTTTGGAAGAAGTTCTGGAAATTTCGGCCAATGGGGTTGACGGCGTTGAGAGGTTTTGTGGTCTAGTTGGTTTCAGATTTTCGATCAATGATCAAAATTTTAATTTGCTGGTTGGATCTTGGATTCTGGGTTGGTGCAAGGTTGTCGAGGCCTTGTGTGGTTGGTCGACGATCAAAAAGTTGGTCGGAGGAGGGCGGTTAGGTCGCGCATGTACACGCGTGTACGTTTGTGCACCGGGAATAATGGAGTTGGGGAAGATGAAGGTTGACTCGGTGTGGAGCTCGCGTTTTCCTGGTGTCGACTTGTAGTAGAGGAGGTTGGGGTTTGTCTCGGGGCAGGCTCGTGTTGTTGTGGAGTTCGAACTCGAAGTATTTGGTCGTATGCTTATCTGATTAATTACTGTAAAAAGATATAAAGTTTGCAAATTAAACTCTTTATTTTGAATAAATAAAAATCAAGCTTTAAATTATAAAACGAGTTCTATAAAAGGAAATAAATTTACAAAATTTAAAACTTGTTTTTTTGAAATAAATGTTAATCGAACTTTCAAGTATGTTAATTGAATTTATTTTCAAATTTGAAATGTTAAAATGATTGCTTTTAAAAATAATTAACTTGATTAAATTTTGGGTTTTAATTTAGAAGGAGTGTTTTCAATTTAAAATATTAAATCAAAGTTTTTAAGTAAATTTTAAGTAATGTTTTATAAACTAAGTTTCAAATTATATTGAAAATGAATAAGTTTAAATTAGATAATTAAATCGTTTTAGATTTTAAAATTGATTTCTAAATACTTTATTTTCAAATAAGGTTAAGGTTGTAATTTTGTAAACCAATGAAATAATTTGTCTTTAAGTTATTAAGATTTGATTAATTCATATAATTAATTTGCGAAGATAAATATAGTTAATTTATTATGAACTTAAGAATACTTAATTAATATGATTTGTTAATAAGTAAAAGATTAATTAAGATAAAAGTTTTTCTTAATTAATTTAGGATTTTTAAATATAAGAAGTCAACTAATTATTTAATTAATTTTAAATGATTAGTTAATTGTTTGTTTAATTTTAAATAATCATTTAATTATGAATTAATTAAGTGTAATTACTTAATGAAGTAATTAATGGTGAATTTTTGAATGTAATTAAGTAAAGGAAATTTCTTATGGAAGTAATTAGTGGAAAATTACTTATGGAAGTAATTAAGTGAAGTGATTAAGGGATTATCACTTGATGTTATTAATTTAAGGATTAATTAAATTAATTGATTTGGAAGTTAATTAATTAAAGAGTAATTAATCAATCTAAAGAATTAAGGATAATTAATGGTGGGATTAATTACTTGTTAAGGTAATTAATTAAGAGAGTAATTAACTAATGAAAGTAATTAGAAGATAATTACTTAATGAATGTAATTAAGGTTTAATTACTTAATTAATTTAGTTAATTAATTTATGTGATTAATTAATTAATGGATGTGATAAATTTAAGATTAATTACTAAATGTAATTAATTAAAATGTAATTAATTAAAACGTAATTAATTAATAAAGTATTTAATTAAGGATTATTAATTGATGTAATTAATTAATAATTTCTTAATTAAGTAATTAAAGATTAATTAATTAGTATATTAATCAAAAGATTAATATAACTAATTAAGAAGTTAATTAATTAAGACAAGTAATTACAAGTTGTTAATTACTGTTTATGATTAATTAATACTAATTAATGAGATGATTAATTGCAAGTTAATTATATAATTAATTAAACGGATTATTAATTAACAAGGATCATTAGTTAATATAATTGATGGAATTAATCAAGGCTGATGAATGAGTGATTAATTAAAGTATGATTAATTGTAATTAATAAAGGATTAATATAATTAATCATAGTATATTAATTAAGGGAAGCAAATGAAGGATCATTAATTAATGTAATTCATGATAATAATTAAAGGTTAATCACTGTATATGGATTAGGATAATTAATTTGTGGAAATTAATTAAAGAATTAAAGGCTAATTACTTGAATGTAATTAAAGGATGATTAATCAAGGGAGATTAATTAAGGAAGATCATTAAGAGATGATTAATAAATTAATTTGTAATAAATCAATGAAGCAGGATTAATATAATCCAAGTGATTAAAGGATAGTAATTAATTTAATTAAAGGTTAATTAAATTGATTAAGAGTTAATCAAACCTGCTTATGGATGATTGATATTGGATGATTGATATTGGATGTTTGAATGATGTTGGATGATTCGGGTATGATATCCCTGATTGGTGATATGCTGCTTTGTGAGATAATTGGTTGATATGAATTATTTATTGTGATAATGTGATTCATCTATCTGTTTATGTTATCCTGAATATAAGTTTAAATGTTTAAACCCTTAAACAACTTGGACATTAAAATGGCGTTTGGATTTCGGTGAGACCGGGATTGGGTTTCCATATTTGGATATCCGAAAAACCACATCGATCCAAATTAAACGTTAGGTCATGAATCCGAGAGAAGAGCTTAGTGAAGACTCGAAGTGTAAGAACTATTCGTCAGTATAACTTTGGGGGTGATTCCGAGATGAGTTTGACGGAGATAGTACTTTTAGGTTCAAGATGGTGATTTAGAGTGCAAGGCTATAGTCGTTGACTCTGAGCGTGGTTCCAAAATGAGTGCAACGTGATAGTGCCTTCGGTTTCGTTCGAACCCCGAACGAACTTGTATGGATTAAATGCTTTCAGAACATCGTCAGGTGGACGATGAGCATTCTAAGATAGATGTGTTCTATAAAGGTAATCGCAGCCTCAAGCCTCATCAATCGGGAATGGCTAAAACAGGGGAGGTGCAACAAGGCTAGGTGGGTAGCACCCATTTCAAGGTGAGGTTATCCCTGTCTAGATGTCCCTTTTTCTTTCGGCTTAGTGGGTGGTTGGTCACGCCAACCATGGGGTGATCTTACTCGGGACTGTCCAATAAGGGATGGTTCCGATCTTGTGTTGAAGTGGAGTTAGGGTGGCTCCTCGGTATGGTGATCTAGGCCACATACTGTGAGGGCCGGTACCCCAGTAGCCCTGCCATTGATGGAAACTCATTCTTCCTACGAAACCCTACGGTTTTGATTGTATTACCCACTTTTGTGGCTAGTAGCTGGAATTTTGATAGTGTACCTCCATAGTTAATCAAAGATTTTATAAATATTTGTTTAATTTTAGTCTTTTCATGACAATTGAAACTGATATTTATTTACGAGAATGCAGTTTATCATTTTTACAATTTGTAATGTACCTCATAATCATCATTAGTTTTGATACTTGACTATATATCTACCATGAGTTGTATATTGAATACATTAAGTATTTTTCAATGTTTTTTATGGTGTTATCATAAAAAGATTTTTTTTGGTTATTTGCATTACATTTAAAATTAAAATCCCATATTTATTTATCATACATGTCAAAATTTCAAAATTATGTGACGAGTTAGGATTATTTGTGTATGTATGTATTCTTTATAAAAAGAACAGTACTAGCTAATCAACATCCACTTTGAAAGTTTCAGTATATCAATTTATTAAACTTATATCACACCGATTTAATATACGTAGGAACAAGCAACGAAGCCGTTTCATTTTCCATAGTTTTTTCGCAAATATTTGTCTTATTATCTACCTTTTTTGCTAAATTCTTCTATTCTATTTATTATACTTAATGATTTTCTCTAGCAGATTATCCTCATCTTATGCAAATTCGATACTAGGAAGATCAAGGGTTTGAGTTGTAGCCTACTGGATATAAACAAGTACAATAAGATTAAACAAACAAAATTAGCTGCTAGATTAAGGTTAATATCGCAACAACCAAAATATTTCCTCATATGTAATGAAGGAATGGACATTTTCAATACTCATATTGATGCAACGAATTTTGATATGGACCAGAAATATAAAGCATGATATATATGATAGATAACTGCAAAGGAATATAAGAAAAACCAAATAATTCAACTCATTTCAACTTTGGAATAATCAAGAACATTTTCTAAAAGGTTTTGCAGTTGTCTTATAGTAGTTAATATTTTAAAATGATGTCCTAAGTATATTAATTTGCAAACATTAAACATTAATTCCAATCTTGCTTCACCACCTTTCTTTTTTAAAAGTCGGGTACCACCGATAGCCCATTTTATATTAGTTACTCAATTTATTTATTGCCATAATTATATTTATCTATTTATTTGATATCTCACTATGAAATGGAGATAATTTATTTAGTTGATAAAATATAAAATTTTGAAACATTGATATTTGATTTCCTGGGGAATCCTCTTTTAAAATGATTTTGCATTTCTAATATTTCTACAATTAATTAGTGTCATTAATAATCAGTTAGCTACTTTATTTTTTGCCAGATATATAGGTAGGTCCTCTAATATGCATGTTGTGGTCCCATGCCCCTATCTATTTTTGATATTTTTATTGTTCATTTCATTTATAATCAAGAATTGAAATTCAGCTAATCCAGTTTCATTTAATAAATTAATAATAGATTATCGGTCATTGGATTTTTCAAGAAACTATAACCACCATCTTTTCTACTGCAACATATTGCTAACATACATTGATTCGTATATAGTAAATAATAAGCGTCAATTGTGTAAACTTTGATAGATATATAGAATTTATGGAAGATTGTTTCTGCTATTTGAGCATAGAAATATATAAATTTTTATAGCAAATTTGAACTTATTTTACCATTTCGCCTATTTTGAATTAGGAGGTTAAGGTAGTATATATTCTATTTTTAAAACCATATACATATTCTACTGCTCTGTTTAAAAACATAATAAATTCGTAGAAATTGCAATTTAAGAAAGGTGTTTTTTAAGCTTTGTATTTGAAATAGGATCATAAGATATTATGTGTTCAGGCTTTCGATGTCCATGTTTATTCTGCTATTTGTTTGAAAATAATGAATCTATAGATATTGCAATTTTGGAAATTCGTAATTGATGATCTTTATGTTTCAAAATGTACAAATTTTGTATTTGTATCCTGAATTCATGTAACGATCCCCTTTCTAAGCCAAATTTAGTTTAGTAATTAATATAATTTTTAGAATTAATTTGTGAATTAATTTGAATTTTTCTAAAATATAATAATTTTCAAAAGCTATTTAAGGGTTAAATTCTAATATACATATACATATACATATATATGTGTGTGTGTGTGTGTATGGGTGTGTGTGTGTGTGTGTTTGTTTATTTATTAATGTGTAATTAGACTTTAAATCATTTTTATTTAAAGATTATATATTAAAAAAAGGAAAAGTTTTTAATAAAAAAAACATGAAAAATAAACATGGTAAGCCAAATGCATACAATATATCATCTGTAAGATTATAACATGCATTTAAACATTTGTAAGCATATTTCAACATACAAAATATAAGTGTAACTATTTTAAGCATGAAATTGAACAAGTGTCATATTTTTAAATTTTCTTTTCTTTTTTAAATTTAATAAATAAAGGGAAAACAAGTTATAAATACATCTCTAATTCTACTCTTACATTTTCTTCATCTTTCATTTTCTTTCATTCTTTTCAAAAACAAAAATAAAATCTGAGAAAAAAGCTAGGAAAGAAAAATTAAAACAAAGCAACAACCACTTTTCAAACTTCAACCAGAAGCTTAAAGCAAAATCGAACAAACAAGATTTCAAATCAAACAGTAAGCAGACATCATCTCAAATAACAGGCAGTTCAAAGATCAAAGTTCAAAACCAAATTTCGGATTTTCAAAGATTAGATCAAAGCGAGATAAATTTTTAGATTTTCAAAAAATCAATCAATTCCAGGTTTTGCTTCCCTATTCTATCCTATACACTTTGAGTAAACAAAACTTTAAAAGGCTAAATTTGGTTTATAACATGTTGCAGTATGATAAATCCTTATAGTATGCTGTGAAATATTACATGAATAATTGAATGCGCTTGATTGTATATGTATGTATGAGTTGCTTATGTGCATGCCTGTACTTATATATATATATATATATATATATATATATATATATATATATATATATATATATATATGTCTCGGTTTTTGTTCTATAGGCTAGAAACAAGCTCAAAATTTAAATTCTCTTCCTCTAATCTCTTATAGCTTATGTTCTCTAAACAAACTATGTTTGAATTAACTACATCTCATTTTTAAAAATGTATAAAAGTATAGTTATCAAGCATTTTAACTAGGAAGAAGAAAGAACAATGCAAACAAAATTAAGTCAGAAATTCGATTGTCTAAATTTCATGTTTTGATTTTATAATTTGATTCTTCTTCGAAAATGATGAATTTTGATAATGACATCAAGATTTTTAAGTTCATATTTATTGAGATATTATGAGTTGAACGAATGTCGGGTTTTGATCAAATTTCGGCGATCGTGAGGTCTGGTAGCATCGAGATCGTGGCTGAAGCTTGCTCGAAGGTCAAGGGTTGTGGAAAAAATGGTTGGTGGATTTATCAATCACCGTGGAGGTTAGGTGACGATGTAGTAAGGTTTAAACCCAGGTTGTGGTCAAAGTCGGATTTCGGGCTAGTTCGTCAACGTCGAGGCATCGGACTCGTCCGTAGGTGGGGGAATCGATGCGTGGTTTTGTGGCGAAGCTTTGGTCGGAGTGTCACGCCTTCTTATGACTGGAGGTGGCCAAGCAAGGTGGTTCTTGGATGAATTGTTTTGTTTTAGGTGGAAGTCGATAGCTCGATTTCGAATTTTTGGCGAGCTCGTCGCGATGGGTGGTCAGAATAATTGAGGAGGAGATTACTAACCTGTCGACGGTCGAAGCATGGATCGAAAATGGTCAGTTCTCGTGTATACATGCACGTGGTGTCAGGTCTAGGTTGTTTGTTGTTGGTTTTGAAGAAGAAGATGATGTCTCGGGTCTAACTCGGGAAGATGGTGAGATGGCTCGAGTGTTTTACCAGGTAGTTTGTGAGTGAGGTTCCAGTTTGCAAACTTAAATCAAACCATAGTTTGAAAAAAAAGAAGGGTTTGACTCGGGGGAAATGCGGGTTTGTTTCGGGGTTAGCTCGGGTGTTTTTGAAATTAGGCCGAGAGTTTTTGATAATGTTTAACTAAGTTTTCAAAGTAAATTTATTAAACAAATTTCCAAAAGAAATATTTACTAAGTTTCAAAGTAAAAGTACTCATCCGGTTTTTCAAGCAAGTTTCAAAACTTAAATTTAAAGTCAAAATGTGATTTGAAAATAAATTGATTTGGTTTTGAAATAATTATATATTAGTTGATTAATTAAATAAATCCCTAAGTGTTTTCAAATGAAACTTAATGATGTAACTAAGGAGTGATTAAGGTAATACATTAAACTTTAATTAATCAAAAAGTTCTCAAATGATTTTGTATAAATTGGTTTCAAGCATCTAATTTAAATATGAGATAAATTATAAGTAAGTGATAAATTAAAGTAAATGGATTATCTTTAATTAATAGGGTCTTAATTAGTTAAAGGATAATTAATTAATGTAATTAATTAAAGGCTAATTAATGTAATTAATTAAAGGTTAATTAATGTAATTAATTAAAGGATAATTAATTAATGTAATTAATTAAGGGTTAATTAATTAATGTAATTATTTAGGGGTTAATTAATTAATGTAATTAATTTAAGGTAAATTAATTTATACGATTAATTAAGGTTAATCAGTTAATTAAGGATAATTGATTAATAATTAAAGAGAAATTAATCAAGTGATTATATAATGATTACTTAATGTAATTAAATTAAAGGATGATTAATTAATGTGAGTAATTAAAGGATAATTACTCAATGAGATTAATTAAAGGATAATTAATTAAAGGTTAATTAATTAATGCAATTAATTAAGGATAACTAAATACTTAAAGGTTAATTAATTAATGTAAGTAATTAAAGTATAATTAAATAATTAGAGGTTAATTAATTAATTATTAAAGGTTAATTAATAAATAATTAAAGGATAACTAATTAATGATTAAAGAGTAATTAATCAGTAATTATGGGATAATTGATTAATATGAGTAATTAAGGATGATTAATTAATTAAAGTAATAATAAATGGTTTATAGTTTTTTAATGTTAATTAAGTAAGATTTAATATTAAAGTAATTAATTTAATTTATTTGGAGATTAAATTGAATTAATTAGGAATTGAACAACTATTTAATCTTGCTTATGGATGATTGGATTTTACCGAATGCCTTGAATTGTATGATATATCTTATATGTAATGTTCTGTGATATGAATTGTTTTGGATTGGGCTGTGATAAATGTAAGTTATTTATCTGTGTTGTATTGCTGTGTTAATGTTAACTTTTGAATTGAATTAAAATTGTTTACTTAAACAACTTGGCATTTGAAACGGCTTTTGAATTTCGATGAGACCGGGAATCGGATTCCATATGGTTATCCGAAAACCACATCGAATCTTAAAGGTAGATCCTTTGTTTAAAAGATTCAAATGAAAATTTGATTAAACCATTCCAAAAGAAAGGTTTTAGGATAGTAAGTTGCGACTTATCTAAGATTTGAATGTGTCCACATATTTTTGAAATAAGCGCCATTATTCGTAAAGGCCGTGGGAGGACATTAAGTCATAAAACCAATTCCGAATAATGATACGATGAAATGGGATTGCATTTGAAGACGGTGGTTGAAGACTGGGTATTTTCGAAAACGAAAGGATTACCTGTTGATTATCTCTGCACCGAGTTGCTCCGGTATAGAGATTACCCTAAGTGATTGGGAGTCCGGACGTGATTAGGGGATATCCGGAATTGCAAGGGCTTCTTCCTTAATTGGACGAAGTGCCTTTGGTTCCATTCAGACTCAGGATGGACTTGTATGGATGTATGTCTGACGTTACACTTTGAGTATAAAGCTGGTTTCTATCAAATATATTTCTATTTGGTGGTAAGAATTTATTCTCTTAGCATAACACCCTTCTCTGAGAAATACTAGCTCAAAGGTTATGTAATTGATATTTACTAGTGACATATTCCTAATTTGGTAATGTGGCATGCTAAGTGTTGAGCATTGGATGATCGAAGCATGGCTTTTGTGAAAAGCGTAGCTTTGTGGGACGAGACTTCACAAACCTCACACCCTGGGAAATGGCCAAAACATGAAAGGATACATCAAGGTTATTTGGGTCGTGCCCCTCAGGGTATGTGCATTTCCTTCTGCATAAAAAGTGGTATCATGATATGGAGCCTAGATATTTTACTTATATGGTTGTTGGAAATTTGTGTAAAACGACCCTGACTCGACCTTCGAAAATTGGCACCGAATACAACACTCATATTCAAATGCCGCAGATCCAAATGTCGAATCTGGTTCGCTGAAGCTTATAACACATTAAGTATAACAACACGGCGGAAGAAAAGAATGATTGATATCATACACAACTCCAATGAATACAACATCCAAATATACAACAATGATATATATATGATACAAGAATATCAGAGACAATCAACAATAGCGGAAAACGAATAGCAAAAGAGATAACTCCAATATCAAACTGCAACTCCAACATTAATGCTCCAAAGCCAAACTCCAAACCACTAGCTCGAACCACCATCATGTTGCACAAAGATAAGCAAGTCTCGTCCATGAATCCAAAGACTCCAATATCCAAGATCTCCAAAGAATACCAAAGAGAAAGCTTAAAAGCTACCAAATCGATATCTACTATCTACTATCTAAAAAACCCAACTCTAGACTGCCCGTGTGTATATTATGGGCACCCACAGTTTAGGAAGGGAAAAATAAACTCTGGGTCAGTTATGGGACTGGTATGAGCAAACAAAAACATTTTTAAAAAAAAACAGAATTTAGATTTGAAATTCGCAATGCTTTTTGGAAAATGACACTACCATAAGACCTCCCGGCACACACCATGCAATCGCACACTTGGGGGAGATTTCTTCTTATGATAGTCAAAAATGCTTGATATGCGAAAACCATTTGATATTATTATTAATGCATTGTGGAAAACATTTCGAAAGTATAATATTAATCTTAGCCATCATACATACCATTGTAGTATGCCCACTATAGCTACCATATTAGATGGCAGGTTCTACAACTAAAACCGTACAAGGCACGTATTGATAATTGCATTTCCAACAAATGGTCAGGCTAAGGAACTTCCTATTGCCATATGGGTACACCTCTGAAGGGACACCCCGAGAACCTAACCGGATCTCTACCAACATAAGGCCGGGTTACCTCTGCAAAAATAGGTAACTACAGACACGAGTATGCCACACCCGGTTGTAAACAACCTTTATCGGAGGATCCTCAATACCAACAGTCACAAAGTATTATATATTTGCGATATCCAAATAAGTTAAGTATCTGGGATCCGTACCATGATGCCACTTATATCCAGAAGGAAATGAATATACCCTAAGGGGCGCTACCCCCTATAACCTTGCTGCATTCTTCATGTTTCGACCATTCTGGGGTGTGAGGCTCGACGAAGTCTCGTCCACAAAGCTACGCTTTTCACAAAAGCCATGCTTTGATCAACAAATGATCAGCAGCACTTCGTATGCCACATTACCAAATTGGGAATGTATCACTAGTAACGATTAACTACATAACCTCTGAGCTCGTACGTCTTAGAGAAGGGTGTTAAGCTAAGAGAATAAATCTCCGCCACCCAACAGAAATGTATGTGATAGAAACCAGCTTTACATCTCAAAGTGTAATGTCAGATACACATCGATACAAGTCTGTTCCAGGCTCGAACAGAGCCGAAGGCACTTCCAAAGAAGCCCATGCAATCCGGGTAATTTCTAATCACGTCCGGACTCCCATCACAATGGGTGCTCAAATCTCTATACCGAGGCCAGTCGGTGCAGAGACATTCGACAGGCCATCCTTTCGCTTTCGAAAGTATTCGGTCTTCACCACCAGTCTTCAAATACTATCCATTTCGTCGTATCATTATTCGGAATGGGTTATATAACACAAGGTCCTCTACCGGCTAAACCGAATAATGAGCGAACATTTAAAAACATATGGATAATGGGATTTCAATTAAGTCACAACTTAAAATCCAAAACTTTTCTTTCAAATGGTTTAAATAAATTACCATTTTCAATCTTTTAAAAAGATTTAATTCAAAAACTTCAATGGCTTAAACAATTTCACACTTTAACCTTTAAACAAAAGATTTATCCTTAAAAAAAACCTCTTTTAATTTAAAGCAAGGATCACCAATCTTTAACAAAGATTTATTCATAGCTTTTCAAAACAATTCTATTTCAAATTAGATTAACTCATCCGGTCTTTAAATCAAAGACTCATCTCATAGCTTTCAAAACCATTTCCAAAAATTCATTCATAACTTTCAAACAATTCCCGTTTCAAATCTTTTATATATAAAAGATACACCATTTAGAATCCTCTTCGATTCCAAAACAAAGCTTAACAATCTTTCACAAAGGTTCGTTCATAGTTTTCAAAACAATTTCATTTCAAATTTTTCGACACAAATTGAAAACCCTTTCCTTATATGAAAGCTATTATTATTTGGAAACAAGTAGTTTCGTTTTGGGAAAAAACTGACTACATTTGCCCATGTTAAAGCCATTCAAGTATAAACTTGGGTTAAAATTTAAATTCCCAAACCAATACTTTTTAAATGGTTAAAAACCCATATAAACACCTTTATAAATTGTATAATCTTTTTAAGTCAAAATTTCCAAATCATTGAATTCAATTTCAAATATTGAATTCAAACTCAAATCAAAATATTTCAAATTTCGAACTAAATCAAGTTATTTAAGATAACTTTCATCTTCAAAACTCCTTTTCAATTATTTTTCAAACTAAACCCAGTTTCATTTCCAAAACCATTTGGATTCAAGATTCAAACTTTAAAACCATTTCAAAACATTAAATTCAAATACCTGTGACTTAACAGATTTCCTCGTGAAATCCATATTTGTGTCTGTATAGTGTGGTCCAGGGGTTTCACAAAATAGTGCAACAACATCAACCATTACAGATTCAAATACAACAATATATTTGATAAACGGTATAAACTATAATGCTTATCTTTCATTCACAGATCACATATATATATCACAGATAATAATTTACATTACAGATAATTAATTTCATCACAGAATAATTACATCACATTTCACAAAACAAAATAATTCATATCATATATTATCACAAATCAGGGACATCAATCAATTCAAAGCACTCCATAGAATCCTAACATCCATAAGTAAGATCAACTAATTATCTGATTTGTTTAAATCAGATTAATTACTTATGAATAAATACCTAATCCTGGTAAATTAGTCATTAATTAATTACAAACCATTTTGATTAATTACACTTTAATCATTAATTAACCTTTAATTAATAATAATCCTTTGATTAATTATCCTTAATTAATTTCAATAATTAATAAATTAATTCTTAATTAATTATCCTCAAAATAAATGATTATTCCCAATCATTTTCATAAATTGTGTAACTTTTGTTAATTATCTTTAATCAATAAATTAATTATCACTAATTACTATTGATTAAATCCTAATCACCATCATAAATTAAATCATTTCTTAATTAATTATCTTAATTAATTAACCCTTAATTGTAATTAATTAAATCTTAATTACTTTTATTAATTAATTTTTTCTTAATTAATTACTTTAATAAATAAACCCCTAATTATTAATTAAATCTTAATTATAATTAATTGTTCTTAATTGATTAATTAATGGGTTTATTCCTTAATTAATTTCAATTATTAATTATTCCTTAACAAATAATGATTTCTTAATCACTTTAAGTTAATTAACCCTTAATTATCGTCTCTTAATTACTTTCACTAAGTAATTACTATTATTATTAAATCATTCATTAATTACTTGAATTACTAATTAATTTACTTTAATTACTTACATTAAGTAATTTACCTCAAATAATAATTTTCATTTAACAAATATGTTAACTTAAACTTAGAAAATTAATTAACCAATTTAAATCATCCTTTAAACTAATTATTCTTAATTCATTAATAAATTAATCTTAACTATAAATTATTAATTACTTGACTATCATTAACAATATAAATTAACTTATTTTAAGTTAAAAATTTAAACATTTGATTTTTATATTTCTAAATCACTTATTCAGTTTCATTTAAAATATCTTGTTAAAAATATAAGTTTAAAACTTAATTATTTTCTTAAATTTATACCTTCTATCTTAATAATAAAATCATCTTTTATAAAAGAACAATTCTTAGAAATTTATTTAACTATCCTGCTATAGTTTCAAAACTTAGAAACACAAAACCCCAGGCAACCCGAGTGAAAACTCGGGCTAAACCCCCACATACTCGAGCTCTACTTCGAGTTTTTCCAAAAACTGACCCGAGCGCCCCAAGATTTTCAATTTTAAAAATGTTTCTAAGTACTTCTCTTTAACACCAAAACCCTACTTCGAGTAAAAACTCGAGCTACCCCTCGTTCTCCCCGAGACACGCTTCGAGCCTACCATCTTCTTCCCCAAACATGAAACCCAGATACGAACTACGACGCGTGCACGTGCACCGAGATTCTGACCATCCTTGGTTGTCGCCGCGGCCACCCACACACCACCATTGACCACCTCCATCAACCCCGACCACCCAAACCTTGGTTCGAGCTCAAAATCGAAATTGAATTAAAATTCCAAACCTGGAAATCGAATGGCATCACCCTATCTAACCTGGAAATTGCGTCGTACTCGAAATCCCGACCATCAGAGAGCTTGAAACTCCGATCAATTCTTCGTCGCCATCCCTCCTACCATCACCCAAAACCATTTAGCACTCGGTCAACCGTGGGCGACGAACAAATCAACACATTCACACTTGACAAAACTAGGTTTACCAACTTCAAAAACTCGCCTCCACCACGACCAACTACATGCCACCATAGTATTTTTCCCCACCTCGCCGATCGACAAGCATGCCTCGAAAACAAACACGACGTCCTCGAGTTAGTCGATCGTCGATAAAAGATAAAAATGCAATTCCCGTTCAACTACGAACTGCAACCAAAATACTAAACTAAAAGTCACAATTTTTTGTTTTAAAAATCATGTTTTGCATAGTGGATTCAGGATATATACTTGAATTTAATAATCGTTGAGTTTGAATTTTCATCCAATTTCACTGTTATTTATAATGTCCAAAACATTTACTTAATATTTTCTCTTGATTTTATTTTAGAAATGATTTTATTCACACATAAACACCTTTGTTTCAGAGATCAATGTTTAAAATTGTTTGTAGGTGTAATGAATTAAAATTTTAATCAGGTTTTAGATCTGTAACCTCTAAGCAGGCATGCACAACATTCTTCCCCTACATATAAAGGCATGCAAGTATATTCACACAGTCATTCAGGCACATTCAAATCATGTTTCAAAGATCATTAAGATATATCAGGTTTAATAAATTTAAAAAGAAGAGTTTGCACACCTGTCTGGAAGAATAGAGAAGCCAGAAATTTTGAAAAACCAGGAACTGGAAATTGATTTCCTGGAGTTTGATCCTGTTTCAGGATTTACAGGTTGAAGATTACTAAAGATTTATTTTTTTACTTGAAACTGGACAAGCTTTGCTTTGATTTCCATATTGAAATCTGGTTTTTCATATTTTTTTCAGGCTTTGAAAAAATTTGTGAGGAATTTCTTATCAGAGATGATCAGATCTTTGATCTGAGATTGTCAAATTTGCATCTAACACTTGATGTTTATAAGTTAAATTGCACTTGAACTTGAACATCATACACAACTCCAATGAATACAATATCCAAATATGCAACAATGATATATATATATATATATATATATATATATATGATACAAGAATATCAGAGACAATAAACAACAGCGAAAAACGAATAGCAAAAGAGATAACTCCAATATCAAACCGCAACTCCAACACTAATGCTCCAAAGCCAAACTCCAAACCACTAGCTCGAAGCGCCATCATGTTGCACAAAGATAAGCAAATCTCGTCCATGAATCCAAAGACTCCAATATCCAAGATCTCCAAAGAATACCAGAGAGAAAGCTTAAAAGCTACCAAATCGATATCTACTATCTGAAAAACCCAACACTAGACTGCCCGTGTCGAAAATTATGGGCATCCAGAGTTTAGGAAGGGAACAATAAACTCCGGTTCAGTCATGCGACTGGTATGAGCAAAAAAAACATTTTTTTAAAAAACAAACAAAAAAAAGAATTTAGATTTGAAATCTGCAATGCTTTTTGGAAAATGAAATACCATAAGGCCTCCCGGCACACACACCATGCAATCGCACACTTGGGGGAGATTTCTCCTTATGATAGTAAAAAATGCTTGATACGTGAAAACCATTTGATATTATTATTAGTGCATAGTGGAAAACATTTCGAAAGTACAATATTAATCTTAGCCAGCATACGTACCATTATAGTATGCCTAGTATAGCTACCATATTAGATGGCAGGTTCTACAACTAAAACCGTACAAGGCGCGTATTGGTAATTGGATTTCCAACAAATGGTCAAACTAAGGAACATCCTGTTGCCACATGGGTATGCCTCTGGAGGGACGCCCCGAGAACCTAGCCGGATCTCTGCCAACACAAGGCCGGGTTACCTCTGCAAAAATAGGTAACTACTGACACGAGTATGCCATCCCCCGGTTGTAAACAACGTTTATCCGAGGATCCTCAATACCAACAATCACAAAGTAATATATATTTGCGATATCCACATAAGTTAAGTATATGGGCTCCATACCATGATACCACTTCTATCCAGAAGGAAATGCACATGCCCTAAGGGGCGCTACGCCCTATAACCTTGCTGCATTCTTCCTGTTTCGACCATTCCGGGGTGTGAGGCCCGACGAAGTCTCCTCCACAAAGCTACGCTTTTCACATAAGCCATGCTTTTTTCAACAAATGATCAGCAGCACTTCGTATGCCACATTACCAAATAGGGAATGTATCACTAGTAACCATGGTTTTAAATTTCCTATATCTCGCCCGAGATCTCGTCCGAGATCTCATTTTCACACTTAAACGAGACGAGACATCAATTCTCCTCATATCTCCCTCGACACTCATCTCGTCCGAGATATTCAAATCTCACCCGATATATGGATCAAAATCTCAATCCGAGATCTCACCCGAAGTTAGACATTTTTCTTATTTTCCATAATAATTTTTATTTTCATATTGATTCAAAAGAAACTACTTAATCCAATTATAATTTGCCAACTTCTTGAACATATTCTTTACTTTTTATCTTAATGAGTCATAGCGAAATGTTTCACTTCTTTATTACGTTCAAATAAAAGGATATTATTCAATCATTACCAAAGCAATTAAGCTAATCAAGCTACTACTCTTCTAAAAATTATTTCTTTTTCCATGTAAATCAAGTATGTCACCATTTTTATTTTTACTAAGAAAGTTATAACCGTTAAATAAATTTTTGACACATCAATTTTAAACACATAAGTACATCCGATATAAGCCCGAGATGCATTATAAGACCCGAGATGTCAATCTGAGATGTACATCCGATACGTACTCATATCGTCCGAGATCTCTCCCGATACGAGATAACTTGTGTAAAATTTCTGATACGAAACGTGACCGAAATCCGATATTTAAAACCTTGCTAGTAACCATCAACTACATAACCTCTGAGCTCGTACGTCTCAGAGAAGGGTGTTAAGCTAAGAGAATAAATCTCCGCCACCAAACAGAAATGTATTTGATAGAAACCAGCTTTACATCTAAAAGTGTAACGTCGGACACACATCCATACAAGTCTGCTCCAGGCTCGAACAGAACCGAAGGTACTTCCAAAGAAGCCCTTGCAATCTGGATAATTTCTAATCACATCCGGACTCTCCATCACAATGGGTGCTCAAATCTTTATAACGGGGCCAGTCGGTGCAGAGACATTCGACAGGTCATCCTTTCGCTTTCGAAAGTATCCGGTCCTCACCACCAGTCTTCAAACACTACTCATATCGTCGTATCATTATTTGGAATGGGTTATATGACACAAGGTCCTTTCCCGGCTAAACCGAATAATGAGCGCAACATTTAAAAACATATGGATAATGGGATTTCAGTTAAGTCACAACTTAAAATCCAAATTTTTTCTTTCAAATGGTTTAAACAAATTACCATTTTCAATCTTTTAAAATGATTTATTTCAAAAACTTCAATGGCTTAAACAATTTCCGCACTTCAGTCTTTAAACAAAAGATTTATCCTTAAAAAACTCTTCCAATTTAAAGCAAGGATCACAATCTTTAACAAAGATTTATTCATAGCTTTTCAAAACAATTCTATTTCAAATTGGATTAACTCATCCGGTCTTTAAACCAAAGACTCATCTCATAAATTTCAAAACCATTTCTAAAAATTCATTCATAAATTTCAAAAAAATTCCCATTTCAAATCTTTTATATATAAAAGATACACCATTTAGAATCCTCTTCGATTCCAAAACAAAGCTTAACAATCTTTCACAAAGGTTTGTTCATAGTTTTCAAAACAATTTCAATTCAAATTTTTCGATACAAATTGAAAACCCTTTCCTTATTTGAAAGCTATTATTATTTGGAAAAAAATAGTTTCGTTTTGGGAAAAAACTGATTACATTTACCTAAGTTAAAGCTATTCAAGTATAAACTTGGTTTAAATTTAAATTCCCAAACCAGTGCTTTATAAATGGTTAAAACCCCATATAAACACCTTCATAACTTGTATAATCTTTTTAAGCCAAAATTTCCAAATCATTGAATTCAATTTCAAATATTGAATTCAAACTCAAATCAAAATATTTCAGATTTCGAACTAAATCATGTTATTTAAAATAACTTTTATCTTCAAAACTCCTTTTCAATTATTTTTCAAATTCAACCCAATTTCATTTCGAAAACCATTTGGATTCAAAATTCAAACTTTAAAACCATTTCAAAATATTAAATTCAAATATCTGTGACTTAACTTATTTCCTCGTGAAATCCATATTTGTGTGTGTATAGTGTGGTTCAGGGGTTTCACACAATAGTGCAACAACATCAACCATTACAGATTCAAATACAACAATATATTTGATAAGCGGTATAAACTTTAATGCTTATCTTTCATTCACAGATCACTTATATCACAGATAATAATTTACATTACAGATAATTAATTTCATCACAGAATAAATTACATCACAGTTCACAAAACAAAATAATTTATATCACATAGTATCACAAATCAGGGACATCAATCAATTCAAAGCACTCCATAGAATCCTAACATCCATGAGTAAGATCAATTAATTATCTGATTTGCTTGAATCAGATTAATTACTTATGAATAAATTTCTAATCCTAGTAAATTAATCATTAATTAATTACAAATAATTTTGATTAATTACTCTTTAATCATTAATTAACCTTTAATTAATAATAATCCTTTGATTAATTATCCTTAATTAATTTCAATAATTAATAAATTAATTCTTAATTAATTATCCTTAAAATAAACGATTATTCTCAATCATTTTCATAAATTAATTAACTTTTATTAATTATCTTTAATCAATAAATTAATTATCACTAATTACTATTGATTAAATCTTAATCACCGTCATAAATTAAATCATTTCTTAATTAATTATCTTAATTAATTAACCCTTAATTGTAATTAATTAAATCTTAACTACTTTTATTAATTAATTTTTTCTTAATTAATTACTTTAATAAATAAACTTCTAATTATGAATTAAATCTTAATTATAATTAATTGTTCTTAATTATTTAATTAATGGGTTTATTCCTTAATAATTTCAATAATTAATTACTTCTTAATAAATAATGATTTCTCAATCACTTTAAGCTAATTAACCTTATTATCTTCTCTTAATTACTTTCACTAAGTAATTACTATTTTTAATAATTCATTCATTAATTACTTGATTAATTAACTTGAATTACTAATTAATTTACTTTAATTACTTACATTAGGTAATTTACCTCTAATAATAATTTTCATTTAATAAATATGTTAACTTAAACTTTCAAAATTAATTAACCAATTTAAATCATCCTTCAAACTAATTATTCTTAATTCATTAATAAATTAATCTTAACTATAAACTATTAATTAATTGACTATCATTAACCATATAAATTAACTTATTTTAAGTTAAAATTTTAAACATTTGATTTTTTAATTTCTAAATCACTTATTCAGTTTCATTTAAAATACATTGTTAAAAATATAAGTTTAAAACTAAATTGTTTTCTTAAATTTATACCTCCTATCTTAATGATAAAATCATATTTTATAAAAGAAACAATTTTTAGAAATTTATTTAACTATCCTGCTATAGTTTCAAAACTTAGAAACAAAAAACCCTAGGCAACCCAAATGAAAACCTGAGCTAAACCCCCACATACTCGAGCTCTGCTTCGATTTTTTCCAAAAGTTGACCCGAGTGCGCCAAAATTTTCAATTTTAAAAAAATTTCTAAGTACTATGCTTTAACACCAAAACCCTACTTCGAGTAAAATCTCGAGCTACCCCTCGTTCTCCTAGAGACACGCTTCGAGCCTTCCATCTTCTTCCCCAAACACGAAACCCAGATACGAACTACGACGCGTGCACGTGCACCGAGATTCTGACCATCCTTGGTTGCCGCCGCGGCCACCCACACACCACCGTTGACCACCTCCATCAACCCCGACCACCTAAACCTGGGTTCGAGCTCAAAATCGAAATCGAGTTAAAATCCCAAACAAGGAACTCGAATGGCATCACCCTATCTAACCTGGAAATCGCGTCGTACTCGAAATCCCGACCATCAGAGAGCTTGAAACTCTGGTAAATTCTTCGTCGCCATCCCTCCTACCATGACCCAAAAACATTTATCACTCGGTCAACCGTGGGCGACGAACAAATCAACACATTCACACTTGAAAAAACCAAGTCTACCAACTTCAAAAACTCTTCGTCGCCACCACGACCAACTACACGCCACCACAGTATTTTTCCCCACCTCGCCGATCGACAAGCAAGCCTCGAAAACAAACACGATGTCCCCGAGTTAGTCAGTCGCAGGAAAAAGATAAAAATGCAATTTCCGTTCAACTTCGAACTACAACCAAAATACTAAACTAAAAATCACAATTTTTTGTTTTAAAAATCATATTTTGCTTAGAGGATTCAGATATATACTTGAATTTACAAATCGTTGAGTTTGAATTTTCACCTATTCTTCCAATTTCACTATCATTTACAATTTCCAAAACATTTACTCAATATTTTATCTTGATTTTATTTTAGAAATGATGTTATTCACACACAAACAACTTTGTTTCAGAGATCAATTTTCAAAATTGTTTGTAGGTGGAATGAATTAAAATTTTAATCAGGTTTTAGATCTGCAACCTCTAAACAAACATGCACAACATTCTTCCCCTACATATAAAGGCATGCAAGTATATTCACATAGTCATTTAGGCATATTCAAATCATGTTTCAAAGATCATTAAGATATATCAGGCTTAATAAATTTAAAAAGAAGAGTTTGCTCACCTGTCTGGAAGAACAGAGAAGCCAGAGTTTTGAAAAACCTAGAACTGGAAATTGATTTCCTGGAGTTTGATCTTGTTTCAAGATTTACAGGTTGAAGATTATTAAAGATTTGTTTTTTTACTTGAAACTGGACTAGCTTTGCTTTGATTCCAGATTGAAATCAGGTTTTCCATATTTGTTTCCAGGCTTTGAGAAAATTTGTGAGGACTTTGCTTGTCAGAGATGATCTGATCTTTGATCTGAGATTGTCAAATTTACAACTAACACTTGATGTTTATAAGTTAAATTGCATTTGAAATTGATTATCCTGCTACATGTTGTTTGCCTTGATCACTTTTGAAATGTATTCAGGCTTTAGGTTGTTTGCCCTTGAACTTTCTTGGTTTTCAGATTTCAATCTGGTTTTTAGCTTTTGCATTTTTCTGTTTTTTTTTCCTTCAGATTTTGTCTTTGAGATGAACTAATTTGGTTTTCAGGTTTTGGTTTCTCAAATTTGTTTTGTAGTTTTGAAAAAGCTTGAGAAATCTGATTTTAACTCTTTCTTATGCGTGTTTATAAAATTTAATTAAAAGAAAAATTTACTCTTTGCCACTTGTTAAAACATGGTAACACTTGTTCACATACAAACATTTTATGTTTAAATCCTTTTAGTTAATTTAATTATAAATTTTGTTCAAAACCCTTTTAACTGTATATTTAAAACACATTCTTTTTTTTACTATACCATATGTTTTAATGTTATATACTTTTGAATGCAAGCCTTTATATTAAATCTTATTTTATTTAAATTGATGAAACAAGTTTTTATTTATTTAAATTTATGAAACATGTTTTAAACCTTTAAAATTAAATCCAATTAATTTTACAAAAAATATTTGTTATTAAATTTCCAAATAGACTTGATTTTAAAATCTACTTTTAAATATATTTCCTTTCAATTATGAAAGAAAGTGTCTTTAAACATTTTTGTTCATTTTCACACTATTATAATTTTAAATAAATATTTATATATATACATTAATTTTCAAAATATAACTTTCATATATATCATATATATATCTTCCTATATTCAAATCAAATTCAAATTATCTTATAAAAATCCATTTATATAAATAGATAAACATACATCTAATTGAATTTGAAAATTCAAACACAATTTAGATTTTTATTCACAATTAAATTTCAAAAATTAATCCAATCATCAAATTAGACTGAGCTAAAATCTGGGATGTTACATTGTGTGTGGCACCTCCGTAAAGGTCGGTTAGGACTGGGAGATGGCGTACTCGTGACAGTTTGTTATCTAGTTACATATGTAACCCGGCCTTGTGTTAGCAAAGATCCGGTTAGGTTCTCGGGATGTCCCTCCATAGGCGTACCCATTCGGATAAAGGAAGTTCCTAAGCCTTGACCATTTGTTGGAAATCCAAACAAAAAATACAACCCTTGTACGGTTTTAGTTGTAGAACCTTCCATTTAATATGGTAGGTATAGTAGGCATAATATAATGGTATGTATGCTGCTAAGATTAATATTGTAATTACAAATGTTTTCCACACTATGCACTAATAATAATATCAAAAGGATTTTCGTGTATCAAGCATGTTTGACTACTATAAGTAGAAACCTCCCCCATGTGTGCGATTGCATTGAGTGTGTACCGGGAGACCTTATGGTGGTTTCATTTTTCAAAAAGCATGAACGGATTTCTTTTTATTTCCTTTGG
The DNA here is from genome assembly GCA_030765085.1 of Allium cepa. Classification (NCBI taxonomy): domain Eukaryota; kingdom Viridiplantae; phylum Streptophyta; class Magnoliopsida; order Asparagales; family Amaryllidaceae; genus Allium; species Allium cepa. The sequence goes on along the minus strand of CM060941.1, from coordinate 203,056,997 downwards.
TACAAATAATTGTTTCTATGTTTTCTCACACCATTCCTATGACCGACTCAGAGTTTTTTATTCCCATTCTAAACTCTAGGTGCCCCTAATTTTCCACACGGGCAGCCTCGAGTAAGGTTATTAGTAGATTCTGAAGCTAAGTCGGATAGTAGATGTTGATTTAGAAGTCTTTGAAGCTTTTGGTTTTGAGCCTTTTGGTTTGGACTTTGGAACTTGTAAATGAAGATGCGGTTGAACTCTCTCTCTTTCTCTCTCTCTTAGAAGACCCTATTGATGTTATTTTTCCGCTGTCATGTTGTATTCCGCTATTGTGTATATTTTAGCTCTGATGATGTTGTTCACTTGTTGCAGAATGTTCTAATCATGTTGTGTAGCAATAAAGGTCATTTTGTTTCTGTTGTGTTGTTATCGTCTAATGTGTTATAGCTCCAGTGAACCAGACTTCAACGTTTGAATCTCTGGCATTCGAATACGGGTAAAGTATTGGATACTAATTCTCGAACGTCGAGGCTCGGGTCTTTAAATTTAGTATCAAAGCTGAAGGTTGAGTAAGAAATTTAGCTTTGGAGTATAACCCATTAGGTGACTCATTCGAAATAGGGTTAGAAATGCCCTAGAATGAGTATATTCCCTAAGATATCTCTTCCATAAGCCAAATCAAGTTTTCTTACTATTTACGGATAGCAAGAATAAGTGCAAGAAGAGGACGAGGTAGGGGAAGAGGGAATACCACTATAAATGGTCGAGTCCCTGCAACAACAGTATGAAAGGTGTATCTCTTCCCATCTAACCCCAGCCAAATCTGGTAGAGTTATATCGGAATTTCTCAAGATTTGGAGGGAAACCATTCAAAGGCACGGAGACTATTATAGAAGCGTAAGCTTGGATTTGATCTTATGAGAGGATTTTTAAAGCGTTGAAATTGTATGATGATCAAAGGAGGTTGACGTTTCCTGGAAACTCCAGGAAGAAGCTTTGGTATGGTAGGAGACCGTTACATTGGCCGAATTGAAGGATGTGTTTATACGGGATAGATTCAAGCAAGTATTTGAGCAGCGTTATATGCCTTCCACTGGTATTTCTAGGATGTATCAAGAAGATTACCTTACTTCTTATTTACGATAAATTTGTTAGAGTTCCATTCGACACTAGAGCCACACATAGTTTTATTTCCTAACAAACCGTAGAAGAGTTAAATCTTGAACCCGAATTCGTATACGAACCTATTTGTGTGAAGAACCCTGTAGGAGGCTCTACGAATCTTTGTTTACATTGTAGAAATGTTCCTATTTCTTATTCTCATCATCAGCTTCCTATCAGTCTTTTCAGTTTAGACTTTAATGAATTTGAGATTTCACATGGAATGGATTGGTTAGACAAGCATAAGGCTGTTCTGATTTGCGAAAAGAGAATTGTGTTATTGGAAACCGAGCTGGAAAGGATTGCAAAAGTTACTTGTGATGGTTCAAGAATTCACCCAAGAAACTCTAGATAGTATTAAGAAAGCCTATCCGGATTTGTGTCTGAATAGTTAGGAATGTTTGTTGAATGAATTGTTTGCTTTGATTGTTAGTGTATGGCTGATATGTATACTTGGATTGTTTGAATTTAAGAGACTTCAAATTATCCTTTTCTTTCAAAGTTCGAGGACGAAATTTTCTTAAGGGGAAGTTGTAACAATCCTGTTTTTAAGCCAAATTTAATTTAGTGATTAAATTAATTTGTGAATTAACTTGAATTTTTCCATAATATGATAATTTTCAAAAGCTATTTAAGGGTTAAATTCTAATATGTATGTATGTATGTATGTATGTATGTATGTATGTATGTATGTATGTATGTATGTTTATTTATTAATGCATAATCAAATTTTAAATCATTTTTCTTTGAATATTATGTATTAAAAAAAGGAAAAGTATTTAATAAAAAAACATGAAAAATAAACAAGTGTAAGCCAAATGCATACATTTAACATTTGTAAGATTATAACATGCATTTAAACATTTGTAAGTAAATTTCAACATGAAAATACAAGTGCAACTATTTTAAACATGAAATTGAACAAGTGCCATATTTTTAAATTTTCTTTTAATTTTTAAATTTAATAAATAAAGGGAAAACAAGTTGTAAATACATTTCTACTTCTACTCTTACATTTTCTTCACTTTCATTTTCTTGCATTCTTTTCAAAAAAAAAAAAAAAACCTGAGAAACAAACTAGGAAAGAAAAATTAAAACAAAGCAACAATCTCTTTTCAAATTTCAACCTAAAGCTTAAAGCAAAACCAAACAAACAAGATTTAAAATCAAACAGCAAGCAGAGATCATCTCAAACAACAAGCAGTTCAAAGATCAAAGTTCAAAACCAAATTCCGGATTTTCAAAGATCAGATCAAAGCAAGATAAATTTCCAAATTTTCAAATAATCAAATCAATTCCAGGTTTTGCTTCCCTGTTCTGTCCTATACACTATGAGTAAACATCGCTTTAAAAAGCTAAATTTGGTTTATAACCTGTTGTAATATGATAAATCCTTAGAGTATATTGTGAAATATTGCATGAATAATTGAATATGCTTGCATGTATATGTATGTATGAGTTGTTTGTGTGCATGCCTGTACTTAGACATATATATATATATGTCTTTGTTTTTGTTCTATAGGCAAGAAACAAGTTCAAAATTTAAGTTCTCTTCCTCTAATCTCTTATAGCTTATGTTGTCTAAACAAAATATGTTTTAATTAAATACATCTCATTTTTAAAAATGTTAAAAGTATAGTTATCATGCATTTTAACTGGGAAGAAGAAAGAACAATGGAAACAAAATCAACTCAAAAATTTAATTGTCTAAGTTTCGTATTTTGATTTTATAATTTGATTCGTCTTTGAAAATAATTAATTTTGATAATGATATCAAGATTTTTCAGTTCGTATTTATTGAGATATTATGAGTTGAATGAACGTCGGGTTTTGATCAAATTTCGACGATCACGAGGTTTGGTAGCATCGGGATCGTGGCTCAAGCTTGCTCGAAGGTCGGGGGTTCTGGCAAAAATGGTAGGCGGATTTATCAATCACCGTGGAGGTCAGGCAACGATGAAGTAGGGTTTAAACCCAGGTTTTGGTCAGTGTCAAATTTTGGGCTGGTTCGTCAATGTCGAGGCATCGAACTTGTCCGGAGGTGGGGGAATCGATGCGTGGTTTCGTGGCGAAGCTTTGGTTGGAGTGTCATGCCTTTTGGGGACCGAAGGTGGCCATGCAAGGTGGTTCTTGGATGAACTGTTTTGTTCCAGGTGGAAGTCGATAGCTTGATTTCAATTTTCAGGCGAGTTCGTCGCGATGGTTGGTCGGAACGATTGAGGAGGAGATTGTCAACTTTTCGATGGTCGGATCATGGATCGAAAACGGTTAGTTCTCGTGTGCATGTGCGCGTGGTGTCAGGCGTAGAGTGTCTCGCATATTGACTCGGGAAGATGATGAGATGGCTCGAGTATTGTATCGGGTAGTTCACGAGTAAGGTTCCAGTTTTCAAACTTAAATCAAACCAAAGTTAAAAAAAAGGTTTGACTCGGGTGAAATGCGGGTTAGCGTCGAGGTTGGCTCAGGTGTTTTTGAAATTGGACCAACAGTTTTTGATAATGTTTAACTAAGTTTTCAAAGTAAATTTATTAAACAAATTTTCAAAAGAAATATTTACCAAGTTTCAAAGTAAAAGTATTCATCAGGTTTTTGAAGCAAGTTTAAATACTTAAATTTTAAAGTCAAAATGTGATTTGAAAATAAATTGATTTGGTTTTGAAATAAATATATTTTAGTTGATTAATTAAATAAATCCCCAAGAGTTTTCAAATGAAATTTAATGATGTAATTAAGGAGTGATTAAGGTAAGTATATTAGACTTTAATTAATCAAAAAGTTCTCAAATGATTTTGTATAAATTGATTTCAAGCATCTAATTTAAATAAGAGATAAACGATAAGTAAGTGATAAATTAAAGTAAATAGTTTATCTTTAATTAATTATGGTCTTAATTATTTAAAGAATAATTAATTACTGTATTTAATTAAAGGTTAATTAATTAAAGGATAAAAGTAATTAATTAAGGGTTAATTAATAAATGTGATTAATTTAAGGTTAATTAATTTATATGATTAATTAAGGATAATTAATTAGTTAAGGATAATTGTTTAATAATTAAAGAGATATTAATCAAGTGATTATAAGATAATGACTGAATGTAATTAAATTAAAGGATGATTAATTAGTGTGAATGATTAAAGGATAATCACTTAATGAGATATAATTAAAGAATAATTAATTATAATTAAAGGATAATTAATTAATTAATGTAAGTAATTAAAGGATAATTAAATAATTAAAGGTTAATTAATTAATTATTAAAGGTTAATTAATAAATAATTAAAGGATAATTAATTAATGATTAAAGAGTAATTAATCAGTAATTAAGGGATAATTAATTAATATGAGTAATTAAGGATGGTTAATTGATTTCATTAATTAATTAAAGTAATAATAAATGGTTTATAATTTATTAATGTTAATTAAGCCGGATTTAAAAGTAATTAAAGTAATTAATTTAATTTATTTGGAGATTAAATTGAATTAATTAGGAATTGAACAACTGATTAATCTTGCTTATGGATGATTAGAATTTATTGAATGCCTTGAATTGTTTGATATCTCTGATATGTAATGTTCTGTGATATGAGTTGTTTTGCATTGAGCTGTGATAAATTTAAGTTATTTATCTGTGATGTATTGCTGTGTGAATGTGAACTTCTGAACTGAATTAAAATTGCTTACTTAAACAACTTGGCCTTTGGAATGACTTTTGAATTTCGATGATACCGGGAATCGGATTCCAAATGGTTATCCGAAAACCACATCGAATCTTAAAGATGGATCTTTTGTTTGAAAGATTCAAAATGGAAATTTGATTAAACATTCCAAAAGAAAGGTTTTATGATAATAAGTTATGACTTATCTAAGATTTGAATATATCCACATATTTTTAAAATACGCGCTCATTATTTGGAAAGGCCGTGGGAGGACATTAAGTCATAAAACCCATTCCGAATAATGATAAGACGAAATGGGATGGCATTTGAAGACGGTGGTTGATGACTGGGTATTTTCAAAAACAAAAGGATTACCTGTTGATTGTCTCTGCACCGAGTTCCTCCGGTACGGAGATTACCCTAAGTGATGGGGAGTCCGGACGTGATTAGGGAATATCCAGATTTGCAAGGACTTTTCCCTTAATTGGACAAAGTGCCTTTGGTTCCATTCAGACCCAGGATGGACTTGTATGGATGTATGTCTGACGTTACACTTTGAGATATAAAGCCGATTTCTATTAAATACATTTCTATTTGGTGGTGAAGAATTTATTCTCTTAGCTTAATACCCTTCTCTGAGACGTACGAGCTCAGTGGTATGTAGTTGATATTTACTGGTGATATATTCCTAATTTGGTAATGTGGCGTGCTAAGTGCTGAGCATTGGATGATTAAAGCATGGATTTTGTGAAAAGCGTAGCTTTGTGGGACGAGACTTCATCGAACCTCACTCCCCGGGAAATGGTCGAAACAGGAAAGGTTGTAGCAAGGTTATAGGGGTCGCGCTCCTTAGGGTATATGCATTTCTTTTTGGATAAAAATTGGTACCATGGTATGGAACTCGGATATTTTATTTCTTTGGTTGCTGGAAATTTGTGTGTGGCGCCTCGGTCGGTTACGACCGGGGCATGACATACTTGTGACAGTTAATTACCTAGTTACAGAGGTAACCCAGCCTTGTGTTAGTAGAGATCCGGTTAGGTTCTCGGGACATCTCTCTAGAGGCGTACCCATTCGGATAAAGGAAGTTCCTTAGCCTTGAACATTTGTTGGAAATCCAAACAAAACAATACGAGCCTTGTACGGTTTTAGTTGTAGAACATGTCATTTAACATGGTAGCTATAGTAGGCATACTATAATGCTACGTATACTGGCTAAGATTAATATTATACTTGCAAATGTTTTCCACACCATGCACTAATAATAATATCAAAAGGATTTTCGTGTATCAAGCATGTTTGACTACTATAAGGAGAAACCTCCTCCATGTGCGTGATTGCATTGAGTGTGCGCCGGGAGACCTTATGGTGGTTTCATTTTTCAAAAAGAATGAATAGATTTTGTTTTATTTCTTTTTGTACAAATAACCGTTTTATGTTTGTTCACACCAGTACCACTAAACTCTGGATGCCACTAATTTTCCACACGGGCAGTCTAGAGTCAGGTTATTAGTAGATTCTGAAGCTAAGTCGGATAGTAGATGTGGACTTGAAAGTCTTTGAAGCTTTTGGTTTTGAGCTTTTTGGTTTGGACGTTGGAGCTTTGGAAATGAAGACGCAGTTGAACTCCCTCTCTCTTTCTCTTTCTCTTGGAAGACCCTATTGATGTTATTTTTCCATTGTCATGTTGTATTCTGCTGTTGGGTAAATTTTGGCTCTGATGATGTTGTTCACTTGTTGTAGAATGTTGTATCAATGTTGTGTATTAATAAAAGTCATTTTGTTTCCGCTGTGTTGTTATCATCTAATGTGTTATAGCTCCAGCAAACCGGACTCAATGTTTGAATCTCCGGCATTCGAATACGGGTAATGTATTGGATGTTAATTTTCGAACGTCGAGGCCCGGGTCGTTAAAATTCAACAGCTTTTAAATTGAACATTATCATTTTTATCCCTCCTCTAATTCAAAGTCTCCATTCAATTGCTGAATCGGTAATTTTTAGACAACATTAGCTTTTCTTTTATTTATGCTTCTCCAATGTTAGGTATATTTTATGCTTCTCAAAAATTAATTTTAGATTTGAAAGGATAAGATATATTAACAAAAAAAATTCTTTATATATGCTAATGGTTTAACATGTAAAGCAATATGCTTATGTGATATAAAAATCTTTACTCTTTAATACAATATCATATATAAAGAATAATTTATTATAATTTATCGGCTATTTCACTGAAACATGACTATTTGAGTCATATATGATATACTTTTGTTATTGACCTTTTCCACGTATAGAGTTTATAATTGGATACCAAGTTTATTACACTTTGGATAACATTTAAAACGGAAGTTATTGAGGGGGAAAAGATAAATTTTAGTAAAAAGCAGAAACTAAAGGTTAAACCTGTACATTAATACCGAATCTTGGTATAGAATCATACATTTACAACCATATATAGTACATGAAATCAAAAATAGTGATCGTCTCCTCCAACAAAACATCAAATTTCATTATCTTTGTATGTTGTGTTTTAAAAAGTTTATTGTTTCCACCAACTCATTAATTCAGACTTCAAATCTTACATTCTTATATGTTTGGATTTACATCTGTAGCTAAGAGACATTCTAGATGAAGAAAATAATGTGAAATGTGTTTTACTTTATTTTGTATTACTTTAAATAAAATAATCTAATGCTATGAAGTCTCTTTTCATTATTGAAGAACCAAAAACACTACAAAAAACGCTTCGAATAACGTCGGAGAGGGGCAGCAGCTAGCGACGGCTAAAAAAAGCGGCCGTCGCTAGCCGTTGCTCGACCTGTATATCTGCCAAACCGAGCTTTCTTCTTCCCCATTCTGTAGAACGAAAAGAAAACAGAAAAACCTACCCGTCGCCCCGCCGATTCGGTACTCAAAAATTCGCTCCATACCTCCCAAATTGATCCGGTATGTGTTCTAATCCTATTCTATATTCAATTAGGGTTTAATTTGGGTTTATTTGCATGTTTATTGGGTTTAAAAATTGGTTGTTAATGGCATGTTTATGGGTTTGAGATTGGTAGTTATGTGGTATATGTATGGTGATAGTAGTATTGTAGGTTGATTTGAGAATAAAATCATTTTATTTCGAAGTTGAAAACGATGATTAACGCATACTATTATGATGTTGGTTATTGTAGAATTAATGATTGGTGATGTGATTTGCATTAAGATGGTGATAACATGTTTAAGATGCTTATTGATAAGTTTATGCAATGTTGGTTGTCGATTAGGTGAAAATTTAATTATTTAGCATGCGTTGGTTATAAGTGTAAGTACACTACAACTGTGTATTTTGTTTAAATATATCGTTTATGGTCACTTGCAATGGCCATGCTAAAGTACTCATAGCCTAAAAGAATTACAATGATTCACTTTTGTCTCATTGTGGAATTTCCAGTTAAACGTATATAGTTTAAAATAAAAATAATTCAATTTATTATAAGTGCTAACTTCTAATTTGATTTAAAAAAAATCGTTATTTAAAATTTGACTTAGTTAGCCAAATTTTAAAGTACGTGTTAAAGTGTGAAATTTACTTGACAAATATTTATTGAACGTATTATTAAAAAATTTATAGTTGTTAAAATATAAATTAGAAAATTTTCTTTATTTGTGTGAACCCCTTAGACAATTTTTGGCCCCGTCTGACAAGTGTTGTATATGATCGTTATATGGATGTTCGTTTTTACACAGAACGGACATCTGTATTCATCTGATCAAATATTTGTTGGATTTGTCCCACTATTGGACAAGTTACAAACACAATAACGTAATCACAGTTTATAAATGATTTCAGTATAAACGGTTAATGAAATTTCGATGGCACTTCCTTTTTTTCCCTGTGTACATGCATTTGTGTACGATACAGGGAATAAAGGGAAGTGCTGCCGAAATTTTGTTGAATCGTTTAATCTGAAATGATTTATAAAATATGATTACGTTATTGTGTTTGTAATGGGAAGTAGGATGACCGGCCGTTAAACAAGTATTAACAAGTGTTGTATATGATCTGTATTTTATAAAACAATCAAATAATGTATTAAGTGCAATTTACTAAAGTAATTAAATTTAAAAGTTAGTTTGAAACTAATAAATTTGTTCAGTCTAATTTATTAAAGTTTGTTTAAAATTTACTAAAGTTAGTCTAAAATTTACCAAATTAATAAAGTTAGTCTAATTTACCAAATTAATAAATTTTCTAAAGTTCAGTCTAATTTGTCAAATTAATAAAGTTACTAAATTAATAAAATTTACTAAAGTCCAGTCTAATTTGTTTCAGTGAAGTGTTTGTTTGAATTTTCTAATATAAAGGGGAAAACCAAGGACGATGCGAATTCGAGACGTGATATATTACATTTCTGTAAGCGGCCCGAACTTCAGTTGTACGACGATAACAAAAAACCCAAAGCATGTTATGAGCTAGACAACAAGCAAGCAAAACTCGTGCTCAAATGGGTGGAAGGACTAAGATGTCCTGATGGGATTTCTTCTAACCTTCGCAGATGTGTTGACTTGAAAAACAATAAATTGAGTGGGATGAAAAGTCATGATTGCCATATCATGATGGAATATTTCTTACCTGTGATCCAACAAAAATATGGAGTGTTATAACAGAATTAAGTATGTTTTACAAACATCTTTGTTCGACCACGTTAAAGGTAGATCATTTACGTAAACTTGAAGTAGAAATTCCTGTATTGCTCTGCAAACTCGAGAAAATATTTCCGCCTAGTTTTTTTAATGTAATGGAGCATTTGCCTGTGCATCTGCCATCCGAAGCACTCCTTCGAGGTCCTGTGCAATATGGATGGATGTATCCATTTGAGAAGTGATTTTAAACTCCTCAATATTCTTGTTGATTAGTTGAAAATGTATATTCTTGTACCAATATACAAAATTAATTATTTTTGTTATAGCTACTTAAATCATTTGAAGAAAAAAATTAGACAAAAAGCACGAGTAGAAGGTTCGATTTGCAAATCGTACCTTGAAGAGGAAGCTTTTTTTTTTCTCACACAACTTTAGTGATGATGTGAACTTATCGTTTGTAAGTGTTCCTCGTAATGAAGAAGCTGTTGAGCATGATTCTTCTCAAACAATGTTATCTATTTTTAGACAACATGGAAGACCTGCTGGAAAATGTGTGGAAATATGCTTAGATGATAGAGACTACCATATGGCACACACATATGTTCTTTTAAATTGCGTTGAAGTTGCACCATTTATCAGGTAATACTGAATGATTGTACAGTTCAATTATACGTGTATTTATATATTAATAATTAGGGGAATATAATACATTTATTTGCAACATATACGAATCACAACATCCATCTGGTGATTTCAGTAAACAATTTGCTTGGTGGTTTGCAAGCTATGTTCACGATCCGAATAACAGTGTTGTTGACGAAGGAATACGACACCTTGCTATCGGACCAAGAAGAAATGTCAAGACCTATCCTATATACTTCGTCAACGGATTTAGATTTAACACCAAAGATTATGGAGCTGAAAAATCAACGTATAACAGCGGTGTATTTGTCAAAGGCAGCGATGATCCAGAAGAGCATATAAAAGATTTTTATGGCGTCTTAACACAAATTTTAGAGTTGACTTATTATACACAACCGCTAGAGAAAGTTCTTTTATTCAAATGCAACTGGTTTAGCAACGTTCCCGGTTCTGGAATTAACGTACATAAGGATTATAAGTTAATTGAAATAAAGCATACATCACATTACTATAAATATGATCCTTTCGTGTTAGCTAAGCAAGCATTATAAGTTTATTTTGCTCCATGTCCATCCTTAAAAAAAGATAAAGAAGACTGGTGGGCTGTTTTTAAAACAAAGGCAAGATTTACATTTGATGGAAATAATATTCCAGATGAAGCAGCGTATCAAGCAGATCTTGAGCCAAATACCGAAATAATAATAGCCGATGACATCGATGTAGGATCGTTGAATGATGAAGCGAATGTTTTAATAGATGCATTTATTAGTAACGAAGAAAACGATATAGAGTACGAGACCGAGTCTGAATCAGAAGATGATGAAGAATGATCACAGATGGCATCGTTTGTTGTATTATGTGATGTACTATTCTGAGTTATGTCATGTGTTATATTGAGCTACGTATTCACTTATGCAATGTACTATTCTGAGCTATGTATTCACTTATGTAATGTACTATTCTGAGCTATGTATTCACTTATGCAATGTACTATTCTGAGCTATGTAATATTCTGAGCGATGTACTATTCTGAGCGATGTATTATTCTGATTTATGCGTTATCGTTTTATTGTATGATTATGTGATGCTCATTTGATCATTATGCTTTTATATATAATATATGATTGTGGCAGATATGGCTGATAGAAGACGTAGGAGTACATCTCAGCCTCCTCCATCTCAGCCTTCTCCATCTCAGTCTCTTGGAGCTGCAGTGGGTCCTAGTAGCTTAGAGGCAGATACACGCCGAGTTGCAGAGATTATTCCGAAGAGTGTTGGGTAAATGTCAAATTTATTTCAATTATATTATTTAAAATATATAAACTATATAAAATATGCACGTTAATAATTACAGGGGGTTCGAGGTGGAACCATCACAGTTTATTTTAGATGTCTCGAAAAATTCATATAAGGGTCGGATGTCAGCAGCTTGGCCGCATTGGGATAACATTCCAGCTCATATTAAAAATGCTATATGGGCCGACTTGATGGTAATTACAATTTATATATTTCTATTGAAAATAATATGCTGTATGTAATTCAAAATAAATTCAATATGCAGGCTGTTGTACGAGTGGAGCCGCATGATTTAGATGTTTTTAGCAATAATTGGAACCAAAAAATGCGGAAGAATTATAGAGAGACAATATCAAGGGCGAAGAAGGCTGGCAAAAATCCAGGTTGGATGAGCGATGAAGTTTGGAACGGATTTCTCACATATTGGGAGTCAGAAGCAGCTAAAGTAAGCTATGATGAGAATGCTTATAATTATGTTAGTTGCATTATTTTAATCGTGTATCTAAATTAATAGAAAGTAGCAGCAAGAAACCAAGCCAATAGGAATAAGCATCCTGGTTTACATCGAGGTGGCTCTAAATATTTCCAACAGCATAGGAGAGAATTGGTAAATATAAAATATATTTAGCATATGGTGATGCATATCTTCATGTATAACATTTATGCTTATTTTCAATATATCTTATTCATGTATATCTTCAGTTTGCAAAGTACGGAAGGGAGCCTACAATGGCTGAGGTTTTTAGAGCCACACACGCAGTTGAGTCTGTTGATGATGAGGGGAATGCGACCTATGATTGGACCGACAGCAAAGCTGAAGCAGCGATGGTAAATATGCTAACTCGTGATTCAAATTATATATATGTAAATTGTATACCAATTGTTTCAAAATTATGTTTGTAATTGCAGGGGCGATATGAGGCAAAGGCATCGGCATTGACACAGGCGAGTGGAAGAGCAGAGCTTACAGTTGAGGAGTCCAACAGGATTTGGGATTCCGTTATTGCACCGCCTACTCGAAATAAGCGTTATGGTTTCGGCAATCAGGAGGTTAACCATTTCACTAACTTCATATTAAAAGATCCACATTATTCTCACATCGATACAAATTTCCTTCCAATGTTGTGAAGTAATAGCTTATTTTAGCCCAATCAAGTACATTTATTTAAATATGATACAATTGCATATCTAGATCTCATATCGATCAATAAATTTATAATAATTATGAATACATACAATATAATTAATTTTTCAAAACATAGTCGAATTTTATACTTCATATTTCATAAATATTAAATAAATGTAAACTAATTGAATTATTTGGCTTCAAAAGAATTCTCCGTTTCAACTGTGAAAATTTTGAATGTAAATTCGATCAATAATTAGTGTCAAACTATCCAAACGCTAACGTTCAAATATCACTTAGCACATCGTGTGACATCGTGCCTAAATTTGTCGCTTACATATGTATAGTAAATTCTTATTTTAATTTAATTGTCATTAGTAAGTTGTGACATTTATATACATCAATTCTTTTCGTCTAAATGATATCATTTTGCACTTATGGAATATGATAATGATCTAATTTCAAAATTGCTCACATTCAACTTTATAGTCCAATTACACATACTTTGGCATAATAATTATTATTGTTATTGACACATACTTTATAGTCCAAATACACATAATAATTATTATTGTTATAATTTGACAACAGTCAAAGCATATAACTTCATATTAAAAAATCCATATTGTTCTCACATCAAAAGAATTATTTATATACTATCCAATTCATTCAAAATTCATGTAAAATGCTATCGCATTAACTTCGGTTATTTCACAGGTTGTTAATTTCCAAAGAGCTTATAGCAAATCGATGGAGGAGGAGCGTATTGCTCAGATGCAGAGGCAGCTGGATGAGCTCAACGATTGGCGAAAGTGCCAATTGGCACAGCAGATAGATGAGCGCATTGCAGCATTTTATCAGGAGCACGGCTCTATGCCTGGGGAGCAGGGAGATGGATCTGATGATGCCGAGGATGATGAGGAGGAAGCTGAAGATGAGGAGGATGATGATGCATAGTTTTACTATTCTTGTGGGTATGTATTTATGTACATATTTAGACTAGATTTGATACTTGGGCTTGGATACTTGGTATTTTGGATGATGTTTGGGTTTGGTTATATTTGGATTTGATCCTTGTACCTTGATACTTGGTTTGGTTTTGTATATTATTTTGGTTTGGTTGGTTTTTGTGTTTTTTTTGGTTATATTATTGAATATTGATATTGTGGGTATTGTTGAGATGTGTTATTGTTGATATTATTGAGGTTTGAGATGAGGTTTGAGGTTTGGGATGAGATTTGATGGAAGAATAGCTGCTGTGTGCACAGCAGGCTTTGTCCAGAAAAGCGACAGCTAGCAACGGCTAGTAACGGCTTTCTGGGCAAAGATAGCGACGGCCAGCAACGGCTAGTAACGGCTTTCTGGGCAAAGATAGCGACGGCTAGTAACGATCAGTAACAGACTTCTGGGAAACAAACTAACTGCCACGTGGCGTTGACACATGTACGTTGCCGTCGCTTTTTTAGCGACGGAGCCGTCGCTATTGCCTTTGCTTTTCCTAGTGGCAACGGATTGAATAGCGACGGCAATTAGCGACGGCTAGTAACGGCCGCCGACACATTTTTTCCGTCGCTATACGCTGCCTTTGTTGTAGTGAAATAAGCATGTTCAAAACAAACAAGTGATATAATTGTGATGTTTCTAAAGCATTTTTATATAGCGAGGCTACACAAAGTATGTTTTCTACGTCACTTGAGAGTAATATGAAAGAAAAAATGTTCTCACTTTAGTAAAGTGGGTTAAATAAGGAGGCAGAGCAAAAAAAACTCATATTTTATTATTTGAACATATATACTTAGTAGGAATTATTTAGACAGTGATGGGTGATCTTTCAATACATATATATCATGTCTTAATTACTTGATTAGTCCAATATAACTTTTTAGTTAACATTTTAATGCTAGGGATTTATTGTTGATATTGACTTACTCATGGTGGAGTCCAATAAAAGGCATATAAAGATTATTTGATGGAGAATAAACTAAATAACCAATAAGAACATAAGAGAATACACATAAACCATCCATGCAAACAATCTATTAAGATAATATTTTCTATTAAATTGTATTTTATCACATTTTATGCATGTGTTTTCCATTAATGTCAATGGTATTACATATATGAAATATCAACGTACAAGTAGTAATATGCATGTCAATATCCATATAGATATTATGCCAAGCTTTTCCTTCATTATAGTTGATCATGAGAAATCCAAGGATTTTTCGAGGATTTTATTGGTCTTTAGGTACATATAACCTTGCTGATCGAAACTTGCATTGATCATACAACTATATACAATGATTTAAAAAAAATTCAGTTGGATTCTCAATCTTTTACACTACCATAATCACTGGCCTTATGCCCATATGAAAATGTAACATGATAAACGAGTGCATTCTGATCCTTAAATATTTTGTAATTTCTTATACGTTACTTCTTCTGGTTTTGGGAGAGCTACATGGGTAACCTTAAATATGTTAAACACAGTAAAAGATTTAACAATATTTATCATAGCATTTTCCAGGCATGCTATTTTGAACTATTTTCGAGTTTTGATAAATACATTACTATCAATTGTACCATATCTACTATAGAATTTTCCAAGTATATGCAAATTCAAAATTTGAACAGAAAATTGTATTTAATTTGATAATGTACTAACCTTAATATATGGGAATGCTATACAAATTCAGTTTAATCTCTTTCCAAATGATAAAACTTAGAGATATCGCAATGATGATTGCCAAGAAGGGATTTCTCTGGTTAGTAGATGAATTATACGTAAGATTCTTTATAAACTTGTGTGAATTTTAATCTTTTGTATTAACTGGTGTGAAGTGATTTTTTATTATTCCTTTTGTATCTCTTTACGTGATATTAGGAAGTATATTCATAGGCGTATATAGCAGCACCATAAAAAAAGAGTTTGATAAAAGGAGAATTTGGAGAATAGCTGGACAATGTCTTAACATAATTCTGGGAAGAGTGAGCAGAAACATAATTTTGAGAAGAGTGAGCAACGATATATTATCATAAATTGTTCTTTATATATGCTAATGTTTAACATGCGAAACAATATGCTTATGTAATATAAAAATCTTTACCTACAATAACACAAACAAATATGTGTGTGTATATACACATAACAAGGAATTTATGATAGTATACCTAATATATGGCTAAAAAAATATATATTTTTATCGTACATGATATTTTTGTTGTTGATATTTCCCATAAAAAAGTTTTATAGTTGGATATCAAATTTATTAGCCTTTGACAACCAAGGAACATTATGAGAATAAAGTAAATTTTAGTCAATTATAGAAGTTAAAGGTTTAAGTATGTACATCAATACTAAATTTTGGTACTGGACCATACATTTACAGTCATATATACTACATGAAATCTAATATTTTGGTGATCCTCTCCACCAAGGAAACATTAAATTGCATTATCTTTGTATACTGCGTTGTTACAAAGTTTATTATTTCCATAGGCCCATTAATTCAAACTTCAAATCTTATATTTGTATACTTTTGGATCAACCAATATGAGCTGGTTTGAGTTACTACTGTAGCACAAGTGACATTCCACATGAAAACAGGCATGAGCTATGAACAATGTCAATGGAGAACAAACTAAATAACTGATAAAAGAATGGGAGAAATTTTCCATGCAGAAAATCTATCAAGCAGTATGATATATTTTCCTTTTTTATGCAAGTGTTTTTTTTCGTCAATGTGAATGGTGTCATAGATAGAATAATATTAAAGCATGTGCAGTAATTTACATGTCAGTGCATGTAACATGTGTGGTCCTTAGTTCAATCACATGCAAAATCAAAATTAAACATTTTGAAAAAGATCAAAGTAGAAATCCTATTAATTTGAAGTTCTTAATCTTCGGGCACACTTAAATAACAATATGTGCTCCACTTAAAAAAAAAAAATTTGTGGTGAGATTCTTGGTTCTATCACTATGATCATGAAGAATAAGAGTATAAGTAGACACAAATTTTAACCTGTGCTTATATCCAACTTTATCTAGCCTAATACTATCACTTATATTGTATTATGATATTAAAAAAGAATATGAGCAGAGAACCTACCATAATTTTTTCCAGCAAAATAACATTTGCAGACCAACAGTTTGCAAGAAATTCTTCTTAACCTAGAAATATAGAATTTGTTTCTTGCAACCCAACAATAAACTAAACAATGCTTAGTGAATAAATGAAGATGCATAATTTGGAATTTTGGCTCTAATCAAGATGTTTTTGGTTTTAGAATACAAATTATTTCGCAGTTTAAATCTCAAATAAGATTTGTCTATAAAGTTTACAGTAGTGATATCGTCAGACATGTCATTAATCTTTTATTCATTCAAAGTATTGGAAAAACATACAAGTACTTTGCTATTGAGATGTCAAGAGTTAATATAGAGGATGAACCGTTTACTTCATATTTTTGGTCGAAGAGGTGGTGTTAAATAGGTTTGTAGTAACTTACGTGGAAGTTTATTTTATGTATTTGTAGATGCATAATTCCACAACATATTTCTCCTTGAATTTGACAAAGTTGGTGCATTTTTAATCACAAGTGCTACTTTTATTTGTTAAATATATGATTCGGAAACCAGTGTATGTAATATAACAATATCTTGAATTTTCAACTAGAACAGTAACATGGAAAAAAACTAACATTTACATGGTGGTGTTATCAATTTTGAAGCCCTTGTAAAGTTATAGATTTATTTATTTAGAAGTTTATACTCATATGGGTATTTTTATTAATATATTAATTTGCATGAAAATTCAATTATCTGCTGTCTCTAAATAACTACCAAATTCAATAAATAAATTACAAGAATGTTCCATTTAATAAGCGAATAGAGACTTAACTAATTTTTTAATTTTATTCAAAGGAATCTTGCCAAATCATTTAAATCCATCTTCTTTGATAGGTTAGTGATATTGCAACTGCTGGTTTGCAAGGGAATAAATGACAATTTTCAAAGTTTGAATTATATATTATTGGGCAATTTTTGTTTATAGACCTGACAAAAAACATATTTCTAATTTATGCCTCAATTGAAACTTATTACAAAAACATGTTTGGTTTTCATTAGGCTAGGATTTGTAGTTGCGCAATTTGAAATTGTGCAAGTACAGAATCTCAATGCTCATTTTGAAATCGGAAAAGTATACCTTTTAAAAAAAATTATGGTTGCACAAATTCAAACCGTGAAACTATGCAATTTGCACAAATATAAAATGTTGTTGTATGAACAAAGAGGTTTATTTTTGTAAGTTTTGAATGAGGCCTAAAGTTGAAATATGTTTTTTCTCCAGCCTATAAATAAAATCTGTCCTATACTATTACCATCGAAATTGAAGCAAAAATTTAAAATGTATTGGCATGATAAGGTGCTTTACCTATATTTTTAATTGAGTGTGCACTCATATCTTTTTTCCTCTATCTTGGAATCCGAATAAACTACAGATGCATAGTTATTAATATTGACCTATATGTTGCCATGGTTGTGACAAAT
The DNA here is from genome assembly GCA_030765085.1 of Allium cepa. Classification (NCBI taxonomy): domain Eukaryota; kingdom Viridiplantae; phylum Streptophyta; class Magnoliopsida; order Asparagales; family Amaryllidaceae; genus Allium; species Allium cepa. The sequence continues at coordinate 203,038,947 of CM060941.1, read as the reverse complement.
TATCCATCTACATATTGTCCCTCAAGGTGGTTGCATACGAATTTATCCTAAAAATTAATAGAAACTATGAAATGCATGTCTATATATGTTTTATGTTTTTTGGTTCTAACCAGTGATTCTCTTATTAATATGTACAAGTATTTATCTTAAGTTAATATTTTATCGGGCTTAAATAATATTTTTCCTTTTTATAACATCTTTGTGCCATTCTCATAATTGGTTTTTAATATACCTTTCATTTTAACTGTATTTCATTAGTTTTGTATGTCCATCTTTATTATTCAAGTTGCATGTTCTTAATTATTTTCCCCTTTACGTTCAATGTACACTACACACTTTTATTTGTAGTATCCATGTGACATGTTATGTAGAATGATTTTTGAAAGCCACTTTAGAGAAGTATAAGATTGACATAATTATTTAAGTTAGCCTATTTCAAACTTGCTTCACACTTTGTGCATCTCTCCACTAATAAAATATGAATAAATGAAGTATTTTTCACTATGTATTTTTTTCAAGTATTTTAGTGTTTCTAACTATTATAAATTCATCAACACTATGTTTGAATAGAATGGATTATAAGCACAACATTAAGCATTGCCTCCTCAAATATTTTATATCATAGTTTAGCAACAACATGATTTGGAAGGGAACATGAAAGAAATTGACCATTTTAAAGGACAAGATGCAATCCCTTAGTACCGAGTTCTTCAAGCAGCTAAAGAATAAAATAATCAATTGCTTAATAACTTTCAACAAGAACCTCATGTGCATAAGTGAATGTTGACATGATCTTAGTGGTCATAAACAGGCAGTTGAACTTCAGGACAGTGTACATACTGAGCTGAACCTTGATGATTGAGTAACTTTTGTGGAGGCAGTTGATAATGCTAAGTGTAGACCCTAAAATTTTCGTGAACGTCACCTTTGTGGAGGCAGTTGACAATGTAAGGAGGTTGAACTTAAAATGACGCAGTTGGACATTGTAACTGTTCGCTTGCAAAGTGGAGGCAGTTGACTATGCTGACAATGTGAAGGTGGTTGAACTTAAAATGACGTAGTAGGACACATAACAGCTTTAGGCTATGCGGAGGAGGTTGAACTTAAATAGGACTTTCAAGCTATGTGGAGGTGGTTGAACTATTTCATTGATTTTTTTTAAGGAATCTTGCTAAATCCTTGAATCCATATTCTTTACTAGGTTTGGGATAATGTAACGTTGGCTTGCAAAGGAACATGATAAAGAATTTCCGGATAGAAAATTATATATTAAGATGATCAAAATTGGATCCCAAATTGCCATGATAAGATGTATTTATATTTTGATTGAATGTTATTTTCTCGCAACTTCTTTGCAATTAGATTTTGATCTGCAGCTTGGATTCAGAATAAACAAAGAATACCTAAGTATTCATATTGATAGATGTTTTTTCTACCTCATGGTAAATTAGTGGTGTGGATTGAGTTAATAGGTTTTTGTATCAGTATCCTCTATTGAACATAAATTGTGTAACGTATATTCTTACGTATCCTTTTAATTCAGTGTACTTTTTACACTATTAATTAATGAGTTTGTGCAACATATTATGTATAATTATATCAAAAACTAATTAGGGGACTATAACTTTGGCATATCCTCACTTATATAAGTTGGTCTATTTTAATTGCTTCATTTTTATGCATTTCTCTCATAAACATGTGTCTATACATGTATGCATATATGTATATATATGAGCAAAAATATGGATACATGCATATGTGCTGACAGTGTGTAATGCAAAAACAAATGCAAACAGAAAGTATTTTCATTCGCTAACAGTGATACATTAGCCATTAAGATATTTAATGTGACGTGTACAATATGTAGAATATACTAGTATGTGATTTTTTTTTGATGATAACAAACACACACACACACACACACACACACACACACACACACACACACACACACACATATATATATATATATATTCGTCTAAAGGTATTTGTTATTGCATTATTTTATTTTTCCACATAATTAAATAAATATTTGTTAAATAAAATAAATAACTCAGAATTTTTATTTAAACAAATATTTTATTCAAACAAATACTTTATTACAAATTCAAATAGTACAAAGTTAAGCTCTCAATATACTTACACAATTCCAAATACAAGTTTCAATTAAAATACAATTTTCACTATATGATTTTACATACATGTTTCACCTTACTACATATTCACTCAGCACTCGTATTTGATCTTCAACTCTGTTCCAGCTTGTATCCAGCATCTGAACTATCTGCAAAATAGACATTGACGTAGTAAAATCGAAAAAGAAATATTTTTAAAGTGCATATTTAAGTGTGTGTGTGTGTGTGTGTGTGTTTGTGTGTTTGAAAATATTGTTTGCCTCAATTATTTGGGTTGTTCGTCATTATTTTTCCAATTATCTTTCTATTTCAAACTAGAATCAAAAATACGCAAATAACTTAAGAGCTGACATTATATCACTGTACATGTCACAAGGTCATGCACACCGATATACACTTGTTTTTTAAAATTGCAGGGATAGGTGAGCACAAGGTCAAACCCAAGCCAAGCTAGATTCAAGTCAAGTGCAATGCAAAAACAACATGACAGCAGCTCAACTAGACCAGTCAAAGCAATTAAAGTTTTAGACATACTCAAGTCTAACCAACATGCAACCATACTTCAACCAGACATGCTCAAGTTCAGATATGTTCAGGAAACAAGAAACAATCTAGTTTAGTTTCAACAATTACATGAAAATATACAAAATGTTTGAGCAAAATCAAAATTTAGGGCTAAGTATAAGGTAGAAATCAACATGAAGTGCACAAAGTATGCATGCAATGATACATGTGCAAGCACACATCGACATAAGAAGTGGTGAACAGAAGGAATGCAACCGGACCAAAACAGTGCATATGTTCATACAAGGATCCATGAGATAAGGCTATGGAAAACAAAGAGCAAGGCGATTAGGCAAGTGCAAAAGAAGTTCACACAAAAAGTTAAAGGAAGTAGATTCAAGTACATGGGTATAAACACCAATGGCAATACATATGGTCAGGGTTATAAGAGCACAAACATGTATAAAAACATGAACAAGTTCAATATGGAAGTTAACATGAGAATGAAGCAACACGATATGGGAGCATCAACATAACCATACTCGAGCAACTGCTCATGGACATAGCAAACTACATAAAACTCAGGTCAAGGTAAAAGATGCAGCGGTACTAAACATTAAAACATATACATGTCTTAGATCAAACAATAGGGCATGGACTTAGCAAAAATAAAATGAAATGAACCAGAAGGCACAAACCAAGCATGAAAATATCACACCAGCATGGATGATCAGAGCAAGGTACATGGCACACACATATAACAAATCAAAATTAAGTCAGAATTCGGGTCAAAAATATAGATGCCAATATATCAGCACATATTTATCTCAAATTCAAATAATCAAGCCATAAATTAGGATCAAAGGGTCAAAAGTCGTTCATAAATTCATGCAAAATATATGGAGTAAAATGTATACAAAGTACCAGTCAAAGATCAACAAACCATTCGATTACAAATCAACGCAGGAACTAGAATATTGTAGAATTCAACCAGAATATACGAACGAATACTAGTTTTTGGATCCCTATAAATTAACCCATTATCATCATAAGTGGATCATTGGAGTTCGAGCTAAAAAATTCTAAGAGCTTACTTAGAAAAAATCACAAACAAATCCAAAACTTGAATCGAAGTCGAGCATAATCAAAAATCGAAAAGGGGCAAATCACATACCAATTCAAAGCAACATCCAACTCGACTCTTGAAGGCAACCGCACAAATTAAGCACTGCAAATCGAAATTCACGAGCAACTGTGAAGGAGGAGAACAATTCAAATTTATAATCTTTTGCCGGGGCTTTCAATTATGAAGCCCTAATTTTGAACGAAGCGAGAACGACCTAGTTATTTGAAACAATGGATAAGCTACAATTTATCTCTATTTTTTTTTAATATGGGCTGTATGTTCTTATCTTGTCAAGGGATGACATATATTAGGGCATTTTTTTATTTTTAATTGTATTTTTATTTAAAAACTTTGTAAATTTCTAATTGTGTAACTAGGTACAAACTACGGGGCATAGTTTGAGAATTCGCAACTTGGTGATTGAGTTGCAGTAGGGTTTTGAGTGTTGGGTTAGAATAATCAGGTGAGCGAGAGTCGCGAGTTTACAAAGTTTGTAAGCATCAGATTATTTAATTCCTAGTAGAAACCTTGAGGGCCGATGTAGACGGGTTTGCCGAAGCTGGGTAAAATTTGTATCGTTCTATTTTTGCTTTTTTTTACTCTATTATTATCTGTGCTGTGATTATTATATATTTATTTGTGAATTTTTATTTGTAAACCCTATTCACCCCCTCTAGGGTTAATTCAATCATACAAGTGGTATCGGAGCGAGAAACAAAAACAATTTTCTGCTAAAAAATTGATTTTTTTTTCTTTCAATGGCTTCTTTTATTAATGCTTTTACTGAAGGTCAGTCCATAGCTAGACTACCCATGTTCAATGGTGAATATGCATATTAGAAAAAAGAATGAATTTTTTTCTAAAAACCATAGATGCATGGAATATTATTGAAACGGGATATAGCACACAACCAATAATGGTAGGTAATCAAGAATTTGATAAACTTATGGATCAATGGACAGATCTTGAAAATAAACTGCAAAATGCTAATGCTAAAGCTATGAATTCTATTATTTGTTCATTAGATCAAATTGAATTTAACTGTACCTCACATTGTCTAACTGCGTAGAAAATCTGGCACCCGATTTAAGTGACCCATGAAGGAACTTCCCAGTTTAAAGAATCTTGCCTTGCCATACTTAGCAGTAAGTATGATAACTTCACAATGGCAAAGGATGAAAGTGTCAAAGAAATGTATGGACGACTTTCTAATCTTGTATACAAACCAAAATCCCTAGGAAGACCATACACAGAATTGCAGATATTGCGAAAGATCATCAGAATTCTTCCCCGAAATTTTAAAGCAAAGGTGACTGCCATCCAAGAATCAAATGATCTAAAACAAGTTAAAGTTGAAGAACCATCGGAAACCTTACCACTTATGAGCGAGAAATCATATTCAAGGAAGAATGTGAAGGAGGAGATATGCGAAAGAAATCAACAGCTCTCAAAGCAACATGGAAAGTGAAGATGATGACGGTGATGACGAAGGAGCAACTGAATTGGCACCGATAATAAAGTGATTTAAATGGTGGAACCGCAAATATGGAAATCCAGATCTAAATCAACAATTGAAGAGCAGAATCATCAAAGTTCTAGACAACTCAGAAAAGAAGGAGGTCATTTGCCACAAGTGCAATAAACCTGGTCATATCAAGCCAAATTGTCCTCAAAATTGATTCTGGAAAGGAAAGATATCGAAAAGGAGAAGTTTTGCAGTAACTTGGGAAGAAAGTAACGAAGGTGATGATGAAAGCACTGGAACGAGAGTGAAAGAGAAAATATGTGTTTATGGAGAAACATGTGACAGCGATGATGACGAGCCAAGTGAGGTGTCAGAACTTACTCACTCGCAATTACTTATGTATTTTCACGAAGTAAATGGTTGTTTTGAAAGACTTTGGGAGAAGTACGCTAAAATTGAATCACAAAAATATAGTTTGATTGAATTAAATATGCATCTTGATCAAAACGTTTAAAACTGTAGAAAAAAGAGCCTAAGTGTGATAAGTGTCCATTATTAGAAGAGGAATAAAAAATCAGGGACCAAAATTAAATGGCATGAAAATGAAATTCTGATTTTTAAAGAAAGTGAAAATACTAGGAAAGAAAATTCTACTAAAAAATACACTTTGTTATTGAATGAAAATGAATATCTCAGGTCACATGTCCAAAAGTTGTCTACAATTTTAGAAAAATTCTCCAAAGGAGAAAGATCACTAAATATGCTATTAGGAAAAAAAATTGTTAATACTATTAGACAAGGACTTGGGTATACTCAATCTAAAAAATGTAGAAGTGAAACTATTCATGTCAACTCCAAGTGCATGATTTGTGAAAAAATTGGACATAATCAAAACAATTACTGTTATAGTCCCAAACACATGAAAACCATACGAAGTTGGGTTCCTAAAGGCACGAGTACAAAATCCCTTAAAATCAAACAAATCTGGGTGCCAAAAGGAATAAACATAGACTGTCTTAGTTCCACGCAAACTTGTTTTGCAAAATATTTTTTCACTACCAATAATGGACTTATAAAAAAATAGGTCACAAAACTCTTTTCTCATGTCGGTGTGTTGGCAAGCTAAGGAACAACAAGAGCGATACCTGGTTTCTTGCTGTTTCAGGCACATGATGGATGACAAATCAAAGTTCCTTAGCCTATGGAAGTATAAAGGTGGCAGAGTCAAATGGGCAACAACGATAAATGTAAAATTATCGGTAAAGGTAAAGTAGGTAATGGCACATTTATCTTAAACAATGTATTATATATCGAAAATTTGCACCATAATCTAATTTCAATCGGCCAGTTATGTGATAAGGGAATGAATGTTGTTTTTGATTCTGATTTGTGCAAAATTGTTGACAAATCATCAAAAGAAACATTATTTTCAGGTAAGAGGAAAGGTAATATATACTTTCCATCTTTTTTAATGATCTCACTCTTTCAAAATGTTTGGTAGCTAAGGATGAAGAAGTAAACTTATGGCATAGACGATGATATGCTAGCATGAATCTGTTAAACAAATTAAAAAGAAAAGATTTGGTTAGAGGTTTACCATCTTATGATTTCAAAATAGAAACTCTATGTAAAACATGTACTATGGGAAAATTTAAAAAAATTATCTTTTCATGCCAAGAACACTGTGAGTATCTCTAGATTCCTTGAACTAGTTTATATGGATCTATTTGGACCTAACGATATTGCAACTTTACATGGTAAGAGATATTGTTTATGTATGGGTTGATGATTGCTCTAAATACACTTGGTATACTTCTTAGCTAAAATATCAGAAACTTCCTTGTACTTCACTAAATTCACAAAATTAGTTCAAAATGAAAAAGGAGTTTCTATTATTTCGCTAAGAAGTGATCATGATGGAGAATTTGAAAATTATGAATTTGGAAATTTTTGTGATGAAAATGGATTTAAACATGAATTCTCTGCCCCACGTAGTGCACAACAAAATGGTGTATTCGAGAGAAAGAATCGAACCTTACAAGAGTTGGTTAGATCACTGATAAATGAGTATGAACTACCCTTGTCTTTTGGGGAAGAGGCAGTAAATACATCTTGTTAAATAATGAATAGAGTTATGATTAGGCCGATTTTTAAGAAAACACCATATGAACTATGGTTCAAAAAAAACAAACATTGCATATTTAAAAAAATTTGACTGTCCATGTTTTATTCTTAATACAGGTGATCAACTGGGAAAATTTGAGCCAAAAGCTGACGAAGGCATGTTCATAGATACTCTTCTAGAAGCAAAGCGTATAAAATATACAACAAAAGGACGAGAATAATCGTGGAGTCAATCAATGTGAAATTTGAAGAAGACATTAATGATCAAAGCAAGGAAATAAGCAAAAGCAATGTCGATGAGGAGAACGACAAAGATGAAAGTGAAAATCCAAAAGAAACTGCAAACACAAAAGAAGTCCAAAGAAATCTAGAACCGGAGAGATTGAAATTCAAAGTAGATCATCCTCTAGAATTGTAATAGGTTACCCTACCACAGGTACTCTAACTCGTTTCTCTTTTAGAAATTTATGCGATTTGTGTCTATACAGTGGATTTATTTCAGAAATTGAACACAAAGACATAGATACAACTTTCAATAATGAGAGTTGGTTTATTGCTATGCAAGAAGAGCTAAACCAATTTGAATGAAATGATGTTTGGATTCTAGCACCTAGACCTAATAATTATCTAGTTGTAGGAAATAAATGGATTTTTAAAATAAGTAGATGAATTTATTAATGTGATTAGGAACAAAGCTAGGTTAGTTGCTAAAGGTTATAATCAAATTGAAGGAATTGATTTTTATGAAACTTTTGCACCGGTAGCAAGACTAGAATCCACTAGAATCTTGTTAGCCTTTTCTTGTTATAAAGGATTTAAAATAAGACAAACGGATGTTAAAAGTGCTTTTCTTAATGGAATTTTGAAAGTGGACGTATTCGTTGAACAACCTGAAGGTTTTGAAAGCCTAGAATACCCTATGTATATAAACCTAAGAAAGAACTATATGGATTAATACAAGCACCTCGAGCTTGGTATGAATGTCTTAGCACATATCTCCTTGAAAATGGGTTCAAAAAGGGCTTCGTAGACACCACATTATTTCTATTGCACGAAAATAATGACCTATTGATTGTTCAAATATATGTTGATGACATTATTTATGTTGCCACTAATAACCTTTTGCATGAGAAATTTGAAAAAGTCATGCAGGAAAAGTTTGAAACAAACATGTAAGAGAGTTGAAATTCTTTTTAAGATTTCAAATCAAACAAAGTGAAAAAGTTACATTCATCTCTCAAACAAAATATATAAGAGAGCTTTATCAACAAATTTAGATTGAAAGATGCTAAAACTGCAAAAATTCCCATGAGCACAACAATTAAACTTGACAAAGCTAAAAAAGGTAAGGTAGTTGATCAAAAGAAATATCGAGGTATGATTGGATAACTTCTTTATCTTACTGCTTCGTGACCACATATTATGTTCTCTGTTTGTTTATATGCATGGTTTCAATCAAATCGAAAAGAATCTCATTTAAAAGCTGTAAAATTGATTATAAGTTATATGTTGCAAACCTTACGGTTTGGTCTATAGCATCCAACTAATGATAACTTTGAGTTAAATGGGTACTTAGATGTAGATTATACTGGTAGTCTAGTTAATAGAAAAGGTACAGAACTTGTTTTACATTCATTGGTTGCATGGTCTATAAGTGACTGCGCTATAGGATCGTGTAATATGGATAAACTACTTGTGCGGAATAAGTAAGTAAATAGTAAAAACAGTGAAATAAATGACACCAGAGATTTTTATAATGGTTCGAACTCCCGTTCTACGTCTAGTTCTAGACTCTTTCTAGAATTAAACTAGCAACCCTAACTTAACCCGAAAGAATAGGTTTACACCACCTAAGCAACCAAATAGGACTTCTATCGCCTAAGCAACATAATATGACTTCTACCGCTTGAGCAACCAAATAGGACTTCTTTACAAGTAACAAAAGTGTCTGAATGTAGTATGCTCTTTAAATAGCACTAATAAGTCAATTAAGTACAATCTTTCTGTAATCTTCTCCTTTATGATATATAGTGTAATGTGCTTTGAGAATTGTGGAAGATAGAGTGATCAACGATCAGAGGTGTAACAGTTTGAAAATATAGAATAGATAAGAATTGAAGAATATTAAAATCAGTTTCAGTGAAATTTTGTTAAATTCTGAAATCTATTTATAGAATATAAAAAGTTGCAACCATTGTCAAAAGGTAACGATTAAAAGAAACATGTGCAACTGTTGATTTAAAGATGTTTCTCATCGATGAAGAGAAGTGCCTTTTTGGCAAAAAGCCGTTGAAAGATATGCAGCCGGATGAATTTATTAATTCAGCCATCTGAATTAAAAAAATTGTAAACAGCAAGGAAATAGCTATTTTTGGCCTGATTCAGCCGGCTGAATAAACTCATTCAGCCGGCTGAATATTGTGAAACAATAAAAAAATTCAGCATTCATCCGGCTGAATTAATATATTCAGTCGTCTATTTTTAGCCTGTATGCATGGCAGAGTATGTGTGTATATGATTATATATATATATATATATATATCAATCCAGAAGAGATTTTAACATAATACTAAATGATATAAGGATTCTAGACAAGGAACTTAACAGCTTCATAAACACTCTAAATATGAATCTGCAACAAAACTCCTGCATAAATGATTAGTACACAAAATATTGGATATATATCTTATCATTAATCAAAACTGTGTTAAATTGAGATTCCAACATCCTCCCCCTTTTTGATGATGACAGCTATATAAGTAATAAAATAAATACTTAAAATAATATTGTTACTCCCTCTGTTAATATGCACAAATATTTAGTTAACTTTCTCCCCATTTGTCATAGACAAAAAGAAAGATAAGAATACATGCAGAGAAACATTGTTAAGCAAAATATGTCTCTTTACTCGATATGTCATTCAAAAGAAGAATAGAAAAAGTCATACAACATTACATAAAAAAACTAGATACAAATATAAAAGAAGTTTGAAACAAAAGAAGAAAACATAAACTGAATTAAAACAAAGATATTTAAAACTGGTAGAGAGAGAAGGCTCATCATCATTGGAATCCAAACTCGACGATAACCATTGAAATGGATTTGAGTTGTGAACTTCGGTGGATGTAGATCCAAAATAAGAAATTTTATCCCATATTTTATTAAGAAAACCTTTTATGGAGTTGAATTTCTTTATCGTTTTCTATTGAAGAGCCTTAATATCTCGATGATGTTTGGATTGATTTCAGGAGAGAGTGATGATAGCTTGTTTGGAAGAGGTTTTCGGGCCAACAACTTGAATGGAATCATCGTCCTCTCTTCTTCTTCTTCATTATGTGAAGAGGAGGCAAGATTAGTGTCATGAGGTTGTGGAACATCTTGTTGAATATTGTGAGACCATTGTTGAAAAGAGATGATTTGTTGTGGAGGATGCCGGTGAGGAAGACCCATCAATCCTAACGTTTTTGCGCCTAACTCACTAATGCTTGAAAACTCGAAGTTGGGCATTGGAATGCCATAGTTGAGAAGGATACGCATAATATAAGCACCGTAATGAATGGTCTTATATTTTTTTCGGATTGTGACGTCTTGAAATTTATCTAAAATGATTTTACCCCAATTTACTTCTTGGTCGGAGTAGACGGAATAGAGGGCTTGAAAATCTCTTTTATAGATTTTTCATATCTTCCCGTTTGAGGTTGTAGAGGGCGAATGAAAGCACGATGAAGAAGGCAAGCTTGTGGCCTTAAGGTGCTAGATTTTAATCCACTTAAGTTTATAAGGTGATCGGACAAGAAATGATGAGAAACCTTATCTTTATGATCCATATCAACTTCAGTATCATCAATGTCAATACCTTGATAAGGACAATTTAAAATATTTCCTAAACTTTATAGAGGCAAGAAATTTTAATGCCACAAACTATTGACAAAACACAATCTTGTCTACTTTGAGGATTATGGTGGTATAAATTCAGATTAGCAAGAAAGAGTTTGATCAAAGGATGATTAATTTTGAAATTACATGGAGCATGCCCTATTAGACTGTCAAAGTGGAATTGATCCGCCAATTCTCTAATTCTACAAGCTACAAAATCTGAAAATTTCATGAAAGTCCCTTCAAAGATATTTGAATTTTTCATAGAATTGAATTGGAAGATTGCAACATCATTCCAAAGCCATTGACGAACTTGATCTTCGAAAGGATTGGAGGTCGATTCCCTTGAGCATTTGGATCTAGGAGCCATTAGAGAGTGAAAATATGGAGTAAAAGATGAAGAAAAAATGAGAAAGATGAGCTAGGGTTATGAAGTGAATGGGTAATTGGTGAAAAGATGAATATATAGTAAGTGAAAAGTAAGGGTAAGATTAGAAAAAAATTGTAGGACCTAGTTAAAAAAATGCCTCAAAGGGAATTCAGCCGGCTGAATGTATGGAATCAGCCATCTGAATCACTATGAATCTCAAACCGTAAGAAAATAGTTCATTTTTTAACTAATTCAGCCGTCTGAATTTGAGGAAAAATTATTCCCTGGATAATATTCAGCCATTTGTTTCATAAGAGACAACTGGTTGAAAAAAAAATTCTTCAGAAACTTATGCCAGCCTATTATTTTTACAACAACAATTACATAAAAACAAAATGAATAATTTTTTGAATAAACAAAATGAAATTACATATTAAAAATAGAGTAAATATTTAAATAGATTTGGAAGAAGAGTTTGGAATGTGTTCATCTGGTTCCATTTTTGTGTTCTCTTGAAAAGGCTGGAGTGCTGATCATCTATTGCCGCGTTCCCAAGAATTCAAAGATATTGGTGGACGCTGTGGCGAAGGTTCCCAAGTATTGTGTTGGATTGGAGAACAAATAGGAGATGGTTGATGAGCCGTGTTTTTAGGGTGAAGAATCGTAGAATTTTAAAGCGACTTGTTCCAAAAAGCTTAAATACTTGGCGTTAACTTTTTATTCATAAATAAAGTTCGCGTTGTAATTCCAGCGATTCCCATTGGAAATGATGAATGCCATCTATCTTTTCTTTGGTAGAATGTGAACCCAAAAATAGAGATTGTCTCGTTCTTTTACTAGGTGGAGTGTAACCAGTGTGTGTAAAAGGAGGAACAATGGAAACAGGTTCATAAATCGGTGTTGGAGTAGTTAAATTCACCGATCCCGAACTAGGAGAAGAATAAGATAGAGCAGAAGATTCAGAATCATGCTGTGAAGAAATACTTTTGTAAAGTAAGAGAGTTGAAACGGTTTTTATTTTTAATTAAACGTAACAGAAAGATAAGGATTAGAGTCATTTTATATGAAAAACTTTCATATAAATAGAAAGAACATGGGTGTTTAAGATAATAGGAACCAAAGAAAAAAAAGTTTGGATGAAAAAAATTGTAAGGTAGAAAATAAACAAAAATAAGATTGTGATCCAAAAATAGATGTGAAGAAAAGAGTAGTGAGGTAGTGGAGCACCAGATTTCCAAGAAGAGATCCCGATTTCGAGTCTTTTATAAATCTTGTAGAGATATAATTCCTAATTCTCTTCTTAATTTTATGAGGATATTTTCATTCAAAGGTTTTTAAATATATCTGCCAATTGATTTTCAAAGGAAACAAAGTCTAGTCTAACTAAATCATTTTCAATATTATCACAAAGAAAATGATGACATATGTCAATATGTTTAGATCGTGAGTGATTGACAGGATTTTGTAATAAGTTCATAGCACTATTTTTATCACAAAAAGTTGTTGATTTAGATAAATTTACACCAAAATCTTAAAGTATTTGTTGCATATAAATGACTTGAGCACAAGCTAAGGCAGCAGAAATATATTCTACCTCACACGCTGAGAGTGAAACACAGTTTTGTTTCTTGGTAAACCAAGAGACTAAGAATTATCCAACGAAGTGACAAGTCCCACTAGTACTTTTTCGATCCATCCGACATCCTCCAAAGTCAGCATCACTGTATGAAAATAACTCGAAATGGCATTCTTTTGGATAAAAAGGTCAAAAATCTTGGTTTTGCTTAAATAACCCAATATGCGTTTTACTGCTCGCATATGTGATTCTTTAGGATTTGCTTGAAATCGTGCACGTAAACAAACACTCATCATTATGTCAGGTCTATTAGCAGTTAGATAGAGTAATGATCCGATTATACTTCGATATAATTTTTGGTCAACACTTTTGCCATCTACATCTCTATCGAGTTGAACTGTTATACTCATTGGAGTTGATTTCGTAGAATTATTTTCCATATTAAAGTATTTAATTAGATTATTACAATATTTTTCTTGATTAATAAAAAATTCCATTTTCTAATTATTTAATTTGTAATCCAAGAAAATAAGATAATTATCGCATATATGACATTTCAAATTCTTTGGTCATAATTTTTGAAAATTCTTGACATAATTTTTCATTTGTAGATCCAAAAATAATATCATCTTCATATATTTGAATAATTAGAATATCCTTTTTAATTTTTTTTAATAAAAAGTGTTTGATCAACCTTCCCAATTTCAAAACCAGAAACTATTAGATAGCTCTTAAGACGTTCGTACCAAGCACGAGGTGCTTGTTGCATACCATATAAGATTTTCTTAAGTTTATAGACATGGTTTGTAAATTTTTCATGAGTGAATAATGAAGGTTTTTCAAAAAAAAAATTCTTTTATATAACCATTTAAGAAAGCACTTTTAACATCCATTTGATAAAGTTTGAAATTATGAAAACATGCAAAGGGCAGTAAGATACGTATTGCTTCAAGTCTTGCAACAAGAGCAAATGTTTCTTCGTAGTTAATTCCTTCTTCTTGATTATATCCTTGTGCAACTAATCTAGATTTATTTCTAGTTATATTACCTTGTTCATCTACTTTATTTTTGAAGGCCCATTTAGTACCAATGACTGTTTGATCACTTGGTGTAACATCCCCGGATTTTAGCCCAGTCTAATTTGATGATTGGATTAATTTATGAAATTAAATTGTGAATTTAATTATGAATTAATTAGAAAATTTCTAGAATAATTTTTTTTAGATTATAAAATAGAATTTGGTTTAAGATTTAAGGATAAGCATTTATAAATAAAAAATTGGATTTAAAAATAAATGGGTTGAAGATAAAATAGAATTAAAAGCTTTAAATTAATAAAAAGTTTGGTTTCTGAATTTTCAAATATATTGATTTTTGGAAATTGTAATTTAAGAATTAATGTAATCATTTTCAAAAGGTTATTTTTAAGATAAATTCTTTCATATAGATAAATATGATTATTGTTAGTATGTAATCAAGATTTTTAAATCATTCTTTTCTTTTAAAAAAACAAAAGTTGTGAAAATAAAAATAATATATAATTGTATAAATGGAAAATAAATATGAATATATTCATGTACTAAACTAAATTAAGTTTAAATATAAAATGTATTACATAAACATTTGTAAATATAAAGATTAAATAATTTTAAGGGTTTAAACTATAAATTTTAAATTAATTTGAATAAAGGACTTAAACAAAAATTTATGGGTATTGGACAAATGTTCAATAAGCAACAATATAGGTTAACAAATGAAAATATATGAGAACATATAAACAAGATTTAATAAAATAGTTAGTTTTATATGTAAATAAATATCCAAGCTTTGATATGAAGATATCTTTTTAAAGAATAAGATTTAAAACTACATAACATATATATGTGAATATAAAACTAGTCAAGGATTTAACATAAAATAGTTGTTTATATATTTAGCAATATATTCAAACTAAGGGTTTAAAACTAAATATATAAATTTATTTGAAGTTAAGGAGTTAAAAAAATAATATTGCTTATAATAACAAGTGTAAAGAGAATAGATTATTCCATTAACAAGTGTAAGCATATCTTTATTTGTAAATACAAGTGGCATTTATATTTTCAATTTGAGTTAGAATTTTATAAAGCATTATGAATTAGAAAAAGTAAACCAGGCTAATACATTTCATTCTCCTCTCTAGTTCTTCTTTCATCTTCAAACTGAAATTAAGATAGTAAACAAGAGAGAAAAGAAAAAAAAATACAAACCTGAGAATTCAAGATCAAAATAAAAACCTTGACAACAAATTTACAAACAAAAGGAAGAAATGGGAACCTGGAAATAGAGATAAATTTGTCAAAAAAAATTGAAGCAAGAATAGAAATCAAAGAAAATCAAAATAGAGTGCAAATCAAAACAACTTCAGCAAGATCATTTTCAGTTTGAAAATGCAAAAGTAAAATTCAACTCAAACAAGCTGGACAGAAAGCAAAACTGAAAATTGAAATAAAGGTCAAAGCAAGAGTTTAAAGCCCTGGAAATCAAATGCAACTTCAAAGCTTCAAGATCAAATTTAAAAAAATTCCAGACTTTTGTCCTCTGTCTTCATTAAATAAGGTGAGCAAACCTTCAACTGTTAATCTTTGATACTGATGCATGTGATCTACCTATGTGATGATGATGAAGTGTGTATGATTTATGGATGCATTCACTTGAATAAAATTGAATTAGGCTATAAGTAGGCATTACTGGATATATATACATACCCTGCTGTGTTTTCCAAACCAAGAATAAACAAAAGAAAAGTCCATATCACCCAAACAACTTAGTATTAGGCTTGATTCTCTGAAGAAGATGTTCATAATGTTATAAAGTTATTTTTAAAAATATTATAAAGTAAAATATGTGATGAAAAAATTCGAGAAACTTAGAGTTTACAGAGGGAAGATTTGAAATGAAAAGATTCAAGTAATTTAATTCTAAATTCTGATCATTCGATCGAATTTGTTTTGCTAAACGACGAATTTTAGTAGTGAAATCACTATTTTTATGTTTGGGAGTGATGATATTTTTTTAGTTGAACGACAAATCCTTATTCATCAAATTCCTGCGATCAAGGTCGTTTTCGGTGGCGAAATCAAGGCTGGAGGAAGATATAGGTGGGTGGTCGTTGGAAAAATGCTGAGAGTATTTCTAGATGATCGCGTTGGCCGTACATCGACGATGTAGGGTTTAAAGGCGCACATTTGTCTACGACATTCTCGAGCCCATTTGATCATCTATGAATGATCGGAGTGGACAGGCACAAGGGGGTTAGGGACTAGAGGTCGAGGCGATCCTATGGTGAGGTCGGCGTCGTTGATAGTGGAATAGATAGTCAGAGTCGAGCAAAAATTGACGGCAGTTGGGTTCCAGTATTTGGTCGAGAGGCTAAATTTAGATTGACGACGTGATTGGGTGATCTGGGTGCTCGGGCGAGATAAAGGGACCTCCTATGACTGTTTGACATCGGCGATAATGGTCGGAGATACTCCGATCACGTGTGCACATTTTTGCGTGCATATCGCACTCAGACAAATTCGAGCGGAGGAGAAGAAGTCGTTCTCGGGTCTGGGCTCGAGAAAATTGAAGTTTGTCTCGAAGTGGGTGATGTGAGGGTTTCGCTCGTGTGTGGACCGAGGTTTACTCGAAGTTTTATTCGAAGAGGGATTGGTGATGCCTTGGGGTTGTTTCTTATATACCCAGTTTAAAATAATAACAGGTTTTAAACTTATAGCAAAGCATTCCAGGTTTAAAAAAATTGATAAATCCAGATTTAAAAGCAAAGTAAATAATAGGTTGTTGATGAAGCTTTTCAAAATATGTTAACTAGTTTTTAAAGGCAATGGTAATGGAAGTTTTCAAAAAGAAGTTTCCAAACAAAATTGACAAGTTTTAAAAGTGAATTTATAAATAACCTTCACGTAAATTCGTTAAATAAAATTTCAAATGAGTCTCAAGGATTTATGAAATATTAATAATTTTGTTTATTTAATGACTTTATTATAATTAAGTGATTAATAAAGATAATGATTAGTCTTTAATTTAAATTAAGATTTGGGTAATTAAAGATTATGGTTGAATAAAAGTAATTAAAGAATAATGGATTGATAAAAGTAAATAAAGATAATTAATTATTATTAAAGGATAATTACTTAATTAAAAGCAATTAATTATTGATCAAAGTTAATTAATAAAGTAATCAATGAATGCTTAAATAAAAATAATAATCACTTAGTGAAAGTAATTAAGAGTAGATTAAAGATTGATTAATCAAATATTAAGGGTTAATTACTTTAAAGCATTATAAATTAATGTGGTTAATTAATTAAATTAAGGATAATCAATTAAGGATAATTAATTATAATTAGGATTTAATTAATAATTAAGGATTTATTAATTAAAGTAATTAGTTAAAGGTTAATTAATTAAGAAAAGTAATTAAGGGATGATTAATTAATGAAAGTGATTAAGATTTAATTAATTGTAATTAATGACAATTTATCGTCGATTAAAAATAATTTATGAAAGTAATTATGTGGTTAATTAATTTAAAGCACATGATTTATTCATCGTAATTGAAGATGTTTGATTGTTATTGATTGTTGTGTACTGGATTGATATCTTTGTTATACGATTGTGATGCTATGTAATACGAATTGCTTTGTGCTGAACCGTGATATCATTTATGAGTATAGTGCTGTATGAATATGAAAACCCCTTAGCCCGTAAAACAGCATTTGAATTTCGATGCGACAGGGAGTCGGATTCCAGTTGGTTATCCGTAACCCACATCGAATCGTAGTAGTGAATCTTTGTGATCGGTAAATTTACTTTATCTGTGAATCTGTGAATAAAGATAAGCGTTATAGATTATACCGCTTATCGATATTGATATGCTTGAATTAGTGATTGATGTTGTTGCATTATTGGGTAAAACCCTTGGACCACACTATACACGCACAAATATGGATTTCACGAGGAAATCGGTTAAGTTACAGATTTTTGAAATTGTTTTAAAATTTGGATTATGAATTCAAATGGTTTTGGAAATGGAATTGGATTAAAAATGAAAAGCTTTTGAAAGGGAGTTTTCAAAGATAAAAGTTATTTTGAATAAACGGATTAAGTTTTGAAATTTAAACAGTTTGATTTGAATTTAAATTCAAAATTTGAAATTGAATCCTATTGGTTTGGGAATTTTAATTTAACCCAAGCTTTTATATTTGAAGGGCTTTAGTCTGTATAAATGTAATCGAATTTTCCGAAATGAAAACTATTTGTTTTCAAATAATAATAGCTTTTATATAAAGAAAGGATTTCCAAATTGCGTCGAAAAGATTTCAAATTTTAAATAGATTGATTTTGAAAGCTATAATTGAATCTTTGTGAAAGCTTGTTGAACTTTGTTTTAAATTGAAAGGGGTTTTTAAAGGTGAATCTTTTGAATGAAAGATTAAAGTCTGGGAAGGTTTTTGAAATAAATCTTTTTATTTAAAAGATTGGAAATGGTAATTTGTTTAAACCATTTGAATGAAAGGTTTTGGGCTTTAAGATGTGATTTAACTGAGACCCCAATATCTATATGTTTTCAAATATTGCGCTCACTATTCGGTTTAGCCGGAAGAGGACTTTGTGGCATATAACCCATTTCGAATAGTGATGCGACGTATATGGATAGCAATTGAAGACCGGTGGTGAAGACCGGATATTTTCGAAAACGAAAGGATTTCTTGTTGAATGTCTTTCCATCGGCTGATCCCTGGTAAAGAGATTTGAGCACCCTTTGTGATGGGGAGCCCGGACGTGATTAGAAATTATCCGGATGTGCAAGGGCTTCTTTGGAAGTGCCTTCGGTTCTGTTTAAACCTGGAACAGACTTGTATTGATGTGTGTCTGACGTTACACTTTGAGATGTAAAGCTGGTTTCTATCAAATACATTTCTGTTTGGTGGCGGAGATTTAATCTCTTAGCTTAACACCCATCTTTGAGACATACGAGCTCGGAGATTATGTAGTTGATGGTTACTAGTGATACATTCCCAATTTGGTAATGTAGCATACAAAGTGCTGCTGATCATTTGTTGATCAAAGAATGGTTTTTGTGAAAAGCGTAGCTTTGTGGACGAGACTTCGTCGAGCCTCACACCCCAGAATGGTCGAAACAGGAAGAATGCAGCAAGGTTATAGGGGGTAGCGCCCCTTAGGGTATGTGCATTTTCTTCTGGATAGAAGTGGTATCATGGTATAGAACCCAGATACTTAACTTATTTGGATATCACAAATATATATATTATTTTGTGATTGTTGTTGTTGGGGCCCCAGATAAAGGTTGTTTACAACCGGGGAATGGCACACCCGTGTCAGTAGTTACCTATTTTTGCAGAGGTAACCCGGCCTTGTGTTGGCAGAGATCCGGTTAGGTTCTCGGGGCGTCCCTCCAGAGGCGTACCCATATGGCAATAGGAAGTTCCTTAGCCTTACCATTTGTTGGAAATCCATTCATCCAATGCGCGCCTTGAACAGTTTTAGTTGTATTACCTGCCATCTACTTATGGTGGCGCCCCGCTGTTTGGATCGTAGCTATATTAGGCATAGTTCGGAATGTCTATGCTGGCTAGGATTTATAATATACTTTCGAAAAGGTTTTTATGCACTTTGCACTTATAGTAATAATATCAAAGAATTTTTCTCGTATCAAGCATATTTGACTATCATAAGGAGAAATCTCCTCCAATTCTGCGTTTGCATTATGTGTGTGGCGGGAGGCTTTATGGTAGTTTCATTTTCAAAAAAAACATTGCGGATTTCAATTTGAATTCTTTTGTTGTTTCTTAAAAGATAAAATGTTTTTGTTTGCTCATACCAGTCCCATGACTGACTCGGAGTTTATCATTCCCTTCCTAAACTCTGGGTGCCTACAATTTTCCACACGAGCAGTCTAGTGTTGGGTTTTTCAGATAGTAGATATAGATATCGATCCGGTAGCTTTCGGCTTTCTCTTTGGTGTTATTTGAAGACTTTGGATATTGAAGTATTTGGTTAATACGACTGATCTTGCTTAGCTTGGTGCAACTTGATGGTGGTTCGAGCTATCTATGGAGATTGTTGATATTGGTGTTTCTTCTGGAGTTTCAAGTTCTAGTTGTTTTCCGCTGCTAGTTCATTGGGTTTTGTGCTGTAGCATTTCTTTGTATCTTTGATATTGATTATTGTTGTATATCTGAATATTGTATCAATGTTGTATATATTGATATTCGTTTCTTTCTTCCACCGTGTTGTTATACTTATGTGTTATAAGCTCCGACGAACCAGATTCGACGTTTGGATCTACGACATTTGAATATGAGTGTCGTATTCGGTGCCGATTTTCGAAGGTCGAGTCAGGGTCGTTTCATTTGGTATCAGAGCTGAAGGTTGAAAATTTAGCTCAGGAGTATAACACATTAGGTAACTCATTAGAGATAGGGTGAAGTATACATAGAATGAGTATCCCTAAGATATCCGTTCGTATGCATCAGTAAATTCTCTTACTATCCACTGATAGTGAGTTTGAGTGAAAGAAGAGGACGAGATATGGGACAAGGGAGTACCACTACAAATGGTCAGTACCCTGCTATAGCGGAAACAGCTTTCTCTATCAATCTCCTTTGATTCGTCTTTTCAATTCTTTGATGATTCCAAGCAGCTCCAGGAAGAAGCTTTGATATATTTGCATGGGACACAAACTCCAGATGGGTCAGAATTGTTTGTTTGGACAAATTGTTTGCTTTGGTTGCTATGGTTGATAGGTATATTTTGGTTGTTTAAACTATACGTTTTGGTATTATATGCATATATCTGTCTATTCTTTGGGGTATTCCGACTTGAGCTTAGAATCCATACCCAGTGTTTGAAAATTATGGAAGATTAAATTCATTTATTTGTTCTTTTGGGTCTCGATATATCCTACGAGGGATTAGTTACCCTTTGAACTAACCAATACTCCTTTATATTTCGCAGTTCTGGTGACCTGAGTATCTTGATTTGTTCTTGTATCCATTATTAATATTCTGATTTGGTAAGCCAAACGCAGAATAGATACCCAGTTCGATTTGGAAACTGTCTCTCTGTCTTTGTATATCCATCCTTTGTTATCTTCCCGTTTGGAAAATTTCGAGGACGAAATTTTCTTAAGGGGGAATCTGTAACATCCTCAGATTTTAGCCCAGTCTAATTTGATGATTGGATTAATTTTTGAAATTAAATTGTAAATTTAATTATGATTAATTAGAAAATTTCTAGAATAATTTTTTTTAGATTATAAAATAGAATTTGGTTTAAGATTTAAGTATAAGTATTTATAAATGAAAAATTGGATTTGGGTTGAAGATAAAATAGAATTAAAAGCTTTGAATTAATAAAAAGTTTGGTTTCTAAAATTTTAAATATATTGGTTTTTGGAAAGTGTAATTTAAGAATTAATGCAATCATTTTCAAAAGGTTATTTCTAAGACAAATTCTTTCATATAGATAAATTTGGTTATTGTTAGTATGTAATCAAGATTTTTAAATCATTCTTTTCTTTTAAAAAAACAAAAGTTGTGCAAATAAAAATAATATATATATGTATAAATGGAAAATAAATATTAATATATTTATGTACTGAACTAAATTAAGTTTAAATATAAAATGTATTACATAAACATTTGTAAATATAAAGATTAAATAATTTTAAGGGTTTAAACTATATATTTTAAATTAATTTGAATAAAGGATTTAAACAAAAATTTATGGGTATTGGACAAATGTTTAATAAGTAATAATATAGGTTAACAAATGAAAATATATGAGAACATATAAACAAGATATAATAAAATAGTTAGTTTTATATGTAAATAAATATTCAAGCTTTGATAAGAAGATATCTTTTTAAAGAATAAGATTTAAAACTACATAACATATATATGTAAATATAAAACTAGTCGAGGATTTAACATAAAATAGTTGTTTATATATTTAGCAATATATTCAAACTAAGGGTTTAAAACTAAATATATAAATTTATTTAAATTTAAGGAGTTAAAAACATAATATTGCTTATAATAACAAGTGTAAAGAAAATAGATTATACCATTAACAAGTGTAAGCATATCTTTATTTCTAAATACTTATTGGCATTTATTTTTTCAATTTGAGTTAGAATTTTATAAAACATCATGAATTAGAAAAAGTAAACCAGGCTAATACATTTCATTCTCCTCTCCAATTCTTCTTTCATCTTCAAACTGAAATTAAGATAGTAAACAAGAAAGAAAAGAAAAAAATACAAACCTGAGAAATCAAGATCAAAATAAAAACCTTGAAAACAAATTTACAAACAAAAGAAAGAAATGGGAACCTGGAAACAGAGATAAATTTGTCAAAACAAAATTGAAGCAAGAATAAAGATCAAAGAAAATCAAACCTGGAATCAAAATAGAGTGCAAATCAAAACAGCTTTAGGAAGATCATTTCAGTTTGAAAATGCAAAAGTAAAATTCAACTCAAACAAGGTGGACAGAGAGCAAAACTGGAAATTGAAATAAAGGTCAAAGCAAGAATTTAAATCCCTAGAAATCAAATGCAACTTTAAAGCTTCAAGATCAAATTAAAAAAATTCCAGACTTTTGTCCTTTGTCTTCATCAAATAAGGTGGGCAAACCTTCAACTTTTAATCTTTGATACTGATGCATGTGATCTACCTGTGTGATGATGATGAAGTGTGTATGATTTATGGATGCATTCACTTGAATAAAATTGAATTAGGCTATAAGTAGGCATTACTGGATATATATACATACCCTGCTGTGTTTTCCAAACCAAGAATAAACAAAAGAAAAGTCCATATCACCCAAACAACTTAGTATTAGGCTTGATTCTCTAAAGAAAATGTTTACAATGTTATAAAGTTATTTTAAAAAATATTATAAAGTAAAATATGTGATGAAAAAATTCAAGAAACTTAGAGTTTACAGAGGGAAGATTCGAAACGAAAAGATTCAGGTAATTTAATTCTAAATTCTGATCATTGGATCGAATTTGTTTTGCTAAACGACGAATTTTAGTAGTGAAATCACTATTTTTACGTTTGGGAGTGATGATATTTTTTGAGTTGAACAGCAAATCCTTATTCATCAAATTCCGACGATCAAGGTCGTTTTTGGTGGCGAAATCAAGGTTGGAGGAAGATTGGGTTTTCTGTTTTAGCATTCTTTGTATCTCTGATATTGATCATGATGCAGCGCAATCTCGCCCGAAGAACTTAGGTCGTTCACGACCTAACGAGAAGTATGATGAAGTGTACCTACGACCTAACGGGTTGGGGTTTAAAATGTTCAAACGACCTAACGCCTTAGTCTTTAAGTCGCAAGCTAGCTGTGAGGACCCACCCAGCGAGCTAAGGAAACCAGTGAGCCGTTCTTTAGGTCGTTCCGACCTTTCGAGTTTCAACTTGGACGAGCTACGACCTAAGTTAGGTCGCGACAACGTGTTACGACCTATGTTAGGTCGCGGAAGTTCTTATATTAAGCCATTCTCCCATGCCGAAGCTCAAGCCGCCTTGAAGTAGGTCACTCCTGATGTTTAAGCCGCTCTCTTGTGCCAAAGTTTAAGTCACATTCATTTTAGGTCGCTCGACCCTATGCTGTTGTGAAGATAGGTCGTTGCTGTGTATTTTAAGTCGCTCTGAGTCTTAAGTCATAGGTCGCATAATGTAACTCGTTTGTATGTTGTTAACTCGTGTGTTGTACTTGTTGTGTTGAGTTGTCTTTAATTCGCTAACGACCTTATTTAGGTCGTAGGTCGGTCTCTATGTTAGGTCGGTTGGTCAATGTGAGTTATAGCCTATAAATAGGCATGTGGGGTCATTTGTAATAAGTGGTTGATTTTGAATGAAACTTTGTTTGGGTGCTTTGTGCCTCTTTTGAAATTGGTAGTTGAGTGTGATCTCCTATCTCCACTTTCGGTTATTCGTGTGCGCTCGAATCAACGATTGTTGAAGCCAATTCACGGTATCAAGTGCGCCTGATCAACTTTCGAAGAATTGTAGATCTTCTCTCATGGTATCGTGCACGATCAACGTGTCGAAGATAGCTAGAATTCGGTATCTTTTAAAGATCAACGGATTTGGGCCTTTCAGTATCTTTCAATCCATCGATTTATATTGATTCATCTAATCGTTCTTCGATTAGTCTGACACGAAATCTTCATTCGTCGTCAATCTGTATATCCGCTGCGTCAGTTTTGGTATCAGAGCTAGACTTAGCCAATCATAGCTAAGCCGAGTCTTGGAGCTAAGGAGTTTGAAGTTGAAGTTTGCATTGTTGAGAAGTTTGGTGTTCATCGTGTTCATTGTGAAGTTGCAACTAATTGGGAGTTTTTTATCCATATCATTTTGGATCAAAGTCCAGAAAGTGTTTGAATTTTTGGAGAAAAGTTTGAAGTGTTAGAGCCGAGAATTGAAGCATCATTTTGGTATTATTTGTTGAAGTGTAGGCCGAGCATAGCTTTGTGTTGAAGTTTGAGCCGTGTATCATTTTGTTTGAACCAGGCCGAGAATTGTGTTTGAAGATTTTTGAAGTTTTGAAGTTTGAGTTGAAATATTTGTGAAGATCAATCATGCCACCAAGGAGAGCTAATCGTCATCAAAATGTTGAAGCGTTGTATAGAAGAGAAGAAGCCGAGCAAATGGAACAACGAATCAATGAAAAATTTGTTGAAGGTATTGGTAGTTGGAGAAATTGATGATTGATATGAATCAAAGGAGAAGGTCGCCAATCTTGAACTATGGAGGAAACAGAGTTTCGCCATCGGTTACGGAAGCGAGGAGGGTGTCGCCACAATCTTTTAGAGAAAGAAGAGAAACATCAATTTCATTGAGAAGTGATCACCATGAATATGGACATGAAGAGAGAAGAACTCCATGTGAGTTTGAAGATGAGCCATATCAAGATGAAGAGAGACATAGTAGAAGAGACATGCGTGATCGAAGGGATGTTGATGGTCGAGATTGATTCAGACGTACATTTGATTTTGATGAAGATGGTGATAGAGCAAGCATCCATTATCGAGATCAAGACCAAGTTCGAAATCCATATCGAGATGTTGAGGATGACCGGCGATGGGAGTCGGGTATGAAGATGGAAATTCCAGAATTCAAGGGTGGAATGGTAGCAGAAGAATTTCTTGATTGGTTGTCTAATGTTGAAGAAATTTTTGACTTCAAAGAAGTTCCTGAGAATCGAAGAGTTAAGTTGGTTGCTACTCATTTGAAAGGTAGAGCTCTAGCATGGTGGTAGCAAATGAAACTTACACGGGAGAGAATGAGGAAGTCAAAGATTGAATCATGGGAGAAGATGAAGAAACTGATGAAAGCTACATTTTTACCTTACAATTATCAATCACTTATGTATCAGAAGTTACAGAATCTGAGGCAAGGGACGAAGACTGTTAATGATTATGCTGATGAATTTTATCAATTGATTGCTCGAAATGACATAATGGAGACAGAGGAACAATTGACTGCTATATTTGTTGGAGGGTTGAGGATGCAGATTCAAGATATGGTAAACATGTTTGATCCTAGATCTGTTGCAGAAGCACATCAGAAAGCGCTGGCTTGGGAGAAGCAAGGAAAACGAGGGGGTGGTGTGTTTCCAAGTTCCAATACTCAGAGCAAGGGTGCTATTGGGAGTTCCAATGTTTCTAAAGCTGTTAGTAAACCAGTTGTGAAAGAAGTTGAGAAGGCAAAGGTCAACAGCAGTTTCAAATGTTATAATTGCCAAGAGTGGGCCACAAGAGTAATGAATGTCTGAAGCCGAAGAAGCGAACTATGATTGCTGAAGCGGAATGTGAGGATGTTGGTGAAGATTATGCTAGTCCAGTTGAGGAGGATGAACGGGATATCGCATCAGGAGTTGAAGGATGTAATCTAATGATTAGGATATCTTGTTTGACACCGAAGCAAGAAGAAGAAGCTAGTTGGCTGAGGAGTAATATCTTTCAGTCAACATGTACTATTCTGGGGAAGGTTTGTAAATTTGTGATCGACGCGGGAAGTTGTGACAATATTATCTCTATCGAAGCTGTGAAGAAGTTGAAGTTGAAAACGGAGAAGCATCCAAATCCCTACAAGTTAGCTTGGTTGAGGAAAAGAGGAGAGGTGAAGGTGGACAGGCGAGTACATGTTCCATTTTCTATTGGGAAGAAGTATAAAGACGAGATCTGGTGTGACGTTGTGGAGATGGATGTTTGTCACTTACTTTTGGAAAGACCATGGCAGTATGATCGAGCAGTGCAGCACGATGGTCGAACCAATAGCTACAGCTTTATGTTTGAAGGTGTTAAGATCATTTTGGTTCCGAAGAAGAGACAGCAAGGAGAAAGCAAATCAGAAGAGATTGAGGAGCTGAAAACTTTGTTGACTTTGAAGAAGTTTATTGAAGAAGTAGAGGAGAGTCCAGAGGTATTTTTGTTGATTGGACGTGAAGCTACTGAATCTGTTGAAGTTCCAGAGGAAGTAAAACCGGTATTGGAAGAATTCAGAGATGTGTTTCCTGAAGAGTTGCCAACGGAGTTACCACCGTTGAGAGATATTCAACATCAGATTGATCTTGTGCCAGGGGTAGTATTACCACACAAGCCATATTACAGGATGAGTCCTAAGGAGCATGAGTAACTAAGGAGACAGATGGAGGAGTTGTTAGAACAAGGGCGTGTTCAGGAGAGCTTGAGTCCATGTGCCATGCCGGCTTTATTGGTACCAAAGAAGGATGGGACATGGAGGATGTGTACCGACAGTCGGGCTCTAAACAAGATCACCGTGAGATACAGGTTTCCTATGCCGAGGTTTGATGATTTGATTGATCAGTTGAGTGGGGCTGTTATATTCTCGAAGATTGACTTGAAGAGTGGATATCATCAGATTCCTATTAGACCGAGCGATGAGTGAAAGACTGCTTTTAAAACTAGGGAGGGTCTATACGAATGGCTGGTTATGCCGTTTGGCTTGTCAAATGCTCCTAGTACTTTTATGAGGGTGATGAACCAGATTTCTAGACTATTCATTGGGAAGTCTGTAGTCGTTTACTTTAACGATATTTTGATTTATAGTGA
The DNA here is from genome assembly GCA_030765085.1 of Allium cepa. Lineage (NCBI taxonomy): Eukaryota > Viridiplantae > Streptophyta > Magnoliopsida > Asparagales > Amaryllidaceae > Allium > Allium cepa. The sequence continues at coordinate 203,011,617 of CM060941.1, read as the reverse complement.
AAGTATGGAAGAGCATGTCCAGCATTTGCATGAAGTACTGCTGATTCTACGACAGGAGAAATTTTATGCTGCAACGAAGAAGTGTGTGTTCATGACGCACAGTGTTTTGTTTCTGGGATATGTTCTGTCGAAGGAAGGCATTCAAGTGGATGAAAGTAAAGTGGAAGCTGTCAGGAGTTGGCCACAACCCAAGACAATTACTGAAGTGAGGAGCTTTCATGGGTTGGTATCTTTTTATCGAAGATTCATTCCACATTTTAGCAGTGTAATGGCAGCTGTGACCGATTGCATGAAAGGAAAGAAGTTTGAGTGGTCAGAGGAAGCAAGGGTTGCTTTTGAGAAGATCAAGACACTGTTGACGACAACACCAATTCTAGTATTTGTTGGGGATGCGGATTAAGGATCTTAAGGCAGAAATAACACTAGAAGGGGGTGAATAGTGTTTTAAAAAATATATGAACTATATGACTAAATTAAAACTTTCAACACAAATCTAAACATAATTCTAACACAGAATGATCACAGAACATATAACAAATGCAAATAGTAAAGTAAAGCAAGTAAAAGGAAAGAACACACCAGATTTTATACTAGTTCGAAATCCTCCTACATCCAGTCCTGCACCAAGGCAATATCCTTGTACAGATTTTTATAAGCCAATATCCAAATTACAACCCTCAATTTCTAAGGCCTTGAGGAATCCTCCTATCTCCGAGTCTGGGGTAAACTCACTTGATTTACGGGACAAGATCACCCTAATACTTCTTAATAACAATCCTTTTGAATGGATAGATTCTATGGATTTTTTTAATACAAATTGATCCTATAACTCTGAATAGCACTTTGATCTTTAGTAGAATGATGGAGAATCAAATAGAGAGAGTATCTAAATGATTCCTATTGAGAATTTGGCAGAATGATGGCACGATCTTGAAAATATGAAGTTTTATGGATATGGAATGGTGGAGAAGAAAGAGTGAAGAAAATAAGAAAGTAGTTATTGAAATAATTCGTTTTGGAAGCCTTTATATAGATGCACAACAGTCATAACCATTGGAGAAAGGTTTTTGAACGAATGGACACTTCTTTTGAAAATTGAATTTTGAATCCAACTGTCACCATGTCGACATGGGGTATCCCTATATGTCGACATCCCTTAGTTCAAAATTATAGAGATGTTGTTTTGTAAAGACAATTGAATTTAAAACAAGTTGAAACTTCTCTGAAGCAAAGTAAAGTGTTTAAACAATATTTTGAGATAGAGAATGAATATAAAAAATTATTTTAAATATATATATATATATATATAATTGATATAGACCGTCAATTATATAAGTAATATTTAAAATCAGAATAAGTTTTCATGTTTTAAAAATAGAAGTTTTTAAAATCAGAATAGAGGAATATTTCAAGGTTAAAACAAAGTTTGAAAATCTTTTTTTGAAAACATGATTTTGAAAGCTAAAATATTTTGAAAACAGATTTAAAAACATTTTGATAAATCTATTCAAACTTAAATTGCAAGAACCTTCCTACAGAGCTCCTCCATAGGACTCGAGAATTTGTACAAAGTAGTTTAAATGATTTTGATTTTCATGGGTTTGTAAGCCACTTGTCGTAGGTTTGTAAGCTACTTGTCGTGGGTTTGTAAGCCACTGGTTTCGATAGAAATTGGTTTCCATCCCAAAAGAAAATTGAAAGAAATATGAGAGTGCTATTATGAAGTTTTAACAAAATACTAGACACTTATCTTGAGATCTTGAAATCTTGATTCTCTAGAGTCTTGAATCTTGAATCTATAATCTTCATCTTGATGCTTGAGTCTTTATACTGATCAGTCTTTGATGATACCTGCATATACTTCCTATATATATATATATGGAAATGTTAGTATATATTTTATAAAGTAAATTATAATAACTGTATAAGGTTGTTGTCATCAAAACATCATCAACTCAGTTCCTAACAATCTCCCCCTTTTTGATGATGACAACCTTTATTTATAAAATATTCTTACCATACCATAACTCCCCTTACTCTGTGACTTCTTCTTAAAACTACAACTCCCCCTTACTCCATGACTCCCTCTTACACCAAGCACATATATTTTTATAACTTTCTCCCCCTTTGTCATTAACAAAAACTATTAACGACTTAAGAATTCAAGAATGATTAGTATGAAAAAATAATATGTATAGAACAAATAAGTGAACATATTTTAGTTATTACAACATATATAAGAACATACATAAACACGAACAAACAAAACAATTTAAAACAAAGAATGAAATAAAGGTACGCTTTAATGGCGATCCTTAACTATAGGAGACTTATGAATCGAACAATTGGGGTAGTGGAGACAAAAGTTTCCACGTTGTTCAATTATGTTTCCATTAGTATCGACAAGGATCTCAACAACAAACGCTCTTGTCCGTATTCATAGGGAGTTCGGGTTGAGGTAAAGGTTGATCTTCCTCTTGGTCTTCTTGTGGTTCTTCCATAGGTTCTTCTTCCTCGGATTCCATGGCTTGCGAAGAGTCTTCAATATTAATAGGATTTGTACGGTCATCCATAAGGAATTTTTGTACATTCCTAATAATATTCCCTTGCCTTTGTTGTTCTCTAGCCATCCTAAGTTGACTTACTTTCAGTCATCAATTGAAGGATATCTTTCATCTTCTCTTGCAATTTGATCACTCGAGTGTGCGTAGTTCGTTGAAATGGACCAGAATGAGGAGATGTGGGTGAAGTGGGTTCATTAGTAGAAGAGGAGGCCATTATTTTATTGTTTCAGAAGTTATTTACAGAGAATATAGTGAAGAAAGAGGAGAGAAAACGAAATAAATAGATAAATAACCAAATAACTAACTTTGGAGGGAAATTCAATTTTCAATTTTGGGTATGTCGACATCATGAGATGGGGCATGTCGACATGTCCTTCAGAAAAAGTGTAATTTTTATTTTGAATTTTTATTGATTATTATATTATACTATTTTATATTTCAGATTTTGAACAAATACCTAATTCTCTTCTAAACCTAGTAAAATTCTGTTCGGTTAATGGTTTAGTTAATATATCAGCAATTTGTTTTTCAGTATTTATATAATCTAGAGTTATTATTTCTTTAGTTATATTATCTCTAAGAAAATGATGTCTTATATCAATATGTTTTGTTCTAGCATGATGAGTTGGATTTTTAGATAGATTTATTGAACTAGTATTATCACAATATATTGGTGATTTACTTATGTTAGTTCCAAAATCCTTTAAAGTTTGTTGCATATATATGACTTGTGAACAGGCCAGAGCAGCAGATATATACTCTACTTCAGTTGTTGACAAGGAAACAGTATTCAGTTTCTTGCTGAACCAGGAAACCAGTGAGTGTCCTAGAAAGTGACAAGTTCCACTTGTACTCTTTCGGTCTAATTTACAACCAGCATAATCAGCATCACAATATGATATTAGATCAAAAGTATTATTTTTAGAATAAAATAAACCATAATCTAAAGTGTATTTTACATATCTTAAAATTCTTTTAACAGCTTTTAAGTGAGTTTCTTTAGGTTGTGATTGGTATCTTGCACAGAGACAAACACTATGCATAATATCAGGACGACTCGCTTTTATATAGAGTAGCGAACCAATCATTCCCCTATATAAAGTTTGATCAATATCTTTTGATTTATCTTCTTTACTTAAACCTACATTTGTTGACATTGGAGTTGGTTTCCCACTAGAGGTGCTTAAACCAAATTTATTGATTAAGTCTTTAGCATATTTTTCTTGACTTATGAAGATTCCATTTTCTAGTTGTTTAATTTGAAGCCCTAAGAAGAAACTTAATTCTCCCATGTGACTCATTTCAAATTCTTTAGTCATTATATCTGAAAATTCTTTATTCATTATGTTATTAGTTGATCCAAAGATTATATCATCTACATATATTTGAACCAGTTGAATATCTTGATTATTTCTTTTAATACAGTCTTTCATACCAGGTTCTAGGAGCTTGCTTTAGACCATATAGAGCTTTCTTTAACTTGTATACATGGTTTGGAAATTTATTATCTTCAAAAAGTGGAGGTTGTTCAACATAAACATCTTCTTTTACAAAACCATTTAGGAAAGCACTTTTAGCATCCATTTGATATAATTTGAAATTATTATAATTAGCGAAAGCAAGTAGAATTCTTATAGCTTCTAATCTTGCTACGGGGGCAAAGGTTTCATCATAGTCAATTCCTTCTTCTTTACAATAAACTTGCGCGACTAAACGAGCTTTATTTCTTACGACCTCACCGAGTTCATTCATTTTATTTTTATAAACCCATTTAGTTCCAATTATACTTTTATCCTCAGGTTTAGGAACAAGTTCCTATACATCATTTCTGGTAAATTGATTCAATTCTTCTTGCATAGCAAGAATCCATGAATCATCAGACGATGCTTTCTTTGGATTTTTAGGTTCAATTGTTGATATAGAGGCTACATTACTCATACTATTTAATTGATTTCTAGTTCTTACTACAGATTCAATATTTCCTAAAACATTTTCTATAAGATGATTTTTTGATATTTTAAATCTCTTATTAGGTTGATTTATTTCACTAATAGTTTCATTAGATTGACTTAAATTTATAAAATCTTCTTCATCATCTATTTGTACAATATCTTTAAGATTTTCATCAAAAGATACATGCATAGTTTCTTCAATAGTTTTAGTTTTTAAATTAAAAACTCTAAATGCTTTGCTGCTATTAGAATAACCAATAAAGAATCCTTTATCAGCTTTTGGTTCAAATTTATCTAAATTATCTTTTGTATTAAGTATAAAACATTTACTCCCAAAGACTTTAAAATAAGCAACTATAGTTTTCTTATTATAAAGTAATTCATATGGAGTTTTATTTGTTAATGGTCTAACTAAAATTCTATTTAATATATAACAAGCTGTAGCAACTGCTTCAGCCCAAAAATGTTTAGGTAAATTACTATCAGAAAGCATTGTACGAGCACACTCTTGAATCGTTCTTTTCTTACGTTCTACTACTCCATTTTGTTGTCGAGTTCTTGGAAATGAAAAATTGTGAGTAATTCCCTTTTGAGTACAGAAATTCTCAAAATTTTCATTTTCAAATTCACCACCATGATCACTTCGAATAGTTTTAATTTTGAAAGAATGTTGTTTTTGAATTCTTTTAGAAAAGTTTTTAAATATTTCAAAAGAATCACTTTTATGTTTTAAAAAGATTGTCCAAGTATATCTTGAATTATCATCTACTATAACAAAAACATATTTACTATGGTTAATTGATTGAACTTGAGATGGACCAAATAAATCTACATGAAGTAATTCTAGAGGACTAGAGGTAGAAATAGCATCTTTTAATTTAAATGAACCTTTATTAAGTTTTCCTAATTGACAAGCATCGCAAATACTATCTACTTTAAAGTTTAACTTGGGTAGACCTCTAACTAAGTCAAGTTTTGATATCCTAGATAATAATTTGAAATTCAAATGGCCAAATCTTTTATGCCAAATCCAAGGGTCACTTGTATTAGCCAAAAGACATAGGTTGTCATTTGAAATTTTCATACTAAGGATATAAATATTTTTCTTCCTAATACCTTCAAAAATTATATTAGACTTATCATCTTCAATGTGACATTTATCTTTTTCAAATTTAATTTTAAAACCTTTATCGCAAAGTTGACTTATACTAAGCAAATTATGTTTTAAGTTCCTAACTAATAAAACATCAGAAATAAGTAAAGTTTTAGAGTTACCGACATTGCTGACGCCAACCACATATCCTTTAGAGTTTTCACCAAAATTGACTAATCCACCATCTTGATAAGTAATGTCCTTGAGTATCTCGGGATTTCCAATCATGTGCCTCGAACAGCCACTATCAAGTATCCATTTATCTTTCTCAATTTGCACTGTTTTTCCATTGGGTGTTGATTCGTCAAAAGCCATATAGCATGTCTGTCCCTGCATAGCACACCAATTCGGTAGATAACTTGATTTTTCAAAATAACTATATGCAGACTTATGATACTTTGATGAAATGCATAGATTAAAAATAGTTTTAACACAATTTCCCAAAAATGTCATTTTTATATTTTTCAAGTTTCAGATTATGAAAACAATAAAAACCAATGCTCTGATACCAATTGTTGGGGATGCGGATTAAGGATCTTAAGGCAGAAATAACACTAGGGGGGGTGAATAGTGTTTTAAAGAATATATGATCTATATCTAGATTAACCCTAGAGGGGGGTGAATAGGGTTATAGCAAATTTTCTCGATTTGAACACCGAAACAAACTACAGAAATAAATATGCTGAAAAGTTAATCACACACAAAATTTACCCATCTTCGGCAACCCCTGCCTATTGCTGCATTCCCAGATTTCAATTAGAATTAAACAGTCTTCCGCTTACAAACACTCTAGCAGACTCGCAAACCCTTGCTCCCGCTCACAAATACTCTACTAGACTCGCACCCCTTGCTCCGCCTATAGAGTTTTGCAAAATCACAAACTCTACTCCCACCTATAGAGTTTTGCAAACTCGCACACCCTGCTCACTGAACTAATTCTAACTAGACAATCTGACACTACCTACAACCTAGGTGGTGATTTACCAATAATTTGACTAGAAAAGAAAAAACAGATTTCAAAAACAAAAGAAGGAGCAAAAATTAAAATACAAACTTGACTCCATAATTTTTGCTCAAATAAACTCAAAACAAAAAAACCCTTTTAAAATAAACCCTAAACTAAATCCCCTTTATAATAAAGCCGGCCCTTTTATTCTTTAACCCGATCCACTTCTTTTGGCTTGTGAGAATAATGACGGCCGATCCCCTTTGCCACTAAATTAGGGCTGCGTTCCCTTGTGATCCAAATTGGGACTTTGACTAGTTTGTGATGCTCTTGCTCGCGCTCATTCTCTGATGATCGATTCTCTTGAGATCGGCATTGCTCTTGCTCGCTGCTTCGCTTATGATTGATTTGCGTTGCTCCTCTGTTAATCGAGTTCGTTGTTGCGGTATGTAATTTTATTTTCGTTGCTGGTTAAATTGCTTGCTTTTACTCGATGCCTATGATGAACTCTTGGGTTTGGTATTTATATGAATTCAACACTTGAGTTTATTCGTATCAATCTGATACTTTCCAAAATTGTTGCTTTCCTGATGCGCACGGCTTTCCTGATATATTTTCGACTTGTTACTCACGACCTTGATTTTCAAAAGTTCGATTTGTCTTGAGTCATACGACAAAGAACTTTCCTCTTTTATTTGTTTTGACTTTTTCAAAGATACGAATTTGATTTTTGATAGTACGCTGTCATGAATTTGAATTCTCTGTACTGTTGAACTTCGTTCATCTTGTAGTCTTCGTCTCTGGCCGTCTTCTCTGGTCGGTTCAACATGAACTTCACTTGAGCATTTTGTACGTTTCATTTGACTTGACTGTGTTTGTTCACCATGTTGCATACAGTATTCTTATGTTCATGCTTGTGACATTGAACCATACTGTTACCTGTACTTGTACAACTCTGGTTATTCTTGTACAACTTCATTGTGGCTTGTACATGCTGTATTGTCTGGTCTTTGTTTGCTTGGTGGCATTTCTTTATGGTCTGCACTGTGCATATGTACTTGGTCATGTTGCTTGAGTCACTTCATATACATGCGTGTCTGTTTGAGTTCATTCATTTTCTTTGCTTCATGTAGCTGTTGGATCTTGCATGCTGTAGTTGATATCTTTACTTGAATTGCATTTAGCTTGGTGGTTTAGTTGTGCACTTGCTTGAGTCTATGTCAGCTGGCCTTGCATTGCTGTTTGGTCTGACCATCTTGCACTGCACTTGTACTTCTGGTTCTTCATGCATGTTCTCTGTTCATTGCTTTGTATTTGTTTTCATGTTCTTGCAGTTTCTATGCCTTTGACACAAATGCTTCACTTGATATATACTGGTGTCATTGATCTTTACATCCATTCTAGTTGTTTGGTTGATGTGCATTTTTCATGTATCTGCTGGCTTGTTCTTGCATTGCTGTGCATACTTGTTGAACTGGTTTTCTTGTGCAATGTTGATTAGTTGATCTTGTGGTCTACATTTGTCTGCACTTGTGTATATTTGACTTCATTTGTGAACTTTGGCTTTACTGAGTTTGTTGCTATTCTCTGTTGCACTTGCTCATTTGCACTGCTTCACCATATCACTTGAGGTCTTGCATTTGGTTTATTGATGCATTCATGTTTGCTTTGTATCATTCATGTAGTCTTCATTTTTGCTGTATGCATCACTAGTCTCTGTAGTTGTAATTGGACATGTTGTGGTCTGGACATTTGATGTTGATTTTTAAATTTTTACTTGAGTTGAATCCAGTTTCAAAAACTCGTGTTTGACCTTGTGCTCGTGTCGTGATTTTAAATATATTGCACGTGAGTTGAACCCGGCTATTCATTTGGGTTTGACCTATGCTCACCTGTCCCTGTAGCATTATCAAGTGTATATCGATGTGCACGGCATTGTGGCATGTACAGTGATACACTGTGCATGTCATACTGTTCGTGTGTGATGAATTCAAATGTAAATGATGACGAACAACCCAAATAACTGAGGCAAATCATATTTTCAAAAATCATATTTAATTTTATATTGCAAAAATATTTCTTTTTCAATTTTACTGCGTTAGTGAATATTTTTGCAGATTGCTCAGATGCTGGATTCAAACTGGAATGAAGTTGAAGACAAAATACGAGTGTGAGTGATATGTAGTGAGGATATTAATGTAAAGATAATTGTGATGTATTCAAAAATGTATATGTATAGTGAGAACTTGAATTTGTACTATTCAAAATTGTAATAAATATTTGTTTGAATAAAATTTCTGTTTGAATTCAAATTCCATTCAAATATTGTGTAATTTATTTTATTCAACAAATATTTATGTAATCTATGAAAAATAAAATAGTACATTAACAAATACATTTAAATGAATATATATGTTTATTATCATCAAACAAAAATCATATACACGCATATTCCACAATCTCCCCCTTTTGATGATAACAAACATATATTTAAGATTTTGACTGAGTTAAATGTATTTGAACAATGATATACACTAATTGCTCCCCCTATTTAAATGCTTCCTCTCTACATGATGCTCCCCCTACATATATGCATATAAATAGAAATTTATAAATGAGCCTAGATGCAAATGGAAAATTATTTGACCTTCGCTTGATTTTATTTGACAAAATCTTAACTTTTCTCTCCCCCTTTTGTTATCAGCAAAAGAATAATAGTGTTAGAGAAAAATAGAGATAGAGTGATCAATATTAATCCAACATTAAACTCAAATTGAATATAAATATTAAACTTCAATAAAAATCAAACAAAAATCATAACTACCCTTGTTAGGTGCATATTCCACTTTTAGAAAGAATGGAAATGATGTTCTAATATAAAATCATACAGTTGTATCAACTTGTGGTACATTTATATCAGGAATTTGAATATCTACTAATCATGCATAACCGTTAGGACTTTTAAATGAGATTAGTAGTATTCCAATTTAATTTAAAAATGAAATCAAGTATCTTCTAACCACGCATGACCGTAAGGACTTTTAAATGGGATTAGAATCAACTTGTCTATTTAATCAATTAATTTTGACATGCGTTCCATACATGCATAACCGTAAGGACTTTTAAATGAGCATGGAAGCACATAATCAAAAATCCAAGTAATTCATCCATGCATAACCGTGAGGACTTTTAAATGAGAGTGAATACTTTGGATATTTATTTATTTTTACAAAAAAATATGAAATGAAAAACAAATGATCCCTGATTATAGTACCACATATCGACAAACTATATTTAAGCTTTGATAAACAAAGGTCGATAGAAATATGATAGATATAGAAATGATCATGGAATCTTTACCCAACAAAAAGTTTTATAACTCTTGTTTGAATTCCTAAAGAAATTTTCCAAATATACTCTCTTGAGTAATGTATGTTAAATATCAACACTTATCACCTTTTCAATCACTATTTATCTTTTTGATAATTAGTAGGGAGTCGGATTAGTAAAAATTTGTCATTTAAAATCAAATAAAAATGACTAACATGAAAATATGGTCAAAACAATTATTTTCTCGAAGGGGTTATATGAAAAAAAAAAATCTTCTATTTGAAATTTATTTCAAGTGAAAAATATGCAGATATTTTCTTTGAAAAACGATGTAGCAAATCAATGTTTCAAAAATTAATCACGTTCCACTAGTAATTTTTCTTTCAACTAGATTACCAGTATGATCTGCATTTGAATTTCTTTTTCACTCCAAAATATCACTAATTAAATTTGATAGACCAAACCATGAAGTGTGCATCAGAAATTTCAAACTCAATTTTAACAACAATTTAAGTGACATTCTTTGAATTTGAATTGAAGCCATGTAAATAATCAGAAAACCGTGAATATAGAGTTAGCCGAAACCAAAAATATTATTATCCAACAAAACACAATGTTTAATCCAAACAAATATGTATGAAGTAATTCAAAGAACAGTGTTTTTGGCATAAATATAATTGGCTAATTATGTAGACCAAGTCAGAATCAAAAAATCATCATCTCTTTACAACATCTCAATATTGGCTGATTTCATTCAGAATACGGTGCAGATTATCACATTTAATTTATCGATCAAATAAATATGCCTTCACCTGTTTTACCTTTATGATAATTTTTCGTGATTTCCGATTGTGATTCTGTCACCCTTGTACTAGGCTAAGGAACTTTTTCTTTGTTGCCCATTGTGTTTCTGGAACAGCCAAAATCCAGAAAATACTGTTGTTGTTCCTTAGCCTGCCACCATACCTACACGATGAAAGATTTTTGTGACCTATTTGTTTTTATAGGTCCATGATTGTTAGTGCCAGAATATTTGTGAATAAACAAACCCTTTGGAACCCAAACTTGTTCAGTCCTTTCATTCTGGTTCCAATAGACATGAAATTTGTTTGTAGACTTCTTAGGAACCCAAACTTGTATAAATTTTGTGTTCTTGTTCCTATGACTACAATTTTCAACATGATGTCCAATTATTTCACATCTATCAAAGACATTTTACCTTTTGCATTATCCTCAACTTTTGTTTTCCCAAAGCCTAGTCCTTTTCTGTTGTTAGCAAAAATTTGCTTTCCCAATAACATGTTGAAAGATTTTTCGCCTCTTGAAAAGTTATTCAGAGATTTCTCAAGATTTTGGACTTTGGTTTTTAGTGTTGTGTTTTCAGTTACAAGTGAGGTGCATCTATTTATAAAATCCTTTTTCCTAGTGTCAATGATTTCCTTAAGACTCAAGTTTTATTTTTCAAAATTCTCAAAGCTATTCTTAAGTCTTGATAATTCTGAATCTAAAATTTTACATTTTTTACATTCTAGGTTTTGAATATTTTCAAGTTCAGTTTCTAACCTAAAATTTTCACGAGCAAGTTCTCTCCTATCAGATTTTAGTTTTTCAATTTTAGATTCAAGAGAATCAACTTCTTTAGTAAGATCGAGACACATATAAACAAGATCTTTATAAGAATAGTCACCTACCTCACTAGATTCCTCTAAGCTTGCTTCTGAATCTGATTTTGCCACAAGACACAAGTTAGTCTCATCTGAGCTATTATTCGAAACTTCCTCTCCTTCTTCATCATCTCAAGTCGCTGCAAAGGCCTTCTTCTTCTTTTTCTTTCCTTGGTTGTATTTGAGAAGTGGGCATTGTTGTTTGAAGTGGTCAGGCTTGTTGCAGTTAAAGCACGTCGATTCATTATCGGAATTGTCAGAATCTTTTGACTTATTACGACTTGTTTTCTTCTTGCGTGGCTTGAATCTTGACGATTTTCTAAGATTATTGACAACCATTGCATGCCTTCAATTGGATCTTCTTCATCTTCATCGCTCTCTTCTTTGCTCTTTAAGGCAATCGTCTTCTTCTTTGGTTCGGAGTTGTTGCGTTCCTCCTTTGCTTTTAGCTCAAGCTCATATGTCATCAAGTTACCAATCAACTCCTCTATGCTTAGTTTACTCAAATCTTTCGATTCTTGGATTGCTGTGACTTTTGCCTCAAAGTTTATCGGTAAGACTCGTAGCACCTTCCTCACAAGCTCTACCTCGGTGAATACCTTCCCAAGCGCTCTAGTGTTGTACACCAAAGTTGAAAAACGTCCAAACATGTCCTTTATGCTCTCGCCTTTGTCCATCACAAAGTTCTCGTATTCATTGCTGAATAGGGCTAGACGAGACTACTTGACTTGAGAAGTTCCTTCATGTGTCACCTCTCAGGTATGCCAAATTTCCTATGCTGTTTTACAACGAGAAATTCTATTAAATTCATTCTTATCAAGAGCACAGATCAAAGCATTCATGGCTTTAGCATTTGTAGTTTTTAATCTCTTATCGTTAGCATCCCACCTATCCTTAGGTTTAGGAATCTCAGTATCACCAACGGTTATAGTGGGAGATTTATAGCCAGTTTCAATAATATCCCAAACATCATAATCAACAGAACTAAGATAAATACCCATCCTAACTTTCCAATAAGCATAATCATTCCCGTTAAACATGGGTGTCCTAACAATAGATTGCCCCTCAGAAAATGTATTATTTGATGAATTCATGACTCTAGAGTTAAAGAAAAATACCGTGCTCTGATACCACTTGTAGGATCTAGATTAACCCTAGAGGGGGGGTGAATAGGGTTATAGCAAATTTTCTCGATTTAAACACAGAAACAAATTGTAGAAATAAATATGCTGAAAAGTAAATCACACACAAAACTTACCCAGCTTCGGCAACCCCTGCCTACTGCTGCATTCCCAGATTTCTATTAGAATTGAACAGTCTCCCGCTTACAAACACTCTAACAGACTCGCAAACCCTTGCTCCTGCTCACAAACACTCTACTAGACTCGCACCCCCTGCTCTGCCTATAAAGTTTTGCAAACTCGCAAACTCTGCTCCCGCCTATAGAGTTTTGCAAACTCGCACACCCTGCTCACTGAACTAATTCTAACTAGACAGTCTGACACTACCTACAACCTAGGTGGTGATTTACCAATACTTTGACTAGAAAAGAAAAAACAGATTTCAAAAATAAAAGCAGGAGCAAAAATTAAAATACAAACTTGACTCCATAATTTTTGCTCAAATAAAACTCAAAACAAAAAAACCCTTTTAAAATAAACCCTAAACTAAATCCCCTTTATAATAAAGCCGGCCCTTTTATTCTTTAACCCGATCCACTTCTTTTGGCTTGTGAGAATAATGACGGCCGATCCCCTTTGCCACTAAATTAGGGCTGTGTTCCCTTGTGATCCAAATTGGGATGTTGAGTAGTTTGTGATGCTCTTGCTTGCGCTCGTTCTCTGATGATCGATTCTCTTGAGATAGACGTTGCTTTTGCTCGCTGCTTCGCTTATGATTGATTTGCGTTGCTCCTCTGTTGATCGAGTTCGTTGTTGCGGTATGTAATTTTCTTTTCGTTGCTGGTTAAATTGCTTGCTTTTACTTGATGCCTATGATGAACTCTTGGGTTTGGTATTTATATGAATTCGAAACTTGAGTTTATTCGCATCAATCTGATACTTTCCTAAATTGTTGCTTTCCTGATGCGCACGGCTTTCGTGATATATTTTTGACTTGTTACTCACGACCTTGATTTTCAAATGTTCGATTTGTCTTGATTCATACGGCAAAGAACTTTCCTCTTTTATTTGTTTTGGCTTTTTCAAAGATACGAATTTGATTTTTGATAGTACACTGTCATGAATTTGAATTCTCTATACTGTTGAACTTCGTTCATCTTGTAGTCTTCGTCTCTGGCCATCTTCTCTGGTCCGTTCAACATGAACTTCACTTGAGCATTTTGTACGTTTCATTTGACTTGACTGTGTTTGTTGTGTTTGTTCACCATGTTGCATACAGTATTCTTATGTTCATGCTTATGACATTGAACCATACTGTTACCTGTACTTGTACAACTCTGGTTATTCTTGTACAACTTCATTGTGGCTTGTACATGTTGTATTCTCTGGTCTTTGTTTGCTTGGTGGCATTTCTTTATGGTCTGCACTGTGCATATGTACTTGGTCATGTTGCTTGAGTCACTTCATATACATGTGTGTCTGTTTGAGTTCATTCATTTTGTTTGCTTCATGTAGCTGTTGGATCTTGCATGCTGTAGTTGATATCTTTACTTGAATTGCATTTAGCTTGGTGGTTTAGTTGTGCACTTTCTTGAGTCTATCTCATCTGCCCTTGCATTGCTGTTTGGTCTGACCATCTTGCACTGCACTTGTACTTCTGGTTCTTCTTGCATGTTCTCTGTTCATTGCTTTGTATTTGTTTTCATGTTCTTGCAGTTTCTATGCCTTTGACACAAATGCTTCACTTGATATATACTGGTGTCATTGATCTTTACATCCATTCTAGTTGTTTGCTTGATGTGCATTTTTCATGTATCTGCTGGCTTGTTCTTTCATTGTTGTGCATACTTGTTGAACTGGTTTTCTTGTGCACTGTTGATTAGTTGATCTTGTGGTCTTCATTTGGTCTGCACTTGTGTATATTTGACTTCACTTGTGATTTTAGCTTTACCGAGTTTGTTGCTATTCTCTGTTGCACTTGCTCATTTGCACTGCTTCACCATATCACTTGAGGTCTTGCATTTGGTTTATTGATGCATTCATGTCTGCTTTGTATCATTCATGCAGTCTTCGTTTTTGCTGTTGCATCACTAGTCTCTGTAGTTGTAACTGGACATGTTGTGGTCTGGACATCTGATGTTGATTTTTGAAATTTTACTTGAGTTGAATGCAGTTTCAAAAACTCGGGTTTTACCTTGTGCTCGCGTCGTGATTTTAAATATATTGCACGTGAGGTGAACCCGACTTTTCATTTGGGTTTGACCTGTGTTCACCTGTCCCTGTAGCATTATCAAGTGTATATCGATGTGCACGGCCTTGTGGCATGTACAGTGATACACTGTGCATGTCACACTGTTCGTGTGTGATGAACTCAAATGTAAATGATGACGAACAACCCAAATAACTGAGGCAACTCATATTTTAAAAAATCATATTTCATTTTATATTGCAAAAATATTTCTTTTTCAATTTTACCGCGTTAGTGAATATTTTTGCAGATTGCTCAGATGCTGGATTCAAACTGGAATGAAGTTGAAGACAAAATACGAGTGTGAGTGATATGTAGTGAGGGTATTAGTGTAAAGATAATGTGATGTATTCAAAAATGTATATGTATAGTGAGAGCTTGAATTTGTACTATTTAAAATTGTAATAAATATTTGTTTGAATAAAATTTCTGTTTGAATTCAAATTCCATTCAAATACTGTGTAATTTATTTTATTCAACAAATATTTATTTAATCTATGAAAAATAAAATAGTACATTAAAAAATACATTTAAATGAATATATATATATATATATATGTTTATTATCATCAAACAAAAATCATATACATGCATATTCCAAACTATATGACTAAATTAAAACTTTCAACACAAATCTAAACAGAATTCTAACACAGAATGATCACAGAACATATAACAAATGCAAATAGTAAAGTAAAGCAAGTCAAAGGAAAGAACACACCGGATTTTATACTGGTTCGGAATCCTCCTACATCCAGTCCTGCACCAAGGCAATATCCTTGTACAGATTTTTATAAGCCAATATCCAAATTACAACTGTCAATTTCTAAGGCCTTGAGGAACCCTCCAATCTTCGAGTCTGGGGTAAACTCTCTTGATTTACGGGACACAAGATCACCCTAATACTTCTTAATAACAATCCTTTTGATTGGATAGATTCTATGGATTTTTTTAATACAAATTGATCCTATAACTCTGAATTGCACTTTGATCTTTAGTAGAATGATGGAGAATCAAATAGAGAGAGTATCTAAATGATTTCCTATTGAGAATTGGGCAGAATGATGGCATGATCTTAAAAATATGAAGTTTTATGGATATGGAATGGTGGAGAAGAAAGAGTGAAGAAAATAAGAAAGCAGTTATTAAAAAAATTCGTTTTGGAAGCCTTTATGTAGATGCACAACAGTCATAACCATTGGTGAAAGGTTTTTGAACGAATGGACACTTCTTTTGAAAATTGAATTTTGAATCCAACTGTCACCATGTCGAGGGTATCCCCATATGTCGACATCCCTCGGTTCAAAATTATAGAGATGTTGTTTTGTAAAGAAAATTGAATTTAAAACAAGTTGAAACTTCTCTGAAGCAAAGTAAAGTGTTTAAACAATATTTTGAGATAGAGAATGAATATAAAACATTATTTTAAATATATGTATATAATTGATATAGACCGTCAATTATATAAGTAATATTTAAAATCAGAATAAGTTTTAATGTTTTAAAAATAGAAATTTTTAAAATCAGAATAGAGGAATATTTCAAGGCTAAAACAAAGTTTGAAATCTTTTTTTAAAAACATGATTTTGAAAGCTAAAACATTTTGAAAACAGATTTAAAAACATTTTGAAAAATCTATTCAAACTTAAATTGCAAGAACCTTCCTACAGAGCTCCTCCATAGGACTCGAGAACTTGTACAAAGTAGTTTAAATGATTTTGATTTTTGTGGGTTTGTAAGCCACTTGTCGTAGGTTTGTAGGCTACTTGTCGTGGGTTTTTAAGCCACTGGTTTTGATAGAAATTGGGTTCCATCCCAAAAGAAAATTGAAAGAATGATGAGAGTGCTATTATGAAGTTTTAACAAAATACTAGACACTTATCTTGAGATCTTGAAATCTTGATTCTCTAGAGTCTTGAATCTTGAATCTCTAATCTTCATCTTGATGCTTGATTCTTTATACTGATCAGTCTTCGATGATACCTGCATATACTTCCTATATACATATATATATATATATATATATATATATGGAAATGTTTTTATATATTTTATAAAGTAAAGTATAATAACTATATAAGGTTGTTGTCATCAAAACATCATCAACTCAGTTCCTAACAGTATTGCCGTATTTTCAGTTGTTGTTTGAGTTACATATTGATGCATCGAAAGTTGGGGTTGGTGTAGTATTGAGTCAGAAAGGAAGACCAGTTGCTTATTTCAGTGAGAAATTGTTTGGAGCCAAGTTGAGATACAGCACTTATGACGTGGAATTTTACGTGACTGTTCAAGCTGTGAAGCACTGGAGACATTATCTGTTTCAGAAGGAGTTTGTTCTTTATACGGATCACGAAGCTTTGAAGCATTTGCAAGGGCAGGACAAAATTTCAGCTAGGCACGCTTCATGGGTCGCGTATCTACAGCAGATTACTTTTGTTGTCAAACACAAAACAGGAGTGACGAATCGTGTAGGTGATTCTTTGAGCAGGAGGAATCATTTATTGATTACCATGAAAGTTGAAGTGATGGGGTTTGAAGTACTTACAAAGTTGTTAAAAGGAGATCCTTACTTTGTAGAGGTTGTTGAGAAGGTCAAGGATGGGAGTTCTGATGAGTTCATGTTAGTGGATGGTTTTCTTTACAAAGGAAATCAATTATGTATACCAGATTGCAATTTACGGATGAAGATTGTGAAAGAATTGCATGATGAAGGACATGTGGGTAGAGATCGTACATTGCAGTTGATTTCCCAAACTTATTTTTGGCCATCAATGAGGCGGGAAGTTGAAAAGTTTGTGCGTAGATGTCTTGTTTGTCAAGTTTCGAAAGGGACAACTACAAATGCGGGATTGCATATGCCTTTACCTGTTCCTACAAAACCGTGGGTAGATGTAAGCATGGATTATGTGTTGGGCTTACCGAGGACTCAACGGGGAAATGACTCAATATATGTTGTGGTGGACCGTTTCTCGAAGATGGTACATTTTGTTGCTTGTAAGAAGACGGCAGATGCAGTCCATATGGCACAGTTGTTCTTTAGAGAGATTTATCGCTTGCATGGTTTACCAGAATCTATAGTTTCAGACAGAGATACTAGATTTCTGAGTCATTCTTGGTTAAGTTTGTGAAAGATGGTGGGAACGAAGTTGAAATTCAGTAGTGCGTACCATCCACAGACAGATGGACAGACTGAAGTTGTGAATAGATCGTTGGAAAACTTATTGAGATGTCTTGTGAAAGACAATTTGAAGAGCTGGGATATGAAGTTATGTCAAGCGGAATTTGAAATAATCATGCTTTGAATCGTAGTACTGGATTTAGTCCGTTTCAAGTGGTATATTCTGTGATTCCGAAGGGACCGTTGGATTTGACGACAGTGCCATATCAGAAGGGAGTTGTTAGGCGAGCTTGTATTTTGTAGCTGAGCTACAGGAGTGCCACAGAACTGTTCATGAACGATTGCTTGCATCAAATGAGAAGTATAAACAACTGGCAGATAAGAAACGAAGGAGTGTGAACTTCAAAGAAGGTGATTTAGTTTATGCAGTGTTGATAAAAGATCGTTTTCCAGTTGGAACTTACAACAAGTTGAAAGCTAGAAAGATTGGTCCTTTGGAGATCGTGAAAAAGATCAATGAGAATGCGTATCAGTTAAGATTGCCGGATAATGTTCATACTTCTGATGTTTTCAATATCAAATACTTGATTGCGTATCATGGGAATGAGCTTGTTGTGGAAAGGGAAGGTGCAAATTCGAGGTCGAATTTCTATCAACCAGGGTAGGATGATGCAGCGCAATCTCGCCCGAAGAACTTAGGTCGTTCACGACCTAACGAGAAGTATGATGAAGTGTACCTGCGACCTAACGGGTTGGGGTTTAAAACGTTCAAACGACCTAACGCCTCAATCTTTAAGTCGCAAACTAGCTGTGAGGACCCACCCAGCGAGCTAAGGAAACCAATGAGCCGTTCTTTAGGTCGTTCCGACCTTTTGAGTTTCAACTTGGATGAGCTACGACCTAAGTTAGGTCGCGGCAACGTGTTACGACCTATGTTAGGTCACAGAAGTTCTTATACTAAGACGTTCTCCCATGCCGAAGCTCAAGCCGCCTTGAAGTAGGTCGCTCCTGATGTTTAAGCCGCTTTCTTGTGCCGAAGTTTAAGTCAAATTCATTTTAGGTCGCTCGACCCTATGCTGTTGTGAAGATAGATCGCTGCCGTGTATTTTAAGTCACTTTGAGTCTTAAGTCATAGGTCGCATAATGTAACTCGTTCGTATGTTTTTAACTCGTGTGTTGTACTCTGTTGTGTTGCGTTGTCTTTAAGTCGCTAACGACCTTAGTTAGGTCGTAGGTCGGTCTCTATGTTAGGTCGGTTGGTCAACGTGATTTGTAGCCTATAAATAGGCATGTGGGGTCATTTGTAATAGGTGGTTGATTTTGAATGAAACTTTGTTTGAGTGCTTTGTGCCTCTTTTGAAATTGGCAGTTGAGTGTGATCTCCTATCCCCACTTTCGGTTATTCGAGTGCGCTCGAATCAACGATTGTTGAAGCCAATTCACGGTATCAAGTGCGCTTGATCAACGTTCGAAAAATTGTAGATCTTCTCTCACGGTATCGTGCGCGATCAACGTGTCGAAGATAGCTAGAATTCGGTATCTTTTAAAGATCAACGAATTTGGGCCTTTCAGTATCTTTCAATCCATCGATTTATATTGATTCATCTAATCGTTCTTCGATTAGTCTGACACGAAATCTTCATTTCGTCGTCAATCCGTATATCCACTGCGTCAGATCATTATTGTATATCTGGATATTGTATCAATGTTGTATATATTGATATTCATTTCTTTCTTCTGCTGTGTTGTTATACTTAATGTGTTATAAGCTCCGGCGAACCAGATTCGACGTTTGGATCTGCGGCATTTAAATATGAGTGTCGTATTCGGTGCTGATTTTCGAAGGTCGAGTCAGGGTCGTTTCACTTGGTCTAGGAACTAGTTCCCAAACTTCGTTTCGTTCAAATTGGTTTAGCTCTTCTTGCATAGCTATAATCCAATAGTCATTAGTAGATGCTTCTTTTGCATTTTTAGGTTCGATTTTAGAAAGAAAAGCTACATGGCCCATTTGATTAAGTTGATTTCTAGTTTTAACATGTGAATTAATTTCTCCTATAATATTTTCTACTGGATGATCTCGTAAAATCCTAGGAGGAGATCATAATTCATTTTCATTATGAATAATGTTTTCATTTCTTTCAAAGTTATAAACCATGTTATCATCTTCTCCAAGATTATTTCAAGTAACGGTATTTGTGACCATCTTAGGTATATCCTCATCATCCTTATAATTATTATTAAATTTGAAATTTTCGTCGAGTGAAACGTGAAGAGTTTCTTTGATTGCTTCTGTTCTCTTACTGAAAATTTGATAAGCTTTGCTTCTTCTGAATATCCTATGAAGATTCCTTCATCGGATTTTGGATCAAATTTTCCAAGCCAATATTTTATGTGTAAGATAAAACATTTTGAACCAAAAGTTTTGAAATATGTAATGTTTGGTTTTCTTTGATGAAAAAGTTCATATGGAGTGTATTTTGTTAAAAGCCGGATGAAAATACGATTTAGAACATAGGAAGTAGTTACTATAGCTTCTGGCCGGAAATGTTTTGGTAATGTGTTTCCATTTAACAAAGTTCTTGCACATTCTTGTAACGTGCTATTTTTCCTTTCTACAATACCATTTTTTGTGGTGTTGTAGGAAAAGAAAAATTATGGTAAATTCCCTTTTTATTAAAAAAATGTTCAAATGCTTCATTTTCAATTTTTCCTCCATGATCACTTCTGATATTTTTAATTTTAAAATTTTTGAAATTTTGAATTCTCTTTTCAAAATTCTTGAAATTTTCAAAAGTATCACTTTTATTTTTTATGAAAATTGTCCAAATATATCTTGAAAAACCTTCTACTATAACAAACACATATTTACTATAATTTATAGATTGAACTTGAGTTGGACCAAAGAGATCTACATGTAATAGTGCTAGTGGTTGCATAGTAGAAATATTTTTTATTTGATTTAAAGGATGATTTTGATAATTTCCCAAATTGAAAAGCATCACAAATGTTGTTTACTTTAAAGTTCATTTTTGGTAAATCTTTTACAAAATTATTTTTAGATAATTTATTTATAATTTTGAAATCAAAATGACAAAATCTTTTGTGCCATAACCAAGGATCGTTCTCTTTGGCTATTAAACACATATTTGTATTACGATTATATTCATATTTAAAACATAAATATTTTTATCTCTAAAACCTTCAAAAATAAGATTTTTATTTTTATTAAAAATGCTACACTTATTTTCAGAGAAAGAAATATTGAATCCTTTGTCACATTATTGGCCGATACTAAGTAAATTATGCTTCAAATTTTAAACTAATAAGACATCTGTAATAAGAGGTGAATTAGATATATCGTTATTGCTCACATCGCTTTTGCCAATGACATATTCTTTGGAATTATCTTCAAATATGACAGATCTTCTATCTGAGTAAATAATGTTTGTTAGCATTCATTTATTTCCTGTCATGTGTTTTGAGCAACCACTGTCTAGTATCCATTTTCCTCTCTTTTTGGATGGTACCTACAAAATATAGAATTAACATTGGTACCCACCATTTTATTTTGGGTCCTAAGAGTTAGGTCTTAGGAATCCAAACCCACGAGGGTTCAGAATTCCTTTTGAAAACAATTTTTTTGTTTTTATGAACATTTATTATAAAAGATTTTATATACTTATTTTTAATTGAAGAGTTATTTGTTTTAGGAACTCAAATTTTAATAGATGTAGTAAAATTTGAAAATTTAGAACTAGATTTTTCAACTTTATTTTTATATGAAGGATTCATTTTCTTTGAAATAATTTTAGAGGATTGTTTATATCCTATCCTCTTTTATTTGAAACAGTTTAAGAATTTTCTATAATTTTGGAAAGACTTTCTCTACCTTTATTAAAATTAGAAACATTTTTAGTAATGTCTTCTAACTTTGTTTTAAAGCTAGAGTTATTTAACTCTAAAATCTTGATATTTGATTTAAGGTCATGATTTTCAATTAATAAAACATCATTCTTTTCTTTTTGAGTTTCTATCTCTTGACTTAGCAGAGGAAGTTGAGATGTCATATTGGAACAAGATTCTTAAGTAATTTGGAGTTCTTCTAAAATTTTCTTTTCTTCTTTTAGCATATCTACTTCGATTTCAGTTCTATTCAATTTCTCAAAAGCTTCTTTATACTTTCTATTTTTTCTTTTTAATTTGTCAAGTAACTTTGAATTGATTTCCAAAAGGTCATTAAAAGTTAGATCACTTACCTCATATTTTGTAGCGATAAAGAAAATGTTGGCTTGTTCTGAATCACCTTCCGAGTTACTTTCTAATGATCAAAATGATTCTGTATCGTACCATGTGACAGAGAAAGCTTTCTTCTTGAATTTGTCTTTCTTATGCTTATACTTGTCTTTCTTTTTCTCAAGACAGTCCTTCTTGATGTGACCTTTCTTGTGACATTCATAACATTCTAGAGTAGATGTTGATGATTTGTTGGTGTTATTATTATTGTTGGAGTTGTTCTTATTATTTATAAATTTATCGCTCATTCTAAATTTCAAAAACTTTTTGAAAATTTTAGCAATGAACGTCATATCTTCTTCATCTGAATCTGATTCATCTTTTTCTGCCTAGAATGCTATATTTTTCTTATCTTAAGCCTATACTCGTTTTGCCTAGAGATTAACTTCATAAGACATTAGAGTTCCAATCAACTATTCTGATGTTATGGTTGAAATGTCGTTAGCCTCTTCGATTGCTAAGACTTTTCGTTCCCACTCATCCGTTCGTGAGTTGATGATTTTTGAAACAACATCGAAATCTATGTAAGTTTCTCCTAATGCTATTAAAGAATGATATATATCTTAAAATCTAGAGTACATGTCATTTATAGTCTCATCTTGTTTCATTTTAAAATTCTGGAGCTGATTTTTTAGCATAGAAATTTTACTTTGTTTGACTTTGTTAGTTCCTTCACGTGTAACTTTAAATGTACGCCATATGTCATGAGCAGCTTTACACATGCTTATACTATTAAACTCATTTTTGTCTAATGCACAATAAAACATATTCATAGCTTTAGCATTTGCAGTAGCATCTAATTTTTGTGTGTCAGACCATGTTGAATATTCAGCAGTAGGAATAATATATTCCGTTTACATAATGTTCCAGGTTTCATAACTACTTACTTGTATATAGATTCTCATCCTAGTAGTCCAATAGTTATAGTTAATTCCATTAATAGAGGTGGTCATGCAGTAGATTGACCTTCTAAAAAGGTAGTGTTAGAAATAGTACTAGTGTGGTTTTCCATATTAAAACTATATCAGATAACTATGCTATGGCAATATGATGGTCTTGCTCTTGTACCAAATGTAAGTGACTTTGCTATAGGATCGTGTAATATGGATAAACTACTTGTGCGGAATAAGTAAAAATAGTGAAAGAAGTAAAGTAAATGACGCCAAAGATTTTTATACTGGTTCGAACTCCCGTTCTACGTCTAGTCCTAAAGTCCTTCTTGAATTAAACTAGCAACCCTCACTTAACCCAGAGGAATCGGTTTACACCACCTGAGCAACCGAACATGACTTCTACCGCCTAAGCAGCCGAATAGGACTTCTACCGCCTGAAAAACCGGAAAGGACTTCTTTACAAATAACAAAAGTATATGACTATAGTATGCTCTTTAAATAGCACTGATGAGTCAATTTAGTACAATCTTCATATAATCTTCTCCTTTATGATATATAGTGTAATGTGCTATGAGAATTGTGGAAGATAGAGTGATCAACGATCAGAGAATGAAAGCAGTTTGAGTTTAGTTTGAAAATATAGAAAAGATAAGAATTCAAGAATACTAATGTAACGACCTGTAGTTCTGTATCCCTTTGAGTCAACAATATTCTCCACCAATTCAAATCAAATTGGATGGAAATACAAACCATTAATGTTAAAGAAGAAAGAGATAGAAGGAGAAATAAAAAACAACATCAGAGTCTCACAATCGCAGCGGAACAATATATAATAGATAACAACGGATCTTTATACAAAAGAGAACTATTACTATTTATTCATTACATCATCAGAGTACCACACCAAACAATAACACAATACCGTATAGTTACAATAATTTATCCTCACAAGGCTGAATATACAACATACCATACACAACGAAATATAGTCAGATATGTGATGCACGTCTCCGTCATCCAGCTCATCTCCTGAGCTCCATAGCATCCTATCATGTATGTGTAACACTCGGCCTAACCCGAGCATTATAGTAAAATAACATGCGAGTTAGTTTGGAAAACCAGTGCACTCAATTGAATTATTAGAGTTTTCAAAATCCTTTGAAATCAAGGTATCTCGTAAGACCACGCCACAAATAAACATGTTGTGTTTTTACCTTACGATAACTAAAACATTTTTATCAAATTTGTCTGATATTATAATAGTGTCTATAGAAAGTAAAAAAGCATCTAGCAAAAATGTTAGCATGTTATGTTCCAGCAATAGTTGGGCACAATCAAAACCGTACGGGCGCTTATTGGAGATTGGATTCCATACAATGGCAAGGCTACTGGATATCGCCCGTCACAGTAACCGTCCTAAATCAGAGTACCGAGGACCACTCCTGATCCCCTGCAACACAAGACCAGAGCCGCCCCTTACTGGATAGTCTGAATAAGATCACCTCGTGGTTGGGATCAACAACCGCCCACACAACCGAGATCAAAAGGGGACTCTAGACAGGGATGACCTTACCCTGATTGGGTGCTTACCATTTAGCCTTACTGTACCTCCCCTTGTTTAGCCATTCCCGATTGATGAGGCTGGAGGCTAAGCATTACCTTTTTTAAAGATCTCATTTACTTAGAATGCTTGCCGTCCTCCAATTACGATGGTTTGATAACATTCATCCATATAAGTTTCCCTAGGTCTGGACAAACCAAATCACCATCTTCATCATCTTCATGGTCTTCATTCGCTACATTCACACCGGATCAAAGTGGTTTTCGGATGATTAAATCTGATCCTAGTCTCTTCGAAACGATCAGCGCATTGGCCAACACTAATAGTTAGTTATTTAACTATCAAACTTAAACAATTGTAACGACCCACATTTTGGAAGGTTTAAATTGACAATAATCCACACATGTCCAACTTAAACAATCCGAAAACTTAGATAATCAATGGGGTTAAGTAAGAAACATAAGAAGAGAAGAGAAAAACAAACACAGAATCTCATAGCGGAAATGATAAAATATAATAAACAAATAAATAATTCAAAAGTTGTTTAGTATAAATCTGATTATAATATATACACATTTATCAGAGTTATATCTACACATCAGGGATAGATAATCAATACAACAGAATAACATGATGCAGGGGTAATGACAATAGTAATATACCAAAACTCCGTCTTCATCCTCCAGAGAGTAGTCTTCAATACGCTGGAAAAAAACTCAGGACTGACCGAGCGTAATGAAAAGACAAACACTCGAGTCAGGACTAAAATACTCTTATGTAAGTCAAATCAATGTCACAAATATGAGTGCAATAACCTAAGAGATGTTAAGGGATTTTCTATCTCCTAAGGTTCTGTTAAACTATTTATATATAGTAGCATATGCAATAATATATAATGTCCATCAATAAAATAAATATCAAAATAGCGTTAAGGCTTTACATCGATCCACCTTAACACATTTACAGTTTAAACCAAAGTCGTAATGGGCTCGTATAGGGATAAATATGACAACGCACGTTAGGCAATGCCCAAGGTAGGATTCTACCAGTTTACCCTTTCTGGCCGGTCGTAAGCCATCCATGGCCGATCGCGACAATCAATCCAAACGACAAATAAGGTGCACCCATTGAATCTGAAATCACAATAATAATATGAGGGATCAACATCGCTAGAGGTAGCTAACCTCAATGGCCAGACATAGGCTCATGTTTTAGTCATTTTAATTATGACACGAATGTCAAGGCTATCCATCATCGTTCTCTTACTTCATTCCAGTAAACGTCACCAATTCAACCATTACATTCTGGATATCATCCACCACGTACACGGTTGTCAAAGTAGTTCCAATATTGACAGAAAGTATGCCAATAAGAGGCCCCGGTCTCTTTAACAACCAATCATCATTATACACACCGGTTAGTTCTTTTACATTTCGAAAACAATTTGCACGTGATATCAAAATATCATATTCGTTTCAAATCAAATCCATTTCGAAATCATCATATATTCGCTTTAAAATCAAATCCATTTCAAAATCATCATATGTTCAAAATTATAAATTTTGTCCGAAAAATCAATTTCACTTCCAAAATTTGATTCGAATTCAATTTAGGTTATAATCTTCACTTTAACCTAGTTCGTATTTAAATCCAAGAGTTAAATATAAACAATTTACCCTTAACCAGTTGGATTTTCAGAAAATAGTTTTAGATAGTTTAGAAAAAGTTAAATAGTTTAGAAAAAGTTAAATAGTTAAAAATAGTCTTATAGAAATAACTTGAATATAAAAATGGTTTATATAATAAAATAGTTTGCAAAAATCAAAACAGTTTGAACATTTAAAGAATACAGATTTTAAATCATCTATACTAAAATACTCATTTTTAAAATAATTCCAAAGTCAAACCGGTCAACTTTCCAATTTTCTACCCAAATCAATTCCAAATCCCATTTCGATTTAATCGATTCAATTCTGATTTCAACTCGAATAAATTTCGATTCCATACAAATTTCTTTCAACTCACAAATTTCTTCCAATTTCAATTTCCATTTCCCATTTAATTTAAATCTCAATTCCAAATTAATTTCCAATTCCAATTCCAAATTAATTAAAAGTTTCAATTTCAAATTAATTTCTAATTCCAGATTAATTTAAATTCTAATTTCAAATTAATTTAAATTCCAATTTCAAATTTATCCATCATTTCCAATTCCAAATTTAATTTCAAAATATCGATTTAAACCCTTAAATCAAATTTACTTCCAATATCAAATTTAAATAAAAATTATCAATTTATAATTCGATTCCAAAATAAAATTCTGAGATATCATTTCATTCCATTTTTCCTTTTAAATATTCAAAGTTCAAATCAAAGCCAATCTTTTAAACAAAACCATTTCTGAAGTTTACGATGTATTTCGTTTATAACTTAAAAATTTAAACTTTGCTTAATTAAACAATATCGTTTATTAAGTTTAAATTCCAACAATTCGAGCTCCAATTCAAAATAATTCAATTTTCATAAATTTGATTTTTATTCTTAAAAATTAAATTCATTTAAATAATTTCAAATCAACTTATCAAATCATTAAATTTAACCAACTCGGTGTCCGTGTATAATTCTCTATCCTAAGGCCAAGTGGATATTTATTTCAATTTATTTTCAAGGATGGATATATATTATTCAATCCAAATAGATGTCATAGGTATATATCATTTCAATCTATTTCTTAATTTATTCGAAATAATTCTGTTAACAGTTTTATATACAATAAACAATATACAAGATGATAGCATGATCTATTAAAATAAATAAGCAATCAATATCGACCAGTAGCATCCATCACAACAAATCGACCATAAAGCCAATAACCTTCACATATTTCAATTTTTACCATATCGGGTAATATGCTGCCAATTAAATTTTAATTTATTTAACGGTCAATTTAAATTCTATCAACTAATTCATATACCAATTTAAATGACAACTAAACCTACCAAACAACAGCCAATCAAATTTATGTCACTTCAGAATATAAATATAACTAACATAAAATTATTTTAGTCAATTGTGAGTGTATAAACATTCCCTTTTATATGAAAGTGAAAGTTTTTCCAACTTCAAATAAATTTCGACCTAACTCCATGACGTACCCTTCGTCGATACGATTCCAACGCCTCATATTTCGTCCGAATCGGACCTCGTATGAAGAAGTTATGCTTAAATCAATATAACGATAAAATAAAACCGAATTAACAAGAAAAAAAACAACTCAAGTTCATCTTCTTATACGTGAATCATCAGAAAACGCACGCAGGAACCCAATGACGCATCCAAAGTCCCCTACCACTCGCACGCAAATGAACTCCAGTCGACGATCCATCACTACCACAGAGTGCGCCCAACGCTGCTCTGCCACCATGCCGAGCACAGCGTCGTCCGACGCCTCCAATCGACAAATAAACGCAAAAACGCGTGCAACCAAAAAAGCCAGATCTTGGTGAAACTGTGATGAACTAGCGTACATCATCTATATTGATTTGAAGAGCTTGCCGAGATCAACGACTTTGCTTTTGGAATTTTTTGATTTCGTTGAACGGATTGAGAGATATTAAGGAGGGAAGTTGGTGAATTTTCAGCCATTAAAAGAAAGTGACGGCTAGGGTTTCAGAATTTAAAATAATAATAAAACTATCTCGATTTGCGTGCATATTTATTTATTTAGGCCCAAAATTATCCGGACTCCAATCGAGACGTGCCGCCAGGCATTTATAATGTACCCCCATTCCGAACACAATGGAACTATTTCGAGGCCTAATTTGATCGTATGTGGAAGATAGATTTTCAAAGTCAATTTATTTTATCTTATTCCTTTGAATTGATTTCTAAGCGTTTTAAGCTCGTATGGCCAAACGGCAAGTCCGATCGTTATGAAACTTGAAAACCTACAATAATTCATTGTTACGGATCCGATGAAACTGGGTTTCGTCGAAATCCGAGACAGTCGCCAAAATGGCTATTTTTACTCGTTAATTTAAAATATAATATTTTCAAATTTTAATTTTTCACATTTAAATCCAATTTTAAATATTAATAATCTTAATTTTTATTTATATAAAATTTTAAATCAATTTACGACATCATTTTCTATCATATTAAATTTAGAAATTCAATTATTCAAATAATTTCAAATATTAAATTATTCAACAAATTACATTAATAATCATTTTCATTTAATGATCACCTTAAATTTAATAATTAAAAATAGCTAAAAATACAGATCATTACATACTCCTCCACTCAAAACATTTTGTACTCGAAAAGACGTTAAGTAAAGAATTAAACATATAATAGATTTTACTCAAATAAGCACTTATAACTTTAAAATCTTATTAGAAAATCTTTACTACACTTTTACTACGTCATTCCATTATAGGTTTACGGAAAATATAACTTGCATATAAAAACAAGTTATAAAAACTTTTAAAACTTCAAAAAATTTCTAACTTCTGGATTTACGGAAAATTTCGGCAGAATCTCCTTTGCGCGGCTCGATCGAAAAAAAACTACAATTAAATATATAACACAAATATAACCAATATATGTCAAATGTACATCCCATCTCAATAATGAGGCATTCGGAAGAGCAAAATATAAAATCGCGGTATTTAATCCGAGATACAGACCTTATTATTTAAATACGAGCGAGTTCGCTCGTATTAAGCAAGCAAAAACATATAAATCGTCATATACGCCCCAAACAATCTTCGTATGTACCTATCTCAACTCGATTTGGAATGCTAGTTACTTATAATAAGATGTAGAACATGCATAAGTTCAAATACGTATAAAACATGCGTTTTGAATCTAAATTTCAAGCACGAGCACAAATATGCATCCATACAACAATCATTGCACTCAAAATAATGAAACAAGGATTTTCAACAAAATAAATCATCCGAAAAATCAATATTCATTGAATTTAATTCATACTATCACAATTTACATTTTACATGACAATATTTAATTTATACACTCTCATTCTTATTAACGTTAAATTTTTGTTAACATTTAATTTGCTCATTACGATTTATTTGCATTCAACCAACTTTTATTCTATTGAATTTATGTTCAGTTGATTTTTCATTCAATTTATTTACTTCCAATTGATCTCCATGCACTCATCAACGTTAATAAATCCACATTCTATTTATTTCCACTTGTTTATAGTTACATTCATTTTTTCATTTCAATATTTCATATAATTAATTGCACTTAAGTAATTTAATTCCATACCACGTTCCATATATTTAAAATTGATTCTCATTCACTTATTAATATTCGTTTCGTTAATCATACAATAGATTTAAAATTATTTCATTTGATTTTAATTAATTTACATTCAACAAATTTGGTTTTAATTCATTATTTTTTTTCAATCAATATTTAATGCATTCATATTTGATTTATTTCAATTCAGTATACTTTCATTCAATACATTTATTCCAATTATTTACATTTGTTTCATCCACATTTAAATTTAATTTACATTCCATTGATTCTATAATTCATTAACATTCGTTACACTTTATATCCAATTTTATTTAATTCAATTTGCAAAATTTCAATTTGTTTCACTTTTTGTTTAACCCATTTCATATAAATTCATTTGTGAATTATTTATAAAATTATCCCACTTAACCATGCTTAAATTAAATTAGTTTCCACTTAGTTTATCCTCCTTTTTATTATACTAACATCACTTATAACTTAGCTTAGTTTATTACAAATATTTTATACAACAGAACTAATTTTTATTTTTACTTCATATTTACGTTATTATTAATTCATCGATTCACTTTATTTATTCAAATTCATCTTATTAATTTAGCAAAAGTAAATTTCATTTTATAACTCAATTCATATTAATAACCCTTTTTCACAATTAATTCACTCAACTTCTCTTAAGTCCACTTTATCTTATAATATACTTTATCCAATAGCTTCTTCCATTTTATATTAGTTAACACAAAAAAAATTCAGTTACTTCCATCATTTAATTTATTTTGTGAACTTGTTTCCTATGCAATTAGCTAACATGTAATTTATTAAAACACATTCCATTTGTATTTAATTCATTTTCATCCAATTTTAAATTATATCCAATTACTCACATTAATTTATTTCTTCTTACACTCGTTTATTTTTATTCAATTTCTCACAATAATTTTTTTTCCTTCACACTTAAATTACATTTCATTTAGAAATTTAAGTTCATATACATTTGTTTAATTCATCTTATAGCTTAAAGGAAATTGATTCGCTTTACTAATTTATCTACACTTAATATCTAATTAATTTTTTTTATTAAATATTAAGTAAACTTCGTTTCAATTTTAATCCATTTCTCATTTTATTTAATCTTATTCAAGTCAAATTTTCTCAGCATTCCCATTTTGCACACTTTAAAATTTGTTTTTAGCTTAAAATTCTCAAATCTACAAGTTATACACTTTTTTTTCATTCAAAAATTCCATTTAATTTAACAATGCTAAGCCAGTTAATTTTATCTACTTAATTAAATGTTTAACCATTTTAAAATTTACCTTTACTTCCCTGTTCACATCTACAAGTTATAACTTTTTTTTCAATTTATAAGTTACAACTTATTTCTTATACACTATTTTTAATTATAAGTACAAAACTATTTTCTGACTCTTGTTAAGTCATACTTAGAAAATTTCCCACAACAAAACTTGTTTTAATCGAAAATAAATTTCTTTTGGTAGCAATTTTCACTTAGAAGCACGAAAATGAACACTGGCGATGCTGTAGTCATCCCCAAAATTATTTCCTAGCAGCCAAGCGAGTTTAATGCTTTTATTCTCTTCAAAAATCCTTTCTAAATATTTTTTCTAGTCAAACTCTTCCAAAAATTATTAATATTAATTTTAAACTTTTCGAAAATAATTTTGGAAACAAAAACGATTTTAAATTCCCAAATTTAAAATCATTTCTATTTATAAGCTATATTATAAATATACTTATACAAAATTTCTTAACTTATTATCAAAATATTCCTTTAATTTATAACTTGGTCATTTTAACCAGTTCTTATTGCAATTATATTTCAATTCAATTTAATTATCAAATGCTTCACAAACAAAATTTATTAGGTATTCGTTTTTACTTCAACCAATAATTGATCATAATTAAATATTATCGTCTCCTAACAAGAGTTTCATTTTATTTAAAAAAATATTATCATTTGATATATATATAAATACAATTTAGGTAAAATTATTTTATTTTTCGATTTTAAAATAATATTATGTCGACTTGCCTTGTTTAAGTGTTTAGAAACCCTTATAGATAACACGTCGTCCCGCCAATCGACCGGAATCGATAAATAACTCAACGGATAAGTAAACATAGTATAAGACAATTTATAACACTATCGAGTATGCTCTCTCATATATACACACTCAAACTAACTCATTCTAGGGATTACTACCCTATCTCTAATGAGTCAAACCCCACAAAGCCAAGGTTATCGTTAAACCTTCGCTCTGATACCAACTGTGACGACCCACATTTCGTAAGGATTAAATCTACAATAATCCACACATTCTGACTTAAACAATCCGGAACGTAGATAATCAATGTGGTTAAGTAAGAAAAATAAGAAGAGAAGAAGAAAACAAACACAGAATCTCATAGCGGAAATGATAAAATATAATAAACAAATAAATAATTCAAAAGTTGTTCACTATACATCTAGTTATAATCTATACACATTTATCAGAGTTTTATCTACACATCAGGGATAGATAATCAATACAGCAGAATAGTATGATGCAGGAGGTAATAACAATAGTAATATACCAAAACTCCATCTTCGTCCTTCGGAGAATAGTCTCTTTAACAACCAATCGTCATTTTACACACCGGTTGGTTCTTTTACATTTTGAAAACAATTTGCACATGATATCAAAATATCATATTCGTCTCAAAATCAAATCCATTTCGAAATCATCATATATTCGCTTTAAAATCAAATCCATTTCGAAATCATCATATATTCAAAATTATAAATTTTGGCCAATAAACCAATTTCACTTCCAAAATTTGTTTCGAACTCAATTTAGGTTATAATCTTCACTTTAACCTAGTTCGTATTTAAATACAAGATCCAAATATAAACAATTTACCCTTTAACCAGTTTGATTTTTAGAAAATAGTTTTAAATGGTTTAAAAAAGTTAAATAGTTAAAAATAGTTTAATAGAAAAAATTTGAATATAAAAATGGTTTATATAATAAAATAGTTTCCAAAAATAAAAATAGTTTGAATATTTAAAGAATATATTAAATCATTATACTAAATAATCATTTTTAAAATAATTCCAAAATCAAACCAGTCAACTTTCCAATTTTCTACCCAAATCAATTCCAAATTCCATTTCGATTTAACCGATTCAATTCCGAGTTCAACTCAAATAAATTTCGATTCCGTACAAATTTCTTCCAATTCACAAATTTCTTCCAATTTGAATTTCCATTTCCAATTTAATTTAAATCTCAATTCCAAATTAATTTCCAATTCCAATTCCAAATTAATTAAAATTACAATTTCAAATTTATTTTCAATTCCAGATTAATTTAAATTCCAATTTGAAATTAATTTAAATTCTAATTTCACATTTATCTCCTATTTCCAATTCCAAATTTAATTTCAAAATATCGATTTAAACACTTAAATCAAATTTACTTCCAATACCAAATTTTAAATCCAAGTTTTCAACATATAATTCAATTCCAAACGCAAATTTTGAAATATCATTTCATATCATTTTTCCTTTTAAATATTCAAAGTTTGGGTCAAAGCCAATCTTTTAAACAAATCCATTTCTGAAATTTACGATGTATTTCGTTTATAACTTAAAAATTTAAACTTTGCTTAGTTAAAAATCTCGTTTGTTAAGTTTAAATTCCAACATTTCGAGCTCCAATTCAAAATAATTCAATTTTCATAAATTCAATTTTTATTCTTAAAAATCAATTCATTTAAATAGTTTCAAATCAACTTTTAAAATCATTTAATTTAACCAACCCGGTGTCCGTATATAATGCTCTACCCTATGGCCAAGTGGATAATTACTTCAATTTAATTTAAAGGATGGATATATATTATTTCAGTCCAAATAGATGTCATATGTATATATCATTTCAACCTATTTCTTAATTTATTCAAAATAATTCAGTTTATAGTTTTATATGCAATAAACAATATACAAGATGATAGCATTATATATCAAAATAAATAAACAACCAATATCGACCAGTAGCATCCATCACAACAAATCAACCACAAAGCCAATAACCTTCACAAATTTCAATTTTTACCACATCGGGTAATATGCTACCAATTAAATTTTAATTTATTCAATGGTCAATTTAAATTCTATCAATTAATTCATATACCAATTTAAAGACAACTAAGCCTACCAAACAATAGTCAATCAAATTTATATCACTTTAGAATATAAATATAACTACATAAAATTATTGTAGTCAATTGTGAGCATATAAACACTCACCTTTTATTTGAAACTGAAAATTTCTCCAGCTTCAAATAAATTTCGAACTAACTCCACGCCATAGCCATCGTTGATACGATTTCAAAGTCTCTTACTTCGCCCGATTCGGACCTCGCATGAAGAAGTTACGCTTATATTAATATAACGATAAAATAAAACCTAATTAACAAGAAAAAAACAACTCATGTTCATCTTCTTGTACGTGAATCATCAAAAAACGCACGTAGGAACCCAATCACGCATCCAAAGTCCCCTACCACCAGCATCCAAATGAACTCCAGTTGACGATCCATCACTACCATAGCGTGCTCCCCACGCTGCTCCGCCACCACACCGAGCGCGGCGTCGTCCGCTGCCTCCAATCGATAAATAAACGCAAAAACGCACGTAACCATAAAAGCCAAATCTTGGTGAAACTGTGACCAGCATACATCATCCGTATGTATTTGAAGCGCTCGCCGAGATCTACAACTTTGCTTTTGGAATTTTTTGATTTTATTGAACGGATTGAGAGATATTAAGGAGGGAAGTTAGTGAATTTTCAGTCATTAAAAGAAAGTGATGGCTAGGGTTTCAGTAATTAAAATAATAATAAAACTGTCTCGATTTGCATGCGTATTGTATAGTTAGGTCCAAAATCGTCCGGACTCCAATCGAGATGTGCTGCCAGGCGTTTATAATATTGTACTCCCATTTCGAACGCAATGAAAACTAGTTTCGGGGCCTAATTTGATCGTATGTGGAAGATAGCTTTTCAAAGTCAATTTATTTTATCGTATTCCTTTAAAATGATTTCAATGCGTTTTAAGCTCGGACGGCAAAACGACAAGTCCGATCGCTATAAAACATGAAATCCTATAATAATTCACTGTTACGGATCCGATGAAATTGGTTTTGTTGAAATCCGAGACAATCGCCAAAATGGCTATTTTTACTCATTAATTTAAAATATAAAATTTTCAAATTTTAATTTTTCGCATTTAAATCCAATTTTAAATATAAATTTAGCTTAATTTTTATTTATATAAAATTTTAAATCAATTTACGACATCATTTTCTATCATATTAAATTTAGAATTTAATTATTCACATAATTTCAAATATTAAATTATTTAGCAAATTACATTAATAATCATTTTCATTTAATAATCACCTTAAATTTAATAATTAAAAATAGCTAAATATATAGATCGTTACAAAATCCTTCAACCAATTATTTTATTTTCCATTGAAAAACATCAAGTCTTATGACATTTAGCTTCTAAATTAAATAAATCACTTGTCCATAAAATATACATTTAAAACATTTAAAATAAAGCACTTAAATCACTTTATTTAAAATAATAGTTATGAAATTCTATAATAATTTCTCAAGTAAAACTTTAGCCAAAACTACTTTTAAAACAAAACTATAATATAAGGTATAAATATTTAATAGTTATCCTTTATATCAAAATACTAATTTAATCTTTACAAATATTTACTACTATAGTTAACTTAAATAAATATTTTCTTTAACAATTTTAAAACAACTAAATAATAATTTTTTCTAAATATTCTTTCAAAACCACTTTTGAAACTTCTAATTTATACTTAAAAAATCTCCTTTGAAAATTTACTTGCCTTTTCAAGAAAATACATTTTTCATTCCAACAAAGCCTATCCAATCATTTATAAATCCTTCTCGATTTATTTCTAGTTTAATTTACGTCCGAATCCCGTAAATTTTCTTTTCTATACTTTTAAAAATAAAAATTTCTTTTTATTTTTAAAATGAATTACCCTTTCCTTATAAATTCCCACCGTGAATATATAAATCCAAATTATCGGCAGATAAAGTTATAAACCCAGTTTATACCTCCCTTAATCCCATTCTCCTTTTAATCGATTTTCAAATCGATTCTCTACATCAAATTCCCTTTAAAGTTTCTTTCTCGATTTGTCTAAATTTATTCCAAAATCCATTAATTCCAGATTCATTCTTTTTACGATTTAAAACTTTATTTAAATCTGAAATATCCATTTCACATTCTGTTTTAAAAATTCTCCTTTTACTTTTCCCAACTCATTTAAAACTTCAATTTTAAAATAAATCCTTTGTACTTAAAATCAATATTGTTTAAGTCCTTACTTTTAAAATCCATTAATTCACGTTTATTCAAGACTCTATTCTTTTCCATATTCCGAAATTTATTAAATAGGGTTTAAAAATCAAACTATTTATTTTTCAAATTATTTTCTTTTTAATTGATCCAACTTATTATAAACTTTACTTAAACATTTCCTCTTTATTTTCTTTCAAAAATCCAGTATTTATATTATCATTTTTGATATTTTAAAGTACCAAAATATTCAGCAAAACAATAGCATTCAATAACTTCAATTTCAATATAATCTATCACATATTATCAAATAAAGCATATCATAGAATATGAAATAAATTTCAATACTTTTGAGGAATCTAGTTGGATCCCTCCAACCTATTTCCCTGCATCCACAGATATTAGCACAATATAAAATGCCAATCCCACTTCGAGGGGGGTATCGTCGTATAAAGGGTCGTTCGCTATTATGCGGGGCGCATAGGGTCTCATCCGCTACATAATGCGGGAATATCTATCACTTCAATATATATATATATATATATATATATATATATATATATATATATATATATATATATATATATATAATATCACATCCAACTGAATATAATTATCCAATTTGATCAATCAAAAAATAATTAATTTTAATACTTAAAATTAATTGCGGTATTCCAAATTGCGGTATTCCAAATTCCTCTCGCACCACATGACGCCACCACCACCGGCCCTAAAACCGAATCGAACACGACCTGACCCATCTCCCCACCACTCAACGTTGACAGATCGCTTCACAATCTCCAGATAAGCCGCCACTAATTTGATTTGAAACTTGAAAGAGAGCGGCCATTTCTTCAGTTTCGAACAACATAAAAAGAAAAAGAATGAGGGGGAAGAAATAAAGACGCCGATTTTAGACGAAATCAAATTCTTTTTTGTTAGTCCTTGAGAAGTTGGTTTTGATGACAACAACCTTAGGAATTGTTATAAGATATAAATACTAACACTATAGTTCAGATATATATATATATATATATATATATGTAGGATTTAACCATGCAGGTACCAAGAATGAAGACTGTATAATATAGAGATTC
Organism: Allium cepa; assembly: GCA_030765085.1. Taxonomy (NCBI): domain Eukaryota; kingdom Viridiplantae; phylum Streptophyta; class Magnoliopsida; order Asparagales; family Amaryllidaceae; genus Allium; species Allium cepa. The sequence goes on along the minus strand of CM060941.1, from coordinate 202,973,974 downwards.
AAGACTGAAGATATCAGGATTGAAGACTCATGAGTATCAAGATTATCAAGAGTTCAAGATTTCAATATAAGTAAATTTATTAGGAATTTTTTTAAAACTCCTAGAAAAGCACTGACATCTTAAAATCCATTTTATTCGTGGAATGTAATCCACATCGAGCCCAGTAAAGAGATGGAACTCTAAGTAGGATGGAACCTATGAAAAATCTAGTGGAACATTGTTTTGTATCCACTAACTTTTATTTAAATGTTTTACAAAATTATATCTTGTTTTCAAAATGATTTCAAAATCTTCCTTTTAAAAGAATCAAAAACCTCTATCCTAGTTTTAAAATATTTTTAGCCTCAAAATAATCTTTATCTTCAAAATCAAATTATCCTTGGTTTTAAACTATCTTTTAATTATAATATATTTAACTTTTAATACTTATATTTAGATTTAAATATAAAATTATAGTAAAATTTTACCAAAATTTCATTCTCTTTACTTATTTATGTATTTTAACTATAGTTAAGTATATTTATAAAGTTTTAAAACAATTTTAATACAAGATAGAAGTTATTTTCAAAGAAAAAATTACCAAAAATTACTTAGGCCTGTCGACAATCCCAAGATACCCTTGTCGACATGGTGACAATTTATTTCAAAAATTTGAATTTCAAAGGAAGTGTCTATTCGTCATATCCTTTCACGAATGGACATGGCTGTTGCTCTACTATAAATATGGGCTGTTTTAAATGAATTTACATTCATATTTTTTTTGATTTCACTCCTCTTCTTCTTCCACATTTCATTATATACATTTTTACCATTACTCTGCCGAAATCACCATTGATTCTAACTAGATCATTTCTGATTTGATTCTCTATCACTATCTCAACAAGATCACAGTGCTATCCAGAGTTATAGACTTCTTTGTAATTAATTGAGTGAGAAAAGGTGTGATTGTAGCCTGTAAAATCAATCAAGTGAGAAAAGGTGTGATTGTTGCTTGGGAAATCAATTGGGTGAACTTGTTGCCCGTAAAATCAAGTATCTCTACCCAGAGGATTGTGAATCTGGAGTGGTGTACCTCGTGGCCTTGAAATCGAGGGTGTAATTGTAAGAATTGATTTTGAAAGGAAATCTGTACTTGTGTTTCTGGACTGGATTTAGGGTAACTCCGAACCAGTATAAAATCCAATGTGATCTTTCCTTTATTGCTTTTACTTTATATCTGCGTCTGTGTTTGATTCTGTGATCATATATGTGTCTGAATATTGCATATATTTGTGTTCAAATTAATATTAACTCAAAAAGAATTAGTAATTCCTTAAAATTCTATTCACCCCCCTCTAGTGTTAATTCTAACCTTATGATTCGTAATCCGCATTTCTCACATTTGGTATCAGAGCAAGTTTTCAAAGTTTCATAATCTGAATTTTGAAAAAAAATTCAAAATAGCTACCAATACTGGTACTGTTACTACTACCAACACTGGTTCTATTATCCCTGTCACTAGTTATTTTGTAGAAGGTCAGTCTACTATCAGACCATCACTTTTTAATAGCAGTAACTATGCATGTTCGGCATGTAGGATGAAAATATATTTGCAATCTATAGGACTAGACACTTAGAATATCGCACAGACTGAATATTTTGAACCCACAACTGATTTTACACAGTGAACTGTTGAGCAAAAGACCGTTGCACAAGACAACTCTAAAGCTATGAATATTTTGTTTTGTTCACTTGATAGGAATGAATTTAATAGAGTGTTAGTTTGTAAGTCTGCATATGAAATCTGGAAAACTTTAAAAGTCACTCACAAAGGAACAAGCAAAGTTAAACAGACCAAAATTTCCATGCTCATAAATCAGTTTCAATTATTTAAAATGAATTCTAATGTGTCTATTTCAAATATGTATAGTAGATTTCAGAATATTGTGCATTCTCTAATATCCTTGGGAAAGGAATTTTCGAAAGAAGATCAAGTCAGAAAAATCTTACATTCTCTTACTCCAAAATGGGATCAAAAGACATTTACGAGTGAAAAGGCAAATGACATCAGTACCTTAAAGATAGAAGAATTAATTGAAAATTTAATGTCGTTTGAAGTCCAAATGATTGAGAGAAGAGAAAGCAAAGCATCTGAAAAGAAATCAAATGCATTCAATGCATTGACCGATGGATCAGACTCAAACAGTGATAATGATGAAGAGATAGCCTTTATCACCAAGAACTTTCGGAAATTCCTGAAATACAGAAAGATGAATAATCTCAAGAGAAACAACTATAAGAACTCTGGTAATCAGAATGTAGTGCCAAACTATATCAAATATTTCAACTGTGACGAATCAGGCCATATCAAAAGAGACTATCCGCATCCAAATAGGAAAAATCTTCCTATAAACAATGATTCTGCAAAGAAATGAAAACGTGCATTTACCGCTACTCTAGATGACTCAGACTCGTTCTCAAGCGATGATGATCAGAAGACAGATAATTCAAATATGTGTTTCATGGCAGTTCACGACTCCGACGAATTCAAAGAAATGGACTCAGAAAAAGGTACACGTTTACAATACATTGGTTGAAATTGCATGCTTAGGGTTGGATGCTTGATTGGTTGATTTTGAATTAGTGTGTTGTTTGAATTTTAAAATTTTTATTTTTATTATATTTTTACTATTATTTTTTTATTTTTTTTATTTTTTAATAGTATCATAATATTTTATGGAACATACAATAATTCTAATAATATTCCAGATATATATAGACAATAAAAATAATATATATATATATATATATATTAGAATACTTAATAGAAATAAATCATGAAAATTCAAGGACACTTGTCGACAAGGCCCCCCTATGTTGTCGACAAGTGTACAGGAATTTGAAATTCAAAATTTGAATTCAAATTTTGGATTTCCCTCCATCTTTTCACTTTATTCAAGTCTCTGAAAAGTCACCTTTTGATCAGAGAACCTGTCCCTTGAGAATCTATTTATTTACCATCTCTTATCACAACTTTTCACTTTCATTTTCATATTCAAACTCTTATTTCAAAATATCAAGCTCTCTACTTTCAACTCTAATGGCTTCTTCAAGCAACCCTTCGACAATGAGAATTTCCAAATAGATAAAAGAGCAACTTTTCAATGATCCGGAGGCTATAAAAGCATTTATCAGCTTTGCTAACTATGGAAAAGTCCATCCTGGGAAGCTTTCTTTATTTCAAGATTTCTCTTTTTATGAAATCGATTCTCTTTTCGCAAACAACCAAGTTCTTAGTCTTTCTGATGCTTCACAAAATGACTTTTTTTTGTTATCCAAATCTTGTTAAAATATTCTATGCAAATCTCAATCGTGGATTTTATAATAGAAATGATGATGAAATTTGAAGTAGTGTCAAAGGCATTAGAATCATCTTAAATTGTGATCTTATGGGCACCATTCTCAATTGCAAGAGCACAGGAATAGATTTTTCTAGTTTAAATATCGATGAAAATGATCGTGAGACATATCATCACATTTTCGAAGGAAATGATAGCTTTGAGTTATTAAATCGAAACTTTCGACCAAAAGTGTAACGACCCAGAATTTTCGAACCCGAAAATTCCAGATAGTTATGGAAAAGAAGAAAGAGATAGAAGAAGAAGAACAGAAACATCAACATCTCACATTCCCAACGGATAAAATATAATAATAAATAATAACAGTTAACAAAAGAATACTATATCTGTCGATTACATTTCAATACATCAGAGTTGCACATATATACAGACACTGGATATACACAAACCAAAATGTATCAGTTTTACAGTAATATAATACATCGGAAATACTCTATACGTTCTAGCCATCCAACTCGTCTCCTGAGCTCCAGAATGTCCTTACATGAAAATCTGTAATACTCGGTCTGACCTGAGCATTACATCAAAGTAACACCCAGGTCATCTTGGAAACCAGCATGAGTAAACCCATATAATATGAAATTCCAAACTATAACATATGTGAATATTAGGGTAACTCGTATCCTTTACGAGTTCTCGCAGTCAGCATTTATCACACAATGGTTTCAGGTTAATATTCGTATTTCACAATTTATTCCATTCCAGCCTGTTTGCTTCCACACGTCACACTTATGAGAATTTAGATTGCTAATCGAAGTGGTTTCGGGTATTACTGATACCCATCCCTGGTCACTTTGAATTCAATATCATTCTAATCCAATTTATTCAAGTGATATACAATTCACTTTATATACATGATGTCATTTTACATAACAATTCATCATAGAAAGGTAACCACCTTATCACCATTTAATTAAATCATATCATTGATATTTCATATCAGAAATATCAATAATTCCAACGCATTCAATCTTATATGAGCAAGATTAATCAACCATACCCTCTCTAGTTAATTTAATTAACCACATTGAATTAAATCAATTACTTTAATTACTTTTAAATCCTTCTTATTCATTAATTATAAACCAATTAATGAATCATCTAATAATCATCCATCTTAATTAATCTTCCTTGATTAATTATTTTTTAATTTCATTAAATAATTAATCTTTAATTAATCACATAGATTAATTATTTCCCCATTTACATTAATTAACCTTAAATTACTTTATTAATTTACCTCTAGTTACTTCATTAAGTAACTACCTCTTTATTTATCATTTTCATTTATTATCCATTAATTATAAAGTTTAATTATTTACATAAATTAATTGATTATCCTTAATTAATTCTCCACGTAATTAATCCTTAATTACTTCCCTTAATTACTTCCACAAAGTAATTACCCCCTTAAGTTAATTACATTTAGAAATTACACATTAACTACTTACACAAAGTAATTCAGTTGATTAATCTCATTAAGTAACTAATCCTTAATCAATTCCAAGTTTATCCTTAATTAATTTAAACCAATTAGTTCTCTTAAATTAATTACCTAAATTAACTAATCATTTCTTAACCACTAGTTAATGATCCCAACATTAACTATCCATTATAAATTACTCTAAGTAATTATGATTTGAATTAATTACTTCATTAATTAAATCCAATTAGCCACATTCAGTAATTAACTTACTTCTTACTTACCTTCATTTATTAATTGTTCTTTAAATTACTTACCTCTAGTAATTATCCTTTGATGTTTATCATTAAATTTCCATTTGAATCATTTTGCAAATCAATTCCAAATAACTTGAAATTCTTTAAACACTTTGAAAGCTTGTTAAAAACGTCTTGCTTTGAAACTGTTAAATATGTTTTGAGAAGCCTGTTCGAGTTTCTCATGCGAAACCAAATGAAGACCCGAGTAAACCCATAGGAAAACTTGATGCAACACTAGGGTCATCTTCCTCATTTCTCGAGCACGCCCCCAATCCTTCTCCACCCTACGAACTTATCAACACAACATTGGCCATTGACACATCTGGAATTCGTGCACATGCACCACGATTCCAGCCACTGCCGATCGAAGCTAGGGTCATCAACACGTTGGCGATGATCCCACAAACACCCACCTTCACCTAGAAATCAAAAACGACGGTGAAAGTGAAATCGAGCAACACAACTGAACCACGACAATCTTCAATGAAACGCCTCGCCTTGAATCCACAGACCACCAGTGACGATGATTCTCTGGTCAGAGCTTCTCCAACTCTTTTTCTTTCAATTGCCATAGGTGTGAACTGACTCGATCAACTGAGGACGACGCAGTACTTAGAATTCGACCCATACACAAACACAAGCTTAAACCCTATCTCGTCAAAGTCCGGCCTCTACGACAATTGATAAATTCGTCCGACATTTTTACCAAGGTCTTTAGATCCTCCTCCAAATTCGAGCACAATCCCGACTGCAGAAAGTATCCCGATCGCCAAAATTTGCAACTCGACCCAATTTCGATCAACATGCAATATCAACCAATTTACGAATCTAAAATTCGTGATCTTCATCTTAAAAATCAAGTTTTTGAATGACAATTCAAATGGTGAATTTAAATCAACAATTTAAAATGTTTGGATTTTACATACTTAAAGAAAATCTACTGTATTTTCAAACTTCCCATAAAATTTTAAACCAATATCACTTGGAAATATTTTTAAGGTTAAGATCTAGTTGATTCAAACAACTTTTGTTTAAACATCAAATCCTAAAAGGGATTAGGAGATGAATATTTGATTGTCTTAAATTGTTAAGGCCTGTAACTTTAAACAGAGAAGTATAAACGTTTACACTAACCTGCATACACTGAACCTTCTTAAATACAGACATACAGCAAGACTTACACCCATAACTTCAAGGATTATCTCTTACATCAAGTTTTAAGCCAGATTAAGTTTCTTAAAAACAGTAGCTTACTCACCTGGAAAAAAAAGTTTAGGAACAGAGAATAATTTCTAGAAGCCACTACTTGATTTCCTTTAAATCTTCTTGCCTAATTGCTGTTGAATGATGTTTTAAGTTTGTAATGATATTTATTTTCTTTTCTCAAGTTTACAAAGTTTTGAACGAACTAAAATAGTAGATGTATACACATATATATAGAAAGAACACAGGTATTTAAGGGAGGTGTTAGCTGGTAAAGCTTCTTTGTTAAGATTAACTAGATTTTCTCTTCTAAAAAGTAAAGATTTGTAAATATTTGAATAGACTTATATTAGGCTGAGATGATGGCATTTAATGCCTTGGTTTCCAAATGTGTTTACATATTATCATTACAATTTGTTGTACATAGATATTTTGTTTGTAATTATACACTTGCAGGTAGACATGGGTCATCTATATGAAGATATTTTGTATTAGAAATGCTTGTTTTGTTATCTGCTAGCTTGAATAGTTTATACACATGTTTATGTCAGGTTTCATTTTATACTTTGCATATAAATTTTAAAGCTATGTTGCATGTATACTTATTCATTTGGCTTTTGTATGATTTTACCTTCATTTCAATTTGTATTTTAACTATCAATATTTAAATTATATTCATAAGTTTACTTACTTATATCCATATTTTATATTGATAGAATTAGATTTTATTTTAAACATTATCATCCATATGTATATATTTATCAAATGTTAAAAAGGATAGAGTATTCTAATTTAATCATATAAGATAGATTTATTGTAAATATTATTAAGAGATCTATTTTAAATTTTCAAAATAAAATTTCCTTTTCAAAATATAAATCTATATAAATAAATGGAAAATATTTCCAAAAGATTTATTTATTTTAAAAAGATGAGTTTACATTTTATTTAATTGGATTAAATTTTTATTAAAATAATGTTTCCAAAATAGGGGGTCATCACATTCCACCCCTCTTTGAATCTTTTCTTCCTCGAAAAGGAACGAAGCCAGATTTATTAAAATGCTTGAAATCAGATAAATTTTCTTTGATCATTTTTAAACTACTTTAAAAATCTATATAATATTTATAAAATAGCTTTTATACAAATAATTTTATAACTCGATGTTTCGACAAGTCCATCCTTGTTCTCACATGAATTCGGTCATACGTTGATTGGGCGTACGATTGAAAATCTATAAGCGCTTGGCAGACTCGTTTCAACATCCAGTGAAAATACTTGGGAAAATAATTTTATTGAAAAATATAGAAAACAGTTTTTGAAATTATAGGATATATATTTGGTGAGAATGCTCTGTAAATCATCACCCCCATCCATGGTCACAGTTACATCCTTGGCTACGTTGCCATCGAAGCAAAAGTCCATGTAACTACAGGCACTACGCGCCCCTCGATTACACCATGGAACCCACAACAGATCGCAGTTACATTCCGGGGTTACGTTGTTATCACATCAAAAGTCCATGTAACTATTGGCTCTCAGCGGCACACATGACTTTTGCTATGTTACCATAGGTCGCAGTTACATCCTGGGTTACGTTGCCATCGCAGCGAAAGTCCATGTAACTATTGGCTCACAGCGGCACACACGACTTTCGCTACGGTATACTTTGCTCATAATCCTCAGGAACTAGTTTTGTCCGGACTCCTCACAGGATCAAGTTTAGAACCCCCATTGGGGTTCAAGGAAGCACCACCCGGTGGCACTCCTGAGAAGTTCATTTCAAGGGAGCACCTTTTTCCCCAGAGCCATCATCAAAACACTTTATACTATACACATATAGTATCTTTCAAATCATACACCTAGTATGATCTCATACAAAGCTCCTTTACACAAAATCGATTATCCCAAAATCGATAATTCTCAAATTAGGCTTTTCAAATTTCAATATTTATTTTACCCAAAAAAAATCAAAAGCCTTTTCAAATCCAAAGGTTCCTAAAACCTTTTTCCAAAATCCTCACAAGATCCTTTATATATATATATATATATATATATATATATATATATATATATATATAATTTTTAAAACTTTGGATGATTTCAAACTTGTATAAAACTCCCTTTTATACTTCAATTATTTCCAAAAATCCTTTTTCTTCTGGCTATAGATTCAACAAGGGGAGATTTATCTTATATATAACCAAGTCATATAACTTTAGTTTATTCAAAATCGAATATTCAAATTTGATTACTCTTTCCAATATCAATTCCATTCAAATCCGTACGATGTACACATATCATCCGTACGCTATACCAATCTGATTGCTCACTCGATCACACAAGTTTACTTCCGAACTAGTATCGTCCACCCGACTTCCTAGTGCGGACACAGATCTGGTTTCTTGATCAGAAACCTTCATTCTCCTTACATAGCTATAAATATGATAGAGAATATCCAGAACCAATCAACAATCCATATTCAGGTTCGCCATCGAAAATCGAATGAAAAATCCCAACCCGAATCGATATAACTATCTCGAAATTCTATGCTCGAATCTGGATCAAATCACTATGCGAATAGAATAATATACGTACGTCCTACATATTTAACTTCATTGATTATTAGACAAATCAATTTCTCTTTCTATTCACATTTCCTTTAATTCCCATTCACTTATTTACAATTGCCTTAATTCTTATTTGGATTATATCTTCAATTCTTATCTCAGTTGGGTATTTTACCAATAACAGTTTGAACTCCAACCAGTTTATATTTAGAAAATAGTTTGAAAATTTTAAAAATAGATAAGTAGTTGAAAAATAATTATTAGTTTACAAAATAGTTGTAAAATAGTTGGAAAATAGTTAAATAGTTATAGAAATTTTAGATAACTACAAAGTAGTTGTAAAATAGTAATTAATTATAAAACAGTTGAAAAACAGTAATTAGTTTATAAACAGTTACAAAATAGTTAAATAACTCCAAAATTAGTTATTAAATAAATATAAGATAGTTTTGGGTTTAATAAGAAAGGTTGTACATAAAATAAATAACTTGGAAAAATAGATTTGTACTAAAACAATTTGTATTGAAAATAGTCTAGAGTCAAACTATTCACTTTCCCAACTTCAAGTCAAATTCCATTTGATTTTTACTTATTCAACTTTGACTACAGTTCCAAATTATTCAAACAAATTTGGACTAATTTCAAACTGAATCCACTTCAATTTCAAATCATTTAAATTTCTATAAGAATTAATTCCAATTCCCATTTGAATTTGAAATCATTTTTTTCCATTTTTATTTCCAATTAATCCAATTCAAATTTTCCATTTGAATTCCATACTTATCCATCTTCAAATCTAATTAATTCAAACTAAATTCGATTTGAACTAATGGAATCTAAATTTAAACTTTAACCCGAATCTTTAAACAATTTAAATTTTGAGTCAAATTCTCAAAAATCCATTTTAAATTATCTTTAAGTTCAAATAAAAGTTCAAAAACAATTTTATCTTAAAATTTTAACTTATTACCCAATTTTTATCATTCAGATTTGAAACCTGTTCTTAAACAAATTTAATTTACAAATTCAATTATTCAAATTTTCAGTTTTAAGTAATTCCATATCCTTACTTTCAAATTAAAGTTTAATTTCCCCTTTTATCTCAATAATGGATATATTACCACACTTTACTTCTCATTCATTTAATCAAATCCAATTTGCACTTTAAAGATTTTTAACAAAAATAGGATGATATCATCTAATTTATTTAAAAACATCCATCCATTTTGAATTTTTAGATCTCAAACCCGTTTTGAGATCACACAAACTCTCCATACAAATGAACCATTTAGCTTCCCAAGTCAAATCCCAATTTCATATTGAAATTTCCAAATCAGGTCGTCCATTCAAACTTATTTAACTTCCTCTAAGTTACATTCAATTTCAATCTCAATTTTAAACCATCTCGAATTATATAAATTCGAGTTAAATTTTTAAATGTTGATTTAATCCTTTAAATCAAATCATCTTATCTCTTTAAACCGTTTAAACTTATTTCAAAATTCAAACAATATTTCAAATCTGTTTTAAACAACTAACTGAAATTCAATTTATCACCAAACTTAAATTTTTATAACCCAACTTTTGAAGTTTTACCTTAAACATTTCAGTCTTAAGTCCAAAATGATTCCATACATTAATTCACTACATACTAGTAGTTCATACATTACATACATTTATCCAAAATAAGAGTCTTACAGAAGTCGTAAATCTAGATGCCTTCCTATTACCTAGAGTTTTGGAAAGAACAGAGCCCTAATACTCCTAAAAGTATCCTTCCTATGGACTTCCTTCCGAAGGGCAAAGCCCGAACATACACTTCTCAACAGGGTGTCTCCACTTATAACATTTACCACAAAATGTTTCTACCTTGTCATCAATCTGGATAACCTTCATGCCTCCAATAGTATGTTCTATAGCCTTATTCCTCTTCTGTCTTTTGGAATAATTCCTAGCAATGTGTCTCGTCTTCTTACAACGATAGTAAATAGTCAACTCATTGACCGATTCAACTGGTTTGCGCTTCGCCTTCCTTACTTCAGGGCAATGATTTAGGAAATGTCCTTTCTTATGACACTTAAAGTACAAGATCTCAGAGAGAAACCGATGGAATGTACCCTTCAATTCCTTCTTTGTTTTACTGCACTTGGCTGCGTAATATCCTTTACTGAAACATCTGTAGCAGGTGACATTATCATATGGTCCTGGTTCAGCTTTTTCCTTAACCCGTTTCTCATGCTCTTGAATTTTCTCTTCTCGATTCTTATGTGCAGCTGTTCTTTGCTCTATGCATCGACCCTTCCACTCTTCCCTCTTAGTCATTTCTCTCAAAGACTGAATTCTAGAGGGGCTTCCAAACCCATAAATTAAACTTAATTAGAAGAATACAACTTTTGCTCTTATATTAATTTGCTTACCAAGTTATACTTTATGTAGAAGTTTACTTCCTTAAAATATTTCATTTTGCTTTATTATTATCAAACACAATAACTATTTATGATAATATCCAAGGTAATTATATCTAGATACCCATTCTTTTTTTATATTATTCTTACTTCTATAAATTTAAGATTAAATTTCGGTTTGAGTCCATTTCAAATTTAGCTTTATTTAATTTCAGTTTGGTTGTATTACATTACTTGTTAATTTAATTCTAATAATTTAACAACCAATTAACTTAATATTAGAAAAATATTGCTTTATATATTAAAATATAATCTTATATAAAATCATTTAAAATTCCTATATAAGAAAATAACAAGTACGCTCTCTCATATATATATATATATATATATATATATATATATATATGTAACAACCCGCATATTTAACGATTTTATATTTAATGTTTCATTTAGATATAGCGTCGTTAGTCGGATTTAGGTCCGAAATGTTACTTTCGGCAAATGGCCGAATTGGAACTCGAAACCATTTCCATTGATTCCAAAATGGCGTTTGCGATCTTTTTGAGTGTAAGCTTTGATATGTTTGGAGTAAGTCGAATTTTTCTATTTGCTAAGTGGACTTTGGGTTTGGGTTTCACCCAAACTGTTCTATTAACTTCAACTCAGCCCTTCTCTCCTTCCATTCACTTATTCATTTCATAAAAAGCTTAAGCAAAAACTGAAATGGGGGAAGAGAAAGGAAATTAGAAACTCCTAGCCCTAAATCCATTTGCAAACTACAAATTCTTGCTCCAAAATCAAAGAGAAGCCATTGGTAAGTTCTTTTTCATCTTCTCCAACTCTTCTCTTCTTCAATTTCAGAAAATTTTCCTAAACCTAAATTGGGAAATATGTGATTTATTCTTAGATTGAAGCTTGTTGAGTTGAAGTAGTGTTTATTGGTCTTCTCCTTGCAAATTTAACTCCTTCTTCTTTGTTTTGTGATAAAAGGTGAGTTTTGAACTCACATCTACTTCTTTTGATATCATTGATGTTAGGAATGAATTCCTAATACTTGTTCATGTGCATTTGCTTTCGATTTGGATTTCTTTGGTGAAATTACCAAATATTGAATTTTGAAGCCAAATCTATGTAAAACCTTATATGGTTGGTGTTTATGTTGTTCGGAGTGTTTGGGGGTGTTGTTAAGGTTGGGTAGTCGTTTGACGTAAGCCCATAATCAACACACACCCGATCGCTTTCGATTTGTTTGCCATAGTTGGCCTAGGTTCAGGAATTGCCTGACCATCAGGTTTCAGACGTCTGAAATGCCTATTTCAGACGTCTAAATATTGTTCCTGGAAGAAATTTCACTTCCAGATTCAGACGTCTGAATCTATATCCCAGACGTCTGAGTTGGCTAAATTTCGACCAGAAAGGAAATAGGCAAAATATTTCCTGTTTCAGACGTCTGGATGGTTGGATTCAGACGTCTGAATTCTGTTTTGGAAAACAAATTGATTTACAGATTCAGACGTCTGAATCCCTTCTTTCAGACGTCTGAATATGTTGTTTTTTGCCAATTTGCCTTGTTCGTTTAATTTTCCAAATTTGATCGATGCATATTGATTCCATTTAGTTGTTTATGCATATTTGACCTTGATAATTTCTTTTTGAATTCATTCACGGGTTTTTATAAATTATTTCTTCAAATTGTATTAAAAGTTCGCTTCTCCGATTTATGAATTCTATTTAAACCATACGTTAAATTTCGCACTTCGAGCGAAGTGGAAGGGTGATTAAATGGTTGGGCAAAACACGGACCATGAATCTGTGAGTTTATCTTTCCGATTAATTCCCGACCTATTCAATTGATCGTTTTAACCTTCGGGTTTGGTTTACCGATGATATGAGGTGAACTTTGTATTGCTTTGAGTGTGAAAGTGGCTAACGGATAGTAAACCGTTTAGTGCGAACGAGTGGTTATGGGACATACGTTAACACTTTTCGGATTCCTTTTCGAGAGTTGTGACACATTCCGCCAGTTAGTGGTGTCTAGTAATGGGTCTCTGACCTTCACCACTACGGTTTGTTTCCTTCGGGTATGTGCCTTCGGGTTTGTGCCTTCGGGTTTGTTGCCCTTTAGTATCGCTTCCGATGTTGGTCGTTATGAGCCGCATGGGTGATATTGGGTTGCCCTTTAGTATCGCTTCCGATGTTGGTCGTTATGAGCCGCATGGGTGATATTGGGTTTGGAGTCTTCGGGCTCATGGATCCTTGTTTGTACAGTACTGATCTCGAGCAATTTTATGATGTTTCATTCATATGTATATTCCCTTGGTATCGCCCTTCGGTGTTGGTCATTATGAGCCGCATGATGAGTAGTATTTACCTTGTGGAACTTGTATACCTTATTGGTATTTGTTATTGCCTTTTGGCTTGTTTTGGGATATTCGTATCCTTTGTTTCTATATGTTGCCGATGATATGAGGCTTGTTCTATATGATTCATCTTTTGTTGATGATTGTGCTATCTCTTTTAGAGATATTTGTTATACTTTGTAACCTTGCAAGTTTATTGTTGTTCAGTTTATCTAACTGATTTGTTTAGCTAGACTGACCCGTGTATCTTATACTCGGGTCACACCGAGATGTTTTCAGGTTAGGTGCTTTTGGACTTAGCCTATTTTGCTTCCGCATGGACTATTCAGCTTGTTCCTTTTTGTCATAGCTTTTTGTGTAGTCCCATTTTGTAGTAACTCTGATATGTATTCTTTTGACTCGTCTGTATATGGTGGTTTGCTATACCACTTGATATGTATTATTTTATAACTCTGTTATGTATCTGTATATGTGTATATACTGATTTACTATCCTGTGATGTATATTACATTTGAGTTATTATATTCTGTTCTGATAGATCCAACCACCTATGGTTTTGTTTTAACTATGCATTGGATATGTCGATCTGTTTGGTATGATTATAGTCGACGTATTTAATGGATAATTAGAGCAAGGCTATAGATGGTCTCTCCTATCCAGCCTTATTCTCCGTGTTAGTTGGCGGCATTACCCTGTAGTGTCCTTGGCTAGCGTGGGTATAGAGGTGGGGCGTCACAGCGTGGCATCAGAGCGAGGTTCAGAACAAAATATGATAAATACAGAATAGATGCAAATATTACGGTACATTAAAGTGTACAAGTGATACAAATCTTTGAATTATCGTGTCTCTTTATTCCATCAAGGTTAGATAGAGTTTGGGAATACGTCTAGGAATTCATTTTATTCCGTAGTATTCCGTAATGAAGTACCTACCTTGTGAATAATCTTGTTCTTATCTTACTTTCAGCGTATGGCTGGAAGAGGCAGGGGACGACGTTCGGGTGCTGGGCAATCCAGTGGCTCACATCTGGATGGCGTATATATGTCTGCTGATCAGTTTTTGGAGTTTTTTAGGAGCACTCAGCCTCCAGTTCCTCCTCGAGTATCTCCACCTCGCAAGTCTGCCTTTGCACGCCAGTGCAGTGATTTTTCTCATCTTGGAGGAAAGTCGTTTAAGGGCTCCGTGTCCGTTCTTGAAGTCCAAGCTTGGCTTCGCACGTGCGAGCGTATCTTCTCTCGCATGGATCTTTCTGACCATGATAGAGTTCTTGTGACTTCTAGTTTATTACAAGAGCGTGCTCTTGATTGGTATGAGCTTCTTGTAGCCGAGATTGATGAGTCTACTCTGTCTTGGACTCAGTTTCGGGAGTGATTTGAACTCAAGTTCGTTCCTGAATCTGAAAAAGTTTTATTGACCCGTCGCTTCCTTGAGTTGAAGCAAGGGAAATCTTCTGCTTCTGAGTATGTCGCATCGTTCGAGGCTTTATCTCAGTATGGTCTTGAATTCATCAGCACTTCTTATAAGAAGAATTTGAAGTTTGTTTCTGGTCTTAAGAAGTCTTTGTTGCTCCAACTTAAGCTTTCTTTTGAGGAGTTGGTTGATTCGGCACTTCATCTCGAGACCGTCGAGAAGGAATGTGATAGTGATGTTGAGGTTTCCAAGAACCCCAACAAGAGGCCGTTTTCAATTCAGAAGTCCAAGCCTTTTCCTTCCAAGAAGAAGAAGACCGGTGGTCCTAGCTCTCAGCCTCAGTCTTCCGGAACACCTTTCGTTCGAAAGTGTTTCAATTGTGGTTCTCCGGATCATATTATTAGAGCTTGTCCTAAGCCTCTCTTCTGCCGTTATTGCAAGAAGGAAGGTCATCATGTTTCAGCTTGCCCTACTATTCCGGCTAGTGCCAAGTCTAGCAGGCTTTATGCTGCTAAGGCTTCTGAAGGTCCTTCTCAGCCCAAAGGTATATCTTCATCTATTTTGGAAGGTTCTATTTTATTTTATGACAATAGTATACGAGTTCTTTTCGATACGGGTGCATCACATTCTTTCATATCGAAAAAGCTCGTTAATGATTTATCTTTGGATGTTTCTTGTATGGTTACTTCTTTAAGGATTGCGAATCCAATTGGGGGATCCGCGACCCTTAGTTGGCTTTGTGATGATGTTGAGATTGTTTTATGTGGCTTTTCTTTCCGTGCGAATCTGCACGTTGTTTCTTGTCTGGGATTTGATATGATTTTGGGTATGGACTGGCTAGTGAAATTTGATGCCATGATTATTTGTTCGGAGAGAATTATATATCTTCGACATCCGGATTCGCCTACTCAGCTATCTCTTATTCTTCGGGATGTGGATAATCCCGAAATAGCTTTGTATTTTCTTGACTCGCGAGATGATGATAATATATCTCGTATTCCTGTTGCTTATGACTTTTTCTGATGTTTTTGAGCCTGTATCGGGTTTGCCACCCAAACGGGCAATTGAGTTCCGCATTGATCTCATTCCAGGCACGCAGCCAGTTAGTCGTCCTCCCACGAGGAGGTCTACAAAGGAAAATGAGGAACTCAAGAAGCAGCTTTTGGAGCTTGAGTCCAAGCAGTTGATTCAGTCTAGTTTTTCTCCGTGGGGATCCGCGGTCGTCTTCGTGAAGAAATCTGATGGAACTCTTAGGCTTTGCATTGATTATCGCAAGCTTAACGAGTTAACCATTAGAAATAGGTATCCATTACCTAGGATCGATGACATGTTCGATCTATTGAGTGGTGCTAAGGTCTTTTCCCAGCTCGACCTTGCCATGGGTTTTCATCAGTTACGAGTCGCGGAGGATAGCATACCTCTTACAGCTTTCCACACTCGATATGGTTCTTTTGAGTGGCTCGTTATGCCGTTCGGTTTGACGAACGCTCCTGCTTTCTTTGTCGATCTCATGAATCGGGTATTCCGGGAATATCTCGAAAAATTCGTCCTTGTGTTCATTGATGATATCCTTATTTATTCTAAGTCTGAAGCTGAGCATGCTAATCACTTGAGAATTGTCTTGAGTACCCTCCGTCGTCATCAGCTTAGAGCCAAATTCTCCAAGTGCCACTTTTGGGAGAATAAGGTTAAGTTTTTAGGCCATGTTGTATCTTCCGATGGCATTTCTGTCGATCCCTCAAAGATCGAAGCCATCAAGAATTGGAAGAGGCCTGAGAATGTTCATGAGATTCGTAGTTTCCTTGGATTGGTGGGTTATTACCGTCGGTTCATTAAGGATTTTTCCCGGGTTGTGCTTCCTCTCACTTCCCTTACTCGGAAAGGCATTCGTTTTGATTGGTCCGACAAGTGTGAAGCTTCCTTTTTGACATTGAAGGAACTTCTCACTAATGCTCCTATTCTTGTGGTTCCCGAAGGGAATCATGATCTCGTTGTCTACACCGATGCTTGTGGTAGTGGTCTCGGTGCTGTTCTTATGCAGAAGGATCGGGTAGTTGCTTATGCTTCTAGGAAACTGTGTCCGAATGAAGTTCGCTATGCCACTCATGATCTTGAGCTTGTCGCCATTGTCTTCGCCTTGAAGATTTGACGACACTATTTATTGGGCGAGCGCTTCATTCTCTATACCGATCATAAATCTTTGAAGTATTTGTTCACTCAGAAGGAACTCAATATGAGGCAACAGCGTTGGCTCGAGTTTCTTGCTTCTTATGACTTTGATATCCAGTATACCCCTGGTAAGGGTAATCGTGTTGCAGATGCGCTTAGTCGCAAACATTCGGCTGTTATTTCTATGATGCTTGCCGAATGGAATATTCTTGAGACTCTATCTTTTTGTGAAATTCGCGATCGAGGTTCATCTTCTGTTTCTCCTATTCTATTTTTTAGTTTGGGAGCTCGACCTATTTTGTTGGATCGTATTGCCAATGATCAGCAACGTGATCTTGAATTGTTGCATGTTATTTAGCTTTGTGAGTCTGGATCTTGTGATGAGGCGTTGCAAGAATTCAACATTGATTCTCATGGGTGTCTTCGCAAGAAGAACCATCTTTTTGTACCTTCTGACCTTGCACTTAGGCATGACATTCTTGAGGATTGTCACCGTTCTAAGTATACTATTCATCCCGGTAGTAGCAAGATGTATGCCGATATGCGTCGTCTTTATTATTGGGAAGGCATGAAGCGCGATGTGGCAAGTTATGTGAGCAATTGCATAACTTGTCAGTGTTTTAAAGCTGAGCATCAGCGTCCTTCGTGTCTTCTTCATCCTCTTGAGATTCCATTGTGGAAATGAGATCAGATTTCTATGGATTTCATTGACGGCCTACCTCGTTCGAGATCAAGCCATTCTAGCATTTGGGTTATTGTTGATCGCCTCACTAAGTCTGCTCATTTTGTCCATATTAAGTCTAATAGGACTGCTTCGCTTTTGGCTAAGTTGTATGTCAAGGAAATCGTGAGATTTCACGGTGTTCCTAGTTCTATTGTGAGTGATCGTGATCCTTTATTCACGAGTCATTTTTGGAAGAGTCTTCAGCAAGCTTTGGGAACAAAGCTTAATTTTTCTACAGCTTATCACCCGCAGTCTGATGGACAGACTGAACGGGTGAATCGTATCTTGGAAGATCTTCTCCGTATTCGTATTTTTGATTTTGGTGGAAGTTGGGAGGATCATCTACCTCTTGTAGAGTTCTCCTACAAAAATAGTTTTCAGTCTAGTATCGGTATGGCTCCTTTCGAAGCCTTATAAGGAAGACCATGTTGATCACCTTCATGTTGGTTAGAATCTGGAGAGAAGCTTATTCTTGGTCCAGATTTTGTTCGTGATTCTTCCGAGAAGATTGATCTTATTCGGTTGAGAATGAAAGAGGCACAAAGTCACCAGAAATCCTACGCGGACAACCGTAGGAAGCCTCTCGAGTTCTCGATCGGCGACCTTGTTTTTATTCGTGTTTCTCCTTTGAAGGGGGTTATGCGTTTCAGTACGACTGGGAAATTGGCTCCTCGCTTTATAGGACCATTTTCTATTACTGAACGTATTAGCCCTGTGGCTTATAGTGTTTCGCTTCTAGCTCATTTATCTGGCATTCATGAAGTGTTTCACGTCTCGCAACTTCGGAAGTGTCTTCGGGAGTCGGATTCTGTTATTACTTCTCCTGATTTGCAAGAACTTGAGATCTCACCGGACTTATCTATTGTACAGCAACCTATTCGCGTGCTTGACACGGAGGTGCGACACCTTCGGAACAAGGACGTGCCGCTCGTTAAAGTTCAATGGTCCGCTAATCCCAATGACTGTACTTGGGAAACCAGAGAGTATATCGAGCGATCTTATCCGGGTTTTCTATCTTTACTTGTCGAAGGTGAGATTATCTTTTCGTTTCTAACTTATTTCCTTTTTCTTTTGATGTTGTATGTATGTAATTGTTACAAATATTGTCTCTAGGAATTGCGGGGACGCAATTTTGTAAGGAGGGGAGATCTGTAACAACCCGCATATTTAACGATTTTATATTCAAATGTTTCATTTAGATATAGCGTCGTTAGTCGGATTTAGGTCCAAAATTTTACTTTCTGCAAATGGCCGAATTGGAACTCGAAACCATTTCCATTGATTCCAAAATGGCGTTTGCGATCTTTTTGAGTGTAAGCTTTGATATGTTTGGAGTAAGTCGAATTTTTCTATTTGCTAAGTGGGCTTTGGGTTTGGGTTTCACCCAAACTGTTCTATTAACCTCAACTCAGCCCTTCTCTCCTTCCATTCACTTATTCATTTCATAAAAAGCTTAAGCAAAAACTGAAATGGGGGAAGAGAAAGGAAATTAGAAACTCCTAGCCCTAAATCCATTTGCAAACTACAAATTCTTGCTCCAAAATCAAAGAGAAGCCATTGGTAAGTTCTTCTTCATCTTCTCCAACTCTTATCTTCTTCAATTTCAGAAAAATTTCCTAAACCTAAATTGGGAAATATGTGATTTATTCTTAGATTGAAGCTTGTTGAGTTGAAGTAGTGTTTGTTGGTCTTCTCCTTGCAAATTGAACTCCTTCTTCTTTGTTTTGTGATAAAAGGTGAGTTTTGAACTTACATCTACTTCTTTTGATATCATTGATGTTAGGAATGAATTCCTAATACTTGTTCATGTGCATTTGCTTTCGATTTGGATTGCTTTGGTGAAATTACCAAATATTGAATTTTGAAGCCAAATCTATGTAAAACCTTATATGGTTGGTTTTTATGTTGTTTGGAGTGTTTGGGGGTGTTGTTAAGGTTGGGTAGTCGTTTGACGTAAGCCCATAATCAACACGCACCCGATCGCTTTCGATTTATTTGGCCATAGTTGGCCTAGGTTCAGGAATTGCCTGACCATCAGGTTTCAGATGTCTGAAATGCCTATTTCAGACGTCTGAATATTGTTCTTGGAAGAAATTTCACTTCCAGATTCAGACGTCTGAATCTATATTCCAGACGTCTGAATTGGCTAAATTTCGACCAGAAAGGAAATAGGCAAAATATTGCCTGTTTCAGACGTCTGGATGGTTGGATTCAGACGTTTGAATTCTGTTTTGGAAAACAAATTGATTTTCAGATCCAGACGTCTGAATCCCTTCTTTCAGACGTCTGAATATGTTGTTTTTTGCCAATTTGCCTTGTTCGTTTAATTTTCCAAATTTGATCGATGCATATTGATTCCAATTAGTTGTTTATGCATATTTGACCTTGATAATTTCTTTTTGAATTCATTCACGGGTTTTTATAAATTATTTCTTCAAATTGTATTAAAAGTTCGCTTCTCCGATTTATAAATTCTATTTAAACCACACGTACAATTTCGCACTTCGAGCGAAGTGGAAGGGTGATTAAATGGTTGGGCAAAACACGGACCATGAATCTGTGAGTTTATCTTTCCGATTAATTCCCGACCTATTCAATTGATCGTTTTAACCTTCGGGTTTGGTTTACCGATGATATGAGGTGAACTTTGTATTGCTTTGAGTGTGAAAGTGGCTGACGGATAGTAAACCATTTAGTGCGAACGAGTGGTTATGGGACATACGTTAACACATTTCGGATTCCTTTTCGAGAGTTGTGACACATTCCGCCAGTTAGTGGTGTCCAGTACTAGGTCTCTGACCTTCACCACTACGATTTGTTGCCTTCGGGTATGTGCCTTCGGGTTTGTTGCCCTTTAGTATCGCTTCCAATGTTGGTCGTTATGAGCCGCATGGGTGATATTGGGTTGCCCTTTAGTATCGCTTCCGATGTTGGTCGTTACGAGCCGCATGGGTGATATTGGGTTTGGAGTCTTCGGGCTCATGGATCCTTATTTGTACAGTACTGAGCTCGAGCAATTTTATGATGTTTCATTCATATGTATATTCCCTTGGTATCGCCCTTCTGTGTTGGTCATTATGAGCCGCATGATGAGTAGTATTTACCTTGTGGAACTTGTATACCTTATTGGTATTTGTTATTGCCTTTTGGCTTGTTTTGGGATATTCGTATCCTTTGTTTCTATATGTTGCCGATGATATGAGGCTTGTTCTATATGATTCATCTTTTGTTGATGATTGTGCTATCTCTTTTAGAGATATTTGTTATACTTTGTAACCTTGCAAGTTTATTGTTGTTCAGTTTATCTAACTGATTTGTTTAGCTAGATTGACCCGTGTATCTTATACTCGGGTCACACTGAGGTGTTTAAGGTTAGGTGCTTTTGGACTTAGCCTATTTTGCTTCCGCATGGACTATTCAGCTTGTTCCTTTTTGTCATAGCTTTTTGTGTAGTCCCATTTTGTAGTAACTCTGATATGTATTCTTTTGACTCGTCTGTATATGGTGGTTTGCTATACCACTTGATATGTATTATTTTATAACTCTGTTATGTATCTGTATATGTGTATATACTGATTTACTGTTCCGTGATGTATATTACATTTGAGTTATTATATTCTGTTCTGATAGATCCAACCACCTATGGTTTTGTTTCAACTATGCATTGGATATGTCGATCTGTTTGGTATGATTATTGTCGACGTATTTAATGGATAATTAGAGCAAGGCTATAGATGGTCGCTCCTATCCAGGCTTATTCTCCGTGTTAGTTGACGGCATTACCCTGTAGTGTCCTTGGCTAGCGTGGGTATAGAGGTGGGGCGTCACAATATATATCTACTCTAGGGTACTATTGACCCTTACCATAATGTGTACACCCACCAGAGCCAAGGTTCGCGCTTAACCTTCAGCTCTGATACCAACTGTAACGACCTAGAATTTTCGAACCCGAAAATTCCAGATAGTTATGAAAAGGAAGAAAGAGATAGAAGAAGAAGAACATAAACATCAACATCTCACATTCGCAGCGGATAAAATATAATAATAGATAATAATAGTTTACGAAAGAATACTATATCTGTCGATTACATTTCAATACATCAGAGTTGCACATATAAACAGACACTGGATATACACAAATCAACATGTCTCAGTTTTACAATAATATAATACAATGGAAATACTCTATACGTTCCAGCCATCCAACTCGTCTCCTGAGCTCCAGAACGTCCGTACCTGAAAATCCGTAATACTCGATTTGGCCCAAGCATTACATCAAAGTAACACCTGGGTCTGGCTAGAAACTAGCGTGAGTAAACCCATATATTATGAAATTCCAAGCTATAACATATGTGAATATTAGGGTAACTCGTATCCTTTACAAGTTCTCATAGTCAGCATTTATCACACAACGGTTTCAGCTTAATATTCATATTTCGCAATTTATTCCATTCCAGCCTGTTTGATTCCACACGTCACACTTATGAGAATTTAGATTTCTAATCGAAGTGGTTTCGGGTATTACTGATGCCCAACCCTGGTCACTTCGAATTCAGTATCATTCTAATCCAATTTATTCAAGTGATACACAATTCACTTTATATATAGGATGTCACTTTACATAACAATTCATCATAGAAACGTAACCACCTTATCATCATTCAACCAAATCATATGTAACGACCTGATATTTTTAACCATTCGCATCCAAACATGTCGGACTTGAATTGTTCAAAATACTGAATTGTTAATTTCATTTGGCAAACTCAGCATAAATAGTAAATAAATAATCATAGATCACAGACACAGAGTAATATAATGCAGCGGAATTGATAAAGAGTAGAAGTTCATGAAGCTACTATATACATCAGAGTTAGAAATAAAATATATAAGAATATCTCAAATACAGTGAAGTCTTCAGTACGAACCGACGACTTCTCTGAACCAGTCAACTGGAAAAGCTGAAAGCTGAATCAATAGTTGGATCTCCAAACGAAGCTCCGAAATCCAAAAGTGAGTCTCAAAAGCTGTATCACTCAGTCTGTCCTGAGCGTAAAGAAAAACACAAACACTCGAGTCAGGATTAACATTCTTATATCAATAAATCTAACTCAAGTGAAATATCAACTGAAATACAAGTAACTCAAAGGATGTTTGGGATAACCATCCCCTATGGATTTGCAGAACTATCTACAAGGTAGAAATATACACTATAACACCGCGGTTATTCAATTTTATTTATACTTCAAAATCAAAACATCATTTCCCTTTCAAATATATCTATTTTCCAAAATAGTATAAAAATATAAAATAATTTATAAAGTAAAGTATTTGAAATTTCCTCAACTACACAAATTGATTCTAATCAACTCAAGTTCCAAATTCTCATTTATTCAAAGCTCAATTCATTAATTCAATTCAGCTCCCACTAACCATTTAAACTTTCGTTATATTCAAAGCTTTAATATTCAATATTTAAAGTTAAATCTAACAGTTTCATATAGATCTTGATTTAGCTTCATCATTATTATTTTGTCAGGAAATGTCCACTTAACAAGTTCAATATCATTTAAACAACCTTAGATTTCATTTTACAGAATATTTCCTTAAATTTATTTAAACTTAAAATATTCATGTAATCCCTTTTACCAAAACCAAGTTTTAAAATCATATCTTAAATCCCGAATTCAATAGTTACAAATCGATTTAATTGAATATAATTCTTAATTAAATACCATTTCCAATTAATCCAACATGATCTTCTCAACTTTAGCTTATTCAAAATTTTACCAAATCTATTTTGAAATATAAATTTAAATGAATCCTTAAACATATTATATGTATTAAATCAATCTTAATTAGATTAAATATTACTATTAGGTCTATACATAATTTTTTTTATACATATAATACCTAAGAATCAGTCTTGATTAAAACTATATTTTTCTTTCCAAACCATAGAAATCTTTTTCAAAACATTTATATATATAGATAGACTAACGGTGTATGTATATAGTTTCCTACGCTATGGTCTAGGGATACGGGTATTTATCATTTTAATCTGAAATTTAAATATACGGGTAGATATCACTTCGGCCCGCAATCCCAAATTCAATTTAATTGAAAATCGCGTAGGTTTATCAATTCAATTCATAATGGAATTCTCTTATTCTAAAGTCCATTCGGGTATGTATCATTTCAACCCATAGTGAATTCTAAACTACATGGAACTTGCAGAGTGATAACAGATAATACAATAAAATAACAAGCATATATCATCAATAAAAATATAATATAAACAATGGGATATGGTGTCATATCCTATAGGTGAACAATTGCAGATAACAACATATATAACAATGTAAATAACCAATAGCAGCATATTTCAATTTTCGCTTCAACTGAAATCAAATTTAATAAATATAAGAACGTTAATCGTGAGTGATCGCTCACCTTTCGGGGCTAGAGAGATTTGAAATGCATTACGAATCCAAGAACGAATTTTCAAAACGAACAAGATTGGAATGAATCATGGATAAGCTGATAAATAGGAATAGACGAATTCAAATCAAAACGGGATCGATGAAGAAGATACATTGCATATATAATTTTCAGAAAAATCAATTTAAAACGTATATTTTCAAATCGATATTTAATTCAAACACAAATATATATATATATATATATATATATATATATATATATTTCAAACATCGTTGTTTTAAATTGAACACGTTTACTTAAATCAACATATATTTTATATCAATATAATTTGTATGCTGAAAAATCATCATAACACTTGTACGACTAGACCCAAAATCTCTGAAATGTATAATATAACTACCTATCTCTACAACTATGCATTTTAACAACCAAAACCTAAGATATAAATAAACACCATACACTATTTTATATAACGATTTAAAACAATAATTTTAATAAACAAATATATATAACATCACACCTATAACATAATGTATAGGAAACTGTACTGTAGCTATTTATATTATAACAAAAATTAAAACGAACTAGTTAAATAGATATTTATTTAAAAAATATAACTTATACATAGTTTTATACATAAACAACAGATTTAATAAAAGAAACCAATATATACAATCTGTCCCTTTATTTCCATATAAACAAGACTAATAGATCATGCACTTGAATAATACATACAGGTCATGTATGTACATCGAAATTTTATATACATATATTACTTAAACTTATAAACCAATGTTATATACATACCTTGTAAAATTACAATTATTGTTAAACAAAATGGAAACTTTTAAACACAGTTTTATAAAATCGACTCAACAACTATCATATACAAACCATATAACAACGTATGTATATACGAATAACTATAGAAAAGAGAAAAAAACAAAACATACTCTATATATATACACACACTAGAATCGAGATGAAAATTATAGATTTAAATTTTTAGTTTTACAACATTAATCACTAATGCTTTTACAACACTCACCTGCCATACTAATATATGTTATATTCGAACAGGAATAAAAATCTAATTATATTTTCAAAATATGTATATTACTAGTATTTTATAATAACAAATAAGATATAAGACTAACGTATATATGCGTCTCTGAAAAGCTTGGCTTAAAATTCACATAAGCATTGAACATAAAAAAAATACGTAGATATAGTTTTATGCTAAAATATCAATTAAACTGAGACTTTTATAATGTGAAAATTTGTGAACGCGAGTTGAAATACAAAGATGGATTTGTCAAATATACTGAAAGCAGAGACAGGGAGGGGAGAAGCAAAGAATGGAAAAAAAAATATAAAATAAAAAGAAGAAAATGGAGGTCATACCTTCAAAGCTCACGCACGCAAGAAGAAATGAAGGAAATGTTGAGATGCAATTAAAAACTATTTGTGTATGAGGCTTATATTTATCAGGGTTGCGTTGATTGAGGTGAGAGAATATAGGCAAGAAATAAATTTAGATCAATTATACACGATTGCAATGAATGAGGTGAGAGAATATAGGCAAGAAATAAATTTACATCAATTATACACGATTGCATTGATTGAGGTGAGAGAATATAGGCTAGAAATAAATTTAAATCAATTATACACGAATGCGTTGATTGTGTATCAGGCTATGGAATATATTCCTATCAATTTATACCCAAAAGGCAAGGAAGTTTCCGTACGTATTGGATTGCTGATAAGTTGGTAAATCCAATGCAAAAGTGGCAAGCAAATATTTGTTGTTTTGAACGGTAAGTAAATAAAAGAGTTTTTATACCAAATTAAAACCATTGAATCAAAATGAACTTGTAATGTTTATACGTGAACTTCAAGCAATCTTGAAACGGATTTTGAACGTCTAAAGAGAAATAAATTTGCTTGAAACGGCTACGCGAATTTAGAGATTTTATTCCTATTATAAAAATGAAGAAAAAGGGAAGCGTAGAAATTTACACGTAACCTATCAAAGCTAGATTTAAAAGAAATTGAACGGCTAGGTAAAACATTTTTTCCCACTTGGAATGCAAGGATAGAGATAAATTTATTTATTTACTTAAGGAAATAAATTTTTATTAACAATGCGCACTATAGATGCATTAATCAAATCAACTATTCGCCTACATTAAAATAAAAGTAACGCTGTAATATCCCGGAATTTTTAACAATACCAATTTAATAATCTGTGTAAAAATTAAATTGATATTGATATTTTGTTAATAATAATTCAAATTGATTTAATAATCTTCTTCAATAATTATTTAATTGGTTATTTTATCTTTTAAAAATAATAAATTGGTTTCTATTTGCAATATAAATATATGGTTTATATTTTAAATAGATTAGCGTTGTTTTAATTTTAATAAATAAATCATATTTTTCTAATTCTAATATTTGTAGTAATTTGAAAATTTGTTTTTATTTAATATTTAAGCTTTCCAAAGTTAAATAAATAAATCTTGGTTTAAACTTAATAAGTGAATCATGTTTTAAACATTCTAATATATACATTTTAATTTGGAAATTTTGATTTAAATTAGTATTGAGTTTTAAAAACTATTTAATAAATATATGATTTTAAAATTGATAAGAAAAATATTAAATGTTTAAAATAATTTGGCTCGAGTTTTAAATTTAGAATGAACAAACAAAAAGTTTTATTGCTTAATAAAATAGATATTTATTAATAAAAATATAATTTCTTTTAAAATGATCTTATTTTAATAACGAGTCATTCTAAAAGTAATATCAATAGTGTATTGTTTTACAAATAGGTTTTGAATAAAATTTGCAATTTGTATTTCAAATTAAATTTATACACACAACTTGATTTGGAAATAATTGATTTTGGATTTGATTTGAATTTAAAATTCCAAAGTATAAATTTTAACTGTTTTAATTTCTATATGTATAAGTTTTATTTGTAAACATGATTTGTTTTTATTTCTTTTATAAATTTATATACATATTTAATATTAACTAACAAATTAAAAATAGGCTAAATGTATATAATAACTTGTAAATTAAATATTAATTACTCTAAATAAGACAAGTGTTGCATTCTTAAGCATTAATTAAACAAGTGTTAAAAGATTAACATAACAATGTGACAAATGTTAGGATTATGTACAAGTGTAAATTTTTGTTTTAATTTTCTTTTATTTAATTAAATCTGAAAACTACATCTATATAAACTTGCATTTCATTCATACTTGTTTTTTCCCATTTCCTAAATCAAAAAGAGAACTTTAAAACACCTCTTCAAAATCAAAGAACTTCATTTTGTTTATTTCTTAAATCATACTCTTCATATCTAAAATCAGTAACTCCTCTTCAAAAGTTCTGCATATTCAATCCCTATACAAGTCTAAAAATCAGTAAACCCTTCAAAACATCTTCATATCAACCCATTCATAAACCCTGCATGTTCAAATCTGAACATCCTCAAAATCAAAAAGCCTGCATATTCAAATTCCTCATTATCAAAAATAGGCCTGCATTCTTTTTATAAATCTGGAAATGACGGGTCTGCATACATTTGGAAATGTACAAATCTGCATCTTCTCTCTGCACAACCTCAACTTTGAAGCCTGACTGAAGCCTGTTCAAAAGCATCTGCATGCACTTAGCTTCAGTCAGGAAACATAAGCATTCCAATTTCAACAGGCTTGTAACTCAATTTTTTTTTAAAAGGATCATGCCTGCATTTTTATTCTGCAAATTTCAAAAAGGACAAACAGAGGGTTTGCTATCTTTTTTTTTAAAAAAGAGTTGAGTAACTTTAAAATCTTAAACTTTAAATAGGTTGCATGTTAAATGTTTGATATAAATAAGTATTGTTTGTATGCTTATAAAAGTCTGATGTAAATATGTTTGTGTATGCATGTTGTTTGTGCTCTGCTGTGTTCCCAGATTCATCTTCCCATTTAAAAGAATCCTCTACAATCGATTTAATTTGTGATAGAATACAGATTTTAAATAAAAAAATGTTTGTTTATCATAGATTAGGATTGAAAAAAAATTAAATCAAACTAGACAGAGTTGTTTTGCCTTTGGAGATATTGAATGTATCAGTGCATGTTGATCTCTATCAAAACTCAAACATGTTGAATTTGTAATTCAGTATCATAAAACAAAAGTAATAACAAAAAATTGATTTTTTAAATTAAGAATATGTATTTTTAGGTGTTAGTTGAAAGTGCAGTTAGATATTTAACTAAAAATGAATTTTAATCAAATCCTGGTGATCTTTGGACTGAGGAAGCTCGGGGTTCTTTTGAGTAGTAGAGGAGGGTTTTAGATGCTTAGAAAAATCATTAATGGGGTTAAAACTTATCTGAGAGGATGCTGTTTTGAAATCTATTTTTAAACCCTAGTATGAAAGGGGTATGCAGAATCAAATTTCGGGATGAAGAAGTGACCGAGTGCTTCAATCTTTTGAGGATCGGTAGTTGGTGTGTGGATGAGTTCGTGGCCGGAGGGTTTAATCATCTGGTGATCGGAGCGGCGAAGACTTGTCGTTGATAGGTTTTGGGGGAAACCTGACTTTTGTTTCTAGGTTTGAAGATTTTACACTCTATTTTGATTTCTTGGGTGGAGGTTCAATTGGATGTTCGTGTTGTGTTTTAGGGTTGGATTCTGATGAGTGGCGATCATCAATGGCAACCTACGGTGGCTGGAGTCGCCGTGCATATGCACGGCGATGAGTTTACGGATGAAGTGTTTTGGGTTTAGTGTGTTGCAGGGGAGATTTTGTGATTTGCTGGAAGTTGATGGGTTGTTGACTCGGAGAAATCAGGTTGTAAACTCGAAGTAATTTAGCACAAGCCTCGGGTCATTCTGTATTTTCAGGTTTATCAGGAAATCTGAGTTTTAGTTTTAAATTTTTAAAACCTGTAGCATCTGAGTTTTATAACTTGTGAATCTAAAACTTTTGAATGCTAAGAAAGTTTTAAACCTGGTTTTAAACTTAAATTTTAAAATTCAAGTTAAATTTAAATATCTCAGTTTTAGATAAAAAAAAATAAAGTTTTAAACTTAAACTTCTTTAACTACTTTGTTTTGGAAAGTAGTTTAAATCTTTTTAAATTGAAATTGTAACATAAAAGAGAGATTTAAAATTCAATTTAAAATATGGAAATTTAAAAATGAATTTCAGCTTTTGAAATTAGAAGAAGGTTGAAATTTGAAAGATTTAAACTAAATATAAATTGAAGTTATTGAAATGTTAAAAGTTATAAATTGTTTAAACTTGGTAAGTTTAAATTATTCTAAAACTTGTACTTAAAATGAAATTTAAAAGAGTTCAAAAGAAAATTTGTTTTCAAATAAATTTGTTTTTGAACATAATTTAGAAATGTTTTATCTTAAATTAATTAAGATTAATGTTTTGAAATTAATTTAATTAATGGAGTAATCAAGGAATGGTCAATATATTTAATTAATTAATGACTTCAAATTAATGAATATTGATTAATGATTAATAAATTTATAGTTAAGATCGTTAATTAGATTATTTAAGAATTATTAGTTAAGTAATTAAGTTTCAATCAAGGTTAATTAAGTAAATATTTAAGGATTAATTAAGTGACAATTAACACTTAATTAATTAAATAATTGGACTTTAATTAATGGATAATTAAAGATGATTTAATTTGTGATTAATCTAAGTTAATTACTTAATGAAAATAATTAAAGAATGGTTAATGAAGGTCATTAACTAGGATTATTTAACAATTAATTAATATGGTTAATTTATATAATTAATTAGATTAATTAATCCAATAATAATCAATTGTGAATTGCTGAGTATAATTAGTTAATGAAGTAATTAAGAAATTAATTACTTAATGTAATTAATTTAGTTTAATGTGATTGTTTATTTTAATTAATTAAGTTTAATTAATTTTAAACACTTGGGTTTTAAAGATAATTACTGTATGTAATAAATGGATTGGGAAATTACTTGGGAAAGTAATTGATTGATGATTACAGGTTGTAATTTATTGAAGATGTTTTAGAATGAAGTAATTTGGAATGTAATTACTTAGTAATTAATCAAGGGATTAATTAAGAAATTAATTAAGGAATAATTAATTTGGTTTAATAAAGTAATTAAGTTAGATAATTACTTAATGCAATTAATCTGGGATGATTAATAATTATGAGTTAATTACTTAAGGTAATTAATTTTAATAAAGTAATTAATTAAAATATAATTAAAGATCATTAATTACTATAATTAATGATGTGATTAAAAGTTGATTAATTAGGATTAGTTAATCAATGATAAGTAATTAAAGGTAACTAATTAATGTAATTAATTAAGGATTTTGTAATTAATTATGATCAATTAATTAATTGAAGTAATTAATGGTTAATTACTATTTTTGGTTGAGAATAATTAATTTGTGAAATTAATTAAGGATAATTACATGAGTGTAATTAAGGGTAATTAATCAAGGGTGATTAATTAAGGTGATTAATAATGAATGATTAATTGATTGTAATCAATTAAATGATTGAGTAAGCAAGATTTATATTGATGAAGTAATTAATTTATTTTATTTTAAATTAATTAAAGATAAAGTAATTAATTTAATTCATTTTAAATTAATTAGAGATGGAGATAGTTAATTTAATTCATTCTAAATTAATTATAGGTGTGATATGAGTAAATCTTTGCTTATATATGAATGGATGACATTGATTGTCTTGGATGCTTTGTGATCTCAGAAATGAGATAAGTAATATTGTGTGGTATGAATGCTTGGTTGCATTGTGATGATAACATAGATTATCTATTGCGATGGTGATATATGGATTATCTATTTTGATATTGATAATTTGGATTACCTGTTATTTGATAATGTTGATTATCAATTGTGATTTGTGAGTTATCTATCTGTGTGTATATAGATAATTGAATTGTTTTAAACTTGAAAACCACTTGGACCTAAAAGACATGCTTTGGATTTCGATAAGACCGGGATCGGGTTTCCATATTTGGATATCCGAAAACCACATCGATTCCAATTAAACGTTAGGTCGTGAGTCAAAGTGGAGCTTTGTGAAGACTCGAGGTGTAAGAACTATTCGTCATTATAACTCTAGGGGTGATTCCGTGATGAGTTTGACGAAAATAGTACTTACAGGCTCGAGACGGTGGTTCAGAGTGCAAGGGTTATCGTTGTTAACTTTGAGGGTGATTCCAAAATGAGTGTAACGAGATAATGTGTGACGCCCCACCTCTATACCCACGCTAGCCAAGAACATTACGGTGAATGCTGTCAACTAGCACGGAGAATAAGGCTGTTGAGGAGCGACCATCCGTGTAATTGCTTTGCGCGAGCATCGATATGTCAGATAATATAACATGCATTTCTTTATCAAGATGGAAATCCGACATACCGACACAAACTCAAAGCTACTACACAATGGCTGTAATATCTTTAGAAACAAATATAGAAATAAATATAACACAAATCAGTCGCAGAGAATTCATATCACAAAGGCGGAATAAGATATGAATATTACACATAAAAGTGTACATCAGAGTAGTGGTCAGAAAGATCCACAATATCACAAAAGAATAGTTACACGAACTACACAAAAGAATAAGTATACATTATGGAGTCTATCTCTCAAATGTATACAAACCAAAAACTACTAATCTAAGTAGTTAACCAAAAGTCAAAGAAATCAATCCCAGGGGAGAAGTCAAGCAGAAGCACTTGTAACATCTCGGTCTGACCCGAGTATTATTTAAAAAGAAAATAATAAACGGATCAGTCTAACTATAAATATAAGATGAAACGATATAGAATAAGAGATATGACTAAACACATAATAATCACTATGCCAAGCTGTGATATATATATAAGTAGTTGAAAATCAACGAGAGATTAATCAATATCACCAAATCTACACAAGAATCAAAGAAATGTCATACTCCTCATTTCGTTCACCAAACCACAATAAATGACATATTATATCAATGCCATCACAAAAGTCAGTGACACACAAATTCACCAATGCACAAATATTGATAAAACTTATCAATGGAAATCACGAAAATTGGTGAAGCACAAATTCTAGAAATCATCTCAAGAAATCCAGAAATCACAAAAAGGGGGAAGGCCTATCACAAACGGGAGCATAAAGCCTACCAAACGTGTATCACAAACGGAACGCTAATTCCATGGTTGCTAACCATCACAAATTGAGCCGAAGCTCCACAATCGGCCCGAAGACCATGGGTTGCTACCCCACCAAATTGAGTCGAAACTCCACAAAGCGGGGTTTAGTCTCCCTCGTAGACAAAGAGACATCGCACATTGCTAGTCTAAATCACAAAGATGATCGTCATGATCAACGAGAAGTGTCGATTACAGTAAGCTAGTAAATATATGAGCTTAGCATCATGTCCCATAACCACTAGCTTAACTTAAATATTTACGAACAAATTGTAGATCTCCACTACAAAATTGTCACAAGAGATTCATTCGAACAAGTCTAAGAATTAACCGACGAAGTAAACGCGAGCGTTTCATACCACTCGTTTTACTAGGCCGTTTAATTAGATTTCTCATACGAGTGAGGTAAAGGCTTGTATATACTAATAGATTGGAAAACGGTTTAAGAAACGAGCTTTGTAACAAAATAGTGTTGAAATCATTTGAAGAAAGAGTTTTGTTATTTACTACTAGTATAGAAAACCTTTATGTTTTTTAAGTGACAAATCACAAAGAAGATTGTAGGAACAATCAATCACTAAAATTCACATTCGAAGACGTGAATAAAATCCAAAGAAACCGATAAAGAATCCATCGAAATGGATATTCAAAAATCCCTAAAAAGGAGTCATCAAAGTCATAATAAATGATAACAACAAATAGGATCATCACGAATCGATTTAAATTAGAATTCTCAAGCAAATAGGCAAATAGGCAAAACACTGCAGTTTCAGACGTCTGAAACAAGTGGTTTAGACGTCTGAATCTGGAAATATAAAGATTTCCAGAACACAATTCAGACGTCTGAATCAAGTGTTTCAGAAGTCTGAAATAGGCATATTTTAGCCTATTTCCTTTCTGGTTCCAAATGAACCAATTCAGACGTCTGAAACCATATATTCAGACGTCTGAATCTGGGAATAGAAATCTTCCCAGAACAATATTCAGACGTCTGAATATTACGTTTCAGACGTCTGAATCTGGGGTTCAGGGCATTCCCTGAACTTAGGCCAAAAATGGCCAAACGAATATCGAAAACGATCGAACGAGCAAATGGCGATGACTAAGAAATTACGTCGAACGACAACCCAGCCTAAACGGCTCCGCGGTTCGCCTCAAATATCAATGTCCAAATATCCATAATAGGATTTTCATAAATTAGACCAAAACACCAAAAATTGGAGTATACACGAAATCAATCCAAACCAAAATCAATTGCACACGAATAAACGTTAGGAATTCATACCTAACAATCGAAGATAATTATAGACAAAGATGTGAGATAAAAATCTCACTTTTTTACAAAATCAAACAAGAAGAAGCTTGAAAGCAAATGGAGAACCAACCTCTCTTCAACACAGCCCAAATGAGCTTAAATCTATGCTCAAAACAAGAACATTCCCAAAATTAGGTTTAGGAATTTCTGAAATTGGTAAGAGAATAAGTTGGAGAAGAAGAAGAGAATGCTTACCAATGGGTTCTCTTGAATTTGGAGCTAGGAATTTGAGGTTGCAAGAGGAACTAGGGTTTTGGAGTTTTAATTTCCAATCTCTCCCACTATTATTGCCTTAGAACTGAAAAGAGGAAGAAGTGAGGGTGAATGGGGAAGAGTGGCTCAGTTTTGAGTATAAGTTAAACATAGGGCTGAACCCAAACCCAAACCCAAAGTGAAAAGTAGCAAAAATCAACTTTCTCCAAACATATCGAAGCTTATACTCAAAAAGGTCGCAAACGGCATTTTAAACTCAATGGGAGTGGTCTCGAGTCCTAATTCGACCGTATGCAAAAAGTAGCTTTTCGGACTAAATTCCGAGTATTGATAAAATATTTAAATATAAAATCGATAAATATGCGGGTTGTTACAGACTCCCCTCCTTAAAGAAATTGCGTCCTCGCAATATTTAAGAAGAAGATATGTAGTAACAACCCTAAAAGCATATTCAACACAAAAGAAATTTGAAATAAGAAGTTCACCTCAAAGAGCACGAGAAAGTAAGTCCGGATGTGTTCGCTCGATGTACTCTCTAGATTCCCAAGAACAATCCTTAGGATTTGAAGACCATTGAACTTTAACAAGCGGAACATCTTTATTTCGAAGTCGTTTGACCTAC
This sequence comes from Allium cepa, assembly GCA_030765085.1. NCBI lineage: Eukaryota > Viridiplantae > Streptophyta > Magnoliopsida > Asparagales > Amaryllidaceae > Allium > Allium cepa. The sequence continues at coordinate 202,939,160 of CM060941.1, read as the reverse complement.
GAAGTAATGATACAAATAGGATGTTGCTCATAAGTTAAATTAGGCGAAACTTCAATCTCTTCCACAACACCGGACTCAAGAATAGAATCGGAATCTCGAAGACATTTTCGAAGTTGAGAATCGTGAAACACGTCATGGATAGCAGAAAATTGAGCCAGTAATAAAAGGCGATAAGCCATGTAACCAATACGTTCAGTGATAGGAAATGGCCCAATATATCGAGGCGCCAATTTTCCCGATCGACTGAAACGTACAACACCCTTCATAGGTGAAACACGAATGAAACAAGATCTCCCACAGAAAATTCTAACTTCCTTCTTCGATTATCAGCATAGGATTTTTGTCTACTCTGGGCTTCTTTCATCCTATGAGGAATAAGATCAATCTTTCCTGTGGAATCACGAATAAAATCTGGACCTAAAACCAGCTTCTCACCGGTCTCAAGCCAACAAGAAGGAGATCGGCATGGCCTTCCGTAGAGTGCCTCAAAAGGTGCCATACTAATACTAGATTGGAAGCTATTATTATAGGAGAATTCAACAAGAGAAATATGATCTTCCCAACTTCCCCCAAAATCAAGCATACAAGCACGAAGAAGATCTTCAAGAGTTTGATTCACACGCTCAGTTTGTCCATCGGACTGAGGATGATAAGCGGTGCTAAAATTGGGCTTCGTTCCCAAAGCTTTTTGAAGACTCTTCCAAAATCCACTAGTAAACAATGGATCACGATCACTAACAATAGAAGTAGGAACTCCATGCAATTTAACAATCTCTTTGATAAAGAGCTTGGCCAAAAGAGGAACGGTTCGGTTAGACCGAACGGGAATAAAATGGACGGATTTAGTAAGTCTATCAATGATCACCCATAAGCTATCATGACCCAATCGAGAACGGGGAAGGCCATCTATAAAATCCATGGAAATTTGATCCCACTTCCAAATTGGAATTTCAAAAGGTCGCAATAACCCACCGGGCCTTTGATGTTCAGCCTTAACGAGTTGGCAAGTCATGCAACACTTAACGAAGTTAGCGATGTCAAGTTTCATTCCCTCCCAATAATAAAGTCGCTTCATATCTGTGTACATTTTACTACTACCGGGATGAATGGTGAATTTAGAACGATGAGAATCTTCTAAAATATCCTTACGAAGATTAACAATATTTGGTACAATAAGTCTACCAAATTTTCGAATGCCGCTACGAGAATCGATATCAAATTCTTTCAATCCTTCAATATCAATTTTATCCCTAATATTTTGGCCAAGAAGAGCCATTTCGGGATCGAGCCTTTGAGCTTCAAGAATGCGGTCTAAAAGAGAAGGATGAGCCTCAAGGATACATAACACATGTGATGAACATAAATCGAAGACATGGTCTCGATTCTCACAAGAGGATAATATCCCGAGATCATTCCATTCGGATATCATCATAGAAACAACCGCTTGTTGCTTGCGACTAAGTGCATCGGCAACACGATTTCCCTTTCCGGGAGTATAAAGGATGTCAAGATCATATGGTGCAAGAAATTCGAGCCAACGCTGTTGACGCAAATTAAGTTCCTTTTGGGAGAATAAATACTTCAAGGACTTATGATCGGTATAAAGAAAAAATTTCTCTCCTAAAAGATAATGACGCCAAATACGAAGGGCGAAAACAATAGCCGCGAGCTCTAAATCATGAGTGGCATATCTAGTCTCAGCAGGCTTCAATTACCTAGAAGAATAAGCAATAACACGTTCTCTTTGCATAAGAACGGCACCCAAACCAACGCGACTAGCATCGGTATAAACAACGAAATCTTGATTCCCCTCGGGAATAACGAGAATAGGAGCATCAGAAAGATGTTCTTTTAATTTCTGAAAAGAAGCTTCACATTTGTCCAACCAAATGTATTTAACACCTTTCTTCGTCAAGCTAGTGAGAGGCAGGGCAATCTTAGAAAAGTCTTTGATAAAATGACGGTAATAGCCCGCCAATCCGAGAAAACTACGAATCTCTGTCACACTTTCCGGTCTCTTCCAATCTTGAATCGCTTCAATCTTTGAAGGATCCACGGAAATTCCGGATTCGGAAATAATATGACCGAGAAACTTCACATGAGATTGCCAAAAGTGGCATTTCGAAAATTTTGCCTTTAATTGATTACTCCTAAGAGTTTCCAACACAATACGAAGATGCTTTTCATGCTCCTCCTCGGTTTTTGAATACAAAAGAATATCATCGATAAAGATAAGAACAAACCGATCGAGGAAGTCTTTGAAAGCTCTATTCATAAGGTCAACGAAATACGCCAGAGCATTCGTTAAACCAAATGGCATGACAAGCCATTCATAAGATCCATAACGAGTACGGAACGAGGTCAATGGAATACTATCCTCTGCAATACGAAGCTGATGAAATCTAGTAGCTAAGTCTAATTGCGAAAAGACTCTAGCACCACTAAGTTGATCGAATAGATCATCAATCTGAGGTAAAGGATATTTATTTTTGATAGTAAGATCATTAAGCTCGCGGTAGTCAACGCAAAGCCTAAGTGTTCCATCGGATTTCTTCACAAAAATAGCTGAAGCTCCCTAAGGCGAGGAACTAGAGCGAATAAATTGTTTCGTCTTCAATTCGGATAATTGTTTACGCATCTCCTCGTTTTCTTTATTGGACATACGATACGGAGGACGAGTGATAGGTTGAGCTCCAGGAATAAGATTAATTCTGAACGCAATTGCTCGCTTAGGTGGTAATCCTAAAACGGGCTTGAATAAGTCGAAAAATTCACGAACGACGTGAATAAGAGAAATAATATCACCCTCATCGTCATCATCGTCATCACGAGGATTTAAAGAATATAAAGATGCAACCAAGCTGGAATCTTAATCTTTAGGATTAATAGAAATCCGCTTAACAGATTGAGGATGTCGAAGATGAATAGTCCGCTCAGGACATAGGATATGGGCTTCATAACGGTTAAGCCAATCCATTCCCAAAATCATTCCAAAGCCTAAATAACGCATGACATGCAAATCGGCTCGGAAAGAAAAATCACACAAAATAATCACGACATCTTTACACAATAAACTGATTGTCGCGGATCCACCAACCGGATTCGCAATTCTCAAAGAAGTCATTAAACACAAAACATCCAAAGAAAAAGTATCAACAAGTTCTTTTGATATAAAAGAATGGGACGCACCCGTATCAAAAAGAACTCGAATAGGATGATCACGAAATAAAATAATTCCATCCAGAATAGAATGAGAAATACCTTGGCCACGAGATGTGTTGCCAGGGGCTTGAGCAACTTTAAGCTTTCCCTCTTTCCTGCCCTGAAGCTTAGGGCATGAGGATATAACATGACCGGGAACTTTGCAGTAGCGACAAGAGAGAGACTTTGGACACTTGTTCGCGTAATGGTCCTTCGAACCACAATTATAGCATTCCCCACGACCAAAGGAAGATGTCTTTGCCATGGAGGTTGCTTGCTTCCCTTTCTTATTAGGATAAGGGCCTTTGAATTTGTTTGGCCTCTTCTTATTGTTGTTGAAGCTTGGTTTGGAACCCACCACTTCAACATCATTCACCCTATCCGCCTCTTTAAGACGAAGAGCGATATCAACGAGTTGGTTGAAAGAAACTTCAAATTTTAGAAGTAATGGCTTCTTGAGATTTTTGTTTAAGCCATAGACGAATCTCTGGTTCTTCTTTAAAGGGGTGTCGATGTATTCAACCCCATATTTGGAAAGCGACTCGAAGGAGGCGATGTAATCAGTCACGGACGACTCACCTTGAACATGGTCTATAAATCGTCGTGCCAATGTCACTTTCTTTGCTTCTGGTACAAATTTCAACTCGAAGCGTTCTCGGAATTGCTCCCAGGTGAGATCCGCTTCATTAATCTCAGAAATAAGAAGCTCGTACCAGTCCAATGCTCTTTCTCGGAGCATACTAGAGGCCACCTGAACTCGGTGAAGGTCAATAAGATTCATGCGAGAAAAGATTCGATCGCATGACCTTAGCCAAGCCTGCACTTCAATAATAGTTTCGAAACCTTTGAATGGCTCCCCGCCTAAATTAGTGTAATCACTGCACAAGCGTGCAAATCCCGACTTTGGGTGAGTAGGTTCCGGGGTAGCTCCAGCTGCTTGAGCATTCGTCACTAAAACAAGGAGCTGTTGAGCAGTCATAAAAACTCCATCCCGGGGTGGAACACTAGATGGTCCAGCTCTGGGACGGCCTGGTCTAGACATTTCTCTTCCTTTAGAAAGAAAGAAGAACAAGAAGAAGATTATTCACTAATGAATATCAAGCAATCTTGATAGATAAAACAAGGAATCATAAAAGAAAATAGGATAGGACGGTACGTAGACCCGAATAAAATCCTAAAGCACGACTCCTAAGGTAGACTTAGGACGATGATCCTTGTTATAATATTCCATATTGTTCCGAAGTTTGGCTCTGATACCAAGTTGTGACGCCCCACCTCTATACCCACGCTAGCCAAGAACATTACGGTGAATGCTGTCAACTAGCACGGAGAATAAGGCTGTTGAGGAGCGACCATCCGTGTAATTGCTTTGCGCGAGCATCGATATGTCAGATAATATAATATGCATTTCTTTATCAAGAGGGAAATTCGACATACCGACACAAACTCAAAGCTACTACACAGTGGCTGTAATATCTTCAGAAACAAATATAGAAATAAATATAACACAAATCAGTCGCAGAGAATTCATATCACAAAGGTGGAATAAGATATGAATATTACACATAAAAGTGTACATCAGAGTAGTGGTCAGAAAGATCCACAATATCACAAAAGAATAGTTACACGAACTACCCAAAAGAATAAGTATACATTATGGAGTCTATCTCTCAAATGTATACAAACCAAAAACTACTAATCTAAGTAGTTAACCAAAAGTCAGAGAAATCAATCCCAGGGGAGAAGTCAAGCAGAAGCACCTGTAACATCTCGGTCTGACCCGAGTATTATTTAAAAAGAAAATAATAAACGGATTAGTCTAACTATAAATATCAGATGAAACGATATAGAATAAGAGATATGACTAAACACATAATAATCACAATGCCAAGCTGTGATATATATAAGTAATTGAAAATCAACGAGAGATTAATCAATATCACCAAATCTACATAAGAATCAAAGAAATGTCATACTCCTCATTTCGTTCACCAAACCACAATAAATGACATATTATATCAATGTCAATCACAAAAGTCAGTGACACACAAATTCACCAATGCACAAATATTGATAAAACTTATCAATGGAAATCACGAAAATTGGTGAAGCACAAATTCTAGAAATCATCTCAAGAAATCCAGAAATCACAAAAAGGGGGAAGGCCTATCACAAACGGGAGCATAAAGCCCACCAACACGTGTATCACAAACGGAACGCTAATTCCATGGTTGCTAACCATCACAAATTGAGCCGAAGCTCCACAAACGGCTCGAAGATCATGGGTTGCTACCCCACCAAATTGAGTCGAAACTCCACAAAACGGGGTTTAGTCTCCGTCGTAGACAAAGAGACATCGCACATTGCTAGTCTAAATCACAAAGATGATCGTCATGATCAACGAGAAGTGTCGATTACAGTAAGCTAGTAAATATATGAGCATAGCATCATGTCCCATAACCACTAGCTTAACTTAAATATTTACGAACAAATTGTAGATCTCCACTAGAAAATTGTCACAAGAGATTCAATCGAAAAGTCCCAAGAATTAACCGACGAAGTAAACGCGAGCGTTTCATACCACTCGTTTTACTAGGTCGTTTAATTAGATTTCTCATACGAGTGAGGTAAAGGCTTGTATATACTAATAGATTGGAAAACGGTTTAAGAAACGAGCTTTGTAATAAAATAGTGTTGAAATCATTTGAAGAAAGAGTTTTGTTATTTACTACTAGTATAGAAAACCTTTATATTTTTTAAGTGACAAATCACAAAGAAGATTGTAGGAACAATCAATCACTAAAATTCACATTCGAAGACGTGAATAAAATCCAAAGAAACCGATAAAGAATCCATCAAAATGGATATTCAAAAATCCCTAAAAAGGAGTCATCAAAGTCATAATAAATGATAACAACAAATAGGATCATCACGAATCGATTTAAATTGGAATTCTCAAGCAAATAGGCAAATAGGCAAAACACTGCAGTTTCAGACGTCTGAAACAAGTGGTTCAGACGTCTGAATCTGGAAATATAAAGATTTCCAGAACACAATTCAGACGTCTGAATCAAGTGTTTCAGACGTCTGAAATAGGCATATTTTAGCCTATTTCCTTTCTGGTTCCAAATGAACCAATTCAGATGTCTGAAACCATATATTCAGACGTCTGAATCTGGGAATAGAAATCTTCCCAGAACAATATTCATACGTCTGAATATTATGTTTCAGACATCTGAATCTGGGGTTCAGGGCATTCACTGAACCTAGGCCAAAAATGGCCAAACGAATATCGAAAACGATCGAACGAGCAAATAGCGATGACTAAGGAATTACGTCGCACGACAACCCAGCCTAAACGGCTCCTCGATACGCCTCAAATATCAATGTCCAAATATCCATAATAGGATTTTCATAAATTAGACCAAAACACCAAAAATTGGAATATACACGAAATAAATCCAAACCAAAATCAATTACACACGAATAAACGTTAGGAATTCATACCTAACAATCGAAGATAATTATAGACAAAGATGTGAGATAAAAATCTCACCTTTTTACAAAATCAAACAAGAAAGAGCTTGAAAGCAAATGGAGAATCAACCTCTCTTCAACACAACGCAAATGAGCTTGAATCTATGCTCAAAACAAGTACATTCCCAAAATTAGGTTTAGGAATTTTTGAAATTGGTAAGAGAATAAGTTGGAGAAGAAGAAGAGAATGCTTACCAATGGGTTCTCTTGAATTTGGAGCTAGGAATTTGAGGTTGCAAGAGGAACTAGGGTTTTGGAGTTTTAATTTCCAATGTCTCCCACCATTATTTCCTTAGAACTGAAAAGAGGAAGAAGTGAGGGTGAATGGGGAAGAGTGGCTCAGTTTTGAGTATAAGTTAAACATAGGGCTGAACCCAAACCCAAACCCAAAGTGAAAAGTAGCAAAAATCAACTTTCTCCAAACATATCGAAGCTTATACTCAAAAAGGTCGCAAACGGCATTTTAAACTCAATGGGAGTGGTCCCGAGTCCTAATTCGACCGTATGCAAAAAGTAGTTTTTCGGACTAAATTCCGGGTATTGATAAAATATTTAAATATAAAATCGATAAATATGCGGGTTGTTACATAATGCCTTCGGTTTCGTTCGAACCCGGAACGAACTTGTATGGATTGAATGCTTTCAGAACATCGTCAAGTGGATGATAAGCATTCTAAGATGATATGTCCTATAAAGGTAATCGTAGCCTGAAGCCTCATCAACCGGGAATGGCTAAAACAGGGGAGGTGCAGCAAGGCTTTGTGGGTACCCTCCACTTGAGAGTGAGATTTATCCCTATCTAGAGGTTCCTTTATATTCGGCTGTGTGGGCGGTTGCTAGCTACAACCGCAGGGTTGTCTTTTTCGGAACTGTTCAGTAAGGAATGGTTCCGACCTTGTGTTGCATGGGAGCGGGCGTACTCCTCGGTATGTTGATCTAGGCCACGTACTGTGATGGGCGGTACCCCAGTAGCCCTGCCATTGTATGGAATCCAAAATCCAATAAGTGCCAACGGTTTTGATTGTATTACCCACTTTTGTGGCTAGTAGCTGGAATTTAATAATGTAACAATTTCGGCTATTTCATATTTATTTGAAAACCCTAGACTTATTATAATATCATCGGATTTCCTATCAAATGTTTTTATTAGCGTAAGGTAAAAACTTTTCCATGTTTATGTGTGGGAAGTCTTACGTGATACCTTTCTTTTCAAAAGTTTTTTGAAAGTTAAGCAATCTTAACCTGTTACTCACACCAGACCCATGTCTGACCTGGAGTTTATTCTATTTTCTTAAACTCTTGGGTACTCAAATTTTTACGAGTAGCCAAAGGATTCAGGTTGGCTTTGACGAATTGCGGAGGAGCAATGGAGCAGGATGCTTCTGTGTGTAGATATATAGTATTCCGCTGTGTAGATTTCTCTAAGTTGTTCTTGTGTGTTGTTTTGAGTTGTATAACTAGACAGGTGTTTATAACTGTCTAGTATGTGATGTATATATGTGTAACTCTGATAGTGGTTGTAAACTATGTAATGTTTATGTTATTAATATAATTTATTCGTTCCGCTATTTAGATTCTGTGTTGTTTCTTCTTTCTCTTCTTTCTTTTCTCTTTCTATCCCTTTCTTTCTTAAAAATTATGCGATTTTCTGGGGTAAGAAAGTCGGGTCGTTTCAAACGCATTTCAATTTATACGTTTTCTTATTTATTCACTACTTATATTTAGTAAAATATATGTTTAAAGAGTATTTCATTAACTACGTACTATTTATATGCTAACTAAATAAATCAAACGGATACGAACATAAAATTTAAAACGTTCATTTTATAAAGCTTATCAATACACTAAAATTTTAAAATTTATTACTTAATTAAAAATACGATTTGTTTACATCCATCTGATTCATTCATCATTTACCAAGAACTGATGTATATAAGTTAAATATTAATTACTCAATTTAAAAAGTAAATAATCTAACATAAAAAACAAAAGCAGAAAATGTTGTTCTGAATATATCCAGTTGAATTAAAAGATTTGGAAATTAGAATTTAAAGATTTAAAATTTCAATTAATTTAAACTTTAACCAAAATAATAATTATAGAATTTTGCTTATATTTAAAAAAAAATTGGTGACTATTTATAGTTAAATAAAAAAATTCAACTTTTTTTTGTAAATTAAAATCCCAAAGTTTATAAATAAAAGAATAAAATACTTGTTAGAATTTTTGGTTTGCTACACTCTCCCCCACTCAGAACTTTTCATCCTCGAAAAGGATCAAAGTAGGAGAATATAAACAACCAGATGAAAAATTAGACTTTAGAAAACAAATTATCAATTTATTTAAAACCATATAATTTTTGTTATATTTAATAGTTTGGTTAAACTCATTTTATTAAATCCATTCAATTATTTATGAGATCAATTATTTATATCAAACACTAAATTTTTTACTATTAAACCAGGTAGTATATAACTAAAAAATATTTTAAAGATTATATTGAAAAAGGAAAGGCTGGTAGATTCAGGAAACAGAATATAGGTGAATAAATAAGCCGAGCAGATAAGGTAGATCCAAAAGAATAGTATCGGGCACGAATCGTAAATTTCAAACCATAGGAGTCTCAATTTCAAATATTAATAAAAAATTTCTTTGTTGAAAAATACTTTTATAATAAAATACCTTTATAATAATATACTTTTATATTGAACCTAATTTTCCTTTCGAAAATACTTCTATAACTCGATGTTTCAACAAGTTTATGCTCGTTCTTGCAGACTCTGGCCATGCATTGATCAGGCGCAAAGCTAGAATTCTTCAAGTACTTAGTAGAACTGTTTCAACACCCAGTGAAAATACTTGAAAAACCATTAAAACCGATATGGAAAGTACAATCCAAAAAAAAATACCAGGATCGCAGGATACATAACAATGGTTACGCCTGGATCCCCCAGTAAACATCCATATCCTTTAAGTATTCACTGCCATGCGAATTACGACGTGATAAACAAAACTCGTGGACCGCAGGATACACAACAATGGTTACGCCTAGATCCCCCAGGAAACATCCATACCCTTTATGCAATCTCTGCCTTGCGGATTACGCCACGACAACAAAACCGGTAGACCGCAAGATACATAACAAATGGTTACGCTTGGATCACCCAGGATACATCCATATCCTTTAAGCAATCTCTGCCTTGCGGATTACGCTACCCAAAAAAAATGACTGTGGGCTACGCCACGGTGGGACACTCGAGTATCACATCCGGAAAACCAAAATCAGAGAGAATAATATCAATAGAATGAATCACAATGTGGCCACAAAGCGGATATTAAGCAAAAGGCACTTTCCATATCATTACTTCGAAAATATATATCATACAGTACCTTTTCAAATCACTTTCAAATATCATATTTATATAAAGTCCATTATATATAAGATTTCATCTTCAAATCGAATACTTTCCAAAATCCATAATATATCAAATCACACTTATATAGATTTCGATTATAAGAGATTTCACTTTTCAAATTGAGTACCTTTCCAAATCAATAGTTTTCAAATCACTTCATACTTATACAAATCAATTTTACATAAGTTCGACAATTCCCAAATCAAGTATTTAGTAAAATAAGGTTCTCAATTTCAATTCATTTCAAAATCGGTTCAGTTTCAAAATCATATACAGTTTCACCAAATTTTCTTTCAAATTTAATATCTTTAGTCTCAAAATTTCCAAAATAATAGGTTTAGAAAATAATCCTATCTTTCAAATCAACATAATTTAGGTCAATCAAATTCATTTCCAAAATCATCATATAAGTACTAGTTTTAATTCCAATCTAATTTCAAAACCAAGTATTTTTCTCAAAATCAATTATACTCAAAATGGTTTTCAAATTTATAATTATCCCTTTAAAACCTTTAAACTATTTATTTCTATATGAAAAATGCAATTTTCCTTTTGCAAATTATTTATTTAACAAAAGTTTCCAATTTTACTTAAGTCATACTCTTCATACTTTAAACATACAAAACTAAACTTATATTCTTTATCAAATATTTATACTCTTCGAAATTTTCTTAGCTTCAAAATTTTAAACCTTGATTTGGAAGCGTTCGATCCTTCAAAATAGTCGGTGAAATCATTTTCAAATCCAAGAGTTGGAAATCAGCAACAAATCAGTAAATCAATTTTTGTAATAGAGTTATACTAAATCAAATTCGAAACTCGAGGACTGAACACCGGGCTCATTTCAAATTGTTTCAAATATATATACATATACTTTAGAATTTGAAATCAAAATTGGTTTCACAAAATCACTCGCATAGCAAAGCTACTAAAGTAGTCTCTCCCCCACTCTGAAACTCAAAAATCAATATCGATGATGCATGCACTCATCACCGAAATTATTTTCCAGTGACATAAGTGAGTTCTGGACTTCTATTTTCTTGAAAACTTCATTGAAATTTCTTCTAAATCGTTGGAATTCATTTGACCTCTTTTGAAATATTTCTTATCTGGAAAATACTTTTAAATCGTATTATTATTATTATTATATATTTTTGAAATATCACAACCAAATTTCAAAATACCGGAGTTCAATTCCTCAAAATTCAAATTCAAAACCCTTCAGTTATAAATCCTTTTATATAATCGAATTCCTTATAAATTTTCAAAATTTCACATCTTTCCAAAATTTCAGACTTTCGTTTTTAAAAGATATATAATCCTTATCGAAAATATTTCACTTTTATATATAGAATAAAATCATAGTTATCAAAATAATAATTTCGGTATAAAACAATTTCTAAAATACAAACAAAACCCGATTTTCAAAGGACTATTTAAGAATGGGTTTCCAAACAAAGATAGAGATACAAATTAGAGGGACTCTAATCAAATAGAATTCTGATTCGAAGATAGGCTCGATCGACGATTAGGTAATTAAATTACAGAAATAGAAGATGGATATAAATAGCGGGCGACCTTAATCGGATCAACCATGACTTCAGGAACATGATCGATGCGGAATTCTAAGGTAAATCGGCATTCGATCGTCAGATATAGAATTCGTCATAACCAGAGATAGCAGCATCTAAACCGAGGATATATAAATCTTCGATGAATCGATGCTATTGTAAAGGAGTTTCACCCCTTTACAAATCATTCAGTGGAGCTATGGCATACTCCAGAATTTAGAAAACACGAATAGGGAAAGACAAGAATGGATTTCGGAACCGAGGGACATTCCAAAATTCAAAGGAACTTCTAATCAAGAGAAAGGAGTTCAAGCTCGAACGAAAGTGATTGCGTAATTAAATTTACCATACATGTTAAATTCGCCTAGAGCCAAAGCTCTGATACCAACTGTAAGCCCGATATTTTCAACAATTTGCATCCACACATGTTGGACTTGAATTGTTCAAATATCGAATTGTTAATTTAATTTGGCAAACTCAGCATAAACAGTAAATAAATAATCACATATCACAGACACAGGGTAATATAATGCAGCGGAATAGATAAATAATAGTAGTTCATGAAACTACTATTTACATCAGAGTTAGAAAAAAAATACATCAGAATATCTCAAATACAGTGAAGTCTTCATTATGAACCGATGACTTCTTTGAACCAATCAACTGGAAAAGATGAAAGCTGAATCAATAGTTGGATCTCCAAACGAAGCTCCGTTCTCCAAAGGCGAGTCTCAAAAGCTGTATCACTCAGTCTGACCCGAGCGTAAAGCAAAACACAAACACTCGAGTCAGGATTAACATTCTTATATCAATAAATCCAACTCAAGTGAAATATCAACTGAAATATCAACTGAAATACAAGTAACTCAAAGGATGTTTGGGATAACCATCCCCTATGGATTTGCAGAACTAGCTACAAGGTAGAAATATACACTATAACACTGTGGTTATTCAATATTTATACTTCAAAATCAAAACATCATTTCCCTTTCAAATATATCTATTTTCCAAAATAGTGTGTGTGCATATATATATATATATATATATATAATAATTTATAAAGTAAAGTATTTGAAATTTCCTCAACTACACAAATTGATTCTAATCCACTCAAGTTCCAAATTCTCATTTATTCAAGGCTCAATTCATTAATTCAATTCATCTCCCAATAACCATTTAAACTTTCGTTATATTCAAAGCTTTACTATTCAATATTTAAAGTTAAATCTAACAGTTTCATATAGATCTTGATTTAGCTTCATCATTATTATTTAGTTAGGAAATATTCACTTAATAAGTTCAATATCATTTAAATAACCTTAGATTTCATTTTACAGAATATTTCCTTAAATTTATTTAAACTTAAAATATCCATTTAATCCCTTTTACCAAAGCCAAGTTATAAAATCATATCTTAAATCCCGAATTCAATAGTTACGAATTGATTTGGTTGAATATAATTCTTAATTAAATACCATTTCCAATTAATTCAACTTTATCTTCTCAACTTTAGCTTATTCAAAATTTTACCAAATCTATTTTTAAATATAAATTTAAACGAATCCTTAAACATATTATATGTATTAAATCAATCTCAATTAGATTAAATATTATTATTAGGTCTATACATAAAACTTTCAATTTTATACATATAATATTCTAAGAATTAGTCTTTATTAAAACTATATTTTTCTTTCCAAACCATAGAATTTATTTTCAAAACATTTATATATATAGACTAACGGTGTATGTATATAGTTTCCTACGCTATGGTCAAGGGATACAGATATTTATCATTTTAATCCGAAATTTAAATATACGGGTAGATATCACTCGGCCCGCAATCCCGAATTCAATTTAATTGAAAATCGCTTGGGTTTATCATTTCAACCCATAACGGAATTATCTTATTCTAAAGTCCGTTCGGGTATGTATCATTTCAACCCATAGTGAATTCTAAACTACAGGGAACTTGCAGAGTGATAACAGATAATACAATAAAATAACAGGCATATATCATCAATAAAAATATAATATAAACAACAGGACATGGTTTCATATCCCACAGGTGAAAAATTGCAGACAACAACATATATAACAATGTAAATAACTAACAGCAGCATATTTCAATTTTCATTTCAATTGAAATTAAATTTAATAAATAAAAGAACGTTAATCGTGAGTGATTGCTCACCTTTCAAGGCTAGTGGGATTTGAAATGGGTTACGAATCCAAGAACGAATTTCCAAAACAAACAAGATTGGCACGAATCACGGATAAGATGATAAATAGGAATAGACGAATTCAAATCAAAACGGGATTGATGAACAAGATACATTGCATACATAATTTTCAGAAAAGTCAATTTGAAACGTATATTTTCAAATCGATATTTGACTCAAACACAAATAAATTATATATATATATATATATATATATATATATATATATATATATATTTTAAACATCATTGGTTTAAATTAAACATCATACCTATGACATAATGTATAGGAAACTGTATTGTAGCTATTTATACTATAACAAAAATTAAAACGAACTAGTTAAATATATATTTATTTAAACAATATAACTTATACATAGTTTTATACATAAACAACAGATTTTATAAAAGAAACCAATATATACGATATGTCCCTTTATATCCATATAAACAAGACTAATAGATCATGCACTTGAATAATACATACAGATCATATGTGTAAATCGAAATTTTATGTACATATATTACTTAAACTTATAAACCACTGTTATATACATACCTTGTAAAATTACAATTATTGTTAAACAAAATGGAAACTTTTAAACATAGTTTTATAAAATCGACTCAACAACTATCATATACAAGCCATATAACAACGTATGTATATACGAATAACTACAGGAAAGAAAAAAAAACAAAACATACTTTATACATATATATACAGTAGAATCGAGATGAAAGTTATACATTTAAATTTTTAGTTTTACAACATTAATCACTAATGCTTTTACAACACTCAGCTGCCATACTAATATATGTTATATTCTAAGAGGAATAAAATTCTAATTATATTTTCAAAATATGTATATTACTAATATTTTATTAGAACAAATAAGATATAAGACTAACGTAGATATACTTCTCTAAAAAGCTTGGATTAAAATTCACATAAGCATTAAACATTAAAAAAAATATGTAGATACAGTTTTATGCTAAAATATCAATTAAATGTAGACTATTATAGTGTGAAAATTTGTGAACGCGAATTGAAATACAAAGATGGATTTGTCAAATATATTGAAAGCAGAGGACAAGGAGGGAAGAAGCAAAGCATGGAAAATATATATATATATATATATATAAAGAAGATAATGGAGGCCATACCTTCAAAGCTGATGCACGCAAGAAGAAATGAAGGAAATGTTGAGATGCAATTGAAAACTATTTGTGTACGAGGCTTATATTTATCAGGGTTGAGTTGATTGAGGTGAGAGAATATAGGCAAGAAACAAATTTAAATCAATTATACACGATTGCATTGATTGAGGTGAGAGAATATGTAACGACCCAGAATTTTTAATAATTTAATTTGGAAATATTTAATTTATTTTAAATATTTGAATGATGGTTTGGATTGAATTTTCAATATAACTTTGAATTTGACGATTTAATTATAGAATTTAATCTATTGAGAGTTGAATAAAAATTTGAATCTTCAATTTTAAGCCGATTAAAAATATTTCAAAAGCTTGTAAAATTCATATTGATAATATTGAAGATTTTAGAAGCTTCAGAATTGAATTTGGAAGTGAATTGTACAGTTTTGAAATTTAATCGTTTGAATCGATCTTCAAAAATAGCCGTCCGAGGCACAGTCTCGGAATTCGACGAAACCAGTTCCATTGGGTCCGGAATATTGAATTATTCTCGGATTTCAAATTTCGTATTTTTCGGAGTTTATATGAAAGCACACGACGTGTAAACGCGTTGAAATAAAATCGAGTTTCAATTTAAATTTAACAAAAAAAAAGGGGTACAGACAGCATCCCTAAATTAACGCCTGGTATCACGCAGAGAATCACGGCTAGATTATGAAAACATGTTCCTTCAAATTTTTAAATATTCTCGTTCCCAAATCCATCAGCCGAAATCCCTTCAAATCATTGTCTCCCATTTTCATTACGAGTCTTCAGAGG
Source organism: Allium cepa (assembly GCA_030765085.1). NCBI lineage: Eukaryota > Viridiplantae > Streptophyta > Magnoliopsida > Asparagales > Amaryllidaceae > Allium > Allium cepa. The sequence goes on along the minus strand of CM060941.1, from coordinate 202,923,238 downwards.
AGATGCTAATAATCATGGTCGCTTCTGAAACAAAATTTGGCCGATGCTTCTTGAAAAAGGCAGCCCTTTTTCATTCAAAAGGGAATGCTTTCGTTCGTTTCCCTCTCCCTCTTTTCTCAATTCTCGTTCAAATTGAAACCATGGCCGCAGCCTGATAATAAAAAAATAAAAAAAAGAAATCGAGTTGCCCAGATGAAGGAATGGCCGCACGCGATGATTAGGGAGGAGCGGCAGCTCGTCGCGGTCGAGCATCTGTAGGGGTTGGGTCATGGCACGTCGTCTATATCGAGACGTGGAGTCAAGCTCGAGCTTGAGCACTATGATGGGATTTTTGGCGATTACAGACCGCGTTCGTGGTAGGCGAGTACCTGATGTCGAATCGCGATCTAGGGTTTCGCGTAAGGCAAGTGCGGCCATCGCGCTTGATTTTGGGATTTGGGGGGCTCGGGTTTCTGTTACGCGGCGGCGACGTGATGTCGCGTTGTGGTGGAAGGGAGCTCGATCGCGCACGCGATTCGTGGGGTCGGCGCTGTCAGATAGGAGAAACTCGAACGAGTGTGGGGTCGCGAGTCGATTGCAGGCAAGTCCAGTAAGGTATTAACTTTATTTGTTTTAAGATTTAACTGATGTGAATAAATATATACACATATATATATAACTTTGGGAAAATTTAAATTTGAAAATAAAAAAAATTTAATTTAAATGTTGGTATATTGACAGTAAAATAAGTCACTGTGATTATTTACAGAAAATGTTTTATATAAATAAAGTTGAAAAAGGAAATTTAATTGTTTAATTTAAATTTTAGTTAGATAAATTTATTAAAAAAAATTGGATAATTTAAATTTCAAAAGGAAGATTAGTTTTGAAGTTAAGTTTTTGTTAAATAAATTTATTTAAAAGGGATTTGTTTAAATTTAAAAGTACTAATTTCAGTTAAGAAATATCTATTTTTATTTAAAAAGAAATAAGTAGGTATATTAGCAGGAATTTAGTTTTAGAGTAAATTTTTTTTTTGTTAACCAATTGTATTAAAAGAAACTGGTTTAAAAGCGAAACCATCGGTTAATTAGATTTGTGAAGCGGAAAAAAATTGGTTATTCGATTTATTTCGGATATTAATGAATTTTATAAAATTGTTATACAAGGTCAAATAAAGTCGAGAAAACAAGCTGGAAATGGAAACGGATTGCAAAATAAAGCTAAGGTGAGAACTTCTCACTCAAAAGGAATTTTGTTGTTTATTTAAATTTTAAATAGTTAGATTTAAAATTTGCTTGACTGTGTTGATTGAATGATTGAATGATGATTGTTATGTATAGTTATTGGATGTGAATAGACCCTATATGCCGTTAGTAAGCGGAGGTTATTTATTACACACATATACCGCGATATTTCACCTCGAAGTGGAATTGGTATTATATATTATATATAGCAATATATATATATTGGCATATGTATATATTGCAGTTGATTGATTTCCCGCATTATCTTTTAGCGGATGAGACCCTATTGCGCCGTTAGTAAGCGGATATATATTTATAAAATCCCATGTACCGCGATATTCCGTCTCGAAACGGAATGGTATTGTGCTAATGTCTGTGGATGCAGGGAAACAGGTTGGAGGGATCCAACTGGATTCCTCACAAATATTTATTTGATTTCATATATTGTGATATTTGATTGTTTATCATGGATGATATATGATGTTTGAAAGTTGTGATTGAATATTGATGTGTTGCATCATCGGATCCAATTTTGAAGTTTAAAAACAACGTTTTTGATTTCTAAAGTGATTCTTGGAAATATACGTTTATAAAATATTGGAATTGATTCATCTTAAACAAATAAACGTTATAATTTTAATATTATGAAAATTATGATTTTTGAGAAATACAGTTAAAAGTTGATTTTTGAAAATATGGGATTAGTGATTTTATAAAATAGTTTGAAATGGGAATTCTGAATTTTTTATAAGAAGTTTAAAATAGGATTTATAAAATTTTTATTTTATAAATCAGAATGATGAAAATTATGAAGGAGTTTAAAGATGTTTAAAGTAATAATATAAATTGATTTATATTAAAAGATTTATAAATTGATATTTATAAATTTAGAATATCTTGAATTATAAAACGAGCTTTTATAAGTGATAGAATGATTTGTAAATGGATTTCATAAAGGAATGAAATCTATAGAATTTATGAAATTTGATTATTTTATAAATTAAAATGATGAAATTATAAAGGAGCTGAAAGACGTTTTAAAATAGTAATATAAATTGTTTTATATTAAAAGATTTATAAATTGATATTTATAAATTAAAAATATTGGAATTATAAAACGAGCTTTTATAAGTATTAGAAAGAATTGTGAATGAATTTCACTAATGAATGAAACTTATAGAATTATAACGGTGAAGTTCTAAATAGAATTTTATAAATAAAATTTATAAAGTTATTTAGGAAATAGATGTGGATAAATAAATGAATCTTAGAAGTTATAAGATTTATAGATTTGAGAAGTTTGAAGGAATGATTTTTATAAATAAATAAATTATAAGTATTTGACTTATAATATGAAATTTTAATATATCATTGAGATATGAAATTAAATAGATTTATAAAGGAAATTTATAAAGGAAGTTGTTATAAAATAAATTCAATATAGAATTTATAAACGTTGTTTTATAAATCCGCAACGACTTATTTTGATAAGGAATTGTTGTAATTTATTTATGGAATTATATTCATGTTTTAGACGGTGAATAATTCTTTAAAATAAAATGAATAGAAGTGATGAAATTTATTGACAAGTGTATTCACGTTTTTGAATAGTGAACATTATGTTAAAGAAATTATTTTAGATGTGATGTTTTGAATAGAATTAAAACGATCTAAAGATGTTTTAAACTGTATTGAGATTCGAAACCATAGATTTCAACATTTATTGTTGAAATAGATGCTTTCGAGAAATAAAAAGGAAATAATGGATTATAACACTGTTGTTATATTAAATGATTTCCGAAAGGAAATATTTTGCATAGTATTGGGATTTATATATCTATTTTAATTACGAATCCCTATACAAGTGATTTTGGGTTGTCGTAACGATGTTTTACGCGACATTCGTTTTGACCCAAATAAATATGATTAAGTGAATGATTTCCTTAAAAGAATGAAATATATACTTAATTTCGATTAGAGTATATTAAATATTTTCTAAGTATAGAAAATAAAAAGATCTGTGAATTACTTATTTTTAATAAGTATAGAAATGCTTTTCCAATATTAAGTGAATATTTGGAATTTATCTTTTTGAAGATAAATTGAAAATGAATATTAGAAATTGAATGGAAATCGTATATTCATAAATATTTTGGAATGTAAATTCAATATAGAATTTATAAATGAAATTGGGAAATTAGATTTAAAAATAAATATTGATTTATTTTTAAAGTATGTAAATTATGTTTATATCTTATAAAGATATTTTTGTGAAATAAATAATTTGGAAAATTATTTGGAATCTGGTGATGATTGTACATATCTATTGATAGTTCAATAACCGACTATCAATATTTACCTTTAAATAGGTATTTGTTGTGATTTGTTTGAAATTGAATGCCACACTTATTTTTTTAAAATAAGCGCTCACTATTCGGGTTAACCGGGAAAGGACCTTGGGGTCGTATAACCCATTCCGAATATGTGATACGTCGTTATGAATTGCATTCGAAGATCGGTGTTGAAGACCGGATATTTTCGAAAGCGAAAGGGTTTCTTGTTGATTGTCTCTGCACTGGCTGATCCCTGGTATTGAGATCTCCATATGTGATGGGAAATCCGAACGTGATTAGAGATTATCCGGATTGCAAGGACTTCTTTGTAAGTGCCTTCGGTTCTGTTCGAGCCCGGAACAGACTTGTATGGATTGTGTGTCTGACATTACAAATTGAGAGGTAAAGCCGATTTCATTCAAATATATTTCTGTTGGTGGCGGAGAATTTATTCTTTTAGCTTAACACCCTTCTCTGAGACGTACGAGCTCAGAGGTTATATAGTTGAAGTTATCAGCGATGTATTCCCAATTTGGTAATGTGACATGCTGAGTGTTGCTGAAATGATCATTGTGTTGATTATTGTGATGGGATCATTTATTTGATCGTCTATCTTGATGATCATTGTGTTGATCATTTGTTGACCCAAAGCATGGCTTTTGTATAAAGTATGTTTTTGTGGACGTGACTTCGTCGAGCCTCACACCCCGGAAATGGTCAAAACAGGAAAGATGCGGCAAGGTTATGAGGGGTAGCTCCCTTTAGGGTATGTACATTTCCTTCTGGATAGAGGTTGTATCATGGTATGGAGCCCAGATATTTAACCTATGTGGTTACTACGAATTTATTACTTTGTGGTTGTTGGTTATCGGGATCCCGTGAGAAAGATCGTTTACGATCGGGAAATGGCGTGCTCGTGTCAGTAGTTACCCAGTTAGGGGTAACCCGGCCTTGTGTTGGCAGAGTTCCGGTTTGGTTCTCGGGGATGTCTTTCCAGAGGCATTCTCATGTGGCAATGGGAAGTTCCTTGGCCTGACCATTTGTTGGAAATCCAAAGAAACAATACGAAACTTGTACGGTATTAGTTGTAGAACCTATCATTCACTTATGGTGTCGCAATACTGTTTGGATGGTAGCTATAGTAGGCATACGATAATGGTCGTATGTTGGCTAAGATTTATATTCTACTTTCGAAATGAATTTTTCTCTACACTATGCACTAGTAATAATATCAAATGTTCTTTTTAATGCGTATCAAGCATCTTTGACTATCATAAGGAGAAATCTCCTCCGATTCTGCGTTTGCATTGTGTGTGTGTGCGGAAGGCCTTATGGTAGTCTCATTTTTAAAAGCATTGCGAATTGAATTTAAAAATATTCCTCTATTTTGATTTTAAGATAAATAAACTGTTTTGAGTTCTCACACCAGTCTTGTTAAGCTATTGGGCTATGTGATGGGGGGTTTTCGCTTCGCGGTTAGATGGCGAACGGGAGACTCTTACTCCCACACATCCTCTTTTAGGGGGTTGGTTAGGTGTAACCTGAGACAGTCGAGAGGCTGGCCGTAAAAGCAAGTTTGGGATACCAGTGTAAGCCACGGTGGGGCTGGGATGGTTGAAAAGCCTACCGGTTGTGACTGCTGTCGACGGTTGAAAAGCCTAGATCTTTACATTTGGTATCAGAGCTTATGGTTAAGCGACAACCATGGTTCTGTTGGGTATTACTCGTTAGAGATAGAGTCAGCAGTATTCTAGAATGAGTTTGAGTGTAATAATAGATATGAGAGCTTATTTGTTAGTGAATATAAAATTTGTTTTGAATCGGGTAAATGAGATAATTTTGCCCAAAACTATTTTTGTATAGAAAAGAAATGATTTTCTATGAATTATTATAGTATATGGTTGCATGATTGTTAAGAAGTGATAATATTGAATTATTATCATTAGTATATGGAATTAAATAAGATAGATTGGATTCAAGTAAATTAACTCGATAATTTATTCATTTGTGAAATAATTTCAAATGGAATTGAATTCAAATAGAATTGAAATTGTGAATTGAATTGAAGAGTAAAATTGAATGAAATTAATATGTAACTTCAATAGTGAAGTAAAGTTATATAAGAAACATATATCAAAATTTTGCAATAGAATTGGCAAATTGGCTTGAATATTGTATTTGGATTTGTATGCTACTGCTACTAGCAGATTATACAGGTATATAAAAAGAAATGGAATTGAGATTTTGATTTCAAAGATAAAATTGAATTGCTCGACAAAAAGGTACGTATTTCAATTTTAGTATGAAATTTGATGACTTTCTTCTCTAGCCACTTGGCTTTTCTCTTTTCTTTTTGATTCTGAGGGGCCGTGGTGCCATTTTGTAGTCGTACCGAGCTAGCCGCGCAAAGGAGACGCTGGCGAAATTTTTCGAAAATTTAGGGTGTTAGAAAAAATTTTGAGAAAAATTTGAAAATTTGAAATTTGAATTTGAATTTAAACTTGAATGGTCAGTAAAACAATGTTGTTTGAAACCTATAATTGAAGTTGGAAAGCTAGTTGAAATGAAAATGAATCTCTAGTAAAAAGATTTGTTTTAGAAAGTTGATAAAACTATTTGGATTGTGAAAAATAGTAGACGGATAAGGGCATTCTTCTTAACTTGTAATTTCGGGACGAAATTCTTTTAAGGGGGAAAGATTGTAACGACCCAGAATTTTTAATAATTTAATTTGGAAATATTTAATTTATTTTAAATATTTGAATGATGGTTTGGATTGAATTTTCAATATAACTTTGAATTTGACGATTTAATTATAGAATTTAATCTATTGAGAGTTGAATAAAAATTTGAATCTTCAATTTTAAGCCGATTAAAAATATTTCAAAAGCTTGTAAAATTCATATTGATAATATTGAAGATTTTAGAAGCTTCAGAATTGAATTTGGAAGTGAATTGTACAGTTTTGAAATTTAATCGTTTGAATCGATCTTCAAAAATAGCCGTCCGAGGCACAGTCTCGGAATTCGACGAAACCAGTTCCATTGGGTCCGGAATATTGAATTATTCTCGGATTTCAAATTTCGTATTTTTCGAAGTTTATATGAAAGCACACGACGTGTAAACGCGTTGAAATAAAATCGAGTTTCAATTTAAATTTAACAAGAAAAAAGGGGTACAGGCAGCATCCCTAAATTAACGCCTGGTATCACGCAGAGAATCACGGCTAGATGATGAAAACACGTTCCTTCAAATTTTTAAATATTCTCGTTCCCAAATCCATCAGCCGAAATCCCTTCAAATCATTGTCTCCCATTTTCATTACGAGTTTCAGAGGAGATGCTAATAATCATGGTCGCTTCTGAAACAAAATTTGGCCGATGCTTCTTGAAAAAGGCAGCCCTTTTTCATTCAAAAGGGAATGCTTTCGTTCGTTTCCCTCTCCCTCTTTTCTCAATTCTCGTTCAAATTGAAACCATGGCCGCAGCCTGATAATAAAAAAAAAAAAGAAATCGAGTTGCCCAGATGAAGGAATGGCCGCACGCGATGATTAGGGAGGAGCGGCAGCTCGTCGCGGTCGAGCATCTGTAGGGGTTGGGTCATGGCACGTCGTCTATATCGAGACGTGGAGTCAAGCTCGAGCTTGAGCACTATGATGGGATTTTTGGCGATTACAGATCGCGTTCGTGGTACGCGAGTACCTGATGTCGAATCGCGATCTAGGGTTTCGCGTAAGGCAAGTGCGGCCATCGCGCTTGATTTTGGGATTTGGGGGGCTCGGGTTTCTGTTACGCGGCGGCGACGTGATGTCGCGTTGTGGTGGAAGGGAGCTCGATCGCGCACGCGATTCGTGGGGTCGGCGCTGTCAGATAGGAGAAACTCGAACGAGTGTGGGGTCGCGAGTCGATTGCAGGCAAGTCCAGTAAGGTATTAACTTTATTTGTTTTAAGATTTAACTGATGTGAATAAATATATACACATATATATATAACTTTGGGAAAATTTAAATTTGAAAATAAAAAAAAATTAATTTAAATGTTGGTATATTGACAGTAAAATAAGTCACTGTGATTATTTACAGAAAATGTTTTATATAAATAAAGTTGAAAAAGGAAATTTAATTGTTTAATTTAAATTTTAGTTAGATAAATTTATTAAAAAAATTGGATAATTTAAATTTCAAAAGGAAGATTAGTTTTGAATTTAAGTTTTTGTTAAATAAATTTATTTAAAAGGGATTTGTTTAAATTTAAAAGTACTAATTTCAGTTAAGAAATATCTATTTTTATTTAAAAAGAAATAAGTAGGTATATTAGCAGGAAATTTAGTTTTAGAGTAAATTTTTTTTTTGTTAACCAATTGTATTAAAAGAAACTGGTTTAAAAGCGAAACCATCGGTTAATTAGATTTGTGAAGCGGAAAAAAATTGGTTATTCGATTTATTTCGGATATTAATGAATTTTATAAAATTGTTATACAAGGTCAAATAAAGTCGAGAAAACAAGCTGGAAATGGAAACGGATTGCAAAATAAAGCTAAGGTGAGAACTTCTCACTCAAAAGGAATTTTGTTGTTTATTTAAATTTTAAATAGTTAGATTTAAAATTTGCTTGACTGTGTTGATTGAATGATTGAATGATGATTGTTATATATAGTTATTGGATGTGAATAGACCCTATACGCCGTTAGTAAGCGGAGGTTATTTATTACACACATATACCGCGATATTTCACCTCGAAGTGGAATTAGTATTATATATTATATATAGCAATATATATATATTGGCATATGTATATATTGCAGTTGATTGATTTCCCGCATTATCTTTTAGCGAATGAGACCCTATTGCGCCGTTAGTAAGCGAATATATATTTATAAAATCCCATGTACCGCGATATTCCGTCTCGAAACGGAATGGTATTGTGCTAATGTCTGTGGATGCAGGGAAACAGGTTGGAGGGATCCAACTGGATTCCTCACAAATATTTATTTGATTTCATATATTGTGATATTTGATTGTTTATCATGGATGATATATGATGTTTGAAAGTTGTGATTGAATATTGATGTGTTGCATCATCGGATCCAATTTTGAAGTTTAAAAACAACGATTTTGATTTCTAAAGTGATTCTTGGAAATATACGTTTATAAAATATTGGAATTGATTCATCTTAAACAAATAAACGTTATAATTTTAATATTATGAAAATTATGATTTTTGAGAAATACAGTTAAAAGTTGATTTTTGAAAATATGGGATTAGTGATTTTATAAAATAGTTTGAAATGGGAATTCTGAATTTTTTATAAGAAGTTTAAAATAGGATTTATAAAATTTTTATTTTATAAATCAGAATGATGAAAATTATGAAGGAGTTTAAAGATGTTTAAAGTAATAATATAAATTGATTTATATTAAAAGATTTATAAATTGATATTTATAAATTTAGAATATCTTGAATTATAAAACGAGCTTTTATAAGTGATAGAATGATTTGTAAATGGATTTCATAAAGGAATGAAATCTATAGAATTTATGAAATTTGATTATTTTATAAATTAAAATGATGAAATTATAAAGGAGCTGAAAGACGTTTTAAAATAGTAATATAAATTGTTTTATATTAAAAGATTTATAAATTGATATTTATAAATTAAAAATATTGGAATTATAAAACGAGCTTTTATAAGTATTAGAAAGAATTGTGAATGAATTTCACTAATGAATGAAACTTATAGAATTATAACGGTGAAGTTCTAAATAGAATTTTATAAATAAAATTTATAAAGTTATTTAGGAAATAGATGTGGATAAATAAATGAATCTTAGAAGTTATAAGATTTATAGATTTGAGAAGTTTGAAGGAATGATTTTTATAAATAAATAAATTATAAGTATTTGACTTATAATATGAAATTTTAATATATCATTGAGATATGAAATTAAATAGATTTATAAAGGAAATTTATAAAGGAAGTTGTTATAAAATAAATTCAATATAGAATTTATAAACGTTGTTTTATAAATCCGCAACGACTTATTTTGATAAGGAATTGTTGTAATTTATTTATGGAATTATATTCATGTTTTAGACGGTGAATAATTCTTTAAAATAAAATGAATAGAAGTGATGAAATTTATTGACAAGTGTATTCACGTTTTTCAATATTGAATATTATGTTAAAGAAATTATTTTAGATGTGATGTTTTGAATAGAATTAAAACGATCTAAAGATGTTTTAAACTGTATTGAGATTCGAAACCATAGATTTCAACATTTATTGTTGAAATAGATGCTTTCGAGAAATAAAAAGGAAATAATGGATTATAACACTGTTGTTATATTAAATGATTTCCGAAAGGAAATGTTTTGCATAGTATTGGGATTTATATATCTATTTTAATTTCGAATCCCTATACTAGTGATTTTGGGTTGTCGTAACGATGTTTTACGCGACATTCGTTTTGACCCAAATAAATATGATTAAGTGAATGATTTCCTTAAAAGAATGAAATATATACTTAATTTCGATTAGAGTATATTAAATATTTTCTAAGTATAGAAAATAAAAAGATCTGTGAATTACTTATTTTTAATAAGTATAGAAATGCTTTTCCAATATTAAGTGAATATTTGGAATTTATCTTTTTGAAGATAAATTGAAAATGAATATTAGAAATTGAATGGAAATCGTATATTCATAAATATTTTGGAATGTAAATTCAATATAGAATTTATAAATGAAATTGGGAAATTAGATTTAAAAATAAATATTGATTTATTTTTAAAGTATGGAAATTATGTTTATATCTTATAAAGATATTTTTGTGAAATAAATAATTTGGAAAATTGTTTGGAATCTGGTGATGATTGTGCATATCTATTGATAGTTCAATAACCGACTATCAATATTTACCTTTAAATAGGTATTTGTTGTGATTTGTTTGAAATTGAATGCCACACTTATTTTTTTAAAATAAGCGCTCACTATTCGGGTTAACCGGGAAAGGACCTTGGGGTCCTATAACCCATTCCGAATATGTGATACGTCGTTATGAATTGCATTCGAAGATCGGTGTTGAAGACCGGATATTTTCGAAAGCGAAAGGGTTTCTTGTTGATTGTCTCTGCACTGGCTGATCCCTGGTATTGAGATCTCCATATGTGATGGGAAATCTGAATGTGATTAGAGATTATCCGGATTGCAAGGACTTCTTTGTAAGTGCCTTCGGTTCTGTTCGAGCCCGGAACAGACTTGTATGGATTGTGTGTCTGACATTACAAATTGAGACGTAAAGCCGATTTCATTCAAATATATTTCTGTTGGTGGCGGAGAATTTATTCTTTTAGCTTAACACCCTTCTCTGAGACGTACGAGCTCAGAGGTTATATAGTTGAAGTTATCAGCGATGTATTCCCAATTTGGTAATGTGACATGCTGAGTGTTGCTGAAATGATCATTGTGTTGATTATTGTGATAGGATCATTTATTTGATCGTCTATCTTGATGATCATTGTGTTGATCATTTGTTGACCCAAAGCATGGCTTTTGTATAAAGTATGTTTTTGTGGACGTGACTTCGTCGAGCCTCACACCCCGGAAATGGTCAAAACAGGAAAGATGCGGCAAGGTTATGAGGGGTAGCTCCCTTTAGGGTATGTACATTTCCTTTTGGATAGAGGTTGTATCATGGTATGGAGCCTAGATATTTAACCTATGTGGTTACTACGAATTTATTACTTTGTGGTTGTTGGTTATCGGGATCCCGTGAGAAAGGTCGTTTACGATCGGGAAATGGCGTGCTCGTGTCAGTAGTTACCCAATTAGGGGTAACCCGGCCTTGTGTTGGCAGAGTTCCGGTTTGGTTCTCGGGGATGTCTTTCCAGAGGCATTCTCATGTGGCAATGGGAAGTTCCTTGGCCTGACCATTTGTTGGAAATCCAAAGAAACAATACGAAACTTGTACGGTATTAGTTGTAGAACCTATCATTCACTTATGGTGTCGCAACAATGTTTGGATGGTAGCTATAGTAGGCATACGATAATGGTCGTATGTTGGCTAAGATTTATATTCTACTTTCGAAATGAATTTTTCTCTACACTATGCACTAGTAATAATATCAAATGTTCTTTTTAATGCGTATCAAGCATCTTTGACTATCATAAGGAGAAATCTCCTCCGATTCTGCGTTTGCATTGTGTGTGTGTGCGGGAGGCCTTATGGTAGTCTCATTTTTAAAAGCATTGCGAATTGAATTTAAAAATATTCCTCTATTTTGATTTTAAGATAAATAAACTGTTTTGAGTTCTCACACCAGTCACATGACTGACTTGGAGTTTATTGTTTTCCTTCCTAAACTCTGGGTGCCCACCAATTTTCACACGGGCAGTCAAGAGTTAGGTTTATCAGGATATTCTGGAATTCAGGAGTTGCTGGAGGCAAGCTGGATGGCGTATCACTAGTTTATATAGTATTTCTTTTTCCGCTGCATTGTTTGTTGTTGTACACTCTGATGATGATATGATGTAAAGTATAAAATGTAATAACTTATATAGTTCTTTGTTTAAAGATTATTCATTTATCTATTATATGTTGTTCCGCTGCGAATTGTGAGATTCTGTTATTGTTGTGTTGTTTTCTGTTCCGTTCCATTTTCTATTCTCTTTTTCTTCTATTTTAAAAATTTTCTATTCTTTCTTCTCTCCATCTTCTACCTTCTTCTCTTCTTCTTCCTTTCTTCTTTCTTAAACCCATAACATTCCGGTTTTTGGACTTCGATTTCTCGGCAGTCGATAAAGTGAGTATCGATGTTGAATTTTCGAAAGTCGAAAAAATCTCGTTTGTTACAGAATATAGGCAAGAAATAAATTTAAATCAATTATACACGATTACGTTGATTGCGTATCAGGCTATGGAATATATTCCTATCAATTTATACCCGAGAGGAAAGGCCCGTACGTACTGGATTGCTGATAAGTTAGTAAATCCAATGCAAAAATGGCAAGAAAATATTTTTTGTTTTGAACGGTAAGTAAATAAAATAGTTTTTATACCAAATTAAAACCATTGAATAAAAAAGAATGTGTAAATGTTTACACGTGAACTTCAAGCAATCTTGAAACAGATTTTGAACGTCTAAAGAGAAATAAATTTGCTTGAAACGGCTACGCGAATTTGGAGATTTTATTCCTTTTAAAAAATGAAGAAAAAGGGAAGCATAGAAATTTACACGTAACCTATCAAAGCTAGATTTAAAAGAAATTGAAGAGGTAGGTAAATCATTTCTTTTCCACGTGGAATGCAAGGCTACAGATAAATTTATTTATTTAGTTAAGGTAATAAATTTTTATTAAGAATGCGCACTATAGATGCATTAATCAAATCAACCATACTCCCACATTAAAATAAAATTAACGCATTTAAATTTATACGTTTTCTTATTTATTCACTACTTATATTTAGTAAACTATATGTTTAAAGAGTATTTCATTAATTACGTACTATTTATATGCTAACTAAACAAATCAAACGGATACGAACATACAATTTAAAACGTTCATTTTATAAAGCTTATCTATACACTATAAATTTTAAAATTTATTACTTAATTAAAAATACGATTTGTTTACATCCATCTGATTCATTCATCATTTTCCAAGAACTGATGTATATAAGTAAAAATATTAATTACTCAATTTAAAAAGTATATAATCTAACATAAAAAAAACAAAAGCGGAAAATGTTGTTCCGAATATATCAAGTTGAATTAAAAGATTTGGAAATTAGAATTTAAAGATTTAAAATTTCAATTAATGTTAAACTTCAACTAAAATAAGAATTATAGTATTTGGTTATATTTTAAAAAAATTGGTGACTATTTATAATTAAATAAAAAAAATTAAACTTTTTATTGTAAATTAAAATCCCAAAGTTTGTAAATAAAAGAATAAAATACTTGTTAGAATTTTTGGGTTGTTACATAGTATCATTGGTATTTCATATCAAAAATATGAATAATTCCAATGCATTCAATCTTTTATGAGCAAGATTAATCAACCATACCCTCTCTAGTTAAATTAATTAACCACATTGAATTAAATCAATTACTTTAATTACTTTTAAATCCTGCTTATTCATTAATTATAAACCAATTAATGAATCATCTAATAATCGTCCATCTTAATTAATCTTCCTTGATTAATTATTCTTTAATTTCATTAAATAATTAATCTTTAATTAATCACATAGATTAATTATTTCACCTTTCACATTAATTAACCTTAAATTACTTTATTAATTTACCTCTAGTTACTTCATCAAGTAACTACCTCTTTATTTATCATTTTCATTTATTACCCATTAATTAATAAAGTTTAATTATTTACATAAATTAATTGATTAACCTTAATTAATTCTCTAAGTAATTAATCCCTAATTACTTCCCTTAATTACTTCCATAAAGTAATTACCCCCTTAAATTAATTACATTTAAAATTACACATTAACTACTTACACTAAGTAATTCACTTGATTAATCTCATTAAGTAATTAATCCTTAATTAATTTAGACCAATTAATTCTCTTAAATTAATTAGCTAAATTAACTAATCATTTCTTAACCACTAGTTAATGATCCCAACATTAACTATCCATTATAACTTACTCTTAGTAATTATCATTTGAATTAATTACGTCATTAATTAATTCCAATTAGTCACATTCAGTAATTAACTTAATTCCTAATTACCTTCATTTATTAATTGTTCTTTAAATTACTTACCTCTAGTAATTATCCTTTAATGTTTATCATTAAATTTCCATTTGAATCATTTTGCAAATCAATTCCAAATAACTTGAAATTCTTTAAACACTTTGAAAGCTTGTTAAAAACGTCTTGCTTTGAAATTGTTGAATATGTTTTGGTAAACCAGTTCGAGTTTCTCATGCGAAACTAGATGAAGACCCGAGTAAACCCATAGGAAAACTCGATGCAACACTCGGGTCATTTTCCTCATTTCTCGAGCACGCACCCAATTCATCTCAACCCCACGAACTTATCAACACAGCATTGGCCATTGACACATCAGGAATTCGTGCACATCCATCATGATTCCAGCCACTGCCGATCGAAGCTAGGGTCATCAACATGTCGGCGATGATCCCATGAACACCTACCTTCACCCAGAATTCGAAAACGACAGTGAAAGCAAAATCGAGCAACACAACCCAACTGAACCAAGACAATCTTTAATGAAACGCCTCGCCCCGAATCCACAGGCCACCAGAGACGATGATACTCTGGTCAGAGCTTCTCCAACTCCTCTTCTTTCAATTGCCATGGGTGCGAACTGATCCGATCAACTAAGGATGACGTAGTACTTAGAATTCGACCCATACACAAACACAAGCTTAAACCCTATCTCGTCAAAGTCCGGCCTCTACAACGATTGATAAATTCGTCAGACATTTTTACCGAGGTCTTCAGATCCTCCTCCACCTTCGAGCATAATCCCGACCATAGAAAGTATCCCGATCGCCAGAATTTGCAACTAGACCCAATTTCGATCAACATGCAATATCACCCAATTTACCAATCTAAAATTCGTGATCTTCATCTTAAAAATCAAGTTTTTGAATGACGATTCAAATGGTAAATGCAAATCAACAATTTAAAATGTTTGGGTTTTACATACTTAAAGAAAATCTACTATATTTTCAATCTTCCCATAAAATTTTAAACCAATATCACTTGGAAATATTTATAAGGTTAAGATCTGGTTGATTCAAACAACTTTTGTTTAAACATCAAATCTTGAAAGGGATTAGGAGATGAATATTTGATTTTATTAAATTGTTATGGCCTGTAACTTTAAACAGAGAAGTATAAACATTTACACTAACCTGCATACACTGAACCTTCCTAAATACAGACATACAACAAGATTTACACCCATAACTTCAAGGATTATCTCGTACATCAAGTTTTAAACCAGATTAAGTTTCTTAAAAACAGTAGCTTACTCGCCTGAAAAAAAAAGTTTGGGAACAGAGAATAATTTCTGGAAGCCACTACTTGATTTCCTTTAAATGTTCTTGCCTAATTGTTGTTGAATGATGTTTTAAGTTTGTAATGATATTTATTTTCTTTTCTCAAGTTTGCAAAGTTTTGAACGAACTAAAATAGCAGATGTATACACATATATATAGAAAAGAACACAGGTATTTAAGGGAGGTGTTAGCTGGTAAAGCTTCTTTGTTAAGACTGACCAGATTTTCTCTTCTGAAAAGTAAAGATTTGTAAATATTTAAATAGACTTATATTAGGCTGAGATGATGGCATTTAATGCCTTGGTTTCCAAATGTGTTTTCATATTATCATTACAATTTGTTGTACATAGATATTTTGTTTGTAATTATACACTCGCAGGTAGACATGGGTTATGCATATGAAGATATTTTGTATTAGAAATGTTTTTTTTTGTTATCTTCTAGCTTGAATAGTTTATACACATGTTTATGTCAGGTTTCATTTTATACTTCATGTATACTTATTCGTTTGGCTTTTGTATGAAGATATCTTGTTTTTACCTTTATTTCAGTTTGTATTTTAACTATCAATATTTAAATTATATTCATAAGTTTACTTACTTATATTCATATTTTATATTGATAGAATTAGATTTTTTAAACATTATCATCCATACGTATATATTTATCAAATGTTAAAAAGGATAGAGTATTTTAATTAATTCATATAAGATAGATTTATTGTAAATATTATTAAGAGATTTACTTCAAATTTTCAAAATCAAATTTCCTTTTCAAAATACAAATCTATATAAATAAATGGAAAATATTTCCAAAAGATTTATTTATTTTAAAAAGATGAGTTTACATTTTATTTAATTGGATTAAATTTTTACTAAAATAATGTTGCCAAAATACCGGGTCATCACAAAAAGCTAGAATTGTTAATCTTATTTTACAACATACTTTGACCCCAAGATCGGGAAGTTTTTACAATCCAACTTCAAAAGTTTGCAAAGCACTTTTTTCTATTTTTGGAAATTATGATATTAATTAGGCTCAAGTTATTTTGGATGAATTTCGTTCCAAAAGTCTTGAAATGGGTGAAAACACTTTATATCATGGAATATATCTCACTCGAATTTTTAATTATTTTGGAGTAGATTTCAAAGGGGAAGAATTTATTTCAGGAAATTTTTTTAATCAATCAAACAATTCTCTTATGAAAATTCCATATGTTTTTCAACCATATGAGACTCTTGCCAAAAAGGAAGGGCGTTTGGCTCATGAGGAGATGGAAGTGGAAGAAGAAGAAGAAGAAGAAGAAGAAGGGGATGAAATGGAAATAGAAGAAGAAGAAAGCGAAACATCCTTGGAAAGTATTGACTATCCCTCTAACCCAACCAACAAAACCTTACTCAAAAATTAAAATATCATTGTTGAGAATCAATGGACACTTAAACAGTCCGTTAGTGAGAAATTGGATAAAATGTCATCCAAGATTAACAGGTTTTTCTCCAAAGTCGGCGAGAAGCTTGGATTATCTTCATCTTCGTCGTCCTCTAACTTGTTTTTCCTTTTCATGTCATGTTGTATTGGTTTAAGTTTGTTTTGATTTGAATGTTCGTGTAGTTCTTAATGTTTAATCATTGTATCGTTCTATTATCGACAACCCCCATAGACCCTGTCGACAAGTACTAATCAGAAATGACTTTTCATTTTAAATTTGAAATTTGCATAACTACCTTGTGTCTATTCATTTCAAATGAATTTCTGCACCTATATATACATATTTCTTCCAGAATTCATCACTCAAAATTATTTCTTATCTACTTTATCTCTATTTCTTCTCACAAACACAAATATGGCCAATCCAATTCATAGTTTGACCGAGAATATTTAAGAAACACTTAACTCTTTCAAAAATATTCTTTCTTTTGTTCTTCGTGATCAGCGACACTTAGAGTTGAGTCAAATGCAGATGATCAAGGAGCAAGAAAAGCATTTCGATATGATACGATGGATGATATCTTCTCCGCACAAAAATGATAATGAAGCACATCCTCTAGTCTCTCTCACCAATGAAAATGAAAATTGGGATGCCATTAAAGCAGACCCTATATTTGGAGAAGAAGGATGAGTGGAAGTTCTTCGTAATGTTTGATTTTATTTGATTACTTTGTTTGATTTGAATTGATTGCTTGGATTGATTTTATTTGATTTGATTTGGTTTTGTATGGATTGATAATTGGCGTGCAAAACATAATATGTATAAATACACATTAGTTTATTTTCCCTCTTTCTTATCGTTATATGATCTTACTTATGTTTTCTATGCAAATGTAAATATAACGATATATAATTAATAAATGATTTGTGTTCTTATATTTGAATTCTCACATTATCACTATTATCATATACTTGGGTTCTTAGTTAGGATTGTTTGTAATAAAGGACTAATTTTTAGTTTTAGAATTAAGTGTGATTATTTATGATAATACTATCATTATAATCACTTCATATAGTATTAGATTAAAGGGGAGTTATATACTTTGGAGTTAGTTTTTGTAGATGACAAAGGGGGAGAAGTATAAAATAGGATAGCTAGGCATAGATTAAGGGGGTTATTAGGAAGAAGTAATATTTTATAAACAAAGTTTGTCATCATCAAAAAGGGGGAGATTGTTAGTCCCTGAGAAGTTGGTTTTGATGACAAAAACCTTAGGAATTGTTATAAAATATAAATATTAACATTATAGTTTAGATATATATGTATATGCAGGATTTAACCATGCAGGTACCAATAATGAAGACTGTATAGTATAGAGATTCAAGACTGAAGATATCAAGATTGAAGACTCATGATTATCAAGACTATCAAGAGTTCAAGATTTCAATATAAGTAATTTAGTTAGGAATTTTGTTAAATCTCCTAGAAAAGCTTTGACATCTTAAAATCCATTTTATTCGTGAAATGGAATCCACTTCGAGCCAATTAAAGGGATGGAACCCTAAGTAGGATGGAACCTATGAAAAATCTAGTGGAACATTGTTTTGTATCCACTAACTTCTATTCAAATGTTTTACAAAATTATATCTTGTTTTCAAAATGATTTCAAAATCTTCCTTCAAAAGAATCAAAAACATCTATCCTGGTTTGAAAATATTTTTAGCCTCAAAATAATCTTTATCTTCAAATTCAAATTATCCTTGGTTTTAAACTATCTTTTAATTATAATATATTTAACTTTTAATATTTATACTTAGGGTTAAATATAAAATTATTGTAAAATTTTATATATACCAATATATTATTCTCTATACTTATTTATGTATTTCAACTATAGTTAAGTATATTTATAAAGTTTTAAAATAGTTTTAATACAAGATAGACGTTATTTTCAAAGAAAAACAAATTACCAAAAATTACTTAGGCCTGTCGACAACCCGAAGATTGCCTTGTCGACAAGTTGACAGTTTATTTCAAAAATTTGAATTCAAAGGAAGTGTCTATTTGTCATATCCTTTCACGAATGGACATGGTTGTTGTTCTACCTTAAATAGGGGTTGTTTTAAACGAATTTACGTTCATATATTTTTCTGATTTCACTCCTCTTCTTCTTCCACATTTCTTTATATACATTTTTACCATTACTCTACCGAAATCACCATTGAATCTAACTAGATCATTTCTGGTTTGATTCTCTATCACTATCTCAACAAGATTCCAGTGCTATTCAGAGTTATAGACTTCTTTGTAATTAATTGAGTGAGAAAAGGTGTGATTGTAGCCTGTAAAATCAATGAAGCAAAATAATGTATGGTTGTAGCCTGGGAAATCAATTGTATGAGCAGCCCGTAAAATCAAGTACCTGTACCCAGAGGATTGTGAATATGGAGTGGTGTACCTCGTGGCCTTGAAATCGAGGGTGTAATTGTAAGAATTGATTTTGAAAGGAAATTCGTACTTGTGTTGCGGGACTGGATGTAAGGTAACTCTGAACCAGTATACAATCCGGTGTGTTCTTTCCTTTATTGCTTTTACTTTATATCTGCATCTGTGTTTGGTTCTGTGATCATATCTATGTCTGAATATTGCATACATCTGTGTTCAAATTAATATAAACTCAAAAAGAATTAGTAATTCCTTATAACGCTATTCACCCCTTCCCCCTCTAGTGTTAGCCTTAAGATCCGTAATCCGCATTTCTCAAATTTTTCTTTTCTCTTTTTTTGATTATCGAACGAACTTCATCGATTTCAAATCTTAAATCCGAAGGGAAAGCCGCAATTTTCGAATCTGAAGAGAAAAGTTTGTTCGGGCATTATTTTTCTTTTGAACTTGCTTTGCCTGCTGCGATAAAATGTTCGGCCATTGATTTATAAAGGAAGAAGTGGTATGTTTTTCTTCTGCTCGATTTAACAGAATGAAGGCAAGAGGCTTGTCTATTGCGTGAATTTGTAAAAGAAAACAGGGGGAGACAAGAAGCGATGTTGGCGTGCCTACAACCCTATGCAACACTAGCTACAGTGATTTAAAGGTAAAAAGTTACGATGTGAAAATATTTCAGCTGATGTGATTAATTTGACCAGAAATATATATATATATATATATATATATATATATATATATAATTAAATTCAAATTATCTCGATAAATGCAACTTAAAATTTTGACCACCTATCAAGATGTGCCGTTAGGCGTTTATAATGTTATACCCCTATTTCAAAAGCACTGGAAAAAGTTTTGAGTCCTAATTCGATCGTATGGAGAAGATAGCTTTTTGGACCCAGTTTTATTGAATTCGATATAGATTTCAGCGTATTTATATCTCATACAGCCAAACAATAATTCCAAACGTTACAAAATTCGAAATCCAATATTAATACACAATTATGGGTCCAATGGAACTGGTTTCATCGAATTCCGAGATTGTGCCTCGGAAAGCTATTTTTTAAATGTCAATTTAAATGACATATTTATACAACTGAAAAAATCACTTTTAAATTCAAATTTTAAAACTTCTATTATCTTCAGTGTTATTAATATAAATTAAGCCGCCAAATCATTTTTAACAAGCTTAAAAACCTAGATTCAATATTTTTCCCAATTCCACTCATTTGATTAAATAATTAAATCACCCAATAAATAATGATATTCGAAATTCAAGTTGAAAATTAACTTTTAATATTTAAAACCAATTAAATATTCCAATTTCAAATATCCAAAATTTTGGGTCGTTACGTTCATCCCCTTATAAGAATTTCGCCCCGAAATTGCTAGTTAAGAAGAATGCTCCACCACCCGTTAATATTTTCCCAAAGCCAAACATTTTTTTCAACAACTTCCCAAACAATCTTTTATCAATGACACATTATGACTCTCACTAACTTTCCAAACTCATCCATAGCTTCCAATAATATTATTTACTCAACCATCCAATTTATATTTTAAAACCATTTTTTAAATTATTAAAAATATTCCCAAAATTTTTCTAACTCCTTAATTTTTTAATTTTTTTTGCCAACGTCTCCTTTCCGTGGCTAGATTGAAACAACTATAAAATGCCTCTACGGGCCCTAAATTTTCAAAAGAAAACAAAACCCAAGTGGCTAGATCAGAAAATCATCAAATTTCATGCAACAAATTTTAAATACATACCTTCTTGTCGGGCAATCAAATTTATCTTCTGAAATCAAACATCAATTTATCTTTTGCTTTTAATTACCTATAGCTCACTTAGCAATAATATCGAATCATAGAATTCAAAATCATTTTATTCACTTCTTTACAAAATTTTCAATGTTTGCTTTACTTAAGCGGTACGATGTACATATATCATCTGTAGGCAATATCAAATCCAATCGCTCACCCGATCACACAATTTCACTTTCGAACTAGTATCGTCCACCCGACTCCTTAGTGCAGACTCAGATCTAGTTTCTTGATCAGAAACCATCATTCTCCTTGCATAGCCATATACTATGATAGAGTATTTCCAGAATCAATCAAAAATCGATATCCAGGGTTCACCGTCAAAAATTGAGTGAAAAATCCCAATCCAGACCGAATAAACATCTCGAAATTCTATGCTCGAATCTAGATCAAATCGTTATACAAATAAAATAATATACGTATATTCTACATATTTATCTCCAATTGATTTTTTGCTATATCAATTCTCTTTTTATTCACATCTATTTTTATTTCCATTCACTAATTCACAAATATCATTTCACACGCTTTTATTAAGTCTTCATTCATTAACTAACTTAGTATATCTCTCAATTCCACATTCACTTAAGAATTTCACCATCCATTTCATAAGTTCAATATAAATATTTTATACAACCTTCTATAGTTATTTTTCCACTCCGCCACTGAAGTTATATCCATTTTTATTCAATTTACATTTCAATTTCATTTGTTTTCCATTTTCTTTCCAATTACTAATTTATTTCCAAATCAAATCAAATATCGACTTCTTTTACCTACCACCTCTTAAACCACATTTAATTAACCAATCACCTTAATTAGTTCCATTACTCATTTATTCATATCTCAATCAGTTTTATTTCCAACCCTTTCATTTTATTTGGCCCATTCGAACTAATTTTCCGATTACTTACACAATTTAAATTAAATATCATTCCAATATCCAATGTAACAACTTGCATATTTATCGAGTTTGTATTTAAATATTTTACTTAAATATTAACTCGTTAATCGGATTTTGGTCCGAAAAGCTACTTTTTGCAAACGGTCAAATTAGGACTCGAGACCACTTCCATTGAGTTCGAAATGTCGTTTACAACTTTTTTAAGTATAAACATCGATAGGTTTGGAGTTAGTGAAATTTCACTAACTTTTCCCGCTTTGGACTTTGGGTTGGTTTAGCCTATTAAGCCCAAGTTCCAACCCTCTTCTCCTCACTCTTCATAAATTTCCTAACTAATCAAGCTTTGGCATTAATGGTGGAGGGAATGGGAAATTAAAATTCCAAAACTCAAATTCAATTGCAATCCATCTTTCTACTCCAAATTCAAGAAGAAGACATTGGATTCAAGCTTCTTGTGCTTAGATAGAAGAAGGATTGATTCTTGCTTGCTTAAAACTTCATTTTCATTGATATTTGGTGCAAAGGTGAGATTTTTAACTCACATTCTTGTCTATAACTATCTTGGGTTGTTGGGAATGATTCCCTATCACTTTAGCATGAATATTTGCTTTTGGTTTGGATTGGATTGGCGAAAATCTCCGATTTTTGGCGTTTTGGCGAAATTTCTGCATTTAGGTCGTTCTGGCCATTTTTAGGTCGTTCGGAGTTAGGTCGTGTGGGTCTTAGGTCGTAGGTCGCGTACGAGATAGCTCCTAGATCGTTCTGACCACTTTTCGTGTGTTCGGAGTTAGGTCGTTCACGACCTAGTACTTAGGTCGCTCGTGAGTTGGTGGCGTAGGTCGTAGGTCGTTTAACTCTTAGGTCGTTAGGCCTTGTGTGTGGAGTTAGGTCGCCTGCTTTCCTTAGGTCGTAAGTCGCGTGTGCTTTAGGTCGCGCACTTTCTTAGGACGCGAACCCTTTTAGGTCGTTGACCACGCTAGTTCGCTTGGCCTCTTCACTGCTTAGGTCGTTAAACCCTTCCTCTTTTGGGTCGCTCCCCTTTATTTCTTAGGTCGTTGTGGCCTTAGGTCGTGATATTTATAGGTCGCGGCAAAGTTAGGTCGCTCGACCCATGTTGCCGTTAGGTCGCTCGATCCTTGTTGCCGATAGGTCGCGTGCTTTCTTAGGTCGCGTACCTTTAGGTCGCGTGTCCCCTCTACCTCGTTAGGTCGCAAAGAACTTTAGGTCGCTCGACCTCCTTACCCACCAGGTCGCGCACTTAGTTAGGTCGCTCAGCCATTGTGTTAGGTCGCGTGAACCCTTAGGTCGTTAGACCTCATTTTGCTTTAGGTTGTAGGCATCTTGCCTTCACTTAGGTCGTACCGTTTTGTCGAGGCGCTGCCCCCTGGACCCCCGCGACCTGACCGGGCAGGTCGAACCCAGTAAGCGGTGGCGTTGCCCCCGCAACCCCACCTTGGGGGGTTGCCACCCCCCCTGGACCCCCCCTCCGTAGGGGATCTTATCTGAAAAACATTGAGCTGATTTCCTTGGATTTTATTCACATATCCGTATGCGATTGTTGTGACTGATTGTTTCTACAATTGCTTCTGTGTTTTGTCACTTTATAATATAAAGGTTTCAATACTAGTAGTAAATATCAAAACTCTTTTAACAAACAATTTCAACTCTATTTTTAATAACAAAGCTCTTTTCTTAAACCGTTTTCCAATCTATTAGTATATACAAACCTTTACCTCACTCGGATGAGAAATCTAATTAAACAACTTAGTAAAACAAGTGGTATGAAACGCTTGCGTTCACTTCGTCGGTTAATTCTTGGACTTGTTCGATTGAACCTCTTGTGACAATTTTATTAGTGAAGATTTACAGTTTGTTCGTAAATATTTAAGTTAAGCAAGTGGTTATGGGACATGAAGCTAAGTTTCTATATTTACTAGCTTAGTGTAATTGACACTTCTCGTTGATCATGACGATCATTCTGATGATTTAGACTAGCAACTGTGCGATGTCTCTTGTTGCGAGGTTAGACTAGACACCACTTGTGTGATTCCACTCACACATACCTTTTTGCTTTTTGGTTAGTCTGGACCTTAATCTGTGTGATTCCATTCACACATGTGGGGTAGCTCCCCTTGGTCTTCGGACCGTCATGTGATAGGCCTCTTTCTCTTTTCTATGATTTCTGGACTTCTTGCATTGATTTCTAGAATTTATGTCATTGACTTGTTATGAGTACAAGTTTGGGGTATGATGCCCTTTCCGAATCTTTGAGAAGATTCTTGTGATATTGATTATTTCTATGTTTGTTTCTGAAGATTATTTATAGCCACCGTGTGATAAGCAATTACATGGATGGTCGCTCCTCAACAGCCTTATTCTCCGTGCTAGTTGACAGCACTACTCCGGAGTGTTCTTGGCTAGCGTGGGTATAGAGGTGGGGCGTCACATCCAATTTCAGTTTATTTGCTTACCCTCTTAAATCAATTAGTTTGCTTATTAATTTTGCTTTCAATCCTTTGTTTTGTTTAGTCCAACTTGGGCTAAATTTCCAAATCCATCTTAAATCAAGTTAATTCCCCTTTTTAGTTAAATTTTCAAATTTTATAAGTTCAAACTTACCAATATTTAATTCACCCATTCCTTCCCATTTTATTTCACTTAATGGGTTTATTTTACTCATTTATTTTAACATAATTCAAATTTAAACATTATTCAATTGTTTAGTTCCAATTTCCACTTAGTTACAAATTAAATTAATTTTTTCACTCAAATTATTTCCAACTTAATAAATTTTCATGCAGTAGTCATTTCCAGTTGGCCCACTTGGGCTAACTTTCTCAAATTCACATTTATTTAACTTAATTCAGTTAAATTCCATTTCAATTCAAATTTAATTCAAATCTTATAAGTCTTAAACTAATTAATATTTTATAAAATTTTTAAACTAACTCCAGAGTCTTTCGACAATCACTTAAGTATTTCAAAATCCTTTTTGAAATCAATTATATCCAAAATCCTTTAGTTTATCCAATTATTCCTTTGAATTTCAAAATCAAACCCAGTTTTTCAAACTACTCCAATTTAAAAAAAAACAGGTTGCAATTCCTCTCTTAGAAACCCGAAAATGAACATCGATGATGCTGCAGTCATCGCCAAAATTATTTTCCAGTGTCTGGAGTGAGTTCATTGTTTTACTCTTTAAAGAAATTCAAATATTTTTATTTCCAAATCTCACCAGATTTCATATGCAATTCAAAAATAATTCCGAATAATATCACTATTATTCCTTCAAAGCCTTTGAAAATCATTTTCAAACCCCAAAGGAAATTAAATTTCCCAAATTTTCGAATTTCAAATCCTTCCAATCTATAATCAAATATTACCCTGGAATTTCATCTCATTATAAATCACATTTATAATCCACATTTACAAATTCAATTTTGTTATAAAATTATTTCTCTTCACTTTAGTTATAATTTCAATTGCTTATTCAATTTCCACAATAACCATAATAATAATCTAATATTATCAATCCCTAACACCCAAGCAACTATATATACTTATAATAATTTACGAAAATTATTCCTTTTATATATAAAAATAATTTAGGTACTATTATTTCATTCACCCCATTTGAAAAATAACACTGTTTCGAATTGCTCTATACAAGTGTTTAGAGATCCCTATCAATAACGTTAATTACTTGTATTGACTAGAATCCATAAGCCACTCAAGAAACCAATTAACACAGTATAAAAAAATTATATTCACTAACAAATATATGCTCATATCTACTAACACACTCAAATTCATTCTAGGGCACTACTATCCCTATCTCTAATGAGTACACCCCACTAGAGCCAAGGTTCTCGCTTAACCTTTAGCTCTGATACCACATGTAACTACCTGTAGTTCCATACCCCATTGAATCGACAATATTCTCCACCAGTTCAACTTAAATTGTAGGGAAATACGAATCATTAGGGTTAAAGAAGAAAGAGGTAGAAGAAGGAAAAAAACAACAACATCGGAGTCTCACAATCGCAGCGGAACAATATATAATAGATAACAATTATCTTTATACAAAAAAGAACTATTACTATTTATACATTACATTATCAGAGTACAACACCAAACAATAACAAAATACTGGACAGTTATAATAACTTGTCCTCACAAGGCTGAATATAAAACATACCATACACAACGGAATATAGTCAGATACATGATATACGTCTCCGTCATCTAGCTTGTCTCCTGAGCTCCATAGCATCTGATCCAGTATTTGTAACACTCGGTCTGACCCGAGCATTATAATAAAATAACACCTGAGTCAGTCTAGAAAACCAGCATGAGAGAAAGACACTCTATTGAATTATTAAAAATTTTAAAATCCTTTGAAATCAAGGTATCTCGTATGACCACGCCACAAATAAGCATGCCGGTGTTTTACCTCACGATAACCAAAATATTTTTATCAAATTCATCTGATATTATAATAGTTTCTATGGAAAGTAAAATAGAATCTAGCTGAAATGCTTGCATCTCACGTTCTAGCAATAGTTGGGCGTAATCAAAACCGTACGGGCGCTTATTGGAGATTGGCTTCCATACAATGGCAGGCCTACTGGGGTATCGACCGTCATTGTACCTGGCCTCGATCAGAGTACCGAGGACCACTTCCGATCCCCTGCAACACAAGACCGGAGCTACCCCTTGCTCGATAGTCCGAATAAGATCACCCCACGGTTGGGATCAGCAACTGCCCATACAACCGAGATCAAAAAGGGATAGACATGGATGACCTTACCCTAATTGGGTGCTACCACTTAGCCTTGTTGCCCCTTCCCTGTTTTAGCCATTCCAGGTTAATGAGGCTTGAGGCTAACCATTACCTTCTTTAAAGATCTCATTTACTTAGAATGCTCACCGTCCTCGAATGACGATGATCTGACAGCATTCATCCATACAATTTGCCTTGGGTCTGGACAAACCAAATCACCATCTTCATCATCTTCACGGTCTTCATTCACTGCGTTCAAACCGGATCAAAGTGGTTTTCGGGTGATTAAACCTGATCCCGGTCTCTTCGAAACGATGAGCGCATTGGCCAATATTGATAGTCGGTTATTTAACTATCAAACTAAACAATCCTTCAACCAATTATTTTATTTTCCACTGAAAAACACCAAGTCTTATCAAATTTAGCTTTTAAATAAATTAAATCACTTTATCCAAAAAAATTAAAACATTTAAAATAAAGCTACTTAAATCACTTTATTCAAAATAATAGTTATGAAATTTTATAATAATTTCCCAAGTAAAACTTTAGCCAAAACAACTTTAAAAATAAAACTATTATATAAGGATAAATATTTAATAGTTATCCTTTACATCAGAATACTAATTTAACCTTTACGAATAATTACTACTATAATTAACTTAAATAAACATTTACTTTAACAATGTTAAAACAACTAAATAATAATTATTTCTAAAACATTCTTTCAAAACAACCTTTAGAACTTCTAATTTAAATTTCAAAATCTCCTTTGAAAATATACTTGGTTTTTCAGGAAAATACATTTTTCATTCCAATATAGCCCATCTAATCATTTATAAATCATTCTCGATTTATTTCCAGTTTAATTTATGTCCCAATCCTGTAAATTTTCTTTTAAATACTTTTAAAAATAAAAGTCTCTTTATATTTTAAAACGAGTTACCCATTCCTTATAAATTCCCACCGTGAATTTATAAACCCAAATTATCCACTGATAAATATTCACTTTATTTATAAATGCAGTTTGTAACTCCCATACTCCCATTCTCCTTTTCATCACTGTTTTAAAACACTTAATCGATTTTCATACCGATTCTCAGCATTAGCTTCCCTTTAAAGTTTTTTTTTTCGATTTATCTAAATTTATTTCAAAATCCATTAATTCCAGATTCACTTCTTTATTATGATTTAATTATTTAAATAGGAAATACCCATTTCATATTCTATTTCCAAAATTCTCCTTTTACTTTTTCCATCTCATTTAAAACTTAAATTTTATGATAAATCCTTTGTACTTAAAATCAATATTGTTTAAGTCCTTACTTCTAAAATCCTTTAATTCACATTTACTCAAGATTCTATTCTTTTCCATATTTCAAAATTTATTAAGTAGGATTTAAAAATCAAACTATTTGTTTTACTAATTCTTTTCTTTTTAATTGATCCAACTCACTATAAACTTCACCTAAACATTTCCTTTTTATTTTCTTTCAGAAATCCAACATTTATATTAATAGTTTCGATATTTTAAAGTACCAAAATATTCAGCAAAACCATAGCATTCAATAACTTCAATTTCAATATAATCTATCACAGATTATCAAATAAAGTATATCACAGAATATGAAATAAATTTCAATACTTTTAAGGAATCCAGTTGGAACACTCCAACATGTTTCCCTACATCTACAGATGTTAGCACAATATAAATAGCAATCCCACTTCGAAGGGGACATCGCGGTATAATGGGCCATCCGCTATTATACGGGGCACATAGGGTCTCATCTGCTATATAATGTGGGAATATCAATCACTCCAATATATATACACACAACTATATAATATCACATCCAATTGAATATAATTATCCAATTTGATCAATCAACAAATAAGTAATTTAAACTACTTAAATTAGTTGCGGTATTCCAAATTTGAGTGAGATTAACTCACCTTTGATTTTATTTGCAACCCATTTCCATCTCGACTTGTTTTCTTCACGATTTTAGACCTTGTACAAGAAAATTATGGATTTTATTAATCATTGAGATGATTTAAATTTTTGCTTCGAATTTAGTCGACTTAAACCTTTAATTATCATAACCGCTTAAATTCCTTTCCTTTATATTCAAACCACCTATGTCTCCAAAAATAACCTATACAATTTCTAAACATCTAATTTTTCTATTTACATAACTTTCCAATTTCAACCATTTAAAATTTCTATCTCACAAATCTTATCTACTTTTTTTTCCAACCTAAACATGGTTATAGAAACGAAAAACAGTATATAACTTCCTTTTAGATTTTCAATTAAATTCACAAATCGTATACTAAAAAAAAAAATCAGAGATGGTACCTTCCCTAAAACACCTCGACCAGCAAAGCGACGAGACCCACGACCTTCCATCCAACCACCATCGCCATCATCCCCGTTTGAACCCATTCGTGTTCGTGCCAACCCCCATGCCCTAGCCTCAACATCGGCAAATCCAGCATCGTCATAACGACCTAGTACGCGACCTTGACTTTGGTCCTACGCCCACCCTCCTCGCGAACCCCACTCGCCGATCGAAACACCCTATTCCAATTCGCAACCTTCCCCGTCCATCGTAGCACTGTCTCCTCTCGCACCTCACGATGCCGCCACCACCGGTCATGAATCCCAAATCGAACACGACCTGACCCATCTTCCCACCACTCGACGTCGACAATCGCTTCGTGATTTCCAGATATGCCACCACTGATTTGATTTAAAAATTGAAAGAGAGTAGCCATTTCTTCGGTTTCGAATAGCATAAAAAGAAAAAGAATGAGCGGAAGAAACATAGACCTCGAATTTATATGAAATTGAATACTTTTTTCTTTTCCCTTTTCTCTTTTTTTATTATCGAACGAACTTCGATCGATTTCGAATCTTAAATCTGACGAGAAAGCCGTGATTTTCGAATTTGAGGAGAAAAGTTCGCTCGGCCATTATTATTTTTTGAACTTGCTTTGCCCACTGCGTTAAAATGTTCAGCCATTGATTCATAAAGGAAGAAGAGGCGCGTTTTCTTCTGCTTGATTTAACAGAACGAAGGCAAGAGGCTTGTCTGCTGCGTGAATTTGTAAAAGAAAACCGAGGGAGATAAGAAGCGATATCGGTGTGCCTGCAACCCTATGCAACACTAGCTACAGTGATTTGAAGGCAAAAAGTTATGATGTGAAAAGAATTTCAACTGATGTGATTAATTTGACCAGAATATATATATATATATATATATATATATTTAATTAAATTCAAAATGTCTCGATAAATGCAACTTAAAATTTTGACCTCCTATCAAGATGTTCCACTATGCATTTATAATGTTATACCCATATTCCAAACGCACTGGAAAAGGTTTCGAGTCCTAATTCGATAGTATGAAGAAGATAGCTTTTTGGACCCAGTTATTATATTGAATTCGATATAGATTTCAGCTCGTTTATATCCCATACGGCCAAATGATAATTTGAAACATTACAGAATTTGAAATCTGGTAATAATACACTATTATAGATCCAATGAAACTGGTTTCGTCGAATTCCGTGACTATGTCTCAAAAGGCTATTTTTTTAAATGTCAATTTAAATGATATATTTATAAAACCAAACAAATCGCTTTTAAATTCAAATTTTAAAACTTCTATTATATTCAGTGTTATTAATATAAATTTTATAGGCATCCAAATCATTTTTAACAAGCTTAAAAACCAAGATTCAATATTTTTCCCAATTCCACTCATTTGATTAAATAATTAAATCACCCAAAAAATAGTGATATTTGAAATTCAAGTTGAAAGTTAACTTTTAAATATTTAAAACCAATTAAACATTCAAATTTCAAATGTCCAAAATTCTAGATCATTACAATTAAAATCAGTTTCAGTGAATTTTTTGTTGAATTCTGAAATCTATTTATAGAGTTTAAAAAGTTGCAACCATTGTCGAATGGTAACAATGAAAAGAAATAGATGCAATTGTTGGTTTGAAGATGTTTCTCTTTGATAAAAAGAAGTGTCTTTTTGGAAAATAGCCGTTGAAAGATATTCAGCCGGCTGAATTTATTAATTCAGCCGTTTGAATTAAACAAAATTGTAAACAGTAAGGAAATAGGCTATTTTTGGCCTGATTCAGTCGACTGAGTAAACTTATTCAGCCGGCTGAATATTGTGAAACAATAAAATTGTTTCAGCATTCAGCAGGCTGAATTAATGTACTCAGTTGTCTATTTTTAGCCTGTGTGCATGGTAATATAAGTGAGTATATGATTTTATTTATATATATATATATCAATCTGGGAGATATTTTAATATAATACTAAATGATATAAGGATTCTAGACAAGGAACTTAACACTTCAAAAGCACTCTAAATATGAATCTGCAACAGAACTCCTGCATAAATGATTAGTACACACAATATTGTATATATAGCTTGTCATTAATCAAAACAATGTTATATTGAGATTCGAACATGGTCAAGTCGAAAACAAAATTGTATTGCATAATTTACCATTGAGGCAGAGTATATTGCTCTAAGCGGTTGCTCTGCTCAAATCTTATGGATGATATAAACCTTGCAAAACTCTGGTCTAAATTTTAAACGAGTTCCACTTATGTGTGCTAGCAAATGTTCAATTGATCTCACAAATAATCTTGTACATCTTTCTCGCACCAAGCGTATGGATGTTAGACATCATTTCATTAGAGGTTACATTTCTAAAGAAAATATCTGCATAAACTTCATTTCAACTAATTCTCAATTGGAGATATTTTTACAAAACCCCTTCTAGAAAATAGTTTTTATCGACTTCGTATCAGTTTAGGCATTTTAGAAATGTGATTTTATATTTTTTGGATTTGATCT
The DNA here is from genome assembly GCA_030765085.1 of Allium cepa. Lineage (NCBI taxonomy): Eukaryota > Viridiplantae > Streptophyta > Magnoliopsida > Asparagales > Amaryllidaceae > Allium > Allium cepa. The sequence goes on along the minus strand of CM060941.1, from coordinate 202,891,356 downwards.
TAAATGCATATAATAATCAATCTGACTTCCTAGTAATTATCAAAAAGATAAATAGTGACTGAAAAATGTGATGAGTGTTGATCTTGATCGTACATTATGACTTGAGAGAGTATATTTGGAGAATTTGTTTAAAAATTTTAAAAAAAAATTGCGATAACTTTGGTTAGAAAAAATTCCATGGTCATCTCTATTCCTATCATATTTCGACGACTATCACTCATCAAAATCCAATATAATATGTCAAAATGTGGTATTTAAACAGGAAATTATTCATTTTTTAATTAGCAATAAAATCATCCAAAAGTTCTCACTCTCATTTAAAAGTCCTCATGGTTATGCATGGGTGAACTACTTGAAATATCAGATTATGTGCTTTCATTCTCATTTAAAAGTCCTCATGGTTATGCATGTATGGAACATATATCAAAATTCGATGAAATTGGTGAGTTGATTCTAACTCGTTTTAAAAGTCCTTATGGTTATACGTGGTAAGAAGATGCTTTGTATTATTTTTTAATAGAAATGGAGAATACTACTAATCTCATTTGAAAGTCCTAACGGTTATGCATGGTTAGTAAGTACTTCAAAAATTCTTATCATAAATATTCCACAAATGGACACAACTATATGGTTTTCTATGCCAATATCACCATTATCACTCTAAAATGGAATGTATCGACCCGCCCATCTGACCGCCCTGGTCGGTAATTAAACCAACTTGAAACGTTCAGAATGACGGATTGTTATTCAGTTTATAAGGTTTAAACAGAATCAGCCACAGAAACACAGAATAATTATATTTCACAAAAATGAATTTTTGTACATATATCAGAGTTTATACAATGCATTAAATTCATACAGCGGAATATTTCTCTAAGTACAAAAATCCCCGAAAAAGCTTATGTAAGCGTTTTCCCCCCTCTCTAACTTTGCTGCCCAAAAATCTTCAAGCTGCAAAATACTCGGTCTGACCCGAGTATTACATTCAAAAGATACACGGGTCAGTCTATTTCAAACTCAGTTATTAGTGCATAGAGGCAATAATAATCAAATAACAATTAGATGACAGTCACAATAATTCTCGTCTATCCGACCCTTTTAACAATGAAATCGGATAACGAAAATTATAACACTTAACAGTGTTAAACAATAAATCAGTAGATTCAAATTATCAAAGAAGATAGATGAAGGGATTATTAATGAAGATAATTTAGAAAAACATCAAAATTGCCTTAACGGCAATTAACAACAAAATCATCAAATTAAACCAAATCAAGCTGCGATTCAAAATATATTGAATTGGCAACATAAAACAAATCCAGCAATTGAAATATCACTTTAAACTCCAATTCGGGTAGGGCTGCAGCACATACACACGTGTACTGCTTCGCCACTACGGCTTGTGAAACATGCAAAAGATCAGGAAATACACAATTAAAGTTCTCACCCGAGCACAAGGTCAAACCCGAGTCTAAAACTGGATTCAACACAGGTGCAGTAAAAGTGTACAAGCTTAATGCTCAAGCTACTGCACAATGCAAATGAAGACCAACACGTAAGTAAACACAATCAATATGTATTATCAAGTGACTATACTATGTGAAGTGAACACAGCCTCAATTTGTAACTCAAAATTCAACCCAGGCACAGTGAAGGGCATGTAAACAAGTGATTAGTGGACAAGGCATGAAGGCTTTAACAAGACTCGAGCGTTGCATTAAAAAGTGCACAGACAATATAATGAAGGCAAGGCATTGGTTAATGGGACAACATGTACAACCAATAATGCAAAACAATAAACAAACCAGGATGATCAACTTCTCAACCAAACTGATCAGACCTCTTATCTGTTGTAATTGGATTTGCTTAAACCAGTAAATAGTGACTTCAGTATAATAATAACTTGGTGTTAATGTTTAGACTTGCTTTAGAAGACTCGGACCAACCTGGGTTTTAAAACAATTTCCATCAACTTCTTTGATTGGAAAAACAGATAGGTTGAAAGCCTAGACAATTTGGTTTTCAACAAAGTTTAAATTTGTTTTATCTTGAATAAAATTTTAAACTTAAACTATGAGTAAACAAATATATTAACCAAGACTAGAGCAAGAAAAATAAGAATTTTTAAATTTTTATGACCTGGAAACTAAAGAACAGAGATGTCTCGGGTTTTAAACAATATGTGGTTATCCAGACACATACATACATATATATATATATACACACAGAGAAGATAAAGCATGCTCATACAAGCTTGTTATCATGTATAAGATTTATATGCTTAAATTTTAAAATGTTACTCACTGCAATATCTGCAAAGCCAAACCATTAACAAAAATGCAATGGTCAAGTCAGTGACTCAACGCAACTGTAGCACCAAAGCACAAAGCAGTGGCACAACTACAAAATAGAAGGAGGGTGAGGGCACCAGAGGTATGGCACCACAACACAAAAATACATGAAAATGTGATGCCACAATTCAACGAACAAGTAAACTCAAAAGCTACGGGTTCGAACACCAGGCAGTGGCAATATAGAGTATATCAAAATGAAAAGAATATCACTGCAACATGCACAGGGCAGTGCTGCAAACAACATGAACACGTATATGGGCAGTGAACATGTGAAAATCAGGCCACAGGAGCAAACCAGTATCAAATGCCATCAAGTAAAAAAGACTCAAGACTCAAGACTCAAGACAGTACAAATCCAATAATATATGCATACGCACATACAAATATATGAATGCATATATATGCAGATTTGAACAAACAGGTGACAGATCAAGGCCACCATTTAAAACAAATTGACGCGGTAATAATGATTCAAGTTCAAATATACAAGTATAGCTAGCAAAATCAAAATGGACAGCAGCTACTACACAAATGCTTCACAAAGACTCGAGTGAGCAAACAATTCAGGTATGCAACCTGATCATCTAAGTGCAGACAAGACAAAGTCAAGGCCAACAGTAATGACAACAACTCCATCAAGTCGTGGTTCAAACCCAAAATGCAAGAAAAATCAAAACCAGGGAATGCACTACTGCTACATAAACGTATAGGCAACTATGTGAAAAACTAGCAGTAAGCAGTGCCAAAGAACAACAACCCAACTGTATAATTTTTTTCTTCATAAACTAGAACAAGTGGCCGAAGACACGGAGGTCGAAATCAATGACCAATTCAAAACAAGTCAAGGACAAAATGGCCAGAATCATAAGACAGCGAGATACAAGTGAGTGTATCAGTAAAAATCCAAGTAAACTCAAGTAAAATGTAAATGCACAGAGACTTCAAGCCTGCAGCATTTCAAACTCAAAGCAACTCTCACGTGCAAATTTCAACTACCAAAAATGTATGCACATAGTCAGGCCAACTAAAGCACAAAACAAAACAAGTCGATATAATACGATCAACAGCAGGTCAAAAATATTGAACAAAATCAAGTTAAAGCCGAGGCTATGGAACAACAAAGTGATCCACGAAGTTCGAACAATATCCAGCATGTTAAGAAATCAAAATGGCCAAAGTGAACAAGATCAGTGTGAAGGCCGAAGCCAAAGCAATATCGAAGTCAACAAAAATCAATTACCAGAAATTCGAACAAGTGAGCCAAGAAATCCTCATCACAACAAGCAATTTCAAAAGAATCAAAATGACCGAAGTCAACAATTGAAAATAAATACGTGGTAGCCATGAAATCCAGCAACAAAATCACGTAATTGCAGAAGTACGAAATCATCAAATGCTTGAATTAGATGTGAGGGAAAGATTCACTCACCTTGTTTAATGAACGCAAATAGAAGGAGCCGCGGTATCACAAAGACGCGCGAACCACAGCAGCCATTTTCGATCGAGCAACCAAAGGTCGATCTCTTTGAAATCACGAAAGCCCTAAATCAGAGAAGTAAAGAGCAACACAATCGATCGAGCAAGGCAACATGCAAGCCAGAGAATCGATCAAGACAGGCGATCTGAGAAAGCCCTAATTTGGATCGAAGGACGAAAAGGAACGGTGAACGAAAGAAGTTTTTTTTTTTTTTTAGGCCACCATTTTTTTTATTTACTCGTTTGATTTTGAAATGATGGAGGAAGGGGAACGAGATACTTAATAATTTGTCTTCGGCCATACTTGCACGATTGATCTCGTGATTTTAGGCGTGATTATTGGGATGCTATTGAAGAGACATCATATTATTTTGTTATATATTTTTTTTATTTCAAATTTTTTTTTTCAACATCAATTTTTTTCTTTTATAAATTTTCTTTGACACGTTTATATGTCGTATGTTCACAAAACAACTCCGATAAATACGAAATTTGAAATACGGTAATAATTCAACATTACGGACCTAATGGATTGGTTTTGTCAAACTCCGAGACTGTGCCTCGGAAGGCTATTTTTAAATTCAATTTAAACGATAAAATTTCAAAACTCAACAAATCATTTTCAAATTCAATTCTGAAGCTTCTATTATCTTCAGTATTATCAATGTGAATTTTCTAAGCTTTTAAAATATTTTTAATCAGCTTAAAATTGAAGATTTAAATTTTTATTCAACTTTCAATAGATTAAATTCCAAAATTTAATCGCCAAATTCATAGTTATATTGAAAATTCAAACTAAACCATCATTCATATATTTAAAATAAATTATATATTTTCAATTTAAACTGTTCAAAATTCAGGGTTGTTACAATCTTTCTCCCTTAAAAGAATTTCGTCCCGAAATTATAAGTTAGGAAAAACGATTGTTAAAATTTCACCAATATTTATACCCTACACAATTTTACCAAGTTCAAAACTTATTAAAAATAAATATAGGATTAATTCCATTTGTTTTATCTCACTAGCTTTTTTCATTTCTTCTTTGTTCATTGATTTCTACAATCAAGACGCAAAAGTCTTTTACCTAAATTTTTTGACTTACAAAACTCAGATTTAAACTTGAAATTCTTCATGCTAGAGATTTGCATATCATATTATTTTTTCAAAGCTGTGGACTTTCAAGATATTTAAAGATCTTCTTCCTTAATTAAATTAGGTTGGAATTATGTAATTCTAATTTCAGACTATTGATTTGTTATCTAAAGTTCTAAAAATACTTGCTAACTCGAAGTTTAACAAGTCTATCGTCGTTCTCATAGACATTAGGCATACGCTGGCCAGGCGCAGGACTAAAAATCTCCAAGTACTAAATATTCTTGCTTCAACTCCCAGTGAAAATACTTAAAAATATTTTTTTTAAAATGGATATGGAAAGCACGTTCCCCCATGGATCACTGTTTACCCGGCGGTTACGCTACTATCCCAGTAGAATCGCTTGTAATCTGTAGATTTCACATCTCTTGAATTTCGCCATGGTTGTTGCCATAGATCATAGTTCACACGACGGTTACGCTACTATCCCAGTAGAATCGCTTGTAACTGTAGGCATCATTCCCCTCAAATTATGCTTTGGCTCTGGATCGCAGTTTACACGGCGGTTGCGCCACTATCCCAGTGGAATCGCTTGTAACTGTAGGCATCACGCCCCACGAATTACGCTAGCATACACCATCATCAATTCACATGATCCCATCACGATGATCCATCATGAGGGATTCTAATCCAAATGGACACTCCAACTTATGGAAATTCTACGTAGCTACGAATTTCAAATGGACACTCACACCGAGTTCCAAAACCTTCACAAATTTTAAATGGAAGGTACTTGTCCATATCCTCAGTTTAGAAAACATAATGTCATATATGTATAGTACATCATTTCACATTTCGTACATATCGTACCAATGTAAACTTACATAGGATTTTCGTAATAATAACTTTCCAAACTGATTCTTTTTGAATTATTATATTCACATATATAAGTTCCGAAAACCACAATATCCCATACCCATAACAAATAGAGGATTTCTAAATTTTCCATCTCATTACCGATTTAAAATTTTCCCCTAAATCGATTTGAAAATTTAAGGTTATCTCAAACCCAATTCACATTTATAATCCAATTCATTATCGACTTCACATTCGATTTGGATTTAACGTTACATCGTCAATTCTCAACACATAATTGATGTCTACCGATATATAACCTCTAAGCTTACGTCTCAGAGAAGGGTGTATATAGCTAAGAGAATAAATTCTCCGCCACCACAGATATATATTTAATAGAGATCAATTGTTATGTCATCAATTCACCATGTTAGACATACAATCCCAATCGACCTATCCGAAATTCAAAGCTCAACTATATTGTTTTTGGTGTCGAAGTTAAACTCAATTTAACTCAAGGTTCAATCTTTTTTGAAAAAATTCAAGTTGAACTAATTGTTCAATTTTTCCAAAAATATCTTTACAAGATATATATAATTTTCCACACTTAAACATTTGAAACAAATTTCAAATATTCACTTTTCAATTTATCTTTAAAAGATAGAATTTCAAACCTTCCATTTCATATTGGAAAACATTTCCATACTTATTTAATAATAAGAAATTCACAAATCCATTTATTTTCAACACTTGAAAAATATTCAATATATTTAAATCATAATCAAGTATATATTCCATTCTTTAAGGAAAGCGTTCTTTTAAACACATTTATTTGAGTCAAAACGAATGTTGCGTAAAATATCGTTACGATAGCTCAAAATCACTAGTATAGGGATTCGAATTTAAGATAGATAAATAAATCCCAATACTATATAAAACATTTTCTTTCGGAAACCATTTACTATAACAACAGTGTTATAGTCCACCATTTCCTTATTTCTTGAAAACGTCTATTTCGACAATGAATGTTGAAATCTATGTATTCGATAGTTAATACATTTTAAAACATCTTTTAAATCAATTAACTTCATTCTTTTAAATTTCACTTCTCCAAATCATACCCGTTTCTTTAATACTATATTCACCGTCCAAAATCGTGAATATACATCGTTTACCAAATTCAACACTTGGACTTATTTCATAGTTTGAATTCCGCATACTTTTCACAATATTGGTTTTAAACCGATTTCAAACTTTTCAATATTAAGTTTTTCACTTAACTTAATTCTCTGATGTTCAAATTCAAATTCATCACCAAATCTATTAAACCTATTATAGATTATCATGTTGACAACTTCAAATTTGAAATCTAAATTCCATTTGAACTTTGCATTTTCTTTTCTATTTCCAAAAACAACCAACTAGTTCTTTAGTAAGCCATTCATCGACTTGGTTCCATTAGATTTATAACTCCACATTAACTATTTTAGGCATTAGTTTAAACTCGAAATATAAGCTTTACATCAAAACTAGTTTGATTCATACAGTTAAGTCAACAAATAAATTTCCTTCCCAAGATGCTATTTTATTTAAATATTTCTTTCCATACAAAACTATCCATAGCTTAATACTTTTAAAATACATACATAGAAGATTTTGGATTACAAAAGATAGTATTACAAAATATATTGATGGCTTCAAATATACTGATTGGTTTAAGATTCAGAATTATTGAGGACTATCGACTTCCTGTCTGGTAGTACGCATCTTTGCCAAACTTCCCTCTTTGGTTTGCACTATTTCAGGTTGTATTAAAGAAGGATTAACATATTCAAAATCTACATGTCCCCAATTCCTACAGTTCCCGCAAAAATATGAGATGTTTCCATCCTTATCTATCATCCTTACACTTTTCGCTCTAGCTGATCGGGCTATAGCTTGCTTTCCATGCCGTCTTTCGGTGCAGTTTCTGGCTATATGTCCAGTCTGGCGACAATGGTAGCAGATTGCCAATCTGTCGACGGGTAAATAGAATGCGCGCTTCTTCCTTTTCACTTCAGGGTAATGACTAATAAAATGCCCTACCCCCTGACATTTAAAACACACAATCTCAGGACGAGCGAACCGGTCATCCACATTCCTTTTCTTTCTCTTCTCTCGGCACATAACAGCATAATGTCCCTTTTTATGACATCGATAACAGATAACATCATCATAGGGACCAGGTCCTTGCCTTTCATTGATTTTCCTTTCAATTTCCGCACGTGACACTTCTGCTTCTCTACGGGCAATTGCTCTTTGTTCACGGCGTGCTGCTTTTTGTGCTTCGGTTTTCGCCATTTTAATTAACAAGATGTTTTCGAAGTTTCCTATTAAAATTTGCAATCCTTATTAGCAGAGGTTGGATTATTCAATCATTTCCCCAAGACGATTTGCAAATTTACATTATCCTGATATATAGGATTTTTATTCAACCAAACTTGAGATTCAACTCCGGATTTTATTTCAAACATTTGAAATATACATATATATACATACTTGTGTATTAAACTTTGCTTGAAACATAAAAACAAAATTTATTTTATGTTATTATTTTCGAAAATATTTTGAAAAATTACTTAAAATTTTTTCTTCCTGTATATACTACTAGTATTGTTTTTCAAAACATTTGAAATCAATTTTCAAAAGAATTCAGAATCAAATTCTCAAGTTATAGTTTAATGATCCCCTTGGCTATAACTAAATTGACATGTCATTTTATTTCCCAATTATTACTTTGGAGATATTCAAAATATTTGATTTAAACCAATTCATTAATTCACTTAACTTTAATTTTTCATATATCTCAGCAATTCGATAATGGTTTTTCAAATGATCGGGACTCAAATCTAAGGAGACCTTACCGAAGAGAAACTATCGTAAACCTAAATTTAGAGAGGGGAATTTCCGAAAAAGATTTGAATTTTCCAAAATACCTTTTATTTTCAAAAAAACAATTTTATACTTCTTTAGCTTTAAAAAACGTTTCCTTTAAAGTGATCCTAGTGACTATTCATATTAAACATCATAAACTGAGCTTTGTATAAACCAAAGCTCTTATACCACTTTTGTAAAGACCCGCCCTTCTGACTGCCCCCAGTCGGTAATTGAACCAACTTGAAACGTTCAAAATGACGGATTGTTATTTAGTTTATAGAGTTTAAACAGAATCAGCCACAGAAACACAGAATAATAATATTTCACAAATTTTTTATTTATTTTAATATATATCAGAGTTTATACAATGAATTAAATTTATACAACAAAATATTTCTCTAAGTACAAAAATCCCCGAAAAGCTAAAGTAAGCGTTTTCCCCCTCTCTAACTTCGCTGCTCGAAAATCTTCAAGCTGCAAAATACTCGGTCTGACCCGAGTATTACATTCAAAAGAAAATAATACACGGGTCAGTCTAATTCAAACTCAGTTATTAGTGCATAGAGGCAATAATAATCAAATAACAATTAGACGACAGTCAAAAATAAATTTACCTATCCGATCCTTTAACAAGAAATCAGATAACGGTAAATATAACACTTAACAGTGTTAAACAATGAATTAGTAGATTCAAATTATCAACGAAGATAGATGAAGGGATTATTAATGAAGGTGATTTAGAAAAAACATCAAAATTGCCTAAACGGCAATTAACAACAAAATCATCAAATTTAAACCAAATCAAAATGCGATTCAAAATATATTGAATTGGCAAAATAAAACAAATTCCATCAATTAAAATATCACTTTGAACACCAATTCAGGTAGGGCTGCAGTACACGCATGCGTGAACGGCCTCGCCACTATAGCATATGAAATATGCAAAAGTTCATAAATCAAAACAAAATAGGATATCAATAAAAAACATGCCGTGTGGCTGCAGTTCACGCTTGCGTGCACTGCCTTGCCACTATAGTGATGATGTACTCAAAAGATCAACGCATCAAAAGAAATAGGAATATCAACAAAAACATTATGGTGTGGCTGCAGTACACGCACGCATGTACTGCCTCGCCACTATAGTATGAAATGCACAAAAGATCAACGGAAGTTCCAAACGAGTACAAGGTCAAACCCGAGCGTTTCAACTGGATTCAACTCAATGTACAAATCAATGTATAAGTCGCAATACAACAATTACAACAAAGACAGGAGTATCAAACAGATAGCAAAATGACATGCACACGGTGTACATGTAAAACCGACCAAATGCCATCAAGTGATACATGGGCAAACTCCAACAAAACTGCAGTCACCACAAGATCACAAGGGTAAAAAGCGCAGCCACCTGAAAATCAACAGCAAGTGGATATGACCACCAAACTGCAAGTCAATCAACTTCAAAGATACAAGCATGTACATGTGTGGTCAGTGAATAATAGCATATGTACACACATGATCAAGCATAGCATTTACAACTTGACGCATCACTGAGACATGAATGCATGAATTAAAGGCATCAGTCGACAGTGAAGACATCCAAATATGCTACAGAGAAAAAAATGACCAGAGGAAATAACTAACACTGCAACAGAAAGAAGGAGTTTAACATGTATGCCACAGTAACCAAGTAGCATGTGACAATATCAAGTGAATCTACCAAACCCATCAGGAAAAAAAAATTCAACATACAGTATGCAGTGACATACACAGTAGGAAAGTAACTCAAACCGAAGAGTAAAATATGAACCAGCATAGTACACTACAAGTGCAACAGGTCAAGGCAGCAAACATTTTGAAAACTAGATAAATGAACTCAAGCATTTAGTTCGCCAAGCAACAGCACATGAACTCAAATACAACAGTTGAACGCAAGTGCAGACTATACATAAGTCTAAAAATGTCCAAATTGCTAACATATGAATATGCAGCATGCACATATGAAGTGGTGCACTACAAATTCAAGCATCAGACTTCATGTCGAACAAGAAGAACACAAGTCAGAAAAACAATCCATTTGCATCAATACAATGCAAAATAACAAAGGCAACTTTAACCAAAAAACTGCAGCCACCTCAAGTATGCATGGGCAACTGCAAATTCAAACCATTAACAAAAATGCAAAGGTCAAGTCACTGACTATCATGACTCAACACAGCTGCAAAACCAAACTTCAGTGACATTAAAATGGTTATAATAAAATACATGAAACTACATGACAACATGTTTTCCATGGGTCTGAACCAAATGAAACTCATATGCAAGCACACTCAAGGTGCGGTACACATCAATCCATAAGGAAGCTCAAAGAAAATATGAAAAAAATTCAAGTCACACTAAAAACAACTCAATGCCGCAACCAAAATCAATACAGCAGCCTCGTTATCGAAGACCAGACTCAAATCAACATCAAGTATACATAAAGTTAATGCAATCCAGTACAGTTCAGTGAACTGAAGTGAGGCCGCAATTGTACAACTACACCAGACCAATTTTCATCAAGTAAACAAGACTCAAGTCAGTGTACATGATCTGGCAACCAAAAATACAAGTTCAAACTAGTTCAAAATTAATCAACTAGTTCTTTAGTAAGTAATTCATTGACTTGGTTCCATTAGATTTATGTCTCCACATTAACTATTTTAGGCATTAGTTTAAACTTGAAATATAAGCTTTACATCAAAACTAGTTTGATTCATACAGTTAAGTCAACAAATAGATTTCCTTCCCAAGGCGCTATTTTATTAAAATATTCCTTTCCGTACAACTATCCATAGCTTAATACTTTTAAAATACGTACATAGAAGATTTTGGATTACAAAAGATAGTATTAAAAAATATATTGATTGCTTCAAATATACTGATTGGCTTAAGATTCAGAATTATTGAGGACTATCGACTTCCTGTCTGGTAGTACGCATCTTTGCCAAACTTCCCTCTTCGGTTTACACTATTTCAAGTTGTATTAAAGGAGGATTAACACATTCAAAATCTACATGTCCCCAATTCCTGCAGTTCCCGCAAAAATATGAGATGTTTCCAACCTTATCTATCATCCTTACACTTTTCGCTCTAGCTGATCGGGCTATAGCTTGCTTTCCATGTTGCCTTTCGGTGTAGTTTCTAGCTATATGTCCTGTCTAGCGACAATGGTAGCAGATTGTCAATCTGTCGACGGGTAAATCGAGTACGCGCTTCTTCCTTTTCACTTTAGGGCAATGACTAAGAAAATGCCCGTTCCCCTGACATTTAAAACACACAATCTCAGGACGAGCGAACCGGACGTCCACATTCCTTTTCTTTCTCTTCTCTCGGCACATAACGGCATAATGTCCCTTTTTATGACATCGATAACAGATAACGTCATCATAGGGACCAGGTCCTTGCCTTTCATTGATTTTCCTTTCGATTTCTGCACGTGCCACTGCTGCTTCTCTACGGGTAATTGCTCTTTGTTCACGGCGTGCTGCCTTTTGTGCTTCGGTTTTCGCCATTTTAATTAACAAGATATTTTCGAAGTTTCCTATCAAAATTTACAATCCTTATTAGCAGATGTTGGATTATTCAATCAATTTCCCCAAGACAATTTGCAAATTTACATTATCCTGATATATAGGATTATTATTCAACCAAACTTGAGATTCAACTTCGGATTTTATTTCAAACATTTGAAATATACATATATATGCATACTTGCGTATTAAAATTTGCTTGAAAAATAAAAACAAAATTTATTTTATTTTATTCTTTTCGAAAATATTTTGAAGATTTACTTGAAATTTTTTCTTCCTGTATATACTACTAGTATTGTTTTTCAAAACATTTGAAATCAATTTTCAAAAGAATTCAGAATCAAATTCCCAATTTATAGTTTAATGATCCCCTTGGCTATACTAAATTGACGTGTCATTTTATTTCACAATTATTACTTTGGAGATATTCAAAATATTTGATTTAAACCAATTCATTAATTCACTTCACTTATATTTTATTTTCATAAATCTCAGCAATTCGATAATGGGTTTTCGAATGATCGGGACTCAAATCTAAGGGGACCTTATCGAAGAGAAACTATCGTAAACCTAAATTTAGAGAGGGGAATTTTCGAAAAAGATTTGAATTTTCAAAATACCTTTTATTTTCAAAAAAAAAACAATTTTAATACTTCATTAGATTTGAAAAATGTTTTCTTTAAAGTGATTCTAGTAACTATTCATATTAAACATCATAAACTGAGCTTTGTATAAACCAAAGCTCTGATACCACTTTTGTAACGACCCACCCTTCTGACCGCCCCTAATCGGTAATTAAACCAACTTGAAACATTCAGAATGACGGATTGTTATTCAGTTTATAAGGTTTAAACAGAATCAGCCACAGAAACACAGAATAATTATATTTCACATAAATGAATTTTTGTACATATATCAGAGTTTATACAATGCATTAAATTCATACAGCGGAATATTTCTTTAAGTACAAAAATCCACGAAAAAGCTAAAGTAAGCATTTTCCCCCTCTCTCTCTAACTTCGCTGCCCGAAAATCTTCAAGCTGCAAAATACTCGGTCTGTCCCGAGTACTACATTCAAAAGAAAATAATACACGGGTCAGTCTATTTCAAACTCAGTTATTAGTGCATAGAGGCAATAATAATCAAATAACAATTAGACAACAGTCACAATAATTCTCTTCTATCCGACCGTTTTAACAAAGAAATCAGATAACGGAAATTATAACACTTAACAGTGCTAAACAATAAATCAGTAGATTCAAATTATCAACGAAGATAGTTGAAGGGATTATTAATGAAGATAATTTAGGAAAACATCAAAATTGCCTAAACGACAATTAACAACAAAATCATCAAATTAAGCCAAATCAAGCTGCGATTCAAAATATATTGAATTGGCAACATAAAACAAATCCAGCAATTAAAATATCACTTTAAACTCAATTCGGGTACGGCTGCAGTACACGCACGCGTGTACTGCCTCGCCACTACGACACGTGAAACATGCAAAAGATCAGGAAATGCACAATGTAAGTTCTCACTCGAGCACAAGGTCAAACCCGAGTCTAAAACTGGATTCAACACAGCTGCAGTAAAAGTGTACAAGCTCAATGCTCAAGCTACTGCACAATGCAAATGAAGACCAACACGCAAGTAAACACAATCAATATGTATTATCAAGTGACTACACAGTGTGAAGTGCACACAGCCTCAATTTGCAACTCAAAATTCAACCCAGGCACAGTGAAGGGCATGTAAACAAGTGATTAGTGGACAAGGCATGAAGGCTTTAACAAGAGTCAAGTGTTGCATTAAAAAGTGCACAGACAATATAATGAAGGCAAGGCATTGGTTAATGGGACAGCCGGTACAACCAATAATGCAAAACCATAAACAAACCAGGATGATCAACTTCTCAACCAAACTGATCAGACCTCTTATCTGTTGTAATTAGATTTGCTTAAACTAGTAAATAGTGACTTTAGTATAATAATAACTTGGTGTTAATGTTTAGATTTGCTTTAGAAGACTCATACCAACCTGAGTATTAAAACAATTTCCATCAGCTTCTTTGATTGGGAAAACAGATAGGTTGAAAGCCTGGACAATTTGGTTTTCGACAAAGTTTAAATTTGTTTTTCCTTGAATAAAATTTTAAACTAAAACTATGAGTAAACAAATATATTAACCAAGACTAGAGCAAGGAAAATAAGAATTTTTAAATTTTTATGACCTGGAAACTAAAGCACAGAGAGGTCTCAGGTTTTAAACAATATGTAGTTATCCAGACATATATATATATATATATATATATATATATATATATACACACACAGAGAAGATAAAGCATACTCATACAAGCTTGTTATCATGTAAAAGATTATGTGCTTAAATTTTAAAATTTTACTCATTGCAATAAAATGAAACTGCAAAGCCAAACCATTAACAAAATTGCAAAGGTCAAGTCAGTGACTCAACGCAACTGCAGCACCAAAGCACAAAGCAGTGGCACAACTACAAAATAGAAGGAGGGTGAGGGCACCAAAGGTATGGTACCACAGCACAAAAATACATGAAAAAGTGATGCAACAATTCAACGAACAAGTAAACTCAAAAGCTATCGGTTCGAAACCACCAGGCACTGGCAATATAGAGTATACCAAAATGAAAGGAATATCACTGCAACATGCACAGGGCAGTGTTGCAAACAACATGAACACGTATATGGGCAGTGAACATGTGAAAATGAGGCTACAGGAGCAAACCAGTATCAAATGCCAACAAGTAAACAAGAATCAAGACAATACAAATCCAATAATATATGCATACACACATACAAATATATGTATGCGTACATATGCAGATTTGAACAAACAGGTGACAGATCAAGGCCACCATTTAAAACAAATTGACGCAGTAATAATGATTCAAGTTCAAATATACAGGTATAGCTAGCAAAATCAAAATGGATAGCAGCTACTACACAAATGATTCACAAAGACTCGAGTGAGCAAACACTTCAGGTATGCAACCTGATCATCTAAGTGCAGACAAGAAGAAATCAAGGCCAACAGTAATGGCAACAACTCCATCAAGTCGTGGTTCAAACCCAAAATGCAAGAAAAATCAAAACCAGGGAATGCACTACTGCTACATAAACGTATAGGCAACTACGTGAAAAACTAGCAGTAAGCAGTGCCAAAGAACAACAACCCAACTGTACAATTTTTTTTCATAATCCAGAACAAGTGGCCGAAGACACGGAGGTCGAAATCAATGACCAACTCAAAACGAGTCAAGGACATAATGGACAGAATCATAAGACAGCGAGATACAAGTGAGTGTATCAGTAAAAATCCAAGTAAACTTAAGTAAAATGTAAATGTACAGAGACTTCAAGCCTGCAGCATTTCAAACTCAAAGCAACTCTCACGTGAAAATTTCAACTACCAAAAATGTATGCACATAGTCAGGCCAACTAAAGCACAAAGCAAAACAAGTCGATATAATATAATCAACAGCAGGTCAAAAATATTGAACAAAATCAAGTTAAAGCCGAGGCTATGGAACAACAAAGTGATCCACCAAGTTCGAACAATATCCAACATGTTAAGAAATCAAAATGGCCAAAGTGAACAAGATCAGTGTGAAGGCCGAAGTCAAAGCAATATCGAAGTCAACAAAAATCAATTACCAGAAATTCGAACAAGTGAGCCAAGAAATCCTCATCACAGCAAGCAATTTCAAAAGAATCAAAATGACCGAAGTCAATAATTGAAAATAAATACGTGGTAGCCACGAAATCCAGCAACAAAATCACGAAATTGCAGAAGTACGAAATCATCAAATGCTTGAAATAGATGTGAGGGAAAGATTCACTCACCTTGTTTAATGAAAAGCAAATAGAAGGAGCCGCGGCACGCGAACCGTAGCAGCCATTTTCGATCGAGCAACGAAAGGTCAGTCTCTTTGAAATCACGAAAGCCCTAAATCAGAGAAGCAAAGAGCAACACAATCGATCGAGCAAGGCAACACGCAAGCCAGAGCATCGATCAAGGCAGGCGATCTGAGGAAGCCCTAATTTGGATCGAAGGACGAAAAGGAACGGCGAACGAAAGAAGATTTTTTTTTAGGCCGCCATTTTTTTATTTACTCATTTGATTTTGAAGTGATGGAGGAAGGGGAACGGGATACTTAATAATTTGTCTTCGGCCATACCTGCATGATTGATCTCGTGATTTTAGGCGTGATAATTGGAATGCTGGTGAAAAGACATCATATTATTTTATTATATTTTTTTGTTTCAAATTTGTTTTTTTTCCAACATCAATTTTTTTTCTTTTATAAATTTTCTTTGACACGTTTATATGCCGTATGTTCATAAACAACTCCGATAAATACGAAATTTGAAATCCGGTAATAATTCAACATTACGGACCCAATGGAACTGGTTTCGTCAAATTCCGAGGCTGTGCCTCGGAAGGCTATTTTTAAATTCAATTTAAACGATAAAATTTCAAAACTGAACAAATCAATTTCAAATTCAATTCTGAAGCTTCTATTATCTTCAGTATTATCAATGTGAATTTTCTATGATTTTAAAATATTTTTAATCTGCTTAAAATTGAAGATTCAAATTTTTATTCAACTTTCAATAGATTAAATTCTAAAATTTAATTGCCAAATTCGTAGTTATGTTGAAAATTCAAACTAAACATCATTCAAATATTTAAAACAAATTAAATATTTTCAATTTAAATTGTTCAAAATTTATGGTTGTTACATGGAATATGCGCCTAATAGAGTATTTATGATTTTTGTTTGATTTTTAATTTGAAATTTAATATTTATACGATTAGGTATTAATGTTGTGATTCATGTCTTTCACTTCACTCTTCTCTAACACTGTTTCTCTTTTACTGATAACAAAAGAGGAAGAGAAGTTAAGATTTTGGCAAATAATCACATTTTTTTATTTGTATGTTCTCATCTAGGTTTATTGCATTTGTTTTTTTACTGTTTTTGAATATATTTTTTATGCATATGTGAAGGGAAAGCTTTGTTGTAGGAGCAGTATTCAAATGGGGGAGCAAATAGAATTCATCAAGACCAAATACATTTAATAAAGTCAAGTTATTAATATATGTTTGTTATCATCAAAAGGGGGAGATTGTAGAATATACTAGTGTATGATTTTAGTTTGATGATAACAAACATATATATATATTCATTTAAATGTATTTGTTATTGTACTATTTTATTTTCCACATAATTAAATAAATATTTGTTGAATAAAATAAATAATCGGAATTTTTATTTAAACACATACTTTATTCAAATAAATATTTATTACAAATTCAAATAGTACAAATTTAAGCTCTCAATATACTTACATAATTCCAAATACAAGTTTCCATTACAACACAATTTTCACTATACGATTTTACATACATGTTTCACCTCACTACATATTCACTCATCACTTGTATTTGATCTTCAACTCTGTTCGAGCCTGTATCTAACATCTGATATACCTGCAAAATAAACATTAACGCGGTAAAATTGAAAAAGAAATATTTTTACAGTGCATAATGAAGTGTGTGTGTTTGAAAATATTGTTTTCCTCGGTTATTTGGGTTGTTCGTCATCATTTTTTTAATTCATCTTTCTATTTCAAACTAGAATAAAAAATAGGCGAACAACTTGAGACATGCAAAGTGTATCACTGTACATGCCATAATTTCGTGATTATCAATATACACTTGCTTGTGAAAATTGCAAGGACATGTGAGCATAAGGTCAAACCGAAGCCAAGACTAGATTCAACTTAAGTGTAATGCGAAAACAACATGACAACAGCTCAACTAGACCAGTCAAAGCAATAAAGTTTCACACATACTAAGGTCCAACCAACATGCAACATATTTCAACCAGACATGCTCAGGTTCAGACATGTTCAGGAACCAAACAACAATCAAGTTCAGTTTCAATGTTTACATGAAAATTCACAAAATGTTCAAGCAAATTCAAAATTCAGGGTTAAGAACAGGGTAGAAATCAACATGAAGTGCACAAAGTATGTATGCACTGATACAGGTGGAAGCACACATGGGCATAAGCAGTAGTGAACACAAGAGATGCAACCAGACAAGAACAGTGCATATGTGCCTATAAGGATCCATCAGATAAGGCTATGGAAAACAAAGTGCAAGCGATTAGGCAAGTGCAAAAGAAGTTCACACAACAAATTAAAGGAAGCAGGTTTAAGTACAAGGGTATAAACACCAATGGCAATGCATATAGTCAGGGATATCAGAGCACGAACATGTATATAAACATCAACAAGTTGTATATGCAAGTTAACACAAGAATGAAGTAAACACGATATGGGAGCATCAGCATAACCAGACTCGAGCAACTGCTCGTGGACATAGCAAACTATATAACTTAGGTCAGGCTGAGAGATGCAACAGTACTAAATATTAAAACATATACATGGACATGTCTAAGATCAAACAATGGAGCATGGACTCGGAAAAAATAAAATGAAATGAACCATAGAGCACAAACGAGCATGAAAATATCACATCATCATGGATGGTCATAGCAAGGTATCGAGCACACGCATACAACAAATCAAAATCAAGTCAAAATTCAAGTCAAAAATATAGATGCCAATATATCAGCACATATTTATCTCAAAGTTAAATGATCAAGTCATAATTAGGATCAAAGGGTCAAAAGTCATTCAAAAATTCATGAAAAATATACGGAGTAACATGTATACAAACAAGAAATCAAAGATCAGCAAACCATTCGATTACAAATCAACGCAGGAACTAGAATATTGTAAAATTCAAACCAAAATATACAAACGAAAAAAAAGGGTTTCCATCCTTATAAATTAAGCCATTATCATCATCGGCAGATGATTGGAGTTCGAGCCAAAAAATTTAGAGAGCTTACTTAGAACAAATCACAAACAAATCCAAAACTTGAATCAAAGTCGAGTATAATCAAAAATTGAAAAGGGGCAAATCACATGCCAATTCAAAGCAACATCCAACTCGACTCTCAAAGGCAATCGCACAAACCAAGCACTGCAAAGCGAAATTCACAAGCAACTATGAAGGAGGAGAACAATTCGAATTTCAAATCTCTTGCGGGGGCTTTCGGTTATGAAGCCTAATTTTAAACAAAGGAAGAACGGTCTAGTTATTTGAAACAATGGATAACCTACAATGTATCTTTATTTTTTTTAATATAGGTCGTGTGCTCTTATCATATCAAGGGATGATATATATTAGGCTTGATTTTATTTTTAGTCGTATTTTCTTTTAAAACTTTGTAAATTTCTAGTTTTGTAACTAGGTATGAACTACGGAGCGTAGTTAGAGAATTCGCACCTCAGCGACTAAGTGGCGGCAAGGTTTTGAGCGTAGGTTTAGAACAATCAGATGAGCGAGAGTCGCGAGTTTACAAAGTTTGTAAGCATCGGATTGTTCAATTCCTAGTAGAAACCTTAGGTGTAGCAGTATATGGGTTTTCCGAAGTTGGATAAGATCTGTTTCATTCTATTTCTACTTTTATTCTACTCTGTTATTATCCGTGCTGCGATTATTATATATTTGTAAGTGAATTTTTTTTGTAAACCCTATTCACTCCCTTCTAGGGTTAATTCGATCCTACACAATATTTTACCATTACTCGCACATTCTTCTACAATAATTGAGCACTATGAAATTATTACAATTATAATCAATTTATGCGTAAGTGAAAGTATGGATATATAATTGAATGACCTATATGCGTAGCACGGTTTCACACTAGTTATGTACATGTATGTATGTTTGTGTATGTGTAACATAATGTATATGGTTTAACATGCCCGTATATAGGTACTGGGATTTACATTGCAATGGACAGGTTAGCTCCTCCATATACATATGTATTGTCTAATATATATTATACGTATAGGTGAATATGATATAAAAATGTAAGTATAATAGTACAAATTTATATACATATACACAGATACTTATATAGTATTGCAAAACATTAATTTTTTTATATACAAATATAAATAAGTACATATTTACATTCAAACTTAAATTTCAAATTGCAAATTTCAAATTGCACATTTCAAACTTAAAATGATTATGATATAAATTATATTTTGGTAAATAAGTACATATACACACATACAAAAAATATTGACAATAAAACAATATATTCTATTACATAAAAAAGAGAGTAAGAGACTGTATATAATTTTACTTCTCATCCATTCTTACTCCCAATCCTCTTCTCTGGTTGATTTGAGAAAAAATAGTTTCACTTACCCCTCTAATAATTACTTACCATTCTATGCTCCAAATTAAATTTCCATTATATAATAATAACAAGATATCCTTTCATTTTCTATTTCTGCTATTCAAAAATATTCCATGCTTATTCTCTCTTCTTACTTTTATTTTCTCAACATCTTATATAAAATAAATAATTTTCTATTTCAGCTATCTAGAAATGTTCCATGCTTTTTTTTCATTTTCTCAATTTCTTATTTAAAATATATTTTAAATCCATCAATACTATCATATCTTATGCTTTTTCGCTTTGAATCAAGTGGAAAATATGCTCCTTTGGTTATAATTATTGAATTTCCATTTCCATGTTATATGGTATGCATCATGCTTTTGGATATGTAAAGTTTTTTTTATTTCATTTTATGTTGGTTAATATGAATTAGAGATGGCTTGGTGTTAAAATTAAAAGAAATTAATATGTTAAATATAATAGTGCTTAATCTTCAAGAAATGGACTTTTTTTTATAGATCATGGTTTGAAAAATCAAGATAAGAGATATCATTCTTCCAAAAAGTTACTCTAATCGTTATTATTTGGTTGTAGGTAAGAGATTCGGATTTTATTTCCATGATAACTTTGCAATCATCTTAAGTTATTTATGATTTTATTGATTTATTGCATTGTATTTCTACCTCGCTTTTAATGATTCTAAAGAGAGAGAAACAGTAAGATATAAGTGGATCTTGATCCTCATTTCACTTCATAGTCTTTATCTTATATAATCCCTCAAACCCACAATTTGCAAATGGTTTTGCACTCATTCATTTGGTGCTTATATCAGGCCACCATCACCTCATAATAACCCCAAAATCGAAGTACTAATTTACATCTATTTTCTTTGATTCAATCATCCACGGTAAGGCAATTTGAAAGCTAGCAACTATTACGTTAGAATTCGACACAAGGAGTTCATTTCATTATTTCAAATGTGAAGACTCGTCTCCTCGACTCTTGAAAATTGACACTAATACAACCACAGTATTCACGTGCCATAAATCCAAGTGCCTAGGAAGCTGGTTTTCAGGGGTGAAGTAAAGTAAAGATAAAAGATAAAAATAAAAATTCTCAAATTATGTTAAAATAAATAGATAGTACATATAACCACTCTCATTAGCGTACATCGGTGTTTTGGTATGAACTAATCAGCCAGGAATAGTTATATCCGCCTACTCCCACACTTGCTGGTATTAACCTTTTAGACACAACGGAAAAAAAATAAAAATAAACAGATAGATAGGCATCTATGTCGGGTGCTCTAAATCCATGCTCCAAAAACATCTTCCAGCATGCTCTTTCCAAAATACTCCAAATATAATCCTGACTACTTGGCTGCCCGAAAAAATAAGTCATCCAGAGTTAAAGGAAAAACAAAATAAACTACGAGTCATTCGTGGGACTGATGTGGGAACTCCAAATACATTGTTTGAAAACAAAAAGGTATCTCATAAGACAGCGCCACACATAAACATGAAACAGGTTTCTACCTTATGATAACCAAAACATTCTTATGTAAAATACATGATATTATTTTTAATGACATATCTTTGAAAATATTTGCAAGTAAATTTATTAATCTTAGCCAAGATTGTTACATTATTAAATTCCAGCAAAATAGCCACAAATGTGGGTTCCACAAACAAAATGGAAGCCACTTATTAGAGAATGTATTTCCATACAAATGACCAGGTGAGGGGACTAACTTCCGATGGTACATCTCTAGAGGAATGTGTCGTGGCCCAACTGATGGTCCTCTACCAACACAATACCGGCCTACCTCTTACTAGAGAGTACAATAATATGTCATTTCCCCAGTCATTACCGACATATCCGAGATGCCTCTTAGAATATACCATAATAATTTAAACCCGAATGTCATAGCTGGTAGAAATATATCTAGAAGGGGATGGTCATGCCGTAATGGTTGCGAACCACATAGTCGTACCGCATCTACCATGTTTCAGCCATTTCTGGTGTGTGGGTCCGAGGTAACGATTACCTTTCATATATCACATCATCTTCCTTTGAATGACACACTACCATTCCTTGGTCATACATTTGATTTCTAAAAACGTATAACCCCTCAGCTCATACGTCTCAAGAAAGGGTGTTAAGCTAAGAGAAGTTGTCTTCTCCACCACCAAACAAATGATACGATCATAGAGATCAGTTATCTAGCCATAAATGCAACGTCAGACAATTGTCTCGGTACAAGACAAACTGAAGGCACTCTCCTACCACATACTATCGGGAATTAACTCTAGGATTAGTAGTGATTAGTCCTTGCATTGGATATCTCATAACAAAGAGATTACTGCTATTATATTTATGTGGGTAGTTTATCCCCAAATGATCAGCAAGCAGTCCTTAATTACGAAAATCCCAAATACCATATCCATATCTTCACTTCAAATATGTAAATTGGTTCGAAGTGGTCTTCGAATAGGAATTATCCATATCCGGCCCCGGATCCTTTGAACGAATCATTGATAAAAGAGGTCAAGTGAACAAGAAATCTTTCTTTAATTAATGAAGTTCTTTTATCAAAATTTCTTTAGGAGATATACATTTCTAAAACATTCTTTCCGGTATACGGAGATATTAAACTTCTCTTATAAAATCCCATGATAACTTTCAAACTCCTTTTTACTAAGAATAAATTCGAAATCGTTTCGTTTTCATTTAGGAAAATATTGATCCAAGTAAAAAAATTCACTATCCCCTCCATCGGGCCAGTCCGGATTGCTAGGAAGAGTAGGAAACTGGTTTTCCAAATCCAAGCCTAGACACTATCTCTCTAAGACCCATAAGACGATCAAGTTATCTGATCGACTCTAAATCTTTAATCATTCCAAAAATCCTTCAAATCATCTTTAGAACACTTTATTAACCATTTAAAAACATTTATAAAATATCTAGAAAAGAATTGTCAAGTTTAAAACTATATTTGAAAAGTCATAGAAAAGTGCTGCGAAAAGTGTTGTGGAAAGTGCTTTCTTTAGCTAGAACAAAATGGCTTTTTAATATTTGAAAATTCATTTTTATTATTCAAATCACTCTTAATACATTTAACACATTTATCAGATTTACACATAATTTTAAACAAATTAAAAACATCATTTCCAAAGAAATCTAATTTTGGATTTCGAACTGCAAATCTGGGATTTTTCCAAAACTCTTTTTTTACACATATTTCAAAATCTACTTATCAAAATCTCGATTTTCTTTCTTCATTAGAAAACTATGGATAGTAGTTCGAAAAACTCTTATGTCGAATAATTCTAAGCTATGTTCCATCTTTTACACTCGTTTGAATTTTACGGCGTGAAATCGCGAACTACCGTTACACAACGTACCTATTTTTGACTAATTTTTCAATTCACACTCAAACTTCATCATAACACTTTTCAATGTTTATATAACATTTCAAACACATCCTAAATCATTTATTAAGAGGTTTAATATTCCATACACACCATTTTATTAATTCAAGCAAAGTGATTTCCTTTGTGCTTATCAACATGTATTTCTACGACGTGTGTGTGTGTATATATATATGAAAAAAATACAAACTTGATGATCAAAGCATAATAAATATCCATTTGCAAACATCATATCATCATCCAACATATAATATAATAGTTTAGGAGTTCTCACCTTGAGTTTTAAACGATTAGTTAAAAATTCACCATAGCTCGACTACTTGGTTGCCAAAGCTCACTAAAATTCATATTTTAGCTCCTAAATGCCATAACCAAAGCATGGGGTGGCTTGGGGGTGCACGACCTATGGTGGAGCAAGGAAGTGGCTTGGCCTATGATGAAGTGGTGTAGAGATTGTGAAGAACAAAGAGGAAAAGTGGAGTTTTAGGATTGTTTTGAGGTGTTTAAGTATACATAACTATATATTATAATTTAAATTCTTTCTGAAATAAATTTTTAATATTATTACTCTTAGGATGGAAGTCATTAAAGTGGAAGGCAAATCTTATAAATATGAAGAATAAGATGAATGAAAATGAAGAGAAGAGGGTTGGGCATTTGTAGGAAAAGAAGATTGTAAAAGTATCTATGCATACATCATCATCTTCATCACCATTATATGACTTCACCAACACACTTTCCTCCTCCCCCAGGCAGGACAAACATCCCACCTCTATATGCCCATCACATTCATCATCTCATGTATGCATATGTTCACTTATGTATGCTTAAGAAGTAAGAAATCTTAAAATATATTATATAGTTTATATTATGCTTTTATACTTAATTATTATTGTGTGTGTGTATATATGTGTGTGTGTTTATGTGCATGTTCACTTGTATGCACATGTACACATGTACGTGTATGTTACATATTCTTTCAACGGTACATAACTTTCACACGTAAATTCAGACCCAAAATTCAGACCCAGTTAAAATATTAAAAATCGCTTATTTAATGTAGAAATTCAAATTTTCACAAACAACTTCCGTTGCTATCCAAACTTCACATTTGGAATGCGTCTAGATAGACACAGGCGTGCGCCAAATTTCGTTGAAAAATATTGAAGTAAATTTCGCTCGTCGCATTTACATTTTAGTTCAAATCTTATGTGTAAATTTCCTACCGTCCTAACTCAAATATTTTTCTAGATGTTGCATAAGAAAAATATTCTGAACTTGACGGCGCATTTCGTTTCGTCAAATTTCTCTTTTAATTGCTAGTTAAAATGTTGCTCGAGCAAATGGTTAAATAAGATCACCACTTCGCAAACAGTGTCAAACCATAAATATTTTCATATCGTTGTGTCCGCCTCGTCGCGCTGATCAAAAAGGTATATTTGTTCGTGTAAATCGGAGTTCGGCGTTGCAAATTTTAAATTGGTTAACGGAGTACAAACTGGTCCGTTACGCAGCGCAAACCGGTACCCAACTTTCCAACGTTCAAAATTCTAGGAGCTTTGACCCTTCAGGAACCAAACAGCCGTCACCTTTACAGAAGACATCATTGCTTGGCCTGGGGACTCTAAACCCCTCTGTATATATCTCTCTGCAACGCTCTCCCTGCATTAATTACTCACTTCATTTATTGCATTGTTTCTCTGGTACGTATGCTCTGCTACTCCTTACTTCTTTCCCTTTCATTTCCTTTTATTATTTTCTTTACCTCCAGTAAACTTACAAAGCTAACTTCCCATGCACTGCTTAATAGCCCTCCTCCTTGTTCACCCTCCACACCCTATGCCAACCACGTCCTTCCCCTTCGCCTATGCAGTAACTCCCCTCCACTGAAGCCCCCTGCAACCACCCCCTCCACTGCAAAACCCCCTGCACCGCCTTTACCCACACAACGCGGCCGCCAACCAGCTCCAACCCACTACACACGGCCCACCCCCACCAGCCCAACCCACTACACACGGCCCCATGCAGCTCCGCCCACACCACACGGCCCCCGCCCCTATGCAGCCACGTTTCCCACACACGGCCCCCCCGGCCACCCACGCCATCAGCTCCATTGCCCCCATGCAGTCACGTCCCCATCAGCCCCCCTGCTCCACTCCGCCTCCCCGCGTCCGCAGCCCGCAGCCTGCCGGTGCCACCTTGGCCGCAGTGCCAATCCAACCCCTTGTTTCGGCTGATATATACTGAGATAAGAAAAAAAAGGGGTAGGAAGAAGAGAAAGTTCATTTAATATGCAGTGTATAGTTTACTCAGCTTCGGTTGTGATGAATGGTTAGCTTCACATGTTATTCATAAGTTAGCATAAGGTTATACAAGTTTATACCTCTGTATTGTTTACTTGTGATGTATAGTATAAATTTTTATATATTGTTGTAGTTTATAGGTCCATACTCATACGTTGTATATATAGTTTTATAAAAATCAATGGCTTACAAACTGTGTATACATATAATCAGTTGTATATGCTCACAAACAACGTTTTACTGTGTCTTATTCCAGCTCCCGCTATTGATCTGGAAGCATAAGCTATTTCCATCCTGCTTGTCGAATCTATCTTGCTTCGTTGATCGGTATGATTTTATATATATATTCAATCGATATATATATATATATATATATTGCAATAAACAAATTATTGATTAATTATTTGTTGATTACAGTTGTGTTCATTTTGCGTCGTGCTTGTTAGGGTCTATTTTATCTATTCGTCTTCGTGCTTCACCATCATCTTCTTCAACCACGCAAGGTGAATATTTCATTCACGACTCAATCTATTATGCTATGATAATCAAGTGATAATTGTTGTTAATATTAATTTGGTTATTAAATTGTTGATTGTTAAAATTGTTGAAATAAAATTTTAAATCGCTATGCAAGTTAAATTTGAATATTGTTAGTTTACGCCAAATAGTTGTGACACTAAAATTGTTATGTGATGTTGAATTTGGTTGTTAACCTAAGTGAAATTTAATATGAAATTAATATTGATATAGGATAGTCAATAATTTAAAATTGATTATATATGTTGAACTTGACCCCTTTAAATGTTAAAAAAAAAATCGTCGCGTAGAAATAGCATTAACTACACCTTGAACCATTGAATGTATGATTTATGTAGAAATTTGATAATAGACACCAAGTGAAAACCATAATGTAATAATCTTTAATTTGCATGAAACGATAGTGTGGATTCTAGGAATAATTATATTAATTTGCATAAATAACAAATGTAAGTTAATACGATTATTTCGGGATTACTTAATAAATTGTTAAATTATTATGTATGGTTGCTATTGCTTGTTTATTTACTTTGACACCATCCCAGTTATCACACTGCAAGTTCCCTTTGCTATGCTTTGTTTTATATTGAATGATATTGGGTTGAAATGATAAATACCCCATTTAACAACTTGGCCTAGGATAGAAAATAAAAATAAGAAACCCGATTGGTCAACAAAACTATTTTCGAAATTGAAATATATTTTAAAATTAAGGAATGAACTTAACAATTCGTTTGGAAATTTGGTAACGGTTTTAATGTGTGTAATTGAAATAAATTTCACGGATTTAATTGAGATAAATTTTATGGATTAGATTGAAGTAATTTAATGAATTACAGTGAAACGGATTGATGAACCTATTTAATTGAATGAAAATGAATTGGAAAATTAATTGAAATGAGATTTAGAAACAATTAAGTTTTAGGATTTGATAACTTAAAAATTTATTAGATTTGTTAGGTTTGGATTTAAAATCGGTTTTAATTAAATAGATTTGGAACATGTTATAAATTTTATTTGGAAATTTAGAAAATTTGACTTAAGAGGAATACAAAAACTAAATAAAGTTTTATGGATATAACTTAGTGATTATTTAAACTTAAAATGATTTTAAATTTAACGAATTAATCAAATCAGGACATTGTAAATGGAAATGGACTTCTTTGTTTAGAAATTTAATTGAATTGGTAAATAAATCAAATGAAGTTGGATAAAAAGGAATTTAGTTAATGAAATTGATTTAATCGAATTTATGATAACAGTGGATGTAAACATGAAGTGAAATGAGTAGAATTTGATTTAATAATTTAAACTAAGTTTAGCATTAAATTGAATTCGTTGATTATGAACTAAATTTAATAAGCGACATTTAGACCTTATTAAATTGAACTTGAATACTTAATTTTAAATTGTCAACTCAAAGGTTTGAACAAAAAATTGCATTCGGAAATATATTTTAAAATATCTAAAATAAATTGAATCGTAAAATGTCAAATTTTGGAAGTCAAATTTGCACCTTGACTTTTGGACTTTTGATTTGTTTAAACGTTAATTTAACTGATCATCGGGTGATAAATACATAGTTATTAAAGAGACCGGGATCGGGAATGTATATACTCTCTGTCGATACCGAAAACCACTTTAATAACTATTATATGCGAAGTCTTGATCAGAATAAAGTGGATGGTTTGGTGAACGCGTTGACTGAAGAAAGAGAACGATATTGGATTACCCCTGACATGACTAAAACAGGAGCCGCGCCGGGCCATTGAGGATCGCCACCTTTAGCGGACGCGCTTCTTCGATACCATATCTATTACTTTTGTGATTCGATTTGGGTGCACCCCTTGATTTGGGAGTGTTGTTTCGCGGTGTTGAGATAGTAGCTACTATGCTCAACATCTGTCTGGATCACGCAACTACTAGTATCCTAGTTGGTATCGCCTCATGTACCTTGTCATACTGATTATCCTATTCGCGACCACTACGTTTTGTTTTGTGTTATACCTATGGGGTACCCTCTGATAACCACTAGTTTACGGTGGGGTTTACGGTGCAGTATAGACTATCGCATTATAAAATGTGTTAAGGGGAATTATGGTAACGCCTTAACGCTATTTTAATATCGTACTTTACTGATTAGGCATTATCTACATATCATATTCTATCGTATATATAGATAGTTTATCGGATCCTTAGAGATGTTTTATTCATCTTTGAGTTATGAACTTTATTCCCTGCACTTGATTATCCTGTATAAGATTTTGTGTCCTGACTCGAGTGTTTCTTTTGTATATGCTCGGGTCAGTCTGAAGCTATCTAGTTTGCTGATCAAGGTTGGTTGAAGATGCTGAAGACTTAGCATTTATCTTTATCAGTCTATTTTGATGTCCGTGTCAGTTGGGGATTTATGTATTTCCTTTCAGTCACCTTTTGTTTAGACATTGTTGTACTTTATGTAGTAGCTTCATGAACTGCTATTATGACGATGTATTTTCCGCTGCATTATGCTGTGACTGTTCTGTGACTGTGATGTTGTATTGATTCTCATTTACATTTATGTATTTAAAATCCCATAATGATTCGTGTTTTGTATTATTTAAGTTGACATATGAGGATTATTGTCAATTTAAATGGTCCAAATATACGGGTTGTTACAGTTGGTATCAGAGCTTTGGTTTCCCTAAAAACCATAGTTTGGGATTATATAAACTCATTAGAGATAGGGTAGCAATACCCTAGAATGAGGAGAATCGATTCAATATCCCGATCCTTTAAAATTCAAACTTCTTTGACTCGTTCACTAGATTTTCTTCAAGCCGTATGTTTTTCTATCCTTGGTTCTAAATCTCTTTCGATATTTCAGGATGAGCACCGGAAGAAACAAAAGGGGAGGAAGAGGTCATGGTCCTGCCTGGGATGCACCTGCCATCCCAGCTCCAGTCAAATTCACCACTCTTAGCAAGGTGTATACACAGTTAGGTGGTACTAAGTTTTCTGGATCCGAGGGTATTATCGAGGCTCAGCAATGGCTCAAAAGCTTAGAGAAGATATTTTCTGGATTGGAGATCACTGATGCTCAGAAGCGTTAGCTTGTTGTGTGGCAACTTCAGGATGCCGCGCAAGATTGGCGGGAATCGGTTACTTCCCGTATCGAGGAGAACACCATCACTTGGGCCCAGTTTAGGTATAAATTTATTTGGATTTCGTAGTCTAAATTCTTCTTTCAATCTTTGGAATGTTATTTATCTAGTCTATCTTTTGATTAGGGATACTTTCTCGGCATAATGGATGCCCGCTGTAGGAAAAACCTAACTTTATAGAGCTTTTATGGATCATAAGCAAGGCAGTATGACTTTTTCTGAGTACGAGAGGAAATTCAATGAACTCTCCAAGTTTGGCCCGAGTTTGATCGATACACCACTTCTAAAGAACGAGAAGTTCATTATGGGAGCTAGACCAGAGTATTATGACTTGCTTACTGGCCACACCCACTGCACCTTCACAGAGCTTGTTGATTATGCTCTTAGATATGAGGCAAAGCCAAGGGGACCCACTGCCAAGGCCCCTCCTACTCAGCCGCTTCCAGCCAGCTCGGAAAGAGGAAGATGAACTTTGATCAACAGAAGAAAGCTTGGCAAAAGACTACAGGATTAGGATATGCCCAGAAAAGCCCCATCGAACTTGCTAAGATCACTTGCTTCAAATGCGATAAGAAGGGCCATTATGCTAATAGTTGTCCATCCACCGGAGCTGCTATTCCACCACCTCCTCAGATGAGGAATGATTTATGCCATGTCTGCCTCCAGCCAGGTCACTTCAAGATAGACTGCCCATTGAGGAAGAAAGGCACACCATCAGGAGTATATGATGTCACCATTCCTGCACCACTTCCACCACCTGATCAGGATGACCGAGGTACCTTACGAAGTACTTTTTCATTACGTGATTTACTTGTTAGGGTATTATTCGATACTGGTGCATCTCATAGCTTCATATCTATTGATCTTTGTAATAAGCTCAAATTAGAACCTATTCTTGCTACTACTTCCTTATGTGTCTCCAACCCTATTGGAGGACTTGCCAACCTCAGTCGAATTTGTAAAGAGGTTGTTCTTTTGTATGGAAGATATCGATTCACTTGGGATTTTTATGTGCTTGGCTTCGTAGCATTTGACATTTTTTTGGGTGCTGATTGGTTAAGAAAATTCGATGCTGTTATTTCTTGCAAAGCTCGATCTGTTTCTCTAGTCAATGACAAGGGTCTACCACTTGTCATCGAATGCAAATCACCTCAGAAATATGCCAGAAGATTCATATTCTCTCTTGATGCTCACCCGGACGACCTTAGTACTACTCCTATTGTTCAGAAATTTCTCGATGTATTTGGAGAGGTCGACTCTCTACCGCCAAAGCGAGAGATCGATTTCCGCATTGACCTTATTCTTGGAGCTACTCCCGTAGTTCTCCCTCATAGAAGGATGGCTCCTAAAGGAAAAGCTGAACTTAAAACCCAAATTGATGATCTATTTGCTAAGGGTTTGATTAGGAGAAGTTGTTCTGAATGGGGCGCCGCAGTCGTCTTTGTCACCAAATCAGATGGATCTCTTCGCATGTGTGTTGATTACCAGGAATTAAACAAGCTTACTCTCAAGAACCGCTATCCGATGCCTCGCATCAATGATTTATTCGATCAGCTCCATGGAGCTAAAGTTTTCTCACAACTTGATCTAGCCACTGGGTTCCACCAACTCAGAGTAGCAGAAGATAGTATTCATAAGACAGCTTTCCGTACCGAGAACGGATTCTATGAATGGTTGGTTATGCCATTCGGTTTGACCAACGCACCTGCTTATTTCGTCGACTTAATGAATCGAGTCTTCCGTGATGTCCTTAACAAGTTTGTTCTTGTTTTCATTGATGATATTCTCGTCTTTTCCAAAGATGAAAAAGAGCATGAGACACATCTTGCTTATGTTCTGGAAACTCTCCAAAACCACCAGCTAAAAGCCAAGTTCTCAATATGCCACTTATGGCGAGACGAAGTACGATTCCTTGGCCATATTGTTTCTGAAAATGGGATTTCGGTCGATCCAGCTAAGATCGCCGTAATCAATGTAAGTTCTATCCTATTCGTCATTTCTATTCGATCCATCTTATTCCTTTCTAATTTGAAAAATTTATCTACAGGATTGGGAGACTCCCAAAATTCCTACTGATATCCGTAGCTTCTTGGGCCTAGCCGGTTATTATCGCAGATTCATTGAGCGCTTTGCCCGGATTTCTGCCCCACTTACTGCTTTGACTCGGAAGGATGTCAAGTTTATTTGGAGTGAGAAGTGTGAATCAGCTTTTAATGAGTTGAAACGTAAGTTAACTTCAGGCCCTGTTCTTGCGGTAATTGGCGGGAGTGAAGGATTAACTGTCTATACAGATGCTTGTCGAGAAGGCTTAGGCGCTATCTTGATGCAGAATGGTAAGGTTGTTGCTTATGCTGGTCGTCAGTTGAAGACCCATGAAGTAAACTATGCAACACATGATTTAGAGCTTCTTGCAGTTGTATTCGCTTTGAAACTATGGAGGCACCATCTTTTGGGGACAAAATTTGAATTATTCACAGATCATAAGTCCTTGCGGTATATTTTCTCTCAGAAGGATTTGAACCAGAGACAAGTCCGATGGCTCGAGTTCTTAGCTGCATATGATCTCGACATCAATTATATCCGGGAAAAGCAAATGTTGTAGCTGATGCTTTGAGCCGTAGAAAAGCATTGTCTTGTTGTAATCTTGTAGAAGGCATGCTATTTCAGCTTGTTATCTCCCCATCTCTTATGGATCGCATCAAAGCTAAGCAATATGAGGACACTTTGCTCTATCGCATGAAGGAGTTAGTTCTTGGTAGAGTTGGAAATGCTGACAGTAAAGTGGGAGCACAGATAGATAGTAATGGAGTTCTGAAGATTGACAACCGTATTTGTGTTCCTAATGTTGATGGATTGAGACAAGAAGTGCTTAAAGAGAACCATCAATCATCACTTTCATTCCATCCTGGTGTCACCAAGATGTATTGAAAAATGAAACGTTTATATTGGTGGAGTGGGATGAAGAGAGATATTTCCATATATGTCAGTAGGTGCACCACTTGCTAGCAAGTCAAGGCCGATCACCGGAAGACGGCAGGATTACTTCAACCCTTAGAGATTCCGTGTTGGAAATGTGATCAGATTTCTATGGACTTCGTTGACGGATTACCGAGGACCAGAAAAGGTAACGAGGGTATATGGGTGATTGTTGATAGGTTGATAAAATCTGCTCACTTTATTCCTCTTAAGACCACTCGTACTACTTCGAGTTTGGCCGAGATTTATATGAGAGAGATTGTCAGACTTCATGGAGTTCCATCTAGTATTGTATGTGATAGAGATCCTTTGTTCACTAGTAAATTCTGGAAGGCATTTCAGGACGTCTTGGGCACTAAACTGAATCTGAGCACGTCTTATCATCCTCAAACAGATGGCCAAACTAAGAGGGTAAATCAGATTTTGGAAGATCTGCTCCGAGCTTGCATTATTGATTTTGGTGGATCTTGGGAAGACCATCTCCATTTAGTTGAATTCACTTATAACAACAGTTATCAGGTAATCAGAAATTTTCAATTTGAATCAGTAAAATTGAATTGAAATTTAACTATCTTTATAATCAGGCGAGTATCGATATGGCACCATTCGAAGCTTTATATGGACGACCATGCAAATCGCCAGCTTGTTGGATTGAGCCTGGTGACCGATTAGTTCTTGACTCGGATATGATTATGGAAGCATCCGAGGAGGTTAATGAGATCAGAAGGAAGATGAAAACCGCACAGGATAGGTAGAAGAGCTATGCAGATAGGCGTAGAAGAGAGTTAAAATTCCAGGTTGGGGATGAGGTATTTCTTAAAGTATCACCTTTGAAGAATGTTATTCGATTTGGTCATAGAGGGAAGCTCGCTCCTAGATTTGTTGGACCATTCACTATCACTGTGAGGATTAGTACATTAGCCTACAGAGTTGCACTACTGGAGAAATTTGAGGGCGTACACAACGTATTTCATGTTTCACATCTCCGAATGGTTGTACATGATCCGTCCATGACCATTCCTATTGCTCAGTTAGATGAGGTTGATATTGAGCTGGATTTGACTATAGAGAGGAGACCACTTCGTATTATTGATAGGGATACGAAGCAGCTTAGAAGGAAATCAGTTAGCCTGGTCAAAGTCCAATGGAGTCCAGATGATCGTGATTGTACTTGGGAAACCGAGGAGAGTATCCAAGATTCTAATCCAGAATTGTTTGTTGAAGGTAAATATATTCTTTACTTTATTCGATAATCTATTCTATATCCATCGTATCTCTTTTATTGTTCTTCCACTCTTTACTTTGTTCCTTTTCGAGGACGAAAAGTTTTGAGTGGGGGAGAATGTAACGACCCAAAATTCAGACCCAGTTAAAATTTTAAAAATCGCTTATTTAATGTAGAAATTTGAATTTTCACAAACAACTTCCGTTGCTATCCAAACTTCACATTTGGAATGCGTCTAGATAGACATAGGCGTGCGCCAAATTTTTTTGAAAAATATTGAAGTAAATTTCGCTCGTCGCATTTACATTTTAGTTCAAATCTTATGTGTAAATTTCCTACAGTCCGAAATCAAATATTTTTCTCGATGTTGCATAAGAAAAATATTCTGAACTTGACGGCGCATTTCGTTTCGCCAAATTTCGCTTTTAATCGCTAGTTAAAATGTTGCTCGAGCAAATGGTTAAATAAGATCACCACTTCGAAAGCAGTGTCAAACCATAAATATTTTCATATCGTTGTGTCTGCCTCGTCGCGCTGATCAAAAAGGTATATTTGTTCGTGTCAATCGGAGTTCGGCGTTGCAAATTTTAAATTGGTTAACGGAGTACAAACTGGTCCGTTACGCAGCGCAAACCAATACCCAACTTTCCAACGTTCAAAATTCTAGGAGCTTTGACCCTTCAGAAACCAAACAGCCGTCATCTTTACAGAAGACATCATTGCTTGGCCTGGGGACTCTAAACCCCTCTGTATATATCTCTCTGCAACCCTCTCCCTGCATTAATTACTCACTTCATTTATTGCATTGTTTCTCTAGTACGTATGCTCTGCTACTCCTTACTTCTTTCCCTTTCATTTCCTTTTATTATTTTCTTTACCTCCAGGAAACTAACGAAGCTAACTTCCCATGCACTACTTAATAGCCCTCCTCCTTGTTCACCCTCCACACCTCATGCCAACCACGTCCTTCCCCTTCGCCCATGCAGTCACTCCCCTCCACTGAAGCCCCCTGCAACCGCCCCCTCCACTGCAAAACCCCCTGCACCGCCTTTACCCAAACCACGCGGCCCCCCAACCAGCTCCAACCCACTACACACGGCCCACCCCGTACCAGCCCAACCCACTACACACGGCCCCATGCAGCTCCGTCCACACCACACGGCCCCCGCCCCCATGCAGTCACATTTCCCCCACACGGCCCACCCGGCCACCCACACAATCAGCTCCATTGCCCCATGCAGTCACGTCCCCATCTGCCCCCCCTGCTCCACTCCGCCTCCCCGCGTCCGCAGCCCGCAGCCCGCCGGTGCCACCTTGGCCGCAGTGCCAATCCACCCCTTGTTTCGGTTGATATATACTGAGATAAAAAAAAGGGGTAGGAAGAAGAGAAAGTTCATTTAATATGCAGTATATAGTTTACTCAGCTTCGGTTGTGATGAACGGTTAGCTTCACATGTTATTCATAAGTTAGCATAAGGTTATACAAGTTTATACCTCTGTATTGTTTACTTGTAATATACAGTATAAATTTTTATATATAGTTGTAGTTTATAGGTCCATACTCATACGTTGTATATATAGTTTTACAAAAATCAATGGCTTACAAACTTTGTATACATATAATCAGTTGTATATGCTCACAAACAACGTTTTACTATGTCTTATTCTAGCTCCCGCTATTGATCCGGAAACATAAGCTATTTCCATCCTGCTTGTCGAATCTATCTTGCTTCGTTGATCGGTATGATTTTATATATATATTCAATCGATATATATATTGCAATAAACAAATTATTGATTAATTATTTGTCGATTACAGTTGTGTTCATTTTGCGTCGTGCTTGTTAGGGTCTATTTTATCTATTCGTCTTCGTGCTTCGCCATCATCTTCTTCAACCACGCAAGGTGAACATTTCATTCACGACTCAATCTATTATGCTATGATAATCAAGTGATAATTGTTGTTAATATTAATTTGGTTATTAAATTGTTGATTGTTAAAATTGTTGAAATAAAATTTTAAATCGCTATGCAAGTTAAATTTGAATATTGTTAGTTTACGCCAAATAGTTGTGACACTAAAATTGTTATGTGATGTTGAATTTGGTCGTTAACCTAAGTGAAATTTAATATGAAATTAATATTGATATTGGATAGTCAACAATTTAAAATTGATTACATATGTTGAACTTGACCCATTTAAATGTTAAAAAAAATCGTCGCGTAGAAATAGCGTTAACTACACCTTGAACCATTGAATGTATGATTTATGTAGTAATTTGATAATAGACACCAAGTGAAAACCATAATGTAATAATCTTTAATCTGCATGAAACGATAGTGTGGATTCTAGGAATAATTATATTAATTTGCATAAATAACAAATGTAAGTTAATACGATTATTTCGGGATTACTTAATAAATTGTTAAATTGTTATGTATGGTCGCTATTGCTTGTTTATTTACTTTGACACCATCCCAGTTATCACACTGCAAGTTCCGTTTGCTATGCTTTGTTTTATATTGAATGATATTGGGTTGAAATGATAATTACCCCATTTAAACAACTTGGCCTAGTATAGAAAATAAAAATAAGAAACCCGATTGGTCAACAAAACCATTTTCGAAATTGAAATATATTTTAAAATTAAGGAATGAACTTAAAAATTCGTTTGGAAATTTGGTAACGGTTTTAATGGGTGTAATTGAAATAAATTTCACGGATTTAATTGAGATAAATTTTATGGATTAGATTGAAGTAATTTAATGGATTACAGTGAAACAGATTGATAAACCTATTTAATTGAATGAAAATGAATTGGCAAATTAATTGAAATGAGATTTAGAAACAAGTAAGTTTTAGGATTTGATAACTTAAAAATTTATTAGATTTGTTAGGTTTGGATTTAAACTCGGTTTTAATTAAATAGATTTGGAACATGTTATAAATTTTATTTGGAAATTTAGAAAATTTGACTTAAGAGGAATACAAAAAATAAAAAAAGTTTTATGGATATAACTTAGTGATTATTTAAACTTAAAATGATTTTAAATTTAACGAATTAATCAATTCAGGACATTGTAAATGGAAATGGACTTCTTTGTTTAGAAATTTAATTGAATTGGTAAATAAATCAAATGAAGTTGGATAAAAAGAAATTTAGTTAATGAAATTGATTTAATCGAATTGATGATAACAGTGGATGTAAACATGAAGTGAAATGAGTAGAATTGGACTTAATAATTTAAACTAAGTTTAGCATTAAATTGAATTCGTTGATTATGAACTAAATTTAATAAGCGACATTTAGACCTTATTAAATCGAACTTGAATACTTAATTTTAAATTGTCTACTCAAAGGTTTGAACTAAAAATTGCATTCGGAAATATGTTTTAAAATATCTAAAATAAATTGAGTCGTAAAATGTCA
The DNA here is from genome assembly GCA_030765085.1 of Allium cepa. NCBI lineage: Eukaryota > Viridiplantae > Streptophyta > Magnoliopsida > Asparagales > Amaryllidaceae > Allium > Allium cepa. Next base: position 202,853,728 of record CM060941.1, on the reverse strand, counting down.
AATTTGGGAAGTCAAATTTGCACCTTGACTTTTGGACTTTTGATTTGTTTAAACGTTAATTTAACCGACCATCGGGTAATAAATACGTAGTTATTAAAGAGACCGGGATCAGGAATGGATGTACTCTCTGTCGATACCGAAAACCACTTTAATAACTATTATACGCGAAGTGTTGATCCAGAATGAAGTGGATGGTTTGGTGAACGCGTTGACTGAAGAAAGAGAATGATATTGGATTACCCCTGACATGACTAAAACAGGAGCCGCGCCGGGCCATTGAGGATCGCCACCTCTAGCGGACATGCTTCTTCGATACCATACCTATTACTTTTGTGATTCGATTTGGGTGCACCCCTTGATTTGGGAGTGTTGTTTCGCGGTGTTGAGATAGTAGCTACTATGCTCAACATCAGTCCGGATCATGCAACTACTAGTATCCTAGTTGGTATCGCCTCATGTACCTTGTCATACTGATTATCCTATTTGCGACCACTACGTTTTGTTTTGTGTTATACCTATGGGGTACCCTCTGATAACCACTAGTTTACGGTGGGGTTTACGGTGCTGTATAGACTATAGCATTATAAAATGTATTAAGGGGAATTATGGTAACGCCTTAACGCTATTTTAATATCGTACTTTACTGATTAGGCATTATCTACATATCATATTCTATTGTATATATAGATAGTTTATCGAATCCTTAGGGATGTTTTATTCATCTTTGAGTTATGAACTTTATTCCCTGCACTTGATTATCCTGTATAAGATTTTGAGTCTTGACTCGAGTGTTTCTTTTGTATATGCTCGGGTCAGTCTGAAGTTATCCGGTTTACTGATCAAGGTTGGTTGAAGATGCTAAAGACTTAGCATTTATCTTTATCAGTCTATTTTGATGTCCATGTCTGTTGGGGATTTATGTATTTCCTTTCAGTCACCTTTTGTTTAGACATTGTTGTACTTTATGTAGTAGCTTCATGAACTGCTATTATGACGATGTATTTTCCGCTGCATTATTCTGTGACTGTTCTATGACTGTGATGTTGTATTGATTCTCATTTACATTTATGTATTTAAAATCTCATAATGATTCGTGTTTTGTATTATTTAAGTTGACATGTGAGGATTATTGTCAATTTAAATGGTCCAAATATACGGGTTGTTACAACTGCTATGACGGCATATTTTAGACAACCTTTAGGATCGGTAAGAGGATGATGTCAATTCCCCCAAGTAGCAAATGGCTATGGACTGCCATTTGAGTAATTTCTAGCGGTGGGGTTGCCGGATTTTTTGCAAATATCTTGGACTAGTCGCATCGTCTAGCATGATTAATCGCATCTGGATTGATAGCTAGCAAGTAATGCCCGTAGTATAGTATTTTTTATTAGGGTTTAGCCCCTGAGGTAATCGCCACATTTTTCTTCATAGGCTTTGCTCCAGACTCGTTTGATATCATCATGGGTAATGCACCGAAGCATGGGAATGGATAAAATCCTTTATACACATGACTTCTTCTTAGATGATTTGGCGTGAAGCTTTGAGGAAGATTTGTCATTTTCTATTTCTCCATTCAGTAAGAGTTCCTCGTTGTAGATAGTCTTTGATAGGACTCAACAATGACCCCTTTTCTGGTTCTGTCTTCAAGATCTAGCCAATCTCCATCTGTCAAAGCTTAGAATATTGAGTATTTCAACCGAAACAATGTATGTCCGTTACGCATCCCTTAAACTGGCCAGCTTGGCCAATGACTGGACTCTTTTCATTTTGTTTGCTGAGTATGTGTATCATGATGTGATACATGAAGTCGGCTAGTGGCTCTTGGACCTGGCCAAGATAAGGAGCAAGACAATGTCCCTTAGCAAGATCAACTTCCTTACCTTTTCATTCTATCAATCAAGAATCATAAAAGATATGAAAATTTTCCACTCCGAATCCTCTAGCAAATATGAGGTTGGAGGTCAAGGCTTCTTACTAAGCATCGTTGTTTGTTACAGTGAAATCGAGTTTCAGGATGTAGCAGATTGATCGTTCCTCGGGAGTCATTATCATGACTCCTGCGCCATAATACTGATCACTAGAAGCTCCATCCGCATACATTTTCCATCTGTTGGTTGGTTCTCTACTACTCTTTTTAAGTAGTCATTTGATGCAATGAATTCATATTTCAATTCTGCTAATTTCCGTCCTTGGATAGTCCTTCGAAGGAAATAAGTGATATCGAATTAGCTTATTTCGGTATTCTATTTAAGTAGTCTTTTAGATGTCTTAGGTCGTTGTATGCCATGTCGCAATGGCTAGTAAGCATAGACATTGATGGTTACTCTAGTTGAATCCTAGAGTCTTGTCATGAGTTATTAAGTCTAATAGTGAAGGGCTCTAAATGCTCTAATCGATTATCTGTAAATGGCCAAAGGTCAGGTTGAAAAGCATGTTGAAGGAAATGTCGAGTAGGGGTCAGTCTCGAGTTGCGTGCAACTGCATAGCTGTATCTTGCTATGAATTAGAATTTGCTTGCATATTCGAGTAACACACTTTCAATTTAATGCATTCATTATCCTTTACCCATGCTTCGGGTTGGAGTGACAGTTAGTTGCCCACGAGCTTAGGTATCGATTTAATGATTCTATCTCTAGGCCTTCTTTCGGTCGTAGCCCTGAGTAGCTGTAAGCACTATATACAAGTTTCAATATTGAGCTATCGCATCCAGTCTTTGGATGACCATGTGTCTGCTCCCAATCTTGGTGTGACGACCCAGAATTTTGAACAATTTAAATTGCGGTAATTAAGGTTAATTTTAAACTTGAATTTCAAAACATCAATATTTACTTGATAATTAAATTATATAATTATATAAATCGAAATTGGGTAAGATGTTGAATATGGGATTTTAAGCCGGTTAAAAATAATTTGAAGGCTTATAAAATTTATAATGATGATACTGAAGACAATAGGATGGTTGAAATTTAATTTAAAGGTAATTTGTGCAATTTTAACAATATAACATTTAAATTGGAATTTAAAAATAGCCTTTCGAGGCACGGTCTCGGAAGTCGACGAAACCAGTTCCATTGAATCCGTAATAGTTAGTTATTATCGGATTTCAATTTTCGTAGCAATCGGAGTGGTCGTTTGACACTGGCAGCTCAAAACGCTTAGAAACCATTTTAATCGATTTAATTTAAATTTGATAGTTTTCTTTTGTAGCTCGCGTATAGGGTCATATTAGCCTCCGATACACATTCCATTGTGCTCGAAATGCGGGTAAAACTTTATGAACGCCTGTCGGCACGTCTGATTCGGGGTTCGAGATTTCGCGTTATGGAATACGAGATATTTTCATTTAATTCACGCGTACTTGAGAAGCTTCCGTAAATTGATATTTATCTCCGTCCTCTCTAATCTTTGAACAGAAATCGAGTTGAATTCACAAAAGGAAAAAAAATGGCCGCTCATTTCATCTTCAAATCGAAGCCGAGCCTTCGTTCTTCTTTTTCCCTCTCTAATTCAACCTTTTGTTCGATTCGAGCTCCCCTTCCTTCAATTTCGAATCGATCCAGTTTTAAAAAAAAAGAAAAAAAATATGGCGACCATTTTCGCCATTCCAAATCAAGATCGCCAGATCTTTCGGCCGCCTCCTGTTCAAAATAGCCTTCTTCCTCGCACCGCTGTTTGAGTCGAGGTCGCGATTCCAGACCGCGATGTGTTCGCATGTTACGGTTGATTATTGGAGGTCGCGATCGATTGTAGAGGGTTGATGCCGAGCTCGAGTATGGTGGATGCATTCTCATGGAGGGCCGCGAGCATAGGAAGCATGCCTGTGACCTAGAGGTGGCGATCGTGTGGAACTAGGGTTTGCGTGGCTTGCTTCGAGACAGTGAGGTCAAAATTTCAAAAGAAACAAGCTGGATTTGAAAATGGATTGCAAATCGAAAATCAAAGGTGAGCAAACCTCACGTTTCTGGATTTTATTAAAATGGTTAAAATTTTAATGATTGTTCGAATGGTTGAAATTGAATTGATGTGCTATGTTATATAGTAATGTATAGTCTATATCGAAATGGTTGATATTCTGTGACGAATATTTTTGTAATTGGATGCTGTGGTTTGATTGGATATTTCGGTACCCTGAGTTATCGAAATATATAAAATTGGATTTGAAAGAAAATAAGTTGTGAAAATTTGAAAGCGAAATAATTATAAAATAAAATAAAAATGAATTGGAAAGAAATAGTAGTGATATTTAAAGACGGGAGTTAAATTGTAAAGTAGAGATTTAAAACAACTTCTGAATCCAAGCTAAATCTAACAAATAAAGTTTTAAAATATTAAGTGTTTTAATAACTTGAATGTCAAAGTGCAATTGTGAACGAATTGAATTTAAAAATAAATGTGGTTTTAAATTCCTTTAAGCTTCCATTATAAAAAGGGAAATTAAATCAGATTAGAATAAAGTGAAATGTAAATGAGAAATCATTAACTTATATAATCAATGATGTAAATAGAAATTGATTGTTAAGAAAATAAATCAATATAAGTGACTTATGAGAAGTTAACTAATATAAGTAATTAAGGATTAATGTACTTAATATTGATAATTAATTTATGAAGCAATTAGGAATACTTATTGATTGGGATTAAGGATATTTAATAACGTGAAATTAAATAAAGATAATTAATTGAATTTAATTGGAAAATAATTAATCCAGGGTGATTAATTAAGACGAATAGTGATGGGTGACCAATTAATTGATTTGGAATTAATTAATTTTAAATAAAGGAATCTAAGTGATTGAGGTTTGAAATTCAATTGGAATCAATTGAATTGATTTATATGTGCTTAAGCTTTGTTTATGGATGATTGAATGGTATTGGATGTTTTGGATGAGTTGATATCTCTGATACGAAATGTTGTGTATTTCATTTGGATAACTTGGGTTAGGATGATATGAGACTCGAAGAGTCCGGGTTCAGATATTAGGAAATACCCGAAACCACTTTGAATTTTTATAGATTGATATGTGAAATCTATAGGCTGAAATGAAGTGATTTAAAGGAATTGGACTATTTAAATCTAAACCATGGTACTTAGAAAATGGATGTGTGGAATAAGTGATGTCCATAATAAATTAGAGTTTTTGTGAATTGAAATGGGTTACCCGGTTTTTTTATAAGTTGTTTTCTTGGATATTCCACGTTAGTTGGGTTCACTCACGCTGGTTTCCAGCCTGACCCGGGTTTTACTTTGGTGTAATGCTCGGGTCAGACCGAGTACTACAGTTTTTCAGGTAGGTACGTTCTAGAGCTCAGGAGGAGAGTTGGATGGCAAGAGCGTATAGAATATTTCCGCTGTATTTATATTATTGTATAGCTGGGACATGATGATTTTTTATATTCAGCAACTGTATATAATATGTAACTCTGATGTATATTAAATGTAATCGACAGATACAGTATTCTTTTGTAACTGTTATTATTATTATTATATTTTATCCGCTGCGAATGTCAGATGTTGGTGTTTCTGTTCTTCTTCTTCTTCTTCTATCTCTTTCTTCTTATTCATAACTATCTGGAATGTTCGGGATCGAAAATTTCGGGTCGTTACATTGGTATCAGAGCTGAAAGGTTAAGCGAGAACCTTGGCTCTGGTGGGAGTTACTCATTAAATAGAGTCTGTAGTACTCTACAATGAGTTGAGAATATATATATATATATATATATATATATATATATATATGAGATCGTACTTGTTATTTTCTTATATAAATTTTAAAATGATTTTATATTAAAGTATATTTGGTATATAAAGGAATATTTCATTCTAATAAATATAAAGACGATTGGTTGTTAAATTATTGGAACTAAAATTAAGAAGTAATATAATACAACCAAATTGAAATCTAGAATTGGAATTAAATTAAGTAAAAACAAAATACAACCAAATCAAAATTTAATTAATTGATAATGATATATTTGTTATTAAGTAAGCCAAATGAAGTAAATTTATAAGATGAGTATAACTTTTAAATTAAAATAATGAGAAATAATAAGTAAGTATTCTTTGAATAACTAGGACTTGTTGCAAACAATGGGTTGTTTGAAAATTTGATTTGAATTAAAAACCAAAAGTGGTTTAAAATTTAAAGATGACCTCGTGTGTAAAGGAAATAATATGTATGAATAAGGAATATACATAAATCAAAAATAGTTTGAATTAAATCTAAATGTTGAGTTTGAAATTTGGAATGGGATGTGATATCCTAGTGATGAGTTTTTAAGTGGGAAGATTATTATTGTGGAGTTTAAGGATTGAACGGGGTTGATTGAATTAAGTAAATTGAATTTAACTTGGGAGAAGTTAAATAAGTTTGAATGAACAACTTGAATTGGAATTTAACTTGGAAAGTTAAATGGTTAATTTGAATTGGTAGTTTGTGTGGTCTCAAAATGGGGTTGAGATCTGGAAATTGGAAATGGATGGACGTTTTAAAAATAAATTGGATGATATCATCCCATTTTTAATGAAAATCTTTAAATTGAGAATGGTATTGTATAAATAAAATAAATTTGAATAATTGAATTATAAATTAAACTTTTTTAAGAAACGGCTTTAAACTGGAAGATAAAATTGAGTAATAAATTAAATTTTTTAAAATAAAATTGTATTGAATTCTTATTTGAACCATGAAATACATAAGTGAAGATAATATAAAATGGAATTTTGAGAATTGGACTCTGAAATTAAATTGATTATACACTTTGAATTAAAGTTAATTTGGTTTAAAAAGTTAAACCAACCTTTGAGAATTTAACTCGAATTTATATAATTCGAGGTAGTTTAAATTCAAGATTGAAATTGAATTAGTTCAAAATTGAATTTGGTTTGAATTAATTGGATTGGTGATTGGAGATGTATAAGTTTAAAAATTTAAATGGAAAAATTGAATTGGATTGTATTGAAATGATTTGAATTTGAAATGGGTTCAATGAGAATAATTCAAACTGATTGGAATAATTTGAATTTATTCAAGTTAGAATTGAGTCAATTAATCGGAAGTGGAAATTTAAAATTGAATTGTTGGGAATGTGAACAGTTTGACTCTGGACTATTTTTATTCAACATAAATTGTTTTAATATAAATAAATTTTTCCAAGCTATTTAATATATACAACCTTTCTTATTAAACCCAAAATTATCTTATACTTATTTTATAACTAATTTTGGAGTATTTAACTACTTTGTAACTATTTTAGAAACTAATTACTGTTTTCCAACTATTTTATAAACTAATTACTAGTTTTCGACTATATCACAAATTAATTACTATTTTACAACTATTTTGCAATTGTCTAAAATTTCTGAAGCTATTTAACTATTTTCAACTATTTTATAGCTATTTTGAAAACTATTAATTATTTTTTAACTACTTATCTATTTTTAAAATTTTCAAGCTATTTTTTTATATAAACTGGTCGGAGTTCAAATTGTTATGGATTTAATACCCAACTGAGATAAGAATTGAAGCGATAATTCAATGGAATTGAGGCAATTGTGAATAGAAAGGAAATTGATTTGTCTAATAATCGATGAAGATAATTACATAGGATGTACGTATATTATTTTATTCGCATAATGATTAGATCCAGATTCAAGCACAGAATTTCGAGATAGTTTATCGATCCGAGTTGGGATTTTTCACTCGATTTTCGACGGCGAACCTGGATATGGATTGTCGATTGGTTCTGGATATTCTCTATCATAGTTATGGCTATGCAAGGAGAATGATGGTTTCTAATCAAGAAATCAGATCCGTGTCCGCACTAGGAAGTCAGGTGGGCGATACTAGTTCGGAAGTGAAATTGTGTGACCGAGTGCGCTATCAGATTGGTATAACGTATGGAAGATATGTGTACATCGTACGAATTTAAATGAAATTGATATTGGAAAGAGTAATCAAATTTGAATATTTGATTTTGAATAAACAAAGTTATATATCTTTGTTATATAAGATAAATCTCCCCTTGTTGAATCTATTGCTTGAAGGAAAAGGATTTTTGAAAGTGTTTGAAGTATAAAGGAGTTTTATACGAGATTGAAATGATCCAAGTTTTTAAATTTTATATATATGTGTATATATATATAAAGGATCTTATGAGGATTTTGGAAAAAGGCTTTGGAAACCTTTGGATTTGGAAATGACTTTTGATTTTTGGGTAAAATCAATATTAAAATTTGGAAAGCCTAGTTTGAGAATTTATCGATTTTGGGATAATCGATTTTGTATAAAGGAGCCTTGTATGAAATCATACTAGGTGTATGATTTGAAAGATACTATATTTGTATAGCATAAAGTGTTTTGGTAATGGCTCTGGGGAAAAAGGCGCTCCATTGAAATGAACTTTTCAGGAGTGCCACCGGGTGGTGCTGCCTTGAGCCCCAAGGGAGGGTTCTAAAGTTGATCTTGTGAGGAGTCCGGACAAAACTAGTTCTTGGGGATTATGAGTAGAGTATACCATAGCAAAATTCGTGTGTGCCGCTGAGAGCCAAAAGTCTACGTTTGATTTTATATCAGTAGACTGCGACCTATGGTATAACATAGCGAAAGTCGTGTGTGCCGCTGAGAGCCAACAGTCTGCGTTTGATTTTATATCGGTAGACTGCGACCTATGTAGGAGTGGAGAAGTTTCATTTCAATAGCGAAAATCAGTGGCCGCAGAGTGCCTGCGATTATATGGACTTTTGATGTGATGCCAACGTAACCCTGGGATGTAACTGTGATCTGTTGTGGGTTCCATGGCGTAATCGAGAGGCCGCGGAGAGCCTACAGTTGCATGAACTTTTGCTGCGATGGCAACATAACTCTGGAATGTAACTGCGACCATAGATGGGGGTGATGATTTCCAGAGCTTTCTCACTAAAGTCATTTCCTCTATTTTCAAAAACTGTTTTCTATATTTTCAATAAAATTATTTTCCAAGTATTTTCACTGGGTGTTGAAAACGGGTTTACCAAGTACTTATAGATTTTTAGTCCTACGCCTGATCAACATATGACTGAATTTCTGTAAGAACAAGGATGGACTGGTTGAGACATCGAGTTATGAAAAGTATTTTTTATAAAGAGTTATTTTAATAGTATGATGTGAATTTAAAAGCATTTCTAAAATTTTAAAATAAAGATGTTGGAATTTTGGAAAATCAAGGAAATCCAAACTGGAATTTTAATGAAGCGAATTTGTAATTAAAATCGAATATTGATTTAGAAGTTGAAAGTAAGCTAATTGGCCAAATAATTATTTAATTCAGTATATTAATAAAATTTAACTTGGGAAAATAAATGGATTGTAAGTTGATAATGGGTTTGGGGATGAATTCGAATTTTAAATAGAATTTGACTTAGATTTGATAATGAATTAAATAAGAGGAGATGTTGTAAAATAAAAATAAAATAGAGTTGGATTGAAAAATGTGATGGTTTGAATTATAAATAAAATTCAAGGGTGATTTGAATAATATTTAATAAAATTTGCAAGTAAATTGGATATAAGAGAAGTGATTATAATAGAAATGGTTTGAGTTGCAAAACAAAACCCAAGTGAATAGAAATAAATTGAGAATGGCCTTGTATTAATAAAATAAATTCGAAAATGAATTAAGTAAGTAAATGAAAATTTTAAAATGGGTTAATTGAATTAAATAATAGTTGGATGAAGTCTGATTGAATAAAAAACTAAATCAAGTTGTGATTGGAATTGGATTATCAGACTGAACTTAAATTTGGTGGTATATTAATTTGAAGTATAAATGAGTTAAGTATGTGCTTGAATATTATTTTGATAAATTGAGAAGATGAATTTGAAATTAAAATTTAAAAATGGATGGACTAACTGAATTTAATGGAATTGATTAAATGAAAATCAAATAGAAGTAAACTTAAGTTTGATGTTGGATTAAATTAAAGTAAATTAACTTATGTTTAAGATTTATGGAAGCTTGGCTTCGAATAAGGGTGAAAGCCCATTAAATAAAAGCTTGGATTGAATTAATTTGGGAATGGCTAGAAGTATACAAGAATAGAATGTGTCGAGCTAAATGAATGGTTGGTGAATAAATTGAAAATGAAATGGAATTAAATACAGAATGAGTTAAAAAATTTAATTTAAAGTAGTTATAAACTAAAATGAATACTCTATAAAGCGGATATCGCCGGAATTACATATAAATAGTTGTCGTTTGATGTAGACAAAACTAATTAAAAATCTATGAGTTAATAGAACTTAAACAAATTGGTTGCAGGATTAATTGAAGTGAATATGAGCATATTTGAGTCAAAATAAATTGTATGTAAGCAATTAAGTTGCAAACCATTGAAACTGAATAAAATGGCTTGAGAATTGATAGAAAGTAATTGAATTAGCTTTAAAGTTATATAAATCACTTATGGAAAGCGTTTTGGTGCTTGTTGCTTATGATATACATGTGTTTAGCTATTGAAAATAAGTGAAATGCTAATAGATTTTCAATATATGGCACTTACATATTTAAATTGAGTAAGTATGGGTACTTGAAGGCCGTTTGGCTGGATTTGGTTGTGCTATTTGCTAGAATCAATAAGTTGCTTGCTTAAAATGCTAAATAAGGTATGCCTCGCAATAAAAATAGGAAATATGAACTGTTTTTGTTTTTCCCACTGTGTGGGTCGATGTATACATATTTATATCTCTTTTCAATTTGCAAAAGCTCCTCCGTACAAAGGAAACTCTACCAAAAATTTTCCAAAATTTTGGGAGTTAGAAAAAAAAATTTGGAAAATTTTGAGAAAAATTGGTTAACGACAAAATGACTTCAAATTGGAAATTAAAGTAAATTAGTAAATGAAACTAATATGAGTCAGATATACTTGAAAGATAGAATTCAACATTCAAAATTTAAAGTAAATTGAATTCGTATGAAGTGGGGAAAACTAGTTTGAATAGAAACGGATATGAAAACTTCTGTAAGGAAAAGTATGTAAAGATTTGAAAGGGCTATGATTGGATATTATTGCTAAGTAGGTTATGCAGGTATTAGAAGGGGAAAAGAAAACTGGATTTGATTCCAAAAGATAATTGTGAATTGCCCGACAAGAAGGTACGTATTTTAATTTTTGTAAGAATTGGATTGGGTTTTTGATCTAGCCACTTGGCTTTCTGTTTTCTTTTTGGTATTTGGGAGCCCGTAGAGACCTTTTGTAGTTGTACCGAGCTTGCCGCGCAAAGGAGACACTGGCAAAAATTTTCGGAAATTTAGAGAGTTAGAAAAATTTTGAGAAAATTTTGATAATTCAAAATTTGGTTTTAAATTGAAATTTAAATGATTGAGCAAAAGGGTATGGTTTGATACTATAGAAGGTTTTAGAGGTTGGTGAAGTAATAGTGGAAATTTAATAAAGAATATATTGTGGCAAGTTGGTAAGACTGTTGAATTGTAGGTTTTGGGGAAAAGTAAACGGGTATTGGTCCATTCTTCCTAATTAGTAATTTCGGGGACGAAATTCTTTAGGGGGGAGGAATGTGACGACCCATAATTTTGAACAATTTAAATTGGGGTAATTAAGGTTAATTTTAAACTTGAATTTCAAAATATGAATATCTACTTGATAATTAAATTATTGAATTATATAAATCGAAATTGGGTAAGATGTTGAATATGGAATTTTGATGCAGCCCAGCTGGATGAAGACTTAGGTCGAGAGCGACCTAAGTAGAGCTATAAGTCGCTCCAACGACCTAATGATGAAGACGAGCTAAGTTTAAGTCGCGTGCGACTTAACAGGAGGAAGAATGAATGGGTTAAGGAGATGAAAGTGCAGGAAAACGAGTTGGAAAGTCACTCAAGCGAGCCACGACCTAGCTACGTAGTTCCAACGACCTATCGGGATAAGTATCTGATGTTATCGGCCAGTTTCTTTAGGTCGCGAACGACCTTCCACTCTTAGGTCGCCATTCTTAGGTCGCGAACGACCTTATTTGGACTTGCCTGCAGCTTAGGTTGCTTTGTTACTTAAGTCGTAACCTTTATGTCGCTTGATTGTATCGCTATGTCGTATTGTATTGTGTTCTTAAGTCGTTTGTAACTGTTAGGATGTCACATGTTGTAACTGGTATTTGTTGAGTCACATGTTTCTGTAATAAGTCATAGGTCGCATGGTGTTAGGTCGTGAACGACCTGGGTCTTATTGTGTCCTGTATTTTAGGTCGTGTACGACCTATGTAGGTCGGTGGTACTGTTGTAGTGGTTGTGTTGAGTTGTACGCCTATAAATAGGCAAGATGTGGTCATCTGTAACATGGTTATTGTTGAATAAACTTTTGTTTTGAGAGCTTTGTGCCTCCATTAAATCGGTAGTTGAGTGTGATCTCTTATCTACACTTTAGGTATTCGAGTGCGCTCGAATCAATGATCGTTGAAGCCAATTCACAGTATCAAGTGCGCTTGATTAACGTTCGAAGAACTGTAGATCTTCTCTCACGGTATTGTGCGTGATCAATGTGTCGAAGATAGCTAGAATTCAGTATCTTTGGAGATCAACGAATTTGGGCATTTGGTATCTTTCAATCCATCGATTTATATTGATTCATCTAATTGTTCTTTGATTAGTTTGACACGAAATCTTCTTTTCATTGTCAACCTGTATATCCGCTGCGTCAGTTTTGGTATTAGAGCTTGTAACAACCCTAGATTTTTCATATATTTTAATATTTGACTTTGTTTTATTTTGAAATTATTTTAAACTTATTTTATTTCAAACATTTCATTTTTAAATGTAGGTTTTGATTATTATGTGAATTATAATTTCAAACCGGTATAAATTGGATATTTTACCGAAAGATGAATTTCTGTTCATACTGGTCAAGCCTTGACTTTTAAATTTCAAATTTAAATATTTAAATTCTTAAATTTTATCTTTTTTTATGAAAATATATTTAATAACTTGAATACTGCTTTTCGTTTCGTTGAAAACGGATTTAGTTTGTGAAAGTTATGTACATTTCAATTTTGAGTATAATTTGTTTTATTTTGAAATTTTGTCTATTTTAAATTATATAAATCATATTTTCTATATTATATTTTATTTTAATGTGTTAATATGTTATTTTATGTATATTTTGTCTTTTAATATTTTTAAAGTGATAATAGAATTTTTTCCAAAATTTACTGTATTTATTTCCTATTTTTAAGGGCTGTTTTCCTATTTTCTGCTATTTTCTTCATTAAAAACTATATTTAAATTAAATTTTAAATATTTATTTTGTGAATATATTTTTATTTTATGTTATTATTTATGTTTAAAAATATGTTACAAGCTCATATGAATTTTCTAAAAATTATTCTATTTAATTTCAAATTTTCTAGTCTACTTTACTATTTTAGCTATTTTTCTTAATTTAACTTTATATAATTAATAAATAATATATAAATTTATATATTTTGATAAATTTTCGAAATTTTATCTGGTATTATTATTATTTCCATAAATATAAAGTTATATAATTAAAATAAAGAAATATGAAAGGGTTTTGACTTTTGAATTGCCTTTTGCCTTTTTGAATTCCGCCTCTTCATTTTCCTCACAACTCTTCATTTATCTTGCCATAACTCCCCACATTTCAGCCGACTATCTCATTTTCAATTCACGTATCTTTCTTTCCTCCTTCCTAAGAAAAAATTTTGACCCTCCCTTGCTTGAAGAATTTGGTAAAACTTTATTTCTTTTATCTCTTTTTCTATTTACATCGTTTATTTCTAGCTTGATTTTGCACATGCTTTCACCTCCTTTAGGATTGGCCATGCCTCCCTTGATGCCTAGCCGCCTCCAGCACCTGATGGCACACCACCAGCACCTCCTCCTCACCAGCCACCCAAGCCATGAACCCCTTTGGTGACGCATATCCACAAAAGTTTCAAAACACCCTTCATACTAGCCTAACCGAGCACCACTCTCATTCCATCACCTCACCACCCCTCTAGCCGCCACCTACCACACCACCACCACCTCCAGCACCCATGGCCACACCACCACATTGGACCCCACTCCTCTGGCCGTGACACCTAGGGCCTTGTCCGAGCCCAAATCCTTGACCAAATTCATGTATGCATGCTTATGTGTGTTATTGCCTTCACCCACCTTTAGACCATCATTCCAACATGTAGGCCGAACCCATACTCACCCAAACCAGACCCAAACACCTGCAATTATGTTGTATTTCCCCTTATGGCTGAGCCTAGTAAAGGTTAAAAGCAAGTGCAAGCATTTTCTATTTGATTCTGTGCAGTCTATTCTAGTGCAGTTTTGATCGTAGTTGATTTGAAACTCATCGTTGTTACATTGTTTTGTTTGATGTGTATCCAACGAATTTGACACTTGGCTCCTCCATTCAAATCTGTGTCGTGATTTTGTGCTTGTGTAGATCCCGTTTGTGCAATTCGTCATAGGTCATCAGCTCAAACCACTGAGTTATTCTCACCAGACAGTTTTATACTTATATGAATAGTAAATCGATCGCTTGTGAATATGTAAACTGCATCACCATAGTTTATTTGCTATGTCACTATCATATGATGTTCACACACGATTAAACACCAGTTATATCATATGTTACTGTTATATTATTGTTGTTTTGTTATTTTTATCAGTATATCACACTGCAAGTTCCCTTTAGATTAGAATCACTATGGGTTGAAATGATACATACCCGAACGGACTTTAGAATGAGGGAAAATCGTTATGGGCTGAAATGATAGGCCTGAATGATTTTCAATTTATTTCATTTACTTGGGACTGCGGGTTTGAAATGATAAAACCCGGATTTTCTCTGTAAATTACGGGTTGAATTGATATATTCCCGTATCACTTTTCCTAGTGTAGAAAATTATATACAGACCCGTAGTTAATATATGTTTTTCTAAAAAATTTAAAATTATTTTAGAAATGTAAATGTTAAAATAATTTGATTTAAATCTAATTAAAAATGATTTTGTAAAATATTATTGATTTTCTGAATAGTTATAAGTGAAATAAATTAATGAAAAGTTAGAAAATTTTGAATGTAAGTTATTTTGGAAAATTTGATTTAATTATAATAGAAAATTAAGTTGACTATGAAATCGTGATAATTTTATAATAATTTGAATTTAAATGAATGTAAAGTGATTTTATATCATGTTAATGATTTCTAATAAAATTGAAATGTGAAATGAATGAATATTTAAGTTGAAATTTTGAAATATAACTAAAATTGGAAATTTATGGAATTGACTTAAAAGTGAATTTTAAGTTAAGTAAATAAAAATAAAACTAAATTATATCTGAGAATTTGAACTTAAGTGTTAGGTTGAAATTTAATGTAAGGAATTTAAAATTGAACATTGCAATTTAATAAGTGAATTAGTGTTAAATATGAATTTTTAAATGGAAATTTAACTTTATGAAGTCATGGAATTAAAGAAAATTAAATGATGGATATAAAGGTGAAATTATATGATTTTATAAGTTAAAAATGATCTAAATAAAATATAATTGTTTGTGAAATTATACTGAATATTTGAAGTTAATTTACTGCATTTCTAAAATGCTATTAATTCTAATGTAAAGGATAATACAGCATTTGTAAATGCTGTAGTTGATAATAATGAACCAAATGTCTCAATTTAATTAAAGGCTATTATAGCATTTTTTGTGAATGTTATAATGGTTGAATTTAACTAAGTTTATTTGAAACTAATGAAACCCTATTACAGCATTTTAATGTTGTCTTTTGTTAAATTGAACTGTTTTAAGTTCCGTAGTATTTTCTAAATGCCGTGAAAGTTGAATTTTCATTGTTTTAATAGATTTAAGTGAATGAATGAACTTTGAAAGATTAAAATTTTGGAAATTTAATAATTTAATTATCAAATGTAATATCTTCATTTTAATGATTTAAATGAAACAATTTGTTTCGAAATATAAACTATTTTGAAATGGTATTTAAATTAAATAAAAATGAATGTGGTTTGGAAGATATGATACTTTGATATTTTGAACTGGATTTTGAATGATATTGAATTTTTAAATGATATTTGATTTCCAAGTATAAATACTATTTTGAAATTTTAACCACGGGATGTATTTTTGATTTATGGTTTAATTGATCTTTAAAGGATGGGCGATCCCAAGCATCCTTTAAGTTATGGTGCATTTCTACTACAGTTCACTTGAGTTGATTTACATTATATAAGTATATATTGTCCTGACTCGAGTGTTTTGTGTTTTACTTTACGCTTGGGTCAGCCTGAGTATTCACAGCTTTGGATTCTTTTTCTGGAGCTGGTCTTTGTTGGAGTTTGTGCTTATCTACATTTATATATACTTTATATTTCAGCTATTCTAGTTTATCTCATGTATTAGTGAACTTCTATGTATTTGGGATTTCTATTATGTTGTTTTCAGACTGTATTATGTTTTTGGTTTGAGACTCTACCGTAGTAGCTTCATGAACTACTATGTATTTTATATTCCGCTGCGAGGTATTCTGTTTGTTCTGTGTCTGTGATTCTGTGATTTGTATTTCATTTGCTCCAAATTTATTTAAAATGCGGTATTTTGAGCAATTCAAGTCCGACATGTGCGGCTGTGAATGGCTAAAAAATACCGGGTTGTTACATTTGGTATCAGAGCTTTGGTTTTAGGCAAACCATAGCCTGTGGAGCAAAAACTCATTAGAAATAGGGTAGAAATACCCTAGAATGAGTGAAATCAATGTCAGAATCCTTTCTTGTGAGAGAACGTATTTTCGAAGTATAAAATAATTTCCAACTAATTTTTAAAGGATTTTCAAAGATTATTTTGGTATAAAAAATTTCTTATTTTGAAACCAAGATTTTCAAAACTTCATCCCTTCAGTATCCATCTTGTTAGAAATCTATTGGTTAGGATTCTTATCGATTAGGATTCCTTGAACTTTGGAACGCTCCCACTTGTTCTGAAATCTAGTCTTGTCTTCCCTATTCTATCCATTTTGATTTTGGAGCATTTCATAAATCCACTTTGGAATGACCTCTATAAAGATCGATGATTCCGCAAATCTTTGAATGAATTATAGAGGGGTGAAAATCCTTTATAATTGGCATTGATTCACCGTAGATTCCTGTATCCTCGGTTTTCGATGCTATCTATCTCTTGCTCTACCCGGATTCTATCTCTGGCGATCGAATGTCGATTTTCCTTAGATTTCCAAATTGATTATATTACTGAAGTCACGGTTGACTGGTTAAGGTCACCTACGATTTATATAGGCTTATCATCTTTTATTTGGTAATAGAATTATCTTATCTTCGTTCGAGCTTATCTTCGAAACAGAATTCTATTTGATTAGAGTTCCTCTAAATTCGAATCTACGTATTGCTTGAAATCTAACCTTAAATCATTCTTTGGAAATTTATGTTTGATTGTATTTTGAATTTGTGCATACGTAGAAATTATTATTTTGACAAGGATGACCCTATTTTGTATATAAAAGTGAAATGTTTTCAATAAGGATTTTTACCTTTGGAAAATGAAAATTTGAAGCTTTGAAAGGATTTGGAATTTTTGAAATTTATAAGAAAATATGATTTATATAAAAATGATCTATAAATGAAGGGTTTTGAATTTGAATTTCGAGGAATCGAACTCCGGTGTTTTGAAATGGGTTTTTAAGATTTGGGAAAATATATAATAATAATATGATTTAAAGATATTTTTCCAAATAAGAAATATTTCAAATGTATTCGAATGAATTCGAATGACGTCAAAGCGATTTCAAAGAAGTTTCAAGAAATAAAAGTCCAGAACCCACTTATGTCGCTGAAAAATAATTTCGGTGATGAATACATGCATCATCGACATTGATTATTAAGTTTCTGAGTAGGGAAGAGGCCACTCTAGTAGCTTTGCTATGCGAGTGATTTTATGAAACCAAATTTTGATTTCCGATTTCGAAGTATGGTTTGATATTCGAAAGATTTGTGTGTGTGTGTGTGTGTGTGTGTGTGTGTGTATATATATAATGGAAATGATTTAAAATAAGCCGGTGTTCAATCCTCGAGATTCAGATTTGTTTTGGTATAACCTTACCTATTGGAATCGATTACTAATTTGTTGGTGATTTCCAACTCTTGGATTGAAAATATGATTTCTTCGACTATTTTGAAGGTTCGGGCACTTCCAAATCAAGGTTAACTTTTCAAAGCTAAGAAATTTTGAATGGTATAAGGTATTTGATAAAGTATAAGTTTAGTTTGGTATGATTAATATATAAAGTAATATGATTTATATAAGTTTGAAACTGTTGTGGAGTGAAATAAATATGACTATTTTGAATTATAGTGGTATGAAATATAGTTTTGAAAAGATATTTGAAGTAAAATGTTGAGTTTTTGTTAAATTTATAAGTTAAGAAAAACAGTGATTTTTGACTTAACAAGTGAAAGTGAGTTTTAAATTGAATATTTGATTTAAAAATTTTTTTGTGATAAATCATATGTTAAAAATTATTTAAATGTGAAATTTTGAAGTCTAGAAATATGATTTATAAGTTTAAAATTTGCAAAAATTGAAGTTGTATTGTTTTTTTTAAAAAGTTATAATAAAATCTGGAATTTTATTAATAGCATTTCTAAAATGCTGTAGTTTTATGACAACACTTTAAAATGCTGTTGTTTTTGAATTTAACTTTGTTTGAATTAACTAAATATCTGTTATGGCATATTATAAATGCCGTTATTCTTGAACTAAACTATTTTGGAAACTATAAGTTACGATAGCACTTTTAAATGCTGTCATTGTTATAATTTGACAATGTTTTGTAATGTTATAGATTTTGACACTGTTGAGTTATGTTTTAAAAAGTTAAATGATTTAATTTTGGAATTGATTATTTCTGAAATTTAAGGAGTTTTGAATATAATTTAATATTTAAATTTGAAGGAATTTGAATTTAAATAAGGTTTACATGGTTATGTGTTAAATGAATGAAATGTAATGAGACAAATGAATTTTTGAATGGAATTTTGAAATGTATTTTGTAATGATATTTGAAATAATAATTGAATGACATATTTGATTTTTTTAAATGATATTTAAATTTAAATATTTGAAATTGAATTCAAATAATGATTTGATAATGAGGCTTTGAATGATATAATCTTTATTTGATAAAGAATGTGAATCAGGAATGATAACTGATTTTGATAAATGAAATTTAAAGTTTATATTTGTATGAAAGGATATTTGGTTTACTTGTAATTTGAGTTTAATTAAAAATGATGGATTTATGAAATGAATATGTCAAAACTTAGTAATAATGAAGTAAAATTTGAGATACATGAAATTATAAAATTTAGTTTTGGAATACAGTACATTTAAGCTTTGAAATATATTAAAGATTAAATAGTTTATTTTGCGTATCAAATCTTTATTTGAAATTTGATAATATTTGAAATGGCTTTGTGGGAAAAACTAAATTGAATTGAAACTGATGGTTTGAATTGAATTAAAGCTGGAACTTGTAGACTTGGGTTTAAATTGAATAAATTTGTGAAATGTAAAGAATTAAAGGGATGTTTTATGATTCCAAATGTATGATTTAGAAAAGTTATGATTTTCAAAGTGTAATGATTTCAAGTATTTTGGTTTCGAAAGATTTATAACTTTGAAAGTATTATGATTTTTGAAAGTGAATATATGTTTGAAATGGAAATGAATTTGTTTGACCTAAATTTTTGTTGATTTGGAAATTTGGATTATTTTCTAAATCTATTGTTTTAAGAAACTTTGAAACTGAGTATATGTAATTTAGAAGAAATGATTTGGCGAAATCATATATGTTTTTGAAACTGAAATGTTATTGAAACAAATTAAAATTGATAACCTTGTTTCACTAAATACTTGATTTGGGAGTTATCGAACTTATATAAAATGGATTTGTATAAGTACGAAGTTGATTTGAAAATGTTGAATTGAAAAGGTACTCAATTTGTAAATTAAAATTTTATATAATCGACGTTTATATAAGTATGATTCGATATACTATTGATTTTGGAAAGTATTCGATTTAAAAATGAAATCTTATATATAATGGAATTTATATAAGTGCGATATTTGAAGCTATGATTTTGAAGGGCTACTATATATGGTATATTATATTTTGATGTAAGAGGTATGGGAAGTGCCCTCTGGAAGAAGTATAGTGATATGCTTTGACCCAGATGGACTTGGGGAATCCAGAAATGGATTCGACCGATAAACCCTAAATGGACTTGGGTGAATTCAGAAATGGATTCAAACTGATATGGTTGTCCGGACTTAAACTCATGAGTTCCTCGATTTTTTTTCAGGGTAGATGGTTCTTTAGTTTACCCAATGGAGGCGCTTTCGATCCTGGGATCTGTTGTTTATGGATCTTCCGGGAAGGAAGTGCATCCATTGTGTAAATCATTGAACCAGCAACGTACCACTGCAGCAGAGGTCGATGGTCCCTTGTTTACGAACTGGCTACGATATTTTTCTAGAATCCGAAAGGTTGAAGGATCTTTTGGAAAGTGTTATGTCCATTTCGTAAATACTGGATCAACAGCGGGCCACTGCTATCGTATTATCATCATTTTACATTGGATTTTGAGCGGAACTTCTCATACCTATTTTTTTTAGTATTTTCACTGGGTGTTGAAGCAAGTCTACTAAGTACTTGGAGAATTCTAGCTTTGCGCCTGATCAACGCATAGCCAGAGTCTGCAGGAATGAAGGTAAACTTGTTAAGACATCGAGTTATAAAAGTATTTTAGTATTGTATAAAGGATATTCTAATCATGAATTAAAA
Source organism: Allium cepa (assembly GCA_030765085.1). Classification (NCBI taxonomy): domain Eukaryota; kingdom Viridiplantae; phylum Streptophyta; class Magnoliopsida; order Asparagales; family Amaryllidaceae; genus Allium; species Allium cepa. The sequence goes on along the minus strand of CM060941.1, from coordinate 202,832,850 downwards.
TGGCTTAAATATTTTTTACTTCGAACTATCAAATTTGAATCAAATAACTAATTATCATATTAAATGTTTAACATGTCAAATATAAAAAAAAATTAAAATAATGGTTCATCCAGGTCTTTCAACCTGCTTTCTCTCCTAGCTACTTTTTCCCTACCTTCTTTCAGGATGTCTTCCAACCTATTGTTCTTTCTTGTTGTTTCTCCGCTTCCTTCCTTTTCGAGGACGAAAAGATTTGAGTGGGGGAGAGTGTAACAACCCCAGATTTTTCATATATTTTAATATTTGACTTTGTTTTATTTTGAAATTATTTTAAACTTATTTTATTTAAAACATTTCATTTTTAGATGTAGGTGTTGATTATTACGTGAATTATAATTTCAAAGCGGTATAAATTGGATATTCTACCGAAAGATGAATTTCTGTTCAAACTGGTCAAACCTTGACATTTAAATTTCAAATTTAAATATTTAAATTCTTAAATTTTATCTTTTATTATGAAAGTAGATTTAATAACTTGAATACTGCTTTTCGTTTCGTTGAAAACGGATTTAATTTGTGAAAGTTATGTACATTTCAATTTTGAGCATAATTTGTTTTATTTTGAAATTTTGTCTATTTTAAATTATATAGATCATATTTTCTATGTTATATTTTATTTTAATATGTGTTAATATGTTATTTTATTTATATTTTGTCTTTTAATATTTTTAAAGTGATAATAGAATTTTTTCCAAAATTTACTGTATTTATTTCCTATTTTTAAGGGTTGTTTTCCTATTTTCTTCTATTTTCTTCATTAAAAACTATATTTAAATTAAATTTTAAATATTTATTTTGTGAATATATTTTTATTTTATGTTATTATTTATGTTTAAAAATATTTTACAAGCTCATATGAATTTTCTAAAAATTATTCTATTTAATTTCAAATTTTCTAGTCTAGTTCACTATTTTAGCTATTTTTCTTAATTTAACTTTATATAATTAATAAATAATATATAAATTTTATATTTTGATAAATTTTCAAAATTTTATCTGGTATTATTATTATTTCTAGAAATATAAAGTTATATAATTGAAATAAAGAAATATGAAAGGGTTTTGACTTTTGAATTGCCTTTTGCCTTTTTGAATTCCGCCTCTTCATTTTCCTCACAACTCTTCATTTCTCTTGCCATAACTCCCCACATTTCAGCCGACTATCTCATTTTCAATTCACGTATCTTTCTTTCCTCCTTCCAAATAAAAAATTTCGACCCTCGCTTGCTTGATGAATTTGGTAAAACTTTATTTCTTTTATCTCTTTTTCTATTTACATCGTTTATTTCTAGCTTGATTTTGCACATGCTTTCACCTCTTTTAGGATCGGCCGTGCCTCCCGTGCTGCCTAGCCGCCTCCAGCACCTGATGACACACCACCAGCACCTCCTCCTCACCAGCCACCCAAGCCATGAACCCCCTTGGTGATGCATATCCACAAAAGTTTCAAAACACCTTTCATACTAGCCTAACCGAGCACCACTCTCATTCCATCACCTCACAACCCCTCTAGCCACAACCTACCACACCACCACCACCTCCAGCACCTCCAGCACCCATGGCCACACCATTACAGTGGACCCCACTCCTCTGGCTGTGACACCTAGGGCCTTGGCCGAGCCCAAATCCTTGACCAAATTCATGTATGCATGCTTATGTGTGTTATTGCCTTCGCCCACCTTTACACCATCATTCCAACATGTAGGCCGAACCCATACTCGCCCAAACCAGACCCAAACACCTGCAATTATGTTGTATTTCCCCTTATGGCTGAGCCTAGCAAAGGTTAAAAGCAAGTGCAAGCATTTCTATTTGATTCTGTGCAGTCTATTCTAGTGTAGTTTTGATCGTAGTTGATTTGAAACTCATCGTTGTTACATTGTTTTGTTTGATGTGTATCCAAGGAATTTGACACTAGGCTCCTCCATTCGAATCTATGTCGTTCTTTTGTGCTTGTGTAGATCCCTTTTGTGCAATTCGTCGTAGGTCATCAACTCAAACCAGTGAGTTATTCTCACTAGACAGTTTTATACTTATATGAATAGTAAATCGATCGCTTGTGAATACGTAAACTGCATCACCATATTTTATTTGCTATGTCACTATCATATGATGTTCACACATGATTAAACCCCATTTATATCATATGTTACTGTTATATTATTGTTGTTTTGTTATTTTTATCAATATATCACACTGCAAGTTCCCTTTAGATTAGAATCACTATGGGTTGAAATGATACATACCCGAATGGACTTTAGAATAAGAGAAAATCGTTATGAGCTGAAATGATAGGCCTAAATGATTTTCAATATATTTCATTTACTTGGGACTACGGGTGTGAAATGATAAAACCCGGATTTTCTTTGTAAATTACGGGTTGAAATGATATATTACCCGTATCACTTTTCCTAGTGTAGAAAATTATATACAGACCCTAGTTAATATATGTTTTTCTAAAAAATTTAAAATTATTTTAGAAATGTAAATATTAAAATAATTTGACTTAAATCTAATTAAAAATGATTTTGTAAAATATTATTGATTTTTTGAATAATTATAAGTGAAATAAATTAATGAAAAGTTAGAAAATTTTGAATGTAAGTTATTTTGGAAAATTTAATTTAATTATAATTGGAAATTAAGTTGAATATGAAATCATGAAAAATTTATGATAATTTGAAATTAAATGAATTTAAAGTTATTTTATATCATATTAATTATTTCTAATAAAATTGAAATATGAAACGAATGAATATTTAAGTTGAAATTTTGAAATATAACTAAAATTGGAAATTTATGGAATTGACTTAAAAGTGAATTTTTAGTTAAGTAAATAAAAATAAAACTAAGTTATATTTGACAATTTGAACTTATGTGTTAGGTTGAAATTTAATGTAAGGAATTTAAAATTGAACATTGCAATTTAATAAGTGAATTAGTGTTAAATATGATTTTTTAAATGGAAATTTAACTTTATGAAGTCATGGAATTAAAGAAAATTAAATGATGGATATAAAGGTGAAATTATATGATTTTACAAGTTAAAAATGATCTAAATAAAATATAATTGTTTGTGAAATTACACTTAATATTTGAAGTTAATTTACTGCATTTCTAAAATGCTATTAATTCTAGTGTAAAGGATAATACAGCATTTGTAAATGCTGTAGTTGATAATAATGAACCAAATGGCTCAATTTAATTAAAGGCTATTATAGCATTTTTTGTGAATGTTATAATGGTTGAATTTAACTAAGTTTATTTGAAACTAATGAAACCCTGTTATAGCATTTTAATGTTGTCTTTTGTTAATTTGAACTGTTTTAAGTGTGACTTTCCATAGCATTTTCTAAATGCTGCGAAAGTTGAATTTTCATTGTTTTAATAGATTTAAGTGAATGAATGAACTTTGAAAGACTAAAATATTGGAAATTTAATAATTTAATTATCAAATATAATATCTTCATTTTAATGATTAAAATGAAATAATTTGTTTCGAAATATTTTACTATTTTGAAATGTGTTTTGAAATGGTATTTAAATTAAATAAAAATGAATGTGGTTTGGAAGATATGATACTTTGATATTTTGAACTGGATTTTGAATGATATTGAATTTTTAAATGATATTTGATTTCGAAGTATAACTACTATTTTGAAATTTTAACCACGGGATGTATTTAATTTATGGTTTAACTGATCTTTAAAGGATGGGTGATCCCAAGCATCCTTTAAGTTATGGTGAATTTCTACTACAATTCACTTGAGTTTATTTACATTGTATAAGTATATATTGTCCTGACTCGAGTGTTTTGTGTTTTACTTTACGCTCGGGTCAGCCTGAGTATTCACAGCTTTGGATTCTCTTTCTGGAGCTGGTCTTTGCTAGAGTTTGTGCTTATCTACATTTATATCTACTTTCTATTTCAGCTATTCTAGTTTATTTCATGTATTAGTGAACTTCTATATATTTGGGATTTCTATTATGTTGTTTTCAGACTGTATTATGTTTTTGGTTCGAGACTCTACCGTAGTAGCTTCATGAACTACTATGTATTTTATATTCCGCTGCGAGGTATTCTGTTTGTTCTGTGTCTGTGATTCTGTGATTTGTATTTCATTTGCTACAAATTTATTTACAATGCGGTACTTTGAGCAATTCAAGTCCGACATTTGCGGCTGCGAATGGCTAAAAAATACCGGGTTGTTACAGAGCTAGACTTAGCCAATCATAGCTAAGCCGAGTCTTGGAGCCAAGGAGTTTGAAGTTTGCATTTTTGAGAAGTTTGGTGTTCATCGTGTTCATCGTGAAGTTGCAACAAGTTGGGAGTTTTCGATCCATATCATTTTGGATCAAAGTTCGGAAAGTGTTTGAATTTTGAGCATGGGATTTTTGCGCGCCAAAGTGAAGTTTGACTTAGGCCAAGCTACTTGAAGAGTTTGTGCGAGCTAAGTTAGGTCGCGTCGGTTTGAATCGAGCTAGTTGGAGCCGTGCGAGTTAGTGTGGCCGAGAATTGTGTTTGAAGATTTTTGAAGTTTGAATTTTTTGAAATATTTGTGAAGATCAATCATGCCACCAAGAAGAGCTAATCATCATCAAAATGTTGAAGCGTTGTATAGAAGAGAAGAAGCCGAGCAAATGGAACAACGAATCAATGAAAAATTTGATGAAGGCATTGGGAAGTTAGAGAAACTGATGATAGATATGAATCAAAGGAGAAGGTCGCCAATCTCGAACCATAGAGGAAATAGAGTTTCACCATCGGTTATGGAAGCGAGGAGGGTGTCACCACAATCTTTTAGAGAAAGAAGAGAAACATCAATTTCATCGAGAAGAGATCACCATGAATATGGACATGAAGAGAGAAGAACTCAACGTGAGTTTGAAGATGAGCCATATCGAGATGAAGAGAGACATAGTAGAAGAGACATGCGTGATCGAAGGGATGTTGATGGTCGAGATCGATATAGACGTACATTTGATTTTGATGAAGAGGGTGATAGAGCTAGTATTCATTATCGAGATCGAGACCAAGTTCAAAACTCGTATCGGGGTGTTGAGGATGACCGACGATGGGAGTCGGGTATGAAGATGGAAATTCCAGAATTCAAGGGTGGAATGGTAGCAGAAGAATTTCTTGATTGGTTGTCTAATGTTAACGACATTTTTGACTTCAAAGAAGTTCCTGAGAATCGAAGAGTTAAGTTGGTTGCTACACGTTTGAGAGGAAGAGCTTTAGCGTGGTGGCAGCAAACTAAACTTACACGGGAGAGAATGGGGAAGTCATAGATTGAATTATGGGGGAAAATGAAGAAGTTGATGAGAGCTATGTTCTTGCCGTATAATTATCAATCACTCATGTACCAAAGGTTGCAGAATCTGAGGCAAGGGACGAAGGCTGTTAATGATTATGCTGATGAATTTTATCAACCGATTGCATGAAATGACATTATGGAGACAGAGGAACAGCTGAATGCTAGATTTGTTGGAGGGTTGAGAATGCAGATCTAGGACATGGTGAATATGTTTGATCCGAGATCTGTTGCAGAAGCACATCAGAAAGCACTTGTTTGGGAGAAACAAGGGAGACGAGGAGGTGGTGTGTTTTCAAGTTACAATACTCAGAACAAGGGTGCAAGTGGGAGTTCCAATGTTCCTAAAGTTGTCAGTAAACCAGTTATGAAAGAAGTTGAGAAGGCAAAGGTCAACAACAGTTTCAAATATTATAATTGCCAGGAAGTGGGCCACAAGAGTAATTAATTCTGAAGCCGAAGAAGCGAACCATGAAAGCTGAAGCGGAAGGTGAGGATGTTGGTGAAGATTATTCTAGTCCAGTTGAGGAGGATGAACAGGATATCGCATCAGGAGATGAAGGATGTAATCTAATGATGAGGAGATCATGTTTAACACCAAAGCAAGAGGATGAGGCTAGTTGGTCGAGGAGTAGTATCTTTCAGTCGACATGCACTATACTGGGGAAGGTTTGTAAATTTCTGGTTGACGCGGGAAGTTGTGACGATATCATTTCTACTGAAGCTGTGAGAAAGTTGAAGTTAAAGACGGAGAAGCATACAAATCCTTACAAGTTAGCGTGGTTGAGGAAAGTAGGAGAGGTGAAGGTGGACCGACGAGTTCATGTTCCATTTTCTATTGGGAAAAAGTATAAAGATGAGATCTGGTGTGATGTTGTGGAGATGGATGTTTGCCACTTGCTTTTGGGAAGACCATGGAAGTATGACCGAGCAGTGCAGCATGATGGTCGAGCCAATAGCTACAGCTTTATGTTTGAAGGTGTTAAGATCATTTTAGTTCCGAAGAAGAGACAGCAAGGAGAAAGCAAATCAGAAGAGATTGAGGAGCTGAAAACTTCATTGACTTTAAAGGAGTTTATTGAAGAAAGAGAGGAGAGTCCAGAGGTATTTTTATTGATTGGACACGAAGCTACTGAATCTGTTGAAGTTCCAAAGGAAGTAAAGCCGGTGTTGGAAGAATTCAGTGATGTGTTTCCTGAAGAATTGCCAACGGAGTTACCACCGTTGAGAGACATACAGCATCAGATTGATCTTGTGCCAGGGGCAGTATTACCATACAGGCCACATTACAGGATGAGTCCTAAGGAGCATGAGGAACTGAGAAGGCAGGTGGAGGAGTTGTTAGAACAAGGGCGTGTTTAGGAGAGCTTGAGTCCATGTGTTGTGCCAGCCTTATTGGTACCAAAGAAGGATGGTTCATGGCGAATGTATACAGACAGTCGGGCTCTAAACAAGATCACAGTGAGATACAAATTTCCTATGCCGAGGTTTGATGATTTTATTGATCAGTTGAGTGGGGCTGTTGTGTTCTCGAATATTGACTTAAAGAGTGGATACCACCAAATTCGTATAAGACCGGGTGATGAGTGGAAAACTGCTTTTAAAACGAGGGAAGGTTTATACGAATGGCTGGTTATGCCGTTTGGCTTATCAAATGCTCCGAGTACTTTCATGAGAGTGATGAACCAGATTTTCAGACTATTCATTGGGAAGTTTGTAGTAGTTTACTTTGATGATATTTTGGTTTATAGTGGGAGTATAGAAAAGCATGTCCAACATTTGCGAGAAGTATTGTTGATTCTACGACAGGAGCAATTCTATGCAGCAGCAAAGAAGTGCGTGTTCATGACGCATAGTATTTTGTTTCTAGGATATGTTCTGTCGAAGGAGGGTATTCAAGTGGATGAAAGCAATGGAAGCTGTCAGGAGTTGGCCACAACCCAAGACAATTACTGAAGTGAGAAGGTTTCATGGGTTGGTATCTTTTTATCGAAGATTCATTCCACACTTTAGCGGTGTAATGACACTTGTAACCGATTGCATGGAAGGAAAGAAGTTTGAGTGGTCCGAGGAAGCAGGGGCTTTTGAGAAGGTTAAAATACTTTTGACGTCAACACCAATTCTAGTATTGCTGGATTTTTAGTTATTGTTCGAGTTACATACTGATGCATCGAAAGTTGGGATTGGTGGAGTATTGAGTCAGAAAGGAAGACCAGTTACTTATTTCGCTGAGAAATTGTCTGGAGCCAAGTTGAGATATAGCACTTATGACGTGGAATTTTACGCGATTGTTCAAGCTGCGAAGCACTGGAGACATTTTCTGTTTCAGAAGGAGTTTGTTCTTTATACGGATCACGAAGCTTTGAAGCATTTGCAAGGGCAGGATAAAATTTCAGCTAGGCACGCTTCATGGGTCGCGTATCTACAGCAGTTTACTTTTGTTGTCAAACACAAATCAAGAGTGACGAATCGTGTAGCTGATGCTTTGAGCAGGAGGAATCATTTATTGACTACCATGAAAGTTGAAGTGACGGGGTTTGAAGTACTTCAAAAGTTGTTAAAAGGAGATCCTTACTTTGCGAAGGTTGTTGAGAAGGTCAAGGATGGGAGTTCTGATGAGTTCATGTTAGTGGATTGTTTTCTTTTCAAAGGAAATCAATTATGTATACCAGATTGCAGTTTACGGATGAAGATTGTGAAAGAATTGCATGAAGAAAGACACGTGGGTAGAGATCGTACATTGCAGTTGATTTCCCAAACTTATTTTTGGCCATCGATGAGACGAGAAGTTGAAAAGTTTGTGCGTAGATGTCATGTTTGTCAAATTTCGAAAGGGACAGCTACAAATGCGGGGTTGTATATGCTTTTTACCTGTTCCTACCAAACTGTGGGTTGATGTAAGCATGGACTTTGTGTTGGGTTTGGCCAGGACTCAACGGGGAAATGACTCTATATTTGTTGTGGTGGACCGTTTCTTGAAGATGGTACGTTTTGTTGCTTGTAAGAAGACGGCAGATGCAGTCCATGTGGCACAATTGTTCTTTAGAGAGATCTATCGCTTGCATGGTTTACCAGAATCTATAGTTTCAGAGAGGGATACTAGGTTTCTGAGTGATTTTTGGCTAAGTTTGTGGAAGATGGTGGGAACAAAGTTGAAATTTAGTAGCTCTTATCATCCGCAGACAGATGGACAAACGGATGTTGTGAACAGATCGTTGGGAAATTTATTGCGATGTCTTGTGAAAGACAATCTGAAGAGCTGGGATATGAAGTTATGTCAAGCGAAGTTTGCACATAATCATGCAGTGAATCGTAGTACAGGCTTTAGTCCTTTTCAGATTGTATATTCAAGCTTGCCAAAGGGGCCGTTGGATTTAACGATAATACCACAACTGAAGGGGACAGTTAAGCGGGCTGTTGATTTTGTTGATGGGTTAACAGAATGCCATAGAATCGTCCAAGAACGATTGGAAAAGACGAATGAGAAGTATAAACGATCTGCGGATATGAAGCGAAGAAGTGTTGAATTTAATGAAGGAGATTTAGTATATGCTGTACTAACAAAGGATCGTTTTCCAGTGGGAGCATACAATAAACTTAAAGCTCGAAAGATTGGACCTGTAAAGATTGTGAAACGGATCAATGAAAACTCTTATAGATTGAAGCTGTCGGAGGATGTGTACACTTCTGACGTGTTTAATGTTAAACATCTTGTAACTTATTATGGAGGGGAACAATCCAATGGGGAAGAATTTTTAAATTCGAGGACGAATTTCTCCCAACCAGGGGAGGATGATGCAGCCCAGCTGGATGAAGACTTAGGTCGAGAGCAACCTAAGTACAGCTATAAGTTGCTCCAACGACCTAATGTTGAAGACGAGCTAAGTTTAAGTCGCGTGCGACTTAACAGGAGGAAGAATGAACGGGTTAAGGAGATGAAAGTGCAGGAAAACGAGTTGGAAAGTCACTTAAGCGAGCGACGACATAGCTACGTCGTTCCAACGACCTGCCGAGATAAGTATCTGATGCTATCGGCCAGTTTCTTTAGGTCGCGAATGACCTTCCACTCTTAGGTCGCCATTCTTAGGTCACGAACGACCTTATTTTGACTTGCCTGCAGCTTAGGTCATTTTTGTTACTTAAGTCGTAACCTTTATGTTGCTTGATTGTATCGCTATGTCGTATTGTATTGTGTTCTTAGGTCGTTTGTAACTGTTAGGACGTCACATGTTGTAACTGGTATTTGTTGAGTCGCTTGTTTCTGTATTAAGTCGTAGGTCGCATGGTGTTAGGTCATGAACGACCTGGGTCGTATTGTGTCCTGTATTTTAGGTCGTGTACGACCTATGTAGGTCGGTGGTACTGTTGTAGTGGTTGTGTTGAGTTGTATGCCTACAAATAGGCAAGATGTGGTCATTTGTAACTTGGTTATTGTTGAATAAACTTTTGTTTTGAGTGCTTTGTGACTCCATTAAATCGGTAGTTGAGTGTGATCTCCTATCTCCACTTTCGGTATTCGAGTGCGCTCGAATAAACGATCGTTGAAGACAATTCACGGTATCAAGTGCGCTTGATCAACGTTCGAAGAATTGTAGATCTTCTCTCACGGTATCGTGCGCGATCAAAGTGTCGAAGATAGCTAGAATTCGGTATCTTTGGAGATCAACGAATTTCGACATTCGGTATCTTTCAATCCATTGATTTATACTGATTCATCTAATCGTTCTTCGATTAGTTTGACAAGAAATCTTCTTTTCGTTGACAATCCGTATATCCGCTGCGTTAAATTTTAAGCCGGTTAAAAATAATTTGAAGGCTTATAAAATTTATAATGATGATACTGAAGACAATAGGTGGTTGAAATTTAATTTAAAGGTAATTTGTTCAATTTTAGTAATATATCGTTAAAATTGGAATTTAAAAATTGCCTTCCGAGGCACAATATCAGAATTCAACGAAACCAGTTTCATTGGATCCATAATAGTTAGTTATTATCGGAATTCAATTTTCATAGCAATCGGAGTGGTCGTTTGACACTGGCAGCTCAAAACGCTTAGAAACTATTTTAGTCGATTTAATTTAAATTTGATCGTTTTCTTTTGTAACTCGCTTATAGGGTCAGATTAGCCTCCGAAACACATTCCATTGTGTTCGGAATGCGGGTAAAACCTTATGAACGTCTGTCGGCATGTCTGATTCGGGGTTCGGGATTTCGCGTTATGGAATACGAAATATTTTCATTTAATTCACGCGTACTTGAGAAGCTTCCGTAAATTGATATTTATCTCCGCCCTCTCTAATATCCAAACAGAAATCGAGTTGAATTCACAAAAAGAAAAAGAATGGCCGCTCATTTCATCTTCAAATCGAAGCCGAGCCTTCGTTCTTCTTTTTCCCTCTCTAATTCAACCATTTGTTCAATTCGAACTCCCCTTCGTTCAATTTCGAATCGACCCAGTTTTAAAAAAAAGAAAAACAATATGGAGACCATTTTGGCGATTCCAAATCAAGATCGCCAGATCTTTCGGCCGCCTCCTGTTCAAAATAGCCTTCTTCCTCTCACCACTATTTGAGTCGAGGTCGCGATTCCAGATCGCGATAAGTTCGCGAGTTACGGTTGATTGTTGGAGATCGCGATCGATTGTAGAGGGTTGATGCCGAGCTCGAGTACGGTGGCTGCATTCTCGTGGAGGGCCGCGAGCATAGGAAGCATGCATGCGACCTGGAGGTGGCGATCGTGTGGATCTAGGGTTGGCGTGGCTTGCTTCGAGACAGTGAGGTCAAAATTTGAGAAGAAACAAGCTGGATTTGAGAATGGATTGCAAATCGAAAATCAAAGGTGAGTAAACCTCATGTTTCTGGATTTTATTTAAATTTAAATGGTTAAAATTTTAATGATTTTTGGAATGGTTGAAATTGAATTGATGTGCTATATTATATAGTAATGTATAGTCTATATTGAAATGGTTGATATTCTGTGATGAATATTTTGGTAATTGGATGCTGTGGTTTGGTTGGATATTTCGGTACCTTGAGTTATCGAAATATATAAAATTGGATTTGAAAGAAAATAAGTGGTGAAAATTTGAAAGCGAAATAATTATAAAATAAAATAAAAATGAATTGGAAAGAAATAGAAGTGATATTTAAAGACGGGAGTTAAATTGTAAACTAGAGATTTAAAACAAGTTCTGAATCCAAGCTAAATCTAACAAATAAAGTTTGAAAATATTAAGTGTTTTAATTACTTGAATGTCAAAGTGCAATTGTAAACCGAATCGAATTTAAAAATAAATGTGGTTTTAAATTCCTTTAAGCTTCCATTATAAAAAGAGAAATGAAATCAGATTAGAATAAAGTGAAATGTAAATGCGAAATCATTAATTTATATAATTAATGATGTAAATAGAAATTGATTAGTTAAGAAAATAAATCGATATAAGTGGCTTATGAGAAGTTAACTAATATAAGTAATTAAGGATTAATGTAATTAATATTGATAATTAATTTATGAAGCAATTAGGAATACTTATTGATTGGGATTAAGGATAATTAATAACGTGAAATTAATTAAAGATAATTAATTGAATTTAATTGGAAAATAATTAATCCAGGGTGATTAATTAAGATGAATAGTGATGGGTGACCAATTAATTGATTTGGAATTAATTAATGTTAAATAAAGGAATCTAAGTGATTGAGGTTTGAAATTCAATTGGAATCAATTGAATTGATTTATACGTGCTTAAGCTTTGTTTATGGATTATTGAATGGTACTGGATGTTTTGGATGAGTTGAGATCTCTGATATGAAATGTTGTGTATTTCATTTGGATAACTTGGGTTAGGATGACATGAGACTCGAAGAGTCCGGGTTCGGATATTAGGAAATACCCAAAACCACTTTGAATTTTTATAGATTGATATGTGAAATCTATAGGCTGAAATGAAGTGATTTAAAGGAAATGGACTATTTAAATCTAAACCATGGTACTTAGAAAAGGATGTGTGGAATAAGTGATGTCCATAACAAATTGGAGTTTTTGTGAATTGAAATGGGTTACCCGGGTTTTATATAAGTTGTTTGCTTGGATATTCCATGTTAGTTGGGTTTAATCATGCTGGTTTCCACCCTGACCCGGGTGTTACTTTGGTGCAATGCTCGGGTAAGACCGAGTATTACAGTTTTTCAGGTAGGTACGTTTTGGAGCTCAGGAGGAGAGTTGAATGGCAAGTGTGTATAGAATATTTCCGCTGTATTTATATTATTGTATAGCTGGGACATGATGATTTTGTATATTCAGTGACTGTATATAATATGCAACTCTGATGTATATTAAATGTAATCGGCAGATATAGTATTCTTTTGTAACTGTTATTATTATTATTATATTTTATCCGCTGTGAATGTGAGATGTTGGTGTTTCTGTTCTTCTTCTTCTTCCATCTCTTTCTTCTTATTCATAACTATATGGGATTTTCAGGATCGAAAATTTTGGGTCGGTACACTTGGGTTAAAAAATGAACTGCATGGACAGTTGAGTCTCGTCCTAGCAACATTTATATTCCACCTAAACTCTAAAGGAATATAGTTGGTCGGTGAATAGTCGGTTCACATTCATCCCGCTTCTCGCTCGTGCCCCCAGGTCTGGGGTATATGTCGATAAGCAGGAAGATAAGCATGCCAACCTTAGCTTTACTCTCTTTCCTGTTGAATCATGGGATCAGGTTAGTCGATGGGATGCTGGGTCTCGCCTGTCCTGGATTATATTTTGGTTTTTCATTCCAAGAGGAATACTTTGATGCCTTGTCAGTTTCAAGGCATAATTTGGGCACTGAACGGTCAGCCACGTCCACTTTGGTTCATGTTCTGTAATCAGACACGGGGTAAGGTTGGCTCGAATGCAGTCGGGTCATGCTCATCCGGTTTCATACTCCTTACGGATCGAAGGAGGGTGCTAGAGAATTTATGACCAAGTCTTCATGGTTTATTCTCCTTTCCATACTATGGAGATAATAGTATTTCAAGGAACATCCGAGGCACATTCGTATGTGTTTTGTGTGGATCGGTATTGACCCTCGATCTGAGGTGTGACATAGTTGATCGCCCGTAGCTTTGGATGCCATTTTGATTAGTTCTGTATTGAGGCCTCCCTGTAGTCGTTGCCTTAAGTTGTAAAGAATGCCAAGCTAGAGCTATCGTATTCAGCTTTTAGTGATTTGAACTCCTTCTCCAGCATTGATTTAGCCAGGCCACTAATCGGATGGTCGAACTCCATCTTTAGCGAGTTAGTACTCCTCCCGTCGATTTCAGACCGAAGTTTGTGGAATAAAGAATGGTCCGAATCTACTCTTCTATTTATCCATGTTTATACACCACTATGCCTTCTGGTGACTTAATGTTACCCCCGGTCGACTTGCGCCTAATTCCTGTTCATGCTTCGGTCCATGCTCCGAGGACTTGGAGATTTGTCGAACAGTTTCTGCTTTAGTCCACAGTTTAGGACATAGAGTTTTTTGCCAATTCGCTTATACTCTAGTCCACGCTCTAGGGACTCAGAGCATTCTAGTCCGCTTAGGGACTTAGAGATTTTTCTCAACTCGTTTACACTCTAGTCCGCGCTCTGAGGACTCGGAATACTCTAGTCCGCTTTAGGGATTTAGAGATTTTTTTTAAGTCGTTTATACTCTAGTCCGCACTCTGGGGATTTAGCGTACTCTAGTCCGCTTCAGGGACTTAGAGATTTTTAAGACGTTTATACTCTAGTCCGCACTCTGGGAACTCAGAGTACTATATTCCACACTCTGGGAACTCAGAGATTTTTAAGTCATTTATACTCTAGTCCGCACTCAGGGAACTAAGAGTACTCTAGTCTACTTCACGGACTTAGAGGTTTTTAAGTCGTTTATACTTTAGTCCACTTTAGGGACTTAGAGGTTTATAAGCCGTTTATACTCTGGTCCACACTTAGGGGACTAAGAGTACTCTAGTCCGCTTCAGTGACTTAGAGGTTCTTAAGTTGTTTATACCTTAGTCCGCACTAAGGGGACTGAGAGTACTCTAGTCCGCTTTAGGGACTTAGAGGTTTTTAAGTCCTTTATACTCTAGTCCGCACTCAAGTGCCTTAGAGTACTCTAGTTCGCTTCAGGGACTTAGAGGTTTTTAAATCATTTATACTCTAGTCCACACTCAGGGGACTTAGAGTACTCTAGTCCACACTCAGGGAGTTGGAGATTTTGTTGAGAGCAGTCGTATTTCCACCCGTCTAATTTGTATTTCATTTACCGGATCGAGGCTAATGTTGACGAATGAACGATCGGACCACATTTGCTCATGGAATAGGACTCTGCCCCTAGCATAAAGGGCGAAACTTGAAGAATGGATGGTCGATTCTCGTCCGCTTGGTGATTATAGCTCTTCCAATCAATTCAAGGAAGGAGGTACATGAAAGATGGTTGGATCACATCCATGATGGGTTAGCTAATCAAGTCTCGCACAATTTTCTTCATATCTCTTTCTAGAAAATAAGGATAATAGATTATTGAGTAGATAAAGTAAGTTGCATATGTTTCAAGTTGTAGCCGTGTCCATGTATTTAGTGCAGTGGTTGACGAGTAGGTAGTCCATCACAGCTACTCCAAGTCGGGCTTTCGAACAACCTTTTGTGTTCAGGGTAGGATTTAATATGTAGATGATCAAATCACGTCTACTCTAGATAGATCCTGGTGTCACTGAGCTCAGGAGAGGCATCTGTATTTTGTCGAACTTTGTTCTATGACTCGATTGGAGAGGATGATCGGGTCATACTCATTCCAAGCCTAGCTTAGGTCTCCAAGTCAAATGTGGAGGTCGATGAATGGATGGTCAGTCATGTTGACTTTGTATTAGGCTCTGATCATGATGAGCTTTTCAATCTCTAGTCCTTGTCCCCAAATTCAAGACACATGATTGGTGGTGAGCGATCGAACCATGCTCGTGTTGATGAATCTCCACAGGTCCGATCATGGTCTGCGTGGATTGGTTGGTGGCCAAATCTGAGTACTTGATCACCTGCATGGTTTTGAAAGAAGTTTAGTTCATGTCAGTCATAATTCAAAGCATAATTGAAATCAATATGTCCAAAGAAGATTGGTATAAATCTCATTGATAAAAGGGAGCAGTATCATGTGCTCGCTATTCAAATCTGCCCCTAGCCCCTTCTTGCGAGATGTCGACTACCAACGGTCCAATTGATAATTGGAGTTCTTTATTGATGGGCATATGTAGGTCTTGGCTCACTATTCTGCAAGGCTTGACCTACTATTGAAGCTTTTCTTTTATGAATCTTCTTTTCGATGACACCTCGGAGGTGTTTGCAATCGCCAGTGTTAGGATCAGTGTGCATCTTGGAATATACAACATTCCTCTGATTTCTTTTGGACTTCGATGGACTCTCTCGAGGTTAGTTTTTAGTACCACTTTGATTCGCGAGTCTCTAGGTAGAAGTTATCGATTGAATCTTTCAAAGAGCGTATGAGTCGAATTTTGAGATCTTGTTTTGTCTACTGAAATCAGTGTCCATAGCCGACGGGCCTATGTTGTTATTTTTCCTAGTCTGCTCCACTCCTCCTCACTTTGGTTCTGATTCATTTTGTAACATAAACAATCCATGGTCGTAGGAGGCTCTTTACTTAACTAGCTTCCAAAATATATCTGGAAGTCGACTCTCCTCAAATGCGATCAGTATGATATCCTTGTTAGCAGTTGGAATAAATTGCTTAGAGCCAAAGATTAGTCTACATGGGGTCACTAAATTTGAAGTGCTGGGCAAGTGAAGAATGGTGCTTGGAGTCATCTTGGTGTTTGTCTAGAGTCATATAATTTATGTCCTCCAACCTTTGGAAGAATCATTTGAGTAGAGGTTGCTTGTTCGTTCCCTTGTTGCCATTCAGAAGCTGTCGCTGAATCCTCTATTCCCCGGTCTATCATGGGATGTAAGGAAAGTGGATATAATGTTCGTTTATTAAGATGAGTTTTGAATTCACTATCCAGAGGCACCGCGCTGCGGCTAGGGTTCGGTGGGGTTTCCCCCTTCTTTTTCGAAAATTTGGGTCCTACTAGAAAATATTTTTTTCAAAATAGGGGTTGTAGACTTAGTTTCTCTGACTATGGCTATCAGCTTCCTTTAGATTTCTTTTAAATCTGAGTAGAATAGGAAGTTTTCTAGTAAACAAGGGGCAGTAGACTTAGTTTCTCTGACTATGGCTATCAGCTTCCTTTAGATTTCTTTCAAATCTGAGTAGAATAGGAAGTTTTCTAGTAAACAATTGGATCTATCCCGCGAATATGGAAATCCACTAGTAGACGATCAGATCCGGTCAAGCTGAGAATTCAATTCTCGGTGAAAGCACCAAAATGTTAGCACCAGAATTGGTCACTAACACCCTTGAGTAGAGTTATGTGGAGAGATTAATGAAGAGACTAAGATAAAATTGAGGAATTACATAGTAGAATGCAATAATAACTGTAAGAAACATAAACACCAGATTTATAGTGGTTCGCGTCACTTTGAGTTTAATCTTTATGGCTTTTTCAATCTATTAAATACAGATACAATCCATACACCAATGACTTGATTACAAGTTTGAATCAAAAATAGATGAGTCTTGAAAATGGCAGGGTCTCCCAGTGTTCTCGAAAAAAGGTCTCCTTACACTGTGCCCCTGCCCCTCTATTTATAAACGAAGATAGGTTGGACTTCCTTCTCAAGCCTAAAGAAAAGATACATCAGCTCATAATAGACAACTTTTGTATGCCGAACCAGGCATTCCGAGTGGTAGTTGTCAAGCGACTCTTGTTGAACGAGGCCTTGTCGAGCTGAAATGACCAAGGCATCCATGCCGAGCTCCCCATGGCCGGGCCGCTTGAACTTTCCTTCAATGTCGATCGAGGGGCCACCGAGCCACGTAACCGTACCTTTATGGCCAAGCGGCATGTTACTAAGGCATTCATGTCGAACGCCCCAATGTCGAACCATCCTTGCCGAGCGATGATGGTCGAACAAAGGAGGTTGAGCGATGATGGTCGAACAAAGGATGTCGAACGATGATGGTCAAGTTACTTAGACCGAGTGGCACACACCGAACCATACCTACCGAACTGCACCTAAACGCCGAAACATGTCGATTGTATCTAACCTTTATATCTTCAGGAATCTTGTCTAGTGCTAATAATAATATCTTCAACTGTCGTTTTGTATCCGGGCCAAGGTGCCGGGTAACAGACTACACCACTGGCGGTGAGTACACTACAATGACATGATTTATACAGTTCATTCTTCCATCCTAAATTCGAGATATGCTTATTTCATTCTATCTTACGTTTCCCAAGTGCAATCCTTAGCATCTCCACTCCATTGCACTTTGACTAACCTTACTACTTTCCTCCTTAATCATTTCTCATTACGATCAACGATTCAAACATGTCTCTAATAACTGCCAAATTCGGTTCCACCTCCAAGTCTTTTTGAGCCGCTATTTTCATGATTTGCTCTGGGTCATGCACATGTTTCCTTAAATGAGATACATGAAAAATATTGTGCACTCCTGCCAACCTTTATAGTTAGTGCGCTTGATAAGCTAGTGGGCTGATTTGTTCATGAATGGGAAATGGTCTAACATATCGAGGTGCTAACTTCCCAGCTCTTCCAAATCTCACTACTCCTCTCATTGGAGAGACTTTCAAAAAGACCGAATCTCCAACTAAAAATTCTAGATTTGTACGCCTTTGTTCTGCATTAGTTTTTTGTCTGCTCTAGGCTTCCTTTAGCTTCTTCTAATCATATCGATCTTCTATGAAGCTTCTCGTATTCAGGACCAAGTACTATCCGATTTTCGATTTGATCCAACATGCCGGGGACCAACACGGACGGCCATATAGAGCTTCATACGGTGCCTTACCGATACTAACTTGATAACTGTTGTTATAAGAGAACTCTACTAAATGCAAATGATTTTCCCAAGAGCCTCCAAAGTCTATAACACATGCTTTGAGACGATCTTTCGAAATGCGGTTGACGCTCTCTGTCCGTCCATCGGTTTGGGGGTGATAGGAAGCGCTTATATTCAGCCTTGTTCTTAGAGCGGCCTGTAATGCTTCCCAAAAGTGACTAGTAAAGATTGGATCCCGATTTCATACTATACTACTCGGAACTCCATGCAATCGGACAATCTCCTTCATATATATCCCGGTAAGGCTTATAGCGGTCCTTGTTGATTTTACTGGAATGAAGTGTGCACTTTTAGTTAATCGGTCTATGATAACCCAAATGTCTTCGTTCCCTTTCCTCGTTCGAGGTAAACCATCAATGAAATCCATTGATATTTGATCCCACTTTCAAATTGGAATCTTTAGAGGTTGAAGCAATCCTGTAATTTTTTGCTGTTCGCTCTTGACTTGTTGATAATTGGTACATCTGCTAACATAAATGGATATGTCCCATTTCATGCTTTCTACCATAATGTGTGCTTCATATCATTGTACACTTTTTTAATGCCCTGATGAATATGAATTTTGGTTTTGCGACAATCAGCTAATACCTCTTGTCTAAGATTCTCCACATCCGGAGCACAAATTTGCCCATTCAATGGTAAATCTTCGTGGCAATCAAATTCAAAGCTTGAATTATGCCCTTTGTATTTAGCTTTAAAAATCTTCTTTAGAAATTGATCTTCTTTTTGCTTCTTGGAAATTCTTCCAGAAGAGATGGAGTTTCTACCAAATAAGAAATAACAACATATTTCCTACTTAACTTATCAATTATAGCGTTGGCTTTCCCGAGTGCGTATATAATATCTAGATCATAAGATGCGAGAAATTCCAACCAAGTTGCTATCTCATGTTTAAATCTTTCTGAGTTAAGAGATACTTCAAAGATTTATGAACTGTATAGAGCTCAAAATTTTCACCTAATTAAAAGAGGGAACTTTATTTACTAACATCAATTCAAAGTTTTATTTAAATAAACTATGAAAAATTCTTACTCAGCAAATAGTGCTTCCATATTTTTAATGCGAGCACCATGGCTTCTAATTCTAAGTCGTGTGTTGCATAATTCTTCCCATGAGCCTTTAGTTTTCTACTTGCATAGGCATCACCTTCCCTTCCTGCATCAGAACTGCACCAACTCCTTCTCCCCAAACATATATATAAACGGTTAATCCACAATATCCATTTATAATTGCTATGACTGGAGTGCTTGTTAAACTCTTTTTGATTTCCTGGAATGCTGCTTCACATTTAGGTGTCCGGCTAAATTTAGCATCTTTCATGGTCAACTTCGTTAGATGGTAGGCTATCTTTGAGAAGTCTTGAATGTATCTTCTGTAACACCCTGCCATACCTGAGAAGCTACGAATCTCTATAGGAGTTTATAGCTGCCACCAATTGAGAACAACTGCAACCTTTATAAGATCTACTGACATCCCAACCCTTGACACGATATGTCAGAGGAATCTTACCTCCTTTTCTCAGAAATGACATTTTGAGAATTTGTCTTTAAGCACATTATTTCCTAATATCTCCAACACAATTTATAGATGCCTCTCATATTCTTCTTCTGTCTTAAAATAGACAAGGATATCATTGATAAAGACAAATTCGAATTTATTGAGCACACCTCTAAATACTCTATTCATAATGTCTACAAAATAAGCGGGCGCATTGGTTTGCATAACCAACCACTCAAAGAAAGTGTTCAGACCTTTAAATGCAGTTAGATAGATGCATTCTTCTATGATTCTTAGCCAATAGAATCCTGTAGCTAGATCCATTTTAGAGAATACCTAAGCACCATGTAACTGATCAAACAAGTCATCTATCCGAGGTAGAGGATACTTGTTCTTAATCGTTTGTTTATTCAGATCTTGGTACTCTACGCACAACCTTAGAGATCCATCCAATTGGGCAACAAAACACTATCAATCCCCAACTTGAATGACTCGGTCTTATCAACCCTTTCTTTAATAGTTCTTGAGTTTGGTTATTTAACTCTTCCCTTTCCTTCGTAGCCATTCTTTGGTTATATTATTTAATTGTCTTACCTCAGAAATCAAATCAATATGAAATTTAATTTCTCAATGTAGGGGTAAACTCTTTACTTATTCAAAGACATCTGAAAATTCTTTAACGACAGGTATGATTCCTAATCCTTCCTGGGATGGATCTAATGCACACAGTAAACTTCACCTCCTTGGACTAGGACCTTCACAAAATATTTTTATAAACTTTTCAAAACTGGTCCATGAAATAGCTTTATACTTAATAAATAATCCATATCAAGAAAAATTTCGAATCCAATCAAATTTAGGACAAATAGGTCGAAAGGAAATCGATGGGAAGATTGGGAAATTGAGACTTTTTCACAATTCATACAAACATTAGTGGTACCACCTACTGTAATCGTCACGCAAATAGGGATATTAACTATCTTAGGTTCAAGTTTTAATTCTTTTATGGTTTCCTTAGAAATAAGACCATGAGAAGCTCCTATATCAAACGATAATCTAAATAAAATATCTTCAAAAAAAATATTAACTTCCAAAACTCCCTTGGCCTTTCACATCCGGAGAGGTTAAAGGCTCATCCATTCTTGCGTAGACTCTAGCTTGTTCTCCCTTCCTCATAATCAGACAATCCTTTATGATATGTCCCAATTGATAACAATTATAGCAGTTTGGTGGTGGCCTATGAATGTTGGTGTTCTTGCAATTAGTTGGTAGGTGGCCTTTTTGTCGGCAATTGTAATAGATGGCATCCTTCAAATAGTTACCTTGGGATCCTCCTCAAGATTTTCCTTTACCTGGCTTTTTTCCATTTTGATTAAACTTCCTCTTCTTCCAATTTTTTGTGGTGTTGTTTTTGTTCTAAGCTACTATCGGCATCATCTTGTCCAATGTTTCATAATGGAATCCCATATCCAACAAATCTATAATTGACACCTTAACATGGGCAGTCAACTTGCTCTGGCAATTTTCTTTCATCCTAGAAATGAACTTCTTGTTTTTCTTTAAAGGTGTGTCAATTAGATGTGGCCCAAGATAAGATAATTCATTGAACTTATTTGCATACTCCTTAACAGTCATTTCATCCATCTTCAGAACCATAAAGCTTCTGTAAAGACGAGATTTCCTGACGCTGGCGTGTACTACTCTTCTATAACCTCTTTAAACCTTTCCTAAGATAAATTATCCTTCGAATCATTTAGGATTATAGACTCCCACCAAGCCAGAGCCCTTCCTGAAGTTGCCACGAGGCTAAAAATCTCATTTTCTCATCACTGATGTTCAATGCTTTAAAGATCCTCTCGCATGACTTAATCCAAGCCTGTACTTCGATGATAGCTTCTGTACCCTTGAATGGTTTTCCTGCTAAGCTGGTATAATTCTTGCACAAGGTGGAAAAATTAACTTGAGGTTGTACGAGAGCTATTTCTTCTACAGCAGCGGTTGGAGCTTGACCGTTGGTTGTTGTGGTGCTGCGATTTCCCCTCTTTCGTCCTCTGCGAGTACTCATGTCTTACTACCTGATTTAGTAAGAAATCTTTAGAATAAAAAGACATTATCTTCGGGAATGGGTACAACTTGATTTTATCTCGATAAGAATTTTAATTGCGCGCTCTCAAAATTTAAACTCATTTTAGGGTATTGCTAACCCCATCTCTAATGAGTTATACCACACCAAAGCCAAGGTTCTTGCTTAACCTTCAGCTCTGATACACAATGTGAAGACCTTATTAGTTCCTGAGATGATGGTTTTGATGACAACAAACTTAGGACTTATTATAAAATATAAATAATAATATTCTTCTCTCTCTCTATATATATATATATATATATGCAAGATATATATGCAGGTTCTAAGAATGAAAACTGTACAGTATAGAGATTCAAGACCGACGAATTCAAGATTTAAGATATCAAGACTGAAGACTCATGAGTATTAAGAGTTCAATTTATTAAGACAAGTAATAGAGTCTAGATTTATGTTAAAACTTTATAAGAACACTAAAATCTTTATTCGGATTTTAATTGTGGGATGGAATCCACCTTCTTGCTTTAATAGTGGGACGGAATCCATGACCTCTTTAGTGGGATGGAACCCACGACCTTCTCTAGTACAATGGAATCCACGAAATTTTCAAAATGATTTATTTTAAATATTTTTCCAAAAAATTTTAAAAGTCATCTCTCTTAGTTTAAATATTATAGCCTTAAACTATTTTTATTATCTTTTATATTTTGATTTCAAAATCATCTCTTATTTTCTCAACTATCTCCTTGTTTTAATATCATAAGCTTTAAATCTCAATAATATATTCTATACTTAGTTTTTAATATTAATTCTAAATTTATATTATATAATTTTAAGATTACTTTTTAAACCTCTTTTATAAGTTTAAACTATATTCAAAATGGTTTATAAACTTCATAAATTGTTTTGACAAGGTTTAGAAAGAAAATATCTTTTTAAAACAAAAATCAATTTCAAAGTTTACTAGGGCATGTTGACGTAACCCATCCTCCCATGTTGTCATGGAAGCCGTAGAAGTTAAAATTCAAATTTTCAAATGAAGTGTAACCTTTCACGAATGGACATGACCATTATTCTCCTATATATACTAGTTGTTTTCAACAAAATTTAAGTTAGTTTTTCTTCATTTCTTCACTCCTCCACTCAAGTATTCTCTTATATTTTAATATAACTCTATCGAAATCCTTAGTGAATCAAACTTGATCATCTCTAGTTACATTGTAACGATCCCGATTTTTAATCAAATTTAAATTGATAATTAAAGTAATTTTTTGAATAAAGTTGTAAATTAATTTGAATTTTTCACATTAAATAGGATATTTACTTATTTGGGTATTGATTTTAAAATTTAATTGGATTTGAATTTGTATATTTAAAATCTTATAAATAAAAAAATAACATCCTAAACTCTATCAATTAAAATTTATAATATATTTTAAACTTTTAGAATTTAATTTGAAAATAAATTAAAAGAAAAATCTCAGATAAATAAAATAAGTAATAACTATATATGGATAAAACTCAAATTTCTTTTTAGTTTAAAACTCTTGAAATAATAAATATTTTAAAAGAAAAAAAATCATTTTGATTCAAATTATATATATATATATATATATAATACATACCTTCCTTTAAAAAAGAAAAAAAATTCACTTGTTAATAAAAATTAGTTTAAAAATCATTTCTTTCTCTAAATTGGTATAAGTAGAAGTAATAGACATAAATGAATTTTTATTCAAGTGAATTAGAATTTGAAATTAAATTTAAATGAATATTTTAAAATAAGTGGCATTTAAATAATGTATATACATTAAGGAACAATGTGTATAAAGAAATATTGGTTAAATTCTTTTAACATCGTTTATACATATATGAACCAATGAATAAGATGTAAAAATTAACAAAAAATGTTATTTTGTCTTGTAAAAAGAAAGATCACAAGTGTAAACATATACATAAGGAAGTAAAGAAATATACATGCATATGGGTTTGGAGTAAAGAGATTAACAAAATTTTATGTCATGATGATTTCTTACAAATGGCATCAAATATGATTAATTGGATAAAATAATCGAATAAAAAAATTATAAAAAATCTTTCAATTTCCCCATATACAATCATAAAACAACTCAAAAATCTGAAACAACAATCTCACCAAGTCTGAGTATACAGTAAAGAAGATTTGAGTATCGCAAGTTCAAACACTATAGAAAGAAAGAAATGATAAAACCTGAAAACCATAAAAAAAAAAAAACAAGAGCAGTTTTCAAAAGCTTCAACAAAATTCAGCTGCAATACAAACCAAGTATGGGTTAAAATCAAATCTGGAAAAATTGAAGAAAGCAATCAAACTTCAATCTGGAAGCAAATGCAAGATCAAAAACAAATTCAAAGCAACCTGAAATAAAAGATAAGCAAAACCAGAAATCTGCAAATCAACATCAAGTAGAGGATTTGAATCCTATATCTCAGGTGAATTTCATATCTTATAGTTTAATATATTATGATTTCAAAATCAAGTTTTAACATAAAACAAATTTAGAAAAATTTGTAGATTTGTTTTATAAAAAGAAAAAAGTGGTGCTTCAGTTTGGACAAGAAAAACAGTGCAGTTTTTCTCTGAAAATAAATAGATAAAGGCAAGTAAATTTCTTTTTTTTTAAATTGAATCTGATGTTAGTAATAAGTAACTAAAACAAGATCTAAACTATTATGTCAATCCAAGTTGCAGAAAAACAAAATCCAGTTCAAAGATAAAAGAATTTCAAGCTCTTGTTGTAAATGCAAGGAAAATGGTTCTCTGTGTACATAAGAATTCAAAACTGTAAGTAAGTAAAAAATTAAAATTTGTTATTATTAATGGATTAAGTGAATGAATACAACAAAAAGATATTAAAAACCTGTACTTACAAAACTTGGAAGGTCTAAGCTTCAAAAACTAAAAACAAAAAAATTCCAGGCTTGAGTTCTCTGTAAATCTTTCTTCTATGCCTCTGTTTCAAAAACCCGTCAATGTGAGCAAACCTTTTATCACTTATATATACACACTTGAAGTTGCTTGTGTGTTTGTGAATGAGCTTGCTTGAATATGTGAACACTTGTTCTGTTTTATGGCTTGTGCATGTCTGTATAAACATACATATTATCCTTTTGTTTATATATAGTTCCAGTTCCCATCAAACTAAACTTTTACTGCCATACAACAAAAAAAAATTAATTAAACATTGATCTCTAATTTGAAAATGCCTGAAACATTATAGATTGAAATTTCAAAAATAGTGTAAGTAAAGACAATTAGTGATACTCTGGAAAAAGATACATAACAGTAGAAAAGAAAAATTGGTTCAAAATTGTATATCTGGATTTCAAGCTTCAATTAGACGAGTGAATTCATGTTGGAAAAATATGAATTTTAGCATAAATATCTCAATTTTTAATAATGAGATTGATTAGGAATATAGAGTTGAACAGAATTCATATTTTGGTCAACTACCGACGATCAATGTCAAATTGAGGCTCGAGTTCGATGTTGAAGGTAGCTTAGGAGCTCGTGATCATCAAAAGAATGTTCAACAAATTTTTTTATCATTGTGATGAACATTCGAAGTCAAACAAGGGTTTAATAATTCAGTTTGGGTCGACAGAGATAATTCAGTAGCATGGTCGTTGGTGGCCTGGCGCGGTGGTACGAGGTGGATTTGCGAATTGGGTTTTGGGTTCCATGATCGAAGTGCTCGATTTCGAATTTCAGGCAATACGGCGAATCTGAATGGTTAAGTGGCTTGGACTGGTCATCGATGACCTGATGGTGACGAGGACGATGGTAGGAGGCGCGACTATAGCATGTGCACATACACCTGTGTCACTGTGTATTAGGGATGATTTGTTTTTTTGGGAAGAAGGTTGTCCTCGAGTTCGAACTCGAAGGCGCTGATGAGTTTTCTCGAAGCAAGATATGGGGAAGATGATGAATGGCTCAAGTGAAATAACGTGAGTACTGGGTTAACACTTAAAATTTTAAAGTTTGGAAATTTTTTTGCACTCGGGTTGATTTTTCAGAAAACTCGAAGTAAAAGGGGAATTGTCTTCGGTAATACTCGAAGTGGCTCGGGCTTGTTGAATTGAAGCATGTTTGCAGGTATTTAAAATTTTAAAAATAAAATCTGTACCAGGTTTTAAGTTATAAAGATCATACCAAAGTTTAAAACTAAAGAAAGAACAAGACCTGGTTTTTGAAACCAAAGTACTAAAATAAGTTTGTAAACTTAAAAACAAAAGCAAAAGGTATTAATAAATTTCTTAATGTAATTAATTAAATGTTTATTTACTTAAATATTTAAAAAATAATAAATTATGGGATTTATTCATTTAGGTAATTAATTAAGGATGATAAATCAATAAAATAATAATTAGTTTTAATTAAGATTTAATTAATTAATAATTGAGGATTTATTAATTAAAGTAATTAATTAAAATTTCAAGTTAATTAATCAAGTAATTAATGAATGATTTAAATAAAAATAGGTATTACTTAGTGAAAGTAATTAAGGGAAGATAATTAAAGATTTAAGATTGATTAATCAACATTAAGAGTTAATTACTTTAAAGAATAATTAATTAATGTGGTTAATTAATTAAGGTAATTAAATTAAGAATAATTAATTAATTTAAAATGATTAAGACATCATTATTAATTAAGGAATAATTTATTAAGATTTAATTAATTATAATTAAGGTTAATCAAATAAGATAATTGATTAAAGAATGATCATTTATGAAGGTGATTAAAACTTAATCAATGGAAATTTATGATAATAAATCATTAATTAAAGATTACTAATGGAAGTAATTATGTGGGTATAAAATTTAAAACCATACGATTTATTCACCTTAATCAAAGATGTTTGATTGTTATTGAATGTTGTGTGATGGATTGATATATTCGATATGTGATGTAATGCTATGTGATGCTTTGTGCTGAGCTGTTATTTCTGTGATGAATATACTTTGTATGAATATGAAAACCCCTTGACCCGTAAAACGACATTTGAATTTCGATGCGATAGGGAGTCGAATTCCAATTGGTTATCCGAAACCCACATCGAATTATAATGGTAAATCCTTGTGATTGATAAAATTATTTTATCTATGAATATGTGAATAAAGATAAGCGTTATGGGATATACTGCTTATCAATATGATTGAATCTGTGATGATTGATGTTGTGCACTATTGTGTTGAACCCCTGGACCACACTTATATACACACAAATATGGATTGCACGCGGAAATGGGTTAAGTCACATTTTTTGAAATTGTTTTAAAAAATTGAATTTTTGAATCCAAAATAGTTTTGGAGTTAGAATTAAAAGCTTCTTAAAATGGATTTCAAAAATAAAAGTTATTTAAATAACTTGACTGAGTTTTGAAATTTAAATAATTTAATTTAAATTTGGATGTAATATTTGAAATCGAATTCTATGATTTGGAAACTCTGGTAAAAAAAGGGTTATTGAACTTATAAATGTATTTATATGGGTTTTTAAACCATTTTAAAAAGTGTTGTTTTGGGAATTTAAATTTAACCCAAGATTTTAACTTATATAATTGGATTTTTCTGAAACGAAAATTATGTGTTTTCAAATAATAGAAGCTTTCACATAAGAAATGAACTTCTAATTTGTGTAAGAAGGATTTCAAGTCTAAAATAAAAATGGTCTTCCAAGTTAGAGATAAATCTTTGGAAACGTGTTTTGAAAGTTATAAATTAAATCTTTAATTTAAAGATTTAATGAGTTACTCCAATCAAAATGGAAATTGTTTTGAAATCTATGAATAGATCTTTGTGAAACTCTGTGAACTTTGTGAAATGGATCTTTTTATTTAAAAGATTTGAAATGGTAATTTGTTTAACCATTGAATGGAAAGCTTTGGATTTTTTTGGTTGTGACTTAACTAAAATCCCATATCCATATGTTTTAAAATATTACGCCCACTATTCGGTTTAGCCGGGAGAGGACCTTGTGTTATATAACTCATTTCGAATAGTGATACGACGTTATGAATTGCATTTGAAGACCGATGTTGAAGACCGGGTGTCTTCAAGAACGTTAGGATAACCTACCGATTGTCTCTACACCGAGTAGCTACGATATAGAGATTCCCTAAGTGATAAGAAGTCCGATCGGGATTGTGGATACTCAGATTTGCAAGGGCTTCTTCGGAAGTGCCTTTGGTTCTATTCGAACCCGGAACAGACTTGTATGGTTGTATGTCCAACATTACACATTGAGATATTAAACTGATCTCTATCAAATACATTTCTGCTTAGTGGCGGAGAATTTATTCTCTTAGCTTAACACCCTACTCTGAGACGTACGAGCTCGGAGGTTATGTAGTTGATATTTATCAATGATATACTCCCAATTTGGTAGTGTGGCATGCTGAGTACTGCTGTATTTAATGATCACTTGTTGATCATTTCTGATCAAAGCATGGCTTTGGTATAAAGCATAGCTTTATGGACGAGACTGCATCAGGACGTCACACCTCGGAAATGGTCGAAACAGGAAAGATGCGGCAAGGTTATGAGGGTCGTGCCTTTTAGGGTATGTCATTCCCTTCTGGAAAAGGGTGGTATCATGGTATGGAGCCCAGATACTTACTCATGTGGATACTGCAGATCTATTACTTTGTGATTGCTTTGTGGTTTAGAGGTGCCTCAGATAAAGGTCGCAAAGGACCGGAGGATGGCATGCTCGAGTAGTAGTTACCTAGTTACAGAGGTAACCTAGCCTTGTAATCGCAGAGATCCGGTTAGGTTCTCGGGACGTCCCGCCAGAGGCGTACCCATTGACGGTAGGAAGTTCCTTAGCCTGACCATTTGTTGGAAATCCAATCAAAACAATTCATGCCTTGTACGGTTTTAGTTGTATAACTTGCCATGGAATGTGGTGGTAACCTGCTATTGAACATGGTAGCTATAATAGGCATAAGTGCGAAATGCCTATGCTGGCTAGGATTTATATTATACTTTCGAAATGGTTTTCCACACTTTGCGCTTATAGTAATAATATCAAAGAAATTTTCTCGTATTAAGCATATTTGACTATCATAAGGAGAAATCTCCTCCAAGTCTGCGTTTGCATTGTGTGTGTGGCGGGAGGCCTTATGGTAGTTTCATTTTCCAAAAAGCATTGCGGATTTCAAATTTAAATTCCTTTGTTTTTTTTAAAAGATAAGAATGTTTTTGTTTGCTAATACCAGTCCCACAACTGACCTAGAGTTTATTATTCCTTTCCTAAACTCTGGGTGCCCACTATTTTCCCACACGGGCAGTCTAGAGTTGGGTTTTTCAGATAGTCAGGTTTAGTAGATTATCTGGAGCTAGTTCAGTCTTTGGATCTGAACTGCACTTGCTTATTTTTGTTCATTGTTATTGGGAGTTCGTGCTATTTCTGGATTGGTTCTTTGGAGATGGAGCTTACCGCTGTTCGAGTTCTTTCTTTGAAGACCATCTTGGAGATATTGTTCCGCTGTTGGTGTTATCTTTTCTTTCCACTGCTATTATCTTGTATCATATCTCTGAAGTACATTGATATTCATTGTATCATTCAGTTGTATCATATTGTATCAAATGTATTATTCTTTTTCTTCCGCCGTGTTGTACTTAATGTATTATAAGCTCCGGCGAACCAGATTTGACGTTCTGATCTACGGCATTTGAATACGAGTGTCGTATTCAGTGTCGATTTTCGAAGGTCGAGTCAGGGTCGATATATACATTCTCTGCCACTCTCTTTCAAAGATCTCAGTGCTATTCAAAGTTATAGGATCATTTGTAATCAAAGGTATGTATCAAGTCTCTCTATATATTAAAGTGATATTGGAAACACTATTATTGTGGCCTGTAAATCAATTGGGTGTGATTGTAGCCCATAAATAAATTAGATGATCTTGTAGTCTTGTTAAATCAAGAGAGTTTTCCCTGGACTCGAAGGGAGGAGGGTGTATCTTGTGGCTTTGAAATCGAAGTTGTAATATCGACATTATATTTGAAATGAAATCTGCACAAGAAATTATGTGGGACTGGATGTAGGGTAACTCCAAACAAGTATAAAATTCTGGTATGTTCTTTCCTTTAATGCTTTTATTTACTATTTGGATCTGTGTCAAAATCTGTGATTGTTTTTATTTTTGTGAATTGCATCTGTTTTGATTTAATTTGAAAAGATGCCAAAAAGATTCATATAATTAATTAAACACTATTCACCCCCTTATCCGTAATCCGCATTTCCTATATATGTATCAGAGCATTGGTTTTCAAAGTTATCATAATTTGAATTTTTAAAAGATTAAAATGGCAATTTTTGGAGATTCTGTTAAAACTAGTTCAAAACTATCCAAATCATGTCTCATAAGTCTGCATATTGTATTACAGAAAATCAAGTTATCTACCGAATTTGTGTGATGTGCAGGAATAGATGTGTTATATGGCTTATGATGAATCAACACTCAATGGATAAATGGTGCAAATCAAGAAAAAAATGGATACTTGATAGTGGATGTTCAAGACATATGACTAGCAATCCGGAGATATTGAATGACATAATTTTCGAAGATGGAGGACTGGTCAACTTTGGAGACAACTCAAAAGGATATGTGATTGGCATCGGCAATGTCGGTAACTCTGAAACTCCTACTAATTCTGATTTTTTTAATTAGGAATCTAAAACACAATTTACTTAACATAGGTCAACTATGTGATAAGGGGTACAAAATTAAATTTGAAAAGGATAAGTGTCACATCGAAGATGATAAATCAATTATTATCTTTAAAGGAATTAGGAAGAAAAATATTTATATTCTCGGTACGAAAATCTCAAAGATAACCTCTGTCTTTTGGCTAATACAGGTGATCCTTGGATTTGGCATAAAAGATTTAGGCATTTGAATTTCAAACTCTTATCTAGGCATTCAAAACTTGATATAGTAAGAGGTATCCTAAAATGGATCTAAAGTAGATAGTATATGTGATGCTTGTCAATAAGGAAAACTTAGAAAGAGTTTATTTAAATTGAAAGATGTGATTTCAACTTCAAAATCTCTTAAGTTACTTCACTTATATCTATCTGATTCGTGTCAAATTTAGTCAATATATCATAACAAATATGTTTTTGCAATTATAGATGATTACTCTAGATTTACATGAACAATTTTTATGAAACTTAAAAGTGATGTTTTGATTTATTTTAGACTTTGCAAAAAGAATTCAAAATCCACTTTCGTTAAAAGTCAAAACTATTTGTAGTGATCACGATGGAGAATTTGAAAATGAAAATTTTGAGAATTTCTGTAATCAAAAAGGAATAACTCATATTTTTTCCTTTCCAAAAACTCGACAACAAAACGAAGTGTTAAAGCGTAAAAATAGGACGATTCAAGAGTGTGCAAGAACTGTGATTTCATATAATAAATTACCAAGAAATTTTTGGTCCGAAGCAGTCGTTACAGCTTGTTATATTTTGGATGAGATTTTAATTGGACATATAACCAATAAAACACCATATAAACTTGTTTTCAATAAGAAATTTAATGTATCTTATTTTAAAGTTTTCAGAAGTAAATGTTTCATTCTAAATACAAAGGAAAATTTGGATAAATTTTATCCTAAATCCGACAAGGCAATCTTTATCGAATATTCTAATAGAAGTAAAGCATACGGATGTTTCAATTTAGAAACCAACACCATTGAAAAAACAATGCATGTACCTTTTGATGAAAATTTCAATGATTTTGTTTAAATAAACGATGAAGATGATTTTGTTACTCTAAATAATAAATCAAATGAAACAAATTGTGAAACTGTTCATCCCAATAAAAGGATTAGGCTTTTGAAAAATCATCCTGTAGAAAATATACTATGAAATATTGAACATGTT
Source organism: Allium cepa (assembly GCA_030765085.1). Lineage (NCBI taxonomy): Eukaryota > Viridiplantae > Streptophyta > Magnoliopsida > Asparagales > Amaryllidaceae > Allium > Allium cepa. The sequence goes on along the minus strand of CM060941.1, from coordinate 202,800,987 downwards.
GTTAGAACTAGAAATCGATTAAACAAGTGAGTAACGTAGTTTTTATATCAACTATTGAACCCAAAAATCCAAAGAAAGCATCATCTGATGATTCATGGATTCTTTTTATGCTAGAAGCACTTAATCAGTTCACCAGAAATGATGTATAGGAACTTGTTCCTAAACCTAAGGACAAAACTATAAATCGAACTAAATGGGTTTATAATAATAAAATGAATGAACGATGTGAGGTCATTAGAAATAAAGCTCGGTTAGTCGCGCAAGGTTATTGTCAAAAAGAAGAAATAGACTATGATGAAACCTTTGCACGCATGGAAAGATTAGAATCCATTAGAATTCGACTTGCTTTAGCAGACCACAACAATTTCAAATTAGTTCAAATGGATTTTAAAAGTGCATTTTTAAATGGTTTTGTTGAAGAAGATGTTTATGTTGAATAACCCCCACCTTTTGAAGATGAAAAGTTTCCAAATCATGTTTACAAATTAAAGAAAGCTTTATACGGTCTGAAACAAGCTCCTAGAGCCTAGTATGATAGACTAAGATCTTACCTACTACAATAAAATTTTGAAACTGGTAAAGTAGATAATACTCTTTTTATCAAAAAAACAAAAATGATATACTATCAGTACAGATTTATGTAGATGATGTAATTTTTGGATCAACAAACATTGAAATGAACAAAGAGTTTTCAAAAATAATGACAAAAGAGTTTGAGATGAGTCATATGGGTGCACTTACTTTCTTTTTAGGATTGGAAATAAAACAATTAGATATTGGTATTTTCATTAGTAAAGAAAAGTATGTTAGGGATCTAATTAATAAGTTTGGTATGACCACTGGGAGTGGAAAACCCACTCCTATGGTAACCAATAAAGCCTTGAATAAAGAAGACATGTCAAAAGATGTCGATCAAAAACTATACAGGGGAATGATTGGATCGCTACTCTATATAACGGTGAGTTATCATGCATAGTGTCTGTCCCTGTGCAAGGAACCAATCTCAACCCAAAGAGACCAATTTAAAAGCTGTTTAACGTGTCCTAAGATATGTTAAACACATTTTAGGCTATGGCCTATTTTACTCTAAAAATGATTCATTTGATTTAATCTCATTTTGTGATGCTGACTATGTTGGTTGTAAATCAGTCCAAGAAAGTACAAGTGGAACTTGTCACTTTTTAGGACATTCTCTGGTTTCCTGGTTTAGTAAAAAGCAAAATACTGTCTCACCATTAACAGCTGAAGCAGAATATATCTCTGCTGCTATGGCTTGTTCTCAAGTAATCTATATGCAACAGACCCTAGATGATTTTAGATTAAATATTTCAAAATCACCAATTTATTGTGACAATACAAGTGCAATATATTTATCCAAAAATCTTACTCATCATGCCAAAACCAAACATATTGATATTAGATATCATTTTCTCAGGGATATTATAAGTAAAGAGATTATTTCTCATGAATTTATCAACACCAAGAATCAAATTACTGATATTCTGAAAAAACCCTTGAATCAGTCAACCTTTACTAAATTTAGAAGAGAACTAGGTATTTGCTCTATAACTAAGATACGGTATAATATATATATATATATATATATATATATATATATATAAAGAAAAATAAAATTTTCAAAATTTCCATAAAGATGTCGACATTCCCCCACCCCTCATGTCGACATACAACTGTAAAATTTGGAATTTTGATTTTCCCTCTAAAATGAGTTTGGTAGTTTTATATTCTCTATATTTCTAATTCTTCTGTTTTCCACTTCATTTTTCTCTGTAATAAACTTCAGAGAATACAAAATAATGTCCTCTTCCAAATCAAACCAAAATACGACCTTTTCTTTCCCTTCTCCTAATGATGGTCCATGTCAACGAACTACACTGGCTCGAGTCAAGAAGATAGAGAATCTCTGAAGGAATCTTTGCAAATGATGACAGAGTTGCAATTCATGCAAATAAAGATGGCTAAGGAACAATAGAAACAGGGCAAAATCCTTAGAAATTTGAAAAAATTCTAATGGACAATCATGCAGACCCGATCGTGATTGATGACAACGAAGAAGAAGAAACACATATGGAAGAAGACAATAAAGGTATTTGCATTGGAGAAGTCTATTTTGATAAATATGGTAATTTGTTCGAACAATATGGAAAATTTAGTATCCATTACCCAAATTGTTCGATTATCAAGTCACCAATTATCAAAGACTCTCATTAGATTGTTTTTATGTTAACGTTTTTATTTATTGTGTGTATTTGTATATATTTGTGTTTATATCACAACACACACATATATATAATAAAGTTATAGTTACATTTCACTTAATTATACTTCGTTATCAGTATTTAATTCCATAGTATTATTTTAAGGGGGAGGTATGTAGTTTAGGATTAGTTTTTGTTGATGACAAAGGTGGAGAATTATAAAACAGGTAAGATTCACTTAGATTAATGTGGAGTTAGTAGATTAAAGGTGAGTTGTTAGAATAAGGGGGGGGGGTTGGAGTAGATTAGAGTTTGATGGAGTAGATTTTATAAACAAAGGTTGTCATCATCAAAAACCGGGAGATTGTTAGTTCCAGAGATGATGGTTTTGATGATAACAACCTTAGGACTTGTTACAAAATATAAATACTTGTATTCTTGTCTAAATATATATGTATATGCAGAATATATAAGGTACCGAGAATGAAGGCTATACAATATAGAGATTCAAGACTGACGAATTCAAGATTGAAGAAATCAAGACTGAAGACTCATGAGTATGAAGAGTTCAAGATTTCAAGAGTCCAAGAGTTCAAGATATCAAGATAAGTAACAGAGTCTAGATTTATATTAAAACTTCATAATAGCACTAAAATCTTTAATCAAATTTTAATTGTGGAATGGAATCCACCTTCAAGCTTTAATAATGGGATGGAACCCATGACCTTCTTTAATAGAATGGAATCCATGAAATTTTCAAAATTATTTATTAAAAATATTTTTCCAAAAACTTTTTAAAAATCACTCTCCTAGTTTAAATATTTTAGCCTTATACTTTTTTTTATTATCTTTTATTTTTTGATTTCAAAATCATCTCTCAGTTTTTAAACTATCTCTTGGTTTCAATATTATAAGATTTAAATCTCAAAAATAAATTTTATACTTATTTTTTAATATAACTTTATATTATAGATTATGTATTTTTAAGATTACTTTTTAAATCTCTTTTATATGTTTAAACTATATTCAAATGGTTTATAAACTTCAGAAATTGTTTTAACAAGTTTAGAAAGAAAATCTATTCTAAAAATATAAATCAATTTTCAAAATTTACTTGGCCATGTCGACATACCCTCTCCTCCCATGTCGATATGGTAGACGTAGAATTTAAAATTCAAATTTTCAAACGAAGTGTCTTTCATTATAGCCTTTCAGGAATGGACATAACTTTTATTCTCCTATATATACCAGTTGTTTTCAACGAATTTCAAGTTATTATTTCTTTATCTCTTCACTCCTTCTCCACTCAAGTATTCTCTTATATTTTAATAAAACACATCCAAAATCCTAAATGAATCAAACTTGATCATCTCTAGTTTGATTCTCTACCACTCTCTCTCAAAGATCTCAATGCTATTCAGAGTTATAGGATCATTTGTAATCAATAGAGTGTATCGAGTCTCTCTAACTATAAAAGTGATATTGGAAACAATGTTATTGTGGCCTGTAAATCAATTGGTTGTGATTGAATCCCGTAAATCAATTAGGTGATCTTGTAACCTGGTTAAATCAAGAGAGTTTGCCCTACACTCAAAGACAGGTGGTGTGAAATCGAGGTTGTAGTATCGACATTATATTTCAAAAGAAATCTACACAAGAAAATATGTGGGACTGGATGCAGGGTAACTCCAAACCAGTATAAAATTCTGGTGTGTTCTTTCCTTTATTGCTTTTATTTACTATTTGCATCTGTTCTGATTATGTGATTGTTTCTGTGTTTGTGAATTGCATCTGTTTGGATATAATTTGAAAAGATATCAAAACGATTCATAAAATTAATTAAACACTATTCACCCCCTTCTAGTGTTAATTCTGCCTTAGGATCTGTGATCCGCATTTCCTATAGACCTATCTCCTCAACTCTTGAAAATTGATGCTAATACATCCATTGTATTCATGTGCCATTAATCTAAATGTAGGGGAGGTAGATTTTCAGGGGTAAAGTAAAGTAAAGATAAAAGATAGAAACACAAATTCTCACATTACATTAAAATAGATATATGGCACATCTAATCACTTTCACTAGGGTACATCAAAGTTTTGGTATGAACTAGCCCAGTTAGGAACAGTTATAACTACATGCTCCCACACTTGTTGGTATTAACTAACTTGGACATAGAGAAAAAAGTAAAAATAAATAGACAGATAGACATCCACATCAGTTGGTCCAGCAAACCCCTTCTAGCATCTCTTCCCAAAATACTCCAAACAAATCCTGACGACTTGGTTGCCTAAAAAAATAGGATACCCAGAGTTTAAAGGGAAAACAAAATAAACTTTGGGTCAGTCATGGGACTGGTGTGAGAATTCAAAATATGTTGTTTGAAAACAAAAAGGTATCTCATAAGACTACGTCACAGATAAACATGGAATAGTTTTTTATCTTATAATAACCAACACATTCTTACGTAAAAATACTTGATATTATTTTTAGTGACATATCTTTGAAGCCAATTGGAAGTAAACTTATTAATCTTAGCCGAAATTGTTACATTATTAAATTCCAGCAGAGTAGCCACAACGTGAGTTCTATATATAAAATGTCAGACATTTATTGGAGAATGGATTTCCATACAAATGAACAGGTGAAGGGACTACCTTCCGACAATATATCTCAAGAGGAATGTATCGAGGCCTAACTGATGATCCTCTACCAACAAAATACTGGCCTACCACCTCCAAGATAGTACCGAATATGTCATCACCCCAGTCGTTACCGACCTATCCGAGACGTCTCTTAGCATACACCACAAAAATTTAAACCCAAACGTCATAGCGGGTAGAAATATATCTAGAAGGGGATGATTATACCCTAATGGTTGCGAACCACATAGCCTTGTCGCATCTACCTGAAAGTGTGCTATAGATCGTGTAATATGGATATATGATAATACAGAGTGTAGTGATGATAGCTATACAGTAAATAGTGTGGAATATAAAAGCAGTATAATAAAAATGACACTAGGAGTTTTTATACAGGTCCGAAGCACTGTTCCACTTTCAGTACCAAACTCCTTCTGGAATTTCACAAAAACAACAACCCTCGCTTGACCTGGAGGAACAGATCTATACAACACTTGAGTAGCCGAACAAGGACCTAAGAAGCAGAATAGGATTTTGCCTCAGCAGCAGAAGTGGACTTCACACGCCTAAGCAGCAGAACAGGACTTCAACAAATACAAAAGATTTTTTTGAATTTATGTGTTATAATAACACGGATTTGCCACTTATAGCACAACCTGTAACTACTCATAAAATTTCGATAATTTAATTCGTTAATTTAATGAATCTTGTTATCAAATATTGGAAGAAATAAAAAGTTGTAAGGTAATAATAAAATAATAACTAAGATGAAACATAACAAGGTTAATTAAAGTTAACAATTAGTGAACTTGAATGAAATTCCAATTAAACACAATAATTTTAAATGTTATAACTTGGTTATAAAGTGAATATAAGAAAACAAGTGTAATATTGAATCAATTGGCGGATTAATATACAATTATTGATAATTGGATAAAACAGTGTCATGTAAGCGAATGTAACATTATTTTTGTTAATAATAACTTATATATGTAATTAAAAGCTAACAGTGACAATAATTGAATGTTTCCCCTCCATTTAACATGTTAATTTAAATTGGAAATATATTTCAATAAGTGTAATTAAATATTATGTTAATGTTAATTTCATGCATAATATGATAATTGGTTAAATAAAAGGAATGAAAATCGAGATTTATTAATTTGTTTGAATTTAAAAGATAGTAATTAGATTTATTGCAAATAAATGAAATTAAATATTCAAATATTAGGATAATGGGAAATTAAGATGAAATGGGGAAACATTAATGTGCTAAGAAATAGACCAATGTTAGTTCTACCCTTATTATAATGAAAGTCTTGAATAACAAGGTTTAAAGTTTAATAAATGGATATTGGAATTTTAATGTATAATTTCAGAATTTAATGAAATTGAAATTAAACACTAAAATTGATGGATTTATCAACTTTAAATTGACATCTAAATTTTTAAATCATCGAGATTGTTCAAGAAATCAAAGATGATAAAGATTGCTAATTATAGAATTGGAATTGAAAATTAATTTAATTAATCTAATATTAATTTATTGATTAACTAAAAAATAGCCATTTTGGCCATTGACTCGAATTTCGACGAACCAGTTTCATCAGATCCGTAACAGTGAATTATTGTATGATTTCAAGTTGCGTAGTGATCGGATTTGTCGTTTGATCGTACGAACTCGAAACGCCTTGAAAATCAATTTAATTGAAATCAATTTGAAATAACTTGATTTTAGCATAATATTGACATACGATGGGGTTAAGGCTTGAAACCTATTCCATTAATTTTAAAATTATCAAAAACATCCATTTTGATATATGAGATGATCAATTTTCGCTCCGGAGACGAAACAGGTTTTTCGGGTCGTCCATCGTTTATCGTTCAATCAATCGTATACATTCATTCTATTTTCCTGGTTTGCCTATATATATTCTTCTGAAACCCTAGCAGCAACCTCCACTTCATTTTTCCTTCCCTAATCCTAAAATCAACCCTAATTGCATTCTAATGGCAATTAGCAAATCAAATAAAGTGGTTAAGATTCAAACTCTTCAAATCATATCATATAATATATCGTTTCGAAGATCTCGATGAATGGAGTTAGCATGTGGTGTTCGTTTTTGGAAACAGCGCCCATATCAACCGGAAATCCTAGTCAAAGGGGCTGGAGGCAAAGTCAAAGAGGGTAATTTGGGGTTTTTGATCGGAGCATCAATTCACAAAACCGACTACTGGGTATTGTGGAGCTCGATGAGTGGATTCAGATCTAGTTTCGATTTGACGATCGAAGTAGCGATGAAGTGGAAATCGCCCCCGAAAGGTCAAGGTGCGTCAACTTTGGGGCACAAATTCCGACGGCTGACATCGAATTAGGCGGCGGCATTGGTAGACGTTAGAAGAGGAGATGATGATCTTCCGATTGCAAGTGGTTTCATAGCTTCAATTGGTCTAGGCTTAGAGTAGTATATGGTCAAAGTTGCAGGCATTGCGTGGGCTGTTACATTCGTTCACCTGATGCATAAACAGTGAGTCAAATGTTGATTTATAATATTTAACGTGTACCAAAATGATTATTTTAATAATATGTATTGTAACTTGAATAACTTTCTCATATGAGGTCCGATTTACGTGTGGTTTTCTCCGCTGAGATCGTATTGAAATTCCGGACTTTTTGACGCTAGTTTGGATGAATTCTAAGACTGTTCAAATTTTGAATTTAAATTGGATTTAAATTCAATTTAAATTCGAAAGGTGAGTGTTTTAACCCACTCACAAATTCTAAAAAAATTTATGTTTGTTAAATTGATTTATGGTGTGATTAGAAATTTATTTATGATTGTTTGGCATATTTTGAATCATCATCTCAGTTTATTTGAATTTATTTGGATAAAATCTTTATTTAATTTATTTTTGAATATTAACTGCCATTTAATACCTGTTATTTATTATCTGTTCTATATTGATGTTGTTGACTGAATTAGATGATGATTGTGATCAATGTTTGGTGATTGATATTGGATGAATGGATGTTGTATCTTATACTATTATAAACTACAAGTTGTTATGGTTTTTTTTCATTCGGGATTGCGGATTGAAATGATATATAACCGTATTTATATTTTAAATTGCGGATTGAAATGATAAATATCTGTGTCACTTAACCATAGGATAGAAAATTATATACAGACACCGCGGTCTATATATATAAATATTTTGAAATGATTTCTATGGTTTGATAAAGAAATATGTGGTTTTATAAACATATTGATTTCAAGTATTATATAAATATATATAGTTAAATTCTTGATTTCTAGCTATGTATAAAAAAAATTGGTATAAAACAAGTTTAAAAATAAAGATTGATTTTATTAAAAATGTAACACGGTTAAGTATTTATATAAATTATATTTTATAAAGAATTTATAATGATTTTTAATAAAATTAAGACTGAGAAGATAGATTTGAAATTGTATGAAATGTAGAAATATATTAAATGAAACCGATTTGGAACTTATGGAATTTGAGATCTATAAAGGATATGATTTATAACTTGATCTTGTTTAAGGCGAATTAAATAAATATTTCAAGTATAAATAATTTGAAAGAAACATTTAATTATTTGTAATCTGGGTTTTATTTAAATGTTAATGGGTTTATTAAGTAAATATTTCAAAACTAAATAATAGAAAATTGAATTTGATATATATGAAATTATCAAACTTAGTTTTGAAATTGTTGAATACTTAAAGTTTGAAATATATTAAATTTGAAATGGGTTATTCTGTGGATCAAATTTGTTTTGAAATCGATAAATTTGGAATAGTTTGTTTGGAAACTGAATTGAATTGAAATTATGATTTGGGATTTGGTTAAATATAAAATTTAGAAATTCGAGTTGTTTTGGGATTAATTTGTGAAATTGAAGGAGCTTGTTTATTAATGAAGTACTTTAATATTTTAACCATTTAAGTGGTGGAAGTTATGTGACAACGTTATGAGTTCAAAGTATTATGATTTGAAAGTGTTATAATTTGAATATTTTGATTCTGAAGCGTTATAAATTTGAAAGTGCTATGATTTTGGAAAAAGAATATATTTGAAACAAAAATGATATTATATTGATTTGGGCTTTTATAAATATGATATCATATTGATTTGGTTTTAGAAACGGAAATGATATCGTATTTATATGGTTTTGAAACGGATATTATATTTTGGTTTTGAAGTATAATTATTTGAAATGACCGCGGTGTTATAATAACGTTTGGTTATTAAAGAGACCGGGATCAGAAGTTGTCATACTCTCTGCCAACTCCGAAAATCACTTTAACAAATGTATACGTGGTGGAGGTTCCAGAATGAAGTAGGATGGTGGAGGCATTCATTTGAGGCATATACATGGACTGGACTCCCGTGAGTTGGCATAAGGTAGCTAAAACAGAAGCGATTCCGGGCCAGTGAGGTAGCTCCTCTTATCGGACACGCTCCTTCGATATTGTTCCATTATATTATCACTTTGAGATTGATTCGATGACCACTTTTGATTTTTTTTGATTTGGGGGTGTGGCTCGAGGTGGGCAGTAGCTGCGCGCTATGCGTCACCACTAGTCCAGATAGTAATTGGTATATCTACCCTGGCATTGCCTTGTTTGCCATGTCACCTACCCTTGCGAGTCGTGCACAAGTTTGGTTTTCTCCCGTAGCCCGTGGAGTATTTAAGGTAGTCTCTCGATCTGGAGATACGCTGATACTGGATGGACTACTGGGACTATTATGTGGTATGAGCTATATGGGTAACCCCTTAACGCTATTTAAAAGTAAGTTTATTTTACTATAGACATTATTATAATAGCGATTCGTACTACATAGTAAATAGTTTAACGGATCCTTAGGAGGTGTAATCCCGAGCTTCTCTCAAGTTACTGCACTCACATTAGACACTGGATAGGAGATGTCAAATCCCTTAAACATCTCTGATGCCGTTCCACTCCTATTATTTACTGTTGATTTAACTTACATAAGATCTTTTAGTTCCGACTCGAGTGTTTTGTCTTTTCAATTCGCTCGTGTCAGCCTGAACACTTCAGGATTTGAAGACCTTATTTCTAGAGGACAAAGACGAAGATTGTATTGCTATTATTTATTATATCATTCCACTACATTTATAATATTCCGCTGCATTGTTATTTATTATTCTCTGGTACGTGTACTCTGATTCTCTGTTGTATAAGTATAATCACATATTTTTGTAAAACGGCTTCATGAATTGTTATTTGATTATTATATTTTGTCATTCCGCTGTGAGATTCTGTTTTGTTTTATTTCTTTCTCTGTTTGCTTATTTACCCCAATAAAAAATCCGCCTTTCTGTATGGTTTGAGTCTGACATGTGTGGTTTATCATTGATTTAAAGCGTATAAAAGGCGGGTTGTTTCATTTGGTATCAGAGCTTTGGTTTAACGATAAACCTTAGCTTTATGGGGTCTGACTCGTTATCAATAGGATAGTAATACCCTGTGATGAGTCGCTGAGTGTGTGTGTGTGTATGAGAGAGCGTATTTGTTAGTGTTATAAAAGGATTTTAATATTGTGTTAATTTGTTACATTTTGTATTTATAAATTCTGGTTGGTGCATAGGACGCTATGACATCAATAGGGGTTTCAAAACACTTAATAGGACAGACCGACAGAATATTTGTTTTGAATATAGGTGAATGAAATAATTTTGCCTATTATATTTTCTATATATAAAATAAATTTTTTATAGAGATTATATTTGGTTGTAAAATATTGGTTGTTAGATAGTGAAATTTATAAATGTTGATTGGAAATAAGATTTAAAATAAAATAAATGAAAATTCGAAACTTAGAATCTAAGTCCCGGGGTTTTTGAAAATTTCTTTTGAATGATTTGGGAATATAATAATAATAATATTATTTAGAAGTATTTTCCGATATGAAAATTCCAATAAGATTTGAAAGAATTATTTTTATAGAAAATTATGGAAAGAAATAAGTTTTGTACCCCCTCTCTGTCGTTGGAAAATAATGTCGGTGATGAGTGCACGCATTATTGACATTCATTTTCGAGTTTTTAAGTGGGAAGGCCACTGTAGTAGTTTAACTACAGATTTATTTTGATAAACAAATATAAATTTCAAATTATTTTGAATATAATTGGATATATAAATTGTAAGTGTATACAACTATCTATTACTTAAAATGATTTGAAATTTAACCCAGTATTTAGTTCTTAAGTTTCCACTAATTAATAGTTTCTATTATTGTAGTAAAATGGAATGTAATTAATCAATAATTGGACCCTCTAATTAAAATAAGATATTAAATGCAAGGTTATAAATGAAATAACAAGAGAGTTGAAATTTGTAATCTACAAAAAGCAAAAGATATAATTATTGATCATTAAATTAATTAAAGAAATGAGAAAACTTGTATAACATCCAATTGCATTCTTAAAGCATATATATATATATATAACTTACCAAATAGCAAAAGTGGTAATGGTTAATAAGAAAATGTAATAGGATATTATATGAGTAAGACTTGAAATAATGAAGTATTCAATGAAACTCTTTAACAAAAAAGCATTGATGTTATAGAGTTATAAACTTAAGTTACAATTGAAATGTTACTATAATAAAATTGATATGCCAAGTAACTGAATTGAACATGAATATTATGGATAAATGAACGAAAATAAATGAAATTGAGAAATGAATGAATGTAACGCAAAAAAAAAAAATTATATGACATGAATAAATAAAAATGAATTTATGTAAGTGTAAGTGCAAATGAGTGAAATAAACATTGAATCAATGGATGGAAATGAAATTTTGCAAGAAAAAATGTGCGTTAAAAAGATAAATCATTATATGGACGGAAAGGAAATCAAACAACAAATGTAGGAAATGAAATTAATAGAATGAACTTGATCTATTGTTTGAAATTGTTGTTTGTTTGGTTGTGGTTGTTTGGGCAAGGATACTTTAAAATTGCTAGGATGTATGAATAATCTATTTAGTTTCATCTAAGACTGCTGAGTAAATGGTGCACTTAGTAGTTTATTTCCCATTCTGTGCAATTTAAAGTTTTTGAACCCGAACAACTATTTGTTTTGTTTGATATGAATGGCTAATTGATTGGCTGATTTTTCATGATGATTGTATATTGTTGCAAGTGATTGTTGTTTATATTGATTTGTTTGTTAGTGGTTGAAACAACTTCAAATATTTCATTTTATATAATTATTAACTCGTTTTGGATTATATAAGTGAAATATAGGTTATGGAAGCAATTGCTACTGCTTTTGGTTTCATAATTAAACGTTGTTTGCCTGACAAATAGATACGTTCTCATATTACGATATTCTAGTGATATTATATTATTTTTCCCATTGTTGTGGTATATTATTTTGAGATATTGTGATATATACTGTTATATTTAATATTATATTTTCTCCCGAGCCTCTCCGTACAAAGGAGTCTCTGCCGAAATTTTTCACAAATTTTGGACTCAGAAAATTTTTGAAAATGTTTTCCAAACTTTATTAATTTGAGTATAAAAATATTTAATGGTTATAAATTGGTATATTTTATATAAATTATTTAATTTTGTAAGTTTATTTTTTTATAAGTCAATATTTTGAATAAGATGTATTGCTTACTTAATTCTTTCTTTTCCCTTCTTTTCCTTTTAGGGAACAAAAAGTTTTGAGTTTGGGAGAGTGTAACAACCCGTAAATTTTGATAATTTAATTCGTTAATTTAATGAATCTTGTTATTTAATATTCGAAGAAATAAAAAGTTGTAAGGTAATAATAAAATAATAACTAAGATGAAACATAACAAGGTTAATTGAAGTTAACTATTAATGAACTTGAATGAAATTACAATTAAACACAATAATTTTAAATATTATAACTTGGTTATAAAGTAAATGTAAGAAAACAAGTGTAATATTGAATCAATTTGCAGATTAGTATATAAATATTGATAATTGGATAAAATAGTGTCATGTAAGCGATTGTAACATTTTTTTTGTTAATAATAACTTACAAGTGTAACTAAAAGCTAACGGTGACAATTACTGAACGTTACCCCTCCATTAACATGCTAACTTAAATTGGAAATGAATTTCAATAAGTGTAATTAAATATTATGTGAATGTTAATTTCATGCATAGTATGATAATTGGTTAAATAAAAGAAATGGAAATCGAGATTTATTAATTTGTTTGAATTTTAAAGATAGTAATTGGATTTATTGGAAATAAATGAAATTAAATATTTAAATATTAGGATAACAAGAAATTAAGATGAAATTGGGAAACATTAATATGCTAAGAGATAAACCAATGTTAGTTATACCCTTATTGTGATGAAAGACTTGAATAACAAGGTTTTTTTGAGAGAAATGTGTGATCCTCTAAAAAACAAGGAGAGCACACATGGAGCTATATATAGAACAAATATAAAGGAGCTGCCAACATGCCTGGCAGGTGACAAGACTATCAACTAGAAAAAATAAAGAAGTAGATAACCCTCAAATGAGCTCCGGCAAAGCCACCGCCCATTAAACCCTAATACCGAGCTCTGGCAAGGCCACCGCCCGATAATATAGTGTTAGAGGAATCTAAAACCAGAGAAACTAAAATACAACACCCACAAAATAAGAGAAGATCCATAAAGAAGAATACCAAGGGGCGAACTAAAAAGAAGAACTCCATCCTGAAGACACTGAGTAGCCACCAAGGAGTGCAAGACACGGTTGGAATCCCTGTGAAAAGCAATCCTGCCAACCAGTACAAAGCTGCAAGCTGTCCTGAAAACCAGTCAACAGAAAACTAGCAACCTGTCTAAACCAAACCTGAAACAAAACTAGGAAACCAAGTTAGAATGAATCACATATATGTATACAAATAGATTTTATATACATATATGTGAGAATAAAAACCAAAATGAAATTAAATCAAAGAAAAGCTAGAACCGAAAGCTAACAATGCAAAAGGACTAGAAAGTAAGAAATAAAAACAGAGAAAAAAACAATACAAGAAACTACTTTAAGGGCCTATAATAGGAAGAAAATTATACTACATCATGTGAACATTATTTAGATTAGTATAGGAATTAATAAAAATATTATTAGGGACAAAATTATTAAAGTTAAGTTTGAATGTGTTAATATTATAACTAACCTTGTTAAGATATTCCTTAAAGCAATTATTTTTGGCTAATTTATATTTGGGATTTGAAATGCAATTTAAGCAGAAAGATGAAATTAAAATTATCAAATTACTGTAGTGATTATTTTTATTATTAAAAATCCTTTGATTTCTCTCAAACAATTGTACCATATCTTCAGAGTATGTATTACAAAAATAACATTTATTATCAATAATAATATTTTTCTTTTTTAAAAGTTCAATAGTATTCAATTTACCATGAATAATGAGCCACATGTGGATCTTCGATTTTGGAGGAGCGTTAGATTTCCAAATTAATTTAAAACAATTGTCAGAAACACCTGAAAAATTAATAAATTTGTAAAAGGAATTTGAAGAATATTTCTTACTCTTATCCCACTCCCATCTAATAAAATCATTATCATTGTCAATATTATAGAGATTTAACTTAGCATAAAGCAAATAAAGCTGTCTAAGGGTTGAGCCTACTAAAATACTATTAAAATTAAAAATCCAAGGAGGGTCACTGTTATTAAAAACATCAGAAATAAATGCAAATTTAAAGTTAAAAATATCATATAAATCTTTAAACTCAATCTTAAGAGGAGTAACGGAAATCCAAATATCGTGCCAAAAAGATGTGTTATTACCAGAATGAACAATAATTTTTACACCTAAGTTGAAAATATCATTACATTTAAAATGTATTTCCAAAACTAAGAAAGTTTACAATAAATAGAAGGATTAATTTGATAGAGATTATAACTACCATTGTAGTAATATTTAGATATTATCTCCTTCCAAATGGCATTATCACTCGTAACTCTGAATTTCCATAACCATTTACTAAGAAGAGACAAGTTCATATTACGTAAATTAATGACACCTAAACCACCCTCTTTTTTAGACTTACAGACAGTATCCCAATTAACTAAACATTTAATGCTACTGTTTGGATTATCACCACTCCAAAGTGATGCAGCGCAAGCTACGTGTTTCATAGCTCACTAGCGACCTAGCAATGGCGTGATAGGTCGCTCAAACGACCTATTGAAGTTTTTGGAATGCAGGAGCAACGAGCTAACTTTGCCGAGTTACGACCTAAGCGAGCTAGGCCGCATTACCTTAGGTCGCGAGACTTTGCCAAGTTACGACCTAACTTTGTCGAGTTACGACCTAAGCGAGCTAGGCCGCATTCACACATGCCGCATTACCTTAGGTTGCGAGCCTCCTTAAGTCGCTAGAGCGCGAACGACCTTCCTAAGCCGCTCCAGTGTAGGTCGCTCAAGTTCTTGAAGAGGTGCTATATCTTTATGTCGCTGAAGTGTTAGGTCGTAGGTCGTTTCTCTTAGATCGCATGTATGTTGTGTTGTAACTTGCAATGTCGCATACATGTTGTATTTTACTTATGTCGTGTGTAATGTCTTAGGTTGTTGTACTTAGGTCGTGTGAGTTAGGTCGGCGATATGTTAGATCGGCTGTGTTGTGTAGTGAGTTGAGCTTTGTTTGTTAGGTCGTTAACGACCTTGTTAGGTCGGTGTAGTTGTTGTAACTTCTATAAATTGAAGGGTTCGGTCATTTGTAAATTAGGTTGATTTTGAATAAACTTTGTTTGAGTGCTTTGTGTCCCTTTTAAAATTGGAAGTTGAGTGTTATCTCCTTTCTCCATTTTCGGTTATTCGAGTGCGCTCAAATCAACGGATTTGAAGCCAATTCACGGAACCTCGTGCGCGAGATCAACGTAGAAGAATCGTTGATCTTTTAACACGGTATCGTGCGCGACCAACGTGTTTGAGATAGCTAGAATTCGGTATCTCTCGAGATCAACGAATTTGGGCGTTCGGTATTTCCAATCCATCAATTTATCTTGTTTCAACTAATCGTTTCATCGGTTAGTTTGACGCGAAATCTTCATTTCATTGTTATCTGTATTATATCCACTGCGTCACTTTGGTATTAGAGCTAGACTAGCCAATCATAGCTAAGCCGAGCCTATTGGGAAAAATTTGAAGTGTTGAAGTTTGAGCCTAGTTGAAGTTTTGGGATCAAGGCCGAGAGTCAAAGCAATCACAGCCGAGCAAGCTAAGTGCAAGCCGAGAGTTATTGAAGTGTGTGTTTTAATTTGTTGAAGATTCGACAATGTCGCCGAGAAGAGCTAATCTATTTCAAAATGTTGAAGATGTGTATTGTAGACAAGAAGCTGAGCAAATGGAACAACGTATTAATGAAAAATTTGATGAAGGTATTGGAAATTTAGAGAAATTGATGAATGATATGAATCAAAGTCAAAGGTCACCAATCTCGAACCATGGAGGAAACAGAGTTTCGCCATCGGTTGCGGAGACGAGGAGGGTGTCACCACAATCCCATCGAGATCGAAGAGAATCATCAGTTTCCATAAGAAGAGAACACTATGAGTATCGAGGTGACGAGAGAAGAACCCCACGTGGATTTGAAAATGAACTATATCGTGATGTTGAAAGACATAGTAGAAGAGATATGTATGATCGTAGAGTTGTTGATGGTCGAGATCGATATCGAAGTACATTTGATTATGATGAAGATGGTGATAGAGGTAGTGTTCATTATCGAGATCGAGACCAAGTACGAAATCAATATAGGGATGTAGAAGATGATCATAAATGGTAGTCATGAATGAAAACAGAGATTCCAGAATTTAAAGGAGGAATGATAGCGAAAGAATTTCTGGATTGGTTAACAAATGTTGAAGAAAGTTTTGACTTCAAGGAAGTACCTGAGCATCGTAGAGTTAAGTTGGTTGCTACACGATTGAGGGGAAGAGCTATGGCATGGTGGCAACAAACTAAACTTACACGGGAGAGAATCGAAAAGTCGAAGATTGTTTCATGGGAAAAGATGAAGTAGTTGATGAAGGCTAATTTCTTGCCTTATAATTATCAGTCCCTTATGTATCAACGCTTACAGAATTTGAGACAAGGGACAAAGTTGGTAAATGATTATGCTGATGAGTTTTATCAACTGATTGCTAGAAATGATATCATGGAGACGGAGGAACGGTTGACATCTAGACTTGTTGGAGGACTGAGAATGCAAATTCAGGATATAGTGAATATGTTTGATCCAAGATTCGTTGCTGAAGCACACCAGAAGGCTCTAGCTTGGGAGAGGCAAGGTAGAAGAGGAGGTTGTGTGTTTACAAATTCCAACAATCAAGTGAAAGGGGCTAGTAGAAATACGAATGTTTCCAAGGCTGTTGGAAAACCGGTTGTCAATGAAGTTGCTATGACCATGGTCAACAACAATTTCAAGTGTTATAACTATCAGGAGTTTGGTCACAAGAGCAAGGAATGTCCGAAACCTAAGAAGCGAGTGATGGTTGCTGAGGTTGAGGATGCAGAAGTAGAATGTTCAAATTCACCACAAGTTGAGGAGGAAGAAGAATTGTCAGGAAATGAGGGTTGTAATTTAATGATGAGGAGATCTTGCTTGACACCAAAGCAGGAAGAGGAGAGTAGTTGGTTGAGGAGTAACATTTTTCAGTCAACGTGCACTATCTTGGGAAGGGTTTGCAAGTTTGTTATTGATGCAGGAAGTTGTGATAACATCATTTCTATAGAAGCTATAAAGAAGTTAGCATTGAAGACAGAGAAGCATCCCAAACCTTACAGGTTAGCTTGGTTGAGGAAAGGTGGGGAAGTGAAGGTTGGTCGAAGAGCTTGTGTAACTTTTTCCATCGGAAAGAAGTATAAAGATGAAATTTGGTGTGATGTTGTGGATATGGATGTATGTCATTTGTTGTTGGGGAGACCGTGGCAATACGATAGAGCTGTGCAACATGATGGGAGGACTAACTACTATAGTTTCATGTTCGAGGGCACCAAAATCACTTTAGTTCCTAAACAGCGACAACAAAGTGAAACCAAGTTGGAGGAAATTGAAGAACAAAAGACTCTATTATCTTTGAAGGAATTTGTCAAGGAAGTGGAGGATGAGCCTGAAGTATTTCTGTTAATTGGACGTGAAAGTAGTGAAGCGGTTGAAATTCCTGAAGAAGTTAAGCCAGTGTTGAAGGAGTTTGAAGATATATTTCCTGAAGAGTTTCCCAAAGAATTACCACCGTTGAGAGATATACAACATCAGATTGATCTTGTTCTGGAAGCTATGTTACCACATAGACCACACTATAGGATGGGTCCAAAGGAACACGAGGAGTTGAGAAGGCAGGTGGAAGAGTTGCTTGAACAAGGGCGCGTACAAGAAAGTTTAAGTCCTTGTGCAGTACCAGCTTTATTAGTGCCGAAGAAGGATGGAACTTGGAGAATGTGTACAGATAGTCGAGCACTGAACAAGATTACAGTGAGGTACAAATTTCCGATGCCGAGATTGGATGATTTGTTAGATCAGTTGAATGGAGCTGCTATCTTTTCAAAGATTGATCTGAAAAGTGGGTATCATCAAATTCGAATTCGACATGGTGATGAATGGAAAACAGCATTCAAGACACGGGAAGGGTTGTATGAATGGCTGGTCATGCGATTTGGTCTTTCGAATGCACCTAGTACTTTTATGCGAGTGATGAATCAAATCTTTCGACCGTTCATTGAAAAGTTCGTGGTATTATATTTTGATGGTATATTGATATACAGTGGGAGCACCGAAGAACATCTACTACATTTGCGGGAAGTGTTGATGATACTTCGTCAGGAACAATTTTATGCGGCAACAAAGAAATGCATGTTCATGACGCATAGTGTTTGGTTTTTGGGGTATGTATTGTCCAAGGAAGGTATCCAGGTGGATCAAAGTAAAGTTGAAGCAATCAGAAATTGGCCGCAGCCCAGGACGATAACTGAAGTGAGAAGTTTTCATGGTTTAGCATCATTCTACCAAAGGTTTATTCCACATTTCAGTAGCATGATGGCGCCTGTTACTGATTGTATGAAGGGCAAGCAGTTTTCATGGTCGAAGGAAGCAGGATTTGCTTTTGAACGAATCAAGGAACTTTTGACGACAGCACCAATTCTAGTTTTGCTGGATTTTCAGTTGCTATTTGAATTACATACTAATGCATCTAAAGTTGAAATTGAAGGAGTGTTGAGTCAGAGGGGACGTCCAATTGCTTATTTCAATGAGAAACTTTCGGGAGCAAAGATGAGATATAATACTTATGACGTGGAATTCTATGCTATTGTTCAAGCTATAAAGCATTGGAGACACTATTTATTTCATAAAGAGTTTGTGTTGTATACTGATCATGAAGCCTTGAAACATTTGTAGGGGTAGGATAAGGATGTAGCCAGACATGCTTCATGGACCGCATACTTGCAACAGTTTACATTTATGGTCAAGCATAAGTCGGGAGTTACAAACCGGGTGGCAGATGCATTGAGCAGAAGAAATCATTTGTTGACGACAATGAGAGTTGAAGTAACAGGGTTTGATGTACTTCCAGAATTGTTTATTGAAGATCCTTACTTTGCTAAGATTATTGATGAAGTCGAGAAAGGGAAGACAAATGAGTATGTGTTGATAGATGGTTTTCTTTTCAAAGGAAATCGATTATGTATACCAGAGGGCAGTTTGCGAATGAAGATTGTGAAAGAATTGCATGAAGAAGGTCATGTGGGACGAGATCTTATTTTGCAGTTCATTTCTCAATCATATTTTTGGCCTTCCTTGAGGAAAGAAGTTGAAAGATTTGTGCAGAGATGTCACATATGTCAAGTTTCCAAAGGAACAGCTACGAGTGCAGGATTGTATATGCCATTGCCCGTGCCTACTAGACCATGGGTTGATGTTAGCATGGATTTTGTTTTGGGTTTGCCAAGAACTCAACGAGGGAATGATTATATATACGTAGTGGTGGATAGATTTTCAAAGATGGCACATTTCATAGCTTGTAAAAAGACCACTGATGCAGTCCGTGTTGCTCGATTATTCTTTAAAGAGGTGTATCGACTACATGGACTACCGGAGACCATTGTTTCTGACCAGGATACTCGATTTCTAAGTCATTTTTTCTTGAGCTTGTGGAAGATGTTGGAACTAAGCTGAATTTTAGTAGCGCATATCATCCGCAAACAGATGGGCAAACAGAAGTGGTGAATAGGTCCTTGGGAAATTTGTTGAGACGTCTTGTGAAGTATAATTTGAAGATCTGGGATGTGAAGTTATGTCAAGCTGAGTTCGCACATAATCATGCTGTTAATTGAAGTACTGGATTCGGTCCATTTCAAGTAGTATATTCAGCAATTCCGAAGGGACCGTTGGACTTGTCGACAGTGCCACATCAGAAAGGAGTTGTTAAACGAGCTTGTGATTTTGTGAATGAGTTGCAAGAGTGTCACAGGATTGTTCATGAGCGATTGCTTAAGTCAAATGAGAAGTATAAACAACTGGCCGATAAGAAGCGAAGAAGTGTGGACTTCAAAGAAGGTGATCTTGTTTACGCAGTATTGACGAAAGATCGTTTTCCAGTTGGAACTTACAATAAGTTGAAAGCTCGAAAGATTGGTCCAGTGGAAATCTTGAAGAAGATCAATGATAATGCTTATCGCTTGAAATTACCGAATGATGTCCATACTGCCGACGTTTTTAACGTCAAACACTTGATTCCATATCACGGGAATAAGCGCCTTGAAGAAGAGGAAGGTGTGAATTCGGAGTCGAATTCTTTCCAACCTGGGGAGGATAATGCAGTGCAAGCTACGTGTTTCTTAGCTCACCAGCGACCTAGCAAGGGGATGATAGGTCGCTCAAACGACCTATTGAAGTTTTTGGAATGCAGGAGCAACGAGCTAACTTTGCCGAGTTACGACCTAAGCGAGCTAGGCCGCATTACCTTAGGTCGCGAGACTTTGCCAAGTTACGACCTAACTTTGCCGAGTTACGACCTAAGCGAGCTAGGCCGCATTCACACATGCCGCATTACCTTAGGTCGCGAGCCTCCTTAAGTCGATAGAGCGCGAACGACCTTCCTAAGCCGCTCCAGTGTAGGTCGCCCAAGTTCTTGAAGAGGTGCTATATCCGTATGCCACCGAAGTGTTAGGTCGTAGGTCGTTTCTCTTAGATCGCATGTATGTTGTGTTGTAACTTGCTATGTCGCATATGTGTTGTATTTTACTTATGTCGTGTGTAATGTCTTAGGTCGTTGTACTTAGGTCGTGTGAGTTAGGTCAGCCATATGTTAGGTCGGCTATGTTGTGTAGTGAGTTGTGCTTTATTTGTTAGGTCGTTAACGACCTGTGTTAGGTCGTGTGCTGCTGTTGTAACTTCTATAAATAGAGGGGTTGGGTCATTTGTAAATTAGGTTGATTTTGAATAAACTTTGTTTGAGTGCTTTATGCCTCTTTTAAAATTGGAAGTTGAGTGTTATCTCCTTTCTCCATTTTCGGTTATTCGAGTTTGCTCGAATCAACGGATTTGAAGCCGATTCACATTGATCTCATGCACGAGATCAACGTAGAAGAATCGTACATCTTTTAACACGGTATCGTGCGCGATCAACGTGTTGGAGATAACTAGAATTCGATATCTCTCGAGATCAACTAATTTGGGCGTTCGGTATTTTCAATCCATCGATTTATCTTGTTTCAACTAATCGTTTCATCGGTTAGTTTGACGCGAAATTTTCATTTCGTTGTTATCCGTTATATCCGCTACGTCACAGAGGAAGTCTCTTCTAATTTTATTTATTTTGTCTATCACCCAATCAGGAAAGAGGTGCATAGACATCCAATAGATTGGGAGAGATGATAAAACAGAGTTAATTAAAACTAGTCTACCAGCTCTAGATAAGAATCTCCCATTCCAATTAGTAATCCTATTTTTAATTTTATCAGTGATTAATAACCAATCATCATGCTTAAGATTTGAAGGTCTAATAACAAAACCAAGATAATTAAAATGAAAACTCATAGTTTTACAATTTAAAGTATTTGTAACTAAATTTTCAACTTTGTCAAAGTCATTTAAAACTAAAACCGAACTTTTATCAAAGTTTATTTTTAAACCTGATAAAAGTTCAAAACTATAAAGAATAAACTTTAGTGCAATGATGTGCCTAGGAAGATGAGAGGAAAAAAGCAAAGTATCATCAGCAAATTGAAGGACAGACAAACCAAAACTCGAAATATCATTACCAAAAAAACCCAAGAGATTATTATTAACAGCATTCTTAATAATCTTAGAAAAAACATCGGTTGCTAAACTAAACAGAAGGGGCGATAAAGGATCCCCTTGCCTCAATCCTCTCTTGGATTGAATTTTATTGCCCAAAATTCCATTAACCATAATACTTGAGTTACCAGTTTTAAGCAAGTTAATGATCCAGTTAATCCATCTATTACTAAAGCCTCTGGCAAGGAAAATATCAATAAGGAAATCCCAATCAACCGAGTCAAAAGCCTTAGCAAAATCTAATTTTAAAATAGCACAAGTAAAATTATTTTTACAACAAAGATTAATGTATTCTTGAACAACTGCTACACCATCAGTGATATTTCTTCCTTTAATGAAAGTTGATTGAGAACAGTCAATTAAATCATTCATCTTTAAACTAAGTCTATTAGCTAAAACTTTAGAAATAATATTTACAGAGCAGTTAATCAATGAAATAGGTCTAAAATCTTTTAAAGTATTAGCACCAATTTTTTTATGTAATAAAATAACATTAGCAAAATTAAATATACCTAATTGGAGATTTAAATTATAAAATTCATTAAACATATTAATTAAGTCTAATTTTAAAACCTCCCAAAAAGTTTTATAAAAGAGAATAGGAAATCCATCCGGACCCGGAGATTTATCTCCCGGTAAATCAAAAATGGCTTTACGGATTTCCTCTTCAGTAAAAGGAACATCTAAATCAGAAAGATTAATATTAGAGACGGACGGGTAAAGATCACTCCATCTAACATTAACTCTATGCTTATTATTATTGCCAAAGATATCTTTAAAATAATCAGTGAAAGCATTATTAAGATCACGTTGTTCAATTAATTCCACATTATTAACTAAAATGGAATTAATTGTGTTACTACGTTTTCTACTGTAAGCTATATTATGAAAAAATTTGGTATTGTTATCACCTTCATTAATCCATTGAATTTTTGAAGGTTTAAACTTTAATAAATGGATTTTGGAATTTTAATTTATAATTTCTGAATTTAATGAAATTGAAATTAAACACTGAAATTGATGGATTTATCAACTTTAAATTGCCATCTAATTTTTTTAAATTATCGAGATTGTTCAAGGAATCAAAAATGATAAAGATTTCTAATTGTAGAATTGGAATTGAAATTTAATTTAATTAATTTAATATTAATTTATTGATTAACTGAAAAATAGCCATTTCGGTCACTAACTCGAATTCCGACGAAACCATTTTCATTGGATCCGTAACAATGAATTATTGTACGATTTCAAGTTGCATAACGATCGGACTTGTCATTTGATCGTACGGACATAAACGCCTTGAAAATCAATTTAATTGAAATCAAGTGAAATTAATTTGAAATAATTTGATTTTAGCATAACTTCGACATACAATGGGGTTAGGACTTGAAACCTGTTCCATTGATTTTAGAATTATCAAAAACATCTATTTTGATAAACGGGATGACCAATTTTCGCTCTAGAGACGAAACGGGCTTTTCGGGTTGTCCCTCGTTTATCGTTCAATCAATCGTATCCATTCATTCTATTTTCCCGATCTGCCTATATATATTTTTATGAAACCCTGCAGCAACCTCCACTTCATATTTCCATCCTTAATCCTGAAATCAAACCTAATTGCATTCTAATGGCAATTAGCAAATCAAATAAAGTGGTTAAAATTCAAACTCTTCAAATCATATCATATAATATACCGTTTCGAAGCTCTCAACGAATGGAGTCAGCGTGTAGTGTTCGTTTTTGGAAACAGCACTCGTATCAACTGGAAATTCTGGTCAAAGGGGCTGGTGGCGAAGTCAAAGGGGGTAATTTGGGGTTTTTGATCAGAGCATTAATTCGCGAAATTGACTTCTGGGTATTGTAGAGCTTGACGAGTGGATTCCAGATTAGTTTCAATTTGACGATCAGAGTAGCGGTGCAAAGGGAATTGGCCCAGAAGGTCACGGGTGCGTCAACTTTAGGGCAAAAATACCGGCGGCTGACATCGAATTAGGCGACAGCATTGGTATACATCAGTGGAGGAGACGATGATCTTCTGATTGCATGTGGTTTCGTGGCTTCAGTTGGTCTAGGCTTAGAGTAGTGTATAGTCAAAGTTGCAGGCGTTGCATGGGCTATTACGTTCGTTCACCTGATGCGCAAACAGTGAGTCAAATGTTGATTATTATAATGTTTAATGTGTAGCAAATGATTATTTTAATAATATGTATTGTAACTTGAATAACTTTCTCATACGAGGTCCGTTTTACACGCAGTTTTCTCCGTTGAGATTGTATTGAAATTCTGGACTTTATGACGCTAGTTTGGACGAATTCTGGGACGATTCAGATTTTGGGTTTAAATTGGATTTAAATTCAATTTAAATTCAAAAGGTGAGTGTTTTAACCCACCCACAACATCTAAAATTTCTTATGTTTGTTAAATTGATTTATGATGTGGCTAGAAATTTATTTATGACTGTTTGGCGTATTTTGAATCATCATCACAGTTTATATGAATTTATTTGGATAAAATAGTTATTTAATTTATTTTTGAATACCAACTGCCAGTTAATACCTGTTATTTATTATCTGTTCTATACTGATGTTATTGATTGAATTGGATGATTATTGTGATAAATTTTTGGTGATTGATATCGGATGAATGGATGTTGTATTTTATACTGTTATAAACTACAAGTTGTTATGGATTTTTATTTCATTCAGGATTGTTGTTTGAAATGATGTATAACCGTATTTATATTTTAAATTGCGGATTGAAATGATAAATATCTGTATCACTTAATCATAGGATAGAAAATTATATACAGTTACCGCGGTCTATATATATAAATATTTTGAAATAATTTCTATGGTTTGGTAAAGAAATATATGGTTTTATAGAAATATTGATTTAAGGTTTTGTATGAATGTTACTTTATATATATAGTTAAATTCTTGATTTCTAGCTATGTACAAATTTGTTTGGTATAAAACAAGTTTAAAAATAAAGATTGATTTTATTAGAAATGTAATATGGTTAAGTATTTGTATAAATTATTTTTTTTATAGAGTTTATAATGATTTTTAATAAAATTAAGGCTGAGAAGGTAGATTTGAAATTGATTTGAAATTGTATGAAATGTAGAAATATATTAAATGAAACCGATTTGGAACTTATGGACTTTGAGATCAGTAAAGGATATGATTTGTAACTTGATCTTGTTTAAGGTGAATTAAATAAACATTTCAATATAAATAAATTGAAGGAAATATTTAGTTATTTATAATCTGGGTTTTATTTAAATGATAATGGATTTATTAAGTAAATATCTCAGAACTAAATAACAAAAAATTGAATTTGATATATATGAAATTGTCAAACTTAGTTTTGAAATTGTTGAATACTTAAAGTTTGAAATATATTGAATTTGAAATGGGTTATTCTGTGGATCTAATTTGTTTTGAAATCGATAAATTTGGAATAGTTTATTTGGAGACTAATTGAATTGAAATAATGATTTGGGATTTGGTTAAATATAAAATTTAGAAATTCAAGTTGTTTTGCATTGATTTGTGAAATTGAAGGAGCTTGTTTATTATATGAAGTACTTTAATATTTAAACCATTTGAGTGGTGGAAGTTATGTTTCAAAGTTATGAGTTCAAAATATTATGATTTGAAAGTGTTATAATTTGAGTGTTTTGATTTCGAAGCGTTATAACTTTGAAAGTGCTATGATTTTCGGAAACGAATATATTTGAAATAAAAATGATATTATATTGATTTAGGTTTTTATAAAAATGATATCATGTTGATTTTGTTTTTGAAATAGAAATGATATCGTGTTTATATGGTTTTGAAATGGATATTATATTCTGGTTTTGAAATACAATTAATTTGAAATGACCGCGGTGTTATAATAATGTTTGGTTGTTAAGGAGACCGGGATCGAAAGTTGTCATACTTTCTACCAACTCCGAAAACCACTTTAACAACTCTGTACGTGGTGGAGGTTCCACAATAAAGTAGGATGGTGGCGGCGTTCCTTTGAGGTATATACGTGGACCCGACTCCCATGAGTTGGCGTAAGGTGACAAAAACAGGAGCGATTCCGGACCAATGAGGTAGCTCCTCTTATCGGGCACACTCCTTCGATACCATTCCATTATATTATGACATTGAGATTGATTCGGCGGCTTGCTCGAGGTGGGTGGTAGCTGCGCGCTATGCGTCGCCGCATGTCCAAATAGTAATTGGTATATCTACCCTGGCATTGCCTTATGTGCCATGTCACCTACCCTAGTGAGGCTTGTATGAGTTTGGTTTTCTCCCGTAGCCCGTGGAGTATTTAGGGTAGTCTCTCGATCTGGAGATACGCTGATACTGGATGGACTACTGGGACTATTACGTGGTAAGGGCTATATGGGTAACCACTTAACGCTATTTAAAAGTAAGTTTATTTTACCATAGACATTATTATAATAGCGAAATATTACTACATAGTAAATAGTTTAACGGATCATTAGGTGATGTGAATCCCAAGCATCTCTTAAGTTACTACACTCACGTTAGACACTGGATAAGAGATGTCAAATCGGTAAACAACTCTGACATCGTTCCGTTCCTATTGTTTACTGTTGATTTAACTTAAATAAGATCTTTTAGTTCTAACTCGAGTATTTTGGCTTTTCAATTCGCTTGGGTCAGCCTGAGCATTTCAGGATTTGAAGACCTTATTTCTGGTGGACGAAGACGAAGATTGTATTCCTATTATTTATTATATCATTCCACTACATTTATACTGTTCCGTTGCATTGTTATTTATTATTCTCTGGTATGTGTACTTTGATTATGTGTTGTATAAGTATAATCAAATGTTTTTGTAAAACATCTTCATGAACTGTTATTTGATTATTATATTTTATCATTCCGATGCGAGAATCTATTTTGTTTTATTTCTTTCTCTGTTTTCTAATTTACCCCAATAACAAACCCGCCCTTTTGTATGGTTTGAGTCTGACATGTGTGGTTTATCGTCGATTTAAAGCATGCAAAAAGGCGAGTTGTTACACGGTATTCCTATAATCTTCTCCTTTAGTATAAATATATATATTTGAAGTTTATGAAGAATAGAAAGGTATAATATTGCTTTAATGTAGAATATTTGAAAGTATAATTGCAAATAGATTCAAGAGAGTAAGATAAGAAAATTCGATGTTTTGGAATCAAGTTAGAGTATGTATTTATAGAGGTTAGAAAGAAGCGACTGTTGATGAGGAGTTTCTATTGAAGTATTGTGTCCAAATCTTTTCGAAGGTTCGTAACTCTTCACAAATCATCGGGCCTTTTCAAAAAGTAGTTGTTGTAGAAATTCAGTCCGTTGAACCTCTAGGTCAATCGACCAAATATTCAAACGAATTTTTTAAATATGTATTTGTATATCTGTGCACCTATGCATGTTGCACAGAAATTTCTAGGTCAGTCGACTGAACCTTTGGGTCAGTCGACTGAACCTTTGGGTCAGTCGATTGACCTGGTAATATCTTTGCAATTTGCACAGTATACATAGATATAATAATAGATATAATTTTAAACACTTTTATAATATAATATATATATATATATATTATATGCTTACATATGTATGAATTATTTGGAAATAAGACGATTAAATGTATAAGCTAATATATATGTAAACGAGGAGAGATTTTAACAAAATTGACCTAAGACTCAAAATCAAACTAATATAATTGATGCTTCGATTTTGAAATCTTGTCTACTTGTAATATATATTCTCTTTTTGTCGTAGCACCCGTCAAATTTGTGTATCGTGGTGATAGCTTTATGTCATGAATCAAAACCAAATCTCAGCATTCTCCCCTTTTTGATTGATGATAACATGTAAATAGATATAGATTTCGACTGTATATAAAATATAAATACTTACTTCCCCTGAATCTTTGATACTGTATATCCTGCATTCTTAATATCAGTGATAATATTTCTCCCCCTTTATCATCGACAAAAAGGAATAAAGAAAGTAAAAGTATGAAGCGTTGATAGATATTAAGAAAGAAATGGTCATTCATACATTAAAATACCATAAACAAGAGTCTTGAAATAATATGAAGAGAGTGGCTATTTAATACAAGCCATAATGTTTATGAAATAAAGAATAATGTTATTATTAAATAAATAACACCTTATGCCATTATTTGCTTACCCCTATCACCATGCGATGTTTGACTACCACTATCGCCTCCAATCTCTACCGTCGTCCCTACTACTTGCTTGTTTATTGGGAGAGGAAGACCAAGTGAAGACGGGTTGCTTACTTGGATCGCCTACTATAGCCATGGAAGTGTCAGATGAACATGAGATAGCTTGCCATAACTTCATAAAAAATCCTTTAAACTTATCAAGCTTTTTGTCAACTTTATTGATATGGGATTGAAGAATTTGTTAGTTACAGGATATCATAGAAATCGACTCATGTGGAGGAAGGCCCGGGTTAGGAGTCAAAATTTCGTCTTGTTGATGACTAGTTGATCTTTGACGAGATGGACGGTGAGATGCTTTGCCTTTTTGTTGTTATGGTTGATCTTGAGATAATTATCGTTGAGTCCATTCTTCAAAATTAATGATAGGAGGTGGTCGAGCAACTGGTAGCTTCATTAATGCTAAAGTATGAGAGTTTAAATACCCAACGGTAGAAACTGGTGAGTCAGGTTCAGCAATCTCACATGCCTTTAGTAGTCGCATAATATACTCACCATAATAGATGACATTCATTCGACCATTGTTGAAGCTTAAGAATTCATCAAGAATTGATCGTAGCCAATTGACTTTAATATTTACAAAGATAACGTACAAGGCTTTAAAGTTATGTTCATAAACAAGTTCAGAACTCCCGGTTCACGGAGTTATGGTTTTCATCAAAGAACGATGTATAATTCTTGCTTTTTTTCATAAGGACATGGACATGAGTTGGTGCATATCGTCTTCTAAAAATAAATGACTTATATGGTCACGAACGACCAAATCACAATCAACAATGCTCAATTCTAAACCATCATTTTCAGATCTTAAAATATGAGCCATTCGATCTAAGGAGAAAAACACGAGTTTTCCACAAATTATACTCCATACACAATATTCTTGGTTTTGAATGGTTTGGTGACCCAAGTTAAGTTTAACATAGAATAGTTTGACCATAATTTGATTAATTTTATGCTTATTGTCATCAATATTGAATAAAGATTCCAAATTGCTCCTACCAGTCAATTCTTGTACATGATATAGAGAGAAATCGACAAACTTTACAAACGAACCTTCAAAGATGCGAGAATCTTGTATTCTTCTCCATCTCTTAATTGTGGTATTATCGAATAGCCATTGTTGGATTTGCTCGTTTGAAGGAGGTTGAGAGAATGAACATGCTTGTCCTTTTCTCTTAGGAGCCATTAATTTGATCGTTTGGAGGTTAAAAATTGAGTTTTTGAAGAGCTAGGGTTTTGGAAAGGTTAAAAATATGAGATGAGAGTGGTCAGAGAAGGGGAAAGTGAAGGTTAAAAGGTGGAAATGTGAGGGGTAGGAGCAGTAATTTTGCTCAGACCACTGATTCAGTCGATTGAATCAGTGGTTCAGTCGACTGATCCTGAAATTCAAAATTTTCGAACTTTTGGTTTTGTCAACTGAACGCCTGATTCAGTTTACTGATTCTGGGTTATATATAATTTGTCTTTTGGTCCAATCGACTGAGCTTCTAAGACAGTCAACTGTCCATATTTTTTTTTTAAAAATTACTTCAATGTCAATCGACTGGAAACCTAGTTCAGTCGACTGACATGGGTGAATTTTCCCAATCAATTTTTGTTGAGTAAATTTTTGTATATTTTCATACTTAGGAACGTTGTAAATTTTTTAATATTATAACTAGTTATAAGTGTTGATAATACGAGAGAGAGAAGAAATGAATTATCCAAAAAAACTTGTACATACTTTAGTAGAATTATTCGAAAAAAAATAAACAAAAAATAATAACTACTTCTATTTTGAAGGGCTAGGAGTTTTGTAGCTCTGTAGTCATTTGCGACAAACATTCGATGTTTCATTTCGATCCCATAAATTTGGTGAGACCAGTCGTCGCAGTGGGGATGAAGCAGAAGGTCTTCAAATAGGCGAAACGACATGTTCATTTGTTGGATGTGAAGAGGCCCCACAAAACTTCATAGCAATGTGCTCGATAATTCCTAGACGTCTCGAGTTGATCTTTTGCTCGTAATATATTTCACATTGAAGCATCAGCGATTGTTGTTGATAGTGATGCAAATCATCTATTTTTTGTTCAGTGTTTGAAGAGACGTCCAACATCATCTTTTTCACCTTTTTTCTCCGGAGTATATCCAATATGATCATGACAGGTGGAAGA
This sequence comes from Allium cepa, assembly GCA_030765085.1. NCBI lineage: Eukaryota > Viridiplantae > Streptophyta > Magnoliopsida > Asparagales > Amaryllidaceae > Allium > Allium cepa. The sequence goes on along the minus strand of CM060941.1, from coordinate 202,770,349 downwards.
TGGTGTAGTATAATGGATGGGATTTTTAAGTGATTTGGTAGAGGCTAGAATTTCAATGGAGTCAGTTGATGAAGAAGTTGACATCTTGATACCTTTGTTTGTATTTCAGTTTGATTGTATGAATAACATAGAATAGACATATCTATTTATAGCCTAATGGTGGAAAAAGAAGGTTGATGTGAATGGCTTGCCTTGATTTAGCTATATAAAAGGGTTGTTATTTAGGAAAAGTATACTACTTCGTTGGTTTTCTGTTATTTGATTTATCTTATGTAAATGTAATATGAATAAAAAGCAGTAATATATATTTATAAAGATAAGTGTTATACATAATTTAGTGTATTGTTGTTGTCACATATAATAGAGTCCCCGACCTAGACTGTAATAGAAATAAGCAATAGCTCAGGTGGTTAAAACATCTGGGCTATACACAACAGATCATAAGTTCGAGTCTAAGCATGGTCAGAAATATGAATTTTTGTAAAAAAAATTATTTTTGAGTTTTTAGTCAAAATTTTGTATTTTATACTTTATATATCTTTGACATTATACCGAGTTCTTGACGTAATTTTATAAAAGTATTTTCTAACAATAATTTAGTAAAAATATCAACTAATTGATTTTCTGATGGAACATAGTCTAAATTTATCACTTCTTTTTCTGTATTATCATGTAGAAAGTGACGTCTAATATCTATATGCTTAGTTCTTGAGTGGTTTACAAGATTTTTGGATAGATTTATTACAGTAGAATTATCACAGTAAATTTTTGATTTTGCTAGATTGACTCCGAAATCTTTAAGTGTCTGTTGTATATAAATTACTTATGCGCAAGCTAGTGCCGTAGAAATATATTCTGCTTCACAAGTTGATAGTGAGACACGGTTTTGTTTCATGCTAAACCATGATATTTAAGATTTTACCCATGAAGTGACACGTACCGCTTGTACTTTTTGTATATGTTCGTGATCCTCCGAAATCAGCATCGCTATATGATACTAACTCGAACGAGCACTCTTTTGAATAGAAAAGTCCGAAATCTGTAGTCTTACTAAGATAACATAGTATTCGTTTTATGACTAATAAATGTGATTCTTTTGGATCAGCTTGAAATCGTGCACATAGACATACACTCATCGTTATATCTGGTTTACTCGCTGTTAGATAAAGCAGTGATCATATCATACTACGATATAGTTTTTGGTCTACACTCTTGCCATTTTCATCTTTATCATGATGTGTAGTTGTGCTCATAGGTGTTGGTTTGGCAGAAGTGTTTTCAATTCCGAAACGTTTGACATGATTATTACAGTTTTTCTTGATTAGTAAATATTCCATTTGAAACTTGTTTGATTTGAAGACCTAAAAAATAGATAATTCTCCCATATGGGACATTTCAAATTCTCTAGTCATTATTTCAGAAAATTCTTTACATAATTTATTGTTAGTTGAACCAAATATAATGTCATCTACTTATATTTGAACTATCAAAATATCATTTTTAGAATGTTTTATAAATAAATTTTGATCTATTTTTCCTATTTCGAATCCTGAGTCAATTAAATAGCTTTTAAGGCGTTCATACCAAGCACGTGGTGCTTGTTTTAAACCATATAAAGCTTTCTTAAGTTTATAGATATGATCTGGATATTTTTCATGAATAAATAAAGGAGGTTGTTCAACAAAAACATTTTCTTTAATATAACCATTTAAAGATACACTTTTAACATCCATTTGATAGAGTTTAAAGTTACTAAAACATGCGTAAGCTAATAAAATTCGTATTGCTTCTAGTCCAGCGGCTAGAGCAAACGTTTCTTCGTAGTGTATTCCTTCTTCCGAGTTATATCCTTGTGCTACTTGTCTCGTTTTTTTTCTAGGTATATTTCCTAATTCGTCTACTTTATTTTTATAAACCCATTTAGTTCCTATAACAGTCTAATTGGTCGGTCTGGGTACTAGTTCCCAAACTTTATTTCGTTCAAACTGATTTAGTACTTCTTACACAACAATAATCCAATTTTCATCGGATGATGCTTCCGTAGTATTTTTAGGTTCTATAGTAGAGAGAAAAGCTACATTACCCATTAAATTTAGTTGATTCCTAGTTCAAACATTTGAATTTATTTCTCCAATTATATTTTCTGTAGGATGATTTCGTAAGATTCTTCGAGGAGATCTTATTGTATAAGTAATATTTATATTTTCTAAATTATTAACAATGTCTTCATCATCTCTTGAATTGTTTATTATTATATTCGTTTTGTTATTAAGTAAATCATCATCATTTTTTGAAATAAGTTTAGAGTTCTCATCAAAAGATATATGAAGTGCTTCTTCAATAGTATTAGTTCGTTTATTAAAAATTCGATAAGCTTTTCTTCGATTCGAATATCCAAGAAATATACCTTCGTCACATTTTGAATCGAATTTGCCAAGCTGATCTTTGGTATTTAATAAAACATTTTAATCCAAATATTTTAAAATAAGATATGATTGATTTTCTACCGTTAAAAAGTTTGTAAGGTGTATTCTTGGTGAGAGGTCTAATAGAAACATGATTCAATACATAACAGGCAGTTGCAACAGCTTCCTCCCAAAAATGTTTTGGTAATGTGCTTTCATTTAGTAAGGTTCTTGCACATTCTTGTAGAGTTCGATTCTTTCGTTCTACAACTCCATTCTGTTGAGGAGTTCTAGGAAACGAAAAATTATGAAATATTCCTTTCTTTTTACCATAGTTATCAAACTGTTCATTTTCAAATTCACCTCCGTGATCACTTCTTATATTTTTAATTGTAGTACCTTTTAAATTTTGAATTCGTTTAACAAATGTTTTGAAATTTTCAAAAGTATCACTTTTATTTTTCATAAAGATAGTCCATGTATATCTAGAAAAACCATCAACTATTACAAATATATATTTATTGTGATTTATAGATTGAATTTGGGTAGGTCCAAATAAATCCATATGAAGTAATTCAAGCTGTTGTAATGGCGAAATGACTTTCCTAGATTTAAACAAGGATTTAGTTAATTTACCTAATTGACACAAGTCACATATATTATTAACTTTAAAATTCATCTTTGGTAATCCTTTTACAAGATTATTTTTAGAAATTTATTTATATTTTTGAAATTGATATGACAGAATCGTTTGTGCCATATCGAGGAATCATTTTTTTGGCTATTAAACATATATCTGAGTTATGATTAACTTTCATATTCAAAACTTAAATGTTTTTATCTCTATTTCCTTCGAAAATAAGATTCTGATTTTGATCAAGGATACTACACTTATTTTTAGAGAAGTATATTTTAAAACCTTTATCGCATAATTGACTTATACTTGATAAATTATGATTTAGATTCTTAACTGATAAAACGTTTGTAATATGAGGTAAATTAGATGTATCATAATTGCTCACATCACCTGTGTCGATGATATATCCCTTGGAATTATCTCCAAAAGTGACAGGACCTCCATCTGAGTATGTAATATTTATCTGCATATCTTTGTCTCCTATCATGTGTTTTGAGAAATCACTGTCAAGTATCCATTTTCCTCTTTTCTTGAGTGGGACTTGCAAAAAATATAAGATAACATTGGTACCCACCTTTTTAATTGGGTCTTAAGAGTTAGGTCTTACGAAACCAAATCCAAGTGGGTTTAGTATCCCTTTTATAAATATAATTTTTATCATTATGAACATCTTCTATGAATGAACTAATATAATTTTTCCTTACTAGTTTGTTATTAGGTTTAGGTATCCATATATTTATATTTTTAGAAACTAGTCTTTTTGAAGATGTGGGTGTTTTATCATACTTAACTTTGTCTAAATTACTATATAATTAATTTTTGACTTTTTTCTTATAACCTAAACCATTTTTATTGTTAACAGGTTGCGAATTCTCAATAGTTCTAGATAAATTTTCTCTTTCTTTATTAAAATTTGAAACGTTTTTAGTGATTCCTTCTAGTTTGGTCTTTAGACCTGAATTTTCTAGTTCTACCATTTTAATATTAGTTTTTAAAACATGATTTTCAGAAACAGGACCATCATTCTTTTCTTTTTGAGTTTCAATTTCTTGATCAACAATATAAGTTGAGAACTAACATTTGAAAGAGATTCTTGAGTTTTATCAAGTTCTTCTTCCAATATTTTCTTCTCTTCTTTAAGCATATCTCTTTTGAATTCTTCCTTGTTCTGATTTTCTACGGCCTCTTTATATTTTCTTTTGAGACTTTTTAAAGTATCTAATATTTTAGAATTTATCTCTATCATATCATTAAAAGTTAAATCACTAACCTCATTATCTTTGGCGATAAAGCATACGTTGGCTTGTTCATTATCGTTGTCACTCTCACTTCCGGAAGAAGAGGAAGAATTTGAATCATCCCATGTAACTGAAAAGGCTTTTCTTTTGAATTTGTCCGTCCTTTTATTTCGATATTATTTCTTTTGATCTGGACAGTCCTTCTATATGTGGCCCTTTTTGTGACAGTTAAAGCAGTCCATAACTGATGAAGACGGTGGTTTATTGCTGTTTGAGCTTCTCTTGCCATTATTTATGTTTCCTTTTCTATATTTCAAGAATTTATTGAAGTTTTTGGCAATAAAAGCTACTTTGTTTGAATCTGATTCTTCTTGTTCTACATAGAATGCTATATTCTTTTTATCTTAAGCTTGAACTCTTTTAGCCTGCAAGTTCACTTCATAGGACACTAGATTTCCTATTAACTCTTCCGGATTTATTTTGGAAATATCATTTGCTTCTTCAATAGCGAGAAGTTTTATATCCCATTCTTCCATTAAAGAGTTAAGATTCTGGATATAATATCAAAGTCTAAGTATATTTCTCCTAGTCGTACTAATAAATGGTAGATATCCTGAAATCTTGAATAAATAACATTTATAGATTCATTTTCTTTCATCCTAATGTTTTGAAACTGACTTTTGAGCATGGATATTTTGCTTTATTTGACCTTGTTAGTTCCTTCATATGTAACTTTGGGTCTATACCATATTTCACATGCAGTACTGCATATGCTAACATGATTAAACTAATTTTTATCTAAGGCATAAAACAACATATTCATGGCTTTTGCATTAGCTGTGGCATCTAGTTTCTGTGTATTTGACAAAGTAGAATACTCTTAAGTAGGAATAATATATTCTGTTTGAGTTATATTCCATGAATCAAAACTATTTGGTTGCATATATATATTCTCATTCGTGTGACCCAATAGTTATAATTCATGCCATTAAATAGTGTTGGACGTGGAGTGGATTGTCCATCAATGAAGCTGGTGTTAATGCTAGTGCTAGTGTTAGTTTCCATATTATTACATTATCAGATAATTGTGTTACGGTTATATGATGACCTTGCTCTGATACCAAATAAAAGTGTGCTATGGATCGTGTAATATGGATATATGATAATTCAGAATGTAGTGATGATAGTTATGCAGTAAATAGTATGGAATATAAAAGCAGTATAGTAAAAATGACACTAGGAATTTTTATACTGGTTCAGAGCACCGTCCTACGTCCAGTCCCAGACTCATTCTGGAATTTCACTATAACAGCAACCCTCACATAACCCAGAGGAACAGGTCTATACAACCCTTGAGCAGTCGAACAAGGATCTGAGCAACAAAATAAGATTTTGCCTCAGTAGCCAAAGAGGACTTCACACGCTTGAGATATAGAACAGACTTCAACAAATACAAAAGATTTTTTTGACTTTGTGTGTTCTAATAACACGGATTGGTCACTTGTAGTACACCCTTCCTATAATCTTCCCCTTGAGTGTGTGTGTGTGTGTGTGTGTGTGTATATTTGAAGTTTATGAAGAATATAAAGGTATAATATTGCTTTAATGTAGAATATTTGAAAGTATAATTGCAAATAGATTCAAGAGAGTTAGATATGAAAATTCGGTGTTTTGGAATCAAGTTAGATATATATATATTTATAGAGGTTAGAAAGAAGCCACTCTTGATGAGGAGTTTCGATTGAAGTGTTGCATCCAAATCTTTTCGTAGAGGCTCGTAACTCTTCACAAATAGCCGTGTCTTTTCAAAAAGTAGCTGTTGTAGAAATTCAGTCAACTGAACCTCTGGGTCAATCGACTGAATATTCAAATGAATTTTTTTAAATATATATTTATATATCTGTGCACCTGTGCATGTTGCATATAAATTTTTGGGTCAGTCTACTAAACCTCTGGGTCAGTCGACTGACCGGGTGATATCTATGCAATTTGCACAGTTTACACAGGTATAATAATATATATAACCTTATACACTTTTATAATATAATATATATTTTATACGCTTATATATGTATAAATTATTTGAAAATAAGACGATTAAATATATAGGCTAATATATATGTAAACGAGGAGATATTTTAACAAAATTAACCTAAGACTCAAAATCAAACTAATATAATTGATGCACCGATTTTGAAGTCATGTCACGTTGTAGTATATATTCTCTTTTTGTTGTAGAAGTCATCAAAATATGTATGTCATAGTGATAGCTTTGTGTCCTAAATCAAAACCAAGTCTCAATACTACCCAGTTTCAGCCATTTTTGGGTGTGAGGCCTGAGGTAACTATTTCCTTTCATATAGCACATCATCTTCCTTTGAATGCCACACTTCCATTCCATGGTCACACAACTGATTTCTACAAACATATAACTCCCAAGGTCATACGTCTTAGGAAAGGATGCTAAGCTAAGAAACGTTGCCTTCTTCGCCACCAAATAGATGATATGTTCATAGAGATAACTTTTGTAACTAGAAATAGAATTTCAAACATTTGTCCATACAAGTTGTCTAAGTATAGGACAAACCGAAGGCACTGTCCTATCACATCCTATCGGGAATTAACCCTAGGATTAGTTGTGATTGGTCCTTCCATTGGATATTTCATAACAAAGAGACTACTCCTACTATATGTATATTGGGAGTTTATCCCTAAATGGTCAACAAGCGGTCCTTCATTACAAAAATCAAAAATATCATATCCATATCCTCACTTCGAATACGTAAATTGGTTTGAAGTGGTCTTCGGATAGGAATCATCCAAATCTCACCGAGGTTCGTTCGAACCAATCATCGATAAAAGAGGTCAAGTGAGTAGAAAATCATTCTTTAATTAATTAATTTCTTTTATCAAAATCTCTTTTGGAGATATACATTTCTAAAACATTCTTTTCGGCATATATGGTGATATTAAACCTTTCTTATAAAATTCATTTATAACTTTTAAACTCCTTTTTACTAAGAATAAATACGAAATTGTTTCATTATTATTTAGGAATATATTGATCCGAGTAAACCAAACTCACTACCCCCTCCGTTGGGCCAGTCCAGATAGCTAGGGAGAGCAGGAAGCTAGTTTTCCAAACTCAAGCCTAAATACTATCTCTTTGACACCCATAAGGCGGTCAAGTTATTTGATCGACTCTGAATCTTTAATCGTTCCAATAGTCCTTCAAATTTAAAACACTTTACTAATAATTTAAAAACATTTATTGAATAACTGGAAAAGAATCGTTAAGTTTAAAATAATATTTCAAAAGGTATAGAAAAGTGTTGCGAAAAAGTGCTGCGGAAAGTGATTTTTTAGCCATCTTGATCAAAGAAAGTTTTTACTATTTGAAAAATTCATTTTTGTTACTCAAATCACTTTTAACACATTTTAAAACATTTCTAAGATTTATTCCATGTTTTTAAACAAATTTAAACATTATTTCCTAAGAAATCCAGTTCCAAACTACAAACCGCGTTTTTTTCAAAACTTGTTCTACTCATATTTCAAAATCTACTAATTGAAATCTCGATTTACTTTCTTCATTGGAAATTTATAGATATAAAAGTTTGGAAAATTCTTGTCTCGAAGAATTTCGATATACATTTCATCTTTCAATCTCGTTTGACTTTTACGGTGTGAAATCGTGAACTATTGATACGCAACATGCCTATTTTTGACTAATTTTTCAATTCTCATTCAAACATCATCAAAACACTTTTCAATGATTATATAACATTTCAGACTCATTTTAAACCATTTTTAAAGAGGTTTAACATTCCATACACACCATTTCATTAATTCGAAGAAAGTGAGTTCCTTCGGGCTTATCGACGTGTATTTCTGTGACTTGCATATATATTTAATATTTATATGAAAACATCCAAACTTGATGATAAAAGCATATTAAAGTCCATTTACAAACATTGTACCATCATCCAACGTATAATATAATAGTTTAGGAGTTCTCACCTTGAGTTTTAAACGATTAATTCAAAATTCATTATAGCACTGCTACTCGATTTTCGAACTCACTATTCTTCGAATTTTTGCTCCTAGATGCCTTAAACAAAGCTTGGGGTGGTTTGGGAGTGCACGGCCTAGGGTGGAGCAAGGAAGCGGCTGGGCTTATGATGAAGTGGGGTGGAGATTGTGAAGAACAAAGAGAAAAGGTGGAGTTCGGGATTGTTTTGAGATGTTTAACTATATATAACTATATATTATAATTTAAATTCTTTTCAAAAAAAATTTGACATTATTTCTCTTAGGATGGAAGCCATTAAGTGGAAGACGAAGCTTAAAAATATGGAGAAGAAGATGATTGAAAATAAAGAGAAGAGGGTGGGGTATTTATAGGAAAAGAAGAGTGTAAAAGTATCCATGCATACATCATCATCTTCATCACTGTTATATGGCTTTACCAACATACTTTCGCCCTATCCAGGCATGGCAAACATCCGCCACCATGTGCCCATCACTTCCGTAATCTCATGATGCACTTATGTATGCTTAAGGAGTAATAAATCCTAAAATATATTATATATTTTATATTATACTTTTATACTTAAGTGTGTGTGTGTGTGTGTGTATTTATGTGCATATTCCCTATGCACATGTTCACGTGTATGTGTATGTTAAATATTCCTACAGTGTTGCACAACTTCCACACGTTGTATCGTTACAAATCCTGATTCCGATTTCGGTCATATTTTTTCTTTTAAATTAATATGCATATTTTTGGAAACATATTTTGAAAACATATTTCCTTATCATTCTTAACTAAATAAAATGATCATATTTTGTTTATAAAATCATATAAATAATTGTTTACAAAATTATTATTACATTGATAAAGCTATACGATCGTTTATTTAAAGTGATGTATTTACGGGTCATTACATCCACAGTGCAAGTTTTACGCCTTGGTGAGATGTATACTTCTTTTTAAATAATGTATTGAAATGTTTCATTGATTATTGAACCATATGTTAGCTAGATAGAATTGATAACAAATCGGTACATCAATGCACTATTGCATGTCGATAGTTGTATGTGTGTAAAAAAAAAAAAAAAGAATTCTTTTGTGTATGCACGCGTTTATGTTGTCCACAGCTTGATATATTTTTTTAGTTAAAATAATATAATTAAACATTAATGAATTAGATCTAAAAACAAAAGATTAAAACATATAATATTATTTTAATTTTTTGAAACTTTTGTTCACAGTTGAAAACCATTCATATGCAAAAAAAAATATTTATTTTAAATATATATAAGCACATTTACGTATATATTTTACGTATTTACTTAATCTAAAATTATTTAAACCCATAAAATACAGGTTCATACATATATAAATAATGTAAAATTTTGTAAAATTTTATGTAATATAAAATATATTATGTTTTCAAAAATTAATTTAAAAGTATTTTTGCTATCAATTTGCACAGACTTAAATAAATAATAAGATTTCACTAATTAATTATCAAAACCAAAAAGAAAACTAAAATAATTATTTTGTTATCCAACCAAGAATAACATCAAATAAATATATTCATTTATAAATTATATTACTATTATTTATAATTATATATGTGCGTGCAAATATATATAAATTAATAAAAAAATTAGTTCAAATTTCATATTAAAAGTACTCAAAATTAGTACATAAACTAATATTTGAAATATTTTGTTATTTAATTATACATATATGTGTGTGTAGATGCTTATAAACTAATCTACAACTAACATTCTATAATGATTTTATAATTACATGCATACATAGATATAAATACATACATATATATATTATACAATAATTTGATGCACATATATGTATATTTAAATAATAAATTTGTATACACTAGTTGCTAACATGTCATTACGGTGCAAATCCTAGCACCTCTACATGAGCATGTCAAACTGTATACACATTCCCTGTTTTAGTGTACATACACACATAAGTATATATGATACGCATGTGTAAAATATAATCCATATAATATAAAATAAAGCTTTAGTTTTAAAAAATAAAATACTTATTTTATTTTATTGAAATTTAGAAAAGTTTTGAATGAATTTCGACTACATAACCCATTAAAAATCCAAACATGTAAAAAAAATTGAAATTTACCCAATTACTATGTTCCAAGCTTGCCCGGTTCGAATAGGGGTATAATGACTCTAACTTCTAGAGAGATGTTGATGATAGTAAACGAGTATCTAATTCTGTTTTTACCCTAAATGATAGTGTCATCAGTTGGAAAAGTTCCAAACAAGAAACAGTAGTTGATTCAACAATGAAGACTGAGTAAATCGCTCACAATGGAGCAGTTAAGGAGGCAGTTTGGATATGCATGTATGTTAGTGAGCTCAGAGTGACTCACAATGCAGAGAAACTAATGACATTGTTCAATAACAACAATGTGGCGATACAGATCGCAAAACAGCGAAGAGCATACAAGAAGTCATGGCATATTCTTTACAAGTTCTACCTCATCAAATAGTTTATTAAGAAAAAAAGATCGTGACACAAAGGGTAGATACCAAGGACCACATAGTAGATCCACTCGCTTAGGCCCTAAGTCGGTTGGTTGTCGAGAAGCTGATCAAAGGGATGAAATTGAAATTTCTTAATTGTCCCCAAGTGTAAATGGGAGATTGGTAGAGTTAAGAGGTATACCCTAGAAGCAATTCTGTAATTTATTATTAATTATTAACTTTGCAATCAATTCTCATTCATAAAAGGTGTTCTATTTCTGGTATGTAATTGTTATAATATGTTATAAATAATTAAATATTTAATTAAAGTTTATTTACAGAAAATCCATAAATGGTGTGTTTGTGATAGTAATGACAAATGTTGTAACCATGAATACTATATCATAATGAATTAAACACAACACTTTACGTATTCTTAGTCAAGATGTATCGAGATAAGATATCGATGCAGCCATTGAGACTGAAGTACGTAACAGTAACAACGTGTACCTTAATGGGCCCAACTTTTTACAAAATCAAAACCCAAATCCATCAAAGAATAGATCGTTGGATTTGGAACATGCAAATAAGCATGAATATTATTTGAAATTGGTAGAAAATCTAAACTCGTAGTGGAAATAATAATAGGATAAGAATACTGAATATGACTACTATCTTGGAATTAATGGTATTCCTTGGATAACATATTGTCACATCAGCATCAAGCATAAGAGAAAGAAGATTTCTCCAACAACAAAGCACATCTAGCTCAAGTAACCTATTCCCCTAAATTCTATCATGTAGGTTATAACGAGAAGGAGGTCAGAACAATGTCCTTGTGACTGGAAGTACAATCTATCCATAACATAAACCTATACCGATTGGTTTTCATTTAATTTTTATGTCCATTAAGGATAGAAATTCTGATCTAACCTTGCAATGCACATACGATTACCTACTTACCCCTTCCCAAGGTACAAAATACTAATGAAGCTATATCAACCATCCAATACTTCCAAACCCATTTGCCACATAATACTTCTAAATATGAAGCGGGCGACTATAATACTTTTAAAAACTGAAATAGGCAGACTTTGCTATTTAAGACCTTTTCAAGGTAGACTCCATCATTTAAGACCTATTCCTATGATGGTTTCCTAACAATGTTGTCAATGGTCGGAGGGACCTAGCTACAAGACCTCTAACCACTATTTAAGGCTTTCGACATTTAATGTCCAAGTTTTACTGCATCTATCATCGATAAAATCATAGCTATGTAATAAGTAGTACTCAAGCAACTTAATACCTTTTATTGAAAAATAGGCAAACTCTAGTCATTTAAGACCTTAACTAAGGCAGACCTCATCATTTAAGACATATCCCCAATGCATGCTCCTAAATAGTACTATTGTTATTACGGCCTTAGCAATGTGAGAGGCTGTACCCAAGCCACTTAATACTTCCCAGTGGAAAATAGGCAGGCTTTCGCCATTTAAGACCTTAATTAAGGTAGCCCCCATCATCTAAGACCTATTTCTAGAAGCCTGCTTAACAATGGTACTATCTAGTTATCATTGCTTGCAAATCTCATTGGGCTACTTAATACTTCTTTCATAGGAAAGAGGAGGACTTTATTGTCATTTAAGACCCTAAACCTGTAGCAAACCTTTCCCGAGATATCCACTATCACTCTTTAATTATAAATATGGCATCTTATAAGGTTACTTTTTCGTTAGGGAGGCGGGCAGTTTAGCCACATAAGACCTAAATACTAAAGTAAAGCTTTTATAGAGACATCCTTATTTATTTATTTGGAATCTCACTAGTTTATTTAATACTTCCATTTAGGAGTGTTGTGACGACCCGGAATTTTCTAGCAATATCTATTTAATAATCTGCATTAAATATTAAATTGATTTGATATATTTTTATTAATTAGATCTGAATCGATACTTTTATTTTAATAAATATCTAATTGGTAAATTTTATCTGTTAAAAATTAATTGTTTGTTTCTATTTATAAATGTATATATTTGTATACATTGTAAATAGATGAGATTTGTTTTAAAGTTCAACTAATAAATTTTGTTATAAATCCTAATATATATTTTAGTGAATTAGAAATTATGTTTTATTTAATATAAACTTTTCAAAGTTAAATAAATAGATATGTGATTTTAAATACATAAGTAAATGTTTGAATAGTTTGATACTTATTTTAACTCAAGTTTAAATTTTTAGTTTATTAACAAAAAGATTTGTTTTCTTTTCTTTTTGGTATAGCTTGATTAAAAATATGGATTTCAAAGTATATATGAGTTTTAACATACGTTAATAAAATATGTAGTTTATAATAAAAAGATAATTTATTCTATCTATCGTTTCAAATTGATAATGTGTTTTTATAAAATAAATAAAATTAAATTATACATATAAAAATACAAGCCTACAAGATAAATTTAGAAAAGAAATATAAGTAGTACATTAGTTATATTACAATAACATAATAACTATAAAGTTCTATTAGTTTTCAAACAGCAAACAAAAATGCTAACATTCACATACTTTTCAAATATAGTAACTAGTCAAGAATTAAAACTAGAAACAAGGAATTTTCAAAGTTGTAAACTATTAACAATGAACTGCAGCATATATATATATGTGTGTGTGTGTGTGTGTGTGTGTGTGTGTTTTAAGCATCAAGAACAAAAGTTGAACCTGAAAGCAAAGACAGTAACAAAAATAAAATTTATATGTGTGCAGGCCAAACTAAGTAAAACAAAATAAGGACAGTAATAAAAATATACATGTTATACAAACAAGTAAAATCATATGCAGGCTAATGAACAAATATAAAGTGTGCAGGCCAAATTGAATGAAAGAAAGCAAATGACAGTAACAAAGAAAAAATAAACGAACTGCATATATATGAAGCTTGTGTGGGAAGACATTATTAAATATCTTTAAGCAAACAAACAAAAAGTCATTAATGTAAAAAAAATTAGTACACTGAGTATTTCATTTCAGCCTCCATTTAAAAATATCTTTGTTTCAAAAATCTGTACAAACAAGATTGTAGGCTATATTGTCACTATTTCATGAAACATAATAATAAAACTGTCTGCATATACCCTGTACAAATCCTTTGCTTAATCCCTGTCTGCTTTCTTTTATTTATACCTCAGACTTACCCTTCTAATTCGAACATACAAACTAAAATATGAAATAAAACTATTCCATACTTAAACAAAATTCAGGAAGCAAAGCAAAAATGAAGTTTCAGTTGTTTTCGGGCCTGCTTCAACAAAAGTGCCTCTGTTCATTCACATATCTGTGAGTAACTTTTTTTTGTTTAAATCAAATCTAAATAAATAGTTTTCTATTGTTTGTAAAGCTCTGTGATGATGATTATTTGTTTACACATATATAGTGATAATTCAGTGTTAAGAATTTCTGTAAACATGCATGCTTGGATTGTGTATTTGGGCATCGACAGCCTCTGTTCTTTCACAAATACAAGAGAGTAATTTTATATTTAATAACTTAAATTTTAATCAAGTTGTATGACTAGAATTTGAGACTTTGCTTTGGGTGAAATAGATACATGTTTTGGTGATTAAGCCTGTGTATATATATACAGGATCTTTAGGTTTCTGTGCTTGATCTCTGATACTCTGGAAAACAAAACTTTATTTTTAAAAAGCATTCACACCTCTGCTGATTAACGAATGAAATTAAGATTTGAATAAAAGATGTTTGTAACATTATGAAATAAGTTTAAAACTTTAGATAAGATAAAAACAACTTAAATTTTTTTATCTGGAACCCAAATTTCTGAGCAAAATTCCTGCACATAAACCTGGTTGTAGTGGTCGAAGTGTTTGGTTCTGTTCGTCACCATCAGGCGATCGAGTGCCGTGGAGTTTTGTGAAGGGGTAGCTCAGTCTTAGTCGCGTTCATGGCCAGAGCTGCTAGTCGCCAGGTGGTCAGGGTTGGGAGAGAGCGGCGCTGACAGGTTTGGAAAGGGGAGGTGTAGATTTGTTTCCAGGTTTTGTTTTTTCCTTTCGCGTGCGCCCATGGGGAAGTCTCGAAGCAGTGCTGTTGTTTCCTCGGGGGAAACTCGTAAGTTTCTCGAAGTAATGCAGGGGGGGTCGGCTGTTTTTTTTTCAGGTTTTAAAAACCTGTTGCTTTTTTTTTTACTGATTTGAGGTTTTTTTGGTTTTAAATTTTAAAAAAAGGCAAGTCTAATTTTAAATCAAGTTTAAAACATGAATTTGAGTTAGTTTTGAAATGTAGTTGGAAATAATAAAGTTTTCAAAATTTAAATTATTTTAATAACTTAAAAGTGCTTCATGCTTAAGCGTATTCAAAGAGTTGAATTTCAAAAATGAAATCTAAATTTGTCAAGAAAAGTTTTAGACAAGTTAACTCCAAAATTGGAATCCAGAGTTTGGATTTGAAATTCTAGATTCAGAATAAAATAAAGTTTTATAATTTAAATTTATTCAAATAAGTTTTAATTGTAATTAAACATGTGAGTTAACAAAGGGGTTTTGAAAATAAAATAAATTAGTTATAAAACTTTATTAAGAATAAATTGGTTTTATTTAGAAAGTAATTTAAAATAAATGTTTTAAACATATTGGAATTTTACTTTAATTCATGAAGTTTTAGAATTTTATATGCATTAACTTTTAAGTTAATTAAGTAAGAATAATTAATGATGGATATTAATTAATTTGGTTATTATAAGTTTAGATATAGTAATTAAAGTTAATTAATGAGTTAAGTAACTAATATGTGATTAAGAACCACAGATTGGGTTTTAATTTAAATTAATAAATTTTAAATGGTTAATCAAACTTATAATTGATAATGATTAACTAAGTTAATTATTTTAGAAGAAAATAATTAAACAAGTGTTAATGAAGATCATTAACGAGATTATTTATAATTAATTAATGTAATTGATTTTTAATAAATTAATTTGATTAATTAATTCAATAATGATCATTGTAATAGTTTAAATGTAATTTTTTATTTGAGAAGTAATTAATAAATTAATTACTTATTAATTGAGTAAATTGATTTGAGTCAATTAATTTAATTTAATTAACAGATATTTTGGAATTGAATTACTCAGAGAGGTTGATGGAATATTTATGGAAGGTAATTAACTGGATGATGTTAATGGAAGTAATTAGAATATAATTACTTAAAATTAATCAAAGGATTAATTAAGCTTATTATTTAGAAGTAATTAATTATGAATGATTAATTACTGTATGAATTAATATTTGTGATTTGAAGATTTGTATTCTTAATATAAATTAACAAATGAAATGTAATTAGAAATCATTAATTAATATAATTAATGATGGGATTAGAAATTGGTTTATTTGAGGATAATAAATCAACTAGATAATTAAACTGTAATAAATCTATATAAATGAAATTAATTAATGGATTTATTCAGGATATTAATTCTGTAAATAAATTAAAGGAAAACTACTGGAATGCAGTCAAGTATATTTAAATCAAAGATGATTAATTTGAATATATATAAGTAATTGATAATAAGATTTAAATTAAGTTAATTAATGTTAATTAATTTTAGAAATCATATGATGATTTGGTATGTGAAATTACTTAGTGTAATTAATGGAGCATAATTACTTAGGAAAGTAATTAGATGATAATTACCTGATGAAATTCATACAAGATGATTTGTAAGTGAAGTAATTTGAGTAATTTCTTTTGTAATTAATCAAGGGGTTAATTTATTGGAATAATTAATCATGGAATGATTAATTTGTTAATAAGTAATTAACGGTAATTAATTACTGGTTTGTTATTAATCAAGGGGAGATTAATAATTGTAATGATTGATCACTTAATTGATTTAAATAAGTAATTTAATATAAATTGAAGATCATTAAGTAATATAATTAATGATATAATTAAAGATTGTAAATTAAGGAATATTTAATAGGAAGTAATCAAATGTTAATTTGCTATGAATAATGTAGAATAATTCATTTGAGAATAAATTAAAGACTAAATTACTTCTAGTAATTAGAGAATGATTAATTACTTTGATTCATAATTAACTAATGGTTGTGAGAGCAGGAATTATGGAATGAGTAATTAATTTAATTTATTTTAAATTAATTAAAGATGGAAGTAGTTAATTTAATTCATTTTAAATTAATTATAGCTTGTGATTAATAAATCATTGCTGATAGGTGTTATTGATATTTCATTGTTTGATTATGATCTCAGAAATAAGACGAGTAATATCAATGTAATATGGATGTATAGTTTAAGTGTGATAATATTTAATTATCTGTTTGGATGATGATATTAGTTATATGTTTACGATGATGTGATTATCTATTATGAGATGTGAATTATCTATCTGTGCATATTAATATTGAATTGACTGTTAAGACTAAATAGACAACTTGGCCTTAAAAGACACGTTTTGGATTTCGATGAGACCGGGATCAGTTTTCCTTATTTGGAATATTGAAAACCACATCGTTTCCAAACTACGATAGGTCGTGAATCTGAAGAGAAGATGTAGATTCAGAATGCAAGAGTTATCTTCGTTAACTCTGAGGGTGATTCCAAAACGAGTGTAACGAGATAATGCCTTCGGTTTCGTTCGAACCCGGAACGAACTTGTATGGATTGAATGCTTTCAACACATAGTCAGGCGGACGATGAGCATTCTAAGAAATATGTTCTATAAAGGTAATCGTAACCTCAAGCCTCATCAACCGGGAATGGCTAAAACAGGGGAGATGCAGCAAGGTTAGGTGGGTAATGCCCAAGCAGGACAAGGATATTCCCCTATTTAGATGTCCCTTTTTATTCGGCTGTGTGGGCAGTTGGTCTGCAGCCAACTGCGGGGTTTATCTTGTTCGGGACTGTTCAGTAAGGAATGGTTCCGGCCTTGTGTTGTAGGGGGTCGGGAGTGATCCTCGGTACGTTGATATAGGCCACGTACTGTGGCGGACGGTACCCCAGTAGCCCTGCCATTGTATGGAATCCATAATCCAATAAGTGCCAATGGTTTTGATTGTATTACCCACTTTTGTGGCTAGTAGCTGGAATTTAATGAATGTAACAATTTCGGCTATTTTCTATTTACTTGAAAACCCTAGACCTATTATAATATCACTGGATTTCCTATCAAATGTTTTGGTTAGCGTAAGGTAAATTTTTTTCCATATTTATGTGTGGAAAGTGTTACGTGATACCTTTTATTTTCAAAGGATTTTTCAAAGTTAAGCAACTTTAACTTGTTACTCATACCAGACCCATGTCTGACCCGAAGTTTATTTTTGTTTTTCATAAACTCTCGGGTACCCAAATTTTTAGGGGTAGCCAAGGGATTCAAGTTTAGCTTTGACGAATTCTGGAGGAGTAATGGAGCAGGAGGCTTCAGCGTTATATATATATATATATATATATATATATATATATATATATATATATATATATATATAGTTTCCGCTGTGTGGTATCTCTGTGATGTATGGTGTATTGAGTCGTATTAACTAGACAGGTGTTTATAACTGTCTAGTATGTGATGTACTATATGTATCACTCTGATTGATGTTATATATATTATGTAAATACTTATGTGATTATTATATTTCATTCATTCCGCTGTGAGATTCTAATGTTGTTGTTCTTTCTTCTCTATCTTTTCTATTTTCTCACCCATTTCTTTCTTAATAACGATACTACTTCCTGGGCGTAGGAAGTGGCGTTGTTACAGTGGTATCAGAGCGCTAGGTTGAGTGAATACCTAGGCTCTTGAGTGATTTCTTTCCTGAAAGAGCGTATTTGTAATTTTGATATATATATATATATATATATATATATATATATATATATATATATATTCATCTATTTGTTGGATTACCTGTTCGGGTTTTCCAATATAAGCATAAGGATAGATTGAGTAGTGGTGTGTGTAACACGACTACCTGTGGTTAGAAGTATATTTGACGAGACTGTTGACCTAATACCGTCTCGAGTAAATTTGTGGTGTAAGGATTTCACCTAATCTCTGGAGGAAAACTGTTGAGATTTGCAGTCCATTTTTGTAGTACAAGATTAGATGAGTAGAATATGGATTGTGTAAGTTGAGCAGAAGCTAGAAATATTATCTTGGTAACTCAAGAAGTAGTGGTTTCGTGTTGAGATGCAGTAGCGATGGATTGTTTCCGAAGAAGTTCTCAAAGATCTTTGGATAAGGAAGTGTGTCTGCATTAGTTTTGAGATTGAGTTCAGCGGAATGATGTGTTTGGCTTTGAGGCCCGAGTTTCCGAGGAATTTTGGATTAAGGAATTTTTGAGCGTCAGCAGCAGTGTTGCAGCTCAGATTGTTCTACCGGCACGCGAGGAGGTCATCTGTCGGCAGTTCTTCAGAGGTGAATTTCAGAGGCAGTTTTGTGGATCCTTTTCTTCAATGGATTGGCTAGATAAGTTTAAGCTATTTAGATTGGTAAGGAGAGAACAGTTTTCTTTGGATATTAGCCTGGATTGATCGCAAAAGTGACTTGCGATAGTTGAGTATTTTCTGGGATGGCAGAAAGTTTTCCTGAATACCTTTGAAGAGGTCAGCGGTTTGCCTTAGCATCTGAGGAGTTGAGTTTGGTATCGACTGGATTTCAGAGTAGTACCGATGGTTCAGCTTAGTAATAGAATAGTTTCTAGAGAGAGGAATTGGTAAAGAAGCTCAGAGTTTGGAGGAATTTCTGAGTTTTATTTTGGATCTGTTGAATCATATTTTTGTCATGTGTTGTCCAGTTTATGCTTATGTGCATCATCAGAATTTTCATCTACCCCAGATCAGAGTTGTGCAGCGGAAGCAGTTGGGAGTGCATCTGTTTTTCTTTTCTGGAAAGAGAAGTTGTTTTCTACTGAGGATAGAAAAGATTGAGTTCTTGGTTTTGGGTAGGTTTTGAGAAGATCATTCTACTGGATTGTTTTTGGATTCAGATTGTTTTAGGAGTTATCAGCAAAGGATGAGCTGATCAGTTAAGTTGAAGGCAGCTTTGGATTGTCAGATGTATTTGGCGGATAAGAGACAAAGGAATTTGGATTTGTGAGTCGGAGATTTGATTTTGAATGGATTTTCTCTGATTCAAAGGAGTTCTATAGATTAGTAGTATAGACTGTTTGGATTCTATAGATCGAGTATTCTGGTATTCTACTGGGAAACTCTAGGGAACTCTATCCAGAATTTTGTCTGGATAGTTTGCTTTGTTGATTGAGTTGATTGGTTGTGATGGTTGTTAGCATGTGACTGATATATGCTTATGATTTAAAATTAATTAAAATCTTAAATAAATTATTATTAAATTACCTTTGCTTTTAAATTTCGGGGACAAAATTCTTTTAAGGGGGGAGGAATGTGACGACCCGGAATTTTCTAGCAATATCAATTTAATAATCTGTATTAAATATTAAATTGATTTGATATATTTTTATTAATTAGATCTGAATAGATACTTTTCTTTTAATAAATATCTAATTGGTAAATTTTATCTGTTAAAAAATAATTGTTTGTTTCTATTTATAAATGTATATATTTGTATACATTGTAAATAGATGAGATTTGTTTTAAAGTTCAACTAATAAATTTTGTTATAAATCCTAATATATATTTTAGTGAATTAGAAATTATGTTTTATTTAATATAAACTTTTCAAAGTTAAATAAATAGATATGTTATTTTAAATACATAAGTAAATGTTTGAATAGTTTGATACTTATTTTAACTTAAGTTTAAAATTTTAATTTACTAACAAAAAGATTTGTTTTCTTTCTTTTTGGTATAGCTTGATTAAAAATATGGATTTCAAAGTATATATGAGTTTTAACATACATTAATAAAATATGTAGTTTATAATAAAAAGATAATTTATTCTATCTATCATTTCAAATTGATAAATGTGTTTTTATAAAATAAATAAAATTAAATTATACATATAAAAATACAAGCCTACAAGATAAATTTGGAAAAGAAATATAAGTAGTACATTAGTTATATTACAATAACATAATAACTATAAAGTTCTATTAGTTTTCAAACAGCAAACAAAAATGCTAACATTCACATACTTTTCAAATATAGTAACTAGTCAAGAATTAAAACTAGAAACAAGGAATTTTCAAAGTTGTAAACTATTAACAATGAACTGCAGCACAGATATATATATATATATATATATATATATATATATATGTTTTAAGCATCAAGAACAAAAGTTGAACCTGAAAGCAATGACAGTAACAAAAATAAAATTTATATGTGTGCAGGCCAAACTAAGTAAAACAAAATAAGGACATTAATAAAAAATATACATGTTATACAAACAAGTAAAATCATATGCAGGCTAATGAACAAATATAAAGTGTGCAGGCCAAATTGAATGAAACAAAGCAAATGACAGTAACAAAGAAAAAATAAACAAACTGCATATATACGAAGCTTGTGTAGGAAGACATTATTAAATATCTTTAAGCAAACAAACAAAAAGTCATTAATGTAAAAAAATTTAGTACACTGAGTATTTCATTTCAGCCTCCATCTAAAAATATCTTTGTTTCAAAAATCTGTACAAACAAGATTGTAGGCTATATTGTCACTATTTCATGAAACATAATAATAAAACTGTCTGCATATACCCTGTACAAATCCATTGCTTAATCCCTGTCTTCTTTCTTTTATTTATACCTCAGACTTACCCTTCTAATTCGAACATATAAACTAAAATATGAAATAAAACTATTCCATACTTAAACAAAATTCAGGAAGCAAAGCAAAAATGAAGTTTCAGTTGTTTTCAGGCCTGCTTCAACAAAAGTGCCTCTGTTCATTCACATATCTATGAGTAACTTTTTTTTTGTTTAAATCAAATCTAAATAAATAGTTTTCTATTGTTTGTAAAGCTCTGTGATGATGATTACTTGTTTACACATATATAGTGATAATTCAGTGTTAAGAATTTTTGTAAACATGCATGCTTGGATTGTGTATTTGGGCATTGACAGCCTCTGTTCTTTCACAAATACAAGGGAGTAACTTTATATTTAATAACTTAAATTTCAATCTAGTTGTATGATTAGAATTTGAGACTTTGCTTTGGGTTAAATAGATACATGTTTTGGTGATTAAGCCTGTGTATATATATATACAGGATCTTCAGGTTTCTGTGCTTGCTCTCTGATACTCTGGAAAACAAAACTTTATTTTTAAAAAGCATTCACACCTCTGCTGATTAATGAATGAAATTAAGATTTGAATAAAAGATGTTTGTAACATTATGAAATAAGTTTAAAACTTTAGACAAGATAAAAACAACTTAAAATTTTTATATGGAACCCAAATTTCTGAGCGAAATTCTTGCACATAAACCTGGTTGTAGTGGTCGAAGTGTTTGGTTCTTTTCGTCACCATCAGGCGATCGAATGCCGTGGAGTTTTGTGAGGGGGTAGCTCAGTCATAGTCACGTTCATGGCCGGAGCAGCTAGTCGCCAGGTGGTCAGGGTTGGGAGAGAGCGGCGCTGACAGGTTTGGA
Source organism: Allium cepa (assembly GCA_030765085.1). Taxonomy (NCBI): domain Eukaryota; kingdom Viridiplantae; phylum Streptophyta; class Magnoliopsida; order Asparagales; family Amaryllidaceae; genus Allium; species Allium cepa. Next base: position 202,747,939 of record CM060941.1, on the reverse strand, counting down.
AAGGGGAGGTGTAGATTTGTTTCCAGGTTTTGTTTTTTCCTTTCGCGCGCGCCTAGGGGGAAGTCTCGAAGCAGTGTTGTTGTTTCCTCGGGGAAAACTCGTAAGTTTCTTGAAGTAATGCAGAGGGGGTCGGCTGTTTTATTTTCTTCAGGTTTTAAAAACCTGTTGCTGTTTTTTTACTAATTTGAGATTTTTTTGGTTTTAAATTTTAAACAAATGCGAGTTTAATTTTAAATCAAGTTTAAAACATGAATTTAAGTTAGTTTTGAAATGTAGTTGGAAATAATAAAGTTTTCAAAATTTAAATTATTTTAATAACTTAAAAGTGCTTCATGCTTAAGCGTATTCAAAGAGTTGAATTTCAAAAATGAAATCTAAATTTGTCAAGAAAAGTTTTAGACAAGTTAACTCCAAAATTGGAATCCAGAGTTTGGATTTGAAATTCTAGATTCAGAATAAAATAAAGTTTTATAATTTAAATTTATTCAAATAAGTTTTAATTGTAATTAAACATGTGAGTTTGCAAAGGGGTTTTGAAAATAAAATAAATTAGTTATAAAACTTTATTAAGAATAAATTGGTTTTATTTAGAAAGTAATTTAAAATAAATGTTTTAAACATATTGGAATTTTACTTTAATTCATGAAGTTTTAGAATTTTATACGCATTAACTTTTAAGTTAATTAAGTAAGAATAATTAATGATGGATATTAATTAATTTGGTAATTATAAGTTTAAATGTAGTAATTAAAGTTAATTAATGAGTTAATTAACTAATATGTGATTAAGAACCACAGATTGGGTTTTGATTTAAATTAATAAATCTTAAATGGTTAATCAAACTTATAATTGATAATGATTAACTAAGTTAATTATTTTAGAAGAAAATAATTAAACAAGTGTTAATGAAGATCATTAACGAGATTATTTATAATTAATTAATGTAATTGATTTTTAATAAATTAATTTGATTAATTAATTCAATAATAATCATTGTAATAGTTTAAATGTAATTATTTATTTGAGAAGTAATTAAGAAATTAATTACTTATTAATTGAGTAAATTGATTTGAGTTGATTAATTTAGTTTAATTAACAGATATTTTGGAATTGAATTACTTAGAGAGGTTGATGGAATATTTACGGAAGGTAATTAACTGGATGATGTTAATGGAAGTAATTAGAATATAATTACTTAAAATTAATCAAAGGATTAATTAAGCTTATTATTTAGAAGTAATTAATTATGAATGATTAATTACTGTATGGATTAATATTTGTGATTTGAAGATTTGTATTCTTAATATAAATTAACAAATGAAATGTAATTAGAAATCATTAATTAATATAATTAATGATGGGATTAGAAATTGGTTTATTTGACGATAATAAATCAACAAGATAATTAAACTGTAATAAATCTATATAAATGAAATTAATTAATGGATTTATTCAGGATATTAATTCTGTAAATAAATTAAAGGAAAACTACTGGAATGCAGCCAAGTATATTTAAATCAAAGATGATTAATTTGAATATATATAAGTAAGTGATAATAAGATTTAAATTAAGTTAATTAATGTTAATTAATTTTAGAAATCATTTGATGATTTGGTATGTGAAATTACTTAGTGTAATTAATGGAGCATAATTACTTAGGAAAGTAATTAGATGATAATTACCTGATGAAATTCATACAAGATGATTTGTAAGTGAAGTAATTTGAGTAATTTCTTTTGTAATTAATCAAGGGGTTAATTTATGGGAATAATTAATCATGGAATGATTAATTTGTTAATAAGTAATTAAGGGTAATTAATTACTGGTTTGTTATTAATCAAGGGGAGATTAATAATTGTAATGATTAATCACTTAATTGATTTAAATAAGTAATTTAATATAAATTGAAGATCATTAAGTAATATAATTAATGATATAATTAAAGATTATAAATTAAGGAATATCTAATAGGAAGTAATCAAATGTTAATTTGCTATGAATAATTTAGAATAATTCATTTGAGAATAAATTAAAGACTAAATTACTTCTTCTAATTAGAGAATGATTAATTACTTTGATTTATAATTAACTAATGGTTGTGAGAGCAGGATTTATGGAATGAGTAATTAATTTAATTTATTTTAAATTAATTAAAGATGGAAGTAGTTAATTTAATTCATTTTAAATTAATTATAGCTTGTGATTCATAAATCATTGCTGATAGGTGTTATTTATATTTCATTGTTTGATTGTGATCTCAGAAATAAGACGAGTAATATCAATGTAATATGGATGTATAGTTTAAGTGTGATAATATTTAATTATCTATTTGGATGATGATATTAGTTATATGTTTATGATGATGTGATTATCTATTATGAGATGTGAATTATCTATCTGTGCATATTAATATTGAATTGACTGTTAAGACTAAATAGACAACTTGGCCTTAAAAGACACGTTTTGGATTTCGATGAGACCGGGATCGGTTTTCCTTATTTGGAATATCCGAAAACCACATCGTTTCCAAACTACGATAGGTCGTGAATCTGAAGAGAAGATGTAGATTCAGAATGCAAGCGTTATCGTCGTTAACTCTGAGGGTGATTCCAAAACGAGTGTAACGAGATAATGCCTTCGGTTTCGTTCGAACCCGGAACGAACTAGTATGGATTGAATGCTTTCAACACATCGTCAGGCGGACGATGAGCATTCTAAAAAATATTTTCTATAAAGGTAATCGTAACCTCAAGCCTCATCAACCGGGAATGGCTAAAACAGGGGAGACGCAGCAAGGTTAGGTGGGTCATGCCCAAGCAGGACAAGGATATTCCCCTGTCTAGATGTCCCTTTTTATTCGGCTGTGTGGGAAGTTGGTCTGCAGCCAACTGCGGGGTTTATCTTGTTTGGGACTGTTCAGTAAGGAATGGTTCCGGCCTTGTGTTGTAGGGGGTCGGGAGTGATCCTCGGTACGTTGATCTAGGCCATGTACTGTGACGGGCGGTACGCTAGTAGCCCTGCAATTGTATGGAATCCATAATCCAATAAGTGCCAACGGTTTTGATTGTATTACCCACTTTTGTGGCTAGTAGCTGGAATTTAATCAATGTAACAATTTCGGCTATTTCCTATTTACTTGAAAACCCTAGACCTATTATAATATCACTGGATTTCCTATCAAATGTTTTGGTTAGCGTAAGGTAAAAAAATTTCCATGTTTATGTGTGGGAAGTCTTACGTGATACCTTTTATTTTCAAATGATTTTTCAAAGTTAAGAAACTTTAACTTGTTACTCATACCAGACCCATGTCTGACCCGAAGTTTATTTATTTTTTCATAAGCTCTCGGGTACCCAAATTTTTACGGGTAGCCAAGGCATCCAGATTTAGCTTTGACGAATTCTGGAGGAGCAACGGAGCAGGAGGCTTCAGCGTTATAGATATATATATATAGTTTCCGCTGTGTGGTATCTCTGTGATGTATGGTGTATTGAGTCGTATTAACTAGACAGGTGTTTATAACTGTCTAGTATGTGATGTACTATATGTATCACTCTAATTGATGTTATATATATTATGTAAATACTTATGTGATTATTATATTTCATTCGTTCCGCTGTGAGATTCTGATGTTGTTGTTCTTTCTTCTCTATCTTTTCTATTTTCTCACCCATTTCTTTCTTAATAACGATACTACTTCCTGGGCGTAGGAAGTGGGGTCGTTACAGTGGTATCAGAGCGCTAGGTTGAGTGAATGCCTAGGCTCTTGAGTGATTTCTTTCCTGAGAGAGCGTATTTGTAATTTTGATATATATATTTATTTATTTATTTTCATCTATTTGTTGGATTACCTGTTCGGGTTTTCCAATATAAGCATAAGGATAGATTGAGTAGTAGTGTGTGTAACACGACTACCTGTGGTTAGAAGTATATTTGACGAGACTGTTGACCTAATACCGTCTGGAGTAAATTTGTGGTGTAAGGATTTCACCTAATCTCTGGAGGAAAACTGTTGAGATTTGGAGTCCATTTTTGTAGTACAAGATTAGATGAGTAGAATTTGGATTGTGTAAGTTGAGCAGAAGCTAGAAATATTATCTTGATAACTCAAGAAGTATTGGTTGTGTGTTGAGATGCAGTAGCGATGGATTGTTTCCGAAGAAGTTCTCAAAGATCTTTGGATAAGGAAGTGTGTCTGCATTAGTTTTGAGATTGAGCTCAGCGGAATGATGTGTTTGTCTTTGAGGCCTGAGTTTCCGAGGAATTTTGGATAAAGGAATTTTTTAGCATCAGTAGCAGTGTTGCAGCTCAGATTGTTCTGCCGGCACGCGAGGAGGTCATCTGTCCGCAGTTCTTCAGAGGTGAATTTCAGAGGCAGTTTTGTGGATCCTTTTCTTCAATGGATTGGCTAGACGAGTTTAAGCTATTTAGATTGGTAAGGAGAGAATAGTTTTCTTTGGATATTAGCCTGGATTGATCGCAAAAGTGACTTGCGATAGTTGAGTATTTTCTGGGATGGCAGAAAGTTTTCCTGAATATCTTTGAAGAGGTCAGCGGTTTTCCTTAGCATCTGTGGAGTTGAGTTTGGTATCGCCTGGATTTTAGAGTAGTACCGATGGTTCAGCTTAGTAATAGAATAGTTTCTAGAGTGAGGAATTGGTAAAGAAGCTCAGAGTTTGGGGGAATTTCTGAGTTTTATTTTGGATCTGTTGAATCATATTTTTGTCATGTGTTGTCCAGTTTATGCTTATGTGCATCATCAGCATTTTCATCTACCCCAGATCAGAGTTGTGCAGCGGAAGCAGTTGGGAGTGCATCTGTTTTTCTTTTCTGGAAAGAGAAGTTGTTTTCTACTGAGGATAGAAAAGGTTAAGTTCTCGGTTTTGGGTAGGTTTTGAGAAGATCATTTTACTGGATTGTTTTTGGATTCAGATTGTTTTAGGAGTTATCAGCAAAGGATGAGCTGATCTGTTAAGTTGAAGGCAGCTTTGGATTGTCAGAAGTATTTGGTGGATAAGGGACAAAGGAATTTGGATTTGGGAGTCGGAGATTTGATTTTGAATGGATTTTCTCTGATTCAAAGGAGTTCTATAGATTAGTAGTATAGACTGTTTGGATTCTATAGATCGAGTATTCCGGTATTCTACTGGGAAACTCTAGGGAACTCTATCCAGAATTTTGTCTGGATAGTTTACTTTCTTGATTGAGTTGATTGGTTGTGATGGTTGTTAGCATGTGACTGATATATGCTTATGGTTTAAAATTAATTAAAATCTTAAATATATTATTAAATTACCTTTGCTTTTAAATTTCGGGGACAAAATTCTTTTAAGGGGGGAGGAATGTGACGACCCGGAATTTTCTAGCAATATCAATTTAATAATCTGCATTAAATATTAAATTGATTTGATATATTTTTATTAATTAGATCTGAATCGATACTTTTCTTTTAATAAATATCTAATTGGTAAATTTTATCTGTTAAAAATTAATTGTTTGTTTCTATTTATAAATGTATATATTTGTATACATTGTAAATAGATGAGATTTGTTTTAAAGTTCAACTGATAATTTTTTTTATAAATCCTAATATATATTTTAGTGAATTAGAAATTATGTTTTATTTAATATAAACTTTTCACAGTTAAATAAATAGATATGTGATTTTAAATATGTAAGTAAATGTTTGAATAGTTTGATACTTATTTTAACTTAAGCTTAAAATTTTAATTTATTAACAAAAAGATTTGTTTTCTTTTCTTTTTGGTATTGTTTGATCAAAAATATGGATTTCCAAGTATATATGAGTTTTAACATACATTAATAAAATATGTAGTTTATAATAAAAAGATAATTTATTCTATCTATCATTTCAAATTGATAAATGTGTTTTTATAAAATAAATAAAATTAAATTATACAAATAAAAATACAAGCCTACAAGATAAATTTGGAAAAGAAATATAAGTAGTACATTAGTTATGTTACAATAACATAATAACTATAAAGTTCTATTAGTTTTCAAACAGCAAACAAAAATGCTAACATTCATACTTTTCAAATATAGTAACTAGTCAAGAATTAAAACTAGAAACAAGGAATTTTCAAAGTTGTAAACTATTAACAATGAACTGCAGCATATATATATATATATATATATATATATATATATATGTTTTAAGCATCAAGAACAAAAGTTGAACCTGAAAGCAAAGACAGTAACAAAAATAAAATTTATATGTGTGCAGGCCAAACTAAGTAAAACAAAATAAGGACAGTAATAAAAATATACATGTTATACAAACAAGTAAAATCATATGCAGGCTAATGAACTAATATAAAGTGTGCAGGCCAAATTGAATGAAACAAAGCAAATGACAGTAACAAAGAAAAAATAAACAAACTGCATATATATGAAGCTTGTGTAGGAAGACATTATTAAATATCTTTAAGCAAACCAACAAAAAGTCATTAATGTAAAAAAAAATAGTACACTGAGTATTTCATTTCAGCCTCCATCTAAAAATATCTTTGTTTCAAAAATCTGTACAAACAAGATTGTAGGCTATATTGTCACTATTTCATGAAACATAATAATAAAACTGTCTGCATATACCCTGTACAAATCCTTTGCTTAATCCCTGTCTTCTTTCTTTTATTTATACCTCATACTTACCCTTCTAATTCGAACATACAAACTAAAATATGAAATAAAACTATTCCATACTTAAACAAAATTCAGGAAGCAAAGCAAAAATGAAGTTTCAGTTGTTTTCAGGCCTGCTTCAACAAAAGTGCCTCTGTTCATTCACATATTTGTGAGTAACTTTTTTTTTGTTTAAATCAAATCTAAATAAATAGTTTTCTATTGTTTGTAAAGCTCTGTGATGATGATTACTTGTTTACACATATATAGTGATAATTCAGTGTTAAGAATTTCTGTAAACATGCATGCTTAGATTGTGTATTTGGGCATTGACAGCCTCTGTTCTTTCACAAATACAAGAGAGTAACTTTATATTTAATAACTTAAATTTCAATATAGTTGTATGATTAGAATTTGAGACTTTGCTTTGGGTGAAATAGGTACATGTTTTGGCGATTAAGCCTGTGTATATATATACAGGATCTTCAGGTTTCTGTGCTTGCTCTCTGATACTCTGGAAAACAAAACTTTATTTTTAAAAAGCATTCACACCTCTGCTGATTAATGAATGAAATTAAGATTTGAACAAAAGATGTTTGTAACATTATGAAATAAGTTTAAAACTTTAGATAAGACAAAAACAACTTAAAATTTTTATCTGGAACCCAAATTTCTGAGCAAAATTCCTGCACATAAACCTGGTTGTAGTGGTCGAAGTGTTTGGTTCTGTTCGTCGCCATCAGGCGATCGAGTGCCGTGGAGTTTTGTGAGGGGGTAGCTCAGTCATAGTCGCATTCATGGCCAAAGCTGCTAGTCGCCAGGTGGTCAGGGTTGGAAGGGAGCGGCGCTGACAGGTTTGGAAAAGGGAGGTGTAGATTTGTTTCCAGGTTTTGTTTTTTCCTTTCGCACGCGCCCAGGGGGAAGTCTCAAAGCAGTGTTGTTGTTTCCTTGGGGGAAACTCGTAAGTTTCTTGAAGTAATGCAGGGGGGTCGGCTGTTTTTTTTTTAAGTTTTAAAAACCTGTTGCTGTTTTTTTTTTACTGATTTGAGATTTTTTTGGTTTTAAATTTTAAACAAAGGCGAGTTTAATTTTAAATCAAGTTTAAAACATGAATTTAAGTTAGGTTTGAAATGTAGTTGGAAATAATAAAGTTTTCAAAATTTAAATTATTTTAATAACTTAAAAGTGCTTCATGCTTAAGCGTATTCAAAGAGTTGAATTTCAAAAATGAAATCTAAATTTGTCAAGATAAGTTTTAGACTAGTTAACTCCAAAACTGGAATCCAGAGTTTGGATTTGAAATTCTAGATTCGGAATAAAATAAAGTTTTATAATTTAAATTTATTCAAATAAGTTTTAATTGTAATTAAACATGTGAGTTTGCAAAGGGATTTTGAAAATAAAATAAATTAGTTATAAAACTTTATTAAGAATAAATTGTTTTATTTAGAAAGTAATTTAAAATAAATGTTTTAAACATATTGGAATTTTACTTTAATTCATGAAGTTTTAGAATTTTATATGCATTAACTTTTAAGTTAATTAAGTAAGAATAATTAATGATGGATATTAATTAATTTGGTAATTATAAGTTTAAATGTAGTAATTAAAGTTAATTAATGAGTTAATTAACTAATATGTGATTAAGAACCACAGATTGGGTTTTGATTTAAATTAATAAATTTTAAATGGTTAATCAAACTTATAATTGATAATGATTAACTAAGTTAATTATTTTAGAAGAAAATAATTAAAAAAGTGTTAATGAAGATCATTAACGAGATTATTTATAATTAATTAATGTAATTGATTTTTAATAAATTAATTTGATTAATTAATTCAATAATAATCATTGTAATAGTTTAAATGTAATTATTTATTTGAGAAGTAATTAAGAAATTAATTACTTATTAATTGAGTAAATTGACTTGAGTTGATTAATTTAGTTTAATTAACAGATATTTTGGAATTGAATTACTTAGAGAGGTTGATGGAATATTTACGGAAGGTAATTAACTGGATGATGTTAATGGATGTAATTAGAATATAATTACTTAAAATTAATCAAAGGATTAATTAAGCTTATTATTTAGAAGTAATTAATTATGAATGATTAATTACTGTATGGATTAATATTTGTGATTTGAAGATTTGTATTCTTAATATAAATTAACAAATGAAATGTAATTAGAAATCATTAATTAATATAATTAATGATGGGATTAGAAATTGGTTTATTTGAGGATAATAAATCAACAAGATAATTAAACAGTAATAAATCTATATAAATGAAATTATTTAATGGATTTATTCAGGATATTAATTCTGTAAATAAAATAAAGGAAAACTACTGGAATGCAGTCAAGTATATTTAAATCAAAGATGATTAATTTGAATATATATAAGTAATTGATAATAAGATTTAAATTAAGTTAATTAATGTTAATTAATTTTAGAAATCATTTGATGATTTGGTATGTGAAATTACTTAGTGTAATTAATGGAGCATAATTACTTAGGAAAGTAATTAAATGATAATTACCAGATGAAATTCATACAAGATGATTTGTAAGTGAAGTAATTTGAGTAATTTCTTTTGTAATTAATCAAGGGGTTAATTTATGGGAATAATTAATCGTGGAATGATTAATTTGTTAATAAGTAATTAAGGGTAATTAATTACTGGTTTGTTATTAATCAAGGGGTGATTAATAATTGTAATGATTAATCACTTAATTGATTTAAATAAGTAATTTAATATAAATTGAAGATCATTAAGTAATATAATTAATGATATAATTAAAGATTGTGAATTACGGAATATCTAATAGGAAGTAATCAAATGTTAATTTGCTATGAATAATTTAGAATAATTCATTTGAGAATAAATTAAAGACTAAATTACTTCTTGCAATTAGAGAATGATTAATTACTTTGATTTATAATTAATTAATGGTTGTGAGAGCAGGATTTATGGAATGAGTAATTAATTTAATTTATTTTAAATTAATTAAAGATGGAAGTAGTTAATTTAATTCATTTTTAAATTAATTATAGCTTGTGATTCATAAATCATTGCTGATAGGTGTTATTGATATTTCATTGTTTGATCGTGATCTCAGAAATAAGACGAGTAATATCAATGTAATATGGATGTATAGTTTAAGTGTGATAATATTTAGTTATCTGTTTGGATGATGATATTAGTTATCTGTTTATGATGATGTGATTATCTATTATGAGATGTGAATTATCTATCTGTGCATATTAATATTGAATTGACTGTTAAGACTAAATAGACAACTTGGCCTTAAAAGACACGTTTTGGATTTCGATGAGACCGGGATCGGTTTTCCTTATTTGGAATATCCGAAAACCACATCGTTTCCAAACTACGATAGGTCGTGAATCTAAAGAGAAGATATAGATTCAGAATGCAAGGGTTATCGTCGTTAACTCTGAGGGTGATTCCAAAACGAGTGTAACGAGATAATGCCTTCGGTTTCGTTCGAACCCGGAACGAACTTGTATGGATTGAATGCTTTCAACACATCGTCGGGCGGACGATGAGCATTCTAAGAAATATGTTCTATAAAGGTAATCGTAACCTCAAGCCTCATCAACCAGGAATGGCTAAAACAGGGGAGATGCAGCAAGGTTAGGTGGGTCATGCCCAAGCAGGACAAGGATATTCCCCTGTCTAGATGTCCCTTTTTATTCGGCTGTGTGGGCAGTTGGTCTGCAGCCAACTGCGGGGTTTATCGTGTTCGGGACTGTTCAGTAAGGAATGGTTCCGGCCTTGTGTTGTAGGGGGTCGGGAGTGATCCTCGGTACGTTGATCTAGGCCACGTACTGTGACGGGCGGTACCCCAGTAGCCCTGCCATTGTATGGAATCCATAATCCAATAAGTGCCAACGGTTTTGATTGTATTACCCACTTTTATGGCTAGCAGCTGGAATTTAATGAATGTAACAATTTCGGCTATTTTCTATTTACTTGAAAACCCTAGACCTATTATAATATCACTAGATTTCCTATCAAATGTTTTGGTTAGCGTAAGGTAAAAACTTTTCCATGTTTATGTGTGGGAAGTCTTACGTGATACCTTTTATTTTCAAAGGATTTTTCAAAGTTAAGCAACTTTAACTTGTTACTCATACCAGACCCATGTCTGACCCGAAGTTTATTTTTGTTTTTCATAAACTCTCGGGTACCCAAATTTTTACGGGTAACCAAGGGATTCAGGTTTAGCTTTGACGAATTCTGGAGAAGCAATGGAGCAGGAGGCTTCAGCGTTATAGATATATATATATATATATATATATATATATATATATATATATATATATATATATATATATATAGTTTCCGCTGTGTGGTATCTCTGTGATGTATGGTGTATTGAGTCGTATTAACTAGACAGGTGTTTATAACTGTCTAGTATGTGATGTACTATATGTATCACTCTGTTTGATGTTATATATATTATGTAAATACTTATGTGATTATTATATTTCATTCGTTCCACTGTGAGATTCTGATGTTGTTGTTCTTTCTTCTCTATCTTTTCTATTTTCTCACCCTTTTCTTTCTTAATAACGATACTACTTCCTAGGCGTAGGAGGTGTGGTCGTTACAAGAGTGATGGACCCTTCAACTACTCAAGACCTCAAACCAAAGCGAACCCGTATAAAAATATTCCTCACCGCTCCAAATTCCAAATTTGGGCCATTTAATTCTTTCCAATTAAGAAAGCAAGCTCAATCTCTCACATTGTCATGGGTCCTAGGATTAATGATATTTCACATCATTTGTATGTACACCTGACTTTTTGTAACCTGAAAGTGAAGGGCAGTCTTCTGTAGAGTGACTCTACTAAACTCACATCAATAACTTACTAAGTCAAATTAACCATCTTAAGTGTTTGCATATATTACCGTAGGTAGACATTCGACATAGCTTACTAATTCCCTTATTATTTAAAGCAATAATATTTACCTTAAATATTTATCTACCCATATATCCCATTTAGTGCTTACAAATGTCAATTTGTCTATAAAATCCAAACGAACATTTCCTATGACATTTATGTGTGATTACTAATTTTAAATTAGCCACCTTTTATATTTATTCCATTTTATTAGTCCCATTAATCCATTTACCATATCAAATTATTGCAACTCCCATATTTATTACCATTTATTGGAGTTACAACCTTTTTAATTCTTTTCCCATTAGTTAATTATCCTAAACATGAATATTATGTGCAAGCGTCGTTATTAGCTTTTTATTTAGTTATTATACGTTTAGTAAATTACATACAAATATTTACCTTTATCAAATATGTTATAGTTATATATCTTTACTAGAATATTCTTTTCCATGTTAAATTGTGAGAATCATATGTAAAAAGATTATCCGATATAATTTCCATAAATTAGTCCAAAATAAAAGTTTTAACTTTAAAATATAAAAGATTACATCGTTTGAAATTACAAGGAAAAGTCATTTCTTTTTATTACCAAAATATAATGTAAACTACAATGAATTCATACTTTACACATCTCTTTCTCTTTCTATTTGCATTTATTCCTTGTTAGACAACATGTTATATCTTTCTAAATGGGAAAGAAATCAAACTAATTTACAAATATTAAGCGGATCTAAATTCCAACAATGCCAAACATAGAAAAGGTTACATTCTAAAAAGCTAGGGCATAAAACTAAAATTTTAACATTATTAAACAACCTAATTCTATAACGTCCCGCCTTTTTGTACGCTTTAAATGGACGATAAACCACACTTGTCTGACTTAAACCATATAGAAGGGCGGATTGTTATGGGGTAAATAAGAAAAAAACCAGAGAAAGAAAAAAAATAGAATCTTGCAGCGGAACGATAAAATAATAATCAAATAAACAGTTCATGAAGCTATTTTACAAACTATTTGATTTTACTTATACAATGCATATCAGAGTTACACATACCAGAAAATATTAATAATGCAGTGGAATACAATGGTGTAGTGGAATAATATAATAGATAATAGTAATACACTATTCGTCATCATCCTCTAGAAATAAAGTCTCTGGATCCTGAAATGCTCAGGCTGACCCGTGCGAATTGAAAAGACAAAACACTCGAGTCAGAACTAAAAGATCTTATGTAAGTTATATCAATAGAAATAAATATGAGCGGAATGGCGTCAGAGATGTTTACAGGATTAGACATCTCCTATCCAGTGTCAAACGTGAGTGCAGTAACTCAAGAGATGCTCGGGATTCACATCTCCTAAGGATCCATTAAACTATTTACTATGTAGTAATATTTTGTTATTATAATAGTGTCTAATAGTAAAATAAACTTACTTTTAAATAGCGTTAAGGAGTGACCCAATATTCCCCTTAACACGTAATAGTGCCGATAGTCTATACAGTACCGTAATACCTCCTGATCAGGAGGCTACCAGAGGATACTCCATACGTACAACACAAATCAAACTCGAACAAGGCGCGTTAGGGTACGTGACACGGTACAACTAGGCAATGCCAGGGTAGATATACCAATTACGCTTACGGATCAGTGTAACACGTAGCGTGCAGCTACCGCCCACCTCGAGCCACACCCCCAAATCAAAAAAATTAAAAGTGGCCACCGAATAAATCCAAAGTCAGAGTATAATATCGAAGGGATGTGTCCGATAAAAGGTGCTACCTTTTTAGCTCGTCGATCTCTCCTGTTTTAGCTATCTTATGCCAACTCACGGGAGTCGGGCCTACGTATTTACCTTAACGGAACGCCGCCACCATCCTACTTCATTCTTGAATGTCCACCGTGTACACGGTTGTTAAAGTGGTTTTCGGAGTTGGCAGAGACTATGATAACTTCCGATCCTGGTCTCTTTAACAACCCAACGTATTATAATATCGCAGTCATTTCAAAATAATTTACACTTCAAATGTAACAACCCGCATATTTATCGAGTTTACATTTAAATATTTTTATTTAAATATTAAATCGTTAATCGGATTTTGGTCCGAAAAACTACTTTTTGCAAACGGTCAAATTAGGACTCGAGACCACTTCCATTGAGTTCGAAATGTCGTTTACAACTTTTTAAGTATAAACATCGATAGGTTTGGAGTTAGTGAAATTTCACTAACTTTTCCCGCTTTGGACTTTGGGTTAGTTTAGCCTATTAAGCCCAAGTTCCAACCCTCTTCTCCTCACTCTTCATAAATTTCCTAACTAACTCAAGCTTTAGCATTAATGGTGAAGAGAATGGGAAATTAAAACTCCAAGCTCAAATTCAATTGCAACTCCATCATTCAACTCCAAATTCAAGTAGAAGATATTGGATTCAAGCTTTGGATTGCTTCTCCTTGCTTTCAAGCTTCATCTTCATAAATTTTAGTGCAAAGGTGAGATTTTTATCTCACAATTCTAGCCTATAATTATATTGGACTGTTGGGAATGATTCCCTATCATTTTTGCATGCATGTTAGCATTTGGTTTGGATTGGATTGGCAAAAAACTCCAATTTTTAGCGTTTTGTTGAATTTTCTGCACTTGAGTCGTTCTGGCCATTTTTAGGTCGTTCGGAGTTAAGTCGTTCGTTCCTGAGTCGCTGAGTCGTTGGACCCTTGAGTCGCTGAGTCGTTGGACCCTTGAGTCACTGAGTCGTTGGACCCTTGAGTTGCTGAGTCGTTGGACCCTTGAGTCGCTGAATCGTTGGACCCTTGAGTCGCTGAGTCGTTGGACCCTTGAGTCGCTGAGTCGTTGGACCCTTGAGTCGCTGAGTCGTTGGACCCTTGAGTCGCTGAGTCGTTGGACCCTTGAGTCGCTGAGTCGTTGGACCCTTGAGTCGCTGAGTCGTTGGACCCTTGAGTCGCTGAGTCGTTGGACCCTTGAGTCGCTGAGTCGTTGGACCCTTGAGTCGCTAGGTCGTTGGACCCTTGAGTCGCTAGGTCGTTGGACCCTTGAGTCGTTAGGTCGTATGACCCTTGAGTCGTTAGGTCGTTAGACCCTTGAGTCCTTAGGTCGTTAGACCTCATTTTATCTTCACTAGGTCGTACCGTTTTGGTCGGGGCGCTGCCCCGCACCCCGCCGGGGGCGCTGCCCCCTGGACCCCCGCGACCTGACCGGGCAGGTCGAACCCCGTAAGCGGAGGCGTTGCCCCCGCACCCCCACCTTGGGGGGTTGCCACCCCCCCTGGACCCCTCCTCCGTAGGCGATCTTATCTGAAAAACATTCAACAGAACTTGCTTTGTTGAGATGCTGAGTTGACCATTCTTCGAGACAAACCATCTCTGGTTATCTCGGCCACGTTTGGTCGTTGGGGAACTTCCACTTTGATGCTTTTGAGCCGATTTCCTTGGATTTTATTCACATCTCCGAATGTGATCTTTGTGATGATTGTTTCTACAATCTCTTCTGTAATTTGTCATTTTAAAAATATAAAGGTTTCAATACTAGTAGTAAATATCAAAACTCTTTTAACAAACAATTTCAACTCTATTTTTAATAACAAAGCTCTTTTCTTAAACCATTTTCCAATCTATTAGTATATACAAACCTTTACCTCACTCGGATCAGACCGAGATGTTACAGGTGCTTCTGCTTGACTTCTTCCCAGGGATTCATCACTCTGACTTTTGGCTAACTGTTTAGATTAGCAGTTTTTGTTGTATACACTTGAGATATAGACTCATAGTTGTATTCTTTTGTATAGCACGTGTTGCTATTCTTTTGTATTATCGTGGATCTTATTGACCACTACTCTGATGTACACTTTCATGTGTTAGTTATATATTTATATCTTCTTTCGCCTTTGTGATATGGATATCTGTGACTGATTTGTGATATGATTATTTCTATGTTTGTTTCCGAAGATTATTTATAGCCACCGTGTGATAAGCAATTACATGGATGGTCGCTCCTCAACAGCCTTATTCTCCGTGCTAGTTGACAGCACTTCTCCGGAGTATTCTTGGCTAGCGTGGGTATAGAGGTGGGGCGTCACAGCTTGGTATCAGGTGTTGCCTGATACTTTGCCACAGGGGTTGCCTGCTTACCCTTTTTGTTGGGATAAGGACCCTTGAATTTGTTTGGCCTCTTCTTGTTGTTGAAGTTTGGTTTAGCGCCTTCCACTTCAACATCACTCTCTCTATCAGCCTCTTCAAGACGAAGAGCGATATCGACGAGTTGATCAAATGCGACTTCTAGTTTCAGGAGCAGTGGCTTCTTAAGACTCTTATTTAAGCCATAAACGAACCTCTGGTTCTTCTTCAATGGGGTGTTGATGTATTCAACCCCATATTTGGAAAGCGACTCGAAGGCTGCGACGTAATCAGTCACAGAGGATTGACCTTGAACAAGGTCTATAAAACGACGAGCCAAGCTTGCTTTCCCAGCTTCTGGTACAAACTTTAACTCGAAGCGTCCCTGAAATTGCTCCCAGGTGAGATCCGCTTCATTAATTTCTGAAATAAGGAGTTCGTACCAGTCCAATGCTCTCTCTTGGAGCATGCTGGAAGCCACCTGAACGCGGTGGAGATCGATAAGATTCATGCGAGAAAAGATTCGATCGCATGATTTTAACCAAGCCTGGACCTCGATGATATTTTCCAAACCTTTGAAGGGCTTCCCACCCAAGTTGGTGTAATCGCTGCACAAGCGTGCAAATCCCGACTTTGGGTGAGTAGGTTCCGGGTTAGCTCCAGCTTATTTCGTTGACCTCATGAATCGAGTTTTCAAAGATTTCCTCGATCGGTTTGTTCTCATATTCATTGATGATATTCTTGTGTATTCAAAAACCGAGGAGGAACATGAGAAACATCTTCGGATTGTATTGGAAACACTTAGGAGTAATCAATTAAAGGCGAAATTTTCTAAATGCCACTTTTGGCAATCTCGTGTGAAGTTTCTCGGTCATATTATTTCCGAATCCGGGATATCTGTGGATCCTTCAAAGATTGAAGCGATTCAAGATTGGAAGAGACCGGAGAGTGTGACAGAGATTCGTAGTTTTCTCGGATTGGCGGGCTATTACCGTCGTTTTATTAAAGACTTTTCTAAGATTGCCGTGCCTCTTACTGGCTTGACTAAGAAGGGAGTTAAATATATTTGGTCGGACAAATGTGAAGCCTCTTTTCAGAAATTGAAAGAACTCCTTTCCGATGCTCCTATTCTTGTTATTCCCGAGGGGAATCAAGATTTTGTTGTTTATACCGATGCTAGTCACGTTGGTTTGGGTGCCGTTCTTATGCAAAAAGAACGTGTTGTTGCTTATGCTTCTAGGCAATTGAAGCCGGCCGAGACTAGATATGCCACACATGATCTAGAGCTCGCGGCTATTGTTTTCGCCCTTCGAATGTGGCGTCATTATCTATTGGGAGAGAAATTTATTCTTTACACGGATCATAAGTCTTTGAAATATTTATTTTCTCAAAAAGAACTTAATTTACGTCAACAGCGTTGGCTCGAGTTCCTTGCACCTTATGATCTTGATATTCTTTATACCCCCAGTAAGGGTAATCGTGTCGCCGATGCTCTTAGCCGTAAGCAACAAGTAGTTGTTTCTATGATGATATCCGAATGGAACGATCTCGAGATCTTATCCACTTGTGAGATTCGAGAGCGCGTATCCGATTTATGCTCATCGCTTGTTTTATGTAGCCTTAAGGCTCATCCTTCTCTTTTAGACCGCATTCTTGAAGCTCAAGGGCTAGATTCTGAATTGGCTCTTCTTGGCAAAAATGTTAAGGATAAAATTGATATTGAAGGTTTGAAAGACTATGATATTGATTCTCGTGGCGGCATTCGAAAATTTGGTAGACTTATCGTACCAAATATTGGAGATCTTCGTAAAGATATTTTAGAAGATTCCCATTATTCTAAATTCACCATTCATCCCGGTAGTAGTAAAATGTACGCTGATATGAAGCGACTTTATTATTGGGAGGGAATGAAATCTGATATTGCTAACTTTGTTAAGTGTTGCATGACTTGCCAACTTGTCAAGGCCGAACATCAAAGGCCTGGTGGGTTATTGCAACCTTTAGAAATTCCAATTTGGAAGTGGGATCAAATTTCCATGGACTTTATAGATGGCCTTCCCCGTTCTCGTTCGGGTCATGACAGCTTATGGGTGATTGTTGATAGACTTACTAAATCCGCCCATTTTATTCCGGTTCGGTCTAACCGAACCGTTCCTCTTTTGGCCAAACTATTTGTCAAGGAAATTGTAAAATTGCATGGAGTTCCTACTTCTATTGTTAGCGATCGTGATCCATTGTTTACTAGTGGATTTTGGAAGAGTCTTCAAAAAGCTTTAGGAACGAAGCTTAATTTTAGCACCGCTTATCACCCCCAGTCCGATGGACAAACCGAGCGTGTGAATCAAACTCTTGAAGATCTTCTTCGTGCTTGTGTGCTTGATTTTGGTGGAAATTGGGAAGATCATATTTCACTTGTTGAATTTTCCTATAATAATAGCTTCCAATCTAGTATTGGTATGGCACCTTTCGAGGCACTCTACGGAAGGCCATGCCGATCTCCTTCTTGTTGGCTGGAGGCCGGTGAAAAGCTGGTTTTAGGTCCAGACTTTATTCGTGATTCCACGGAAAAGATTGAACTTATTCGACATAGGATGAAAGAAGCCCAGAGTAGACAAAAATCCTATGCCGATAATCGAAGAAGGAAATTAGAATTTTCTGTTGGGGATCCTGTTTTTATTCGTGTTTCACCTATGAAGGGTGTTGTACGTTTCAGTCGATCGGGGAAGTTAGCGCCTCGATATATTGGGCCATTTCCTATCACTGAACGTATTGGTTCCATGGCTTATCGCCTTGCATTGCCGGCTCAGTTTTCTGCTATACATGATGTATTTCACGTTTCTCAATTACGGAAATGCCTTCGGGATTCCGATTCTATTCTTGAGCCTGCTGTTGTGGAAGAAATTGAAGTTTCGCCGAATTTAACTTATGAGCAGCATCCTATTCGAATTATAGCTTCTGAGGTTAAACGACTTCGAAATAAAGATGTTCCACTTGTAAAGGTTCAATGGTCCTCAAATCCTAAGGATTGTTCTTGGGAATCCAGAGAATTCATCGAGCGTACACATCCGGACTTGCTTACTCCTGCCCTTTGAGGTGAACTTCTTATTTCAAATTTCTCTTGTGTTAATATGCTTTTATGGTTGTTACTTTTTATTTCCACCTTATATATATATTGCGAGGACGCAATTTCTTTAAGGAGGGGAGTCTGTAACAACCCGCATATTTATCGAGTTTACATTTAAATATTTTTATTTAAATATTAAATCGTTAATCGGATTTTGGTCCGAAAAACTACTTTTTGCAAACGGTCAAATTAGGACTCGAGACCACTTCCATTGAGTTCGAAATGTCGTTTACAACTTTTTAAGTATAAACATCGATAGGTTTGGAGTTAGTGAAATTTCACTAACTTTTCCCGCTTTGGACTTTGGGTTAGTTTAGCCTATTAAGCCCAAGTTCCAACCCTCTTCTCCTCACTCTTCATAAATTTCCTAACTAACTCAAGCTTTAGCATTAATGGTGAAGAGAATGGGAAATTAAAACTCCAAGCTCAAATTCAATTGCAACTCCATCATTCAACTCCAAATTCAAGTAGAAGATATTGGATTCAAGCTTTGGATTGCTTCTCCTTGCTTTCAAGCTTCATCTTCATAAATTTTAGTGCAAAGGTGAGATTTTTATCTCACAATTCTAGCCTATAATTATATTGGACTGTTGGGAATGATTCCCTATCATTTTTGCATGCATGTTAGCATTTGGTTTGGATTGGATTGGCAAAAAACTCCAATTTTTAGCGTTTTGTTGAATTTTCTGCACTTGAGTCGTTCTGGCCATTTTTAGGTCGTTCGGATTTAAGTCGTTCGTCCCTGAGTCGCTGAGTCGTTGGACCCTTGAGTCGCTGAGTCGTTGGACCCTTGAGTCGCAGAGTCGTTGGACCCTTGAGTCGCAGAGTCGTTGGACCCTTGAGTCGCTGAGTCGTTGGACCCTTGAGTCGCTGAGTCGTTGGACCCTTGAGTCGCTGAGTCGTTGGACCCTTGAGTCGCTGAGTCGTTGGACCCTTGAGTCGCTGAGTCGTTGGACCCTTGAGTCGCTGAGTCGTTGGACCCTTGAGTCGCTGAGTCGTTGGACCCTTGAGTCGCTAGGTCGTTCGTTCTGGCCATTTTTAGGTCGTTCGGAGTTAAGTCGTTCGTCCCTGAGTCGCTGAGTCGTTGGACCCTTGAGTCGCTGAGTCGTTGGACCCTTGAGTCGCTGAGTCGTTGGACCCTTGAGTCGCAGAGTCGTTGGACCCTTGAGTCGCAGAGTCGTTGGACCCTTGAGTCGCAGAGTCGTTGGACCCTTGAGTCGCTGAGTCGTTGGACCCTTGAGTCGCTGAGTCGTTGGACCCTTGAGTCGCTGAGTCGTTGGACCCTTGAGTCGCTGAGTCGTTGGACCCTTGAATCGCTGAGTCGTTGGACCCTTGAGTCGTTAGGTCGTATGACCCTTGAGTCGTTAGGTCGTTAGACCCTTGAGTCCTTAGGTCGTTAGACCTCATTTTATCTTCACTAGGTCGTACCGTTTTGGTCGGGGCGCTGCCCCGCACCCCGCCGGGGGCGCTGCCCCCTGGACCCCCGCGACCTGACCGGGCAGGTCGAACCCCATAAGCGGAGGCGTTGCCCCCGCACCCCCACCTTGGGGGGTTGCCACCCCCCCTGGACCCCTCCTCCGTAGGCGATCTTATCTGAAAAACATTCAACAG
Source organism: Allium cepa (assembly GCA_030765085.1). NCBI lineage: Eukaryota > Viridiplantae > Streptophyta > Magnoliopsida > Asparagales > Amaryllidaceae > Allium > Allium cepa. Next base: position 202,727,497 of record CM060941.1, on the reverse strand, counting down.
AACTTGCTTTGTTGAGATGCTGAGTTGACCATTCTTCGAGACAAACCATCTCTGGTTATCTCGGCCACGTTTGGTCGTTGGGGAACTTCCACTTTGATGCTTTTGAGCCGATTTCCTTGGATTTTATTCACATCTCCGAATGTGATCTTTGTGATGATTGTTTCTACAATCTCTTCTGTAATTTGTCATTTTAAAAATATAAAGGTTTCAATACTAGTAGTAAATATCAAAACTCTTTTAACAAACAATTTCAACTCTATTTTTAATAACAAAGCTCTTTTCTTAAACCATTTTCCAATCTATTAGTATATACAAACCTTTACCTCACTCGGATCAGATCGAGATGTTACAGGTGCTTCTGCTTGACTTCTTCCCAGGGATTCATCACTCTGACTTTTGGCTAACTGTTTAGATTAGCAGTTTTTGTTGTATACACTTGAGATATAGACTCATAGTTGTATTCTTTTGTATAGCACGTGTTGCTATTCTTTTGTATTATCGTGGATCTTATTGACCACTACTCTGATGTACACTTTCATGTGTTAGTTATATATTCATATCTTCTTCCGCCTTTGTGATATGGATATCTGTGACTGATTTGTGATATGATTATTTCTATGTTTGTTTCCGAAGATTATTTATAGCCACCGTGTGATAAGCAATTACATGGATGGTCGCTCCTCAACAGCCTTATTCTCCGTGCTAGTTGACAGCACTTCTCCGGAGTGTTCTTGGCTAGCGTGGGTATAGAGGTGGGGCGTCACATCAAAACTAGGATATAATATTTATTTCAAAACCATATAAATATGATATCATTTCAAATTTGAAAACCAAATCGGTATGATAACCCTTTTTTTCAAATCAATATAATATCATTTTATTTCAAATATATCCCCTTTTTAAAAACATAGCACTTCCAAATTTTGTACTTCAAAACCAAGCATTTGAAATTTTAACACCTTTAACACATAATGCTTTGAAATTCATAACTTCGAAACATTTGAGTTTCTATAAACATTTCAATTTCGATAAATTTAAGGGCTTTAAATATTCCAAAATTACAAAATTAAATTTGATAATTTTGATTCAAAAATTTAATTTCCTATTATTCAGTTTTGAAATATTTATGTAATAAACCCCTTATTATTTAAATAAAACTCAAATTACAAATAACTAGATATTGCCTTCAATTCATTTTACTTGAAATAATCATTTAATTCACCTAGACCCAAAAATCAAATTATAATAATTATACCTTTTAAAATTTCCAATTTAATAAATTTCACATCAACCCTGTTGATTTAATTCTTAAATAAATTCGATTTCATAAAATCTCAAATTTATCTAAATTTCAATCAAATTCTATTCGAGTAAAATTCTTAAATATTTTAATTCACATCCATTTCATATTTTATCTTCCAAATCTTAATTTATTTAAATCATTATAACCTTTATATAAAAGTACGATTTAAATACTTAACCAAATTTATTTTAATAGATCAAACACCATTATTTAACTTATTGTCATTAAACAGATTTATATAATATCAAAAGGAATCAATATTTATTTGAACCGTATAATTCTATCCAAACCATAGAAATCATTTTCAAAACATTTATATATATAAACCGACGGTGTCTGTATATAATTTTCTATTCTATGGTCAAGTGATACAGTTATTTATCATTTCAATCCATAATTTAAAATAAAAATACGGTTATATATCATTTCAAACCGCAATCCCAAATGAAATACAGCGCATAACAAATTTGCAGTTTAGAACAATACAAAATACGACATTCATTCATCCAATATCAATCATCAACCATTTATTACAATCATCATTCAATTTAAAACAATAACATCAATATAAAGCCTATAATAAATAACAGGTAATACTGACAGTCTATAATAAATTAAACAATCTATCTATCTGGCAGTTTATATGCAATAATAAATTAAATAACAATTTAATTCAATAAATTAAAATTTAACTGGAATGATGATAAAAATATACCAAATAGCAATAAATAAATTTCTAATCACATCAGAAATTAACTTAACACACATGAGAAATTTTAGATATTATGAGTGGGTTAAAACACTCACCTTTTGTATTTAAATTGAATTCAAATCCAATTTAAACCTAATATTTTCATAGTCTCAGAATCCATCCAAACCAGCCAAAATCTTCGGAATTCCAATACGAACCTATTGAAGAAAACCGCGCGTAAATCGGATATCGTATGAGAAAGTTATGTTGATTAAAACGTATGAAATCAAAACTAAAATTAAAAAAATAAAATAAAAGAATACACAAACCCTTCCTTTTGCCCACGTCATCTGTCTCCCCACGTCACTTGCTTCATTTTGCATACGAGGACCAGACCAAACTTTCTTACCCTAGAACGCACGCACAAGCCACCGCCATTGGTCAGTACGTGCGCTCGAACGCCGTCGCGCCTCGGTCGAAGACTACATGCGAGAATCGTAGCTACGCCTTGACACGTCTAGGCTCCGATATGTAAAGTCCACATGTTTAGTGAACGACGTGCACAGTTTGTCGGCCTCCAAAAACCTTGAAACCCTAATGAATTATTGCAAGCAATCTAACCATCAACTCGCCATGAAACCCATACGGACGCAATCCTCTCGGCTTCTTCCAACATACTGCATCTTCGAATCGACGATCAATCGAAGTTGATCGCGACCCAATGAATGGCTGTGAATTTGTTTAGCAATTTCAAGAAACAATGCATCGAATTGAAAAACGAGTTGCAGATCTGAGTTGCGTACATCGAGAGCTTTGATATATAATCTTTCTAAATTTTTTTGAGGAGTTTGAAGTTTCACTTTGATTTTTGAATTGCAATTGGATTTGGATTTTTAATTGTCTGCCATTGAAATAAGGAGGTGAATAGGAATTGTACGCACAGACAAATGACAAATAGAGGTAGTGTAGGGTTTATAACAGGATATATATAGGCAAGGTTGAAATAGAATGGATGGACCCGATTTATAAACGAGTTGAAGGATGAATGGCCCGAAAAGCCCGTTCTAACTCCGGAATGAAATTGGCTAAACCCATATATCAAATAGATGTTTTAAAATATTTTAAACGCGATGGAACAGGTTTCAGGTCCAAATTCAATCGCATGAAGAAGTTACGCAAAAATTAATTTATTCCAAATTGATTTCAGTGTCATTGATTTCAAGGCGTTTCGAGTCCGTACGATCAAACGACAAGTCCGATCGCTACGAAATTTGAAATTCTACAATAATTCACCGTTACGGATCCGATGAAACTGGTTTCATCCAAATCCGAGTCAGTGGCCAAAATGGCTATTTTTACATTAATTAAATAAATTAATAATTAATTAATTAAATCCAATTTTTAATTTTCATTTTATAATCGACAATTCCATCAATTTTAACTTTCTTAATCATTTACAACGATTTAAACAAATTTAAATGTCAATTTAGAGTTGATAAATTTATCAATTTCAGTATTAACCTCAATTTCATTTAATTCAAAATTATAAATTTAATTTCCAATAATTCCGTTTACTTTACTTTTCATTCTATTATTCAATTCATTATTATCAAATGGATGAAACTAACATTAGATTCAAAATCTATTATCTTAATATTCTCATATTTCATCTAAATTTCTATTAACGTAATAATTCAATGTTTAATTTCATTTATCTGTAATAAATTCAATTATTGAATTTTATACTTCAATTAAATTAATAAATCTTGCTTTCTATACTTTAAATCAACCAATAGTCATATTATATATGTAATGGACATTACTTTCAAATATTATCATAATTTACATTAATTATATTTATTAAAATTTATTTCCCAATTTACTAAATAAAATTAATTAAAGTCTTGCAATTGTGCATTAACTATAATTTCCACTTATATTGAATTTTTGCCCAATATAACATTTGCATTACTTCCTTTATTGGGATTCCATTTCACATTAACTTAACATTTATTTACATATATTAAAATTTATTTTCAATTTCAAATTAACTGGCTAATAAATAGGTAACATACAAAATCATTACCGTTAACCTTTTGTCCCATAAATATGCTTTTATTACTTACAAATCAAAGTTATCATTTATTTTCATAATGCTAATTTCATTCACTGATGCTCAATCTATATCCAAACATAACATTTTGATTTATTTTCATTAATTGGTATTCGCTTCAATTCATAAATTTATTAACTTACATCAATTTATATAACTTTGAATTCATTCCCAAATTACACATATCAATCAATCATAACTTTACAATTTGTTTTCATTGATTGGTATTACATTGAAATTTTTATTTATTAGCTTACATCAAAATTATTACCTTTAATTGCAAATTGATTGCCAATTTTATTCAACACCCTGAATAACTAACATATATTAATTCAATAATTACATTTGTTTACCTATATTCATTTATAACAAATTATATTATTCCCACTATTTTAATTAATTTGAATTCCATTCTAGTACCAATTTATTACTTTATACATACATTACGTTTCTATGAAATTTATACTTTCACACTTTTAGTTATTATATTAATTATCATTGAAGTAACATTTAATTACTTTTATTTATAAATTGGTGAATTACTGGTAACGACATACATTTGTCACCATTATACCCCTTTGTAGTACTTGTATGTTTATCCTTCATAGCAAATACTATCTTTATATTATTTCACACATTAATACAATAATTGCATTTGTTTTTATTATATTCCATTTATACCAAGTCATAACATTTAAATTATTTTATTAAATTGGAATGTTCATTAATTATTAACTTGCATTAACATATTTCCTTAATTTACATTCAATTACTGTTAACAATGTATATATTCATTAATTAATCCAATACTTACTTTTATTGCCTCATATTCAATTTATATCCAGGTATAACACCTTCACTACTTCATTTATTAGAATTTTATTCAAATTACTAACAATTAGTTTTTAATTAACATTGCTATATTTCATTTTTAGCGTTCATTCAAATATTAAACTATAAAGTTTTTTTAATTTCTTACTAGATTTAATTGCAAAAATCTAATTAAATTAACCAATTTATTTATCAAATTTTACGGGTAGTTACACTCTCCTCCACTCAAAACTTTTTGGGACGACCTGGAATTTTAAGCAATATCAATTTAATAATCTTTGTTAATAATTAAATTGATTTGATAATTTTATATTATAAATTGACAAGTTAAGATTCTTTTAAAAAGCTAATAATAATTTGACAATATCTATTAACATTTTCCTTAACAACATAAAATTGGCAAGTTTAATTCTTTTGAAAACTAATAATATTTAATTTGGAAATATTTATTCTAGCAATTTAAAATTGGTAAGATTTATTTTCCAAAAGCTAATCAAAATATCTTCTATTTATAATGTATATATAGATATATATTATATATAGGAAGTCTTTAATGTAATAAAGCTATATATTCAAATTGTAATATATATGAATGTATATATTGTGATTTGAAATTGTGTTTTAAAATTCAATATAGTGATTATCAAAACTAATGATCAAAAATGTTTTCTATTTATAATGTATATATATATTTGTATATATATTAGAAATGGAAAAAAATATTGTTTTGCATTTAATAAAGTACTTTCAAACTTTAATATATATATAATTTGTAATTTGAAGATTTTAATTTGACTTAATACTTTTAAAGGTGATATTTGAGATTTAAATTTTAATAAGAAGAATAATTTTTTATTTATTATAAACATATATTTTAACTTGATTTTTAAATAAGAATTAAATTAGAAGTTCATTTTCTTTTGTTTTCAATATTCTTTCATTTTAAAATTTTAATATAAGATAAATTGGTTTAGGAATTTTATATATAAAATTAAAATAAATTTCTCAAGTTTATAAACATATGATACATTAAATTGAATCAAAAGTATAAGTTATGTATAAATAGATGTTTAAATGAATTCACTTTTGTATATTTATTACAATCTAAAAGCTTATTTATATAAGATAAAAACATTTTATAATCATATAAATATTACATAATTACTCATTCATAACTTAAATAAATTATAAAAAAGAGTAACACTTGCAAGTATATTAATATATGTTAGAGACATTTGTAAACTTATGTGCATATGTGTAAGTTAATTAAAACATGAAAGGGGCAAGTGTCAATTCCCTTGATAAATTAATTTAAAATTAAAATTGTAAAGATATAAGGAGAAGAGATTTACTTTCAGAAAATTCTTTCTTCTTTTCAACAAAAACATAATACAAATCAAAGAAAAAAAAGAAAGAAGTAAAAACTGTAAAATCTGAAAATAAGGAAGAAGAAAATTTGGAATCTAAGATCAAAGAAGATAGCTGGAAAATTCAACAGCAACGAGACTTTTATTCAACAAGCAAAACAGAAATACAGCTGCAAGATTATTTTCAACATGCAAAGAAGAATTCAGATTAAAATTCAAGAACCTGAAAAATAGTTTCTATCCTCTGCATTTCTCGGTGAGTAAATGGATTTTAAAAACCGTTTTAAATTCTGGATTTCAACTAGTTCTTATGAATGAATAACATCTCTGAAATATTTGAATTAAATTGGATGCACGCTTGAATGATGAATTTTTGAATGCCTGTGTTATTAAGACTTATACTCTGTGTGATAATAACAGGATCCATTTTCATAATAAATTCAACAACTCAGTGTTGGATTTGAATTGGCTTATGATATGTAAACAAAAATTGTTTGAAATCATGTAAAATTTCATCTAATAATAATTATAAGTTTTTAAAATGAATAATTAGCTCAAATTTTTAAATTTACAGTAAATTCTTAATTTGGGTCAAAATTTAATCAAATCAATTTTAAGTTTGAATTACATAATTGAATTCGTGATGCAAAACCATGAATTTTAATGGTTGTACCATGATTTTTGGTTTGGTATTTGGAAAGAATTTTCGAGTTGACTGTTTTGGACAAAATGGCCAATTTACGGCGATCGATGGTGAATTCGATGTCGTGGATGAGCATGAAGGTCGAGGGGATGTTGTAGTTCATTAGAAAAATGCATTGGGAATTTATTAATGATAGAGTTGGACGATAATTGATGGATTAGGGTTTAACACCCTGTGAATGTCGTCGATGTTCATATTGATTTCGCGGCGACGAGGAGCTACCGGAGTCGACCGCGAGTGCTTTTGGAGATGCTGGGGAGCGAGGAGTAGCTACTGGGAGGATGGCGTGGTGTCTCGGGTGATGGATCGTCGGTGGCGATCAGAATTTCGATGAAGTATGGTTTAGGCAGTTTTGGGTTTGGGGTCAATTTTTGGCGTTCGATCGAATTGTGTGTTTTTGGGTGTCACGAGGGGTTGCCGTGATAGAGAGTGAAGTGTCGGAAGCAAGAGTGAAGTTCGTCGACGTTCGACGGTGATGTGCACGTTGACATGCACGGTTGCGTGTATCTGGGTTTGGTTTTTGGAAAGAGAACGCGTGCTCAGGTTATCCTCGGGAATGATCGAGTTTTTACTCAAAGCAAGGGAGTAGTGGGGGTGAGGGTCTCGAGTTTGCATCAGGATTCATGAGGGGTTTTCTCGAGTTTTCATACGCGCATTTGAATGTTTGCTCGAGTTTGTTGTGTTAAACAATTTTGTGTTGTTCGAGTTTTAAAAATTTAACAGAAAATGTTTAAAAGAAAATTTTAACAAAGAAATTTGATTTTGGAATGTTTATAAAGTTTTTAAACAAAGTATAACAAGTTTTCACTTATAAACTAATTTGTTTCAAAGTTAAATTTTAAATAAGTTTTATATATATATTGAAATATGAAAGTTTTTAAAATAAATAAGTAAATTTTCGAAAATGAGGTTTGTATTAAATTTTATTAAATAACTTTGGAAAGTTTTAAGGATTTAAAAGTTTAATTTTAATATTTAAATTGTTTTAATTATAATTGATTTCTAAGATGTTATATTTTAAATAAAGATTAATGATTAAGATTTAGTAATCAATTATAATAAAGATTTATCTTTAGTAATTAATAGTTTGGTTAATTTAAAGATAAATAAATATATGAAGATAATTAAGATAATTCAATTATTATTAATAATTAAAGTGTTATTGGTTAATATAAATGATTTAATTTAGATAATGATTTTTTTAATTAAAGATCTTTATCAAATATAAGAAGTTAAGGAATCATTTAATTAAATTTAAACGATTAGGTAAATAATTAATTAAGTAATTAATTAGTGATTAATTAAAGATAATCACTTATAATTTAATTTGGTTAAATTACTTGGTGAAGTAATTAAGTAATTAATTACTGGAGGTAATTAAATAAAAAGAAATTATTTAACAAAGTAATTAGAGATTAATTACTTTATGAAAGTGATTAGGTAGAAGTGATTAAGGGTTAATCACTTGTGTTATTAATTAAAAATTAATTAATATAATTAATAAAAGGTTTAAATTTATTTATTAATTGAAGACTAATTAATTAATGAAAGGATTAAGAGTAATTAGTAAAGTGATTAATTACTTGTTAAATAATTAATTAGAAAGGATTTGATTAATAAAAGTGATTATTAATTTGATAATTAATTGTTAATTAATAGTTAAAGGAAAATTAATTTATAATTTAGTTTTAATTACTAAATGTAATTAAAAAGTAATTAATCAAGTGTGATTAATTAAAAAGTGTTTAATCAGGTGTGATTAATTAAAAGGATAATTAAGGAATAATTATCAGAGTAATTAAAGAATAATTGATCAAGGATGATTAATTTAAAAGGGTAATTAAGGGATAATTACTTGGTATAATTAAGAAGTAATTAATCAAGATGATTAATTAAAATTGTAATTAAGGAATAATTACTTAAAGTAATTAAGAGATAATAAATCGATTAATTGAAGTGGATAATTAAGTGATGTTTAACTAATTAATTTGTAACTAATTAATGAATAAGTAAGTTAGGTTGATGATAATCCAAGTGATTAAGTAAGGAATTAATTTAATTAAGAATTAATTAAATTATTTAAGAGTGGCCCAAACTTGTTTATGGATGATTAATGATTGGATGATAAATATCATTGGATGAGTTAATGATATTGGATGATATTGGATGTTATTGATTGATATTTGATGGTTTGAATGTGATATATCTGCGATGTGATATATATACTACTTTGTGATATGTGTGGATGAATTTGATAATAGTGGATTATCTATCTGTGTGTTATGAATCATTCATTTATGTAAGTGATATTCTTAATATCTACTGTTTAAACCCTTAAGTACAACTTGGACATTAAAATGCATTTTGGATTCGATGAGACTGGGATCGGGTTTTATATCCGAAAACCACATAGATCCAAATTAACATTAGGTCATAAATCCAACTGAAGTGAAGTGAAGACTCGAAGTGTAAGAACTATATATCGTTATAACTCCGAGGGTGATTCCAGAATGAGTTTAACGAAGGTAGTACTTCCAGTTTCGAGATGAAGATTCAGAGTGCAAGGGCTATTGTCATTAATTCTGAGGGTGATTCCAAAATGAGTGTAACGAGATAGTGCCTTCAGTTCCGTTCGAACCCGGAACAGACTTGTATGGATTGAATGCCTTCAGAACATCGTCAGGTGGACGATGAGCACTCTAAGATAAATGTGTCCTATAAAGGTAATCGCAGCCTCAAGCCTCATCAACCGGGAATGGCTAAAACAAGGGAGGTGCAGCAAGGTTAAGTGGGTCATGCCTAAATAGGACGAGATTTACCCCTGTCTAGATGTCCCTTTTTATTTCGGCTTTGTGGGCAGTTGGATGTGCAGCCAACTGCGGGGTTGTCTTGTTCGGGACTATTCAGTAAGGAATGGTTCCAGCCTTGTGTTGCAGGGGAGTTAGGGTGGCTCCTCGGTACGGTGATCTAGGCCACTTACTGTGACGGGAAGTACCCCAGTAGCCCTGCCATTGATGGAAACACATTCTTCCTACGAGACCCTACGGTTTTGTTTGTATTATCCACTTTTGTGGCCAGTAGCTGGAATTTAATGAATGTAACAATTTCGACTATTTCTTATTTACTTGAAAACCCTAGACACTATTATAATATCACTGGATTTCCTATCAAATGTTTTGGTTAGCGTAAGGTAAAAACTTTTCCATGTTTATGTGTGGGAAGCCTTACGTGATACCTTTCTTTTCAAAGGATTTTCTTAAGTTAAGAAATTTTAGACCATTTACTCACACCAGACCCCTGTCTGACCCGAATGTTTATTTTCTGTTTTATTAAACTCTTGGGTACTCATATTATGTACGAGTAGTCAAGTGATTCAGGTTATCTTTGACGAATTCTGGAGGAGCTTTGAAGCAGGAGGCTTCAGCATGTAGATATATAGATAGAGTTTCTGCTGTGATGTTATTCTGTATGGATGTTCTTGTAGTTTATATTAGACAGAAATGTTATAACTGACTAAAATTGAGATGTATAGTTGTGTACTCTGATGTATATGATACTATATAAATGTTATATATTATATTTCATTCGTTCCGCTGTGAAATTCTGATGTTGTTCTTTCTACTCTTTCTTTTCTTCTTCTATCCCTTTCTTTCTTAAATAGTGATGTGTCTTTCTGGTGATAGAAAGGCGGGTCGCTACACTTTTCGTTCCCGAAAAGGAAAAGAAGGAAAAAGAGGAACTTATAAATCAATATATATTATTCAAAATATTATATTCATAAAAATAAGTTTACATAATTGGATAATTTGAATAAAAAATATAGATTTATAAACAATTAAATCTTTTTATATTCAAATTTATAAAGCTGGGAAAAACATTTTAAAATTTTCTAAGTCCAAAATTAACGAAAAATTTCGGCAGAGTCTCCTTTGTACGGAGAGGCTCGGGAGAAAATATAATATCAAAAATAACAATATACACATATATTTTCCAAAATATTATATATCCCATCCCGGGAAAAATAATATAATAACGCTATAAACTGTAATCCGAAAACGTACCTATTTGTCGGGCAATTAACACTTAATTACGAAACCAAAAGTAGTAGCAATTGCTTCCATAACCTGTATTTCACTTATATAATCCAAAAAGGGTTAACAATTATATAAAATGAAATATTTAAGGTCATTTCGATCATAACAAACAAATCAATTCAAACAACAATCACTTGCAACATAGCATACAACCATCACATAGAGCCATCACAAATCAATCATTCATTCATATCAAACAAAACAAATAGTTGTTCGGGTTCAAAACTTCAAATTGTATAGAATGAAAAGTAAACTACTAAGCGCACCATTTACTCAACAGTCTCTGATGAAGCTAAATAGATTATTCATACATCCAAACAATTTTAAAGTATCCTTACCCAAACAACCATAAACCAAAACAAACAACAATAATTTCAAACAATAGATTTAGTTTATCCTTGTTAATTCCATTCATAGATTTGTTGTTTGATTTCTCTTTTTCATTCATATAATGGTGTACCTTTTTAATTTACATTTATTTCTTACAAATTTATTTAGAAATAACTTCAACTTATTTCCTTAAGTTTAAAATTTCTTGCTTACAATACCTGCCTTCTATTATACTTAATTAGTATTTTCTCAATTATACTTAAGTTTATAACAGCTACAACACCAAATTTTTATTTATTAAAGAATTTCATTAATTACTTTCATTACCTCAAGTTTATTACTTGTATAATATCTAATACATTTTCTTATTAACATTTCAACTTTTTATATTTTTTGGTAAGTTATATATATGCCTTTAAGAATGTAATTGAAAGTTACACAAGTCTATTTTATTTCTCTTAATTAACATAATGCTTAATAATAATATCCTTTGTCTTAGAGGTTCCATATTTCAAATTTCTTTTAATCCCATTTATAACTTATCATTAAATCACTTATTTTAATTAAATGTTCCAATTTATAAATTAGTTACAACCCATTTCCTACAATAATTGAAACAATTAATTAACAGAAACTTAAGAATTAAATACCGGGTTAAATTTCAAATCATTTTAAAATAACCAATAAATATGTACTTACAATTTATATATCCAATTATAATTAAAAAAATTTAAAATTTTATATTTGGTTTATCAAAACAAATCTGCAGTAAATTACTACAGTGGCTTTCCTACTTCGAAACTCGAAAATGAATGTCGATGATGCATGCACTCATCACGAAATTATTTTCCAGCGACAGAGAAGGGAGTACATAGCTTATTTCTTTCCAAAATTTCTTTAAAACAATTTATTTCAAATCATATTGAAATATTTATGACATAAAATACTTCTAACAATATTACTATATTCCAAATCATTCAAAAGAAACTTCAAAACCTCGAAACTTAGGATTTAAATTTCCAATTTTCATTTATCTTAATTTCAATCTCATTTCACCTATTATTTATAAATTTTATTACCTAACAACCAATATATTGCAACAAAATATATGTCTTATTTATAAAAATTTATTTATATATAGAAAATATAATAGGAAAAATTATTTCATTCACCTATATTAAAAACAAATATCGTGTCGGTCTGTACTATTAAATGTTTGGAAATCCCTATTGATGTCATAGCGTCCCATGCATCAACCAGAATTTATAAATACAAAATGGGACAAATTAACACAATATTAAAACCTTTTTATAACACTAACAAATACGCTCTCATATATATATATATATATATATATATATATATATACACACACACACACACACACACACTCAGCGACTCATCATTGGGTATTACTACCCTATTAGTAAAGAGTCAAACCCCACAAAGCTAAGGTTTATCGCTATACCAAAGCTCTGATACCAGATGTAACGTCCTGCCTTTTTGTACGCTTTAAATCGACAATAAACCACACACGTCCGATTTAAACCATACAGAGCGGCGGATTGTTATGGGGTAAATAATAAAAAAACCAGAGAAAGAAAAAAACAAAATAGAATCTTACAGCGGAACGATAAGATATAATAATCAAATAAACAGTTCATGAAGCAGTTTTACAAATATTTGATTTTACTTATACAATACATATCAGAGTTACAAATACCAAAGAATATTAATAATGCAGCGGAATACAATGGTGTAATGGAATAATATAACAGATAATAGTAATACACTCTTCGTCTTCGTCTTCTAGAAATAAAGTCTCCAAATCCTGAAATGCTCAGGCTGACCGGAGTGAATTGAAAATACAAAACACTCGAGTCAGAAATAAAAGATCTTATGTAAGTTAAATCAACAGAAATAAATATGAGTGGAATGGCGTTGGAGATGTCTACGGGATTTGACATCTCCAATATAGTGTCAAACATGAGTGTAGTAACTCAAGAGATGCTCAGGATTCACATCTCCTAAGGATCCGCTAAACTATTTACTATGTAGTAATATTTCGTTATTATAATAATGTCTAATAGTAAAATAAACTTACTTTTAAATAGCATTAAGAAGTGACCCAATATTCCCCTTAACATGTAATAGTGCCAATAGTCTATACAATACCGTAATATCTCTTGATCGGGAGGCTACCAAAGGATACTCCATAGGTACGACATAAATCAAACTCGTACAAGGCGCGCAGGGTAGGTGACACAGCACAACTAGGGAATCCCAGGGTAGATATACCAATTATGCTTTCGGACCGGTGGTAACGCGCAGTGCGCAGCTACCGCCCACCTCGAGCCACACCCCCGAATCAAAAAAATCAAAAGTGGCCACCGAATAAATCCAAAAGTCAGAGTATAATATCGAAGGGATGTGTTCGATAAAAGGTGCTAACTTCTTAGCCCGTCGATTCTCCTATTTTAGCCAACTTATGACAATTCACGAGAGTCGGGTCTGGAACGCCTCCACCATCCTACTTCATTCTGGAATCTCCACCGCTTACACGGTTGTTAAAGTGGTTTTCGGAGTTGGCAGAGAGTATGACAACTTTCGATCCCGGGGTCTTTAACAACCCAACGTTATTATAACACCGCGGTCATTTCAAAATAATTTATACTTCAAAACTAGGATATAATATTTATTTCAAAACCATATAAGTATGATATCATTTCAAATTTAAAAACCAAATCAATATGATATCCCTTTTTTTCAAATCAATATAATACCATTTTATTTCAAATATATACCCTTTTAAAATCGTAGCACCTCCAAATTTTATGCTTCGAAATCAAACATTTGAAATCTTAACACCTTTAAAACATAATGCTTTGAAATTCATAACTTTGAAACATTTCAGTTTCTATAAACATTTCAATTTCTATAAATTTCAAGGCTTTAAATAATCCAAAATTACAAAACTAAATTTGATAATTTTGATTCAAAAATTTAATTTCCTATTATTTATTTTTTAAATATTTTATGTAAAAAACCCCTTATTATTTAAATAAAACTCAAATTACAAATAACTAGATATTGCCATCAATTCATTATACTTGAAATAATCATTTAATTCACCTAGACCCAAAAATCAAGTTATAATAATTTTACTTTTTAAAATTTCCAATTTAATAAATTTCACATCAGCAATGTTGGTTTAATTCTTAAATAAATTCAATTTCATAAAATCTTAAATTTATCTAAATTTCAAATCAAATTCTATTCGAGTAAAATTCTTAAATACTTTAATTCAATCCATTTCATATTTTATCTTCCAAATCTTAATTTGTTTAAATCATTATAACCTCTATATTAAAGTATGATTTAAATACTTAACCAAATTTATTTTAATAGATCAAACACCATTATTTAACTTATTGTCATTAAACAGATCTATATAATATAAAAAAGAATCAATATTTATTTAAACCGTATAATTCTATCCAAACCATAGAATTCATTTTCAAAACATTTATATATATAGACCAACGGTGTCTGTATATAATTTTCTATCCTATGGTCAAATGATACGGATATTTACCACTTCAATCCGTAATTTAAAATAAAAATACGGTTATATATCATTTCAAACCGCAATCCCGAATGAAATAAAGTTCATAACAAATTTGCAGTTTAAAACAATATAAAATACAACATCCATTCATCCAATATCAATCATCAACCATATATTACAATCATCATCCAATTTAAAACGATAACATCAATATAGAGCCTATAATAAATAACATGTAATTACTGATAGTCTATAATAAATTAAACAATCTATCCAACTAGCAGTTTATATGCAATAATAAATTAAATAACAATTTAATTCAATAAATTAAAATTTAACTGGAATGATGATAAAAATATACCAAATAGCAATAAAATAAATTTCTAATTACATCAGAAATTAATTTAACACATATAAGAAATTTTAGAAATTGTGAGTGGGTTAAAACACTCACCTTTTGAATTTAAATTGAATTCAAATCCAATTTAAACCCAAAATTTTCACAGCCTCGGAATCCGCCCAAACCAGCACCAAAATCGAATATCGAATGAGAAAGTTATGTTGATTAAAACGTATGAAATCAAAATTAAAATAAAATAAATAAATAAACTAACCCTTCCACGTGGCCACATCATCTGCCTCCCCACATCACCTGCTTCTTTTTGCATAAGCGGACCAAACCAAACTTTCTAACCCAAGAACGCACGCACAAATGGCCGCCACTGGTCACGTACGCACGCTCGAATGCCACCGCGCCTCGATCGAAGACTACATGCGAGAACCGCAGCTACGCCTGGCCACGCCTAGGCTCCGATATGTAACGTCCCCACATTAACTAAACGACGTGCACAGTTTTGCCGGCCGCCACAAACCTTGAAACTCTAACGAATTATTGCAAGCAATCTAACCGTCAACTCGCCACGAAACCCATACATATGCAATCCCCTCGGCTTCCTCCATCATACTGCATCTTCGAATCGACGATCAATCAAAGTTGATCGCGACCCAATGAATGGCTGCGAATTTGTTCAGCAATTTTAGGACAAATAATGCGTCTAATTGAAAAACGAGTTGCAGATCTGAGTTGCATACATCGTGAGCTTCGATATATAATTTTTCTGAATTTTTTTGAGGAGTTTGAAATTTCACTTTGATTTTTGAATTGCAATTGGATTTGGAATTGTCTGCCATTGAAATGAGGAGGTGAAGAGGAATTGCACACACAGACAAATGAGAAATAGAGGTAGGCTAGGTTTTATAACAGGGTATATATAGGCAAGGTTGAAATAGAATGGATGGACCCGATTTATAAACGCGCTGAACGATGAATGGCCCGAAAAGCCCTTTCTGACTCCGAAGAAAAATTGGATCAACCCATATATCAAATACATGTTTTAAAATATTTTAAACGCGATGGAACAAGTTTCAGGTCCAAATTCAATCGTATGAAGAAGGTATGAAAAAATCAATTTATTTCAAATTGATTTCAAGTGAGTTCAATTTCATTGATTTCAAGGCGTTTCGTGTCCGTACGATCAAACGACAAGTACGGTCGCTACGAAACTTGAAATCCTATAATAATTCACCGTTACAGATCCGATGAAACTAGTTTCTTCGAAATCCGAGTTAGTGGCCAAAATGGCGTTTCTTACATTAATTAAATAAATTAATAATTAATTAATTAAATCCAATTTTTAATTTTAATTTTATAATCGTCAATTCCATCAATTTTAACTTTCTTAATCATTTACAACGATTTAATCAAATTTAAATGTCAATTTAGAGTTGATAAATTTATCAATTTCAGTATTAACGGATGAAATAAACAATGGATTCAAAATCTATTATCTTAATATTCTCATAGTTCATCTAAATTTCTATTAATGTAATAATTCAATGTTTAATTTCATTTATTTGTAATAAATTCAATCATTGAATTTTACACTTCAATTAAATTAATAAACCTTGCTTACTATACTTTAAATCAACAATAGTCATATTATAGATGGAATGGAATTACTTTCAAATATTATCATAATTTACATTAATTATATTTATTAAAATTTATTTCCCAATTTACTGAATAAAATCAATTAAAGTGTTGCAATTGTGCGTTAACTATAATTTCCACTTATATTGAAATTTTGCCCAATATAACATTTGCATTACTTCCTTTATTGGGATTTCATTTCACATTAACGTAACATTTATTTACATTTATTAAAACTTATTTTCAATTTCAAATTAAATGGCTAATAAATAGGTAACACACAAAATCATTACCGTTGACCTTTTATCCCATAAATAGGTTTTTATTACTTACAAATCAAAGTTATCATTTATTCACATAACGCTAATTTCATTCGCTTATACTCAATCTATAGCCAAACATAACATTTAGATTTCTTTTCATTAATTGGTATTCCCTTCAATTCATAAAGTTATTAACTTACATCAATTTATAAAACTTTGAATTCATTCCCAAATTACACATTTCAATCAATCATAACTTTACAATTTGTTTCCCTTGATTGGTATTGCATTGAAATTTTTATTTATTAGCTTACATCAAAATTATTACCTTTAATTGCAAATTGTTTTGCAATTTTATTCAACACCCAAAATAACTAACATATATTAATTCAATACTTAAATTTGTTTATCTATATTTCATTTATAACAAATTATATTTTTCCCACTATTTCAATTAATTTGAATTCCATTCTAGTACCAATCTATTACTTTATATATACATTACGTTTCTATGAAATTTATACTTTCACGCTTTCGGTTATTATTAATTATCATTAAAGTAGAATTTAATTACTTTTATTTATAAATTGGTAAATTACTGGTAACAACAAACATTTGTCACCATTATACCCCTTTATAGTACTTGTATGTTTATCCTTCACAACAACTACTAACTATTATATTATTTCACATATTAATACAATAATTGCATTTGTTTTTTTTATATTCCATTTATACTAAGTCATAACATTTAAATATTTTATTAAATTGGAATGTTCATTCATGTTCATTAATTATTAACTTTCATTAACATGATTCCTTAATTTACATTCAATTACTGTTAACAATGTATATATTCATTAATTAATCCAATACTTACTTTTTTTCCTCATATTCAATTTATATCCAGGTATAACACCATCACTGCTTCATTTATTAGAATTTTATTCAAATTACTAATAATTAGTTTTTAATTAACGTTGTTATATTTCATTTTTAGCATTCATTCCAATATTAAACTATAATGTTTTTTTAATTCTTACTAGATTTAATTACAAAAATCTAATTAAATTAACCAATTTATTTATCAAATTTTACGGGTCGTTACAAATTCAGATCTGAAATAAATTTTATTCAAATCAAAATTCTAAATTCACACATTTGGACTGATTTGTAGATTAGGTTGCAATGCAAAATCAATTCACAAACAAAAATATGTAGGCGATATTTGTTATATTCAAATTTTATTCACTTCGTTGCATACAACCCATATACAATTATCTAATAAGACATAAAAATCAAATAAACACCAACGGGATAGTTCTCGTATTATAACTATCTATAAAATTTCTCACTCGCCTTTTAAACGTGATCCAAATCTCCAGATCTGAAGCACAACCTTTGATTCATCTCCAAATCCTTTTTAATCCAGGAGATATTTATAAAAGGGTATATAAATCCATAAGAATTATAGATTTGAGAAGAGATTTGCGATAGGGAGATAGATACAAATATACATAAATATATTAATTACCTCAAATACATATAGGGTTGATTCTCTTCTCTTCTCCTTTTTATTAGATATCTACTCTTCTCCGATTTGTATGAACATAGATACAAATATCTTATCTTTATAATTAAGAAAGAAAGCACAGAAGAAGAAATGGCAGAGCTTTGCTACCACCTCCATAAAAATATGAGAAGAGAAGGGAGGGATGGGCCTGAATTTATAGGCCGTAGAATCAACCAGAACCATACGATTTAAAATTTTAAATCTGGGTCATTGCTACCTAGGCTTATTATAGCCACCCGGTCGCCACCGATCGACCGCCTAAGGATCACCGGTTAACCGCTGGGGGTCGGCCGTTCCCAATAATGGTCGGCCTATGGGCTTGGGAAATTAATTAATAAACGTTAATTTTTCTTATTTAATTATTTTCGTTCCGAATTCATTTTGTCCGTAAGTTCTTCAATTGTACTCTGGTCGCAAAATTCCAAATATGAAAGTTGCTCAAAGTTTCGCCACGAACGCAGCGGTGCAAATCCCAAGGTCGGATTCCATCATTTGCACAAATTTTTTTTAGACCCTAAATAATTAATTAACTACTTAAATAAATAACGGCAAATTACTAGGTGTTACATCCTTTCTCTCTTAAGAAGAATTTCGTCCCCGAAATCTCACCAATGACCAATCATGGTTTTGGCTTCTAATCATCCTAAAATACACAAGTAATAAGTGTACACAAAATTTTGCGGCCAAACGTACACAAGTACATTGTAAATTACTGTATCACCACATAGAAAATATGTATGCAGCATGATTCAAAATTGGATCCTCCTGTATGAATGCATTTCTTTTGAAAACAATATGGAAAAAAGATGCAACTAACCTACATATATACTGGCAGTTCTATATGTATGCAGCTTTTTGAAAAATCTTTTCAACAAAAATCCCCATACTCCTACAAATAGAAGTATGAAGCAACCGATTTTGCATCCACTTCCTACCATCTAATAATCTAATGTATTAAAAATCGCTTCCTAAACTTTACTCCTATGTCGTAAAAAGAAATTTAGACAGAGAATTTAATATTCTTAACACTCTATAATCTTCATATTCCCATAGTATGGTGGAAATTTCTTCGATGCCCTTGATTTAGTCTAAATTTTGCATGTACAAAACGCATAGAAGGCTTGTTTTCAAGTTTTAAAACGGAATTAAGTCTAAAAATAGACTTCCGTGGAATGTTGATAAGATATAGAAATAGAAATTCCAAGGCTAAAACAGTTTTTCCCTTGTTATCGCTTCCATTTATCGTATTGTCGACCCTCATGCACCACTAAATTCGCAAATTCTAACTCTATTTGCCTTCACTACGTCTAATATGTGGCCTGAAAAATCAAAATTTCACAAAAAATCTTTCTCACTTTTTAAATTTTTACGTCATTTGGAACATAAAATCCCAAAATATTTAGATACATATTTCCCCTTGCAATAAAATTTTGAACAAATACTCTAAAAATAATTTACAAGACAAAATAACTAAAACACAAAATTTCTTTTCTTCCTTCAAAAGGGAACTTTTAAAATCAAGGGGAAAATTTTCAAAATATTTTCCTTCTTAAAATTTTTGATAAATCAAGCCAAAATTTCAGCGTAGTTGGAAGTCAGTTATGCACTAAACGCATAAATTAATTCCAAAATACTGCAACCAAACTTTACTTAAAAATTTGACGCTTTATTTTAAAATGTCAACACATCTATTATTTAGAAAATTTAGCTTTTAAGGAACATGATCAATGACCCCATGATATCAAAACAACTTTATCATATCGTTCGCTAAAATTTCCAAATATTTTAATTTCTAGACTTATAGTGCTTTTACTATTAGTTAAGAGTCTTTATGAAATTCCCATAATTATATTGCTTATCTACCATGCATATATATAGGAGCAGTTTGCATATACATAAACAACATCGTAGAAAATGAGTAGAAACTCATAATAGCTTATGTGCCTTCTATAAAAGACAACTAATAGTTTTACAATCCAACAACCAAAAGAAAAGAACAAATACTGGAAATAAAAATTACAACAATCCTAGATAAAACATCTATAAACTGTGATAAGGTCTTACTCCATGGTTAGAGCTCGAGCCTTTGCCGCAACCGTGGAATAGGCGTGCATGGTGGCTATGCTTCCAATCTCATGTCTCTAACGCTGTTATTCCATCCTATTCTCTCAGAGCTCTACCTGAACCTAATGGATAGCAGCAAGCTCAGGAATGATGTATCCCTTGGCGCCTTACGCCATCCTCTACTATTGGTGTTGTTGCTCTGGTGCTGGTACAGGTGGTGCGACATGTAGTAAAGGAATATTCATTCTCTAAATGGTGGTTTGGCCAATGGCGAGGGTATCTTCCTCGCTACAAGTTCTCTGCTCAAATTTACCTCGTCAAGCCTAAACACTCAAGTGAGCAAGTGGCAATATGGAAAGCGAGTCCTTGGAGTATTAACTCCCTGATCAACCATATGAAGTAACAAAATACGTGCCCAATTTAAGGCTATGCCACCAATTATAGCATAGGCAGCTCTTTACACCGAGGTATAGATCTAGTCAGGGCTTCCCATCTTCAAAATGATGTTATGCTGAATGATGCGCATGACTAGATGAGCAACTGGTTGCAAATTATCGATTCTCCAATCATCGACATTTCTAGAAAAAGTCCACTGTAGAATCTCAGAATCAGTCATCTCTATGTCATTCAAATCTATGCCTACTGTAGATATCTCCAAAATCCCATCAAGATCATCATTTGTCATCTCGATCTGAACTCCCTTGACTTCATACTCAATGTAGTTGTTTCCATCATAAATATTTTACACCATCTATGCATAGAAAAGATGGACGCATCACGGGTAATATTCCCGCTCATAAGTCTTGAAGTGGAGGATCGACGCAAACCCTATTGTGATGAAAATCTCTTCCAGTCCAAGATTGGAAAAATCACTCGAATTTCACTGGTTTCTCATAGAGAAAATCAAAGTACACCGTTTCAAGATAAGTGGCAATCACCCGCTCGCTCCATTCAAGCCAAGCGCTTCTTGCGGAGTGAGGCTAGGATTACGAGACGAAGAGCCACCGGTGCGTGGTAGTGCCATGGGCTGAAAGGCAATTGGAAAAGAGGGAAAATGGTTTAGACCCGGAGTCGTGGTGAAGCAAGATCTGACCCGAATAGATTTTGGCAACGGTTGGTGGAGGAATAGAGGAGAGACGCTTTGGTTAAGCGAATGAGCGGGAGGTCGAAATAGGTTCAGCTAGAAAACTTGAAAGGAGGAAGAGAGTGAGGGGAGTCCAGTGGATGAAGGTTTAGACGCGACTTACAGTCACCTTTTAGGTTCAGATTCGGCCTAAATCCACCTAGCGGTTGACCGCTATTAGGTTAGAAGATCAACCGCTAAGGTCGATTGCTTGGTCAACCGCTTGCCCAGATTTAGGCGCAGCCTGAACCTGGATCCAATAGCGCTGGTTAAATTATTTAATATTCTATGACCGTTCCACACACCATCAATGCCTTAGCCCATCTAGTAAAATTCTACCTCCCACATGACGATAACCACCTTACCTTGTAGACCCTTCTCTGGCAGGATTGTGATAGCCTCAACAAAAACTGTTATGACCAACAACACTTCCCAAAAACCAAAAAATATTTCAGCTGATATTATTTGTCCACTCAGCACAAAAATATTTCTTCCAATAGCTGATGGGTACAAAAACACTACAAACTGCATAACCCAGGGAAATTGAATATCATTCCTTTTTTGTCCGTACCTTAAAGAGAGAAGATTAAAAAACCTCGATTTATAAACTAAAAAAATCACTGAGCTAAATATATGCTCTTTTTAACTTGTTTCTAAATTATAGAAACTACTTCATATAAAAACTTCTCTTAAAGTCAAACTTATGTATAAATATTTTAGGTTTCAAAAAATCTTTTTAAAACATGAATTTCCTAAATTAGAAAACAATTTCCTTGCCAAAGATCAAAATCAACTCTTTAATGATATACATAAATATTTAATGTTTTAAAGAATTAATCTCCTATAAACCAAAAAATTTCTTAACACATCCAACTTAGTGGTTGATGTGTTTCTTTAAAAATTAAAATTTCAAAACTTTCCTAAAGCAAAATTCCGACAATAAATCTTTTGGAAAATAAATCCTGTGAAAACTCCTTTTTTTAGAATCTAAGACATTTCCAAAATATACTATAAAAATTCTCTCATAGGTTTTAGACTAAGGATTTGACATTAATTATTTAAATAAAAATCCGTTTTTCCATTTAAGAGGTGATCAATGAATGCACCCTAGCAAAAACTTACTTCTAGACAATTGCGACATAAAGACTCTAATTTTCCATTCATAGGGAATAAATGTGTGTCTTCGACTAGAACTCAGTATCCAAAATCACAAGGTAGCTAAAATCTCCACCGTTAAGTCGAACATCTCTAGTCTTTGGGATTCAGCTATATGTCATACTCATGCTCTTAATCAACTGCGCTTTATGCATCGCCAGCACTACCAGGTACTTTGGAGTCGTCATGAAAATCATAGCTCTAAGATATTTCCAACCCACATTTGCTTTGCCCATTCCTTCGGAGTAGAACTACAACTAATTCTATAGTCGAAACCCTTAGAATCTAATTTAAGAATATAATATCGTAGATAGGAAAGTACAAATACGTTCACTTTATTTATCCTAATTCCTTCGATCTATTAACCTAGGATCTAATACCAAATGTAACAACCCGTACATTAATGGGATCAATTTCGAAAAAATCGAAACCCAAGTCCATCAAAGCACAAATCGTTGGATTTGGTACCTGTAAATAGGCATGAGCATTATCAGATACTGATAGAAAATCTAAACTCACAGTGGAAATAATAATAGGATAAGAATACGAACTATGATTACTACCTTGGAATTAATGGTTTCCATGTATAACAGATTGTCGCATCAGCATCGAGTATTAGAAAAAGAAAACTTTTCCAACAACAAAGCACATTTAGCTCTAGTGACCTATTACCCTAAATTCTATCACGTGGGCTATAATGAGGAGGGGTCAAAATAACATTTTGGTGACTGGAAATATGAAATGTCCATAACATAAACTTATACAGATTGGTTTCCATTTAATTGTTATGTCCATTAAGGTTAGCAATTCTGATCTAACTTTGCATTGCATACACGATCACTTACTTATCCCTTCCCAAGGTACAAAATACTAATGAAGCCATATCAACTACCCTATACTTCCAAACCCATTTGCCACTTAATACTTCTAAATATGAAGCGGGCTTCTATGATACTTTTAATAAGAGAAATAGGCATCCCTTGCCATTTAAGACCTTTATCAAGGTAGACTCCATTATTTAAGACTTATTCCTAAGGTAGTTTCCTAAAATGTTGTCAATGGTCGAAGGGTCCTAGCTACAAGACCTCTCACCACTATTTAAGGCTTTCGACATTTAATGTCAAACTATTACCGCATCTATAGTCGATAATATCGCAGCCATGTAATAAACAATGCTAAAGCCAATTAATACCTTTTATTGAAAAACAGGCAGACTCTGGTCATTTAAGACCTTAACTAAGGCTGACCCCATCATTTAAGACATATCCCCAAAGCATGCTCCTAAATAGTACGATTGTTATTATGGTCTTAGCAATGTGAGAGATTGTACTCAAGCTACTTAATACTTCTCAACGTAAAATAGGTAAAGTCGGGTCATTTAAGACCTTAATTAAGGCAAACCCCATCATTTAAGATCTATTTTCCAAAAGCGTGCTCCTCAATGGCACAATCTAGCTATCATTGCTTGGAAATCTCATTGGGTAACTTAATACTTCTTTTGCATGAAAGAGGAGGACCCAACAGTCGCTTAAGACCTCGAACCTGAAGCTAACCTGTCTCAAGATGTAATGACCTGGTATTTTCAACCATTCGCATCCACACATGATGGACTTGAATTGCTCAAAATATCAGATTGTTAACTTATATTTGGCAAAACTCAGCATAAACAGTAAATAAATCAATCATAGAATCACAGACACAGAGTAATATAACAGTATATAGCAGAATAGTTAAATATTAATTCATGAAGCTAGTATATAAACAATAGAGTTTGAAGTAAAATACAACAGAATATCTCAAATACAGTGATGTCACAAACATAAACAGATGACATCTCTGAACAAATCAACGGGATAGATGAAAACTGAATAGATAGATGGATCTCCAACCGAAGCTCCAAACTCCAAAGGTGAGTCTCAAATGCTGTGACACTTAGTCTAGCCCGAGCTTAAAGCAAAACACAAAACACTCGAGTCAGGATTAACATTCTTATATCAATAAATCCAACCCAAGTGAAATATCAATTGAAATAGAAGTAACTCAAAGGATGTTTGGGATTTCCATCCTCTAAGGATCCGTGGAACTATCTACTATGTAGTAATATACGCTATTATATCTGTAGTAAAGTAAACTATTAAAATAGCATTAAGGCGTTACCCATATCCCCCTTAACACATTTTTGTAATGTTGTAGTCTTTACAAATACTGTAAACTTCACCCGCGGGTGGGCAATCAGGGAGCACTCCGTAGGTACGAGACAAAACAAACTCGTAGAAGGTGCGCTAAGGCATGCGAAAAGGCACTCGAGGCAATGTCAGGGTAGATACACCGTTTGCGGATCTGGACTGGTGGTAACGCATAGCCGCTACTACCGTCCACCTCGTGACACACTGCCAAATCAAAGGGCAACTTAATCAAATCACAAAAGCAATAGAATGGTCAAGAATAAATGTGTATGATCAGAGGAATAACCTAACTTGGCCCGACGTGGCTCCTGTTTTAACCGCATCAAGCTAATTCACGGTAGTTAGGGTCACATAAATAGTATATAGAACCGTCACCAAATAATCCTACTTCATTCTGCAATCTCCATCACGTACACAGTTGTTAAAGTGGTTTTCGGTATTGGCAGAGAGTATGACAATATCTGATCCCGATCTCTTTAACAATCAAACGGGATTATAACACCGTGGTCTTTTCAAAATAGTTTATACTTCAAAACCAAAATATCATTTTCCATTCGAAAACCATATCAATACGATATCATTTACATTTCAACTATATCCATTTCCAAAATCATAGTACTTTCAAAGTTATAACACTTCCGAAACTAAAACACTTGAAATTATAACACTTTGGAAATCACGAACTTTGAAATCATAATACTTTGGAAAACCATAACTTCCACCACTTAAATAGTTTAGATATTAATAATAATATATAATAAAATAGTTTATATAAAATAGGTTATATAAAAATAGTTTATAATAAAAATGGTTTATATTAAAATAGTTTATGTTAAAATAACTCATAAAGTAAATACAATTTAAAATACTTTATATAATAAAACAATTTCCTTAAATTTCACAAATCGATTCAAATCAACTCGAATTCCAAAATTCCCATTTAATTCAATCTCAACTCTTCAGCTTCGATTCAATTTAGTGTCTAAATAAATCATTCAAATTATATCGATTTCAAATACAGATTTGAACCACAAAATAAACCATTTAAATTTCAATATATTTTAAAGCTTTAATATTCAAACATTTTCAAAACTAGATTTGATAATTTCATATATATCAAAATTTAACTTCGTTATTATTCAGTTTTGGAATATTTACTAATAAAATCCAATATCATTTAAATAAGCCAAAAACTTCAAATAAACTAAATATTTTCTTTAATTTATTTAGACTCAAAATATTCATTTCGTCACTTTAAATCAAGATCTAAAATTTTAAACCTTTATAACTCAAAACGTATAACTTTAAAAATCTAAAATTTAAATCTTTACGAAATAACATATATATATATATATATATATATATATAATATTTGAAATCAATATTTATGTAAAACCATATATATATATATATCCCTTTTTAAAACTCATGGAAATCATTTCAAAAGATATATACATATATATAGACCAACGGTGTCTGTATAAAATTTTCTATCATATGGTCAAGTGATACAGATATCTATCATTTCAATCCGAAATTTAAATATGTACGGGTATATATCATTTCAACTTGCAATTCCAAATTCAATGCAATGAAAATCGCTTGGGTTTATCATTTCAACCCATAACGATTTTCTCATATTCCACAAATCGTTCGGGTGTGTATCATTTCAACCCATAGGGAATTTTAAACTAACAGAGAACTTGTAGAGTGAGAACATAAATGATAAAATACAACATATACCAACATGCATATATCATTAGTGATTAAATAAAAAATAAATAACAAGATATGGTGTCATATCCCACAGGTGAACAGTTACGGATAATAGCATATATATAACAATTTAAATAACAAACAACAACATATTTCAATTTTTATTTCAATTGAAATCGAATATAATAAATATAAGAACGTTAATCGTGAGTGCTTTCTCACTTTTCGAGGCTAGATAGATTTGACAAAGAAATGAGTTTCAAATTCAGGCTTGAATCTCAAATCAAGGCAAGATTGAACTTAAATTGACGACGAAGCTGATAAATAGGAATCGATGAAACTAATCGAATCAGCTTTATATAAAGGAATATATATATATATATATATATATTATATTTATTAATATCAATATTTACTTCAAATCCATATACAGAAATAAAACCTATATGTTTATACTTAAAATCAAGAACATATGTACATATATAATTTAAAATTAATGCTAATAGATACATAAATGTTTTAAACATCAATATTATTACAACATATGTATATATAAGCTAACATACTATCAAAAGCAGACAAATTTCATTTCAACTAAGAAAAGCTTATATATTACAAACCTAATATATGTATATCACTAATATAATTACATATATAAACTGGCACAAACATATAGACATAACTAATCAAAATAACTTCTATTAATATCATACTAATTTATTGCTGTCTACAAATTTATATTGATAAAATAATAGAAATAAGATCAAAATACTTATATAAACTGACAAGTAAATAGACAGTTGTATTTACTACTTTATAAAAAAAACACGTATAATACTAATATATAACCTGTATCCCTTTAAATAGTACAGTATACTACTTTCAATAATATAATATACGGTAAACATATAGGTATTGCGTGCGCGCAAATGTTATACAACTTATGTGACTAAACTATATATAGTACAAATAGAGACTTGTACTAATTTATAAATATAAATATATACTATAAAAATCTCGAATCACAGTTAACATATATATAATATATACCTCACGATACAACAGTATATATTCATATAATATAAATAATTTTGCATATACGCAGGTATATAGTAACGCTTGCTTTAGTAATACATTTGCACTCAACCAATTATATGTGTAAGTTCGTATAACCTGTATACAAACCAAAGACATATATATTATAAAAAAATCAAACAGGTTGTATAACTTGTACATCGAAATGCCCGTATATTATGCATAAGACTCAATAGATAGACGTAGGGATCGAAAGACATATGTAAACATTTTGAAATCTCCTCGGCACTGCATATATCACAGCCAAAATGTACACTATAGTTTGAAATAGCTTATTCATTCTAACAAATTAATACTTATATACTTATATATAACTTATACAATATATATGTATATAGGTGCAAACCAAAACTATATCACTTATATCTTAACTAAAACACACACATATATATACACCTTAAATATTATTATGCAAACTGATATTTTATAATCTTATATAAACAAATTTTATATAGACTTACATATAAAATTTAAATTCAATATTATAAAAAAATGCATATAACTCATTTAGGCAACATATATATCACTGAAAATATATAATAGTATAACCTAAATATACTTATATACAGTAATACACATATACCCAAGTAACAGAATATGTAACTCGATAAATATATATATACACACAAAATTTATATGTATACTTACATACTTTCAAATTGATGGTAGCAAATCAATGGAAGGAACAATAGGAGGGGAAGACAAGGAGGAGGGGAGGTGAAGCTATAGGGATTCGCGGCATGGGTTGCGTGATAGGCTATTGGCACCGAGATGGGCGGATGGGTCTGTGCTAGCGGAGGGAGTGGTTCACGGTGGATGGAGGTCGATGTCGAAGCTATGGGCAATGGTGATGGGCATAGGCCTGAGAGGTTGTTGCGTCTCGAGGTTCGGATCAGTTTGCATGATGAGTGAAGAGGCGCATGGTGAGGGCTGAAAATGGAGTGGCTATGGTGGACGAACGTGGACAGATGGAGGTGGTTTCAAGTGGAGGAACGGGTAGGAGAAAAAAATGGGAGAGATTTCAAATAGAAGAGGAAATCAATGTTCTGATGCATCATTTATATATTAAAAAGTTTCTTCTTCAAAAGTAGAAGGAAGGTTGAAATACAAACAAATAGGAATGTCAACAAGCCGACATTTGAATCTCAGAGAATGGTAATGGTCATAATCGAAATTTTATTTATATGTTAAATTTGAAAAACAAAAGCAACGGTCAGTGGAAAATTGAACGGACTAAAAATAAATATTTTTCAAAGCTATAGGGTAAGGAAAGCTAGCTATCAATTTCTGGTAACAATATTAAAGCAATTTATTAGATTGCTTGGGCTGCACGTTCAAATTTGAAATTGAAGGAAAGCTAACAGTCACAATTTATGGTACCGATACGACGTACCGTTTTATCATTTCCATCACGTACCGGATTTCAAAATACAAAAATAAATATACTGCGAAGATCAGCACGACGAGACAATCAAACGGTAAACAGATATCAATGGTTCGATTATCCTATCAAAAGTCGATATTCGGTGTCGAAAAATGCTGCTATTTTGGCAAAAGAAGATGAACGGAGCAATAACAGTCCAAATTTAGAAAACCGAAATATGACGTCTCACTCAGAAGATGATTTATAAATTTATTATATAAAAATATTCAGGTTTGTAAACATTTTATTATCATCAAATTTAACTGATTTGAATTTAAATAAAATTGCACAATATAGTAAACTCCCATATTATTAATTGAAAGTTTACCATTTCTGTATTAAAATAGACGTACACCAAATATTAAATTTTTATTTCCGAATTCAACTATTTAAAGTTACACAAAATTCAATTAATTATGTAAACAAAACCATTAAAAGTTACACGTAGTTACACTCTCGTCCACTCAA
Organism: Allium cepa; assembly: GCA_030765085.1. Classification (NCBI taxonomy): domain Eukaryota; kingdom Viridiplantae; phylum Streptophyta; class Magnoliopsida; order Asparagales; family Amaryllidaceae; genus Allium; species Allium cepa. Next base: position 202,697,441 of record CM060941.1, on the reverse strand, counting down.
AACTTTTCGTCCTCGAAAAGGAAGGAGGTAGGAGAATATGAACAACCAGAAAGAAAAGATAGGTTGAAATATTAAATACACCAACTAATTTAAAACCATATAAACTACATTTATTTTAAAATTGGTTTATTTCAATTAGTTGATTTCAATTCATTTTATTTAATCAATCAAATTTATTGTATTCACATTTGATTGGTTTCATTTCCATATATGTTATTCAATTGATTTGTTTCAAATTCATAACATTTATTGCAAAAATTTCCACACCAACATTTGTTTTATTATACTCATTTATTAAACCTATTTGATCAACCATAGTTAAGTCCACCCTGACATTCAACTTCAACTATTCAAAACCATATAAACTTAAATGTTAGATGAATTAATATTCAATTATTTGGTTTAATCCATTTTATTTGTAACGACCCGTAAAATTTTCGATAATTATAATTGTTAATTTAGTAAGTTTTGAAATGTATCAATTAAGAAAATAAAATTTGTGAATTATTAATAAAAATAATAAATAGAATGGAATTCAAATAAATTGAAACAGTGGGAATAATATAATTTGTTATAAATGAAATATAGGTAAACAAATGTAAGTATTGAAGTAATATATGTTATTTATTTAGGGTGTTGAATGATATTGGTAATCAAATTTCAATTTAAGGCAATAATGTTAATTTTATCTATTTGGTAATAATGGATTAATAACGGGAATGAAATGTAAGAATGATAATGCAAGTTAATAAATAAATAATTAATTCAATGCAACCCAATTGATTGAAACAACTATTTGGGTTAGAACTGATTGTATATAGGAATATTTGTTAATAAATAATATATGAAAATTAAATGTAAATATTGAATTAATCAATGAATTAATAATGAATAAATAGTGATTGAATAAAATCAATGTTCTGTAAGAAATTGTTTGGAAATGATAACTTATACAAATATGATTAAGGGTTAGTGGCAACAAATTATTGTGAAGTAATCATTTATTTAGTCCATTTAATCAAAATGTGTAATCAATTGCAATAAAGCTCAATTCAATGTTATATTTATATAAATTAAGGAAATATTTGGAAATAATGCAAATTCTATTTATAATACGACAACTGGTTGATTTAAAGAATATAAAGCTAGATTTATTAATTTAATTGAAGTGTAAAATTAAATAATTGGATTTATTGCAAATAAGTGAAATTAAATATTTAATTATTACGTTAGTAGAAATTAGATGAAATCTAAGAATGTTAAGGTAATAGATTTTGAATCCAATGTAAATTTCATCTGTTTGATAATAATGAATTGAATAATAGAATGAAAGGTAAATTTAATAGAATTATTGGAAATTAAAGTTATAATTTCTGAATTTAATGAAATCGAGGTTAATACTGAAATGGATAAATTAATCAACTCTAGATTGGCATTTGAATTTGATTAAATTAGTGTAAATGATTAAGAAAGTTAAAATTTGATGAAATTTGTTAATTATAAAGTTGAAATTGAAAAGTGACTTAATTAATTTATTTTTATTTTATTTAATTAACTAGGAAATAGCCATTCTGGCCACTGACTCAGATTTCGATGAAACTAGTTTCATCGGATCCGTAACGGTGGATTATTGTAGGATTTTAAGTTTCGTAGTGATCGGACTTGTCGTTTGATCGTACGGACTCGAAATGCCTTGAAATCAAACAATTTGAAATTTTTGATTTTAGCATAACTTCTTTATAGGATGTAATTTGGACTTGAAACCTTTTACATTACATTTAAAATATTTTAAAACATGTATTTTAATATATGGGTTGACCCAATTTTGTTTTGGAGTCAGAACGGGCTTTTCGGGCCATTCATTGTTCAGCACGTTTATAAATCGGGCTCATCTATTCTATTTCAACCTTGCCTATATATACCTTGTTATAAAACCTAGCCTACCTCTATTTCTCATTTGTCTGTGCATACAATTCCTTTTCACCTCCTCATTCCAATGGCAGACAATTCCAAATCCAATTGCAATTCAAAAATCAAAGTGAAATTTCAAACTCCTCAAAAAAATTCAGAAAAATTATATATCGAAGCTCTCGAAGAGCACAAGTCAGATCTGTAGGCCGTTTCTCGATCTGAGTTCTTGGGTGGGCAGCATTGGTCGAGTTAGTTTCGGTCGTTCGTTGGCGAGGATTTGATCATGCGGTGGATTTTCGTCGAATTGTCAATCGGGTTGCGGTATTGCGTAGAGGGGGTCACATGCTTTCGATCCATGGGTTCATTATGGCCTGCAGTGCGTCAGAACTCATTAGAAAAATGGGGAAAGTCATCGGCGGTGGAGGTGTTTTCAGCCACCGAGGGGCGTGCGCGAAGCATAGTTCACGTCAGCCTGACCTGGTGGAGAAGTTTGCGAGTTCGGATCAGATCCTAGGCACTAGACGAGGAGATGTTTTGGTGGTAGAAGTGGTGGCTTCAGGCAAATCGCGATCGAACGAGACGTAGGATTTCGCTGGGAAAGCAAGCGCGTGCAACATGGCATTCTGGTATTGGTTTCGGCTATTATTTTATATAAATTTTTCTATTTAAAACTCGATGTTCTAATTGCAATATCTTCCACACACGAGGTCCAATTCATGTGCGTTTTTTTGTTAGGATCGTATTGAAATTTCGGACATTTTGGCGTTGGTTTGGACGAATTCGGAGAATGTCCAATTTTTGGGTATAAATTGGATTTAAATTCAATTTAAATTTAAAAGGTGAGTGTTTTAACCCACTCACAACTTATAAAATTTCTTATGTGTGTTAAATTGATATATGATTGTGATTTGAAATTTATTTATGATTGTTTGGCATATTTTTAATCATCATCTCAATTAAATTTAATTTACTAAATTATTACTTAATTTATTATTGAAGGTAAATTGCCAGCAATTACTTGTATTTATTATCTGTTCTATATTGATATTATTATTTGAATTGGATGATGATTTATATTGGGTGAATGGATGCTGTATTTTATATTGTTATAAATTGCAGATTGTTATGCATTTTTATTTCATTCGGGATTGCGGTTTGAAATGATATATAACCATATTTTTATTTTAAATTATGGATTGAAATGATAAATATCTGTATCACTTGACCATAGAGTAGAAAATTATATACAGACGCCGTGGTCTATATATAAAAATATTTTAAAATGATTTTCTATGGTTTGGTAAAGAAATACATGGTTTTATGAGATATTGATTTGGATACTTATGAATGCTATTTTTATATATATAGTTAAATTTTTGGTTTTAAGCTATGTATAAAATTGGGTTAAAGTATAAAATAAGTTAAATAATAAAGTTTTATTTATTAAGATAATATGGTTGAGTAGTTGTTTAAATTATATTTTATATATTGTTATAATGGCTTAAATAAAACTGAGGTTGGAAGATAAATATGGAACTTATGTAAATTAAATTTCTAAGAATTTTACTCGAAGAAATTTGATTTGAAATTGAGAATTCTAATTATATGAAACTGAATTTACTTAAGAATTAAACTAAAAGGGGTTGATGTGAAATTTATTAAATTGGAAATTTTAAAAGGTATAATTATTATAACTTGATTTTGAGGTCTAGGTGAATTAAATGATTATTTCAAGTATAAATGAATTGAAGGCAATATGTGGTTATTTGTGATTTGAGTCATAATTAAACGATAAGGGTTTTATTATGTAAAATATTTCAAACTAAATAATAGAAATTGAAATTTGGAATATTTAAAGCCTTGAAATATATCGAATTTGAAATGTTTTATAGAAATTGAAATGTTTCGAAGTTATAAATTGTACAGTATTATGTTTTAAATGTGTTAAAATTTCAAATCTTTGATTTTGAAGCGTATAATTTGGAAGTGTTACGATTTTGGAAAAAGGATATATTTGGAATAAAATGATATTATATTGATTTAAACAAAAAGGATATCATATTAATTTGGTTTTAAAATGAAAATGATATCGTATTTATATGGTTTTGAAAAGGATATTATATTCTGGTTTTAAAAGTATAAACTATTTTGAAAGACCGCGATGTTATAATAATGTTTGGTTGTTTAAGAGACCGGGATCGGAAGTTGTCATACTCTCTGCCAACTCCGAAAACCACTTTAACAACCGTGTACGTAGTGGAGATTCCAGAATGAAGTAGGATGGTGGCGACGTTCTATTTAGGTATATACATGGACCCTACTCCCGTGAGTTGGCATAAGGTGGCTAAAACATGAGCGGTCTCGGGCCAAGGAGGTAGCCCCTCTTATTGGACACATCCCTTCGATATTATACTCTTACTTTTGGATTGATCCGGTGACCACTTTTGACTTTTGATTTAGGGGTATGGCTCGAGGTGGGCGATAGCTGCGTGCTGCGTGTTACCACCAGTCTGTGTGCGTAATTGGTATATCTACCCTGGCATTGCCCTGTGTGCCGTGTCACCTACCCTATCGCGCCTTATACGAGTTTGGTTTTCTCCCATAGCCCGTGTGGTATCCTCTGGTGGCTTCCCGATCAGGAGTGACCATGATATTGGATGGACTACTGGGACTATTATTGTGTTAAGGGGGAGATTGGGTAACTCCTTAACACTATTTAAAAGTAAGTTTATTTTATTAATAAACATTATTATAATAGCGAAATATTACTACATAGTAAATAGTTTAACGGATCCTAAGGAGATGTGAATCCCAAGCATCTTTTAAGTTACTGCACTCACGTTAGACACTGGATAGGAGATGTCAAATACTGTAAACATCTCTGACGCCATTCCACACATATCATTTCCTATTGATTTAACTTACATAAGATCTTTTAGTACTGACTCTAGTGTTTTGTCTTTTCAATTCGCTCGGGTCAGCCTGAGCATTTCAGGTTTTAAAGGCCTTATTTCTGGAGGATGAAGACGAAGATTGTATTATTACTATTATTACTATAGTGTTCCACTGCATCACATTGTTCCGTTGCATTGTTATTATTCTTTGGTATGTGTAACTCTGATATATATTGTACAAGTATAATCAAATGTTTTTGTAGAACAGCTTCATGAACTGTTTATTTGATTATTATATTCTATCGTTCCGCTACAAGATTCTATCTTGTTTTTCTTTCTTTCTCTACTTTTTCTTATTTACCCCATAACAATCCGCCCTTCTGTATGTTTTAAGTCTAACGTGTGTGGTTTATCGTCAATTTAAAGCATGCGAAAAGGCGGGATGTTACATCTGGTATCAGAGCTTTGGTTTAGCGATAAACCTTAACTTTGTGGGGTCTGACTCTTTATCAATAAGGTAGTAATACCCTATAATGAGTCACTCAGCGTATATATGAGAGAGCGTATTTGTTAGTGTTATAAATTTTTTTTGATATTGTGTTAATTTGTTTCGTTTTGTACTTATAAATTCTGGTTGGGGCATAGGACGCTATGACATCAATAGGGATTTCCGAACACTTAATAGGACAGACCGACATAATATTTGTTTTTAATATAGGTGAATGAAATAATTTTGCCTATTATATTTTCTATATATAAAATAATTTTTTTATAAATAAGATATATATTTGGTTGCAATATATTGGTTGTTAGGTAATAAAATGTATAAATAATAGTTGAAATGAGATTGAAAATAAAAATAAATGAAAGAGGAAATTTTGGACCTGAGTTTCGAGATTTTTGAAAATCTCTTTCAAAGAATTTTGGGATATAATAATATTATTTAGAAGTATTTTTTGATATAAAATTTCAATATGATTTGAAAGAATTGTTTAAAGAAATTTTGGTAAGAAATAAGTTATGTACTCTCCTCTCTGTCGTTGGAAAATAATTTCGGTGATGAGTGAACGCATCATCGACATTCATTTTCGAGTTTCGAAATGGAAAGGCCACTATAGTAGTTTTACTGTAGATTTATTTTGATAAACAAATATAATATTAAATTGTTTTAAAAATAATTGGATATTTAAGTTGTAAGTGTATATTTATCTATTGTTTGAAAATGTTTAAAATTTAACATGGTATTTAATTCTTAAGTTTCCGATAATTAATAGTTTCAATTGCTTTAGTGAAATGGAATTTAACTAATAAATGAGAGTTAACTAATAATTGGAACCTTTAGTTTAAAATAAGAGATTTAATGCTAAGTTATAAATGGATTAAAAGAAATTTGAAATTGTAACTTATGGAACAAATGATATAATTTTTGAACATTAAATTAATTAAAAGAAATGGGATAAACTTGTATGATTTTCAATTACATCCTTAAAAGCATATATATAACTTACCAAATGTTAAAAGTTCTAATGTTTAATAAGAAAATGTAACAGATATTATACAAGTAAAACTTGAAGTAATGAAAGTATTCAATGAAATTCCTTAATTAATAAGAATTGGATGTTCTAGTTGTTATGGACTTATGTATAATTGAAATGCTACTAATGTAATAGGAAGAAAGGTAAGTATTATAAATAGATGATAATAGACTTAAGTAAATGTTGAAGTTATTTATTTTCGAAAATAAGCAGAAAGATGAATATGTAAATAAAATGAATTAAGCAGTGAATAAATGAATGTAATAAAATAAAAGGAAAATTTCATGATATGAATAAGTGAAAATGAGATTTTGTTAGAAATAAATAAAAGCAAATGGAACTGTATGAAATAGAATGTAAATTAAAAAGATAAGTTATTATATGAATGAAATTAAAAAGAATGAACTTAATTCAATTGTTTGAATTTCTTGTTTGTTTTGGTTTATGGTTGTTTGGGTAAAGATACTTTAAAATTGTTTGGATGAAGAAATAATCTATTTAGTTTCATCTAAGACCGTTGAGTAAATGGTGCACTACATAGTTTATTTTCCATTCTGTGCAATTTAAAGTTTGGACCCGAACAACTATTTATTTTGTTTGATATGAATGAATGATAGATTTGTGATGATTCTATGTGATGGTTGTATACCTGGTTGCAAATGATTGTTGTTTGTATTGATTTATTTGTTTATGATTGAAACGACTTAAATATTTCATTTTATATAATTATTAACTCCTTTTGGATTATATAAGTGAAGTACAGGTTATGGAAGCAATTGCTACTGCTTTTGATTTCATAATATAAGCGTAAATTGCCCGGCAAATAGGTACATTCTCGGATTACGGTTTTATAGCGCTATTATATTTTTTTTCTCGCGTTGGGATATATATTATTTTGGAAAATATATGCTGTATATTGTTATTTTTGATATTATATTTTCTCCCGAGCCTCTCCGTACAAAGGAGACTCCGTCAAAATTTTCCGTAAATTTTAGACTTAGAAAAATTTTGAAAAATGTTTTCCAAACTTTATTAATTTGAATATAAAAGATTTAATCGTTTATAAATCGATATATTTTACTTAAATTATCTTATTCTGTAAATTTATTGTTATGAATATAATGTTTTGAATAATATATATTGATTTATAAGTTCCTCTTTTCCCTTCTTGTCCTTTTCGGGGACGAAAAGTTTTGGGTGGGGAGAGAGTGTAACGACCCGTAAAATTTTCTATAATTAAAATTGTTAATTTAATAAGATTTTTGAAATTTATTAATTAAGAAAATAAAAATTTGTGAATTATTAATAAAAATAATAAATAGAATGGAATTCAAATAAATTGAAATAGTGGGAATAATATAATTTGTTATAAATGAAATATAGGTAAACAAATGTAAGTATTGAAGTAATATATGTTATTTATTTAGGGTGTTGAATGAAATTGGTAATCAAATTTCAATTTAAGGCAATAATGTTAATTTTATTATTTGGTAATAATGGATTAATAACGGGAATGAAATGTAAGAATGATAATACAAGTTAATAAATAATTAATTAATTTAATGCAATCCCAATTGATTGAAACAACTATTTAGGTTGGAACTGATTGTAAATAGGAATATTTGGTAATAAATACTATAGGAAAAATAAATGTAAATATTGAATTAATCATTGAATTAATAATGAATAAATAGTGATTGAATAAAATCAATTTCTGTATGAAATTGTTTGGAAATGATAACTTATATAAATATGATTAAGGGTTGGTGGCAACAAATTATTGTGAAGTAATCATTTATTTAGTCCATTTAATCAAAATGTGTAATCAATTGCAATGAATCTCAATTCAATGTTATATTTGTATAAATTAAGGAAATATTTGGAAACAATGCTTATTCTATTTCTAATACGACAATTGGTTGATTTAAAGTATAGAAAGCAAGATTTATTAATTTAATCAAAGTGTAAAATTCAATAATTGGATTTATTGCAAATAAATGAAATTAAACGTTTAATTATTACGTTAATAGAAATTAGATGAAATCTGAGAATATTAAGGTAATAGATTTTGAATCCAATGTAAATTTCATCTATTTAATAATAATGAATTGAATAATAGAATGGTAGGTAAATTTAATAGAATTATTGGAAATTAGATTTATAATTTCTGAATTTAATGAAATCGAGGTGAATACTGAAATGGATAATTAATCAACCCTAGATTGCCATTTGAATTTGGTTAAATTAGTGTAAATGATTAAGAAAGTTAAAATTTGATGAAATTTGTTAATTATAGAGTTGAAATTGAAAAGTGATTTAATTAATTTATTTTTAATTTATTTAACTAACTGGAAAATAGCTATTTTAGCCACTGACTGGGATTTCGATGATACCAGTTTCATCAGATCCGTAACTGTGGATTATTGTAGGATTTCAAGTTTCGTAGTGATCGGACTTGTTGTTTGATCGTACGGACTCGAAATGCCTTGAAATCAAATAAATTGAAATTAATTTAAATTTTTATTTTATTTTAGCATAACTTCTTCATACGATGGAATTTGGACTTGAAACCTTTTCCATTGCGTTTAAAATATTTTAAAACATCTATTTTGATATATGGGTTGACCCAATTTCGTTTCGGAGTTAGAACGGGCTTTTGGGTCATTTATTGTTCAGCGCGTTTATAAATCGGGTCCATCTATTCTATTTCAACCTTGCCTATGTATACCCTGTTATAAACCCTAGCCTACCTCTTTTTCTCATTTGTCTGTGCGTACAATTCCTCTGCACCTCCTCATTTCAATGGCAGACAATTTCAAATCCAGTTGCAATTCAAAAATCAAAGCGAAATTTCAAACTCCTAAAAAAATTCAGAAAAATATATATCAAAGCTCTTGAAGAGCGCAAGTCAAATCTGTAATCCGTTTCTCGATCTAAGTTTTTGGGTGGCTAGAATTGGACGAGTTAGTTTCGGCCATTCGTTGGTGAGGGTTTGATCGTGCCGTGGATTTTCGTCGAATCAGCAATCGGGTTGCGCTATTACGTAGAGGGGTCGTATGCTTTCGATCCATGGGTTAGTTGTGGCCTGCGGTGCGTCAAAATTTGCTAGAAAAAGGAGGAAAGTCATCGGCGGTGGAGGTGGTTCCGGCCACAGAGAGGCGCGCGCAAAGCATAGTTCAGGTCGGCCTGACCTAGTGGAGAAGTTGGCGAGTTCAGATCAGATCCTAGGCATTGGACGAGGAGATGTTTTGGTGGTAGAAGTGGCGGCTTCAGGCATATCGCGATCGAACGAGATGTAGGGTTTCGCTGGGAAAGCACGCGCGTGAAACATGGCATTCTGGTATTAGTTTGGGCTATTACTTTATATAAATTTTTTTATTTAAAACTCAATGTTCTAATTGCAATATCTTCCACATACGAGGTCCAATTCATGCGTTGGTTTTTTGTTAGGATCGTATTGAAATTTTGGACATTTATCGCTGGTTTGGACGAATTTCGAGACTGTCTAATTTTTAGGTTTAAATTGGATTTAAATTCAATTTAAATTCAAAAGGTGAGTGTTTTAACCCATTGACAACTTATAAAATTTCTTATGTGTGTTAAATTGATATATGATGTGATTTGAAATTTATTTATGATTGTTTAGCATATTTTTAATCATCATCTCAGTTAAATTTAATTTACTAAATTAAATTGGTAATTAATTTATTATTGAAAGTAAATTGCCAATAATTACTTGTATTTATTATCTGTTCTATATTGATGTTATTGTTTGAATTGGATGATGATTTTGATAAATGGTTGATGATTAATATTGGGTGAATGGATGCTGTATTTTATATTCTTATAAACAACATATTTTTATGCATTTTATTTCATTCGTGATTGCGGTTTGAAATGATAAATATCTGTATCACTTGACCATAGGGTAGAAAATTATATGCAGACACCGTGGTCTATATATAAAAATACTTTAAAATGATTTTCTATGGTTTGATAAAGAAATATATGGTTTTATGAGATATTGATTTGGATATTTATGAATGCTGTTTTTATATATATAGTTAAATTTTTGGTTTTGTGCTATGTATAAAATTGGGTTAAAGTATAAAATAAGTTAAATAATAAAGTTTGATTTATTAAGATAATATGGTTGAGTAGTTGTTTAAATTATATTTTATATATAGTTATAATGGCTTAAATAAAACTGAGGCTAGAAGATAAATACGGAATTGACGTAAATTAAATTTTTAAGAATTTTACTCGAAGAAATTTGATTTGAAATTGAGAGAAATTTGAGATTATATGAAATTGAATTTATTTAAGAATTAAACTAAAAAGGATTGATGTGAAATTTATTAAATTGGAAATTTTAAAAGGTATAATTATTATAACTTGATTTTGGGGTCTAGGTGAATTAAATGATAATTTCAAGTATAAATGAATTGAAGGCAATGTGTGGTTATTTGTAATTTGAGTCTTATATAAATGATAAGGGGTTTATTATGTAAAGTATTTCAAACTAAATAATAGAAAGTTTAATTGTTGAATTGAAATTATCAAATTTGGTTTTGAAGTTTGGAATATTAAAATCCTTGAAATATATCGAATTTGAAATGTTTTATAGAAATTGAAATGTTTCGAAGTTATAAATTGTAAAGTATTATGTTTTAAATGTGTTAAAATTTCAAATCTTTGATTCTGAAGTGTATAATTTGGAAGTGCTACGATTTTGGAAAAAGGATATATTTGGAATAAAATGATATTATATTGATTTAAAATAAAAAGGATATCATATTAATTTGGTTTTAAAATGGAAATGATATCGTACTTATATGGTTTTGAAATGGATATTATATTCTGGTTTTAAAAGTATAAACTATTTTGAAAGACCGCGGTGTTATAATAGCGTTTGATTGTTAAAGAGACCGGGATCGGAAGTTGTCATATTCTCTGCCAACTCCGAAAACCACTTTAACAACCGTTTACGCGGTGGAGATTCCAGAATGAAGTAGGATGGTTGCGACGTTCTATTAAGGTATAAACGTAGACCCGACTCCCGTGACTTGGCATAAGGGGGCTAAAACAGAAGCGATCTCGGTTCAAGGAGGTAGCCCCTCTTATCAGACAAATCCCTTCGATATTATATTCTAACTTTTGGATTGATTCGGTGGCCACTTTTACTTTTGATTTGGGGGTATGGCTCGACGTGGGCGGTAGCTACGCGCTACGCGTTACCACCAGTCCGTGTGCGTAATTGGCATATGTAACGACCCGTAAATTTTTAGTCATTATAATTGTTAATTTAATAATATTTTTGAAATTTAATATTGATGAAAATAAAAATTTAGTGAATTATAAAAAAAATTGTGATATAATAATGAATTTGAATGGAATTCTAATTAAATAAAATAATTTAAATATTATGTCATGGTTATAAGTGGAATATGAGAAAGCAAATGTAAATTTTGAAGTAATGTGTGAAATAATATAATAGAATGGTAATTGGTTGGGAAAAGTGAACAATACAAGTATTATAACGGGTAAAATGGTGGCAAATGGTTGTTACCTGTTAATTCACCAAATACAAATAAAGATGATTAAATGTACTTTAATGATAATTAATATAATAACGGAAAAGGTGAATAGAAACATAAATTTATTTATAAGGCAGTAATTGATGCAATAAAAAGCATGAAATAAAGTAAATAAATTTACTGAGAGTATTTAATTGTAATTAATGTATATATTGGACAAAGATATAATAAATGGAAATAGGATAGTTGATAACAAAGGAGTTAGAAATTTGAATATATTAATGTAACTTTTTATAAATGTAAGATGTAAATGGGTGTATATTAGTGTAATAGATAGGTACCCATGTTGACATCACCTTTAAGATGGTAAGTTTACAACTGATTCATAATAAGAAAGAAAAAATCAAATGAATGTATTCATTGGAATGACAATTGACAATTAATGAATTCATTAAAACGGTAAAGTTATAAACTGATTGGAATTTGTAAATTTGGAATGGATTCAAAGTTATATAAATTTATGTAATAATACGTAATGAATTGTATATGATAGGATTAATGCTAGAGAGTAACTATAATAGTTGTTGTTTGATAATTAAGTAAGAATGGGAACCAAGATTATTAATTTAAATGTAATAAAGTGGATTAATTAGGAAATATTAATGTGCCAAGATATAGCCTATGCTAATTAAAGTTATAAATAATGAATTGAATGAAAGGCCAATTAATGAAAATAAATGGGAACTTTGATTTGTGAGTAATAAAAGCTTATTAATGTGACTAAAAGTTAGCATAACGATTATTGTATGTTACCTATTTATGTAGAGTGTTAATTTACAATTGGAAATCAATTAAAATAATTATAATTTAATATTACGTTAATGTTAATTAAGGTAATATTTGTAAGTAATGTTAAGGTTATTCATATTGAACAATTTGTGAATTATAAGTATTGGAAATAAAGGCTTATCAATTTATTGGGTTTCAAACCACAATAAGTGGAGTAATTGCAATTTAATGAAATTAAAAATCTAAGTATTACGCTAATTAAGATGAGATGTGAGGATTGCAATAGATTTTGAATCCAATGTTAAAATTCATCAGTTGATAACAATGAATTGAACAATAGAATGGAAAAAAAAATTAATAGAATTTTTGGAATTAAATTTATAATTTCTGAATTTAATGAAATTGTGGTTAATACTGAAATTTGTAAATTAATCAACTCGAAATTGACATTTAAATTTGGGTAAATTAGTGTAAATGATTTAGCAATTTAAAAATGATGAATTTTGTTAATTATAGAGTTGAAATTTGAAATTTGATTTAATTTGTTAATTTATTAATTTAATTAATTAATGTAAAAATAGCCATTTTGGCCACTAACTTGGATTTCGACGAAACCAGTTTCATCGGATACGTAATGGTGAATTATTCTAGGATTTCAAGTTTCAACGATCGGACTTGTCGTTTGATCGTACGGACTCGAAACATCTTGAAATAAATGAAATTGAAATCAATTGAAATCAATTTGAAATAACTTGATTTTAGCATAACTTCTTCATACGATGGAATTTGAACTTGAAACATGTTCCATCGCATTTAAAATATTTAAAAACATCTATTTTGACATATTGATTGACCCAATTTCGTTGCAGAGTCATAACGGGCTTTCCGGGCCATTCATCATTCGACGCGTTTATAAATCGGATCCATCTATTCTATTTCAACCTTGCATATATATACCATGTTAGAAACCACAGCCTACCTCTATTTCTCATTTGTCTATGCATACAATTCCATTAGCTCCGCCTCTTTCCAATGGCTGCAAACCCTAGATCCAATTGCAATTCAAAAATCAAAGTGAAATTCCAAACTCCTCAAAGAAATTCAGAAAAATATATATATCAAAGCTCTCGATGTACGCATCTCATATCTGTAGTTCATTTTTGGTTTTGAATCATCGGTTGTCCAGAAATTGAGAATGAAGTTTTGGCCGTTCGTTTTGGGGCATTGGGTTGTATGGTGGATCGTCGATTATACAACGATCGGGTAGTGGCTACGTGTAGGGGGCGTCGTATAGTGTTCATCGGCACAGTCGACTTGTTCCAAAAGTGCCCAAATTCACGGCGTTTGGGTGAGAAAGATAGCGGAGATGGTGCACCATTGCTCGATCGGAGTCGTTCGAGGTGGGTCCGGGTTGTGCGGCGTGGCGAGGCGGAGTTAGAGGCGGTGCCTGATTTTGGTGAAGGTTGGCGTCGTGGTCGACGTTCGAATTTTGGTGGCGGCTTTGATGTAGTTTTCTCGTGCATTGTAACAACCGCATATTTAACGATTTTATATTTAAATGTTTTATTTAAATATAGTGTCGTTAGTCAGATTTTTAGGACTGAAATGTTACTTTTTGCAAATGGCCGAATTAGGACTCGAAACCACCTCCATTGAGTCCAAAATGGCATTTGCGATCTTTATGAGTATAAGCTTTAATATGTTTGGAGTAAGTTGAATTTTGATACTTTTTCTAGTTGGGTTTTGGGTTTGGGTTCAGCCCACTAACTAACTAAATACCCTAGCTCATCCCATCTCTTCCCATTCACTCATTTTCACCTCCAAAACTTAAGCTAAAACTGAAAATGGGGGAAAGGAAGAGGAATTAGAAATTCCGAGCCCTAATTTCTTCTTGCAACTTGAATTCTTGCTCCAAAATCAAAGAGAAGCTATTGGTAAGCCTCCTCTTCATCTTCTCCAACTCTTCTCCTCTTCAATTTCAGAAAGTTTCCCAAACCTTTGAGAAATATGTGTTTTATTCTTAGATTGAAGCTTGTAGAGTAAAGTGAAGAGTAGTTAATCTCCTTCTTGTGTTTGTGCTTCTCATCTTTGTTTGTGTGTAAAAAGGTGAGTTTTGAACTCACATCTACTTCTCTTGATTTCATATGTGATGGGTATGAATTCCTATTACTTATTCATATGCATTTGATTTTTGATTGGATTGGTTGTATGAATATTCCAATTCTTGAGTTTCAAAGTCAAATTTTTATGAACATTCTCTTATGAATGTTTTGATCATGCTTTTCGAGGTGTATTAATGAGCATATAGGGTCGGGTTGTCGTTGGTATAAACCCCTAGTGCAATTAATCGTCCGATTGCAAAATTGGGAGAAATTTGCTCATCATTTGGGTAGGATGGAAACAGCTCAGGTTGCAGGGTCGGCCGACCGAAGGCCCTGTCTGGTCGACCGAACATGTATCCCAAAAGTTTCCAGGATCAGGTCCGGTCGACCGAGCTCTGTATCCGGCCGACCGACCTGCTGCTGTTTTTCCTATTTTTGCTCATTTCAATTCGTTTTCCAAATTTTATCGATTCAAGTTGGTTCTTAAAGGTGGTTATTGCATCTTTGGATTTGATAACTTATTTTGACTTCATACACGGATTTTCATAAATAATCCCTCTAAATCGTATTAAAAGCTCCCTTCTCCAATTCATAAATTCTATTTAAAACACTCACAATTTCGCACTGCAAGCGAAGTGGGAGAAGAATTAAATGATTAGATAAAACGCATGCAATGAACATGTGCGTTCATCTTTTCAATTAATTCCCAATCTATTCGTTTGAACATTTTGACCTTTGGGTCTGGCTTACCGATGAAACGAGGTAAACTTTGTACTGCTTTGAGTGTGAAATTAACTAACGGATAGTAAACCGTTTAGTGCGAACGAGTGGTTATGGGACTCACGTTACCACTTTTCGGATTCCTTTTTGAGAGTTATGACACATTCTGCCAGCTAGTGGTGTCTAGTACTGGGACTTCGGACCTTCACCACTACGGTTTGTTTCATTTGGGATAGTGTCTTCGGACTGTCTCCTTCAGGTTTGTTGCCTTCGGGTATGTTGCCTTCGGGTATGTTGCCTTCGGGTATGTTGCCTTCGGGTGTGTGCCTTCAGGTTTGTGCCTTCGGGTTTGTTGCCCTAATAGTGTCGCTTTCGGAGTTGGTCTTTATAAGCCGCTCGGGTGATATTTGGGTTTGAAGCCTTCGGGCTTATGGATTCTTGTTTGTACAGTACTGAGCTCGAGCAATATTTTGTTTTCATTGATATGTATATTCCCTAGGTATCGCTCTTCGGTGTTGGTCTTTTTGAGCCGCACGATATATAGCGATTACCTTATGGAACTTGTGTTACCTTCATTGGTATTTGTTATTTGCCTTTTTGGCTTGTTTTGGGATATTTTTATCCTCTGTTTATTTGAGATGTTGATGATATGAGGCTTGTTTTGTTATGTTCATCTTTTGTTAGATGATTGTGTTATCTCCCTTAGAGATATTTGTTATACCTTGTGACCTTGCAGGTTATTGTTGTTCAGTTTATCTAACTGATTTGTTTAGCTAGACTGACCCGTGTATTTTATACTCGGGTCGGACCGAGATGTTTCAGGTTAGGTGCATTTGGACTTAGCCTATTTTTCTTCCGCATGGACTATTAAGCTTGTTCGTTTTTGTTATATTTTTTTGTGTAGTCCTTTTCGTTGTAACTCTGATATGTATTCATCTGGAATCGTCTGTATATTGTGGTTTGCTATACCACTTAACACATATCAGTTTGTATACTCTGTTATGTATCAATATATGTGTATATGATGATCTACTGTTCTGTGATGTATATTACATTTGAGTTGTTATATTATGTTCTGATAGATCCTCCAACCACCTATAGTTTTGTTTTAAGTATTCATTGGATATATCGACTTGCTTGGTATGACTATTGTCGATGTATTCAATAGATAGTTAGAGCAAGGCTATAGATGGTCGCTCCTAACCAGCCTTATTCTCCGTGTTAGTTGACGGCATTACTCTGTAGTGTCCTTGGCTAGCGTGGGTATAGAGGTGGGGCGCCACATGCATGCGCTAGGGTTACTGAGTGATGGGGGAGATGGTGACGTGTTTGTTGTTGACGTGACTCAGGTTTTTTTTTGTGTTTTATTTTTTGTTTTATTCTAATTTTGATTTCAATCGTTTAACGTTGATAACTATTACATACGATACGCGATTTACGCGCGATTTTCTTTGCTAGGATCGTATTGAAATTTCGAACATTTTGGCGCTGGTTTAAACAACTTCGGAGACTTTTGAAATTTTGGATTTAAATTCAATTTAAATTCAAAAGGTGAGTGTTTTAACCCACTCACAACTTCTAAAATTTCTTATGCGTGTTAAATTGATTTCTGATGTGATTTGAAATTTATTTATGGATGTTTGGTATATTTTTATCCACATTCTAGTTAAATTTAATTTATTGAATTAAATTGTTATTTAATTTATTATTGCATTAAAATTGCCAGTTAAATTTTAATTTAATTTATTATTGAATATAAAAAGCTAGTTGATACCTGTTGTTTACTATCCGTTATATATTGATGTTATTGATTGAATTGGATGATGATTGTGATTAATGGTTGATGATTGATATTGGATGAATGGACGTTGTATTTTATATCGTTATAAACTGCAAATTGTTATGCACTTTATTTCATTAGAGATTGCGGTTTGAAATAATATACAACAGTATTTTTATTTTAAATTGCTGATTGAAATGATAAATATCCGTATCACTTGACCATAGGGCAGAAAATTGTATACAGACACCGCCGGTCTATATATATAAATATTTTGAAAATGATCTCTGTGGTTTTGGATAGAATTATACGGTTTGAATAAATATTTTTTTGATATTATATAAAAATATTTTATATATAGTTAAATTCATGTATTTAAGCTATGTATAAATCTGTTTAATGACAATAAGTTAAATAATGGAGTTTGATTTATTAAAATAAACATGGTTAAGTACTTGAATCATATTTTATATAGAGGTTATAATGATTTAAATAAAATTAAGATTTGGAAGATAAAATATGAAATGGATGTGAATTAAATTGTTTAAGAATTTTACTCGAATAAAAATTCGATTTGAAATTTAGATTAATTTGAGATGTTATGAAATTGAATTTAATTAAGAATTAAACCAACAGGGTTCATGTGAAATTTATTAAATTGGAAATTTTAAAAGTTATAATTATTATAACTTGATTTTTGGGTCTAGGTGAATTAAATGATTATTTCAAGTATAATGAATTTGAGGCAATATCTAGTTATTTGTAATTTGAGTTTTATCTGAATAACAAGGGGTTTATTATATAAAATATTTTAAAACTAAATAATAGCAAATTTAATTGTTGAATCGAAATTGTCAAATTTGGTTTTGAAATTTTGGAATATTTAAAGTCTTGAAATATATCGAAATTGAAATGTTTATAGAAATTGAAATGTTTCGAAGTTATGAATTTCATAGAATTATGTTTTAAACGTGTTAAAATTTCAAATGTTTGGTTTTGAAGTATAAAATTTAGAAGTGCTATGGTTTTGAAAAGGGGATATATTTGAAATAAAATGATATTATATTGATCTGAAATAAAAGGGATATCATATTGATTTGGTTTTTAAATTGGAAATGATATCGTATCTATATGGTTTTGAAATAAATATTATATCCTGGTTTTGAAGTATAAATTATTTTGAAATGACCGCGGTGTTATAATAGCGTTGGGTGTTAAAGATACCGGGATCGGAAGTTGTACTCTTTGCCAACTCCAAAAACAACTTTAACAACCGTGTATGCGGTGGAGATTCCAGAATGAAGTAGGATGGTGGCAGCGTTTCCTTTGAGGTAAATACGTGGACCCGACTCCTATGAGTTGGCATAAGGTGGCTAAATCAGGAGCCATCAACGGGATAATGACGTAGCACCTTTGATCGGACACATCCCTTCGATATTATACTTTAACTTTTGGATTGATTCCGTGGCCACTTTTGATTTTTTTGATTTGGGGGTGTGGCTCGATGTAACGATCGCGATTTTTCGTTGCCGAAAAACCGAACCGTTAGGGTTTTAGAAGAAGAAAGAGGTAGAAGAAGAAAGAAAAGAAAGAGAAGAGAAAACAGAAATACAAGTAACAGAACGAGAAACAATAACAGAATCTCACAGTCGCAGCGGAACAACATATAATAGATAAATGAATATTCATTAAAACAAAAGAACTATACATTTTATACATTACATCACATTACATTACATCAATCAGAGTGTACGACAACAACAGCGGAAAGAAATACTATATACAATAGATAATAGACTACGCTATCTGGCTCGCCTCCAGATCTGCACAGCAACTCCCGAATCCAGAATAACCTGACAACCTAACTCTAGACTGCCCGTGTGGAAAATAGTGGGCACCCAGAGTTTAGGAAAGGAACAATAAACTCCAGGTCAGTCATGGGGCTGGTGTGAGAACTCAAAACAGTTTATCTTTAAAAAAAGCAACAAGAAAAATTTCAATTTTTGAAATTCGCAATGCTTTTTGGAAAATGAAACTACCATAAGGCCTCCCGCCACACACACAATGCAAACGCAGAATTGGAGGAGATTTCTCCTTATGATAGTCAAAGATGCTTACTACGCGAAAATCAAATCATTTTTGATATTATTACTAGTGCATAGTGTAGAAAACAATTTCGAAAGTAGAATATAAATCCTAGCCAACATAGACATTCCGAACTATGCCTACTATAGCTACCATCCAAACAGTGGTGACCACCATAAGTGAATGGCAGGTAATACAACTAAAACCGTACAAGGCGCGTATTGTTTTGATTGGATTTCCAACAAATGGTCAGGCTAAGGAACTTCCTACTGCCACATGGGATCGCCTCTGGCGGGACGTCCCGAGAAACTAACGTTACGGTTAGATCTCTGCCAACACAAGGCCGGGTTACCTCTGTAACTAGGTAACTACTACACGAATATGTCATCCCCCGGTCCTTTGGGACCTTTATCCGAGCGCTCGCAACAACACCACACACAGAAATATATATAGTGTATCAACATGAGTAAGCATCTGGGCTCCATACCATGATACCACCCTTTTCCAGAAGGAAATGACATACCCTAAAGGGCGCGACCCTCATAACCTTGCCGCATATTCCTGTTTCGACCATTTCCGGGGAGTGAGGTCCTGACGAAGTCTCGTCCACAAAGCTACGCTTTGTGTAACAAAGCCATGCTTCGGGTCCACAGATGACCAAAGCAATAATCACAAAGATAAATGATCAAACGAATGATCCAATCCAAACGATCAACCAATGATCATCACACAGCAGCACTCAGCATGCCACATTACCAGATTGGGAAATATCGCTGATAACCTCCAACTACATAACCTCTGAGCTCGTACGTCTCAGAGAAGGGTGTTAAGCTAAGAGAATAAATTCTCCGCCACCAACAGAAATGTACTTGAAAGAAATCTGCTCTATCTCTCAAAATGTAATGTCAGACACGTAACCATACAAGTCTGTTCCGGGTTCGAACAGAACCGAAGGCACTTCCAAAGAAGCCCTTGCAATCCGGGTATTCACAATCTCGATAAAATTTCCCATCACAAAGGAAATCTCCATATCGTAGCTAACGATGCGGAGACAATCGATAGGTCATCCTATCGTTTTCACAAATACCCGGTCTTCACACCGGTCTTCAAATGCGATCCAAACGACGTATCGCATATTCGGAATGGGATATATGACACAAAGGTCCTCTCCCGGCTAAACCAAATAGCGAGCGCTTATTTTAAAAATAAGTGTGCATTCAATTCCAAACAAACACAATCAATACCATCCAAGGGTAAATATTGATAGTCGGTTATTTAACTATCAATAAAGATGCGCCACATCATCAGATTCCAAATAATTTTTCCAAAATTATTAAGTCCCAAAATATCTTTACAAGATATATATATATATACACACCATTTACAAATAATTGCCCCAGTTATTTGTTTTACCAAAACCACTTCACGATAAAATTTTCCACACTTAACCAATTGAAAAACCAATTTTCAATTTACCTTTACCATTTGAAAACCAATTTTCAAATTACATTAACCATTTGCAAACCAATTTCAAATCACCTTAACCATTTGAAAACTAATTTCAAATCACCTTAACCATTTGAAAACTAATTTCAAATCACCTTAACCATATATACCTTTTGAAACAAATTTCAAACCACCAAATAAATCTTTACCGATTTATTTTAACTTACGTTCCAAATTCGTAAATTATATTTTCATATTTAAAAATAAATCAACATTTATTTTTTAAACAAATTTCCCTTTATATATATAAATTCCAAAGTGAATTTCCAATTTCCCAAATATCTACACATACACGATTTCAAATCAATTTCAAAATATTCACTTCCAATTTACCTTTAAAAGGTGAATTCTCAAACGTTCCATTTCATATTAGAGAATCATTTCTAAACTTATTTAATAATAAGTAATTCACAATTTAATTTCTTTTCAACAATTTTGAAAATATTCAACATACTTAAGTTACCGTTAAGTATTTTATTCCATTCTCTTTAAGAAAACATTCTTTTATCCACATTTATTTGGGTTAAAAACGAATGTTGCGTAAAACATCGTTACGACAACCCAAGAACACTAGTATATGGATTTGAAATTAAAAATAGATATATAAATCCAATACTATACAAATTATCCCCTTCTGTTTCTCGAAAACTTCTATTTCAACAATCAATGTTGAAATCTATGTTTTCAATACTCAATACATTTTAAAACACCTTTAATTCGTTTTAAATTCCATTTAAAACATTCCTTTCCCAAAAACAAACCCATTTTATTTAATAATCTATTCAATATCCAAAATAGTGAATATAGCCCACTTAACAAATTCCCATATTTCAATTTATCAAATTCGATGAATTTCAAATTTATAAACATAGTTTATAAATTCCATTTCTATTATAAACCCCAATTTTATAAATTCCTTTATTAATCCGATGCAATTTACATAACCCAATTTCATACCCAAAAGCCATATTGTAAGTTAAATACTTATAATATTATTTATTTACCAAATCGTTCCTTTGAACTTCACCGATTTAAAATCTTATCACTTACAAGGTTTCTTTATGGTTTATAATAATTTCAACTAATGAAATCTTCATTTATTAACAATTTCTATAAAATTCCCCTTTTTAATGCCCAAATCCATTTCTATAAGTTAATAACTTATAAACTTAAAATTTCCAATAACCATTCGTTTATAAATTTCACATTTATTAATCTATAAATCCTAGTGAAATTCATGTTATATATCAACTTAACGCTTTATAAATTTATTCTATAACTTCAATAAATTTTTATTTAAAAACATCCATTTATAAAATCCTTTATATAAACCATTAATAATAATAACTTCCCAAAAACCAAATTTAACTATTTTATAAAAACCTATTATTGTTAAAAATTTCTTTTAAGTTATATTTTATAAAAATATAAATTTTTAAAACATAAAATTTTATCCATCTATTTATTTTAAATATTAATCAATTCAAAATTTTTAATAAACCATATTCTTTGAAAAATCGATTTAAAACCCCTTTTAAATTCAAAACCGTTATTTTTAATTTAAAAATTAGAATCCGATGATGCAACGACATCGAATGGTCAATCACGGGAATAACATCATATATCAATGTGATTATCAACAATCAACATAATATTCATAAACAAATAAATATGTGAGGAATCCAGTTGGATCCCTCCAACCTGTTACCCTGCATCCACAGACGTTAGCACAATACCAATTCCACTTCAAGGTGGAATATCGCGGTATATGGGATTTTATAAATATTCCGCTTAATAGGCGGCGCAATAGGGTCTCATCCGCTATACGAGGCGGGAAATCAAATCCGATATATACATATGCCAATATATATATATCGCTATATATAGTATATATCCTACTATATCTACTAGCACAATCAATCAACAATTATCAATCAATATTAACTATTTAAAATTTTAAACAAAACCTTTCGATTGAGTGAGGAGTTCTCACCTTGATTTTATTCCGGTTTCGTCGTTCGTTTCGAATAAAATTAAATGAACGTTTAATTTTATCCGAAATTCAAACGACCTCCAATCGACTCCAAACCAGCTGCATTGCGAAGAGCTCGGCGATACGAAGCCAACGCAAAAAATCTCGTTCAATTTGGACCTCGCAACAAAAAGTTATCACGTTTTTAAGTTACACGATTTGAATTTTGAATTTAAACTAAAAAAAAAAAAACAAAAAGAAAACACCCTCACCCTCAAACGCATGTGGCCCCCACTCCCTTACTCATCTTCCCTGCGCACGCAAGTTTTCTGTCCAGGAAACAAAAACGCACACCAAAACCCATAAGCACAAATCTAGGGCTTGAATTCGCGACCACCACACTCGCCTATGCATCGATCAGAGAGCGCCACCTTGTAGCCCACGACAAGAGCCACCTTCGGCCAGAGCTAGGCCAAGCTCGGCCTTGCCATTGCTGAGATACAGCCCCATGAACGTGCGCCCTTCAAATCCCCTTTGCCGTTGATTCGTGAAGCTATTCGCGATCTTGACCGTTGATATGATAGATCTTTACGTCCTCTACGAGTTTGTAGTTGAAGACATTTCGTAATTCCTTACGGATTGAGAGATCTTGAGGGATGAAATTCGAAAATTTCTGGCCATTAATGGAGAGGTGGCGGCTGGAGCAAGTGAATTAGGGTTTTGGAGTGGAGATTTACATATATACCCTTATTATTTTAATAATAAAATACCCAATTTAACACCTTTGCAAACGAACTCCAAACGACGCATGCCGCCAGGCGATCCTAAGGTTTTTCCGCATTCCGGACACAATGGAACAGGTTTCGTAAGCTAATTCGGAAGTATGTGTGAGATACGGCAATAAACAGTCGATTTAAATTTAAACCGATTTAAGCGATTTCTAGGCGTTTTGGCTTGTACCGGACAAACGACAAATCCGATCGACTTGAAATTTGAAATCTTGCAATAATATCACATTACGGATCCGATGAAACTGGTTTCGTCGAAATCCGAGACCGTTTGAAAAATGGCTATTTTAACTCGCCGAATTAAAATTAAAACGATATCGATGCCTTTCGAGCTGCCACGGTCAAACGACAACTCCGTTTGCTACGAAAATTGAAATCCGATAATAATTAACTATTACGGATCCAATGGAACTCTTTTCGTTCAATTCTGAGACTGTTCAAAAATTGGCTATTTTTCAGTCGATAATTAAATATTAAAATATTCAATTTTTACAAATTAACTCCAAATTCAGTTTTACAAGTTCTAAAATATTTCTATAACTTTAATATGATATAACAAAATTTTCCAAACCATTTTCAATCATATTTAACCCAATATTTAATTATTTGTGGAATTTCACTATTAAATAAATCGATTTAATTATCCCATTAAATCCAATATTCGAAAAATAAATTATTCGACTTAAAAATTCCACTTATTAATATTAAAAATAAATTAAATATTCAAATTTAAGTTATCAAAAATTCTGGGTCGTTACAATCTTCCCCCCTTAAAAGAATTTCGTCCTCGAAATTGCAAGTTAAGGAGAACGATCCTAACCCGTTTATTATTTTTTCAAAACTAATTAGTTTATTAACTTTCTAACCTAAATCTTTTTATTAAAGATTCACTATTATTTCAATTAGCTTTCCAACTCCAATTATAAGTTTCAAACAACATTGTTTACTCAACAATTCAAATTTAAATTTAAATTCAAATTTCAAACTTTCAAAATTTCTCAAAATTTTTCTAACTCCCTAAATTTTCAAAAAAAATTCGCCAGAGTCTCCTTTGCGCGGCTAGATCGGTACGACTACAAAACGGCTCTACGGCCCCTCAGAATCAAAAAGAAAAGAGAAAGCCAAGTGGCTGGAGAAGGAAATCATCAAATCTCATATAAAAACTGAAATACGTACCTTTTTGTCGAGCAATTCAATTTTTTTAACTTTGAAATCAAAATCCCAATTCCTTTATAACCTGTATATCCTGCTAGTAATAGTATTCAATTCCAACATTCAAACTATTTTGCCAATTCAAGTTCAAAATTTCCAATGCATGCTTCTTACACATTTTTTTAGTTTATTATTGAAGTTGCATATTCAATTCATTCGTTTCAATTAGTTACATTCACTAATTAAATTCACATTGGTTCATATTCAGCCCAAATCAAATTCAATTCTATTCAAATTCATTTACTTTACATTCAATTTGAGTTCAATTACATAGCTTTCAATTACGCTAGTTTAATTTCATTAACACTTAATGAATTTACATATAATCAATCAACAAACAAACAACATCCAATGAATATCCAATAGAGCCAAATTATTATTTTACTTACATCCAATTAGTTTTGACACTTAGTTGATTTTCATTCAATTATTTTCAAGTGAATTTACACTTACATAGTTTCTTTCAAATCAACTTATTTATATTCGATTGAATAACATTCAATCTATGCTTTAATTCAATTGCTAGTTCTTCTTACAAATAAAATTGAATTTCATTTATATAACTTAAGTTCACATCTTTAACAATTTCATTTACTCACTTTATTCACTTACTTTGATATTAACATCAATTCTTTCAACATTACTTAACTTGCATTCCATTTCAACTTTATTACCTCATTTAATTCACTTGATTATTTAACTTTGATACAAATATCAATTTTTATTCAACTTTGCTTAAGTTATTCCATTTAAACATCATTTGCTAATTAAACTTAAGTTTTACTTATCAATTCAATTCGGATTTTAAATTCCAAAGTAAATCCTATTTAACTTTTACTTAAGTCAAATTCATATCAATATTCAAATTCATATTCCATTTTATTTAACTTAATTGTTTAACCACTTCAATAACTGGTTTTACTTACATTTTCCCATTCTATAAGTCATGCAACTTATTATTCAACTTCTAACTTATATTATAAGTTCAAAACTTATTTCGCTTATACTTATCAACTTCAAGTTGAATTTTAATTTCAAATTGATTTATTACAACAAAACTTCAATTTTAAATTCATTTTTGTAGCAAATCCATCACATAGAAACTCGAAAATGATACTGATGATGCTGCAGTCATCACCCTTATTATTTCCCAGTGACAATAGTGAAATAAATGCTAAATATTCTTTCAAAAATTTCCTTTCTATTCATAAATCACTTTTATAACCCTTTTACTTATATAATTTTTTTACTTCTTATATACATACATGATTATCTTACAATTGTAAATCATTATCAATTATAATTTCAACTTATGATTCATTGGTTTATACCATTATTCTTTTTACAATAGTTGCTTTTATTAGCTCATTCAAACAACTTTTAATTATTTTATATGTATATATATCATTTACAACAACCAAGCAATCAATTATATACACACTTCAATAATTCCTGAAAAATTATTTTCTCTTTATATATAAAATATAATCGAGGTAAAATTATTTCATTTACCCAATTTAAAACAATATTGTGTCGAATTGTTCTATTCAAGTG
This sequence comes from Allium cepa, assembly GCA_030765085.1. Classification (NCBI taxonomy): domain Eukaryota; kingdom Viridiplantae; phylum Streptophyta; class Magnoliopsida; order Asparagales; family Amaryllidaceae; genus Allium; species Allium cepa. Next base: position 202,671,056 of record CM060941.1, on the reverse strand, counting down.
TTTAGGAACCCCTTCGATTCAGTTTTCGAGGCTGCGCCGACGAAGGTTCATATACCACTCAATAAACCAATCATCACAATATAAAACAATTTTATACTCACTAACAAATACGCACTCATATCTATTATTACACTCACACTCATTCTAGAGTACTGCTGACTCTATCTCTAATGAGTAACACCCAACAGAGCAGGTTGTCGCTTAACCGTAAGCTCTGATGCCAAATGTAACGATCGCGATTTTTCGTTGCCGAAAAACCGAACCGTTAGGGTTTTAGAAGAAGAAAGAGGTAGAAGAAGAAAGAAAAGAAAGAGAAGAGAAAACAGAAATACAAGTAACAGAACGAGAAACAATAACAGAATCTCACAGTCGCAGCGGAACAACATATAATAGATAAATGAATATTCATTAAAACAAAAGAACTATACATTTTATACATTACATCACATTACATTACATCAATCAGAGTGTACGACAACAACAGCGGAAAGAAATACTATATACAATAGATAATAGACTACGCTATCTGGCTCGCCTCCAGATCTGCACAGCAACTCCCGAATCCAGAATAACCTGACAACCTAACTCTAGACTGCCCGTGTGGAAAATAGTGGGCACCCAGAGTTTAGGAAAGGAACAATAAACTCCAGGTCAGTCATGGGGCTGGTGTGAGAACTCAAAACAGTTTATCTTTAAAAAAAGCAACAAGAAAAATTTCAATTTTTGAAATTCGCAATGCTTTTTGGAAAATGAAACTACCATAAGGCCTCCCGCCACACACACAATGCAAACGCAGAATTGGAGGAGATTTCTCCTTATGATAGTCAAAGATGCTTACTACGCGAAAATCAAATCATTTTTGATATTATTACTAGTGCATAGTGTAGAAAACAATTTCGAAAGTAGAATATAAATCCTAGCCAACATAGACATTCCGAACTATGCCTACTATAGCTACCATCCAAACAGTGGTGACCACCATAAGTGAATGACAGGTAATACAACTAAAACCGTACAAGGCGCGTATTGTTTTGATTGGATTTCCAACAAATGGTCAGGCTAAGGAACTTCCTACTGCCACATGGGATCGCCTCTGGCGGGACGTCCCGAGAAACTAACGTTACGGTTAGATCTCTGCCAACACAAGGCCGGGTTACCTCTGTAACTAGGTAACTACTACACGAATATGTCATCCCCCGGTCCTTTGGGACCTTTATCCGAGCGCTCGCAACAACACCACACACAGAAATATATATAGTGTATCAACATGAGTAAGCATCTGGGCTCCATACCATGATACCACCCTTTTCCAGAAGGAAATGACATACCCTAAAGGGCGCGACCCTCATAACCTTGCCGCATATTCCTGTTTCGACCATTTCCGGGGAGTGAGGTCCTGACGAAGTCTCGTCCACAAAGCTACGCTTTGTGTAACAAAGCCATGCTTCGGGTCCACAGATGACCAAAGCAATAATCACAAAGATAAATGATCAAACGAATGATCCAATCCAAACGATCAACCAATGATCATCACACAGCAGCACTCAGCATGCCACATTACCAGATTGGGAAATATCGCTGATAACCTCCAACTACATAACCTCTGAGCTCGTACGTCTCAGAGAAGGGTGTTAAGCTAAGAGAATAAATTCTCCGCCACCAACAGAAATGTACTTGAAAGAAATCTGCTCTATCTCTCAAAATGTAATGTCAGACACGTAACCATACAAGTCTGTTCCGGGTTCGAACAGAACCGAAGGCACTTCCAAAGAAGCCCTTGCAATCCGGGTATTCACAATCTCGATAAAATTTCCCATCACAAAGGAAATCTCCATATCGTAGCTAACGATGCGGAGACAATCGATAGGTCATCCTATCGTTTTCACAAATACCCGGTCTTCACACCGGTCTTCAAATGCGATCCAAACGACGTATCGCATATTCGGAATGGGATATATGACACAAAGGTCCTCTCCCGGCTAAACCAAATAGCGAGCGCTTATTTTAAAAATAAGTGTGCATTCAATTCCAAACAAACACAATCAATACCATCCAAGGGTAAATATTGATAGTCGGTTATTTAACTATCAATAAAGATGCGCCACATCATCAGATTCCAAATAATTTTTCCAAAATTATTAAGTCCCAAAATATCTTTACAAGATATATATATATATATACACACCATTTACAAATAATTGCCCCAGTTATTTGTTTTACCAAAACCACTTCACGATAAAATTTTCCACACTTAACCAATTGAAAAACCAATTTTCAATTTACCTTTACCATTTGAAAACCAATTTTCAAATTACATTAACCATTTGCAAACCAATTTCAAATCACCTTAACCATTTGAAAACTAATTTCAAATCACCTTAACCATTTGAAAACTAATTTCAAATCACCTTAACCATATATACCTTTTGAAACAAATTTCAAACCACCAAATAAATCTTTACCGATTTATTTTAACTTACGTTCCAAATTCGTAAATTATATTTTCATATTTAAAAATAAATCAACATTTATTTTTTAAACAAATTTCCCTTTATATATATAAATTCCAAAGTGAATTTCCAATTTCCCAAATATCTACACATACACGATTTCAAATCAATTTCAAAATATTCACTTCCAATTTACCTTTAAAAGGTGAATTCTCAAACGTTCCATTTCATATTAGAGAATCATTTCTAAACTTATTTAATAATAAGTAATTCACAATTTAATTTCTTTTCAACAATTTTGAAAATATTCAACATACTTAAGTTACCGTTAAGTATTTTATTCCATTCTCTTTAAGAAAACATTCTTTTATCCACATTTATTTGGGTTAAAAACGAATGTTGCGTAAAACATCGTTACGACAACCCAAGAACACTAGTATATGGATTTGAAATTAAAAATAGATATATAAATCCAATACTATACAAATTATCCCCTTCTGTTTCTCGAAAACTTCTATTTCAACAATCAATGTTGAAATCTATGTTTTCAATACTCAATACATTTTAAAACACCTTTAATTCGTTTTAAATTCCATTTAAAACATTCCTTTCCCAAAAACAAACCCATTTTATTTAATAATCTATTCAATATCCAAAATAGTGAATATAGCCCACTTAACAAATTCCCATATTTCAATTTATCAAATTCGATGAATTTCAAATTTATAAACATAGTTTATAAATTCCATTTCTATTATAAACCCCAATTTTATAAATTCCTTTATTAATCCGATGCAATTTACATAACCCAATTTCATACCCAAAAGCCATATTGTAAGTTAAATACTTATAATATTATTTATTTACCAAATCGTTCCTTTGAACTTCACCGATTTAAAATCTTATCACTTACAAGGTTTCTTTATGGTTTATAATAATTTCAACTAATGAAATCTTCATTTATTAACAATTTCTATAAAATTCCCCTTTTTAATGCCCAAATCCATTTCTATAAGTTAATAACTTATAAACTTAAAATTTCCAATAACCATTCGTTTATAAATTTCACATTTATTAATCTATAAATCCTAGTGAAATTCATGTTATATATCAACTTAACGCTTTATAAATTTATTCTATAACTTCAATAAATTTTTATTTAAAAACATCCATTTATAAAATCCTTTATATAAACCATTAATAATAATAACTTCCCAAAAACCAAATTTAACTATTTTATAAAAACCTATTATTGTTAAAAATTTCTTTTAAGTTATATTTTATAAAAATATAAATTTTTAAAACATAAAATTTTATCCATCTATTTATTTTAAATATTAATCAATTCAAAATTTTTAATAAACCATATTCTTTGAAAAATCGATTTAAAACCCCTTTTAAATTCAAAACCGTTATTTTTAATTTAAAAATTAGAATCCGATGATGCAACGACATCGAATGGTCAATCACGGGAATAACATCATATATCAATGTGATTATCAACAATCAACATAATATTCATAAACAAATAAATATGTGAGGAATCCAGTTGGATCCCTCCAACCTGTTACCCTGCATCCACAGACGTTAGCACAATACCAATTCCACTTCAAGGTGGAATATCGCGGTATATGGGATTTTATAAATATTCCGCTTAATAGGCGGCGCAATAGGGTCTCATCCGCTATACGAGGCGGGAAATCAAATCCGATATATACATATGCCAATATATATATATCGCTATATATAGTATATATCCTACTATATCTACTAGCACAATCAATCAACAATTATCAATCAATATTAACTATTTAAAATTTTAAACAAAACCTTTCGATTGAGTGAGGAGTTCTCACCTTGATTTTATTCCGGTTTCGTCGTTCGTTTCGAATAAAATTAAACGAACGTTTAATTTTATCCGAAATTCAAACGACCTCCAATCGACTCCAAACCAGCTGCATTGCGAAGAGCTCGGCGATACGAAGCCAACGCAAAAAATCTCGTTCAATTTGGACCTCGCAACAAAAAGTTATCACGTTTTTAAGTTACACGATTTGAATTTTGAATTTAAACTAAAAAAAAAAAAACAAAAAGAAAACACCCTCACCCTCAAACGCATGTGGCCCCCACTCCCTTACTCATCTTCCCTGCGCACGCAAGTTTTCTGTCCAGGAAACAAAAACGCACACCAAAACCCATAAGCACAAATCTAGGGCTTGAATTCGCGACCACCACACTCGCCTATGCATCGATCAGAGAGCGCCACCTTGTAGCCCACGACAAGAGCCACCTTCGGCCAGAGCTAGGCCAAGCTCGGCCTTGCCATTGCTGAGATACAGCCCCATGAACGTGCGCCCTTCAAATCCCCTTTGCCGTTGATTCGTGAAGCTATTCGCGATCTTGACCGTTGATATGATAGATCTTTACGTCCTCTACGAGTTTGTAGTTGAAGACATTTCGTAATTCCTTACGGATTGAGAGATCTTGAGGGATGAAATTCGAAAATTTCTGGCCATTAATGGAGAGGTGGCGGCTGGAGCAAGTGAATTAGGGTTTTGGAGTGGAGATTTACATATATACCCTTATTATTTTAATAATAAAATACCCAATTTAACACCTTTGCAAACGAACTCCAAACGACGCATGCCGCCAGGCGATCCTAAGGTTTTTCCGCATTCCGGACACAATGGAACAGGTTTCGTAAGCTAATTCGGAAGTATGTGTGAGATACGGCAATAAACAGTCGATTTAAATTTAAACCGATTTAAGCGATTTCTAGGCGTTTTGGCTTGTACCGGACAAACGACAAATCCGATCGACTTGAAATTTGAAATCTTGCAATAATATCACATTACGGATCCGATGAAACTGGTTTCGTCGAAATCCGAGACCGTTTGAAAAATGGCTATTTTAACTCGCCGAATTAAAATTAAAACGATATCGATGCCTTTCGAGCTGCCACGGTCAAACGACAACTCCGTTTGCTACGAAAATTGAAATCCGATAATAATTAACTATTACGGATCCAATGGAACTCTTTTCGTTCAATTCTGAGACTGTTCAAAAATTGGCTATTTTTCAGTCGATAATTAAATATTAAAATATTCAATTTTTACAAATTAACTCCAAATTCAGTTTTACAAGTTCTAAAATATTTCTATAACTTTAATATGATATAACAAAATTTTCCAAACCATTTTCAATCATATTTAACCCAATATTTAATTATTTGTGGAATTTCACTATTAAATAAATCGATTTAATTATCCCATTAAATCCAATATTCGAAAAATAAATTATTCGACTTAAAAATTCCACTTATTAATATTAAAAATAAATTAAATATTCAAATTTAAGTTATCAAAAATTCTGGGTCGTTACACTCGAGGTGGGCGGTTGCTGTAGCTATGCGTTACCACTGGCCCAGAAGCGTAATTGGTATATCTACCCTGGCATTGCCTAGTTGTGCCGTGTCACCTACCCTAGCGCGCCTTGTACGAGTTTCTATTTGTGTCGTACCTATGGAGTATCTTCTGGTAACCTCCAGATGATGAGGTATTATGGTACTGTATAGACTATTGGCATTATTTGTGTTAAGGGCTATATGGGTAACCCCTTAATGCTATTTAAAAGTAATTTTATTTTACTATTAGACATAATTATAATAGCGAAATATTACTACATAGTAAATAGTTTAACGGATCCTTAGGAGATGTGAATCCCGAGCATATCTTGAGTTACTCCACTCACTTTGACATTGGATAGGAGATGTCAAATCCCATAAACATCTCTGACGCCATTCCACTCATATTATTTATTGTTGATTTAACTTATATAAGATCTTTTAGTTTTGACTCGAGTGTTTTGTCTTTTCCATTCGCTCGGGTCAGCCTGAGCATTTTAGGATTTGGAAGACCGTATTCTGGAGGACGAAGACGAAGATATATTATTATCTATTATATCATTCCGCTACACCATTTTATTCCGCTACATTGTTTTCTATTATTCTCTGGTATGTGTAACTCTGATATGTATTGTATAAGTATTGTCAAATGTTTTGTAAAACAGCTTCATGAACTGTATATTTGATTATTATATTTTATCGTTCCGCTGCATGATTCCATTTTACTTTATTTCTTTCTCTGCTTTTTCATATTTACCCCATAATAATCCGCACTTCTATATGGTTTAAGTCTGACGTGTGTGGTTTATCGTCGATTTAAAGTGTGCAGAAAGGCGGGACGCTACATCTGGTATCAGAGCTTTGATTTAGCGATAAACCTTACCTTTGTGGGGTCTGACTCTTTACTAATAGGGTAGTAGTACCCTATGGGAATCGCTGATTGTATATATATGAGAGAGCGTATTTGTTAGTGTTATAAAAAGGTTTTAATATTGTGTTAATCAGTTCCGTTTTGTATTTATAAATTCTGGTTGGTGCATGGGACGCTATGACATCAATAGGGATTTCTAAACACTTAATAGGACAGACCGACATAATACTTATTTTAATATAGGTGGATGAAATAATTTTGCCTATTGTATTTTCTATATATAAAATAATTTTTTTAAATAAGATATATATATATATATATATATATATTTGGTTGCAATATATTGGTTGTTAGGTAATGAAATTCATAAATAATAGTAGAGATGAGATTTAGAATAATATAAATGGAAATTGGAAATTTAGAACCTAAGTCCCGGGATTTTGAAAATTTCTTTCAAATGATTTTGGGAATAAGATAATAGTATTATTTAAAAGTATTTTCTGATATAAATATTTCAATATGATTTGAAAGAATTGCTTTAAAGAAATTTTTGGACGAAATAAGTCTGTACTCCCCCTCTGTCGCTGGAAAATAATTTCGATGATGAGTGCACGCATCATCGACATTCATTTTCGAGTTTCGAAGTGGGAAGGCCACTGTAGCAGTCTTGCTGCAGATTTATTTTGACAAGCAAATATAAATTTTAAATTGTTTTAAATATAATTGGATATATAAAGTGTAAGTATATACATTTATCTATTATTTTAAAATGATTTGAAATTTAACCCAGTATTTAAATTATTAAGTTTCCGTTAATTGATAGTTTCAATTAGTATAGTGAAATGGAATTTAACTAATAATTGAAACCCTAAATGAAAAAAGGGATTTAATGCTAGGTTATAATTGATATTAATGAAATTTGAAATTGTAATCTATGAAACAAAGGATATAATTATTGAACAATAAATAAATTAAAAGAAATGGGATAAACTTGTATAAATTTCAATTACACTCTTAAAGGCATACATATAACTTAGCAAAAGAAATAAAAAGTTGAAATGTTAATAAGAAAATGTAATAGATATTATACAAGTAACAAATTTGAGGCGATGAAAGTAATTAATGAAATTATTTAATAAATAAGAATTTGGTGTTGTAGTTGTTATAAACTTTAGTACAATCAAAATACTACAAATTAAATATAATAGAAGGCGGGTACTGTAAGTAAGAAATTTTAAACTTAAGTAGATAAGTTGATGTTTTTTCTTTAAATTTGTAAGAAATAAATGTAAATTAAAAAGATAAATCATTATATGAATGAAAAAGAGAAATCAAACAACAAATGTATGAATGGAATTAATAAGGATAAACTAAAACTGTTGTTTGAAATTGTTGTTGTTTGTTTTGGTTTAGGGTTGTTTGGGTAAGGACTTTTTAAAAATTATCTAGATGTATGAATAATCTATTTAGCTTCATCAGAGACTGTTGAGTAAATGGTGCGCTTAGTAGTTTATTTTTCATTCTGTACAATTTAAAGTTTGAACCCGAACAACTATTTGTTTTGTTTGATATGACTGAATGATTGATTTGTGATGATTCTATGTGATGGTTATATGCCTGGTTGCAAGTGATTGTTGTTTGTATTGATTTGTTTGTTATTGATTGAAACAACGTTAAATATTTCATTTTATATAATTTTTAACTTTTTGGATTATATAAGTGAAATGCAGATTATGGAAGCAATTGCTACTGTTTTGGTTCCATAAAATAAGCGTTAGTTGCCCGACTAATAGGTACGTTTTCGGATTACGGTTTTATAGCATTATTATATTGTTTTTCCGTGTTGAGATGTATATTATTTTGGAAAATATATGTTGTATATTATTATTTTTGATATTATATTTTCTCCCGAGCCTCTCCGTACAAAGGAGACTCTGCCCAAATTTTCCATAAATTTTTGGCTTAGAAAATTTTAAAATGTCTTCCCAACTTTATAAATTTGAATATAAAAGATTTAATTGTTTATAAATCTATATATTTTATTTAAATTATCCAATTCTGTAAAACCTATTGTTATAAATATAATGTTTTGAATAATAGATATTAATTTATAAGTTCCTCTTTTCCCTGCTTTTCCTTTTCGGAGACGATAAGTTTTGAGTGGGGGAAAGTGTAACGACCCGTAAATTTTCATTAATTATAATTGTTAATTTAATAAGATTTTTGAAATTTAGTATTGATGAAAAAAATTTAGTGAATTATAAAAAAAAATTTGATATAATAATGAATTTGAATGGAATTCTAATTAAATGAAATAATTTAAATAGTATGTCTTGGTTATAAGTGGAATATGAGAAAGCAAATGTAAATTTTGAAGCAATGTGTGAAATAATATAATATAATGGTAATTGGTTGGGAAGAATGAACAATACAAGTATTATAAAGGGTAAAATGGTGGCAAATGGTTGTTACCTGTTAATTCACCAAATACAAATAAAGATAATTAAATGTACTTTAATGATAATTAATATAATAACGGAAAGGGTGAATAGAAACGTAAATTTATTTATAAGGCAGTAATTGATGTAATAAAAAGCATGAAATCAAGTAAATAAATTTACTAGGAGTATTTAATTGTAATTAATGTATATATTGGGAAAAGATATAATAAATGGAAATAGGATAGTTAATAACAAAGGAGTTAGAAATTTGAATATATTAATGTAACATTATACAAATGTAAGATGTAAATGAGCATATATTAGTGTAATAGATAGGTACCCATGTTGACATCACCTTTAAGATGGCAAGTTTATAATTAATTCATAATAAGAAAGAAAAAAAATCAAATGAATGTATTTATTGGAATGACAATTGACAATTAATGAATTCATTAAAATGGTAAAGTTATAAATTGATTGGAATTTGTAAATTGGGAATGGATTCAAAGTTATAAAATTGATGTAATAATACGTAATGAATTGTATATGATAGGATTAATGCTAGAGAGTAACTATAATAGTTGTTGTTTGATAATTAAGTAAGAATGGGAACCAAGATTAATCCACTTTAAATGTAATAAAGTGGATTAATTGGCAAATATTAATGCGCCAAGATATAGCCTATGATAATTAAAGTTAATAAATAATGAATTGAATGAAAGGCCAATTAATGAAAATAAATGGGAACTTTGATTTGTGAGTAATAAAAGCTTATTAATGTGACAAAAAGTTAGCGTAACGATTATTGTATGTTACCTATTGATGTAGAGTGTTAATTTACAGTTGGAAATTAGTTACAATAATTATAATTTAATGTTACGTTAATGTTAATTAAGGCAATATTTGTAAGCAATGTTAAGGTTAATCATATTGGACAATTTGTTAATTATAAGTATTGGAAATAAAGCTTTACCAATTTATTGGGTTTTAAACCATAATAAGTGGAGTAATTGCAATTTAATGAAATTAAAAATCTAAGTACTACGCTAATTAAGATGAAATGTGAGGATTGCAATAGATTTTGAATCCAATGTTAAAATTCATCAGTTGATAACAATGAATTGAATAGTAGAATGAAAAAAATAAATTTAATAGAATTTTTGGAAATTAAATTTATAATTTCTGAATTTAATGTAATTGTGGTTAATACTAAAATTTGTAAATTAATCAACTCTAAATTGACACTTAAATTTGGGTAAATTAGTGTAAATGACTTATAAATTTAAATATGATGAAATTTGTTAATTATAGAGTTGAAATTTCAAATTTGATTTAATTCTTAATTTATTAATTTAATTAATTAACGTAAAAATAGTCATTTTGGCCACTAACTCGGATTTCGACGAAACTAGTTTCATCAGATCCGTAACGGTGAATTATTCTAGGATTTCAAGTTTCGTAACGATCGGACTTGGCGTTTGAACGTACGGCCTTGAAATGCCTTGAAATAAATGAAATTGAGATAAATTGAAATCAATTTGAAATAACTAGATTTTGGCACAACTTCTTCATATGATGGAATTTGGGCTTGAAACCTATTCCATCACGTTTAAAATAATTAAAAACATCTATTTTGATATATGGGTTGACCCAATTTCGTTCCGGAGTCAGAACGGGCTTTTCGGGCCATTCGTCATTTAGCGCGTTTATAAACTGGGTCCGTCTGTTCTATTTCAACCTTGTCTATATATACCCTGTTAGAAACCCTAGTTTACCTCTATTTCTCTGTAACGACCCGGAATTTTAGGTCGCTTAATTTGAACATTTAATTCATTTTAAATGTTGAATATGGATTATAAATCGAATCTTGAAATAAAATAAGCTATAATTTTTAGTTATAGTAATTCTATTTCAATTTCAAATAATCGAGAACAATAATTAAATATTGAATCGGGACTTTAATTGGTAACTGAATAATGCTAATTCAATATTAGAATTGGGGTAATTGACAATTTCGAGTGTAAATGGAAATAAAATTAGATTTTAAAATTTAATTTAGGTCTAATTGGGTTTGATTTTTAAATTTGGATCATTAGAAGAAATTAAAAGCTAACAGATTGAATTTGGGATTTTATATTAATTTAATAATAGGATTAATAATATAAAAATGCAATTAATCGGATTTCGATTCAAAATGAGTCAAAATGATTGTTAATGTGTTTATAAATGTTATATGATTTATTGTAAAGTTAATAAAATTTTAAAAGTAAATTTCAAGTCTTTTCGTCAATTCTGAAAATCGCCCGATTTAATAGACGAGTTAAAATAGCCTTCCGGGGCACAGTCTCAGAATTCGATGAAACCAGTTCCATTGGATCCGTAATAGTTAGTTATTATCGGATTTCAATTTTCGTAGCAATCGGAGTTGTCGTTTAACCCCGGTAGCTCGAAACGCATCGAAATCGTTTTAATCGATTTAATTTTAAATTGATCGTTTAATTCCGTATCTCGCTCATACGATCAAATTAGCTTACGAAACCTGTTCCATTGTGTCCGGAACGCGGAAAAACCCTAGGAACGCCTGTCGGAACGTGAGATTTGGAGTTCGTTTGCGTGAGTGGTAAAATGCTGGAAACGAAATTAAATTAATATTAAATAATATTATATCTACACTTAATTAGCAAAACCCTAGCCATATATCTCAGGCCGCCGCTAGGGCTTGTTTCAATGGCCGAAAACCACTTCGTTTCTCCTCCAAAAATCTCTCAATCCACTAATTAATTTCAAAAACTTTCTACATGAAGATCGTAGCGCTCGACATCGGCTTCACATCCGTACGGTGGAGTGGCTCAAAACTTGCTGTGGAGGTCAGGATCGCCTCGTGTAGGTCTTACGCTTGGACGCGATTTTCGAGACGAGCTCACTGCCGAGCTTGCGCGCGCGTGGGGTGTGGGATGGGGCTGGATCGAGCCTCTCCGTGGTGGTGTTAGATCTTGTTCGTGGCGTGAATTGTAGATGCGGCATCAAACCCTAATACGGGAGTTTGGGTTCGAGCTCGCCTGTAGTTGCGTGAGGGAGGAAGAAATGGGGGAACGGCCTGGATTCGAATTTGATTGTGCGGCCCTGATTGTGTGGTATAAAATAAAATTAAATTTAAACGAATTTGTTTTCAAATTGGTATTTAAACTTCAAAAATTCATAACTGTTGCATACGATATCAGATTGAGGCGATTCTGGAAGCGTTGGAATCGCAGAAGCGAGTGCTACGAGATGGTGCAGATTCAGGAACCATTCCGGGCGAGTAGAAAATTTGGGTTAAATCGAACGTCGTTCGGTTTAATTCAAATTTCGAACGCTCGCCGAAACTCAAAGTGAGTTATTCTCACTCACATCTGGATATTGGCTGATTTAAATAATAAATATTTAAATATATGTGTGATTGGTTGCATATTATTGTTATTATCAGTCTGGATTGATATTTATATATGTGATGTGCTAATATTTGTGTATGCAGGGAAAACAGGTTGGAGGGATCCAACTGGATTCCTCACCATGTAGTAATATTTTTATAGTTGATGATGATGCCTGTTTATATATTGTGATTGATAAATTTGGAATTTAATTGCATTTTGATATTGTGAGATAAACTATAAACCCAGAATGTTAATTATAAAGAAATTTGGAGTTTAATTGTAAAGAAATTAAATTGGGTTTCAAAAGAAATTAAGAAATTTATAAATAAGGAATTTAAAGGAATATAAAAATTAGAATCTGTTTGGGTGGAAAACTGAAATAAAATTTGTATTGGAATATTGTTGAGTAAATTATAAATCCATAATTAATTATAAATGGATAAAATGAATTTTAGAGAAAAAAAAAATATTGTTAATTAATGAATTTAAAAGAGTTAAAAATTTGAAATCTATTTAGAATGGAAATTGGAAATTGGTAAAATCTGGAATGATAAACAAAGAGAAATGTTATCAATTGATAAATGTTAAAATTATGTTATTTAAACCATAAAACTAAACTGAAATAAATTGACAGAAATCGTGAAAAGGATTTTTGTGATGTTTATGTGGAAATGAGATTCCCTGGGAAGAACCGAGTTCGAGTTTAAACCGATTTTATAAAAAGGAAGTTTTGAAAATTTAAACTTGTTTAAAAAGAGTGTTTTGGAAATAATTATTTTAAAGTAATTATTTATAAATCAGAAATAGAAAATTTTATAAATACCTTAATAATTATTTTTACAAATAGATTTGTTTAAAAAGCTAGTTTTGACTTAAGTTATCGAAATTAGTATTTACCTCTTTAAAACTTTACTTATAAGTTAGTTTGAACTAAAACTCTTATTTGAAACTAAGATTTATATCCTAATAAATAGTTTTATTTTAAATATTTTGAAATCATATTTTTGAGAAATAACTAATAAGGAAATTTCTATATTTTAAAATATATGTTAGAATAAGGTATTTTTAATTATTTTAAATCTAAATGTTTTGAACTTGGTTATTTCCAATGGGAATATTTGGTAAAGGATTTACCTTGTAAAAGAAAGAGCTTTGGAAATTGTTTTCAAATGAGTTAGAAAATTTGAAAATATATCCTTTAAAGATATTCGAAGCAAATAAATAATTTGGGAATTATTTATTTTGTGATGGATGCTATGGATGTTTATGAATATAAATTGATAGCTAAATCACCGACTATCAATATTGGACAATGCGTGATCGTTTCGAAGAGACCGGGATCGAGATTTATTTCTCGAAAACCACTTCGATCCGATTTGTACGTTTCGTGCGAAAAAACGTGTCCGGAGTCGAAGATGGAGCAATGAAATGCAAGGGCTAGTCGCTACTAATCCTGAGGATATTTCCAAAATGGATGTAGTAGGAGTAGTGCCTTCGGTTCCGTTCGAACCCGGGACGGACTTGTATGGACGAATGCTTGCGAAACATCGTCAGGTGGACGATGGGCATTCAAAGTGAAAACGTTCAAAAAGGTAACGCTTAGCCTCAAGCCTCATCAAATGGGAATGACTGAAAATCAGGGGATATGCAGCAAGGTTAGGTGGGTCATGCCCAAGCAGGACAAGATAATTCCCCTGTCTAGATGTCCCTTATTATATTTCGGCTTAGTGGGTGGTTGGTCGCGCCTACCACGGGGTTTATCTTGTTCGGGACTGTTCAGTAAGGAATGGTTCCGGCCTTGTGTTGCAGGGGATGAAGGGAGTAGTCCTCGGTACGGTGATCTAGGCCCCGTACTGTGACAGGTGGTACCCCAGTGCCTAGTCATTGTTGGAAATCCATTTTCCCTACGAGCCTTGTACGAGTTTTGTTTGTATTACCCACTTTGTGGCTAGTAGCTGGAATTTAATCATGTAGCAATTTCGGCTATTTTATAAGTATTTGTAAATAGACCCTATTATAATATCAGAGGATTTCTATAAAAAGTGTTTTAGCTATCGTAAGGTAAAAACCCGACATGTTTATTTGTGGCGTGGTCTTACGAGATGCTTTTGTTTTCAAAGGATTTTGAAACTTTAATAATCAAGTTGGATGAATATTTAGTATCAGCTGGTATTCCAGACTGACTCGGGTGTTATTTCATTATAATGCTCGGGTCAGACCGAGTATTATTTGTTCAGGTTAGGTTGCTATGGAGCAGGAAAGGAGCTGGAGTCCGAGACGTATTATATGTACCTATATATTTCTCCGCTGCTGTGTTTGTATGGTAGGTCTGTTTTGTGATTGTTGATGTATGAGATACTCTGATGATATGATGTATAAAACAGTGATAGTTTTCTTTATTTGTGTAAAGTTCTATATTTACTATTATATTTTATTCCGCTGCGACTGTAAGATTCTGATATTGTTTTGTTTCTTCTTCTTCTATCTCTTCTTCTTTAACCCTAACGGTTCGTAATTCTGTGCCACTTGAGTTAATAGAGGTAGAATAGTGTTGATTCAAGGGGTACGGATTTGCGGGCTGTCACACTTGGTATCAGAGCTTAGGTTGGCGACAACCTAGGCTTTGGTGGGGTAATTACTCATTAAACAGAGTCAATAGTACTCTATAATGAGTTGAGAGTAATAATAGATATGAGAGCGTACTTGTTAGTGCATATAAAAATTGTTTTTATACTGTGTTGACTTATCGGTTGAGTGTTTATGAATTCTGGTCGGCACGGGAAGTACAACCGTATCGATAGGGGTTTCTAAACTCTTAAACAAGATAAACCGACATAGTATTGATTTTAAAGTGGGTAAATGAAATAATTTTACCCAAAATTATATTTTGATATAAAAAGAATAATTTTCTGATATTACTATATATATTTGATTGTTTAGATGTGGATATCTATAATTAAATAGGAATCTAAAATCTAATCTAAATTTTGAAATGGTTATAACTAAATAACTTCCATGAATATAAATTATATAAAAGAAAGAATAACTAAATTTGAATTAAACCAGAATTCAAATCCCGGAGTTTAGGAAAGGATTTTAAATAAAAATAAAAGTTTGGAAAATTAAAATCCTGGGAAGGTTTGAAATGTTTTCCAATGTATTGAAGGTAATGATGAAATATTATTTTGAGTAATATGTTTGAATGGGAAACTGTTTTGAAATGAATTTGGGAAAGTAAGAAGCATTGAACTCACTTCAGTCGCTGGAAAATAATCCTGATGATGCTGGCCACATCATTAGAATTCATTTTCGAGTTTCTAAAGTGATGGATTGCTTCCCTAGTATTGTTTGGATTTTGGGTATGCTAGTTGTTTGGGAAATCTCAAAGAAGGAAATTTGTTTTGGTATAAACAATTGTTTTGGAAATCTGGTAATTTGATTGATATACCAAATAGGAATATATATTGATTATTATTTCAGAATGGTTTTGAAATAAAACCGGGAAATTTAATTCTGGAAAATTCTATTTAAATGAAGAGTAAAGTTAAAATGCATCAACTAACGAACTTATTTTGGTGAAGCTGATGTTAATAAGAAAAAAAAATGAAAATTTTAATCTTGAAATTAAAATTCAACTTAAGTAAATGGAAGTAAATAAAATATATTGAAGTAAATAGAAATTTGAATTTAACTTGGATAAGATAAATAAATTGAACTTAAATAAAGTTAATTTGGATTAAATTAAAAGGTAAGCTGACTTTGAAATTGTGGTTCATTGTGAAATGGATGGTACCCATGACCTATTACTAAGTGTTGTGCTTAAATTTTGAAATTGTGATTATACGATGTGAATGGATTAAAAGGAAGCTATATAAGCTTTTAAGTAAATAAGTTGGTGAACTTATATAAATAAAATGAAATTATAATCACAGATGGAAATAGAGGAATGGTATGGAAGATCCAAATTTAATCTCAAATGAACGTGGATTGAGATAAGGTAAAGTGAGATATAATGAAGTGAATGAATTTCACTAGGTAAACAAGTTTTGGACTTGTATTTAGAGAATTAAAATTGTGAAATTGAGATGGAAGTGAATCTAAATGAAATGGAAAATTTAAAATTGAGAATTTGAAATTTAATTAGTTCTAGATGAATTGGAATTAAAGTAAATTGGATATAAAGGTGAAATGTAAAATTGTTTATAATTGCATAATGAAGATCATATCCTTAAGTTGTTAAGTGATATAATTTAAATTTGAGATTATAAATTGGAAAACAGATTTGAGTAAGCAATCTAAATTTTTGAATGTAAGTAAAATTGAAATTCATTAATGAAAAGAGTTTAATGGTGTGGCAAATTTAAATTTTGTCCATAAATTAAATGTAAAGTGAGAACATAAATGTGGATATTCTTATGTTGGCAAATAAGTCTTGGACTTATGTATTGGGAAGATGAAATTTGCTATGATAATGAAATTGTAATTGAATTTCAGTTGAGTAATAAATAATATTGAAAGAAATTTAGATTCTATTTAAAAGGAGTAAAAAGGAAAGGTAGAAATCTAAATTTGCTAAATAAAATGATGGGAAAATGGTGATATTATAAATGAATTCAGAGTAAATTAAGAAAGTGGATTGAAAACTAATATGGATTAGGTTATTGACTGGATTAAGTTACAAATTAATGGAATTTGTATTGTAATGGATAGAATTTGATAATTGATCAAAATTTGGAAAGTAAATAAAAATCCAGTTGTAGCATGGGATTTAATTATGGTAATAAATATTGGAAGTATGGATATATAATAGAATTAGCTATCATAATGATGGTTTTGAATTGTAAGTAAATTCGAATGAGAGAAATAATTTAAATGGTCTCTTTGTTAATAAAATAAACTTAACATGGATTGGATAACTAAACAAAGAGCATTAAATTTGTATATGAATTGAAATTTGATTTGAATGAGAATCAAATGGAGATAAAATTAATTTGATACGAAGATAATGGAAATATTGGGAAAGAATAATGGTGAATGGATTTTAAATTAATAACTTCTCCACTGTTTATTTAAAAATTTAATTGTAAGTGGAAAGATATCAATATAAACTGGGATTGGATAATGAAATAAGATATAAGGAAATGTAATTTAATAATGGCATTGGAAAGAGAAAAATGTTGGGTTTGTGAACCTTGTAATGGAGAAAAACTAATACAAATCTAAGTTAAAATTAATTTTAAATGGTCATAAGCTTAAGTGGCAATTGCTTTGCTTGAATAACATGAATATTTAAATGTATTCAGAATTGAGTTGTTTAAACGACAACTAAATTGGTTTTGAATAAATTGGGATGCATTGAAATGTTATCAAGTAATTTTGCATAAGAATGTAAATGCTTCAAATTGAAAACAGGAAATTGATTGTAAATCAAATTAAATGACGATGCATATAAATAAATTAAAGCACATATTCACGATATTGAAGTGAATATGAATGGGTTGTCTTATTGTATTCAAAATCGAATTGGTTTTTGAAATGATTGGAAGGGATTGGAAATTTATTAAGTGACTTTGCATATGAATGAAAAATGGATTACCCTAGTAAGGCAAATGCTTCAAAATTTTGAAAATAAAAATTTGGTTTGTGAATCAACTTGATATTGAAATGGTGTAGAAGGATATTAGAGAAGCACATGTTAACCATATGTTAAATAACAATGAATTGGTTGAAATAAATATGGTTTACTTATGATATTATGCAAAATGTTGTTGGAATGTAAATGGATATGTTCAGCTTGCTTTTATATTGGAAATGTTGAATAAATTGCTCATATCTTGGAAATTGATATGTTTGTTGAGTATAGCACAGGTGCGGGAGGCGTTTGAGAGAGTTGGAGCGCATATATGCTAAAATATTAGCCGCTTGCTTTTAAAATGCTAATAAAAGGTACGCCTACGCAAATAAAATTGAAAAATGATATATATTGTGTGATATATTTTGGTTTCCGGCCGTGTGTGCCGATGTATATATATTTGTGTATCCTGCGATATCGCAGAAGCTCCTCCGTACAAGGGAGACTCTGCCAAAATTTTCCGTAAATTTTGGGAGTTAGAAAATTTTTGGGTTTTGGGAAGAGTTAATTAACTTTGGAAGTATAAGTTAAAAATTTAAGCTTTAGTGTTAATAAAGCAAATGGGTTTGAAATTGAGCTAAAGAGTTTGGGATGTGTATATCAGTTGTAACTAGAGAAGTTGGGTTAAGTTAATGAGTATAGGAGCATTCTTTCTACCTTAGCAAATTTCGGGGACGAAATTTTTATAAGGGGGAAGGAATGTAACGACCCGGAATTTTAGGTCGCTTAATTTGAACATTTAATTCATTTTAAATGTTGAATATGGATTATAAATCGAATCTTGAAATAAAATAAGCTATAATTTTTAGTTATAGTAATTCTATTTCAATTTCAAATAATCGAGAACAATAATTAAATATTGAATCGGGACTTTAATTGGTAACTGAATAATGCTAATTCAATATTAGAATTGGGGTAATTGACAATTTCGAGTGTAAATGGAAATAAAATTAGATTTTAAAATTTAATTTAGGTCTAATTGGGTTTGATTTTTAAATTTGGATCATTAGAAGAAATTAAAAGCTAACAGATTGAATTTGGGATTTTATATTAATTTAATAATAGGATTAATAATATAAAAATGCAATTAATCGGATTTCGATTCAAAATGAGTCAAAATGATTGTTAATGTGTTTATAAATGTTATATGATTTATTGTAAAGTTAATAAAATTTTAAAAGTAAATTTCAAGTCTTTTCGTCAATTCTGAAAATCGCCCGATTTAATAGACGAGTTAAAATAGCCTTCCGGGGCACAGTCTCAGAATTCGACGAAACCAGTTCCATTGGATCCGTAATAGTTAGTTATTATCGGATTTCAATTTTCGTAGCAATCGGAGTTGTCGTTTAACCCCGGTAGCTCGAAACGCATCGAAATCGTTTTAATCGATTTAATTTTAAATTGATCGTTTAATTCCGTATCTCGCTCATACGATCAAATTATCTTACGAAACCTGTTCCATTGTGTCCGAAACGCGGAAAAACCCTAGGAACGCCTGTCGGAACGTGAGATTTGGAGTTCGTTTGCGTGAGTGGTAAAATGCTGGAAACGAAATTAAATTAATATTAAATAATATTATATCTACACTTAATTAGCAAAACCCTAGCCATATATCTCAGGCCGCCGCTAGGGCTTGTTTCAATGGCCGAAAACCACTTCGTTTCTCCTCCAAAAATCTCTCAATCCACTAATTAATTTCAAAAACTTTCTACATGAAGATCGTAGCGCTCGACATCGGCTTCACATCCGTACGGTGGAGTGGCTCAAAACTTGCTGTGGAGGTCAGGATCGCCTCGTGTAGGTCTTACGCTTGGACGCGTTTTTCGAGACGAGCTCACTGCCGAGCTTGCGCGCGCGTGGGGTGTGGGATGGGGCTGGATCGAGCCTCTCCGTGGTGGTGTTAGATCTTGTTCGTGGCGTGAATGGTAGATGCGGCATCAAACCCTAATACGGGAGTTTGGGTTCGAGCTCGCCTGTAGTTGCGTGAGGGAGGAAGAAATGGGGGAACGGCCTGGATTCGAATTTGATTGTGCGGCCCTGATTGTGTGGTATAAAATAAAATTAAATTTAAACGAATTTGTTTTCAAATTGGTATTTAAACTTCAAAAATTCATAACTGTTGCATACGATATCAGATTGAGGCGATTCTGGAAGCGTTGGAATCGCAGAAGCGAGTGCTACGAGATGGTGCAGATTCAGGAACCATTCCGGGCGAGTAGAAAATTTGGGTTAAATCGAACGTCGTTCGGTTTAATTCAAATTTCGAACGCTCGCCGAAACTCAAAGTGAGTTATTCTCACTCACATCTGGATATTGGCTGATTTAAATAATAAATATTTAAATATATGTGTGATTGGTTGCATATTATTGTTATTATCAGTCTGGATTGATATTTATATATGTGATGTGCTAATATTTGTGTATGCAGGGAAAACAGGTTGGAGGGATCCAACTGGATTCCTCACCATGTAGTAATATTTTTATAGTTGATGATGATGCCTGTTTATATATTGTGATTGATAAATTTGGAATTTAATTGCATTGTGATATTGTGAGATAAACTATAAACCCAGAATGTTAATTATAAAGAAATTTGGAGTTTAATTGTAAAGAAATTAAATTGGGTTTCAAAAGAAATTAAGAAATTTATAAATAAGGAATTTAAAGGAATATAAAAATTAGAATCTGTTTGGGTGGAAAACTGAAATAAAATTTGTATTGGAATATTGTTGAGTAAATTATAAATCCATAATTAATTATAAATGGATAAATTGAATTTTAGAGAAAAAAAAAATATTGTTAATTAATGAATTTAAAAGAGTTAAAAATTTGAAATCTATTTAGAATGGAAATTGGAAATTGGTAAAATCTGGAATGATAAACAAAGAGAAATGTTATCAATTGATAAATGTTAAAATTATGTTATTTAAACCATAAAACTAAATTGAAATAAATTGACAGAAATCGTGAAAAGGATTTTTGTGATGTTTATGTGGAAATGAGATTCCCTGGGAAGAACCGAGTTTGAGTTTAAACCGATTTTATAAAAAGGAAGTTTTGAAAATTTAAACTTGTTTAAAAAGAGTGTTTTGGAAATAATTATTTTAAAGTAATTATTTATAAATCAGAAATAGAAAATTTTATAAATACCTTAATAATTATTTTTACAAATAGATTTGTTTAAAAAGCTAGTTTTGACTTAAGTTATCGAAATTAGTATTTACCTCTTTAAAACTTTACTTATAAGTTAGTTTGAACTAAAACTCTTATTTGAAACTAAGATTTATATCCTAATAAATAGTTTTATTTTAAATATTTTGAAATCATATTTTTGAGAAATAACTAATAAGGAAATTTCTATATTTTAAAATATATGTTAGAATAAGGTATTTTTAATTATTTTAAATCTAAATGTTTTGAACTTGGTTATTTCCAATGGGAATATTTGGTAAAGGATTTACCTTGTAAAAGAAAGAGCTTTGGAAATTGTTTTCAAATGAGTTAGAAAATTTGAAAATATATCCTTTAAAGATATTCGAAGCAAATAAATAATTTGGGAATTATTTATTTTGTGATGGATGCTATGGATGTTTATGAATATAAATTGATAGCTAAATCACCGACTATCAATATTGGACAATGCGTGATCGTTTCGAAGAGACCGGGATCGAGATTTATTTCTCGAAAACCACTTCGATCCGATTTGTACGTTTCGTGCGAAAAAACGTGTCCGGAGTCGAAGATGGAGCAATGAAATGCAAGGGCTAGTCGCTACTAATCCTGAGGATATTTCCAAAATGGATGTAGTAGGAGTAGTGCCTTCGGTTCCGTTCGAACCCGGGACGGACTTGTATGGACGAATGCTTGCGAAACATCGTCAGGTGGACGATGGGCATTCAAAGTGAAAACGTTCAAAAAGGTAACGCTTAGCCTCAAGCCTCATCAAATGGGAATGACTGAAAATCAGGGGATATGCAGCAAGGTTAGGTGGGTCATGCCCAAGCAGGACAAGATAATTCCCCTGTCTAGATGTCCCTTATTATATTTCGGCTTAGTGGGTGGTTGGTCGCGCCTACCACGGGGTTTATCTTGTTCGGGACTGTAGAAATTTTGGATTTAAATTCAGTTTAAATTCAAAAGGTGAGTGTTTTAACCCACTCACAACTTCTAAAATTTCTTATGTGCGTTAAATTGATTTCTGATGTGATTTGAAATTTATTTATGGCTGTTTGGTATATTTTTATCCTCATTCCAGTTAAATTTAATTTATTGAATTAAATTATTATTTAATTTATTATTGCATTAAAAATGCCAGTTAAATTTTCATTTATTTTTTATTGAATATAAACTGCTAGTTGATACTTGTTGTTTATTATCCGTTATATATTGATGCTATTAATTGTGATTAATGGTTGATGATTGATATTGGATGAATGGATGTTGTATTTTATATCATTATAAACTGCAAATTGTTATGCACTTTATTTCATTCGAGATTGCGGTTTGAAATGATGTATAACCGTATTTTTATTTTAAATTGCGGATTGAAATGATAAATATCCGTATCACTTGACCATAGAATAGAAAATTGTATATACACCGTCGGTCTATATATATAAATATTTTGAAAATGATATTTGTGGTTTTGGATAGAATTATACGGTTTAGATAAATATTGATTCTTTTTGATATCATATAAAAATATTTTTTATATAGTTAAATTCATGTATTTAAGCTATGTATAAATCTGTTTAATGATAATAAGTTAAATAATGGAGTTTGATTTATTAAAATAAATATGGTTAAGTATTTGAATCATATTTTATATAGAGGTTATAATGATTTAAATAAAATTAAGATTTGGAAGATAAAATATGAAATGGATGTGAATTAAATTGTTTAAGAATTTTACTCGAATAAAAATTTGATTTGAAATTTAGATAAATTTGAGATTTTATGAAATTGAATTTATTCAAGAATTAAACCAATAGGGTTGATGTGAAATTTATTAAATTGGAAATTTTAAAAGTTGTAATTATAATAACTTGATTTTTGGGTCTAGGTGAATTAAATGAGTATTTCAAGTATAACGAATTTAAGGCAATATCTAGTTATTTGTAATTTGAGTTTTATCTGAATAATAAGGGGTTTATTATATGAAATATTTCAAAACTAAATAATAGGAATTTAATTGTTGAATCGAAATTACCAAATTTAGTGTTGAAATTTTGGAATATTTAAAGCCTTGAAATATATCGAAATTGAAATGTTTGTAGAAATTGAAATGTTTCGAAGTTATGAATTTCACAGCGTTATGTTTTAAAGGTGTTAAAATTTCAATCTTTGGTTTTGAAGTACAAAATTTGGAAGTGCTATGGTTTTGAAAAGGGGATATATTTGAAATAAAATGATATTATATTGATCTGATATAAAAAGGATATCATATTGATTTGGTTTTTAAATTGGAAATGATATCGTATTTATATGGTTTTGAAATAAATATTATATCCTAGTTTTGAAGTATAAAATATTTTTGAAATGACCGCGGTGTTATAATAGCATTGGGTTGTTAAAGAGACCGGGATCGGAAGTTGTCATACTCTCTGCCAACTTCGAAAACCACTTTAACAACCGTGTACGCAGTGGAGATTTCAGAATGAAGTAGGATGGCCGCGGCGTTTCCTTTGAGGTAAATACGTGGACCGGACTCCCGTGAATTGGCATAAGGTGCCTAAAACATGAGCGATCGACGGGCTAATGAGGTAGCACCTTTGATCGGACACATCCCTTCGATATTATACTTTGACTTTTGGATTGATTAGGTGGCCACTTTTGATTTTTTTTTATTTGGGGGTGTGGCTCGAGGTGGGCGGTAGCTGCGGCTATGCGTTACCACCGGTCCGGAAGCGTAATTGGTATATCTACCTTGGAATTGCCTAGTTGTGCCATGTCACCTACCCTAGCGCGTCTTGTACAAGTTTCTTTTTGTGTCATACCTATGGAGTATCCTCCCGATTAGGAGGTATTACGGTACTGTATAGACTGTTGACATTATTTGTGTTAAGGGCTATATGGGTAACACCTTAACGCTATTTAAAAGCAAGTTTTTTTTTACTATTAGACATTATTATAATAGCAAAATATTACTACATAGTAAATAGTTTAACGGATCCTAGGAGATGTGAATCCCGAGCATCTCTTGAGTTACTGCACTCACGTTGACAATGGATAAGAGATGTCAAATCCCGTAAACATCTCTGACGCCGTTCCACTCATATTATTTACTGTTGATTTAACTTACATAAGATCTTTTAGTTCTGCCTCGAGTGTTTTGTCTTTTCAATTCGTTTGGTCAGCCTGAGCATTTCAGGATTTGAAAGGCCGTGTTCTGGAGGATGAAGACGAAGATTTATTATTATCTATTATATCATTCCACTACACCATTTTATTCCACTGCATTGTTATATATTATTCTCTGGTATGTGTAACTCTAATATGTACTGTATAAGTATAATCAAATGTTTTGTAAAACAGCTTCATGAACTGTATATTTGATTATTATATTTTATCGTTCCGCTGTAAGTTTCTATTTTATTTTATTTCTTTCTCAGCTTTTTCTTATTTAACCCATAACAATCGCCCTTCTGTATGGTTTAAGTCTGACGTGTGTGGTTTATCGTCTATTTAAAGTGTGTAGATAGGCGGGATGTTACAGTACATCTACCTGGAATTGCCTTGTGTGCCATGTCACCTATCATATCGCGCCTTGTACGAGTTTGGTTTTCTCCCGTAGCCCATATGGTACCCTCTGGTGGCTTCCCGATCAGAAGGGACCATGATATTGGATGGACTACTGGGACTATTATTGTGTTAAGGGGGACATTGGGTAACTCCTTAGCGCTATTTAAAAGTAAGTTTTTTTTACTAATAGACATTATTATAATAGTGAAATATTACTACATAGTAAATAGTTTAATGGATCCTTAGGAGATGTGAATCCCGAGCATTTTTTAAGTTACTGCACTCACGTTAGACACAGGATAGGACATGTCAAATCCCGTAAACATATCTGACTCCGTTCCACTAACATTATTTCCTGTTGATTTAACTTGCATAAGATCTTTTAATTTCGACTCGAGTGTTTTGTCTTTTCAATTCCCTCGGGTCAGCCTGCGCATTTCAGGATTTGAAGGCCACATTTTTGGAGGACGAAGACAAAGATTGTATTATTACTATTATTTACTATAGTGTTCCACTGCATCACATTATTCCGCTGCATTGTAATTATTCTTTGGTATGTGTAACTCTGATATAAATTGTATAAGTATAATCAAATTTTTTGTATAACAGCTTCATGGACTGTTTATTTGATTATTATATTTTATCGTTCCGCTGCAAGATTCTATTTTGTTTTTCTTTCTTTCTCTGCTTTTTGTTATTTACCTATAACAATCCGCCCTTCTGTATGTTTTAAGTCTGGCGTGTGTGGTTTATCGTCGATTTAAAGCGTGCGAAAAGGCAGAATGTTATTCAATTAATAGATAGTCCTTAAATTTAAAGTTGATTTTCATTCAATTTTCAACATTCCTTTTCAAACGAATTCATTTTTGTGTTAACTCGTTTATTTTATTCATTTATCTTCAGCTAAGTTGATTCCACAAAATTCACTTTCAACTATTCTTAAGTCTATATTTGTTCTCTTAACTAGCATTCTCCTTTATTTATTTAATTTATTCCATTTAATATACATTTTGCAATATATATTACGTGTATACACATCTTGTAACCATATATTATTCAATAAATAATTTTTTTCATTTTTCAATTTATTATTAGTAAATACCCTTAATAAAATATCATTTTTGATATTCTATTTTTTATCCTGGTGTATACTATCTAATTTACATTCTAATTACATTTAAACTTTTCTAGGTAAGTCATATTAATTTCCTAAGTGTAATTGAACAATATAAAAAAATTTCCTTTATCTACGACATTTATATTAAGCCAGATTTTAGTTTGAACAATTTATTACTTAAGTTTTCTTCTCGTAAAACCCTTTATTATATCCTAACATTTTAACTTTTTGAATATTTTAGGCAAGTTATATACATTAGAATATAATTTAGTATTATACAAATAAGTTTTTATTCAAATTCAACTATTTCAAGTTGGTTAAATTTCATTTATCATTTTAGATATTCCACTTATTCAAATATCTCACTTTATTTCAATAATTGAAACTATTTCTTAATATAAAACTTAAAATTCAAACTTTTGGTTTCCCTTCAAACTATGAAATAATTGCATACATATATATTTTATAAATCGAATTATGCATAAGAAAATTAAATTAAAATCCATTTTTCCAAACATAAGTGTAGCAAAGCTAATAAGGGGCCTCTCCACTTCAAGACACGAAAATGAATGTCGATAATGCTATAGTCATCACCGAAATTATTTTCCAACGACACAAGAGGAGAGCACTAATTTAAACTTTCAAAATACTTTGGAAACAATTTCTATTCGAAAATACTTTAAATGATATACACTTTAAACTTTAAAACCAAAGTTTGAAATTACCGGAAATTTAAATTCTTATATGCTTATTTTAAATTGATTTCATTTTCAAATCTAACTTATAGACCATGCTTTAAAATTTCATTACCGTGTAATATACAAAATAGTTAATGGTTTAGAGATGTTAATAAAAAAATAGACGAAAATTTTAGCATTATCATTTCTGACAACCATTTTATTTAGCTATTCAATTTCAAAAAATTTACATATATACATACATATATATATAATCATGCATAATTTATTAATTTTCAAAATAATATTGTGTCAGTTTTCTCTGTTCAAGTGTTTTGGAATTCCTATCGATAGCGTTGATCAGACGAATCGATCGAAACCCCAAATCAACATTAACAAATCAAACAACACATTATAAAACATTTTTATTTTACTTACAAATACACATCCTCACTCGATGATTCAAGAATTTATTCCAAAACAAGGATAGATATTCAAATTAGAGGGTCCCTCCTAAATGAGAAATTCTAACTAAGGAAATATACTCAAAAGGAAGGTAAGATGATTAAATAGCAAAAGAGAAAAGATGGATATACTTATATAAATCACAGGTAACCTTAATTGGGTCAACCATGACTTCAAGAATAAGATTTATACAGAATTCTTAGGAAAATCGACATCGGATTGCAAGAGATAGAATCCGAGAATAGTAAGAGATAGCAGCATCTAAACCGAGGATACAAAAATTACCGGTGAATCAATGCTTATTGTGAAGGAGTTTCACCCCTTTACAAATCATTCAGTGGAGCTATAGTGTACTCTAGAATCAAAAGAACACGAATAGGATGACAATAGAATGGATTTCTGTAGCGACCCGATTTTTCGACTTTCAAAAATCGACATCAACACGTCCACTGTATCAAATGCTGCACAGTCGAATGTCGAAAACCGAACCGTTAGGGTTTAAAGAAGAAGATAGAAGAAGAAACAGAACAACGGTAGAATCTTACATTTCACAGTGAAACAATATATAATAGATAAAATGAATAATCTTTAAAACAAAGAACTATATCTGTTATTACAGTGCATAATTAGAGTTTACAACGACACGATACAACACTGGCGGTTATAATAACTTGTGCACAAGAAAATTTGACTTGCACCAACCCATACGCAATAGATAATACATAGAATAAGTGATGCACTTCGCCATCTAGTTGCCTTTTGATCGCCACAGCATACTTTCCTGACTTCACTCTAGACTAATGATAACCTGATTCTAGGCTGCGTGTGTGGAAAATTATGGGCATCCAGAGTTTAGAAAGGGAACAGTAAACTCCAGGTCATCACGGGATTGGCGTGAGATCTTAAAAAAGGTTATTTTCAAAAAGAAAGGAAAAGAAATCCGCTATGCTTTTGGAAAATGAAACTACCATAAGGCCTCCCGCAACACACACAATGCAAGAATTGGAGGAGATTTCTCCTTATGATAGTCAAACATGCTTGATACGCAAAATCCTTTTGATATTATTATTAATGCATAGTATAGAAAATATTTTGAAAGTATAATATTAATCTTAGCCAGCATAGACAATTTGAACTATGCCTACTATAGCTACCATCTAAAAAGTGGGGTGCCACCATAGGTAAATGGAAGGTTATACAACTAAAACCATAAAAGGCGCGTATTGGAGATTGAATTTTCAAAAAATGGTCAGGCTAAGGAAATTCCTATTGCCATATGGCTACGCCTCAGGAGGGATGCCCCGAGAACCTAGCTAGATCTCTGCCAACACAAGGCCAGGTTACCTCTATAACTAGGTAACTACTACACGAGTATGTCATCCCCCGGTCGTTAGCGACCTTTATCCAAGGATCCTCAACCACAAAGCAACGACCACAAAGTAATAAATTTGCAGCAACCACATAGGTCAAATATCTGGGCTCCATACCATGATACAGCCCTTTTCCAAAAGGAAATGAACATACCTTCAGGAGGTGCTACACTCAAATAAAATTGATGCATCCTTCTTGTTTCGACCATTTTCGGGGTATGAGGTTTGACGAAGTCTCGTCCACAAAGCTACGCTTTTCACAAAGCCATGCTTCGATCAACAAATGATCAGCAGCACTTCGTATGCCGCATTATCAAATTGGGAATGTATCACTAGTAACCATCAACTACATAACCTCTGAGCTTGTATGTCTCAGAGAAGGGTGTTAAGCTAAGAGAATAAATTCTCTACCACCGACAAAAATGTATTTGATAGAAATCAGCTTTACATCTCAAAGTGTAACGTCATACACACATCTATACAAGTCCGTTCCGGGATCGAAAGGAGCCGAAGGCACTTCAAAGAAGCCCTTGCAAATCCGGATATTCACTAATCACATCTAGACTCCCCAACACAAAGGGTGATATAATCTCTATACTAGAGCAATTCAGTGCAGAGACATTCAACATGTAATCCTTTCGCTTTTGAAAATACCCGGTCTTCAACACCATCTTCAAATATAATCCCATTTCGTTGTATCATCATTCGAAATGGGTTTTATGACACAAAGTCCTCTCCCGGCTAATCCGAATAACAAGCGTTTATTTTAAAAATAAGTGTTACATTCATATTTCAAATATATCACAACAATATTTCCACTTTTGATCTTTTAAACAAAAGATCCATTACAAAGATTCGATGTGGTTTTAAAATATTCATTTGGAATCCGACCCCCGATCGCATCGAAATTCAAACGCCATTTAAAGGCCAATATTGATAGTCGGTTATTTAACTATCAATCAATATTTACAACAATCACCAGATTTAAATAAATTTTCCCCCAATTATTTACTTCCAAAATATCTTCGCAAGATAAAATTTCACATTTCAACCCTTTAAAAACAAATTTCAAATCACTTTCCTCACGCAGAATATATTTCCAAATATTTTTTTCCATGATACTTTGATGAGTCCGAATACTTAAAAATATATTTTAAATCACTTATCCAAAAATATATATATCTGGAAACATTTGAAATAAAAACTATTTTTAAACACTTTATTCAAAATATTAGTTACGAAAATATTAAACTAATATCTCATATAAACTTCAAGCCTAAACTAATTTTAATATAAAATAAAATTATTTGATAGGGTATACTTATTTAAATAACCGTTTTCTAAAACAAACCTCAATTAAATCTTTAATAATCACTTCTTTAATTAACTTAATCATATTCACTTTAAATATTTAAAAACAATTCACTAAAGTAATTTCTCTAACAAACATTCTTTTTAAAACAAACTTTAATACTTTAAAGTTATATTTTTAAGCTACTTTGAAAATATACTCGGCTTTCAAGGGAAAATACACTTTCCATTTCAAAATGGTCCAATTAAATCAATCAATAAATCCTTCTCGATTTATTTTAAATTTACATTCCAAATCCGTAAATTTCTTTCCACGCTTAAAAATAAACCAATATTAATTTCTAAAACAAATTTCCCTTTCTTTTATAAATTCCAGTTGTGAATTTAAATTTTCAAATATCAACTGATATACGATTTTCAAATCGATTTCCAAATATTCACTTTCAAACACCAAATCAAATTCCAAATTGGTTTGCAATTTATTTTCAAACAATGAATCAAATTCCAAATTTATTTCCAAATTTATTTCTAAGCACCAAATCAAATTTTCAAATCGATTTCCCAAAGATTTTTTTCATTTTAAAATAAATTCCTTTATTTATCCCAAACTATTTAAAATCCGAATTTTCAAATAAATTCTTCAACTATTAAGCAATATTACTTAAAAATCTTTTTATTAAAATCTTTTCCCATTTTTTGGAATTAATTCGATAAGATTTAAAAATCAATATTTATCCTTTTAAAATCCTTCTTTTAAATTCACCCAATTCTTTAAAATGAATTTGCTTAAAGTTTTCTACTTTAATTTCCAAAAATCCATTTTTTTATTTCTGGTATCCTACGATACCAAAAATATATTCGGCTAAAGCATAGCCTTCAACGATTTCAATCACAGATATAATCACACACAGATTATAAATAAATCAACACACAATATATGAAACACATTCAAATATTTGAGGAATCCAGTTGGATCTCTCCAATCTGTTTCCCTGCATCCACAGATGTTAGCACAACAATTAAATACCAATTCCACTTCGAGGTGGAATATCGTGGTATATGGGATTATATAATATCGTCTGCTATTATGCGGTGCATAGGGTCTCATCCACTATATAATGCAGGAGATCAATCACTCCAAATAAATATATAATACCAATTCCACTTCGAGGTGGAATATCGCGGTATATAGGTTTATATAATATCCTCCGCTATTATGCTGCGCATAGGGTCTAATCTAATACAACTGATAATAATTTATCGTCCAAGCACACAACCAACGATTTTAAATTTAACTATTTAAAATTAAATTGAAAAATCCAATTGAGTGAGAAGATCTAACCTTTAACAATGCATGCAATTCATTTCCAATCCATCTTGACTCGTTTCCATGTCTTTTGACCTTGTATGAATAATTTATACAATTGATTAATATTCAAAATAAATCGAATAATAAATTTCCATTTAATAGATTTATTTAATTTAAACTAATAATTAAATTTTTAAACCCATTTTCCTAAACATTTAAAATTCCTATTTATTTCCAAAATCTTCTCAACATATATATATATTTGTTCATCTATGTACATTCAAATTAAAATAGGTATGTGTAATATATATTTTTTTAAAATAGAATTATTTTACTTTACTCTAATCACTTTTCTTTCTGATTAGAAATAGTTTTCTTCCCCTTTTCAAAATCTTGTCAGTATTTATATATATCATTAAATAAATTCAAGATAGATAAAGCTGATACCTTACATCTATGGCCCAGAACGCCGAGTCCACCATCGAGCACGCCACCCCACCGTTGCTTCCAACATCTTGCCTGAGCAACTCGCGCTCCTCCTTGAGCTCGCAAGTGCCAGTTGCTACTGCGAAGCCCCATCTCGAGCTCCCTGAAGTCACGTCACCGCCGCCTCGCTCGATATTGCCCGTTCGGGAGCTTCCGTCGTGCGCGCATCTTCCACGACATCAGCGTCGCCCTTCAAGCCCGATCGAACGAACGGTGCTCGATTTACTTCTGGTCGCCTGCTCATCCCCCGCAAGCGCGGTTTTACGATGGTCGAGTCGCCTCTCTCGATTTCGCTTATAACCTTTTTTTCCTTTCCCGAACAAGACCGATTTTGTTCTAGACGAGCTTCGATATCGATTTGAACTTCGATTTTACTAGTTCTTTCATTCATGAATCTCGGTCATTTGATTTTACCTGGTTTTCGATTTTTGAGGAGCGGCCATTGTTTGATTTGAATTTTGAAGCCGAGAGTTATGCTTCATTGTTCGTTTATTTTTTATTTATTTTACTGGCTCGAATATTATTTTTAAATGAACGCATTTCAAGAGAAGAAAGAAATAAAAGGCCAAGTGTATGAAAGGGAGATACGCGTATAACCTGAGAAATCATTATCATGTACACATTATATTTAAAAATTTAAATTTAAAATTTAAATCATTGAAAACGAAGCCAAAAATCTCGATCTCCTATCGAGGCATGCCGCCAGGCGTCTATAATGTTATACACCTATTCCGAACGCAATGGAAAAGGTTCCGAGTCCAAATTCGATCGTATGAAGAAGATAGCTTTTTGGACCCAGCTTTTATATTAAAGTTTCGATTTAATATCAGTGCGTGTACTTTTCGTACGGCCAAATGTTCACTCCAAACATTCCTAAAATTGAAATCCGATAATAATACACTATTACAAATCAAATGGAACTGGTTTCATCGAATTCTGAGACTGTTCCTCGGAAGAATTTTTAAATATCGATTTAAACAATATAAATTCCAAAACTGAACGAACATTTCCAATTTCAATTCTAAAGCTTCCATTGTCTTCAGTGTAATCAATATAAATCTTTAAACCATTGAAACATTTCAAACCAATATAAAACTGAAGATTCAAATTTTTACCCAATTTCAATAAATTAAATTCAATAATTTAATTGTCAAATTCATTCTGATATTAGAAATTCAAGTTAAGCTATCATTCAAATATTTAAAATCAATTAAATATTCTAATTTCAAATGTTCAAAATTCCAGTTCCTCACATTCTTCCCCCTTAAAAGAATTTCGTCCCGAAATTACTATTTAGGAAGAATGATCCTCAACCTGTTTACTCTTTTCGCAAAACAAAACAGTTTTAACAACTTGTCAACCCAAACCTTTTTATTAAAGAATTATTATCAA
The DNA here is from genome assembly GCA_030765085.1 of Allium cepa. Taxonomy (NCBI): domain Eukaryota; kingdom Viridiplantae; phylum Streptophyta; class Magnoliopsida; order Asparagales; family Amaryllidaceae; genus Allium; species Allium cepa. Next base: position 202,637,978 of record CM060941.1, on the reverse strand, counting down.
TTTAATTAACTTTCCATGATCAACCATAACTTCCAAGCAATATTGTTTTCTTAACCATTCAAATTTAAATTCAAAATTTCAATTATCCAATTTTCTCAAAAATTTTCTAACTCCCTAAATTTTTGAAAAATTTCACCAGCGTCTACTTTGCAGGCTAGCTCGGTACAACTACAAAACGCTACAACGGGCCCCAAAATTTCAAAAGAAAACAAAACGCCAAGCAGCTAGACAAGAAAATCATCGAATTTCATATGGAAATTTAAATACATACCATTTTTTAGCAATTCAAATTTAACTTCGAAATCCAATCCCAATTCCATTTCCCTTTATAACACCTGTATACCCAACTTATCGTTTTGCACATTCTTTACAAAAGTTTCAATAGTTAATTCATTCAAATCCTCACGATATACATATAATATTCATACGCAATATGTAATTCAATCGCTCACTCGATCACACAATTTCACTTCCAAACTAGTATCATCCCTCAGACTTCCTAGTGCGGACTCAGATCTGATTTCTTGATCAGAAACCGTCATTCTCCTTGGATAGCCGTAAACTATGATAGGGAATTTTTAGAACCAACCAAGGATCCATATCCAGGTTCGTCGTCGAAAATCGAATGAAAAATCCTAACTCGGATTGATATAACTATCTCGAAATTCTGTGCTCGAATTATGGATCAAATCACTATGCGAATAAAGATAATACATATATCCTCCGTATTAATTCCAAATTGATTATTAGCTATATTAATTTTCTGTTATTCACAATCATCTTCGATTTTCATTCACTCTTTTGCAATTTCCAGTTTAAATTTCACTCAATTATTAACTTTGTATATCTCCAATATCAAATTTACTTAAGAATTACCCCATTCGTTTTCTTAAGATCGATACAAGTATTTTACATACTTCTTCAATTTAGTTTCAATTCACCACTTTAGTTTTTATACACTTATATTTAAACTGGATTCCAATTTCCATATGAATTCAATTTACTTTTCATTTAAAAATATTGGATTCAATTCATTTCAAATCATATTAAATTTGTCATTTCTTCAATTAGTTTCACTTACTAATTTTATTTCAATGCTTCGCTTCGTTTGTCACAAATCAAATTCAGTTCCAATTCTTGTTCTATTTACTAACAAATTCGAAATGAATTTCAACGTTCAATTTTCCTTTCATTTACTTACAATTGTAAATTTATTTATTCATTCACAACTTTATTTTTCACCTTAATAAACTTTTATTCCACAACTATTTTTATCAGATTCCAGAGTCTTTTCAACATTTCAAAATCCTTTTTTGAAATCAATTCAAACCATCCTTTGAATTCCCAAAAGAAAACCCAAATTTTGCAAACAACTTCAATTTTTAAAATAATTTTGGCAGCAATCCCTCTTTTGGAAACTCGAAAATGAACATCGAAGATGCTGCAGTCATCACTAATGTTATTTTCCAACGACCGAAAAGAGTTTAGTGCTTTTATCTTTCCAAGACATCTTTCCAAAACCTTTGAAAATCATTTTCAAATTAAAGGGATTAAAACTTTCCACCAAAATTTTGATTTTCAAATCCTTCAAAAACATTCTCAAATATTTCTTTAGAATTCTATTTCAAATTATAAATCACATTTATAATTTGTATTTACAAATCCCATTTGTATATGAATATTTCTCAGCTTTTGATTATGATTTCAATTCCTTATTCAATAATCAATGATAATAATTTAATATTATCACTTCCTAACATCCAAGCAACCATATACTATAACAATTTACAAAGATTATTTCCTTTTATATACGAAAATAATTTGGGTAAAATTATTTCATTTACCTTATTTTAAAACAATACTGTGTTGGTTTATCTTGTTTAAGAGTTTAGAAACACCTATCGACACAGTTGGCCAAACTGCACCGATCAGAATCTATAAACAATCAACCGATAAGTCAACACAATATAAAACAATTTTATATTCATTAGCAAATACGCGCACATATTTATTATCACACTGAACTCATTCTAAAGCACTACTGACTCTATCTCTAATGACTAATCCCTACCAGAGCCAACGTTGTCGTTTAACCAACTGCTTTGATACCACATTGTAGCGACCTGATTTTTCGACTTTCGAAAATCGACATCAATACGTCCATTGTATCAAATGTCGCACAGTCGAATGCCGAAAACCGAACCGTTAAGGCTTAAAGAAGAAGATAGAAGAAGAAACAGAAACAACAAAAAAATCTTACAAAATAAACCAAAATTTATTTTTAAAACAAATTTCCCTTCCCTTTATGAATTCCCATTGTGAATTTAAATTTCCAAATATCCACTAATATATGACTTTCAAATCGATTTCCATACATTCACTTTCAAACACCAAAATTCCAAATTGATTTCCAATTTATTTTCAAACACCGAATCAAATTCCGAATTTATTTCCAAACATCAAATCAAATTTTCAAACCGATTTCCTAAAAATTTATTTTCATTTTAAAATAAATTCATTTATTTATCCCAAACTATTTAAAATCCGAATTTTCAAATAAATTCTTCAATTATTAAGCAATATTACATAAAAATCCTTATCTTTTCCCATATTTTGGAATTAATTCGATAAGATTTCAAAATCAATCTTTATCCTTTTAAATTCCTTCTTTTAAATTCACCTAATTATTTAAAATGAATTTACTTAAAGTTTTCTACTTTAATTTCCAAAAATCCAATTTTTATTTTTATTTTTCTGGTATCCTACGATATCAAAAATATATTCGGCTAAACCATAGCCTTCAACGAATTCAATCACAGATATAATTGCACACATATTATAAATAAATCAATACACAATATATGAAACACATTCAAATATTTGAGGAATCCAGTTGGATCCCTCTAAACTGTTTCCTTACATCCACAGATGTTAGCATAACAATTAAATACTAATTCCACTTCGAGGTGGAATATCGCGGTATATGGGATTGTATAATATCACCCGCTATTATGCGGGGCATAGGGTTGCGGGAAATCAATCACTCCAAATACATATATAATCCCAATTCCACTTTGAGGTGGAATATCGTGGTATATGGATTTATATAATATCCTCCGCTATTATGCGACGCATAGGGTCTAATCCAATACAGTTGATAATAATTTATGATCCAAGCGAACAGGATTTCAAATTTAACTATTTAAAATTAAATCAAAAAATTCGATTGGGTGAGAAGATCTCACCTTTAACAATGCATGCAATCCATTTCTAATCCATCTTGACTCGTTTTCATGTCTTTTGACCTTGTATAAATAATTTATACAATCGATTAATATTCAAAATTAATCGAACAATAAATTTTCACTTAATAGATTTATTTAATTTGAACTAATAATTCAATTTTTAAACCCATTTTCCTAAACATTTAAAATTCCTATTTATTTTCCAAAATATTATCTACATATATACATACATATACGTATGCATACGCACACACAAACACACACACACACACACACACACACATATATATATATATATTTGTTCATCTATATACATTCAAATTAAAATAGGTATGTGTAATATATATTTATTAAAAACAGAACTATTTAACTTTACTGTAATCACTTTTCTTTTTGATTAGAAAGAGTTTTCTTCCTCTTTTCAAAATCTTGTATGTATTTATATATATCATTAAATAAATTCAAAATAAGATAAAGTTGATACCTTACATCCACGGTCCAGAACGCCGAGTCCACCATCGAGCACGCGCACCCCACTGTTGCTTCCAACATCTTGCCTGAGCAACTCGCACTCCTCTGTGAGCTCGTAAGAACCAGTTGCCGCTGCGAAGCCCTAATCTCGAGTTTCCAAAAGTCGCGTCGCCACCGCCTCGCTCGATTGCTGCTTGCCCGTTTGAGAGTTTCCATCGCACGCGCATCTTCCACGAAATCAACGTCGCCCTTCAAGCCCGATTGAACGAATCGTGCTCGATTTCTTTCTCGTCGCCTGCACACCCCACGCGAGCATGGTTCAACGATCATCGAGTCGCCCCTCTCGATTTCGCTTATCACCTTTTTTTCCTTTTCTCGAACGAGACTGATTTTGTTTCGGGCGATGTCGATATCGATTTGAACTTCGATTTTACTATTATTTTTTTATTCATGAATCTCGGCCATTTGATTTTATCTGGTTTACGAATTTTGAGGAGCAGCCAATATTTGATTTGAATTTTGAAGCCAAGAGTTATGTTTCTTTGTTCGTTTATTTTTTATATTTTACTGGCTTAAATATTATTTTTAAATGAACGCGTGTCAAGAGGAGAAAGAAATAAAAGGCCAAGTGTATGAAAGGGAGATACATGTATAACCTATGAAATCATTACCACGTACATATTATATTTTAAAATTTAAATTTAAAATTTAAATCATTGAGAAAACGAAGCCAAAAATTTCGATCTCCTATCGAGGCATCCCATCAGGCGTTTATAATGTTATACGCCTATTTCGAACGCCATGGAAAAGGTTTCGAGTCCAAATTCGATCGTATGGAGAAGATAGCTTTTTGGACCCAACTTTTATATTAAATTTTCGATTTAATTTCAATGCGTTTGCTTATCGTACGGCCAAACGATCACTCCAAACATTTTGAAAATTGAAATCCGATAAAAATACACTATTAAGGATCCATTGTGACTATTTTCGTCGAATTCCGAGACTATGCCCCGGAACACTTTTTAAATATTGATTTAAACGATATAAATTCCAAAACTGAATAAAACATTTCCAATTTCAAATATGATGCTTCCATTATCTTCATTGTTATCAATATAAATTTTCCAAACCATTGAAACATTTTTAACCAGCATAAAACTGAAGATTCAAATTTTTATTCAATTTCAATAAATTAAATTCAATAATTTAATTGTCAAATTCATTCTGATATTTGAAATTCAAGTTAAACTATCATTCAAATATTTAAATTCAATTAAATATTCTAATTTCAAATGTTCAAAATTATGGATCGTCACAATTTCAGAAAAAGGAATGTGCCAAAATTCAAAGGACACCCGAACCAAAGAGGAAGAGATTCAAGCTCAAATGAAGGCGATTTTGTAATTAAATCTACTTTATATGTTGAGTTTTACCTAAAACCAGAGCTTTGATACCAACTGTAATGACCTAGTATTTTTAAACATTCGCATCCACACATATCGGACTTGAATTGCTCAAAATATCAGATTATTAATTTATATTTGGCAAAACTCAGCATATACTGCAAATAAATCAATCATAAAATCACGGACACAGAGTAATATAACAATGTACAGCGGAATAGATGAATAGTAGTTCATGAAGCTTTTATATAAACAATAGAGTTTGAAATAAAATACAACAGAATAACTCAAATACAGTGAAGTTTCGAACACAAACAGATGACATCTCTGAACAAATCAACAGTATAGCTGAAAACTTAATAGATAGATGGATCTCCAACCGAAGCTCCAAACTCCAAAGGTGTGTCTCAAATGCTGTGACACTCAGTCTGGCCCGAGCGTAAAGCAAAACACAAAACATTCGAGTGAAGATTAACATTCTTATATCAATAAATCCAACTCAAGTGAAATATCAACCGAAATACAGGTAAATCAAATGTTGTTTGGGATTTCCATCCTCTAAGGATCTGTAGAACTATCTATCATGTAGTAATATATGCTATTATGATATGTCTATAGTAAAGTAAACTATTAAAATAGCATTAAGGCATTACACATATCCCCTTTAACACATTTTTATAATGCCATAGCCTATACAGACACTGTAAACTCCAATCGCAGGTGGACTATCAGGGAGCACTCCAGAGGTACGACACAAAACAAACTCGTAGAAGGCGCGCTAAGGCATGCGACAAGGCACTTGAGGCAATGACAGGGTAGATATACCATTTGTTGATCCGGACTAGTGGTAACGCATAGCAGCTACTACCATCCACCTCATGACACACTCCTAAATCAAAGGGTGCATCCAATCAAATCACAAAAGCAATAGAATGGTATCGAAGAAATGTCTCCAATCGGAGGAATGACCTCACTTGGCCCGGCGTAACTTTTATTTTAGCCGCATCAAGCTGACTCACGAAAGTCAGGGTTGTTGAATATGGGAGTATATGAGTTTTTGTTTGATGATAATAAACATATGCATATTCATTTAAATGTTTTTGTTAATGTACTATTTTATTTTTCACATAATTAAATAAATATTTGGTGAATAAAATAAATAACACGGAATTTAAATTCAAACAGATATTTTATTCAAACAAATATTTATTACAATTTTAAATAGTACAAATTCAAGCTCTCACCATGCATATACAATTTTGATTACAATTCAAATTCAATTACATCACAATCTTTCATTTACAAATGTCCTCACTACATATCGCTCGTTCACTCATAATTTGACTTCAACTTCATTCCAGATTGAATCCAGCATCTGAGCAATCTGCAAAAATAAATACTGATGCAGTAAAAGTGAAAAGGAAATAATTTTTGCAGTATAAAATAAAATTTGGATTTTCAAATTAATATTTGCCTCGGTTATTTGGGTTGTTTGTCATCATTTAAATTTGAATTCATCATATACGAACAGCTTGTGACATACACAGTGTATCACTGGGTGTGCCACAAGGCCGTGCACACCGATATACACTTGATAAAATTACAGGGACAGGTGAGCACAGGTCAAACCCAAATCAAAAGCCGGGTTCAACTCAAGTGCAATAAAAATAATGTCACAATATCAGCACAAGGTCAAACCCAAGCTCCAACCTGGATTCAACATGGGTGCAAGTTCATGAAAATGGTCAAGACCAGAGAAAAAATTAAATGGCACATGTATATATATTGCATAGCATCATCAATAGAACCATAAGCATGGGACAAAGCCGCACTCAAACGAATGTACACAAGTGAATGCAAACTGCAAATATAAGTGCAGACAAGCTACAATGAATGACCAAACTCAAAGAAACAACACTGTAGATGCAGGCACAGTTCACATCATTGCCCAACACAAATGAACAGACTAAACAACATGAATGTACAGAAACAATGGCACAGTCTCAACATCAAAGACCGGAGGCATACATACGGTTGTGGTGAAGGCAGAGCTCGAGGCTACCAAGTTAAAAAACGCAAATTACCTAAAAGCAAAATGACACAATTACAAGAAATGCACAATGCCAATGTAGTTGCAAACGAGGTACAGACCACACTCGAGTACACATAAAAGCAACTCAAACTCAAGCCAGAGAAGACTGCACAGATATATACACGAAGACCAAACAACACAATGTACACAATGAACTAGCAATAAACAAAATTACATTGACAACAGGTTTTAAAAAACGATATCACGTAACCGAAATCATATATGTCACAAGAGAAGCTCTTGGACCAAGGCTACAATGTGCATAGATATGCAAACAAAGTATGCAGTTATAACACAAGTATAGATCCAACAATACACGCATACACACATACAAATGTATATATGCACATATATGAATTCACAAAGTGTATAAGGCCGAAGTCAAAAAGAAAGACAAGTAAAAATCGAACAAGTTCATTCTAACGCAAATGATTAAAGCCAAGGCTTGAAGCAATAAAAAGGTAGTTCAGTAATCAAGTGAACACAATCACAGTCAGTGGTGTACATAGAATTCATCGATACAACTAATTATCATAGAGCAACAGGAGCCGATGCCAAACAGAGAAAAGAACAGACATGCCAAAGTCCAGGAATTATTTCAAATAAACAAAGTCGAACAAATCCATGTTAAGTCAGGTACAAGCCAGAGAAAGAAAGCTTGCATCAGGAATTTCAAGTTGAACAAGTTAATACCAAGTCACAGTGGAATCAACATCGTCAAATCAAGTCACCGAAGTTAAACAAATCAGCAAATTCACAAAGCCATGACAACCAAGTAAATGAAATATACGAAGTGATCCAAGTCAGAAATCAACACCGTGGGAGTCAAGTAACAAATATATGAAATTGATACAATCAGAAATCATCATAAGCATCCATACGAAGATCAATAGCCGAGCACAAAAATTATCAGACGAATTCGAAAATTAATTCGAACGAAATTATAGGGAACCAAACCCTATATAAACCCATTCATCATCGTTCGAAAAATTCATTCGAGTTGAAGAACAACAAGGAAGAATAAATTTAGTAACTCGAATCAAAGTCGAGTATGATATCAATCGAAAAAGGGAAAAAACATACCAATCCAAAGCATCAGTAAATCTCGACTTTGAAGCCGTAAGCAATGACTAATAAAAGAAAGCATTCAAAAAATCAGTTCAACAAGGCAGTGACTTCGGAAGCCCTAATTTCAAAACGAGGAACAAATGAAAAATTGAAGCACCATTTTTGAAAAGAACAAATACAGGCCGAATAACTAGAAAAGGAGAAGGGAAAATTGCTTTATCACTTTACCTATTTTATTTAGGCCGGCTCCTTCAAATAATTACTTTAGGCTATAGCTTTTAAAAATTAGGGTTTTGTTTTTTAATTATCTTTTAATATGTATTTTCCTTTTAAACCTTTGCAATTTCTAGTCGTGTGACTAGGGGACAAACTACGTGGCGTAGTTTGAGAATTCACAACTCAGTGGCTGAGTTGTGGCAGGGTTTTGAGCGTAGAGTTAAGGCTAGTCGATAGCAGGTGTCGCGAGTTTACATGTATAGGCGTCTGATTACTTAATTTCTAGTGGTAACCTAGGAGGTAGCACGTAGGCAGGGTTTTGCCGAAGCTGGGTAAATTCTATGTCGTTCTATTTCTGCATTTATTATTCTGCTATTATCTGTGCTGCTATTATTCTGATATATCTGCACTGAAATTATTTTATACAAACTTCCGCAATAAATTTTTATAATTGATAGCATCTGTAATAACCCAGATTTTTCGGGCATTGTAACTAATAATATATTTAGGTAAATAAAATAATATACTGAAATTTTAAATTGAACGAATGAATCTAATCAAATAAATATTTATATTTGTAATTGTGTTGTATCTATACATAGATAGAATTATTATGTACAAATAAATTGTATTTGTTTAAATTAATTTGAGGTTTAAATCTGAATTTGGGTATTTATATTGAAATTCAAAAGATAGTTATATATATATATATATCTTAAATCATACTTTGGTTTTTAAATGTATTTTTATTGGATTTTATTAAGAATATAAATGGTTTTATAGTAGTTTCTTTAAAAAAAAGAATTTATATATTAAATATTAACTAACAAATTAATTAGGCATGACAGTTTTATTAACATTTAAATTAGAAACAAAAATTACTTTACAAAGACATGTGTTGATCTCTTAAAGCATCATCTAAGAAATGTTAAATGATAAGCACCCAAAATTGACAATTGTTAAAATTAAGGACATGTGTCATTTTAAAAAATAAAATAAAAAAAATAACTTTAATTTTCTCTATTTTAATAATCCACATGTTTATATATATAAACCCCTTTATTTCTCAACTCCATTTTCTTTTCTATTTCTCTAAATCTAAAGCCAAGAAGAAAATTAAAATAAATTCCCTCAAAACTAAAATCTGAAAACAGCTCCAATAAAACCCAATTCATGAAGTCGAATTCCTACAATCTTTTCAATCTGTAGCATGCAAACAGATCTGTTCTAAAAACTGCATATTCAATCAAGGCTTGCATTTCTTAGCATCTGTAGTCTTCAAAACATCTGCATTTTTCTAAAATCTGGAAAATAAAGCAAGCAACCAGCATTCTTTTCAAATCTGGAAGCAAGGGCCTGCATGCAACAAATAAAATCAAAAAGCTCAAGTTTTTAAAAGCATAAATCAATTAAAGCTCAAGTTTAAAGGCATTCAAAACATTGGCAAGGCATTTTAGGCAAGATTTCAAAGGATTCAAGAATTTTTTTTTTCTTCAATCCTGGAAACTGTGCTCTGCTCATCTAAATCAGTGAGTAACTTCCTTTTTAAAATGCTTAAGTATATTTCTATATGGTTGCTTGCTTTATGTCTGAAGATAATCGTGTGTTTGTTTTTATATATTTTGAAATTGGTGAATATGAGAAATATGATATCCGCATATTGTTAAAGACCTGTAGACATCTCTGTTTAAATTTTCTAGTTCAAGTTTGATTTTTATTTCCTTATCTCTTGATCTAGGTTTTAATAAGATCTAAGTTACAAATGAAATATGATTGTTATATCATAAATGTTAGTTTAAAGATTTTAGTTAATTAAATAACTTAGTATTGTTCTGGAAAAATAAAACATAGTGAAATCTTGAATTGGGTCAAATGCAATTTGTCATGATTTATAAATTCAGGATTATAAATCAAATATCTAAACTAAAACTTGATTTTTAAATCAAGAATTGGAATTTTTAGAGAAAGCTTAGAGCTGTAGTTTAGAATTGAACCATAAATGGATCGCTAGCAAGTTCTGTAGATTCATGGATTGAGAAGTCTTGGATTTCTTCTGAGTGATGGAGAGGGTATAGGTGATGCTCAGAAAAATAGTGGACGGCGATGGAGTTCACCAGAGAAGGTGCGGCAGTGGAATTCAAGTTGGAACCCTAGTTTTAAGGAGGCTCAAAGAATCGAACTTTTCGATTTGTATAATTGACCGAGAGTTGAAATCTTTTGAGGATGGATTGTTTGGCTGTAGTTGGAGACGAAGGCCGAGTAGTTGATCTTCAGGTGGTCGGAGGGAAGAGAAGTTGCCGTTGACAGGTTTTGAAGGGGGGCCTGTTTCTGTTTCCAGGTTTGAGGTTGAGTCTCGAACTCGATTTCGAGAGTTGGAGTTTGGTCTGAGGACAGTGGCGTGACGTTTGAGTGTTGGTCGATGTGTGAAGACCACCGGAGGTGGTCAGAGATGATCAACGGCACCGTGCATATGCACGGTGCACTGTTGTTCTGGCTGTTTTATTTTTGGTTTGTTCTCGAATCCGTTGATGCTCGACTCGAAGTAGGTAGGTGGGTTTCTCGGAGTGAAGCGTGTTTGGACTCGAAGCATTTGGAAGGGTGCCTCGGGTTATACTTTATTACAGGTTTTAACAGGAATCTGTTTGTTCTGTTTTAAAAAAAAATTAAAATGGAATTTAAAACTAAAGTTTAAACGTAAAGCAAAGTTTTAAATAAGTTTAAAACCAAGTTTTAAAATCTGGAATTCAAGTTCAAGTTTATATCTTAGTTTAAATGAATAAATAAATAAGGTTTAACTTGAATTGTTTAGCTACTTTAAAATGGTTAAGTAGTTTTAAGATGTAAGTTTTAAAATTTAGTCCAAATCTGGAACTAAGATTTAATATGTATTCCAGTGTTGTAATTAAAGGAAGTTTTTAAATTTAAAATATTTTAAACAACTTGAATGATAAAGTGTAATTTTAAATTAATTTGAATTTAAAAATGAATTTGATTTTAAATTCTTTTAAGCTTCTTTATAAATAAATATTTCTTTAACTTGTGAAATTAAAGGTTTTTGGTTTATGTTTAAAGTTAATTTGTTTCATTTTAAATCTTAAATTTAAAATGAAATTTGAAAGTAAATTTTAAAGTAAATTGTTTAAATGTTTTGATAATGATGATATAATCATTAATAAGAATAAAGTTTGTCTTAAGAAAAATTAAAATTTAATGATTTATAATTCATTAAATTATTAAGAAAATTAAAAGGGTAATTTATTTATTTAATTAATTAATGATTTGGATTAATTAAATAAGTAATTAAAGGTTTATGTTAATTAATTAAGGTTTAAGTTAATTAATTTGGAACAATTAATTTGTAATTAAGGATTATTAATTAGATTTTAATTAATGATTAAGAATTAAATTAATCAAGTAATTAAGGATTAATTAAATTATGGTTAACATTTAAATAATTAAATAATTAGAGATTAATTAAGTGGTAATTAAATATTTATTTAATTTGTGATTAATAATGATTAAAGTAAGTTAATTTCTTAATTAAGTAATTAAGAATAGTTAATGAAGGTCATTAACTTAAGATTATTTAACAATTAATTAATGAGATTAATTTTTAATAATTAATGAGATTAATTAATTAATAATAATCACTTGTGAAATTGTTTATGTTTAATTACATAATAGAAGTAATTAATAACTTGATGTAAGTAATCGGGTTAATGTGATTTGTTTAGGTTAATTAATTAAGTTTAATTAATTTAAACACTTGATGATTGATGAATAATTACTTTATGTAATTAATGGGAAGTAATTGATAATTACTGGATGTAATTAAAGATGTTTGATGATGAAGGTAATTTTAGATTTAATTAATTTGTAATTAATCAGGGGATTAATTGAGATAATTAATTAAGAGAAATTAATTTATGGGATAAATAATTAAGGGTAGTTAATCACTGAATGTAGTTAATCAAGGGTTTAATTGAGATAATAAATTAAGGAGTAATTTATTAATGGAGTAATTAAGTGAAGTTAATTACTATTGTTATTAATCAAGGGTGATTAATAATTATGGTTGGTAATTAATTAATAAAGTAATTGAAGGTTAATTACTGTATTTGGTTAAGGGTAAAGTAATTGGTGAAATTAATTAAGGGGTAAATAGAATGATATGGGAAGCCTTTGGTTGATTGTTGTCCCTAATATGTGGTTCGTGATGCTATGTCATAAGATATGTTTAATTTAAATTGTGATGATGTGGTTTTCTTTTGATGATGAATTACTTTGACATCTTGTATTTAAAAATTGAATTGGATAACTTGGATTTAGATGACATTGGATTCGAAGAGACCGGAGTCGGGTATTAGTTAATACCCGAAGCCACTTTGATTCTTCATAAAATTGATATATGGAAATCAATGTGTTGATTTGAATGATTTGAGTGTATTAGACCATTTAATCTAAGTTTGTCATTTAGAAATTGATGTGTGAAATGAGTAAGGTCTATAATAGTTTGTGAAATAGTAAATTGATAAGTTACCCCGGGTTTCTATAAGTTGTGTGGTTTGGTTTTCCTTGTTAGATGGGTTTACTCATGCTGGTTTCCAGCCTGACCCGGGTGTTACTTTGATGTAATGCTCGGGTCAGACCGAGTATTACAGATTTTCAGGTAAGGACGTTCTGCAGCTCAAGAGGCGAGCTGGAGAGCAGAAACGTATGGAGAGCTTCTGATGCTAATATATTATAGTATTTGAAACAGATAGGTTTATCTGTTCTGTGATTGTAAATTCTGTTGTAACTCTGATAAAATAAAGTGTAATTTGACAAGTACAGTTTCCTTTGTATAACTATTATTTATGTGATATTATATTTTATCCGCTGCGTATGTGAGACTTTGGGTTTGGTTTTCTGTTTCTTCTTCTTTATGTTTCTTATTTTCACTAACTATCTGGAAATTTCGGGATCGAAATTTTTGGGTCGTTACATTTGGTATCAGAGCTGAAGGTTAAGCGAGAACCTTGGCTCTGGTGGGGGATACTCTTAAGGATAGGGTAAGTGGCACCCTATAATGAGTTGAGTGTATAAATATGAGAGAGCGTACTTGTTATTTTCTTATATAAAGGTTTTTAAATGATTTCAAAAGTAAATGAATCTTATATAAGAAATAGATTATCTATTATATTAAGAAAATTGGTTGTAGTATTAATTTAACTAAAAGTAATAGAAATACAACCAAACTGGAATTAAATTGGGAAAGGTTTCAGGATAAGGAGAATCAATTAATTTATGTCATTAATTGAACTTTATTTAATGAGATTATTTAATGGATAATAATTGGAAATGATAAATTAAGAGGAAGTTACTTAATAAAGTAACTAGAGGTAAGTAATTTAAAGAATAATTTCTTAATGAAGGTAATTAAGAAATAAGTTAATTACCGAATGTGATTAATTAGAATTAGTTAATGACGTAATTAATTTAAAGAAATAATAAATAATAATATTTAATGCATTTGAATGAAATGATCCTATTTCAAACAAGAGTTGTTTGAAAATTTAAAGGAATTTGTTTTGAATTAAAAACCAAAGGTGGTTTAAAATTTAAAAGTATAACTTGGTATGTAAAAGAAATTAATATGTTTACTTGTGGATATACATAATACCAAAGAAGGTTTGAAATAAACTCTAAATATTGAGTTTTAAGTTTGGAATGAGATATGATACCCAAAGTGATAAGTTTTTGAACTTAATAAGTGGGAAGATTATTTATGTGAAGTTTAAATTTGAAATGGAAGTTCAAATTGGGTAAGATTGACTGAATTAAGTGAATTGAATTTAACTTAGAGAAAGTTAAATAAGTTTGAATGAACAATCTGATTTGGAAATTTCAAGATGAAATTGAGATTTAATTTGGGGAGTTAAATGGTTAATCTGAATTGGGAGTTTGTGTGATCTTAAAATAGGTTTGAGATCTAGAAATTGTAAATTAATGGATATTTTAAGATGAATTAGATGATATCATCCTATTGTTGTTAAAAATCTTTAAGTTGTGAATTGGATTTGTTTAAATGAATGAGAAATGGAGTATGGTAATCCGTTGTTGGGATAAAAAGGTAAATTGATTTAAAGGAATTAAATCAACATTTGAAGTATTAACTCGAATTTATATAATTCGAGATGGTTAAAATCTGGAATTTGAATTTGAATTAGTTCAAATTGAATTTGATTTGAAGCAAATAAAAATTTGTGATTGAAGATGAATGAGTATAAGATTCAAATGGAAAATTCGAATAGGATTAATTTGAAATGATTTAAAATTGTAGTGGGTTCAATTTAAATTAGTCTGAATTGATTTGAATAATTTAGAATTGTAATAAAAATTGAATAATTTTAAATTCAAATGGAATTTGAATTGAACTGGGAGGAAATCAAGCATAATTCAACTTGATTTGAAAATGGAGTTTAAAATTGAGATTAATTCAAACTGGAGTTGAAATGGATTGGAATTGAAGTAGGTTCATGTAACATGTCGATTTTTTCGTTGCCGAAAAACCGAGTAGTTAGGGTTTTTAAAAAGAATTTAAGAAAAGAAAAAGAGAGAAAAAGGTAGAAGATAGAGGGAAAAGAAAATAGAAATTTTTAAAATAGAACGGAAAGAAAATAGAATGGAACAGAAAACAACAGAATCTCACAATTCGCAGCGGAACAACATATAATAATAAATGAATAATCTTTAGACAAAGAACTATATCAGTTATTACATTACATCACATTTCATTACATCATATCATCAGAGTGTACAACATCAAACAGTGCAGCGGAAAAAGAAATACTATATAGTAGTAATACGCCATGCCATCCATCTTGCCTCCAGCAACTCCAGAATATCCAGAATATCCTGATAAACCTTAACTCTTGACTGCCCGTGTGGAAATTGGTGGGCACCTAGAGTTTAGGAAGGAAAACAATAAACTCCGAGTCAGTCATATGACTGGTGTGAGAACTCAAAACAGTTTATTTAACTTTAAAATCAAAATAGAGAGATATTTTTAAATTCAATTCGCAATGTTTTTAAAAATGAGACTACCATAAGGCCTCCCGCACACACACACATGCAAACGCAGAATCGGAGGAGATTTCTCCTTATGATAGTCAAAGATGCTTGATACGCATTAAAAAGAAGCATTTGATATTATTACTAGTGCATAGTGTAGAAAATTATTTGGAAAATAAAGATATAAATCTTAGCCAACATAGACATTTCGAACTATGCCTACTATAGCTACCATCCAAACAGTGTTGCGACACCATAAGTGAATGATAGGTTCTACAACTAATACCGTACAAGTTTCGTATTGTTTCTTTGGATTTCCAACAAATGGTCAGGCCAAGGAACTTCCCATTGCCACATGAGAATGCCTCTGGAAGGACATCCCCGAGAACCAAACCGGAACTCTGCCAACACAAGGCCGGGTTACCCCTAACTGGGTAACTACTGACACGAGCACGCCATTCCCCGATCGTAAACGACCTTTCTCACGGGATCCCGATAACCAACAACCACAAAGTAATAAATTCGCAGTAACCACATAGGTTAAATATCTGGGCTCCATACCATGATACCACCTCTATCCAGAAGGAAATGCACATACCCTAAAGGGAGCTACCCCTCATAACCTTGCCGCATCTTTCCTGTTTTGACCATTTCCGGGGTGTGAGGCTCGACGAAGTCACGTCCACAAAAACATACTTTATACAAAAGCCATGCTTTGGGTCAACAAATGATCATAGAAATGATCACCAGGATAGACGATCAAATAAACGATCCTATCACAAATAATCAACACAATGATCATTTACAACAACACTCAGCATGTCACATTACCAAATTGGGAATATATCGCTGATAACCATCAACTACATAACCTCTGAGCTCGTACATCTCAGAGAAGGGTGTTAAGCTAAAAGAATAAATTCTCCTCCACCAACAGAAATATATTTGAAAGAAATCGGCTTTATATCTCAACTTGTAATGTCAGACACACAATCCATACAAGTCTGTTCCGGGCTCGAACAAAACCGAAGGCACTTCTTACGAAGCCCTTGCAATCCGGATATTCACAATCCCGATCGAATTTCCCATCACTTAAGGAATCTCTATACCAGGAGCTACCCAGTGCAGAGACAATCGATAGGTCATCCTATCGCTTTCACAAATACTCGGTCTTCAACACCGATCTTCAATGCAATTCACAACGACGTATCACATATTCGGAATGGGTTATACGACCCCATGGTCCTTTCCCGGTTAACCCGAATAGTGAGCGCTTATTCAAAAATAAGTGTGGCATTCAAATTCAAACAAATCACATCAAATACCCATTCAAAGGGAAATATTGATAGTCGATTATTGAACTATCAATTGATATGCATACATCACCAGATTCCAAATAATTTTCCAAATTATTTATTTTCCAAAATATCTTCACTAGATATTAAATTTCAATACTTCAAAAATAAATCAACATTTATTTTTTTAACAAATTCTCCTTTTCATTCATAAATTCTTTAGCGAATTTATAATCCAAAATATCTATGAATATTCGATTTCAATTATTCATTTCAATTTATCTTCAAAAAGATAAATTGTTAAGATATTCACTTTATATTGGAAAACATTTCCATACTTACTTGTTCATAAGTAATTCACAAATTTTATTTATTTTCAACACTTGGAAAATATTCAATATACTTAAATCGAGATTAAGTATATATTTCATTCTTTAAGGAAAATCATTCACTTTAACATATTTATTTGGGCCAAAACGAATGTTGCGTAAAACATCGTTACGACAACCCAAAATCACTAGTATAGGGATTTGAAATTAAAATAGATATATAAATCCCAATACTATACAAAACATTTCCTTTCGGAAATCATTTACTATAACAACCGTGTTATAGTCCACCATTTCCTTTTATTCCTCGAAAACGTCTATTTCACCAATAAATGTTGAAATCTATGGTTTCGAATCTCAACACATTTTAAAACATCGTTAGATCGTTTTAATTCTGTTTAAAATATCACGTTCTAAACATTTCCTTTAACATATTATTCACTATTCAAAAACGTGAATATACTACGTTAACAATTTTCATCCTTTTATTCATTTTAATTCAAAGGATTATTCACATTCAAAAATGTGAATATAACTCCATTAATAGGTTTCAACAATTAACTTATCAAAATAAGTTGTTTGCGAATTTATAAAACAACGTTTATAAGTTCCATTTCTATTTATTTATAACAACTTCCTTTTATAAATTCCTTTATTCACCTATTCCAGTTTATAACTCAATTATAGACCAAAAATTCACATTATAAGTTAAATGCTTATAAAACGATTATTTTACAAAAATCGTTCTTTTAAACTTCATAATTATAAATCTTATAACTTATAAGATTCAATTATTTATCCAAATATATTCTTTAATAATTTCACGAAATTTATAAATCTTACTATTTATAAATTTCATTTATAACTTCACCATTTAAAATTTTATGAATTCCATTCATTTACAAAAATTCATTTTCACTTCATTCAAACGCTTATAAAACTCGTTTTATAATGTCTATATTTCCATTTATAAATATCCATTTATAAATCTCTTAATATAAATCAATATATATTATTCTTTTTAAACGTCTTTAAATTCCTTTAAAAACTTCATCCTTTTGATTCATAAAATAATTAAATTTTATAAATCCTATATTTAAACTGTTCACAATAATTCTAAAATCCCGATTAAACTATTTTATAAAATCATTAGCATCATATTCTCAAAAATCAGTTTTTTTTTTTAACTATATTTCTCAAAAATCATAATTTTTATAACATAAAAATTATAACGTTTATTTATTTAACATGGATCAATTCCAAAAATTATTTTATAACTTATACTTTCAAAAAATCACTTTGAAATCATTTTAAAATTCCAAATTTGGTCCAATGATGCTACACACCAAATAGTCAATCACGACAACAACGATATCATATATCGTATATGATAATCAATGAATATCAAAATATCCATAATTAAATAAATACTGTTGAGGAATCCAGTTGGATCCCTCCAACCTGTTTTCCTGCATCCACAAACATTAGCACAATACCAATTTCGCTCCAGTACGAAATTATCGCGGTATATGGGATTTAAATATTATCCGCTTAATAACGACGCAATAGGGTCTCATCCGCTAAACAAAAAATGCGGGAAATCAATAACTCCAATATATACATATGCCAATATATATATTGCTATTATATATAATACCAATTTCACTGTTTATGAAATATTCGCGGTATATGTTTTTAATAAATAACATCCGCTTACTAACGGCGTATAATGTCTATTTTAACAATCTATACATAACAATCATCATTCAAACATGCATTCAAATATTTTAAATCTAACTATTTAAAATAAAATCGAAACTGATTCGATTGAGTGAGAAGTTCTCACCTTGATTTTAATTCCGTTTTAGCGATTTATTTCGAATAAAATTAAACGGACGTTTAATTTTACACGAAATTTTCACTAACTCCAAACGACTCCAATCCAACTCCATCGCGTAGTGCTCGTCCATACGATTCCAACGCAACTGGTTTCGTGCGTTTTCGACTTCGTATGAAAAAGATATGCTTTTTATAAGTTACACGATTTAAACTATACTTTATTTACAATTTTCTTATAATTTCCAAACCTACACCATTCCCAGCCCTTGGATCCAACTTCACTGCATCATGACCATCCCCATCTATTTCTTCCCCAACGCGAATTGCACCCAGGCAACAACGAAGAAACCGAACCCATATTCCATGATTAGGGTTTAATTATACTCCATCAATACTCGATGAAACTCGATCAAACTACCGCCATCGCGAAGCTCATCTCCCATGCTACACTCGGCTGGAGTAGCTCAGAGCTCGGCCCTCCATGGCTCGAGAAAAACGAGCACGAACTCGCCACCTTCACACACGAATTGCCGCCAATCCGTGCAACCAAATTCGATCACAACCGTTGAAGTTGTAGATCTTCATATGTTCTTGAATTCTCTAGTTGAAACTTTCTTGAATCGATGCATGGATTAGAAGATTTGGAGGGAGGAAGTTCATTGATTTTCGGCCGTGTATACGTGAGTGGCGGCTGCAGTTATAATTAGGGTTTTAGGTTTTTTTTTTTTTTTTTTTATGAGAGGGTAGGGGGTATATTTATAGGAAAAATTCGAACACTATTCATCCGGAAATTCCGAACTCCGATTTACGCGCCGTAACCAGCGTTTCTAGGGTTTACCCTGCGTTCCGGACACAATGGAACATGTTTCGAAAGCTAATTCGGACATCTGTGCGAGTTATGGCTATAAACGTTCAATTTAAATTAAACCGATTTAAACCGATTTCTAGGCGTTTTAATTTGTAACGGACAAACGGTAAATCCAATCGACTTGAAATTTGAAACCTTACAATAATATCACATTACGGATCCGATGAAACTGGTTTCGTCGAAATCCGAGACTTTTTGAAAAATGGCTATTTTCACTCGTCAAATTTAAATTAAAAACAATTCGATGCGTTTCGAGCTGCCACGATCAAACGATAACTCCGATTGACACGAAAATTGAAATCCGGTAATAACTAACTATTACGGATCCAATGGAACTGGTTTCGTTCAATTCTGAGACTGTTCAAAAATTGACTATTTTCACTAGTCAATTAAATATTAAAATATTCAATTTTCACAATTTAACTTTTAATTCAATTTTAAAAGTTCTAAAATATCATTCTAACTTCAACATGATAAAGTAAAATTTTACAAATCATTTTCAATCATATTTAACTCAATTTTCAATTATTTCCATAATTTCACATATTAAATTATTGATCTAATTATTCAATTAAATCTAATAATTCAAATAAAAATTTATTTGACTTATAAATTCACTTATTAATATTTAAAATTAATTAAATACTCAAATTTTAATTATCAAAAATTCTGGGTCGTTACAATCTTCCCCACTTAAAAGAATTTCGTCCCCGAAATTAACAAGTAAGAAAAGTTACAGAATTTATTAACTTTCCATAATTCATAATTAAACTTCTTACAATACTTACTAAGTTTTCAAATCATACTTAGTTATCCTTTCAAAAACAACTACTATTGTTTAACTTTCAATTCCAAAATCAAAGTTAAAGTTTTCAAAATTTTCCAATTTTCTCAAATTTTTTCTAATGCCTTAAATTTCCGGAAAAATTCGCCATACTCTCCTTTGCGCGGCTCGATCCGAGAAAAAAAATATGACAGTATATATATCACAAATATACATCTCATCAAGTAATGAGGCATCCCGAAGGGAAAAAGTGTAAAAGTACGATATTTAATCCGAGATATGTACCTTATATTTTATTAGCAAGCATATACGGCTAATATAGCGCGAAAGCGAGCTCCAAATGCGAAGCAAACGCGATCCGCACCTACTAAACACTCAACAAACAACATGAGAACATGTATATAGACAATAGTATCGATATACAACATATAGCAACATAATAACTATATATGTCAACATAGCAAATGCAACTAAACAACAAATGCAAACATCACCCAACTATCATCCATAACCAATAAATATTCATTCATATTCTCATTAATATTAAATGAATTGGGTTTTCAACTTAATCATATTTGATTCATTAACAGTGGATGTTTACTAACATTCATTTTCAATTAGTTTATATTCACTAATTCATATTCAAGTTGGTTCACTTCCAAATCAAATTCAATTCTATTTAAGATTCACTTAACTTCCAATTTCATTAATTCAATTTCATTAATACTTAATGAATTACATACAATCAACTAACAACCATATAACAACCAATGTATATATAATTACAACCAAATTCCTTTGCTTATATTCATTCAATTTGATTTAACACCATCACTTTCAATTGGTTTAATTAAGTTGATTTTCATTCAATCTTTCAGCTTCCAATAACATTAAATTTTAATGAATTATCACTTACATTCATTATTTCATATCAACTTAATTCACATTCATTTGATTAATATTCAATCCATTCATTCAATTACAAAAGTTGAATTTCATTTCATAACTCAAGTTCACATTTATCACTTCACTTTATCATTTTACTTTGATACTAATATCAACTTCATTCAACATTTATTAAGTTATATTTTATTTAACTTTAAATTCACTTTTACTTACAACTCATATTCATAAATATATTCATAAAGTTTCACTTTTTATATATATAAGTTTATTTCACAATTGTAAATTACTTTAATTATAATTCAATTCTTACTATTCTTTTGCTTATACAATTATTCTCTTATTTAGATTATTCAAACATCTAAACAATCAACTTATATACACTTTAATAATTTTGAAAAATTATTTCTTCATATACAAAATATAATCAAGTAAAATTATTTCATTTACCCAATTTTAAAATCAATATTGTGCCGAATTGTTCTATTCAAGTGTTTAAAAACCCCTTCGGCATAGTTGTACATACCGTGCTGACGAAGGTTCATATGCCACTCAATAAACCAATCATCACAATATAAAACAATTTTATATTCACTAACAAATACGCTCTCATAGCTATTATTACACTCTTCTCATTCTAGAGTACTACTGACTCTATCTCTAATGAGTAATACCCAACAGAACCATGGTTGTCGCTTAACCATATGCTCCGATACCAAATGTAACATGTCGATTTTTTCGTTGCCGAAAAACCGAATAGTTAGGGTTTTTAAAAAGAATTTAAGAAAAGAAAAAGAGAGAAAAAGGTAGAAGATAGAGGGAAAAGAAAATAGAAAATTTTAAAATAGAACGGAAAGAAAATAGAACGGAACAGAAAACAACAGAACAACAACAGAATCTCACAATTCGCAGCGGAACAACATATAATAATAAATGAATAATCTTTAAACAAAGAACTATATCAGTTATTACATTACATCACATTTCATTACATCATATCATCAGAGTGTACAACATCAAACAGTGCAGCGGAAAAAGAAATACTATATAGTAGTAATACGCCATGCCATCCATCTTGCCTCCAGCAACTCCAGAATATCCAGAATATCCTGATAAACCTTAACTCTTGACTGCCCGTGTGGAAATTGGTGGGCACCCAGAGTTTAGGAAGGAAAACAATAAACTCCGAGTCAGTCATGTGACTGGTGTGAGAACTCAAAACAGTTTATTTAACTTTAAAATCAAAATAGAGAGATATTTTTAAATTCAATTCGCAATGCTTTTAAAAATGAGACTACCATAAGGCCTCCCGCACACACACACATGCAAACGCAGAATCGGAGGAGATTTCTCCTTATGATAGTCAAAGATGCTTGATACGCATTAAAAAGAAGCATTTGATATTATTACTAGTGCATAGTGTAGAAAATTATTTCGAAAATAAAGATATAAATCTTAGCCAACATAGACATTTCGAACTATGCCTACTATAGCTACCATCCAAACAGTGTTGCGGCACCATAAGTGAATGATAGGTTCTACAACTAATACCGTACAAGTTTTGTATTGTTTCTTTGGATTTTCAAAAAATGGTCAGGCCAAGGAACTTCCCATTGCCACATGAGAATGCCTCTGGAAGGACATCCCCGAGAACCAAATCGGAACTCTGCCAACACAAGGCCGGGTTACCCCTAACTGGGTAACTACTGACACGAGCACGCCATTCCCCGATCGTAAACGACCTTTCTCACGGGATCCCGATAACCAACAACCACAAAGTAATAAATTCGCAGTAACCACATAGGTTAAATATCTGGGCTCCATACCATGATACCACCTCTATCCAGAAGGAAATGCACATACCCTAAAGGGAGCTACCCCTCATAACCTTGCCGAATCTTTCCTGTTTTGACCATTTCCGGGGTGTGAGGCTCGACGAAGTCACGTCCACAAAAACATACTTTATACAAAAGCCATGCTTTGGGTCAACAAATGATCATAGAAATGATCACCAGGATAGACGATCAAATAAACGATCCTATCACAAATAATCAACACAATGATCATTTACAGCAACACTCAGCATGTCACATTACCAAATTGGGAATATATCGCTGATAACCATCAACTACATAACCTCTGAGCTCGTACGTCTCAGAGAAGGGTGTTAAGCTAAAAGAACAAATTCTCCGCCACCAACAGAAATATATTTGAAAGAAATCGGCTTTATATCTCAACTTGTAATGTCAGACACACAATCCATACAAGTCTGTTCCGGGCTCGAACAAAACCGAAGGCACTTCTTACGAAGCCCTTGCAATCCGGGTATTCACAATCCCGATCGAATTTCCCATCACTTAAGGAATCTTTATACCAGGAGCTACCCAGTGCAGAGACAATCGATAGGTCATCCTATCGCTTTCACAAATACTCGGTCTTCAACACCGATCTTCAATGCAATTCACAACGACGTATCACATATTCGGAATGGGTTATACGACCCCATGGTCCTTTCCCGGTTAACCCGAATAGTGAGCGCTTATTCAAAAATAAGTGTGGCATTCAAATTCAAACAAATCACATCAAATACCCATTCAAAGGGAAATATTGATAGTCGATTATTGAACTATCAATTGATATGCATACATCACCAGATTCCAAATAATTTTCCAAATTATTTATTTTCCAAAATATCTTCACTAGATATTAAATTTCAATACTTCAAAAATAAATCAACATTTATTTTTTTAACAAATTCTCCTTTTCATTCATAAATTCTTTAGTGAATTTATAATCCAAAATATCTATGAATATTCGATTTCAATTATTCATTTCAATTTATCTTCAAAAAGATAAATTGTTAAGATATTCACTTTATATTGGAAAACATTTCCATACTTACTTGTTCATAAGTAATTCACAAATTTTATTTATTTTCAACACTTGGAAAATATTCAATATAGTTAAATCGAGATTAAGTATATATTTCATTCTTTAAGGAAAATCATTCACTTTAACATATTTATTTGGGCCAAAACGAATGTTGCGTAAAACATCGTTACGACAACCCAAAATCACTAGTATAGGGATTTGAAATTAAAATAGATATATAAATCCCAATACTATACAAAACATTTCCTTTCGGAAATCATTTACTATAACAACCGTGTTATAGTCCACAGTTTACTTTTATTCCTCGAAAACGTCTATTTCACCAATAAATGTTGAAATCTATGGTTTCGAATCTCAACACATTTTAAAACATCGTTAGATCGTTTTAATTCTGTTTAAAATATCACGTTCTAAACATTTCCTTTAACATATTATTCACTATTCAAAAACGTGAATATACTACGTTAACAATTTTCATCCTTTTATTCATTTTAATTCAAAGGATTATTCACATTCAAAAATGTGAATATAACTCCATTAATAGGTTTCAACAATTAACTTATCAAAATAAGTTGTTTGCGAATTTATAAAACAACGTTTATAAGTTCCATTTCTATTTATTTATAACAACTTCCTTTTATAAATTCCTTTATTCACCTATTCCAGTTTATAACTCAATTATAGACCAAAAATTCACATTATAAGTTAAATGCTTATAAAACGATTATTTTACAAAAATCGTTCTTTTAAACTTCATAATTATAAATCTTATAACTTATAAGATTCAATTATTTATCCAAATATATTCTTTAATAATTTCACGAAATTTATAAATCTTACTATTTATAAATTTCATTTATAACTTCACCATTTAAAATTTTATGAATTCCATTCATTTACAAAAATTCATTTTCACTTCATTCAAACACTTATAAAACTCGTTTTATAATGTCTATATTTCAATTTATAAATATCCATTTATAAATCTCTTAATATAAATCAATTTATATTATTCTTTTTAAACGTCTTTAAATTCCTTTAAAAACTTCATCCTTTTGATTCATAAAATAATTAAATTTTATAAATCCTATATTTAAATTGTTCACAATAATTCTAAAATCCCGATTAAACTATTTTATAAAATCATTAGCATCATATTCTCAAAAATCAGTTTTTTTTTTTAACTATATTTCTCAAAAATCATAATTTTTATAACATAAAAATTATAACGTTTATTTATTTAACATGGATCAATTCCAAAAATTATTTTATAACTTATACTTTCAAAAAATCACTTTGAAATCATTTTAAAATTCCAAATTTGGTCCAATGATGCTACACACCAAATAGTCAATCACGACAACAACGATATCATATATCGTATATGATAATCAACGAATATCAAAATATCCATAATTAAATAAATACTGTTGAGGAATCCAGTTGGATCCCTCCAACCTGTTTTCCTGCATCCACAAACATTAGCACAATACCAATTTCGCTCCAGTACGAAATTATCGCGGTATATGGGATTTAAATATTATCCGCTTAATAACGGCGCAATTGGGTCTCATCCGCTAAACAAAAAATGCGGGAAATCAATAACTCCAATATATACATATGCCAATATATATATATTGCTATTATATATAATACCAATTTCACTGTTTATGAAATATTCGCGGTATATGTTTTTAATAAATAACATCCGCTTACTAACGTCGTATAATGTCTATTTTAACAATCTATACATAACAATCATCATTCAAACATGCATTCAAATATTTTAAATCTAACTATTTAAAATAAAATCGAAACTGATTCGATTGAGTGAGAAGTTCTCACCTTGATTTTAATTCCGTTTTAGCGATTTATTTCGAATAAAATTAAACGGACGTTTAATTTTACACGAAATTTTCACTAACTCCAAACGACTCCAATCCAACTCCATCGCGTAGTGCTCGTCCATACGATTCCAACGCAACTCGTTTCGTGCGTTTTTGACCTCGTATGAAAAAGATATGCTTTTTATAAGTTACACGATTTAAACTATATTTTATTTACAATTTTCTTATAATTTCCAAACCTACACCATTCCCAGCCCTTGGATCCAACTTCACTGCATCATGACCGTCCCCATCTATTTCTTACCCAACGCGAATTGCACCCAGGCAACAACGAAGAAACCGAACCCATATTCCATGATTAGGGTTTAATTATACTCCATCAATACTCGATGAAACTCGATCAAACTACCGCCATCGCGAAGCTCATCTCCCATGCTACACTCGGCTGGAGTAGCTCAGAGCTCGGCCCTCCATGGCTCGAGAAAAACGAGCACGAACTCGCCACCTTCACACACGAATTGCCACCAATCCGTGCAACCAAATTCGATCACAACCGTTGAAGTTGTAGATCTTCATATGTTCTTGAATTCTCTAGTTGAAACTTTCTTGAATCGATGCATGGATTAGAAGATTTGGAGGGAGGAAGTTCATTGATTTTTAGCCGTGTATACGTGAGTGGCGGCTGCAGTTATAATTAGGGTTTTAGTTTTCTTTTCTTTTTTTATTTATGAGAGGGTAGGGGTATATTTATAGGAAAAATTCGAACACTATTCATCCGGAAATTCCGAACTCCGATTTACGCGCCGTAACCAGCGTTTCTAGGGTTTACCCCGCATTTCGGACACAATGGAACAGGTTTCGGAAGCTAATTCGGACATCTGTGCGAGTTATGGCTATAAACGTTCAATTTAAATTAAACCGATTTAAACCGATTTCTAGGCGTTTTAATTTGTAACGGACAAACGGTAAATCCAATCGACTTGAAATTTGAAACCTTACAATAATATCACATTACGGATCCGATGAAACTAGTTTCGTCGAAATCCGAGACTTTTTGAAAAATGGCTATTTTCACTCGTCAAATTTAAATTAAAAACAATTCGATGCGTTTCGAGCTGCCACGATCAAACGATAACTCCGATTGACACGAAAATTGAAATCCGGTAATAACTAACTATTACGGATCCAATGGAACTAGTTTCGTTCAATTCTGAGACTGTTCAAAAATTGACTATTTTCACTAGTCAATTAAATATTAAAATATTCAATTTTCACAATTTAACTTTTAATTCAATTTTAAAAGTTCTAAAATATCATTCTAACTTCAACATGATAAAATAAAATTTTACAAATCATTTTCAATCATATTTAACTCAATTTTCAATTATTTCCATAATTTTACATATTAAATTATTGTTCTAATTATTCAATTAAATCTAATAATTCAAATAAAAATTTATTTGACTTATAAATTCACTTATTAATATTTAAAATTAATTAAATACTCAAATTTTAATTATCAAAAATTCTGGATCGTTACAATTGAATGGATATCAGTCCAAAGTGATTGGCATAACTTGGGATTTTAATTAAAGTTGAATATGTTTAAAATCAAATGGAATTTGATTTAAATTAAAAAGGAATTGAGAATTAATTCAACTTGAATTGAGGATGAATCAATTTCAACGGAAATTGAAGTTAATTAATTGGAATTGGGTCAATTTAAATGGTAGAGGAAATTTAAATTGAAGTGATGAGAATGGAGATTGGGGAGTGAACAGTTTTGACTCTGGACTATTTTTAATATAAATTGTTTTAATATAAACATATTTTTCCAAGCTATTCATTATATATACAACCTTTCTTTTAAAAAGCCAAACTACCTTATACTTATTTTACAATTATTTTTGAAAATGTTTTCTAACTGTTTTATAAACTAATTACTGTTTTCAACTACTAATTTCTATTTTATAGTATTTTGCAATTATTTAAAATTTCTATGACTATTTAACTATTTTCAAATTATTTTACAATTACTGCACTATTTTACCGCTATTTTACAAACTAGTAATTATTTTCCAACTACTTATCTATTATAAACTTTTCAAGTTATTTTCTAAATAAACTGGACAGAGTTTAAACTAATATTGGATGGATACCCAATCAAGATAAGAATAGAGGTGATAATCCAGATAGATTCAAGCAATTGTGAGCAAGTGAATGAAAATTTAAGTGAATGTGAATAAAAATGGAATTGATTTGGCTAATAACCAATAAAGATAAATACGTAGGGTGTACGTACGTTATTCTATTCGCATAGTGATTTGATCCATTTTCGAGCACAGAACTTCGAGATAGTTATATCGATTGGAGTTGGAATTTTCCACTCGATTTTTGAAGGCAAACCTGGATATGGATTGTTGATCGGTTCTGGATGTTCTCTATCATAGTTATAACTATGCAAGGAGAATGACAGTTTCTGATCAAGAAACCAGATCTATGTCCGCACTAGGAAGTCGGGTGGACGATACTAGTTCGGAAATGAAATTTTGTGATCGAGTGAGCGATTAGATTGGTATAGCGTACAGATGATATGTGTACATCGTATGGATTTGAAAGAAATTGATATTGAAAGGAATAATCAAATTTGAATATTTGATTTTGAGTAAACAAAGTAAATATCTTTGTTTTATAAGATAAAACTCCCCTTGATGAATCTATTGCCAGAAGGAAAGGATTTTGACAATGTTTGAAGTATAAAAAGAGTTTTATAAATGTTTGAAATGATCCAAAGTTTTGAAAATTTATATATATCTGTATATATATGTACAAAGGATCTTATGAGGATTTTTGGAAACGATTTTGGGAACCTATGGATTTGGAAAGGCTTTTGATTTTTGGGTAAAATCAATATTGAATTTGGAAAGCCTAGTTTGAGAATTATCGATTTTGGAATAATCGATTTTGTGTAAAGGAGCTTTGTATGATATCATACTAGGTGTATGTTTTGAAGATACTATATATGTATAGTATAAAATGTTTTGATGATGGCTCTGGGGAAAAAGGCGCTCCCTTGAAATGAACTTCTTAGGAGTACCATCGGGTGGTGCTGCCTTGAGCCCCAAGGGGGGGTTCTAAAGTTGATCCTGTGAGGAGTCCGGCCTAAACTAGTTCCTGGGGATTATGAGTAGAGTATACCATAGCGGAAGTCGTGTGTGTCACTGAGAGCCAAGGTCTACGTTTGATTTTATATCGGTAGACTGCGATCTATGGTATAACATAGCGAAATTCGTGTGTGCCGCTGAGAGCCAACGGTCTGCGTTTGATTTTATATCGGCAGAATGCGACCTATGTTGGAGTGGAGAAGTTTCATTTGGACAGCGAAATCAGAGGCCGCTGAGAGCCTGCAGTTACATGGACTTTTGCTGTGACGGCAACGTAACCCTGGGTGTAACTGTGATCTGTTGTGTGGGGATCCATGGCGTAATCGAGAGGCCGCTGAGAGCCTGCAGCTACATGGACTTTTACTGCGACGGCAACGTAACCCTGGATGTAAATGTGACCATGGACGGGGGTGATGATTTCCAGAGCATTCTCACCCAAGATATTTCCTCTATTTTCAAAAACTGTTTTCTATATTTTCAATAAAATTATTTTCCAAGTATTTTCACTGGGTGTTGAAAATGGGTCTGCTAAGTACTTATAGATTTTCAGTCTTATGCCTAATCAACGTATGACCGAATTTCTGTGAGAACAAAGATGGACTTGTTGAAACATCGAGTTATAAAAAGTATTTTTATAAAACTATTTTGACAATACATATTTTAAAAGTGTTTCAAATTGATCAAAGAATATTTTAACGGGTTTTAAAATATTTAATAAATTCTGGCTTCGTTTCTTTTCGAGGACGAAAAGATTCTAAGGGGGGAGGAATGTAATAACCCAGATTTTTCGGGCATTGTAACTAATAATATAATTAGGTTAATAATATAATATACTGAAATTTTAAATTGAACGAATGAATCTGATCAAATAAATATTTATATTTGTAATTGTGTTGTATCTATACATAGATAGAATTATTATATACAAATTGAAATTGTATTTGTTTAAATTAATTTGAGGTTTAAATCTGAATTTGGGTATTTATATTGAAATTCAAAAGATAGTTATATATATATATATATATATATATCTTAAATCATACTTTGGTTTTTAAATGTATTTTTATTGGATTTTATTAAGAATATAAATTGTTTTATAGTAGTTTCTTTAAAAAAAAAGAATTTATATATTAAATATTAACTAACAAATTAATTAGGCATGACAATTTTATTAACATTTAAATTAGAAACACAAATTACTTTACAAAGACATGTGTTGATCTCTTAAAGCATCATCTAAGAAATGTTAAATGATAAGCACCCCAAATTTACAATTGTTAAAATTAAGGACATGTGTCATTTAAAAAAATAAAATAAATAACTTTAATTTTCTCTATTTTAATAATCCACATGTTTATATATATAAACCCCTTTATTTCTCAACTCCATTTTCTTTTCTATTTCTCTAAATCTAAAGCCAAGAAGAAAATTAAAATAAATTCCCTGAAAACTAAAATCTGAAAACAGCTTCAATAAAACCCAATTCATGAAGTCGAATTCCTACAATCTTTTCAATCTGTAGCATGTAAACAGATCTGTTCTAAAAACTGCATATTCAATCAAGGCCTGCATTTCTTAGCATCTGTAGTCTTCAAAACATCTACATTTTTCAAAAATCTGGAAAATAAAGCAAGCAACTTGCATTCTTTTCAAGTCTGGAAGGAAGGGCCTGCATGCAACAAATAAAATCAAAAAGCTCAAGTTTTTAAAAGCATAAATCAATTAAAGCTCAAGTTTAAAGGCATTCAAAACATTGGCAAGGCATTTTAGGCAAGCTTTCAAAGGATTCAAGAAATTTTTTTTTCTTCAATCCTGGAAACTGTGCTCTGCTCATCTAAATCAGTGAGTAACTTCCTTTTTAAAATGCTTAAGTATATTTCTATATGGTTGCTTGCTTTATGTCTGAAAATAATCGTGTGTTTGTTTTTATATATTTTGAAATTGGTGAATATGAGAAATATGATATCCGCATATTGTTAAAGACCTGTAGACATCTCTATTTAAATTTTCTAGTTCAAGTTTGATTTTTATTTCCTTATCTCTTGATCTAGGCTTTGATAAGATCTAAGTTACAAATGAAATATGATTGTTATATCATAAATGTTAGTTTAAAGATTTTAGTTAATTAAATAACTTAGTATTGTTCTGGAAAAATAAAACATAGTGAAATCTTGAATTGGGTCAAATGTAATTTGTCATGATTTATAAATTCAGGATTATAAATCAAATATCTAAACTAAAACTTGATTTTTAAATCAAGAATTGAAATTTTTAGAGAAAGCTTAGAGCTACAGTTTAGAATTGAACCATAAATGGATCGCAAGCAAGTTCTGTAGATTCATGGATTGAGAAGTCTTGGATTTCTTCTGAGTGATGGAGAGGATATAGGTGATGCTCAGAAAAATAGTGGATGATGATGGAGTTCACCAGAGAAGGTGCGGCAGTGGAATTCAAGTTGGAACCCTAGTTTTAAGGAGGCTCAAAGAATCGAACTTTTCGATTTGTATAATTGACCGAGAGTTGAAATCTTTTGAGGATGGATTGTTTGGCTGTAGTTGGAGACGAAGGCGGAGTAGTTGATCTTCAGGTGGTCGGAGGGAAGAGAAGTTGCCGTTGACAGGTTTTGAAGGGGGGGCCTGTTTCTGTTTCCAGGTTTAAGGTTGAGTCTCGAACTCGATTTCGAGAGTTGGAGTTTGATCTGAGGATAGTGGCGTGACGTTTGAGTGTTGGTCGATGTGTGAAGACCACCGGAGGTGGTCAGAGATGATCAACGGCACCGTGCATATGCACGGTGCACTGTTGTTCTGGTTGTTTTATTTT
The DNA here is from genome assembly GCA_030765085.1 of Allium cepa. Lineage (NCBI taxonomy): Eukaryota > Viridiplantae > Streptophyta > Magnoliopsida > Asparagales > Amaryllidaceae > Allium > Allium cepa. The sequence goes on along the minus strand of CM060941.1, from coordinate 202,605,689 downwards.
TGGTTTGTTCTCGAATCCGTTGATGCTCGACTCGAAGTAGGTAGGTAGGTTTCTCGGAGTGAAGCGTGTTTGGACTCGAAGCATTTAGAAGGGTGCCTCGGGTTATACTTTATTACAGGTTTTAACAGGAACCTGTTTGTTCTGTTTTTAAAAAAAAAATTAAAATGGAATTTAAAACTGAAGTTTAAACGTAAAGCAAAGTTTTAAATAAGTTTAAAACCAAGTTTTAAAATCTGGAATTCAAGTTCAAGTTTATATCTTAGTTTAAATGAATAAATAAATAAGGTTTAACTTGAATTGTTTAGCTACTTTAAAATGGTTAAGTAGTTTTAAGATGTAAGTTTTAAAATTTAGTCCAAATCTGGAACTAAGATTTAATATGTATTCCAGTGTTGTAATTAAAGGAAGTTTTTAAATTTAAAATATTTTAAACAACTTGAATGTTAAAGTGTAATTTTAAATTGATTTGAATTTAAAAATGAATTTGATTTTAAATTCTTTTAAGCTTCTTTATAAATAAATATTTCTTTAACTTGTGAAATTAAAGGTTTTTGGTTTGTGTTTAAAGTTAATTTGTTTCATTTTAAATCTTAAATTTAAAATGAAATTTGAAAGCAAATTTGAAAGTGAATTGTTTAAATATTTTGATAATGATGATATAATCATTAATAAGAATAAATTTTATCTTAAGAAAAATTAAAATTTAGTGATTTATAATTCATTAAATTATTAAGAAAATTAAATGGGTAATTTATTTATTTATTTAATTAATGATTTGGATTAATTAAATAAGTAATTAAAGTTTTATGTTAATTAATTAAGGTTTAAGTTAATTAATTTGGAATAATTAATTTGTAATTAAGGATTATTAATTAGATTTTAATTAATGATTAAGAATTAAATTAATCAAGTAATTATGGATTAATTAAGTTATGGTTAACATTTAATTAATTAAATAATTAGAGATTAATTAAGTGGTAATTAAATATTTATTTAATTTGTGATTAATAATGATTAAAGTAAGTTAATTTCTTATTTAAGTAATTAAGAATAGTTAATGAAGGTCATTAACTTAAGATTATTTAACAATTAATTAATGAGATTAATTTTTAATAATTAATTAAATTAATTAATTAATAATAATCACTTGTGAAATTGTTTATGTTTAATTACATAATAGAAGTAATTAATAACTTGATGTAAGTAATCGGGTTAATGTGACTTGTTTAGGTTAATAATTAAGTTTAATTAATTTAAACACTTGATGATTGATGAATAATTACTTTATGTAATTAATGGGAAGTAATTGATAATTACAGGATGTAATTAAAGATGTTTGATGATAAAGGTAATTTTAGATTTAATTAATTTGTAATTAATCAGGGGATTAATTGAGATAATTAATTAAGAGAAATTAATTTATGGGATAAATAATTAAGGGTAGTTAATTACTGAATGTAGTTAATCAAGGGTCTAATTGAAATAATAAATTAAGGAGTAATTTATTAATGGAGTAATTAAGTGAAGTTAATTACTATTGTTATTAATCAAGGGTGATTAATAATTATGGTTGGTAATCAATTAATAAAGTAATTGAAGGTTAATTACTGTATTTGGTTAAGGATAAAGTAATTGGTGAAATTAATTAAGGGGTAAATAGAATGATATGGGAAGCCTTTGGTTGATTGTTGTCCCTAATATGTGGTTCGTGATGCTATGTGATAAGATATGTTTAATTTAAATTGTGATGATGTGATTTTCTTTTGATGATGAATTACTTTGACATCCTGTATTTAAAAATTGAATTGGATAACTTGGATTTAGATGACATTGGATTCGAAGAGACTGGAGTTGGGTATTAGTTAATACCCGAAGCCACTTCGATTCTTTATAAAATTGATATATGGAAATCAATGTGTTGATTTGAATGATTTGAGTGTATTAGACCATTTAATCTAAGTTTGGCATTTAGAAATTGATGTGTGAAATGAGTAAGGTCTATAATAGTTTGTGAAATAGTAAATTGATAAGTTACCCCAGGTTTCTATAAGTTGTGTGCTTTGGTTTTCCTTGTTAGATGGGTTTACTTACACTGGTTTCCAGCCTGACCCGGGTGTTACTTTGATGTAATGCTCGGGTCAGACCGAGTATTACAGATTTTCAGGTAAGGACGTTCTGGAGCTCAAGAGGCGAGTTGGAGAGCAGAAACATATGGAGAGCTTCTGATGCTAATATATTATAGTATTTGAAACAGATAGGTTTATCTGTTCTATGATTGTAAATTCTGTTGTAACTCTGATAAAATAAAGTGTAATTTGACAAGTACAGTTTCCTTTGTATAACTATTATTTATGTGATATTATATTTTATCCGCTGCGTATGTGAGACTTTGGGTTTGGTTTTCTGTTTCTTCTTCTTTCTGTTTCTTCTTTTCACTAACTATCTGGAAATTTCGAGATCGAAATTTTCGGGTCGTTACAGCATCACCCTATTCACCCCCCTCTAGGGTGAAATCGATCCTACAAGTGGTATAAGAGTAAGGTTCAAAATCCATTTATGTTTTTAAAAAATTTGATTTTAAAAAAAAAAATCGATTTCTGTTTTAAAATTTTGAATTTTTAAAATAGCTTCTTTTAATACTGCTTTTACTGAGGGTCAGTCCATAGTTAAACCATCAATTTTCAATGGTGAATACGCCTATTGGAAAAATAGAAAGAAATTTTTTATGAAAACCATTGATGCTTGGAACATTGTTGTGACTAGTTATAGAGCACCAACTATAATTGTAGATAATTAGGAAATAGATAAACCGATGGATCAATGGGCAGAGCGAGAAAATAAGTACAGAATGCTAATGCCAGAGCTATGAATTCGATTATTTGTTCATTAGATCAATTTGAATTTAATCGTGTCTCACATTGTCTAACTACGCAGGAAATATGGCACATACTAGAAGTGACTCATGAAGGAACATCTCAAGTTAAGGAAACTCGCCTTGTCATGCTGAGTAGCGAATACGAGAATTTTACAATAGCCAAGGAAGAAATGTTAAAGAGATGTATGGACGACTTACCAACATCGTATACAAATCAAAACCTCTTGGAAAATCATACACGAAATTGGAAATAGTCCGAAAAATCCTCAGAGTCCTTCCACGAAGTTTTGAAGCAAAAGTGACTGCCATTCAAGAACCGAAAGATTTAAAACAAATCAAAGTTGAAGAACTCATCGGAAATCTCACCACTTATGAGCTAGAAATGAAATTCAAGGAAGAGCGTGAAGGAGGAGATACTCGAAAGAAATCAATAGCTCTTAAAGGAACAACTGAAAGTGATGATGATGATGGCGATGATGATGGAGCAGCAGAGTTGGAAATGGTAATAAAGAGATTAAAAATGTGGAACCGCAAATACGAAAATCCAGCTCTGAATAAAAAATTAAAAAGAAGAATAATCAAAGTTCTAGATAACACAGAACAGCAAGAAATCATCTGTCATAAGTGTAACCAACTCGAACACATAAACCCAATTGTCCTCAAAATCGACACGACTTGGAAAGAAATAAAAAAGGAGAAATTTTGCAGCCACGTCGAATATAAGTGACGAAGATAATAAAAGTACTAGCAGTGAGAGTGAGAAACCAGATATGTGCCTTCAACGCAATATAACCGATAGCGACGATGACGAGCCAAGCGAGGTATCAAAACTTACTCATTCATAATTACTTATATATTTCCACGAAGTAAATGGCTGTTTTTAACGACTTAGGGAAAGATATGCTAAAACTGAATCACAAAGAGATACTTTGATATAAATAACTTGACCAATTAGTTAAAAACTATCAAAGTAGGATCCCTAAGTGTGATAAGTGTCCAACATTATTCGAAGAAGAAATTAAAAAATCAGAAATCAAAATTAAATCGCTTGAAAATGAAATTCTGATTTTGAAGGAAAGGGAAAATACTGAAAGAGAAAATTCTATTAAAAGTACACACAATTGTTGAACGAAAACGAATCTCTCGAAACACATGTCCAACAATTGTCGACGACTTTAGAAAATTTTTCCAGAAGTGAAAGATCGTTGAATGTGCTATTAGGGAAACAAACTGTTAATACGGTTAGACAAGGACTTGGATATAATCAATCTGAAGATGTTAGAAATGAAATTAAGCAAGTAAAATCCGAGTGCACAATTTGTTGAAAAATTGGACACAATCAAAGCATTTGTTGGTATAGACCCAAACAAGTGAAAACCATTCCAATTTGGGTTCCAAAAGGCACAAATATAAAATCTCTCAAAGTTAAAAAAATCTGGGTGCCGAAAGAACATATATAAATAGTTTTGGTTCTTCACAAAATTATTTTCCAAAATGTTCCGCCACTAACAATCATGGACCTATAAAAACAAATAGGTCAAAATCTCTTCTCTCGTGCAGGTGTGGTGGCAGGCTAAGGAACTACAATAGTATTGCTTGGATTCTGGCTGTTCCAGGGACACAACGAGCGACAAAGTAAAGTTCCTTAGCCTAGTATAAAGGTGAGAGAATCACAATGGACAATAACAAAAAATTATCGTAAAGGTAAAACAGGTAATGGTATATTCACCTTATTAAATATGATAATTTGCACCATTATTTGAATTTAGTTCAGCCAGTTATTTGATAAAGAAATGAATGCTGATTTTGATTCTGACTTATTCAAAATAGTTGGCCAATTATATTGTTATGCCAAGAACACTATAAAATCACTAGAATCTTTGAACTATTTCATATGTATTAGTTTGGATTAATGATAGTGTTTTATTAGTTAATGATAATAAATTTGGTTATTTACGGCTGACTCTATATTTACAGTTTTTTTATTAGCACGGCTTTAATTAAAAAAAAGACTTTTATTCAAAAAGGTCTTTAAGATTTTGTTGCAACTTCACGATTTGGTCTATAACATTCAATTAATGATAATCTTGAGTGAAAGAGAAATCTAGATGCAAATTACACTTGTAGTCTAGTTGATAGAAAAATTACTAGCGGAATGTGATTTATGTTGAGACATTTAGTAACTGCATCGTTTTTCAAAGAAAATATCTGTATGTTTTTCATTTCAAATAATTTTCAAATTATGAGACATTTTTCTTATAAAACCCCTTCTAGAAAATCATTTTTGGCTTTGTTTTCATATTAATCATTTTTAGAAAAATTGATTTTTTAATTATTTTTGAATTTGATTTTAAATGACTACAGTGACTAATCTGACTCCCTACTAATTATCAAAAAGATAAATAGTAATTGAAAAAGTGACAAGTGTTGATATTAATCATATATTATAACTTGAGATTGTATAATTAGTAAATTTCTTTAGAAATAAACAAGAATTATAAACACTTTTTGTTGGTAAAAACTCCATGATCATTTCTATTTCTATCATTTTCTATCGATCATCACTCATCATAATCCAATATAGTATGTCAATATGTGGTGATTTAAACAGGAATCAGTCATTTTTCATTTGATATTTTTTAAATAAAAAATATAATAATAATAATAATAATAATAATAATAATAATAATAATAATAATAATCCATAGTATTCTGTGACGACCCGGAATTTTTAAGCATTTAAAATCGGAATATTTAATTGATTTTAAATATTTAAAAGTTAATTTTTAACTTGAATTCCAAACATCACTATTTAATTGGGCAATTAAAATTTTGAATTAAATAATTTGAAGTTGGATAAAATGTTGAATCTGGAATTTTAAGCCTGTTAAAAATAATTTGATGGCCTATAAAATTTATATTGATAATACTGAAAAGAATATAAGTGTTGAAATCAAATTTAAAAATGGTTTGTTAAGTTTTGACATTTATATTGTTTAAATTGAATTTAAAAATATCCTTCCGAGGCACTTTCTCAGAATTTGACGAAACCAGTTGCATTGGATCCGTAATATTATATTATTATCGTATTTCAATTTTCGTAATGGTTGGAGTTGTTGTGTGAGCGTACGACACATAAACGTGCTGAAATCTATATCGAAAATTAAATATAATAACTGATCCAAAAGCTATCTTCTCGATACGATCGAATTAGGACTCGAAACCTTTTCCATTTCGTTCAAAATAGGGGTATAACATTATAAACGCCTGGTGGCATGCCTCGGTTGGAGTTCATGATTCTAGGCTACGTAAGTCGAGATAATTTGTATTCAAATTTGAATTTAAAGTAATATATATTAATATTCTGGTCAACCAGCCGAAATAATTTCACATCATCGTTTTTATTTCACCTCAAAAGCACTGTAGCCAACCATTACTGTCCATATCTTCCCTAACACGCATCTCTCTACATCGGTCAATATCTTATCTTCCCCATTTTTCTTTTTATAAATCGTAGATCAAGTTTTAAAAAAAGGTTTCGGGAAACAAATTCATGGTTGCGCCCTCATTAACTTGTTCCAGACTCGAAGCCATCTCATAGAAAACAAAAATGTGTCGAGCAAGCTTTTCCCTTTCCTTCCTTTATGTGTTCGAGATCGAGAAATAAATTCGAAAAAAGGGGAATTTGAATTATAAGAAAAACATGCCCCTCTCCCTCAAATCGTTTCACGAAATCGCAAGCTCGGGAAGGCTGGGTTGCTCGGCAATTGATTTAAGGGCGCCTCATTGCTCGAACTTGTGATGTCATGAAGGCACGATTTGTGGAATTCGATGTTGGGTAGTGGGCGGCGCCTCGAGATGGTCACGGCATTTCTAGGGTTCGCGCTCGCATTAGGGCAGCGGCGGTTCGAGTGAAATGGAGCGAGCACGGCAGTGGTTGCTTACAATAGCTCTGGCGTGTTGGGGTATGGTGAACGGCGAGTTCCATTTCGATCGATAGGGGCAAGATATTCACTCGATTTATTTTCTATTAAATTTTAATACAATAGTATAATGCTATGCATATACGTAGAGAAAGTATTTTAAACACAGATTTCTTATTTTTACCAATTTATACAAAGGAAGAAAGTTTCTATTGTTTTCAAACATATACAGTAAACGATATAAAACGGTTCTGTTTAAAATATATATACATATATATACACTTTCATATATGCGTAGGAAACCGTAAATTCATATAAATATATATAAGATTTTAGGAAAATACATATAAAAAAAACTTGTATAAAGATAAGATTCTTAAAACCCATATAAATTATTTTTATATGCAGATAGGAAAATGAAAAAATATATTTATATGCAGTTTAGAAATGAAATCTATAGGTTTACTTAATAATGTATATTAGTGATTTAGACGATTAATAAACTTATTTAAATTATTTAGTTACTAATAGAATTTGTAAAAGAAAAAAAATGGTTTAACTAAATTATTTGTTGATTTATTTATTTAAAGGTAATTAATTTGTTTAATAAAATTTATTTATTTGTTTTAGTTACCAAAGGATATTTTATTAAAGGAAAATTGATTTAAATAAATGATTAACTAGGTAAAATTATCAGAGGGAAGTAATTGTTCAATAAGTTCAAATATTAATAAAATGTAAAATGTTTATACAAGGTAAATTGTGAAGAATCGTGACGAAACAAGCTGGTTTGGAAATGGGCTACAAACGGAATAAGGTGAGTTAATCTCACTCAGCTGAATTTAAATTTAAATAGTTAAAATTTAAACAATTGATTGATTGATTTGATTTGGTGTGTTATATTATATATAGTAGTATATAGTATATCTTGGAATGTTTGATTTCTGCATTAAATAGCGGATGATTTTATAATTAAAACCCATATACCGTAATATTACACCTTGAAGTGGAATTGGTATTTTATGTTGTGCTAACGTCTGTTGATGCAGGAAAAACAGGTTGGAGGGATCCAGCTGCATTCCTCAACATATATTTAAATTATTTATTATTCTCTGTTATAATTATTTGGATATTCTGTGATGAATTATATTGAAATATTGAATGCTATAGTTGCTTGTATATATTTCGGTACTCCTAGTCATCAAATTATATAGAACTAGTGCATGGCCCGTGCTACGCACACGAGCAATTGAGTTGTAAAGTGAGTTTAAGTTATGAAGTTACCGTTTGGTGATTGTATGTATTTTTACCCTTTTATCGCGTTTGAACTATGCTACCTTTCATAAGACTTAAGAGACTCGTAAGAACGAGTATATCATGATTTATGATATAAAACCTTAAAATTATAGATGTTCATGACGATTTCATTCTTTTTTTAAATGCACTTGCATTAGTCTCAGTCGAGGAAACCAACCCATTATTAAATACTCTTATTTAGGACATCTAAATGCAAAATGTACGTTAAGTTTTCCCTATTATTTCTTTATTTAATTGACTCTGTGCAGATTATAACTGCATATTTGTATTGTTACAGTACCGTAGCTTTATTTTGCTTGTTCTGAGAATGGCGTAGAGATGATTTAATAGTAGGATGAGTAAGTACTAAAGAAAATTCTTCTGTTTTTGATGCAAACCAATAGGTGTGGCTGAGATTGTGAAATTTCTGTAAATGTTTAAATCTATTAAAAGTGAATACTGCAATATTATCAACTACAAAATGCAAGAGATCAGCCTAAAATAATTACAGAAAGTGACTTTAGAATCCTAGTTGAATGAGACTGTTTGCATAAATAGAGCACAAATAAATAAAGAAATGTATTAAAATTTAAGCTTTTACATAAAAAAAGATTATTAATCAACAAATTTCAGCACCATCATTACTTTTAGTAACATGGTAGATGCGCACTTCCAGTGCTGCTTCTGTCTTGTTTCCAACTAATATCAATCATATTGATGAGTCACTAATATTTATAGTGTAGGTAAAAAGTCCTTCTAGAAGTCTTTTATGTGGCGGATAATCGGTAGATCATTTCATTGTCTTGCAATTCCACCATGCTTTAGCTTCTTACCTACACCTTTCATGCTAGTGGTGTCCTTACCATCCATGACACTACTTTGTATAGTTATTATTCGCACACGGGCGTTGTTATAACTCATGAATTATAATCTCAATAGCAAAAAGGCAATGCTAGAACAGAACGGTGATCATATATTTCATATATAGGTTTATGGACAGTGGAAATATAATTCATATATCAACACAGATATGATGTGTAATTACTTGTTAATGCAAGCAACAATGATAGTCATAAATAGTAGTTTAAGGACGGAGATGAGTTTTATTTAAAAAAAGCACATATATAATGCATACGAAAGCAAAAAAATTCAATGTCATACATCCTGACGTATCGAAAACTTAGAAGAAAAAAAGAGTCGATGGTTACATTGAACGGAAAAGTAGTTGGTACAAACAGAAAAACATGAATCTGAAAACATGAAATCACAATGTTACAAATTAATTTCTTTGCTTCTTCTCTCGAGTCTTGATTCCAGTAGATGCTGCAGTTAGCTTATCTGTGTTAACATCCTATAGATGAGGGGGAAAAAACAGGGTTTAGGTTTGGGAGTACAAAACATGTTGAGCTAGTAGAAAGTGACGATATTAAGTGAATATATAGTGTCGCGGTACCGTTTTGAAACTTGAAACAATTCTAAACGGGAGTATCCATATGTAGAGCAGTCAAGTATTCTTTAATATGGACAAATAGGGGTAATGTGAACTCATGTAAGAACATATCGTAGGATGATCATTTAAGCAATGTGTGTCCCATATAATATTTTTCAGTAGACAAAGTAATTGGCACAAGGGAAGAACTCATTGGTAGAAGTAACTACTGTCTATAAAAAGTGGGGAACAAAATGTAAATAAATCTGCACCTGAATAACAATTTCTCTTATCAGTGTCTTTTTGGGGAGTGGTGGATCAGAAGCACGTAGTACCGGATGAATGACACTATCGTAGTCCCGGTAAACAAATCAATTTCATTTCTGTGATACCACTTGAATAGACGTAGAATCGTGACGATTGCTGATCAAACTTGAGTAATATGTTTCTTCCCTTCGATGTCTACTTCCGACGGCGTGTCATGTTTATCCATATTGGTGGAATAAATTAAGTTAGAACTTTGATCGCTAGGTGGAGTGAGCTGTAAATTTCAAGTATTGGGAATCAAAAGAAAAGGTAAGTATGTAAATTATAAGTTAATATATATCCAAATTTGAGAACAATCCATCTCAGTCGCGGCTATATTTTTCGTTATTTTTCTGGTAATGAGATAAGCGTCGGGATTATTCATTTCATAGTTAGTCGGTCTGAATTCAAATATTGCTTCAGTCCCTAAAAATGGTGGAAAAACATATCGATTTTATGGACCCATTTTCCTACAGCATTGTACATTTTTTTAAGGTACTTTGTGTACGGCTTGCCATTATTGATGTTACTATCAACAGAGTTCTAAGATTGTGTGGCAATGCAAATACATGTGAACTAATAACGTGGATGGAAGTCGAATGTGCAATAGAACATGCTAAATCTAATTGTGGTGCATAGCATAGGTGGGTAACAGTGAGTAGAGTACAAAAAGCAAATTAAATGTGCCAGTACAAATTGAAAAGGGATGGTACAGAAGACGTATAAAACTTAGGGAATCCGTCATAATGCACATAGATGTAAAGTTATAATTTGTGTGATTTAGTGGGTCGGTCGGTTTCTACCATCTACGGGGTCCATGCATACTGTTATTACTGCGCTTGAACTATGGCATGCAGTATTGCTTTTTAAACGTACAACCCAGCAAGACTAATATGTCTCATTCACCGAGGGCAAAACAATGTAAACCGTGTTGTAACAGTGTGGTTGTTATTTATCTGGGAAATAATATTTACAAATCAAAAGCAGTTTTGGAGCCTCAACGTTTTGATTAATATTATGAAACTCACAGCAATATTCAGCCACATAATAGACTGGCTATATGCCTTGATAGATATATATAAGGTACAACATTACTTAAGTACGAAACAATGAAAACCATGGTTATTATTTACTTGGAAAATAATATTTACAACCCAGCTCGGCTAATATGTGAAGGAAGGAGGTTCTTTCAGGAGATGAAGTAAAATGAGAGATTGTATGCGGACGTAGATGTTTCAACCAAAATTAGGAATATAGTTTACATAGCGCCATGGTTATATATTGTAATGTACAATGCATGTAGTGCAAATCAAATATCAAATAACAATCATTCTTAAATTGTAAACCATTAAGTAACTGTTTGTACTGATGCCTATTTTTATTGACCAGCAGAAACTGATAATGATAATGACATGGTTAATGGTTACATAATTACAGGTGTGCAACGTAACCGAGTTCTGGACGAAAAAATGATAGAATCACCAATAAGGCAGTATCAAAGATGGCAGAAAACTCTTGCAGCATGCTGCCATATCCTATGATGCGAAAAGTTAATTAGACTGCTAAAATGTGAAACACAGGCTTTAACCAATTTGACACCACCCAATGTCAGACTAAGGGAAAAAACATACCAATGTTTAACTATTTTTTAATCCACCACCCACATCATTTCAATGTAATATCTCAGGCAACATAATGTATATATTATGAGTGGTTAGTGATAATATCTATTAATGTATTACTGGGTGAGCTTAAAAAAATTCTGATACACATATTTGGATTTCAATTATAGAGGAATTCACTATCAATCCAAAAGAAACGGAGATTAGGATTCAATGGCTATTATTGATGAGACTGTGATATTGTGCCTAAAGAACAGAATGGTATCATAGTAATAAATAAGGAAGGGGAAACAACGTTAGTCTGACCCAAAGAGGAGGGAGGTATGCATTGGTATAAAAAAAGTTAATAGAGTAATAAGCAAATGTATTTAAAAAAAATTTTAGGCAGCTGAATAATATGTAACATAGTTAGGAAAGGTACATGAATGGATTTAACATTTTACACCACTGTAAGTGTATTCAATAGGAGATCGGTAAAGAAGAACATGTTACTACCTTAGAAAATTTCAGTGGATCAAAAAGTTGTTTATGTTCAAAGTTAAATTGGTAGGCCTGAGGTGAAAAAAAATAATGAGTTATAATTTACCGATTTGTAGATGCTAAGCATATCGTCAACCTTCTGGCCTAATAGCCCTTCAGCTTCCTATCAAATGTTGTGATAGCGGTGGCCATGTCGGAATCCAATACATCGATATATAAATGAAACCTATTATATTCAATTTTTACGATTAGAGGTTAGTGGAGATAGTGGTAAAACAATTAAGTTTCAAAGATTACCAGTTCATGGGTTTTCAGCCATTTTATGGCATCTTGAGCAAAAATAATTTGTTTCATCCAGGTGAACCATAGACTTACATAACGTGCATGAAAGATAGCTCCATGGGGAAGGATTTCAAAGCCTCATGATGGTTGCGGCTATTACATATATCCGTAAAGCTTCTGCTATTAGCTAATTATAATGGTAAAAATTGTTTAATTTAAAAGCTTTGAAATATTAAAATTCACAAGGTAAATTTTACATATAGAGTGGAGCATGTATACAACAGTAGGGTTTAACGGAAAAAAGAAAGAAATATGAACATTTAAAAGTGGAGTAATTAGGAAACACTAATATAATAATCACATAGATAAATAGCGATCAACCCGACAGTTAGCTTTCGTTACATTATCTAGAAGTTGTGCTACTGTAGAATAAACCTTTGCCACTTCTTCACCTGTTTTTTGAGCGTACTGATCGATGTATTCAATTTTTTCCCTTTATCTAGTTTGGATCTACCCCAAAAAAAGGTATGTGACGTGATTAAGTAAATTGACATCGTGGTCATTCACAATTTAAGTGGCAATATACCATGATGTAACATCGTTAAGTTGAGGAGAATCAATATTCAAATAAATCTTAGTTGCTTTGGTAGAGTTAAAAGTAAATGCTCCTGTGAAAGGAATCATGTGTTAAGGAGCAATATTAATGGGAGATTGAGGTTAGTACTCATTAGTTAAACTACCCTGTAAGTCGAAACTATCAATGAGATGACAACAACTGTAGGTGGCTTTTCAAATTTGCCTACAACAGATTCATCAATTACTTTTCGTTGCTCCGCCCATCAAGACACAATAACTATTTTACCACTGGTAAACAAAGAACGATAGGCTAAGATTTGTATAATAAAAAAAGTACAATTACAACGGAAATAACCTATATGTTTCTACACGTAACTCCCGCTTAATTGATTGTGTTCCACTTTTGGGAGTGACATGGAATACGTTAGTCACTTCTTGTATTATACCACCAAAATCTATACGAAGTCATTTACTAAGGCTATAAACTGTGTAAATCCTGTTAGTGCAAATGGTTAGGTTACAGAGAGGGGAAGGTACCTGTTAGTAGCTCTGTATGGTAGTCTACTTATTAGGACATTTTCGTTAGCGAAAGAAGATTTGTATCTTGGTACTTTTTCCACTACAGCAGTAGCATTGACAACATGTGTATCAGTTCTTATGGCTATTATCCAATCATCGTCTATGGTCCTTTATGTTTTGTCAGCGTCCTATACGTTGAATCTTGTGACATCGTACACAGATGGTTCCTCAAACATAGTTTCTAATTGGTGTAGAGTATGCTTTTGAAACGTTACCACCTTGTCCTTCCCCTATTTGAAATAAGATTACTTTGATCATCAGGAATGTAGGGGCATGTGTATCATATAAAATATTGTTTAAAAGGAAAGATAAACATCTAAACATATTTTCGGAAATCCAAACTGGACATTATAATGAAAATACATGCAAATGTAACCAACAAATGAACTATCTAGCTTTCTTTAAATATAAAGAGGTTATAATAATCAAATTCATTAACTGTTAAATTTCCAACTATCATGAATGAAAGTATAACCTAACTTAGAATCTCTTCATCTTTAATCATGCAATCAGTGATAGCATAATAGGTCTAAGTTTTTCCTCCTTGAAGAGGGGGCTCATTTCCTTGTTTTTTCTCCTAAATCAGCAGACCTTTCCTCCTCATTTCAAGGAAATAGGAATATTCCCCCCACATAATATCTGAAATAATAACCTGGGAAATTAAGAGCTAAATGAAACACCACAAATCTATCTTGCTCTTTACCAACTATTTCATGATATGCTTTAGAGATGTTATGTATTCAGCTGGTACTCTACTTTGGAGTGAATAAACTATCTATCACTTCTGATTGAAACATTATTGAGAAATACTGATACCAAGTTTAACTTCAACCTTTGAAGTGAGTTCTACCAACTATCCAAAATACATATTAATAGTTTTTAGCAACCATTTAAAATCTTTTAAAAAGAGTTATCATAGTGGAAAGCATGAAGATACCAGTAGTATAGTTTTCAACTATTGAGGTCCATGGACCGTAAAAAGTACACATATGTTTCTTATAAAAAAATATAGGAAAGAGGAATAAAAGATAACCAACTTTATCAAATCTAGAAACCACATATAAAAGTCTTAGTATGCAGGATACTGAACATATTTAATACTTCGTTAACATCATAAATCTTGGATGTATAGAAGTAGAATCCATAGTTTGTGTGCTAAATGACTATGGATTAGTTATAAAATTATGAATTTTTATTTCTTACGTCCCTCCTCATGAAACATCGGTGCAGCACATGTATCATTAACCATTTACTACTTAATTTGCTTAATCTAGGTTATGGTTAGCATTTATAAATTGATTGGCGTACTTTAAAAAAAATGTATTTCAAGAATAGGACAGATGTGGTTATATAAATAGTTTGGTTTCTTCTTTCCTATTTAAGTAATAGATAGATGAACATTATAAATAATTACTAAAGATCATATTTAAGTAAACAAATGCAGTATGGAATATTTTCTCTACCTTGCCTCATAATTGGCGCCACTGAGTTAGATTATTGTAGTTTTTATTTACAATAAAGAAACGATAAAATGAATTTAGATCATATCTTACCAGATAAGGTAATTTCAAGGAGGCCGTATTCTATTGATGGCAATGTTTGGTAATGACCACCCCATCCGTTACCCTAAATCTGCAAAATAAATATATGCTCACTAATTGAACAAACAAATGAACTGGTACTTTTTTTGGAATGTAGTAAAATGAGGGTCATTATGACAAATATCGACTAAGAAAGAAAAAAATTCCTACATATAACAACACGTCCATCAACACAGATATCCATATACCTTTTACATAGATAAATGAGAGAAGTAAAAACCAGTAAAAGATGATGGGAAAATAGATCAGATGGAAATGGTTCACATTATAATCAATGGAAGCGATGGGTTTGAAGATAAAAATAGATTTGTATATCAAGTGGGCAAAGTTAAGCAAGTAAATTGTCAGATAAGCAAACCTAATGGACAAACTGTACTTGGTTGATCTACCACGATGTTAAACACGGAATGAACTTTTGATGAATGGAAAAAATATATTTATACACCATAAAATTTAATAGTTAACAGTTGATCAACAAACATGAATTCGTACTTTACTCGTTTTCTCAATTGCAAAATAGTATAATGGCAGTCGGTAACAATTCATTTACCGTAATAAATCCCAAATGAAAATTAGATCAAACAGTTTAATAAGTCGAAGGGAAAAAATGCTTCAACTTAAATGCTTTGAAAATAAACTTATAGCTCTTACTTGCATCATCCTTGTGTCCTCATAAAATGATGAACTTCAATTTATATACTATCTTAGGATGATTACTCTTACGCCTATTCTAGTAAGAAAATCATGGTTAGAAGGAGTGATCAAACAAAATCAAAAATATTTAAACCGAATTTTTTTTACTGCTTCCCATAAAGGTATTGATAAATGATAACATTGATTTTGAAAAAAAAAAAGGAAGCAAATAACTTAACACAGCCTAAACTCGGCCTCCAATCGTCATTAATAATTGGTGGATCTTCATTTTTCAGGCATTAAAAAAAGGTATGCAGTAGTGAAGTATATTAAAAATCAAATTGTTTGTAGAACGCACATCAATTAAGACAAAAATAGAATGGACAAAAATTCTCCAAGTCCACATTAATGTTTACTTCTTAGTAACTAATTTATAAGCATATGGGCCGGTGAAGAAATAACAGTTTAGATCAACGGGGAAATAAGAATATCTTCTTCTAACAGTACAATTACTCAACTTTCGGTGCTAATTTTAATTTGCAGAATGAGAACTGCATCAGAATATATAATATATTTTTATCAAAACTGTATTTACTGTGTCAAATAGGACAGAAATTTAAGGGTAATGTAACAATAGTTAATGTTCACATCACATGTATCTTCAACTTAACTTATGAATACAATTTACATTGCTGTAAACAATACCATCGAACTACTACTAACTTATAACCATAGGGGACAATTGGTATTCCTCTATTTGTTGAAATAGATTTAGTGCCTAGGAAAATCATCAAGAATATTGTAAAATTACACTAATGTCTGTCTCATTCATAAACAGACAAAGTCATAGCTATGACTTGGATGCATAACTATAAATTCAAACCTCCTTTAAAGGTGATTGAAAACAAAATGTTATAACTTTGTCATGCCATATATATTTTAAATCCTAAACTGATATCAAGTGCGAAATAGGGGCAGCAAGAGCAAGTAGCTAACCACATCCTAAACTTAATCACCAATCGGCACATAAAAATTGTTAAATATTAATTTTACAGTTATTTAAAGCATACAGTAATAAAGTATAATATAAACCAAACTTTAAGCACAATATGCATCTACTTGCATTAAAAAACAGAAAATTCACCAACTCAACACTACTTTTTAATGGTCGATGACCAATTTATAAGCAGATGGGCTGTAGAAGAAAAAAACAACAAAGATTATGGGGAAAATGAGACTGCATACTTTTGAAAAGTTAAAACACAAAAACTCACCTTTAGTTGTCAATTTCATTTCCAAGAATGCGAGTCGTGACATAACAGATTTTTTTTAATCAAAACTATTTGGGCTCCTTCAAATATGTTTGTTTATCGTAGGTAGTGTAACAACTGTTAAATGTTTACGCCATATACATAATCAGTGTACAACACATAACAAATATTGCCTTAGAAGTTCTCACCTACCATAAAATAATGCAGTATACCATATTAAAAAATAAGAGCACTAAATTTAACATTACCTTAAAACTTGCATACCTTTTGGTAAAAAGTATTATTACTACACCAACTCTGCTTGTTGTTCTATGCAAACAAAATATTAACACAGCCGCTTCAAAATTATTACAAATATAATCCTTTAAAAATACAACACATGATTAAGTTTGTTTGAATTTCTAAATTTGACCTATTGTGAAAGGAAAAAGACGTTCTAATTATAACCAACGTTAAAGTTAAACCAAATAACATATGAGTAAACTCGATTTTTATATGTCTAGTAAATTGTATCTCTCCCTTGCTAACCACTCAACTTATAGTACTGTATACCATAGCTCTACGATAGGGGAAAGCAAGCATAAATTCCCAATATTAGTTACAACGACGATTTTATATAACAAAATTACATCAACTGATTTGATGATAAAATTGAACCACAATTTATAACAATGTGATATGATTAACGTCAATCGATTAACTCAAACCATCATCCCAGATGGTAACAATACAGTAGGATGAGATTTAAGTTAGTATAATTAATCATAACAATGTAGCCATATAAAATATTGAAAATATTTTCCAAAAGATATGGGTTTGTATAACCGTACTCATGAAGTCGAAGGAACCACCTTCAAAAACATAACTAAACAGATCATCAAGGTTTCAAATCAGCCCTTTCCAGTCTTTGTAATAGTTCACTGTATACAAATGAATCTAACTTAACATATCATTATTAAAAGTTCACGCTGTGACAATAACAGTTATTATCTCAAATCAATAACCTCACATTAAACCAAGTTATTTTATCGTTGAACATTTATTCATGACATATATTACATTCACTGAGAAAAAAACCATCAACTTACAACCTAGATTTCTTTGTAAATTTTATCACTACCGTAATATAATGAACAAAAGATTACAAAACGAAAATTATAATTTCAAATTGAATTATTTTCTTCTACTGCGGAAGTTATGTATATTAGTAGTGTGTGGATTTGCATATAGATAGAATTTGCATAATATGCTATACTCATCAGATTATAATATAAGAAAAATTACAACCTTGTAAAAAATCATGAAATAAAATCATCAATATAACAATTTAACCAAAGTAAATGTCAACATACTTCACTTCCTAACACTGCCAAACCTTTTTATGAATAAGTTGGTATCCAAACCGATGGAAAATATCATAAAACAAAGACAGTTAAATATCTTTGGTAGAAGGAGTAATTTTCATAAAAAATAACAAAACTTTTGATGAATAACTTAGGAACAGCAAAAGGTAGACCTAGTTGATTGGTACTCAGATGATTGGAGGATAAGAGACCGAGAGGGTAAAGGAAGGAACACGGTTTACATTCAAATGCAAGTCGAACAACAACTATAAAGTTTCATAAATAACGCTACTTGGCAGTAATTTTTCCCCGAACGTTACAGCAAGAAGCAAAAGAAGAACGACTAAATCGTATTGTGGCAACAAATGGCGAAAGTAATGTTTTTACGAACAACCTATCGACTAAATGTTCAAATCCACAGAAAGTAACCAAAAGGAGAAAAAAAGTACTAAGTTACCAACCTTGGAAACCCTAATTTTCAAATTAGTAGTCAAGGCAGCAGCCAAAAACTATCGGCGCGCATATCTGTCCGGTTGTATTATTCGATAGTCATAGTGACATCGACAAGCATGAAAACTCCAGAGCAATATAATGGAGTTATCGAAAAAGGGTATATTCCAGTTCGAATATACTACTTCGACTGCAGATTCATCTGTCCTTTCGCGCGAAAGCAGCAGCAACCATTGCATATTTATTAGGCCTATGATTTCAATTGTGTAAAGCCTGATCCGTATATTCTGACTACTAATTTTCCAGTCAATGTAGCATCGTCCACTGTAGTTAGCAGAGGAGAAGTCGCGGAGGAGAAATTGACCGAATTTTTAGGTAATTATTAACAAAATGCGATTTTCAGACCGATATGGTAGTGTTATTGAAAACGGGTTTTGTGTAGTTAGAGGAGGAGAAGTTGCGGAGGTGAAATTAAACGAACTTTGATGTAATCAAAACAAAAAGGCGGATTTTGAAAATAGGAGAGGGCAGAGTGATAGTGGAGGAAAATGTTAGGCGGCTGTGTGGGTTGAAAATTGAAATGGATGGAGAGGAGTAAGGGGATGGGGAGAGGAGAAGTTAACAAAGAGAAGATGGAAAAGGAAATGGAGTGGTTCAAATAGGACACATGGCGGCAGAAGACTGCTCTGGTTTCTCCTTTCCTATTTAAGTAATAGAATGGATTTTTGAAAAGAGAATAAAGAGTGCATTTTTAAGTTAAATAACTATAGAAAATTGAATAAATTTAAAAATGTATTGGAAAAGAAATAAAGTGAGTTTAAAATTCTAATAAATAAATTTCGAGTATGGAAAGGAATTTTGAATAAGTAGAAAGATAATGATTTTAAACTTCAGTGTTATCATTTAAACGAACAAAGCATTTATTTTAAATTTAAGATTTAAATTTTAAATAGAATAAGGGGAAATTGGGAAAAGTCTGAAATTTGTATGCTTCAGTTAAAGATTTAAAGTCAAACGGAAATAATAATAATAAAAATAAAGTCCATAATTAATGAATTTTGAAATGAATTGAGCAAGCGAAGAATTTTATTTCAAATGGAGTAAATTGGAAATCAATTTGAAAATTTTATTTAAGTGATTGAAATTGGAAATTCTCCCTGAATAACCAAGTACGTTTTCAAAATAAAATTTTAAATATAAGTTAAAAGTTTTAAAGTTGTTTTAAAAAGCAAGTTTTGGAAAATTTATTATTTCTAAATACTTAAATCCGAAAGTAAGTATTTTCTTTTAATCTATTATGGAAGTGATTTTTTAAAAGTGATTTGGTATTTGTTTTAAAGGAGAAATCTAGTTTTATATTTTATAAAAGTAACCTCATTTTCAATATTCCTAAAGTATATGTTTTTAATAAAATAATGAAGTAATTTTTAATTTTAAATATTTTAAAGTATATTTTATGATAAATTTTTATAAGACTGTTCTAAAATCTAAGTGTTTGTCCTTGGTGATTTCAGTGGAGATAGAAAATATTTAGGAAAGTTTATGCTGAAAAAAGAAGATAATTGGAAACTGTTTTCAAAAGGGTTTGGAAGTGAAAATATATCTTGTGAAGATATTTTTGGGATTAATAAATAATTTGGGAAATTATTTATTGTTTGATGGTTGTTGCGAATGTTAATTGATAGTTAAATAACCGACTATCAATATTGGCAAAATGCGCTGATCGTTTTGAAGAGACCGGGATCGAGATTTATTTCTCGAAAACCACTTCGATCTTGTATGTACGTTTCGTGGGAAACGAGTTTGGATTCGAAGATGGAGCAGTGAAGTGCAAGGGCTTGTCGCTACTAATCCTGAGGATATTTCCAAAATGGATGTAGTAGGAGTAGTGCCTTCAGTTCCCTTCGAACCCGAGACAGACTTGTATGGATGAGTGCCTTCGGGACATCGTCAGGTGGACGATGGGCATTCTAAGGGATATGTTCTAAAAGGTAACGCTTAGCCTCAAGCCTTTTCAACCGGGAATGATTGAAAATCAGGGGTTATGCAGTAAGGCTAGGTGGGTAGCACCCATTCAAAGTGAGCTCATCCCTGTCTAGATGTCCCTTTTATTTCGGCTTAGTGGTGCGGTTGTTGATCCCAACTGTGGGGTGATCTCACTCGGGATTATCCAGTAAGGGATACTTCCGGTCTTGTGTTGCAGGGGATCGGGAGTGATCCTCGGTACAGTGATCTAGGCCACGTACCGTGACAGGTGGTAACCCAGTACCTAGTCATTAGATGGAAATCCATTCTCCCTATGAGCCTTTTACGAATTTGTTTTGTATTACCCACTCTGTGGCTAGTAGCTGGAATTTAATCATGTAACAATTTCGGCTATTTTAATAAGTATTTGTATATAGACCCTATTATAATATCAGAGGATTTTAATAAAAAGTGTTTTAGCCATCGTAAGGTAAAAACCCGACATGTTTATTTGTGGCGTGGTCTTACGAGATGCTTTTGTTTTCGAAGGATTCCTGAAACTTTAATAATCAATTTGGGTGTGATTTCTCATGCTGGTATTCCAGAATGACTCGGGTGTTATTTAACTGTAATGCTCGGGTCAAACCGTGTATTATAGGATACATGATATGATGTTGTGGAGCTCAGGAGACGAGCTGAATGACGATACGTATTTCCGTACTTGTTTTATATATATTCCGCTGTTTTTGAGTAGCTGTGTATCCAGTTGTATGTTATTGATGTTGAACTATGATTGATGTACTCTGATGATGTAATATATGTATAGATATATTTGTTTTTGAGTAAAGATTATTCATTATCTATTATATTTTATTCCGCTGCGATGGTTAGATTCTGCTGCTGTTTTCTATTTTTTTCTTCTACCTCTTCTTCTTTAACACAAATGGTTTGTATTTCTGTACAACTTGAGTTGATTGTTGTAGTATAGAGTCGACTCAAGGGATACAGATTCGCGGGTCATTACAGTTGGTATCAAAGCTTAGGTTGGTGATAACCTTGACTCTGGTGGGAATTACTCAAATAGAGTCCATAGTAATCTGGAATAAGTTTGAGCGTATTAATAGATATGAGCGCGTATTTGTTAGTGAATATAAATTGTTTTAATATTGTGTTGATTGAATTATTGAGTGGCATATGAACCTTTGTCGGCACAGTCTGGACAACTGTATAGAAGAGGTTTCTAAACACTTAAATAGAAAAGTTCGACACGGTATTGTTTTAAATGTCGGTGAATGAAATAATTTTATCCAAAAACATATTTTTAATATAAAGAAAAGTTTTTGTAAACTATTTTAGCTAATTTATGGTTGCTTGGATATTAGGAAGAATAATATTAAAGTATTATCATTGTTAAGTGGAAATTTAACTAGAAATTGAAAATATGACCAAAGATTAAGGAGATAAATTCAATTATGAAATGAAATTTATAAATATGAATTATGAATGTGATTTATAAATTGAAATATAATCAAATGGGAATTTTTATAAGCATAAACTATAAAATGAATTGTAGTTAAAATTTGAATTAAGCCAGAATTTGAAATTTTAAAACCCTGGAGATTTTGGAAGTATTTTGGAGACAAACAATAGCATTATTGTTTTCAAAAGAATTTCTGAAAGGAAATTGTTCCAAATAAAACTTTGGGAAGGTATATAGCATTGAGCTCACGTCAGTCGCTGGAAAATAACTTCGGTAATGACTGCAGCATCATCGATGTTCATTTTCGAGTTTCTAAGTGACGAATTGTTGCCAAATTGATTTGTTTAGAAAAAACTAGTTTGTTTTTGAAATTTCAAAGTGTTGGGGATAAAAACCAGGATTGGTTTAAATTTTTGTGAAGTCTGATTTGAGATGTTGGAGATTTCAAAATGATTTGAAACCAAAAGCCGGATGTTTAAAAATCCTGATGAGATAGGTTGTAAGCTTATAAATCGAGATGATTTTTAAATCAGGAAGGAAATATGAGTTTTGAATGTTGGAATTAAAATATAAGGTGAAAAGTTAAATAAATAAATAAATAAATTAACTTAGATTGATGAAGAAAATTTGAATCGAATTGAATTAAATAAAAATGAGTTAAAATAGAATTGAATTGGAATAAAAGTTCAGTCGAGTTATTGAATGGAATTAGATTCTTACCTGAATAAATGGAAATAAGTTGGAATAAATAAATTAGAATAATTTATAAAAGAATTAAAAATCCATAGAATAAAAAAAACTGCTTGGGCTATAAATATGCGTAAGGCTTGAGTTAAAAATAAAGACGAATATATTCAAGCCTTCTCCGAGCATGTATTATTGACTTCGGTGGATCCTGGGAAGACCATCTTCACTTGGTCGAATTCACTTATAATAATAGTTACCAGGTAAAGATATTGAATTTCAAATTTGAATAAGTATATTTGAATTTGAATTAATCATCTGTAACAAACCAGGCAAGCATTGGTATGACACCGTTCAAAGCCTTATATGGACAGCCGTGCAAATCACCAGCTTGTTGGATCGAGTCGGGTGATCGATTAGTGCTTGGTCAATAATCATGGAAGCTTCTGAAAAGGTGGAGGAAATCAGGAAGAAGATAAAAACGGCACAGGATAGACAGAAGAGCTACATTGACAAAAGGAGAAGAGATCTTGAATTCAGCGTAGGAGACAAAGTATTTCTGAAGGTGTCGCCTTTGTAGAATATTGTTCGACTTGGAAGGAAAGGGAAGCTAGCTTCGAGATTTGTTGGTCCGTTTGAGATTACGGAAAGAGTCGGAACATTGGCATATAGAGTTGCATTACCAGAGAAGTTCGCTGGTGTACACAACGTGTTCCACGTCTCACATCGCCGTAAAGTTGTACACGATCCATCTACGACCATCCCTACTGCTCAGAAGAGATAGTTATTGAGCCTGATTTGACTATTGAGCGTAAGCCTCTTCGGATAGTTGATCGTGAGACAAAGCAACTTAGAAGGAAGTCGGTAAATCTCGTCAAAGTCCAATGGGGTGCAGATGAGCGAGATTGCACATGGGAAACTGAGGATAGTATTCGGGATTCAAACCCCGAATTACTAATTTCATGTATAATTCAAATTTCTTAAACTATCTTGACTTTTCTGCTTATTTCATTCTTACTTCACTCGTCTCGTTCCTTTTCGATGACGAAAAGTTTTGAGTGGGGGAGATTGTAACGACCTTGAATTTCCGACCCGATTTAAAACTTTAAAATCCATTGTTTAATATAAAATTTTGAAAATTTATAAACAATCTCGATATAAGTCCAAACTTTATTTATGGCATGCGTCTAGTTAGATATGAGCATAGAAAAAGTTTCGTCGCAAATTATTACAGTAAACTTCGTTCGCGTTTTACTGTATATCAGTCCATATAAAGCTGCATAAAATTTATCTTCCAAATCCAAATATTTTTACACAGTTATGTTGTAAAAATTATTCTGATCATGATTATGAAATTCGTTTCGTCAAGAACTGTCATCGCCTGCTCCGTTTAGATTGTTTTACAAAACGTACAAATTTAAGCGGTGTAAATTCGAATTTTTATAAAACTGTCGTACCACAATTATCTGTGTACCGTTGGAAGCGCATTGTCGCACTGATCAAAACTGTATATTTATTCGTGCCAATCGGAATCTGAGGTAAAATTTGTCACGTAAATTAAATCGTTTCAAACGAACCGTTTAAACAAACTGAAGCCCAAGTTTTTCAGCCCGTTTACAAAAGAAAATATGAAAATAAAACGATAACTCTGATGCATTCATTACGGTAGGTGGAAGATAGGTTTAACTTGAAATTGGTGTGGCTTTTCGTAGTTCGAAGCTGAAATTTATTGCGGTTTTATAAAATAATCAAACGTGTTACTTCATTTCCTCCACTGTTCAATTCATTCATTTCCTCCGAACGTCAACAGATACTCTCTGCTCTCTTCTCTCCATTCCAGATTCACTCCTCTCTTTTACTTTTATTCTCATTTCTATTTAAATTTGCATGGGATGACGTAAACTCCTATTGCATCTCAGCCACATCCAACATCCGCTCCTCTCGACCCCACCTAAGCCTCATCTTCCCCGCCACCTTCGGCCATTCCAAAAACCGCCGCACCACCTCATCACGCCCAGTCACCGAACTCCACTGACCGCCTCCACCACATATACCTGCCCACATCTCCTCTGCTCCGCAACCCAGATTCCCAGCGTTCCCTGACCGCGCGGCCACCCTTCTTAACCTACACGTGTGCGTGCTATGGAGTACTGAAGGTGTACAACGTATGCACAGTGAATGCATATGCGTGTATGAGATGCGGATATAAATTTTTTTTGGAAGACTTGGTTTGTGAAAAAAAAAACAAAGAAAGAAAAAGGGAAGGAGGAGGGATGCGTGCGTGCATATATGGTCGCGTGCATGAATGGAGTGTGTGTGCTGGGTGCGTGTGTTTTGTATTACATATAAAAAAATGTAAAATGAGTTGTAGTGTTGAGGCAACATGTTACGTGCAATGCATGAAGGGTTGTGGGGTTGAATTTGCATGAAGTGTAGTGCTCTAGCGTTGCGTGCGTTTTTTTTTTAAAAAAAGGACTAAACATGCGTGTGTTATAGGAAGGGGAGCAACATGCTGAAGGAGAGGGTGATATGCAGGCTTGGTGGAAGGAAAATATGTTTGTGCTTACGTGTTTTATTGCATGCGTGAGCTGTAAAGGTGGAGTGTTATAAAAAAAAGGAAAAAACGAAACTGAGATTTTGAATTTTTTTTATATTCCAGTATAGTATTACGCTAATATCTATTTCGGTTGCCAAATTGTGACCGACTTTTCTTTGCTTGCTGTGTGCAGAAGCAACCGACTGAGCTTCTTTTTGCGGTAGCATCGATCTCTCAGTTTTGTTCTTTTCTCCGTCGTCGGTAAGCGCATTTACATAAATTTATAAATTTTATACAAACGTTCATTGTATTAATATCGTTTTCTTTTGTCGATATTACAGTGTTCGTTGTTCGTGTGTACCGACTTCTATTCGTGCTTATTCTTGCTTCGCCGTCAATTTCTTTATCCACGAAAGGTGAATTAATTTTCACGACTATATTTTTATGCTAGTTTGTATTGATGAATGATTGTTATTTGATGTGAATTGGTGGTTAATTGTATTGTTAGGTGATAAATAGTTTGCAAGTGAAATTTGAATAGGATAGTTAACCAATTTAAATCGGATTATATATGTCGAACTTTGATTTGTTAAACTTGACCCCTTCATATGTTGAATACTGATTAGTTAAACTTGACACTTTAATTTTTAATTAAATGGACGTAGAAATTGGTTAATTTCACTTTGTACCATTTAACGTATATCGGATTAATTGTTTAGTGTAAATTCAAAATAGAAATTGAACGACAAGTGAAAAACCGTAATGTAATAATCTTTAATCTACATGAAATGATAGTCTAGATTCTAGAAATAATTATATTAATTTACATAAATAACAAATGTAAATTAATACGATTATTTTGGGATTATTTAATAAATTGTTAAATTGTTGTGAATGGATGCTATTGCTTATTTATTTACTTTGACACCATCCCACCTATCACATTGCAAGTTCCCTTTGTATGTTTTGATTGTGAATTGAAATGGAATCGGGTTGAAATGATAAATACCCAAATAACTTTGATTTAGGATAGGAAATTAAATTAAAACCGATTGGTCAATGTTTTGACTTAAAACAAAATAAAGTTTATTTGACTAATAGTAAGGTTTTGAATAAAAATTGGAATTTAAATTCGAATGAATTGTAAATGTGAATATTTAAGTTTGAAATAAATATGAACGTCATAATTGACAAAAGAATATTGATCTAAAATTTAATTATGTAATAATTAAATTAGAATTAATTAATCATTAAATTTGAAATTATTAATAATTAAGTTTGAAATTAGTAATAATTAAATTGGAATTATTAATAATCAAGTCTTGAAATTTATTAATAATTAAATTTGGAATTATTAATAACGAAGTTTGAAATTATTAAGAATTAAGTTTTGAAATTTTTGATAATTAAGTTTTGGAATTGTTAATAATTAAGTTTGAAATGATTAATAACTAAGATTTGAAATTATCGATAATTTGAATAGATTGAATTATTTAATGATTAAAATAAATCGAATTGGATTTGCTTATAAAGAAAAATCGAATTTTGAATAAGGGAAACTAATTTCTTTAATTGAGTTTTGAAATTTGTAGCGAAGGTAATAAATGAATCAACTGAATTTCTTTAATAAGAAATAGAATGCGTTTATCGAACAAATGAAAGATTTGAAAGTTAAAAAATTGGATTTGACAAATTTTAATTTTAATTTAATTTGTAAGCTTTGATAATGAAGTTGAACTTAAGAAAGTAATGTAATGAATTGGAAATTTAATTGAAATTGTTTAATGATAAATTAATTTAATAAATATCGAATGAAATCAATAATTGAGTTTAAATCGATTTGAACGTTAAATGATTTTGAAATGAACTTATACCTGAAATTAAATGAATATTTGAATTGTTTTAAAATTGAAACTTTGAAATTGAATTATAGAAGTTTTGAAATGAAATGGTGAATTTATGAAATGTAAATTTTGGAACTTGATTAGAATGACTAACGAAATGTCGATTTACGAATTATAATTGAAATTGAATTGGTTTTGAAATATATTAAGCGACCAATCGGTAAAATAATTACGAAGGTTATTAAAGGAACCGGAATCGGTTAGGGACGTACTCACTGTCCGAACCGAAAACCACTTTAATAACTATACGCGGAGTGTGATCCAGAATGAAGTGGTTGGATTGACGTATGCAATGACTGAAGAAATTGAACGATAATGGATAGCCTTTACACTTGTGTCAAATTGGAAATGACTAAAATCAGGAGCCGTGCCGGGCCAAATGGGGTTAGCTACCTCGAGCGATCACACTTCTTCGTAAACTACTCATTTACTTTTGTGATTGATTGGTGCACACCCTTGAATTTGGAGTGTTGTTTCACGGTATTGCGATCGTTGCGGCGATGCGTTCTCACCAGTCCGGATCAGGCAAACGGTAGTTTCACTACCTTGGGTATTGCCTCATGTGCCTTGTCATACTTGTATTCTGTATACGCGACCACTACGAATTTGTTTTGTATTATACCTATGGAGTACTCCCTGATATCCCACTAGTTTACCGTGGAGTTTACAGTGCTGTATAGTCTATAATGCTATATAAAATGTGTTAAGGGGGACAATGGTAACGCCTTAACACTATTTTGATATTTTACTTTACTGTTAGACATTATCTATGTATCATACATTACTATGTATAAATAGATTATGGATCCTTAAAGATGCTTTTCCATTCATCTTTGAGTTATTGTTATTTTGAATTTGGATCATATTAACCGTATGAGAATAAATGTCCTGATTCGAGTATTGTTTGTGCATATGCTTGGATCAGATTGAGGATTGCTGCTGCTGTTTATTTGGAGCTGAAGACTGAAGACTTTCACTATCTTATCAGTATTTATTCTTTCCATTTGGACTATTTAGACTTCTATGTTGTTTATTTCCTTTTATTTGAGACATTGTTGTACTTATGGGTAGCTTCATGAACTACTCTTATGACTATATTATATTTCAGCTGCACTATTCTGTGATGTTATATTTCTGTGATTCTATGATGATTCTCATTTGTATACTATACTACATTAATGATTCGTGTTTTGTACTATTTAAGTTGACATGTGTGGATTATTTTCAATTTAAATGGTCCAAGTATATGGGTTGTTACAGTTGGTATCAGAGCTTTGGGTCCCGATAACCTTAGCCTGTGGAGTTTTAAAGCTCATTAGAGATAGGGTAAACATACCCTAGAATGAGGAGAATCATTTCAGAATCCACATCTTTTGATTCATCTTTCTTAGTGAATTCGTTTGAGTAGAATTTCCTTAAGTTCTATAAATTCCTATCTTTGATTCTAAATCACTTTTGGTATTCCAGGATGGCTACCAGAAGAAACGTTAGGGAAGGAAGGGGTGGAAATGCTCCTGGTCCATATGCTCCAGTTCCTGTAGTTCGATTCTCCACTCTTAGCAAGGAGCACACTCAGCTTGGAGGATTCAAATTTACTGGCTCCGAGAGTATCATCGAAGCACAGAAATGGCTAAAGAGTTTGGAGAGGATCTCTACTGGCTTGGAGATCACAGATGCTTAAAAGTGTAAGTTGGCCACTTGGCAGCTTCAGGATGCTGCACAGGATTGGTGGGAGTCATTCACTTCTCGTACTGATGAGGAAACCATCACTTGGGTCCAGTTTAGGTAGTAATCTATCTAAAATTTCATCTAAATAAAAAATTCCTTTTATCTCGTCAGATTTTGACTCGTTTTCATATCGTTTGTAAATAGGGATTCCTTTGTGGCTCAGTGGATGCCAGCTAACTGGGAAAGCTCAACTCTATCGTTCTTTTATGGATCTCAAGCAAGGCAATATGACCTTCACTGAGTATGAACGGAAGTTCAACGAACTATCTAAGTTCGAACCCGGGCTGATCGACACACCTCTGCTTAAGAATGAGAAGTTCATACATGGCGCATGCCCTGAGTATTACGAGCTTCTCACCGCTCATGTCCATGGAACCTTCACTGAGTTGATGGACTTTGCTCTTCGATATGTGGGAAAGCCAAAGGAAACATCAACCTCCAAAGCTCCAATTGTTCAGACATCAGCTAGTAAGTCAGGGAAGAGAAAGCCAAACTTTACACAATAGAAGAAGAACTGGCAGCAAAAAACAGGGCTTGGATACTCCCAGAAGAAACCCATTGACATATCATCTATTACTTGCTTCAACTGCAACCAAAAGGGTTATTATGCTAGTAGCTGCCTATCTCCAAAAAGCACGGCTGTTCCGCCACCGGCACAGATGACTAGGAGGGATTTGTGTCATATCTGCTTACAACTTGGATACTTCAAGAAAGACTGCCTAACACAGAAGAGAGGTACACCATCAGGAGTCTTTGCTCTTTCCACACCTGCCCCGGAAGTTCCGGATAATCAAGGTACTTTGCAAAGCACTTTTATGTTGCATACCTTGCCTGTTAGAGTTCTATTTGACACCGAAGCTGTACACAGCTTCATATCTATTGATTCATGTGATAAACTTAGCTTGGAATCCACTCTTGCGTCTATTTCCTTATGTGTATCTAACCCTATTGGAGGGCCCGGTAACCTCGAAAGGGTTTGCAAATATGCCACTCTTATGCATGGCATTCACCGTTTCACTTGGGATTTCTATGTTCTTGGATTCGAGGCATTTGATATTCTACTAGGCATTGATTGGCTACGAAAGTTTGAAGCCGTTATCTCATGTAAAACTCGAACTGTCTCTCTTATTGACGACAAGAGTATGCCTTTAGTTGTTAAAGGCAAATCACCTCAAGAATATGCTGGGAGTTTTATATTCTCTCTCGACTCCCATCCAAATGAACTAAGCTCTACTCCAGTTGTCCAACTCTTTTCTAATGTATTTGGAGAAGTTAATTCTCTACCACCTCCATGGGAAATCGAATTCCGCATCGACCTTATTCCTGGTGCACGACCAGTAGTTCTTCCTCCAAGGAGAATGGCTCCTAAAGAAAAGGCAGAGTTGAATGCTCAAATTGAAGATTTATTTTCTAAAGGCTTGATTCGGCGCAGTCATTCAGAATGGGGTGCTGCAGTTGTATTTGTCACCAAATCTGATGGCTCACTCAGAATGTGTGTGGACTATAGAGAACTAAACAAGCTCACACACAGGAACAGGTATCAGATGCCCCGCATCAACGACCTATTCGATCAGCTTCATGGAGCTAAAGTCTTCTCTCAACTTGATTTGGCTACTGGCATTCACCAACTCAGAATCGCTAAGGATAGGATTCCTAAAACAGCATTCCACACTGAAAATGGTTTCTATGAATGGCTAGTTATGCCGTTCGGTCTCACTAATGCTCCAGATTATTTTGTCGATTTGATGAATAGAGTTTTCCGTGATGTTCTTAACAAATTCGTTCTTGTTTTCATCGATGATATTCTCGTCTTCTCTAAGGATGAGAAAGAGCATAGATCACATTTGGCTTTTGTTCTTGAAACTCTTCGCAGACACCAGCTTAAAGCCAAGTTTTCGAAATGCCACTTTTGGCGAGATAAAGTTCGTTTTCTTTGCCATATTGTTTCGGAGAACGGGATTTCTGTCGACCCTGCTAAGATCGCCGTAATCAATGTAATTTCTATTCTTACTCGTCAAATCTATCTAAACAACTTATCTATATTTAAATTCGAATCCTTGGAATTTGCAGGATTGGGAGACTCCCAAAACTCCTACGGATATCCGCATTTTCTTAGACTTGGCTGGCTATTATCACAGATTTATAGAAAACTTTGCTCATATAGCTGCCCCACTTACCGCACTGACCAGAAAGAATGTAAAATTTATTTGGAGTGAAAAGTGCGAAGCAGCTTTCAATGAAATGAAGTGAAGATTGACATATGCCCCAGTTCTTACAGTTATTGATGGTAGCGAAGGATTGACCGTCTATACTGATGCATGCCGAGATGGATTAGGAGCAGTCTTAATGAAAAAGGGAAAGGTTATTGCCTATGCGGGTCGTCAATTAAAGACCCATGAAGCAAATTACGCAACTCACGATTTAGAGCTTCTTGCGGTTATATTTGCTCTTAAGCTATGGAGGCACTATCAGTTGGGAACCAAATTCGAGTTATTCACTGACCACAAGTCATTGAGATATATCTTCTCACAAAAGGATTTGAATCAGAGACAAGTCTGATGCCTCGAATTTCTAGATGCATATGATCATGATATTAATTATACTCCAGGGAAAGCGAATGTCGTAGCCGATGCTTTGAGCAGAAATCAAGCGATGACATGTTGTAATCTTGTTGAAGGAATGTTATTCCAGCTTTCCGTCTCCCCAACTCTTATGGATCGTATTATAGCCAAGCAATATGAGTACACTTTGCTTTATCGCATCAAGGAAATAGTCCTTGGAAGAGTTGGAAATGCTGACAATAAAATTGGGTGCACATGTTGATAGTAATGGAGTCTTGAGAATTGATAATCGCATTTGTGTTCCTAATGTTGATGGTCTTAGGCAAGAAGTGCTCAAAGAAAACCATAACTCTTCGCTTCCATTTCATACCGGTGTCACTAAAATGTACCAGAATATGAAGAAGCTATATTGGTGGAGTGGGATGAAGCGCGATATTTCTACTTATGTTAGCAGATGCACAACTTGCCAGCAAGTTAAAGCTGACGACAAAAAGACAGCAGGTTTGCTTCAGCCACTAGAGATTCCAGGTTGGAAGTGGGAGCAGATTTCTATGGACTTTATTGATGGGCTGCCAAGGACTAGAAAGGGTAACGAAAGCATATGGGTGATTTTCGATAGACCGATGAAGTCCGCCCACTTTATTCCAGTCAAGTCCACTTGTACAGCTTTGAGTTTGGCCGAGATATACATGAGAGAAGTTGTTAAACTTCATGGTGTACCATCTAGTATCGTATGCGATCGAGATCCTATTTTCACTAGTAAATTCTGGAAAAGCATTCCAGGATACTTTGGGCAGCAAACTAAATCTGAGCACTGAATATCATCCTCAAACAGATGGCCAAACTGAGAGGGTGAATCCGATTTTGGAAGACCTTCTCCGAGCATGTATTATTGACTTTGGTGGATCCTGGGCAGACCATCTTCACTATGTCGAATTCACTTATAATAATAGTTACCAGGTAAAGATATTGAATTTCAAATTTGAATAAGTATATTTGAATTTGAATTAATCATCTGTAATAAACCAGGCAAGCATTGGTATGGCACCGTTCGAAGCCTTATATGGATGGTCGTGCAAATCACCAGCTTGTTGGATCGAGTCGGGTGATCGATTAGTGCTTGGTCCAGAAAAAATTATGGAAGCTTCTGAAAAGGTCGAGGAAATCAGGAAGAAGATAAAGACGACACAGGATAGACATAAGAGCTACGCTGACAAAAGGAGAAGAGATCTTGAATTCAGCGTATGAGACAAAGTATTTGTGAAGGTGTCGCCGTTGAAGAATATTGTTCGATTTGGAAGGAAAGGGAAGCTAGCTTCGAGATTTGTTGGTCCATTTGAGATTACGGAAAGAGTCGGAACATTGGCATATAGAGTTGCATTACCAGAGAAGTTCGCTGGTGTACACAACGTGTTCCACGTCTCACATCGGCGTAAAGTTGTACACGATCGATCTATGACCATCCCTACTGCTCAGTTAGAAGAGATAGTCATTGAGATTGATTTGACTATTGAGCGTAAGCCGCTTTGGATAGTTGATCGTGAGACAAAGCAACTTAGAAGGAAGTTGGTAAATCTCGTCAAAGTCCAATGGAGTGCAGATGAGCGAGATTGCATATGGGAAACTGAGGATAGTATTCGGGATTCAAACCCCGAATTACTAATTTCAAGTATAATTCATATTTCTTAAACTATCTTGACTTTTCTGCTTATTACATTCCTACTTCACTCGTCTCGTTCCTTTTCGAGGACGAAAAGTTTTGAGTGGGGGAGATTGTAACGACCCTGAATTTCCGACCCGATTTAAAACTTTAAAATCCATCGTTTAATATAAAATTTTGAAAATTTATAAACAATCTCGATATAAGTCCAAACTTTATTTATGGCATGCGTCTAGTTAGATATGAGCATAGAAAATGTTTTGTCGCAAATTATTACAGTAAACTTCGTTCGCGTTTTATTGTATACCAGTCCATATAAAGCTGCGTAAAATTTATCTTCCAAATCCAAATATTTTTACACAGTTATGTTGTAAAAATTATTTTGATCATGATTATGAAATTCGTTTCGTCAAGAACTGTCATCGCCTACACTGTTTAGATTGTTTTGCAAAACGTACAAATTTAAGCGGCTTAAATTCGAATTTTTATAAAACTGTCGTAGCATTATTATCTGCGTACCGTTGGAAGCGCATTGTCGCAGTGATCAAAACGGTATATTTATTCGTGCCAATCGAAATCCGACATAAAATTTGTCACGTAAATTAAATCGTTTCAAATGAACCGTTTAAACAAACCGAAGCCCAAGTTTTTCAGCCCGTTTACAAAAGAAAATATGAAAATAAAACGATAACTCTGATGCATTCATTACAGTAGGTGGAAGATAGGTTTAACTTGAAATTGATGTTGTTTTTCATAGTTTGAAGCTGAAATTTATTGCGGTAAATTTATAAAATAATCAAACGTGTTACTTCATTTCCTCCACTGTTCAATTCATTCATTTCCTCCGAACGTCAACAGGTATTCTCTGCTCTCTTCTCTTCATTCCAGATTCACTCCTCTCTTTTACTTTTATTCTAATTTCTATTTAAATTTGCATGAGCTGATGTAAACTCCTATTGCATCTCAACCACATCCAACACCCGCTCCTCTCGACCCCACCTAAGCCTCGTCTTCCCCTGCCACCTTCGGCCATTCCAAAAACCGCCGCCGCACCACCTCATCACGCCCAGTCATCGAACTCCACTGACCGGCACCGCCTCCGCCACATATATCTGCCCACATCTCCTCTGCTCCGCAACCCAGATTCTCCGCGTTCCCTGACCGCGCCACCACCCTTCCTAACCTACACGTGTGCGTGTTGTGGAGTACTAAAGGTGTACAACGTATGCACAGTGAATGCATATGCGTGTATGAGATGCGGATATAAAAAAAAATTGGAAGACTTGGTTTGTGAAAAAAAAAGGGAGGGAGGAGAGATGCGTGCGTGCATATATGGTTGCGTGCATGAATGGAGCGTGTGTGCTGGGTGCGTGTGTTTTGTATTACATATAAAAAAAAATGTAAAATGGGTTGTAGTGTTGAAGCAACATGTTACGTGCAATGAATGAAGGGTTGTGGTGTTGAATTTGCATGAAGTGTAGTGCTCTAGTGTTGCGTGGGTTTTTTTTAAAAAAAAAGGGCCAAACATGCGTGTGTTATGGGAAGGAGAGCAACATGTTGAAGGAGAGGGTGATATGCAGGCTTGGTAGAAGGAAAATATGTTTGTGCTTACGTGTTTTATTGCATGCGTGAGCTGTAAAGGTGGAGTGTTATAAAAAAAAAGAAGGAAAAAACGAAACTGAGATTTTGAAATTGTTTTTTTTATATTGCAGTATAGTATTACGCTAATATCTATTTCGGTTGCCAAATTGTAACCGGCTTTTCTTTGCATGTTATGTGCAGAAGCAACCGACTGAGCTTCTTTTTGCGGCAGCATCGATCTCTCAATTTTGTTCTTTTCTCCGTCGTCGGTAAGCGCATTTATATAAATTTATAAATTTTATACAAACGTTCATCGTATTAATATCGTTTTCTTTTGTCGATATTACAGTGTTCGTTGTTCGTGTGTACCGACTTCCATTCGTGCTTATTCTTGCTTCGCCGTCAATTTTTTTATCCACGAAAGGTGAATTAATTTTCACGACTATATTTTTATGCTAGTTTGTATTGATGAATGATTGCTATTTGATGTGAATTGGTGGTTAATTGTATTGTTAATTGATAAATAGTTTGCAAGTGAAATTTTAATAGGATAGTTAACCAATTTAAATCGGATTATATACGTCGAACTTTGATTTGTTAAACTTGACCCCTTCATATGTTGAATATTGATTAGTTAAAATTGACACTTTAATTGTTAATTAAATTAACGTAGAAATTGGTTAATTTCACTTTGTACCATTTAACGTATATCGGATTAATTGTTTAGTGTAAATTCGAAATAGAAATTGAACGACAAGTGAAAAACCGTAATGTAATAATCTTTAATCTACATGAAATGATAGTGTAGATTCTAGAAATAATTATATTAATTTACATAAATAACAAATGTGAATTAATACGATTATTTCGGGATTATTTAATAAATTGTTAAATTGTTGTGAATGGATGCTATTGCTTATTTATTTACTTTGACACCATCCCAGCTATCACGCTGCAAGTTCCCTTTGTATGTTTTGATTGTGAATTGAAATGGAATCGGGTTGAAATGATAAATACCCAAATAACTTTGACGTAGGATAGAAAATTAAATTAAAACCGATTGGTCAATGTTTTGACTTAAAATAAAATAAAGTTTATTTGACTAATAATAAGGTTTTGAATAAAAATTGGAATTTAAATTCAAATGAATTGTAAATGTGAATATTAGTTTGAAACAAATATGAATGTCGTAATTGACAAAAGAATATTGATTTAAAATTTAATTATGTAATAATTAAATTAGAATTAATTGAGAATTAAATTTGAAATTATTAATAATTAAGTTTGAAATTAGTAATAATTAAATTGGAATTATTAATAATCAAGTATTGAAATTTATTAATAATTAAATTTGGAATTATTAATAACGAAGTTTGAAATTATTAAGAATTAAGTTTTGAAATTTTTGATAATTAAGTTTTGGAATTGTTAATAATTGAGTTTTAAATGATTAATAATTAAGATTTGAAATTATTGATAATTTGAATAGATTGAACTATTTAATGATTAAAATATATTGAATTGGATTTGCTTATTAAGAAAAATCGAATTTTGAATAAGGGAAACTAATTTCTTTAATTGAATTTTGAAATTGGTAGCGAAGGTAATAAATGAATCAATTGAATTTCTTTAATAAGAAATAGAATGCGTGTATCGAACAAATGAAAGATTTGAAAATTAAGAAATTGGATTTGACAAATTTTAATTTTAATTTAATTTTTAAGCTTTGATAATGAAGTTGAACTTAAGAAAGTAATGTAATGAATTGGAAATTTAATTGAAATTGTTTAATGATAAATTAATTTAATGAATATCGAATGAAATCAATAATTGAGTTTAAATCGATTTGAACGTTAAATGATTTTGAAATGAACCTATACATGAAATTAAATGAATATTTGAATTGTTTTAAAATTGAAACTTCGAAATTGAATTATAGAAGTTTTGAAATGAAATGGTGAATTTATGAAATGTAAATTTTGGAACTTGATTAGAATGACTAACGAAATGTCGATTTACGAATTATAATTGAAATTGAAATTGAATTGGTTTTGAAATATATTAAGCGACGAATCGGTAAAATAACTACGAAGGTTATTAAAGGAACCAGAATCGGTTAGGGACATACTCACTGTCCAAACCGAAAACCACTTTAATAACTATATGCGGATTGTGATCCAGAATGAAGTGGTTGGATTAACGTATGCGATGACTAAAGAAAGTGAACGATAATGGATAGCCTTGACACTTGTGTCAAATTGAAAATGACTAAAATCAGGAGCCGTGCCGGGCCAAATGGAGTTAGCTACCTCGAGCGAACACACATCTTCGTAAACTACTCATTTACTTTTGTGATTGATTGGTGCACACCCTTGAATTTGGAGTGTTGTTTCGCGGTGTTGTGATCATCGCGGCGATGCGTTCTCACTAGTCCGGATCAAGCAAACGGTAGTTTCACTACCTTGGGTATTGCCTCATGTGCCTTATCATACTTGTATCCATATACGCGACCACTACGAATTTGTTTTGTATTATACCTATGGAGTACTCCCTGATATCCCACTAGTTTACGGTGGAGTTTACTGTGCTATATAGTCTATAATGCTATATGAAATGTGTTAAGGGGGACAATGGTAATGCCTTAACACTATTTTGATATTTTTCTTTACTGTTAGACATTATCTATGTATCGTACATTGCTATGTACAAATAGTTTAAAAGATCCTTAAAGATGCTTTTCCATTCATCTTTGAGTTATTGTTATTTTGAATTTGGATCATATTAACTGTATGAGAATATATGTCCTGATTCGAGTGTTGTTTGTGCATATGCTTGGATCAGATTGAGGATTGCTGCTGCTGTTTATTTGGAGCTGAAGACTGAAGACTTTCACTATCTTATCTTATCAGTATTTGTTCTTTCCATTTGGACTATTTAGACTTCTATGTTGTTTATTTCCTTTTATTTGAGACATTGTTGTACTTATGGGTAGCTTCATGAACTACTCTTATGACTATGTTATATTTCCGCTGCGCTATTCTGTGATGTTGTATTTCTGTGATTCTGTGATGATTCTCATTTATATATCTATACTCCATTAATGATTCGTGTTTTGTACCATTTAAGTTGACATGTGTGGATTATTGTCAATTTAAATGGTCCAAATATATGGGTTGTTACAGGAAATGTGTAAAATAATAAGTTGTGACTTATAAAATTGAAAAGTGGGATAGAAAAACCCAAAATAAATATTTTTGCTGAATTGGAACATAAAACGAAAAATCCAAACTTGAATTATAAAATAAATTGAACTTAAGAAAATTAAATGAAGAGATTTAGAAAAAAAGAAAGGGAAAAATCAATCAAGTATTGGATTGTTAATAGAGGGAGAACTAATTAGATACTGAATTAGTTAATGAAAAATGTAATGGGAACCTAATGTAGTTAAATAGAAGCTGAATTGAGAGTTAATGATGAATTTTGGAAATAAAACTCAAGTTGTAAATTAAATTCGACTTGAATTGTTAGTGAAGTAAATGTAATTGAATTATGAGTTAATAAATTGGATGGTAAATTAAAAGAGAATGGTAGAATCAGAATTTCAGTTATTAATTAAAATTCGACTTGAAGTGTTAACAAATTAAATAAATTGAAAATGTTGCTAAATAAAAGAAATTGGATAAAAGTGGTAATGGTTTGTATTGCAAATAAAATCCATATATACATTGGAAATAGCCTTGTTATTAATAAAATAATTAAATTATTGAATCTGAAAATTTAAAATTTATAATAACTAATCAAATAAATTTGTAGTTTGAAATGAGATTGGATTGAAATAGAATCAAGTTAAATTGAAAAGGGAAATTTATTTGCAAAATGAAAATGAGTTTAAGTATAAAATTTTAATAAATTGAAGTAAATTAACTTAAGCTAAATAGATGGATGAGAATTGAATTGAATTCAACTTAAACTAAGCTTAATGATATTGGGTTGGATATAAATCAAGTGAAAATAAATTTTAATCGAAATAAAATTCGGTGAGTTATAGATAATATTAAATGGAATGAAATCCTTAATTAAATAATTGTAAACCATTTAAATTATTGAGGAATTGAAATAACTTAGAGACAATAAGAAACATAGAATGTTTTCAAGTTAATAGAATGGTTTTAAATGAATGCGGATAAGAAATGAAACGCAAATGAATAGATCGTGAATAAAATTTAAATAGAATGTGTCGAGCTACATAAAATGGATGTGAATGAATTTTAAATAGAAAGAATTAAATAATAAATTGAGTTGGAATCAATTTAAAATAGTTTTAAGATTAAGTAATTGTTATTTGCATGAATACCCTCAAATGTGCATAGAAAATTTGTCATTTTATCGTAAATGAAAATAAATGTACTAACAGAGGTGAATAGAGTTGTTGTTTTAATTAATTGGAATAATACGGATTTGCTTAGAATTATAAATGAATGGAATGCAAGCAAGTGGGTTGTAAACCATGCAAATTGAATGAAAATGGTATATGAATTACTGGAAAACAGTGAATTAGTATGAAAACTATATAAATTGCTTACGGGAAGTGATTAGTGTGCATTGCTGTTAGAATTCATGTATTTAACTATTGCAAATAAGTGAAATGTTGTTAAACTTCATATATATGACACTTGCATGTTTTAGTTGAGTAAGTACAGGTACCGCAAAGCCGTTTGGCTGGATTTTGGGCACACTAACTGCTAAATAATTAAGCCGCTTGCTTGTAAATGCTAAATAAGGTTCGCCTACGCAATAAAAATAGAAAATATGAACTGTTTTTGTTTTTCCGACTGGGTGGGTCAATGTATCTATAATTATATCTTTTGTCAAATTGCAAAACCTCCCCCGCACAAAGGTGACTCTGCCAAAAAATTTCGGAAAATTTGGGGGTTAAGGAAAATTTTGAAAATTTTTTGGAAAATTTTTGTTAACGAAAAAACGATTTCAAACTGGAAATTGAAACAAATTAGTAAATGAAGCTAATTTAAAATAATGATGTGAATCAGTTATAAATGGAAAATAAAATTCAAATATTCAGAGATAAGAATAAATTGAATTCATATGGAAAGGGAAGACTTAATTTGAATGGAAATAGATATAAACTGAAGTGGTAAGTTGAAAATAAATATAAGAAGCATATAAAATGCTTATACTAAACTTAAGAAAGGAATGGTGAATTCTTAAATGGGAAATTGATATTACAAATGTATGCTAAGTTAATATTTGAATGAATAAATATTGACACTTTGTAAGGAGTTGATAAAATGTTTTTGGAATGTTGTGATTGGATATTATTGCTATGTAGGATATGCAGGTATTATAAAGGGAAAGGAGAATTGATTTTGATTTCAGATGATAAATTAGAATTGCCCGACCAAAAGGTATGTGTTTAAATTTTAGTATGAAATTTGATTGAGTTTTTGATATAGCCACTTGGCTTTTTGGTTTCTTTTAGAATTTGGGAGCCTGTAGAGGCCTTTTGTAGTTGTACCGAGCTAGCCGCGTAAAGTAGACGCTGGCGAAATTTTTCGAAAATTTAGAGAGTCAGAAAATTTTTGAGAAAATTTTGATAATTTAAATTTGGTTTAAATTAAAATTTGAATGATTGAGAAAATAGTATAGTTTGAAAACTATGGGAGAGTTGAGAAGTTAATAAGAATGATAATGCATGTTCTATAAGAAGATAGTTGATTAAATGTTGAATTGTTTGGTTTTGGGGATAAGTAAACGGGTATTGGACCATTCTTCCTAATTTGTAATTTCGGGGACAAATTCTTTTAAGGGGGGAGGAATGTGACGACCCGTAATTTTTAAGCATTTGAAATCGGAATATTTAATTGATTTTAAATATTTAAAAGTTAATTTTTAACTTGAATTCCAAACATCACTATTCAGTTGGGTAATTAAATTTTTGAATTAAATAATTTGAAGTTGGATAAAATGTTGAATCTGGAATTTTAAGCCTGTTAAAAGTAATTTGAAGGCTTATAAAATTTATATTGATAATACTGAAAAGAATAGAAGTGCCGAAATCAAATTTAAAAATGGTTTGTTAAGTTTTGACATTTATACCGTTTAAATTGAATTTAAAAATAGACTTCCGAGGCATAGTCTCGGAATTAGACGAAACCAGTTCCATTGGATCCGTAATATTATATTATTATTGGATTTCAATTTTCGTAATGGTTGGAGTTGTTGTGTGAGCGTACGACACATAAACGTGCTGAAATCTATATCGAAAATTAAAAATAATAACTGATCCAAAAGCTATCTTCTCCACACGATCGAATTAGGACTCGAAACATTTTCCATTTCGTTCGGAATATGGGTATAACGTCATAAACGCCTAGCGACATGCCCCGATTGGAGTTCGTGATTCTAGGCTACGTAAGTCGTGACAATTTGTATTCAAATTTGAATTTAAAGTAATATATATTAATATTCTGGTCAACCAGCCGAAATAATTTCACATCATCGTTTTTCTTTCACCTCAAAAGCACTATAGCCGACCCTTACTGCCCATATCTTCCCTAGCACGCTTCTCTCTACATCGGTCGATATCTTATCTTCCCCGTTTTCCTTTTTATAAATCGCAGATCAAGTTAAAAAAAGGTTTCAAGAAACAAATTCATGACCACGCCCTCATTAATTTTTTTAAGAATCGTAGCCATCTCATACAAAACAATAATGTGTCGAGCTAACTTTTCCCTTTCCTCCCTTTATGTGTTCAAGATCGAGAAATCAAATTCAAAAAAAGGGCAATT
The DNA here is from genome assembly GCA_030765085.1 of Allium cepa. NCBI lineage: Eukaryota > Viridiplantae > Streptophyta > Magnoliopsida > Asparagales > Amaryllidaceae > Allium > Allium cepa. The sequence continues at coordinate 202,564,118 of CM060941.1, read as the reverse complement.
TAAATTATAAGAAAAACGTGACTCTCTCCCTCAAATACTTTTCACGAAATCGCAAGCTTGGGAAGGCTGGGTTGCTCGGCAATCGATTCAAGGGCGCAACGTTGCTCGAACGCGTGATGTCATGAAGGCACGATTCGTGGAATTTGAAGTTGGGTAGCGGGCGGTGCCTCGAGATGGTCACGACATTTCTAGGGTTCGCGCTCGCATTAGGGCAGTGGCGGTTCAAATGAAATGGAGCGAGCATGGCAGTGGTTGCTTACAATAGCTCTGGCGTGTTGGGGGTATGGTGAAAGGCGAGTTCCATTTCGATCGATAGGGTCAAGGTATTCACTCGATTTATTTTCTATTAAATTTTAATACAATAGTATAATGTTTTGTATATACGTAGAGAAAGAATTTTAAACCCGGATTTCTTATTTTTACCAATTTATACAAAGGAAGAAAGTTTCTATTGTTTTCAAACATATACAGTAAAGAATATAAAAAAGTTTTTTTTAAAATATATATACATATATATGCACTTTCATATACGCGTAGAAAACAGTAAATATATATAAGATTTTACGAAAAAAATATATATATAAAAAGCTTATATAAAGATTAAGATTCTTAAAACCCGTATAAATTATTTTTATATGCAGATTGGAAAATGAAAAAAATATATTTATATGCAGTTTAGAAATGAAATCTACAGGAGTGATTTAGACGATTAATAAACTTATTTAAATTATTTAGTTGCTAAAAGAATTTGTAAAAGAAAAAAATTCGGTTTAACTAAATTACTTGTTGATTGATTTATTTAAATGTAATTAATTTGTTTAATAAAACTTATTTATTTGTTTTAGTTACCAAGGATATTTTATTAAAGGAAAATTGATTTAAATAAATAATTAGCTTGGTAAAATTATCACAGGGAAGTAATTGTTCAATAAGTTTAAATATTAATAAAATGTAAAATGTTTATACAAGGTAAATTGTGAAGAATTATGACGAAACAAGCTGGTTTGGAAATGGGTTGCAAACGGAATAAGGTGAGTTAATCTCACTCAGCTGAATTTAAATTTAAATTTAAATAGTTAAAATTTAAACAATTGATTGTTTGATTTGATTTGGTGTGTTATATTATATATAGTAGTATATAGTATATCTTGGAATGTTTGATTTCCGCATTAAATAGCGGATGATTTTATAAGTAAAACCCATATACCGTGATATTTCACCTCGAAGTGGAATTGGTATTTTATGTTATGCTAACGTCTGTGGATGCAGGGAAAACAGGTTGGAGGGATCCAGCTGGATTCCTCAACATATATTTAAATTGTTTATTATTCTCTGTTATGATTATTTGGATATTCTGTGATGAATTATATTGAAATATTGAATGCTATAGTTGCTTGAATATATTTCGGTACTCCGAGTCATCAAATTATATAGAATTGGATTTTTGAAAAGAGAATAAAGAGTGCATTTTTAAGTAAAATAATTATAAAAAATTAAATAAATTTAAAAAGAAAAAAAATAAAGTGAGTTTAAAATTCTAATAAATAAAGTTCGAGTATGGAAAGGAATTTTGAATAAACAGGAAGATAATGATTTTTAAACTTTAGTGTTATTATTTAAACGAAAAAAGCATTTATTTTAAATTTAGGATTTAAATTTTGAAAAGAATAAGGAGAAATTGGGAAAAGTCTGAAATTTGTATGCTACAGTTAAAAGATTTAAAATCGAACGGAAATAATAATAATAAAAATGAAGTCCATAATTAACGAATTTTGAAATGAATTAAGTAAGCAAAGAAATTTATTTCAAATGGAGTAAATTGGAAATCAATTTGGAAAATTGATTTAAGTGATTGAAACTGGAAATTCTCCCTAAATGACCAAGTACGTTTTCAAAATAAATTTTTAAATATAAGTTAAAAGGTTTAAAGTTGTTTTAAAAAGCAAGTTTTGGAAAATTTATTATTTCTAAATATTTAAATTCTAAAGTAAGTATTTTCTTTTAATCTATTATGGGAGTGATTATTTAAAAGTGATTTGGTATTTTTTTAAAGGAGAAATCTAGTTTTATATTTTATAAAAGTAACCACATTTTCCAATATTCCTAAAGTATATATTTTTAATAAAATGTTGAAGTAATTTTTAGTTTTAACTATTTTAAAGTATATTTTATAATAAAGTGTTTCTAAAACTGTTCTAAAATCTAAGTGTTTGTCCTTGGTGATTTTAGTGGAGGTAGAAAATATTTGGGAAAGTTTATGCTAGAAAAAAGATAGTTGGAAACTGTTTTCAAAAGGGTTTGGAAGTGAAAATATATCTTATGAAGATATTTTTGGGATTAATAAATAATTTGGGAAATTATTCATTGTTTAATGGTTGTTGTGAATGTTAATTGATAGTTAAATAACCGACTATCAATATTGCCAAATGCTCTGATCAAGAGACCGAGATCGAGATTTATTTCTCGAAAACCACTTCAATCCAGTTTGTATGTTTCGTGGGAAACGAGTTTGGATTCGAAGATGGAGCAGTGAAGTGCAAGGGCTAGTCGCTACTAATCCCGAGGATATTTCTAAAATGGATGTAGTAAGAGTAGTGCCTTCGGTTCCGTTCGAACCCGGGACGGACTTGTATGGATGAATTCTTTCGGCACATCGTCAGGTGGAAGATGGGCATTCTAAGGGATATGTTCTAAGAGGTAACGCTTAGCCTCAAGCCTCATCAACCGGGAATGACTGAAAATCAGGGGTTATGCAGCAAGGCTAGGTGGGTAGCACCCATTCAGGGTGAGGTCATCCCTGCGTAGACGTCCCTTTTATTTCAGCTTAGTGGTGCGGTTGATGATCCCAACCGTGGGGTGATCTCACTGGGGATTATCCAATAAGGGGTATTCCCGGTCTTGTGTTGCAAGGGGTCGGGAGTGATCCTCGGTACAGTGATCTAGGCCACGTACCGTGACAGGTGGTACCCCAGTGCCTAGTCATTAGTTGGAAATCCATTCTCCCTACGAGCGTTTTATGAGTTTTGTTTGTATTACCCACTCTATGGCTAGTAGCTGGAATTTAATCATGCAACAATTTCGGCTATTTTAATAAGTATTTGTATATAGACCCTATTATAATATCAGAGGATTTTTAATAAAAAAGTGTTTTAGCTATCGTAAGGTAAAAAACCGACATGTTCATTAGTGGCGTGGTCTTACGAGATGGTTTTATTTTCAAAGGATTTTTGAAACTTTAATAATAAATTTAGGTGTGATTTCTCATGCTGGTATTCCAGACTGACTCGAGTGTCATTTAACTATAATTCTCTGGTCAGACCGAGTATTATAGGATACAGGATATGATGCTGTGGAGCTCAGGAGACGAGCTGGATGACGATACGTATTTCCATACTTGTTTTATATATATTCCACTGTGTTGAGTAGCTGTATATCCAGTTGTATGTTATTGGTGTTGAACTATGATCGATGTACTCTGATGATGTAATATACATACAGATATATTTGTTTTTGAGTAAACATTATTCATTATCTATTATATTTTATTCCGCCGCGATGGTTAGATTCTGATGTTGTTTTCTATTTTCTTCTTCTACCTCTTCTTCTTTAACCCAAATGGTTCGTATTTCTGTACAACTTGAGTTTATTGTTGTAGTATAGAGTCGACTCAAGGGGTACGGATTTGCGGGTTGTTATAGTCGGTATCAGAGCTTAGGTTGGTGATAACCTTGGCTCTGGTGGGAATTACTCAAATAGAGTCCATAGTACTCTAGAATAAGTTTGTGCGTATTAATAGATATGAGCGCGTTTTTGTTAGTGAATATAAATTGCTTTAATATTGTGTTGATTGAATTATTGAGTGGATATGAACCTTCGTCGGCACACTCTGGACAACTGTATCGAAGGGGTTTCTAAACACTTGAATAGAATAGTTCGACACCGTATTGTTTTAAATATGGGTGAATGAAATAATTTTGCCCAAAAATATATTTTGATATAAAGAAAAGTTTTTGTAAACTATTTTAGATAATATATGGTTGCTTGGATATTAGGAAGAATAATATTAAAGTTTTATCATTGTTAAGTGGAAATTTAGCTAGAAATTGAAAATATAACCAAAGATTAAGGAGGTAAATTCAATTATGACATGAAATTTATAAATATGAATTATAAATGTGATTTATAAATTGAAATATAATCAATGGGCATTTTTATAAGCATAAACTATACAGATGAATTGTAGTTAAAATTTGAATTGAGCCAGAATTTGAAAATTTAAAGCCCCGTAGATTTTGGAAGTATTTTGAAGACAAATAATAGCATTATTGTTTTAAAAGTATTTCTGAAAGGAAATTGTTCCAAATAAAATTTTGGGAAGGGATATAGCATTGAACTCACGTAAGTCGTTGGAAAATAACTTCTGTAATGACTGCAGCATTATCGATGTTCATTTTCGAGTTTCTAAGTGACGAATAGCTGCTAATTGATTTGTTCAGAAAAAACAAGTTTGTTTTTGAAATTTCAAAGGAAATTTTTGGGGATAAAAACCAGTATTGGTTTAAATTTTTGTGAAGTGTGATTTGAGATGTTGGAGATTTCAAAATGATATGAAACCAAAAGCCGGATGTTTAAAAATCCTGATGAGATAGGTTGTAAGCTTATAAATTGAGATGATTTTTAAATCAGGAAGGAAATATGAGTTTTGAATGTTGGAATTAAAATATAAGGTGAAAAGTTAGAAAAAATAAATAAATAAATTAACTTAGATTGATGAAGAAAATTTGAATCGAACTGAATTAAATAAATCTGAGTTAAAATAGAATTGAATTGGAATAAAAATTCAGTTGAGTTATTGAATGGAACTAGATTCTTACCTACTAAATGGAAACAAGTTGGAATAAATAAATTAGAATAACTTATAAAAGAATTAAAAATCCATAGAATAAAATCTGCTTGGGCTATAATTATGCGTAATTCTTGGGTTAAAAATAAAGATGAATATATTCAAGCCTAGAATGAACGGAAATGTGTAAAATAATAAGTTGTGACTTATAATATTGAAAAGTGGTATATAAAAACCCAAAATAAATCTTTTTACTGAATTGGAAAATGAAACGAAAAATCCAAACTTGAGTTATAAAATAAATTGAACTTAAGAAAATTAAATGAAGGGATTTTGTAAAAAAAGAAGGAAAAAATCAATCAAATATTGGATTATTAATAGAGGGAGAACTAATTAGACACTGAATTAGTTAATGAAATATGTAATGGGAACCTAATGTAGTTAAATAGAAGATGTTGAGAGTTAATGATGAAGTTTGGAAATAAAACTCAACTTATAAATTAAATTCGACTTGAATTGTTAGTGAAGTAAATGTAATTGAATTGTGAGTTAATAAATTGGAGGGTAAATTAAAAGAGAATGGTAGAATCAAAATTTGAGTTATTAATTGAAATTTGACTTGAAGTGTTAACAAATTAAATAAATTGAGAATGCTGCCAAATAAAAAGAAATTGGATAAAAGTGGTAATGGTTTGTATTGCAAATAAAATCCAAATAAGTAGAAATACATTGGAAATGGCCTTGTTATTAATAAAATAATTAAATTATTGAATCTGAAAATTTAAAATTTATAATAACTAATCAAATAAATTTGTAGTTTGAAATGAGATTGGATTGAAATACAATCAAGTTAAATTGAAAAGGGAAATTTATTTGCAAAATGAAAACGAGTTTAAGTATAAATTTTGAATATATTGAAGTAAATTAACTTAAGCTAAATAGATGGAGGAGAATTGAATTGAATTCATGTAACAACCCTAGATTTTTGCTTATATTTTTAAATTGACTTTATTTTTATTTTAAGTTATTTTAAATTTATTTTATTTCAAACATTTCAATTTCAAATATAAATAGTAATTATTAAGTGATTTATAGTTCAAACTAGTATAATTTGAATATTTTACTGTAAAGTGAATTTCTGGTCAAACCGTTCAAACTTTGACTTTTAAACTTCAAATTTAAATTATTTTAAATTCTTAAATTTTATCTTTATTATGAAAGTACATAAAATAACTTGAACATTGCTTTTTGTTCGTTGAAAACGGACTTAAACTGTAAAAGTTATGTACATTTCAATTTTGAGTGTAATTTGATTTATTTAACAATTTTGTCTATTATAAATTATATAAATATTATTTTCTTTGTCATATTTTATTTTAATATGTTATTGTATGTATATCTTTGTATTATAATAATTTTAAAATGAAGTAAATAATTTTTCAAAGTCAATGGTGATTTATTGTAATTTCTGGACACTGTTTTGGATTTTTAAGCAATTTCTTTAAATCTTTTTCTATTTTCTTTAAACTCAATTTTTTTATATGTTTTAATATGTTATTTTAAGTATATTTTGTCTTTTACATATTTTTAAAGTGATGTTATAATTTTCCCAAAGTTTACTGTGTTGATTTCTTTTTTATTAAAGGCTGTTTTCTTATTTTCTGCTATTTTCTTCATTAAAATTATATTTAAATTTAATTTTTTATATTTATTTTGTGAATGTACTTTTATTTTATATTATTATTTATGTTTAAGAATATATTACAGGCTCATATGAATTTTCTAAAATTTATTTCATTTAATTTCAAATTTTCTAGACTAGTTTACTATTTTTAGCTATTTTCTTTAATTTAACTTTATATAATTAATAAATATTATACATATTTTTATATTTTGATAAATTTTAGAAATTTTATCTGGGATTATTATTATTTCTAGAAATATCAAGTTATATAAACAAATTTAAGGAATTTGAAAGGTTTAAAACTTTTGGAATTCCTAAGTCTTTTCATCTCCCGACCTTTCATTTTCCCAACTCTTCTCTTAATTGTTTTGGCCGTGTAATATATTCATTTCAGCTGCATTTTTTTTTCACTTTCACAAAAATCATCTCTCTTTCTCTAAAAAAAAAATCATGGCTATTCCCCATGTGAATCTTTGGTAAAAAATTCTATCTTCTTCTTGTCTTTTATTGATTTTCTACTTGAATTTGCGCATGCTCTCCACCTTCACAGCTGTATTCCCCCTCCTCCAAGCTGTGGCCGACCACCGCCACCACTTTTTTCTGACCATCACATATTGTAACACCTCTCCTCCTCAGGCCAAGACAAGCCATCGTGTAGATCATCACAAAAATCCATCTAAACTAGCACTAGCCATCACCTGTACCAAACCTTGTCTAGGATTGTCATCTCCTTCTTCCTCCACCTTTGGCCGCCACAACCTCCACCACCACCACCTCTGACCTGACCTCCACCCTCTTCCACACCACTCCATAGCTATGTATTTCAGATCTATATCTGAAGCATAAGTGGTAGAAAGCAAGTGCAAAGATATTGGAATTGTTTTATGCATTTATTCTTAACATTGTTTATTTATTTTGAGTTGAAAACTTATGTTATATTTATTTGTTTGGTCTCATGTATTCAAGGCAATTAACCTTGTCCCTCTCTCACTCAAATCATTGTCGTGCCTTCATGCTTTCTAGGTCTTTGATTGTGTATCTGAATCTGTTATCTCCAACTTATAGAGGTGAGTATTTCTCACCAGACATTATGTACTTATATAAGTAGTAAATTGACACCCTGTGAATCTGTAGAACTATATGATCATGTTATAACTGCTTATATTATTATCATATGATGTTCACACCTGATATTACACCTATTATATTATATGTTACTGTAATTTCATGCTATTCTGTTTATTTTATATGTTCATCACACTGCAAGTTCCCTTTAGATTAGAATCACTATGGGTTGAAATGATACATACCCGAACGGACTTTAGAATAAGGGAAAATTGTTATGGGATGAAATGATAGGCCTGAACGATTTTCAATTTATTTCATTTACTTGGGACTGTGGGTTTAAAATGATAAAACCCGGATTTTTCTTTGTAAATTACGGGTTGAAATGATATATTACCCGTATCACTTTACCTAGCGTAGAAATTATATATAGGCCCGTAGTTAAGATATGTTTTTCTAAATTTTTTAAAATACTTTAGAAATTTGATTATTATAATATTTTGATTTAAAATTAAATAAAAATACGATTTTTGTAAATATTATCGATTTTTTGAATAATTGTAAGTGAAATGAATTAATGAAAATGTTAGAAAATTTTGAATGTAAGTTATTTTGAAAATTTTGATTTAATTTTTAATGGAAATTAAATTAACTTTGGAAATATGATAAATTTATGATATTTTTAATTTAAATGAATTTAAAGTGATTTTATATCATATTAATGATTTTTAATAAAGTTGAAATGTGAAATGAATGAATATTAAAGTTGAAATTTTGAAATATAACTAAAATTGGAAATTTATGAAATTGACTTAAAAGTAAAATTTTAGTTAAGTAAATAAAAATAAAAGTATGTTATATTTGAGAATTTGAACTTAAGTGTTAAGTTGAAATTTAATGTAATGGATTTAAATTTGAATGTTGAAATTTAATAAGTGAATTATTAATAAATATTGATTTTTGAAAGGAAACTTAACTTTATAAAATCATGAATTTAAGGAAAATTAAATGATGCTTATAAATGTGAAAATGTGTGATTTTTTAAGTTAAAAATGATTTAAATAAAAAAATAGTGTTTGTGAAATTCTATTGAATATTTGAAGTTAATTAACAGCATTTTTAAATGCTATCTTTTGTTAAATTGAATTTGTTTTGAATGTAACTTTCTGTAGCATTTTCCAAATGCTGCGAAACTTGAATTTTCATTGTTTTAATAAATTTAAGTGCATAAATGAACATTGAAAAGTTTAAATTTTTAGAATTTAATAATTTAATTATTAAATGTAATAACTTCATTTTTATGATTTAAAATGAAGTAAATTGTTTTGAAGTATAACTATTTGGTATATTGAAATGATTTGAAATGTGGTTTTGAAAAGAGATGATATTTTGATATATTAAAATGATTTGAAATGGATTTTTGAAAGATATGACATTTTGATATTAAAATGATTTGAAAAGAAGTTCTGAAAGATATGATATTTTGGAAATGAAGCTTTAAAAGGTTATGATCTTTTGATATATTAAAATGATTTGAAAGGATGTTTTGAAAGGATATGATAATCTAATATATTGAAATGGTTAGAAATGACTTGATATTTATTTTGATAAATATTTGAATTGAAAGATATGGTATGATGATATATTGAAATGGTTTGGAAATGATTTAATCTTTATTTTGATAAAGATTTAGGTTGAAATGATATTTTATTTTGAAGTATAAAATATTGTATTAAAGTTATAACTACGGGTTATAATAGCGATTGGTTGTTAAAGAGACCGGGATCGGATATTGTCTTATAGCCGGCCAATACTGAAAACCAGTTTAACAACTGTGTACGTGGTAGAGATTCCAGAATGAAGTAGATTGGTGGCGACGTTCTCTAGGTACATTACGTGGACCCAACTCCCGCGAGTTGGCATAAATGACTAAAACAGGAGCTATACCGGGCTACACAAAGGGTCGCACCCTTTCATCGAGCATGCTTCTTCGGAAACCATTCTATTACTTTTGTGATTCGATGTGTGGCGCCACTTTGATTCGGGGGTATTATCGAGGTGGGCGGAAGCTGCTGGCTTGCCGTCACCACCGGTCCAGGAGTGCAAACAGTGTATCAACCCTGGCATTGCCTCGCGTGCCGTGTCATCTCCTTATAGCGAGCCCACTAAAATTTTGGTTTTAAAGATCCGACCGCGTTAAGGTTCACCATCCACTTAACGCTATTTTCTATATGATTATACTTTACTGATTAGACACTACTATATATATAACGCAATATACTACATAGTACATAGTTTACCGGATCCTTAGAGGATGGGCGGTCCCAAGCATTCTCTAAGTTACTTGTACCTTTGCTACAGTTCACTTGAGTTGGTTTACATTGTATAAGTATGTATGTCCTAACTCGAGTGTTTGTATTTTTATTTACGCTGGGGTCAGCCTGAGTATTCACAGATTTGGATTTCCACTTTCTGGAGATTTGGAATCGCTGGAGATTATCTGCTTGTCTAGTTTTATCTCTTCTTTCTGTTGGTCCTTTCCAGCTATTGTATTAGTATATTTCTATGTATTGAGACTTCTTTTGTACTTTATTTCTTCTATTGTATCTTATGTAACTCTGGTATATTTATATAGTAGCTTCATAAACTACTATCTCTTTTACTTCCGCTACATTATTATTACTCTGTGTCTGTGATCTGTGATTTTATTTACTGTATATTCTGAGATTTGCCAAATTTTTATTTACAACGCGGTATTTTGAGCAATCCAATTCCGCATGAGTGTCTACCTATACACTTATAATGGATGCGAATGGCTGAAAATACCTGGTTGTTACAGTTGATATCAGAGCTTTGGTAGCTCTAGGCAAAACTCAGCATATGGAGTGAATGTATTTACATAATCACTTTCATTCACGTTTGAATCTCTCCCTTTTGACTCGATTCCTTTGAATTTTGGAACGTTCCCTACGGTTCCAAATTCCATTCGTATCCCTCACTATTCATCTTCTTTTGACTCTGGAGTATTCCATAACTCCGCTTCGAATGATCTTTCTAGTAAGTCGACGGTCACGCCAATTTCAAATTGAATTGAAAAAGGGGGAAAACTCCTTTACAATTAGCATCGATTCACCAGAGATTTATATATATCCTTGGTTTAGATGCTAATTGTGAAGCCCCACCTCTATACCCACGCTAGCCAAGAACACTACGGTGTAGTGTTGTCAACTAGCACGGAGAATAAGGCTGTTGAGGAGCGACCATCCATGTGATTTCTTATCACACGGTGGCTATAAATAATCTTCGGAAACAAACATAGAAATATGCATAACACAAATCAGTCACAGACATCCATATCACAAAGGCGGAAGAAGATATGAATATATAACTAACACATGAAAGTGTACATCAGAGTAGTGGACAAAAAGATCCACAATAATACAAAAGAATAGCAACATGTGCTATACAAAAGAATACATCTATGAGTCTATATCTCAAGTGTAAACGACAAAAACTGCTAATCTAAAAGGTCAGCCAAAAGTCAGAGTAGTAAATCCCTGTGGGAGAAGTCAAGCAGAAGCACCTGTAACATCACGGTCTGACCCGAGTATTATTTATAAGAAAATAATAAACGGATCAGTCTAGCTGTAAATATCAGATAACATGATATAAACAATAGATATGGCAAGAACATATAGTAACCATAAAGACATACTATGATAAGCATGTAAATGAAGATCATCAAGAGATCAAACAATATCAAAAGAATCTTCTAAAAGATCCAAGTTCACCTAAACATAAAAGTTGGAAAATCATAACAATGAAAGTCATGAAAATAGGTGAAGCATAAATTCCAGAAGACTACACAAGAAATCCAGAAATTACAATATAGGAGCATGAAAACTCACAAAATGGGAGCATGAAAACTCACCTACACGTGTAACACAAAGCGAGAAGCTATCTCATGGTTGCAAGCCATTAATTTTGACACACGAATGGCCCGAAGACCGTGGGGCGCTACCCCACATATGTGATGGCGAAACATCACACAAATGCGATGGCGAAACATCACAAGAGCGGGGTCTAGTCTCCCTCGCAGACAAAGAGACATCGCACAGTTGCTAGTATAAAACATAAAAATGATCGTCATGATCATCAAGAAGTGTCAATTACACTAAGTTAGTAAATATAAAAGTTTAGCTTCATGTCCCATAACCACTTGCTTAACTCAAATATTTACTAACAAACTGTAGATATCCACTAGAAAATTGTCACAAGAGATTCAATCGAACAAGTCCAAGAATTAACCGTCGAAGTAAACGCAAGCGTTTCATACCACTTGTTTTACTAAGTCGTTTAATTAGATTTCTCATACGAGTGAGGTAAAGGTTTGTATATGCTAATAGATTGGAAAACAGTTAAGAAAAGAGCTTTGTTATTAAAAATAGAGTTGAAATACTTTTATTGAAAGAGTTTTGATATTTACTACTAGTTTTGAAACCTTTACATTTTAAAGTGACCAATCACAGAAGCGATTGTAGAAACAATCAATCACAAAGATCACATTCGGAGATGTGATAAAAATCCAAGAAAATCAGCACAGCAAGTTCTATTGAATGTTTTTCATATAAGATCCCCTACGGAGGGGGGGTCCAGGGGGGGTGGCAACCCCCCAAGGTGGGGGTGCGGGGGCAACGCCACCGCTACGGGGTTTGGCCTGCCCGATCAGGTCGCGGGGGTCCAGGGGGCAGCGCCCGTCCAAAACGGTACGACCTAGTGAAGACAAAATGAGGCCGAACGACCTAAGGGGGATAGGGTCGAGTAACCTAATGGTTGCGACCTAGGGGTCTAAGGAGTCAAGCGACCTAACTGGAGCAACACTGTGGTCATGCGACCTAACTGAAATGGCCAAGCGACCTAACGAGGATAGCGTGCGACCTAAGGAACTCGCAACCTAACAATAGCACAGGTCAAGCGACCTAACGTTTTAAGGCCGAGCGACCTAATTCAACTCGCGACTTAATGGTGTGAAAGGCGTGTGACCTAAAGTGTTACGACCTAAGGGTCGAGCGACTTAGTGGAACAAGGTCATACAACCTAATACTTGTAGTAGGGTTGGACGACCTAACGGAGTAAACAGTCGAGCGACCTAACAGGTTATAGGTCATGCGACCAAGTGGGTTATCGGCCTAACGACCTAAGGGTTATAGGCCCAACGACCTAACGGGTTATAGGTCCAACGACCTAGCGGGTTAGAAGGTCATGCGACCTAAAAATGGAAGGCAAGGCCGAGCGACTTAAAGAACCAAGGCCACACGAGTTAAGGCCTAACGACCTACGACCTAGAGGCCCACGACTTACGACCTAAGGAGCCAGAGCCGAGTGACCTAAGGCTATATAGGGGATTTAAGGCCAGAAACGACCTAAGTGTTAGCGACCTAACGACCTATAGGCCAATCGACCTACGACCTAAGCCCAATGACCTAATTCCGAGATGACAATACGTGTAGTGCGACCTAGCGCGATAACACGCGAGCGACTTAAGAGTTAGCTCGCGAGCGACCTAACTCCGAACTCACGAAAATGGCCAGAACGACCTAAATGCGGAAAATTCACAAAAACGCTAAAAATTTGAGTTTTTCGCCAATCCAATCCAATCCAAATGCAAATGTGCATGCAAAAGTGATAGGGAATCATTCCCAACATTCCAATTTAGTGATAGACTAGATTTGTGAGATAAAAATCTCACCTTTGCACTAAAATTTATGGAGATGAAGCTTGAAAGCAAGGAGAAGCAATCCAAAGCTTGAATCCAATATCTTCTACTTGAGTTTGGAGTTGAATGTTGGAGTTGCAATTGAATTTGAGCTTGGAGTTTTAATTTCCCATTCTCTTCACCATTAATGCTAAAGCTTGGGTTAGTTAGGAAATTTATGAAGAGTGAGGAGAAGAGGGTTGGAACTTGGGCTTAATAGGCTAAACTAACCCAAAGTCCAAAGCGGAAAAAGTTAGTGAAATTTCACTAACTCCAAACCTATCAATGTTTATACTTAAAAAAGTTGTAAACGGCATTTCGAACTCAATGGAAGTGGTCTCGAGTCCTAATTTGACCGTTTGCAAAAAGTAGTTTTTCGGACCAAAATCCGATTAACAATTTAATATTTAAATAAAACATTTAAATATAAACTCGATAAATATGCGGGTTGTTACACTAATATCTTTTGTTATTCCAAACTCTAACTCTCGGGATCGAATGTAGATTTACCCTAGAAAAATCCACATTGATCTTATTCTTTAAGCCACGGTTGACCCGGTAAATGTTGCCCGTGATTTATTTAAGCTTATCCACCTCACTGTTTTGTTATTTAATCATCTTGTCTTTTGTTTCCAATCTATTCTTCCAAACATTTTGAATTGTACTTGTATATCTATGTTTTGTTTTATATATTGTGTTGTTTGAGTTGTTGATGTTGATTTGGGTTTCCGATCGATTCGTTTGACCAACGCTATCGATAAGATTTCCAAAACACTTTGATAGAACAAACTGACACAATATTATTTTAAAATTTAGTTAATGAAATAATTTTAATATATAAGTAAATTTATGGAACTTAATAAACTGATTTAAATTGATTGTGATAATACTTGATTTGGGAACTGAAATGAATTTAGAACAAGAAATTTGAGGATTTAATTTCCGAAGGTTTCAAACCTTTTGTATAAAAAGTTTTATAAGGGGTATATTATTTAAGTATCTTTGAATAGAAATTTGTTTTCAAAGAACCTGAAAGTTTAAAAATTAGTGCTCTTCTCTTTGTCGCTGGAAAATAACTTCGGTGATGATCACGACATCATCAACGTTCATTTTCGAGTTTCGAAGTGAAGAATCCGCTGTGTAGACTTACTACAGCTTTGTTTGGTAAATCAAATTGATTTGAATTGAATTTCTAAAATATGACTTGATTTATAATATATATAGATATATGATTTAAATTTGATTTGATAAACTATGTACATACCTTTAGTTATCTCTAAATGGTTTAAAGAAATCGGAAATTTAATTCTTAAATTTTATTTTTAAAGAATAATTTCAATTATAAAAAGAAAATCAAAATTTTTGAATAAATGATTTAAGCTTGAAATGATTGAATTAGAAAGTTTTATTTGTATAATACAATTGCACTCAAATATAACTTACCTTAACTTCAGAAGTTAACAATGTAATTGGATAATATACAATATAAAAAGATTTTTTTTTAATAAAATTTGAGTGGTTATAATAAATGTTATACACTTAAATTTTAATTATAAAATGATTAACAGAGGTAAATATAATAAAGGGTAATTGAATAACTTACAATAAAATAATGTTAAAAGAACTAAGAATAAAAGAAAGCAGTTATAATAAGTGTAAGTATGTTTAACATAAGTGATAAATATATTGAGAGGAATAAATTTAATTTTAATTAGGAATAAAGAATAATAAATTTTTGGGATAATTTTTGTTAACGAAAAAACGATTTCAAACTGGAAATTGAAACAAATTAGTGAATGAAACTAATTTAAAATAATGATATGAATCAGTTATAAATGGAAATAAAATTCAAATATTCAAAGATAAGAATAAATTGAATTCATATGGAAAGGGAAGAATCAATTTGAATGGAAATAGATATAAACTGAAGTGGTAAGGTGAAAATAAATATAAGAAACATGTAAAATGCTTATACTAAACTTAAGAAAGGAATGGTGAGTTCTTAAATGGGAAATTGATATTACAAATTTATGCTAAGTTAATATTTGAATGAATAAATATTGACACTTTGTAAGGAAGTCGATAAAATGTTTTTGGAATGTTGTGATTGGATATTAATCCTATGCAGGATATGCAGGTATTATAAAGGGAAGGGAGAATTGATTTTGATTTCAGATGATAAATTAGAATAGCCCGACCAAAAGGTATGTGTTTAAATTTTAGTATGAAATTTGATTGGGTTTTTGATATAGTCACTTGGCTTTTTCGTTTCTTTTAGAATTTGGGAGCTCGTAGAGGCCTTTTGTAGTTGTACTGAGCTAGCAGCGCAAAGGAGACGCTGGCGAATTTTTTCGAAAATTTAGAGAGTCAGAAATTTTTTGCAATTTGAATGATTGAGAAAATAGTATAGTTTGAAAACTATGGGAGAGTTGAGAAGTTAATAAGAATTATAATGAGTCTTTTATAAGAAGATAGTTGATTAGATGTTGAATTGTTTGGGTTTGGGGATAAGTAAACGGGTATCGGACCATTCTTCCTAATTTGTAATTTCGGGGACGAAATTCTTTTAAGGGGGGAGGAATGTGACGACCCGGAATTTTTATGCATTTGAAATCGGAATATTTAATTGGTTTTAAATATTTAAAAGTTAATTTCTAACTTGAATTCCAAACATCACTATTTAATTGGGTAATTAAATTTTTGAATTAAATAATTTGAAGTTGGATAAAATGTTGAATCTGGAATTTTATGCCTGTTAAAAATAATTTGAAGGCTTATAAAATTTATATTGATAATACTGAAAAGAATAGAAGTGTCGAAATCAAATTTAAAAAAGGTTTGTTATGTTTTGACATTTATATCGTTTAAATTGAATTTAAAAATAGACTTCCGAGGCACAGTCTCAGAATTTGACGAAACCAGTTTCATTGGATCCGTAATATTATATTATTATCGGATTTCAACTTTCGTAATGGTTGGAGTTGTTGTGTGAGCGTACGACACATAAACGTGCTGAAAAAAATAATAACTAGTCCAAAAGCTATATTCTCTATACGATCGAATTATCACTCGAAATCATTTCCATTTCATTCGGAATAGGGGTATAAATTTATAAACGCCCAGCGGCACACCTCGATTGGAGTTCGTGATTCTAAGCTACGTAAGTCGAGACAATTTGTATTCAAATTTGAATTTAAAGTAATATATATTAATATTCTGGTCAACCAGCTGAAATAATTTCACATCATCATTTTTCTTTCACCTCAAAATCACTGTAGCCAACCATTACTGTCCATATCTTCCCTAACACGCTTCTCTCTACATCGGCCAATATCTTATCTTCCCCGTTTTCCTTTTTATAAATCGCATATCAACTTAAAAAAAAGGTTTCGAGAAACAAATTCATGGATGTGCCCTCATTAACTTGTTCCAGAATCGAAGCCATCTCACAGAAAACAAAAATGTGTCGAGCTAACTTTTCCCTTTCCTTCCTTTATGTGTTCGAGATCGAGAAATCAAATTCAAAAAAAGGGCAAACATGCCTCCCTCCCTCAAATCCTTTTCATGAAATCGCAAGCTCGGGAAGGCAGGGTTGCTCGGCAATCGATTCAAGGGTACCTCATTGCTCGAACGCGTGATGTCATGAAGGCACGATTCGTGGAATTCAAAGTTGGGTAGCGGGCGACGCCTCGAGATGGTCACAACATTTTTAGGTTTCGCGCTCGCATTAGGGCAGCGGCGGTTCGAAGGAAATGGAGCGAGCAGGGTAGTGGATGCTTACAGTAGCTCTGGCGTGTTGGGGTATAGTGAACGGCGAGTTCCATTTCGATCGATAGGGGCAAGGTATTCACTTGATTTATTTTCTATTAAATTTTAATACAATAGTATAATGTTGTGTATATACGTAGAGAAGGGATTTTTAACCCAGATTTCTTATTTTTACCAATTTATACAAAGCATGAAAGTTTCTATTGTTTTCAAACTTATACAGTAAAGGATATGAAACGGTTCTGTTTAAAGTATATATAGATATATAAACACTTCCAAATACGCGTAGAAAACAGTAAATATATATAAATATATATAAGATTTTAGGAAAATACGTATAAAAAAGCTTATATAAAGATAAGATTCTTAAAACCATATAAATTATTTTTATATGCAGATTGAAAAATGAAAAAAAAATATTTATATGCAGTTTAGAAATGAAATCTATAGGTTTACTTAATAATGTATATTAGTGATTTAGACGATTAATAAACTTATTTAAATTATTTAGTTACTAAAAGAATTTGTAAAAGAAAGAAAAAATTGGTTTTACAAAATTATTTGTTGATTGATTTATTTAAAGGTAATTAATTTGATTAATTAAACTTATTTATTTATTTTAGTTACCAAAGGATATTTTAATAAAGGAAAATTGATTTTAATAAATAATTAGCTAGGTAAAATTATCAGAGGGAAGTAATTGTTCAATAAGTTCAAATACTAATAAAATGTAAAATGTTTATACAAGGTAAATTGTGAAGAATTGCGACGAAACAAGCTGGTTTGGAAATGGGTTGCAAACGGAATAAGGTGAGTTAATCTCACTCAGCTGAATTTAAATTTAAATTTAAATAGTTTAAATTTAAACAATTGATTGATTGATTTGATTTGGTGTGTTGTATCATATATAGTAGTATATAGTATATCTTGGAATGTTTGATTTCCGCATTAAATAGCGGATGATTTTATAATTAAAACCCATATACCGTGATATTCCACCTCGAAGTGGAATTGGTATTTTATGTTGTGCTAACGTCCGTGGATGCAGGGAAAACAGGTTGGAGGGATCCAGCTGGATTCCTCAACATATATTTCAATTGTTTATTATTCTCTGTTATGATTATTTGGATATTCTGCGATGAATTATATTGAAAAATTGAATGCTATAATTGCTTAAATATATTTCGGTTCTCCGAGTCATCAAATTATACAGAATTGGATTTTCGAAAAGAGAATAAAGAGTGCATTTTTAAGTAAAATAATAAAAGAAAATTGAACAAATTTAAAAATGAACTGGAAAAGAAATAAAGTGAGTTCAAACTTCTAATAAATAAATTTCGAGTATGGAAAGGAATTTTGAATAAACAGGAAGATAATGAATTTTAAACTTCAGTGTTATTATTTAAACAAACAAAGCATTATTTTAAATTTAAGATTTAAATTTTGAAAAGAATAAGGAGAAATTGGGAAACGTTTGAAATTTGTATGCTTCAGTTAAAGGATTTAAAATCAAATGGAAATAATAATAATAAAAATGAAGTCCATAATTAATGAATTTTGAAATGAATTGAGTAAGCAAAGAAATTTATTTCAAATGGAGTAAATTGGAAATCAATTTTGAAAATTGATTTAAGTGATTGAAATTGGAAATTCTCCCTGAATAACCAAGTACGTTTTCAAAATAAATTTTTAAATATTAGTTAAAAGTTTTAAAGTTGTTTTGAAATGAAAGTTTTGGAAAATTTATTATTTCTAAGTATTTAAATTCTAAAGTAAGTATTTTCTTTTAAACTATTATGGGAGTAATTATTTAAACGTGATTTGGTATTTGTTTTAAAGGAGAAATCTAGTTTTATAATTTATGAATGTAACCTCGTTTTTAAATATTCCTAAGGTATATATTTTTAATAAAATATTGAAGTAATTTTTAATTTTAAATATTTTAAAGTATATTTTCTAATAAAGTGTTTTTAAAACTGTTCTAAAATCTAAGTGTTTGTCCTTGGTGATTTTAGTGGAGATAGAAAATATTTGGGAAAATTTATGCTGAAAAAAGAAGATAGTTGTAAACTGTTTTCAAAAGGGTTTGGAAGTGAAAATATATCTTATGAAGATACTTTTGGGATTAATAAATAATTTGGGAAATTATTTATTGTTTGATGGTTGTTGTGAATGTTAATTGATAGTTAAATAACTGACTATCAATATTGGCCAAATACGCTGATCGTTTCGAAGAGACCGGGATCGAGATTTATTTCTCGAAAACCACTTCGTTCCGGTTTGTACATTTCGTGGGAAACGAGTTTGGATTCGAAGATGGAGTAGTGAGGTGCAAGGGCTAGTCGCTACTGATCCTGAGGATATTTCCAAAATGGATGTGGTAGGAGTAATGCCTTCAGCTCTGTTCGAACCCGGCACAGGCTTGTATAGATGAATGCTTTCGGGACATCGTCAGGTTGACGATGGGCATTCTAAGGGATATGTTCTAAAAGGTAACGCTTAGCCCCAAGCCTCTTCAACAGGGAATGACTGAAAATCAGGGGTTATGCAGCAAGGCTGGGTGGGTAGCACCCATTCAGGGTGAGGTCATCCCTGTCTGGATGTCCCTTTTATTTCGGGTTAGTGGTGCGGTTGCTGATCCCAACCGTGGGGTGAACTCACTCGTGATTATCCAGTAAGGGGTAGTCCCGATCTTGTGTTGCGGGGGGTCGGGAGTGATCCCCGGTACAGTGATCTAGGCCACGTACCGTGACAGGTGGTATCCCAGTGCCTAGTCATTAGTTGGAAATCCATTCTCCCTACGAGCCTTTTACGAGTTTTGTTTGTATTACCCACTATGTGGCTAGTAGCTGGAATTTAATCATGTAACAATTTCGGCTATTTTAGTAAGTATTTGTATATAGACCCTATTATAATATCAGAGGATTTTAATAAAAAGTGTTTTAGCTATCGTAAGGTAAAAACCCGATATGTTTATTTGTGGCGTGGTCTTACGAGATGCTTTTGTTTTCAAAGGATTTTTGAAACTTTAATAATCAATTTGGGTGTGATTTCTCACGCTGGTATTCCAGATTGATTCGGGTGTTATTTAACTGTAATGCTCGGGGCAGACCAAGTATTATAGGATACAGGATACGATGCCATGGAGCTCAGGAGGCGAGATGGATGTACGTATTTCCATACTTGTTTTATATATATTCCTCTGTGTTGAGTAGCTGTGTATCCGGTTGTATGTTATTGATGTTGAACTACCATTGATGTACTCTGATGATGTAATATATATACAGATATATTTGTATTTGAGTGAAGATTATTCATTATCTATTATACTTTATTCCGCTGCGATGGTTAGATTCTGATGTTGTTTTCTATTTTCCTCTTCTACCACTTCTTCTTTAATCCAAATGATTCATATTTCTGTACAATTTGAGTTGATTGTTGTAGTATAGAGTCGACTCAAGGGGTACGGATTTGCGGGTCGTTATATATTCACTCCCGTTTAAAAGTCCTCATGGTTATGCATGGGTGAACTACTTGGAATTTTTGACTATGTGCTTCCATGCTCATTTAAAAGTCCTCACGGTTATGCAAGTATGGAATGCATAGCAAAATTGATTTATTAAATAAACAAGTTGATTCTAATCCCATTTAAAAGTCCTCACGGTTATGTGTGGTTAGAAGATATTTGAATTCCTTTTTTTTTAAATAAAAATGGAATTCTACTAATCCCATTCAAATGTAACGACCCGCCCTTCTGACCGCCCGTAGTCGGTAATTAAACCAACTTGAAACGTTCAAAATGATGGATAATTATTCAGTTTATAGAGTTTAAACAGAATCAGCCATAGAAACACAGAATAATTTTATTTCACATAAATGAATTTTTCTTACATATATCAGAGTTTGTACAATGCATTAATTTATACAGCGGAATATTTCTCTAAGTACAAAAATAAATCCCCGAAAAGCTAAAGTGAAGCGTTATCCCCCTCTCTCTAACTTCGCTGCCCGAAAATATTCAAGCTGTAAAATACTGGGTCTGGCCCGAGTATTACATTTAAAAGAAAATAATACACGGGTCAGTCTAATTCAAACTCAGTTATTATTGCATAGAGGCGATAATAATCAAATAACAATTAGACCACAGTCATAATAATTCTCGTCTATCCGACCCTTTTAACAAAGAAATCAGATAATGGAAATTATAACACTTAACAATGTTAAACAATAAATCAGTAATTCAAATTATCAACGAAGATAGATGAAGGAATTATAAACGAAGATAATTTAGAAAAAAAGAAAAAAACATCAAAATTGCCTAAACGGCAATTAGCAACAAAATCAACAAATTATAACCAAATCAATTCAAACAATTGAAAAGTTACTTTAAAATTTCAAAAACCGATTGGCTGCAGTACACGCACGCGTGCACGGCCTCGCCACATTTAGAACGCTAAATCCGTGTGGCTGCAGCACACGCACGTGTGCACTGCCTCGCCACTAGTATAAAATAGGAATCAACTCAAGGTCAAATCCGAGCTACGGGCTGGATTCAACATAAGTATAATTAGGAAAACATCCCAATTGCATCAATGTGACGCAAGCCAACAAGGGCAAGACTACGTACAAAACTAAACTGCAGTCAGAAATGAATACAAGGGCAAACTGCAACAAAACTGCAGCCACCAAAAGATCCCACATGAAACCACTTAAAGCTGTCGAGCATAAATTCAAACACAACCGAACAGTGCAGTGATGGGTATGCCACCAAGTGAGTATGATAACACAATCCATCAATTTAAACAATAACTATGAAGTGAATATAACAAAATATATGCAACAGCACCAAGGAATGGCACATGTATGCTACAGGTCTGAAACAACCAAAATAGATGCAACACTGAAACAATTGAGCTAATGGACACTACAGGATAGCAGTGGACCCAGACAAGAGATAGAGAGTGCAGACATGATTATCAAGCTACAACTAAAGATGAAACATTGTTAATATGTATCTATATACTCCAATGAGGTCAACAACATCTGGAGTGAATGCAAGATAGCAATATGGAAGTGAGACTGCAAACTAGTGAAAATGTAGATGCAAGTGAAAGCAACAGGATGGAACAGCGTGCAAACTACAGGTCAAACAGATTATAGTGCAACATGGTCAGATTGCAAATAAACATGAATCAAGACCGGTTCGGCAAAAGTCAGAAATGCAACCAAAGGCAACATGGCAAGGTCAAAATGCAAATGTTTTGAAAATTTTAAAGAAAGAAAACTGAATTTAACAAATTTCAAAATCAAATCTTAAAGTATGAACTTAGATCAGGTTGTATACTAGTTGTAATTTTTAAGTTTTAGAAAATTATTAATGCCAGAATCGACAAGATAACCAAACTCAAAGCCAAGTGATACCTGATCAAAATTGTGTATAGGTATACAACAGACAAACACATATAGGCAGTCTCGATCAAAGACAAAATTTGTTTTCTCGGAATCACTTTAGAAATGACCGAGAATTCAAACCAACAAATTCAACCCAAAGTCAGTTCATATCAAAGTTCAAGTCAAAACCATGAACAATCAAAGAATCAGAGGCAAGAAAGAAATCCACAAATTCGAAGAAGTCAAAAACAAATCACAGCATTCGATCAAAATCAAAACAAGCCTTAAGAATCATTTGCTCAAGCAACAAAAAAATAAAACTTCTATGAACACAAAACCATCAGGAATTTCCCAAAACCCGGTTTTTCAATGCTAACTTGAATTCATTTTTTATCTTTGGTTAAACTTAGTTAACATTGACCTGAGACTTACATTTTGCTTTCAGTTTCCAAAAATAACAGTTCAGGTTTGAACTACATAGCATCACATAACTAGCAACAGAAAAACTTCCGGCCGAATACTTCAAATCCCTGAGTAAATTCTCGAGTTACCCGAGGCTATATGCTAACATCTCAACGAACAAAATACGAAAATAGGCAGTGTAACAGGCACAACATTTAACAAGTTAAATGCCTCAGCATCACAACAGACTCGAAGTCAGTCACAAAACTAAGTACAGGCAGAGGGAAAAAAATGCTAGCATGAAGCACAACTCAAACTCAAGTCAATGACAACAACACTACAGGCGCTAGATCAGGGTAACAACAGAGACAAGCTCAACAAAACCAAGTGGAGATAACCAACACAACTAGACTCAGGTCAGTGAACACTTTAGGTATGCAGACCGCAAAGAAAAGCTTCTTCATCTAATTAACAACACAAGCTACAGCCTCAATGCTCAAGCAACTGCAACAATGCAAAATGGAGACTAGTACACAAGTATTCATAGTCACATATATGATCAAGTGGCTACACAGTGCACATCAGACTCAAATCTGCACTCAAAACTCAATCTAGGCACAATGAATGACATATATGATAAGTGATCAGTGGACAAGGCATGAAAGTTTGAACAAGACTCGAGTGCTACATTAAAGAGTGCACAAATAACACATGGAGGTAATGCACAGGTTGATGTGACAGAAGTACAACTAATGATGCAAGACAGTAATCGAAGACAACAAGACAAACGAAATCAACATCAGAAAATCCAAGCAACCGAGTAAATCACAAAAGCACAAATTGAAAAAAAAGTCACAAAAATCACCAAATAAAAATCAAATTTACAGAAATACCATTTTATAGATGAAGTAGATGTGAGTAACTAGGATTACTCACCTTTGTCGAAACGAGGAGCACGTATGATCGACGCAAAGAAGAAACAGCCGCGAGCGCGGCGTAGAATCGAACGAGCAAGCCAACGCCTTCGAATTCAATCAAACCCTAGCTTGGAAAGGAGGAATCGAGCAAGCCCTAATTTGGATCGAAGGACGAAGCCGCCATTAAATATATTTTTTTCCGTTTGATTTTGAAGTGATGAAGGAAGGGGTATCGGGTATTTTATGAGGAAGGGGGAAATGGACACGAGTTACTTAAAAATTTGTCTTCGGCCATACCTGCACGATTTATCTCGTGATTTTAGGCGTGATAATTGGGATGCTGGTGAAAAGATATCTTATTATTTTATTATTATTATTTTTTCATTTTGAATTCAATTTGTTTTTCTCAACATCAATTTTTATCAACGCGTTTGTATGTCGTATGCTTACAAAACAACTCAAATAAATACGAAATTTGAAATCCGGTAATAATTCGACATTACGGACCCAATGGAACTGGTTTCGTCAAATTCCAAAACTGTGCCTCGGAAGGCTATTTTTAAATTCAATTTAAACGATAAAATTCAAAACTGTACGAATCACTTTCAAATTCAATTCTAAGCTTCTATTATCTTCAGTACTATCAATATGAATTTTCTAAGCTTTTAAAATATTTTTAATCAGCTTAAAATTGAAGATTCAATTTCTTATTCAACTTTCAATATATTAAATTCTAAAATTTAATTGCCAAATTCATAGTTATATTGGGAACTCAAACTAAACCATCATTCAAATATTTAAAATTAATTAAATATTTTCAATTTAAATCGTTCAGAATTCAGGGTTGTTACATTAAAAGTCCTAACGGTTATGCATGGTTGGTAGATATTCAAATTCCTGATATAAATATACCACAAATAGACACAACTGTATGGTTTTATATGATGACATCACTCACATCATTCTAAAAGTGGAATATGCGCCTAATAGTGTATTTATGATTTTTGTTTGATTTTTTATTGAAATTTAATATTTATATTCCATTGAGTTTTAATGTTGTATTAATATCTATCACTTTATCTCTATTTTTCTAACACTATTACTCTTTTGCTGATAACAAAAAGGGGAGAGAAAAGTTAAGATTTTTTCAAATAAAAGCAAATAAAGGTCAATTATTTTCTATTTGCATCTAGGCTCATTTAATATCTTTAATTGTATGCATATATGAAGGGGAAGCTTTGTGTAGAGAGGAAGCACACAAATAGGGGGAGCAAATTGAATGATCAAATACATTTTAACAAATTCAAAATCTTAAATATATGTTTGTTATCCTCAAAATGGGGAGATTGTTGAATATGCGAGTATATGAGTTTTTGTTTGATGATAATAAACATATGTATATATACATTTAAATGTATTTATTAATGTACTATTTTATTTTTCACATAATTAAATAAATATTTGGTGAATAAAATAAATAACACGGAATTTAAATTCAAACATATATTTTATTCAAACAAATGTTTATTACAATTTTGAATAGTACAAATTCAAGCTGTCACTATGCATATACAATTTTGATTACAATTCAAATTCAATTACATCACAATCTTTCATATACAAATGTCCTCACTACATATCACTCGTTCACTCATAATTTATCTTCAACTTCATTCCAGATTGAATCAAGCATCTCAGCAATCTACAAAAATAAGTACTGACGCAGTAAAATTGAAAAGGAAATAGTTTTTTTGCAGTATAAAATAAAATGTGGATTTTGAAATAAATATTTGCCTCAGTTATTTGGGTTGTTCATCATCATTTGAATTTGAATTCATCATACACGAACAGCTTATGACATACACAGTGTATCACTAGATATGCCACAAGGTCGTGCACACCGATATACACTTGATAAAATTACAGGGACAGGTGAGCACAGGTCAAACCCAAATCAAAAGCCGGGTTCAACTCTAGTGCAGTAAAAATAATGTCACAATATCAACACAAGGTCAAACCCGAGCTCCAAAATGGATTCAACACAGGTGCAAGTTCATGAAAATGGTCAAGACTGGAGAAGAAAATAAAATGGCACATGTGTGATAACCCGGATTTTTGGGCATCAGGTAATTAGATAATTATCTGATTTTAACTATTGAACGTTGATTTATAAGTTAAACATATAAATCTGATAATAAGTATTTATTTGATAATCTCCTAACATAATTATTTAAAATTGGAAAATTATTATTTTCAACAAATTACATGTGTTTTTTTAAAAATATATATTTATATGAGTTGATTTCAAATTGAATTTGAATTTGAGGTTTGAAATTCAAATTTAAAATTGAATTTGAATTTTTTAATAAGTTTTAATTTCAAATTGAATTTGAATTTTTGTTAGTATATAAGTGTGGATATATATATATATATTTGCGGTTATCAATTTAAAATAATTTAAGTTAAAAGTATGAACAGGAATGAATAAAAGATTATAATATTCCTTTGAGTTGTAAGTATATATATATATATATATATATAGAAATATACATAAGGTAGGGTGTATAAAAATATCTGTAATGAATAAAATGTATGTAAATATAAATGGATCTAAAATATGCATATGTCTATGTAAGCATCTAAAGGAACATCATAGTGGCAATTTCAACTACAGGACACATAAAAATCTAACTCACATAATAAACAAAATCTTTTATTTGAATCAAATTTTGTAAAGGGAAAGTCAAATAAGTAATCAATCAAATAAAGTCACAAAAGCCAAAGATCAGAGAACAAGAGTTAATAATAAAAAATAATATATAGCATATCGTGTGCGACAGAGGAATGTTGCAGCTTGCCTTTTTATCTATTCATACCTCCATTACCTTCTTTTTACTTCATTTATTTCGAACTAAATAAACGGAGAGCATCACTTCCATTTCATAAAGCTTATAGGAAACCAAATCCAACTCAAGCTGCTATTTCAATCTAAAGAAATTCTAAAACAACTCATGTAACAGAAAGATTATTAAAAGCAGGCTGGCAATATCCTAACAACATTTTGTTCTCTGCCTTCAAAGAAATTAAGGTGAGTATACTTCCCTTTTAAGATTTAGCTTCTTTACAACATGCTTATGTAAAGAGTGGAAATATAAATTTAAATCTGTGCTGGGTAATAACAGATTGTATATAGGTCGAAAATGGACGCAAATGCCTGTACATTTTCCATTTGTTCTTACTTTATAATTTGTTTCATCTTTTCTTTTTACTCTCCCATGCTCAGCAACTGTCCTTTCTTCACCTCATAACTTTTTCCATTTTCCTTTTCGTACTTTTACCTGTGCATGCATGTTGTGTGTAAGTAGGTATTGTATGTGCATGTCGTTTATAGTGTTTGTATGTATTTATGTGTATGGGCAAATGAAGATGGTATGGGAATTGGTGCGGCTGTGAGTATTAGGTGCGCGAGTCCATTTTGCTGTGTAAGTGTTTTCGTGTGCAGCACCGGTGGTTAGGTGTTGGAATTCATGTTGTAAGGAGAGGTACATGTCTGGTGATGAAGTGCTAAGTTCAGGAGAGGTGCATGGGAAGTAACAGTCACTAACAAATGGGTATGGAGTAGATGTTGGGTGCAGGCAGTTTGGGTACATGAGAAAGCATGCAGGGAAGAACGGCAGGAAGGGGAAGCGTTCAGGGGAGTTAGAGGTAGAAATAGAGAAGTTACTGTGGGATTGGTCCAAGAATATGGGTTCTTTGCATTGCATATGAGAGAAGGTAGGCCTGTAAGCTTGCGTTTGAGCAGTTAGTATTGATGGTAGCTTTGGAAGACGGGTCGATGGGTAGGAAACTGAGCTGTGCTTTGAATTGGGTGAATTTATTTATATTAGTTTAGTTAAAATGTTTACAACTAAAATTCCTGATTCATTTCTATAGGAAGCAAGTCGATCGATTTATTCTACATTTATAAATGCTCATAACACTGGTTAAAACAGGTTTTGGTGATAAATTTAAATTTAAGTGTTCATATTCGTTTATGGATAATAATTATAGTAACTTAATCCCATAAATCAGCATAAAACTCAGGGTAGTATTGGCTAGTGTGTTATTTCAGTTACACTAATATGAAATACACCGAATTTAGCAATGAAATATACGTAAGACGTTTGTTGATTTGATGTTTGTAGTGAAATTTTCTTTATGAATATGACATTTTGAATTGATCGGTTTTGTTAAAATACCTAGTCTTAAAGATGGGGCGATGCTCGAAGTTGTCCTCGAGTTTTCTTAGAAAAGTGGATGAGTTTTGTTTCACTCGTGGATCGGGATCGACTCACGTCCTTTTTCTTTAAACCAAGGTTTAAGGTAATAATATTGTTAACAAGTTTATAAACAAAAGAAATGAACCAGATTTCAAAGTTAAATATTAAACGAGATTTCAAAACAAAGGTGTTGATCAAGTTTCAAAATATATAGATTTGAATGATTTTGAATTTAAATTGTTTTGCTTTGGGATAATGGATATTAGGTTGATTAATTAATTAAATCTCTAATTTATCAAAATTAAAAGGGATATGTTTAAGTAAGAGATTAAAGGTAAATGTATTGAACTTCAATTATAAAAAAATAAAAAAGGAGTCTTAAAGGATTTTCTGTAAAGCATTAAAATTATATAAAACTTAAATAATGTAATAAATTAAGGTTACTTAAGCAGGAGTTGTGGTGATTAATTTAATTTATTTGGCGATTAAATTAATTTAATTAGAAATCGGATAACTAATCATTCTTGCTTATGAATGATTGAATGATATCGAATGCCTTGCATTATTTGTTAATCTTGGTATGTGATTGAGATGCTATGTGTAATAGTGTTTGGATATGGGTTATCTATCTGAATTAGAATCTTTATGTAAATATGACACTCTGAATTGTTTTGTTTTAGCTTAAACAACTTGTATTTAAGATGTCATTGGATTCGAAGAGACCGGGGTCGGGTATCAGTAAATACCCGAAACCACTTCGATTTGAAATCTACTATAATTCTTTTAGATTTGAAATGTGAAATCAATAGGCTGGAATTGGAATAAATTAAGTAACTTGGCCTTAACTGAGCATTAGTTCTTGGATATTGTTTGTAATAAGTAATGGACTTTGAGAACTCGTAGAAAAGTATGAGTTACCCTGATAATTCACTTAAGCTATAGCTTGGTATTTCAAATTATATGGGTTTACTCACGTTGGTTTCCAACCTGACATGGGTGTTACTTTGATGTAATGCTCGGGTCAGACCGGGTATTACAGACTTGCAGGTAAGGACGTTCTGGAATTCAGGAGGAGAGCTGAAGGACAGGAACGTATAGAGTGTTTGTCCGCTGTGATATATATTGTTATTTATCTAGGACACGTTGATAAAACTGTCCAGTGCTATGAAATTGTTGTAACTCTGATGTATAATAATGCAAATGTACTGATACAGTCTTCTTTGTAAACTGTTATTTTATTTGCTATTATATTTTATCCGCTGCGAATGTGAGATTCTGAGATTGGGTTTTCTGTTCTTCTTCTTTCTCTTTCTTCTTTCTCTAACTATCTGTAATTTTCGGTCAAAAATTCCGGGTCATTACATTTGGTATCAGAGCCAGGTTAAGCGAGAACCTTGGCTCTGGTGGCATTTCTCAATAAGGATAGGGTAAGTGGTACCCTAGAATGAGTTGAGTGAATATATATATATATATATATATATATATATATATATGAGAGAGTGAGCGTACTTGTTATATTCTTGTATAAAGATTCTAAATGGTTTTATATAAGATTATATTTTGATATATAAAGCAGTATATCTTACTAACAAATAGTAAAGGAATTGGTTGTTGAATTATTGAATTAAATTAAGAAGTAATAGAAATACAACCAAACTAAAATTAAATCTTGAATTTGGGAAAGGTTTCAGGATAAGGATAACCAATTAATTTATGTAATTAATTAAACTTTATTTAATGAGATTGAGTTATGGATAATAATTGGAAATGACGAATTAAGAGGAAGTTACTTAATGAAGTAACTAGAGGTAAGTAATTTTAAGGACAATTACTCAATGAAGGTAATTAAGAAATAAGTTAATTACCGAATGTGACTAATTAATGATGTAATTAATTTAAAGAAATAACAAATAATATTATTTAATGCATTTGAAGGAAATGGTCCTATTTCAAACAAGAGTTGTTTGAACATTTAAAAGAAATTTGTTTTGAATTAAAACCAAAGGCGGTTTAAAATTTAAAAGTATAACTTAGTATATAAAAGGAATTAATATGTATATATGTGGATATACATAATATCAAAGGTGGTTTGAAATAAACTCTAAATGTTGAGTTTTGAATTTGGAATAAGATGTGATACCCAAAGGTGATAAGTTTTTGAACTTATAAGTGGGAAAGTATTTTGAAAATTTGAAATGGAGAATTCAAATTTGAGTAAGGTAAAAC
The DNA here is from genome assembly GCA_030765085.1 of Allium cepa. NCBI lineage: Eukaryota > Viridiplantae > Streptophyta > Magnoliopsida > Asparagales > Amaryllidaceae > Allium > Allium cepa. The sequence goes on along the minus strand of CM060941.1, from coordinate 202,533,808 downwards.
TGTATTGATTGAATTTAACTGGGAGGAAGTTAAATAAGTTTGAGTGAACAATCTGATTTGAAAATTTCAAGATGAAATTGGGATTTAACTTGGAAAGTTAAATGGTTGGTTTGAATTAGGGATTTTGAGTGACCTCGAATTGGGTTTGAGATCTAGAAATTGAAAATTAATGGATGTTTTAAAATAAATTAGATGATATCATCCTATTGTTATTAAAAATCTTTAAGTTGTGAATTGGAATTGTTTAAATGAATGAGAGATGGAGCATGGTAATCAATTTTGAGATAAAAAGGGAAATTAAACTTTAATTTGAAATTAAGGGTATGGAATTACCTTGAAATAAAAATTTGAGTAATTGAATTTGTAAATTAAAAAATTGTTTGAAACTCTTACTTGAACCTTGTAATGAGTTAAGTAAAGATAATTTAAAATGGAATTTTGAGAATTGGACTCAGAATTAAATTGTTTAAAGGTTTGGGTTGTTGATGTAAAAATAAAGGTTAATTTGATCTGTGGTATAATATGTTAGGTCTGAACTGTGAATTGGATTGATTTAAAAAATTAAAGGAAAATTGATTTAAAGGAATAAAATCAACATTTGAAGCATTAACTCGAATTTATATAATTCGAGATGGTTTAAATTTGAAATTCGAATTAGTTCAAATTGAATTTGATTTGAATTAATTGAAATGGTGATTGAAGATGTATGAGTATAAGATTTAAATGGAAAATTTGAATTGGACTGACTTGAGTAATTTGGAATTGTAATTAAAGTTTAATAGTTTTAAATTCAAATGGAATTTGAATTGAATTTGGGAGGAAATCAGGAATAATTCAACTTGATGTGGAAATGGAGTTTGAAAATTGGGATTAATTCAAACTGGAGTTGAAATGAATTGAAATAGGAACTAGTTCAATTGAAATTTATTTGAATTAGTAGAATTTGAGATCAAGGGTGAATGAAGTTAAATTTGGAAAGAAACTGACGTTAATTCAAATTGAATTGGGGTTGAATCAATTATAATGGAAATTGAAGTTATTTAAAACTGGAATTGGGTCAATTTAATGGAAAAGGAAATTTAAATTGAATTGATGAGGATGGAGATTGGGAGGTGAACAGTTTTGAGTCTGGATTTTTTTTTTATATAAATTGTTTTAATATAAACCTATTTTTCCAAGCTATTTATTATATATACAACCTTTCTTTTGAAAGCCAAACTATCTTATACTTGTTTTACAATTTTATTTTTTTGAAACTGTTTAACAATTTTCCAACTGTTTTATAAACAATTACTATCCTACTATTATTCTGCAATTATCTAAAATTTCTATAATTATTTTAACTATTTTCTACCTAATTTACACCTATTTTACAAACTAGTAATTATTTTCCAACTACTTATCTATTTTTAAATTTTTCAAGCTTTACTAAATAAACTGGTCGGAGTTTAAACTGTTATTGGTTAAATACCCAATCGAGATAAAATAGAGGTGATAATCCCAAAGGATTGAAGCAATTGTGAGTAAGTGAATGAAAATCAAAGTGAATGTGAATAGAAATGGAATTGATTTGGCTAATAACTAATAAAGATAAATATGTAGGGTGTACGTATGTTATTCTATTCGCATAGTGATTTGATCCAGATTCGAGCATAGAATTTCGAGATAGTTATATCGATCTATGTGGGATTTTTCACTCGATTTTCGACGGCGAACCTGGATATGGATTGTTGATTGGTTCTGGATATTCTTTATCATAGTTAGGCTATGCAAGGAGAATGACGGTTTCTGATCAAGAAACCAGATCTGAGTCCGCACTAGGAAGTCGGGTGGACGATACTAGTTCGGAAGTGGAATTGTGTGATCGAGTGAGCAATCAGATTGGTATAGCATACGGATGATATGTGTACATCGTACGAATTTGAATGAAAATGATATTGAAAAGAGTAATCAAATTTGAATATTTGATTTTGAGTAAACAAAGTTAAATATCTTTGTTTATAAGATGAATCTCCCTTTGTTGAATCTTTTACCAGAAGAAAAGGGTTTTTGAAAATGTTTGAAGTATAAAAGGAGTTTTATACAGGTTTGGAATGATCCAAAGTTTTAAAAATTATATATATCTGTATATATATGTACAAAGGATCTTATGAGGATTTTGGAAAAAGGTTTTGGGAACCTATGGATTTGGAAAGGCTTTTGAATTTTGGGTAAAAATCAATATTGAATTTGGAAAGCCTAGTTTGAGAATTATCGATTTTGGGATAATCGATTTTGTGTAAAGGAGCTTTGTATGAGATCATACTAGGTGTATGATTTGAAGATACTATATGTATAGTATAAAATGTTTTGATGATGGCTCTGGGGAAAAAGGCGCTCCCTTGAAATGAACTTCTCAGGAGTACCACCGGGTGGTGCTGCCTTGAGCCCCAAGGAGGGGTTCTACAGTTGATCCTGTGAGGAGTCCGGACAAAACTAGTTTCTTTGGATTATGAATTGGATATACCATAGCGAAAGTCGTGTGTGCCGCTAAGAGCCAACAGTCTGCGTTTGATTTTATATCGGTAGGCTGCGACCTATGGTATAACATAACGAAAGTCGTGTGTGCCGGTAAGAGCAAACAGTCTGTGTTTGATTTTATATCGGTAGACTGCGACCTATGTAGGAGTGGAGAAGTTTCATTTCGACAGCGAAAATCAGAGGCCGCTGAGAGCCTGCAGTTACATGGACTTTTCCTGCGATGGCAACGTAACCTTGGATGTAACTTTGATCTGTTGTGGGATCCATGGCGTAATCGAGAGGCTGCTGAGAGCCTGCAGTTACATGGACTTTTGTTGTGACGGCAACGTAACCCTGGAATGTAACTGCGACCATGGATGGGGGTGATGATTTCCAGAGCATTCTTACCAAAGATATTTCCTATATTTTCAAAACTGTTTTCTATATTTTCAATAATTTTTTTTAAGTATTTTCACTGGATGTTGGAAACGGGTTTACCAAGTACTTATAGATTTTCAGTCTTACGCCTGATCAACGTATGACCGAATTTATGTGAGAACGAGGATGGACTTGTTGAAGCATCGAGTTATAAAAATATATTTTTTATAAAAACTATTCCTAGTAACACTATATAGATTTTAAAGTACTTTAAAAGTGCTAAATAAAAAGAGCTTTTAGTTAAAATGATCAAAGAAAAATGTATCCGATTTTAAGTATAGAATATATTCTGGCTTCGCTCCTTTTCGGAGATGAAAAGATTTAAAGGAGGAAGGAATGCGATAACCTTGATTTTTGGGCATCAAGTAATTGGATAATTATCTGATTTTAACTATTGAACGTTGATTTATAAGTTAAACAAATAAATCTGATAATAAATATTTATTTGATAATCTCCTAATATAAGTATTTAAAATTGGTAAAATTATTATTCACAACAAATTAAATGTGTTTTTTTTAAATTATATATTTATATGAGTTGATTTCAAATTGAATTTGAATTTGAGGTTTGAAATTCAAAAGAGTAAATATCTCAAAATAAATTGGATTTAAAAATAATGTATATCTGATTTTTGTTAGTATATAAGTGCGGATATATATATATATATATATATATATATATATATATTTGCGGTTATCAATTTAAAATAATTTAAGTTAAAAGTATGAACAAGAATGAATAAAAGATTATAATATTCCTTTGAGTTGTGTGTGTATGTATATATATATATATATATAGAAATATACATAAGTTAGGATGTATAAAAATATCTGTAATGAATAGAATGTATGTTAATATAAATGGATCTAAAGTATGCATATGTCTATGTAAATATCTAAAGGAACATCATAGTGGCAATTTCAACTACAGGACATATAAAATTCTAACTCACATAATAAACAAAATCTTTTACTTGAATCAAATTTTGTAAAGGGAAAGTCAAATCAGTAATCAATCAAATAAAGTCACAAAATCCACAGATCAGAGAAATGCAAGAGTTAATAATAAAAAATAATATATAGCGTATCGTGTGCGACAGAGGAATGCTACAGCCTAACCTTTTATCTATTCATACCTCCACTACCTTCTTTTTATTTCATTTGTTTCGAACTAAATAAACGGAGAGCATCACTTCCATTTCATAAAGCTTATAGGAAACCAAATCCAACTCAAGCAGCTATTTCAATCTAAAGAAATTCTAGAACAACTCATGTAACAGAAAGATTATTAAAAGCAGGCTGGGAATATCCTAACAACATTTTGATCTCTGCCTCCAAAGAAATTAAGGTAAGTATACTTCCCTTTTAAGATTTAGCTTCTTTACAACATGCTTATGTAAAGAGTGGAAATATAAATTTAAATCTGTGATGGGTAATAACATATTGTATATAGGTCGAAAATGGACGCAAATGCCTGTACATTTTCCATTTTCTCTTACTTTATAATTTGTTTCATCTTTTCTTTTTACTCTCCCATGCTCAGCAACTGTCCTTTCTTCACCTCACAACTTTTTCCATTTTCCTTTTCGTACTTTTACATGTGCATGCATGTTGTGTGTAAGTAGGTATTGTGTGTGCATGTCGTTTATAGTGTTTGTATGTATTTATGTGTATGGGCAAATGAAGATGGTATGGGAATTGGTGCGGCTGTGAGTATTAGCTATGCGAGTCCATTTTGTTGTGTAAGTGTTTTCGTGTGCAGCAGTGGTTGTTAGGTGTTGGAATTCATGTTATAAGGAGAGGTGCATGTCTGGTGATGAAGTGCTAAGTTGAGGAGAGGTGCATGGGAAGTAACAGTCACTAGCAAATGGGTTTGGAGTAGATGTTGGGTGCAGGCAGTTTGGGTACATGAGAAAGCGTGCACGGAAGAACAGTAGGAAGGAGAAGCATTCAGGGGAGTTAGAGGTAGAAATTGAGAAGTTACTGTGGGATTAGTCTAAGAAGATGGGTTCATTGCAATGCACATGAGAGAAGGTAGGCCTGTAAGCTTGCGTTTGAGCAGTTAGTATTGATAGTAGCTTTGGAAGGCGGGTCAATGGGTAGGAAACTGAGCTGTGCTTTGAGTTGGGTGAATTTATTTATATTAGTTTAGTTAAAATGTTTAAAACTAAAATACCTGATTCATTTCTATAGGAACCGAGTGGATCGATTTATTCTACATTTATTAATGCTCATAACACTGGTTAAAATGGGTTTTGGTGATAAATTTAAAGTTAAGTGTTCATATTTATTTATGGATAATAATTAAAGTAACTTAATCCCTTAAATCAACATAAAACTCAGGTTAGTATTGGCTTGTGTGTTATTTCAGTTACGCTAATATGGAATACACCGAATTGAGCAATGAAATATACGCAAGACGTTTGTTGATTTGATGTTTGTAGGGAATTTTTTTTTGTGAATATGAAATTTTGAATTGATCGGTTTTGTTAAAATACCTAGTCTTAAAGATGGGGCGATGCCCGAAGTTGTCCTCGAGTTTTCTTAGAAAAGTGGATGAGTTTTGTTTCGCTCGTGGATCGGGATCAACCTGGGTTCTTTTTCTTTAAACCAAGGTTTAAGGTAATAATATTGTAAACATGTTTATAAACAAAAGAAATGAACCAGTTTTAAAAGTTAAATATTTAACGAGATTTCAAAACAAAGGTGTTGATCAAGTTTCAAAATATATAGATTTGAATGATTTTGAATTTAAATTGTTTTGCTTTGGGATAATGAATATTAGGTTGACTAATTAATTAAATTTCTAATTTATCAAAATTATAAGGGATATGTTTAAGTAAGAGATTAAAGGTAAATGTATTGAACATCAATTATAAAAAAATAAAAAGGGAGTCTTAAAGGATTTTGTATAAAGCACTAAAATTAAATAAAACTTAAATAATGTAATAAATTAAGGTTACTTAAGCAGGAGTTGAGGTAATTAATTTAATTTATTTGGCGATTAATTAATTTAATTATAAATCGAATAACTAATCAATCTTGCTTATGAATGATTGAATGATATCGAATGCCTTTGTGACGATACGGATTTTTCGCGTTCGAAAATCGACATCCATACTTTACATCGTACTCGAATGTCGTAGATTCGACCGTTTAAATCCGAGTCGCCGGAGCTTATAACACAATTAAGTATAACAACACAGCGGAAGTAAAAAAAATAATACATTGATACAATGACAGACACAAAATCTGGTATGATATGATACAACAGATATCAATACTATCAGAGATACAAGACACAGTGGAAAGAAAATAGATAACACTAGCAGCGGAAATAATAACTCCAAAAGAATGCATCCCCAAATCCAATGCTCCAATCCAAAGCTAGCTCGAACCAACATCACGTATCACCTAGATAAGCAAGTCTCGTCCATATCCAAAGACTGGATTAACTCCAGATAATCTACTAAACCTAGCTATTTGAAAAACCCAACTCTAGACTGCTTGTGTGAAAATAGTGAGCACCCAGAGTTTAGGAAGGAACAATAAACTCCGAGTCAGTCATGGGACTAGTATGAGTAACAAAAACATTTTGTCTTTTAAAAACAAACAAATAATTTAAAAATAAATGCGCAATGCTTTTTAGAAAAATGAAACTACCATAAGGCCTCCCGCCACACACACAATGCAAACGCAGAATTGGAGGAGATTTCTCCTTATGATAGTCAAATATGCTTACTACGTGAATTTCTTTGATATTATTAATATAAGTGCAAAGTGCAGAAAAGCATTTCGAAAGTAGAATATAAATCTTAGCCAGCATAGGTACCATTATATTATGCCTGCTATAGCTACCTTCTGAGGTGGCAGGTTATACAACTGCAATCGTAAACGGGCTCGTATTGTTTCGTTTGGATTTTCCAACAAATGGTCGGGCTAAGGAACTTCACACTGTCCATGGCTACGCCTCTGGCGGGATGTCCTGAGAACCTTACCGTATCTCTGCCAACACAAGGACGGGTTACCTCTGTAACTAGTTAACTACTTCTCGAGCATGCCACTCCCCCATCCTTTGTGACCTTTATCCGAGGCGCCTCTAAACCACAAAGCAACAACCACACAGAAATGAGATTGAAGCCCACCACACAGGTAAATATATGGGATCCATACCATGATACCACCCTTTACCAGAAGGGAATGACACACCCTAAAGGGCACGGCCCTCATAACCTTGCCACATCTTTCCTGTTTTGACCATTTTCGGGCTGTGAGGTCCTGATGCAGTCTCGTCCACAAAGCTACGCTTCATATAGAAGCCATGCTTTGATCACAAATGATCATTAACACATAGCAGCACTCAGCATGTTACACTACCAAAATTGGGAATATATCGCTGATAACCTTCAACTACATAACCTCTGAGCTCGTACGTCTCAGAGAAGGGTGTTAAGCTAAGAGAATAAATTCTCCGCCACCAACAGAAATGTATTTGAAAGAAATCTGCTTTATATCTCAAAGTGTAGTGTCAGACATACAACCATACAAGTCTGTTCTGGGTTCGAACAGAACCGAAGGCACTTCCAAAGAAGTCCTTGCAATCCGGGTATTCACAATCCGGATCAGACTTCCCATCACTTAGGGAATCTCTATACCGGAGCAACTCAGTGCTGAGACAATCGATAGGTCATCCTATCGTTCTCGCAAATACCCGGTCTCCACCACCGGTCTTCAAATGCTATCCATAACGTCGTATCACATATTCGGAATGGGCTATATGACACAAAGGTCCTCTCCCGGCTAAACCGAATAGTAAGCGCAACATTTAAAACGTATGGATATGGGATTTCAATTAAGTCACAACTGATAAAATCCAAAACTTTTCTTTCAAATGGTTAAACAAATTACCATTTCAAATCTTTTAAACAAAAAGATTTATTTCACAAAGTTCACACAATTTCACAAAGATCCATTTACGGGTTTCAAAACAATTCCCATTTCAATTGGATTCATTCATTAAATCCTTAAATTAAAGATTTAATTTATAGCTTTCAAACCATTTCCATAACTCGGAAATCTATTTCCATTTTGGACTTGAAATCCTTTTTGACACAAATTGGACGTTCATTTCTTATGTGAAAGCTTTTATTATTTGAAAACAAATAGTTTCCATTTCAGAAAAATTCAATTATAGTTATACGAGTTAAAGCCTTTGAATTTAAATTCAAATTCCCAAGTTAATATATTTAAAATGGTTTAACCCATATAAACTCATTTATACGTTGAATAGCCTTTCTAAACGTTAGTTTCCAAATCATAGAATTCAATTTCAAATATTGAACTCAAATTTAAATTAAAAATATTTAAATTTCAAAACTCAATAAAGTTAGTCAAAATAAATTTCATATTTGAAATTCCATTTCAAAACCTTTTCACTTTAAACCCAATCCCTTTCCAAAACATTTGAATTCAAATCTGTGACTTAATCGATTTCCTCGTGAAATCCATATTTGTGTGTGTATGGTATGGTCCAGGGGTTTAACACAATAGTGCAACATCAATCAATCATCACAAATTAAAACACAGAAATATAGTTGATAAGCGATATAAACTATAACGCTTATCGTCCATTCACAGATTCACAGATAATATACAAATGTATCATCAATAAATGAATAAATTATATACAGCTCAATCTACAGAACAAAATATCACAGATCAGTTAGGACAATCAATCCAAGGCATCTCATACCATACAATCATTTATAAGTAAGGTCAAGTATTCAATAATCATTTATAAGCAAAATTAATCAATTGATTAATCCTAATTTATTCAATTATTTCCAATCAAATTTATTCAATTCTGATTAATTAATTTCAAATCATTTGATATAAATTAATTTATCAAACAACTTAATTAATTAAATATTCTTAATTAATCATATTTATTAAATTGATTTTTTTTCTTTAAACCAATTTCATAATTAACTAACCCTTTAATTTATTATTTAAAGAAATTTAACCTTTAATTACTTACCATAAAGCAATCATCTCATGACAATTTATAATTAATTCCCAATTTATCTAATGATCTTCTTAAATTAATTAAACTAAATAAATTAACTTTAATTAATCAATTTATCCAAAATTAATTACGGTAAGTGATTAATCTTTAATTACTTTCATTAAGTAATTACATTTTACAATTTATAATTGATTATCTAAATTAATTAATCTAATTAATTATCACATTAATTAATACTTAATAATCCTTCATTAACTAATAACATTTCTTTAATTACTTCCTTAAGAAATTATCTTAGATTAAATTATTATTAATCATTTCAAATTATAAATTAATATAAATTGTTAATTTATAAATTAAATAAATCATTCTTTAATTACCTTATTAATTAAATCATTTTATTACCTTAATTATCTCTAAGATAAATAATTTCTTTATTAATGACTTCATTAATATTTAAGTGTATTTCTATCATTACACTTTAAATTTTTAAATTCAAATTAATTTAAAAATACTCTTAATCATTCATGTTATTTAGAACAATTTAAAATTCAAAAACTTCTTTTATTACAAAACTAAGATTCAAATTTAGATTGAATTCCAGATTCAAGCTTTGATTAAATCTTTGTTAGAATTCATTTATTTATAATTTTCAAATTCCATTTTAAATTCAAATTCTTTAAAACATACTTTAAGTGCTTAAACTCTTTTATTCAAAACAATTTTAAATTTGAATTTTTAAACTAAGTTTCAAAACTGAACTTGAATTATGTTAAACTTTGATTTTTAACACAGTTAAACTTTTGTTTTTGAACTTTAAAATACAGTTTTATATTCAAATAAAAAGGGGAACGGGTTTTGTCAAAATCTGTACAACATTTCTACCCGAGACACCCCTGTTCCTGCTTCGAGACCAACCCATATCGTCTTCGAGTAACCACTCAAGTCACCCACGCGAAAACCCTGCTCTCACCCAAACTAACCAAAATACCCAGTAAACTCCTTCCCAAACAACAAAATCTTCCAGACATACGAGTGCACAGGTGCACGTGCACCAATGATCGGCCTCCCTCCGATCGATTCCACTGCCACCTTCAAGTTACCATCGACCACCTCAACCCAATGGACTACCCAGTATCGCCACATCTACCATGAAATGAAAAAGAGCTATCGAGCTCAACCTGGAACCCAAACGAGTTGCCTGAATCAACACCATGCCGACGACCTTGACCATCGGAGTTCGTGCAACTCCGGTCACGCGATCGTCAACCTCCTCTTTTCCATCACCCACGGTTTCGTAGCGCTCGACCAATTGATGACGACAAACGAAACAAAATTCTTAGCCTCGAAAAAAACTAGGTTTACAAATTTAAAATACTAGCCGCCGCCACCACGTTCGCCTGACTACCACCGCACCATTTTTCACATGACCTCTGATCATTCCTCCACCTCCAGGAGGAAACTCGGCCTCTCCGACCAACAAGATCGACCGTGATAACCCAAAGTACATGATTCGACCAAACCCAAACTGCTAATTCAATGCTTAACTAAAAATAATATTTCTTGTTTCAAAAATCAAGTTTTACTGTTAGCTTTTGATTCATATACCTAAATTTATAAATTGTCGGGTTCGAATTTTTGACAAAATTTGAGTGGTGCTCGGGTTTTCTTGATTTCCAAAAACAAGATGAAGATGTTTTAGCTCAAATTGATTTTTAAAGTTTAATATATACCATAATAAACAAATCTTGTTTTGATCTCAAGTTAAATCAGTAAGTAGAGCAAATAGAAAAGATTTTTGAAATAAAAATAAAAAAACTTGTGTTTAGAGGTTAAAACAGAGAACATATATGAGTATCTACCTGAGCCAAATTCTTCCATCATTCAAATTCAACCAGAGAGTCCACATGTATACCAACAGATATTCATAGATGTAAAGGCAATAAATTCATACCTTAAAAATAAATGAAAATATATGTTACTCACAGTTATGAAGAAGAAAGAACAGGGCCTCCTTGATTTCTAGTTTGTTTGATCTTCTTGTTGTTTTTATTGAAGCTTTGTTTTTGTTTGTTTTACCATTTCCATGTTGCATTGCTGTTTGAATTGCTTTGTCTTGGTTGTTGAACAGAAATCTTTTTTTTTTGATAATACTTCTTATTGTTTAAGCTTTGAGATGATGCTACTTTCAGTTTTTTTTCTTGTTTTAATTTGAGATGAACGAACTGAAGTGAAGAGGAAGGATGATATATAGGAGATGTGTACGGGGTGATGTTCTTGTACAACAGGTACAAGGTCTTCTTCTCTTTTTTTATTATTAATATGCTCAGAGATGTCCTATTTCAAAGTGTTGGCTGCAAAGATATGATGAGGCTAGCATTAAATGCATGAGGTATGTTGCATTAATTACTTTGTACAATATACTTTTTATTTATTTCGGTTGTACATGTATGAGTAAAATCTTGGTTGTCTTCTTTTTATACCGTGTACACTTTGATTTTGTTTTGTGGATAGTTTTGTTTGCTTTGTTTATTTCTTACTTACCTGGTGACTTTTATATTTTATGTTGATAGGTTTTTCTAAGTACATATATATACTCTTGTTTTAGTTATGTTTTGTTTTGTACTTATATTTTCATTTCTTTGCTTTGTACATTGCTTAATAATATAAATAAATTTCTATATTTAATATGTTGTTATATTTTAACTAACGTATTGATTTTATATTATATATACATGAGTGTATTTTCTAACTTAAATATTTATATATTTATAAATAATTTGAAATGACAATTTCTATTTAAAATAAGAATTCAATTGTAAAGACATTTTATTATAAATATTGTTTAAAAATAACTCCTTATTGAATTAAAATAATTTATAAAAGAAACCATTTCTTCATTAATAAATTACATATTTAATTTGAATTTGGAAAAACTCAAATCAATTAATCTTTTAATTTCACAATTTTATATCAAAAATTAATTGAATTGTCAATTTTAAAATTAATTAAAATTCGAGATCGTTACAGACTTGGATTATTTGTTAATCCTGGTATGTGATTTAGATGTTATGTGTAATAGTTTTTGGATATGGGTTATCTATCTGAATTAGAATCTTTATGTAAATATGATACTCTGAATTGTTTCGTTTTAGCTTAAACAACTTGGATTTAAGATGTCATTGGATTCGAAGAGACCGGGGTCGGGTATCAGTAAATACCCGAAACCACTTTGATTTGAAATCTACTATAATTCTTTTAGATTCGAAATGTGAAATCAATAGGCTGGAATTGGAATAAATTAAGTAACTTGGCCTTAACTGAGCATTAGTTCTTGGATATAGTTTGTAATAAGTAATGGACTTTGAGAACTCGTAGAAAAGTATGCGTTACCCTGATAATTCACTTAGGCTATAGCTTGGTATTTCATATTATATGGGTTTACTCACACTGGTTTCCAGCCTGACCCGGGTGTTACTTTGGTGTAATGCTGGGGTCAGACCAGGTATTACAGACTTGCAGGTAAGGACGTTTTGGAGTTCAGGAGGAGAGCTGAAGGACAGGAACGTATAGAATGTTTGTCCGCTGTGATATATATATATATATATTGTTATTTATCTAGGACACGTTGTTAAAACTGTCCAGTGTTGTGAAATTGTTGTAGCTCTGATGTATAATAATGTAAATGTACTGATACAGCCTTCTTTGTAAACTGTTATTTTATTTGCTATTATATTTTATCCGCTGCGAATGTGAGATTCTGAGATTGGGTTTTCTGTTCTTCTTCTTTCTCTTTCTTCTTTCTCTAACTATCTGGAATTTTCAGTCGAAAATTCCGGGTCATTACAACATGTATATACAGTGCATAGCATCATCAATAGAATCATGAGCATGGGACAAAGCCGCACTCAAACAAATGTACACAAATGAATGCAAACTACAAATATAAGTGCAGACAGCTACAATGAATGACCAAACTCAACGAAACAACATTGCAGATGCAAGCACAGTTCACATCAATGCCCAACACAAATGAACAGACTGGACAACATGAATGTACAGAAACAATGGCACAGTTTCAACATCAAAGACTGGAGGCATACATATGGTTGCAGTGAAGGCAGAGCTCGAGGCTACCATGTTAAAAAAATGCAAATTACCTCAAAGCAAAATGACACAGTTACAAGATGAAATGCACAACGCCACTGCAATAGCAAACCAGGTACAGACCACACTCGAATACACATAAAAGCAACTCAAACTCAGGCCAGAGAAGACTGCACAGATATATACATGAAGACCAGACAACATAATGTACACAGTGAACTAGCAGTAAACAAAATTGCATTGACAACAGGTTTAAAAATACAATATCATGTAACTGAAATCAGATATGTCACAAGAGAAGCTCTTGGACCAAGGCTGCAATGTGCACAGATATGCAAACAAAGTATGCAGTTATAACACAAGTATAGATCCAACAATACATGCATAAACACATACAAAAGTATATATGCACATATATGAATTCACACAGTGTATAAGGTCGATGTCAAAAAGAAAGACAAGTAAAAAATCGAACAAATTCAGTCTAACGCAAATGATCAAAGCCAAGGCTTGGAGCAATACAAAGGCAGTTCAGTAATAAAGTGAACACAATCACAGTCAATGGTGTACATAGAATTCATCGATACAACTACTTATCATAGAGCAGCAGGAGCCGATGCCAAACAGAGGAAAGAACAGACATGCCAAAGTCCAGGAATTATTTCAAATAAACAAAGTTGAACAAATCCATGTCAAGCCAAGTACAAGCCAAAGAAAGAAAGCTTGCATCAGGATTTTCATGTTGAACAAGTTAATGCTGAAGTCATAGTGAAACCAACATCGTCAAATCAAGTCAGTGCCGAAGTTGAACAAATCAGCAAATTCACAAAGCCATGACAACCAAGTAAATGAAATATATGAATTAAACCAAGTCAGAAATCAACACCGTGGGAATCATGTAATAAATATGTGAAATTGACACAATCAGAAAGCATCACAAGCATCCATACGAAGATCAATGGCCAAGCACAAAAATTATCTGACGAATTCGAAAATTAATTGGAACGAAATTATAGGGAATCAAACCCTATATAAACCCATTCATCATCGGCCGAGAAATTCATTCGAGTTGAAGAACAACAAGGAAGAATAAATTCAGTAACTCGAATCAAAGTCGAGTATGATATAAATCGAAAAGGGAAGAAACGTACCAATTCAAAGCATCTGTAAATCTCGACTTCGAAGCCGCAAGCAATCACTAATAGAGGAAAGCATTCAACAAATCAATTCAACAAGGTAGCGACTTCAGAAGCTCTAATTTTAGAACGAGGAACAAACAAAAAATTGAAGCACCATTTTTGAAAACAACGAATACAGGCCAAATAACTAGAAAAGGAGAAGGGAAATTGCTTTATTACTTTACCTATTTTATTTGGGCCGGCTCCTTCAAATAATTACTTTGGACTATAGCTTTTAAAAATTAGGGGTTTTTTTAATTGTCTTTTAATTTGTATTTTCCTTTTAAACCATTGTAATTTCTAGTCGTGTGACTAGGGAACAAACTACATGCGTAGTTTGAGAATTCACAACTCAGTGGCTGAGTTGTGGCAGGGTTTTGAGCGTAGAGTTAAGGCTATTCGATAGCGGGTGTAGCGAGTTTACGTGTGTAAGCGTCTGACTTCTTAATTTCTAATAGAAACCTTGGGGGCAGCACGTAGGCAGGGTTTTGCCGAAGCTGGGTAAATTCTATGTCGATCTATTTCTGCATTTATTATTCTGCTATTATCTGTGCTACTTTTATTCTGCTATTATCTGTGCTGCTATTATTCTGCTATTACCCGTGCTGCTATTATTCTGATATATCTGCATTGAAATTATTTTATACAAACTTCCGCGATAAATTTTTATAATTGATAGCATCACCCTACTCACCCCCCCTCTAGGGTGAAATCTATCCTACAAGGTTCACGTAAATAACATATAGAACCGTCACCAAGCCATCCTACTTCATTCTAGAATCTCCATCACGTACACAGTTGTTAAAGTGGTTTTCGGTACTGGCAGAGAGCATGACAATATCTGATCCCAGTCTCTTTACAAACCAAGCTTTATTGTAACACTGTGGTCATTTCAAAATAGTTTATATTTCAAAACCAAAATATCATTTTCCCTTCCAAAACCATATTCATACGATATCATTTCCATTTCCAACATCATAGTACTTTCAAAGTTATAACACTTCCGAAACCAAAACACTTGAAATTATAACACTTTGGAAATCATGCACTTTGAAATCATAATACTTTAGAAAACCATAACTTTGAAATCATAACTTCCACCACTTAAATAGTTTAGCTATTAATAATAATATATAATAAAATAGTTTATAAAATAGTTTATATAAAAATAGTTTATAATAAAAATGGTTTATATTAAAATAATTTATGTTGAAATAATTCATAAAGTAAATATAATTTAAAGTACTTTATATAATAAAATAGTTTCCTTATATTTCACAATTCTATTCAAATCAACTCGAATTCCAAAATTCCAATTTAATTCAATCTCAATTCTTCAACTTCGATCCAATTCAGTTTCTAAATAAATCATTCAAATTATATCGATTTCAAATACAAATTTTCTAATAACCCGGATTTTTCTGACACTGCAATTAATAATATAATTGGATTAATAAAATAATATACTGAAATTTTAAATTGAACAAATGAATCTGATTAAATAAATATTTATATTTGTAATTGTGTTATATACATAGATAGAATTATTATATACAAATTGAAATTGTATTTGTTTAAATTAATTTGGGATTTAAATTTGAATTTGGTATTTAAATTGAAATTCAAAATATAGTTATATATATCTTAAATCATACTTTGGTTTTAAAGTATATTTTATTGGATTTTTATTAAGACCATAAATTGTTTTATAGTATTTTCTTTTAAAAGAATTTATTTCATAAATTAAAATATGTATTTATAAACTAGAAAATTTATTTTAAAGGCTTTTTTTTAAAATCTAATTATGCATGAAAAATACATGTGTTAGCATATAATCATTCTTTATAACATATGTTAACAAATTAGGTAAGTAAAATGACAAGTGTAAAATAATTAGATTTTGCACGAACATTTGTAAGATAATTAATAAAATTCAAATGACAAGTGTCTTCTTTCTTTAATACCAAGTAGTTTTCCCTTTCTTCTTTTTTTTTTGGAAAAGGAAGGAAACTGAGAAAATAATGAAAAGGAAAAGGAAATCTAACTTATGAATCAAAAGAAGAAAAAAAATCAAATCAGAAAATCCAACTTCTTTTAAAACTTCAACTTAAGCTAAGGTTCAATTCAGTTTCTCAGTTCAACCTAAAAACCCTGAGGAAAAGATCTGTAGCGAGCTCTAGATCAAGTGAATTCAATTCAACAAATAACAAATAACAGCAAGAAGTCTCAAAATTTCAAAGAAAGGAACAATTAAGTTTCCAGTCTAAATCAAAACCAGACTTCATTGTTCAAAGCAAGTGAGTAAATCTACCCTCTTGAAACTAAATTCTACTTGATAACTGAATAATGCAAGTTTTGATTATAGAATGTCTCAATTTTTAATTGCATAAGTGAATGGATGTGTTGCCTGGGTATATAGTGATATTTGTGTAAGTAAAACTCTGAAATCTAATATACCTTGGACTAGCATGCGATGAATTTTTAAACCTGATTAGAATTATGTTGTGCATGATAATTAAAATGTTTTTTTTTAAAAAACTATGTATATGAGTGTCAATATTTATATACATTTCTGGGACATGTAGAGCAAGTTTCTATGTATAGTAGTGAGTAAGAAAATCCTTTAAAGAATTTAAACCTGATTTAGACTTGATGCATGAAAGAAATATCCGAAGTAAAAGTGATAAGTTTGGTTTGCATAATTATATAATGTAAACTGAATGTATAAATATATATGGATATGAATGTTTGAATACAGATTTTGGCTCTGTTCTTGTTGAACAGGCATTCAAACCTTGATAAAATTAAATATTTATTTTCTGGATTTTTCTAGGCTTGGATGTATAAATCAAACTGGATTGAAATGATGTGGTATTAGATCTATAAATATTTTCAAGCAAGATTTAGAGATGGTGTTAGTAAAATTAAGAAAATACAATAAAAACATGAATACATCAAAATCACAGTTTAAATAAATCATGAAATCAAGTATATAACGGGGTTTATTTCTTGAAATGATGAATTTTAAAAATTAAATCATAATCTTTAGCATCGAAATCGATGTGAATTTGGGTAATATCTGGAATTGGGTTCTTGAGCAATTTCTGATGGTCGAAGGTTTTCGAGTGGTTGAGTTTTGGTTTTAAGCAAGAGTAATGATCAGGGTGCTTGGCAAAAATAGTGGTTCATTCAATAAAGAAGTGTGGCGATGGCACATTGGGGAAATAGGGTTTAACAACGGAATTTTGGGGCTTCAGTTCAGCATCAGTGGCGTCGGCGAGGAGTCAAGAGAAGGGTGCGGTCCAGGGGTAATGTAAAGAGGAGTTCGTGGCGATGGTTTCGGCGGAGTATAGTGTTTAATGGTGGATGGAATGGCGATGACGAGGTGTTTGAGGGTGGTTCGTTCATTCCTGGTTGGGTTCATAGCACGAGATTTTGACCTTAATCCTTTGAAGATGTTCGAGGTAGCCATGGAGATCGAGGAGGACATTAGCGACTTGGTGGTCGCGGCGGTGAAGGTTGGAGCACCTCCGATCGTGCGTGCATGTGCACGATGCACAGGGTATCTATGGTGGTTGCTGGAGTATTGTTTAAGTTAGTCACGAATTAGAACAGGAGGAAGAAGGTGGTAGGACTCGATATTGCAGTAAGGGTTGAACACGGGTTGGATGCAAGTGGGTTAGCAGGTTGGGTTTAAGTTGAGAAAGGAAGGAGAGAGGGATCAAGTCTGGAGTATGGGCTTGGGCCGGGTTTATATGACAGTGAATTAGCAAAGTCTTTTTAGTAAATGTTAACCAATCTTAAAAATATAAAGTTTCCAAAGATTATTATTAATCTAGTTTTAAAAAAAAAGGTAAATAAGCAAGTTTCAAAATATAAATTATAAAGTCAAGTGTGTTTTGATTTTAAGTTTCAATAATTATATATTTTTAAAAAAAAATTTAAATTAATTCCTATGTGTCTTTAAAGATATAAATGATGAAATTAATTAAAGAATAATTACTTAATGTAATTAATAAGGATAATTACTTACTATAATAATTACTTATTATAATCAATTAAGGATCATTAATTAATGTAATTGATTTTAGTATAATTAAAATAATGTAATTAATTAAAGGTCAATTAATGTAAGTAATTAAGAATAGTTAATTACTTAATTTATTAAGGGTTAATTAACTTAAGTAACTAAAGGATAATTAATCAGAAGATTAGTTAATTTCTTAATGTAATTAATTAAAGGATTTATTAATTAAGAAAATTAATTAATAAGGTTTAACAAATTAAGTTAAACTTTAAAAATGTTTTCAAAGGAAAAAAAATTAAATGATGAACTTAATTAAGTATAAATTATTTAATATATTAGGAATGTTTAAATTGATTAATGGAATTAGTTAAGCAAATTCTTAAGATAATTAATAAAGGTTAATTTATTGGTAATCAATTTAAAGGATTTATTTATTAATTTAGAAGATGATTAATTTAGTACAGATTAATTACTTAATGAAATTAATTAGGTGAATTGTGAAATAATTACTTAATGTCATTAATTAAGGAGGGTGATTAATGGAATAACTAAAGTATGGTTAATGTAAGTAATTTAGAAATTTATTACTTAATGTAGTTAGTGGAAGTGTAATTACTTAAGGAAGTAATTAATGGTAATTACTGAATGTAATTAAAGATGTTTAATGATGAAGTAATTAGGATATAATTACTTTGTAATTAATCTAGGGATTAATTAGGGAATAAATTAAGGATTAATTTATTCAATGATGTAATTAAAGGTAGTAAAATTCTGGATGTTATTAAGCAAGGGTGATTAATAATTATGGTTAATAAGTAATTAACGAAGAAATTAAAGGTTAATTACTGTATTTGGTTAAGAATAAATTAATTTGTGAAATTAATTAAGGGATAAATAGAATGATAGTGGAAGCCTTTGATTAAGTGTTATCCCTAATATGTGGTTCGTGATGCTATGTGATAAGATATGTTTGATTTAAATTGTGATGATGTGGCTATCGATTGATGATGAATTACTGTGACATCCTATTTAAAATTGAATTGTACTTAACTTGAATAATTTAAGTTAAGATGATATTGGTTTCGAAGAGACCGGAGTCGGGTATTAGTAAATACCCGAAACCACTTCGATTCTTTGTAAATTGCTATGAAATCAATACGCTGAATGAAATGAAAGTAAATTGAACCATTTAATCTAAGTTTTGCTACTTAGAATTTGATGTGTAAAATAAGTGATGTCTGAAACAACTTGTGAAGTTGTAAATTGATATAAATTACCCCGGGTTTATATGAGTTGTATAGTTTTGTATTACATGTTAGATGGGATTACTCATGCTGGTTTCCAGCCTGACCCGGGTGTTACTTTGATGTAATGCTCGGGTCAGACCGAGTATTACAGATTTTCAGGTTAGAACATTCTGGAGCTCAGGAGGCGAGCTGGAGAACAGGAACGAATGGAGAGTTTCTTCTGTGTTATACTATAGTATCTGAAACAGATTATTATTTGTCCCATGGTTGTAAATATGTGTAACTCTGATATATTAAAGTGTAATTTGACAAGTACAGCTTTCTTGTATAACTATTATTTATGTGATATTATATTTGATCCGCTGCGAATCTGAGGTTTCTATGATTTGTGTTCTGGTGTTTCTTCTTGTTCTTCTACCTCTTCTTATTTTTCTCTAACTATCTGGAATTTTCTGGTTCGGAAATTCCGGGTCGTTACGTTTGGTATCAGAGCAGAAGGTTAAGCGAGAACCTTGGCTCTGGTGTGATTACTCATTAAGGATAAGGTAAGTAATGCCCTAGAATGAGTTGAGTGTATATATGAGAGAGCGCACTTGTTATTTTCTTATATAAAGATTTTAAATGATTTTATAAAAATATATTTTGATATACAAAGCAATATTTTTTTCTAACAAATGTTAAGGGAATTGGTTGTTAAATTATTGGAATTGAATTAAGAAGTAATAAAATACAACCAAATTGAAATTTGGAATTGGGATTAAATTAAGTGGTATTAGAAATACAACCAAGCTGAAATTAAATAAAGATAACTTTGAAATGGATTCAAACTTAAATTAAAATCTTAAAGTTAAGGAAGAATTTCAAAATAAGATGAATCAGAATTGGTTTCAAACCAAGAAATTGAATGGTTATTGTGTTTAATAATGGGATGATTGTTTTAAACAATAAAATGTTTTAAGGAAATAACCATTTGATGAGAATAACTTGTAAATTAAAAAGGATGGAAATTGAAGTGGATTTAAAGTTGTGAAATTCTGAATTCTAAATTTAAACATTTGAAATTGTTTCCAAAATGTAAAGGAAATAATATTATTCAAACTATTTTGAATGTAATCTTATGTTAGAATAAGAAGTTGTTTGTAAACTTTAAAAGAATCTGTTTGAATTAAAACCAAGGGTGGTTTAAAATTTAAAATTTTGGGCTTGGAGGGCCAAGGAATAAATATGTATATATGAGAGATATACATGATATCAAGGATAATTTGAAATAAACTCTAAATATTGAGTTTTAAATTTGGAATAAGATATGATACCCATAGTGATAAGTTTTTGAACTTAATAAGTGGGAAGATTATTTATGAAAAGTTCAAAATTTGAAATGGAAGTTCAAATTTGGTAAGGTTGACTGGATTAATTAAATTGGATTTAACTTGGAAGAAGTTAAATAAGTTGGAATGATCAACCTAATTTAGAAATTTCAAGATGAAATTGGGATTTAACTTGGAGAGTTAAAAGGTTGATTTAAACTGAAAATTCTGGAAATTTGAACTCAGAAATTAATTTGTTTAAAACTTTAAAGGTAAATTGATTTAAAGGAATTAAATCAACATTTGAAGTATTAACTCGAATTTATATAATTAGAGATGGTTTAAATTTGAAATTCGAATTAGTTCAAATTAAAATTGATTTGAATTAATTGAAATGTTGATTGAAGATGTATGAGTATATGATTCAAATGGAAAATTGAATTGGATTAATTGGAAACGATTTGAAATTGAAGTGGGTTCAATTTGAAATTAGTCCGAATTTATTTGAATAATTTGGAATTGTAATTAAAGTTGAATAAGTTTTAAATTCAAATGGAATTTGAATTAAATTGGAAAGAAATCAAGAATAATTCAACTTGATTTGGAAATGGAGTTTGAAATTGGAATTAATTCAAACTGGAGTTGAAATGAATTGAAATTTGAACTAGTTCAATCGAAATTTATTTGAATAAGAAGGATTTGAGATCAAAGTGGAATAAAGTTAAATTTGAAAAGAAACCGAGGTTAATTCAACTTGAATTGGGGTTGAATCAATTTCAATAGAAATTAAAGTTATTTAAATTGGAGTTAAGTCAATTTAAATGAAGGTGGAATTTAAATTGAATTGATTGGGAATTGAACAGTTTTGACTCTGGACTATTTTTAATATAAATTGTTTTAATATAAACCTATTTTTCCAAACTATTCATTATATATATAACCTTTCTTTTAAAAGCCAAACTATCTTATACTTGTTTTACAATTATTTTTGAAACTATTTAACAATTTTCCAACTGTTTTATAAACTAATTACTATATTTCAACTGTTTTACAAAACTAATTACTATCTTACTTTTATTTCGCAATTATCTAAAATTTCTATTGTTATTTCAACTATGTTCTAACTATTTTACACCTATTTTACAAACTAGTAATTATTTTTTCAACTACTTATCTATAAGAATTTTCAAGCTATTTTCTAAATAAACTGGACGGAGTTCAAACTGTTATTGGTTAAATACCCAATCGAGATAAGAATAGAGGTGATAATCCAAATGGATTGAAACAATTGTGAGTGAGTGAATGAAAATCAAAGTGAATGTCAATAGAAATGAAATTGATTTGGCTAGTAACAAATTAAGATAAATACGTATGGTGTACATATGTTATTCTATTCGTATAGTGATTTGATCCAGATTCGTGCATAGAATTTCGAGATAGTTATTTCGATCCGAGTTGAAATTTTCCACTTAATTTTTGAAGGCGAACCTGGATATGGATTGTTGATTGGTTCTGGATATTCTCTATCATAGTTATGACTATGCAAGGAGAATGACGGTTTTTGATCAAGAAACCAGATCTGTGTCTGCACTAGGAAGTCGGGTGGACAATATTAGTTTGGAAATGAAATTATGTGATCAAGTGAGCGATCAGATTGGTATAGCATATGGATGATATGTGTACATCGTACGGATTTGAATAAAATTGATAGTGGGAATTTGTGGATAAGAAATGTGAAATGGTTTTTGAAATGAAAAATATATTTTGTGAAATATATGATGAAGTAAAGTGGAAATTGGATATTTCTATGGTTGAAATTTTGTTTATGGAAGTAAGTGATATGTTAAGTGGTTTTGTAAAGAGTAATCAAATTTGAAAATTCGATTTTGAGTAAACAAAGTTAAAAATCTTTGTTTTATAAGATAAAACTCCCCTTATTGAATCTTTTGCCAGAAGAAAAAGGGTTTTTGGAAATGTTTGAAGTATAAAAGGAGTTTTCTACAAGTTAAAATGATCCAAAGTTTTTTTTTAAAAAAAATTATATATATTTGTATATATAAATATATGTAAAGGATCATATGAGGATTTTGGAAAAAGGTTTTGGAACCTATGGATTTGGAAAGGCTTTTGATTTTTGGGTAAAATCAATATTAAATTTGGAAAGCCTAGTTTGAGAATTATCGATTTTGGAATAATCGATTTTGTGTAAAGGAGCTTTGAATGAGATCATACTAGGTGTATGATTTAGAAGATACTATATATATGGTATAAAATGTTTTGATGATGGCTCTGGGAAAAAAGGCGCTCCCTTGGAGTGGACTTCTCAGGAGTACCACCGGGTGGTGCTACCTTGAGCCCCAAGGGGGGGTTCTAAAGTTGATCCTGTGAGGAGTCCGGACAAACTAGTTCCTGAGGATTATTGGGTAGCGAAAGTCGAGGGCGCTGATGCCTACAGGGGCATTTGGGTTATGTTGTGACGACAGTGTAACTCGATGTCACTGCGATCTACTATGGGGACCATAGCGAAAATCGTGTGGAGGATGAGTGTCAACGGTCTACACTTGATTTTGTCGGGAAGGCAACGCAACATCGGTAGACTGCGATCTATGGTCAAGTGGAGTGGATAAGTTTCATTCTTTTGGCAGCAAAATTCGAGGGCGCTGATGCCTATAGTTTTATGGGTTTTTCTGTGATAGCTACGTAACCCCAGTTGTAGCTGCGATCTGTAGCGGGTTCCATGGTGTAATCGAGGGGCGTGGAGGCCTATAGTTAATCTATGGATTTTATCGGGACGGCAACGTAACCATCGGGTTAACTGCGACCATGGATGGGGGTGATGATTTCCAGAGCATCCTCACCAAAGATATATCCTCTATTTTCAAAAACTGTTTTCAATATTTTCAATAAAATTATTTTTCAAGTATTTTCACTGGGTGTTGAAAACGGGTCTATTAAGTACTTACAGATTTTCAGTCTTACGCCTGATCAACGTATGACCGAATTTCTGTTAGAACAAGGTTGGACTGGTTAAAACAAGTATTTCTATAAAATTATTTTGTGATATTATATAGATTTTAAAGTGTTTTAAGAATAATAAAAAGGTGATTTAATAATATTAAGTATTATATAAATTTTGGCTTCATACCTTTTCGAGGACGAAAAGATTCTGAGGGGGAAGGAATGTAATAACCCGGATTTTTCTGACATTGTAATTAATAATATAATTGGATTAATAAAATAATATACTGAAATTTTAAATTGAACAAGTGAATTTGATTAAATAAATATTTATATTTGTAATTGTGTTATATACATAGATAGAATTATTATATACAAATTGAAATTGTATTTGTTTAAATTAATTTGGGATTTAAATTTGAATTTGGTATTTAAATTGAAATTCAAAATATAGTTATATATATCTTAAATCATACTTTGGTTTTAAAGTATATTTTATTGGATTTTTATTAAGACCATAAATTGTTTTATAGTATTTTCTTTTAAAAGAATTTATTTCATAAATTAAAATATGTATTTATAAACTAGAAAATTTATTTTAAAGGCTTTTTTTTTAAAATCTAATTATGCATGAAAAATACATGTGTTAGCATATAATCATTCTTTATAACATATGTTAACAAATTAGGTAAGTAAAATGACAAGTGTAAAATAATTAGATTTTGCACGAACATTTGTAAGATAATTAATAAAATTCAAATGACAAGTGTCTTCTTTCTTTAATACCAAGTAGTTTTCCCTTTCTTCTTTTTTTTTGGAAAAGGAAGGAAACTGAGAAAATTATGAAAAGGAAAAGGAAATCTAACTTATGAATCAAAAGAAGAAGAAAAAAATCAAATCAGAAAATCCAACTTCTTTTAAAACTTCAACTTGAGCTAAGGTTCAATTCAGTTTCTCAGTTCAACCTAAAAACCCTGAGGAAAAGATCTGTAGCGAGCTCTAGATCAAGTGAATTCAATTCAACAAATAACAAATAACAGCAAGAAGTCTCAAAATTTCAAAGAAAGGAACAATTAAGTTTCCAGTCTAAATCAAAACCAGACTTCATTGTTCAAAGCAAGTGAGTAAATCTACCCTCTTGAAACTAAACTCTACTTGATAACTGAATGCATGCAAGTTTTGTTTATAGAATGTCTCAATTTTTACTTGCATAAGTGAATGGATGTGTTGCCTGGCTATATAAGTGATATTTGTGTAAGTAAAACTCTGAAATCTAATATACCTTGGACTAGCATGCGATGAATTTTTAAGCCTGATTAGAATTATGTTGTACATGATACCTAAAAATTTTTTTTAAAAAAAAAACTATGTATATGAGTGTCAATATTTATATACATTTCTGGGACATGCAGAGTAAGTTTCTATGTATAGTAGTGAGTAAGAAAATCCTTTAAAGAATTTAAACCTGATTTAGACTTGATGCATGAAAGAAATATCCGAAGTAAAAGCGATAAGTTTGGTTTGCATAATTATATAATGTAAATCGAATGTATAAATATATATGGATATGAATGTTTGAATACAGATTTTGGCTCTGTTCTTGTTGAACAGGCATTCAAACCTCGATAAAATTTAATATTTATTTTCTGGATTTTTCTAGGTTTGGATGTATAAATCAAACTGGATTGAAATGATGTGGTACTAGATCTATAAATATTTTCAAGCAAGATTTAGAGATGGTGTTAGTAAAATTAAGAAAATACAGTAAAAACACGAACACATCAAAATCACAGTTTAAATAAATCATGAACTCAAGTATATAACGGGGTTTATTTCTTGAAATGATGAATTTTAAAAATTAAATCATAATCTTTAGCATCGAAATGGATGTGAATTTGGGTAATATCTGGAATTGGGTTCTTGAGCAATTTCTGATGGTCGACAGTTTTTGAGTGGTCGAGTTTTGGTTTGAAGCAAGATTAATGATCAGGGTGCTTGGCAAAAATAGTGGTTCATTCAATAATGAAGTGTGGCGATGGCACATTGGGGAAATAGGGTTTAACAACGGAATTTTGGGGCTTCAGTTCAGCATCAGTGGCGTCGGCGAGGAGTCAAGAGAAGGGTGCGGTCCAGGGGTAATGTAAAGAGGAGTTCGTGGCGATGGTTTCGGCGTAGTATAGTGTTTAATGATGGGTGGAATGGCGATGATGAGGTGTTTGAAGGTGGTTCGTTCATTCCTGGTTGGGTTCGTAGCAGGAAATTTTGACCTTAATCCTTTGAAGAAGTTCGGGGTAGCCATGGAGATCGGGGAGGACGTTAGCGACTTGGTGGCCGGGGCGGTGAAGGTTGGAGCACCTCCGATCGTGCGTGCATGTGCATGATGCACATGGTATCTGTGGTGGTTGCTGGAGTATTGTTTAAGTTAGTCACGAATTAGAACAGGAGGAAGAATGTGGTAGGACTCGAGATTGCAGTAAGGGTTGAACACGGGTTGGACGCAAGTGGGTTAGCAGGTTAGGTTTAAGTTGAGAAAGGAAGGAGAGAGGGATCAAGTCTGGAGTATGGGCTTGGGCCGGGTTTATATGACAGTGAATTAGCAAAGTCTTTTTAGTAAATGTTAACCAATCTTAAAAATATAAAGTTTCCAAAGATTATTATTAATCTAGTTTTAAAAAAAAGGTAAATAAGCAAGTTTCAAACAAGTTTCAAAATATAAATTATAAAGTCAAGTGTGTTTTGATTTTAAGTTTCAATAATTATATATTTGTAAAAAAAAAAATTCATTCCTATGTGTCTTTAAAAATATAAAGGATGAAATTAATTAAAGTATAATTACTTAATGTAATTAATAAGGATAATTACTTACTATAATAATTACTTATTATAATCAATTAAGGATCATTAATTAATGTAATTGATTTTAGTATAATTAAAATAATGTAATTAATTAAAGGTCAATTAATGTAAGTAATTAAGAATAGTTAATTACTTAATTTATCAAGGGTTAATTAACTTAAGTAATTAAAGGATAATTAATCAGAAGAATAGTTAATTTCTTAATGTAATTAATTAAAGGATTTAATAATTAAGAAAATTAATTAATAAGGTTTAACAAATTAAGTTAAACTTTAAAAATGTTTTCAAAGGAAAAAAATTAAATGATGAATCTAATTAAGTATAAATTATTTAATATATTAGGAATGTTTAAATTGATTAATGGAATCAGCAAAGTAAATTCTTAAGATAATTAATAAAGGTTAATTGATTGGTAATCAATTTAAAGGATTGATTTATTAATTTAGAAGATGATTGATTTAGTATGGATTAATTACTTAATGAAATTAATTAGGGGAATTGTGAAATAATTACTTAATGTCATTAATTAAGGAGGGTGATTAATGGAATAACTAAAGTATGGTTAATTTAAGTAATTTAGAAATTTATTACTTAATGTAGTTAGTGGAAGTGTAATTACTTAAGGAAGTAATTAATGGTAATTACTGAATGTAATTAAAGATGTTTAATGATGCAGTAATTTGGATATAATTACTTTGTAATTAATCAAGGGATTAATTAGGGAATAAATTAAGGATTAATTTATTCAATGATGTAATTAAAGGTAGTAAAATTCTGGATGTTATTAAGCAAGGGTGATTAATAATTATGGTTAATAAGTAGTTAACGAAGAAATTAAAGGTTAATTACTGTATTTGGTTAAGAATAAATTAATTTGTGAAATTAATTAAGGGATAAATAGAATGATAGTGGAAGCCTTTGATTAAGTGTTATCCCTAATATGTGGTTCGTGATGCTATGTGGTAAGATATGTTTGATTTAAATTGTGATGATGTGGCTATCGATTGATGATGAATTACTGTGACATCCTATTTAAAATTGAATTGTACTTAACTTGAATAATTTAAGTTAA
This sequence comes from Allium cepa, assembly GCA_030765085.1. Lineage (NCBI taxonomy): Eukaryota > Viridiplantae > Streptophyta > Magnoliopsida > Asparagales > Amaryllidaceae > Allium > Allium cepa. The sequence goes on along the minus strand of CM060941.1, from coordinate 202,506,094 downwards.
GATGATATTGATTTCGAAGAGACCGGAGTCGGGTATTAGTAAATACTCGAAACCACTTCAATTCTTTGTAAATTGCTATGAAATCAATACGCTGAATGAAATGAAAGTAAATTGAACCATTTAATCTAAGTTTTGCTACTTAGAATTTGATGTGTAAAATAAGTGATGTCTGAAACAACTTGTGAAGTTGTAAATTGATATAAATTACCCCGGGTTTATATGAGTTGTATAGTTTTGTATTACATGTTAGATGGGATTACTCATGCTGGTTTCCAGCCTGACCCGGGTGTTACTTTGATGTAATGCTCGGGTCAGACCGAGTATTACAGATTTTCAGGTTAGGACATTCTGGAGCTCAGGAGGCGAGTTGGAGAACAGGAACGAATGGAGAGTTTCTTCTGTGTTATACTATAGTATCTGAAACAGATTATTATTTGTCCCGTGGTTGTAAATATGTGTAACTCTGATATATTAAAGTGTAATTTGACAAGTACAGCTTTCTTATATAACTATTATTTATGTGATATTATATTTGATCCGCTGCGAATCTGAGGTTTCTATGATTTGTGTTCTGGTGTTTCTTCTTGTTCTTCTACCTCTTTTTCTTTTTCTCTAACTATCTGGAATTTTTTGGTTCGGAAATTCCGGGTCGTTACGTTTGGTATCAGAGCAGAAGGTTAAGCGTGAATTTCCAACTTTGATCGATTCGAGTTGTTTCCTAGTTGTTGTTATCATCTATTATGACTTTGATGACCCTTTTTAGGGATTTTTGAATATCCATTTCGATGGATCCTTTATCGATTTCTTTGGATTTTATTCGCGTCTTCGTATGTGAATTTTAGTGATTGATTGTTCTTACAATCTTCTTCATGATTTGTCACTTTAAAAATATAAAGGTTTTCTATACTAGTAGTAAATATCAAAACTCTTTCCTCAAACGATTTCAATACTATTTTAACACCAAATTCGATTATAAAACCGTTTTCCAATCTATTATTATATACAAACCTTTACCTCACTCATATGAGAAATCTAATTAAACGACTTAGTAAAACAAGTGGTATGAAACGCTTGCGTTCACTTTGTTGGTTAATTCTTGGACTTGTTCGATTGAAAATCTTGTGACAATTTTCTAGTGGAGATCTACAATTTGTTCGTAAATATTTAAGTTAAGCTAGTGGTTATGGGACATGATGCTAAGCTCATATATTTACTAGCTTACTGTAATCGACACTTCTCGTTGATCATGACGATCATCTTTGTGATTTAGACTAGCAATGTGCGATGTCTCTTTGTCTGTGAGGGAGACTAAACCCCATTTTGTGGAGTTTCGACTCAATTTGGTGGGGTAGCAACCCATGGTCTTCGGGCCATATGTGGAGCTTCGGCTCAATTTATGATGGTTAGCAACCATGGAATTAGCGTTCCGTTTGTGATACACGTGTTGGTGGGCTTTATGCTCCCGTTTGTGATAGCCCCCCCCTTTGTGATTTCTGGATTTCTTGAGATGATTTCTAGAATTTGTGTTTCACCAATTTTCGTGATTTCCATTGATAAGTTTTATCAATATTTGTGCATTGATGAATTTGTGCGTCATTGACTTTTGTGATTTCTGGATTTCGCATATTGAATTCTGGAATTTGTGTGTCATTGACTTGTGTGATTGACATTGATATTATTGTCAATATTTGTGCATTGGTGAATTTGTCTGTCATTGACTTTTGTGATTGACATTGATATAATCGTCAATATTTGTGGTTTGATGAACGAAATAAGGAGTATGGCATTTCTTTGATTCTTGTGTAGATTTGGTGATATTGATTAATCTCTCGTTGATTTTCAATTACTTATATATATATATATCACAGCTTGGAATTGTGATTATTATGTGTTTTGTCATATCTCTTATTCTATATCGTTTCATCTGATATCTATAGTTAGACTGATCCGTTTTTTATTTTCTTATTAAATAATACTCGGGTCAGACCGAGATGTTACAGGTGCTTCTGCTCGACTTCTCTCTTGGGATTGATTTCTCTGACTTTTGGTTAACTACTTAGATTAGTAGTTTTTGTTGTATACATTTGAGATATAGACTCCATAATGTATACTTATTCTTTTGTGTAGTTCATGTAACTATTCTTTTGTGATATTGTGGATCTTTTTAGACCACTACTCTGATGTACACTTCCTAGTGTAATATTCATATCTATTTCCGCCTTTGTGATATGAATTGTCTGTGACTGATTTATGTTATGTTTATTTCTATATTTGTTTCCGAAGATATTATAGCCACTGTGTAGTAGCTTTGAGTTTGTGTCGGTATGTCGGATTTCCCTCTTGATAAAGAAATGCATGTTATACTATCTGACATATCGATGCTCGTGCAAAGCAATTACACGGATGGTCGCTCCTCAACAGTCTTATTCTCCGTGCTAGTTGACAGCATTCTCCGTAATGTTCTTGGCTAGCGTGGGTATAGAGGTGGGGCGTCACAGCTTGGTATCAGAGCCAAACTTAAGAACAATATGGAATATTATAACAAGGATCATCGTCCTAAGTCTTTCTTAGGAGTCGTGCTTTAGGATTTTATTCGGGTCTACGTACCGTTCTATCCTATTTTCTTTTTGATTCCTTGTTTTGTCTATCAAGATTGCTTGATATTCAGTTTGGTGAATAACCTTTTTCTCCTTCTTCTTTCTTTCTAAGGAAGAGAAATGTCTAGACCAGGCCGCCCCAGAGCCGTGCCATCTAGCACACCACCCCAAGATGGAGTTTTTATGACTGCTCAACAGCTTCTTGATTTAGTGACGAATGCTCAAGCAGCTGGAGCTAACTAGGAACCTACTCACCCAAAGTCGGGATTTGCACGCTTGTGTAGCGATTACACTAATTTGGGTGGGGAGCCATTTAAAGGTTCTGAAACTGTTATTGAAGTACAGGCTTGGCTAAGGTCATGTGATCGAATCTTTTCTCGCATGAATCTTATTGACCTTCACCGAGTTCAGGTGGCCTCTAGTATGCTCCGAGAAAGAGCATTGGACTGGTACGAGCTTCTTATTTCTGAGATTAATGAAGAGGATCTCACTTGGGAGCAATTCCGGGAACGTTTCAAGTTGAAATTTGTACCGGAAGCTGAGAAAATGACATTGGCTCGACGATTTATAGACCTTGTTCAAGGTGAGTCCTCCGTGACTGATTACGTCGCCTCCTTCGAGTCGCTTTCCAAATATGGGGTTGAATACATCAACACCCCTTTAAAGAAGAACCAGAGGATCGTCTATGGCTTAAACAAGAATCTCAAGAAGCCATTACTTCTAAAATTAGAAGTTTCTTTCGATCAACTCGTTGATATCGCTCTTCGTCTTGAAGAGGCGGATAGGGAGAATGAGGTTGAAGTGGTGGGTTCCAAACCAAGCTTCAACAACAACAAGAAGAGGCCAAACAAATTCAAAGGCCCCTATCCTAATAAGAAGGGTAAGCAAGCAACCTCCATGGCAAAGACTTCTTCCTTTGGTCGTGGGGAATGCTATAATTGTGGTTCGAAGGACCATTATGCGAACAAGTGTCCCAAGTCTATCTCTTGTCGCTACTGCAAAGGTCCCGGTCATGTTATATCTTCATGCCACAAGCTTCAGGGCAGGAAAGAGGGAAAACTTAATGTTGCTCAAGCCCCTGGCAACACATCTCATGGCCAAGGTATTTCTCATTCTATTCTGGATGGAATTATTTTATTTCGTGATCATCCTATTCGAGTTCTTTTTGATACGGGTGCGTCCCATTCTTTTATATCAAAAGAACTTGTTGATACTTTTTCTTTGGATGTTTTGTGTTTAATGACTTCTTTGAGAATTGCCAATCCGGTTGGTGGATCCGCAACAATCAGTTTATTGTGTAAAGATGTCGAGATTGTTTTGTGTGGTTTTTCTTTCCTAGCCGATTTGCATGTCATGCGTTATTTAGGCTTTGGAATGATTTTGGGAATGGATTGGATTAACCGTTATGAAGCTCATATCCTATGTCCTGAGCGGACTATTCATCTTCGACATCCTCAATCTGTTAATCAGGTTTCTGTTATTCTTAAAGATTCGGATTCTGCCTTGGTTGCATCTTTATATTCTTTAAATCCTCGTGATGACAATGATGATGATGAGGGTAATATTATTTCTCTTATTCACGTCGTTCGTGAATTTTCCGACATATTCGAACCCGTTTTAGGATTACCACCTAAGCGAGCAATTGAGTTCGGAATTAATCTTATTCCTGGAGCTCAACCTATCACTCACCCTCCTTATCGTATGTCCAATAAAGAAAACGAGGAGATGCGTAAAAAATTATCTGAATTGGAGACGAAGCAATTTATTCGCTCTAGTTCCTCGCCTTGGGGAGCTTCGGCTATTTTTGTGAAGAAATCCGATGGTACACTTAGGCTTTGCGTTGACTACCGCAAGCTTAATGATCTTACTATCAAAAATAAATATCCTTTACCTCGGATTGATGATCTATTCGATCAACTTTGTGGTGCTAGAGTCTTTTCACAATTAGACTTAGCACTGGATTTCATCAGCTTCGTATTGCAGAGGATAGTATTCCTTTGACCTCGTTCCGTACTCGTTATGGATCTTATGAATGGCTTGTCATGCCATTTGGTTTGACGAATGCTCTGGCGTATTTCGTTGACCTTATGAATAGAGTTTTCAAAGACTTCCTCGTCCGGTTTGTTCTTATCTTTATCGATGATATTCTTGTGTATTTAAAACCGAGGAGGAGCATGAAAAACATCTTCGAATTGTGTTGGAAACTCTTAGGAGTAATCAATTAAAGGCGAAATTTTCTAAATGCCATTTTTGGCAATCTCGGGTAAAGTTCCTTGGTCACATTATTTCCGAATCCAGAATTTCCGTGGATCCTTCAAAGATTGAAGCGATTCAAGATTGGAAGAGACCGGAGAGTGTGACAGAGATTCGTAGTTTTCTCGGATTGCCGGGCTATTACCGTCGTTTTATCAAAGACTTTTCTAAGATTGCCGTGCCTCTCACTAGCTTGACTAAGAAAGGTGTTAAATACATTTGGTCGGACAAATGTGAAGCTTCTTTTCAGAAATTAAAAGAACTCCTTTCTGATGCTCCTATTCTTGTTATTCCCGAGGGGAATCAAGATTTCGTTGTTTATACCGACGCTAGTCGCGTTGGTTTGGGTGCCGTTCTTATGCAAAGAGAACGTGTTATAGCTTATGCTTCTAGGAAATTGAAGCCTGTTGAGACTAGATATGCCACTCATGACTTAGAGCTCGCGGCTATTGTTTTCGCCCTTCGTATTTGGCGTCATTATCTTTTAGGAGAGAAATTTGTTCTTTATACCGATCATAAGTCCTTGAAGTATTTATTCTCGCAAAAGGAACTTAATTTGCGTCAACAGCGTTGGCTCGAATTTCTTGCACCATATGATCTTGATATCCTTTATACTCCCGGAAAGGGAAATCGTGTTGCCGATGCACTTAGTCGTAAACAACAAGCTGTTGTTTCTATGATGATATCCGAATGGAACGATCTCGAGATCTTATCCACTTGTGAGATTCGAGACCGCGTATCCGATTTATGCTCATCATTTGTTTTATGTAGCCTTGAGGCTCATCCTTCTCTTTTGGACCGCATTCTTGAAGCTCAAAGGCTAGATCCCGAATTGGCTCTTCTTGGCCAAAATATTAAGGATAAAATTGATATTGAAGGTTTGAAAGAATTTGATATCGATTCTCATGGCGGCATTCGGAGATTTGGTAGACTTATCGCACCAAATATTAGTGATCTTCGTAAAGATATTTTAGAAGATTCTCATCGTTCTAAATTTACCATTCATCCCGAAAGTAGTAAAATGTACGCAGATATGAAGCGACTTTATTATTGGGAGGGAATGAAACTTGACATCACTAACTTCGTTAAGCGTTGCATGACTTGCCAACTCGTTAAGGCCGAACATCAAAGGCCCGGTGGGTTATTGCAACCTTTAGAAATTCCAATTTGGAAGTGGGACCAAATTTCCATGGATTTTATTGATGGCCTTCCCCGTTCTCGTTCGGGTCATGATAGCTTGTGGGTGATCGTTGATAGACTTACTAAATCTGCCCATTTTATTCCCGTTCGGTCTAACCGAACCGTTCCTCTTTTGGCCAAACTCTTTGTTAAAGAGATTGTTAAATTACATGGTGTTCCCACTTCTATTGTTAGTGATCGCGATCCATTGTTTACTAGTGGATTTTGGAAGAGTCTTCAAAAAGCTTTGGGAACGAAGCTTAATTTTAGCACCACTTATCATCCTCAGTCCGATGGACAAACCGAGCGTGTGAATCAAACTCTTGAAGATCTTCTTCGTGCTTGTGTGCTTGATTTTGGTGGAAGTTGGGAAGATCATATTTCACTTGTTGAATTTTCCTATAATAATAGCTTCCAATGTATTATTGGTATGGCACCTTTTGAGGCACTCTACGGAAGGCCATGCCGATCTCCTTCTTATTGGCTTGAGACCGGTGAGAAGCTGGTTTTAGGTCCAGATTTTATTCATGATTCCACAGAAAAGATTGACCTTATTCGTCATAGGATGAAAGAAGCCCAGAGTAGACAAAAATCCTATGCCGATAACCGGAGAAGGAAATTAGAATTTTCTGTGGGAGATCTCGTGTTTGTTCGTGTTTCGCCTATGAAGGGTGTTGTGCGATTCAGTCGATCGGGAAAACTAGCGCCTTGATATATTGGGCCATTTCCTATCACCGAACGTATTGGTTCCATGGCTTATCGCCTTTTATTACCGGCTCAATTTTATGCTATTCATGACGTGTTTCACGTTTCTCAATTACGGAAGTGCCTTCGAGATTCTGATTCTGTTCTTGAGCCAGGTGTTGTGGAAGAGATTGAAGTTTCGCCTAATTTAACTTATGAGCACCATCCTATTCGTATCATTGCTTCGGAGGTCAACGACTTCGAAATAAAGATGTTCCGCTTGTTAAAGTTCAATGGTCTTCAAATCCTAAGGATTGTTCTTGGGAATCTAGAGAGCACATCGAGCGAACACATCCGGACTTACTTTCTCGTGCTCTTTGAGGTGAACTTCTTATTTCAAACTTCTTTTGTGTTGAATATGCTTTTATGGTTGTTACTATATATCTTCTTCTTAAAATATTGTGAGGACGCAATTACTTTAAGGAGGGGAGTCTGTAACAACCCGCATATTTATCGATTTTATATTTAAATATTTTATTTAAATATTTCATCGTTAGTCGGATTTTAGTCCGAAAAGCTACTTTTTGCATACGGTCGAATTAGGACTCGGGACCACTCCCATTGAGTTTAAAATGCCGGTTGCGACCTTTTTGAGTATAAGCTTCGATATGTTTGGAGAAAGTTGATTTTTGCTACTTTTCACTTTGGGTTTGGTTTTGGGCTCAGCCCTATGTTAACTTATGCTCAAATCTGAGCCACTCTTCCCCACTCACCCTCATTCTCTTCTCTTTTCAGTTCTAAGGCATTAATGGTGGGTGAGATTGAAAATTAAAACTCCAAAACCCTAGTTCCTCTTGCAAATCCAATTCCTAGCTCCAAATTCAAGAGAACCCATTGGTAAGCATTCTCTTCTTCTTCTCCAACTTATTCTCTTACCAATTTCAGAAATTCCTAAACCTAATTTTGGGAATGTCCTTGTTTTGAGCATAGATTCAAGCTCATTTGGGTTGTGTTGAAGAGAGGTTGATTCTCCATTTGCTTTCAAGCTTCTTGTTGTTTGATTTTGTGAAAAGGTGAGATTTTTAATCTCACATCTAAGTCTATGAATTATCTTCGATTGTTAGGTATAAATTCCTAACACTTATTCTTGTACAATTGCTTTTGATTTGGATTTATTTTGAGAACATTCCAATTTTAGTGTTTGAAAGCCAAATCCTTAAAAATCATAGCTTTGAGGTTCAAATGTGTTTTTGGTGATGCATCGAGGAGCCAATAGGGCCAGGTAGCCGTTAGGCACAATTCCCTAGCGTCCATGCTCGTTCGGTTGCAAATTGGTGGTGGTTGCATATCAATGTATGGGCATCAATTTGCAGAGCATCAGGTTCGGCCGACCGACCCCCCTGGTCCAGTCGACCGACCTGCTAGTAAAACCGCGGTTGCAGTTCTCTGTTTCTGGTTCGGCCGACCGACCCCCCTGGTTCAGTCGACCGACCTGATGCCCGAGAAGTTTTCAAAACAGGGTTCGGTCGACCGAGCTCTGTAGCCGGCCGACCGAACTGATGCATTTTGCCTATTTTCGCCTAGTCGCGTGAATTTCCAACTTTGATCGATTCGAGTTGTTTCCTAGTTGTTGTTATCATCTATTATGACTTTGATGACTCTTTTTAGGGATTTTTGAATATCCATTTCGATGGATCCTTTATCGATTTCTTTGGATTTTATTCACGTCTTCGTATGTGAATTTTAGTGATTGATTGTTCTTACAATCTTCTTCATGATTTGTCACTTTATAAATGTTTTCTATACTAGTAGTAAATATCAAAACTCTTTCCTCAAACGATTTCAATACTATTTTAATACCAAATTCGTTTATAAAACCGTTTTCCAATCTATTAGTATATACAAACCTTTACCTCACTCGTATAAGAAATCTAATTAAACGACTTAGTAAAACAAGTGGTATGAAACACTTGTGTTCACTTTGTTGGTTAATTCTTGGACTTGTTCGATTGAAAATCTTGTGACAATTTTCTAGTGGAGATCTACAATTTGTTCGTAAATATTTAAGTTAAGCTAGTGGTTATGGGACATGATGCTAAGCTCATATATTTACTAGCTTACTGTAATCGACACTTCTCGTTGATCATGACGATCATCTTTGTGATTTAGACTAGCAATGTGCGATGTCTCTTTGTCTGCGAGGGAGACTAAACCCCATTTTGTGGAGTTTCGACTCAATTTGGTGGGGTAGCAACCCATGGTCTTCGGGCCGTTTGTGGAGCTTCGGCTCAATTTGTGATGGTTAGCGACCATGGAATTAGCATTCCGTTTGTGATACACGTGTTGGTGGGCTTTATGCTCCCGTTTGTGATAGCCCCCCCCTTTGTGATTTCTGGATTTCTTGAGATGATTTCTAGAATTTGTGTTTCACCAATTTTCGTGATTTCCATTGATAAGTTTTATCAATATTTGTGCATTGGTGAATTTGTGCGTCATTGACTTTTGTGATTTCTGGATTTCGCATATTGAACTCTGGAATTTGTGTGTCATTGACTTGTGTGATTGACATTGATATTATTGTCAATATTTGTGCATTGGTGAATTTGTGTGTCATTGACTTTTGTGATTGACATTGATATAATCGTCAATATTTGTGGTTTGATGAACGAAATAAGGAGTATGGCATTTCTTTGATTCTTGTGTAGATTTGGTGATATTGATTAATCTCTCGTTGATTTTCAATTACTTATATATATCACAGCTTGGAATTGTGATTATTATGTGTTTTGTCATATCTGTTATTCTATATCGTTTCATCTTATATCTATAGTTAGACTGATCCGTTTGTTATTTTCTTATTAAATAATACTCGGGTCAGACCAAGATGTTACAGGTGCTTCTACTCGACTTCTCTCTTGGGATTGATTTCTCTGACTTTTGGTTAACTACTTAGATTAGTAGTTTTTGTTGTATACATTTGAGATATAGACTCCATAATGTATACTTATTCTTTTGTGTAGTTCATGTAACTATTCTTTTGTGATATTGTGGATCTTTTTAGACCACTACTCTGATGTACACTTCCTAGTGTAATATTCATATCTATTTCCGCCTTTGTGATATGAATTGTCTGTGACTGATTTATGTTATGTTTATTTCTATATTTGTTTCCGAAGATATTATAGCCTCTGTGTAGTAGCTTTGAGTTTGTGTCGGTATGTCGTATTTCCCTCTTGATAAAGAAATGCATGTTATACTATCTGACATATCGATGCTCGCGCAAAGCAATTACACGGATGGTCGCTCCTCAACAGCCTTATTCTCCGTGCTAGTTGACAGCATTCTCCGTAATGTTCTTGGCTAGCGTGGGTATAGAGGTGGGACGTCACAAATACGCTGAATGAAACAGGTTCGGCCGACCGACCCCTCAGGTTCAGAAGACCGACCTGCTTCCAAGTGCATAAGCACTTTCTGTTTTAAGGTTCGGTCGACCGACTCAGGGAGCCCAGTCGACCGACCTGCTGCCGAGTGCATAAGCACTCCTCTGTTTAAGGCTCGGTCGACCGACTTGGGGAGTCCGGTCGACCGACCTGCTGTTAATTGCCAGATTAGCCTATTTTGCTAATCCGTTTGAATATCCAACTTTAATCGATTCGTCTCCCTTTTGTTGTTGTCATTTATTATCGACTTAGATGACTTTTTCTTTGGGAATTCTAGATATATCCACATTGATGGATTTTATATCGATTTCTTTGGATTTTATTCACATTTTCGAATGTGAATCTTAGTGATTGATTGTTCCTACAATTTTATTTGTGATTTGTCACTTTAAAAATATAAAGGTTTTCTATACTAGTAGTAAATATCAAAACTCTTTCCCCAAACGATTTCAATACTATTTTAATACCAAATTCGTTTATAAAGCCGTTTTCCAATCTATTAGTATATATAAACCTTTACCTCACTCGTATGAGAAATCCAATTAAACGACTTAGTAAAACAAGTGGTGTGAAACGCTTGCGTTCACTTTGTTGGTTAATTCTTGGACTTGTTCGATTGAATTTCTTGTGACAATTTTATAGTGGAGATCTACAGTTTGTTCGTAAATATTTAAGTTAAGCAAGTGGTTATGGGACATGAAGCTAAACTCATATATTTACTAGCTTAGTGTAATTGACACTTCTCGTTGATCATGACGATCATCTTTGTGATTTAGACTAGCAATGTGCGATGTCTCTTTGTCTGCGAGGGAGACTAAACCCCGTTTTGTGGAGTTTCGACTCAATTTGGTGGGGTAGCAACCCATGGTCTTCGGGCCGTTTATGGAGCTTCGACTCAATTTGTGATGGTTAGCGACCATGGAATTAGCGTTCCGTTTGTGATACACGTGTTGGTGGGCTTTATGCTCCCGTTTGTGATAGGCCTCCCCCCCTTTGTGATTTCAGGATTTCTTGTGTAGATTCTTAGAATTTGTGTTTCACCAATTTTCGTGATTTCCATTGATAAGTTTTATCAATATTTATGCATTGGTGAATTTGTGTGTCATTGACTTTGGTGATTTCTGGATTTCTTGTGTAGTCTTCTGGAATTTGTGTGTCATTGACTTTTGTGATTGACATGGATATTATCGTCAATATTTATGGTTTGGTGAACGAAATAGGAGTATGACGTTTCTTTGATTCTTGTGTAGATTTGGTGACATTGATTAATCTCTTGATGATTATCAACTAAGTATATATATATATATATCATAGCTTGGCATTGTGATTATTATGTGTTTAGTCATATCTCTTATTCTATAATGTTTCATCTGATATTTATAGTTAGACTGATCCGTTTATTATTTTCTTATTAAATAATACTCGGGTCAGACCGAGATGTTACAGGTGCTTCTGCTTGACTTCTCATCCGGGATTAACTCCTTGACTTTTGGGTTAACTACTTAGATTAGTAGTTATTTTGTTGCATACATTTGAGATATAGACTCCTTAATGTATACTTATTCTTTTGTGTAGTTCGTGTAACTATTCTTTTGTGATATTGTGGATCTTTTCAAACCACTACTCTGATGTACACTTTCTAGTGTAATATTCATATCTTATTCCGCCTTTGTGATATGAATTGTCTGTGACAGATTTATGTTATGTTTATTTCTATATTTGTTTCTGAAGATATTACAGCCACTGTGTAGTAGCTTTGAGTTTGTGTCGGAATGTCGGATTTCCCTCTTGATAAACAAATGCATGTTATACTATCGACATATCGATGCTCGCGCAAAGCAATTACTCGGATGGTCGCTCCTCAACAGCCTTATTCTCCGTGCTAGTTGACAGCATTCACCGTAATGTTCTTGGCTAGCGTGGGTATAGAGGTGGGGCGTCACAGCATGGTATCAGAGCCAAACTTCGGAACAATATGGAATATTATAACAAGGATCATCGTCCTAAGGTCTTCTTAGGAGTCGTGCTTTAGGATTTTATTCGGGCCTACGTACCGTTCTATCCTATTTTCTTTTATGATTCCTTGTTTTGTCTATCAAGATTGCTTGATATTCAATTTGGTGAATAATCTTTTTCTTCCTCTTCTTTCTTTCTAAAGGAAGAGAAATATCTAGACCTGGCCGCCCCAGAGCCGTGCCATCTAGCACTCCGCCCCAGGTTGGAGTTTTTATGACTGCTCAACAGCTTCTTGATTTAGTGACGAATGCTCAAGCAGCTGGAGCTAACCCGGAACCTACTCACCCAAAGTCGGGATTTGTACGCTTGTGTAGCTATTACACTAATTTGGGTGGGGAGCCATTCAAAGGTTCCAAAACTGTTATCGAGGTACATGCTTGGCTAAGGTCATGCGATCGAATCTTTTCTCGCATGAATCTTATTGACCTTCACCGTGTTCAGGTGGCCTCAAGTATGCTCCGAGAAAGAGCATTGGACTGGTACGAGCTTTTTATTTCTGAAATTAATGAAGCGGATCTCACCTGGGAGAAATTCCGGGAACGCTTCGAGTTGAAATTTGTACTGGAAGCAGAGAAAGTGACATTGGCTCGACAATTTATAGACCTTGTTCAAGGTGAGTCCTTCGTGACTGATTACGTCGCCTCCTTCGAGTCGCTTTCTAAATACGGGGTTGAATACATCAACACCCCTTTAAAGAAGAACCAGAGATTCATTTATGGATTAAACAAAAGTCTCAAGAAGCCATTACTTCTAAAATTAGAAGTTTCTTTCGACCAACTCGTTGATATCGTTCTTCGTCTTGAAGAGGCGGATAGGGAGAATGATGTTGAAGTGGTGGGTTCCAAACCAAACTTCAACAACAAGAAGAGGCCAAACAAATTCAAAGGTCCTTATCCCAATAAGAAAGGGAGGCAAGCAACTCATGCTGAAAAGACCCTTTCCTCTACTCAGGGAAAATGCTATAATTGTGGTTCGAAAGACCATTTTGCGAACAAGTGTTCAAAGCCTCGTACTTGTCGCTATTGCAAGAGCCCGGACCATTTTATGCATGTGTGTCCCAAACTTGAAACTAGGAAGGAGGGAAAGCTTAATGTTGCTCAAGCCCCTGGCAACACATCTCGTGGCCAAGGTATTTCTCATTCTATCCTGGATGGAATTATTTTATTTCGTGATCATCCTATTCGAGTTCTTTTTGATACGGGTGCATCCCATTCTTTTATATCAAAAGAGCTTGTTGATACTTTTTCCTTGGATGTTTTGTGTTTAATGACTTCTTTAAGAATTGCGAATCCGGTTGGTGGATCCGCAACGATCATTTTATTGTGTAAAGATGTCGAGATTATTTTGTGTGATTTTTCTTTCCGATCCGATTTGCATGTCATGCGTTATTTAGGCTTTGGAATGATTTTGGGAATGGATTGGCTTAACCGTTATGAAGCTCATATCCTATGTCCTGAGCGGACTATTCATCTTCGACATCCTCAATCTGTTAATCAGGTTTCTGTTACTCTTAAAGATTCAGATTCTGCTTTGGTTGCATCTTTATATTCTTTAAATCCTCGTGATGACGATGATGATGATGAGGGTGATATTATTTCTCTTATTCACGTCGTTTGTGAATTTTCCGACATATTCGAGCCCGTTTTAGGATTACCACCTAAGCGAGCAATTGAGTTCAGAATTAATCTTATTCCTGGAGCTCAACCTATTACTCGTCCTCCTTATCGTATGTCCAATAAAGAAAACGAGGAGATGCGTAAACAATTATCCGAATTGGAGACGAAGCAATTTATTCGCTCTAGTTCCTCGCCTTGGGGAGCTTCGGCTATTTTCGTGAAGAAATCCGATGGTACACTTAGGCTTTGCGTTGACTACCGCAAGATTAATGATCTTACTATCAAAAATAAATATCCTTTACCTAGGATTGATGATCTATTCGATCAACTTAGTGGTGCTAGAGTCTTTTCACAATTGGACTTGGCTACCGGTTTTCATCAGCTTCGTATTGTAGAGGATAGCATTCCTTTGACATCGTTCCGTACTCGTTATGGATCTTATGAATGGCTTGTGATGCCATTTGGGTTAACGAATGCCTCGGCTTATTTCGTTGACTTAATGAATCGAGTTTTTAAAGACTTTCTCGACCGGTTTGTTCTCATCTTTATCGATGATATTCTTGTGTATTCTAAAACCGAGGAGGAGCATGAAAAACAACTTCGGAATGTGTTGGAAACTCTTAGGAGTAATCAATTAAAGGCAAATTTTTCTAAATGCCACTTTTGGCAATCTCGTGTGAAGTTTCTCGGTCATATTATTTCCGAATCCGGAATTTCCGTGGATCCTTCAAAGATTGAAGCGATTCAAGATTGGAAGAGACCAGCGAGTGTGACAGAGATTCGTAGTTTTCTCGGCTTGGCGGGCTATTACCGTCGTTTTATCAAAGACTTTTCTAAGATTGCCGTGCCTCTCACTAGCTTAACGAAGAAAGGTGTTAAATACATTTGGTCGGACAAATGTGAAGCTTCTTTTCAGAAATTAAAAGAACTTCTTTCCGATGCTCCTATTCTTGTTATTCCCGATGGGAATCAAGATTTCGTTGTTTATACCGATGCTAGTCACATTGGTTTGGGTGCCGTTCTTATGCAAAAAGAACGTGTTATTGCTTATGCTTCTAGGCAATTAAAGCCTGCTGAGACTAGATATGCCACTCATGATTTAGAGCTCGCGGCTATTGTTTTCGCTCTCCGGATTTGGCGTCATTATCTTTTAGGAGAGAAATTTGTTCTTTATACCGATCATAAGTCATTGAAGTATTTGTTCTCTCAAAAGGAACTTAATTTGCGTCAACAACGTTGGCTCGAATTTCTTGCTCCTTATGATCTTGATATTCTTTATACACCCGGTAAGGGTAATCGTGTCGCCGATGCTCTTAGCCGTAAACAACAAGCTGTTGTTTCTATGATGATATCCGAATGGAACGATCTCGAGACCTTATCCACTTGCGAAATTCGAGACCGTGTTTCCGATTTATGCTCATCATTTGTTTTATGTAGCCTTGAGGCTCATCCTTCTCTTTTTGACCGCATTCTTGAAGCTCAAGGGTTAGATCCTGAATTGGCTCTTCTTGGCCAAAATATTAGGGATAAAATTGATATTGAAGGATTGAAGGACTTTGATATCGATTTTCGTGGCGGCATTCGGAGATTTGGTAGACTTGTCGTGCCAAATATTGGCGATCTTCGTAGAGATATTTTAGAAGATTCTCATCGTTCTAAATTTACCGTTCATCCCGGTAGTAGTAAAATGTACGCGGATATGAAGCGACTTTATTATTGGGAGGGAATGAAACTCGATATTGCTAGCTTCGTTAAGTGTTACATGACTTGCCAACTCGTTAAGGCCGAACATCAAAGGCCCGGTGGGTTATTGCAACCTTTAGAAATTCCAATTTGGAAGTGGGACCAAATTTCCATGGATTTTATAGATGGCCTTCCCCGTTCTCGTTCGGGTCATGATAGCTTATGGGAGATCATTGATAGACTTACTAAATCCGCCCATTTTATTCCCGTTCGGTCTAACCGAACCGTTCCTCTTTTGGCCAAACTCTTTATCAAAGAGATTGTTTAATTACATGGAGTTCCTACTTCTATAGTTAGTGATCGTGATCCATTGTTTACTAGTGGATTTTGGAAGAGTCTTCAAAAAGCTTTAGGAACGAAGCTTAATTTTAGCACTGCTTATCACCCCCAGTCCGATGGACAAACCGAGCGTGTTAATCAAACTCTTGAAGATCTTCTTCGTGCTTGTGTGCTTGATTTCGGTGGAAGTTGGGAAGATCATATTTCTCTTGTTGAATTTTCTTATAATAATAGCTTCCAATCTAGTATTGGTATGGCACCTTTTGAGGCACTCTACGGAAGGCCATGCCGATCTCCTTCTTGTTGGCTTGAGGCCGGTGAGAGGCTGGTTTTAGGTCCAGATTTTATTCGTGATTCCACAGAGAAAAATGAACTTATTCGACATAGGATGAAAGAAGCCCAGAGTAGACAATAATCCTATGCCGATAACCGGAGAAGGAAATTAGAATTTTCTGTGGGAGATCTTGTGTTCATTCGTGTTTCACCTATGAAAGGTGTTGTACGTTTCAGTCGATCGGGAAAACTAGCGCCTCGATATATTGGGCCATTTCCTATCACCGAACGTATTGGTTCCATGGCTTATCGCCTTTTATTGCCGGCTCAATTTTCTGCTATCCATGACGTGCTTCACGTTTCTCAACTTCGGAAATGCCTTCGAGATTCCGATTCTATCCTTGAGCCCGGTGTTGTGGAAGAGATTGAAGTTTCGCCTAATTTAACTTATGAGCAACATCTTATTCTTATTATTGCTTCGGAGGTCAAACGACTTCGAAATAAAGATGTTCCGCTTGTTAAAGTTCAATGGTCTTCAAATCCTAAGGATTGTACTTGGGAATCTAGAGAGTACATCGAGCGAACACATCCGAACTTACTTTCTCGTGCTCTTTGAGGTGAACTTCTTATTTCAAACTTCTTTTGTATTGAATATGCTTTTATGGTTGTTACTATATATCTTCTTCTTGTAATATTGCGTGGACGCAATTTCTTTAAGGAGGGGAGTCTGTAATAACCCGCATATTTATCGATTTTATATTTAAATATTTTATTTAAATATTTCATCATTAGTCGGATTTTAGTCCGAAAAGCTACTTCTTGCATATGGTCGAATTAGGACTCGGGACCACTCCCATTGAGTTTAAAATGCCGTTTGCGAACTTTTTGAGTATAAGCTTCGATATGTTTGGAGAAGGTTGATTTTTGCTACTTTTTACTTTGGGTTTGGTTTTTGGGTTCAGCCCTATGTTAACTTATACTCCAAAACTGAACCACTCTCCCCATTCTCCCTCACTTCTTTCTCCTTTCAGTTTTCTTAGCTTTAATGGTTGGAGAGATTAGAAATTAAAACTCCAAAACCCTAGTTTCTCTTGCAAATTAAATTCCTAGCTCCAAACTCAAGAACCCATTGGTAAGCTTCTCTTCTTCTTCTCCAACTTATTCTCTTACCAATTTTAGAAATTCCTAAACCTAATTTTGGGAATGTTCTTGTTTTTGAGCTTAGATTCAAGCTCAATTCGGTTGTGTTGAAGAGAGGTTGATTCTCCATTTGCTTTCAAGCTTCTTCTTGTTCGATTTTGTGAAAAGGTGAGATTTTTAATCTCACATCTAAGTCTATGAATTATCTTCGAATGTTAGGTATGAATTCCTAACACTTATTTGTGTGTACTTGCTTTTGGATTGGATTGAATTGGCGTATATTACAATTTTTAGTGTTTTGAGTTCAATTCGTTAAAAATCCTAACTTTGATGTTTGAACATGTTTTTGGTGATGCATCGAGGAGCATATAGGGCCGGGTAGTCGGTTGGCATAATCCCTTAGCGCCATTGCTCGAGAAAAATGCAATTTGGTCAAGATTGAACCTCATTTGTTATAGGCAGGGAAGAGGCTGGAAACAGGTTCGGCCGACCGACCTGCTTCCAAGTGCATAAGCACTTTCTGTTTTAAGGTTCGGTCGACCGACTCAGGGAGCCCAGTCGACCGACCTGCTACCGAGTGCATAAGCACTCCTCTGTTTAAGGCTCGGTCGACCGACTTGGAGAGTCCGGTCGACCGACCTGCTGTTAATTGCCAGATTAGCCTATTTTGCTAATCCGTTTGAATATCCAACTTTAATCGATTCGTGTTGTCTCCGTTTTGTTGTTGTCATTTATTATCGACTTAGATGACCTTTTCTTTGGGAATTTTAGATATATCCACTTTGATGGATTTTATATCGATTTCTTTGGATTTTATTCACGTTTTCGAATGTGAATCTTAGTGATTGATTGTTCCTACAATATTCTTTGTGATTTGTCACTTTAAAAATATAAAGGTTTTCTATACTAGTAGTAAATATCAAAACTCTTTCCCCAAACGATTTCAATACTATTTTAATACCAAATTTGTTTATAAAACCGTTTTTCAATCTATTAGTATATATAAACCTTTACCTCACTCGTATAACAAATCCAATTAAATGACTTAGTAAAACAAGTGGTATGAAACGCTTGCGTTCACTTTGTTGGTTAATTCTTGGACTTGTTCGATTGAATTTCTTATGACAATTTTATAGTGGAGATCTACAGTTTGTTCGTAAATATTTAAGTTAAGCAAGTGGTTATGGGACATGAAGCTAAACTCATATATTTACTAGCTTAGTGTAATTGACACTTCTCGTTGATCATGACGATCATCTTTGTGATTTAGACTAGCAATGTGCGATGTCTCTTTGTTTGCGAGGGAGACTAAACCCCGTTTTGTGGAGTTTCGACTCAATTTGGTGGGGTAGCAACCCATGGTCTTCGGGCCGTTTGTGGAGCTTCGGCTCAATTTGTGATGGTTAGCGACCATGGAATTAGCGTTCCGTTTGTGATACACGTGTTGGTGGGCTTTATGCTACCGTTTGTGATAGGCCTCCCCCCTTTGTGATTTCTGGATTTCTTGTGTAGATTCCTAGAATTTGTGTTTCACTAATTTTCGTGATTTCCATTGATAAGTTTTATCAATATTTATGCATTGGTGAATTTGTGTGTCATTGACTTTGGTGATTTCTGGATTTTTTGTGTAGTCTTCTGGAATTTGTGTGTCATTGACTTTTGTGATTGACATGGATATTATCGTCAATATTTATGGTTTGGTGAACGAAATAGGAGTATGACGTTTCTTTGATTCTTGCGTAGATTTGGTGACATTGATTAATCTCTTGATGATTATCAACTAAGTATATATATATATATCATAGCTTGGCATTGTGATTATTATGTGTTTAGTCATATCTCTTATTCTATAACGTTTCATCTGATATTTATAGTTAGACTGACCCGTTTATTATTTTCTTATTAAATAATACTCGGGTCAGACCGAGATGTTACAGGTGCTTCTGCTTGACTTCTCATCCGGGATTAACTCCTTGACTTTTGGGTTAACTACTTAGATTAGTAGTTATTTTGTTGCATACATTTGAGATATAGACTCCTTAATGTATACTTATTCTTTTGTGTAGTTCGTGTAACTATTCTTTTGTGATATAGTGGATCTTTTCAGACCACTTCTCTGATGTACACTTTCTAGTGTAATATTCATATCTTATTCCGCCTTTGTGATATGAATTGTCTGTGACTGATTTATGTTATGTTTATTTCTATATTTGTTTCTGAAGATATTACAGCCACTGTGTAGTAGCTTTGAGTTTGTGTCGGAATGTCGGATTTCCCTCTTGATAAAGAAATGCATGTTATACTATCTGACATATCGAT
Organism: Allium cepa; assembly: GCA_030765085.1. Taxonomy (NCBI): domain Eukaryota; kingdom Viridiplantae; phylum Streptophyta; class Magnoliopsida; order Asparagales; family Amaryllidaceae; genus Allium; species Allium cepa. Next base: position 202,486,555 of record CM060941.1, on the reverse strand, counting down.
GCGCGCGCAAAGCAATTACTCGGATAGTCGCTCCTCAACAGCCTTATTCTCCGTGCTAGCTGACAGCATTCACCGTAATGTTCTTGGCTAGCGTGGGTATAGAGGTGGGGCGTCACAAACAATTACAGATAATAGCATATATATAACAATTTAGATAACTAACAACATAATATTTCAATTGTCGTTTCAATTGAAATCAAATTTAATAAATATAAGAATGTTAATCGTGAGTGATTTCTCACCTTTCGAGGCAAGATAGATTTGACAAAGAAATGAGTTACGAAATCAGGCACGAATCTCAAAGCAAGGAAAGATTAAACTTAAAATTGACGGCGAAGATGATAAATATGAATCGATGAAACAAATCGAATTAGCTTAATACAAAGGAATATATATGTATGATATTTATTAATATCAATATTTACTTCAGATCCATATACAGAATTTGAACCTATAGTTTATACTTAAAATCATGAACATATATACGTACATAATTTAAAATTAATGCTAATAGATACATATATGTTTTAAGCATCAATATTATTACAACATATATATATAAGCTAATATACTATCACGAGCAGACGGATTTCATTTCAACTAAGAAAAGCTCATATACTACAAACATTATATATTTATATCACTTATACAATTACATATATAAACTGGCACAAACATAGACACATAACTAATTAAAATAACCTCTATTAATATCATACTAATTTATTGCTGTCTACAAATTTATTTTGATAAAATAATACAAATAAGATCAAAATACTTATATAAACTAACAAGTAAACAGACAGTTGTATTTATCACTTTATAAAAAAAACCAATATAATACTAATATATAACCTATATCCCTTTAAACAATGTAGTATACTACTTTTAATAATATAATGTATGCTAAACATATAGGTATTGCATACGCATACATGTTATACAACTTATGTAACTAAACTATATATAGTGCAAATATAGACATATACTAATTTATAAATATATACTGTAGAAATCTCGAATCACAGCTGATATATATATATATATATATATATATATATATATATATATAATATACCTCAGTATACAATAGTATGTATTTCATATAATATAAATAATTTTGCATATACATAGGTATATAGTAACGCTTGCTTTAATAATACATCTGCACTCAACCAATTATATATGTAAGTTTACATAACTTATATACAAACCAACAGCATATATATTATAAAAAGATCAAACAGGTTGTATAACTTATAAATCGAAATGCCTGTACATTATGCATAAGACTCAATAAATAGACGTACAGATCGAAATACATATGTATGCATTTTGAAATCTCCTTGGCACTGCATATATCACAGCCTAAATGTACACTATAGTTTGAAATAGCTTATTCATTCTAACGAAATAATACTTATATACTTATATATAACTTATACAAAATATATATGTATAGGTGCAAACCAAAACTACATCACTTATATCTCAACCAAAACATATATACCTTACATATTATAATGCAAACTGATATTTTATAATCTTATATAAACAAATGATATAAACATATATATACAATTCAAATTCAATGTTATAAAAAAATCCATATAACTCATTTAGGCAACATATATATCTCTGAAGATATATAATAGTATAACCTACATATACTTATATACAGTAAAATACATTTACCGAAGTAACAGAATATGTAATTCTATATATATACACACATAATTTATATATACTTACATACTTCCAAATTGATCGCAGCAAATCAATGGGAGGAACGACAACTAGGAGGGGAAGACAAGGAGGATGGAGGGGTGGCTACAAGGACTCGTGGCATGGGTTCCGTGATAGGCTGTTGGCATCGAGATGGGTGGATGGATCTGTGCTAGCAGATGGAGTGGTTCGCGGTGGATGGAGGCCGAAATCGAAGCTATGGTCTACGGTGATGGGAAGAGGCCTGAGAGGTTTTTGCGTGTCGGGTTTCGGGTCAGTTTGTGTGATAGGTGAAGACGAGCAAGGTGAGGGCTAAAAATGGAGTGGCTATGGTGGAGAACGTGGAGAGATGGAGGTGGTTTCAAGTGAAGGAATGGGTGGGAGAAAAAAATGGGAGAGATTTCAAAATGGGAAGAGGAAATGAATGTTATGATACATCACTTGTATATTAAAAAGTTTCTTCTTCAAATGCTAAAGGAAGGTTGAAATACGAACAAATAGGAATGTCAACAAGCCAAAGTTTGAATCTCAGAGAATGGCAAAGGTCATAACCGAAATTTTATATATTTCTTAAATTTGAAAAACAAAAGCAACGGTCAGTGGGAACATTGAACGGGCTAAAAATAAATATTTTTCAAAGCTATAGGATAAGGAAGGCCAGCTATCAATTTTTGGTAACAAAATTAAAGCTATTTATGAGATTTCTTGGGTTGCACGTTCAAATTTGAAAATCAAAGAAAAGCTAACGGTCACAATTTATGGTACCGATACGACGTACCGTTTTATCGTTTCCGTCATGTACCGATTCTCAAAATAAAGAAATAAATATACTGTGGGGATCAGCACAACGAGACGATCAAAATGGTATACAAATATCAGTGGTACGATTATCCTATCTAAAGTTGATATTTGGTACTAAAAAATGCTGCTATTTTGGCGAAAATAAGATGAATAGAGCAATAGCAGTCCGAATTTAGAAAAACAAGATATGCCGTCTGACTTAGAAGATGATTTACAAATTTACTATATAAAAATATTCAGGTTTGGAAAACATTTTATTATCATCAAATGTAATTGATTTGAATTTAAATAAATTGCACAATAAAATAAACTCCCATATTATAAGTTCAAATTTACCATGTTCTATGTTAAAATAGACGTATACCAAATATTAAATTTTTATTTTCAAATTCAACTATTTAAAGTTTCACAAAAATTCCGTCAATTATGTAAATAAAACCATTAAAATTTACGGGTCGTTACACAAGATATCCACTATTACTCTTTAGTTATAAATATGACATCTTACTAGGTTACTTCTTTCGATAGGGGAAGGGGATCTTTTAGCTACTTATGACCTCAATATTGAAGTAAACCCTTTTCATAAACACCCTTATTTACTTATTTAGAATCTCATTAAGTTGTTTAAAACTTCCATTTAGGAGAGTGGCAGACCCTTTAGGCACTTAAGACCCTAAACCAGAAGCAAACCCCTATGGAGATATCCCTTACCGCTTCTTATTCCAAATTTGGACCATTTAATACTTTCCAATTAAGAAAACAAGCCCAATCTCTAACGTCGTCACTGGTCCTAGGATTAGTAATATCTCACATTATTAATAAGTACACCCCATTGTTGGTAGCCTAAAGTGAAGGTCAGTCTTCTGTCGAGTGACTCTACTGACCTTGCCTCGGTAACCTGCTAAGTCCAATTAATCATCTTAAGTCTTTACTTATGTTATCTTAGGTACACATTAGAGTTAGCTTATTAATTCCCTTTTTATTTAAGGTAATAAGATTTACCTTAAATATTATCTACCCATAAATCACCATTTAATGCTTATAAACGTTAATTTTTCCATAAAATCCAAACGGACATTTCCTAAGACATTTATGTATGATTACAAGTTTCAAATTAGTAACCTTTTATATCTATTCCATTTCTATCGATCACATTAATCCATTTACCCTATCAGATTGTTGAAACTCCCATATTTATTAACATTTATTGGAGTTACAACCTTTTTAATTCTTTTCCTATTAGTTAATTATCCTAGACGTGAATATTACATGAAATTGTTGATTAGCTTTTTATTTAGTTACTATAAGCGTAGTAAATTACATACACATATTTACTTTTATCAAATACATTCTATTTATATATCTTTACTAAAATATTATTTTTCTTGTTAAATTGTTGGAATCATGCCTAAAAATATTATCCGTTATAACGTCCATAAATTAGTCCAAAACAAAAGCTTTAACTTTAAAATATAAGAGATTACATCGTTTGAAATTACAAGGAATAATCATTTCTTTTTATTACCGAAATAGACATTGTAAACTACAATGAATTCTTACTTTACACATCTCTTTCTCTTTCTATTTGCATCTATTCCGTGTTAGATCAAATGCTCTATCTTTCTAAAAGGGAAAGAAATCAAATTAATTTACAAATATTAAGTGGATCAAAATTCCAACAATTCTATAACAAACGCCTTTTCAACCCTCGAATGTCGACACTAATACATCCACGGTATTCAAGTGGAATGATAACATAAAATATTAAAATGATACTTTTACAAAGTAAAAACTATATAGATAAAATAATCAGAGCAAACTAACCTATCATCAGCCTGGATAGTTACAACAACCTTTTCTCACAATTTCTGATACAAATATAAACAAGGTAATGCAGTGGAAACAAAATCTATAGTAGGTAATCTTCCAGCTCCTCTCCTATAGCTCCAATGAATCATCAACGATATCTTGAAATATACATGAGACTGACCCGGGCAATATATGAAGAATAATACCCAGATCAATCTAGTAAACCAATGTGAGAAAACTCAAGTAATTTGAATTATTTACCGTTTATAAAACCTTTATAAATAAAGGTATCTCATAAGACAATACCATGAATAAAAATAGATCGGCTTTTACCTTACGACAATCGAACCATTTTATAGAAAAATTGTGATATTATAATAACTAGAATTGGCCTGTGCTTCGCACACGGTCTGTTTATATTATTGTAAACAGAAAGAAAGGACATTTTTGGAATTTCAAGAAGACGCTGAGTAAATTAATCCATCGAATTTTCTTTGTTAGTTGTAGAGATGTCTAGGTTGTTCAATAAATATATAAATCATAGCTGAAATGGTTACATTGGTTACATTTGATAGCATATTTAGGCATACAACCAAAATCTCTAAGGTATGTTCATATAAATGAATTCTCCATGGAGACCTCCTCAATGGGACTCATCTCCTATGACAAGGGTCAGAAAATACCTTCCGAGCGTCGTATATCTCTAGATAAAATATACCATAAGGTAAACATAACCGAGCCATCATCCGAACACTCATGAACAATTTGTACCAAGTATCAAAACTCCCCGCTAGCGATATTTATAAGAAAACTTTAGATATGGAGTTGTCGTGCCCCTCAAGGGTCAGCTAAACCCCAGGATCTGTTTTTAGTCATTTTCTCGATGTTGAGGCTACGTTCGGCATCTTCACACGAGTCTCCAACACTCGATCAAATCATGAATCCTACATGGATTCCATTATCACAACAGTTTTAGGAACACACATGGTTTCCACCATTCACTTCCAAAACATAGAACCCTTATAATAGTTTTAAAGTGGTATTCACCAAGTAACACACTTATTGATCTTGAACTCCCCAAAACTAATTGATGAATTTTCGGTTAATTCAATTCTGGTTCTTTTAGAAGTAATCGAAAGCTAGAGGCATTTTGTACCAGTACTCCTCCTCAGGGGTTCTTATTGGTATAAATTTGAAAAGCTTCCTGTACCCTTCGTAAGTTAAGTTGGTCAAGATCGGTAGTCAACTAATTGAATATCGAGTCTTGAACTCTTGCTTAGGGGAAGTAAGGTTCCGCACTTTACACATTTTCAACCTTTCTACTTAATTATTCCTTAGCCTAGAAGAATGCCGAAAGGTTAGAACGCTATTGCTCGGTCCCTACATAAACATTAATCTTGACTATCACAAATAGAGAAGCTTGCTAGCTCGGCTTTTAATGTTAAGCATATTAATACTAACATCCCAGTAAACAATCAAACTAAGGTCATTACATAGTTGTTACTTATCTCCAAGTATAATCAAGTCACATAAACGACGTTTAATCCCTTTATAATTAATTTATCATTTATTAATTAAAACCCTTTTTATTAGTAAAACATCTTGTTATCTAATAAAACTTTTTTATAAATTATGACTTCCTTTATTTATTAATATTTTATCATTACTAAAACTCCCTTTATATACTTGTGTGTGTCTGTATATATATTTGATTTCTCTTTATAAAAAATGCTCGTCTTTATAATTTTAACTATTCATTTATTCTTTTAATACTTAAAATGTACTCATATACTTATTCCAATGGTATAAGTGTGTTCACAAATCATTTAACAAGTTTTACATAATTGAAATATAATCAAAGAGATTAAAACAATTACTACCAAAACATTGTTATAATAAACTCATTTTCTTTTATAAATTAAAGATATAACATTTTCTATCTCTTTATAAAAGATTTCAATACTTGTTATTATCTTTAAAACTCCATTGTCAAAGATTTATAATATTTCTTCAAAAATATAATTTAAGGGTTTAAAAACAAATGTTTCTAAACATTGTTTACTGCAAACCCAAAACCATTACACTTAGTCATTATCTTTAAAACTCTTATTTTAAAGCTTTAATTACATTTAAAGGTTAAAGACAAGTGTTTCATGAAATATTTGCAACAACAATCCAAAACCATTTACTTGTATTTGTCTACTAATATCCATTAGTAAATATCTTATTATATTCCCAAGTATAATTAATAACAAGGGTTAAAAACAATTGCTGCTAAAAACACTGTTTACAGCAACCCAAAACTATTTATTTATCCATTAACTACTTTAAACATTTATTTAAAGATCAAAGCATATCCATGGTTATTAATTAAGGCAATACGCTTATATTTGTTTCCATAAAAAAATTTATTTTAACTTAAGTGTTAAAACCCAAACTCCATTTATTATATTTATAAATTACTTAATTTAATATCTAAAGGTTATATATATATAGAAATATCTTCAAATACTTATTAATATATTTAAAAAAACTTTTAAAACTATTTAAAATGTATGATAATTGTCTATATAGAATATTATGTAAAAACAAGGAATTTTGAAATAAATACAAAACCTAAAATACATAAGTTTTATTTTTTAAAAGCCACTTAGTTTAAAATTTTATAATTAATTATTAAAAATATATTTAAACTTGAAAGAAATTTTAAAACCCTATTTTTATAAGTTAGAAAAGAACCCTAAAAGGATTAGGGAAAATTACATATTTTAAATATCATTTTAATAATTTATAGTATTAAATAGAAAAGGAAGCATTTGTAGAAGTGTTGTCTAAAGTTTTGTTGCTACTATCACTATTGTTTTGCTACAACCTTGAGCCTAGTTTACAACACTTAAACAAATGATTTTTGATTCTATATTTTTACAATAGTTATTATACTTCGGATACTTGAAAATCAAGAAAAAAAATCTGAAAGAATAACTTTTAATTATTTTAGAGAATTTCGTTAAAACTGGATATTTTACCGAACTACACTTATAGCGACTATTTCGCTCTAAAGTTCTACACTTCGTTCAAATAGCTATCAAATGAATTAGGCTTCTAAACTTTTCCAATAAGAATAATATATTTTTTTTACTTGATTAGTTGCTGAAAAAATCCCTAAGAAAGTTTCCACTAATTGCGTGTTATTTTCAAAAATGGACTATTTTTAAAAGTGTCACTATAGCGATCTTTTTACTTCAATCTTTTGTTACTTTAATTTACTCCTTCTATAACTTTATAAAAAATATTCTTTGCTTTTTAAAACACTTATAGAAGTGTAGATAATAATAAAACAAGTTATTATTAAGATATGTTATTAAATCACCATTTTCACAAGTTATAGTTTAAGGGATTCAAATTGCATTTATAGTGACTGTCGCTATACGAACTGTTCCGTATTTAATTCCAGTGTTTAGTGTTATCCACTTTTATGCACTTGTGTCATTCCAAGTTCAAACCATATTGTTTATAACATTTCCAACATATGAATTTAAACAATTTTTTCATTTTAAACGCCCATATTAACTTATCACATTCAATGGTTTAATAAAAAACAATTTTATCCATTTACATGCCTAATAAAACATTTATTCAATGGTGTAACTTTAAGTACTTAGTGTCTATTATTATTACTATATATAGTAAGCATTTATCAGGTGATTAACAAGCAACATTTCAACCATGTTTCAAGTGACATTATCAAGTGAATTAGAAATCAATTTAAGTGATTAGCCACCATTTTCAAGCTATGTTTCAAACAATGTTTCAACTTAACATTCAACAAAATATAGTTCAAATCAAAGTGAGATTTACTCACCTTCATCAAATCAAATCTCTTCATACTAACATTCAATCACAATAATACTTCACTAGTCGTCTTCTACTTCAAACTAAACATCACCAAAACAACCTATTATCCCTTCTAGCTTACTGCCCAAGGCCTTTCTCCACCTTCCTAGCACACACACATCATCACCAGCTTCTCTCTTGCTCACGACCAACCTTACCTCCACCACCATATCCACGACCTAAGCCATCCACCTCCTCCTTATAACCCACACTATGACATGAAGGAGGATTTTTTGCTCCCTGTCTTCCATCTTTGAATTGTTAAGAGGTGATGTAATATTATACTAAGGATATAGGAGATGTTTGGAGGAGAAAGGATTGGTTCGATATGATTTCTAGAAAGATGAAGAGGAGGAGGAAGACGATGATGACAATATTTAGAAGTGTATTTGTGTGGAAATAAAGTGAATGTGTGTGTGTATTTATAGAGTTAGCAAATGTGTGGAAAAATTCTCAAAATCTCTTCCGTAACCATGAAGCAAAAGGACTTTCAATATGACAAAGCTATAATGTTACACAAATATACCTTCCTTGAATCACTTCTTTTTTTAGGCTTGATTTAGAAGTCCTTTTGTCTCCTTAATTAAATCCTCTTACTTAATTAATATGCTCAGGAACTAAGGAGATTTAATACTTGTTAATGTGTTACATAATAAAATACTAGTGTACAAATATTCGAACAACTTTTATTTAACAAAAAATTGATTTTTGACAAAACATTTGCTGGCTACATTTTCCATATTTATCCAAAGTGCATATTTTTATAAACTCATTTTGAAGATAAGTTTTCTAACATTAGTTATTAATTAAAAAGTGTTTAATAAGTTATAAAATCATATATCATCACATTAAATCTTGGATTTAAATATTGAAATATAAAGTGTTGGAAATTCTAAGTCGTTACAAATTCCGAGCAAAGAAAAGTTGACATTCCAATAATATAAAGATAATAATCCGAATTTATAACATTATTATACAACCTATTTCAAATCTAGAATAAATTTTATTCAAATCAATATTCTAAATTCATACATCTACGACTGATTTTCAGACCAGCTTGTAAACATTGGTAAATCAATTCATATACAACAATATTTAGGCGATGTTTATTATATTCAGATTCTATTTAATTCGTAGCCTACAACTCATATACAATTATCCAGTTAGGCATAAAAATTAAATATAATCCAATGGAATAATTTTCATATTATAACAATCTATAACATTTTCACTCATCTTTTAAAAGCGATCCGAATCTCCAAATCCAAAGTAGAACCTTTGATTCATCTCCAAATCTTTTTTAATCAAAGAAATATGTATAAAAGTGTATATACATACATTAGAATTTTAGATCAGAGAAGAAATTTGGAATAGGGAGAGAAACTAGATGCAAATATAAATATATTAATTACCTCAAATGTGAATATGGTTGATTCTCTTCTTTTCTCTTTTTTATTAGATTTCTACTCTTCTCCTATTTGTATATATATAGATCAAATATCTTACCTATATAATTTAGAAAGAAATTGGAGAAGAAGTAATGGTAGAACTTTGCTATTGCCTTTATAAAAATATAGAAGAGAATAGAGGGCTATGCCTGAATTTATAGGCACTAGAATAAACAACAACCGTACGATTTAAAATACTAAATCCAAATTGTTGTGACCTAAGTTTATTGTAGCTGCCTAGTTGCCAACCGTGATGACCTGAATTTTCATGTTCGAAAATCGACATTCACAATTCACTCGTATTCGAATGCCGCATATTCAAAAGTTGAATTCAATTCGTCGGAGCTTATAACACATTAATTACAATAACACAGGAGAAGGAAAAGAATAATATCATTGATACAACAATATTTGATACAATATTCAAATACAATGAATATAAATACAAATATCAAAGACAAGATACAGCAGTGGAAAGAGATAATATAAACTTGAACTCCAAAGAAGGAACTCCAATGTCAACAAACACCATCTCCAAAGCTCCCATCCAGAAATAGCTCGAACTCCCAATCAAGTTGTACTAAGCAAGGTCAGTCATCCAAAGACTGAAGAATATTTCCAGAGAGTGAAGGCTACTGAATCAACTCCTACTATTTGATTATATGAAAAACCTAACTCTAGACTGCTCGTGTGGAAAATTGTGGGTACCCAGAGTTTAGGGAGGGAAAAATAACTCCGGATCAATCATGGCACTGGTAAGAGCAAACAAAAACTGTTTCTTTTTTTAAAAACAAACAACACAAGAATTTAAAAATTGATATTTGTAATGCCTTTTGGAAATGAAACTACCATAAGGCCTCCTGCTGCACACACCATGCAAATGTAGAATTGGAGGAGATTTCTCCTTGTGATAGTCAAAAATGCTTGATACACGAAAACCATTTGATATTATTACTAGTGCATAGTAGAAAACATTTCGAACGTATAATATTAATCTTAGCCAGCATACAACATTTCGTCGTATGCCTACTATTGCTACCATGTTCAATAGCAGGTTACCTCCACATTCCATGGCAGGTTATACAACTAAAACCATAAAGGGCGCATATTTTTTCTTTGGATTTTCCAACAAATGGTCAGGCTAAGGAACATCCTATTGCCACATGGGAACGCCTCTTGAGCGACGCCCCGAGAACCTACCCGGCTCTTTGCCAACACAAGGCCGGTTTACTCCTTCCCGAGTGTAACATCTAAGATATTCCATCCCCGGTCGTTTGCGACCTTTATCCGAGGGCCGTCAACACCAACATCCACAAAGCAATGTATTTGCAGTAACCACATAGGTTAAATTTCTAGGCTCAATACCATGATACCACCCTTTTCCAGAAGGAATGGACATTCCCTAGGGGCGCGACCCCTGAAACCTTGCTGCATCATTCCTGTTTCGACCATTTTCGGGGAGTGACGTCCGACGAGGTCTCGTCCACAAAGCTATGCTTTCCACAAAAGCCATGCTTTGATCAACAAATGCTCAGCAACACTCAGCAGCACTCGCATGCCACACTACCAAATTGGGAATGTGCCACTAGTAACCATCAGCTACATAACCTCTGAGCTCGTACGTCTCAAAGAAGGGTGTCAAGCTAAGAGAATAAATCTCCACCACCAAACAGAAATGTATTTGATAGAAACCAGCTTTACATCTCAAAGTGTAATGTTAGACATACATCCATACAAGTCTGTTCCGGGTTCAAACAGAACCAATGGCACTTCACAAAGAAGCCCTTGCAAATCCGGATAATCCCTAATCACGTCCGGACTCCCCATCACAAAGGGTAATCAAATCTCTATACCGGGGATCAACCGGTACAGAGACATAAGACGAGTTATCCTTTCGTTTTCAAAAATATCCGGCCTTCACCACTTGTCTTCAAATGCTATCCATAACGTCGTATCATTATTCGAAATAGGTTATATGACACAAGTTCCGCTCCCGGCTAAACCGAATAATGAGCGCAATATTTAAAACATATGGATATTGGGATCTTAGTTAAGCCACAACTTATTACCCAAAACTTTTCTTTCAAGTGGTTTAAACAAATTACCATTTCCAAATCTTTAAACAAAAAGATTCACTTCACAAAGTTCATAAAGATTCATTCACAGTTTTCGAAACAATTCCATTTCGATTTGGATTAACTCATCCAATCTTTAAATCAAAAATTCAATTCATAGCTTTCAAAACTATTTCCAAAGATCCATTCATAAGTTTCAAAACTATTCCCATTTCAAATCTTTCATATATAGAAGATACATAATTTAAAATCCTCTTCGATTTCAGAACAAAGTTTAACAATCTTTCACAAAGATTCATTCATAGCTTTCAAAACAATTCACAATTTCATTTCAAACTTGAATTTTTTCAACACAAATTGGAAATCCTTTCTTTATATGAAAGCTATTATTATCTGAAAACAAATAATTTTTTTCAGAAAAATCCAATTAAATTTGCACGAGTTATAGCTCTTCAAGTAAAAATTTGGGTTAAATTCAAATTCCCAAAACAATACTTTTAAAATGGTTTAAAACCCATATAAACACATTTATAACTTGAATAACCTTTTTAAACCATAATTTTCAAGGATAGAATTCAATTTCAAATCTTGAATTCAATTTTAAATCAAATTATTTAAATTTCAAAACATTATCAAGTTATTCAGATAACTTTTATCTTTAAAACTCCTTTTTAAAAGTTTTTCACATTTAACCCAATTCCAATACCCAACCATTTGGATTCAAAATTCAATTTAAAAACCATTTCAAAAATCTGTGACTTAACCAATTGCCTCGTGCAATCCATATTTGTATGTGTATGGTGTAGTCCAGGGGTTTTACACAATAGTAGTGCAATATCAACAACCATCATAGAATTCAAGCACAAAATAATGATAAGCGGTATAATCCTATAACGCTTACCTTCATTCATAGATTCACATATTAATGTATCACAGATAAAATAAATAGATTACATACCACTCAATTCATAGAACAGAATATTACAGCCCAGAGATAACAATCAATTCAAGGCATCTCATACAATACAAACATTCATAAGCAATCCAAGCATTCAATAATCATTTGTAAACATGATTAATTAATTGTTTAATCCTAAATTAATTCAATTTAATTTTTTAATTAAATAATTACTTATGAATTAGTTACTAAATCCTAATTATAACTTAACTTAAACCAGATTTATAAATTACAAATCTTGGTTAATTAACATTAATTAAGTATAAAGCATTAAATTATTTAACTTTTAATTATTTATTAATTAACCTTTAATAATAAATTAATTAACCCTTAACTATTAAATAATTAACCCCTAATTATTTATCCTTAATTAATTACCCTTAATTAATTACCATTTAAGTAATTACATTAATTAATTACTCCTTAATTAATTACCATTCTTAATCACCTTCATTAATTAATCAATCTTAAATTAATTATTCTCAAATTAATTACCAAAATTAATTAATCCCATAAATTAATCATGCTCAAATTAATTTCTCTTTAATTATCAAATCGTTAATCATTCTTTAATCTATACTTAATTATTAATTAGTTAATCCTAATTATTAATAAATTAAACATTTAATTAAAAATCAATTAACCTTAATCAATCTTAAATCACTCAAGACTTTAATTAAATTAAAAGGTAATCCCTTTATCTTAATTAATTACCTAATTATCATTAAAATCCTTATTTGATAAGCCATGTATTTAATTTTCATTAATAAAATAAATTACTTAAATTTTAGAAGTTAATTAATAAATTAAACATCTTTCATAATTAACTTTTTAATATTACAGAGTTGGTTTAAAATAAACTTTAAAAACATTTTTGATCTTGGAACTTTAACAAATACTTTAACATGGAAGACTTGTTTTTTGGTTTGCTTTTAAACTCTGAAACTTTGGTTTTCCTTTTAAATTTTAAAACCTGGAACAAAGTTTCTTTAAAAATTTAAAACCTGGTTTTAGCAAAACAAACCCGAGCTTGTCTTCGAGTATCACCCTGCCCACCTTTTCTTCGAGTCATCCACGCAAGTAACTCGAGCACTAACCCGAGTTCTACCCAAACAATACTTCGCCAGATATAGGTGATCCCCTTGTGCACATGTACGCCTCAGCCGACCACTTCTAATCATCGCTCCGGCCATCCATGCGTCACCTGATTTCCTTCGAGTCAATCTGGCCACACAACTTCATCAATTTCATCGGCTATCCCAATTTAGCATCTCGGCATTAATGGAACTTGAAGTTCGATCGACCAAATTTGCCTCGCCCCGATCATCTCAACCATCTGACGCCACGTCTCCACGGCCACAGCCTCACCACTCACCCGCGAACCAATCCCCCTTGGTCTAGTCATGTTCGATGCCACGTCGATGATGAACTACCCTCTCCAACCTTGTTAACCACATTTGGGTACAAAACCCTATTTCATTATCCTTCAGCTCCCATGGCGAACAAGAATTTAAGTGAGTATTTTTTCTATAATCTTTTATCCTCCAACCACCTCTGACAATAAGCACGGCCTACAGCTCGCCGTCGATTACCAGAAATTATCAAAAATGTCAATCCCGTTCACTTCACAATTTCTCATGATTTAGTGAACTAAAAATCTTATATTTTGTTTTAGAAATCATGGTTTTTCAAATCAAACCCGATGACGTATATGAATCGATTAATCACGATATTTGAATTCATCATGCTTATGAATTTTTTTTATTGTAAATTCAATTTTCCAGATAAGCTTAATTTAATTCTTCTTTAAGGTATTTTTAAGACCTAGTCCTTGATCAAACAACCAAGTTTTGTTTATATCTTAAAGCCCTAAAAATATTTGAGAAGGAGATTTTTGATTTTTGAAACATGTTTTAAAAATCTGTAACAAAAGAGAGGCCAATATATCCTATGTATCAGACATGCATATCAAATTTTCTCACAGATATAAACACATGCATGCATAATTTTTATTGCACATTGACATATCATATCATGCAATCAAAATGTAAACCAGATCTAATGCCCTGGGATGCGGTTTGCTCACCTGTTTGGGAAGAAGCAGAGAACAAGAATGTAAAGCCTGGAATTATTTATTGACTGAAGCTTTGATTTTGTTTTTTATTCTTCTGAGTTGAGTCTTGCATTTGATTCCCAGGCTTGAGCTCCATTTTTTTATTTACTTTAGGCTGAAAATCTTGCTTTTCAGGTTTTGATTTCAAGCTATCTTGATTTCCAGATTTCCAGGTCGTGGATTTTCAAGTTTTGAGGTTGTTTAATTGTTTCAGGCTTTTGAGTTTCTTTTGAATTTGACTTGCTTTCTTCTGAATTTGAACTTCCAGACTTGAAAACTTGATTCAGATTTGCTACTTTGAATCTAAAAACTTGATCTTGTTTTTCAATTTTGATTTTATTTTGAACTTTGCTGTTTGATTGAAACTGATCTGTAACATTTTTTTACTTACTCAAGTTTGAAGATTTGTGAAGATTGTTTTTTTTTTGTGTAAAATAAAAATAAAAAATGCCACTTGTTATTTTCTTTGTTTAAGATGATTACACATGTTAATTTTCAATTTACATGGCTTACATTTGTAATTCTATATAGCTACTTATCTCACATTTGTTAAAACATATTTTGTCTATCTTCCAAATGTCATAGATTTGTGTTTCTATGTAAAAATCCTTAACTTTAATTAATTTATAAATTTTTATCTTATTTTCTTATGTTATTAAAATTTACAGTTGTATAGTTTTTACATGATATTTTACAATACTTTTCTTTATATATAATTGTACAACTTTTAAAGAAATGATTTAAAATGTAATTATATCCAAACATATAATCATACATACGTATATCATTTCAATATAGTTTTACAAATCATTTTTTAATCAAATCTTATTTAAATTGGAATTATTATACTTTAAATAAACATGTATACATACATACATACATACATACATATATATATATATATATTAGAATTTATTCTTTAAATAGCTTTTAGAAAATTATATTAATTTTTTAGAGCTATCTAATATATTTATAAATATTTACATTTTGAATCTTTTCCAAAAGCAAAATTTTATTTACAATTTAACTTTCAATCTATATATATTTAATCAAAATTTTAAAATAAATCCACAATCAAATTTTAAAATTAAAATATTATTCAAAATATTTTTTTCTAGATTTCCAATTAGAAATTCTATTTAAATTAAAACTCCATTTATACATATATATAAAAAAACACATATCTTTATTTAATTAATCTTTAATATTTTATTAATTGAAAATATTATGTATTCAAATCCAATATTTTGAATTTCAATTTCTAGATTCAATCTTTAAATAAGTTTATGAAATATAAATTAATAACAAAACATATCTTTATTAGTTTGGAAAAAATTTGAATTAATTCACCATTAAATTTCCAATTCAACATTAATTACCAAATTAAATTTAACTAGAAATTGGGATCGTTACAAATTTCCCCCTCAATAAAATTTCATCCCCAAAATTTGCCAAACGGGAAGATAACAAAGAACAGATGAACATATCAAAGATATGGTTCACCAGATTAAACTGAATATTTGTTCTGCATTCGGCTTACCAAATCAGAACATCAACAATAGATACGAGAACAAATTCAATACTATGCATGATACTTGGGTCACCAGTCTACAAAATATGCCGGGGATTGGTTAGTTCGAAAGATAACTAACCGCTCCTAGAATATATTAGACCCCAAAAAGAACAGATAATGGGCTTAATCTTCCATAATTCTCAAACACTAAGTATGGATTCTAAACTCAGGACGGAATACCCCAAAGTATATATTAACTTTTCCCTTTTCGGACTTTGATACTCACAAGAAATTATAATCGAATTTCAAATTTGGTTTTATCCGATATCATTTTATCTATACAATTCAAATTTAGCTTCATATTCTATTAATCAATTTAAAATTTCCAATTCATTTGAAGTTAAGACTGAAGATGAGAATACAAAATAGAGTATATCTACAACGATTTGCAATGCCACCACACTAAAGCTTCTCCCTCGAGCTGCCACGAAGCAATCAAAGAATTGAAATCGGATCAAAGGAGATTGAGAAGAAAGTTGTTTCCATTGTTGCAGGGTATTGACTGTTGGAAGTGGTACTCCCTTGTTCCCTATCTCGTCCTCTTCTTGCACTCATACTTACTATCAGTGGACAGTAAGATAATTTACTAAGGCATACAGACGGATATCTTGGGATATACTCATTCTATGGCATGCTTCACCCTGTCTATAATTAGTTACCTAATGTGTTATACACCAAAAAGCTAAAATTCAACCTTCGGCTCTGATACCAAATGCGACGACCTAAATTTTTGCTTTCGAAAATCGACATTCATACTTCACTCGTATTCAAATGCCGTAGATTCAAACGTTGAATCCGATTCGCCGAAGCTTATAACACATTAAGTACAACAACATAGCGGAAGGAAAAGAATAATATCATTGATACAACAACATTTGATACAATATTCAAATACAATGAATATCTATATAAATATCAAAGACAAGATATAGCAGCGGAAAGAGATAACATAAACTTGAACTCCAAAGAAGGAACTCTAATATCAGCAAACTCCATCTCCAAAGCACCCGTCCAGAAATAGCTCGAACTCCCAATCAAGTTGTACTAAGCAAGGTCGGTCATCCAAAGATTGAAGAAGATTTCCAGAGAATGAAGGCTACTGAATCTGCTCCTACTATTTAATTATCTGAAAAGCCCAACTCTAGACTGCCTGTGTGGAAAATTATGGAATCTAGAGTGTAGGCAGGGAACAATAAACTCCGGGTCAGTTATGAGACTGGTATGAGCAAACAAAAACAGTTTTCTTTAAAAAAACACAAGAATTTAAAAATTGAAATCCGCAATGCCTTTTAGAAAATTAAACTACCATAAGTCCTCCCGCCGCACACCATGCAAATGAAGAATTGGAGGAGAATTCTCCTTATGATTGTCAAAAATGTTGGATACGCGAAAAACATTTGATATTATTATTAGTGCATAGTGGAAAACATTTCGAAAGTATAATATTAATCTTAGCCAGCATACAACATTTTGTAACAACCTTGTATTTTGGGATTATTTTATTGTATATTTTATTTCTTTTAATTTGAATTTCCCAATTTAAAACTTTATTTTATTTATTAAAATGAATAAATTTTGTTATTTAAATATAAATGTTGATTATTATGTGAATTACACTTCCAATCTTGAATAAAATTGAATATTTTTCTAGAAAGTGAATTTTTGGTCAATGTGGTCAAACTTTGACTTTTAAATTTTAAATTTAAATATGCGAATTTTTGAATTTTATCTTTTATTGTAGAAATAGATTAAATTTTAAGAATATTTCTTTTCATTTCGTTGAAATCGGAGCTATATTGTGAAAGTTATGTTTTTTCAATATTGGGTATAAATTGTTTTATTTAACAATATTGTTTATTTCAAATTATATAAATTATCTTTTTATTTGTCATATCTTATTCAAATTTGTATTATATTTTATGCTACATCTATTTTTGTCGTTTAAATATTTTTAAAGTGATGTTTGAATTTTTCCAAAGCTTATTGAATTTATTTTCTATTTTTAAAGCCTAGTTTCTATTTTTCTGCTATTTTCTTCATTTAAATTATATTTAATTAAAATTTATTTATTTATTTTTGTGAATGCATTTTTATTTCGTGTTCTTATCTTTATTTACAAATATTTTTCAAGTACCTAAAAAGTTTCCAAAGTTTGTTCCACTTATTTTCCAATTTTCAAGACTAGTTTATATTTCCTTTGTTATTTTCTTAATTTAATTATATATAATTAATATTTATTTATTTATTTTTATTTATTTACTAAATTTTCGTATTATATCTGAATGTATATATATTTATTTAGTCATATAAAATTTAAAAAGAAATTAGAGAAATTTGAAGCGTTGTGACAATTGAATTGGTTATGTCCTTTTGCATTCTTGTCCTTTCATTTCAACCATTACATGCATTCAATTGTGGCTGTTCCTTATACTATCTTCAACCGACCATCTCTTTTTCTTTTCACGTGAATTATTTCTTCTTAACCTGTAAAAAAGTTCGCCTTCCATCATCTCAAAAAAATTTGGTAAATTCTTTTCTCTTTTCATTGTTTTCTACTTGATTATGTTGTTTTGTACATGCATTTCTCACCTTCTATGCTCAGCCCCTTGCTCCTCCTTCACCATAGCTGCCTCCACCACCACTCACCACCTCCTCTAACCCTCTGCCAAAGCCCATGTCCATGCACCCATGTGGCCAAATCCAACAATATTTGCACAAACTCCACTTGAATTGCCTAGCGAGCCACCTATGTCTTCCATCACCTTCAACCTTCCTTTGGCCGCCACCTACTCCACCTCCACCACCCATAGACAACCTAAAACCCACTGCCATGTCATCCTTGAACCCACTACAGAGATGGCCATGACTGGTCTTGCTTTGGCCGAGCACAAAGTTGCATTGAATTCATGTAGTTTGCCTTTGTAATTGTTGTCCATGCACATATCTCTTTGCACTACTTTCACCCAATCACCATACATGTTTGGCTGACCATATTGAACCCATAACCAGACCCTAGCACTCACTTTGGCCGTACAAACCTGACCTATGGCTGAGCATTAGTGGTTGAAAGCAAGTGCAAACATTTTGGGCTTTGTTTTATGCATTTTTCTCTAACATTGTTTAATCGTATTTTGGGTTGAAACTCATGTTGTATGTATTGTCTTTTTTGAATGTTTTCAAGGCAATAAATCTTTGGCTCTCTCAAACTCGTATCATTATCGTGCTATCATGCTTCTAAAAATCTCAGTTGTGCATTTGTATGTTGTCATCTCCAGCGTATACGGTGAGTTATTCTCACCAGACAGTTTTATACTTATATAACTAGTAAATCGATCCCATTTGAATCTGTAAAATGCATCACCATATTATATCTGCTATATTATGACAATATGATGTTCACCCATGCTTACTCATCTGTTATATCATCTGTTACTGTTATATTATGATGTTCTGTTAATTTATATCAGTTTATCACACTGTAAGTTCCCTTTACATTAGAATCACTATGGGTTGAAATGATACATACTCGAACGGACTTCAGAATAGGGGAAATTCGTTATAGGATGAAATAATAGGCTTGAATGATTTTTAATTATTTTACATTTACTTGGGACTGCGGTTGGAAATGATAAAACCCCGATTTTCTTTGTAAATTACGAGTTGAAATGATATATTACCCGTATCACTTTACCTAGGCTAGAAAATTTTATACAGACCCGTAGTTAAATATGTTTTTTCTAAAAAAATAAGAATATTTTAGAAATGTAAATATTATACTATTTTGATTTAAAACTTGATTAAAAATGATTTTTATAAAGTATTGTTGATTTTCTGAAAATTTATAAGTGAATTAAATTAATGTTAAAGTTAGAAAATCTGAAATGTAAGTTATTTTGGAAATTATAATTTGGTGATAAATGGAATTTAAATTAAATATGAAAATATGATAAATTTATGATATTTTGAATTTAAATTAATTTAAAATAATTTTATAATATATTAATGATTTTTGAATGAAGTTAAAATGTTAAATGAATAATATTTAAGTTGAAATTTGGAAATGTAACTTAAATTGGGAATTTATGCATTTTTGTTAAAAGTGAATTTTTGAAGTTAGTAAATAAAATGAAAATAAGTTATATTTTAAAATTTAAACTTAAGTATTAAGTTAAAAATTTAATTATATGAATTGAAATTTAATGTTGGAATTTAATAAGTGAATTATTATTTAAAATTGATTTTTGAATGGAAATTTAACTTTATAAAATCATGAATATAAGAGTATTTGAAAGATTGTTTTAAAAGTGAAATTATATAATTTTATAAGTTTAAAATGATTTAAATAGAAATATAATTGTTTGTGAAATTATATTGAATATTGGAAATGTAATTAACAGTATTTTGAAATGCTATTATTTCTAACGTAAATGATATTACAGCGCTTTGTAAGTGCTGTGGTTGATACAAATGAACTTTGTATAAATTATAACTAAGCGGTATTACAGCACTTGGTAAGTGCTGTGATAACAGGAAGATAATTAAAATCTGAAACTAAATAAAGGGCTATAGTAGCACTTGATAAGTGTTGCGGTAGGCTGAAATGAATGTATGAGGTTTTGATTTAAATAAGTAAGCTCAGAATTTGTCTAAGTTTTTAGGAACTGAATATTTGATTATAAATATAATGATTTCACTTTTAAATGGTTTAAATGAATTGTTTTGATTTAAATATAAACCATTTAAAAGGTGATTTAAAATGATAATAAATGAATGATATCTTTTAATTAAAAAGGAAATTTAAATGTATATATTTGGATTTGAATTCAAATAATGATTTGAAATAAATTTTGAAGGATATGATATTTTGATATATTGAAATGGTTTGGAAATGATTAGATCTTTATTTTGATAAAGATTTAGATTTGAAATAATACTTTATTTTGAAGTATAAACTATGATTTTTAAATTATTACTACGGGTTATAATAACGATTGGTTGCTAAAGGGACCAGGATTGGATATGGACATACTCTTTGTCGATACCGAAACCACTTTAACAACTGTGTACACGGTGGATTTTCCAGAATGAAGTAGGATGGTGGTGACGTTCTTGAGGTATATTACGTGGACCTGACTCCCGTGAATTGGCTTTAGGTGGCTAAAACAAGAGCGATCTCGAGCCAAAAGTGGTAGCTCCTCTGGTCGGACACATTCTTTCGATACTATACTCTTACTTGTGATTGATTAAATGACCATCCTCTGATTTTGATATGGTAGTGTGTTCTGATATAGGCATATGTGGATGCTGCGTTACCACCAGGTCGTGTGTGTAATTGGTATATCTACCCTGGCATTGCCTTGTGTGCCGTGTCACCTACCATGCCGAGCCTTTACAACGAGTTTGTTTTTCTCCCGTAGCCCATTGAGTATTTAGGTTAGTCCACCGACCTGGAGATATGTTTTACTGGATGGACTACTGGGACTATTATGTGTGAAGGGTGATATGGGTAGCCTGGAATGCTATTTAAAAGTAAGTTTAATTTACTATAGACATTATTATAATAGCGCAATATTACTACATAGTAAATAGTTTAACGGATCCTTAGAGGATGGGCGGTCTCAGGCATCTTTTAAGTTACTTGTACCTTATTATAGTTCACTCGCGTTTGCTTACATTATATAAGTATATATATTGTCTTGACTCGAGTGTTTTGTGTTCTGCTTTACGCTCGGGTCAGCCTGAGTATTCATAGCTTTGGATTCTCTTTCTGGAGCAGGTCTTTATTGGAGATTCTGCCTATCTACCTATATATCTATTTCTATTTCAGCTGTTCAAGTTTATCTAATGTATTAGTGAACTTCTATGTATTTGGGATTTCTATTATGTTGTTTCAGACTGATATTATGTATTTGGGTTGAGACTCTGTTCTAGTAGCTTCATAAACTACTATGTTATGTTTATATTCCGCTGCGAGTTATTCTGATTGTTCTGTTTCTGTGATTCTGTGTATTTGTTTTCATTTGCTTCAAATTTATTTACAATCTGTTATTTTGCATCATTCAAGTCTGACATGTGTGGATTATTGTCGATTTGAATGGTATGAAATGGCAGGTCGTTACACATTTCATCGTATGCCTACCATAACTACCATGTTCCATAGCAGGTTACCGCCACATTCCATGGCAGGTTATACAACTAAAACCGTACAGGGCGCGTATTGTTTCTTTGGATTTTCTAACAAATGGTCAGGCTAAGAAACTTCTTATTGCCACATGGAAATGACACTGGAGGGACGCACCGAGAACCTACCCAGCTCTCTGCCAACACAAGGCTGGTTTGCTCCATTCTTGAGAGTAACACCTAAGATATGCCATCCTCGGTCGTTTGCGACCTTTATCTGAGGGCCCTCAACACCAAAAACCATAAAGAAATGTATTTGCGGTAACCACATAGGTTAAATATCTAGGCTCCATACCATGATACTACCCTTTTCCAGAAGGAATGGACATACCCTAGGGCCGCGACCCCTGAAACCTTGCCGCATCTTTCATGTTTCGACCATTTACGAGGAGTTAGGTCCGACGATGTCTCATCCACAAAGCTACGCTTTCCACAAAAGCCATTGGATCAGCAACACTCAGTTGCACTTAGCATGCCACACTACCAAATTAGGAATGTATCACTAGTAACCATCAACTACAAAACCTTTGAGCTGGTACATCTCAGAGAAGGGTGTTAAGATAAGGGAATAAATCTCCGCCACCAAACAGAAATGTATTTGATAGAAACCAGCTTTACATCTCAAAGTGTAATTTCATACATACATCCATACAAGTCTGTCACAAAGAAGCCTTTGCAAATCGGAATAATCCCTAATTACGTCCAGACTCCCCATCACAAAGGGTGATGAAATCTCTATACCGAGGATCAGCAGGTGCAGAGACATTCGATGAGTTATCCTTTCGTTTTCAAAAATATCCAGTCTTTACCACCGGTCTTCAAATGCTATCCATAACGTCGTATCATTATTAGAAATGGGTTATATGACACAAGTTCCTTTCCTGGCTAAACCGAATAATGAGCGCAATATTTAAAACATATGGATATTAGGATCTTAGTTAAGTCACAACTTATTACCCAAAACTTTTCTTTCAAATGGTTTAAACAAACCATTTCCAAATCTTTACACAAAAAGATTCACTTCACAAAGTTCACAAAGATTCATTTACGGTTTTCAAAACAATTCCATTTCGAATTGGATTTACTCATCCAATCTTTAAATCAAAAATTCAATTCATAGCTTTCAAAACTATTTCCAAAGATCCATTCATAACTTTCAAAACAATTCCCATTTCAAATCTTTTATATATAAAAGATACACCATTTAAAATCCTCTTCGATTTCAGAACAAAGTTTAACAATCTTTCACAAAGATTCATTCATAGCTTTCAAAACAATTCACAATTTCATTTCAAACTTGAATTTTTTCAACACAAATTGGAAATCCTTTCTTTATATGAAAGTTATTATTATTTGAAAACAAATAATTTTTTTTTGAAAAAATCCAATTACATTTGCGCGAGTTAAAGGTCTTCAAGCATAAAATTTGGGTTAAATTCAAATTCCCAAAACAATACTTTTTAAATGGTTTAAAACCCATATAAACACATTTATAACTTGAATAACCTTTTTAAACCATAATTTTCAAACATAGAATTCGATTTCAAATCTTGAACTCAAATTCAAATCAAATTATTTAAATTTCAAAACTTTATCAAGTTATTCAAATAACTTTTGTCTTTGAAACTCCTTTGCAAAAGCTTTTCATATTTAACCCTATTCCAATACCCAACCATTTGGATTCAAAATTCAATTCTAAAACCATTTCAAAAATCTATGACTTAACCAATTGCCTCGTGCAATCCATATTTGTGTGTGTATAGTGTAGTCTAAGGGTTTTACACAACAGTAGTGCAATATCAACAACCTTCACTAAATACAGGCACAGAAATAATGGTAAGCGGTATAATACCATAACGCTTACCTTCATTCACAGATTCGTAGATAAATGTATCACATATAAAATAAATAAATTATACACAGCTCAATTCACAAAATGGAATATTACAGCCAGAGATAATAATCAATTCAAGGCATCTCATACAATACAAACATTCATTAGAAATCCAAGCATTCAATAATCATTTGTAAACAGGATTAATTAATTGTTTAATCCTAAATTAATTCAGTTTAATTTTGTAATTAAATTAGTTACTTATGAATTAGTTACTAAATCCTGATTATAACTTAACTTAAACCAGATTAATAAATTTTAAATATTGGTTAATTAACATTAATTAGTTATAAACCATTAAATTATTTAACCCTTAATTATTTATTAATTGACCTTTAATAATAAACTAATTAACCCTTAACTATTAAATAATTAACCCCTAATTATTTATCCTTAATTAATTACCATTTAATTATTTAATTACATTAACTAATTACTCCTTAATTAATTATCATTCCTTAATCACCTTCATTGATTAATTAATCTTAAATTGGTTATTCTCAAATTAATTACCAACATTAATTAATCCCATAAATTAATTATACTTAAATTAATTGCTCTTTAATTATAAAATCATTAATCATTGTTTAATCAATACTTAATTATTAATTAGTTAATCCTAATTATTAACAAATTAAACTTTTAATTAAAAATCAATTAACCTTAATTAAACTTAAATCACTCAAGATTTTAATTAAATTAAAAGGTAATCCCTTTTATCTTAATTAATCATCTAATTATCATTAAAATCCTTATTTAATAAGCCATGTTTTAATTTTCATTAACAACATAAATTAATTAAATTTTAGAAGTTAATTAACAAATTAAACATCTTTCATAATTAACTTTTTAATATTACTGAGTTTGTTTAAAATAAACTTGAAAAACATTCTTGATCTTGGAACTTTAACAATTACATTAACTTAGAAGACTTGTTTTTTGGTTTGCTTTTAAACTCTGAAAACTTTGGTTTTCCTTTTAAATTTTAAAACCTGGAACAAAATTTCTTTAAAAATTTAAAACCTGGTTTTAACAAAACAAACCCGAGCTTGTCTTCAAGTATCACCCTGCCCACCTTTTCTTTGAGTCATCCACGCATGTAACTCGAGCACTAACCGGAGTTCTACCCAAACAATCACCAGTTACAGGTGATCCCCTTGTGCATGTGTACGCCTCAGCCGACCACTTCTAGTCATCGCTCCGGCCATCGATGCGTCACCTAAGTTCCCTCGAGTCGTTCTGGCCACACAACTTCATCAATTTCATCGGTTATCCCAATTTAGCATCTCAACATTAATGGAACTCGAAGTTCAATCGACCAAATTTTCCTCGCCCCGTTCATCTCGACCATCTGATGCCACGTCTCCATGGCCACAGCCTTGCCACTCACCTATGAACCAATCCCCCTCGGTCCTGTCATGTCCGATGCCACGTCGATGATGAACTACCTTCTCCAACATTGTTAACCACATTTGGGTAAAAAACCTTATTTCGTTCTCGTTCAGATCCCACGGCGAACAAGAATTTAAGCAAGTATTTTTCCCATAGTCTTCTATCTTCCAACCACCTATGACAATAAGTACGGCCTATAGTTCACCGTCTATCACCAGGAATTGACAAAAATGTCAGTCCCGTTCACTTCACAATTTCTCATGATTTAGTGAACTAAAAATCTTATATTTTGTTTTAGAAATCATGGTTTTTCAAATCAAACCCGATTATGTGTATGAATCAATTAATCACGATATTTGAATTCATCATGCTTATGAAATTTTTTACTGTAAATTCAATTTTCCAGATAAGATTAATTTAATTCTTCTTAAGGGTATTTTTAAGACCTAGTCCTTAATCAAACAACCAAGTTTTGTTTATATCTTAAATCCCTAAAAAGAATTGAGAAGGAGATTTTTGATTTTTGAAACATGTTTTGAAAATCTATAATTAAATAGAGGCTAATATATCATGTGTATCAAACATGCATATCAAATTTTCTCATAGATATAAACACATGCAGGCATAATTTTATCGCATATAAACAGATCATTTCATGCAATCAAGATGTAAACCATATTTAAAGCCTTGGGATGTGGTTTGCTCACCTGGTTGGGAAGAAGTAGAGAACAAGAATGTAAAGCCTGGAATTATTTATTGACTGAAGCATTGATTTTGTTTTTGATTCTTTTGAGTTAAGTCTTGCATTTGAATCCCAGGCTTGAACTCGAATTCATTTTTTTTATTTGCTTCAGGCTGAATATCTTGATTTTCAGGTTTGGATTTCAGGCTATCTTGATTTCCAGATTTCAAGGTCTTGGATTT
Organism: Allium cepa; assembly: GCA_030765085.1. Lineage (NCBI taxonomy): Eukaryota > Viridiplantae > Streptophyta > Magnoliopsida > Asparagales > Amaryllidaceae > Allium > Allium cepa. Next base: position 202,459,769 of record CM060941.1, on the reverse strand, counting down.
TCAAGTTTTGAGGTTGTTTAATTGTTTCAGGCTTTTGAGTTTCTTTTGAATTTGACTTGCTTGCTTCTGAATTTGAACTTCCAGACTTGAAAACTTGATTCAGATTTGCTACTTTGAATCTGAATTGATCTTATTTTCAGTTTTGATTTTATTTCGAACTTTCCTGTTTGATTGAAACTGATCTGAAACATTTTTTTACTTACTCAAGTTTGAAGATTTGTGAAGATTGTTTGTTGTTGTGTAAAAGAAAAATGAAAATGCACTTGTTATTCTCTTTGTTTAAGATGATTACACATGTTAATTTTCAATTTACATGGCTTACATTTGTAAATATATATAGCTACTTATCTCACATTTGTTAAAACATATTTTGTCTATCCTCCAAATGTCATAGATTTGCGTTTCTATGTAAAAATCTTTAACTTTAATTAATTTATAAATTTTTATCTTAATCTCTTATGTTGTTTAAATTTTCATTCGTATAGTTTTTACATGATATTTTACAATACTTTTCTTTATTTTTAATTGTTCAACTTTTAAAGAAATGATTTAAAATGTAATTATATCCAAATAAATAATCATATATACATATATCATTTCAATTTAGTTTTACAAATCATTTTTTATCAAATCTTATTTAAATTGGAACTATTATACTTTTAAATAAACATTTATACAAATATATTAGAATTTATTCTTTAAATAGCATTTAGAAAATTATATTAAATTTTTAGAGTTTCCAAATCCAATATATTTATAAATATTCAAATTTTGAATTTTTTCCAAAATCAAAATTTTATTTACAATTTAACTTTCAATCTATATATATTTATTCAAAATTTTTAAATAAATCCATAATCAAATTTTAAAATTAAAATATTATTCAAAATATTTATTTTCTAGATTTCCAATTATAAATTCTGTTTAAATTAAAACTCCATTTATACACATACATAAATAAACACATATCTTTATTTAATTAATCTTTAATCTTTTATTAATTGAGAATATAATGTATTAAAATCCAATATTTGGAATTTCAATTCCTAGATTCAATGTTTAAATAAATTTATAAATATAAATAAATAACAAAACATATCCTTATTAATTTGGAAAAATTTGAATTAATTCACCATTAAATTTCCAATTCAGCATTAATTAGCAAATTAAATTTAACTAAAAATCGGGTTCGTTACACCAACGTTCGATCGTCTAAAGGTTACTGGTCAACTATTATGTGTTGATCGTCCCCGATAACAAGTTGGCCCATGGGCCTAGGCAATTAATTAGTAAATGTTAATTTTATTATTTAATTATTTTCATTCTGAATTCATTTTCGTCCGTAACTTCTTCATTAGGACTCCGATTACCAAACTCCAAATATGAAAATTGTTCAGAATTTCGCCACAAATGCAATGGTGCAAGTTTGATGGTCGAATTCCATTATTTGCACAAATTCCATTTTCGAAGTCTAATTAACAAGTCGACTAGTTATTAAATAATTAACGTTAAATTACGAGGTGTCACATTAATGCTCTCCAAATGTTGGGCAGTGTATTGCTCAAGACTACAGGAGAAACCAATATGTTATGTACAAATAATTATTGGATAGCTTTAAAATGACTCACTCGATAGTTTTTTGTTAGTCAATGTAGCTGTTATCAGCCTTTTGGCCCGGCTATACTCGAGCTGATTAGATAATTTAATATCAACTATCATCGGAATTGACAAGTTAGATTAATAATAACGAAGTCCAAAGATTAGGCATAGATGATAATATGAAGAAATGGTAGAGTAAAGAAGAAGAATGATTCAATAGAACGATAAAAGTATAAAAATACACCATATGTTTAAAATGGATCGGGTATGATCCGTATTCACCTATTATAGATCGTACTGAATTGATATTATAGTTCAAAGCAACGGAAAACTTTCGATATCTCGAAATCCACAAGTCAAATGCAGATGAAACTTTGGGAACATTGACACATTGAAGAGTGAAGCCCACCATATCGATTGCATGCCAAAGCAAGTGTGACGACCGCCCATGACTCATGCACCCAACAAGGAAATAGTGCGCAGTAAAGTGTGCCAGGCCGGCATGGACGATCATCAAGGTAAGGTAAACACAGAATAATCTATCGTATTACTCACAGCGCATGGATAAAATACAATAGAAAAGTATACATAGTGAAGCTCCATAGAACAGAATCTCATCATATAAACTCATAATAGTTTGGTACAACAATCTGAATAGTCAATACATCAAGCCTTACTACATAACACTCAGAGAATCATAAAAACAGCGGAACATCCAGTACATATAGTAAGAAAACAATATGCAAAAGCCTCCAGCTCGTCTTCGTCATCAACAACGTTAGTCACTAAGAACAGCACCTGTCACCTGCTACCTAGTCTGCCCATCCCAAACGGATGAACAACCCAAGGTAATAAGAGTTGAACATAAAACCTTGAGTCAGACAAAAGTCCTAGTGAACGGTAAATCAACTATCAATCATACCAAAAGAGCATAAAGGGTAAAAAGGAATAGGAAGCCAACCATCCCACTCCACCTCTTTCTACAGTGATAGCCCCCAGACCCACTAAGCAGAAATAAACATAACAAAGCAGACATTAGAGTAAAACAATTATCACTCGAGTCAAGGTCGATGTTTTCCAGGCACAAACCCCCAAGGCCTGAACCAAGATCAGATAAGCACCCACAAAACATCGCTCTTGAGACCGAACGATGATACAACCAAACATCCATGACTCTGGATATCACTGTTATCATTGCTTCGATATCACCGTTAATTGAATGACCGGCTCGTTCTTTCATCCGTCCATCAAGGGCTAATGGTAACCCCGGTTCTAGACAGAACTCCGCACGTCGTCGCAGCCCGTGCCTAGGACTATCGAATCTGCCCAGAGTACTTAGCACGTCGTCGCAGCCCGTGCCTGGGATTATCGAATCTGCCCAGCGTACTCTTGCTTTGAGCCTGCTAGAACCTTCAATAACGATGACATCTCAGCCTTCTAATCATCCTCCTCAACGACTATTCTCATACTAGCTCAAGCGCCTCTCGAGCCATCCATTATCAACGAACTCGAACCATATCACCAAGTTATCAACATGCTTGGGATGATCCCGTCTGGATTAAACCAAGGCTATCTCACATCATGCTTTGCTTTGTCGCATCATAGCAAAGTCCCACCTCAACGCCATGCTTTGCCTCACCACATCATAGCAAAGTCTCATCTCAACATCATCATCAAATCTATCCATATGAGCTTTATCATCCGCTTCATATGCCACAAGCAGCTTTCCTTATTCAAGAGCCTTTCCACTTAGCTTTTGAATCGTCTTCGACCAACTTGTCCAAATCAAATCATCAATCAACTAACTCATAACAATCAATCAAATCAATCATTAATCCAAGTAATCAATCATTCAAACAAGATCTAAATAAACAGTTATAACAATAAATGGAATTTTCATAAATAAAGAGTTCAAATCTAACAAGCATGAATTCTACGTAATATCTTGATGAATGAACTAGCATAGGTTAACATGTAGTAAAGTGGATATCAAAACTTTATGAACAATGGGTCTACATGCAGACTTAAGGAAAATGCATGAAATCACTATCTTTAACACACAAGCATGCCACCGATCCAATATACTCCTTTGGGTCCATGTGAGAGATAACCACCACTCACCGAATCACCTACACGCTTCAAAAGCAACTAACTCCAGATCTGGAAAGCAAAGGATCTAGCTTGATCCGACAAGATTTCCCTTCAAACGATGAAATCTCTCTTCAATGGATGGAGATCTTCAACTTAAGCTCTTGGATCTTGAATTCGATCTTCAATCTAGATGGATGGAAGCACAAGATTAGAGTGGAGAAAAGAAGTGAAGAAGTGTTGTAGTCGAGCTCTCAAAATAGCAGCACTTCGTCGCTACAAAAATCCGAATCCCAAAAAGAGAACCAATGCCGTGTATTTATAGGCCAAATTCTTAAGTCGTTCGGCCTCCTTAAGTCGGTCATGACTTAACCCTTGCCGACCTAACGACCTACGAATTATCACTCCACGGCTCAACGACTTACAAATGTAGCCGACCTAACTACCTAACACACACGAACATATACGCGACTTAACTACCTTGCCGACCTAACACTTAAGTCGCTCGTACGACCTAACATAAGTCGCTCGTACGACCTAACATAAGTCGCTCGTATGACCTAACATAAGTCGGTCACGACTTAAATATAATGCCGACCTAACCATCCTAACGGGTTAACACTTCTACTCTTCCTACGGCTTAGCGACTTAGCAAACCCTACGACCCAACGACTTAAGACTCCCACGACCTATCTCAACACAGCGCTAATCTCTAGGTCACTAACTTGTTAACTCGTTAACTCGTTAACTCCTAAGCCGTTACCCTTAGGTCGTTCCATCCTATAAGTCGGTCCAACACTTAGGTCGTTAACTCCTATAAGTCGGTCCAACACTTGCTAACCACCTTAAGCCGTTAACTCCTATGAGTCAATCAATACCATGAGTCGCTCCAACTCCTTAAGTCGTACAACCCACTTATCTTCTACCCGACTCATCTTTACACGACTCATCTCTACGACTTAAATTCTGAACGACTTAACAACACTAACATCCTAATAACAACAATTCTACGATCCTTCGATCCGTAAAATACGGGTCGTTACATTCTCTCCCCCTTAGGAATTTCGCCCCCGAAATTCCAAATAAACAAGAGCAATCAAAACTATTCTGCATGCCTACCATCCATAGCAATCAACAAACCATGCATCCAATTACTAGACTAGCATGCAGAATTCTAAGACTAGAACAAGTTGCAAATTCATAAGATGTCACGACACCTTAGGGCCATACCTCGAAGAGTTCAGGATGAACTGCCTTCATCCTCTCTTCCTCCTCCCATGTACAATCGTTAACATCATCACTCCATTGTACCTTGAGCAACTTGACTACCTTCCTCCTAAGCTGTTTCGTGTCAGTTTGCACAACACGAAGCGGCTTACGAGGTCTTCTAACAACTGGATTAACTTCCAAATCTTCATAGCTGTCAGCAGAAACCACCGTACTTGGGTCGTGCACATACCTCCGTAGATACGATACGTGAAAAACATTGTTCACACCCGACATCTTTTCTGGCAATTCCAACTTATAAGCGAGCTTTCCAATTCGCTCAACAATCGGGAATGGTCCAACAAATCTCGGAGTCAATTTTCCTTTCTTCCCGAATCGAATAACATTTTTCAGTGCAGAAATCCTTACATAAACCATATCACCTACGCCGAATTCCAAATCCTTACGACGCTTATTGGCATAACTTTTCTGACGGTCTTGGGCTGCCTTCATTCGTCGCCGAATGATCTCTATACAATCCGTAGTTTGTTGAATCATTTCTGGCCCAAGTATCAACTTTTCTCCTGTTTCCAACCAATATGTCGGAGGTTACACGGTCTTCCATACAATGCCTCATATGGTGCCATACCAATACTTGACTGGTAACTGTTATTATACGCAAATTCCACCAAATGAAGATAATCTTCCCATGATCCTCCGAAGTCCAAAACACATGCTCTGAGGAGATCCTCCAAAGCTCGGTTGACTCTCTTAGTCTGACCATCTGTCTGAGGGTGATAAGCTGTACTCAAACACAACTCGGTTCCTAAAATTTCCTGGAAGCTTTTCCAAAATCCACTAGTGAACAATGGGTCTCGATCGCTCACTATACTTTTCGGAATACCATGGAATCGAACTATCCACTTAACATACAACTCAGCCAATTTCTATGCAGTCCTAGTTGATCGAACAGGAATGAATCTTGCACTCTTAGTCAATCGATCTACGATGACCCAAATCCCTTCATTTTCAGCTTTGGTTCTAGGAAACCCATCGATAAAATCCATCGATATTTGCTCCCACTTCCATGTAGGAACTTCTAACAGCTGAAGTAATCCACTTGGCTTCTTCTGTTCGGCTTTTACCAACTGGCAGTTCATACATTTGGAAATAAAATTTCCAACATCCTTCTTCATACCTTCCCAGTAATAGGTTCTCTTCATATCCCAATACATCTTATTTCCACCTGGATGAATTGTTAACCTCGAATGATGACTCTCCTTCAGAACTTCATCTCTCAATTCATCTATATAGGGAACAACCAGTCGTCCTTGCTTCCGAAGCCAACCCTCTCGATCGACCTCGAATCCCTTATCCTTCTCTGGATCCAATCCAGATTCCAAATCCCGGATAATCTTGACAAGCTTATCGTCTCGCTTTTGGCTCACGCCAATTCTTTCCACCAGAGTAGGTCTTATTGATAAGTTTGCCAACATCTCAGGTTCCAATTCACATCTGGGCCTGAAGTCAAATCCAGCCAAATACTCGAGACTCTTCCATTTCGAAAACATGGCTCCTAATTCTGCATGTCTTCGACTTAACGCATCTGCCACTGCGTTACCCTTTCCCGGAGTATAGGCTATACCAAAATCATATGATGCTAAAAACTCTATCCATTGTTTCTATCGAAGATTCAAATCCTTTTGGGAGAAAAGATACTTCAATGACTTATGATCTGTAAACAACTCGAATCGAACTCCCAATAGGTAATGTCTCCATATCTTCAGAGCAAATACAATCGCCGCTAACTCCAAATCATGAGTCGGATAATTCTTTTCATGCGGCTTTAGTTGTCGACTTGCATACGCAACAATTTTATCCTTCTGCATTAGCACTGCTCCAAGTCCAGTACCACATGCATTGGTGTAAACCACCATCTCATCATTTCCACTTGGAATAGTCAAAACAGGAGCACTTGTCAGTCGCTCTTTCAGGATTCCGAAAGCTTGTTCACACTTAGCATCCCATCTGAACACTTGATTATTTTTAGTCAATCCTGTTAATGGTGCAGCTATCTTGGAAAAGTCTTTGATAAACCGACGATAATATCCTGCTAATCCAAGAAAACTTCTCACATCAGATGCATTCTTAGGTCTAACCCAATCCTGGATCGCTGCCACCTTGGCGTGATCAACAGCTATTCCATTTCCAGAGATAACATGACCTAAGAACCTCACTTCACTCTTTCAGAAGTGACACTTCGAAAACTTAGCCTTTAGCTAATGTTTTCGTACGGTTTCCAAGACAATACGCAAGTGCATCTTGTGCTCTTCCTCAGTTCTGGAATAAATCAGAATATCATCCACGAACACAAGTACAAACCTGTTCAACTTACCCCTGAACACTCTATTCATAAGATCCACAAAATATGCTAGTGCATTGGTCAATCCAAACGGCATTACCAGCCACTCATAGAAACCGGATGGTGTCCTGAAAGTAATCTTCGGCACACTATCCTTTGCCACTCCCAACTGGTGAAATCCCGTTGCCAAATCCATCAGAGAAAACACCTTAGCTTCGTGAAGATGATCAAACAAGTCATCTATTCTTGGCAATGGATACTTGTTCTTCTTAGTCACTTTATTCAGCTCACGATAATCCACACACAACCCCAACGATCCATCCGCTTTGGTTGCAAACACAACTGGTGCACCCCATTCGGACACACTACGCCGAATGAATCCTTTCTGTAAAAGGTCATCAACTTGCACCTTCAACTCTTGCTATTCCCTAGGCGCCATACGCCTAAGAGGCATCACAACAGGTCTGGCTCCTTCAACTAGATCGATACAAAACTCGATCTCTCTATGCGGCGGTAACCCTTTGACCTCGTCAAAGACATCCTCAAATCCATTCATAATAGGCACCGATGACACTCCATCCCGTGGAACAACTAGCGAATACATGAAGCTCATGAAGACGCCTTCTTCATGCTTACATCGTATCACAACCTTTTCGCCCCTCCACATTCTCGACTGTCACCTCCAGCCTCTTACAATCAACCCTTGCCGCATACTTCCTAAGCTGGTCCATACCCAAAGTAATTCCGAACCCCGCAAAGTTCAGAACAAAACAATCACAAACAAAAGAGCAATCATGACTCGATACAACCAGACCACGACATACCATACACAAACAAGACGAACCCCCAACTGGATTAGTCACAATCAATGGTCTATCCACAATATCCGGTTCCAAACCCAACCGGCCTACAAGTTCACTAGAAACAAATGAATGCGACGCCCCAGTATCAAATAACACTCTAACTGGAACACCATAAATTGAAAGAGTACCTTGAACCACCACACTCTTTCCTTTCTCTTCCGCTATAGGAGTTTTCGAGGACGATGGCACAACCCCCAAAGCATAAGCTTGCACAATCTGTTTGTCCTCCCTCGGTTCTGGACAATTCTTCCTGAAATGCCCCGGTTTGTCACAGTTGTGGCACTTCGCTGGCACCTTCGGATTCTTACAATCTCTAGACCAATGGCCCTTCTGCTGACAATTGTAGCAGGTCATTTCACCCTTCGGCTTCTTGCGGCCATCCTTTCCCTTCTGTGGTTGCTGCTTCCTCTTCTTGTTTCCACCCTGCTATGGTTTAGACCCTTCCTTGTTTACCGCAAGGACAGATCCTTCCTTAGGAAACAAATTCTCATGCCTGAGAGCTTTCTCCACAAGCTTCTCAAACCGATCGTCCAAATGATCAACCAACTGCCTCCTAAGGTAAGTGTCCAAGCCTGTCACAAACTTCTCATTCTTCTGATAGGGAGATTCAATATATGACCGAGCATACTTGGACAAAGCTTCAAACTCAGAAACATACTCAAGAACTGGTCTTCCACCTTGCTTGAGTTCCACAAACTTCTTGAACAGAACAGAATTCTGAGCTATAGAAATGAACTTAGCCTCAAATCTGCTTGGAATTGCTCCCAAGTAATTTCTTCCTCTGGAGTATCAATGGTGATAGAGTTCACCCAATGAGAAGCTCTCCCTTGAAGCTGTCTTGATGCAAGCTTCCTTTTGTTTGCATCCTCAATTCCCAAATCACCAAAAATCCTTCTACAAGCATCAATCCACCTCTGAACTTCAATGGTTGATTCTATTCCCAAGAAAACCTTTCCTCCAAGAGTAGTATAGTCTTTGCACAACTTAGCAAAATCCACTTGTTTTGGGGCTTGAACCTGAACTCCAACATTTACCGTTGGCCCCGGAGCTGGCATTCTCCTCCTGATCGAAGTCATCGTAGCCTCGAACTAGAAGCATAATCAGCAGCCCCCTCAGCAGCACGGCCTTCCCTAGCAGTTGGTCACCCTCTTCGACTCATTCCTAATATCTAAAAGAAATGATTAATATACCTTGAGAAACAACTGCATAAGGAGTTCAAATCCTTCTAAGCTACTATATTATATATAGTAATCATCCATAAAAATACAATTACGTCCCTCATACGTAGTTACGTCAGTGAGCGTTGGCTAAAATCGATTAACCAAAGCTCTAATACCAAATGTGACGACCGTCCATGACTCCTGCACCCAATAAGGAAATAGTGCGCAGTAAAGTGTGCCAGGCCGCCATGGACGATCATCAAGGTAAGGTAAACACAGAATAGTCTATCGTATTACTCACAGCGCATGGATAAAATACAATAGGAAAGTATACATGGTGAAGCTCCATAGAACAAAATCTCATCATATAAACTCATAATAGTTTGGTACAACAATCTGAATAGTCAATACATCAAGCCTCACTACATAACACTCAGAGAATCATACAAACAACGGAACATCCAATACATATAGTAAGAAAACAATATGCAAAAGCCTCCAACTCGTCTTTGTCATCAACAGCGTTAGTCACTAAGAACAACATCTGTCACCTGCTACCTAGTCTGCCCATCCCAAACGGATGGACAGCCCAAGGTAATAAGAGTTGAACATAAAACCTTGAGTCAGAAAAAAGTCCTAGTGAACGGTAAATCAACTATCAATCATACCAAAAGAGCATAAAGGGTAAAAATGAATAGGAACCCAACCATCCCACTCCACCTATTTCTACAGTGATAGCCCCCAGACCCACTAAGCAGAAATAAACATAGCAAAGCAGACATTAGAGTAAAACAATTATCACTCGAGTCAAGGTCGATGTTTTCCAGGCACAAACCCCCAAGGCCTAAATCAAGATCAGATAAGCACCCATAAAACATCGCTCTTGAGACCGAATGATGATACAACCAAACATCCATGACTCTGGCTATCACTGTTATCATTGCTTCGATATCACCGTTAATTGAATGACCGGCTCATTCTTTCATCCGTCCGTCAAGGGCTAATGGTAACCCCGGTTCTAGACAGAACTCCGCACGTCGTCGCAGCCCGTGCCTAGGGCTAACGAATCTGCCCAGAGTACTTAGCACGTCGTCGCAGTCCGTGCCTGGGATTATCGAATCTGCCCAGCATACTCTTTCTTTGAGCCTGCTAGAACCTTCAATAATGATGAGATCTCAGCCTTCTAGTCATCCTCCTCGACGACTATTCTCATACTAGCTCAAGCGCCTCTCGAGCCATCCATTATCAACGAACTCGAACCATATCACCGAGTTATCAACATGCTTGGGATGATCCCGTCTGGATTAAACCAAGGCTATCTCACATCATGCTTTGCTTTGTCGCATCATAGCAAAGTCCCACCTCAACACCATGCTTTGCCTCATCACATCATAGCAAAGTCCCATCTCAACATCATCATCAAATCTATCCATATGAGCTTTATCATCCGCTTCATATGCCACAAGCAGCTTTCCTTATTCAAGAGCCTTTCAACTTAGCTTTTGAATCATCTTCGACCAACTTGTCCAAATCAAATCATCCATCAACTAACTCATAACAATCAATCAAATCAATCATTAATCCAAGTAATCAATCATTCAAACAAGATCTAAATAAAAAGTTATAACAATAAATGGAAATTTCGTAAATAAAGAGTTCAAATCTAACAAGCATGAATTCTAAGTAATATCTTGATGAATGAACTAGCATAGGTTAACATGTAGTAAAGTGGATATCAAAACTTTATGAACAATGGGTCTACATGCAGACTTAAGGAAAATGCATGAAATCACTATCTTTAACACACAAACAAGCCACCGATCCAATATACTCCTTTGGGTCCGTGTGAGAGATAACCACCACTCACTGAATCACCAAAACACTTCAAAAGCAACTAACTCCAGATCTGGACAACAAAGGATCTAGCTTGATCCGACAAGATTTCCCTTCAAACGATGAAATCTCTCTTCAATGGATGCAGATCTTCAACTTAAGCTCTTGGATCTTCGATTTGATCTTCAATCTAGATGGATGGAAGCACAAGATTAGAGTGGAGAAAAGAAGTGAAGAAGTGTTGTAGTCGAGCTCTCAAAATAGCAGCACTTCGTCGCTACAAAAATCCGGATACTAAAAAGAGAACCAAAGCCATGTATTTATAAGCCAAATTCTTAAGTCGTTCGGCCTCCCTAAGTCGGTCACGACTTAACCCTTGCCGACCTAACGACCTACGACTTATCACTCCATGGCTCAACGATTTACAAATGTAGCCGACCTAACTACCTAACACACACGAACATATACGCGACTTAACTACCTTGCCGACCTAACACTTAAGTCGCTCGTACGACCTAACATAAGTCGCTCGTACGACCTAACATAAGTCGCTCGTACGACCTAACATAAGTCGGCCACGACTTAAATATAATGCTGACTAACCATCCTAACGGGTTAACACTTCTACTCTTCCTACGGCTTAGCGACTTAGCAAACCCTACGACCCAACGACTTAAGACTCCCACGACCTATCTCAACACAGCGCTAATCTCTAGGTCACTAACTTTTTAACTCGTTAGCTCCTAAGCCGTTACCCTTAGGTCGTTCCATCCTATAAGTCGGTCCAACACTTAGATCGTTAACTCCTATAAGTCGGTCCAACACTTGCTAACCACCTTAAGCCGTTAACTCCTATGAGTCAGTCACTACCATGAGTCGCTCCAACTCCTTAAGTCGTACGACCCACTTATCTTCTACCCGACTCATCTTTACACGACTCATCTCTACGACTTAAATTCTGAACGACTTAAAAACACTAACATCCTAATAACAACAATTCTACGATCCTTCGATCTGTAAAATACGGGTCGTTACAGCAAGCCAATGTAACAATTGACACCGATCGTTATTCCCTAGGATTTGGGACCTACGATTGATATCATGACCTTTTCTTAATCTGGAGACTCCATTATCGAAATTTTAGGAAGGTATTTCACTGTCTTCCCCTATAAATATAGACTTGATTGTTCACTTGGGAGACCTTTATGCTAATTGTTACCTTACACTTCTTTGTAACTAAGAGTTTTACTCTGATCCGTCTTTTTGCACTAAGCAATTCAAGTTTAATAAAGTTATTTTTGAAAGGTGGGTGTAGGCTTTCAATGCCGAACAACTATAAATCGTTATCTTTTGGTTATTGCTTATATTCTGTTATTTAATTGTTAGATTACTCTATTTCCGTTTTATATTCTTCATTTAATTCTCTATAAATTCTCTATTGGGTGTATAACAACCCAAAATGTAATCCATAGTAATTAATCCATTAATTAATTAAATAATAAAATAACTTTGTGAAATTATTAGTATTGAGCCATGATAGTTGCATCTTTGTGTCCGTGGTAATTTTTTTAATCTCCATATATAGAATATTAGAAACCAAGCTAATATAAACAAGATAGGAATTAAGCAAAATAAGCAGAAATAAAAGAGGAATATATATAAGGCAGATCGGTCGGCCGGTTGACCTGGGCACCACGAGGACGGCTCGCCTGCTATTTTGGGGGCGAACAAACAATCTTTCATTTGTTCGAATGATGGCATGATTATTTTAACCGACTATAATGTATTTTCCGGTCTTCAAACCAATCTGGTCCCTCCATTCTTGCATCCGATGGCTGCTATTCGGGGGTTGGGCAATTAGCCTGAAGTGAGACGAGGGCATGCTTATGCTGAAAATGGTAGTAAGTGGTCAATTAGAAGTCCAAATCGTGGAGGATTGGATAAGGGGTGTAACTAGATATTTTTCGGATGACGGGTCAGTACCAACACCATTTCCTCGATTTTCTATAGACAATGATGATCTCACATTAGCCTAAAGTGAGATGAGGGGCATGCTTATGATAGAGTTTGAGGTAATAAGAAGGCCTAATAGGTGGAGCAAAATGTAGCATGGGCATGGTGGAAATTACGCGTGCGACTTCCATTCCGGTGACATGCAGTGTATCACTATACATGCCATAAAGCCATGTATACTGATATACACTTAACAAAAACTGGAGGAACAGGTGAGCACAAGGTCAAACTCGAGCTATAAGCTAGATTCAACTCAGGTTCAATACGAAAAACAAATCAAAATGTACAAATGCAATAAAATGGATGGGAGCAACCTCGCCAGCACACATATGTACAAAAGACCATAACAAGTTGTCAGTGTCAACACAAATGCTCCAAACCGGGCTCAAGGAAATGAACAAAGAAAGTATGCATACATACAACTCGACCAAAAATTCGAATGTACACTTGAACCCTGAATGGTCAAAGAAACCAGTAATCAAGTATAGACTCATATACAAAGTGCAAAACTCACCACAATGCAATACAAGACTGGAAAAAATGCAACAAACCTCATTAGGTCCATATACATGAAGTCAGTTATCAGGAATACATGAATCAAAGCATGTACAAAGCAGCAGCAAGCATGCAAATACAAGTTGATGAGCAAGGCCAAATTAAGACATAGTGCATACCATACATGTACAAGACTCAGGACTGCACAATTCAAGTTCAAGTGTATATAAGCTACGTGAAGACCATCATCAGTGCATATGAGTTCTAATCCAACATCAATACGGCAGTGGACAGAATATTGCAGTAGTTCAAACAGGCAAGCAACAATACAGATATATACATGTGTGAAATATTATGTATACATATGGGCAGTGTGCAAATTCAAGTGACTATGATCAATATATGTGAAGATTAAAATGTATCAAGACTTCAAGCATGCATGCAACTCAACAATTACAAAGAAATCAAACCAGAGGAGCAAGTGAAGCATACAAGAAAAATGCAAACAATAGGAAGATAAATGAAATAATCAACAGCAAATCAACATGACTCAAGTGCATATGAACTCAGACAACAAATGCAGTAACAATACACATGTACACGAGGCAACATGGAAGTAAGTGCACCATGTATATACATGAACAACTCGAAGTGAACAGAGCAAAAGCTCAATGCAACACAACCCAGTGCAAACCGTTTCGATCACATAGTCATATGTATATATATAGACATGAATCAAGTACATGTCTACATGAACAACAAGTAACATATATTAGCTACAGTGATCATAGAACCAAACTATAGACTTCAAGCATAATGCATATTGAAGCACATGTTAATGAAAAATGCAATGCACAAGTACAGGCCGAGACAAAATCAAGCAGAGAATTTCAAAAATTATCGAAGTCAGATAATATAAGGAATACGAACTGAATAAGACAAAGATAAAATTCTCATCTAAAAAATATCATCCCAAAATCAAAGTGCTGAAGTTAACATAGTTTCAAATCAGCAAATTCAAAGCCGTGATGGTCAAGGAAGTCGAACAAGTCATAAACCAAAATCGTGATAACCAAGCAATCACAACATATACGAACTGAAAAAGTCAATACAAATCATAGCATTCAATCATAATCAAGTGGTAGAGATAAATCAATTGATGAATTCAAGTAAATTAATTTGTACGAAACATAAGAGATTTGAACCCTATTGAAACCCATCTCATCATTGGCTACAAATGCATTCGAGTTCAAGCAACAAAAGAGAGGTATAATCATTCAACTCGAATCAAAGTGGAGTATAGTATAAATCAAAAAATGAATAAACGTGCAATTCCAATTCAAAGCATTATTAGATCTCGACTTTGCAGCTGCAAGTAATTACTAATCGAAGAAAGCGTTTAAGGCGGCCATATCAGTAAAGCCCTACCTTTTCAGAACAAAAAGGAACGGAGAGGAATGAAGAAAGACGCTAGTCAAAGGAATAAAAGAAAAGGGATTTTTTTATCACTTATCTATTTGGGTTGGTTTCATAATTTATTTTGGGCTTTTATTTTTATTTAAGGGCTTTGTGTTTTTAATTGTTTTTTAAATTCTGTATTACTCTTTTTAATGTTTGTAAATTCCAGTCGTGTGACTAGAGGACGAACTATGGTGGTGCAGTTCAAGAATTCGCAACTCAATGGCTAAGTTGTGGTAGGGTTTTAAGCATAATGTTAGGTTAGTCGATAGTGGGTGTCGCAAGTTTACGTGTGTAAGCGTCTAACTACTTAATTTCTAGTAGAAACCTTAGGGGCAACACGTTGGTAGGGTTTTGCCTAAGCTGGGTAAATCTGTGTGTTCTATTTTTTGCATTTATTCTGCTATTATCTATGCTACTATTATTCTGCTATATCTGTGTTGAAGTTATTTTATATACTTCCGCATTAAATTTTTATAATCAATAGTATCACCCTATTCACCCCCCTCTAGGGTGAAATTGATCCTACAAATCTAAGGTTGAGTTTTGGACAATCAGGTACTTTGCCCTTTCAAGATATTGATATGGCCCGTAATGATGAGGTAAGCCCAAAGGTTACCTCCAGCATAAAGGCCGTGAATGATTTGGGCTTAGGTCAATTTCAAAACAATTTTAAAAACGAAATAAATTTTTGAATTTAAAATTTGTATTTAAAATTGGGAAATATTATAAATGTTATAATATAGAATTTCAAATTATTTTGAAATGTAAAATAAAGTTTTAAATTCAAAACTTAAATTAAATTTAAAATAAAACACATGTTATTAAAGTTATGACATAATTTTTCAAAATGTTTGAAAACATTATAAAATTACTTTTGGTAATATTATTTATTAATAAGATTAATAAAATAAATGAATTAATCAAATAAGTTAAGTAATTAAATGTATATACATGTATAATACGTACAATGATATATGTTAAGTTGTCTTGAATTATTTAAGTAATATGAGTATATATGTGTGTACAAAATAATTTTCGAAATTAATAAATTTAATTATAATTATTTAGCTAAATGAATTAATTAAAATATATAAATATAAGATATATATGTATTACTATAAAGGTTATGTTATATATATTCAATGTAATAAGTTACGACTGAATAATATATTAATTGATCAAAGTGTTAATTAATTAAATTAATTAATAAGATTCGATTAGCATAATTTTATACTTAAAATATAATATAAGTAAAATAAAGTATAAAGGTTATATAATAAAAAACTTATATAATGTATAAATTAAACGTGGTACAGTAAGAAACTCAATTGGACTTAAGGAATGAATGCATACATATAGCATATATACCGTGACTTTGAATGTGTTTGATACTTGAATCACGAAGGTATTTCTTAAGAAATAAATTATTCCATTAGTCGATATCACTCGATTAAATATATTAAAGATTGCGAATCTTTAATATAAGTGTTGTCCGCCACCATTTATATATTAATAAATTACTTTCATACTCTCTGTTTGTTGAGCATACTCAAGCTAAAGATGTTATGTGTGGTGTTATTTGAATAGACAAGGTAAGATAACTATATGTGTTTGTTAAGGAAACTTAAGGTACTTATACTATACTTAAGTCATCGCAAAATGGTGTGTATGAGTGAATATTTTCTTTCAATTAGTTGAGCAAATTCAAGGTTGAAATGAGATTGGGACAAATAACATGGGTTAGGAGCTGTATATGGTGCAACCGATAAGGACTTATCCATTATTTATGGGGATATGACCTGTCGAGCAAACTCAAGATCAAAATTCCAAGGGAGACGATTCCTAACTCCCACCAATAAAGTCGAAAGACTTCTATGTTTCATCTTAGGGTTGAAGAAACATAAAGATTAGTGGGAGCCTTATTAGAAAAATGAAATGGTAGCATTTACCTTCTAATATTGTAAGAACATATGCTATTTATAAATTAAAATAATTTACATCGATAAATTTGTGCAACTAATAAAATTGGTAAAAAGTTTATCAATTAAAAAAGGCAAATGAATTGAACTGATATTGACAAATAGAAATATAAAATGTACTTGTCAATAATTTCTTGCATATTGAACCATGCAAGCACCTAATTATACAAGTACTAAATATGTTCGTAACTTGGTCACTTACATGTTTATGTACCCAAGACTGTGTATGTCTTCAATGAGTTTCGAGCTCTAAAAATAGTACAAGTATATGGATATTTGATTAATATGTGATCTCATACAAATATTATAATATGGAAGGTCATTGTTCGTAATGTAAAAAACCCGATGAAACTATTTCATTGAAATAAGCAAGTAAGCTGTAATGTGAGATCTTTTGTTCAATATGATTTATTACAATAATCGTCTTAATGTGTTAAATATAACACTGGACCAAAGGCTATAAGATAGATCTAAGAATTTGATTACTGAAATGTCGGTTTACATAAAGTGCAATTTATTTGATATCCTTAAAATTTAAGGATGACCAAAATCACTTTTGGAAAGAGTTCTTTATGATAATGTATTGAGGGTTTCCTTTGAATTGCTCCTCCATTTAGAAAAGAAAGTGAATATACGAGAGTGGTTGTATCCTAAGGCGCGATTGGGATAAAGAAAGTGAATGGTAAACTTCTACTTCATAAAGAATAAACGGAAATGAGAATTGTAAAATAATAAGGGATACTTAACACTGGAATAAGAAACTGATTTCTACTCCAAAATATATTTGCAAATAGAATTTTTTTCCTATAAGATTTATTTCTTTGAATTTAAGATTATTGATCTAAAAAATATTAATTGTAAACCAGTTACAACAAATAAAATAAATAACTGACATTAAAAGGTTGAACGACGCTTTATATTTCATACTCAATTACAGTATTGACGAAAATAGTAGGAGCATGCCATATAGCACTTATTAGTCGCATCTAGTTAAAAAAGTTTTTTTGTGAAAAGCACCAAACATTATTTATGAAACAATTATTATTTTTCAATATTGACCCAAAGTAGACA
Organism: Allium cepa; assembly: GCA_030765085.1. NCBI lineage: Eukaryota > Viridiplantae > Streptophyta > Magnoliopsida > Asparagales > Amaryllidaceae > Allium > Allium cepa. Next base: position 202,441,639 of record CM060941.1, on the reverse strand, counting down.
TATTTTTATTTCAATATGAATAATAAACATTCATTATAAAATAAGGCTACAATAGTCGTATTTGTGATGTATTGGAAATACGGAAGTATTTGAAATTATTTTCAAATTATAGAGTAAAGCCATAGTTTTGAGAAATAATTTTTTAGTATATGATTATGAATCATATGGCATTAATGAATTATATTTAAAATAATTTAGGGCAAAGCACCCATTCAGTGGGAGGGACATAAGAGTTAGTGAACACTTTGGATTGATTTATATAGATATATGAAGTTGCAAGTCAATTAATACCTAAATTGTTCCATATATTTCGTTATATGCACCGATGAGTTATCACCTACATGGGCTTGTGTATTGGTACATATGTGCATGTATATAATAAGCTTATAAAGTATAAAATGTAAGTAAATAAAGTAACGCACAATAGAAAATAAAATTGATTCAATTTGATCGGATAGGTGTATATTGGAAAGAGTTTTGAACATACCTAAAAATGAATATGATTCAATCTCAAAAGTCACTCCTCTTTATGATACATAATGATGTATTGATAAGGAGTAACATAAATTTTTTGAGCAAAGTATCATTAGTGATGAGTGAAGTTGAATGAACTTTTTTTATAAGATTGCATACTTAAAAGTAGTACATGTAGTTAAAATTTATTTCTTCTAAAGAATAGTTTATAAATCATACAGGATAAGGGTTTACAAGAATTACTGTTAACTTGCCTTTTGCCAAGGCAATAAACTGGCGAATTTAAACCAACGAATTTCACGATTATTGAGGACAATGATTTCGGAATGATAAGTGTATGGCCCAAAAATCAGGTGCAGATGATAACATGAAGCTAGGATTGATCGAAGTTAGTAGATAGACAACGCAAAATGCTTGTAATATGAATGTCTGCTTGGATGGGCAAAAGGATCGGCATAGTCAATTGGAAGGAGGGATCGGCCTGGGTGATGATGAAGGGATCGGTATATTTCGATATAAAGGGATCAACATGACTCAGTGGAAGGCTACAAATAGACATAGCTCGGGCCGGTAGGGCTTGGAGGAAGGCATATTTTGGATCGGCATAGCTGGGTTGGAAACTGAGGTAACGACATAGCCCTATGAAGAAAGATGGATCGATATAGGTGCTGAGTGGGCTTGGCATGGATGGTCATCAGAGGGATCAGTATGTTGCAATAGCCAAGCAAGATGAAGAGGTCGGCATATCAGATGGATCGGCATACATCAACTAACAACAAGGGATCAACAAGGGAATATGGGATAGGGAAGGGATCAGCCTCGACTCATAAAGCAAAAGGGACTGGCATTTTTCGATGGGTCATCGTACTCCATAGGGTTCGACATTCCAAGGATAGTCTTGCATTCAACATTCAATAACTCGAGCTCCTTTGATCCAAATGAGATAAAATTCTGGGATCTAGTATATTTTGCCATGAAGATTCCATCATAAGAGTCGCTGCCCAAAAATCAACCAAGGAAGGGACCAATACTAATCCCTCTCTATTAGGATGTGATCCCTGTGATGGGCTCATATAGAAAAGAGGGTCCTGTAGCCGAAGTTTCACATATGCGTACAATAGGCCAGGCTTCAGAAAAGGGGGCTTCGTTCTTCTTCTCTTCATCTTCTACCTAGGGATACTCTGCTATTTTTATTTTGGAATTTTGGATTGTAACTGTAATCAAATTTCAGTAAAATAAAAAGGATCGTTCCGAAGTGGGCATGGACCGGAGTTAGCCGAACCACTATAAATCTTGTCTCTTTTACACAATTTCATTTTAATTTGATTATTATTCATATTATATTCTCTACATCATATACTATCTGTGATCTATGACTGGATATTGGTGCTTGCATGCATAATTAGGTGTTGGTGGTCAATTTTGAGACCAACATTTTGGTGCTTTCACTGAGAAAGCTTGCATAAATGAATTAAAAAGCTATGAGTTCATATTTTGAAGCTTGGTATTTGGAGATAGGAAGCAATGACTAGGAAATCAACAAGGAGAGTGCTACAAGAAAGGAGCCAGCATGGAGGGAGTCAGGAGGCTTCCTTAGGAGCCGGAGGAAACCAAGAGTCTATCTACATTACCAGGGATTAAATTGAAATGATGATGGATGCTATGTAGGAAAGGATGTTGAAAAGACTGGAGGAGATGATGCAGAATCTACTCCAACAAATCAGAAAGGCTAGAGCCATAGGAGCTGTTGGAATGCAAAACCAAAATTAGAACTGGGAGCATGAGAATGGAGCTAATAACAAAGAATGGAACAGAACAGACAGGGGCAGTCTCCTGCTACCCAAGAAGGATCGGTATTGATCCTCAAGGATTAGGGGGCATGCCCTCGGTCGGGTTGATCATGATGGTAGAGAACCTACGATCAATCCCGTGGATCCTGGTGTGAACCAAAATTTGGATGCTCAACCGGAGGAATATGTCCCATAATTTCCTCATAGACTCGAGGGGCAGATTGGGCTTGATGATAGGAGATTATTATCTGACGACAATGACAGGTTCGCGAGATGATAAGGCGAGCTGTGCGTGGAGGATTGGTAAACAAGGACCTAGAGGATGTAAATAGAAGTCCATTCATTCCAAATACCAGGCAAGCTACGAATCCTCCGGAGTTCAAACTACAAACACTTGAGACTTATGATGGAGAAAATAATCCCGCAGTTCATTTGATGAGGTACATGAGACACATGGAAGTACTGAGGGAATCGGAGGAAGTCATGGTGCAATGCTTCCTTTTGTATTTGACGAATATAGCTACACTGTGGTTCGGACATTTGGAAAGTGGCTTCATCAGCGCATGGACGGAAATGATCAAAGGGTTTATGAAGCAGTTTAGGGTTCACATCTCAAGATCCAAAAATGTGATTAGTTTGGAAACACTGAAATAGAGGACCGGGGAGACCCCGAGGAGTTTCATAACAGGGTTTAATGTTGCAGCGACATCAGTGTATCGTCCAGCTCCATCCATAGTTTTGATGGCAGCTGTATCTGGAATTGCCGATGGCATAGAGTTCAAGGATTCATTAGCGCGAGACTCACCTATGGATCTTGAAGAATTTTATCATGAAGCGAAAAGGTTTTTGCAACAGGAAGACGAGCGAGCGTATAAAGCAGAGGTGAATGCTACGCAAAGTGGAGGATCATTAGGAGAGGTAAAAAAGTATGAAAAAGGCAAACAAAAAATGAATGATGGCTCTAGTGAGCCAAAGAGGCAATTGAGAGAATCAAAATTCTCTTCTTATATGGATTTGACCGAATCTTTGGAAAGGATTTACTTGAATACTCGGGGACGCCTTTAATATCAAAGGCCAGCAAGGAGGGAACTCTCTGAACATGAGTAGGCATCACGGAAGCATTGCCTATTTCATGAGCCAGATGGGCATGACATAAACGATTATAGGCATTTTAAGGATATCATTGAGGAATACGTGAGGAATGGTCAGTTACAACAATAAAAAAGGACTCGGGCTACGATGGTGGAACATAGCAGCCACCGTTCGCCTCGGACGAAAGAGGCACCAGGACAAGGCATCATCGCTGGCTTGTCATTAATTGATCGGGATAGAAAAGAATAAGTAATAAACTCTGCAATAATACGGCTAAGTCACTTACACATGTACGGGATCGAGGACGGTTCCTAAGCATGCTCTGAGATTATGATGAACCATAGTGCCCGAGTTTGTGAAATTTTGTTTTTTCTTATTTTCTTGGAACTTTGTTTATTGATTGTATGGAATTTTATTATGGATTAGGATAGTTAAGTTTGAATCAATGTAGTAAATAATATAGGTTGCGGTTGTGGCCTTGAACGGAGAGACGGGGCAATAACCACAAGGTGAGAGTCCCATCGTCGGAGATCGATGGGATGGAATCTTCCACGGATCAAGTCCTTGACCGAGGATTGAGGCCAGAGTAGGATACCGTACGGATTAAGTCCTTGGCAAGTGTTTGCACCAAAATTGGTCACAAACCCCAAGTGTTGTGAAAGCACCAGTGTATGAATATAAATCAGCAATATCCAAACACAAATCACATATCTAAGCAAGCAACACGCAGCAAAACAGAAATTATGAACAAGAACACACGATTTATAGTGGTTCGGCTATCTTCGGCCTACGTCCACTTCAAAGGTTTTCACTTTTATTGATGTTCTTCTCTGATTACAGTTGATTATAGTGGATTACAACGGATTATAGCTCTGAAATTCGAGTACAACAGTAGTTGTGGAGTGCAAAGTAGAATCTAGTAGAGTCCCGACGCTTTAGAATCCAAATCCAGCAAGAGAGAGATCCCACCCCTTTTCTGAATGACCTGGGGCTCTATTTATAGGCGTAGGAGGCTGATATTTCTCCTAAAAGTCTGGTGGACCGCTTCAGGCACGTAAGGGGGCCCACACGGCCGAAACTTGGAGATCTGGGCCCACATTGGGATCGATTCGACCCATGGTTCGAACCGATCAAGAAATTGTCCAATCGTGATGAAACATGGCGTGGACATTCTTCAACACGTCGGCAAACACCTGTAAAAATTTCATGGCATTTGGATCAAGGGATTGAGAGATATGATCGATTCGAAGTGGAGGTTTTCGTTTGGCTGTTTGGGTCGAATCGATCCCTTCGAACCCACTCCCTTCGAATCCATCAACGCACGCGATTTTGTGATGAGGTGGCGCGCGTCCTTCGAGTCGATCTGGCCTTCTCTCCGGGTTGAACGCTTCGTCTCCGTGGATCTCGCCGACTTCGCATCGCGAAGTGACACGTCATCCAAGTTAGTTTACTCGGTGGATACGAGTGGGTGAATGTTTCCTGGATTCGAACGCGACCGATTCGAACTGAGGTACCCCAATGGGTTCGAACTCGATCGATTCGAAGAAGATCGGTTCGAAGTAACCAACTCTCGGTGGATTCTAACCTGGTGGGTTTGCATGGAGCGAGGTGTTGATGGATGCGAACTATATGGAGTCGAGTTGAGACATGTGGATGGATTCGAAGGTAGGCCATCGTGATGGGTTCGAAGGATTTCATCATGTTGGGTTCGAACAGGGCAGGCGCGGATGGATTCGAAGCATGGCTATCTGAGGGCTTGCTTGATGGATTCGAGGCACGGCTAGACCTCTTGGGTTCGAACTAATGCAAGGATGATGGATTCGAGGTAGATGGAGTCGAACCGATGGATGCGAAGTCCATCGATTCGAGCTAGGGGGTGTCCTATCGATTCGAACCGAGCAAGGTTTGTTTCCCTCAAATTGAATCCATCGTAACTTGAGCATACAAACTCGAATTGACTTGAAATTTGAACCTCTGGCTTCTATGATCTTTCTGGTCATGCCTTATCAATTGTAGCTCAATCTGGACTCGGACAAAATTCATCGATATCCATGGTTATCCTGCAGTACATAGTTAATACTCAAGAATAATAATCATTGATTCTCAGTAAATTTTGGATATCTTAACTTTGCCAAAAGTTGGGATAACAGCAGGAAACCGAGGCCAGAGAAGGAATCCCCATGGATTAAGCACCCGACCGAAGAGTCAAGGCCGGAGAATAAAACCCAACAGGTCGTCGAGTATGGATTGTGCTCAGCAAGGATCCATAGAGATCAAGGTCACTGAGTATGGATTATGCTCGGTAAAGATCCGGCAAGATCAAGTATTTGGATTAGGCCAATGGTTCGGAGAGGTCTGTGGATTTCGAAATGGACCCGGATTGGTCCCGGATTTGGATAAAATGGTCGGGTGAGGTCTATGGATTTGGAAATGGACCTGAAGTGGTCCGAAATTGGATAAAATGACCCGAAGAGGTCTATGGATTTGGATATGGACCCGGAGCGGTCTCGAATTTGGATTAAACAATTCAGAGAGATCGTGGATTTGGTTAATGAGTTTGGAATGGATTCGGAATTGGATATCGAATCAGAACAGTCATGTATTTTGCTAATGTTCTGGGGAGATCAAGGAATTGGATTGATAATGGATTGGATTATAGATTGGATAATATGATGATCGATGGATTATGAACTATGGGTTTTGGATTTATGGCAATTCAAAACATGCCTTCCTATCGCAAGGCATGTTTTGGGGACATAAGTTAACCCGTCTTTTGCCAAGGCAGTACACGGGTGAATTTAACTCATTGGACTTCATGATTACTGAGGCCGATGATTTCAGAATGAAAAGTGTGTAGCAAGAAATCAAGTACGGATGATAACATAAAGCCAGGATTGATCGGAGTTAGTAGATAGACGATGCAGGATGCTTGGAATATAAGTTAGCTTGGATGGGAAAAAGATCGGCATGGTCAATTGGATGAAGGGATCGGCTTGGGTAATGATGAAGGGATATGTATACTTCAATATAAAGGGACCAACGTGACTCGGTGGAAGGCTAGGGATCGGCATAGCTCGAGTCGATAGGGCTTGGAGGAAGGCATAGCTTGGATCGGCAAAGCTGGATTGGAACCCTAGGGAACGACATAGCGCTGCGCAGAAAGATGGATCGACATAGGTGATGAGGGGGCTAGGCATGGATGGTCATCAGAGGGATCGTTATGTTCCAATATCCAAGCAAGATGAAGGGGTCGGCGTATCAGATAGATCAGCATACATCAACTAACAATAAGAGATCGGCATAGGAATATAGAATAAACAAGGGATCGACCTTGAGTCATAAAGCAAGAGGGATCGGCATTTTTTGATGGGTCATCGCACTCCATAGGGTTTGGCATTCCAAGGGTAGCCTTGCATTCAACATTCAATAACTCGTGCTCCTTTAATCCAAATGAGATGAAATTTGGGGATTGAGTATATTTTTTCATGAAGAATCCATCATAGGAGTTGCAGCCCAAAAATAAACATAGGAAGGTATCGGTGCTGATCCCTTTCCAGGGATTTGGGCCTAGCGATCCCTATGATGGGCCCATATAGAAAAGGGGGTCCTGTAGCCGAAGTTTCACCTATATATACAACAGGCTAGGCTTCAAAAAAGGGGGCTTCATTCTTTATCCCTTCTACCTAAGGGATACTCTACCATTTTTATTCTGGAATCTTGGATTGTAACTGTAATCAAAATTCAGTAAAATAAAAAGGATTGTTCCAAAGTGGACATTGGATGGAGTTAGCCGAACCACTATAATCTTGTCTCTTTTATTTTCTTTCATTATAATTTTATTATTCTTCATATTATATTCTCTACACCATATATTATCTGTGATCTGTGAGCGGATATTGGTGCTTTCACGTATAATTAGGTGTTGGTGGTCAATCTTGATGTCAATAATTACCAACATATCTTAGGACAAGAAGTTGGCAAGTTGTGTGAGTCGAAAGACTGCATGTAATAATTTTATGTGAAGGATCTTGTATAATTCGCCCAAAATAAGTATGCGAATGGTAGTCATTGGATGACCAAATTATGTTTTGAACATAAATGTTGCAAACTAAAATCAAATCGGTTTTATTTATAAGGCAATTCATAATGTGTATATGAACATCTATTTTGTTGCACTAACAAATAATTATTATTTCATGAGATGCCAACTTCGTAGTGAAGAAATTTCTTTAGAAATTAGTAGTCGTAAAATGGACTTGGATACAATCCATGGATAAAACTACATACAATGGATAAAAAGAAATTAGCCAAACCTAATTAAATGAATTGCATTAGAATGTCTGATAAGTATTCTTGTACACTAAAAAGAAACTATGAGTTTTTTTTATTAATGTCGAGAATAGATAATGCACAATTATCAATTAAACCAATAAGAGTGTTAACTCTATGATATTATATGATGCATAAATACGAAATGAATTCCAAGTGCATTATCAAAATATCATTTTGATAGTTCACCCGAAGGGATATGATCCATCATCCTTCGTAAATGCGTCCTCTAGAGAATGACTAACGCAGTTGGAATATTGTGAGCCATATTGATAAGAATAACATTATAAATTTCAATTGTTGAAATTAGCATAATTGATTCGTTATTCAACGTGCTTAAGTTAAGTTAGATTATCTCGTAAAATTATTGCTTAATATGATGTTCTATTTTGGTACATATGTGTTGAAATGGAGAATTCTAGATAACGATTTAGAATGGACTTTTTGCATATAACAACTAAAGTTTCTTGAAGTTAGTGGGAGCGATATTGAGTTTGTAAGCTTTTTGGTATAATCCAATATTTAACACGAAAATATCATTCCATAAGCATTGGATTGATAAGTATTTTTATAGAAATATTGAACATTTTTATTTTCAACCAAAATGCAATGGAATTATATGTCCATAAGAAAGAATGACTAAAAGGAACATATATATTTCTAGACTATAATTAAGCAACATCCTATCGACTATTAACGATATATGTTAATATCAATAATATTTTTGTTGCTTAATACTTGATATTGGATTTGTAAATTATATCTTTGTATAAGCATAGTGGATGACGATATGCAAAGATACCCTATTAAAATGATTGATAATGTATGCTTTAGTAATACAAATTACCATATATGTTGTATTGTCCACAATATCTTAATTTTCTTATGTATTTGATGCATGAATAAAATATCAAATCCAAATTAAAATCACTAAATGGTAGTTTATCATGTTATTGAGTATTTATGAATTACTAGAGAATTGTTTACCGAAACAACAAACTCCTTATGGAGGAGTGCTCAAACTCAAACTTCATAAGTGATATCGAGTATATATGTCAATATAAAATCCACATTCAAACCTTGGTTAAAGAGCCTTGAAGTGGAAGTGTTCCAAATAGGAAATTATGGCTAATTTAACAAAAAGGCTAAGTACATCACCTTGAATAGCTCCAGGATAAAGCAATGTATAAATATAAATGCGCGAATTTAAATTTGAGCTAGGGGTGATTCCAAGTATTAAGAATACTACATTATTATTATATGATTACAATTTAAAGATAAGATTTCACTTAAAGTCAAGGAACATACTTTGAATAGTTCTAAATGATAAATGTAGTTTATCAGCATCGGAGGTAGTTGAGTGATAGAGTAGATAATTAAAATAAAACAGCAGATCGGTCTAACTAGTCAGTTCTCATCAACTGATTGAAGGCATGGAATAGAGATTCCATAATTGGCCCCAAGTGCAAGTGGAAGATTGATAGAGTTAGGTGTATGCTCTAGGGGCGATTATGTAATTTGTTACATACATATGACTCAGTAGAAGCACTGGAAGTGGAATGCTATCAAGAGAGGTTTCGTGTTCTCGATTATACGAACTTAGTATCACAGTCAACTGAAATTAACTCAAAGTCAAAGTCTCTAGAAAGAGCAATTTCATTAATAATACTATTATTGAACAAAAGGCTTTGTATCTGGATATAGATTTAAACATGGATCATATTAGAATTTTGACCATGACCAAATTCCATAAGTCTAAAGTGGTAAAGTTATGATGATGAGAATTTGTGTGAATAATTGTCACTACTAGATAATGCTTAACAAGGTAAAATTGCATATTACTAAGACTAAGTAATCAAAAAATTGGCAAAAGTAACACCACATACTAAGCGATGCGTGAATGTTAATATTCGAGGTGTTCAATATTAATTGCTAATTACACCTAAGAGTCACATAACCAAAACATTGGTTACTCCTTTTATAACCTGATTTAATTAATGTGTAATTGCTATAAATTATTTGAATTTAATAATATTTATGAAATATTAATTTTAAAATTGTATTTGATGTATTGAACAATGAAACAACCGAATTCCAGTGGTCTGTATTTTTCGCAAAAATGCTAAAAACCAAGCCCACTGAAGCCTGAGTTAGGTATCTGGTATCCTGCAAATAGGCAAAAACAAATGTTTCAGAGCTCAATAGTTTATCCCACTGCGAGATTGACTAAAATATAATAGTAAGTGAAAACTCACCCAAATAATAACACTTTGTAAGCAAGTGTCAAAAAGCTGAGAAGTCTCTGCCATCTAGCTAACATGTGGGATGTTATGAGGAGTGGGTCAGAACAAAATATTTAGTGAATGAATAAATTATATACTTTTAGGCTTAATTCTACATATATCGTTTTATTTCCATTTACTCTTATATTAGGTTCATTAGATACAATATTCCCGCCTCTATTCGTGAACCGTGCCCATTTACTCCTTAGTAGATGGAAACCTAATAAATAATATATACATATATGTAATTATACGCCCAATGACCATATTGGACCTAGGTACCGCCCATGGTACTTTCCGTATTCTCCTTGAAAAGGGCTCTATCATCTTGCTTCGAGTGCTTTCCGTAATTGTATCGGTAAAGGACTACTTCATAAGGCCTACAATACATATGCTCCATCGTCTTGCTCCGTAGCCATATTTATAAAGGACTGCTTTGTAAGGCCTACAATATAGATACTCCGTCGCCTTGCACCACGAGCGTTTTGTAGCTACTTCTGTAAAGGAATTCTTCATAAGGCCTACAATACGGATGCTCTACTACTTACTGTGAAAACGTAAATTGCATCTACACTAGTCTATGCCAGTGCTCGGATATCCACAATGCACCACCCAGTGCATACGTTGAGGACTATGTAATCGTTTTATCTACTATCTGAATTCCACCAACAAGTCGGGGATTTTCTATATCTATAAAGGACTACTTTGCTAGGCCAACAATACAGATATTCTAGTTGGTCTATCTCTTTTTCATCGTGGCTATGGCTCCATACAACCACCACTCAACTAACCGAAAGACTTCTAAAGAGTTAAGTGGTCGTGCCATATTGAAAACAATCTAACATCCAAATGGTAGTGCCCCTCTTCTAATGTCTCGATAGTAAAAGAACTATTGGCCTGATGGTTTAACTCTAGTCTTTCCGATATCCATATGCGACTATCCTTAAAATAACATGGTAGTACTAGACATATGAGTACCTTACTCTGAACACCAAGCCCTTCTGACTGCCTACAAAGGTCTGCTTCATTAAGCTTACAATGCAAATGCACTCAAGGCATACTCTCTTAATGGAACACCTACGGACCTGCCTCCAGGGGTGCAGCTTCGTTAGGCCTACCCAGATGGCCATCCTAGGGTATCCTCCCGTCATGTTGAAGTCTCACACTTCCTTGAAGCCTTAAAATACTAAGTTGGACGTGCTTCTCCATTTTTGAATTCGTGATGAACTACTTTATAAGATGCTTCATCCTTTGGGCTTCTCCAAACGCATCTTAATTCTTTTTTTAGATTCCAAGTCTAATCTTTTAATTTGCATTTAGTTTACTTTCTTATTCTTTTGGCTACTTACTTACCCTAATTAGCATAGTCTTGCCCTTGTCTCACCTCTATTTATTGGGAGATTTCCATTTATTTAATAGGTAATGCTATTGTTATGAGCCACATTTATTATCTTGCTTATTTAAGTTAATATAAATCTTAAGTTCATTAAAATAAGCCTCTTTTATCACTCCTGCTTTATTTGCTTATTGACTTACTATAAATTATTTAAATAATCTTCTACCATTATTGTTTCTCATTAATTTATTCAAAGTCTCAAAATAAGCTTTTTCATTCTTGTTACTTAATTATAACCTAAGTTATAATTCTACCTATAATTTTCATTTTCTTTACTTTTATAGTCCGTACATAATTCTATCATTTCTTTTTTGTTATAATCTGCCTTCTTTTATTACGATATAGAATATTCTTTTATTCTCTTATATTATATAATTTACTTATCATAATAACTATCTTCTTAAATAGTTTGCGCAGTGAATGCAGACCTAGGTTCATTATCATTTACAGCTTCAAGTTCTTATCTAATAATTTACTTGATTCCTGTCATACTTTGCTTTATTATCTTCTATTCTAGGAAGTAATTCTATTTTATTGGGTAGGTTACGAAAACTATATTTAAAAATCCATTTCCATATTTTAATATTAAATAGTACTAAAAACAATAATCCGTAACTGCTTGATATTTCTTTTACTATTTTGGAATAGTGTAAAATATTGTGGTTTCCCTATTCTACAATAATTATCTTTTGCTTTCTTTTATTTTAGTAATTACGTTCATTGTTGTCTTTTAAATACTAAATTATAGAAATTTATCCTATTTTCTAAACCAACACATTAACCTTTTAGTTACTTCCAAATCCAGTTATTAGATTAATTAACTTTTTCTCATTTTAACGTAATTTATTACAGTAATTCCATTCCTGAAACATTTACTACTTTACATCTTATTTCCTTCATTTCAGTATTCTTAATTATTTAATCCATATTCACATCTAATCTATTCTAATCCATACGTGAATAAAGAGGAGAAAATTGAAAAAGAATGATGCTTGCATAGAAATCGAAAATGTAGAAACAGATGTATATAAATACTAATGCTGTAAATAAATAGTAAATTCCATATAACTCAGCATAACTTAATTAATAGAATTAATTATTAAATAAAATTATCTAAACAGGAATTTAACGATAATATATCTTAAACTTAAAAGATATAATTAAATCTACTCACATGTCATCTTTAGCTTCAATCTCTATCCCTTTTAATTTGCTACGCTTTTCTCTGCTTTTCTCCCTTTTTACTTCGTTATAAATTCCCTGATTCATTTGCACAATTCTTTGATTTGCTTGTATGAATATCCTTGCTTAATTTTAATTTTTTATTTAGGGAAAGGTTTGATTGATAGAGGAGAAAGCAAGAGGGAGAAGAGAAGAGGAGTTTGCCATAAATGACAGCAACTGACTCAGAGAAAATAGTGTGGGCTAGGTTTAGTTACGTTCAATTTATAGGTGTAGTGAACAACTATGAACCATCCGATCAACCCTAATAAACAATCCCCACCATCATTTATTGATTTTTTTACGTTAACTTATAACGTATACTTCTCCAATGTCATTCATTTATTCCAATTCTTTTTTTTTTCTTTTTAACTTGGAAACAAATAATCCTATAACTGGCGTTTTCTTCTAAAGAATTAATTTACACTAGCTATTATAAGAAAGACATATTATTTAGTTAATTGACATCCATTTGAAAATGCTAAACTAATTACCAATTGATTAATTGACACGTTTTCCCATTTTAATCGATATCCAAATTAATTCTTATGCGTCACTTAATCATGCATTTATTAGTTGTATATATTTAAACAGCCAATTCATTACCCAATTAATTGACATATAAGTTTCCCTCTTTATTTAATTGACGCTTACTTAATGTCTATAAATAATTTCTTAATTAATTGATTATGTCAATTATAAATTAATATATGTATGTTATCATTTAATTTATTCCCCACATACATTTCCCTTTATTAGAAGATCCTTTAATTAATTAATGTAATAGAAGTGACATATTCTCTGACTAATTGACGCCTCTATATCTCTTAATTAATTCCTCTTTTAATTGATTAAGGCGTCAATTAATCACACACTCATTTCTTGCGTAAATCTATGTAAACTCTTAATTTTTAAATGCATATATTTGACATTTATATTCTGTTTTGCAATTATGTTAATTCAACTGAATTTATTTAATTATATAAAAATGTAGGGTGTTACATTCTCCCACCCTTTAGGAAATTTCATCCCCGAAAATCAACAAGGGTAAAAGTATGTAATTCCTCGCATCAATCGCATCCATTTTGTGTACATCCAATTTTTCGACCATTCGTGCTCTTGTGCAACAGTGTTATCCAATACAAAATATATGCATGTATTAAATTTCTAAGCACTACCTCTTATTTGAATGCTTTTCTTCTTTTAATTTTTTTTTAAAATATGATGCATGCATCCTAAAAAACTTGCAATTTCTATATGAATGCGAACTTTTAAAATTTTTAAAAACTTTTCATCCAATTTTTCCCACACTCCTCTTGAATAAGGGTAGAATTCAATGAATTTTGTATCCATACCCCCACCATACAACTTTAAATATTCGAATTTTAGAAAAATATAATTTTTTGAATTCGATCTATTATGTCAGAAAATAGGTAGAAAACGAAAAAAATTCGTATTTCTATGTTCAACGACAAATTTTCTATTGACTTAAAAAATACCGAAAAATTTGGAAATTGAATTACCGCAAGCGCGCGGCGTGTAATTTTAGTACGTGGCAAGCATAGGTCGATCCGTAGGGAATTGTTTTAGATATTAGAAATCAATTCAATCAAATTAGACCAAGTAAGAGGAAATTGTTAATTAAAAGCAAAATGAAGCTAAAACTAGAATTAAAATGAGCTTTAAAACTATGAGATTAGAGAACAATTTAGAGGCAAATCCACTCTCATATTTTTGTAAATCAACAAACAACTAATTTATGATCTCTAATTTTGGTAATAAGTGAAATAAATGTTGCATTTATAATAAGTATGGTTTATTTATGTTATTAATTAACATAACTTAAACCATCAACGTATAATGCAATAAATAAAACACTCATAGATTCACATGAAAATGAAACCAAAGCAAAAGCCATTTTAGGTATGATCTATTTACTTAGTAATATAAATCGTCAAATTTTGTTTCTGCTTTCTTTTCAAAATCAAAAATCAATTAGCAAATGATGATTTAAATTGTGTTTATGTTGAATAAGAATAGCTCATTTGCAAATGCAACATAACCTATCAAACCCACTTGTATAAACTTATATCAAAATCTACTCTAATGAAACACAAGTAAAAGAGACCATAAATCATAGAAATGTTGAAATTACATAATATTTGAGAGCTTCATTACCCCTAAATTGAAGGGGTTTATCTACTCATTTGTGTTATCAAATCAACACTTGTAAATTTCAACATTAAAAAGCAAGGAAATGGAAACTACGTAAAGGAAGAAAGCGAGATTAACTACTAACTACTTGCTCAAAAAAACTACACTACTTGCATGAATATAAATCCAAGCTATAACATGAAATAAAAGAGAGCATAGAAATAAACATAAAAGTAAATAAAAGCAAGTAGAAAAGAGAGGAGAAAGAGGCTTGGAAACCATTTTTATTCACTTTGATTTGTGTTTACAACTTGCTGATTTTCTAAGTAAAATAAAAGAGAGTAGAAGATATTTACATGAACATAAGAGGGCTATTTATACATGCATAAAACTCTAATTCAACTTTTAGGGTGCTTCCTAAAATGCCATTTAGGAAGCGTGGCCACAAAGTATAGCCACTAATTAATCCATCATTTGATGTGCATGAAGCTTTAACCTCCACTTAGTTGTCCATTAGCTTCTATTGTAAATTTAGGTAAGTGGTGGGGTCCTCCATGATCATGAACTTGAATTATTTACTCTTCATTCCTATGTATTCCCTTGTGCATGCATATATATTTATGAATCACTCTTCCATATGTATCAAAATTTCCTATAAAATCATAAAAAAATTCATGTAAAAATTCTCAAATTGACACATGCACAAAAATGACCATTTTGCCCCTAAATGAAGATGAATATACGATGATTTGAAAATAAAACATGTTAAAATGCCCAAATATGATATTTATTTAAATAAAAATAGATAAAATATAGATGTAAATATATGCACATTTACATGCACATCAAAATACTCCCACGCTTACCTTTTTATTCGTCCTCGAACAAAGGAAAACTAAGTAAATCTGTTTTCGTATGAAGCACGATTGCATTGAGCGTATACAACAAGCGGTTAAACCTCTGGGTGTCCCTAGTAGTACGAGTGTTATCTCGTGAAGGTTTTCAGCGGATACTGCCCATAAAATCTAAATGCAAAATGAAAATATTTACAAAGTGCAAGATTTATTTGCAACGAGATGAATGCAAATTTTTGAAAATATTTACAAATGAAGGATTTACTTTGAATTTGACATGAAATAAGTTAAATATAACTTTTGGTCACTAGCTTCAAAATTTGAATCATTTACTTGTCAAAATTTCAAATAAAAATCAAGTTGTCTTAACAGTTAGACTATAGTTTGGCTAGTTGTTTCGATTGATAAGATAATATAATTATGAAATGGATCCTCAGTTGATTATCAAAGTTTGTCAAACTGATATTCTCATTTCTTTTCAATAACAAGTTAAATCAAACAAGTAAAAATAGTGCTTAGATTTTAATTGCTTACTCTCTCTATTTTTTGAAAATTTAATTTATATTTACAATATTTACATATGCCTAACTCAGATAAACTGAGGCCAGATATATTATGTGTGCACTAGCTTGCGGACTGATGTGAGGGGAATACAGAGCGTGGCGAGTGAACACATGTATGTGAACACTTATAGACTGTGTTATTAAAAAGATTTTTTATATACATACACCTACTTGGATAATTTGAGGTCTGATATACCGATCGTGCACTACCTTTCGGGATTACTTGAGAAGGGTATAGAGCATGGCGAGTGAGCACACAAGTGTGAACATATGACTCTAGGTGTAAAAATATATACATGTGAACAATTTTTTTACTTATATATATATATACATACATATATATATATATATATATATATATATATATATATATATATAGTTTTTTAGAAAGAGAGAGCTTTACAAAATCATCTTAGCACCATTTAACTTAAAGGATAAAAATGTTATGTCCTTTACTTTAAATTTACCACTTTTTTATACAAAGATTTTCAATTAGAACATACTTCATAATTAACACATATGAAACTTCCTATATACTAGTTAAACCATTGTTATTTGCAATCAAAATTCATTTTTATTTTTGTTAATACAAATAAATTTTCAAAATAACCAAAACTTATACTTATCCTATAGTGTTTCTTTAAAAACAAATCAAAACGCTAAAAGAATTTTTGAGATTTAGAAATTTTAATTTTTTTTAGATAAAGGGAAATGAAAATTCAAAAAAATGCCATGAAAATTCAAAAAAATGCCATGAAACTTAAAAAATGAAAGTGAGACTCCCACCCGCACTTAATTTTGACTATGTCCCCACAGTCAATGCATGATATAATGAGTGTAACGGGGAAAAATATGTACATATTTAGAAAAGAGGGTTAACGTTCCTACTATACATAGCTTGGCTCATAAAGAATCATGAGCTCTTCCTGATGGTTACTGGGAAATTTGAAGAAAGGTTTCAAACGATGACCATTGACTTTGAAAATCGATCCTTCCCTGGGGTTTTCTATTTCTAGGCACTATGTGGAAAAATAGTTCATACCACAAATGGTTCGGTCCATCTTGATTTAAATTTCCTAGGGAATAAATAATGTCTTGAGTCATATAAAAGAACTTTATGGTTAAATGAAAACGTTTTTCTTAGGATTGACAAGTCATGAAAAAAAATTCTTTCTTTGTAAATTTTCTCGTTTTCATACACTTCGTTCCTAAGTTCTTCTAGTTCGTTGAGTTGTATTTTTTGACTTTCACCAGCTTTATCAAGATTAAAGTTTAAGTTCTTTATTGCCCAGAACTCTTTGTGATCGATTTCAACAAGTAAATGGCAAGCTTTACCGTAAACTAAACAAAATGGGGACATCCAAAGGTTAGTTTAAAAGCAGTATGGTAAGCCTAAAGCGCATCGGTCAATTTTTGAGACCAATCTTTTCGATTTTTATTGACCTTTTTCTCCAAGATTTGTTTTTTATTTGACGAGTTGAACCTTCAACATGCCCACACGTATGAGGATGATATGTAGTGGATAACTTGTGGGTTATCGAGTATTTTTTTATTAAAGTTTCAAAAGAACGGTTACAAAAATAGGTTGCATTATCACTGATTATTGTGCGAGGTATGTCGGAACTTGAAAAGATATTTTCTTTGAGAAATTTCACAACAATTCTATGGTCATTGGTTTTGCAAGGAACGGCTTCGACCTATTTTGAGACATAATCGACAACGAGAAGGATATACAAGTTTCCAAAAGAATTGGAAAAAGGTCCCACAAAGTCCCCCAAGCATTAAAGATTTCGATCGTAAGAATGGGGTTTAGAGGCATCATATCTCGTCGAGAAATTCATCCAAGCATTTGACATCGATCGCAGGTTTTACAAAATTCGAATCAGTCTTTGAAAAGAGAAGGCTAATAGAAACCACATTGAAGCACCTTTTCCGCAATTTCTTGAGGACTGAAACATCTACTGCACGCTTGATCATGGCAAAATGAAAGTACATTCCTGATCTCGTAATCTGGAATGCAATGTCGGATGATTTGATCAGGGAAATATTCGAGCAAGTATGGATCGTCTTAATAGAAATATTTCACTTGGGACATGAATTTGTATTTATCATGTTTGGACCAAGATGAGGGAGTTTCTTTAGTGACTAGGTAGTTCACTATATCATCGTACCATGGATCGACAGAAATTGTAAGAAGTTGTTCATCAGGGAAGCTTTCATTGATTTGCAAAGAAGATGGTGCGTTCAGAAGACGAGATAACTGATCGGCTATGACATTACTGGATCCTTTTTTGTCTTTGATTGTAAGGTAAAATTCTTGAAATAAAAGGATCCAACAAATTAAACGGGATTTAACATCCTTTTAGCGAAGAGATATCGAAGCGTAGAGTGGTCCATGTACAATGTAATGTGTGAACCTATCAAGTAAGGTCGAAACTTTTCAAGTGCAAAAATAACAGCTAGAAGCTCTTTTCCGGTTGTTGTGTAGTTGAGTTGAGCGTCATTTAAAGTCATACTCGCGTAGTAAATGACATGAAATATTTTATTGATGCATTGTCCTAAGACAGCACCAACAGCAATGTTAGAAGCGTCACAAATTATTTCAAAAGGAAGATCCAAATTGGATGCGCAAATGATTGGAGAAAAAATAAGTTCATTCTTAAGACATTCAAATGAAGAGATACACTCAGATTTGAATTCAAATGGAACGCATTTTCCAAGAAGAGTCGTCAAATGACAAGCGATTTTGCTGAAGTATTTCACAAAGCGTCAGGTGAAAGCCAGCATGCCCTGGAAATGATCGACTATCCTTAACAGATTTAGGAATAGGTAGGTTTGCAATGACATCGATTTTTGCTTTATCTACCTCAATGCCTTTATTTGAGATGATATGTCCAGGACTATGCCTTCTTTGACCATAAAGCGACATTATTCCCAATTCAAAGTTAAATGTTTTTCTTTACATCGATTTAGAATCTATTCGAGATGATGTAAACATTGGAAAAAAGAATCACCAAAGATAGGGAAATCGTCCATAAAAACTTCTAGAAAGCATTTAATCATGTCGAAAAAAATACCAACCATGCATCGTTGGAAGGTCGGAGGTGCGTTACAAAGTCCGAATGACATACGTCGATAAGTAAAGGTACCGAATGGACACGTGAAAGTCATTTTCTCTTTATCTTCAAGAGCAATTAGAATTTGGTTATAGCCGGAATAACCATCAAGGAAGAAGTAGAATTCGAGGTCGGCTAAACGTTTGAGCATTTGCTTAATGAAGGGAAGAGCGAAGTGATCCTTACATGTTGCGACATTTAGTATTTGATAGTCAATGCAAACACGCTATTCGATTTGAGTACGAGTTGGAATAAATTTTTTCGAATCGTTCTTGACAACGGTTAGCCCAGACTTTTTCAGTACAACGTGAATTGCGCTAACCCATGAACTATCAGAGATAGGGTAAATGATTCCATTGTCGAGAAGTTTAAGAATTTCGTCATGAACCGCATCTCTCATTTTTGGATTAAGCCTTCATTGCGAGTCATGAGTAGGCTTGGCATCGTCGATTAAATGGATGCGATGTTGAACAAGAGCGGGACTGATTCCCTTAATATCGGTAATGGACCACCCAATTGCTTCTCTATTTTTCGACAGAATAGAGAGAAGAGAAGTACTTGGTCAAGAGAAAGATTGTTAGAAATGATGATGGGAAAATTTCATTTTCATCTAAGTAAGCATACTTAAGGTGATCGGGAAGTGGTTTGATGTCCAACTTAGGGAGTTTCTCGATCAACGAATTGGGTTCAGATTTGGACTCAGCTGGAAGCGATTCAAAAGGAAGAGTATATTCAATCTCGTTGGAGATTTCATGAAACAATTTTTCATAAATCGGCCCTGCGTTCATTGTTAAGATAAAGTGTCTCGTTTTCGTGAATGACACTAACTTCCAATGTTTGGCCATGAACTTCGTTCGATTGGCTTTCATGATCGAAAATATTAAGATCCAAAGTCATGTTTCCAAAAGAGATTTTCATTGAACAGTTATGACAATCGATTAAGGCATTTGAGGTGGCTAAGAATGGTCAGCCTAAAATCAATGGAATTTGACTGGTGGGATTTGTCACGGGTTTGTGTTTCAAGAACAATAAAATCAACAGGGAATATGAATTGCCCTACTCGAATGAGCACGTCCTTGATTTCTCCCACGAGCTTGTTAATCGAGCGATCGGCAAATTGAAGCGTGACTTTTATGGGTTTGAGCTCACCTAAGCCTAGTTGTTTGTACCTGGAGTATGGAATCAAGTTGACACTCACGCCTAAGTGTATCAACATTTGTTAATCGTCGTGTCTCCGACTATACATGAAATCGTAGGGCAGCCAGGATCTTTGCATGTGACGAGCATGGATTGGGACAAGACTTCACTCAAACTGGCGGCTAAGAATACTTTTTTGGGTACTTAAGTGTGTGGCTTTTGGGTGCACAAGTCCTTAATAAATTTCATGTAAGTGGGGACTTGTTGAACAACGTCAAGAAGCGAGATGTTAACTTTTACTTGTGTAAAAATTTCCAACATCTTTTCCATTTGGTCCGAGTGTTTCTTGGGTCGAAGAAGATGTGGAAATGGAAACGATACTCGATAGGCGTGTCTACTCAAGTAGAAGTAGAAGAATTTCAATTGACATTCGATTCAACGTTTGGTTCCACATTCTTTTCTGATTCGTTTGAAGCGTCGAGAGAGGTTTTTGGTAAGTCGTTTGGATTAACAACTTGATTATCAATTTATTTACCGGAACGTAGAGTTGTAATAGCATTCAATTGGGTGACATCACTATCTTGATCAACATGGGATTGATTTGAATTTTCATTTTGATTTTTGGGATTTGGAATGGGATGGCTTGGAAATGTTCCTCGTTCACGTTCGCTTACAAAAGTGGCTAATTGACTCATTTGCATTTCAAGTTTTGCAATTGATTGGTTTGTGCTTTGCATATATAAGGTCAATAAATTTTGCAAATTGCTGTTTGGTTGAAGGCTTTGAGTAATTGCTTTAGCCAATTTTTCAAGAGTTTGCTCAAATGAACTTAAATGTTTATCATCTTGCGGAGGATCAGCAGAATTTGGTTGAAAATTTGATTATTGCGGTTGATTATGAGGCGAACCCACAAAGTTTGGTTGAAAATGATTGGATTGAAAAGGAGGATTCGAAGCATTATTTGGGAATGCTTGAAAATTGGGATGAACAGTATTCGTGTTGGGATTATTCTAGTTCCAAGAAAATTTCAGATGATTTCTCCAACCAGGATTGTGCGTTGGAGAAAACGGGTCATTTTTGGGTTTATTGAAAGCATTGATTTGTTCGACAAAATTGGAACACTGATCGACTATATTATTAGGATCGTTGCATTTATGACACATCGGTTGGGAAGCTTCGTTCATTTGATTTGATGAGAAAACGTTATCTAATTTTTTAATCATCACGTCGATCTTAGCTTCCAAAGCAAAAGAAGATCCTATCGAGTGTGCAGTCGATCCTGAGTAAATTGATTTTTCGTTCAAACGTTCCCATTGGGATGACTTTTCAGCGAGGCTTTCAAAAAATTGCCAAGTATCGTCGTGATGTTGGGCAAGAAAGTTTCCTTGACACATTGATTCGAGCATGGTTCGTGAGCTTTTTCTAGTCCATCGTATAAGATTTGGAAAATCATTCATTTTTCAAAGTTATGGTGTAGACATATTATCAAAAGCTCTTTGAATCTTTCAGAATATTTTTCGAATGGTTCTCCCTTGAATTGATGAAAGTTTACAATTTCGTTTCGGATTCTACTCGTTTTTTCCAAAGGGTGAAACTTTTTTAAGAAAGCTTTTATGAATTCTTTCAATGTTTTAATCAAGCTCGATGGTAAGCTGTAGAACCATTTTTCAGCATAATCCATAAGAGCGAATGGGATTAATCAAAGTCTGATTCCATCATTGAAAAGTTGTTGGAGTTTTATGGTTGTGCAAACTTGTTTGAATTTAGTCAAGAAAATCAATGGGTGATCGTGCTCAAAATTTCCAAATTTTGGAAGCATGGCAATATGGTTCGGGTGAATTTCAAAATGGTTGCCCGTAAAGGGCGGGTAACGTGATGCAAGATGGAATAGAAACTCTATCGGCAATGATTCTATCTATAAGAGTTCGAGGGACGTTCTCATTCTCCATTTCGGGACGATCGTCTGTTTAGTTAAACGATTAGTTGTTAAGTCGCAAGTTCAACGATTTGTTGTTGTGTCACGAGTCGAGGTACTCATGCACAAGTGAAAGTCGAGAAGAGAAAGAAGTTAGAAACGAGTTTAGAGAATGAAAGAAGATCTGAAAAATGAAGTGAAAAATTATTTTTGTTTTTGTTTTCACAAGGAAGAAAACTATTTACAAGTGAAATTTATTTTCAAAAGAGAAGTTTGATTTTTGTTTTGTTTTTGGCTTTTCAAATTTATTTTATATGTTTTTTCTTTTGTGTATTTTTTTTGTGAATTTTCAAACTTCCAAATATTTACCAAAAAAATTGTTTTAAGAAAATGGGAAATTTGATTTTTTTTCTTGTTTTTGTGTCTGAACTTAAATTTTTTTTCTTTTTGAAAAGATTTTATATTTTTTTTCGATTTTTTTGTTTTGATTGAAAATTTCAAAGGAAAGGAAATGGGATTTTTTTTCTTGAATTTTTGATTTTTGATTTTTTTTCTATAAATATGCATGAACTAATGCAACTAAGAGAATGCAAAGGACTTAATTACAATTTTCTATCCTTAGTAGCTCCTAATCCAAAATTGTATAATAAAACTTTTGCTTAAATCGAAAATTATATTTCTCGGCCAGGTAACGGGAATGGGTTATCTTGCACCACGAATCACAGTAGTAATGCAGCCGAAGGTTTAAGTACCTTCAGGAGAACAACCACTATAATATTTACAATCACCGTAATATTTATAAATGGTTATTACTCTACAATAGTCTAGACACCAAGAAATAAAATTGTTCAAAGAAAAAAATTGTGAAGATAGATGAGCTCGTGATACCCTTAAGTCGAATGTCTAACCTTTATTATTAGTCAAATTCTACGACGAAATACGTTTATGGTCTAAGGAAAGGGTGATGAAATCCCCCATCTTATGTGAATTAGGGTATTGTACTTAGAAAAGAAAAATAAGATGGGATGGATACAAAACAAAAATTAAACGTGAATTTACAATGCAACTAAAATGAAGTTTGTTTTTGTTTCTGGATTTTGAATTTTTTTTATGTATATAAATGCAAATGCAAGCAATCAACAATACAATTAAAATAAAAACAAGGGATGAAAGCACGATACTAGAACATGTAGATTATTAGCAAATTATTTTTAAGCGGCGATTTTTTTTAAGCAAGCATGCAAGCAATTATTTTTCGCAAGCACCTCTTCTGTTTGATATCCTGCTTTGGTACCTGAAATGAAAACTAGATATATACAATATTTTTTTATAAGGATAGCACTTAAAACAATTTAAAACAAACCACAACAGCTTGAAAACCTTTTCTTGTTCTTTATATCAAAGAAAAACAAATTTAAATCTATTTTTTTTTAAAACATAAACTAAACAACGCAAAAAAAAATAAAAAAAATAAAGCTAAGACAAATTCAAACTGTTCAACCCAGCCCAATACTTAATCTACAAAAAAAACATGTATTCCTTTCTCTTCGAACCAGGGAAAAAATGAATTGGGCGAATCGCTTCGGGTTCGAAAAAAAACTTGATGTTGAATTCGTGGATTGGGCGATGGAATTCAGGGGATGGAAGCAGAGTTTGAAGCGATGTTGAATTTAAGCAAAGACACTTGGTGATTGGCGATGTTGGGTTGAGGTGGATTTGATATGATTGGTAGAGGTGGATTGCGGGTTGACATGGTGGAGGCGATGTAGGGATTGGGTTTTCGATTGTGATTCGGGTGAAGTTGCTCAATGTCGAGGCGAGATTGGTTTTGACGCTGATAGTGGGAGGAAGGTGATAGTAGATGGTATTGATGGTGTTGCATTATATCGAAGATGGTATGGACTGTTGGGTGAAGGATGTTGCAACTGCAGCGCTGTTTCAAGGGGTTAGTGATGCAATGCGGAGGAGGGGAAGTTTTTGCTTGCTGATGTGCAGTCGCGATTTAGCCCAAAAGTGGGGGAAGTTTCGATTGAGGCGATTTCATGGCGGTGGTCGATTTGGATTGGGCAGTTCAAAGGTGATTGGGATTACGGTTTTGGTTGCGGTGAACTATTGGGTTGGTTGCTGTCGGTGATGGTCTTGTATGAAGATAACGTTAGCATTGTCAGCAAGTATGGCTTGTATGGGTTATAGACAGTTGCATTGGCTGTGAAATTGGGTTATAGCAACAGGCATGGTGATGGACAGATGATTTGTTTGTGGAAGTGAGTTGTATCAGTTTTCAGGGTGGTTGAATGAAGAAGTTGACGGTTGCTATTCAGGAAGCAGTACACAGTTGGGCTTTGTGGTTTAGAGAAGTATGGGCTGTGTGTATATGTTTATGAGTAGCTGTTTGAAATGGGGTGTAATATCCCAGAATTTTGGACAATATAAATTTAATAATCTGTGTTTAAATTTAAATTGAATTGATAGTTTTTGTTAATAAATTTAATTTGATTTAATAATCTTCGTTATTTAAATATTTAATTTATGAATTTATTTTCATAAACTTGAGTCTATTCTCCATTTAATAATGTATATGTATTTATATATATTTTAAATAGATAAGTTGTTAAATTAGTATAGCATAATTTTAATGTTTTGAAAATAGGAATTGTGATTTATTTTTAATTTAAGTTTTTCAAAAATATTTAATAAAATGCTATATGATTTTAAATATAAGATAAAATATTTTATTGGTTTAAATTTCATTTTAATTCAAGTTGAATATTAAAATAAGTTACAAAAATATTTGTGTTATTCTCTTTAAAATATTGATTGATAATTTTGATTTGTTAATTTAATATGAAATTTAAAATACAATTTAATATATGAAACATGTATTTATTAAGTTACAAACTCTTTTATAAATTTATTTTAATTGTTTAAAAGTTTTGAATTGTTTTATTTAAACACTTTGCTTTGTTCTTTAGAAATTAAATATATGCATAACTAAGTCTAAGAACTAAATAATTTACTAAGTTTAAACATTCATTAAGTTTATTTTTTCTTAACATTTAATTAAAATAACAAAAACATTTAAAAGACATATGTAAGCATAATTAACATGTGTATGTAATTTAGAACATGAATTTACATGTGTTGATAGCTTAAGACAAGTGTCAAATTTTATCTTTTATTTGTTTTTAATAAATTTAGTTTTTACAACATTGCATTCTTTTATTCCTGATTTTTCTCAGTTTCATTTCTTAATTAAAGAAACTTTTCAACTAAAACTTTTCCTCTAAATACTCTTCAAAATCATTACCTTGCATTGCATTCAACTCCTCAAAATACAAATCTGCATTCCCTAAAATACAAACCTGCATGTTCTTGTTTACTGAAACAAGGGGGCCTGCATACATAAATTTTTCAAAGTTGATGGCATTTGAAATCAAGGAAGCCTGCATGTTTTCAAAAACAATTTGGGATCTGAAACTGCAATTTCAAGTTGCATCTGCATTCAAGCAACCTGCATTTCATCTGGAAGCAAATTTTTAAAAGCATTCAAGCATGTTGCAAGGAATATTCTGCATATTTAAAAGTCTGGGTTCTCTCTGCACAATTTCAGGTGAGTAACACCTAATTTTAAATAAATTAAGTAGGGTTGCATGCTTGTTTATCCGATGAGTTTAATTTTTGTATATGTTTTTTTTAAAAGTGCCTGTGAATATATGAAATGTAATGCATGTCTGATTTCCAAGGTTCTGATTGTTGCTGTTTAAGTTCAAAACTGATAAATAGTTTTTTTTTTTACTTGATCTGGTTGCTATTATGGTTTAACATTTGAATGGAATTTGTTTATTACATGATAAAATAAAAATTTAAAAGTTTTTATAAGTTGTATAGTTCTGTGTTGTCTGGAACATAACAACACAGCTAAATTCTATAAAACTGAGAAAAATTAATTATCATAAATCAATGGTTCAAGATTAGGAATCAAAACTACTTCCAACATTCTGATTTTTAAATATAATATTACAATTTTTAATGATTGAATAAAAGGGCAGTTTTGAATGTACTGTATTTTACATTTTGATTAAGTACACTTGATACTTGCATTGGTTTTGGATGAATTTGATTCTGAAGATAGTTTAGCTACCAAATATTATAGGAAAAATATTGAATTGGATTAAAATTCAATCTTGCTGTTGCAATTTGGGTTTCTAGGTTTAGAACCCTAGTTTTACTGAGTATAAGAAAATTTAGTGCTGCGGTCTCATCTTTTGATCGAGTTCTGAGATCCTTTGGGAATGGATAGATAATGTGTTGATGGGGTTGTCGCCGGAGTTTGGAGGGTGATGGTGGTCAGAGATGGAAGAATTTGATGTTGACAGGTTTGGTTTGGTTTGTTGACAAATGTTCCAGGTTTTTGTTTAAAACTTGAATTCAAATTCAAGTTGAATTCGGGGATTTTGAGGGATGAAGGTTGATGTGGGGATTTTGGTCGATGGAGGATGGCCAGAGATGATGGCCAGTGATGGCCGGAGTAGGGAAGTAGGTGCACAGTGATGGGTTGTGAATGTGGGTGTTGAAGTGGGTTTCAGGGTTTATACCCCGTGATGCTCTCGGGTTTGTGGGTAGTTTTCTCGAAGCAGGGAATCTGGTGACTCGAAGTAAGTATAGTGAGGGTCGAGTGTTATATTGTTTCAGGTTTTAACAGTGTTTCAAGGTTTCTAAAATTTGAAGTGAAAGAAAAATTGCAAACAAAAATCTGAAAACTAAGTTGAATCTGAATTTTAACATAAATTCAATTAGCTTAATTTTGGGGTTTTTGAAATAATTTAAATTTTGGAATTTTTAGTTAGTTTTAAAGTTTGGTCAGAAACCTGTTTTGCAATCTTGAAAATTAAAAGCAAATTTTAAACATAAACTAAAATCTCAACTTAGGATTTAAAACCTGAATCTAAAATATGAATTCAAATAAGTTTGAATTCTGGTTTGTAGAAATAATTTAAACTTTTAAAAGTTTAAGTTTGGTTTTTAAATGAAAACAGAAACTGTTTTCTGTTTTATTTAAAATTTAAAAGTAAGTTGAAATTGTAAGATTAAGTTCAAAAATTGAAAATTTTAAACCTGAACCTTTATATGTAATCAACAGTTAGAAGATTTGATTTTGAATCATTTTTGAATTCAAATTTAAGATGTTAAACTAAAACAGAAAACTGTTTTTCCGTTTTAAATTTAAAAGTAAAATTTAAAATGCAACTGAAAATTTAAAACAAGTTTAAAATCTGGAAAACAGAAATATGGAACCTGAGTTTGAATTTAAATTTGGAATTTAAATTTAGTTTCTAAACTTTTTTAAAATATAAAGAAACATTGGTTTTGTATTTAAAACTATAAGTTTTAATTTACGAAATAAAGTTCAAAATAAGTTTAAATTCAGTTTTAAACCTGAAATTTGATTTTTAATGTCAGTTTTAAAAATAAATAAGTTTTAAAATTTAAACTTGTTTTAAATATTTTAGGAAAGGTTATATGATTTGAATTTAAAAATGGAGATGGAAAAGTAAGTAATGTTTTAAATTTTTAAGATTGAACTGAAATGAAAATTTAAATTGTGTTTCAGTTTGAAATTTTAAAAAAAAGAAATTTTTTTAATTGAATTTTGTTTGAAACAAATTGTTTAAATTACTTTGTATAAAGAAGAATGTTTCTTAATTTTAAACTTAAGAAAATTGGTTTCATTTAAATTATTAAATTAATTTGAATGAAATAATAATTATTATTTAATTATTAACGTGGATGATTAATTAGTAATTAATAGTTATTTATTGATTAATTAAGATTGGAGATTAAATAATTAAGGTTAATTAATCTATAGTTAAAGATTGTTAATTAAATTTTAATTAATGATTAGAATTTATTTAATGATTTTAATTAACAATTAATTAATTAATAATTAGAGATTAATTAAATTGTAGTTAAATATTAATTAATTGATAATTAATAATGGTTAATATAAGTTAATTCTTAATTAAGTATTTAAGAAATGCTAATGAAGGTCATTAACTTAAGATTATTTAACAATTAATTAATGTGATTAATTTAATAATTAATTAGACTAATTAATTAATAATAATCAATTGTTTATGTTAATTCCATAATGAAAGTAGTTAATGAATTAATTACTTGGTGTAGTTAATTTGATTAATGTGATTAGTTTAGATTAATCAAGTTAAAGTAATTTTAACATTTGTGGATGTTTGATAATTACTTTATGTAATTTATGAATTTGTAATTACTTAAGAGAAGTAATTAATTAATAATTACTGAATGTAATTAAAGATATTTATTTTAGAAGTAATTTAAATTTAAATTAATTTGAAAATTAATCAAGTGATTAATGAAGATAATTAATTAACAATAATTAATTCATGGGATGAGTAATTAAAGTAGTTAATTACTGAATGGTATTTAATCATGGGTGATTAATATATATGTTGTTTAAATTGAAGATTAATTACTTTTGTAATTAATTTATATTTAGAGATTGATTAAACGTAGTTAGAAATCATTTATTAATTAATTAATGATGTAATTTGGAATTGGTTAATTAAGGAATAATGAATAATGAATAAATGATTAATGTAATTAATTTTAGTTAATCAATTAATTAAGAAATTACAAGTTAATTATTTGCAAAGGGTTTAATATAATTAACTTGTGTAATTAAAATTAAATGCTAATTACTTATTGTAATTAGAGATAGTTAATCATTAAGGATTAATTGAAATGAATATTGATATGGTGTTTATTTTAATTGATTGGTAATCAATTGATGGTTAAGTTAAGCAGAATTTTAATGATGAAGTAATTAATTTAATTCATTTTAAATTAATTAGAATTTAGGTAATTAATTTAATTCATTTTAAATTAATTACAAATGGTGTGATCATTAGATCATTGCTTATGTTTGATGAATGATATTGGTTGCCTGGTATGGTTTGTAATCTTAGTTACGAGATGAGTAGTGTATGTGATATGGATGCATTGGTTGCTTTTGAATGATGAGATGGATTATCTGATTATGATATGAATTATCTGTTGATAATGATAAGGTTAATTATCTATTGTGATGAATTATCTATCTATGTATATTTAGATAATGAAATGAATTGTTTTAAACCTTAAAACAACTTGGCCTTAAAAGACACGCTTTGGATTTCGATGAGACCGGGATCGGGTTTCCATATTTGGATATCCAAAAACCACATCGATTCCAATTAAACGTTAGGTCGTTAATCCAAGTGGAGCGAGTGAAGACTCGAGGTGTAAGAGCTATACGTCAGTATAACTCTGTGGGTGATTCCGTAATGAGTTTGACGGAATAGTACTTATAGATTCGAGATGGTGATTCAGAGTGCAAGGGTTATTGTCGTTAACTCTGAGGGTGATTCCAATATGAGTGTAACGAGATAATGCCTTCAACCCGGAACGAACTTGTATGGATTGAATGCTTTCAGAACATCGTCAGGTGGACGATGAGCATTCTAAGTGATATGTCCTATAAAGGTAATCATAGCCTCAAGCCTCATCAACCGGGAATGGCTAAAACAGGGGAGGTGCAGCAAAGCTTCGTGGGTAGCCCCCACTTGAGAGCAAGATTTATCCCTGTCTAGAGGTCCCTTTATTTTTGGCTTAGTGGTGCGGTTGCTGATCACAACTGCGGGGTTGTCTTGTTTGGAACTGTTCAGTAAGGAACGGGTCTGGCTTTGTGTTGCAGGGGATTGGGAGTAATCCTCGGTACGATGATCTAGGCCACATACTGTGACGGGCGGTACCCCAGTAGACCAGCCATTGTATGGAATCCAAAATCCAATAAGTGCCAACGGTGTTGATTGTATACCCACTTTTGTGGCTAGTAGCTGGAATTTAATCATGTGACAATTTCGGCTATTTCTTATTTACTTGAAAACCCTAGACACTATTACAATATCATCGGATTTCCTATCAAATGTTTTGGTTAGCATAAGGTAAAAACTTTTCCATGTTTATGTGTGGGAAGTCTTACGTGATACTTTTCTTTTCAAAGGTTTTTCAAAGTTAAGCAACTTTAAACTGTTACTCACACCAGACCCATGTCTGACCCGGATTTTGTTTTGTTTTTCATAAACTCTTGGGTACTCAATTTTTACGAGAGTAGCCATGGGAATTCAGGTTAGGATTCAGGATTAGCTTATCGTTTTATGGAGGAGAAAAGGAGCAGGAGGCTTCTGCGTATAGTTATATAGTTTCCGCTGTGTTGGTATCTCCGAGTATCTTCTGTGTGTATTGAGTTGTAATAACTAGACAGGTGTTTATAACTGTCTGGTATGTGTTGTATAGTCTGTGTAACTTTGACATTTGATGTGTACTATGTAATACTTATGTTATTAATATAATTTATTCGTTCCGCTGTTGAGATTCTTGTGTTGTTTCTTCTTTCTCTTCTTTCTTTTCCCTTTTCTATCCCTTTCTTTCTTAAGGATGATACGACTTTTTATGGAGAAGAAGTCGGGTCGTCTCACTTGATACCAAGTGAGAGGACCCGACTTTCTACTCCCATAAAATTGCATCATCATGAAGAAAGAAAGGGATAGAAGAAGGAAAGAAAGAGAAAGAAGAACACAAACAACATCAGAGAACTCACAGCGGAACGAATAAAATATAATATATCTCATAAAATATTACATAGTATCTCATTACATCAGAGTACACAACTTAAAACAACAGATAATAGATAGTTATAACATCTGGCTAACTATACAATTCAAGTACACAAGAAACAGATACAACAAACACAACGGAACTAATATATATCTACACGTCGAAGCCTCCTGCTCCATATCTCCTCTAGAATTCGTCAAGCTAACCTGAATCACTTGACTACTCATAAACAATATGAGTACCCAAGAGTTTAATAAAATAGAAAATGAACACTCGGGTCAGGATAGGGGTCTGGTGTGAGTAAACGGGTTAAAATTGCTTAACTTTTAGAAAAAACCTTTGAAAAGAAAAGGTATCACGTAAGACTTTCCACACATAAACATGGAAAAGTTTTTACCTTACACTAACCGAAACATTTGATAGGAAATCCAGTGATATTATAATAGTGTCTAGGTTTTCAAGTAAATAAGAAATAGCCAAAATTGTTACATGATTAAATTCCAGCTACTAGCCACAAAAGTGGGTAATACAATTAAAACCGTAGGGTCTCGTAGGAAGAATGGGTTTCCATCAATGGCAGGGCTACTGGGGTACCGCCCGTCACAGTACGTGGCCTAGATCAACGTACCAAGGAGCACTCCCACTCCCCTGCAACACAAGGCCGGAACCATCCCTTACTGGACAGTCCCAAACAAGACAACCCCGCAGTTGGCCGCGACCCAACTGCCCACACAGCCGAATATAAAGGGACTTCTAGACAGGGATCAATCTTGCTCTCCAGTGGGAGCTACCCACGAAGCCTTGCTGCACCTCCCCTGTTTTAGCCATTCCCGGTTGATGAGGCTTGAGGTTACGATTACCTTTATAGAACACATTATCTTAGAATGCTCATCGCCCACCTGACGATGTGCTGAAAGCATTCAATCCATACAAGTTCGTTCCGGGTTCGAACAAAACCGAAGGCACTATCTCGTTGCACTCGTTTTGAAATCACCCTCAGAGTCAACGACCATAGCCATTGCTCTCTGATTCTCCATCTCGAATCTATAAGTACTATTCCGTCAAACTCATTACGGAATCACCCACAGAGTTATACTGACGTATAGCCCTTACACCTCGAGTCTTCACTTGCTCCACTTGGATTCACGACCTAACGTTTAATTGGAATCGATGTGGTTTTCGGATTCAAAATATGGAAATCCGATCCCGGTCTCATCGAAACCAAACACCATTTTAATGTCCAAGTTGTACTTAAGGGTTTAAACTCATATTCTGGATGATATATATAAACAGATAAATGAATCACATTACCACAATAGATAATTTATATCAACATTCATCTCACACAGCAGCATATCACAAATATCATAGATATTCACATCATCCAGTATCAACCAAACACCCAATATCATTCAACATCTAATATCAACCAATTATCCAATATCAATCAATCATCCAGTATCAATCAATCATCCAAAACAGAATTGATTATCTCTTAATCAATTGTATTACTTAAATCCTTCTTCATTTATTTATTTCAAATAAATAAATTAATCATCTCTAATGATCTTCACTAGTTAATCTTCCTTGATTAATTATCCTTAATTACATTCAAGCAATTGTTCTAAATCACATTCAGTAATTAACCTTAATTACTATCATTAATTACAATAATTAATGATTATTCATTAATTAATTAACTATAATTAATTACATTAATTCTTAATTAATTACAATTAATTAATCATATTTAAATTAATCACTTATATTAATCAACCTTGATTAATATCCTTAATCACATAAATAAATTAATGATTCTTACTAATTAATAATTCTTTAATTAATTAAATAATTAACTTATAATCTGTCATCTCATTAATTCATAATTAGTAATTAACAATTTGTAATTACTTACCTTAATTAATTAACATCTTAATTAATTATATTAATCTCTAATTAATTAATCTTTAATTACTTCATTAAGTAATTACATTAAAAAATAAATCCTTAATTAATTACTTTCTTAATTAATTAAGGAAGTTAATTACTTATGGAAGTAATTAATGATAATTACTCATGGAGTAATTAGTTGAAGTGATTTTTGGTGAAACACTTAATGATATCAATTAAAGAATTGATTAAATATAATTGTTGAAGTTAATTAATTATGAAGTTAGTGTGATAACTTTCATGTTAAATACTTTCGAAAATTTTGAGCATAGAGGGTCGAAAAACCAAATACAAACTCACTGTCCCGTCATTGTAAAACTGTGCTTAACATAGTTAGTAAATTAGACATATCTTCCTTGTCTCTTATCGGATTTGGATGATTTTTGAAGTTCTAGAAAGCTTATTTTATGTGTTACAATTTTCTTGTTGAACACATTTGCATATTTTGAGCACAGTTTGATCAAAATGCTGTTGCAAAATCTTAGCTCTGATACCAAGCTGTGACGCCCTACCCCGAGACCCATATTAACAAAGAGAATTACTAGGTAATTCTGTCTGCTAATGTGAAGAATAGGGCTGGTTAGGAGCGACCATCTATAATCTTGTCTTAAACATCTACTGCATACGTCGATAAATGCTCTATATTTTTTTCTATTTCAAGTGCATCGACATATCCAATAAATGCTTAATACAAAACTATAGGTGGCTAATGGATCTATCAGAACAAAATACAATAACAGAATGCATATCACATCACAAAACAATAATCATCATATATATAAATGCATATACATAGATACATCCTAGTATGATACAAACTGATACACAAAAGTGGTACAAAGGCCACACTATAAGCATCTAATCAAATACATATCAGAGTCAAGCGGAAAGAAACATATAAATTACACAAAAGTACTAGGCTGATATCCAAGCAGAGGCATCAAAGCTAAGTCCTGTAACTGATAGCTAACCTGAAACAACTCGGTCTGACCCGAGTACAAAATACACGGGTCAGTCTAGCTAAAACAATCAGTTAATGAGGATAGGCAATAATATGAAGCACAAGATACAAGGTGATAATTCTTTTCAAATGAGAAAAGGTAACAGAAAGAGTACAACCCATGACTTAAGTGAACTAATGTCACTTAAGTATACAAAGACCTCAAAAGAGGTAAGTTCAATAATAATGCTCGAATAATATAAACAATCGCCGATGAAAATCTCCAAATCAAAACTCATGAAACTCAATAAGAGTTTATAATCCCCATATTGAAATCACCATAAAACAACATATGTGTATATATATATATATATATATATATATATATATATATATATATGCCTTTCTCTAACTCAAGGCTACAAGTAAATTCATCATCTCAAAATTGGTGAAATCGAAAACTTATAAAAATTCCCCAGATTGGCCAAATCCCATTTTCATGCCGAAGCGATGCTGCACGTGCCATTCTCAGATGGCCGAAGCCTCTGACAAGGTCGATAACACCTCTCAAAGCAGTTCGTCCTCATGACAAGGTCGCTGACACCTCTTCAAGCCATTTTGTCAGCCCTAACAAGGTCGCTAACACCTCCCTAAGCAGTTTGTCCTCATGACAAGGTCGCTGACACAAATTTAAATATAATTTGAATTGATTTTGGGTTAAATTTGAATTGAATTCATATTGAACTCAAGTTATCGGTCTTGAGTTATGTTTCTTGTTTTTCATTATTTTCGAGTACGGTTTTCACTAAACCATTTTTGAAGTGATTTTTGAAATAAATGGACATTTCAAATTATTATTATATAGTATTTTAAAATTATTTTTATAAATAATAATAATAATAATATATTTATTCCCTATAATAAAGGAATTTCAAATATTGGTTTTATGAATCTTTTCGGAAAAATGTTTTAGAAGCTTGTTTTCTCTAGAATACTATTTTTGGGGGGCAGTGAAATTATTATTGAAATGGTAGAAGGCAACGAATAGGAAGTGACTTGGTAGTAAATAGCTGTTGTAATGTCCGTAGCAAGGCAGTGAAGTGATGACTAGAATGTTTAATGTTGGAGTGGGTTGTGAAGTAGTTGGCGATGGATGCTGGCAGTTGCATGGTGGTGTTAGACAGTGGTGGGTATTGGTTTTGAATTGAATTGGAGTGACTATTTTTGATGGTATGGATAAGATGAGGTTTGTTTATATGACTGATGTGGGATGATGGCTGTTGTATGACAGGAAGAGGGGTGGTAGATGGTCTGTAGGATGGACTTGCTGCAATTGTCGGAGGTGATAGTAGTTTAGAGATGAATGTGAATGGTAGTGTGGTGAGATGGATTTTGGTGGATGGTGAAGTGTTGTCAGAGGCATGTGCACTTGAATGGAAGCAGTAAACTGGTATGGGGTAACTGATGTATTTGTTTGTTAAATTTGAAGCTGTTATATATGTTGTGATATGGCAGTGAAGGGACAAGGTGGTAGAAAAAAATATGAAAAAGTTAATGTAAAACAGAAAACTGTAAATGTAGAAAAAATTGCAATAATAATAGAAAAAGTGTTTATGAAATTGTGTATACTTTTTTTTAGATATATAAAACGCAAATGAAAAGGAAACTAGAACAACAAATGCACACAAAAATCAAACAAACACACAATATTTTTTTAATCCATACACACACAAAATAAAACATACAAAAATCAAATGAAAATAATTTGAAGAATAGAAAATAAAATCAAAACTACTTCCCAGCAATAGCACCAAAAACTTGTTTAACGACAAATTTTCTATTGACATAAAAAAATACCGAAAAATTTGGAAATTAAATTACCGCAAGTGCATGGCGTATAATTTTAGTACGTGGCAAGCAATGGTCGATCCGTAGGGAATTGTTTTAGATTTTAAAAATCAGTTCAATCAAATTAGACCAAGTGAGAGGAAATTGTTAACTAAAAGAAAAATGAAGCTAAAACTAGAATTAAAATGAGCTTTAAAAATTATGAGATTAGAGAACAATTTAGAGGCAACTCCACTCTCATATTTTTGTAAATCAACTAACAACTAATTTATGATCTCTAGTTTTGGTAATAAGTGAAATAAGTGTTGCATTTATCATAAGTATGGTTTATTTATATTATTAATTAACATAACTTAAGCCATCAAACTATAATGCAACATCAAAACCACTCATAGAGAAAATGAAACCAAAGCAAAAGCCATTTTGAGTATGATCTATTTAATATTGTAATTAGTAATATAGATCATCAAATTTTGTTTTTACTTTCTTTTCAAAATCAAAAATCAATTAGCAAATGATGATGTGAATTGTATTTATGTTAAATAAGAATCGCTCATTTGCAAATGCAACATAAGCTATCATACTCACTTGTATAAACTTATATCAAAATCTACTCTAATGAAGTATAAATAAAAGAGACCATAAATCATAGAAATGTTGAAATTACATAATAATTGAGAGCTTCATTACCCCTAAATTGAAGGGGTTTAGCTACTCATTTGTGTTATCAAATCAACACTTGTAAATTTTAACATTAAAAAGCAAGGAAATAGTAACTAAGCAAAGGAAGAAAGAGAGATTAACTACTAACTACTTGCAAAAAAAACTATACTATTGGCATGAATGTAAATCTAAGCTATAACATGAAATAAAAGAGAGCATAGAAATCAACATAAAAGTAAATAAAAGCAAGAAGAAAAGAGAAGAGAAAGGGGCTTGGAAGCTATTTTTACTTCACTTTGATTTGTGTTTACAACATGCTAATTTCCTAAGTAAAATAAGGGAGAGTTGAAGATATTTACATGTACATAAGAGGGCTATTTATACATGCATAAAACCCTAATTCAACTTTTAGGGTGCTTCCTAAAATTTACTTTAGGAAGTGTGACCACCAAGTAACTATTAGCCACTAATTAATCCATCATTTAATATGCATGAAGCTTTAACCTCCACTTAGTTGTCCATTAGCTTTTAATTGTAGATTCAGGTAAGTGGGTGAGGTCCTCCATGATCATAAACTAGAATTATTTCTCTTCAATCCTATGTATTCCCTGTGCATGTATATACCTTCATGAATCCCTCTTATATATGCATCAAAATTTCCTATAAAATCATAAAAAATTTCAAGTAAAAATTCTCAAATTAATACACCCACAAAAATGACCATTTCACCCCGAAATGTAGATGAATATATGATGATTTGAAAATAATTGAATTTTGATTTTAAACATGTTAAAATGCCAAAAAATGATATGTATTAAAAAAATTGATAAAATATGGATGTAAATATATGCGTATTTACGTGCACATCATTCTCCGATTTTCTTTTGCGCACATCTTCCTCCGTACTTGGGATTTTGGCTACTATTCTAAAAATATTTATTTACTTCCTCAAGCACGGTTTACATAAGAAAATATCTCTTTTTAAATTTTTCTGTTGACGTTTCTATCGCTTTCTTTAAATTTTTTATTTTCCTTTTAGTTATCTTATTCTGCTTTTACTCTTTTTTTGTACAACAACTAAACACATCTATTATCAAGGGCAAGGAGGTCTGGGACCATGTTCACTTTGACACAGAAAGGTCCTACTCTACGAATCCTAGTAACTCATATGCTCCTCCTGCCGCCTCTTACTTGTTACCAACAAACGTTGTATTACTCATGACGAATAAGATATGCTCATCTCTTCTATTCCGTGCCCAAAAGAAATAACCAAGTCTCATTTACTGCGATGGATAAGGGTTTCAATCTATGCTGTCACTATCTAAAAAGACAACTAAGCTTGCGGAAATTTTTTCTTTACTCTTTAGTTTTTCCAACTAAGGTCTACTTTCCCACCACGCATGGCTTACCATCTTACTAATACCACTTCACTATGCAGCACCGAGTTCACTCTTGAAGGGGGGGTGGATATGGTGATACTATTAATAATAAAAATTTAGTATGGAAGTATATATAATAATTTCAACACGGATATAGCTGTAACGACCCGCCGCCCTGACCGCCTCTAGTCGGTAATTAAACCAACTAGAAACGTTCAAAATGACGGATTGTTATTTAGTTTATAACATTTAAACAGAAACAGCCACAGAATCACAGAAACAACAATATATTTTATAAACAAATTTTTCTCTTTTATAACAAATATCAAAGTTATACAATAGATTACATTTGAATTACATTTAAATCTATACAGCGGAAACAATTTATAAATTTAAGTACAAGAGAAAAAAATTTAGCTAAAACTTTAGTGGTGCTGAAATCCCCCTCTCTCTAACTTCGCTGCGAGCAAAACTTTAAGCTGCAAAAATACTCGGTCTGACCCGAGCGTTTATGCAAAACACAAAAACACTCGAGTCAGGATTAATCTTTATTCAAGTAATTAAATTTGAAATGAACTGAAATAAATGGTTACAGTTATGGTGAACAAATAAATCAGTTAAATCCTATTATAGATTTTCACATTAGCGATTCCAAATTTTTATACACACGTGTGGCTGCAGTACACACGTGTACTCATACCCATGTGCACTGCCTCGCCAACCCACGTGCACGAGTCAGACAAATCACTGCAAGTATACAAGCATAACTCCAAAACAGACAAGGCAAGGCACTATGCAGTGCACAACAAATCCAAACAGCCCCAAATACAAAATCACTGCACATAACCAAAACAAGGACCACAAGAGCAGGCTGCAACCATGGAAGCAGAAGACCACAAATAAAGTGATTCAAAGTGGGCAACTCAGAAATATACCCAAGTGCAGACAGTAATATGCACTATGTAACATATGTACACAAAAGTAAGCAAGTGCAGACAGTAGTATGCACTAAAATACAACATATCAAACAGTCCCAAAATGGAAGCAACAGGTGAAACAAGTATGGCAGGGAATAAGGGGCAGGCAGCAACATGCACTTCTTGCAGGGGAAACAAGTACAGAGAGCAACAACAGGGAGCAACAATCAGTGCCAACAAGAAAACAACCCCACATGCAAATACATGGTCAACTTCTATTTAGAAAATCAAACAAAATTAAACATTTGAACTTAACATGAAATTCCCATTTCACTGTGAAACTGATATGCAAAGCCCATGCTATACTGTCCAGCTTCAACAGATTCCATGCTTATGATTTTTAAGCTTAACAAACCTCATTTGTTTCAAATCCTAAGTTTAAAATGGTTTATATGCAGAAGTGTTAAATTTTCCCTTTTTTTTCTCTACTCTGCAACCAAAATACAGAGGAACAAGTCCATAAAAATTCCCAGTGCACATAAGTTTTACAGAACTACTTGTTTTAGAACTAGATAGCAAAGCACAGAGTTTCCTTAATCAAATACCAGATTTTTAAAGAACAGTTGTTTCACATTTTTTTTTTCAAGAGCATGCAGATCCTAATGCATTCATATCTACAGATTAATTACCACTATCTACACATGCAAGAGAATCGTACCCAAGTGTATCCAAATGTACTACTTGTATTCAATCATGAAATGAAATTTATATGCAAAGGACAGAGGAAATGCAAACCCACATATCAGTAAGGATGTTGCATGCAACTGAGATGAACAGAGGTGCCACAATGATTAGGGATATGGGATGCAGACAACAAAGAATGCTTACAGAGATGTTTACATGTTTTATGGTTACAGAGATGGTCAAACAAACATGCACATGAAAATTTATAGGCAAACAAAAATGGAATTGAAGACTGGGCAACATGAAGCATGCAATACTCAAGACATATCTTTATTACAAAAACAATTATGCACCTCAACTACTTAGTTAAACAAAACATTTTAGTAGCATCTGCACTTACCAATTTAATAACAAGATAACATAGCATCTGTTCTTATCAAAATTTTAAATTTTGAAAGAAATCAATAACATTTGTTCCTAACAGTTCAAACATAATTACTAGCATCTGTACTTATCAATTTAAACACAAGATAAACATAGCACCTGGTCTTACCAAATTTTAAAACAAACACCTATTCTTATCAATTTAAAACAAAAACTTGGTGCAGCTGTTCTTATCAGTTTAAATCAAAAATTGATATCATTTGTTCTTAACAGTTTAAACACAAAATCACAAATAGTCTGTTTTTATCAGTTTCAAACAAAAAAACCAAATAGCATTTTTGTTCTTATCAATAAAAAAAAAAAAAAAAAATTAAGACTGGGCAGCATCTGTTCTTACAGTTTAAAACAACATTGGGTAAAATCTGTTTTACCAATTTTAAACAAAAATCAAATAGTATCTGTTCTTATTAGAATTAGAACAGAACCAAGTAGTATCTGTTCTTGTCAATTTTAAAACAACCCAAATAGTATCTGTTATTATCAATTTAAAAAGAACAAAGTTA
This sequence comes from Allium cepa, assembly GCA_030765085.1. NCBI lineage: Eukaryota > Viridiplantae > Streptophyta > Magnoliopsida > Asparagales > Amaryllidaceae > Allium > Allium cepa. The sequence goes on along the minus strand of CM060941.1, from coordinate 202,401,297 downwards.
TGAAAGTATCAGTGGTTATCAGTTTAAAACAAATCACAATTACTGTCTGTTCCTACCAGTTTAAAACTTAAAACTAATAACATCTGCTCTCATCAGTTCTTAAAAATTAAAAATCCATAGTATCTGCTCTTATCAAATTTAAAACAAAACCAAATAGTATCTGTTTTCATCAGTTCAAAATCCAAGCAAATTGAGCAAATAACAGCAACTAGAAACAAAAATCCAACATGCAGTCACAAATCTGAGCATATCAGTTTAAAATTTAATTAGCCGAGCCAAAGATAACCAAATCACCCCACAACATAGCATGCAACCAAGAAATTCACTTCAAACAAATTCAAAAACTTGCATGAAGATTATCGTGAGTTAGAAAACTCACCTTATCACGAACAGCGGATCGAAGCAGAGATGAACGAAAACCAGAGGATCGATCGAAGCAATTGAAGCAGAGACGAAGAAGTCAATCGAGCAGATCGAAGCCGAAAGCCCTAATTTGAAGACGAGCAAAAAATTGGAGAGGCCGCCATTTTGTTTCGTTATTTCGTTTAGGGTTTAGAAATGAAAATGGTAAAGGGGACGGGTTAAAAGTAAAGGGTGTGGATTTTTACTAAGTGTATTCATTTATTTTTATTTTATATTGATTTTTATTTTTTTATTTTTATTTATTTAAGCTAAAGAAAAGAATGCCATCAATTTATTAATTTACAAAAATAAAAATTCTAAATCCAAATTATCTTCTTAAGTTATTAGTTTGAATTTCAATTACAAATTCCATATTCAATCTCAACTCCAAAGTCAAATTTAAATTTTCTATTCAATTTTTTTTATAGATTAAATTCTCAAATTTAATCGCCAAATCATAGAAATGTTTTATATAGCATTGGGAATTCAATTTAAATCATCACTCAAATATTTAAAATTAATTAAATATTTTCAATTTAAATTGTTCAAAATTTAGGATCGTTACAATCTCCCCTCCTTAAAAGAATTTCGTCCCGAAATTACAAGTAAGGAGAAATGATTGTTGAAATTTCACTAATATTTATATCCTACACAATTTTTATCAAGTTTGGGACTTATTAAAATTAAATTCCATTTGATTTATCTCATTAGCTTCGTTAATTATCTCCATTGTTTATTGATTTCTACAACCAAGACACAAAAGTCTTTTACTAAAATTTTCAACTTACAAAATCCAAATTTTAAATTTTAAATTCTTCATTTAAGAAATTTACATAATATAACTTTTCCAAAGCTGTGGACTTTCAAAACATTTCAAAAATCCTCTTCCTTAATTTATTAAGTTAGAATTATGCAAATTTTAATTCCAGATTATTGATTTGCTTTTTTTTAAAGTTTGAAAATACTTGCTAACTCGAAATTTGACAAGTCTATTGTCGTTCTTAAAGACATTAGGCATACGCTGGCCAGGCGCAAGTCTAACAATCTCCAAGTACTAAATATACTTGCTTCAATTCCCAGTGAAAATACTTTTTTTTTTAAAAATTCTTTTAAAAATGGATATGGAAAGCACATTCCCCCATGGATCACAGTTTACTCGGCGGTTTCGCTACTATCCCAGTAGAGTCGCTTGTAACTGTGGATATCTCATCCCTTGAATTTCGCCATGGTTGTTGCCAAAGATCGCGGTTCACACGGCGATTACGCTACTATCCCAGTAGAATCGCTCGTGACCGTAGGCATCTCGCCCCTCGAATTACGCTTTGGTTTGTAGATTGCAGTTTACACAGCGGTTACGCCACTATCCCAGTGGAATCGCTTGTAACTGTAGGCATCACGCCCCTCAAATTACGCTACCTCCCGAGTGTAACTAGATCGCGGTATACTCGGCGGTTACGCCACTATCCCAGTGGAATCGCTTGTAACCATAGGCCTCTCGCCCCTCGAATTACGCTAGTACACTATCCCATCATGATAAACATGAGGGATACCAGTCCAAAAGGACAATCCAACTAATGGAAATACAAATAATCACTCCAACTAATGGAAATACAACGTAGCTACGATTTTCAAATGGACACTCATCTCGAGTTCCAATAACCTTCACAAATTTTAAATGGAAGGTACTTTTCCATATCCTCAATTTGGAAAACATAATATCATATATACATATATAATATTTCATTTCACACTTAGTACATATCATACTCATGTACTTACATAAGTTTTCCATAACAATTACTTTTCCAAACTAATTGGTTTTCGAATTAATCGTATTCACACATATACGTTATGAAAAACCACAATATTTCATACCCATAACAAATAGAGGATTCACAAATTTTCCATTTCATTATCCATTTAAAATTTTCCTCTAAGCCGATTCGGAAATTTAAGGTTATCTCAAACCTAATTCACATTCATAATCCAATTTATTATCGACTTCACACTCGATTTGGATTTCACGTTACATCGTCAATCCTCAACACATAATTGATGTCTATCGATATATAACCTCTGAGCTCGTACATCTCAGAGAAGGGTGTTAAGCTAAGAGAATAAATTCTCCGCCACCAACAGATATATAATTAATAGAGATCAATTGATATGTTGTCAATTCACGACGTTAGACATACAATCCAAATCATCCATTTAAAATTCAAAGTTCAACTTATATTAGTTTTGTGTGTCAAAGTTAAACTCAATTTAACTCAAAATTCAATCTTTTTGAAAAATTTCCAAGTTGAACTAATTGTTCAAATTTCTCAAAAATAATATCTTTACAAGATATAAAATTTTTTCACACTTAACCATTTGAAACAAATTCAAATATTCACTTTTCAATTTATCTTTAAAAGATAAAATTTCAAAACATTCACTTTTCGCTTTATCTTTAAAAGATAAAATTTCAAACCTTTCATTTCATATCGGAAAATATTTCCATACTTATTCAATAATAAGTAATTTACAAATTCATTTATTTTCAACACTTTGAAAATATTCGATATACTTAAACCAAAATCAAGTATATATTTCATTCTTAAAAGAAATCATTCTTTTAAACACATTTCAAAACAGCTTAAAAATGGATTAACTTCATTTCATAGTGTTGCTTCCCAAAAATATTCTCATTTAAGTTTTTCAACTTCAACTTAATTCATAGTTTGAATTCTGCATACATTTCAAAATATTGGTTTTAACCCAACTTCAAATTTCCAATATTAAGTTTTCCACTTAACTTATTTCCATGCCCATTCAAATTCAAATTCTTCATTGCATCTATTTAAATCTCTTATAAATTTTCATTAGATTCATATCTCTTTTTATATCTTATTTATTGTCCAAAACCATAGATATAACTCCTTTAATAAGTTACAACAATTTACTTATCAAAATAAGTCATTTGCGGATTTTATAAACATCTTTAGAAATTCCATTTCTATTTATAAAACTTCGTTTTATAATCTCCTTTATTAATTTGATTCAATTCAATTCATATAACTCAGTTATATACCAAAAGTTCATATTATAAGTTAAATACTTATAATCCATTTATTCACTAAATCGTTCTTCACAACATTTGAAATCAATTTTTCAATAGAATTCAAAATTAAATTTCCAAGTTATAGTTCAATAATCCGCTTGGTTATAATCAAATTGACATATCATTTTATTTTCCAATTACTACTTTGGAGATATTCAAAATATTTGATTTAAGTCAATTTAAACCAATTCATTAATCCACTTGACTTACATTTCATTTTCCATAACTCTCAAAAATTCGATAATGAGTTTCCGAACGATCGAAACTCAAGTCTAACGAGACCTCACCGAACAGAAACAGTCGCAAACCTAAATTTAGAGAGGGGAATTTCCAAAAATAATTCTAATTTTCAAAATACCTTTTATTTTAAAGAAAACAATTTTAAACTTCTTTAGATTTGAAAACACTTCATTTAAAGTGATTCTGGTAACTATTCATATTAAACGCCATAAACTAAGCTTTGTGTAAACCAAAGCTCTGATACCACTTTGTAACGACCCGCCGCCCTGACCGCCTCTAGTCGGTAATTAAGCCAACTAGAAACGTTCAAAATGACGGATTGTTATTTAGTTTATAACATTTAAACAGAAACAGCCACAGAATCACAGAAACAACAATATATTTTATAAACAAAATTTTCTCTTTTATAACAAATATCAAAGTTATACAGTAGATTACATTTGAATTACATTTAAATCTATACAGCGGAAACAATTGATAAATTTAAGTACAAGAGAAAAAATTTTAGCTAAAACTTTAGTGGTGCTGAAATCCCCCTCTCTCTAACTTCGCTGCGAGCAAAACTTTAAGCTGCAAAAATACTCGGTCTGACCCGAGCGTTTATGCAAAACACAAAAACACTCGAGTCAGGATTAATCTTTATTCAAGTAATTAAATTTGAAATGAACTGAAATAAATGGTTACAGTTATGGTGAACAAATAAATCAGTTAAATCCTATTATAGATTTTCACATTAGCGATTCCAAATTTTTATACACATGTGTGGCTGCAGTACACACGTGTACTCATACCCATGTGCACTGCCTCGCCAACCCACGTGCACGAGTCAGACAAATCACTGCAAGTATACAAGCATAACTCCAAAACAGACAAGGCAAGGCACTATGCAGTGCACAACAAATCCAAACAGCCCCAAATACAAAATCACTGCACATAACCAAAACAAGGACCACAAGAGCAGGCTGCAACCATGGAAGCAGAAGACCACAAATAAAGGGATTCAAAGTGGGCAACTCAGAAATATACCCAAGTGCAGACAGTAATATGCACTATGTAACATATGTACACAAAAGTAAGCAAGTGCAGACAGTAGTATGCACTAAAATACAACATATCAAACAGTCCCAAAATGGAAGCAACAGGTGAAACAAGTATGGCAGGGAATAAGGGGCAGGCAGCAACATGCACTTCTTGCAGGGGAAACAAGTACAGAGAGCAACAACAGGGAGCAACAATCAGTGCCAACAAGAAAACAACCCCACATGCAAATACATGGTCAACTTCTATTTAGAAAATCAAACAAAATTAAACATTTGAACTTAACATGAAATTCCCATTTCACTGTGAAACTGATATGCAAAGCCCATGCTATACTGTCCAGCTTCAACAGATTCCATGCTTATGATTTTTAAGCTTAACAAACCTCATTTGTTTCAAATCCTAAGTTTAAAATGGTTTATATGCAGAAGTGTTAAATTTTCCCTTTTTTTTCTCTACTCTGCAACCAAAATACAGAGGAACAAGTCCATAAAAATTCCCAGTGCACATAAGTTTTACAGAACTACTTGTTTTAGAACTAGATAGCAAAGCACAGAGTTTCCTTAATCAAATACCAGATTTTTAAAGAACAGTTGTTTCACATTTTTTTTTTCAAGAGCATGCAGATCCTAATGCATTCATATCTACAGATTAATTACCACTATCTACACATGCAAGAGAATCGTACCCAAGTTTATCCAAATGTACTACTTGTATTCAATCATGAAATGAAATTTATATGCAAAGGACAGAGGAAATGCAAACCCACATATCAGTAAGGATGTTGCATGCAACTGAGATGAACAGAGGTGCCACAATGATTAGGGATATGGGATGCAGACAACAAAGAATGCTTACAGAGATGTTTACATGTTTTATGGTTACAGAGATGGTCAAACAAACATGCACATGAAAATTTATAGGCAAACAAAAATGGAATTGAAGACTGGGCAACATGAAGCATGCAATACTCAAGACATATCTTTATTACAAAAACAATTATGCACCTCAACTACTTAGTTAAACAAAACATTTTAGTAGCATCTGCACTTACCAATTTAATAACAAGATAACATAGCATCTGTTCTTATCAAAATTTTAAATTTTGAAAGAAATCAATAACATTTGTTCCTAACAGTTCAAACATAATTACTAGCATCTGTACTTATCAATTTAAACACAAGATAAACATAGCACCTGGTCTTACCAAATTTTAAAACAAACACCTATTCTTATCAATTTAAAACAAAAACTTGGTGCAGCTGTTCTTATCAGTTTAAATCAAAAATTGATATCATTTGTTCTTAACAGTTTAAACACAAAATCACAAATAGTCTGTTTTTATCAGTTTCAAACAAAAAAACCAAATAGCATTTTTGTTCTTATCAATAAATAAATAAAAAAAAATTAAGACTGGGCAGCATCTGTTCTTACAGTTTAAAACAACATTGGGTAAAATCTGTTTTACCAATTTTAAACAAAAATCAAATAGTATCTGTTCTTATTAGAATTAGAACAGAACCAAGTAGTATCTGTTCTTGTCAATTTTAAAACAACCCAAATAGTATCTGTTATTATCAATTTAAAAAGAACAAAGTTATGAAAGTATCAGTGGTTATCAGTTTAAAACAAATCACAATTACTGTCTGTTCCTACCAGTTTAAAACTTAAAACTAATAACATCTGCTCTCATCAGTTCTTAAAAATTAAAAATCCATAGTATCTGCTCTTATCAAATTTAAAACAAAACCAAATAGTATCTGTTTTCATCAGTTCAAAATCCAAGCAAATTGAGCAAATAACAGCAACTAGAAACAAAAATCCAACATGCAGTCACAAATCTGAGCATATCAGTTTAAAATTTAATTAGCCGAGCCAAAGATAACCAAATCACCCCACAACATAGCATGCAACCAAGAAATTCACTTCAAACAAATTCAAAAACTTGCATGAAGATTATCGTGAGTTAGAAAACTCACCTTATCACGAACAGCGGATCGAAGCAGAGATGAACGAAAACCAGAGGATCGATCGAAGCAATTGAAGCAGAGACGAAGAAGTCAATCGAGCAGATCGAAGCCGAAAGCCCTAATTTGAAGACGAGCAAAAAATTGGAGAGGCCGCCATTTTGTTTCGTTATTTCGTTTAGGGTTTAGAAATGAAAATGGTAAAGGGGACGGGTTAAAAGTAAAGGGTGTGGATTTTTACTAAGTGTATTCATTTATTTTTATTTTATATTGATTTTTATTTTTTTATTTTTATTTATTTAAGCTAAAGAAAAGAATGCCATCAATTTATTAATTTACAAAAATAAAAATTCTAAATCCAAATTATCTTCTTAAGTTATTAGTTTGAATTTCAATTACAAATTCCATATTCAATCTCAACTCCAAAGTCAAATTTAAATTTTCTATTCAATTTTTTTTATAGATTAAATTCTCAAATTTAATCGCCAAATCATAGAAATGTTTTATATAGCATTGGGAATTCAATTTAAATCATCACTCAAATATTTAAAATTAATTAAATATTTTCAATTTAAATTGTTCAAAATTTAGGATCGTTACAATAGCAGAATACTAGCAATATTGATAATAGTAGAATAATAAAAACAGAGAATAGAACACACATATTTACCCAGCTTCGGCAAAACCCTGCCTACATGCTGCCTCCAAGATTTCTACTAGAAATTAAGTAGTCAGACGCTTACACACGTAAACTCATGACACCTGCTATCAACTAACCTAACTCTATGCTCAAAACCATGCCACAACTCAGCCATTGAGTTGCGAATTCTCGAACTACACTAATGTAGTTCATCTCCCAGTCACTCAACTAGAATTTACAATATTTTAAAAGGAAAACACAAATTAAAAAAAATTAAACACAAAAACCCTACTTAATATACTAAGCCCAAATATAAATTTCGGCCCAAAAACAAAATAAAGTAAAGACTATCCTTTCTCCTTTTATATTATTCGGCCAACCTTGCTCTATGAAAAAATGGCGATTTCTTTAGCTCGTTCGCTCCTCTTTATCTCTGATAATTAGGGCTTCATGGAATTGAAGGGCGCCGACTTCAAATTGATCATTCGAATAATATCACGTTGCTTGCTTTGTCGAATGATCGTCTCTCCGGTTATACAAACGGCTGCTTCAATTAAGTCGAGTTCATCTGTTAAAATGGTATGCAGTTTTTCCCTTTTTCGATATTTGATAATTCTCGACTTTGATTCGATTTTAATGATTTATTGGTCTCTATTTTGCTTGAAATCGATTGGACTATTGCTGATGATGTTTTAGGGTTTATATATGGTTCTAATCCCTTTATTTTCATTCGAATATATTATTAGAATTCATCCGATAATTTTGCTATGGTCGTTCGATTCAGATTGAATGTTGTGACTTGTATTGACTTGTTCAATTGGTACAATTTGTTATTACTTGATTCTCATGGCTTAATTTTAGGCTAGCTCGATTCCTTGGTCATTACAGCTTTGAATTGCTTTGGAAATCGACTTCGGCCATTTGAAATTTGTGATATTTGACTGGTTCGAATCCTTGGCCACCACGTTTTTGATTTATTCAATTTTTATGCTTGGCCAATTTTTCTCTTTGACCTGTTGGCACTTGACTTTGAAAAATGCTTAACTCTCTAACTTGTTCATTCATGGCTTCATTTGTGTTTGTTCATTTTATTCATGTTACCAGTTTCACCTGAAGCTTTGCATTCATGTTACTGCTTGTTCATGTTGCTTTCTGAACTTCTATGTTGTCATGCACTTGCATATTGGTCACTGTCACTTGAGTTTGCACTGTGTTTGATTCTACAGTGTCATTCTATTGTGTACCATCGTATGCTTTGAGTAATTTTGGTTTTGTTGCTTTCTGTTGTTGCTTTGCTTTGAATCAATCTTGCTGTTTCATTTTGAACTAGTCGACGCTGCTGCACCTGCATCACTTCTCTGTTGCCTTTGGTTTTTGCATTCATGTTCGTATATAGGCATAAAAGTGTGTATGCATTTTGTCCTTGTTAGAACTGAGCATGTTTGTTATGTGTTGTTTTGGGTCTAGTTCACCTTGAACTCCATGTATGCTCGAGTTTGGGTTGTACACATATATAATTGTATTATGTTCATGTAGATGTGTATTGCATTGAGCTCTGGTTTCAATGTGTATGATGTTTCACTGGCATGTGTTAGTGTTACTGTAGCCACGAGCTAGTTTGCATACATATACATGTCTGAACTTTTTAAGTCCATTTGTTATGTCTGGTCTTGGATGATCTGATTCACTTCAGTCTTGAACTTGTTCATTTTCTTTTTGACCTGAGCATGTTGCATTGCGTAGTGAGTTTCTTGTACATGCCTCATTTATGTCATGTTCACCAGTGTTGCACCGATTTTGTATATTTTGATTGCACCTGCGTTGAATCCAGCTTATAGCTCGGGTTTGACCTTGTTCTAATATCGTGACATAATATTTATTTCACTTGAGTTGAACCTGACTATTGATTTTTCTTTGACCTTGTGCTCACCTGTCTCTGCAATTTTATCAAGTGTATATCGGTGTGCACGACCTTGTGGCATGTACAGTGATACATTATGCATGTCACAAGTTGTTCGGGTAGAAGAATTCAAAAATAGATGATGACGAACAACCCAAATAACTAAGGCAAATAATAATTTCAAGCTACACATTTTATTTTATATTGCGAAAATATTTCTTCTTGTAACGACCATAAATTTTCGACCTCGAGAATTCGACACTAATATGTTCACTGTAGAAGTGCCAAACAATCGAACACTGGAAATCTCAGATTGTTAGGGTAAAGAAGAAAAGAGGTAGAAGAACAGAAAACAAAACACAGAATCTCACATTGGCAGCGGATTAAAATATAATATCAAATAATAACATTTATACATAGATAAGCAGTAATTGTCATGTTACATTCAATATATCAGAGTACAACCATTTATGAATAAACTGGACAGTTATAGTTAACTTGTCCCAGACCACAATCAAATCAAACTCAAATACACAGCGGTAAACTCCATACGTTCCTACCATCCAGCTTGCCTCCTGAGCTTTAGAACGTCCTAACCTGAAAATTTGTAATGCTCGGTCTCACCCGAGCATTACATCAAAGTAACACCCGGGTCAGGCTGGGAAACTAGCGTGAGTAAACCCATAAAATTTTGAAATACTTAATTTATAAAACTTATTTAAGTACCAGGGTAACACGTACCTTTCTATGAGTTCTTAACTTGTGATGGTCAATCATAAATTACAAAACAACTGTTTACTCGGTTTAATGGCCTTTATACAGAATTTATTCCAGCCTATTTGATTCTTAATTCCAAATCATAAAAAAAAATTAGATTACAAATCGAAGTGGTTTCAGGTATTTGTTAATACCCGACCCCAATCTCCTCGAATCCAATGTTATTTTTCAACCAAGTTGTTTAAGTGAATACAATTCGATTTTAAAATACGGGATGTCAGTTTAAACAACATTTCATCACAGATAGATAACTTGCATTATCACAGTTCAACCCAGCAATGCATATCACAGAGCATCACACATTTATCGATTAAATCATTCAATACAATTTAATCATCCGTAAGAAAGACCAATTAATCACATAATTATAATTAATTTAATTAACTCAAATTGAATTAATGACTTAAGAATTTATCACCTATCATTGATTAATTACAGACCATTTGAATTAATTAATCATCTTTTAATTACTGTTATAAATCAATTGATTAATATTTAATTACTGATTAATTATCCTTAATTATTAATTAATTACCTTAATCAATAATTAATTAATGATAATTATTAATTAATAAATCCTTAATTATTAATTAATGAATCCTTAATTACAAATTAATTAATCTCTAGTTACTTAATTAATTAACCCTTAATTACTAATAAATTAATCTATAATTACTTAATTAATTAATACTTAATTATAAATTAATTAATCCTTAATTACTTAATTAATTAAACCTTAATTAAAAAATAATTAATCCTTAATTAGTTAATTAACCCTTAATTATTAATTAATTACTCTTTAATTACTTTATTAATTTAATTAATCTTCAATCACCTAAGACCTTAATTAACTTTTAAGATAAACCATTTATCTTATGTAATCACTTAACTATCATTATTAAATTCCCTTTGATACACTTAAGAATATATTTAAATAATTAAGCAATTATATAGTTATGTTAAATCAAAACAAATTTTAAAACATTAGACCTGTACATTATATTTGAAACTTGTTCTTGAAAATTTGATAAATATTTGTACTTTGAATACTTATTTCTATTGGCTTTGAAAACTTGCTTTGAAACTTGACAAAATTTTACTTTTTCTTATAAAATTTGTTTTATTTATCTACTATCAACTATGCTAATATAATTTGGGTACAGGCCCGATCCCAAACTCCAAAACCCCGAGACAAACCCCATCCCTACACCGAGCCAGAACTCAATCACTACTCCGATCAAACTCGAGAACGACCTCGAGTAAATCACCATCTTCCCCGAAGCATTAAATCACAGCAACAACTACAGATATTGACGAAGACTCGTGCACATGCATAAGCGATCCGACCAACTCCGATCCCTGCTCCGACCATCGAAACGTCGGCGATCACTCCCTCAGTCAACACGAACACCCAGATCATCGAATTGATCACGAAAAAAAAATCGAGCTCGATCGAACTCACAGGAATGAAACTAGACACCCAAAACCTCCTTGCGTTTCCACCGCTATTCACCAGAGACCTCAACACCCTGACTAGAGTTTTGTCGTAGTCTTAAGCTTCCATTCTACCCACTTTGACGAAGACCGATGCTTCGACGACGTCGCACCCGCCTCGAAACCAAAGTCGACCAAAACAGGACCTAGAACCCTAGTTTTCTATTACCGGTCCACCTCGGTGATCTAGAATTTCCCTGAGCAATTTTCCCATGATCATCGACAAACAATCAATCTCCGGCCTCAACCCAGACGCCCTCGAGCATGCAATCATCTAAATTTGACGAGAATGCAAATACCGTTCGACTCAGAAATTCTCCCCAAATATAAACTTAAAATTTATGGAATGATTATAAAAAATCATCATTTTCTAATACAAATCTGATTAAGAAATCCAAACTCGAAATTATGGACATCGATTTTTGACATATATTTGATTTCTCACTATAATTTCTTATTTTCACAATACTTACTAAATACTTTTAATTGAATCTATTTTTAGAAATGAAATTGCATCGTTTCAAGCAATTCATTTTTAATGATCATAGTCTACCTTTTTTTGGAATGGAATGGATTTATTTATGTTGATTTGTGCCTGTAATTCAAGCAGAGAAGATATATTACAAATACACAGACATGAATAGTCCCTTACATATCCATATACTTGTAAACACATTTATTCAAACCATATTTACAATAATACTTCACGGATTTACCACTTGCATCCAAGATAAGAACAGATTTAAGCCTTTAAAAAGAAAAAAAAATGTTTACTGACCCGCAAAATATGATAACAGAGAACAGGGTTTCATTCTTAGATCTGGAACTGATTATTGATTTTGAATTGTAATTGAGTTGAATCTTCTTTGCTTTGGATCAGGTTGAAAGGAAACCTAAAAGAAGTTGTTGCCCAGATTCTACTTAGTTTGGTTCCTTTCTAGTTTCCAGGTTTTATCGTAAAATGATTGTTTGCATTTTGCTTTCCTTTCTGATTTTTTTTGTTTTTTTTTCTTAGTTTTTAGATTTGTTCTCTAGTTTGAATGTGCAAAAGAAAATTGAGAAAAACCTTTTTATTTATTAAATTTAATCTAAAGAACAATTCTCCACTTGTATTTATGCATGTTAAATTTACTTACAAATGTTAAATTGCATTTTTAAAATACTTACACTTGTTTAATATATGGTTTTTTATTTTACAAATGTCGATGCATGTATTTCAATATTTTCTTATTTGTTAATTTACATGAATTTATATTTTTATATGTTTTCGTATTATAGTTACCTTTATATATAAAACTTATACATATATATATATTTAAAGAAAGTATCATTCTTTATTAAATCTTATTTTAAACTTAAGCTATTATACTTTAATTAATAAGGATTTATCTTCAGTATTTTTTTTAATATAGAATTTGACTTTAAATGTCTTTTGAAAATTTAATACATTGAATTCAAATTAATGCTTTCTATTCACAAAACATATATATAAACACATTTATATACTTGTATATGAACACACTTAAAATTTTCAACATTATAAAATTTGCATATATCTATTTATACGATTTATTAATTCACTATAAAATTTATCATTTTTGGATATTTATAATTCAACATTTACTATAGTTTCAAATCCATTTATAACATCCTGATATTTTTAATCATTATGAATGCTGTTTGTTCAACCTATAAATCAGTATTTCTACTAATTCAATCCAGTTAATTATCAATTACCAGATGTCCAAAATTCTAGGTTATCAGATTCCTTTCCCCTTTGAACCTTTTTGTCCTCGAAAAGGAACGAAACCTAAATTTATTAAGATGCTTATTATCGGTTAATTTATTCTTTGAACATTTTAAACTATAAACTCTTTAATTAAGAATTTTAAAACACTTTAAAATCTATATAATATTACCAAAATATTTTTATAGAAAATACATTTTTATAACTCGATGTCTCAAGTCCATCCTCATTCTTACAGAATTTCGGTCATACGTTGATCATGCGCAGGACTGAAAATATATAGGTACTTGGTAATCCCTTTTTCAACACCTAGTGAATATACTTAGAAATCATTTTTGAAAATAAAGAAAACAATTTTTGAGAATATAGAAAACATTTTTGGTAAGAATGCTCTGGAAATCATCACCCCCTCCATGGTCGCAGTTTACCCGATGGTTACGTTGTCATCCCAGCAAAATCCATAGATAACTATAGGCACTCCGCGCCCCTCGATTATGCCATGGAACCCACCACAGATCGCAGCTACACCCAAGATTATGTTGCCATCACGGCAAAAATCCATGTAATTGTATGCATCAACGCCCTCGAATTACATTGCCAAATGAAACTTTACCACTCCTACATAGATCAGAGACTACATTAGTCGAGTCCCAATGTTACCTGTAGGCACTCACTACCACACGACTTTCGCTATATCTTCATAGATCGCAGTCTATCGATGTTATGTTGTCATCACGGCAAAATCAAACGTAGACCGTTGGCTCTCACGACCACACGACTTCCGCTATGGTCCGCAGTATATCGCAGTGAGACTGAGTTACACTGTCGTCACAGCATAACCCAAATGTCTCTGTAGGCATCAGCGCCCTGGACTTTCGCTACCCAAACACACAATCCTCAAGAACTTTAGTTTGTCCGGCTTCCTCCCAGGATCAAATTTAGAGCCTCCCCCTTAGGCTTAAGGCAGAACCACCCCATGGATCTCCTATGAAGTTCATTTCATGGGGGCGCCTTTTTCCCCAGAGCCAGTCTCAAAACATTTTATATTATACACTTCTAGAATCTTTCAAATCATACACTTTTTGATTCATATAATATCCTTTACAAAAAAATCGATATCTCAAATCGATAGTTCCAAACTTGGCTTTCCAAATTCCCAATAACTGATTTTTTCCAAAAATCATAAATCTTTCAAAATCCATAGGATCCAAAAACCTTTTTCCAAAAATCATTCTCTTAAAATCATTTGTATATATATCGATCTACAAAATCTTGAAAAAACTTTGGATTACTTCATACTTATATAAATTTCCTTTTTAAACTTCAAATCTTTTCAAAAATCTTTTCTTCTGGCTATAGATTCAACAAGTGGAGTTTATCATATATAACAAATTTATATAACTTAGTTATGCCAAATTAAATATTCAAGTTTGATTTCCTTTATAAAGTTATTTAACATATCACATTTTTTTATAAAATGAGTTTCAGTTATAGTGATATCCAACTTCTGTTCTTATTCGTCATATATTTTTCAAAATATACTTTTCTTTCAATAAACATTTTTCATTTCTTTCAAATTTCAATATTTATTTTATTTAAGCACGTACAATGTACATATACCATCCGTACGCAATATCAAATCTGGTCGCTCACTCAATCATACAATTTCATTTTCGAACTAGCATCGTCCATTCGACTTTCTAGTGCGGACTCAGATCTGGTTTTCTTGACCAGAAACCATCATTCTCCTTGAATAGCCTAACTATGATAGAGAATTTCCAAAATCAATCAAAAATCCATAACCAGGGTTCGCCGTCGAAAATTGAGTGAAACATCCCAACTCGGATCGATATCTCGAAATTCTGCGCTCGAATCTGGACAAATCATTCTGCGAATAGAATAATATACGTACATCCTACGTATTTATCTTCATTGGTCATCAGAAAAATCAATTTTCTTTTACTTCACATTCATTTAGATTTCTATTCACTTATTCACAATTTTTACAATTCCTATTTGAGTTATCACTTCGATTCTAAACAGTTTGCACTCGGACCTACTTGAATTTTGAAAATAGCTCGAAAAGGTTTAAGATAGTTAAGTGGTTGTATAATAATAATTAGTTGTAAAATAGTTAAGTAGTTATAAATAGTTGTAAAGCAGTTAAATAGTTGTAGAATAGTTGGATACTTGCAAAAATAGTTGTAAAACAGTCACTAGTTCATAAAACAGATGTAAAATAGTAAATAGTATTCAAAATAGTTGTAAAATAAGTAAGATATTTTTGGTTTAAAAGAAAGTATATATAATAAATAGCTAGAAAAAATAGATTTAAAGCAGGTTATATAAAAATAATTTATTTTTAAAAAATAGTTCAGAGCCAAACTGTTCAACTTTCCAATCTCCATTCCAATCAATTTCCAATTTCCACTTCCATTAAAATTGACTCAATTTCAATTTAACTTAAATTAATCTCAATTCCTATCCAAATGCAAATCAATTCCCATTTGAATTTAAACTTATTCAACTTCAATCACAATTTCAAATAATTTAAAGCAAATTCAGTTTGAGCTAATTTCATTTTCAATCTCAATTTTAAACCATCTCGAATTATATAAATTCGACTTAAATTTTCAAAATCTTGATTAAATTACTTAAATCAAATTAACCTTTACCTTTAAATTTAACAACCTAAATCTTAACTATTTTTAATTCTGAATCCAAATTTCAAATATTCATTTTAAATTACCTTTTCTTAACTTATTTCAAAGTTCAAATAAGAGTTTAAAACTTTTTAAACAATTAAATCTTCAGAATCCAATATATTCCCCAATTTTAAATTTTAACCTTGTAACCATTTCTTAAACAGTTTTAGTTTACAAGTTTCTTTTTACCATTTAATTCTTAAGATCAAAGTGATTCCATTTCCTTAATTTCAAATTTTATTTCCAATTAATTTCGGTAATGGACATATATTATCTCAATCTACTTCTTAATTAATTTAAATAATCCAATTCACAGTTCCATCATAATAGGATGATATCAGGATAAGCCGAGGTAAATAAATATCCAAATTATCAATTTTTATTCCTAATTAATTTAATTTAATTTCAAATTTCAAATTTCAATTAATTCATTACAATTCCACCTCTGAATTAATTCCAATTCAATTCACAAATGAATAAAGATAATTTTATATTAGATTGTACTGCCACAAAATATTCCATACATTGATAGACTACACACTAGTAGTTCAAACATTACATCCATTTATTCAAAATAGATGTCTTACAGAAGTCGTAAATCTAGATGCCTTCTCCATTACCCAGGGGTTTGGAAAATAACAGAGCTTAAGTATTCTTACAAGAATCCTTTCTATGGACATCCTTCCAAAGGGGAAAGCCCGAACATACACTTCTCAACAGGATGTCCCCACTTATAAATTTACCACAAAAGGTTTCTACCCTCCCATCAATCTGGATAACCTTCACGCCTCTTGCAGGATGTTCCACAACCTTACTCTTCTTTCGTCTCTCGAGACAATTCCTAGCGATGTGACCCAACTCCTTACAATGATAGCAAATAGTCAACTCGTTGACAGGTTCTACAGGTTTACGCTTCACCTTTCTCACTTCAGGGTTGTAACGACGCGTAAATTTCGATAATTAAATGGGTTGATTTAATGAGATTTTTGTAATGAAATTTAGAAAGAAATAAAAACTTTATAGTTATAGTGAGGTGAATGTTAATTTGAAATGTAGCAATGGTAACTAAAAGCTAACTATTGATAGTTTGAATGAAATTACAATAAATGAAGTGATAAAATATGTGGTAATTGAATGAATTCAATATTATGTAAGAAATTATAATAATTGGTTGAAAATATAAACTTAATTGTAATAGACCATGAACTAATGTAAATCTCATCCATTTGATAATAATGGATTGAATGGGATGGAAGTTCAATTAAATGGATTAATGGAAATAAATTGGTTAACATAAATAAAGATGAAGATTTGGGTATATTAATGTAATGAAATCTAGAACAAATGTTGACTATGTTATCAGATATAAAATTTGTTCAGTACAAAGGTTGAAATCAAATTTAAACAATTTATTGAAATTAAATTTCAATTAATTTGATTTATTGAAATCTAAGTTAAATACTGTAATTAGTAAGTTTATTTACTTTAAATTGGCATTTAATTTTTTTAAATTATTTGTGAATGTTTAGGAAATCAAAAATGATAAAGAGTGCTAATTATAGAATTGGAATTGAAAATTTGATTTAACTAATTTAATCTTATTTTATTTAATTAACTGAAAAATAGCCATTTTGGCCACTGACTCGGATTTCGACGAAACCAGTTTCATCGGATCCGTTATGGTGAATTATTGTAGGATTTCAAGTTTCGTAGCGATCGGACTTGTCCTCTGATCGTACGGGCTCGAAACACCTAAAAATTTATGAAATTGAAATCAATTTGAAATCAACTGAATTTAACGTAACTTCTTCATACGATGGAATTTGGCTCGAAACCTGTTCTATTGAGTTTAAAATATTTCAAAACATCTATTTTGACATAAGGGTTGACCCATTTTCGTTCAGGAGGCAGAACGGGTGTTTCGGGCCATTTATCGTTCCAATCCAAATCAAATCCGATCCCTTGTTTCTATTTTCAAGCCTACCTATAAACATTCAGTTATAAACCCTAACCACTCCTTATTCTCATTTGTCTGTACGTACAATTCTTTCTATTGCTTTCTTTCTCAATGGCAGATTAATTCTCAATTCCAAATCCAATTGCAATTCCAAATCAAACCAAAAATTCGAACTTCACAAAATATATGGAATTATATGTCAATTTGAAGCTCTCGACGAGCGCATCTCAGATCTATAATTCATTTTTCAATATGAATCACTAATTGTCCAGAAATTGAAGAACTGTTCACGGTCGTTCATTGATCGTTGATGAACTTTGATGGATCAACAAATCGCGGGTACCATTGGGTAGAGAGTGACGCACGCAGCGCATCAGTGGTGTTCATGAGGTCGGATGATGGTCAGATCGTCGTCAATAATTCATTTAAGGCTTGCAATAACCGGCAGCGCTGATGGATTATCGTGACCCTGTCGTGAGGGGTGGTTGCGCGGCGAGCGGCGGCGAAGGTTGGTTGCTGCGATGACAGCAACGGCGGGGTGGCGCGCCTCAGGTCGCATGTGGTGGCATTTTAGTTGGGAGCGAATGAGGTACTGGCATGCATTGGATAGGGTTTCTAGGAGAAGAGCAGGGCGTGTGGCAAATTCCTATTGGGTCTGTTTTTTATTATTATTTTATTTGTTTGTTTGTTTTAATATAAATTGTTCAATGTTCTAATCCACATAACTTTCGCGTACGAGGTCCAACTCACGCGCGGTTTTCTCTGCTAGGTTCATATTAGAATTTCGGACATTTTGGTATTGGATTAGACGAATTCTGAAACTATTCAAACTTTGGGTTTAAATTGGATTTAAATTCAATTTAAATTCAAAAGGTGAGTGTTTTAACTTACTCACAACTTCTAAAGTTTCTTATGTTTGTGAAATTGGTTTATGATGTGATTAGAAATTTATTTATAACTGTTTGGCATATTTTAAATCATCATTTCAGTTTATTTGAATTTATTTGGATAAAATAGTTATTTAATTTATTATTGAATATAAACTGCCAGTAAATACATATTATTTATTATCTGTTCTATATTGATGTTATTGTTTGAATTGTATGATGATTGTGATTAATGTTGATGATTGATATTGGATGAATTGATGCTGTATTTTATATTGTATAAACTGCAAGTTGTTATGGATTTTTATTTCATTCGGGATTGCGGTTTGAAATGATATATAACCGTATTTATATTTTAAATTGCGGATTGAAATGATAAATATCTGTATCACTTGACCATAGGATGGAAAATTTTATACAGACACTGTGGTCTATGTATAAAATATTTTTAAATGACTTCTATGGTTTTGTAAAGAAATATATGGTTTTAGATAAATATTGATTTTAGATATTATATAAATGTTATTTTATCCTTGATTTTAACTATGTATAATTGTTTTAATATAGAATAAGCTTAATAATAAGTTTGATTTTAATTGGAGATAATATGGTTAAGTACTTAAATTATATTTTATATAGAGTTTATAAAGATTTAAATAAAATTAAGGTTGGAAGATGAATTGGAAAGAAATTGAATTTATTTAAGAATTAAACTCAAAGAAGTTGATATGAAATGTATTAAATTTGAGATTTTAGAAGGTATGATTTTTATAACTTGATTTTGGTTTAAAGGAAATTAAATGAATATTTCAAGTATAAATAAATTTGAAGGAAATATTTAGTTATTTGAAATTTTGGTTTTATTTAAATGATATTGGATTTATTAAGTCAAATATTTCAAAACTAAAGGATAGAGGGTTGAAATTGATACACACACACACATACATACATATATATATATATATATATATATACACACACACACATATGAAATTACTAAACTTAGTTTTGAAATTGTTGAATACATAAATTTGAAATATATTGAATTTGAAATGGTTTATTCTGTGGATCAAATCTGTTTTGAAATCGATATAATTTGGTATAGTCTATTTAGAAACTTAATTGAATGGAAACTATGATTTGGTATTTGGTTAAATATAAAAATGTAGAAATTCGAGTTGTTTTGGAATAGATTTGTGAAATTGAAGAAGCTATTTTATTATATAAAGTATTTTAATATTTAAACCATTTAAGTGGTGGAAGTTATGTTTCCAAGTTAGGAGTTTCAAAGTATCATGATTTGAAGGTGTTGTATTTCAAGTTTTTTGCTATCGAAGCGTTATAACGTTGAAAGTTCTTTGATTTTGGAAAGGATATTTTTGAAATAAAAATGATATTATATTGATTTGGGATTTAATAAAAATGATATCATATTGATTGGGTTTTTTTGAAATGGAAATGATATCATAATTATATGGTTTTGAAATGGATATGATATTCTTGTTTTGAAGTATAAGTTATTTTGAAAAGGGCCACGGTGTTATAATAACGTTTAGTTGTTGAAGAGACCGGGATCGGAAGTTGTTATACTCTCTACCAACTCCGAATAGCACTTTAACAACCGTGTACGCGGTGGAGGTTCCAGAATGAAGTAGGATGGTGGCGGCGTTTCCTTTGAGGTATATACGTGTACCCGACTCCCGAGAGTTGGCATAAGGTGGCTAAAACAGGAGCGATTCCGGGCCAGTGAGGTAGCTCCTCTTATCGGACACACTCCTTTGATATTATATTCTGACTTTGAGATTGATTTGGTGGCCACTTTTGATTTTTGAGTTTAGGGTGTGGCTCGAGGTGGGGGTAGCTGCGCGTTGTGCATCACCACCAGTCCAGATAGTAATTGCTATATCTACCTTGGCATTGCCTTGTGTGCCGTGTCACCTACCCTATCGCGTCTTGTACGAGTTTGCTTTTGTCTCATAGCCCGTGAAGCATCCTCCGGTGGCATCCCGATCAGGAGAGACTATGACACTGGATGGACTATTGGGACTATTACATGGTAAGGTGGAAAATGTAAAGCCTTAACGCTATTTAAAAGTAAGCTTATTTTACTATAGAAATTATTATAATAGCGAAATATTACTAAATAGTAAATATTTTAACAGATCCTTAGGAGATGTGAATCCCGAGCATCTATTAAGTTACCGCACTCACGTTAGACACTGGATAGGAGATGCCAAATCCTGTAAACATCTCTGACAACGTTCCACTCATACTATGTACCATTGATTTAACTTACATAAGATCTTTTAGTTCTGACTCGAGTGTTTTGTCTTTTCAATTCACTTGGGTCGGCCTGAGCATTTTAGAGTTTGAAGACCTTACTTCTGGAGGACGAAGACGAAGATTTTATTACTATTATTTACCACATTGTTCCGTTGCATTGTTATTTATTATTCTTTGGTAGTGTAACTTTGATTCTGTATTGTATAAGTATAATCAAATGTTTTGTAAAATAGCTTCATGAACTGTTTATTTGATTATTATATTTTATTGTTACGCTGCAAGATTCTGTTTTGTTTTCTTTCATTCTTCCTTTTTCTTATTCACCCAATAGCAATTCTTCCTTTTGTATGGCTTGAGTCTGATGTGTGTGGTTTATCGTCGATTTAAAACGTATAAAAAGGCAGGATGTTACATGGGCAATGGTTTAGGAAATGCCCTTTCTTATGATAGTTAAAGCACAAGATCTTAGAGCGAAATCGTTGAAATGTACCTTTCAATTCCTCCCTTGTTTTACTGCACTTGGATGTGTAATGGCCCTTGTTGAAACATCTGCAGCAGGTGACATTATCATAAGGCCCTGGTCCACCTTTTCCTTAACTTGTTTCTCATACTCCTAAATTGCTTCTTCTAGATCCTTACGTGCAGCTGCTCTTTGCTCTCTGCGTCTAGCCTTCCATTCTTCACTCTTAGCCATCTTCCTCTAAGACTAGATATAATGGGACTTCCTAACCAATATTAAACTTAACTAGAAGAATCCCAACCTATATTCTTATTATCCTATTCAATTTCAATAACCAACAACCAATTTTCTTAATACATAAGAAAAACTATTGCTTTATATATCAAAATATAGGCTTGTATAAAGACTAATTTTAAAACCATTTTAAAATCATTATATAAGAAAATAACAAATACACCCTCATTTATAGTACACTCAACTCATTCTAGGGTATTACTGACCCTATCCTTAATGAGTAAACCTACCAGAGTCAAGATTCTCGCTTAACCTTCTACTCTGATACCAAATGTAACGACCTGAAGTTTTTGACCTCGAGAGTTCGACACTAATACGTTCATTGTAGAAGTGCCGAGCAATCGAACGCCGGAAATCTTAGATTGTTAGGGTAAAGAAGAAAGGAGGTAGAAGAAGAACAGAAAACAAAACACAGAATCTCACATTTGTAGCGGATTAAAATATAATATCAAATAATAGCATTTATACAAAGATAAGCAGTAATTGTCATGTTCCATTCAATATATCAAAGTACAACCATTTACAAATAAACTGGATAGTTATAATTAACTTGTCCCAGACTATAATCAAATCAAACTCAAATACATAGCGGTAAACTCCATACGTTCCTGCCATCCAGCTCGCCTCCTGAGCTCCAGAACGTCCTAACCTGAAAATCTATAATACTCAGTCTGACCCGAGCATTACATCAAAGTAACACCCATGTCAGGATGGAAACTAGCGTAAGTAAATCCATAAAATTTTGAAGAACTTAAGTTATAAAATTTATTTGAATACCAGGGTAACTCGTACCTTTCTATGAGTTCTTAACTTGTTATGGTCAATCACAAATTACAAAACAACTATTTACTCAGTTTAAATGGCCCTGATATTAAATTTGTTCCAGCCTATTTGATTCTTTATTCCAAAAGATAAGAATTTTTTTTGTAGATTACAAATCGAAGTGGTTTCGGGTATTTGTTGATACACGACCCCGGTCTCTTCGAATCCAATGTTATTTTTCAAGTAATTTGTTTAAGTGAATAAAATTCGATTTTAAAACATGGGATGTCAATTTACACAACATTTCATCACATATAGATAACTTGCATTATCACAGTTCAACCCAACATTGCATATCACAGAGCATCACACATTTATCAATTAAATCATTCAATACAATTTAATCATCCATAAGCAAGACCAATTAATCCCATAATTATAATTAATCTAATTAACTCAAATTAAATTAATCACCGAAGAATTTATCTCCTATCATTAATTAATTACAAACCATTTGAATTAATTAATCATTAATTCATTACGTTTATTAATCAATTGATTAATCTTTAATTACTGATTAATTATCCTTAATTATTAATTAACTAACCTTAATAGATAATTAGTAAATCCTTAATTATAAATTAATTAATCTCAAGTTACTTAATTAATTAACCCTTAATTACCCGTCAATTATTCTCTAATTACTTAATTAATTAATCCTTAATTATAAATTAATTAATCCTTAATTATTAATTAATTAAACCTTAATTACAAATTAATTAATCCTTAATTAATTAATTAACCCTTAATTATTAATTAATTGCTCTTTAATTACTTCATTAATTCAATTAATCTTTAATCACCAAAGGCCTTAATTAACTTTTAAGATAAACCATTTATCTTATGTAATCACTTAACTATCGTTATTAAATTCCATTTGATACACTTAAGAATATACCTAAATAATTAACCAATTATATAATTATATTAAATCAAAACAAATTTTAGAACATTAGACTTATACTTTATATTTGAAACTTGTCCTTGAAAATTTGGTAAATATTTATACTTTGAATACTTGTTTCTTTTGGCTTTGAAAACTTGCTTTGAAACTTGACAAAAGTTTACTTTCGCTTATAAAAATTGTTTTATTTATCTACTATCATCTATGCTAATATACTTCGAGTATAGGCCCGAGCCCAAACTCCCAAACCACGAGACAAACCCGATCCCTACCACGAGCAAAATCTCAATCACTACTCTGATCAAACTCGAGAACGATCTCGAGTAAATAACCATCTACCCCGAAGCATTAAATCAAAACAACAACTACAGATATTTACGAAGACTCGTGCACGTATACAAGCGATCCAACCAATTCCGATCCCTGCTCCGACCATCGACACGTCGGTGACCACTCCCTCAGTCAACACGAACACCCAGATCATCGAATTGATCACGAAAACAAAACAAAATCGAGCTCGATCGAACTCACAAGAACGAAACTGGACACCCAAAATATCCTCGCATTTCCACCGCCAGTAACTAGAGACCTCGACACCCTGAACAGAGTTTCGTCATAATCTTAAGCTTCCATTCCACCCACTCTGACAAAGCCCGATGCTTTGACGACGTCACACCCACCTCATAACCGAAGTCGACCAAAATAGGACCTAGAAACCTAGTTTTCCATTACCCGTCCACCCCGGTGATCTAGAATTTCCCCGAGCAATTTTCCCGTGATCATCGATCAACAACCAATCTCCGGCCTCAACCCCGACACCCCCGAGCATCTGAATTTGTTAGAACGCAAATACCGTTCAACTTGAAAATTCTCCCCAAATATAAACTTAAAATTTATGGTATGATTATCAAAAATCATCATTTTCTAATACAAATCTGATTAAGAAATCCAAACTCGAAATTATGGACATCGATTTTTGACTTATATTTGATTTCTCACTGTAATTACTTATTTTCACAATACTTACCAAATATTTTTACTTGAATCTAATTTTAGAAATGAAATTACATCGTTTCAGGCATTTCCTTTTTAATGATCATAGTCTAACATTGTTTTTCTGGAATGGAATGGATTTATTTATGTTGATTTGTGCCTGTAATTCAAACATGGAAGATATATTACAAATACACAGACATGCACAATCCTTACATATTCATATACTTGTAAACACATCTATTCTAACCATATTTACAATAATACTTCACATATTTACCACTTGCATCCAAGATAAGAACAGATTTAAGGCTTTAGAAAGAAAAAAAATAGTTTACTCACTTGCAAAAGATGATAACAGAGAACAGGGTTTCATTCTTAGATCTGGAACTGGTTGTTGATTTTGAATTGTAACTTGAGTTAAATCTTCTTTGCTTTAGATCAGGTTGAAAAGAAACCTGAAAGAAGTTGTTTCCCAGATTCTCTTTAGTTTGGTTCCTTCCTATTTCCAGGTTTGATCTTTAAAAAGATTGTTTGCTTTTTGCTTTCTTTTCTAATTTTTGTTTTTTGTTTTTCTTTCTTAGGTTTTAGATTTATTCTCTAGTTTGAATATGTGAAAGAAAATTGAGAAAGGGGTAGATATATATATAATCTTGAAACCTTTTTATTTATTAAATTTAATCTAAAGAATAATTTGCCGCTTGTATTTATGCATGTTAAATTAACTTACAAATGTTAAGTTGCATTTTTGAAATGCTTACACTTGTTTAATACATTTTTTTATTATTTAATATTTTCTTATTTGTTAATTTACATGAATTTATATTTTTATATGTTTTCATATTATAGTTTAATACCTTTATATATATATATATATATAACTTATTAAAGAAAGCATCATTCTTTATTAAATCCTATTTTAAACTTAAGCTATTATAATTTAATTAATAAGGATTTATCTTTAGTATTTTTAAAAAAAAATATAGAATTTGACTTTAAATGTCTTTTGAAAATTGAATACAATGAATTCAAATTAATGCTTTCTATTCACAAAACGTGTATATATATAAACACATTTATATACTTGTATATGAAAACACTTAAAAATTTCAACATTATATAATTTGCATATATCTATTTATAGGATTTACTAATTCACTGTAAATTTATCGTTTTCAGATATTTATAATTCAACATTTACTATAGTTTCAAATGCATTTATAACTTCCTGATATTTGTAATCATCAGAATACTATTTGTTCAACCTATAAATCGGTATTTCTACAAATTCAATCCAGTTAATTATCAATTAACAAATGTCCAAAAATCTGGGTTATTACACTTTTTCAATTTTACAGCTTTAGTGTTTATTTTGCAGATCGCTCAGATGCTGGATTCAATCTGGAATAGAGTTGAAGATAAATACGAGTGAATGAGTGATATGTAGTGAGGTGCAAAGGTAAATTGAAAATTTTAATGTAGTCAAATTTGCGTTGTAATTGAAATTGTGTATATATATAGTGAAAGCTCAACTTTATACTATTCAAAATTGTAATAAAATATGTTTGAATAAAATATCCGTTTGAATTTAAATTCTGTGTTATTTATTTTATTTAGAAAATATTTATTTAGTCATGTGAAAAATAAAATAGTACATTAACAAATACATTTAAATGAATATATATATATATATATATATTATCATCAAACAAAAATCATATACTAGCATACTCAACACACTATTCTTCTATAGTCTATACACATAAAGCAACATTTCTAGGTTTTTACTAGTGTCCTATACACCGTACGGGAACTTTTATTATTACTACTAGTAGTAATTACTACTATAGCCTTGTTCTTTTCCTGTTACACCTAGGAAATGATTCCTATCAACTCCGTCCTTAAAAGTCTGATTTGGTTTGGTATTTATCAATTTTCCTTCAAAAATTAAAACTTCCAAAATTTGTCCTTTCAAAAAAATATTTACTTTTCCACCAAATCATCTTTCTTTAAATCATGTTTTGCTTGTTCTTAAAACATTTTTTTTCTTTTTTCTTGACTTCAAAAAAATGTCCACACATTTTTCAGAGTATCCTTCTTTTTTTCATAGTTTTTCAAATTTAATAAAACCTGGGTAATTAATTAAGAACAATTATTTTGTCAAAAATCTCTTAACTTTCCTACTCTTTTAATTACTTAACCTTGAAGGAATTTCTAACTTACTATACATAATGGTTTTTTACCTTGATATATTGGAATTACTTTCTCTTATAAGAAACCATTAATGCTAAAACCTTCTATGAATCCTTTAAAGGAGGATTTCATGTTTATGTGAAATTATAAGGAATTTATTTTATATTTTATAGGAATAGGCTATACAAAATATGGTGTTTTCCATACCTTCTACATCTCTTTCACGTATTCCTTATAGCTTGCACAAAACATCTTTATTTGTGATTCATATAAAATTTTATAATTATCCATTTCATTCCAATAGATTAAGGTATGTCTGCTCTATATTTACTTACATTAGATATTTCCTACTAAATTCATTAATTTATTGTAAATTATTTTTTCAAAAGAACTCATTTTTAAAACTACATTATAACTCGAAAATATTTTCGTATGCTTATTTAAATAATAAGCGCACATACAACCACTTTAGAAATTATCTCCAAAACTCACTTGGGTCAAAACAGATGTTGCGTAAAACACCGTTACTACAACCCAAAAATACTAATATAGGGATTTAATTAAAATAAATATAAATAAATTCCATATGTTATGTAAAAACATTTACTTTATGAGTCACCTACTATAACAATAGTGTCATGGTCTATGCTTCCTTTATTTTTACTTAAAACTATGACGATCTAGCTTTTTAAGCTAAATTTAATTTGGTAATTAATATTAAATTTTGGATTTACTTGTGAATCAATTGGTAAATTAATTTGAAATAAAATATATTATAAATAGAGTTTTGGTTTTGAAATTCAGGAATAAATATTTTAGAAATAAAATTGGATTTCTTAACTTTATATTTCCAAGGAACTAATGTATATGAATATTTATTAATGTATAATTTGGATTTCAAATCATTTTCTTATTAAGTTGTATAAATATAAATAATTGAAAATGTATGAATATAAAATAAAGCAAGAATAAATAAAAGCTTTAACATACATACATATATATCTTTTGGAATAAAAATGGTTTGTATATGAATAAGGATATTTTAACTTAAGTTTAAAAATTTAAGTGAGATTTAATAAAAATTTATAATACTTTTCTTTTATATACTTGGAAATAAATATAGTTAGTATGTATGTAAATAAATATAAAAGCTTTGATATGTATACCACTTTTGAAAATATATGTATAAAATTTAAAATATATTACACCTTTGTAAATATAAAACTAAACAAGGATTTAGACATAAAAATGTATGCTTATAACACTTATAAAATAAGTAACAATATACATTCACAAGTGTAAGCATTTCAATAAACAAATGAACAAGTGTAAACTAAGTAATATGCAAATATAAACAAGTGTCAAAATTGTTTTTAGTTGTTAATTAACTTAGATGGATTAGATAAACAAGTGGCAAATTAAATTTTCCTTTCGATTTAAATTTATAAACATTTTGTTATGGAGAAGAAAACCTAGTTATTTTTCTCAGTTTAAAACTTCTCAAACCTGAAAAAAAACCTGTAAACAATGCAAAGATCATCTCATCATCAACCTAAAACGAGATCAAACTCAACCAGATTCAAGAACAAATTAAAGCAATTCAAAGTTGCAATTCAAAACATCTGTTTCAAGATCAATTTCCAGATCAGATTAAGTTCAAACAACAGTCAATTTTTTGGAATCAAAACTTGGAAAAGCAAAACAAATATTAATATCAATTTATATATGAAGCATGCAAATTGATTCAATCTTATACAATAATTTCAACCTGCTTCGACCCGAAGATCAAGCAATTAAAACAAAGATCAGATCACTTAATCAAGTTCCAGTTTCAAGTTTCCTGGATCAATGCAACTTATAGTTTTTAAATTCCCAGACAAAACTTCTCTTCTTAATCAACTTCCAGGTGAGCAAACTCACTTAAAAATATCTATATATCTTCATTTTTTGATTGATAATGGAAGTATGTTATGAAAATGTTTTGTTTTGCCTGAATGTGCATGTGTACATGTAAATGATGGTGTGCATGTCTGTGGATATATATTTCAAGCTCTGTTCTTTAATTTTCAAGTTTAACTCAATCAAAACAAATGTATATCTCTTCACATATACAATATTAGCTTATGATATTTGAAAGAGATTTGTTTATATTTGACAAATGCTAGTTTTAAAAATATTTATATGTAAAATCAGTAGGCAATTTTACTAGAAGAATAAAATATGGCAGAAAATGTTTCAAGTCGGTAAAAATTAGTCATCTTAAATTCAAGTTTTGATTATATAACCGATTCGAAGTTGAATATGATGATTTTCAATTATCTGAATTTTTAAGCATGTGGGTTGTGAGAACTTGTGTGTTGTTCGTAATTGGGTTTTCTATAGATTTTCGGTGATCGACGATGAAATGGATATCGTTTTAGAGGCTGGAGGTAGCCTTGGTGGTGGAGATTCGTGGAAAAATGGTGGAAAAAATTTATGATGGCTGGAGAAGCCTGGTTGAGGCAAAGTAGGGTTTAAGATTCAAGTTTGGTCAATGATGTTGTTCGAGTTCGTGCAACATCGACAGTTGATCGTAGGTGATCAGACCTGGGGGAGAAGGGGCGTAGGTGTATGAAGCTGCTCTGGTCGAAGTTTCATGACGGTCGGTGGCTTGACGCGGTGGTGGGAGGCGGTTTTTGGCTGATAGGTTTGAGTCCAGAAAAGTATCGAATAGTTAAATTTCAATTTCTGATGAAATCTTCGAAGCTGGGTGATGGATTAGGTTGAGGTGGTGGTTGATGACATGTTGGAGGGGTCGGCGATGGTCGGAAGTCGATCAACTGGTCGTACATGCGCATGAAATCTCACCTGTATCAGGTGAATATTAAGATGTTTGGGAAGACGAGGAGTCCTCGTGTTCGAGCATGGGAAAACAATGTGTTGACTCGAAGATGAGAGATGCCCGGGAAAAACACGAAGTTGACTCGGGTTCTTGGACATGTTAATAAGTTTTCAAAATAAAAGCTATAAAGTTTAAAACTTAATCACGTTAAACAATTTATTAACCACTTCTTCCAAAATAATTAGTGTTTATTTAAATTGGAATTTATTAAAGGTTTGAAAATAAAATTATTTTGAGTTTCAACTATTTCAATATAACTTTTATTTATAAAGTATATTTTAAATTAACTTGATAATGTAATTAAGAAGTTAATCGAAAAGATAAAATGTTTTTAGTTGTTAATTAATTTAAAAATCTATGTTAATTTATGGATTAACAATAATTTTGCTTCAAAGATTAAAGGTTTAAAGATTAAATGTTTTTTTAAGTTGATTAATGAATAATTACTTTGTGTAATTAAATTTAGGCTAATTACTTTGTGTAATTTCATTAAAGCTAATTACTATGTGTAATTAATTTAAGGCTAATTAATTATGTGATTAAGTTAAATAGTAATTAAGGGTAGTTAATTACTTAAAGAAAATTACTTAATGAAAGTAATTAAGAACAGTTAATTAATGATTAACGTTGATTAATCAAGTGATTAAAGGATAATTTCTCAAGGCAATTAATTTGTGATTCATTAGGGATAATCACTTATTGTAATTAATTTATGATTGAAAGATAATTACTTAAGTTAATTAATTAAAGGTTAATTAATTAATGAATTAAAGGTTAATTAATTGATTATTATAGGTTAATTAATGATTTAAAGACAATTAATTAATGTGATTAATAAATTAAGGTAATTAATTTAAGGGTAATTAATTAATTTAGAGGTTAATTAATTAATGAAAGTGATAAAGGGATGATTTATTAATTAAGGGTTAATTAATTAATTAATTAATTAAGGATAATTAATTAAAGAATAATTAAATAACTAAGGTTTATTATTTAATGATTAAAGGTTAATTTATTTATTAATTAAGATTGATTAATGATTTAAGGTAAATTAATTTATGTGAAGAATAATTAATTAACTAAGGATAATTAATTAAGATGGGTACTTAAGGATTGTTTAGTTAATTTAATTTAATTAATTAAAGTGACAACAAATGGTTTATAATTTGTTAATGATTAAGCAGGACTTAAAAGTAATTAAAGTAATTAATTTAGTTTAGGTGGAGATTAAATTAAATTAATTAGGGATTGAATGACTAATTTATCTTGCTTATGGATGTTTGAATGCTTGAATTGATTATTATCTCTGGTCTTTAATATTCTGTGATGTAAATTGTTTGAATTGAGCTATGTGTAAATTATTTATCTGTGTTAAATTTACATATTTATCTATGAATCTGTGAATGAAGATAAGTGTTATAGGATTATACTGCTTGTCGATAGCTGTGTGTGGATTGTGATGATTGATGATATTATACTGTTTTGTGTAAAACCCCTAGACTACACCACATAAACATACAAATATGGATTTCATGAGGAATTGGTTAAGTCACAGATATTTTGAATTTAATATTATTTATTCAAATGATGACATGATTTTTAAAGATTGAATTTTGAATCCAAATGGTTTGAAATGGAATCGGGTTGAGAATGAAAAGCTTTTGGAAAAGGAATTTTGAAATTGAATATACTATGTCTTGATTTGAAATTATTTTGGAAATTCTGATTTGAAAAGGGTATATAAGTTATAATATATATATATATATATATATATGGATTTTAAACCATTTTTGAAGTATATTAAAAGTATTATTTTAGGAATTTAAATTTAACCCAAGTTTATACTTGAAGGGCTTCAACTTGAGCAAATGTATTTGGATTTTCCTGAAATGAAAACTCTTGTTTTCAAAGGATAATTGCTTTCATATAAAGAAAGAAATTAAAGTTTTTGTTGAAAGGGTATTAAATTTGAGATGAAATAGTTTTGAAAGCTATGAATGAATCTTTGTGAAAGATTGGTGAAACTTTGTTTCAAATTGAAGTGGATTTGAAAAGCCGAATCTTTTGTTTAAAAGATTGAAAGTGGAAATTTGTTTTAGACCATTCAAAAGAAAGGTTTTGGGAAACAAGTGTTGAAAAGTTGTGACTTAACTAAGATCCTAGTATATCCATATGGTTTTTAAACTAAGCGCTCATTATTCGGTTTAGCCGGAAGAGGAGATTATGTCATATAACCAATTCCGAATAATGGTACGACGAAATGGATAGCATTTGAAGACGGTGGTGAAGACCGAGTATTTGCGAAAGAGAAACGATTATATATCGAATGTCTCTGCACCGAATGGCCGCGGTATAGAGATTTGATCACCCTTTGTGATGGGGAGTCCGGACGTGATTAGGGATTATCCAGAGTTGCAAGAGCTTCATTTGAAGTGTCTTCGGTTCCGTTCGAACCCGCAACGGACTTGTATGGACGTATGTCTGATGTTACACTTTGAGATGTAAAGCTGGTTTCTATGAAATACATTTCTGTTTGGTGGCTGAGAATTTATTCTCTTAGCTTAACACCCTTCTCTGAGACATAAGAGCTCAGAGGTTAAGTAGTTGATATTTACTAGTGATATATTACTAATTTGGTAATGTGGCATACTAAGTGCTGCTGATTATTGGTTGATCGAAGCATGGCTTTTGTGAAAAGCGTAGCTCTGTGGGACGAGACTTCATTAGAACCTCACAACCCAAAATGGTCGAAACAGGAAAGATGTGGCAAGGTTATCGGTGGTCGTGCCCCTTAGGGTATGTCCATTTTCTTCTGGATAAAAAGTGGTATCATGGTATGGAGCCTAGATATTTATCTTATGTGGTTGTTGCTATTTATTGGTGAATCCTGAGATAAAGGTCAGTAACGACTGGGGGATGGCATACTCGTGTTAGTAGTTAACTAGTTACAGAGGTAACCCGGTCATGTGTTGGCAGAGAGCTGGTTAAGTTCTCGCGGCGTACCTCCAAAGGCATACCCATGTAGTGTAGGAAGTTCCTTAGCCTGACCATTGTTGGAAATCTAATCATCAAATACGCACCTTATACAGTTTTAGTTATAGAACCTGCCATCTAATATGGTAGCTATAGTAGACATACTATAATGGTACGTATGTTGGCTAAGATTAATATTATACTTGCAAATGTTTTCTGCACTATGCACTAATAATAATATCAAAAGGATTTTCGCGTATCAAGCATGTTTGACTTTCATAAGGAGAAATCTCCTCTAATTATGCACTTGCATTATGTGTGTGCGCGGGGAGGCCTTATGGTAGTTTCATTTTCCAAAAAGCAAAGCGAATATCTTTATATTTCCTTTTATTTATTTCTTTTCAACTAAAACTATTTTCGTTTGCTCACACCAGTCCCATGACTGACCTTGCTTAATATAACGTGATAGGGGGTTCTTGCATCGCGTTTGGTGGAAAACGGGAGACTCTTACCCCTACATGTCCCCGAGGAGGGGTTGGTTGAATTGAGTCGAAACGCTAGCCGTAAAAGCAAGTTCAGGGTGCCAATGTGTGCCACGGCGGGGCTGGGATGGTTGAAAAGCCTACCAGTCGAGATTGGCCACTGTCGGACAGTCGAAGACCCGAGACTATCAAATTTGGTATCAGAGTTGTAGGTTGAGTAAGAACTTTAGCTTAGGAGTATAACACATTAAGTGACTCATTAGAGATAGGTTACAATTACCCTAGAATGAGTATATCCCTAAGATATCTGTCTGCATGCCTCGGTAAATTCTCTTAGTATTCATTGATAATGAGCATGAGTGCAAGAAGAGGCTGAGGTAGGGGATAGGGGAGCACCACTGCAAATGGTCGATACCCGGCAACAACAAGAACAACTTTTCTATCAACCTCTTCGGATCATCATTCGATTTCAATTCTTTGATGGTTTCCTGGCAGCTACAAGAAGAAGCTTTGGTGTAGTGGTGGCCCTGCAAATCGTTGTAGAAAGATTTCTAATTCGTATTCTCTTCATCAGTTACCTATCATCTTTTCGTTTTAACTTTAATGAATTCAAAGTTTAAATTGAAATAAATCGATTAACAAAATATGAAGATGAATTAAATTGAATCTGTTTGTATATTCTTTGGGGTTCTGATATATTCTACGAATGGTTAGTTATCCTTTCAGAATAACCAATGCCCTGCGTATTTCGTAAACCAGATGACCTGAGTATTTTGTAAAATATCGAATGAGTTAGTTCTCATAATTATCGATGATATTCTAATTTGGTAAGCCAAATATAGAATAAATATTCAGCTTGACCTGGAAAGCTATTTTTCTGATGTGTTCATCTGTTCCCTGTTGTCTCCCTGTCTAGCAAATTTCGGGGACGAAATTTTCTTAAGGAGGGAATCTGTAATGATCCCATTTTTTAAGCTAAATTTAATTTTGTAATTAATATTAAATTTTGGATTTATTTGTGAATTAATTGGTAAATTAATTTGAAATAAAATATATTGTAAATATAATTTTGGTTTTTGAAATTCAAGAATAAATATTTAGAAATAAAATTGGATTTATAACTTTATATTTCCAAGGGACTAATGTATATGAATATTTATTTATGTATAATTCGGATTTCAAATCATTTTCTTATTAAGTTGTACAAATAAAAATAATTGAAAATGTATGAATACAAATATAAAGAAAGAATAAATAAAAGCTTTATCATACATATATATTTTTTGGAATAAAAATGGTTTGTATATGAATAAGGATATTTTAGTTTAAGTTTAAATTTTTTAATGAGATTTAACAAAAATTTAAAATACTTTTGTTTTATGTACTTGGAAATAAATATAGTTAGTATATATTTAAATAAATATAAAAGCTTTGATATGTATATATCTTTCGAAAATATAAATATAAAATTTAAAATACATAACACATGTGTAATATAAAACTAAACATGGATTTAGACATAAAAATGTATGTTTATAACACTTGCAAAATAAGTAACAATATACATTCACAAGTGTAAGCATTTCAATAAAGAAATGAACAAGTGTAGACTAAGTAATATGCAAATATAAACAAGTGTCAAAAATGTTTTTAGTTGTTAATTAACTTAGTATGGATTAGATAAAAAAGTGGCAAAATAATTTTTTCTTTCAATTTACATTTATAAACATTTTGTTATAGAGAAGAAAACCTGGTTATTTTTCTCAGTTTAAAACCTCTCAAACCGAAAAAAAAACCTGTAAACAATGCAAAGATCATCTCATCATCAAACTAAAAACAAGATCAAACTTCAACCTGATTCAAGAACAAATTAAAGCAATTCAATGTTGCAATTCAAAACATTAGTTTCAAGATCAATTTCCAGATCAGATTAAGTTCAAACAACAGTCAATTTTCTAGAATCAATACCTAGAAAAGCAAAGCAAAGATCAACATCAACTTAAATCTGAAGCATGCGAATTGATTCAATCTTATCAAACAATTTCAAATTGTTTCAACCCGAAGATCAAGCAATTAAAACAAAGAACAAATCACTTAATCAAGTTCTAGTTTCTAGTTTCCTGGGTCAAAGCAACTTATAGTTTTTAAATTTCCAGACAAAACTTCTCTGCTTAATCAACTTCCAAGTGAGCAAACTCACTTAAAACTATCTATATGTCTTGATTTTTTTGACTGATAATGGAAGTATGTTAGGAAAATGTTTTGTTTTTCCTGCATGTGTATATATATACATGTAAATGATGGTGTGCATGTTTGTGGATATATATTTCAAGCTCTGTTCTTTAGTTTTCAGATTTAACTCAATCAAAACAAATGCATATCTCTTCACATATACAATATTAGGTTATGATATTTGAAAGAGATTTTTTGTATTTCAAAAATGCTATTTTTAAAAATATTTATAAGTAAAATCAGCAAGCAATTTTACTAAAAGAAGAAAATATAGTGGAAATTGTTTCTAGTGAGTAAAAATCAATCATCTTAAATGCAAGTTTTGATTATATTAACCGATTCGAACTTGAATATGATGACTTTTAATAACATTTTCTGGATTTTTAAGCATGTGGGTTATGAGAACTTGTGTGTTGTTCGTAATTGGGTTTTCTATAGATTTCCGACAATCGACAATGAAATGGATATCGTGTTCGAGGCTGGAGGTAGCCTGGGTGGTGGAGATTCGTAGAAAAATGATGGAAAAGTTTTATGATGGTCGGAGGAACCTGGTGGAGGCAAAGTAGGGTTTACAATTCTAGTTTAGTCAACGATATTGTTCGAGTTCGTGCGACATCGACAGCCGATCATAAGCGATCGGACCTGGGGGAGAAGAGGCATAGGTGTGTGAAGCTGCTCTGGTGAAGTTTCATGACCGTTGGTGGCTTGACGCGGTCGTGTGAGGCGGTTTTTGGGTGACGGGTATGGGTCCAGAAAAGTATCGAATAGTTAAATTTCGATTTCTGATGAAATCGTCGAAGCTGGGTAATGGGCTAGGTTGAGGTGGTTGTTGATGACATGCCGGAGGGGTCGGCGATGGTCGGAAGTTGATCAAATGGTCGTACACTTGCACAAAATCTCACCTGCATCAGGTGAATATCGAGGTGTTTGGGAAGATGAGGAGTTCTTGTGTTCGAGCATGGGAAAACGACGGGTTGACTCGAAGATGGGAGATGCTCGGGAAAAATATGAAGTTGATTCGGGTTCTTGGTCATGTTCATAAGTTTTAAAAATAAAAGTTATAAAGTTTAAAACTTAATCAAGTTAAATAATTTATTTACCACTTCTTCCAAAATAATTAATGTTTATTTAAATTGGAATTTATTAAAGGTTTGAAAATAAAATTATTTTGAGTTTCATGTATTTCGATATATATATAGCTTTTATTTATAAAGTTTATTTTGAATTAACTTAATAATGTAATTAAGAAGTTAATCGAAAAGATAAAATGTTTTTAGTTGCTAACTAATTTAAAAATCTTTGTTAATTTATGGATTAATAATAATTTTGTTTCAAAGATTAAATTTTTTTTAAAGTCAATTAATGAATAATTACTTTGTGTAATTAAATTTAGGCTAATTACTTTGTGTAATTTAATTAAAGCTAATTACTATGTGTAATTAATTTAAGGCTAATTAATTATTGTGATTAAATTAAATAGTAATTAAGGGTGGTTAATTACTTAAAGATAATTACTTAATGAAAGTAATTAAGAATAGTTAATTAATGATTAAAGTTGATTAATCACGTGATTAAAGGATAATTTCTCAAGGCAATTAATTTGTGATTTATCAGGGATAATCACTTATTGTAATTAATTTATGATTGAAAGATAATTACTTAAGGTAATTAATTAAAGGTTAATTAATTAATGATTTAAAGGTTAATTAATTGATTATTAAAGGTCAATTAATGATTAAAAGATAATTAATTAATGTGATTAATAAATTAAGGTAATTAATTTAAGGGTAATTAATTAATTTAACGGTTAATTAATTAATGAAAGTGATTAAGGGATGATTTATTAATTAAGGGTTAATTAATTAATCAATCAATTAAGGATAATTATTTAAAGAATAATTAAATAACTAGGGGTTAATTATTTAATGATTAAAGGTTGACTTATTTATTAATTAAGATTGATTAATGATTTAAGGTTAATTAATTTATGTGAAGAGTAATAAATTAACTAAGGATAATTAAATAAGATGGGTAATTAAGAATTGATTTATTAATTTTACTAATTAATTAAAGTGAAAACAAATGGTTTATAATTTGTTAACGATTAAGCAGGACTTAAAAGTAATTAATTTAGTTTAGGTGGAGATTAAATTAAATTAATTAGGGATTGAATGACTAATTTATCCTGCTTATGGATGTTTGAATGCTTGAATTGATTATTATCTCTGATTTGTAGTATTATGTGATGTAAATTGTTTGAATTGAGCTATGTGTAAATTATTTATCTGTGTTGAATTTACATATTTATCTATGAATCTGTGAATGAAGATAAGCGTTATAGGATTATACCGCTTATCGATATTGCTTTGTTTGGATTGTGATGATTGATGATATTGTACTATTGTGTGTAGAACCCCTGGACTACACCACGCACACACAAAAATATGGATTTCACAAGCAATTAGTTAAGTCATAGATATTTTGAATTTAGTAGTATTTTATTCAGATGATGAAATGATTTTTAAAGATTGAATTTTGAATCCAAATAGTTTGAAATGGAATTTGGTTGACTATGAAATGCTTTTAGAAAAGGAAT
Source organism: Allium cepa (assembly GCA_030765085.1). NCBI lineage: Eukaryota > Viridiplantae > Streptophyta > Magnoliopsida > Asparagales > Amaryllidaceae > Allium > Allium cepa. Next base: position 202,363,327 of record CM060941.1, on the reverse strand, counting down.
TTTGAAATTGAATATACTATGTCTTGTTTTGAAATTATTTTGGAAATTCTGATTTGAAAAGGGTATACGAGTTATACAATATATATATATATATATATGGATTTTTAACCATTTTTGAAGTATATTTAAAGTATTATTTTGGGAATTTAAATTTAACCAAAGTTCATACTTGAAGGGCTTTAACTTGAGCAAATGTAATCGAATTTTCCTAAAACAAAAACTCTTGTTTTCAAAGTATAATTGCTTTCATGTAAAGAAAGAACTTCCAGTTTTGTTGAAAGGGTTTTAAACTTGAAATGGAATAGTTTTGAAATCTATGAATGGATCTTTGTGAAAGATTGGTGAAACTTTGTTTCAAATTGAAGTGGATTTTAAAAGCTGAATGTGACGACCCGCCTTTCTCTCCACAGAAAAGATGCATCATCGATAAGAAATAAAGAGGTAGAAATAGAATAGATAGAAGAAAAGAACTCAACAATATCAGAATCTCACAGTGGAAAGAAACAAAATATAATATATAACATAACTATTACATAGTCATCCACATCAGAGTCATACAGATACTACAACACAAGATAGAAAGTTATAAAAGTCTGTCTATTCTACAACTCAAATACAACACATACATCACATAGATACATCACAGCGGAAACACAATATAACTACAAACGCTGAAGCCTCCTGCTCCATATCTCCTCCAGAATTTGTCAAAGCTAACCTGAATCCCTTGGCTACTCGTAAAAATTTGAGTACCCAAGAGTTTAAGAAAAATGAATAAACTCTGGGTCAGACATGGGTCTGGTGAGAGTAAACGGGTTAAAGTTGCTTAACTTTTAAAAACCTATGAAAACAAAAGGTATCACGTAAGACTCCCCACACATAAACATGGGTAAGTTTTTACCTTACGCTAACCAAAACATTTGATAGAAAATCCAGTGATATTATAATAATGTCTAGGGTTTTCAAGTAAATATAAAATAGCCGAAATTGTTACATTCATTAAATTCCAGCTACTAGCCACAAAAGTGGGTAATACAATCAAAACCGTAAAGGCACGTAGGAAGAATGGGTTTCCGTCAATGGCAGTGCTACTGGGGTACCGCCCGTCACAGTACGTGGCCTAGATCACCGTACCGAGGATCCACCCTAAATCCCCTACAACACAAAGCTGGAACCATTCCTTACTAAACAGTTCCGAACAAGACCACCCCGGCGATTCTAGCTAGCAACCGCCCACACAGCCAGATAAAAAGGGGCATCAAGACATGGGTAAATCTCGTCCTTCTTGGGCATGACCCACTTAGCTTTGCTGCACCTCCCATATTTTAGCCATTCCCGGTTGATGAGGCTTGAGGCTGCAATTACCTTTATAGAACACATCAATCTTAGAATGCTCATCATCCACCTGACGATGTTCTGAAAGCATTCAATCCATACAAGTTCGTTCTGGGTTCGAACGAAACCGAAGGCATTATTTCATTATACTCATTTTGGAATCACCCTCAGAGTTAACGACAATAACCCTTGCACTCTAAAACCTCTATCTCGAACTTGAAAGTACCATCTCCGTTATACTCGTATTGGAATCACCCTCAGAGTTTTTAACGACAGATAGTTCTTACACTTCGAGTCTTCAACTCGATCTTCACTTGAATTCACAACCTAACGTTTAACTTGGATCGATGTGGTTTTTGGATAATCAAATTTGATACCCAATCCCGGCCTCATCGAACCAAACGTGTCTTAAAGGCCAAGTAGTTTAAAGGTTTAAACAATTAAATTCAATTCAATTCAATGCTTTGAATCCACACAGCATTAACACAGATAAATATCACACATTTATCACTGATATAACCAATATCATATCATAGAATGTCACAACATATCATCAATAGATATCAATCCATTAAATATCATCCAATTCAGTCATTCAACATACAATCATCTATAAGCAAGCATTATTAATTCATATCATAATTGATTTAATTACTTAAATTAAATTAATCCTTTAAGAATTAATCACTTAATCCTGCTCATACAATCATTAATTAATTACTAAACTTAATTATTTAGTCGCTCCTTGATTAACTCAATCAATCAATTAATCAATCCCTAATCCAGATTAATTGTCCTTTAATTATCAATTAATAATCATTAATTATTAATTAATCTCCTTTAATACAAAATAATTAATCCTTAATTACTTTCATAATCAATTAATTAACCCTTAATTAGCTGATTAATTATCCATCAATTATCGATTAATAACCTTAATTATATAATTAATAAATTAATCATTAATTAATTTAACTAATTAATTATCTCTTAATTATTAATTAATAAAACTAATTATTAATTATTAATTAACAACTTAATTACAGATTAATTATTCCTTAATTACCAGTTGATTAACCATTTGATTAATCCTCAATTAACTGTTAACCCATCCTTAATTAACAGTTAATCAATCCTTAATTACCATTTGATTAATCCTTAATCACCATTGATTAATCAATTAATTACCACTTAACAACTTCTTAATTAATCCTTAATTACATATTAATTATTCTTTAATTATTAGTTAATAAAACCTTAATTATTAATTAATAAAATTTAATTACAAATTAAGCATTTCTTAATTACTAACTGAGTAAACTTTATTTACTTAATTAACTACTCATTAATTACTTATTTAATAAATCTTAACCACTTGATTAATTAAGTTTACTTACACTTAATTACTTGATTAATTAATCCCTAATCATTAATTAATGATCTAATTAATGATCTTTTTAATTATAAATTAATTACCTTAAAATTAACCTTTAATCCTTAACCATTTATTAATCAAGTAAATTATTTTCCCTTAATTAATTTCTTAATCAATCCTTTATAATTAAACTAATTGATTAAACTTCATTTCTTTAAATTAACCTAATCAAATTAAGATATTAAAACCTTAATTAAGATAAAACATTATCTTATAAATGCTTTAATTACCCTTAACATATTTGCATCATTTATCTTTATAACTATCTTTACTTAATTAAGTTTTTAAGTTAAAACAACCTTTTAACTCGATAAATTAAAGTTATTAAAACACAAATTTAAATAACTTAAAATATTTATCAATCTGTAGTTTTAAAAACTAGCTTCAATTTGAATATTAAAACTTGCCTTTTTATATAAACTTTTAAAAGAACTTTCATAACTCAAATTAAATATCAATTTAAATTTTCTTAACAAAGTTTTAAATTTATCAAACTTCAAAAATTCTTAAATCAAAATGTTTAAGAAAACATTTATTAAACATCAAGTAATTTATATAAAAGTTTTAAACCAATTTAAAATTTAAAATTTCAAAAAAACAAGTTTTTAAAACATTTTAAAACCTTTAAACCTGTTTATTATTCTCTGCTTCGGGTCGAACCCGAAGCTTACTCGAGTCAAACTCGAGTTTTTCCCTTACTTCCCATTTTCCTTTAACTTGGACTAAATTTTAAGTTTAAAACTACGGCCTAATCACTTCAAATTACTTCAAGAACGAACTCGAGCTTCCCACCCCAATACTTGAACTCGACTTCGAGACATTCACAGCCCAAACCCCTCTGACACGCACCACCAATACGTGCACATGCACACTGCCGTTGGTTGCCTCCGACCATCGTCATTGCCTCCGGCACTTCACCCTACCTCACAGCAACATAATTCGACCATCAACTGATACTCCCAAGCCTACGATCAAGTACAAGCTACCCATATGAAAAACGAACCCAAACAGCCTCTAGCGAAACCCTTTAACTCCTCGATTCCGATCACCGGAGTCGTTACAATTCCGGCCGTACCATGCCTTGCCTCCACGCTTCCATTCACCAAAGTATCAAGCAACTCGCATCATCAGAGAAGATGTGACGACCCCAAACCCGGCTTCAACAAAAGCTAGGGTTAAAAACTTAACCCGATCACTGACGATGCCACAATGCACAAATGCCTCGACCATCATTTTTCCCGAGAAACCTGATCGACACACTAGCTTCAGACGAAAACTCGACCCCTCGCATACCTCCGATCACCAGAAAATAATCAAGATTCATTTTCCAGAAATTTTCCAAATTCTCATTCAATTCAACATTAAAATTTGGATTTTTGTTTTAAAAATCATAATCTTCAATGATGATTCGAGATATATACATGAATCAATATAACACAACATTTGATTTATTACATTATTTAAGTTTCCACTGCATTTTCTTGTTTACAGGAAATTTCTAAACATAAATTACTTAAACTAGTTTTCATAATCTAGATGGAGTTTAAACTTGACTAATTTATTTAAAACCCAAAGCTTCAAAGTTTTTAGATGTCAAGTTTTGAGCTTTTGTTTATTTTTAAACCTCTATAATCAAGTATGAACAGAGAAGCACAAATATCAAGCATGCAGATTCAAATCCATTTATATCTACAGATTTTATACTACTATCTACACATGCAGGAATCATTATCACAGTAATTACTTAAGAAACAATATTAATCTACTTAAGTTTTAAAAATTAGATGTTTACTCACAGTTTAAATAAGTAGAGCTCGAAATTGGAAAGAAAAACTGAAGCCCTCTTTGAAAGTTTGAATATTACTGACGTTGTTGTTGACTTCTGAAACTTGTATTACTCAAACTTAAGAACTGAAATGCTTGGTACTGGATTGCTTTAAGACTGGAACATGATGATATGATCAAGACTTTGAAAATTGGTTGTTTCCAGGTTGTATTTGAACTTGAGAACTTGATTCACAGGCTTGCAAAGTGCTAACAGGATATTGAACTACAGATTTGAGGAAAAGTGCTTTTACAGGTTTGATAAAAATATTACAGTTTCGAAGATTTCTACAGGCCTTGAAAATGCTTAAAGTGTTTTTGAGAAAATGTTTGCAGGATTGGAAAAAAATCTTTCCTGCTTGAGGTTACAGGGTTTGGTTTTGACAATTTTGGATTGAAGATTTGCTACAACTTGTTTTTGAGGAGATTACAAGCTTGCAGTTGGAAAGAATACTACAGGTTTTTGAAAATAATTATGGTTTAAACAATTTTGTTTTGAGGAAGGTTTACAGGATTTTGAAGAAATGATTTTCAGGTTATGGCCATGGATTTCTTGCTTGGTTTGAAGGAAAAGAAATATGACGAAAGGAAGAATGGGAGTTTATATGATAAAATTTATGGTTTATTAAAATTAAAGTATAAGAAAATTGGAGAAAGACACTTGTTTAATTTTGGCACATTTGTTACAAACCATTACTTAATACATAACACATGTATTCAATGAGTTTTAGAAATGAACACATGTCATTCCTATTTTTTTAAATTATTTTTAAATGATTTTAAAAGCCTTTATTATTAAATTTCCTTATATGTATATGCTTTTGTAAATTTATAAATGCTTTTTCTTAACTTATGAAAATAAAACTTTTAAAAGAAAATCAAAATAAAAACCAATTAAATTCTCAGTAAAATCATATAAAATTATCTGATCCATTTTAAATGCTAATTTAAATGCTTTTGTATTTATTTTCTATTAAATAAATATTTTCCAAATTTATATAAATAAAATTCTTTTGTATAAAACAAATATTATTTTTAAAATGAAAACTTTACTCATAAGTCCTTCTATATACAAAATTATTTTCAAGATATAAATTCTTTTTAAATTAAAATTTTCAATTCAAATTTCAAATTCAAATTCAATTTAAATTTCAATTTAAAATCAAATCAAATATATCTATATTAGATTAAACAAACACAATATTAAATTTAGAAATATTAAATTCAAATTTTCAAGTCAACTTTTATATATTTAAACAACACTTATTAAATTGAAATGTTAAGCCTATTAAAATCATATTTATAAAATAACACAAATTAAATAATTCCTCTATTAAAAATCAATTTATCTCTAAATTTAAAAACGTCACATAAATTTTGTTTTGGTTATTTATATTTGAAGTTAACAATTTTATCAATTTTAAATGATTTAATTAAGGGATTATCACATTTTAAATTCCCCAAAATTCCAGGATATTACATTCCTCCCCCCTTAAAAGAATTTCGTCCTCGAAATTTAAAACAAAGATAACCCAAAATCTTTTATTTCATTTTAACCATTCAAGCATACCTATCAGCCAAACATTATCAACCAACAACGATCCATCCATACAAAAAGTTTATTTAAACAAACAATTCATTCAATCAAATAATCCTAGCTATTCGGATATAGATCCAGATTAGTCTTCCTAAAACTATTCAGAGTTTCCCAAGACACGCTCTGAAATCCTAACTCCGCAACAAAAGATGAATCGTTCACGTATTTCCTCAGATGAGATACGTGAAAAACAATGTGAATTCCAGCCATCCAAGCTGGCAATTCAATCCTGAAGACTACAACACTAATCTTCTCCTGATAAGCTCCACCATCGCAGATACCTTACAGACCAAAACTGGACCAAGAACCAGACCGATATGTCGACTCTTCCCAATAGAATGGAAATCTATAAGGTCTTCTAAACAAAGCTTCATAGGGTGGCATCTAGATACTCACCTGATAACTGAACGAGAATTCCAATAAATACAGATGGTCCTCCCAACATCCATAAAAATCCAAAACACAAGCTCGCACAAATCTTCTAAGATTTGGTTCAGCTTTTCCGTTGGTCTGCGAATGATAGGTTGTATCCAAACTAAATTCCGAATCCAAAGCTGATCACAAGCCTCCCAAATCTAGCTGAAGAAGATAAGATCACAATTGCGAACAATGCTGACTGAAACACCAAGCGGTCAGACAAATTCTCAAGAAAACTTTGCCAAAGATGCTACAGAACGGATTGCCTCAACCAGAATAATATAGGCGTTCTTGGCCAATCGGTCTACAATCACCTATATTCCTATATTTCCCTTTTTGGTTCTTGGAAAATCATCGAAGATATCCAAAGAAATCACTTCCCACTGGAACTTCCAAAAGTTGCATCAAACTGACGGTCTTCTGTTGGTCCCCAACACCTGCTAACAGATCGCACATCCAGAGATGAAAGCAGCTACATCCTACTTCGTGCTTGGCCACCAAAAGACTCCCTTCACATTCATATATCTCTGATCACCCTGGGCTGGTCACTCAACCTGGAGCGAGGACTCCCTGCCAAAACTTCTTGCTTCAAAATCCAAGAATTTGAAACACAAATCCTTTTCGATGATCCTCAATGTTCCTTGGCCATTAATCTCAAAACTGGAACATTGACCATCCTTTGACTCACTTCATCCATCTCAGACACACACAAATGTTCGAGCAGATCTCAAACTTATTCTTGCCATCAGAGATAGCTAGAACAAGCACACTAGTCAGCCTTACTTTTAATTCAAGAAAATATCTTCACACTCGGGTCCACTTACACTTCCTGTAGAACTCTGCCAAACCAGAAAACTTCCGTTGCTTCTACTCTTGAATAGTAGCTATCCAGGCTGGATCTACAGAAATACCATAACCAAAACAAAATGCTTCCTCAAAACCTCTAATCCCAACTCCAAATGTCGCTAGCTCTCCTCGACTTGGAGTAGACAAGAAAAACATTGATGAATACAAGAACAACTTATACCACACATCCAAAAAACTCGATTCATCAAATCCACACAGAATCTCAAAAGACTTATCCGTCTAGGCCACAAAGACAACAGCTGAACTCCAACTGGGAAAAACTAGGCTGAACAACAGGCACTGTTTCCAAAACTAAAGACGATACAAATCTCTATCTCCCGATGAGGAAAACCTTCGCTCCCTCGGAACATTCAGAAAATCACTGACCACCGTAATGGACTCTACACCTTCTGGAGATGCCTTACTCCATGCAAAAGATGACTCAAAAGAACTTTGGCATCATTGCAAGTCACTTTTGCGATTCTTCCCAACTCAACCTCCAAAGATACAATCCTTGCTTTACCATCAAAGTAGTCCAATACTATCCAACCAATCCAAATCCAAAACAAGATAAAATCCCTTTAGATCGAATAAAAAGGTCTCCAGAAACTATAAGGGAGATAAGAAAATCTTAAGCATCTACAGATCTGCTCTATCTTGCTTATCCACCTATAGGGCTAGGTACAAAGATAGGACGGTCAACTAAATAAAGAGAGAGATAAAACTCCTTTAGAACTCATGTTGGAAATCCGAACACATACCCAACAAATTTACATAACTATATAGTTATATAAAAAGTACAAACACACGCTCTTAAGATAGCCACCACTCCAGAGCCTAGGTATTATCTCAACCTATGCTCTGATACCAAGTGTGACGACCCGCCCTTCTCTCCACAGAAAAGACGCATCATCAATAAGAAAGAAAGATGTAGAAATAGAATAGATAGAAGAAAAGAACTCAACAATATCAGAATCTCACAGCGGAACGAAACAAAATATAATATATAACAACACTATTACATAGTCATCTACATCAAAGTTATACAGATACAACAACACAAGATAGACAGTTATAAATGTCTGTCTATTATACAACTCAAATACAACACATGCATCATAGAGATACATCACAGCGACATCACAGCAGAAACACAATATAACTACAAACGCTGAAGCCTCATGCTCTGTATCTCCTCCAGAATTCGTCAAAGCTAACCTGAATCCCTTGGCTACTCGTAAAAATTTGAGTACCCAAGAGTTTAAGAAAAACAGAATAAACTCCAGGTCAGACGTGGGTCTGGTGTGAGTAAACGAGTTAAAGTTGCTTAACTTTTAAAAACCTTTGAAAAGAAAAGGTATCACATAAGACTCCCCACACATAAACATGGGTAAGTTTTTACCTTACGCTAACCAAAACATTTGATAGAAAATCCAGTGATATTATAATAATGTCTAGGGTTTTTAAGTAAATAAAAAATAGCTGAAATTGTTACATTCATTAAATTCTAGCTACTAGCCACAAAAGTGGGTAATACAATCAAAACCGTAAGGGCACGTAGGAAGAATGGGTTTCCATCAATGGCAGGGCTACTGGGGTACTGCCCGTCACGGTACGTGGCCTAAATCACCATACCGAGGATCCACCCTAAATCCCCTACAACACAAAGCCGGGACCATTCCTTACTGAACAGTTCCAAACAAGACCACCCCGGCGATTCTAGCTAGCAACCGCCCACACAGCCGAATAAAAAGGGACATCTAGATAGGGGAAAATCTTGTCCTACTTGGGCATGACCCACTTAGCTTTGCTGCACCTCTCCTATTTTAGCCATTCTCGGTTGATGAGGCTTGAGGCTGCGATTACCTTTATAGAACACATCAATCTTAGAATGCTCACCGTCCACCTGACGATGTTCTGAAAGAATTCAATCCATACAAGTTCGTTCCGGGTACGAACGAAACCGAAGGAATTATTTTACACTCATTTTGGAAACATCCTTAGAATTAACGACAATAACCCTTGCACTCAGAAAACTCCGTTCTCGAACATGAAAGTACTATCTACGTTATACTCGTATTGGAATCACCCTCAGAGTTTTTAATGACATAGAGTTCTTACACTTTGAGTCTTCAACTTGATCTTCACTTGAATTCACGACCTAACGTTTAACTTGAATCGATGTGGTTTTTGGATAATCAAATTTGATACCTGATCCCGGTTTCATCGAACCAAATGTGTCTTAAAGGCCAAGTTGTTTAAAGGTTTAAACAATTCAATTCAATTCAATGCTTTGAATTCACACAGCATTAACACAAATAAATATCACACATTTATCATTGATATAACCAATATCATATCACAGAATGTCACAACATAGCATCAATAAATATCAATCCATTAGATATCATCCAATTCAGTCATTCAACATACAATCACCTATAAGCAAGCATTATCAATTCATATCATAATTGATTTAATTACTTAAATTAAATTAATCCTTTAATAATTAATCACTTAATCCTGCTCATACAATCATTAATTAATTACTAAACTTAATTATTTAGTCGCTCCTTGATTAACTCAATTAATCAATTAATCAATCCCTAATCCAGATTAATCATCCTTTAATTATCAATTAATAATCCTTAGTTATTAATTAATCTCCTTTAATACAAAGTAATTGATCCTTAATTACTTCATAATCAATTAATTAACCCTTTATTAACTGATTAATTATCCATCAATTATTGATTAATAACCTTAATTATTAATCATTATCTCTTAATACAAATTAATTAATCCAATTACTTTTCATAATTAATTAATTAATCATTAATTAATTAATTAATTTAACTAATTAATTATCTCTTAATTATTAATAAATAAAACTAATTATTAATTATTAATTAACAGCTTAATTACAGATTAATTATTCCTTAATTACCAGTTGATTAACCATTTGATTAATCTTTAATTAACTGTTAACCCATCCTTAATTAACAGTTAATCAATCCTTAATTACCATTTGATTAATCCTTAATCAACATTGATTAATCAATTAATTACCACTTAACAACTTCTTAATTAATCCTTAATTATAGATAAATTATTCTTTAATTATTAATTAATAAAACCTTAATTATTAATTAATAAAATTTAATTACAAATTAAGCATTTCTTAATTACTAACTAAGTAAACTTTATTTACTTAATTAACTACTCATTAATTACTCAATTAATAAATCTTAACCACTTGATTAATTAAGTTTAATTACACTTAAATACTTAATTAATGAATCCCTAATCATTAATTTATAATCTAATTAATGATCTTTTTAATTACAAGTTAATTAACCTTAAATTAATCAACCGTTAATCCTTAACCATTTATTAATCAAGTAAATTATTTTCCCTTAATTAATTTCTTAATCAATCCTTTATAATTAAACAAATTAATTAAACTTAATTTCTTTAACTTAACTTAATCAAATTGAGACATTAAAACCTTAATTAAGATAAAACATTATCTTATAAATGCTTTAATTACCCTTAACATATTTGCATCATTTATCTTTATAACTATCTTTACTTAATTAAATTATTAATTAAGTTTTTAAGTTAAAACAATCATTTAACTTGATAAATTAAAGTTGTCAAAACACAACTTTAAATAACTTTAAATATTTATCAGTTTATAGTTTTAAAACTAGTTTCAATTTGAATTTTAAAACTTGTCTTATTATATAAACTTTTAAAAGAACTTTCATAACTCAATTTGAAATATCAATTTAAATTTTCTTAACAAAGTTTTAAATTTATCAAATTTCAAAACTTCTTAAATCAAAATGTTTAAGAAAACATTTATTAAACATCAAGTAATTTATATAAAAGTTTTAAACTAATTTAAATTTTTAAATTTCAAAAAAACAAGTTTTTAAAACTTTTTAAAACCTTTAAACCTGTTTAATATTCTACTTCGGGTCGAACCCGAAGCTTACTCTAGTCAAACCCGAGTTTTTCCTTTACTTCCCATTTTACTTTAACTTGGACTAAATTTTAAGTTTAAAACTACAGACTAATCGCTTCCAACTACTTCGAGAACGAACTCGAGCTTCCCACCCCAATACTCGAACACGACTTCGAGACATTCACAGCCCAAACCCCTCTGACACGCATCACCAATACGTGCACATGCACACTGCCGTTGGTTGACTCCGACCATCGTCATTGCCTCCGGCACTTCACCCTACCTCACACTAACATAATTCGACCATCAACCGATACTGCAAAGCCCACGATCACGTTCGAGATACCCATACGAAAAACGAACCCAAACAGCCTCCAACAAAACTCTTTGACTCCTCGATTCCGATCACCGGAGTCGTTACAATTCCGGTCGTACCATGCCTTGCCTCCATGCTTCCATTCACCAAAGTTTAAAGCAACTCGCATCATCAGAAAAGATGCGACGACCCCAACCCAGCTTCAACAAAAGCAAGGGTTAAAAATTTAACCCGACCACTGACGACGCCATAGTGCACGAACGCCTCGACCATCATTTTTCCCAAGAAACCTCATCAACACACTAGCTTCAGATGAAAACTCGACCCCTCGCATATCTCCGATCACCAGAAAATGATCAAGATTCATTTTGCAGAAATTTCCCAAATTTTCATTCAATTCAACATTAAAAATTTGGATTTTTGTTTTAAAAATCACAATCTTCAATGAAGATTCAAGAAATATACATGAATCAATATAACACAACATTTGATTTATTATATTATTCAAGTTTCCACTACATTTTCTTGTTTACAGGAAATTTCTAAACTTAAATTACTTAAACAAGTTTTCATAATCTAAATGGAGTTTAAACTTGACTAATTTATTCGAAACCCAAAGCTTCAAAGTGTTTAGATGGGAAGTTTTGATTTTCTTTTTATTTTTAAACCTTTGTAATCAGGTATGAACAGAGAAGCACAAATATAAAGCATGTAGATTCAAATGCATTCATATCTACATATTTTATACTACTCTCTACACATGCAGGAATCATTATCACAGTAATTACTTAAGCAAAAATATTAACCTACTTAAGTTTTATAAATTAGATGTTTACTCACAGTTTAAATAGGTAGAGCTTGAAACTGGAAAGAAAAACTGAAGCCCTTTTTGAAAGTTTGAATATTACTGATGTTGTTGTTGACTTCTTAAACTTGTACTACTCAAACTTAAGAACTGAAATGCTTAGTATTGGATTTCTTTAAGACTGGAACATGATGATATGATCAAGACTTTGAAAATTGGTTGTTTCCAGGTTGTATTTGAACTTGAGAACTTGATTCACAGGCTTGCAAAGTGCTAACAGGTTATTGAACTACGGATTTGAGGAAAAGTGCTTTCACAAGTTTGATAAAAATATTACAGTTTTGAAGATTTCTATAGGCCTTGAAAATGCTTGAAGTGTTTTTCATAAAATGTTTAAAGGATTAAAAAAAAATGTTTCCTGCTTGTGGTTACAGGGTTTGGTCTTGACAATTTTGGGTTGAAGATTTGCTACAACTTGTTTTTGAGGAGATTACAAGCTTGCAGTTGGAAAGAATACAGGTTTTGTGAAAATAATTCTGGTTTAAACAAGTTTGTTTTGAGGAAGGTTTACATGATTTTGAAGAAATGATTTTCAGGTTATGGCCATCGATTTCTTGCTTGGTTTGAAGGAAAGGAAATATGAAGAAAGAAAGAATGGGAGTTTATATGATAAAATTTATGGTTTATTAAAATTAAAGAAAAAGAAAATTAGGGAAAGACACTTGTTTAATTTTGACACATTTGTCACAAACCATTGCTTAATTCATAACACATGTATTCGATGAGTTTTAGAAATGAACACATGTCATTCCTATTTTTTTAAATTATTTTTAAATGATTTTAAAAGCCTTTATTATTAAATTTCCTAATATATATATATATGCTTTTTTAAATTTATAAATGCGTTTTCTTATCTTATAAAAATAAAAAATTTAAAAGAAAATCAAATAAAAACCAATTAGATTCTCAATAAAATCATATAAAATTATTTGATCCATTTTAAATGCTAATTTAAATGCTTTTGCATTTATTTTCTATTAAATAAATATTTTTCAAATTTATATAAATAAAATTCTTTTGTATAAAACAAATATTATTTTTAAAATGAAAACTTTATTCATAAGTCTTATATACAAAATTATTTTCAAGATATAAATTCTTTTTAAATTAAAAGTTTCAATTCAAATTTCAAATTCATATTCAATTTAAACATAAATTTAAAATCAAATCAAATATATCTATATTAGATTAAACAAACACACTATTAAATTTAGAAATATTAAATTCAAATTTTAAAGTAAACTTTTATATATTTTAACAACACTTAATAAATTGAAATGTTAAGCCTATTAAAATCAAATTTATAAAATAACACAAATTAAATAATTATTCTATTAAAAATCAATTTATCTCTAAGTTTAAAAACATCATATAAATTTTATTTTGGTTATATATATTTGAAGATAGCAATTTTATCAATTTTAAATGATTTAATTAAGGGATTATCCATTTTAAATTCCCCGAAATTCCGGGATATTACACTGAATCTTTTGTTTAAAAGATTAAAAGTGAAAATTTGTTTTAAACCATTCAAAAGATGGTTTTGGGAAATAAGTGGTGAAAAGTTGTGACTTAACTAAGATCCTAATATATCCATATGGTTTTTAAATTAAGCGCTCATTATTCGGTTTAGCTGGGAGAGGAGTTTATGTCATGTAACCCATTCGAATAATGATACGACGAATTGGATATCAATTGAAGAGGGTAGTGAGGACCGGGTATTTTCGGAAGCGAAAGGATTACCTGTCGAATGTCTCTGCACCGAATAGCCCCGGTATAAAGATTTGGTCACCCTATGTGATGGGGAGTCCGGACGTGATTAAGGATTATCCGAATTTGCAAGGTCTTCTTTTGAAGTGCCTTCGGTTCCATTCGAACCCGAAACGGGCTTGTATGGATGTATATCCGACGTTACACTTTGAGATGTAAAGCTGGCTTCTATCAAATACATTTCTGTTTGGTGGCGGAGAATTTATTCTCTTAGCTTAACACCCTTCTTTGAGATGTACAAGCTCAGAGGTTGTGCGTTTGATATTTACTAGTGATATATTCCCAATTTGGTAATGTGGCATACTAAGTGCTGCTAATCATTGGTTGATCGAAGCATGGCTTTTGTAAAAAGCGTAGCTTTGTGGGATGAGACTTCATCAGAACCTCACAACCTGGAAATGGTCAAAACAAGAAAGATGCACCAAGGTTATCAGAGATCGTGCCCCTTAGGGTATGCTCATTTCCTTCTGGATAAAAAGTGTTTTCATGGTATGGAGCCCGGATATTTAACTTATGTGGTTGTTGCTATTTGTTGGTGAATCCCAGGATAAAGGTCGGTAACGACCGGGGGATGGCATACTCGTGTCAGTAGGTACCTAGTTACAGAGGTAACTCGGCCTTGTGTTGGCAGAGAGCTGGTTATGTTCTCGGGGGGTCCCTCCAGGGGCATACTCATGTGGTGTAGGAAGTTCCTTAGCCTAATCATTGTTGGAAATCCAATCATCCAATATGCGCCTTGTAAGGTTTTAGTTGTTGAACCTGCCATCTAATATGGTTGCTATAGTAGGCATACTATAATGGTAGGTATGCTGGCTAAGATTTATATTATACTTGCAAATATTTTCTGCACTATGCACTAATAATAATATCAAAAGGATTTTCGCATATCAAGCAGGATTGACTATCATCCGGAGAAATCTCCTCCAATTTTGTGCTTGCATTGTGTGTGTGCGGGGAGCCTTATGGTACTTTCATTTTCCAAAAAGCATAGCGAATTTCTTTCTATTTCTTTTTGTTTGTTTCTTTTCAATAAAACTGTTTTCATTTGCCCACTCTAGTCCCATGACCGACTTGGAGTTTATTGTTCCCTTTCTAAACACTGGGTGCCCACAATTTTCCACACGGGCATCCTAGAGTCTGGTAGTCAGATAGTAGATGTAGATTCGATAGCCTTCTATCTTTGGTTTGGCGATCTCATTATGATTCATTCTGGCATGATGGTGGTTCGAGCTTGTTGTTTGGATATAAAAGCTTTTCGATTGGAGTCTTTGGAGCTTTGGCAATTAGAGATGTTATTTTCTACTGCCATTTGTCCGTTGTTGCTTTGTTCTTCCGTTGTTGTCTTGTATCTCTAATACGTATTGATATCTTATTTGTATCAGATGTTGTATCAATTGTTGTGTATCAATAAAGTCATTCATTTTATTTCCGCTATGTTGTTGTACTTAATGTGTTATAAGCTCTGGCGAATCGGATTTCAACATTTGAATCTGCGGCATTCGAATACGAGTGATGTATGGATGTTGATTTTCGAGCGCTGAAACGCGGATCGTCAAAAAAATTATTACAACAATAAATATTGTAACCTACGTTTTTGATACTTAACACACTCTAGATGTTTATATTTAAAATCATTGTTTACCTATAAAGAAACTAGCGAGCTATAGATGCTCTGTAATTTCTTCAAAAAGAATTTCACTTTTAACAAAATTACATCATATAAAAAATTTCATACCACTTATTTTTTTCAAAAACCCAATATTTACTTCCTCAAATATATTAACAAATTCAAAAGTTTCATTTTTATTGGGTTAGACATAAATTGGATTTTCTTCATAATAAAACCACTTATTCTTTCCGAAATAAAGACACTCTCCAAGCTATCCCTAAGGAACTTCCCTACTTCCTAAAACATATGGATACGAATTTTCTCCCAAAACATGGCTTATTTGTATGCTATAAATCGGAAATAACATTGGGCTCTACATATTCGGTCATCCCAAACCCAACTAGCAAACTATCCAAAAACTATCCATATGTTAAAATCTATAGTTGGGGACTATTTGGATTTTAGTACATAATATATTTATATTTTATTCAAAAATACAAATATGTTCACTCATTATCTACCTAGAAATCCTAAATCTAGGCTCTAATACCAAATGTAACAACCCGAATTCTAGTGGTCTGGATTTTTCATAAAAATGCTAAAAACCTTGCCCACGAAAGCCCAAGTTGGTTATCTAGTATCCTATAAACAGGAAAATACAAATATATAAGAGCTTAATAATTTATCTCACGGGGGGATTGACTAAAATATAATAGTAAGTAAATACTCACACAAATGATAACACTTTCTAAGCAAGTGTCATAAAGCCGAGAAGTCTCTATAATCTACCTAACCTATAGAATGTTATGAGGAGGGGGTCAAAAAAAGTTCTGGTGAATGAATAAATTATATACTTCTAGGCTTAATTCTACATATATTCTTTAATTTCCATTTACTCTTATATTATGTTCATTAGGTTATAATACTCTCGCCTCTGTTCATGAACTATGCCCATCTACTCCATAGTAGATTAAAACATAATAACTAATATATACGTATATGTAGCTATATGCCCAATGACCATATTGGTCCAAGATACCACCCATGGTATCTTCCGTATCCTCCTCAAAAAGAGCTTCATCGTCTTGTTTCAAGAGCGTTTCGTAACTACATCTGTAAAGGACTACTTCATAAGGCCTACAATATAGATGCTCCATTATCTGGCTCCGTAGCTATATCTATAAAGGATTACTTCGTAAGGCCTACAATATAGATACTCCATCGTCTTGCTCCACGAGCATTCCGTAGCTACATCTGTAAAGGATTGCTTCGTAAGGCTTACAATATAGATGCTCCACTACTTACTATGAAACCGTAAATCGCGTCTGCACTAGTCTATGTCAATGCTCGGACATCCATAATGTAACACCCAATCCGTACATTGAGGACTACGTAATCGTTCTTTCTACTATCTCAATCTCGTCAACAAGGTCTACCTTGTATGGAATTCAGTCAGCGATGTTCTATATCTGTAAAGGACTGCTTCATTAGGCCTACAATATAGATATTCTAGTTGGTCTGTCTCTTTTTCAACATGGTTATGGCCGCACGCAGCCACCCCTCAACTAACCGAAAGACTTCTAAAGAGTTAAGTGGTCGCGCCATACTGTAAACAATCTAACATCCAAATGGCGGTGCCCCTCATCTAATGACTCGATACTGAAATAATCATTGGCATGATGGTTTGACTCTAGTCTTTTCCGAAGTCGCTCTTGGTCTTGATGATGGCCGATATCCGCAACTGACTATCCTTAAACTTACATGGAAATACTGGACATACGAATACCCTACTCCTCACACTAAGCCCTTCTGACTGCCTACAAAGGTCTGTTTCGTTAGGCCTACAATACAAGTGCAGTTAAGGCACACTCTCTTGATGGAACACCTATGGACCTGGCTCCGAGGACTGCAGCTTCGTTAGGCCTACCTAAAGAGTCATCCTAGAGTATCCTCACGTCCCTTTGAAGTCTCTGTAACGACCCAGAATTTATATTAATTAAAATTTAAATCTTTAATTAATTTTAAATTATTAATAAGTGAAATTAATAAGTCGAATAATTTATTTATCGAATATTGGATTTAATTTGGTAATTAAACCGATAATTTAATAGTTGAAATTACAGGAATAATTGAAAATAGGGTTAAATATGATTGAAATTGATTTGTAAAATTTTATTTTATCATATTGGAGTTAGAACGATATTATAGAACTTTTAAAATTGAATTTGGAGTTAATCTGTGAAAATTGAATATTTTAATATTTAATCGACTAGTGAAATTAGCCAATTTTTGAATAGTCTCAGAATTGGACGAGACCAGATCCATTGGATCCGTAATAGTTTGTTATTACCGGATTTCAATTTTCGTGTCAATCGGAGTTATCGTTTGACCGTGGCAGCTCGAAACGCATCGATATCGTTTTAATTTTAATTTGCGAGTTGAAATAACCATTTTTCAAAAAGTCTCGGATTTCGACGAAACCAGTTTCATCGGGTCCATAATGTGATATTATTGTATGGTTTCAAATTTCATGTCAATTGGATTTACCGTTTGTCCGGTGCAAGCTAAAACGCTTAGAAATTAGTTTAAATCGGTTTAATTTAAATCGAACGTTTATTGCCATAACTTGCACAGATGACCGAATTAGCTTCCGAAACATGTTCCATTGTGTCCGGAACGCGGGATAAACCCTAGAAATGCTGGTCACCGCGCGTAAATCGGAGTTTGAAAAATCCAAAATGAATAGTGTTCATTTTATTTTCTATAAATAGCCCCCTTTACCATAAAATAAAAAAAAATTAGCTAGGGTTTTAATCAATGCCGGCCGCCACCCCTAAAACCGAAGGCCAGAAAACTCCTAAATTCTTCCTCCAATATCTTTCAATCCGTGAATCAATTCAATAAACTTCCAACTACAAGATTGAAGAGCACTTTGAGTTCTAGATATCCAACGGTTTTGATTGAAATTGGAGCAGAAATTCGACGACAAGTCTCGTACAAGTGTCGCACGTTCGTCCTCGGGGTGTGTGCTAGGGAGATGGCCAAGTTCAACAGGGTTTGGGCCGAAAGTAAAGGGAGATATGCTCTTCAAAATGAAAGTGCCTGATCGAATTTTAATCGAGCGTAGTGGAAGCAAAATCTAACCCTAAATGTCCAGCTATGGGTTCTTTTGTGCGTGAGGGTTACTGGGAGTAACGTGAGAGATGGAACATGATGCGTGCGGCCAGGATGAAGGGGATGGGAATCCTACGGCTGGGATGAAGTGTAGGTTAAAATATAAAGAGAAATTTGTATATTTATATAGTTTAAAATCGTGTAAACTTGTAAAATACATATCTTTTTCATGCGAGGTCGGAATCTGACGAAACCAGTTGCGTTGGGTTCATATTGACGAATACTACGCTATGGAATTGGATTGGAGTTGATTGGAGCAAGCGAAAAATTTGGATAAAATTAAACGCGCGTTTAATTTTATTTGAAATAAATCACTAAAACGTAATTGGAAATCAAGGTGAGAACTTCTCACTCAATCGAATCGGTTTCGATTTTATTTTAAATAGTTAGATTTAAAATTCTTGAATGCATGTTTGAATGATGATTGTTATCTATTGATTGTTGAAATAGGACATTATGCGCCGTTAGTAAGCGGATGTTATTTATTAAAAACATATACCGCGAATATTTCATAAACAGTGAAATTGGTATTTTATATTATAGCAATATATATATATTGGCATATGTATATATTGCAGTTGTTGATTTTCCGCATTTTATAGCGGATGAGTCCCTATTGCGCCGTCTATTAAGCGGATAATATTTATAAATCCCATATACCGCGATAATTCCGTACTGGAGCGGAATTGGTATTGTGCTAATGTTTGTCGATGTAGGGAAACAGGTTGGAGGGATCCCATTGGATTCCTCAACTGTATTGATTTATTTACAGATATTTTGATATTTGTTGATTATCATATCGATATATGATATTTGGATGTCGTGATTGACTATTTGGTGCTGTTGCATCATCGGATCCATTTCTGAAGTTTTAAAATAATGATTTTTGGTTTTAAAAGGATTTTAAAGTGATTTTTCAAAGTATATGTTTTTATAAAATTTTGAGTTGATTCATTTTAAATAATTAAAACGTTATAAATTTTTATGTTATAAAAATTAATGTTTTTGTAAAATATAACCAAATTTGTGATTTTCGAAATAAATAGTGATTAATTTATAAAATGGTTTAATTTGTAATTTTGAATCATTATAAAAGATTTTTAAATTTATTTTTATAAGTTAAAAATATTGGAATTATAAAACGAGCTTTTATAAGTGTTAAAGGTGAAATAAAGATGGATTTCATAAGTGAACGGAATGTATAGATTTATAAATTGTGAAGTTATAAAAATAAATAGATTTTGTAAAATAGAATATTTATAAGTAATTATCTTATAAATCGGATTTTGGCATTTAAATGTGATATAAATGGAATTTGTTAATAATGAGATTTATAAGTCGAAGCATATAAATAGAAATGGAATTTATAAACATTGCTTATAAATTCGTGATCGATTGAATTTGATAAATTCAATATGGAAGTTTATTAAAGGAAATATATTCACGATTTTGGATAGTGAATACATTATTGAATAAAATGGTCATGTTTGGCAAAATGAATATTATCGAATGAAGTTAATTATTTTAAAGATGTTTTAAAATGTATTATGAATCGAAACCATAGATTTAAACATTTATTGTTGAAATAGACGTTTTCGAGAAAGAAGGAAATGGTGGACTATAACACTGTTGTTATAGTAAATGATTTTCGAAAGGAAATGTTTTATATAGTATTGGGATTTATATATCTATCTAAATTTCGAATCCCTATACTAGTGATTTTGAGTTGTCGTAACGATGTTTAACACAACATTCGTTTTAGCCCAAATAAATGTGTTAAGTGAATGATTTCCTTAAGGAATGAAATATATACTAAATTTTGATTTATGTATATCGAATATTTTCAAATGTTGAAAATAAATAGATTTGTGTATTACTTATTAATAAATAAGTATGGAAATGTTTTCCAATATGAAGTGAATGTTTTGGGATTTTATCTTTTAAAGATAAATTGAAAATGAATATTAGAAGTCGATTAGAAAATCGTATATTCATAGATATTATGGAAATGTAAATTCACTATGGAATTTATAAATGAAAAGGGGAATTTGCTTTAAAATAAACATTGATTTATTTTTGAAGTGTGGGAATTAATTTACGGATTTGGAACGTAAATATAAAGTAAATCGTTAAGGATTTATTTGATTTAAATGAACCATGTTGGATTGAAAGTATTTCGCATAAGGAAATTGATTGAAATTTGTTTTCAAAAGTGGTAAAGGTGAAAAGTGATTTGAAAATTAGTTTTCAAATGTTGAAGTGTGGGAAATATATATATATATCTTGTAAAGATATTTTGGAAAATAAATAATTTGAAAAATTATTTGGAATCTGGTGATGTTGAGCATGCCTATTGATAGTTAAATAATCCGACTATCAATATTTAACTTTAAATAGGTATTTGTTGTGATTGTTTGAATTTGAATGCCACACTTATTTTTGAATAAGCACTCACTGTTCGGGTTAGCCGGGAAAGGACCTTGGGGTCGTATAACCCATTCCGAATTAGTGATACGTCGTTGTGGATTGCATTTGATGACCGGTGCTGAAGACCGGATATTTGTGAAAACGGAAGGATTACCGTCGAGTTACTCTACATCGGCCGATCTCCGATATAGAGGTTTTATCACCCTTAGTGATGGGAAGTCCGGTCGTGATTAGTGAATATCCGGAATGCAAGGACTTCTTTGTAAGTGCCTTCGGTTCTGTTCGATCCCGGAACAGACTTGTATGGATTCTATGTCTAACATTACAAATTGAGATATAAAGCTGATTTCTTTCAAATATATTTCTGTTGGTGGCGGAGATTTATTCTCTTCGTTTAACACCCTTCTCTGAGACGTACGGGCTCAGAGGTTATATAATTGAAGGTTATTAGTGATATACTCCTAATTTGGTAGTGTGGCATACTGAGTGTTGCTGTGAAATGATCATTGTTTGATCATTTGTGATAGGATCATTTATTTGATCATTTATCTTGGTGATCATTTCTATGATCATTTGATTGACCTAAAGCACGGCTTTTGTATAAAGTGTGACTTTGTGGACGAGACTTCGTCGGACCTCACACCCCGGAAATGGTCAAAACAGGAAGGATGCGGCAAGGTTATTAAGGGGTAGCGCCCCTTTAGTGTATGTCATTCCTTCTGGATAGAGGTGGTATCATGGTATGGAGCCCAGATATTTAACCTATGTTGTTGCTGCATATTTTGTGGTTGTTGGAAATCGAGGATCCTCGGATAGATCGGTTACGATCGGGGGATGACATATTCGTGTCAGTAGTTACCCAGTTAAGGGTAACCCGACCTTGTGTTGGCAGAGATCCGGTTTGGTTCTCGGGACGTCATTCCAGAGGCGTTTCCATGTGGCAATGGGAAGTTCCTTGGCCTGACCATTTGTTGGAAATCCAAAGAAACAATACGATCTTGTACGGTTTTAGTTGTAGAACCCGCCATGGAATGTGGCGGTAACCTGCTATTGAACATGGTAGCTATAGTAGGCATACGATAATGGTCGTATGTTGGCTAAGATTTATATCTTTACTTTCGAAATAATTTTTCTACACTATGCACTAGTAATAATACCAAATGTTTCTTTTTAATGCGTATCAATCATTTTTGACTATCATAAGGAGAAATCTCCTCCGATTCTGCGTTTGCATTGTGTGTGTGTGCGGGAGGCCTTATGGTAGTCTCATTTTTAAAAGCATTGCGAATTGACTTTAAAAATATTCTTCTATTTTTATTTTAAAGATAAATAAACTGTTTTGATTTCTCACACCAGTTACATGACTGGCTCGGAGTTTATTGTTTTCCTTCCTAAACTCTGGGTGCCCACCAATTTCCACACGGGCAGTCAAGAGACAGGTTTATCAGGATATTCAGGAGTTGCTGGAGGCAAGATGGATGGAATGGCGTATTACTAGTATATAGTATTTCTTTTCCGCTGTTGATGTTGTTTGTTGTTGTACACTCTGATGATGTAATGAAATGTAATGCAATGTAATAACTGATATAGTTCTTTGTTTAAAGATTATTCATTTATTTATTATATGTTGTTCCGCTGCGAATTATGAGATTCTGATGTTGTTCTGTTATTTCTTTCTGTTATGTTCTATCTTTTTCTCTCTTCTTCTACTTTTTCTTTTTCTAAAACCCTAACGGTACAGTTTTTCGGCTTTCGATTGCTCGGCAGTTGATACAGTGGACGTATTGATGTCGGTTTTCGGCAACGAAAAATCGCGAACGTTACATTTGGTATCAGAGCTTATGGTTAAGTGACAACCATGGATCTGTTGGGTATTTCTCATTAGAGATGGAGTCAGTAGTACTCTAGAATGAGTTTGAGTGTAATAATAGATACGAGCGCGTATTTGTTAGTGAATATAAATTGTTTTATATTGTGATGATTGGTTTGTTGAGTGGTATATGGATTTCGGTCAACCCGAGTAATTAACGTAGTTGATAGGGATCTCTAAACACTTGAATAGAACAATTCGACACAGTATTGTTTTAATAGGGTAAATGAAATAATTTACCTTGATTGTATATTATATATAAAAGAATAATTTTTCAGAAGTATTAAAGTGTATATAAATTGATTGTTTGGTTGTTGAATAAAAACAACAATTTTTAAAGAATGAATTGTATAAGCAAATGAATTATAAGTATGATGTTATAATTAAAATAATTTACACTTGTGAAATAATCTTATATATAAGAAGTGAAATTATATAAGTAAAAGACTTATAAATGTGATTTATAATCTGAAAATAAAATTACAGAGAAGTGTTTTGAAAGAAATTTGATATTTTGGAAAATTGTTTTGGAAAGATAAAAGCTCTAAACTCTTTTCGATCGTTGGAAAATCATTCCAATGATGGCCGCGGCATCATTGGTGTTCATTTTTGGGTTTCCAAAAGAGGGATTGCTGCCAAATAATTTTAAATGAAAGTTGTTTGGAAAATTTGGGTTTGGTTTTTGAAATTCAAAGGGAAATTGAATTGATTTCAAAAAAAAAGGGTTTTGAAAGATTGAAAGGACTCTGGAATCCTATTTAAATATTATGGAAATGATAGATGAGTTGATAACTTATACAAATTGAATTTCAATAGAATAAATTTAACTTAAACGATGAAGTTAAATTAAAGGAAGTATAAGTAAATCGATAAAATCCAAGTAGAAATTGTTGAATATAAGTTGTATAACTTATAAGATGATGAATATAAGTGAAATAAGTTTTGAACTTATGATAGGAGTTAACAAATTTAGCTTTGGTAAAAAGTTAAATAGGATTGGAATTTGAATTGGATTTATAAGTGAAAACTTACAAAAGGTGTTTGAAATGGAATATAACTTAAGTGATGTTGAATGAAGTTGAATTTTTGTATCGAAGTAAATTAATAAGTGAATTAATGAAATGAAGTCATTAAGAATTTGAACTTGAGTTATATAAATGAAATTCAACTTTATATTGTTAAAGGAGTTAGCAATTGAATTGAACTAATGGATTGAATGTTAATCAATTAAATGTAAACAATTGATATGAAATAATGAATATTGATTTGGTTATGGATGATAGTTGGTTGATGTTTGCATTTGTTGTTTTGTTGCATTTGCTATATTGGCATATGTAGTTGCTATGTTGCTATATGTTGTATATTGATACTATTTTCTTATATGCATGATTCTCATATTGTTGTTGAGTGTTTAGTAGGTGCGGATGGCGTTTGCTTCGCTTTTGGAGCTCGCTTTCGCGCTATATTAGCCGTATATGCTCGCTGATAAAATATAAGGTACATATCTCGGATTAAATATTGTACTTTTACACTTTTATCCCTGCGGGATACCTCATCACTTGATGAGATGTATATTTGTGATATATATACTGTCATTTTTTTTCGGATCGAGCCGCGCAAAGGAGACTATGGCGAATTTTTCCGAAAATTTAAGGCGTTAGAAAAATTTTGAGAAATTTTGAAAAATTTGTGAAAACTATAATTTTGGTTCTGGAATTGGAAATTAAACGATATAGTTTGGTTTTGAAAAGATAACTAAGTATAGATTTGAAAACTTAGTAAAGTATGGTAAGAAGTTTAAACTTGTTTTAGAAAGTTAATGGATTCTATAACTTTTTCTTACGTGGTAATTTCGAGGACGAAATTCTTTTAAGGGGGGAATTATGTAACGACCCAGAATTTGTATTAATTAAAATTTAAATATTTAATTAATTTTAAATTATTAATAAGTGAAATTAATAAGTCGAATAATTTATTTATCGAATATTGGATTTAATTTGTTAATTAAACCGATAATTTAATAGTTGAAATTACAGGAATAATTGGAAATAGGGTTAAATATGATTGAAATTGATTTGTAAAATTTTATTTTATCATATTGGAGTTAGAACGATATTATAGAACTTTAAAATTGAATTTGGAGTTAATCTATGAAAATTGAATATTTTAATATTTAATCGACTAGTGAAATTAGCCAATTTTTGAACAGTTTCAGAATTGGATGAGACCAGTTCCATTGGATCCGTAATAGTTTGTTATTATCGGATTTTAATTTTCGTGTCAATCGCAGTTATCGTTTGACCGTGGCAGCTCGAAACGCATCGATGTCGTTTTAATTTTAATTTGGCGAGTTGAAATAGCCATTTTTCAAAAAGTCTCGGATTTTGATGAAACTAGTTTCATCCTATCCGTAATGTGATATTATTGTATGGTTTCAAATTTCGTGTCAATTGGATTTACCGTTTGTCCGGTGCAAGCTAAAACGCCTAGAAATTAGTTTAAATTGGTTTAATTTAAATCGAACGTTTATTGCCATAACTTGCACAGATGACCGAATTAGCTTCCGAAACCTATTCCATTGTGTCTGGAACGCGGGATAAACCCTAGAAACGCAGGTCACCGCGCGTAAATCGGAGTTTGAAAAATCCAAAATGAATAGTGTTCATTTTATTTTCTATAAATAGCCCCCTTTACCATAAAAATAAAATAAAAATTAGCTAGGGTTTTAATCAATGCCGGCCGCCACCCCTAAAACCGAAGGCCAGAAAACTCCTAAATTCTTCCTCCAATATCTTCCAATCCATGAATCAATTCAACAAACTTCCAACTACAAGATTGAAGAGCACTTTGAGTTCTAGATATCCAACGGTTGTGATCGAAATTGGAGCAGAAATTCGACGACAAGTCTCGTATAAGTGTCGCACGTTCGTCCTCAGGGTGTGTGCTAGGGAGGTGGCTGAGTTCAACAGGGTTTGGGCCGAAAGTAGAGGGAGACATGCTCTTCAAAATGGAAGTGCCTGATCGAATTTTAATCGAGCGTAGTGGAAGCAAATTCTAACCATAAATGTCGAGCTATGGGTTCTTTTGTGCGTGAGGGTTACTGGGAGTAACATGAGAGATGGAAGATGATGCATGCGGCCAGGATGAAGGGGATGGGAATCCTACGGCTGGGATGAAGTCTAGGTTAAAAAATAAAGAGAAATTTGTAAATTTATATAGTTTAAAATCGTGTAAACTTGTAAAATACATATCTTTTTCATGCGAGGTCGGAATCTGACGAAACCAGTTGCATTGGGTTCGTATTGACGAATACTACGCTATGGAATTGGATTGGAGTTGATTGCAAGCGAAAAATATGGATAAAATTAAACGCGCGTTTAATTTTATTCGAAATAAATCACTAAAACGGAATTGGAAATCAAGGTGAGAACTTCTCACTCAATCGAATCAGTTTCGATTTTATTTTAAATAGTTAGATTTAAAATTCTTGAATGCATGTTTGAATGATGATTGTTATTTATTGATTGTTGAAATAGGACATTATGCGCCGTTAGTAAGCGGATGTTATTTATTAAAAACATATACCGCGAATATTTCATAAACAGTGAAATTGGTATTATATATTATAGCAATATATATATATATATATATATATATATATATATATATATATATTGGCATATGTATATATTGCAGTTGTTGATTTCCTGCATTTTATAGCGGATGAGACCTTATTGCGCCGTCTATTAAGCGGATAATATTTATAAATCCCATATACCGCGATAATTCCGTACTGGAGCGGAATTGGTATTGTGCTAATGTTTGTGGATGCAGGGAAACAGGTTGGAGGGATCCAACTGGATTCCTCAACTGTATTGATTTATTTACAGATATTTTGATATTTGTTGATTATCATATCGATATATGATATTTGGATGTCGTGATTGACTATTTGGTGCTGTTGCATCATCGGATCCATTTCTGAAGTTTTAAAATAATGATTTTTGGTTTTAAAAGGATTTTAAAGTGATTTTTCAAAGTATATGTTTTTATAAAATTTTGAGTTGATTCATTTTAAATAATTAAAACGTTATAAATTTTTATGTTATAAAAATTATTGTTTTTGTAAAATATAACCAAATTTGTGATTTTCGAAATAAATAGTGATTAATTTATAAAATGGTTTAATTTGTAATTTTGAATCATTATAAAAGATTTTTAAATTTATTTTTATAAGTTAAAAATATTGGAATTATAAAACGAGCTTTTATAAGTGTTAAAGGTGAAATAAAGATGGATTTCATAAGTGAACAGAATGTATAGATTTATAAATTGTGAAGTTATAAAAATAAATAGATTTTGTAAAATAGAAGATTAATAAGTAATTATCTTATAAATCGGATTTTGGCATTTAAATGAGATATAAATGGAATTTGTTAATAATGAGATTTATAAATCGAAGCATATAAATAGAAATGGAATTTATAAACATTGCTTATAAATTCGTGATCGATTGAATTTGATAAATTCAATATGGAAGTTTATTAAAGGAAATATATTCACGATTTTGGACAGTGAATACATTATTGAATAAAATGGTCATGTTTGGCAAAATGAATATTATCGAATGAAGTTAATTATTTTAAAGATGTTTTAAAATGTATTATGAATCGAAACCATAGATTTAAACATTTATTGTTGAAATAGACGTTTTCGAGAAAGAAGGAAATGGTGGACTATAACACTGTTGTTATAGTAAATGATTTCCGAAAGGAAATGTTTTATATAGTATTGGGATTTATATATCTATCTAAATTTTGAATCCCCATACTAGTGATTTTGGGTCGTCGTAACGATGTTTTACACAACATTCGTTTTAGCCCAAATAAATGTGTTAAGTGAATGATTTCCTTAAGGAATGAAATATATACTAAATTTTGATTTAAGTATATCGAATATTTTCAAATGTTGAAAATAAATAGATTTGTGAATTACTTATTAATAAATAAGTATGGAAATGTTTTCCAATATGAAGTGAATGTTTTGGGATTTTCTCTTTTAAAGATAAATTGAAAATGAATATTAGAAGTCGATTAGGAAATCGTATATTCATAGATATTTTGGAAATGTAAATTCACTATGGAATTTATAAATGAAAAGGGGAATTTGCTTAAAAATAAACGTTGATTTATTTTTGAAGTGTGGGAATTAATTTACGGATTTGGAACGTAAATATAAAGTAAATCGTTAAGGATTTATTTAATTGGTTTAAATGAACCATGTTGGATTGAAAGTATTTCGCATAAGGAAATTGATTGAAATCTGTTTTCAAAAGTGGTAAAGGTGAAAAGTGATTTGAAAATTAGTTTTCAAATGTTGAAGTGTGGGAAATATATATATATATATATATATATATATATATATATATATATATATCTTGTAAAGATATTTTGGAAATAAATAATTTGAAAAAATATTTTGAATCTGGTGATGTTGAGCATGCCTATTGATAGTTAAATAATCCGACTATCAATATTTACCTTTAAATAGGTATTTGTTGTGATTGTTTGAATTTGAATGCCACACTTATTTTTGAATAAGCACTCACTATTCGAATTAGCGGGAAAAGGACCTTGGGGTCGTATAACCCATTCCGAATAAGTGATACGTCGTTATAGATTGCATTTGATGACCGGTGTTGAAGACCGGATATTTGTGAAAACGGAAGGATTACCGTCGAGTTACTCTACATCGGCTGATCTCCGATATAGAGGTTTTATCACCCTTAGTGACGGGAAGTCCGGTCGTGATTAGTGAATATCCGGAATGCAAGGACTTCTTTGTAAGTGCCTTCGGTTCTGTTCGATCCCGGAACAGACTTGTATGGATTCTATGTCTAACATTACAAATTGAGATATAAAGCTGATTTCTTTCAAATATATTTCTGTTGGTGGCGGAGAATTTATTCTCTTAGCTTAACACCCTTCTCTGAGACATACGAGCTCATAGGTTATATAGTTGAAGGTTATTAGTGATATACTCCCAATTTGGTAGTGTGGCATACTGAGTGTTGCTGTGAAATGATCATTGTTTGATCATTTGTGATAGGATCATTTATTTGATCATTTATCTTAGTGATCATTTCTATGATCATTTGATTGACCTAAAGCACGGCTTTTGTATAAAGTGTGACTTTGTGGACGAGACTTCGTCGGACCTCACACCCCGGAAATGGTCAAAACAGGAAGGATGCGGCAAGGTTATTAGGGGGTAGTGCCCCTATAGTGTATGACATTCCTTCTGGATAGAGGTGGTATCATGGTATGGAGCCCAGATGTAACGTACGCGATTTTTCGTTGCCGAAAAACCGAATAGTTATGGGTTTTAAAAAGAATTTAAGAAAAGAAAAGGAAAGAAAAGAAGAGAAGAAGATAGAAAATAGAAAAATGGAGAATAGAACGGAACAGAAAACAAGAACTTAGAACAACATCAGAATCTCACAATTCGCAGCGGAACAACATATAATAATAAATGAATAATCTTTAAACAAGGAACTATATCAGTTATTACATTTCATTTCATTACATCATATCATCATCAGAGTGTACAACAATATACAACAAACAGTGCAGCGGAAAAAGAAATACTATATAAGTAATATGCCATGCCATCCAGCTTGCCTCCAGCAACTCCAGAATATCCAGAATATCCTGATAAACCTTAACTCTTGACTGCCCGTGTGGAAATTGGTGGGCACCCAGAGTTTAGGAAGGAAACAATAAACTCCAAGTCAGTCATGTGACTGGTGCGAGAACTAAAAACAGTTTATTTTTCTTTAAAATCAAAATAGAGAGATATTTTTAAATTCAATTCGCAATGCTTTTAAAAATGAGACTACCATAAGGCCTCCCGCACACACACACATGCAAACGCAGAATCGGAGGAGATTTCTCCTTATGATAGTCAAAGATGCTTGATACGCATTTAAAATAACATTTAATATTATTACTAGTGCATAGTGTAGAGAAAAATTCATTTGAAAGTAGAATATAAATCTTAGCCAACATAGACATTTCGAACTATGCCTACTATAGCTACCATCCAAACAGTGGTGACCACCATAAGTGAATGATAGGTTCTACAACTAAAACCGTACAAGTTTCGTATTGGGAATTGGATTTCCAACAAATGGTCAGGCCAAGGAACTTCCCATTGCCACATGAGAATGCCTCTGGAAAGACATCCCCGAGAACCAAACCGGAACTCTTCCAACACAAGGCCGGGTTACCCCTAACTGGGTAACTACTGACACGAGCACGCCATTTCCCGATCGTAAACGACCTTTCCCACGGGATCCCGATAACCAACAACCACAAAGTAATAAATTCGTAGTAACCACATAGGTTAAATATCTGGGCTCCATACCATGATACCACCTCTATCCAGAAGGAAATGTACATACCCTAAAGGGTGCTACCCCTCATAACCTTGCCGCATCTTTCCTGTTTTGACCATTTCCGGGGTGTGAGGTTCGACGAAGTCACGTCCACAAAAACATACTTTATACAAAAGCCATGCTTTGGGTCAACAAATGATCACTAAGATAGACGATCAAATAAACGATCCTATCACAATAATCAACACAATGATCATTTCAGCATCACTCAGCATATCACATTACCAAATTGGGAATATATCGCTGATAACTTCAACTATATAACCTCTGAGCTCGTACGTCTCAGAGAAGGGTGTTAAGCTAAAGAATAAATTCTTCGCCACCAACAGAAATATATTTGAATGAAATCGGCTTTACATCTCAACTTGTAATGTCAGACACACAATCCATACAAGTCTGTTCCGGGCTCGAACAGAACCGAAGGCACTTACAAAGAAGTCCTTGCAATCCGAAAAATCTCTAATCACGTTCGGATTTCCCATCACATATGGAGATCTCAATACCAGGGATCAGCCAGTGCAGAGACAATCAACAAGAAACCCTTTCGCTTTCGAAAATATCCGGTCTTCAACACCGATCCTCGAATGCAATTTATAACGACGTATCACATATTCGGAATGGGTTATACGACCCCAAGGTCCTTTCCCGGTTAACCCGAATAGTGAGCGCTTATTTTTAAAAAAATAAGTGTGGCATTCAATTTCAAACAATTCACAACAAATACCTATTTAAAGGTAAATATTGATAGTCGGTTATTGAACTATCAATAGATATGCCAACATCACCAGATTCCAAATAATTTTCCAAATTATTTATTTCACAAAAATATCTTTATAAGATATATAGTTTTCACACTTCAAAAATAAATCAACATTTATTTTCAAACAAATCCCCTTTTTGATTTATAAATTCTATAATGAATTTATATTCCCAAAATATCCATGAATATACTATTTTAATTATTCATTTCAATTTATCTTCAAAAAGATAAATTCTCAACATTTTTACTTTATATTGGAAACCATTTCCATACTTCAAAAATAAATCAATATTTATTTTTAAACCCATTTGCCCAATTCCATTTATAAATTCCATATTGAATTTATGTTTCCAAAATATTTATGAATATACGATTGCTATT
Source organism: Allium cepa (assembly GCA_030765085.1). Lineage (NCBI taxonomy): Eukaryota > Viridiplantae > Streptophyta > Magnoliopsida > Asparagales > Amaryllidaceae > Allium > Allium cepa. Next base: position 202,331,275 of record CM060941.1, on the reverse strand, counting down.
ATTCATTTTCAATTTATCTTCAAAAAGGTAAATTCTCTAAACTTTCCATTTCACATTGGAAAAACAATTTCCATACTTATTTATTTTATAAGTAATCCATAAATCTTTTATTTTTAACCTTAGAAAATATTTCATATACTTTAATCGAAATTAAGTATATATTTCATTCTTTAAGAAAATCATTCTCTTAAACATATTTATTTGGGCCAAAACGAATGTTGCGTAAAACATCGTTACGACAACCCAAATTCACTAGTATAGGGATTCGAAATTAAAATAGATATATAAATCCCAATACTATACAAAACATTTCCTTTCGGAAATCATTTACTATAACAATAGTGTTATAGTCCATTATTTCCTTATATTTCTCAAAAGCATCTATTTCAACAATAAATGTTGAAATCTATGGTTTCGAATCTCAATACAGTTTAAAACATCTTTAGATCGTTTTAATTCTATTTAAAACATCACATCTAAAATAATTTCTTTAACATAATATTTACTATTCAAAACCGTGAATATACTTGTTAATAAATTTCATCACTTCTATTCATTTTATTTTAAAGAATTATTCACTGTCTAAAACATGAATATAATTCCATAAATAAATTACAACAATTCCTTATCAAAATAAGTCGTTGCGGATTTATAAAACAACGTTTATAAATTCTATTTCTATTTATTTTTAAAACAACTTCCTTTTATAAATTTCCTTTATTAACCTATCTCAATTCATATCACAATGATATGCTAAAAATTCATATTATAAGTCAAACACTTATAATTTATTTATTTACAAAATTGTTTCTTTAAACTTCCCAATTTTATAAATCTTATAACTTATAAGATTCATTTATTTATCCAAAATCTATCCTTTCCCATAACTTTATAAATTTTATAAACCTACTGCTTATAAAATTTCATTTATAACTTCACCGTTATAATTCTATAAGTTTCATTCATTAGTGAAATTCATTCACAATTCTTTCTAATACTTATAAAAGCTCGTTTTATAATTCCAATATTTTTAATTTATAAATATCAATTTATAAATCTTTCAATATAAATCAATTTATATTATTACGTTAAACATCTTTAAACTCTTTTATAATTTCATCATTCTAATTTATAAAATAAAAATTTTATAAATACTATTTCTAAACTTCTTATAATAAATTCAGGAGTCCCAGTTCAAACTATTTTATAAAATCACTAATCCCATATTTTCAAAAATCAACTTTTAACTGTATTTTTCAAAAATCATAATTTTCATAATATTAAAATTATAACGTTTATTTATTTAAGATGAATCAATTCCAAAAATATTTTTTTTATAAACGTATATTTCCAAGAATCACTTTAGAAATCAAAATCGTTATTTTTAAACTTCAAAATTGGATCCGATGATGCAACACATCAATAGCCAATCACAACTTTCAACATCATATATCGATATGATAAACAGTCAAACATCACAATATCTAACATCTATAAATATTTGTGAGGAATCCAGTTGGATCCCTCCAACCTGTTTCCCTGCATCCACAGACATTAGCACAATTCCATTCCGTTTCAAGACGGAATATCGCGGTATATGGGATTTTATAAATATATATCCGCTTACTAACGGCGCATAGGGTCTCATCCGCTAAAAGAAAATGCGGGAAATCAATCAACTGCAATATATACATATGCCAATATATATATATTGCTATATATATAATATAATACCAATTCCACTTCGAGGTGGAATATCGCGGTATATGTGTGTAATAAATAACCTCCGCTTACTAACGGCGTATAGGGTCTATTCACATCCAATATATATATATATATATATATATATATATATATATATATATATATATATATATATATATAACAATCATCATTCGAGCATTCAATCAACACAGTCAAGCAAATTTTAAATCTAACTATTTAAAATTTAAATAAATCCTTTTGAGTGAGAAGTTCTCACCTTTGCTTTTATTAGCAATCCACTCCCAATTCAACTTGTTTTCTTCATTTATACCTTGTACAACAATTTTATACAATTTATTAATACTCAAATAGATTGAATAATAAATTTTCATTAGATAATTTTAATTCGTCGGTGATTTCATTTTAATAGTTAAATTAACTCATAGTTTCGTTTAAACCAATTTCTCGTTTAATAAATTTATTTAAACAAATTTTGTCCTTTTAAAATAATTTTAACTAGAGATTTCCAATTGAACTGAATTTCTTTTTTTTTTTATAAATTATTCTATTTAATAAATTAAATTTCCTTTTACTTACCAAAATTATATTTTTAACTAATTTTCCCTTTAAAAATAAATTTGGCCACTAACAATTAAAATAAACTTATTAACCCATAAGTTATCTTAATAAATTATTTTTAGTAAAAGAAATAATTGAACAAGTTAATTTCTATTTTATAAATTTAATTTAATTAACTCAAAAAGTTATTTTAAACTAATTTATAAGTTTCAAAAATCAAATTTTCTCTTTCTTATCAATTAATAATTTTAATTGACCAATATTTTATTTATACAAATTTTCTGGTTTCAAACTAAAAATCTGAATTCCAACTGATTTTCTTTAATTAAATTTGTTTAACTAAAGGTTACAATTTTAAAACTAAATCCCTTTTTAATAAATTGTTTTTGGCTTTCAAACAATTTCTTTTTAATAATTTGATTTACCAAAAACTAAATTCAAAACTATTCTTTATAAATCCAAATCTTTATTTTATATAACATTTGGACAAATCGCATAATTAATTTCCATTTGCTATATTTAATTTACCAAAAGTTCAATTCAAACTAAAAATTAAATTTTATTTCTTAATTTTAGTTGTAAATTAGCTTTAAACCAATTTTTATTCTTTAAATAAATTTATCAAACTAAAAATTTATTTTTACTTTAAATTAATATCTTTAAATCAATTTCTCTTAATAAATTGTTTAACTAAAAATTTAATTTAAAAACTAAATTCCTTTTACAAATTCTGTTTAACTAAAAATTAGTTTTAAACTAATTCTTTTCTTTTAAAAATCAAGTCTTTATAAACTCGATATTGTTTTTTAAAAATTTCTATACTTATTAAAAATAAATCTTATATACATATATAAAATAGTTTATTTTAAACTCAAAATCCAAAAATATATATCTCAACCTATATATAAAATTATCTGTTTAAATTAATTCAAATAGCACTGTACAAATATCCTGCCTATATTTATATATATATATATATATATATACATATATTATCAGAATAAACAAAAATTATATATATACCTTAACCAATTCTCACTGCCTGTATCCACTCGAAGCCCTAGATTCTTGCGACTCAGTCGCCTTCGTCGTTGCCGATGCTTCACCGCCAGCACGACGTCGCCGCCTCCATCTCGCGAACCACAGCCCCCCCAGTGACTCGCGACCCCTAATCGAGCACGCAATCAATCGCACCCCTCCAACCTTCGAACTGTGACCTCCCACTCCTCACAAAACTCGCCGACCCCACCTTCCAGCATCGCCACACGCGCGGCGGCCTCCCTCTGACAATGCCGCCTTCGAAGCGCGCCGCCGCCACCACGAGCAACTCGTGCGTCCCCCGCTCACGCGACCCCAAATCGCCCATCGCAAAGCCCCCTTGTGCGAGCCCACTGCATCGCCTCCCCCACGAAATCACGCGCGCGCTCGACTTAGGGCTTCGGCCTTGATTTTTCTTCTCTTTTTTTTTTATTTGATGCTGCGTTTCGATTTGAGATTGAAGAAAGAAAGGGGGGAACGCGGCCATTACAGTTTATTTTTTTTTCTTCTTCTTTGATTTGAAAATTGAACTGAAAGGCTTGGGTTATATAAAAAGAAATGGAGGCATGGGTTACACGATCAATTTCGTGATTCTCGGCATAGTTTTAGGAGCAATTGTAGGGAAGAAAACGTGTATATGTTGACTAATTAATAAATTTAAATTTGAATTTGATTTAATTGCAACGCGTTTACTCACCGTGTGCTCACATATCAACTCAGAAAAATACGAAATTTGAAATCCGGCAATAATTCAATATTACAGACCCAATGGAACTGGTTTCGTCAAATTCCGAGACTGTGCCTCGGACGGCTATTTTTGAATATCGATTCAAACGATTAAATTTCAAAACCGAACAAATTACTATAAATTTCAAATCTGAAGCTTCTATTGTCTTCAATATTATCAATATGAATTTTACAAGCCTTTGAAATATTTTTAATCGGCTTAAAATTGAAGATTCAAATTTTTATTCACTTTCAATAGATTAAATCCTATAATTTAATCGTTATATTCATTCTGATAATTTGAAATTCAATTCAAACCATCCTTCAAATATTTAAAATTAATTAAATATTCTCAAATTAAATTATTAAAAATTCTGGGTCGTTACACCAGATATTTAACCTATGTTGTTGCTGCATATTTTGTGGTTGTTGGAAATCGAGGATCCTCGGATAGATCGGTTACGATCGGGGGATGACATATTCGTGTCAGTAGTCACCTAGTTAGGGGTAACCCGGCCTTGTGTTGGCGGAGATCCGGTTTGGTTCTCGGGACGTCATTCCAGAGGCGTTTCCATGTGGCAATGGGAAGTTCCTTGGCCTGACCATTTGTTGGAAATCCAAAGAAACAATACGATCTTGTACGGTTTTAGTTGTAGAACCCGCCATGGAATGTGGCGGTAACCTGCTATTGAACATGGTAGCTATAGTAAGCATACGATAATGGTCGTATGTTGGCTAAGATTTATATCTTTACTTTCGAAATAATTTTTCTACACTATGCACTAGTAATAATACCAAATGTTTCTTTTTAATGCGTATCAAGCATTTTTGACTATCATAAGGAGAAATCTCCTCCGATTCTGCGTTTGCATTGTGTGTGTGTGCGGGAGGCCTTATGGTAGTCTCATTTTTAAAAGCATTGCGAATTGACTTTAAAAATATTCTTCTATTTTTATTTTAAAGATAAATAAACTGTTTTGAGTTCTCACACCAGTCACATGACTGACTCGGAGTTTATTGTTTTCCTTCCTAAACTCTGGGTGCCCACCAATTTCCACACGGGCAGTCAAGAGACAGGTTTATCAGGATATTCAGGAGTTGCTGGAGGCAAGATGGATGGAATGGCGTATTACTAGTATATAGTATTTCTTTTCCGCTGTTGATGTTGTTTGTTGTTGTACACTCTGATGATGTAATGAAATGTAATGCAATGTAATAACTGATATAGTTCTTTGTTTAAAGATTATTCATTTATTTATTATATGTTGTTCCGCTGCGAATTATGAGATTCTGATGTTGTTCTGTTATTTCTTTCTGTTATGTTCTATCTTTTTCTCTCTTCTTCTACTTTTTCTTTTTCTAAAACCCTAACGGTACAGTTTTTCGGCTTTCGATTGCTCGGCAGTTGATACAGTGGACGTATTGATGTCGGTTTTCGGCAACGAAAAATCGCGAACGTTACAGTCTCACACTTCCTTGAAGCCCAAAAATAATAAGTTGGACATGCTTCTCCATTTCTATAATTCATAATGAACTTCTTCATTAGACGCTTCATCCTTTGGGCTGCTCCAAATGCATTCAATTCTTTTATTAGACCCTAAGTCTAATCTTTTAATTTGCGTTTAGTTTACTTTCTTATTCTGTTGGCTACTTATTCACCATGAGTAGTATATTATTACCCTCTTCTCACCTCTATCTATTGTGAGATTTCCATTTATTAATAGGGAATGCTGTTGGTATGAGCCACATTAATTATCTTGCATATTTAAGTTAATATAAATATTAAGTTCATTAAAATAAGCCTCCTTTATCATTCCTGCTTTATTTGCTTATTGACTTACTACAAATTATTTAAATAAGATTCTACCATTATTATTGCTCAATAATTTATTCCAAGTCTCAAAATAAGCTTTTCTATTCTTATTACTTAATTATAACCTATGTTATAATTCTACCTGTAAGTGTCATTTTCTTTTCTTTTATAGTCCGTACATTATTCCAGCATTTCTTTTCTGTTCTAATCTGCCGTCTTTTATTATGATATAGAATATTCTTTATTTTCCTATATCATACAATTTACTTATCATAATAACTATCGTCTTAAATAGTCTGCGTAGTGAATGCAAACCTAGGTTCATTATCGTTTACAGCTTCAAGTTCTTATCTAATAATTTACTTGATTCATGTCATACTTTGTTTTATTATCTTCTATTCTAGGAAGTAATTCTACTTTATTTGGTTGGTTATGAAAACTATATTTTACAATCCATTCCCATATTTTAATATTAAATAATACTATAAACAATAATTCGTAACTGCTAGATATTTCTTTTACTATTTTGAAATAGTGTAAAATACAGTGGTTCTCTCTATTTTAGACTAACTCTCTTTGTCTTTCTTTTATTCTAGCGATTACGTTCATTTTTGTCTTTTAAATATTAAATTATAGAAATGTATCATATTCTCTAAACCAACCAATTAACTTTTTAGTTACTTCCAAATCCATTATTAGACTAATTAACTTTTCTCATTTTAATGTAATTTATTACAGTAATTCCATTCCTCAAACTTTTATTAATTTACATCTTATTTCCTTCATTTCAATATTCTTAATTATTTAATCCATATTCACATTTAATCTATTCTAATCCATAAGCGAAGAACGTGGAGAAAATAGAAGAAGAATGACACTTGCATAGAAATCCAAAATGTAGAAATGGATGTAAATAAATACTAATACTGAAAGTAAACTGTAAATTCCTTATAGTTCAGCATAACTTAATTAATAGGATTAATTACTAAAAAAAATATCTAAACGGGAATTTCACGATAATACATCTTGAACTTGAAAGATATAATTAAATCCATTCACATATCATCCTTAGCTTCAATCTCTATCCCTTTTAATTTGATACGCTTTTCTCCGCTTTTTCCCCTTTTAATTTGTTTTAAATTCCCTAAATTGTTTGCGCAATTCTCTGATTTTCTTGTATGAATATCCTTGGTTAATTTTATTTTTTTTGTTTGGGGAAATATTTGATTGATAGAGGAGAAAACAAGAGGGAGAAGAGAAGAGGAGTTTGTTGTAAATGACAGCAGCTCATTTAGGGAAAATAGTGTGGGTTGGGGTCAAGTTACGTTCAATTTATAGGTGTAGTGAACAACTATGAACCATCCGATCAACCTTAAAAACAGTCTTCACCATCATTTATTGATTTGTTTACGTTAGCTTACAATGTATAATTCTCCATTGTTATTCATTTATTCCAATTCTTTTTTATTTTTAACTTGGAAACAAATAATCCTACAACTGGCGTTTTCTTCTAAATTATTAATTTACATTATTAGCTATTGTAAGAATGGCATATTCTTTGATTAGTTGACACCCTTTTTAAAAAGCTCAACTATTTGCCAATTAATTAATTGACATGTTTTCCTATTTTAATTGATATCCAAATTAATTCTTATGCGTCACTCAATCATGCGTTTATTAGTTGTATATATTTAAACCGCAGATTTATTACATATTTAATTGACATATAAGTTTCTCTCTTTTATTAATTGACACTTACTTAATGTCTTTAATTAATTTCTTAATTAATTGATTGCGTCAATTATAAATTAACATATGTATATTATTATTTAATTTATTCACCACATACATTTCCCTTTAATAGAAGATCCCTTAATTAATTAATGTTATAAAAGTGATATATTATCTAACTATTTGACGCCTCTTTGTCTCTCAATTAATTCCCCTTTTAATTGATGAATGGGTCAATTAATCATACACTCATTGCTTGTGTAAATTTATGTAACCTCTCAATTCTTAAATGCATATGTTTAACATTTATATTCTATTTTGTAATTATGTTAATTCAATTGATTTTGTTTAATTATATAAAAAAGCGAGATCTTACAATCAATATTAAACAATATATTTAAAATGTTACAAATATACTTACTGGTTTATGATATTGGTACGCGTTTAAATTGGATTTAAATCTAGTAATTATTGTTTGGGCTTAGATTGGTCTTGAGGCCCATAAGGGGTTTGGTTCGGTAGTCATAGGGCAGCACACTCGGGCAAGCCATATGATGGTAAAGAGAGAGGGGATTTTGAATTCAAAAGAGATAGAAATGGTAAGATAAATAAGTGTAACGATCTAGAATTTTTTTCGTTTCGATTTGTGAATATTTAATTTATTTTAAATATCCAATCAATGGTTTTAATAATAAAATAACCCTATTATAATTAATAACAAATGATAGAAAATTCATTTTTGAGTTCTGTTTCAAAAAATAGGTAGTTCGATGAAAAACAAAAAATGTCACCAAAACACATTTTTCGGATTTTTGACATTTTATCGAACGAAAAGTTATAGAAAGTCATTGAACCTTTATGTACATTTTAAACAACGTTTAAACATTAGGTTAAGTGGAGAAAACTTGTTACTTTGAAATGTAAAAGATAAACCAATATAATAGTAATAAGAATTAATAGAAAAATAAAAGTATATTTAAATTTAAGATTTGAATTTGATTTGATGGATAAAGTTGAAGTACAGAAAGGTACTCATACCTCCCTAATATTCACCATATTTTCGAATGCTTGGTACATTTGAGGGTTGGAAAAGATGGGAGTGTTGAAAATTTTGGTTTAAGGGGCATTTTGGGTTTTTAACCTTCCTTATTTCATTTTATTTTCTTCCTTTATAATTTTCCACTTTATCCTATATATGCATTTCCCCTTTCATATTTCATTTTCGACTTTCACTTCTTGACTTTGTTTTTCAACTTTATTCTTTTTATTTTGAATTTCTTTTTACATCTTTTAGCTTAAGACATTACAAAAATTTGATCTTGAAGCTTGGGTTTGCTAATCTGGGAAGGCAAGAACACTAAACCTTGTTTTCATACTTTTATACATAAGGATATTGTGTAAATTTTCTAGTAGCTTGATTATGATTTGATATGATACCTATTTTTAAATTTATTGTTTAAATTATCTTATGTGTAGAAATTTTTCTTTGGAATGGAAGTGGTTTGTTGTGAATGTAAACCGCACTAAAAAACATGAATACATATTACTAGTTCTTGCTTGATGTAAATGAAAGAAAACTCACACTAGTTTATTCAATAATCATTATCTTAAAAAAGATTAGAAATTAGACAAAGTAATCAACTACAATGATGTTCAATATACCCCGTATTAATTTTTTAAAATAGCAGTTCTTCATTTCATCGAGTACGGTGGAAGAGTTTATTCGATTACAGCGAACGATCGAGTGACGATCGTTTTTCGACCATCATGAATCGATAAATGGAGGATATAGGTGGGTTTGTGTCTGTAAAATTTAATTTTTGGTGTTGGTTTCATGATTTTAGGTGGTATGGATATGTCGAGGTAGCTAGATGAATAGATTTGGGTCATTTGGGAAGTTCTAGTGAATTTGGTGGTTTGGCGCTGGGTGATTGGAGCTGGAGTAACCTTGGGTGATAGCGGAGATATGGTGGTGGTCGCATGGGGTATGGTGATTGGAGTTGGTCAATAGAGGTCAAACTAAGGTTTAAGGAAGTAGTGGTTGTGATGAATTTTAGCTTAGTCGTGGCGGATTAGGGGGCATCTAGCTCGACGTTGTAGGCTAGAAAGGTGGAGCAGGGAGGTGGCGATTCGATGGCGGGGGTGCGAGGGCCTGGAAGTGATCGGAGCATTAGTGGTGGCAAGTTGATCAAGCACAGAGCATCTTCTTTCAGGTTGAGGGGTCAATTTGGTTGTGGGACACCGGCACTGATGGTGGTGAGTTGGTCCTATCGAGTAAGGCGAGGTAAGTTTGGGCAGATGTCGGATGTAACCACCCTATCTTGAGATCCAAAGCTAAGTGCTGCAAATACTGCGGTCATCTACAATATTTAACATTCACTGACAAGATACAGTAATATTAATGGTATTCATAATATAAGAGGCATATGAATATGAAATAAAATAATAGATGTCAAAAAAGACTGTTCTGATTACATTTCAAATCAATATTTCATATTCAATTATATAATTCCAAAACGATTCCTAGGTTTCGATCAAATTCAATTATTACAAATTATGCCAAAAGCGACATATGAAGATGCCCTCTTGGGTGATCAGAGTACTAGATAGATATATCAATCTTAAATACATCATAGTGGAAATAACATTAAATAACTCCTACATAGCCAGCTTTTCCTCCTGCAGGTCTTCGGAAACTTATTCATCCAACCTACTAAACCTGAAAAGCCCTAAACTCTCAATCTACTCAATTTAATTTTGAGCACCCGAGAGTTTAATGAAAAACATAAACTTAGAGTCAGACATAAATCCTGATGTGAATAATACTATTACATCCCGGTTTACATATATTTAGTGAGACCACGCCGCTTAAGGGAACGGATTTCCCCTCATTAATATCCTTTTAAAAGCATATCTTTTACAAATCAAAATCCTGCAATCAAACTTTTATGACAGCTAGAGCAATAACGTAGCATATAAATTAGTTAATCAATGGACTATCTGTCCAAACAATAGTTTTATTTTGCTAATTATTAACCATTGGCTGACTCGGGCCTACCAGACATAATCAATAATCTAACCTTTGTTAGACACAATACTGGGCCATCTGCCCTTAACTATCTTCTACTTGGGTCAGCTGATCCTAACAGTTTTGCGGGCTAACCAATAACTTATGTTTACTCTATTTGTTCCCTTTTGCATATAACATCATTTTAGTCCTATCCACGATAAAGCCCACACACTGGAATTTGGGACTTTTTTTATCTAGGGGCTACTGGCTAAAGTATAGGCACAACACTATAGTAGTCCCATCTGGTCTTTTAATATCTAAGTCATAAACTTAAGGTTGACTACTCATCCAATTTTCCTTGAAAACTAACCTTTTTTAAATAGTACTTAAACAAAGAAAATATGCTCTTTTCTTTACTCAAAATTCTCATGCCATGATATATGCTTTACACAAAATAATGTTGATGAAATATAATCAATTGGATTTTCTATCACTTCAAAATAAGTTAATGCCACTTTTAAACTTAGCAAACTTTAGGCCATGAAGCTAAAGTTATACCTTCGAAACCCTTATTTAAAACCTTAAACAATACTTTTTGAAATCATTAAAACAACCCTTTCAAAAGTCGTACTCAAAACCATAGACATCCTTCTTCAATTCCATTTAAGCTTATTTTTCGAAAGCATTTGAACCTTTCTTTTGAAATACTTAAAAACATATTTTTCGAAACATTAACAATATACCTTCCGAAATCATTGGGCTCAAATAAGGCTTGTGTAAACATTACTTTGAAACCATTTAAAACTATTTCATAAAACTGGGTTTCACATTCAATATAATCATTGGGTCAAAGAAAACAGAAGCTAAAGTATCCCTTTCGAAAGCTTTAATCCAAGTAAAAGAGTTGGAGAAGAGGATGGCTTCAAAACCTACCTTTTCGAAACCATTTCCTCTGAAACCATTTAAAAGCATCTAAACTATCCTTTCAAAGCATTGAGAAGGCGCTTTAAAATTAAAAGACGAAAGCACCCCATTCAAATATTATTTCAAGACTGTAAAAAAATCCGCCTTAACTAATACGAAAGGTATGAATGCGACAACAAAGGTATTGAATAGGTTCCAAAGAGGTTATCCTTTCAAAAGCTTCTTTTAAAACAAAAACTAGAGGCAACTGTTTCAAAAGTTTCTTTCTGAAAAAAAGGCAAGTGGCTACTTGTTTGAAAGCTTCTTTCAAAATAAAGGTAAGTTGATTGGTTCGAAAGCTAATTGGAGTGGCTTCAACCCCTTCGAATGCATGCCTTCGACACTATCCCTTCCGCCTTTCTCTAGTACACTACATACCAATTGCTTGATAACAAGTGCATTGGTTTTGACTAGGTGCGAAAGGTCTAACTTGGCAAGGTGATGGAAGCAAGCAAAGGAAGCGACGAAGTTGTAATTCGAAAGAAAACTGGTTTTTGCCTTTCAAAGTAATTCCTTTTTACCATACATGCCTATTTCTTAAAATATTTTAGGTTGCCATTTCTTTATCAATATCTTTTTAGAAAACACTACTGAATTCAAAATTTACAATTTAAAACATTTTAAACAAATAAGCCCTTCTCCTTGATATAACATATAAAACATTTAGTCCCGTACTTAAATAATTTTATAACCATAGTAAAATTCTTAGGAAGATTCCCCAAAAATCACAACAATTAACTTTTAATATGTTTTCTAATGTTTTTAAATATCAAAACCAAAATTATTATATATGCCTTAAATAATTTGAACCCAATATTAACTATTTTATTCCATAGAAAATTCATAGTAAATCCACAATTACTTAAAAAATTATGAAACATGAAACCCACTTCTAAAATAATGTTTTTGATTTTATATAAAAAACGCAACTTATTTGGATGTCATTTAATAAGTTTTCTATTCTAAACATATCATAAAATCATATGAATCATCAACAAACATATAAATCTATTTAAACAAGCATCTATGGCATACTACTTGCAAAATACTTTGGATATACTCATGAAACTGAAATCATTATCAAAAATGAGATGTAAATCAATTATTCTCCTTGGCTTGGTGTTAAGAAGGTTGAGATTTGCCCTTTATTAATTTCTTCAAGCTTTGTACTTGATTCCTAACTTATCTTCTTTTTGATTCCTTTTATTGGTGGCCGGCCTACACCTTAGGCTTTAATTTTGTTTGTGAATATCAGAATGAATAAGGAATAGAGAATGGAAGGGCTTAGGGTATTAGAATGAAGGATGTTCCCGTTTTACCCTTATCATATTCCTCTTACTTGCTTATTTTCAATTCTCTTTTGCTTATATATTCATTAAGGCACGACCTCTTATTAACTAACAAATCTCAATTCCTTAAATATTAACATTATTTCATATACTTTATCCAATTAAATGTTTTAAATAATATTACTCAAAAATTAGAGTCATTACAGACTTCCCTCCTTAAAGAATTTCGTCCTCGAAATTACAATAAGGTACTCACAAAAGTCAAATATAAAGGTGAAATATACCATGAAACAAGTTAGGATAAGTATCTCTAATCCTGCTCTCGGTTTCTCAAGTACGGTATCTCCCGTCGTCACTCCATTGGACTTTGACTATTCAGACTGTCTTGTTCCTTAGTCTCTTCTCATCTCTTACAACTATAAGAATTGGTTTTCTATCTATGGTCAAATCTGGTTCCACTACTAGATCCTCTAACACAATTGGTGTATAGTAGTTCTGGATCCCGAATAAACTTCCATAGATGGGAAATGTGAAAAATAATGTGGACTCCTGTCTAACTATTCGATAACTCTACTCTACGTGCAAGTTTGTCGATCCTTTCTACAGTAGGAAATGGTTCGATGAATCTTGATGCCTATTTTCCTGATTTTCCAAACCTGAATACACCTTTCATTGGTGACACAATGACAAAAACAAGATCTGCAACTAAGAACTCTACGTCTTGTCGTCTTTGTTCAACATAACTCTTCTGCTTAGACTGAGTTTCCTTCATCCTAGCTCGAATTCACTCAATCTTTTCAACAGCTTCTTTAACCAAATCCGGACCAAGAATTAATTTATCCCCGCTCTCTAACCGACAAAATGGAGATTTGCATGACCTTCCATACAAAGCTTCAAATGATTCCATCCCTATACTAGTCTGATAACTGTTGTTATAAGAAAACTCGGCTAAGTGTAAATGGTGTTCCCATGATACTCCAAAAGCTAGCACGCAAGCTCTTAACAAATCCTCTACGATTTTGTTAACTCTCTCCATTTTCCCATCTATTTATGGATGGTAAGCGGTACTCATCTTGGGCTTGGTACTTAAAGTCTCAGGTAGACTCTTCCAGAACTCACTAGTGAATAAGAAATCTCTATCACTTACTATATCACTAGGAATTCTATGCAGTCTAACTATATTCTTTAGAATAACTTAGCTAAATTTAGTGTTGTCCTGGTCGACTTAACGGGCATAAAGTGCGCACTCTTTGTCAATTGCCCACTATAACCCATATACTCTCATTTTCTCAATTCAACCTTAGCAACCCATCTATGAAATCCATTGAGCTAGAATCCCATGTCTAGCAGGAATATCTAAAGGCTGAAGTAACCCACTCAGTTTTTGATGTTTGGCTTTTACCTGTTGACAGTCTACAACCATAAGCCTACATCTCTCTTCATACCTTCCCAGAAGAAATATTTTTTCATATCCTGATACATCTTATTTCCTCCTGTATGAATAGTGAACTTAGAACAATGGCATTCTTTAAGAACTTCCTTCCTAATGTTTCCCGCATTCGAAACACATAGTCTTCCTTTCCTCTTCAACCACCCATTCTCGTCAAGACTGAAATCCTTCAAATCAGCCCTCTCTATTCAATTCCTTAACTTTCTGATCCGTTCAGTTAATAATAGATCCTCTCCTTGTTTAGAAGCAATCCTTTCGATCATCTTTGGTCAAACTTTTAAACATGATAACATGGTGATTTCTTGACTGGAACTAGCCTCGGATCTCCATTGTATTCCGCATGTAGTCCATGCTTCTAAATCTTTCCACTCAGCTATCATTGCCAATACTACGTTTTGCTGTTTTTTGCTAAGTGCAACTGCAACCTTATTGCCTTTGCCTGATGTGTACTCAATACTAAAGGCATAAGCGGCTAAAAACTCCAATCACCTCTACTGTCTCATATTTAACTCCTTTTGAGAGAATAAATATCTTAGTGATTTAAGATCTGGATATAACTCAAATCTTTTCCCCAAAAGGTAATGTCTCCACCCCTTCAATGTAAAAATCACAGCGGCTAATTCCAAATCATGTGTTGGGTATCTAAATTCATGTTGTTAGATCTGTTAATAAGCATAGGCAATCACTTTAGCTCTTTGCATTAACACAGCTCCTAACCTTGTTCCACATGCATCTGCATAAACCACTAAGTCTTGATTCTAATCTGAAACTAACACTGGTGCATTAGTTAATAAATATTCCAGTTTATGGAATGCCTCCTCACACTTGTTATTGTAAACAAACTTCACATCTTTTCGAGTTAGCTTAGTCATTAGTGCCGCTACCCGTGAATGAATATCTTATAATAACCAGCTAATCCGAGAAAACTCTTTATCTCAGTCACTGTCTCTAGTCTCTTACAATTATTAACTGCCTCAATCTTAGCCGGATCTACTTACTACCCTTTTTCTAAGCCAACATGACCAAGAAACTTCACTTCCTACTTCTAGAAATGACATTTCGAAAATTTCACTTTTAGTTGATGCTGCCTCGGTGTCTCAAGCACCACTCTAAGATGAAATTCATTCCCTTTTTATCCTTAGTGTATATCAAAATGTCGTCTATAAATACTAACACGAATCTTCCAAATGCTCTCAGAAGATTCTGTACATCAAGTCCACGAAAAATAGTAGTGCATTAGTTAGTCCGAAGGGCATCACTAACCATTCATACGATCCATATCTTGTCTTAAATGCTGTCTAAGTAACACTATCCTCTACTACTCTAAGCTGATGGAACCCTATTGCTAAATCCACCTGAGTAAATACATAGGCTTTACTCAACTAGTCGAATAAATTGCCAATTCTAAGTAACGAATATCAATTCTTTATCGTCTTCTCATTCAACTTTCGATAATCGATACACAACCTTAATGATCCATCTAGTTTTCTTGCAAACACTGTAGCTACTCCCAAGGCGAACTGCTTGGTCTGGTAAAACTCTGACTTTCTAAATCCACCAAATGCGTCTTTAACTTCTTCATCTCAGTAGGTGTCATTCTACTTGGCGGTCTACTCACAGGCTCTGCTCCTGATACTAAATCTATCCAAAAATCAATGGCTCGTTTCGGTAATAGTCCTATCATGGGATAGTAGAAATCTATGAATTCTCTAACAATGAAAACTTGGTTCTACTTGTCTTCTGTCACCATAACACCCAATAAAGCATTAACTCAAAACTAGAGTTTTCTATGGAGTATATAATCTGACCACTACAACTAGGGTGTCTAAGTGATATTTTCCTATCGTGGCAAAATATCCTAGCATCATATTCATTTAACCATTCCATACCTAAAATAACTTAGAACCCTACGAATCAAATATCTGCAAACTACAACTAAATAAAAGGTCAAACTCAAACTCTAAGTGGTCGCATCTAAACTCAAGAGTCACATACCATCTATTGGATTCACAACCCTTAAGGATGTATAAAATAATGTGATGCACCAGTATCAAATAGAACTCTAACTGATACAACATGAATCAAAAGCGTACCTTCCAACACAGCTTTTCCTTTCTCCTTTGTTGTGGTCTTGAGTTAGCTAGTTCCAATGCAAATACTTTTCCTTTTCCATCCTTGGCCGGTTCCATGCACTAGTTCTTATAATGTCCAATATAATCATAATTGAAGCATCTCACTCCTTTCTTATCAGCAACCTTCTTCCCTTTTCCTGTCCAGCACTCGTGAGCATAATGTCCCTCCTTGTCGCACTTATAACAGACTACTTCGGCCTTCCCTTTCTTGGTTGCTTCTCCTTTCTAAGTGCCTTTCTTATGGAAAAACTTTCTCTTTGGGTTTTGCCCACTTTTAGTTTCCCTTGCTTTGTTACTATCATGGAAAGTGAGCTTCTCCTCAAGCCTCAAAGCCATCTCACCAACTACAATATACGGATCAGAAATATGTGGCAAAGTTGCTTTAGCGAGCTTAGGATTCATTCCGTGGATGAACTTCTCATTCCTCTTCATAACAGTATCTAACATAGCATACCCATATCTCGATAACTCCTCAAATCAGGTAGCATAATCAAGCACTGTCATGTCTCCCTGCACCAACTCAACAAACTTCCTGAGTAGAGTTGACTTGGCGAACTCTAACATGGATCTTTCCTCAAATCTCCTTCTGAATTACACCCAAGTCATGGTCTCCTCATTTACTTCCATGCTAACACTTTTTTACATATACAGTGCTGCTCCTTGCAATTGTCTAGAAGCCAAATTTATTTTCTGCTCATCGTTAATTCCCAAATCAATATATGCTCTTTCACAATGAAGCAACCAGTTCTCTACTACTATTGCATCCTCGGTCTCGATGAATGTTGTTTAACTTCTATTTTTCTTTCGAGTTAGAAAATGCCGATAAATTTTGAAATAAAAATTTACCGCAAGCGCGCGGCATACAATTTTAGTACGTGGCAAGTACGGGTCGATCCATAGGGAATTGTTTTAGGATTTAAAATTCAATTCAATCAAATTAGACCAAAGTGAGAGGAAATTGTTAACTAACAAAATGAATCTAAAATTAGAATTAAAATGTGATTTAAAAATTATTAGACAAGAGAACAATTTAGATGCAAATCCCTCTCATATTTTTCAAATCAACAAACAAATAATTTATGATCTCTAGCTTTGGTAGTAAGTGAAATAATTGTTGTATTTATCATAAATGTAGCTTGTTTTTGTTATTAATTAACATAACTCAAACCATCAAACTATAATATAACAATAAATCACTTATCAATTCTCATGAAAATGAAGCCAATGCAAAAGCTATTTCAAGTATGATCTATTTACTATTGTAACTAGTTATATAGATCATCAAATTTCATTTTTACTTTCATTTATAAATAAAAAATTAATTATCAATTGATGATGTAAATTGTGTTTATGTTGAATAAGAATAACTCATTTGCATAAGCAATATAAGCTATCAAACCCATTTGTATAAACTTACATCAAAATTCACTTTCATGAAGCACAAGCTAAAGTGATTATAAATCATAAAAATGTTGAAATTACATAATATTTAAGGCTTAATTACCCCTAAATTGATAGAGTTTAGCTACTCATTTGTATCACCAAATCAACACTTGTAAGTTTCAACATTGGAAAGCAAAGAGAAATAGAAATTAAACAAAGGAATTGAGATTAACTACATGCATGAAATAACATCAAACTAATTGCATGAATGTAAATCTAAGCTATGAACATAAAAAGAAAGAGAGCATAAAAATAAACATTAACAATAAAATAAAGAAAAGAATGTAGAGATAAAGAGAGAAAGAGGCTTGGAAGTCATTTTTATTTCATGTAACATTGAGCTTACAATTTGCTTGCTTAATTTCCTAACTAATGTGAAAGAGTAAAAGATATTCTCATGTACATAAGAGGACTATTTATACATGCATAAAACTAGTTCTATTTTTAGGGAGCTTTCTAAAATGCCCTTTAGGTAGTGTGGCCATCCTAGTAACCATTAGCCACTAATTAATCCATCATTTAATGTGCTGAAGCTTTAACCTCCACTTAGTTGTTCATTAGCTTCTAATTATAGATTTAGATAAGTGGGTGGGGTCCTACGTGATCATGAACTTGAATTGTTTCCTCTTCATTTCTTTGTATTCCCTTGTGCATGCATATATCTTCATGAATCCCTCTTCCATATGTATCAAAATTTCCTATAAAAACCATAAAAAATATCAAAATAAAAATTCTCAAATTGACACATGCACAAAAATGACCATTTTCCCCCTGAATGAAGATGAATATATGATGATTTGAAAGTAAATGAATTTTGGTTTTAAACGTATTAAAATGCCCAAATATGATATTTATTTAAATAAAGATAGATAAAATATGGACGTAAATATATGCATATTTACGTGCACATCAAATGGCTTCCCTCCAAGCCTAGCATAGTCTCCGCTTAGTATTACATAATTATTAACCACTGGAGCTTTCTGATTTCCTTCCTCTTCTTTTCCTCCAACTAATCCCATAATAGCACTAACTTGCATTAGATTAACGAAGAACTGATACATAGTTTCCATATCAACTTACGACGCTCCAGCACCCACATTAGCAGCTTGTGCCCGACCAGGATTCCTCCAAGTGTTTGGTCAAGATTTCCATTAGTTGTGGTGCTTCCTCCAACAAGGTTAACTCTTCCATTCTTAACATCCATATCTTACTTCCTTAAAATCTACAGTTGAGCCTTTGTAAGATGCAGAAGAATAACCTAAGAAAATAGGAGATCAGAGATAAAGTATATACTTACATATAGCAAATGCAAGTACATTACTATAATGTTATCCCATAACCCAATCTTTTTTCTAATTCCATAGGATTATGTTCAAAAATCATTTTAATTTTAAAATTTCTTTTAAGTTTTCATAAACTAATGCTCTGATATCAAGTTGTAATAACCCATATCTTGAGGCCTAAAGCTAAGTGTTATAGATGCTGCAGTCATCTGTAGTATTTAATGTTCGGTGATAAAGTATGGTAGTATTAATGTATCCACAATACTAGAGACTTCAAAAACTACTTTTCTGATTACATTTCAAATCAATATTTCATATTCGGTCACATAATCCCAAAATGATTCCTAGGTTTTGATCAAATACAATTATTAGATTTCGCCAAGAGTGATATATAAAGATGCCCCCTTGGATGATCAGAGTACTAGATAGAAATATCAGTCTTAAATACATCACAGTGGAAATAACATAATATAACTTGTGACGACCGCCCATGACTCCCGCACCAAAACAAGAGAATAGTGCGCTGAAAGGTGTGCCAGGCAGCCATGGACGATAGTCAGGGTAAAATAAAATCGCAGAATCTCTATCGTAACTCACAGCGCATGGATAAAATACAATAGAGAAATATATATATATAGTGAAGCCTCATAACAGAGAAATATCATCATATAAGCATCACAGTAGTTTTATACAATCATCTCAACAAATCCATACAACAAGACCTCACTACAAAACACTCAATCAAATACAGCAGCGGATCCCAGTACATATAGAAAGAAATAATATGCATAGCCTCCTGCCCGTCTTCGTCATCATCAGCGGATCACCCTAAGCACAGCACCTGCCACCTGCTACCTAGTCTGCCCATCCCAACATGGATGAACAGCCCAAGGTAATAAGAGGAGACATAAAACCTTGAGTCAGACAAAGTCTTAGTGAGCAGTAAATTAACTATCAAACATACCAAAAGAGCATAAGGGATAAAAGGAATAGGAACCAAACCATCCCACTCCACCTCTTTCTACAGTGATAGCCCCCAGACACACACTAAGGAGAAGTAAGCAAAACATAGCAGATAAGTAAGGTAAAGCAATAACCACTCGAGTCAAGGACGATGTTCTCCAAATACAAACCCCCAAGGCCTAAACCAAGATCAGATAGGTACCCAGAAAACACCGCTCTTGAGACCGAATGATGATACAACCAAACATCCATGACTCTGGCTATCACTGTTATCATTGCCTTGATTTCACCGTTAGTTGAATGACCACCTGTCAAGGGCTAATGGTAACCCCAGCTTTAGACATAACTCCGCACGTCATCATGACCCGTGCCTAAGCTGAACGCATCAGCCCAGAGTACTAGCACGTCATCGTGACCCGTGCTTGGAACGTCATCGTGACCCGTTCCAACGTACCCTTGCTTGAGTATGCTAGAACCTTCAACAACGATGAGATCTTAGCCTCCTAGTCATCCTCCATGACGACTATTTCCATACTAGCTCATGCGCCTCTCAAGCTAACCATTATCCACACCAACCCGGACCGCATCACCGAGTTATAACTTCGCACGTCGTCATGACCCGTGCTTGGAACGTCATCATGACCCGTCCCATCTCAACATATGTCTTGCCTCATCATATCATAGCAAAGTCCCATATCAACATCATGCTTTGCCTTCTCACACCATGGCAAGATCCCACATCCTCGAATCCATTCATATGAGCTTCCACCTCCGCTTCATATGCTACAGGCAGCTTTCACCATTCAAGAGCCTTTCCACTTAGCTTTTGAATCAACTTCAACCTTCTTGTTCCAAACCAACTACAAGCTAACTTGAAACAATCAAATCAATCATACATCCAACATTCAAGCATTCAAACAAGATCTAATAAGAAATATCAACTATAATGGCAATTTCGTAAATAAATGAGAAAAATTCCAGCATGCATGATTCATAAGTTTCTAGCATAGATCTATCAAATATAAAACATGGGTTTTGTTTCTATAACTTAATGAATGAACTTGCATAGGTAAACATCTTCACAAACAATGGATCTATACTTGGATCTAAGGAAAATGCACAAAATCACTATCTACAACACTCCAACAAACCACCAATCCAATATACTCCTTTGGATCCGCGTGAGAGATAACTACCACTCACCAAATCACCCAAACGCCTCAAAAACTAATCACTCCAGATCTGGACAGCGAAGAACAAGGCTTGATCCGACAAAAATCTCGCTTCAATCGATGAAATCTAACTCGAACGGATGAAGATCTTCAGCTTTGGCTCTTGGATCTTCAATCTCGATCTTCGATCTTGGATGGATGTTAGAACTAGATTGGAATGGAGAAAAGAAGATGAAGAAATGTTTTAGTCGAGTCTTCAAAATGGCAGCACTTCGTCGCTTCAAAAACCGGTGCCAAAAAGTGAGCCGAACCCCTCTATTTATAGGCTGGAACCACCATGAGTCGTCGCTCTTAAGTCGTCGCCGACCCAACCCCTGAGTCGCCCCCGACTCATCCCCATGCCGACTCAACACAGCCGACTTACACGACTCAACAACCCAGCGTCCTAAAACCTTACGCGACCTACGACTCACGGCTTAACCAATGAGCGACTCAACATCCGCCGACTCAACTCAGCTCCGAGTCAAACGACTCATCACACCAACATCCTAACGACTTATCTATCACTCGACTCAATACAAGTGCCGACCAAACCCCTAGCCGACTCATGGTAAACCGGTCACGACTCAAGCCCCTTTGCCGACTCAACTATGATGCCGACTCACGACTCATCCACCAAGCCGACTCAAAACAACTTATGACCTATGACTCGGCCACGACTCATCTTGCTAACCCGTTAAGTCCTAAGTCGGTCTTTTGTGAGTCGGTCGCCATCCTTATCTCGGCCAAACCTATAAGCCGTCCCCCCTATAAGTCGTAACTCGTGCACGACTTAACCTATAAGTCGCTGCTTCTATAAGTCGGCAACTACTATGCCGTTCTAACCCTTAACTCGGTCCATTCCCTTAAGTCGTCTACGACTTATCTATGAGTCGGTCACGACTCATCACTTGCATTCGGGTCAACTCCTAAACGACTCAAGCTAGAAGCAACACAAACAATACTATCGACCTGCAAATTCTACGATTTATCGACACGTAAAATACGGGTCGTTACATTCTCTCCCCCTTAGGAATTTCGCCCCCGAAATTCCAAGCAAACAATAGCAATCACAATTATTCCGCATGCCTACCATCCATAGCAATCAACAAACCATGCATCCAATTCTAGCCTAGCATGCAGAATTCTAAGACTTAGAACAAGCTACAAATTCATGAGATGTCACGACACTTTAGGGCAATACCTCGAAGAGTCCGGGATGAGCTGCCTTCATCCTCTCTTCCTCCTCCCACGTACAGTCGTTAACATCATCACTCCATTGTACCTTGAGCAACGTAATCGTCTTCCTCCTAAGCTGTTTCGTATCAGTTTCAACAATACGAAGCGGCTTACGAGGTCTCGTAACCACTGGATCAACCTCTAAGTCTTCACAGCTATCAGCAGAAACCACCGTAGTTGGGTCATGCACGTACTTCCGTAGATAAGACACATGAAAAACATTGTGCACACCCGCCATCTTTTCTGGTAACTCCAATCTATAAGCGAGCTTTCCAATTCGCTCGATAATCGGGAATGGTCCAACAAATCTTGGAGTCAACTTTCCTTTCTTCCCGAATCTAATAACATTCTTCAATGGAGAAATCTTCACAAAAACCATGTCACATACGTCGAATTCCAAATCTTTTCGACGATTATCCGCATAACTTTTCTGACGATCTTGGGCTGCCTTCATTCGTTGCCGAATGATCTCTATACAATCCGAAGTCTGTCGAATCATCTCTGGCCCAAGTATCAGCTTTTCTCCAGTTTCCAACCAACATGTCGGAGAGTTACACGGCCTTCCATATAATGCCTCATATGGTGCCATACCAATACTCGACTGATAACTGTTATTATAAGCAAACTCCACCAAATGAAGGTGATCTTCCCATGATCCTCCGAAGTCCAAAACACATGCTCTAAGAAGATCTTCCAAAACTCGGTTGACTCTCTCAGTCTGACCATCTGTTTGAGGGCGATAAGCTGTACTCAAACACAACTCAGTTCCCAAAACTTCCTGGAAGCTCTTCCAAAATCCACTAGTGAACAATGGGTCTCGATCGCTCACTATACTCTTCGGAATACCATGGAATCGAACTATCCACTTAACATAAAGCTCAGCCAACTTCGATGCAGTCCTAGTCGATCGAACAGGAATGAACCTTGCACTCTTGGTCAAACGATCTACTATGACCCAAATCCCTTCATTCCCTGCTCTTGTCCTAGGTAGACCATCGATAAAATCCATCGACACTTGCTCCCACTTCCATGTAGGAACTTCTAGTGGCTGAAGCAATCCACTGGGCTTCTTCTGCTCAGCTTTCACCAACTGGCAGTTCATACACTTGGAAATAAAACTTCCAACATCTTTCTTCATACCTTCCCAGTAGTAGGTCCTCTTCATATCCCGATACATCTTATTACCACCTAGATGAATCGTCAACTTCGAGTGATGACTTTCCCTCAGAACTTCATCTCTCAATCCTTCTATATCGGGAACAACCAATCGTCCTTGCTTTCGAAGCCAACCTTCTCGATCGACCTCGAATCCCTTATCCTTCTCCGGATCCAATCCGGATTCCAAATCACAGATAATCTTGACAAGCTTATCATCTCTCTTTTGGCTCTCGCCAATCCTTTCCACAAGAGTAGGTCTTATCGATAAGTTTGCCAACATCTCGGGTTCCAATTCACATCTAGGCCTGAAGTCAAATCCAGCCAAATACTCGAGATTCTTCCATTCCGAAAACATGGCTCCCAACCCTGCATGTCTTCGACTCAACGCATCTGCCACTGCGTTGCCTTTTCCTGGAGTATAGGCTATACCAAAATCATAAGATGCTAAAAACTCTAGCCACCGTTGCTGTCGAAGATTCAAATCCTTTTGGGAGAACAGATACTTCAGCGACTTATGATCTGTAAATAACTCAAATCTAACTCCCAATAGATAGTGCCTCCACATCTTCAAAGCAAACACAATCGCCGCTAACTCCAAATCATGAGTCGGATAATTCCTTTCATGCGGTTTCAGTTGTCGACTTGCATACGCAACAACTTTATCCTTCTGCATTAGCACTGCTCCCAGTCCAGTACCGCATGCATCGGTGTAAACCACCATCTCATCATTCCCACTTGGAATAGTCAAAACAGGAGCACTCGTCAGTCGCTCTTTCAGGATTACGAAAGCTTGCTCACTCTTGTCATCCCATCTGAACACTTGGTTCTTCTTCGTCAATCCTGTTAATGGTGCAGCTATCTTGGAAAAGTCTGTGATAAACCGTCGATAATATCCTGCTAATCCAAGAAAACTCCTCACATCAGATGCATTCTTAGGCCTAATCCAATCCTGGATTGCTGCCACCTTAGCGGGATCAACCGCTATTCCATTTCCAGAGATAACATGGCCTAAGAACCTCACTTCCCTCTTCCAGAAGTGACACTTCGAAAACTTGGCCTTCAGCTGATGTTTCCGCAAGATTTCCAAAACAATCTTCAAGTGCGTCTTGTGCTCTTCCTCAGTTTTGGAATAAACCAAAATATCATCCACGAACACAAGCACGAACTTATTCAACTGATCTCTGAATACCCTATTCATAAGATCTACAAAATATGCTGGTGCGTTAGTCAATCCAAACGGCATTACCAGCCACTCATAAAATCCGGATGGTGTCCTAAAAGCAGTCTTCGGCACACTATCCTTCGCCACTCTCAACTGGTGAAATCCCGTTGCCAAATCCATTTGAGAAAACACCTTCGCCTCGTGGAGCTGATCAAACAAGTCATCTATTCTCGGCAACGGATACTTGTTCTTCTTAGTCACCTTATTCAGCTCACGATAATCAACACACAACCTCAACGATCCATCCGCTTTGGTTGCGAACACAACTGGTGCACCCCATTCGGACACACTACGCCGAATGAATCCTTTCTGCAAAAGGTCATCAACTTGCACCTTCAACTCTTGCTGCTCCCTAGGCGCCGTCCGCCTAAGAGGCATCACAACAGGTCTGGCTCCCTCAACTAGATCGATACGAAACTCGATCTCCCTATGCGGCGGTAACCCTTTGACCTCGTCAAAGACGTCCTCAAATCCATTCACAATAGGCACCGACGACAGTCCATTCCGTGGAACAACCAGCGAATACATGAAGCTCATGAAGACGCCTTCCTCATGCTTACATCGTATCACAACCTTTCGCCCTTCCACATTTCCGACTGTCACCTCCAGCCTCTCACAATCAATCCTTGCCGCATACCTCCTAAGCCAGTCCATACCCAAAATAATTCCGAACCCCGTAAAGTTCAGAACAAAGCAATCACAGATAAACGAGCAATCATGACTCGACACAACTAGACCATGGCATAACATACACAAACAAGTCGAACCCCCAACTGGATTAGTCACAACCAATGGCCTATCAACAATATCCGGTTTCAAACCTAACCGGCCTACCAAATCATCACAAACAAAAGAATGCGACGCTCCAGTATCAAACAACACTCTAACTGGAACACCACAAATAGAAAGAGTACCTTGAACCACCACACTCTTCCCCTTCTCTTCAGCAATAGGAGCTTTTGAAGACGACGGCACAGCTCCCAAAGCATAAGCTTGCACAACCTGCCTATCTTTCCTCGGATTTGGACAGTCCTTCTTGATATGTCCCAGCTTATCACAGTTGTGGCACTTCAACTGCACCTTTGGATTCTTGCAATCCCGGGAGAGATGACCCTTCTGTCGGCAGTTGTAGCAAGTCACTTCGCCTTTCAACTTCTTCTGGCCATCCTTACCCTTCTGCTGCTGCTGCTTCCTCCTCTTATTGCCATTCTGGTGTGGTTTAGATCCTTCCCTGGTTACAGCAACAACAGAACTTTCCTTAGGAAACAAACTCTCATGCCTAAGGGCTTTCTCCACAAGCTTCTCAAATGGATCGTCCAAATGATCCACTAACTGCCTCCCAAGATAAGCATCCAGACCAGTCACAAACTTTTCATTCTTCTGGTAGGGAGAATCAATATACGATCTGGCATACTTGGACAAGGCTTCAAACTCAGAAATATACTCAAGAACGGGTCTCCCACCTTGCTTGAGCTCCACAAACCTCTTAAACAAAACAGATTTCTGAGCCGTAGAGATGAACTTGGCTTCAAATCTGACTTGGAATTGCTCCCAAGTGATCCCTTCCTCTGGAGTATCGATGGTGATGGAATTCCACCAATCAGCAGCTCTTCCCTGAAGCTGTCTTGATGCAAGCTTCCTCTTGGTTGCATCCTCAATTCCCAAGTCCCCAAAGATTCTTCGGCAAGCATCAATCCACCTCTGCACTTCAATAGTCGACTCTGTCCCCAAGAAAGCTTTTCCTCTAAGAGAAGTATAGTCCTTGCAAAGCTTAGCAAAATCCACTGGTCTTGGAGCTTGAACTTGAACTCCAACATCTACTGATGATCCTGAAGCTGGTATCCTTCTCATGATCGAAGTCATCATCGCTTCGAACATAGTTCCATAATCAACAGCTCCTTCAGTAGCACGGCCTTCCCTTGCAGTTGGTCTCCCTCTTCGACTCATCTTTAGTATCTAGAAAAAGGAATGATTAGAACACCTTAAGAAACAACTGCATAAGGAGTTCAAATCCTTCTAAGCCACTATATTATGTATAGTAATCATCCATCAAAATACAATTACGTCTCTCATACGCAGTTACGTCAGCGAGAGTTGGCTAAAATCGATTAACCAAAGCTCTGATACCAAATGTGACGACCGCCCATGACTCCCGCACCAAAACAAGAGAATAGTGCGCTGAAAGGTGTGCCAGGCAGCCATGGACGATAGTCAGGGTAAAATAAAATCGCAGAATCTCTATCGTAACTCACAGCGCATGGATAAAATACAATAGAGAAATATATATATATAGTGAAGCCTCATAACAGAGAAATATCATCATATAAGCATCACAGTAGTTTTATACAATCATCTCAACAAATCCATACAACAAGACCTCACTACAAAACACTCAATCAAATACAGCAGCGGATCCCAGTACATATAGAAAGAAATAATATGCATAGCCTCCTGCCCGTCTTCGTCATCATCAGCGGATCACCCTAAGCACAGCACCTGCCACCTGCTACCTAGTCTGCCCATCCCAACATGGATGAACAGCCCAAGGTAATAAGAGGAGACATAAAACCTTGAGTCAGACAAAGTCTTAGTGAGCAGTAAATTAACTATCAAACATACCAAAAGAGCATAAGGGATAAAAGGAATAGGAACCAAACCATCCCACTCCACCTCTTTCTACAGTGATAGCCCCCAGACACACACTAAGGAGAAGTAAGCAAAACATAGCAGATAAGTAAGGTAAAGCAATAACCACTCGAGTCAAGGACGATGTTCTCCAAATACAAACCCCCAAGGCCTAAACCAAGATCAGATGGGTACCCAGAAAACACCGCTCTTGAGACCGAATGATGATACAACCAAACATCCATGACTCTGGCTGTCACTGTTATCATTGCCTTGATTTCACCGTTAGTTGAATGACCACCTGTCAAGGGCTAATGGTAACCCCGGCTTTAGACATAACT
Organism: Allium cepa; assembly: GCA_030765085.1. Classification (NCBI taxonomy): domain Eukaryota; kingdom Viridiplantae; phylum Streptophyta; class Magnoliopsida; order Asparagales; family Amaryllidaceae; genus Allium; species Allium cepa. The sequence goes on along the minus strand of CM060941.1, from coordinate 202,303,355 downwards.
CCGCACGTCATCATGACCCGTGCCTAAGCTGAACGCATCAGCCCAGAGTACTAGCACGTCATCGTGACCCGTGCTTGGAACGTCATCGTGACCCGTTCCAACGTACCCTTGCTTGAGTATGCTAGAACCTTCAACAACGATGAGATCTTAGCCTCCTAGTCATCCTCCATGACGACTATTTCCATACTAGCTCATGCGCCTCTCAAGCTAACCATTATCCACGCCAACCCGGACCGCATCACCGAGTTATAACTTCGCACGTCGTCATGACCCGTGCTTGGAACGTCATCATGACCCGTCCCATCTCAACATATGTCTTGCCTCATCATATCATAGCAAAGTCCCATATCAACATCATGCTTTGCCTTCTCACACCATGGCAAGATCCCACATCCTCGAATCCATTCATATGAGCTTCCACCTCCGCTTCATATGCTACAGGCAGCTTTCACCATTCAAGAGCCTTTCCACTTAGCTTTTGAATCAACTTCAACCTTCTTGTTCCAAACCAACTACAAGCTAACTTGAAACAATCAAATCAATCATACATCCAACATTCAAGCATTCAAACAAGATCTAATAAGAAATATCAACTATAATGGCAATTTCGTAAATAAATGAGAAAAATTCCAGCATGCATGATTCATAAGTTTCTAGCATAGATCTATCAAATATAAAACATGGGTTTTGTTTCTATAACTTAATGAATGAACTTGCATAGGTAAACATCTTCACAAACAATGGATCTATACTTGGATCTAAGGAAAATGCACAAAATCACTATCTACAACACTCCAACAAACCACCAATCCAATATACTCCTTTGGATCCGCGTGAGAGGTAACTACCACTCACCAAATCACCCAAACGCCTCAAAAACTAATCACTCCAGATCTGGACAGCGAAGAACAAGGCTTGATCCGACAAAAATCTCGCTTCAATCGATGAAATCTAACTCGAACGGATGAAGATCTTCAGCTTTGGCTCTTGGATCTTCAATCTCGATCTTCGATCTTGGATGGATGTTAGAACTAGATTGGAATGGAGAAAAGAAGATGAAGAAATGTTGTAGTCGAGTCTTCAAAATGGCAGCACTTCGTCGCTTCAAAAACCGGTGCCAAAAATTGAGCCGAACCCCTCTATTTATAGGCTGGAACCACCATGAGTCGTCGCTCTTAAGTCGTCGCCGACCCAACCCCTGAGTCGCCCCCGACTCATCCCCATGCCGACTCAACACAGCCGACTTACACGACTCAACAACCCAGCGTCCTAAAACCTTACACGACCTACGACTCACGGCTTAACCAATGAGCGACTCAACATCCGCCGACTCAACTCAGCTCCGAGTCAAACGACTCATCACACCAACATCCTAACGACTTATCTATCACTCGACTCAATACAAGTGCCGACCAAACCCCTAGCCGACTCATGGTAAACCGGTCACGACTCAAGCCCCTTTGCCGACTCAACTATGATGCCGACTCACGACTCATCCACCAAGCCGACTCAAAACAACTTATGACCTATGACTCGGCCACGACTCATCTTGCTAACCCGTTAAGTCCTAAGTCGGTCTTTCGTGAGTCGGTCGCCATCCTTATCTCGGCCAAACCTATAAGCCGTCCCCCCTATAAGTCGTAACTCGTGCACGACTTAACCTATAAGTCGCTGCTTCTATAAGTCGGCAACTACTATGCCGTTCTAACCCTTAACTCGGTCCATTCCCTTAAGTCGTCTACGACTTATCTATGAGTCGGTCACGACTCATCACTTGCATTCGGGTCAACTCCTAAACGACTCAAGCTAGAAGCAACACAAACAATACTATCGACCTGCAAATTCTACGATTTATCGACACGTAAAATACGGGTCGTTACATAACTCCTACATAGCTATCTTTGCCTCATGTATGTCTTCGAAAGCTTATTTTCCAACCTACTAAACCTAAAAAGACTTTAACTCTCAATCTATCAAATCAATCTTGAGCACCCGAGAGTTTAAGGGAAAAACATAAATTCGAGTCAAACATAAAGCCTGGTGTGAATAATATTACTACATCCCAACTTACTAATATTAAGTGAGACAACGCTGTTTAGCGGAGTGGGTTTTCCCTCACTAATGTCCTTTTAAAAGCATATCTTTTACAAAGAAAAATCCTGCAATCAAACTGATTATGACATCTAGAGCAATAACATATATGCATATAAATCGGATAATCAATGGACTATATGTCCAAACTATTGTTTTATCTGGCTAACTATTAACCATTGGCTGACTCAAACCTACCAGACATAATCAATAATCTAACTTCTGTTAGACACAATTCTATGCCATCTTCCCTTAAATATCGTCTTCTAAGGTCAATTGATATTAATGGTTTTGCAGGCTTACCAATGACTTATCTTTACTCTTTATGTTCCCTTGTGTGTGTAAGATCATTTTAGTCCCATCTGTGAAAAAGCCCTGCGCATTGGAATTTTAGGCTTATTTAGCTAGGGCTATTAGGTAAAGTAAAGGGCGCGACCATACACCGGTCATATATGGTCTTTTAATATTCGATTCATAGACATAGGGTTAACTACTCCATCCAATTTTCCCTGAAAACAATTCCTTCAAAATGATCTAACGCTTTTTAAATCATACTTAAACAAGGAAAATATGCTTTTTGCTTTACTCAAAATTCTCATCCCATGATATATGCATTACACAAAACAATGTTGATGAAATATAATCAGTGGGATTGTCTATCCCTTCAACATAAGTTAAATCCTCTTTTAAACTTAGAAAACTTTAGGCCATGGGCCAAAGCAATACTTTCAAAAACCCTTATTTAAAACCTTAAACAGTACCTTTTGAAATCATTGAAAATAACCTTTCAAAAGTATTACTTAAAACCTTAGACATCCTCCTTCAAAACCATTAAAACTTATTTTTCGAAAGCATTGCAACCTTCCTTTCAAATACTTAAAACGTATCTTTCAAAACATTCATAATATACCTTTCGAAAGCATTGGGTAAGTAAAGAGTTGTGGAAATATTGCTTCGAAATGATTTAAAATTATTCCTTTCGAAACCATTGGGTTTAACATTTAATATAACCATTGGGTAGAAGAAAATAGAAGCGAAAGTATCCTTTTCGAAAACTTTAATACAAGTAAAAGAGTTAGGGAAGAGAATGGCTTCAAAACCCACACTTTCGAAACCATTGCCTCTGTAACCATTTAAAAGCTGCTAAACTACCCTTTTAAAGGCATTGAGAAGGCAACTTCAAAATTAAAAGACGAAACACGCCTTTCGAATACATTGTTTAAGGCTGTAAAGAAAAGCGGCCTTAACTAATATGAAAGGTATGAATGCGGCAGCATGGGTTTCGAATAGGTTCAAAAGCAGCTACCCTTATGAAAGCTTCTTTTAAACAAAAACAACTGGCAACTCTTTTGGAAGATTTTTTTCTAAAAAACAAAGGCAAGTGGAAACTAGTTTGAAAGCTTCTTTTAAAACAAGTTAAGTTGATTGATTAGAAAGCTAATTAGAGTGGTTTCAACCCCTTCGAATGCATGCCTTTGACACAGTCCCTTCGGCCTTTCTCTAATACACTACATACCAATTGCTTGATATCATGTGCATTGGTTTCGACTTGGTGCAAATGGTCTAACTTGGTAGGGTGGCAGAAGCAAGCTAAGGAAGCGGTGAAGTTGCAATTAGAAACAAAACTGGTTTATTGTCTTTCAAAGTAATTCCTTCTTACCTGACATGCCTAATTTGTCAAAATATGATAAGTTGTTATTCCTTTATCAAAATCCTTTCCAAAAAAGGCTGCCGAATCCAAAATTTAGAATTTAAAACATTTTAAGCAAATAAGCGCTTCTTCTTGATATAACATATAAAACATTTAAGTCCCTTAACTTGAATAATTTTATAACTATAGTAAAATACTTAGGAAATTTCCCAAAAATCATCACAATTCACTTTTAAAATGTTTTCTAACGTATATAAATTTCAAACCCAAAATTATTATATAATTGCCTTAAATAATTTAAACCCAATATTAAATATTTTCTCCTATAGAAAATTGATAATAAATCCACAATCACTTAAAAAATTATGAAACTTGGATCCCACTTCTAAAATAATGTTTTTGATCATATATCAAAAATGCAACTCATTTGGATGTCATTTAATAGGTTTACCTATCTAAACATATCAGAAAATCCATATAAAATCATATGAATCATCAACAAACATATATATATATATATATATATATATGTTTAACAACCTTAACATGGCATGTTACTTGCATAATACTTCGGTCATACTCATAAAACTGAAATCATTATAAAAAATGAGATCTAAATCAATTATTCACCTTGGCTTGGTGTTAAGAAGGTTGAGGTTTCCTTTTGATTAATTTCTTCAAGCTTTCTACTTGATTCCTAGCTTATCTTTTTTTGATTCCTCTTAGTAGTGGTCGGCCGAGCTCTTAGTGCTTTAATTTTGTTTGTGAATGTCAGAATGAATAAGGAATGGAGAATGGAAGAGTTCCGGGTATTAGAATGAAATATGTTCCCAATTTGCCCTTATTATATTCCTCATGCTTACTTATTTTCAATTCTCTTTTGCTTATATGTTCATTAAGGCACAACCCCTTATTAATTAACAAATCTAAATCCCTTAACTATTAACGTTATTTTATTTTTTTATCCAGTTAAATGTTCTTAATAATGTTACTTAAAAATTAGGATCATTACATCGAAGCAGTGATCAGCGGTAGGGGATAGTGTGCACGTGCACGCCTACACAATCATGCACTGTGTTTGGGTTGGCTCTAGATTTTTATTTTGAAATTGAGGCTGATTTGGTAAATTTTGTTTTGAAGTAGATTTGGAATATAGATGAACGTAAAAGGCATCCGTGTTTTAGTTTTGGGTAGTGGGCTTGGGCCCATTTAAGAGTTGGTCAGAAATCTATTTCATTTATTAGTTTAAATGTTAAATAAGTACGTAGAATTGAAATGGAATATCCCACTCATATAAATTCTAATTGACTCATGATTTTTGTGGTTGACTCATATTGACAGGTGCAACGCTATAGTAGTAATAGTTGATAGTTTTAATAAAGTACAAATTTATGATTGAATAATAGTGGTTGAATTTAATTATGCTGTTTTAATAATAATGTATTTAAAGTTAATCAGACTTCATTGATGATATCTATTTGGCCAAATAAGACATCGATTTGTTAAATTTAATTAAATAGATTATTTTAGACACTACTGAGTAGAATAAATCATCGCTCTGCTATAAATAAATTGTGCAGATTATTGATGACATCAATTTAGTAGAATAAATCCCCATTGTGATATTATATTAATTTGGATATTTATTTATATGCTAGTTGATTAATATGAAGATTTATTAATACTGGATAGGTGATGGATTAACTAGTGATTGTGAATTGATGAATTTATTTACATATATGTTGCATATGTAAATACCAGTTATGTGACATGAATGTCAAATCATAAAGAAGATTTACAAATGATGTTTTGTGAAGGAAATTATAAATGATATTTTCTAAAGGAGTTTATGAAGGGAGATCTATTAAAGAGTTGTATAAATAGAAAAGAGTTTTGATAAATCATTTTAGAGATTTATAAGAGAAGTTTTATCAATTCATTCGGAAATCTGTAAAAGGGTTTGAAATATGAAATGGACTTATAAAAAAGGAATTTTATAAAGGAATGAAATTTGATTTGACAAATAATCCTTCTTAATTATGGTGGTATGGAAACATTTTTTCTATACTTAACACCAAAGGATAGCGGTTTGGTTTATTGTAAGCAATGTTTTAAACGATATTTTTTGGCCTATTTGAAATATGAATTTGAAAAAGAGGAAGTCTTCCTTAAGTTTTCATTTATATACTTATTCCGTTGAGATAAGTATATGGATATATTTTCTAAGTATTGAAAGTATAAGGGTTTGCTAATATTCTTATACCGGTGAGATAGGTATATGAATGTTTTTCCAAGTATTGGAAAAGGTATGAGGGTTTGTAGAAGCATTTCTTGTGAAGAGATTTTAAATTAAATAATTAAAAGGAGATTGAATTAACAAAATATTAATTTATAGAGGCTTAGAAGATCATACATGGAAATTAATCTATTTAATTGTTTGTTTATTGAAAGTTAAATAACTGATATCAAACCTTGGCCAAAAATACAGCTCTGGAATTATCTAGGAGAAACACGGGGGTTACATGGCATAGTCACTTTGATGATGTTGTATTATGCACATAATTCTCATTTTTATCTCATAGGACAAATGATTAAGGAAATCCGCTGCTTAAATTGTTAAGAGGTGGTCTCCTCTTTTGAATTGCTGATTATATACAAAAATAACTAGAATGGAGTTCCCCAAAACTATCGATTTGGTTTTAAAGCGAACTGTAAGCGGGGGACTGTACTTATGTAAGATGACTCAAAACTAAAACCACTCCAAAACCATATGCACGTTATATGCTTTAGAAGAGATTCAAGACTGGTTCGAGATGATGAGATCGTAGTCGGCGCTCTTTGAAGTGCAAGGGCTACTTGCCACTAATCCTAAGGTTGATTTCAAAATGGATGTAGTAGAAGTAGTGCCTTCGGTTTATCTTCATCCTAAACAACTTGCATGGATGAATGATGACATTGCATTATGCGTGGAAGGTAGTGTTAGCGTTCCAAGTGGGAATTACTAAGAGAGGAAAAAGGTAATCATGACCTCACAAGTCCCAAAACCCAGTAATGACTCAAACATGAGATATGCTTCGGAGCTATATGGTTCACTACCATTAGGAGCAGTCATTCCGTGATCTAGAATTGATATTTGTGGATTTCGTATGCATGCACATGGGAAGAGTGGGGTCGTGGCTGGTGCACATGTTTTGTTGCCTTGAAATCGAGGAATGACATAATTTGATATGCCATGCCAAAGGGGCAGCCGGCTCTGATCTGTAGGGGTCCATGTGAGGCCCTGGATACATTTTTCTAAAGGTATACGACAAATGTACCCCAGTAGCATTGTCATCAATGGAAATCCAATCTCCAATACATGCCACTTTGGATTTAGTTATATATCTATTATGCTATAAGTTAATTAATGTGACAATTTCAGCTATGATTAATATTTATGTGCACCCTAGACATTTTTGTAATATCATAAGATTTTTAATAAAACAGTTTGGTTATCCTAAGGTGAGAAAATGTTCGCGTTTATGCAATGATCCGAAATTTCGAACACCTTGTATTTAAATATCTGAATTATTTAAATATTTAAATCACTAATTTAATGTTATTAAAATGATTAATAAGCTTTTTGACCCCCTTATAAATCACCAGTAATGATGGTAAACTTTTTTTGAAAAAATGTTTAAAAAATAAATACTTTGAAAAAAATATCGATGATGTAGCCGAAAATCGTTTTATCGATAAACGGCTTTTTTCTCAATGAAGGTTTTTCAAACTTTTTGTGCATGTATGATTAATCATTATGGACATATTTAGCAACTAAAAATATTTTCGTGTATATGGCTAACTAAATGTGATGATGTCATACATGATGTAATGGAAGATATTTAGGAAACGGGCTTAAACGGAAAGTCTCGACCCTTAAGAAATGATAAAGGAGATATGATTGGAGATAAGCCTTATATGACATGAAAGGGGGTGGGAACAAGCTTATGCTTCACCATTTGAAGCCTATACAAATAGAGGCATACCATAGATAACAAATCACTAATTCACAAAATCTTGAAATAAGTATGGGAATTAAAAATGGTGGAAGTTCTTAAGCACTAATCCACTAATTCTTCTCTAACTAACCCAATCATCTCCAATCTCTTCTAAACATTGGCTTTAGGCCTAAAACATCATGGAAAGCATGATTAGCAAGTAAAAATTGAGAGAAGGTGAGAGAAAGAGGGGGACCTTGGAAGGGGCCATGAGCATAGGAGGAGGAGGTGTGACTTTTGTTTGAAAGTGCTAAAGGTTAGATCTTTAGGAGTTTGGTGATGGTTTGAAGTGTTCTTGATTTTATTTTATTTTTTTGCTCTTGCTTGGGTTTGGCATCTATCTTATAAGTATATATTGTGTACATATATGTTGAGTTTAAAGTATAAATTTAAAGTGACATTAACCAAGTAAAATTATAAACTTTGGGCCCTTTTACATTTGAAAGCAAATGATAAATTTATATTATATAGCCTTACTTCTATTGCTCTCTTAAACAGGTGGCATGGATTTAACTTTATGTTTAAATGGTAGTTTAAACAGTATGTTAAATTGAATAAAGTTTGAAAGTGTTGGAAGCGAGAATAGTCATTATAAGAGCACTTCCGAATCCTCGTTTTCGAGAATTTTTATAAATGAATGGAAAGTTATTCTTAGGGATTTCTTTTCAAGTTTTTAATTACAATAATGTTACTACTTATTTAAAAATTTCAAGTCTCAAATCATCAGTTAAAGTGGTTAAAACTAGTCGAAAAAATCATGCTTTTTAATGTTGGTTTTAACAAGAATTTTTAACAGCATTTTATAGATGATGTAGTAAGTCGCTTATGTTTTAAGTATTAAAAAATGATATACAAATTTGGTATTTTTCACTAATCTTTTTGTAGATGTTTTCAAATACATTTTGAAATATATTTTTTTTAAAGTTGATTTGAAGTTTTAATAATTATATATTCAAAGTAAAGAGATTTTATAATATAAAACATGTTTTTCTTCAAATTATAAATTAGTTATCTTCAAGTAATATTTTGTATAGATAGTTAAAACCTATTTACATGTATATATGTAAGTGTTGAAAAGGAAATTGACTATGCTTAACACTAAAAGCCGATGAGGTAGACTACTCTATTTTTAAGAGTTAAGATTGATGTCGAACAGGGACAGAGCTATAGAGCTCTGACATACTGGGCTTCCCTCTTGAATAATGAAGAGTTAAGTTGGAATATCGAAAACATGTTAATCTTTTATCTACTTACTTGTTTAAAGGTAATCAACTTTGCTTAATGCTAAAAGCCGGCGAAGTAGGCTTATCTCTTTGTGAGAGTTAAAATTGATGTTGAGTAGGGATGGAACAATAGATCACTAACCTACCGGTTTCCCTCTTGGCCAAGGAATAGTTAAGTCGAGAATGTCGAAAACATGTAAATCATATTGTTATCTAACTTGTTTGTGGAAATTATTAATACTATACTCGACACTAAAACCCGACGAGCATGCTTGTCAAATTGGGAGATTTAAGAATAAAGTGTCTAGGCAAGACTTTAATGCAACCAATGCTCTAACTTACGTGGCTTCACTCTTGAATGGGGAATGGTTTAGTTGAAATGTTGGAAACAAGTTAAGTATACGAACATTGATCTATATAAGTAATTGTTTTCACTGGATGGTCGATTAGTCGACCGTTGAATTTAACCAAATATTATCTTAGATCTTTAAAAAGAATGTTTTTAACGGTAATATAAGTATGGAAATGGTTTTGGCTTTTTTATGAAAATGTGTTAATATCATTCGTCTTTAACCCTTTTTGATTATACTTATGAATGCAAATAAATCTTTAAAAAGAATGTTTTAAGGATAAGCATAAGTGAAATAGTTTTGGGTTGCAGTGGCAATGTTTTAGTAACATTAGTCTTAAACCTTTTGAATGGATTTGTGAAAGTACTTAGAACCTTAGAATGGATCATCCGAAGGAAATCATAAGTAAGGAGTCCTTTAGAAAAAATATAGAAAAAGCAAAGGTTTAAAGTAGAAATCTTGTTAATGATTTGTTAATATACTCATACCATTTGGGAATATGAAAACTTTTCAAAGTATGGAAAGAGTACAAATTAATAGTAGAAATTGATAAATAATGTTTTATAAGGATAAAAGAAGTTTTACTACTAAACGGCATTTTGATTAATAAAGATTAATTAAACAAAAAAGTGATTATAAGTCGCTTATGTGACTGTAACAACCCTTATTTTTGTTAAATTGTTTATTTAGAATAAACAATGAATTTTGAAAATAAAATGCGAAAATAAAGTTTGGAAATTTCATTTTGTTTGTTTGAGTTAATAATGAATGGAAAATGATTTTTATTTAGTGTAAATACAATAATTTTATTAATTATTGCCAATTACTTCTTCTAATAATTTTTCAAGGAAGTATTTGATTTTTAAATGTTTTTTATTTAAACAAAAAGATGAAATTTGGTTTTAAAATGTGTTTTGGCAATAAAATTGAGTTCAAAATGTTTTGTCCTATTTTTCTCTGCAAGAAAATAATATTTATAAAATTATTAAAGTTAAAAATAAGGATTTATGCATTTATTTGTGAAAATTGTGTATTTATGGATAAATAAGGGTATTTAATAACAAAAATATCTTTTGAACTAAAGTTATATTTTTATGTAGTGTAAAATATTTTACTTTATATGTAAGTATGTTTACATAAATTGTTAGTGTCAAAAACTTAGAGAAATGTGTTGCTTTCATTATAGCTTTGTGTATATGTGTAAATTTAATTTTAGTGTTGAATTAACTCCTAGACCTAATTAATTTTCTTTTAATTCTTGGATCCAAAGCCCATAAATGCACTAAACCAAAAATTGAAGAAGTGAGAAAACATTTACTGTACGTACAAAATTTGTTCCCATCTTCTTTCTCAAAGGCTAGTAAATAGAAAACTTCCCATTATCTCAAATTCAAAGCTTACAATCTCAAAATTTCTTCAAATAAGCTATGATTTTTATCAATCTAGAGTGAAATTTACAAGTAATCCAATCCAAAACCAAAATTTTCACTAAAATCTTAATTTGTGATAAGAATCGTCTGATTATTGTCTTTTTCTTGTTTGCATGTATCCGTTCTTCATTTCTACATGTTCTTGAAGGCTAAAATCATCGCAAGCTTCAATCTTTCAGCATAAAATCTAAATTTTGCACTTCAAAAGCAAGGTGAGTTGATAAAATCATGAATCAAGCTGACGCCAATGCTTCAAATCAGTTAAAACTGTTAAATTTTTTGCTCTGTAACTTGTTTTATGCTCAGTTTTGTTTCTGTGCTAAAACTGTTATGACATCCGCTTTGCATGTCAATTTCTTGCAATTTCGGCAATGAAATGCTCCTGGATTTTCTTCTAATAGTAGTTCAAGTGTTGTTGTATAAGTGTACCAAATTTCATAGCAAAACTCTTTCGTTTGATACATAAAAAATTTGCTGCAAAATCAATATGAACCCAGATTTTTGCCTGTACACATTTCTATTTTCCGAGTTGCTACAAACATGGCTTAAGTGCATGTTTGAGATAGCATATCTTTTTCATTTCCTATTGAAATTCATTGATTCTTTTTTATTTGAAATTTGAAGTTTTCTACTATGCGCATACCCGTTTTCAGTTGAATCTGAGGTCGTTTGGTCATCTGCTTCATGCCTGAAAGCTGAACCCAAGACGGTTTTCAAGCCTGTCGGAATTTACAAATCCTTTATTTATTTGAAAGTTGAAGTTTTTTCTATGTGCATACCCATTTTTAGTTTAGTCAGTGGTCATCTGGTTAACTGTTTCATATCTAAAAGTTAAGCTGGAGAGGGTTTTTAGACCTGGGCAGGATTCAACATGGCTTTAGTCCATGTTTGGAATACCTTGACTTTACCATTTCATGTCGGAATTCAGTGAATCTTTTTCCAGTTCATATATAAATTGTTTTACTTTATATATTTCAAATTTCAGAACGTTCTGAGGTTATTTAGCCATTTGAATTATGTCCGAAAGTTGAACCTGGAGAAGATTTTAGACCTAGGTATTATTTTTGCCTATGCATTTTTTGTGTTCTGCCTTCTTTTTCCATCCGACTTTTGACTTCTACTTAATGCTTTTATGATATTTTTGAACTACTTTGAGGGCTATGATGCCTAACAATAGGCTAGCCAGGATTTGATGGATATGGAATTCAAATTTGAATCGTTTTTTAATTGAATTCGAATATCGGTTTTTGAGAATTTTCAATGTTCAACTTTTATTTCGCGTACGGATTGTTCCAAATAATTTTGAAACAATTTTAAAATAATTTGGCTTTTGAAATAATTATTATAAAATATTTTTAAATTAATTTCAAGCTATAAAATCTATATATTCTCTATAATAAGGGAACTTTCAAAGATTATTTTCAAAATTGATTTCTAAAAATTGTTTTAAAAGCTTGTTTTCTCAAAAAAAATATTTTATATATACACATTTTTGCACTATTCAAGCGAATGAGAAGAGAATTAAATGGTTTGGTAAAACATATTGTATGAGACATATGTGTTTATCTTATTGGTTAATTCCTAACTTGTCTGTTTGATCATTTTGACCTTCGGGTTCTGTTTACCGATGAAGAGGTAAACATTGTACTGCTTTCTAGTGTGACATTTACTAGTGGTTAATAACCGTTTGGTGTAAACATGTGGTATAGGGAGCACGTTAACGCTTTCGGATTCTTACATTAGAGTTTATGACACATTTGTCTTCAAGAGGTGTTTGCGCCAAAATTGGCCACAAACCCCAAATACCGTGAAAGCACCAGTGTATGAATATAAATCAGCAATATTCAAACACAAATCACAGATCTAAGCAAATAAGCCAAGAATGCTTGCACAAAAATGGGCAAACACCTCCAAGTCGTATGATTTAGTTGATTTTATGTTATCCGTAGTGATTTGGGTGGTTTATGCAAATACGTAAAAAACAGGGACTAAACTGTAAAAGACACATAGATTTATAGTGGTTCGGCCAGAATGTGCCTACGTCCAATTTATATGTTATTTTCCTTTTCCGGTCCGATTACAAGTACAAAGCTTTGATTACAAGTATATCAAAGTTGTTTGAGAGTTCCTTCCAGGCTTGAGCTCTCAAACTTGTCTGCCATTATTGTACTCGTGCCCCTCTATTTATAGAGTGAGGTTAGGGGCAGGGGTCTAGGATGTTTATAGCTTCTGGTGGGCCTGGGCTGATGCAATCTGGACCGGCAACTTTGGTTCGGCATGCTCTGGTTCGGTCGTTGCTTGGTGGAGTTTGATTCGGTGGTGTGTAGAGGGTTGGTCCGGTCTTGGTTTGGTTCGGTGGGACTTGGTTCGGTGGGGAGACATCCGGTGATGGTTGGTCCGGTGCTTGATTCTGTGAGGCTCGGTTCGGCATTGGTTTAGTGGAGATGTTGGACCGGTAGTGGGTGGTGAAAGATGGAGCTTCGATTGTAGTTGATTCGGTGGGAAGGGAAGTGGAGTTGGTTCGGTCTCGGTACTACCGAATGGATCCTATACTGAGAATGCCAAATGATCCCTTGTGTTGGGAATGCCGAATGAGCCTTCATATTTGAGAATTCCGAATGAGCCATGGGGAGTTCGAATACCGAACGAACTCAAACACTTGAACTACCGGACGAAAGCGAGGGGTTTCAAGTACCAGATGACGCTTATTACCGGATGAACTCGAGGAGTGTAGTGTCGAACGAACTCTTGCCTTGCTTTACCGAATGAACCTTTGTACTTGAATCATGAGTGAAATCCCAGACTTATATACGCTTGCTTGCTTCTTCTTGTTCCGGTCGTGGTGGAAACGCACACAACATTGATATTCCAGTTTTGACCAAAAATGGGATAACACTTTGCCCCCCAAAACATGCCTTGTGATAATAAGGCGTGTTTTGAATGGTTCCGAATCCATTATCCAAAGTCCATAGCCATATTGCCAGAGATATCATCCTTGACTGCTCCGAGTCGATGTCCAATTCCAAATCCAATAACCAAAGCCTGAGCCAATTCCGTATCCATCCGAACTCGGTAACCGAATCCCAAACCATCCTTATCCAATAGCCAATAACCGAATCCAGGACCTCTCCGGGTCGATATTCAAATCCATAACCTCTCCGGGCTCTTTCCAAGTGCAATCTACACCTGACGATCGTGATCCAGTGTCCCTGGATGTTAAGCTAGCCTCTCCGGGTTCTTGCCAAGCGCAATCTATACTTGACGACCTTGGTCCAGTGTCCCTGGACGTTGAGCTAACCTCTCCGGGTTCTTGCCAAGCGTAATCCACACTTGACGACCTTGGTCCACTATCCCTGGACGCTGTGTTAACCTCTTCGGGTTCTTGCCAAGCGTAATCCACACTTGACGACCTTGGTCCAGTGTCCCTGGACGCTGTGTAATGCCATGGCTTAAGTCCTAAGCCGAATCCTGGTCTCTCCGGACCCTTGTTGAGCATAGTCCATACTCAACGACCTGAAAATAACAATTGATAATACAGGGCCTAAGTCCTAGGCCGAATCCTGGTCACTCCGGACCCTTGCCGAGCATAGTCCATGCTCGACGACCTGAATGAGTCAATTTACCACGTTCGGGCAAAGTGACTCACCCCTTGCCAGGCATAATCCATACCTGACGACCGTTTATCAAAAATCAGATAAAAATCCAATCAAAATCCAATCCAAAATCCACATCCAAAATCCAAATCAAAACCAGAAAACCAGAAATCCAAACCAGCATCCAAAACCGAAAACAATCATCCAAAGGAAAATCCAAATCAAAAAGCAAGAAAAACCGGGAGCTCAATCCAAGCTCCAAAACGGAAAACCAAAAAGAAAAGCAGAGTCCGATCCATAAGCAAAAGATAAGTTTCACAAACCATAGCATTGCAGTTTATCATCATTCAGAGCATGCCTAGGGGATATCTCCGTCCCCGTACATGTGTAAATGACTTGGTTGCTTGCCAATAGTTCGCTACTTATTTCATAATAACCTGGTCAATGGATGATCAACCGACCATCATTCCTGGGCCTCCCGCCATCGTAGCTTGAGGTAGGCGGCGGTTGCTCCTGCCTCGCCGTTGCATTCCGAGGTCCAACATATTGTGGCAGCTGTCCATTCCTTACATGCTCCTCAATTATGTCCTTTAGGTGCCTGCAGCTGTTGGTGTCGTGTCCATCCAAATCATGGAAGAGACAGTGCCTTCCTGATGTCCTTTCCCGTTCTGTTGGTTCTCTCCTAGCCGGCCTCCGGTAGGGAAGGCGATTTCGAGTATCCAGGTATATCCGCACCAGCGTCTCGTTCAATCCTGTGTATGTGGAAAACTTTGGATCCTTCCATTGCTTCCTAGCATTTCCAGAACCATCGTCCAACTTCCTTTTTCCTTTGTCTTTATCCAAACCTTTGCTGGATGGTCCTCCAACCTGCACTGCATTAACCTTTTTTAACTTTAAATCCGTACTCGCATCTTCTTGCTGAAGGAACCTTTCTGCCTCGTGAAAGAATTCGTCGACATCCCGTGGAGGATCTCGTATCAGAGATACCTTGAAATCCGAGTTCTCCCTGACTCCTGATACTGCTGCCATTAAAACCATCGATGGATCAGGCCGATCCACCGAAGCAACTGCGGCACTGAATCGAGTTAGAAAGGCTCTAAGCGATTCATCGATCCTTTGCTTTACCAATGTCAATGTCATCACGTTCTTCGGTCTCTTGACATGAACCCGAAACTGTCCCAAAAACGCTTCCACCAATTCCCTCCAAGTCCTGATAGATCCTTCTCCCAGCTGCCTAAAACACATCGCAGCTAAGTCCGTCAAGTACAATGGGAAGCATCGAGCCATCACTTCCTCCGATGCCCCCAGCACCTCCATGCGTCTGGTGTACCTCATCAGGTGATCCGTAGGGTCTGCCTTGCCATCGTATACCTCCACGCTAGGTAGCTTGAACTTAGGTGGATTCTGAGCCATCCTTATTTCCCGAGCGAACGGACTCCTGTTTACCCTTTCCAAGTCCCCGCTGGTCAAACCACCTCGCACAGTCTTCCTGATTATATCTACCAATCCAGCGTTGTCTGTCGGGGGTTGCCCCCGAGGGAATTCCGGTACATACTCTTCATGTGGCTCGCTAGCAGCAACGTCGGTTCTAGCCTGTTGAACTCCTTCCAAAGGTCCTCCTGTGTTGGATACTGCGGCCTGCCCCCAAGCCCTTGTCGATTTCCCTCTGGCTCTGCATCCTCTCCTCCATTGGGTTCCATAACCCTAGCTCCTTGTCCTGCATCCACCGCCGTTGTAGCTGTTCCTAAGTTCTGGGTCCCTGCAGCTCTCATTTGCTCTAAGAAAGTCTGCATCATCTCTTGTTGACTCTTCAACAACCTCTCTTGCAGTGAATTTGTTATGGCTTCCATTGCGTCCCGGGTTATGTAGATCGAAGCCGGTCCTTCCTCGGCTCCGGAGGATGCTTGCTGACTTCCTTCCGGTTGGCCTCTCTCAGCCCTTTGCCTTCTACTATTTAGCCTAGCCATTGTCTCCCAAATCCAAACTTCTATCCGATATAGCGGGCGCTAGTTCTTCTCAGTGAAAGCACCAAAATGTTTGCGCCAAAATTGGCAACAAACCCCAAATACCGTGAAAGCACCAGTGTATGAATATAAATCAGCAATATTCAAACACAAATCACAGATCTAAGCAAATAACCTAAGAATGCTTGCACAAAAATGGGCAAACACCTCCAAGTCGTATGATTTAGTTGATTTTATGTTATCCGTAGTGATTTGGGTGGTTTATACAAATACGTAAAAACAGGGACTAAACTGTAAAAGACACACAGATTTATAGTGGTTCGGCCAGAATGTGCCTACGTCCACTTTATATGTTATTTTCCTTTTCCAGTCCGATTACAAGTACAAAGCTTTGATTACAAGTATATCAAAGTTGTTTGAGAGTTCCTTCTAGGCTTGAGCTCTCAAACTTGTCTGCCATTGTTGTACCCCTGCCCCTCTATTTATAGAGTGAGGTTGGGGGCAGGGGTCTAGGATGTTTATAGCTGCTGGTGGGGCTGATGCAATCTGGACCGGCAACTTTGGTTCGGCATGCTCTGGTTCGGTCGTTGCTTGGTGGAGTTTGATTCGGTGGTGTGTAGAGGGTTGGTCCGGTCTTGGTTTGGTTCGGTGGGACTTGGTTCAGTGGGGAGACATCCGGTGATGGTTGGTCCGGTGCTTGATTCTGTGAGGCTCGGTTCGGCATTGGTTTAGTGGAGATGTTGGACCGGTAGTGGGTGGTGAAAGATGGAGCTTCGGTTGTAGTTGATTCGGTGGGAAGGGAAGTGGAGTTGGTTCGGTCTCGGTACTACCGAATGGATCCTATACTGAGAATGCCGAATGATCCCTTGTGTTGGGAATGCCGAATGAGCCTTCATATTTGAGAATGCCGGATGAGCCATGGGGGGTTCGAATACCGAACGAACTCAAACACTTGAACTACCGGACGAAAGCGAGGGGTTTTAAGTACCAGATGACGCTTATTACCGGATGAACTCGGGGAGTGTAGTGTCTAACGAACTCTTGCCTTGCTTTACCGAATGAACCTTTGTACTTGAATCATGAGTGAAATCCCAGACTTATATACGCTTGCTTGCTTCTTCTTGTTTCGGTCGTGGTGGAAACGCTCACAACATTAATATTCCAGTTTTGACCAAAAATGGGATAACAAGAGGTATTTGCCAGTGCTAGACCTTTGGGTCATTGCCCTTCGGGATGTTTGTCATTGCGACGTATTTTTCCTTTGGGATGTTTTTCATTGCAACGTATTTGTCCTTTGGGATGTTTGACATTGCGACGTATTTGTCCTTGGGACGTTTGTTTTCCAGACGTGGCGCCTTATTTTAAGAGAACGGTACATGAAAAGCTTCAGCCAAAAGCATGTACTATATCTTTGAGATTATTTCATTGATTATTTATGATTTTCCAAGGGTAATGCCTTTTTACATTATTGGCTAGTTGAGCCATTTGAGATATCATATATATGGCGATCACATCTTTGGAAATTTGAACTCCTTGTTATATTTGGGATTTGCGTTGCCAACATTTAGCGTTTATTTGAGATTTATATTCTCCTATTTTGGAGATATATGTAATTACCTTTATGGTGTATTTTTGGGATTAAGATCTCTCTTTTGTGAATGCATTTGAGATAACCGTTATGGCAGGTTTCGAGATTCCTCTTATTTCGGAGTTATGGTTTCTCTAAACCATTATTGTTGATTTGGGATATGCCGATGATATAAGGCATGATATGTTTAGTGCTTTTGTTGTAGGGTATATCTCTTTGAGATTATATATTTTTTTAGTGGTACCACCTCATCACTTGAAGTAATCACAGGAACTTAGAATTATTTCTTTTCATTTGAGAAGAATTATCACCCTTATCCCCATGCATTATATTATCGTTTATCCTATTAAACTGATTGTTTTAGCTAGACTGACCCATGTATTTTATACTGGGTCAGACCGAGTTGTTTCATGTTAGATATCTACTTTTAGACTTAGCTTTGCTTAGATGCTTCCGCTTGGATATTTGTCTAACACCTTTTGTTGTTGTAGTCTTTTTGCTTGACTCTAATATGTATATTATTTTGACTCGTTGTATATAATGTGGTCTTCGAACCACTTATATGCATCATTTTGTATTGTACAGGGGATGTATCTGTATGTATGTATATATATGCTTTTTGTTGTTTTGTGATGTGATGTACATGTTAGTTATTGTATCTTGTTTTGATAGATCTGTAAGCCACATATACTTTTTTTTAAGCATTTATTATATATGTCGATACACTTGATATGGACAAATTGTAGCATTAATCGACGTATCTAATAGATGTTTAAGAGAAAGCTATAGATGGTCGCTCCTAACCAAGCTTATTCTCCATATTGGTAGACAGTATTACCCAAAAATACTCTTTGTTAATGTGGGTCTCGTGGTGGGGCATCACAGTGACTTAGTCGTGCTTTTATGTTTACTTGTTTATAGAAAACATTTATTCATATACTCAGCACTAAATGTTGATGAAGTAGGATTTTGTGTCTGTAGGAATTAAAAATGATGTTTTGTAGGGATACGAGCAATAGAGCTCTATCCTACCGGCTTCACTCTTGATCGGGGGATAGTGTGAGATGAAAATATCAGAAATGTGATAAGTATACATGGCTTGGTTTCCAAATGTGATCGCTTTCAATATCATTGAATGGACAAATTCATTAATTCAGTCTTGAAGAGGCCGGGACCGATAACCACTTCAAGACTGATATGTGTGTTTTATCACTTGGAAGTGGATCTATTCGAGATGCTGGAATCCATATATGGTTTCGAGTTTTGTTCGAGATATTAGAATCCAGTTAGGGATTTGAATTTTGTTTGAGTAATAAAGACTCATGTGAAAGATACCGAATGTAACCTCGATATTAAAAATGATAGAATACAGAGCAGAGGCAATTCTTCGAGAGAGCCGAACCACGATAGGATATTATCACTCTATATCTAGTGTATGCTTATCGATGTTACATGGAGGAGGTGATGATATTAGGATAATGTATTTAGATGTGGACCGGCTATGTTTTCCTTTATGTTATACTTTATCTAGAGATATATGATGTTGAGTAGTTTCTGACCCTAATGTAAGAGATTAGATCTGGTGTTGATCAAAGAGATCTCCATGGAAAAATCCAACATGTGAACGAATCTTAGCGGACTTTATTGTATCCAAAATATGTTGTGGTGTGATGAATGTAAGCACCATAACTATTTGATATGATTTATATTCTACACCTTAGATATTATCTATTTATCATCTTATGTACATAATAGATGGTGGTTCTTTTGAGGGGATAACCGTTATGGCATTCCATTTGGTCTTAAAAGTAATGTTTTATGTTGATCACTTATTTCTTGAGTTTCTCATATCAGACTTATGTCTGATGCTTGGTTTTTGTTTTCCCTAAGTTCCTTGCGTGCTCTTTCGAGTAGTTTGAGAAAGACAGGTGTTAGCATCGAAATTGGTCACTAACACCCTTGAATAGAGTTATGCAGAGAGATTAATGAAGAAAGTAAATTAAAGCAGAGAAGTAACGCAATTGAGTGTAAAAAGAACAACAAAAACGAGAACACTAGATTTTTAGTGGTTCGTCGTAATTGTCTACATCCACTTTGAATATGATCCTTATTACTTTTCCAGCCACTTGAGTGCACATACAATCCGCAAACAAACAACTTAAATACAAGTTGAATAGGAAAGGAACGAGTACAGCAAAATAGATTCTCCCTGGAGTTCTCGAAGAAAAGGTCCTTTAAACCGGACCCCTGCCCCTCTATTTATAGACGAAGATAGGCTGGTCTGTCCTGGCCCAAGACGAAAATAGCTCGGCCTATAGCTAAAGGTTAGGGAGACCAAACCAGACATGCCGATCCACAACCACCGATCTACTCATGCCGATCCTAGATTCTCTAGATGTAGACTCACAGTAGATCTCACTCACACCCGAAGCAACCAGGCCTTTAGCCTGAAGTAACTTGTTTTTATGCTCATGCCGACCCATTCCCCTATTCCTAACTTCCAGTTATGTAAATTGAGCCCAAATTACCGACCCACACGCACCGATCCACACGTGTCGAATAACCAAGGTCGAACCACAATGGCCAAACCACCTTGACCAACCCACTTTGAACTTCCTTCCTTAACCGAGCAACCCATGTCGACCCATACGTGCCAAACTGTATACATAGGCCGAACCGCACATGAATGCTGACCCATATATACTGATCTTCCTGAGGCTGATCCACATCTACACAGAGCCACCTAGGCCGAGCCACTATGTGCTAACCCACATTGGCTTGTCTCCCCTGACCAAATAACACTTGCTAACCCACCAAGGCCGACCCATCCATGACCTTCCATAAGAACTATCCTACTCCAACCAAACCACCATACAACACCAATCCACACAGACATGTTGAAACACACAGTTTGCATCAATCCCTCATATCTCCAATCTTCTTTTGGTTCGAGTCCTGTCTAGTTGCAACTATATCCTCTGCAACTATCGCTTTGTAGTTAGACCAAGTAATCATGTACCAATAGGTCTTCATTGATGTTCTTTAGAGCTTGAGATGACGAGTTGGATGTTTCACCTACCACAGTGTTTTTATTTCCGCTACATTACTATTTGATGTACTAGAATGTGATGATCGACAGTTATAACTATCCAAGCTGATGATAGACTTAGGTTTTGTAACTTAGGAATTTCTATATCGGAGTAACTCGTTGTACCATTATTTTGAAATTATATATTACTGTTCTGCTAGTGAGTTTCTGATGTTGTGTTCTCTTCTTTCTTATTCTATTTCATTTTATTTTTTATTTTACTCTAACTTTTCACTTTTCCAGCACTTGAATGCTTGGCATGTGAATACCGTTGACGAATTAGCATTGACATTCGGTGGTTGAAAGGGCGAATTTTTACAGTTTATGTGCGGTATAGTCTTACGAGCTACCTTCATATTTGAAAGGTTTTTAAAATATGAAAAATCCATTTGATTGTATTTCTCATGCTAGTTTTGCCAGACTTATCCGAGCGTTATTTTTCTTATAATGCTCGGGTCGGCACGAGCGTATTTTCCAGATTTAGTTGGACATTTTGGAGTTTCAGGTAACGAGATCGATCCCACAAGACATATTTTTATATTTATCTTTCACTGTTTGTTTTTGTATGTATTTATTAGCAATTGTGAGGACATGTTGTTGAAATTGTCCAAGCTGATGATTAGTTAGTTTGCTATGATAATAGTAGGTGCATTAAATTTATTTTCTTTTCGTAAAGACCTGTTGTATGTTATCTATTACTCATCACATTGTGAGATCCTTCTCTGTCTTTTCTTTTCTATAATCCCAATAATTTGTCTTTGCGGTACTTGTATGCTCGACACGTGAATACCGTTGATGTATAGTGTGGGCTTCTAAGGATCGAAACGATAGGTTGTTTTAGTTTGTATCAGTGCTAAAGGTTAAGCGAGGCATTGGTGGTGTATACTCATCAAAGATAGGGTTATTAACACCCTAGGATGAGTTTGACCACATATATATAGAGCGCGCATCTGTTATTCCTATAAAAAGGTTTTAATATTGTGATGATTGGTCTGTTGAGCGGTTTATGGATTCTGGTCAATACAAGTAGCTAATGCTATTGATATGGATCTCTAAACACTTGAACAAAGCCATCCGACACAACTTTGTTTTTAAAATAGGTAAATGAAAAAAAATTTCTTAGGATTATATTTTATACATAGAGGAATAATTTTCAAAAAAAAATTAGATAGTTATCTTTGATGTGCTTATTGGTTAGGGAATGATAATATTCAATTTAGGATTTGATTAGTCACGCTCGTCATGTTTTAGGCATTGACTATTAATTGTTGATTAATCAGTAATTTTCCTTTTCTTAATCATGGGTTTGATATATATAGTAATAGGGGAATCATTGGAAATGAACACCTTGTGAATTAGTTTCACAATTTGACTATAAGACGTTCGATGATAATATAGGGTTAAAATTGGATTTTAATAAGGGTGTTTTTATTAAGTAGAAGTGGGAAATATTTTAGAATAAATTTTTGATAAATGATTTCATACAAAAAGATGATTTTAGGAATTTGATTGATAAAAAAATGTGAATTGTTAATAGAAAGGATTTAAGTACAGAATTTGAGGATTTGTATCCTAATGTCTTTGAAAAATGGTTTTCAATTTTTTAGGAAAAATAATAATAATAATATTTGAATGTATTATGAATAGAAGTATTTTTAAAGGATTTTAAAAGGAGATAGAAATCATTGAACTCACTTCTATTATTGGAAATAATTCCGTTGATGACTATAGCATCATCAGTGTTCATTTTTGAGTTTTTAAGTGGGAAAATGCTACCATAGCAATTTGTTATAGAACTATTTTGATAAAATAGATTTTGATTTGATCCTTGAAGCATGATTTGAATTGCAAAAGGAAATAAGTATATTATTATTTCGAATAATTTTTGGAAATAGGAAGTCGACATTTGAGAGTCGAAAGGGCGCATCGTTATAGTTTATATGCGGTGTGATCTTACAAGTTACCTTTATATTTGAAAGGTTTTTACAATATTAAAATTCCATTTGATTGAGTTTTTCATGCTGGTTTTACCAAACTGATCCGAGCATTATTTTTCTTATAATGCTTGGGTCAGCTCGAGCATATTTTCCAGATTTAGCTGGATAGTTTTGAGCTTCAGGAGACGAGCTAGATCCCCCAAGACGTATTTGCATATTTTATCTTCCACTACTTATTCTTTTCTATATTTATCGCCAATTGTGAGGACAAGTCGTTAAAACTTTCTAGGCTGAGGATAGGTAAATTTGCTCTGATGATAGTGGGTGAATTAAAGTTCTTTTCTTTTTGTAAAGACCTGTTGTATATTATATATACCATCATGTTGTGAGATTCTGTTCTGTCTTTTCTTTTCTTTTGCCCCAATAATCTGTCTTTCTGGCACTTGGATGTTCAGCACATGAATATGATGGATGTATTAGTGTCGATTTCTAAGGATCGAAAAGATGGGTTGTTACAATATGTAGATCTTGATCCTCATTTCACTCCTTACTGTCTCCCTCTTATATAATCCCTCTAACCCTTGCAAATACTTTCGTACTCGCTCCTTCGATGCTTATATCAAGCCAACATCAACTCATAAGAACCCTAAAATCCATGTACTAATATTCATCTGTTTGTTTTGATTCAATCGTCGGTGGAAAGGAAATTGGGAAGCTAGCAACTACGGGATAAGAATTCGATCCAAGGAGTTCATTTCATAGTTTCAAAGTGTGAGCTCTAGGTCTTGGTGAGATTTTCTCTTCTAGTTAAATAATATATTAAATGTCTAATTGTTTATTGAATCATATGTAAGCTAGATAGAATCTATAATGTACCGGTATATCGATGCATTATCATATGTTAGTAGTTCTATATGTGTGTATGTGCCAAACAAAAATAAAAAAGAAACTTTTTATGTATGTATGCCTCTATGTCGCCAACGGCTTGATATAATTTTTTTTATTAAAATAATATAATTAAATGAATTAAATCTAAATACAAAAGACTAAAATGTATAATATATATTTTATATTTTATAAAATTATATTGACATGTGAAAAACGCTCAAGTGCTAAAAAATATTTATTTTAATATATATATACACACAAACACATACATAAATTTATGTATCTAGTTTACTTATTTACTTAGTCTAAAATTAGTTAAACAAAAAAAGTAAGTTTATACATTTATAAATAATATAATTTTTTTATAATTTTATATAATATAAAATATATATTATGTTATTGAAAATTAGTTCAAAATATTTTTTCTATTAATTTCATATGGATTTAATTAATTAATAAGTTTTTCATTAATTAATTATTAAAACCAAAAAGAAACTTAAAATAAATTGTTTTGTTATTTGGCCAAGAATAATAGAAAATAAATATATTTACTTACAAATTTTCTTACTACTATATATATAAAAATATATATATATTAATAACTAGTTATTAGTTCATATTATGTATATATATGTGTGTGTATATATATATATATATATATATAAAACGTTGGTTTAGGTTTCATATTGGGTGATAAATATTCAAAATTATTTTATGAACTAATGTTTGAAATTTTTTGTTATTTAATTATATATGCGTGTGTATTATAAATGCTTTATCTAATTACATCATGACTAACATTTTATTATAACCATAATATATATATATATCTCTGTGTGTGTGTGCATAAAATAATTTAATGCACATATATGTATATTTAGATAATATATTTGTATACACGAGTGCATGACATGTCCTTTATAGTGTAAATCACAACACCTACACACGGGCAAGTCAAACCATGCACACATTTCTTATTGCACGTGCACATACACATATATGTGTATATGGCACAAAAGTTTAAAATATAGTACATATTATACAAAATACAACTTTATTTATAAAACTAAATAAAATATTTATTTATTTTAATGAAATTAAAGATGCTCTAAATGAATTTTGATTACATAGGCCTGTTAAAAATCCAGATAGGTAAAAGAAATTGAAATTTACCCTATTATTCAACTTGGGGCTGGCTCAATTTCAATAGGTGTATACTGACTCTAGCTTTTAGAGTGACGTTGATGATAATAAATTGGTATTTGGTATTTTTTACTCTAAACGGAGGTGCCATCAGTTCGAAAACTTTCAAATAAGAAACAGTAGTTAATTCGACAACGAAGGCCAGGTATATCACTCCCAATGGAGCAGCAAAGTGGTAGTCTGAATGTGCAAGTATTTTAGTGAGCTCGAAGTAATTTTCAATACCGAGAATCCAACGGCATTGTTCATTGGCAACAATGTTGCGATACAAATAATAAAAGTGCCTAGAGCACACAAGAAGTCACAGCATATTCTTCACAAGTTCCATCGTATTAAAGAATTCATTAAGAAGAATGAGGTCATGATACAAAGGTTATATACTTAGGATAACATAGCAGATTATCCACTAAGGGTATAAGTCGGTCTGTTTTGGAGAAGCAGATCGAAGTGATGGGATTGATATTCCATAATTGGACCAAAGTGCAAGTAAGAGATTGATAGAGTTAGGGGTGTACCCAAGCGATAATTCTGTAATTTATTGTTAATTATTAACTCTATAATCAATTCTTGTTTATAATAAAAGGTGTTCTATTTCTCATATACACTTATTATAATATGTTATAAATAATTAAATATTTAATTAAAGTATATTTACAAAAAAATCCATGAATGTTGGTTTGTGGTAGTAGTGGCAAATGTTGTAATCATGAGAATTATATAATAATGAATGAAACATATCATTTTAAATATTCTTAGCCAAGATGTATCGAAACTAAATATCAGTGCATCCAATGAGACAGGAGTATGGCAACAGCTCCAAATGTTGGTTATTCTGTTACTCATTATTATTGGGGGCACCAAGTAGTTACGCGTTGATAGTTACAAAATAACTATGGAATGACTTACTCAATAGTTTTCTATTGGTTAATATACTTGAGGTCAAACATAAAATATCGATGTGGCCGAATTATACAACTTTTTGACATGAGAATATTATTGATCTTCAATATAAAAACTTCGCTTTGATTATAGTTAAATCTTTGCCCGGCGTCCGACAAATGACTATAGTTGGGTCGAGTGGAAGTATTGGTAGTAAAACACTATTCAAGAGAGGATTCTTCTCCTCGAATATACGAGGTAAGTATCATGATCAATTGAAGTTGACTCAAAATCAAAATCACTAGCTGCGTTATTTTTGCTAATAATAATTGTTAATATTAAACCAAAGACATTGTGTTTGGAATATATAGTTGAATATAGATGATATTGGAATTTTGACCATTACCACATTCTATAAGTCCAAAGTAATATTGTTTTAATGAAGAGAATTGGTATAAAAGATTCTCACTACTGAGTAATGCTTAATGAAGTAAAATTGGATTTTATCGATACCAAGTAAGTGGTAGATTTGGCTATAATGTCACACCAGCTGCTAAGTGAAGTGTGAATGCTAATTTCGAATTGTTCGATATTAAGCGCAAACCAAATTTACACCTAAGTGTCACACAACCAAAACTTTGAATACTCCTACTTTATGTTATTGAAGTGCCTAATATTTCCATAGCAGCGGAGATGCAAAAGGTTATAACATGGATAAAGCGGGGATATATTAGGAAATAGTGGAGGTGAAAAAATCTTCATTAAATATAAAACCAAATATTTAAAGTTAATTTATCCTAATTCACACATCTTTTATATGGGAAAATGAAATATTGTTTAATTTTATAGAACGAAACCAAATAATATCATGATTTGTGCGAACTAGATTTGGTGACTACAATAACTTTCTAGCTTAGATTAAGCACTTATGCCTTAAAATTAGGTTTTTACCCGAACTTTGTTGATTTAATTTGAAAGAGCGGTTGTCAAATCAGTACTGTATATTAAGGTTGCCAAAGCGGACGCTAAAATTTCTTGATGTAGTAGGTATAGCAAAAAATAGTGGGGTTTAAAGCTAATATACTATTTAATAGCACAAAATTAAAATAGCATAGCGGTAGAAAAGTGCTATACGCTATAGCGGGGATGTTGCTAGGCTTTAGCTGTCTTTAACTACACAGCTCCTGCTACTACCTAATTTGATTAATTTATAATTGTTATAAATTAGTTATATTGATTAATTTTTATGAAATATTATTATAAAATTTTATTTGATGTGTATTGAACAATATCAAATAGTGCGCATATAATAGTTATACACACGCTAATTGGAATAAGATATCGATATGCACATTAATTTGATTTAAATGCAACATGTATTGTTCGGGTTTGAAATAGATTTAAGGCTTATTAGGGATTTCTTAGGTTCGCTCCTGGGGAGCAATAGAGGGCTGACTATGAGATGGCAAGTAGGGAGGAAATTTGAATTAATAAAAAAAAGAACTAGTAAGAGTAAAACAAGGATCTTGATCATTATTTCACTTACTTATCTCTCCTTTATTCATTCCCTCTAACACTCACTCTTCTCTTGATCTTTTTTGCTCACTCCTCTTGGTCTTCTAAGGTCGCCCATACACCTTCCAAACACGCAATATTCAGGACTAAACACTTTAAATTAAATCTATTTGACAGTCGATGATAGCCCTATTAGGAAGCATGCAACTTCTCAATTCAGATTTAATTCAAGAAGCTCGGATTCTTTGTTTGAAGGTGCAAATAACTAGAATCTAGTGAAAGGTAAATTACATTTTTATAATGTTTAATATGCTCTTTTATGTCATATGCTAACTTGGTATAAATTGATATCACGAATCTATATGCTTTTGTGTTGTTACGGGTTGGATGGTTATATATGTGTGTGCCAATGTATTATTTAAAAAAATTATTTTTATACATATATATGCTCAAGTGATCAAGGCCAAAATTAACAAAAACAAATTCAAAAGCAAAGTAACATTAACAAATGATGTTATTTAATTAAAATCTAAATTTAAAAGAATAACATCATATAATGTATGTTTCGTATTTTAGAATATTTATTTGTATGTATAAGGCTTTCGACAACAAAAAATAAAAAAAAATTATTTTTATATCTGTATGTACATACTGTATATATATAATTATTTATCCAATTTAAAATTGATTGTACAAATAAAATACATTATATACAAATTATGTAAAATTTTAGTATAAAATTTTAAGGCAAAATATATTATCTATTTTTTCTAACTTTTTAAACATTTTCATATGGTTTTAAAATAATTAATCATTTATATATTATTAACATATATAAATTGAAAAAAAATCTATGCCAAGAGCATTTTGCAAAAACATATATAAATTTATTATTATAATTTTTATTTGTATACAATTATAGGTAATTACATATATAAACATATCACACACACACACACATATATATATATTATTTTTGAATTTGTTTTAAAATATTTCATTTTGGATTACATATATTATTTTATATATTTATTCAGAACTATTTTATAAACTAATATTCAAAATAATTTTGCAATTTAATTATATTTATACACACACACATATAAATACACATATTTTTTTATGAGTGTTTCGTATAAATTTGATTATAATTAGTATTTAATAATATATATATATATATATACATACAATTACATTTATGTATACATGTATTTATTTGTATTACATTTTGATGTACGCATTTATATATTTTGATAACACAGATTCATACAAGTGGGGCTAACTTGTCTATTGCGGTGTAAATCCCGGCATCCATATACGGACATGTCAAACCTTGTTCACATTATCTTGTTGCATAAGTAAGTAGGCAAATATATGTACATGGTACATATATATACATAATAGAATACAAACTATATAAATAAAACTTTATTTATGAATTAAATAAATATTGATTTTATTTTAAAGAATTCTAAATAGATTTAAACTGCATAGGGCCAATAAGATCCAGAATGGTAAAATAAATTTAAAATTTACCCAATTACCCCACTATAGACTGGCCCAGTTCGAATAGAGGAGATAGCAAAAAAGGGATCAACAACTTCAAATTAGCATTCTCAACTTGGTGATTCAGGACAGACCCGAGTTGTACCAGAACAAATCATGGGAAAATGTTAAAAATACCCGAGTCAAGAAATAACAAGGCGTGGGGAAATGGAATTTGGAAACAGACCCAACTCAAACCCGAGTTAGACCCAAGTTAACTTAGTACCAATTTGAGATTTTTTAGGTCTGTTTGTCTATGATCTTCTTGGGGACGACATGTGTGACATGGGGGAACATTCTAGAGCTAATTTCAAAGCTTATCTCGGAGATTTTTGCTTATAAATAGTGGGAAGGGCATTTGGAAATGAAATTTCATTTCTATTCTGAAATTCTAACTGTGGCGAGTTGTTAAATTTAAGTATTTCCACTTGTGCAAAACTACCCCGCTTTAGCCTTTGTTTTGAACTTTAAAGGTTTGAAAAGGTATTTAAATTTAATTTTCTTGTTTTATTCCTTTTATAAGTGTTTGGTAACTCTTATGAGATTATTTTAAAAGTAGTTTGAGATTTTTATGAATTTTCAAGAATTAGTTAAAAAAAATTAAAGTAGAAGGTTTTATTTTATACAAGTAAAACATGGTTTTTCTAAGTTTTAAATAAATTATAAACTTGTTATTTTCAAGTAATACTTAGGGAAAATTCTTTAAAACCTATTACAAAATTTTGAAAAGCATTTTTAGGTGTATATATTTTTTTTTAGAAAATTTATTGATTATTTTGCTAAAGTATAAATATCTTATGTAATATTATCTTTCAAATTATTTTATTCAATCTAATTTTATAAATAAATTAATATACATACTAAAATGGGTTTTAAAAGTATAAATAGATGATTATAAAAAGGGTTAGGAATTTCTTAGTGGCTAAATGATTTATTGTTTTATTACTTGTTTGAAAAGTAATTAACTATGCTTAGCACTAAAGCCGACGAAGTAGGCTTATCTGCTCGTGAGATTTAAGATTATTGCTCAAGTAGGGTACGGAAGCAATAGTGTTCTAACCCACCATCTTCACTCCTTGCCGAGGAATAGTTAGATTAGGAATTTCGAAAACATGTTAAACTTGTTGATTACATGCTCATTCGTGGAAAGACATTAATACTATACTTAACATTATAAGCCGACGAGGTAGACTTATCTACCTATGAGAGTCAAGAATGAATTTTTAGGCCGGGCTTTAATATACAAATGGTGCTTTAACTTACTAACTTCATTCTTGACTAAGGGGTAATATAAGTTTGAATGTTGAAAACGAGTTAATCATATGAACCTTGACTTTTAAGAAATCGTTTTAATTGGATAGTCGACTGCCGAACTAGGCCAATTATTAACTTAAGAAGTTCTAAAACCTTTGCAACTTCATATGATTTGAGATCCTCCAAGGAGGAGCATTGATATAAATTGTTTCTAGATTTAAGAACTTATATACATGAGATCCCTTGAGGATACTTCTTTATATATTGTTCGCTTGCTACTAAAAAACCAGAATTCATTCAGTTAGTCTTGAAGAGACCAGGATCAGTAAGTGTTTTACATGCCGAATATGGCTTCAAAACTAGTATATAAGTTCTATGTTTTGGAAGTAGTTGTGAAGTGAATTGGTCTAAGGTTGAACTATATATTGTAAGGTTATTCTAAGGGAGAGGTCAATGTTAGACTTTTTTAGAGGACTTACGTGAGAATCTATGTGCAGATTCGAGATCTATTCAAGATGCTCGAATCCGTGTACCAATTTGTGATCTATTTGAGATGTTGGAATTTTTTTGAAATTCTAGTGTTGTTCGAATGGCAAAGACTCATGTGAAAGATGTCGAACATAACCTTGACATTGGTAAATGACTAAAGACAGAGTAAGTTGCATAATTTCCGGTTTAGCTAAACTATAAGGGTATAATAACTCCAAATCTAGAGATGCTTTCGATTGTTAAGCGTTGGGAGTTTATTGATAATTCGTACCATGCAGTTCATCGTTGGGTCAGTTGTGTTTACCTTATGGTATATCCTATCTAGAGATATACAACTCTTATAAGATAGTTTCAGATCCTTATGCATGAGTCCGGATCTGGCCTGGTTCAGAGAGACTCAACAAAAAACCCATGTATGAACCATAGCGGTTTTGATTGTACTCTTAATATTGGTATGGTGTGATCAATAGAAGCTTTATAGCTATTTGATATGATTCAAATTCTATACTCCGTACATTATCTGTTATATTTTAAACTTAATGAATGGTTGACTTCTTTAAAGGGAAAACCATTATGGTAATCCATGAAGCCTCAACAGTTACTGTTACATGTATATTGGGTTTTCCCATAAAAGACTTATATTCGACACATGTTTTTTCCATAAATTCCTTGTGTGCTCTTTCGAGTAGGCTGAGTAAAGTAGGTTTTACTTTAAACGCTTCAAAGTTTAGTAAAAGAGATGGAGGCTTCTGCTATCTATATATTCTATTCCTATTGCACTGTATTATTTATTTATGTATCAACATTATAAGGACAGACAGTTATAACTGCCCGAGCTGATGATAGTACTTGAGTTTTGTAACTCTGAAATTTCTGTATTTGAAGTAACACTTTGTATTGTTCTTTTGATATGATATATTTTCGTTTTTATATGAGATTCTGATATGCGTTCTTTCTTTCTTTCTTCTATTTTTTAATTTTACCCTAACTATGTTTCTTTTCGACATTTGGGTGCATGGTACATGAATATTGTGGATTTATTTAGTGTCGACATTCGAGGGTCGAAAAGCTAGGTCATTACATTTGGTGTCAAAGTAGATGGTAAAGAGAGAACCTCGACTTTGTTTGGATATGAATCATTAGAGATAGGGTAAGCGACAGCCTAGAATGAGTCTAGTGTAATTATACATATAAGAGCATTTTTTTCAAAACTAGACATTTAAATTGTTCTTTAGGAACATCTCTTTCTTAGTAACTCTTTCTTTGAGATAACTCTATGCTTTAGTTTCTTAAAGTTGTTTTGTTATGATTTGGTAGTAAGAACTATGAGTTATAGAGCTGCAAATGCTATAGGTGGTCGGAATAATGATATCACTAACGGTGGGACTCGAGAACCGAAAAATGTTGCTCTTATTGAGAAATCGAGGATAAATGTTGTAGCGAAGGTCATGAAGGTTTGGCCTTGGA
Organism: Allium cepa; assembly: GCA_030765085.1. Lineage (NCBI taxonomy): Eukaryota > Viridiplantae > Streptophyta > Magnoliopsida > Asparagales > Amaryllidaceae > Allium > Allium cepa. Next base: position 202,271,163 of record CM060941.1, on the reverse strand, counting down.
TGAGTTTGCTTCACTTTGTCATGATTATGAGATGTTGGGGGTAGGAGGTTTAGTGGCTCGGAGACTATTATCGAGGTTTGGTCTTGGCTTAGATTTTGTGGCTAGATATTGGGGATATGGAGTTGGATAATGAAATTGTGACGACCCGCCTTTCATTCCAAAGAAAGATGTATCATCATAATAAAGAAATAGGTAGAAAAGAGAACTGACAGAAAGAAAGAACTAAACAATATCATAATATCATAGCGGAAATGAAAAAATATATTATATCGCATAGATATTACACAGTCATTACACATCAGAGTCAATACACTTACAACATCACATTAGACAGTCATGAAGACATGTCTATCCATTACATTCCAAAATACAAACAGACAAATGATACCAACACAACAGGAATACACACACACACACACACACACACACACGCCAAAACTCCTTCTCCAAGCTTTTCCAAAATTCGTCAAGCCAACCTGATCACTTGGCTACTCATAAAAATTTGAGTACCCAAGAGTTTAAGAAAAACAGAATAAACTCCGGGTCAGACATGGGTCTGGTGTGAGTAAACGGTTAAGTTGTTTAAATTGAAAAAAAAAACCTTGAGATAAAAGGTATCTCTCAAGACTCTCCGCAAATAAACACGGACAAGTTTTTCCCTTACAAGAACCAAAACATTTGATAGGAAATACGGTACATTATAATAGTGTCTAGGGTTTTCAAATAAATATTTACATAGCCAAAATTGTTACATTCATTAAATTTCAGCGTACATAGGTATACAATCAAGTCCGAGATCACTTATTGGAGATTGGATTCCATACAATGGCAGGGCTATTGAGGTACCGTCCGTCATAGTACGTTGTCTATATAACTGTACCGAGGATCCACCCTGATCCCCTGCAATACAAAACCGGAGCTACCCCTTACTGGATAGTCTGAATAAGACAACCTCGTGGTTGTGGCCAACAACTGCCCACGCAGCCGAATAAAAGGACCTCTAGATAGGGGAAAATCTTATCCTACTTGGATGCTACCCATTTGGCCTTGCGTGCACCTCCCATGTTTTAGCCATTCTCGGTTGATGAGGCTTGAGGCTACGATTACCTTTTTAGAACATTTATCTTGGAATGCTCATCATCCTCTATTGACGATGGTCTGATAGCATTCATCCATATAATTTGTTCCGGATTCGAACAAAACCAAAGGCACTATCTCCGTTACACTCGTTTTGGAATCACCCTCAAATTAACGACAAATAGCCCTTGTATTTTGAAACTTCATCTTGATCTTCACTTGAGATTTCACACCTATCGTTTAACTTGGATCGATGTGGTTTTCGGATAACAAATTTGATATCCAATCCCGGTCTCATCGAAATCCAAACATTTCTTTTAAGTCCAAGTTGTTTAAGGTTTAAACAATCTAATTTATGTTCAGAATACAGCAATTCATCATAGATAGACATTTACATTATTACAGTTCAACTAAGCATTGCATATCACAGAGCATCGCAATTTACATATCAGAGATATTCAGACAAACCAAGGCATTCAATTCAGGTATATCATTCATAGGAAAGATTAATAGTCAAACAATTCCTAATTAATTTAATTTAATTACCTAATATAAATTAAATTAATTGCCTTTAATCCTGCTTAAATAACTTTAATTAACTATAAACCATTCCTTTAATTAATTACATTAATTAATTAACCTTAATTAATTACATTGAACTAGCGATTTACTGCGTAAAGGACTGATCAGGAGTAGTCGTTAAGTTTGGGAGCGCCTATTGTGTTTTCCATGAATGAGTATGTTCTTTAAGATTATGTGTAGATTATACTAGGTTAAATAAGAAAAATATTATGAACAAGTGTACACTACCAAGGATAAATGACTTGATTGTTTGGGTTTAATGGAGATCATATCCTTTCACAATTGGATTTGGCTACGGGGTTTCATCAGTTAAGAGTAGAATGGGAGTGTGTACTAATTATTGCATTTAGGGCTCAAGATCATTTATATTAATGGTTTATCCTGTCTTCTTCCTAACTAATGCTTTAACTTATTTCGTTGACTTAATGAATTGGGAATTTGGAGATGTGTTGAATAAATTAGTAGATGCATATCTTGGTCCACAAGACCAAGGAAGAGAACAATGACCATCAAAATTGCGCATGGTAGTTTAAATGGGCTAAGTTGTCAAATGTCAGCTTTGGCGTTTGGAAGCTTAGTTTATCAGGCATACTATATCAGAAAATGGCAATATTGTCGTACCAGTAGAAGTTATAGTAGTTCAAGATTGAAAAGGACCGAAAGTGCAAACAGGATTCGACGCTCCATGGATTTAGTTGTTTGCTACTGGAGATTTATTCTAGATTCCTCCAAGATGCTTTCCATTTGATGTAGTTGACTAAGAAGGATGAAAATTTTGTTTAGACTTTGAAATGTGAAAAATCATTCATTATGTTAAAAGCGAGGTTCTAGCACTTTATTTTGACCATATTGATAGATATTGGGGTTTATTGCATATACATAAGCATATGGTGAAGTTAGATTTGCAGTTTCAATGTAGCATGGAAATTTATGGTTATACATACCGAAAAATTAAATGCATGAGAAAAGGTATACATCTTATTATTTAGATTTGTTAGCTATTGTGTTTGTGCTAAAGATATAGAGATATTACTTGCTCAGTGCTAGATTTGAGTTATTCATGGATCAAAAATCTTTGCAGCACCTTTCCATAAAGATGGACTTGAATATGAGGTAACAACATTAGCTTAAATTTTTGGCTTCATGCAATTTGGAGATTTATTCTACGCCTAGACAGGGTAATGTATTGGATTATATGATTAAGGGGCATGCAAATATGTCTGCTTTAGAGGTATGTGATTGGAAAGCATTGGAGGTAAACGCAGATTGTGACCAGTGATCGAGGAGTTGTTTGGGCTTGATAGTCTTGGAAAGTTTGGTTGTTAATCCGTCTCTTTAAGACCAAATTGAGGCTAGTTATCGAACAGATACCTAGTCAGTTAAGGCCATCGGTGGTTTGGTTGAGAGTGTCAGCAGGGTTTGATTGTCATATTTAGTTACAAATGAGTGCATGGTTTTATGTCCTAGATATTAATAGTAATTGAATATAAGTACTCGATGAGGGTCAATATGTCACACCTCTTAAATTTATGTTAGTTAATTAATAATTAATTAGGATCCATAAAGGAATTTGTACAAATGATGGAACCCGACAGTAAAACTTATGACATTGTGTTCGTAGTGAAACTCTGAGCAACTTTTATGGTTAGAGTTTCACGATTGGATTTCAAACAAAGAAATTATGAACAATAAACGATTTCGAAATGAAAATAATTAATAAAACAAAACTAACACTTATAATTAGCCACTGATACCCATAGGTCAATCCTCTTTACTGAGCAGGTCAACGTGGAACCGTCGACCCCAATAGAAGGAGAGGTTGACCGGTCCTATAGGTAACGGCTAGGGTTTTCCCTGGCCAAACAGTCTGGATTTAATATATGTTTATCTAATGACTACGATTGATTTGTGTGCCTATAAATTTAGGCCCAACCGTCTCTTCTCTTCTCATATTTTCTGAAAAGAATAGCGAAGCTTTGTTGTTTCTTTTTCTCCACTATTCTTCCAAATTATAAAATGAATTATACTTCTACAAATTGGAGAAGAACAAAAAATAAATAGAAGAAGAGAATGATTGAATCAACACTGCACAATAACAAAGTAAATTCAATATAATAAATTTATATTCCCTTCCAACCCTAAATCTCTTTTCAGATCTAAAATTATAATGTATGTGTATATATATACACACACACTTTTTATACATATTTCTTGGATTAAAAAGAAGATGGAGTCGGATCAAAGGATTTAATTTAGATCTGGAGAATTGGAGTGCTTTCAAAGGGTGAGTGGGAAATTTATAAATTTTTTATGATACTGAAATTTATCCCGTTGGTATTTATCTAATTTTGATGCCTAAATCAATAAATATGTGTGAGTTATAAGCTCAAATTAAATGTATTAGCTATTGCTAACATATTTATATTTAATAATTTAGGGCATTTGAAGATTTATTGTTTACACCCAAATCTGGAAATCAGTTCCAAAAGTTATAATAATTGAAAGTTGATAGGTTGTATCATTTATTACATATTTGTAATTGGATTGCAAAAATATTAGTATAGTTTTTATTCTTACCCTAATCTTGTTGGAATGTAAAATTTCTATTTGTGAATTGTTGGAATCGAGATCCATTAATTTTTATGAATTGGTTTGATTTCTCTTATTTCCACAGAAAAATACAACATTGGATTTGACATGGAGTATATACAAATAGAAGAAATAGATGTCTAAAGTACACAGTTACTTGTGGTAATTTACATGGTCTATTTAAAAGAAAAGGAACCATTCCCTATAAAGGTATTTTTTTTTTGAAAATTTAACCTTTTTTCCATCGTGCTAGTTTATGGAAATTATGACAGAGAATCTTTTAGAGATATAATTCCAATAACTAAATTTTAAAAAGGATATTCTAGTTAGAAGTTTATAACTAAAACCGTAGTTAAGGAAAATAAATATTTATACATTTTCAAGCGCTAATCAATAAAAACAAAACTTAACTTCTACGATGATTTACATGCAACAATCGCTTAAATGATAAATTAAACGTAGGAATAGATCGGTTAACGAATAAAGAAATTAAGCAATAAAGTTAGAAAAGGTTGTAACTTCAATTAATAGATAATAGCTATGAAATGAATTTGGGAGTTATAAAAAATTAATATGGTAAGTGGATTAATGGAGCTGATAAATAAAGATGATACGCTAATAACTATGGAATAGTTAGAGGAGAATTACTAAACGGAGTTTAGTAAATAAACAAATGTCTTAAGATATGTCCTTGAAATAACAGTAATCATTTATTTTGGACAAGTTGACACTAATGGAAAAAGTGAATAAAAGGGAATAGTTAATAATTATATATATAAGGTAGATTTTATAGCCTTAAATAAATTAGATGAGATTAGTTGGCTAAGTCCATCAATTTAGAATAATAAAAGCATAGAATGAAGCTTAGAATAATTAATTGGTCTTAGCGGGTTGGAATGCGAGGTCTGTTTACACAACAGAAGTACGCCCTTCACCGTAAGGCTACCAGTAGTTGTGTACACTTCCTACTAATGTGAGACATCTCTAACCATTGGACCTATGGAAAATGAATATCCAACTGTAGGACCCACTTCTAGGTTGGAGGTATTAAGTGGTTGTTTGAGGGTTTGCCTTCGCCCTAACTCATAAATTGGTAAATGGTCTGAGTTAGCAGTTAGGAATGGTAGTGGATATCTAAAGGAGGGTCTGCTTTAGGTTTAAGTATTAAGTGATTGTTATACAGTCTGCCTCTCTTTGATAGAGAATTATTAATTGGTGTGGTGAGATTCCAAGAGATGCTCGATAGATAGTACCAATGAGGAGTCCGTCTTGGGGTTAGGTATTGACTGATGGGGACCGGCCTAAAATATAGGTATTAAATGGTTAGAAGTGTGCCTAGTCCTTCTTAATGAGGTATTAAGTAGCTTGGATACTGTCTCTCATATGGATAAGGTATTAAGGAGGATAGATACATTAGTAGTATGGATATTACATATTATAGAGCCATAAATAGTGGTCAATGGTCTCTATAGCTAGGACAAATAGACCAACAATAACGATGTTAGGAGCCCGCTTCATATTTGGAAGTATTAAGTAGCTGATGGATATATGTTGTTATTTTGTACCTTGTAGAAGGTTAGATGGACAAATCGTATTAGGTAGAAATACCGTGCATACAATATTAGGTTAAACGGATTGATCGTAAATAATAGACATAACAATTAGATGAGAACACATCGATATAAATGCATATTGTGGACGAAGTATAGATTTTCCAATCATCAGAACATTGTTCTGACCCTCTCCTCTTTACAACCCACGAATAGATTTAGAGGAATAGTTCGTTGGAGCAAGACGTGATCGGTTGATGGAGAAGTTTTCTTATCTCTCATGCTTAGTGCTAACAACGCGAATTGATGTCCAAGGAATGTTATTGATTCCAAGGTAGTAGCCTCGGTCAGTATTTATATCCTATTATATTTTCCATTTTGCTGTGAGTTTAGATTTATCAATCTCTGATATGCTCGTGCTTATTGCTGGTACCAAACATACGATCTGTACTCTAATTGACTTGGGTTTCGATTTTGTCAAAATTTAGACCCATTAAGGTATGGGTTGTTGCATTTGGTACTAGGGCGTAGGTTAGTCAATCAAATGGATTAGCATATTTTGAGAGAATGTATTTTTATTTTTCTATCTATTAATATATTTTACGCTTAACTCTATAAATTCCAACCATAAAAGTTGTTGTGACTACATGTCCAAAAGGATGGGTGGGACGACTAAGAGTTAGAAATATTTTATAGTTAAAGATTTACATGACTACCCTTATTACCCATTGGAGCATTTGCTGTACGTAAGGCGTTAACTTTGAAGAGCATGAGCATGATAAATGTAAAAATCCCAGAGATTGGATGGTGTTTGACCTGATTGTTGAAACTAGCTACTTATGATTTTGGATTTTGATGGATGGTCGATTAAAGATGCACATTATATCCTAGTAAGAAAGAATTAAGGATTTATAAGTCGTAGACATATGGAAGCATGATCTTGCAAGGGTGCGTTCATCGATCACTTGTAGATGACAAACTAGATTTTTATTATACGATATAAAGTCAATTCATTAGTCCAACCCCATGAGAGAAATTTTATACTATATTTTAGGAATGACTTAAATTATGAAAAATGGTTTCAAAAGGATTTCTTTTCCAATGAGTTATTTAGGAAAAAATTTGTTCTGTGAAGTTTTGAAATCTTTTTTATAAGAAAGATGTATACCGATAAATTTGGTTAAGAAAATTTGATTTAAAAAGAACTAAGTTTGAAATTCTTAAATATATGTATATAAATTTGGTTTTGGTTAAGTTAAGAAGGAAAATAGTTTTCAATTTTGAAATGAGTTTAAAAGAGCATATAATTAGCTTGATGATTCTTTCGTTTATAAAAATAGAAGTTTAATTATTTTTTCTCTTTAAGGGATGGACATAATAGGAATGGCATTTGATTTTATTGGGTTATGAAGTTGGAAGTGTAGTTTTATCCACCAGCTAATTAGAGAGATTTTTTCGTATAAATATAACACGGAAAATAGTAGCCAGAACATTTTGGAGTTTTGTAATGTTGTAGTATATAAGTTGAGAATACTGCAATATAACTGAGGAACGGTTCGAAGCTTATATGGTAAGCTTGAACACTGTCATGGAAAAGATTGTAACTTTTTGGAGTTTGTTAGTGTAACGACCAGACATTTTAGGCAATATCAATTTAATAATCTGTAATAATAATTAAATTGGTTTGATAATTTTTTTTATAATTTTAATTTAAATTAGCTAATTTAATCTTTTTAAAGTTAATAAATATTTAATCTGGTAATTTTGATCAATATCTTTTTAACAATTTAAAGATTGATAAGATTTATCTTTCAAAGCTAATAAAAATTTTATTCTATTTATATTATATATATTTGATATATATTGTAAATAGAATATCTTTTGTTTTAAATAAAAATGAATTGTCAAATTGTAATATATATGTATGTATATGTTATAATTTGATATTGTTTTGAAATTTACTTTAAATCTATTGATAATTTATGTATGAATGAATATTGTAGTTTAAAGCTTGGTTTTAAAATTAATTTTTTTTCAAAAGTTAATTTAGATTAATTAATTTGTTTTCAAAATATAAGATGATTGTTTATTTTTAAAATAATAGTTTTAAATAAAGTTTTGTTTTGTCATTCTTTTAAAATGTTTAAAATAAAATGGTCATAGATGTATATTTATATTATAACTAGTTTTATAATAATTTTCTTTAAAGATTTAACTTGTATATTCATACATAAGTATTCATTTATAAAGTAACTTAAATAATTAAGCTTATATTACATTTTAAATTAAATAAAAATATGTTTAAAATACTAAGAGACATGTGTAATTATGTTAATTATCTCAAAAACACATGTAAAGTAATTAAGCAAATAGGATGACAAATGTTGGCAAAATGAACATGTGGCACTATTTTATTTTTATTTTTTTATAAATATTGTAAGAAGAAAATTAGTTCCCTTTCACAAACACTTTTCCCTTTGTTTTCACTTCTAAGCTCAAAACAGAAATTTCTTTAAACCTGAAATTAAGCCCAAAAACAAATTTGAAACTTTTCTTAAATCTGAATTTAAACCAAAAAGCAATTTCAGATCTACAACTTCAAAACTGCAAAATTGAAAATCTGCAACTTCAAATCAAACCTGCAAATTAAAACTGCAACACCAACTTCAATCTGCAAGCAAAATGGAAACCGCAAAATTGATCACCTGCAATTAAGTGATGTTCATCTGCAATAACATCAAGTTCAACGGCAAGTTTTAAATCAACAAATTAAAGGCATGCAAAGGATTTTTTTCAGCAAAGCAAATTAAGCATTCTTCAGAATAAGATGTTCAAGCCTGAAGAAAAAAGTAATCTGCCCTGCTCTGCATTAATAAGGTGAGTAAATAATTTTCAAAAATAGTTTAAACTTGAGATTTTAAATTAAATACACACGATTGAATTTGGTGTGATAATATTGTTTGTATATGTGCTGGATGTAAATGCATGTTGAATATTTGATGTGCCTGTAATTTAAAAAGAAAAGTGTGCCTCTGTTATTTTACAGGTTTTAAAATAAACTTGTAAATTTCATTTCTTCTCTTGCATTAAGTTTTAGACCTTGATTTCTAAAAGAGAAATGTATATAATGATGTGATATTAATTATGAAAATGAAATTGGAAAATTTTATTATGTTTTATCTTAAAAATGTAAAAGATGCAGTGAAAACATAGTTGTATGTCAAATATCGACTTTCTTAATTTCAAATTTGAATTATAGGATTGGATTCGCGTTTGAAAATCATGAATTTTAGCATGCATTTCAAAAAAATTAGATTGATATTCAATTGGAAAATTGGGAGTGAGTGGTTTCGGCAATTTGATCAATTGCTGATGATCCAATCAACGTTTGAAGTTGAAATCTTGGGAGAAGCTTGTTTGTATGTTGTTGATTTTGTGAAAAATATAGTTGGAATTTTTAAGTGGAGGAATTGTTCGATTTTGAAGAAACTAGGGTTTTATTTTCGTTTGTGCTTGGCTTGATTGTTGAAACAATTTCGACCGAGGGATGAATCGATTTCGTTCGTTTTTGGTGGAGATGTAGTTCATGGATATGGGTTTCGATGGTGGGTTTGGGGGAGTTCAACGGCGACGAGATGATCGTTGGCGATGGGGTTTTGGGTCGTGTTGCTGTGTAGTTTTTGAGCTAGGGATCGTAATTTTGATTCGCTTACTTATTCTCGAATCTGGGTTTGTTGTTGGGTTCGCACACGATCGTGTGATGGTAGGCGTGCAACGTGCACGTTGGTATGCACCTTCCACGTTGGTATGCACCGGAATGTGGGGCTGGGGATTTTCATTGGGAAAGAAAGGTTCTTCTTAGGTTTGCTCTCGAGCTTTCATCGGGGACGACTCAAAGATTGAGGAGCTGGGGTTTTACTCGAGGTAGCACGTGTGAAGTTACCTTGCTCGTCTCGGGTTTTAGGGTTGATTGTTTGGTTAGTACTTTATAATGTTATGTACTGTAAATTTAATGATAAACTTGCAAGTAACTAGAGATTGAGAAGAGAAGATAGGTTTAAAAGATTAAACTTGTTATTCTTATTAAATAAATCAAGTTAAGTTTTATAAAAAGAAAAGAATTTTCAAAGTTAAACTTGTTTCTTTGAAGTAAAAGTTAATCGATCTTTTAAAAAAATGTAAATTGAATTTATTTTCAAATTTAAAAATGTTTTAAGATGATTTCTTTTAAAGGTGATTAACTTTATTAAATTTTGAAGTTCAATTTAAAGAGTGTTTGTATTTAAGTATTAAATCAAAGTTTTTAAAGTAAATTTTAAAGGTAATGTTTAAAAACTAAGTTTTCAAATTTTATTTAAAATGAATAAGTTTTAAGTTAAATAATTAAAGTATTTTAAATTTTAAATTTGATTTCTAAATACTTTAATTTCAAATAAAGTTAAGTTAAAATTTTATAAACCAAATTGAATAATTTGGTTTAAGTTATTGAAATTTGATTTAATTTAAATAATTAACTTATGAAGATAAATAATGTTAGATTATTTGGATATGAACTTATAAATACTTACTTATTATGATTTGTTAATAAGTAAAGAGTTTAATTAAGATAAATGCTTTTGTTAATTAATTAAGGAATTTCTTTAAATATAAGAAGTTAATTAATTAATTATTTAATTAATTTTAAATAATTAGTTAATTGATTATTTAATTTTTAATAATCACTTAATTATGGATTAATTAAGTGTAATTGCTTAATGAAGTAATTAATGGTTTGAATATGGTAATTACTTATGGAAGTAATTAGAGAAATTAATCATGGGAGTAACTAGTTGAAGTGATTAATGGATAATCACTTGATGTTATTTATCTAAGGAATTGATTAATAAAATTGTTTGAAGTTAATTAATTATGGAGTAATTAATTAATTTAATAGTTAAGAATTATTTAATGATAGAATTAATTACTTGTTAAGTAATTAATTAAGAGAGTAATCAAAATTTGTTAATGAAAGTAATTAGAGATAATTACTTATGTAAGTAATTAAGGGTTAATTACTTAATTATTTTAGTTAAATTAATTAATGTGATTAATTAATTTAAGAATGACATTAATTTAAGATTGATTACTAAGTGTAATTAATTAAAATGTAATTAATTTATAAAGTAATTAATTAAGGATTATTTGTTAATTTAAATTGATTAACAAATACTTAATGAAGTAATTAAAGATTAATTAATTAGATTAATTAATCAAGGGTTAATATAATTAATGAAGAAGTTAATTAATTAAGATAGGTAATTACAAAATTGTTGATTACTGTTTATGATTTATAAGATGGTTAATTACAAGTTAGTTATTTAGTTTATTAAAGGAATTATTAATTAATAAGGATCATTAGTTGATGTAATTAATTAATCAAGGTTGATCAGTGAAAGTAATTAATTAAAGTATGATTAATTAATTGTAATTAATTAAGGTGTAATGTAATTAATTATAGTTGATTAATTAATGGAAGTAAATGTAGGATCATTAAATATTGTAATTAATGATAGTAATTGAAGGTTAATTACTGAATATGGTTAAGGATAATTACTTGAATGTAATTAAAAGATGATTAATCAGGGAAAATTAATTAAGGAAGATCATTAATAGATGATTAATTTATTTGGAATAAATTAATGAAGAAGGATTTAGGTAATCCAATTGATTATGAGTTAGTCAATTCTGTTTATGGATGATTGATTGATATTGGTTTATTAATATTGGATGATTGATATTGGTTTATTAATTTTGGATAATCCGAAAACCACATCGATTCCAATTAAACGTTAGGTCGTGAATCCAAGTGGAGCAGTGAAGACTCGAGGTGTTAGTACTATATGTCGGTATAACTCTGTGGGTGATTCCGTAATGAGTTTGATGGAATAGTACTTATAGGTTCGAGATGGTGATTTAGAGTGCAAGGGCTATGGTCGTTGACTCTGAGGTTGATTCCAAAATGAGTGCAACGAGATAGTGCCTTCGGTTTCGTTCGAACCCAGAACGAACTTGTATGGATTGAATGCTTTCAGAACATCGTCAGGTGGATGATGAGCATTCTAAGATAGACGTGTTCTATAAAGGTAATCGTAGCCTCAAGCCTCATCAACCCGGGAATGGCTAAAACAGGGGAGGTGCAGCAAGGCTAAGTGGGTAGCGCCCATTTCAGGGCAAGATTTTCCCCTGTCTAGAAGTCCCTTTTTATTTCGGCTGTGTGGGCAGTTGGAATCACGCGCCAACTGCGAGGTTGTCTTGTTCGAGACTGTCCAGTAAGCGATGGTCCCGGCCTTGTGTTGTAGGGGATCAAGAGTACTCCTCGGTACGTTGATCTAGGCCACGTACTGGACGGGCGGTACCCCAGTAGCCCCGCCATTGAAGGAAACTCGTTCTTCCTACGAGACGCTACGGTTTTGTTTGTATTACCCACTTTTGTGGCTAGTAGCTGGAATTTAATGAATGTAACAATTTCGGCTATATCTTATTTACTTGAAAACCCTGGACACTATTATAATATCACTGGATTTCCTATCAAATGTTTTGGTTAGCGTAAGGTAAAAACTTTTCCATGTTTATGTGTGGGAAGTCTTACGTAATACCTTTTCTTTCCAAAAAATTTCTAAAGTTAAGCAATTTTAACCCGTTTACTCACACCAGACCCCTATCTGACCCGAGTGTTTATTTTCTGTTTTATTAAACTCTTGGGTACTCATGTTATGTATGAGTAGTCAAGTGATTCAGGTTTGCTTGACGAATTCTGGAGGAGATATGGAGCAGGAGGCTTCCACGTGTAGATATATTATGATTCTGCAGTGTTTTTTTGGTATCTGTATCTGTTGTACTTAAGTTATATAGTTAGACAGATGATTATAACTGTCTAATATGTATGTATAAGTTGTTTACTCTGATGTAATATGATACTATGTAATATTTTATGTGATACTATATTTTATTCGTTCCGCTGTGAGTTCTCTGATGTTGTTGTCTTTCTTCTTTCTCTTTCTTTTCTTCTTCTATCCCTTTCTTTCTTCATTAGCGATGCATCTTCCTAGAGTTAGGAAGTCGGGTCATTACAGTTAAGTTGTAAAAGGCGGCGAGAAATGATTATTTTTATCATCATTATTAATTAACCTAGCCCGTATTGGGCCACCTTCAACTTGGGCCTAAAATCCGTCTAGCAGTCGACCCCCTAGCAATTGACTAATAGACCTATAGCGGTCGACTGGTCAATAGGATTTAGCACAAACAAAACCTGGAACGCAACTTATAAAAGTCGCGTCCAAACCCCAGCCACATTATCATGCCCTCTCCTTCTCCAAACAAGCAAACTCAAACCCCTCCCCTCCTCCTCCAAACAAGAATTCTTCCCCTCCATTCCACCACAAAGCGACACCATTTTCCCCCCTCTCCAAGGAGCAGTAGCCTCGCCACATTCCCATGCAAATTTTTGCACGTTAGATATTACCCTACCACCTCTCCAGAACTAAACCCTATCCCCCCTCTTCGACCACTTTTCAGTCCACGGCACCGTCCCGCACTGTCAGTTCTTCCTCATGCCACACTGGTCTCACACCTCAAGATGGAGCTTAGTTGGATTGGAATGAGTAGAAAATCACTACTCATCTTGGCTCAACAGGCTTCACTTTCCTTCAAGGCTAATCAAGCTCTGGGTCTTCGCCCTTTTGGGCTAGAGGAATTATTGTGGCGATAGGATTAGCATCGATCCATCGCTTTGACACTTTTGAGCGGGAATGCTACCCGTGTTGCATCCGCCTTTTTGAGCCCATTTAGGGAAAAAATTCATGAAGGCAACAGTCTTATTCGGTCGAGGTGAAGGGAGTCACATCATTTTGACCGTTGATTAATTAGGAGATATTTTGGAGATTCCATGTAGGGTATGGACCTGGGTGACATTGAGATGTCAAAGCCTAAGATTTTGCAGCGTATTTTTCTTAAGACATTGGTGCCTGGAGGTCAGATAATTTATGACCTATAGCCCACCTCATCGTGTGCATTGTTCAACACAACATCATTCCATTGATTGGGAGTCTTAATCAGATTTATCCTTTGGTGAGGAAGGCTATCTATGCCATCATTGGCGGCATAGCTGTCAATTGGGCCTATGACATGATGCCCCACATAGTCGATCAGGGAGTTGGAACTCCATGGATATACTTCCCATATTACCACCTACTCACTGCGACATTAGGTGAAACGAAGTGAAATCCCAGGGGGAGTCGGTCTAGAGGAAGTACTCGCCTACCATCGACAAAGCCACCCTCAAGAAGATGTCTATCCCTTTTGCCACCAACACTGGCAGTGGAGCAGCCGCAATAGGACGTAGAGCTAGGACAAGGTGCTGAGGGATTCCAGAGTCCTAATTTAATCATTATTCGGTAGGTCTAGGTCGAGCTCCAAGGGATACGGGCCAACTAGCAGGAGATGTGGGCTGAGATACAATGCCAGAGCCATAAGATTAGGTGCGTAGCTGTCATACTATACCATTTTCGAGGTCGTAGCAACAGCTTGAACTACCACAGAGGGTTGAGACTGTCTCGTAGCTTATAGGTAGTGTTTTAGGTTTAGTAGTGTTGTTGTTATCCTTTCCTTTTATCATTTGTTTTTTTCTTTTGCGTTGTTGGATTGAAACCGTTAGTTGTCTCTTATAGAGAGTATGTACGATATTATGAGACTGTCCCTATTTATTTACTAGGTTGTTATTTTGGATATGCGAACCGCTCTTGTATGTGATGTGTATATGGAAGAAACAATATAAATATGAAAATCTTATAAAGACACATGACTAACGGTAAATGCAATGTAAGACTGCAAGTTTGGAATAAATAGTAAATTTTAGCAAATATAGGATGGGCTAAAGTTCTTATGGAAATCACGGGTCATTATTCATGTTCCTTAAGAGTTAAAATTCATAAATGATAAACGTATTAACAAATGATTAGTTTTGAAACAATGGAATATGTGAAATGTAAGAGTAGAACTTAGACATTAGCATAGAACTAACTTCCGGCTACACTGAAATATGGCTTGAATCATTCAAATTTTTGAAAGGCAAGCATTTTTAAAAAAATTCACTTGATTGAAAGAAAAAAAATTTTGTCTTTTAAAATTATTTTTGACACTTAAATAATTTTTGGGACTTTTTGTCCAAATTGATTTAATGGAAAATTTTGCTTCTAAATATTTTTGAAACTTGATTCTTCAAGCAACGTATAAATTAGAAAAGCGAAAGAGATTTTTAAGAAATATTTTGATTTAAAAGGTCATGCGGTAAGCGTAGGGAAGGTAAATAAATTGATAAATGTGAATTTAGAGGTGAATTAGGGACGACAATACGATAAAATGCAAACGATAACTAGGAAAACATGGTTTTAGCCTTGGAACTTCTATTTCCATACCTTGTTGATGATGCACGAGAATTTGAATTCAATTTTATTTTAAAGCTTGGAAACAAGCCTCCTTTACGTTTCGTAAATGGAAAATTTGGAGAAATCTTTAGCAGCGAGGGAATTTCCGTTGTACAATGGGAATTGGTAGCTTATAGGGTGGTAAGAACGTAGAATTCTCCACCTAAATTCATTTTCCTGGCATAAGAATAACATTTAGGAAGCAATATTTTGACGCGTTAGATTTTTGGATAATAGGAATTGGATGCAAAATTGATCACATATGCTTCCATTCGTAGGAGTATGGGGATTTTTTTGAAAAGATTTTTCAAAATCTACACATATATAGAACTGCCAGTACATGTATACGTTGTTTGCATCATATTTTCAAAAATGTTTTTGAAAGAAATGCAGTCATATAGGAAAGCACGATTTAGAATCATTCTACATGTATGTTTTCTATAATTGTGATACACTATGCACTTATGCGTGTTTAGTTGCAAAATTGGTTGTGCACTAATTGGTTGGGTAGTTTGAGAAAATTGCAAGAAATAACATGATTTAACTGTTGGTATGAGGACGAAATTCTTTTTAGAGCGGAAGAATGTAACACCCCGTAAATTTATGTTAATTAATAACTAATTAAGCTCCAAAAATAGAATTTGTGCAAATGATGGAATTTGACCACGAAATTTGCGCCATCACGTTCTGGTGAATTCTGAGCAACTTTAATGTTTGAAGTTTTCACGATCGTAGTGCAAATGAAAAAGTTATGGACGATAAACGATTTCATAACGAAAATAATTAATAAAACAAAATTAAATTTTATAATTAATCACTTGGACCCACGGGTCGATCCCCTTTATTGGTCAGGTCAACATGGATCGGTCGACCCCTATATATGGTCAACCGATCCAATAGGTGATGGCTAGGTTTTTCCATGGCCAAACGGTCTGAATTTAATATATTTAATTCTAACAGCTCTGGTTGATTCGTGTGCCTATAAATTCAGGCCTAGCCCTCTCTTCTCTTCTCCTATTTTCTGGAAAGAACAACATTGTTCTATCGTTTCTTCTTCTCCACTAGTCTTTCAAATTATAAAATAAATTATATTTATACAAATTGGAGAAGAACAGAAAATAAATAGATAAAGAGTTAAGGAGTGGATCAATGCTACATGATAACAAGGTAAATTTCAATATAATAAATTTGTATTCCTTTCTAACCCCAATTTTTTTCTCAGAACTAATATATGTATATGCCGTTTTATACATATTTCTTAGATTAAAAAGGAGGTGGATTTGAATTAAAGGATTTAATTTTGACACGAAGATTTATAATGCTTTCAATAAGGCCCTTTCTTAGTCTAATTTTGAAAGATTGGTCAAAGATATTGGCATGAGACTCCATAATTGGCCCCTAATGCAAGTGGGAGATTGATGAAGTTAAGGATGTGCTATAGGGGCAATTATGTAATATATTATATAACCAAACTCTTGTACAAAAAACTTGTTTGAAATAAGGTACGATTTCGGTTTTGTTTTGTATTATATGTATGGTTATATTGTAATATAGGTGACAATCTGAATGCATTTTTTTCAACGCCAGCCAGTTTTATAATAGAGTGTCCACTATTTTATAGAGACTAAAAATGGCATGGGCTTGAAATACATAAACAACTATGTATTACTACACACGTTGACAATGCTTGATGACTAGCTACACTAACACAAGCACTATGATACAATTCAATCACAACACAACGTTATGACAAACAATACTACATTACAAAACTTCGACAGCCAAATATTACCTCAAAGACCCACTTACATATTGCATGCTGAAATGTAATCAAGAGTAGAATTCTAATAAACTTCTAAATTTTCATAAAACTAGAAGCATAAAACTTCTAATTGAATATGGCCCACTTGCAGACTAATTGATTATGGCCCACTTGCAGCAAGCATGACAATAGCCACAAATACTAGAACATAATTCTAAAGAAGCCAAGGAAACTTTCTACACAAGTCAAACCTCAAGTAAAAGAAACATTTACAATGCAAATGAATACCTTATAAAGGTCATAAAACTGATTCAAGTAGGAATTCCTCAAGAAAAATATTAAATCGATTGAAGTTGTGAATGTGTTTGTAACCATGAGTAATAGATCGAATATTTAACTTACCATCCTTAAAACATTACTAGTCAATATGTATCATGAAAGGGTATCGATACATCCATTGACACTAGTTTGCATAAAGCTCTTTGTATTATGGAAGTCGAATTACTCATAGCTATAGAGGATACCTTAGGATTACATACTAGTGATTGCTTGGAACAATCATAGAATTAATCATTAAGAGTCTTTTACATGGTAATACAACAACGTAAAAATAGGATACCTCATGTAATGAAGTGCACTATTCTTCAAACTTAAGAGTATTGTTGATCTTAAGTATATAAACTTTACTTTACTTATGATCAATCGCATGACTTGACAATCATGTCATGGCTATAATTGGGCATATGTTGAACCACTTAAAGTGAAACACAACCAAAGGAAGGATTTATCTCCCTTTTCTGCGGAAGGTTAGGATCATCATTATTAGTAGTCAACTTAAATTTAAACTCTCTGGCCGGAGTAAATCAATCAATCGATAATTATTATTAGATTGAACAGTACTACGCAATCAACGATGTTA
This sequence comes from Allium cepa, assembly GCA_030765085.1. Classification (NCBI taxonomy): domain Eukaryota; kingdom Viridiplantae; phylum Streptophyta; class Magnoliopsida; order Asparagales; family Amaryllidaceae; genus Allium; species Allium cepa. Next base: position 202,253,223 of record CM060941.1, on the reverse strand, counting down.
CTTGTGTTTTTGACCATTAAATAAACATGATTATCTTAATGATATGACGATGAAGAAAATAAAATTCAAAAAATATTGTTCCTTATAGTGTAGCTTAATAAAGATGAGAAATTGGGTATTGCTTAAATGATTCGTAAGCAACTAAACTTGTGCTAGATATTGTATGTCAGCAAAGCTCGTATAAGCTTTAGTATTTAAATCGTTTTAATATTACAAAAGATCGAGTTCACCCCATTAAGTAAAATCGATACATATCAATCATGGATTATACGTATTAATTACTTAGCTAGTTCTCATCTTTAAACCCTTTTTAGACTTGCTTAATCGCTACCATCGCCCTCAGGCTCTCTACCTTACATCGAAATACCAGTTGATCACAAATTGATACCTATAATTACTTAACCAATTTTCCCTATAATGACATGCACTCGATCCATTCAATCTAGATCTTTATGCTAAGCTCCTTGAATGGTTTTTCAATCGAATGGTACTGTTAGATATCACTCTATACTATTCAATGGACTTACAAATGATTTTATAAGTTTTCCAACCTCATTTCTATTTTGATCTATCTTTTGCCTCTTTGTCATGTTTAATGATCCAAAATTTCGAACACATTGTATTTAAATATCTATATTATTTAAATATTTGAATCTTGGTTAAATGTGATTAAATTAGATTTATAACAGTAAACCCCCTTTTATGAATAACTAGTGATAAAAAATTGGTTTTAGAAATATATTTACAAAAATCAGTAGATTGAAAAAATATCAAAAATGTGACCAAAAACTGTTTTATTAATAAATGGTTTTTTACTCAATATGAACTATTAGAACTTGTTCTTTCTTGGAATATTAATGTGTAATAATTAGCAACTAAAAACATTTTTCACTAATGGTAAATAGTAGGGTAGGATGATGTCATGGGTGATATCATAGGATAGAAGATGTTTTAGTGAATGGTAAAAGATATTTCATAATGGGTGTGAGGTAGACTACAAGGCACATGAGAGAGAATGCATGGTGACATTCCATGGAGAGTAAGAGGTGAGTGGTTACCTCTTGGCCACTTCTACAAAAGGCCATTCACATGATTACATTAACTTATCTACTAAGTTTCAAAGATAGACAAAACATAGCCTTAATCCTCCTATGTCTTCACTAATCAATCTTTAATCAAAACAAATCAATGCAAAACTTCTTCAAAATTCACCAAACTCAAGCTATGGGCCTAACACAACATAACAACAAGGAATATAATCATAAATCATGAAGAAAAGGAGCAAAATCCTTACCCCAATGTTGGGCCGTGAGCATTATTGGGCTAGGAGTTGAGGCTAAGGGCATTTTAGAGCAAAATGTTGGATCTTTGGGTGTTTAGTGATGGTAGGAAGTGTTCTTATGATTCTAATGGCTTGTGCTTTGTTGTAGGTTTGGTTTGGATGAGTTAATTAACCATTGAAAAGTTAATATTGTGTTATATATGTTGCTTGTAAATATAAAGTTCATTAACAAAGTAAAGTTATAACTATTTGGACCTCTTTACTTTTGAAAGAAAATAACAACAATATATTAAGTATATTCACTTCTTTTAACCTCTACAACATGTATCGTGGCATTAACTTTGTGTTTACATGTTTGGTTTGGTTATATGTGGCGTTGAAGTGTGTTTGAATGTGCTTGAAGCGAGAAAGGTCGCTATAAGTGCACTTTGAATCCCTTGTGTTTTAACTTATGTTAAATGGTTATATGTGTATAAATTGTAAAAGAATATACCACGGTGGTTCCCTACACTTATAAGGGTGTATGGGATAGCGACGAATTGGTTTGGAAAATTATAGAAATGATAGGATAAATACATAAACTTAGAAGCGAACAGTCACTATGGATGCACTTTGTAAATGCCTTATGTTCGAAGAGTTTTAATATTATTTTGAAATATATTGTTAAAGGTTTCTTTGTATGGTTGTTAAGCAATATAAGTAAACTATTTACTTAAAAATATTAGAATTTAAATCGATAAATAATATCTTGAAAATTGGTCAAACATTTAAGGTTTTAAAACTAGTTTTGCGGGAAAGTATGAAACTCCAACAATTTGCAATAGAAACACTTTACAAATGTTTCTAAACATTAGACAACATTTCTATAAATACTATTGTAGGCTGTTTATGACTTTAAAATGGTTATAAATTTCACTTAAGCAAAGTATTTTCTGTAATCTTTTTAAGGATGTAGAATAAAAAATATTATAGTATTTTAAAAGTGGTTTCAAGTTTAAATATATTTTTAATAATTATTTATGAATTTTTCAAGTAAAAGATTTCTAAATGTAAAACACGCTTTTTATTGATCTTTTATTAAATTCTAAAATTGTATTTTTAAGCAATATTTTATATGGATATTTGAAATGTATTTATAAGCATTTTAAAAGTTATATATATATATATATATATATATATATTAAAGTAAGTTGATTATTTTATAAAAAGATAAGTGGGTTTTTGTTATAACATTTAATTTAAAAAATGCTTTTGAAAAGTTATTAAAAGTGCATTACTTTGTTAGACAAATATAGATATACTTATATTTTGAAAAAGAATAGTATAATGATAATGACAAATATAAAATGGTTACATTATAAGAGTGGGAAGAGTGGAAATGAATAGTCAAATAATAATATACATGTATATATCTTTTATAAAGGTATTTTAAATATATATATATATAAGCACTTACAAAGAAGTTTTAATTGACAAAAGAATTAATTAAATAAAATGGGATCAGAAGTCACTTATGTGACTCAATCTTGCTTTATGTGTTGACCTATTTATGGAAAGTATTTAATCATGTATTAGCACTAAATGCCAACGAAGTAGACTTGTTCTAACTATGAGAGTTAAAAATGAAGTGTCGAGATAGGGCTTTGACACAACTAGTGCACTAACCTACTTGACTTTATCCTTGACCAAGGGATAGCGTAATTTAATAAGGTCGGAAATGGTGATAAGTATACGAGCCTTGATTTCCATATGCAATCATTTTCATTTAGATAGATAATTAATTGACTATTAAACTTGACCAAATATACTTAGGAAGTATATAAAAGCTTCACGACTTCATGAAGTTTGAGATCTCTAGGGAGGACTCATTAGTACGATACATTTCTTCTTTTAAGAACATATACATACAAGTTCCATTGGGGAGGACCCTTTTGCATCATTCAATTACTGCTAAAAGAACTGAAATTGAGTTAACTGGAAATTCACCGATTTAGTTTGAAGAGTCCAGGATCGCATATGTGTATTATTTATTGAAAACCACTTAAAAACTGATGTACAACTTCTATGTTTTGGAATTGGATATGGTGTGAAATATTATAGAGTTGAACTATCTATCCTAAGGTTAAGTCCAAGGGAGAGGTCAACATTAACATTTGATACAATTCTGTAAAGTTGAACTGTCTGTAAGGTTAAGTCAAAGGGAGAGGTCAGTGTTAGCATTCTTCGAATGACTTGTGCAGGAATCCATAATCATGAATTGTTTGAGATGTTGGAATCCATAGAGAGGTTCAAGATCTGTTCAAGGGATGAAGAATTATGATGAGGTTCTTCGTGCGACATCACCTTCGAAAATGATAGAAAATAGAGTATGGTGCATAACCATGGGGCTAAGCAAACCTAAAGGGTACATCGACTCTAAATATTTGGAGATGCTTTCGGTTGAGACACACGAGAATTGGTTATATTCGGCATCACATCTTCGATCATGGTCCTACTATGTTTACCTTTATGGTATATTTTATCTAGAGATATGCATGGTTTCAGAAGGTACTTTCTAACCCTTGTCGGGAGGCCGGCCTTAATGTACTAAGGGGACCTCCACGAAAATCTGTGTACCTTAGCGACTTTAGTTGTACTTCTAATATTATTATGTTGTAAGATGCAAGCAGCATAGCTATTTTCTAATTTTTATTTTATACCCTAGACATTATTTATTACATCGTCTTATTTATCTATTATATGTTCTGGTCTTTTGAAGGGAAATTTGTTATGGTGGCATGGAGATCTTAAAAACGCATGGTTTCTCCTCCAAAAATAACCTCTCCCGTAGGGGAATGCATTAGATATTTACTTAAACCAGTGGGACCTTGGGCATATCCAACGTTGGCCCCAAGACGTTGGTCTCTAACTAGCAAAGTAAATGCTTGAGCTTGAGAAGCTTCTGGTCCGATGGGAGTGGTCTTAAAAGATTTTCTATATGATGCATCATATTTCTTGAATTTCTCACACTAGACTTATGTATGTCTTGAGGTTTTATCTTTCCCTTAATTCCTCGGGTGCCCTTTCAAATAGTTTGAGAAAGACATGTTTTCATTGATATTCTTTGGAGCTCAAGGAGACGAGTTGGATGTTTTTCCTAGCATGGTATTCTTGTTTCCATTACACTACTATTATATGTATATCAACTTTTGTGTGGAAAGGCTATCATAACTACCTAAGATGGTAATAGTACCTATAATTTTAACTCTTAAATGCTATGTATCTTTGAGTAGCACTTTGTACGGTCTTTTCAATATTATATATTATCGTTTCGCTATGAGATTTGGATGTTTTATTCTCTCTTCCTTGTTATGCTCTTTTTCTTTTACCCTAACAATCTGTCTTTCCGACAGTTAGGTGCTTGGTACATGAATATCGTAGATGTATTAGTATCGGCATTTGAGGGCAAAAAGGTTGGATGTTGCATCATGTTTTGCGTGCAAACTCCAGAGCTGCATCAATTTTCTCCAAACTATAATCTCGTGTAAACCTGATTGTGCAATGATCTGAACTTCATTCTCTTGTGTAAATACCGTCGTAATATGGCCCATTACATGAACTCTCAAGAGTCCTCCATTATAAGAATCAACATTCATCACCTCAAATCACTAAAATCTCTTGTGATCATACATTCAAACGTACAAATAATCACAACATACAACAAACAATGTCAAATCAAGCATAATGTATCATTCAAGCATTTCAACAAATACCTAGACTATACAGATAAGCCTATCTCATTCGAACACATATTTTAATCTATTTAAAATATGTAAAACATCATTTAAAATTGTTTTCAAATTAAATTAGAGATCAAAGTGTGGTTATTTATTTTAAAAGTGGATCCAAAACATATTTAAGAAATTTGACAACATACATGGTACGATGCTACAGAAACACTCACCAAACGATGATTAAATCACCAAGTAACAAATTAATCTAAATCTGGTATAAACAAAAAAAAAATCAAAATATCTCTTAAAAATATTTTTTAGTTATGTTATTTTAATGATGCCTCTAAGCCACAGTCCTTTAATTTATCGGTTACTCTCTAAATAGTAATGCTTCTAAGCGATTTTAGATGAAAAAATTAGTGGATATTTAAGGATTTTTTTTTGGACATTTGAAACAAAGTGAAATATTATGATCTCTAACCTTAGTTACTCTTGTATCTCAATATTAACAACAGACCAATGTATATGGGCTTGAACCAAAGTATAAAATCGACTTAAAACTATCTTTTCTTGAATTACCTAGAGAATCAAGCTTTGCTTGTAAACTTCGGTGAAGTATGTGCCTACCAAACTTTAATTCCAATTAATCGTCATAGGGTCGTCAATTTTCAGGTTCGAACTCGTGATCTTTAGTCTCGTAGTCCTGATCATCAACCAACTATGCCAACCTGGTTGGCTTACCTAAAACTATCTATTTAGAATATAATTATATCATTGTTTCCAAAAGGATGGGCAAAATCACTATTATGACTACTCTATAAAAAGAAATGAAGTAACTCTTTTATTTGGAATAGGAATCAACCCCTAATTCATCTTTTATCAAAATTTATGGCCTTGACAATGTTTTAGCTCAAATTAAAATGATTTATTTACGTAAATCATATCTTACAAACATTATTCTACTTTACACTACTAGAAATGTAACATTTACCAACCTAATTTACAGACGCCTTTCTGACACCTATATCTAAGGTGTCGACGGGGCGTCGAAATGGTGTTAGTGTATACCCACCTACGACAAAACATCAACGCCTTTTTCATGGCATTAGCAGGGTGTCTACATAGCATCGACCCTAAACATAAGTCCCCAGTCGACATTCTTTCCTTCCCTACTTTTTGAACAACAGAAAATAAGTGAATTTAGCCTCCTACTCCTACTTCGATTTCAAATGCCACGTGACTTTCCACCTCTCTTGATTTCAATTGCCATAATCCTTCCACCTCCTCCTTCCTTGACTTCGAACAACGCAACCCTACCACATCCTTCTCCCTTGACTTAGAACGTCACAAGCCCACCACCTTGTCCTCACTCGACTTTGAATGTTGTTTTCTCCTCCTCCATTGACGCTACTACAAAGCACAAGCCACAAGCCAAAGCTAGTTATCCCCACCTCATATCTATCTCGTCAATTGTAGCAAACCCAAGTCGCTACCTTTTCGACTACTGCAATCCTAAGTCATAAAATCCCTCCTCCTTGTCATCGCTCAAGGCTCCATCGTTATGATTTATTGTTCTGATTCATTTTCTATATAACGCTATGATTTGATTTGCTTTGCATATGATATAGATTTATTGGTTTATATTCATCATTATATGATCTTTGACATTGGTTCGTTGGTATGATAATTCATATAAGATTTAAGATACTATTGGTTATATTTTTAAATTACTCAATTATTCATTATTATTGATATGATGTTCCTAATAAAACTCTATAGTTGTTCAATTTGGTCCCTTATAACAAGTATCATATGTGATCTTATGATGCCCTACCTTTATACCCTCATTAACAAAGGATATTGCAATGTAATACCATCTGCTAATGTGAAGAGCAAGGCTGGTTAGGAGCGACCATTGGTATTATTGCTTTGGATAAGGATCGATACGTCGAATTGGGTGAGAATGTTATTTTTTCAAAAGAGGATTAAATATATTTGATCCAGGTGCAAAGCAACAACGCAGTGGCTTAATATAATTCGAAATAATATAAAATATTACAGATCACATAATCACAGAATACGAAGATAAATATACATATCTCATAAACTGGTGGAGAAATGATTATAATCCATAGAGTGGACAATAGAATAGTGGTCATAAGAGAACCATAATATTCATAAGAGATACATAGACAATCCAAAAGGATGTATTCAACAAAATGAGTCTCTACCTCGAATACATGATAGATTACAAACTACTAGACTACTACTGTAAGCAAAATGTCACCAAGCAAGTCTAGCTTTAAAGTCATCATGCTGAAGTACTTGAAATACCTCGGTCTAACCTGAGTATAAAAATAATAAATGGGTCAGTCTAGTTATAATTCAAGTAAATGTGAGATAAGAGTGACAAAGGTAAATGGGTTTCATTAGAACACGTATCCACATAGAGTCAAACATGGAAGGATGTCGACATTCTTAAATCTTCTTCACCAAATCTCAAACCACTATTATCTTATAAAAGCAAATATCTTGAAATATTTTGTGAAACACAAATCTTATAAAAGTCCAGAAATCAACATAGAAATCCAAAAAGATAAAGGGGCAGCCTATCATGGATTGTTAAGCATATAAACTCATCGAACACGTGTGTCATACATAGTGGTCCAGAGGACACACAAATGGATATGAAAATCCATAAAACACAAATGATCATAAAGCTCCACATATGAGCGTAAAGCTCCACAGATGAGCATAAACTCCATAGATCCGCTTTACAAGGATAAACATAGAAGATCGGTCGTTAAACTTATCTTAGTAAGCATTGTCTACTACCAAATAGTAACTTAACGAATAATGTTCGTACGTCCGATACCATACTTGTTTACTTGGATATTTCCTATAATTTAGTAAACATCACTTAAGAGAAAAATAGGTTCCAATTGAATAAGTTCGGGAATTAACCGATGAAATAAACACAAGTTGTTTCATCCAATTGTTTTACTCCATCGTTTAACTAAATTCCTCATCTGAGTGAATTAATAATTTATATAATAATACTAGTTTTGGAAATTCTTTTCTAAATACATGCTTTGGAGAATAGAGCTGAAAACCCACAAAATGAGATTTCTATCTATATATAAATAGTATAAAATGCTTTATTAAAAATAGGATTTAGAAAATGGATTGAAATACAATTAAATTACTCCCAAATCAGTTTAGAAATCTCTTGAAATCTATATATTCATTTTTATAAACAAAACCAATATTTATTTAAAACCAACTTATCACAAAATTCTAAAATGTATTATCATTAAAATACGAATTAAATCATGAAAATTCATCAGCAAATGAACATATTAATATGATCAAAATATCAAAACAAAGTCGCGTGAAACAAGGCGCAAATGATAATGGGGAAGGAGTTGGTTCCTAGAGCAAAACATGCCCCAGCAGCAGTCGACTAGTTGATCGGTCTCACTAGAGCAGTCGACCGATCGATGGGGCTAGAGTAGCGTTTTCTCACGGTTCAAGCTCCCACCATTGATTGTTCGCTTCCATTTGATATTTTGAATTTCTGACAGCATAATTTGACCAGTGTATTCCATATACAAGCATGCATTCGTACAATATATGATATAGCGACTGATGGAAAACAATAAATAGGAATACTGCTAACAAACAAAGAGTAAATCAATAGGCTCAAACACAAAATTAAGATCAGAATCGCACTATATTCTCAACAATTCTAGAAATTACATGCATGCATTTGAGTTAGAACTAGAAATTGTGAGATTACTCACCTTGTAGCTAAGAAAAGAGGTTGTTACTGCTTCTAAATCACTGCTCAATTCCTTTCAGCTATTGTTCCTAAGAAACTCAGAATTGAACCTAAAAACCCATTTCAATTTACAAACAAATACTGAATTGAGGAGATATGTAATGTATCAATAGTTAGAATAGATCGTCTGAGGTTATTAGCACTAGAAATCAAGTATTTCTATTTATTTCAGTTGACTTCAGGAGGTATCTCTTGGGGTTTGCAAATGAGGGAGAAAGAGAGTTTATTGTAATTTCTTTGGTTATAGACAATAGTGAGAAAAATTGAAATAATGAAGTATGGAAAGAAAACTAATGTACAAGATATCGTTTCTCAATTATTAACTCATTTCTAACTCTAGTCAGACCTAAATTTGTATTGCTTACCAAAAGAATGAAGTCGGTATTCTTATTTTCAATTATAAGGAGAAAATAAAACAAGGTTTTAAGTTATACCCCATAGATTCACATTACTTTTATTAAACCCATGTCAGATCATTTATTAATGTTTATTTACAATAAGTTGGTATAAATTTACAATCTTTTTGTAATGCTAATAAATCATTCTTTTTAATATAATTAAAAGCTAAAATCCCATTAAGTTGTAAATTCTCCGATAAAAAAATACTTTTTTTGGCAAAACCGACGGGGTTAAATGACCCCTTCCATGTATTTATAATAATAAGAAAGGTTTTTGCATTATAAATAGGAATTAAGGGAGATAACTAAGAAGAGAAAAAAGGAAAACGGGATAAATACAACAACTTAACAATTATTCAAAACCATAGCTTATTCCCAGTTATGAACCACAGCCTCTTAATAGAATAGGAAGAATATGGCATAGTAGAGTAGATCTATTTGCAGTTTTGATAATAAACATCAATTCTCATTCGTATCTTGTTGTTAAACATGATGTCGTTCCTCTCTCACCACAATTCAATAGCAGTAACTTTTAAGTACAGAAGCATCTCATATGCAACAAAAAAAATTCCATTTTGTAGCAGTATATATATTATACCATTCAATCTTGTTGTCCTATATTGGACTAATAAAACCTCCCCTAGATCTTATTTTCGACCATACGAAATATGTGTATGGACAGGAGAAGAAAAGGTGATGGACATCTTCCTCGTTATTCTGACAAAAAAGACATAGAGTATTCATAGTAAGACCTTTTCTATTCAGGTTGGCCTTGGTATGTATAGCATTTTTGAAGATTTTTATAGCATTAAGTTCAATCTCTCACTTGTTACTGGTTCCAGATTCGTTTATTCCAAGAAAATATATTGTGAGGTAGTTGATCTTCTAAAGCAGCATATATTATGGTAGTTGAATGTTCGCTATGCTTATTAGTCCAACTATATTCATCCTTAGTTGCATAAATATAAGGTTGATGATTTTAGTTGTTCCATTTTCTATTAATCTTAGGGTAGCTCGTGATAGGTAATTTGATTTTGCCATCTCTAATAAAGTTAATAGTTTTTGCATTGTTAAGGATACCAGTCATCTAGGCTTCAGCATAAGAATAGAACAGCATAAAATCAAGCCTTTATCTAACAATGGCACAATCTAGAATCTACGATCGCTTAATGAGATATCTGAATGAGGTAGAAGAGAGTCCCTTATTTTCAACATCAACTTCCACACCCAGCTACTTGCTTGTTTTGGTTCCATAGTCCAAATGTCTCTGTTTTGAGGTTATGATTGTGACACCAAACTACCCATAAAGAGTCGGTTTTGTTGAGAATTTTTTCAAAATGTTTAGAAATAGTAGCAGTATTCCATCTTTTAAGGTTTTTTATGACAGCCCGCAAATCCGTACCCCTTGAGTTAACACTATTCTACTTTAATTTACTCAAGTGGAACAGAAATACGAACCATTACGGTTAAAGAAGAAGAGATAGAAGAAGAAGAAACTAAACAATATCAGAATCTCAAGTCGCAGCGGAATAAAATATAATAGTAAATATAGAACCTTACACAAAATGAAATCTATAACTGTTTTATACATCATATCATCATAGTATCACATACACATAATTTTTACGAATCATACAAATCCATACAATCACAGCAACGGAATATATATAGATACTGATAATACGTCTCGGACTCCAGCTCCTCTCCTGCTCCATAGCATCTTGTCCTGAACAAATAATGCTCAGTCTGACCCGAGCATTATAATGAAATAACACCCGAGTGAGTCTAGAATACCAGCTGATAATAATGCATCCAAATTGATTATTAAAGTTTCAAAAACCTTTTGAAAACAAAAGCATCTCGTAAGACCACGCCACAAATAAACATGTCGAGTTTTTACCTTACGATAGCTAAAACATTTTTTATAGAAATCCTATGATATTATAATAAGGTCTATATACAAATACTTATAAAATAGCTGAAATTGTTACATGATTAAATTTCAGCTACTAGCCACAAAGTGGGTAATACAAACAAAACTCGTACAAGGCTCGTAGGGAGAATCGATTTCCAACAATGACTAGGCACTGGGGTAGCACCTGTCACAGTACGGGGACTAGATCACCGTACCGAGGACCACGCATGATCCCCTGCAACACAAGGCCGGACCCATCCCTTACTGGACAGTTCCGAATAAGATCACCCTGCGGTTGGGATCAGCAACCGCACCAATAAGCCGAATAAAAAGGGACATCTAGACAGGGATGACCTTACTCTCAAGTGGGGGCAACCCATGAAGCCTTGCTGCATATCCCCTGATTTTCAGTCATTCCCATTTGATGAGGCTTGAGGCTAAGCGTTACCTATTAGAACATTTCACTTAGAATGCCCATCGCCCACTGACGATGTTCCGAAAGCATTCGTCCATACAAGTTTGTCCCGGGTTCGAACGGAACCGAAGGCACTATTCCTACTACATCCATTTTGGAAATATCCTCAGGATTAGTAGCGACTAGCCCTTGCACTTCACACCTCCATCTTCGACTCCTAACACGTTTCACGAAACGTACAAACCGGATCGAAGTGGTTTTCGAGAAATAAATCTCGATCCCGGTCTCTTCGAAACGATCAACGCATTTGTCCAATATTGATAGTCGGTGATTTAACTATCAATTAACATTCACAAACATCCATCACACAATAAATAATTTCCCACATTATTTATTTGCCTCAAATATCTTTCAAGATATATTTCCAATTTCAAAACTCGTTTGAAAACAATTTCCCAAAGTTCTTCCTTTACAAGGTAAGTCCTTTACCATATATTCCAAATTGGAAATAACCAAGTTCAAAACATTTAGATTTAAAACAGTTAAAACATTTTATACTGAAGTATACTTTAAGATATGTAAATTTACTTCTAGTTATTTGCTCAAAATATAAATTTAAAATATGTGAAGTAAAAATATTCATTAAGACATAAACTTGATTTTAAATAAAGGTTTAGTTAAACTAAATTTAAAAGTAGAGTTTAGAAAGATTAATGCTAATTTCAAATAACTCAGGTTGAAACTAGCCTTTAAATAAATCCATTTGTAAAAATAATTACTAATGTATTCGTAAATCATTACTATTGCTAATTTATTAATTTGTTACTTTAAAATAAAAAATTTCAAACACTCTTTAAACAAGTTTAAACTTTAAACTTTCTTTTAATAAAAATCTGTTTAAAACTCGAACTTGGTTTTCCAGAGAAACACACTTTCCATTCCAACATTCCAAAGAATTCATCTTATAAATCCAACCGATTTATTACCATTCAAATTCATGTTTTAATAACATAAATTTCCTTTCCATGCTTTCAAAAAAATAACTTCTTTCGAAGCCCAAAACATAGTCTTCCATTCCCGGCAATTTACTTTCAAAGTTCGGTTTTAAAAATCCTTTAAAATAAACTTTTGAGAATTTATTGAAGGAAAATAATACTTATGAATTACTTAAATAAAATCCCAATGGTGAAAAATGCATTTCAAAATATTTTGTTTACATTTAAACTGTTAATTTATATTTGGAAAGCCTCCTTTAAATACATTTTAATTTCCAGGAAAACATCATCAAATAACCCCATCGTTATTTTTTTACAATTATAATATCTATAGAATTTATCTCCAGAAATCTATACTTTCACATTTATCTACTGATAAATTTCCTCTTCTATTATAATTCCAAATTTACAAATTTCATTCTTCATCCAAACCAAATCCCAATTTTTATTTCTTTAAATCCTTTACTTAGCAATTTCTTTTATTTCTTTAAAAACCCAATTTATTTTATTTATGCTTAACAATTTCAGGTTTGAAACTTATTAATTCATATCAAAACAACTGGACTTCCAAAATTAGCTATCACGGTGTATAAATAAAATACATTATCAGTTATAACAATAACTCCTATATTGTGAGGAATCCAGTTGGATCCCTCCAACCTGTTTTCCCTGCATCCACAGATATTAGCACAAGAAATATATATATCAATCCAGACTGATAACAACATTTATATTCAACCAATCACACAGACATTTATTTTAATCGGCTAACATTCCAGATGTGAGTGAGATTAACTCACCTTAAGTTTCGGCGAGTGTTCGAAATTTAAATTAAACCGAACGATGTTCGATTTAACTCAAATTTCTACTTGCCCGGAATGATTCCCGAACTGCACTTGCGTAGTACGCATCTCTGCGATCCCGGAGCCGCAAATTTCGTCGAAATCTGATATCGTACGAACAAGTTATTAAATTTTAATGTTTTGTATATAAATTTAAAACAAATATCTTTTTTTTTAATTATACCATCTCAGCCGTTACTTTGCAAAACAAATCTCGGCCGCACAAAGACATCATCTTCCCCTTCGTACGCACGCGATACAGGAACAAAACAACCCAAAGTCGTTGCCTAGGGTTTCAAAACGCAACCCCATCGACGCGCGTGAACTCGATCTGGCTCCGCTACCTCGAAGAGCACAGCGCCACGCACCCCCAACTCTAACACGACGAAGCTCGGTCGTCCCATCTACCCCAAAAGCGCGTACGAACGCAACTCCATTGTCGATGAACTGTCACTCCTTCGAAGCACGAAAAACGATCTCGACCGTTCACTTCGAAGATCTTGACACTCTCTACGCTTTGCTAAGTGATGGATTTGGAAATAAATGAGTGGATTCCAAGAAAAAGGAAGAAGAAAACAAGCGATTCCCGGCCATTGAAAAAAAGGAGACGGGGGACGGTCCTTTTGGTAGGGTTTAGTAAAATAGATGTTTATATAAATATTGTTTAATATTATTTTATTAATATTATCTCAATGTAACATCTTGTTGCAAACGAAGTCCAATTTCCACGTACCAATAGGCGCTCCTACGGTTTTTCCGCGTTCCGGACACAACGGAATAGATTCTGGAGGATAATTTGATCGTATGCGTGAGTTACAAAATTAAACGATCAATTTAAAATTAAATCAGTTAAATCGGTTTCTAAGCGTTACGAGCTGCCACGGTCAAACGACAACTCCGATTGCTACGAAAATTGAAATCCGATAATAACTAACTATTACGGATCCAATGGAACTAGTTTCATCGAATTCTGAGACTGTGCCCCGGAAGGCTAATTTAACTCGTCGATTAAATCAAGCGATTTTCACAATCGTCGAAATTACCTAAAATTTCACTTTTAAAATTTTATTAACTTAATTATAATTCATATAGAATTTATAATCACATTAGAAATCATTCTAATTCGTTTTAAATCAAAATCTGAATATTTGCATTATTATATTATTAAATTGATATAAAATTTCAAATTCAATCTATCGACTATTAATTCCATCGAAGGGTCTAATATTACTATCTAAATTAAAATAAAGCTAAATAAATTTTTAGAAACCATTTTTATATTTAGTTACACTCATATTCACCAATTATCCCAATTCTAAATATTTATTATTATTATTCAAATCCAATTGAAATGCCATATTCGATATTTTAACTAATTATATGGATTTAACCATAATTTTCTTACTTCAAGTTCAATTCAAAATCCACATTTAACATTTAAAAGAATTAAATATTCAAATCTAGCGACCCAAAATTCTGGGTCGTTACATTCCTCCCCCCTTATGAAAATTTCGTCCCCGAAATTTGCTAAGGTAGAAGAATGTTCCAAACCCAATAGTAAAACCTACCTAGTGAAAATCTCAAATTCACTTTGCCCAGATCCTTTAGTTTCAAATCGAAACTACTAATTCAATCCTATTCCAAAATCCTTTATTTTCAATTGTCATTTGAAATCGACTTGTCGCTAATGAAACAAATGCTCCTACACTCATTAACTTAACCCAAACTTCTTTAGTTACAACTTATATACACTTCCCAAAACCCTTTAGCCCAAATCCAAACTCAATTTGTTTTATTTATACTCAAAAGCTTTTGTTTCAACATTGTTTCCAAAATAACTTCCCAAGTTAATTACAAATTATCAAATTTCCAAAAATTTCTAACTCCCAAAATTTCTGAAAATTTTTGGCAGAGTCTCCCCTGTACGGAGGAGCTTTTGCGATATCGCGATACAGATAAATATATATACATCAACCCACACAGTTGGAAACTAAAATATATCACAACAAATATATCATTTCCCAATTACATTTGCGTAGGCGTACCTTTTTAGCAAAATTTTAAAGCAAGCGGCTAATATAACGCATATACGCACTCCAACTCTACCGATCACCTCCCGTACTTGTACTATACTCAAACAATCTCATTAGTTTTCAAAGATATGAACATTTTAACAACATTTTCAATATTAACTAAGCCAAACATAACAATTTCATAATCCAATCAACAAATTGCATGATTTCATAAGTAAATCCTATTTTATAGAATGTACAAAGTTTCTTTTCTAACGCCGAACTCCAAGTTATTTCACATAAAGGATTTTATATACAAGTTTTGCTATGTTCCATTCATATTCTACCCCATTTCCGAATTGATTTCCCAGTCAATTTCCTTTTTAATTTGATACATTTGCACTTCTATTATGATTCACTTACATTTATACTCAAATCCATTTATTAAGATTTTAGCCCATTCTACTTTCATCCAAACTAACTTCATTCTATTTCACTTGAATGATTTACATCAAGTCCATTATATACAATCCATATTTATTTCAACCAATTCATTTCTATCTAAATATGATTAACATGTGCTTCCCTAACATCAATCTACTTTAATTCAATTCCAATTAGATTTACAAACCAATTCTTATTTTCAATTTGAAGAATTTGCAATTCTTTTATGATCCATTTCCATTTATATGCAAAATCACTTAAGAAAATTTCAACCCAATTGATTCAAAACCAATTTCATTTGCTTTCTAACACAACTCAATTCCGAATACAACAAACGACCAATTCTTATGCAAAATTTCATGTCATTCCCGCATATAATCGTCACTTAAGCTTATCACCATTGAAAATTAATTCTAGTTTAAATTTATATTAATTTTATTAAATTCTGCATGGTTCACAATCCAAGCATGCTTATCGCATTGCAATTATTAAATTAAATTTTTCCCTTACATTTTTATTCCATTAACCAATTCAATTATATATTAATATCATTCCATCCTGGATTGTTTACAACCCATACATATTTATTTTATCACAAAAATTAATTAAAAGTCTTTTTCACTCTCATTTCAATTTATTAATCTCAACAAATTCCATTCAAGATTACTCAATAACGCTTTTCCACACTTATTTTTGTCTTTCTTACAATTTGATTTCATTTTCATTTAATTCTCATTCAATCTAATTTCAATTACATTAAATTTGATTAGTATGTTCATTTAATTTCAATTCTCATTCACCAATTTATTTTCGAATTTATTTTATTAATAACAGGGCCCCTTCACATTATTTCACCCACTTGAATTTATTTACAATTCAAGCCATCACTATTATAATCTAATTCCATTATTCACTCACACTTCCAATATTTATTACCACAAATTTAAATCCCATGCCACAATTGGATTTTTATTTACGTTCCAAATTTTGACCAAACTATCAAAATTCTATTCATGCCGATACAAATTCCATTTAATTTAGCTTACGCTAAATTCACTATCAATCACTTCCTTTGAATTTAGTTGAGTTAAAATTCGATTCACACAATATCGTTCTTACTTCTCCAAATTAAATTTTCTTTTAATTTAATTCTCTTCCAATTCTAATTCAAGTTCAACCAAATTCATTTAACCATCTTGAATTATATCATTTCCTTCACTATCTTAAATAAGAATTAAATTCCATTATTTATATTCATAACACAATTGAATCTTGTTTTAATTAAATCTAAATTCATCTCAATTCCATTCAGTTGAAGTTAAATCCAATTCAATTTAATTTTAATTTTCCATATACAAGTTCAAAACTTATTTACAAACTTAAGTTCATTCACATCTTTAATCTCCCACTTTATATTTCATTTAAGATTTAGGTTTGAATCCACTATGCCATTTCAACTCCTTCCATTTTGTAATTGCAATTTCAAATTATAGAAATAGCTTAAGGATATAAGTTTTCATTATATAATTATAACTCACAACTATAACCATTTTACATTCGACTTACATTCAATTCGATTCAATTTGAACGATATATTCTCAAAACTTAACAAATCACCTTTAAATTAAATTTTAACCATTCTATTATCTTCAGTATCATCGTTATAAATTTTATAAGCCTTCAAATTATTTTAAACAGGCTTAGAGGTTTCAGATTCAACAATTTACACAATTCAATTATTAAATTCAATAATTAAACTATAAAATTCAATGATTCATTTATCAAGTAAATATTGATATCTTCAATTCAAGTTAAAATTAACCATTAAATATTTACAATCAATTAATTATTCCATTTTAAATTGTTAAAAATTACGGGTCGTCACAATTTCCATTCCCACTTTTATTTAACCTGTCTTAAGTTAAATTCAAATTGTCTATTCACTTCAAAAAATTTCATTCACTTCCATTTACTCAAGTTAAATTTAATTCCTTGCACAATTGTAAATCCACAATTTCAAATTATAAGCGTAACACTTAATAGCTCATGGGTACAATTTATTTCTCAATGACCCACAATTACAAGGTCATTTTACATTTCAATTTAACCCAAACCAATTTAATTCTAAGTCCAATAGTTGATTCATTTTAACTTTACACAATATTTAAATAGAATTTCCCAGAATTCAATTACCCGGTTTTATTCCAAAACCATTTTGAAATAATAATCAACTCATACACTCCTGGTATATCAACTCAAACTTCCAGATTACTAAAACAATCAGTTTTCACCAATGTAATTTCCCTTTTTGAAACTTCTAACATCACTTGTATTGCAAACGAGTCCAGCAAATATCATAATCACTCGCATGGTAGCAATCCATCACTTTAGAAACTCGAAAATGAATTCTCATGATGTGGCCAGCATCATCAGAATTATTTTCCAGCGACTGCAGTGAGTTCAGTGCTTTCTTACTTCCCAAATTCATTTCAACACAGTTCCCATTCAAAAATACTTCCCAAATCAATATTCCAATATACCCTTCAAACACTTTAGCAAACATTTCAAACTTTCCCAGGAATTTAAATTTCCAAACGTTTGTTTTCGTTACATTTAAAATCCTTTCCAAAACTTCCGGGATTTAAATTCTGGTTCAATTCAAATTTAGTTACCCTTCCTTTTATAATTTATATTTGTAGAATTTTATTTTCATTATAACTATTTCAAATTTCAGATTAAATTTTAGATTCTTTTTTGATCTAGACATTAACAACCAATCATCCAAATTTATATATAACAATTTCAGAAAATTATTTCTTTTATATCAAAATATAATTTGGGTAAAATTATTTCATTTACCCACTTTAAAAACAATACTATGTCGGTTTATCTTGTTTAAGAGTTTAGAAACCCCTATCGATACGATTGTACTTCCCGTACCAACCAGAATTCATAAACACTCAACCAATAAGTCAACACAGTATAAAAACAATTTCATATCCACTAACAAGTACGCTCTCATATCTATAAATACGCTCAGCTCATTATAGAGTACTTTGACTCTAATAAATGAGTAATTTCCCCACCAAAACCTAGGTTGTCGCCAACCTATGCTCTAATACCAGGTGTGACAGCCCGCAAATCCGTACCCCTTGGGTCAACACTATTCTACTTCAATTTACTCAAGTGGAACAGAAATACGAACCATTAGGGTTAAAGAAGAAGAGATAGAAGAAGAAGAAACTAAACAATATCAGAATCTCACAGTCGCAGTGGAATAAAATATAATAGTAAATATAAAACTTTACACAAAATGAAATCTATAAGTGTTTTATACATCATATCATCAGAGTATCTCATACACACGACTTTTACCGGTCAGACAAATCCATACAATCACAGCAGCGGAATATATATAGGTACTGATAATACGTCTCGAACTCCAGCTCCTCTCTTGCTCCATAGCATCCTGTCCTGAACAAATAATACTCGGTCAGACCCGAGCATTATAATGAAATAACACCCGAGTCAGTCTGGAATACCAGCTGATAATAATGCATCCAAATTGATTATTAAAGTTTCAAAATCCTTTTGAAAACAAAAGCATCTCCTAACACCACGCCACAAATAAACATGTCGGGTTTTTACCTTACGATAGCTAAAACATTTTTTTATAGAAATCCTCTGATATTATAATAGGGTCTATATAGAAATACTTATAAAATAGCCGAAATTGTTACATGATTAAATTACAGCTACTAGCCACAAAGTGGGTAATACAAACAAAACTCGTACAAGGCTCGTAAGTAGAATGGATTTCCAACAATGACTAGGCACTGGGGTACCACCTGTCACAGTACGGGGCCTAGATCACCGTACCGAGGACCACGCCCGATCCCCTACAACACAAGGTCGGACCCATCCCTTACTTGACAGTTCCGAATAAGATTACCCCGCGGTTGGGATCAGCAACCACGCCACAAAGCCGAATAAAAAGGGACATCTGACAGGGATGACCTTACTCTTAAGTGGGGGCTACACACGATGCTTTGCTGCATATCCCCTGATTTTCAGTCATTCCCATTTGATGAGGCTTGAGGCTAAGCGTTACCTTTTAGAACGTTTCACTTAGAATACCCATCGCCCACCTGACGATGTTCCGAAAGCACTCGTCCATACAAGTCCATCGTGGGTTCGAACGGAACCGAAGGCACTATTCCTACTACATCCATTTTGGAAATATCGTCAGGATTAGTAGCGACTAGCCCTTGCACTTCACAGCTCCATCTTCGACTCCGAACACGTTTCACGAAACATACAAACCGGATTAAAGTGGTTTTCGAGAAATAAATCTCGATCCCGGTCTCTTCGAAACGATCAACGCAATTGTCCAATATTGATATTCGGTGATTTAACTATCAATTAACATTCACAAACATCCATCACACAATAAATAATTTCCCACATTATTTATTTGCCTCAAATTATCTTTCAAGATATATTTCCAATTTCAAAACTCGCTTGAAAACAATTTCCCAAAGTTCTTCCTTTCCAAGGTAAGTCCTTTACCATTTATTCTCATTGGAAATAACCAAGTTCAAAACATTTAGATTTAAAACAGTTAAAATATTTTATACTGAAGTATACTTTAAGATATGTAAATTTACTTCTAGTTATTTACTTAGAATATAAATTTAAAATATGTGAAGTAAAAATATTCATTAAGACATAAACTTGATTTTAAATAAATTTGTTAAATTAAATTTAAAAGTAGAGTTTAAAAAGATTAATGGTAATTTCAAATAACTCATGTTGAAACTAGCCTTTAAATAAATCCATTTGTAAAAATAATTACTAATGTATTCGTAAATCATTACTATTGCTAATTTATTAATTTGTTACTTTAAAATAAAAAAATTCAAACACTCTTTAAATAAGTTTAAACTTTAAACTTTCTTTTAATAAAAATCTGTTTAAAACTCGAACTTGGTTTTCCAGGGAAACACACTTTCCATTCCAACATTCCAAAGAATTCATGTAACGATCCTGACTCGACCTTCGAAAATCGGCACCGAATACGACACTCGTATTCAAATGCCGTAGATCCAAACGTCGAATCTGGTTCGCCGGAGCTTATAACACATTAAGTACAACACAGCGGAAGAAAAAGAATAACATATATCATATATACATCATTGATACAACATCTGATACAATATGATACAACAGACGATATAATAGATATCATTATACATCAGAGATATGATACAAGATAACAGATGCGGAAAAGAAAAGATAACACGGCAGCGGAACAAAAATCTCTAATATGGTCTTCAAGAAAGAACTCCAGCATCGGTAATCTCCATCTCCAAATCACCAATCCAGCGATAGCTCGGACTCTCAATAACGATGCACAAAGCTAAGCAAGTGCAGTCCCGATCCAAAGACGGAACTAGCTCCAGATAATCTACTAAACCTGACTATTTGAAAAACCCAACTCTAGACTGCCCGTGTGGGAAAATAGTGGCCACCCAGAGTTTAGGAAAGGAACAATAAACTCCAGGTCAGTCATGGGACTGGTATGAGCAAACAAAAACATTTGGTCTTTTTAAAACAAACAACAGAATTTAAATTTGAAAATCCGCAATGCTTTTTAGAAAATGAAACTACCATAAGGCCTCCCGCCACACACACAATGCAAACGCAGACTTGGAGGAGATTTCTCCTTATGATAGTCAAATATGCTTGATACGAGAAAATTTCTTTGATATTATTACTAGTGCATAGTGGAAAATCTTTTGAAAGTATAATATTAATCCTAGCCAGCATATGTACCATGATATTATGCCTACTATAGCTGCCATGTTAAATGGCAGGTTCTACAACTAAAACCGTACAAGGCACGTATTGGATGAATGGATTTCTAACAAATGGTCAGGCTAAGGAACTTCCTACTGCCACATGGGATCGCCTCTGGCGGGACGTCCCGAGAACTAACGTTACGGTTAGATCTCTGCCAACACAAGGCCGGGTTACCTCTGTAACTAGGTAACTACTACACGAATATGCCATCCCCCGGTCCTTTGGGACCTTTATCCGAGGCGCCTCAAAGCAACAACCACACAGTAAATGAGATTGGAGCAACCACATGAGTAAGTATCTGGGCTCCATACCATGATACCACCCTTTTCCAGAAGGGAATGACACACCCTAAAGGGCGCGACCCTCATAACCTTGCCGCATCTTTCCTGTTTCGACCATTTTCGGGGTGTGAGGTCCTGATGCAGTCTCGTCCACAAAGCTACGCTTTATACAAAAGCCATGCTTTGATCACAAATGATCATCAACACACAGCAGCACTTAGCATGCCACATTACCAAATTGGGAATATATCACTGATAAATATCAACTACATAACCTCTGAGCTCGTACGTCTCAGAGAAGGGTGTTAAGCTAAGAGAATAAATTCTCCGCCACCAAGCAGAAATGTATTTGATAGATATCAATTTAATATCTCAAAGTGTAATGTCGTACATACAACCATACAAGTCTGTTCCGGGTTCGAACAGAACCGAAGGCACTTCCGAAGAAGCCCTTGCAAATCCGGGTATCCACAATACCGATCGGACTTCCCGTCACTAAGGGAGAACTCTATATCGGAGCAACTCAGTGCAGAGTCAATCAACAGGTTATCCTATCGTTCTCGAAGACACCCAGTCTTCAACACCGATCTTCAAATGCAATCCATAACGTCGTATCACTATTCGGAATGGGTTATATGACACAAGGTCCTCTCCCGGCTAAACCGAATAGTGGGCGCAATAGTTTAAAATATATGGATATGGGATTTCAGTTAAGTCACAACTTATAAATCCAAAACTTTCCTTTCAAATGGTTAACAAATTACCATTTTAAATCTTTAAACAAAAAGATTTATTTCACAAAGTTTCACCCAGTTTCACAAAGATCTAATCATAGAATTCACAACAATTTCCATTTCAGTTGGATTAATTCCTCAAATTTTAAGCTAAAGATTTTATTTATAGCTTTCAAAACACGTTTCCAAAGATTTATTCATAACTTGGAAAACCTTTTTTTATTTTAGACATGGAATCCTTTTAACACAAATTGGAGTTCATTTCTTATGTGAAAGCTTCTATTATATGAAAACGAATAGTTTTCATTTCAGAAAAGACCAACTATACAAGTTAAAATCTTGGGTTAAATTTAAAGCTCCAAAACGTCACTTTTAAAATGGTTTAAAAACCCATATAAACATATTTAAAAGTTGAATAACCTTTTTAAACTCTAGTTCCCAAATCATAGAATTCATTTCAAATATTGAATTCAATTTAAATCAAACCATTTAAATTTCAAAAACTCAATCTAGTTATTCAGAATGACTTTTATTTTTGAAATTCATTTCTAAAGCTTCAATTCTAATTCCAAAACCATTTTGGATTCAAAAATTCAATTTCAAAACAATTTCAAAATCTGTGACTTAACCCATTTCCTCGTGCAATCCATATTTGTGTGTGTATAAGTTTGGTCCAGGGGTTCAACACAATAGTGCATAACATCAATCATCACAGATTCAATCTTATCGATAAGCGGTATAACCCACAACGCTTATCTATATTCACAGATTCATAGATAAAGTAAACTATCAATCACAAAGATTCACTAATACGATTCGATGTGGGTTTCGGATAACCAACTGGATTCCGACTCCCTACCGCATCGAAATTTAAATGTCGTTTAACGGGTCAAGGGGTTGCATATTCATATAACAATATATACATCATAGATATAATAGTTTGGCATAAAACATTACATGGCGTCACATCACATAACAGATACATCAATCCATCACATATCATCTAACAATCAAACATCCATAAGTAAGATCAGTTAATTGTTTGATTCAAATCAATTTTTAATTGCTTAAGAATAGTTACTAATCTTGGTTAATTTATCATTAATAAGTTACAAATCATTTTGATTAACTTTTCTTTAATGATTTATTAATTAACCAATTATGATAATTTAATTAACCCTTAATTATAATTTATTAACCTTTAATTATTAAATAATTAACCTTAATTGTTTAATTCACCATTCAATAAATTATCTTTAATTAATTAATCAACCCTAAATTAATTAATTATCCTTTAATCACCTTCATAAATTAATTAGCCCTTAATTAATTACCTAACGATTATTAACAATCTGAATTAACTTAACCTTTAAGTTGAAATATAAAAACATTTGATTAACTTTTCTTAATCACTTTGTTAAGTTTTATTTGAAATAACTCTATTTAAAAATATAAGTTTAAAACATCTTTAACTTGATTTATTTAAAGACAATTTATTTCAAAACCTTTTAACTTCACATCCCACTTAACAAACAATTGTCATTTTATAAAGATCAATTTTTCTTAGAAATCAATATGTTTTAAACTTTAGACTGGGAAAATTATTACCCGAGCCAAAATGAGTTAAACCCGTGCCAATCCCTGTTTTTCCCCTGTACCCAACTTCGAGTTTCAATCGAATCCTCCCCGAGAAATTTTCCCACTCCTGCTTCTTCTTTTTTTTTTCTTCCTGTTATATTTTAATTTAAACATCAGTTAACCCTCGCCGAATGCTTCGAGTATGACTTCGAGTTTGCCTGATTACAAACTCGAGACCACCCCGAGTTCCACCCTTTCTTCCCCAATCTCAAACCCACCTCATTTCCTGATGCACAACCCTTCACGCGTGCATGTTGCACACCATCCCATCCACTTTTGATCGACCATACTACCGTAGATACGTCAATGACAGTCCCCCCATCTCGCCTGAGCACCCGAACCACCCAATAACGGCGTTAATCAGAATCGAGCTCTTCGACCTGACTGGGACCAAAATTGGTCGACGAAAACTCCTCCGCCCCAACCACCTAGCTCACCAGAGCCTCCACCCTTTCGTCCAAAGCAACGACACATCACCGTGCCACCATCCCCCCACGTGCGATGAAAGCCGATGCGTCACTGATGGCGCAGTAACCCATTTTCTGACGCCAACTAAAACATGGCTAAAACCCTAGTTTAACTCACATCTCGAACTATGGTGAATTAAAAAATCTTCTTGCATTTTTCCAACAATCTATGATCACCCTAGAATCTTCATGCTAAAACTCGATTTCCAAAAATTAGCCGATCATCAAAAATCGATAAAAAACCAAATTTCAGTCAAACTTATAATTCACATTCAATGGTTTACTAAAAATCATGATTTTGATTTCAAAAATCATAACTTCCCAACCTAATTCAAGTTATGTAATTAAATTAAAGAATTGTATCAATTGATTTTTCGAAATATTTATAAATTTTTTTTTTTTACTGTTATTTCCATTCTAATAATTTTCTTGTCAGATACACATAACAATGTATTTTAAAATTAGTATTAAGTTTTTGGCATCATCTTTTATTCAAAGGTTATAACCTACAAACAAATTGAGGAAGAGATATTTGAATTTCTTTGTGGGTAGGTCTGTTAAAATGTTGAACAGAGGAGGAAGAAGAATGTGTATCCTTGTAATTTCCTTCTACTGTTATGTATCCTTTTCCAGAGTATCACTAATTCTCTTTACTTACACTACTTTTAAAATTCAATCTATAATGTTTCAGACATTTTCAAATTAGAGATCAATGTTTAAATTGTATGGCAGTAAAAGTTTAGTTTGAAAGGAACTGGAACTTATATATGAACAACAGAATAATATGTCTGTTTATATAGACATGCACAAGCCATAAAAAAAACAAGTGTTCACACATTCAGGCTTGCTCATTCACAACATACAAGCAACTTCAAGTGTATATAAATGACAAAAGGTTTGCTCACCTGGATCTTTGTAACAGAGAAAAACAGAGAGGAAGCAAAGCCTGCATTTTTTTCTTTCTTGGAGTTTTAGACAATCTGAATTTCTTGTTATATAACAGAGATGTTTTTTTTATTTTTATTTTTTTCTGCAGTTTGAAAACCAGAAGATTGTTTTGCCTTGATCTTGATTTGTTTTCCTGCAACTTAGATTTGATGCAATTGCTTAAAAACCTTTGATTCATTACTGTTTTACAAACTCAATTAAATCTTTTTTTTTAAAGAAACTTCACTTGCCTTGAGTTTGTTTTAGAAAACACTGCAATGTTTCTTGCTAACCAAAGCCTGAAGCCCTATCAACCTGAAAGATGGAATTATAGCTTGTTTCTTTCAAATCTGCATTGTCTGATATATTTTTTCCCTTTTCCAATTGAAAGCTGAAACTCTTCTTCTAGCTTTGTTTTCTTTGCTTCCCCTTTTAAACTAAGTTGGATTGTTTGAATTTTTGTTGAAGTTGATTTCCAGGCTTGCTTTGAATTTTTTTTCTTCATATTTTTGGAGAGGAGGGTCTTTGAATTGTTAAAAGATGATTTGTTTTCAAGCTACTTTTTGTTTTGTGGTTTGGTTTGAGAATTGTAAAAATGAGTTGCCAATTTTTTTTCTTTTTGATATCTATGCTTTAGACAGCTTTATGTATTGGAATAGGTGAGGCCACATCTCTTTTTACTGTTTGTTTCAGATTTTGTGAGATATGGTTTGATTGCATTCTTAAACTTGATTATTTAAAATAAAGAGTGATGATGCTATTTGGATATATATGCATATATGTAAGATCCTTTAAAGTATGTCACATTGGTTTGTGTATACATACATACAATGTGTTAAAAGAATTGTTCTTCTTTTTTTTCATTTATTTGTTAATATTGAAACAATTTGCATTTTTATGTTGAAACCCCTTAGTTTAAATTTATTTGTAACCTTGTTTTAAATTCTTACTTTAATTTAACTTATGAAAATATACTTTATGTTTTAACCCTTTTTATTAATTTATCTACAAATTATTTACTTACATTTTTTTATTTTGCTTTTACAACTTTTTTAAAGAGAATTGGATTATTATAACTTGTACACTCAACAAATAAGCCATTCACATGTGCATTTCTTAGTTTATAAAGCATTTGTAGATTTATTTATTAAATCAATTTCATTATATTATTTTTTTAAACCAATATTATTTTAGACTTAGTTCAATATATTTTGAATTAAAACTATTATATCTTTTAAACAAATAATTATATATATATATATATATATATATGTTATTTTAATTTAAACTTTTATTTCTTGTTTTATATACATATATTTTGTTTAATTATTCTCTACTTATATTAATTTAAGGAAAGAAATGAATTTTTAACTAATTATGTTTTTGGTAATTAAACATGTATCAATTAATCTTATAAAAATATAAATGATTGAATTTTCAATTTAAAAGTTCCATTTTTAAAATATATACTTTTTATTAATCTCTAAGTTTTTACATTCTATTTACAATATAATTTAATATTAGAATTTCCAAATTTCAAGTCAATTCAATTTTTCATTTAGTTGTAATCAAATTTCTATTTAAAATATAAAATTTTAAGTTTTATTCTGGAAATCTCTAATTAATTCACAAATAATCCCACAATTTAATTTCAAAATTAAATTGATTATCAAATTAAACTTTGCCAAAATTCGGGAATGTTACAGACTCCCCTCCTTAAGAAATTTCGTCCCCGAAATTTGCTACAGAGACAAAAAGATAGATGGAAGATAGAGAAATATCTTTTCCAAATCAGATCGGATAACAGTTCTATATTTGGGTTACCAAATCAGAATATCAACAATATGAGAACAAATTCATATAATATCACACAAGAGATATTTGGGTCCAGCGGTCTACGAATAGGCAAAGGCATTGATTAGTTCGAAGGGGTAACTAATCGTTCGTAGAGTATATCGGATCCCAAAGAATAGATAGATGGATTTAATCTTTTACGATCTCTCAAACGCTAGGTATGGATTCCAATTCAAATCGGAATACTCCAAAGTATATACCAATTTGTCCCTCTTCGGACTTGATATCCACAAGAAATTCGATAGAATTTCCAATTTGGTTTTAACTGATATCGTTTTATTCATACAATTCAAATTCAGCTTCATATTAGTTAACCAATTTACTTAAGTTAAAATTTCCAATTTATTTAATATTTTCAATTTCAATTTCAAATTCATATCCATTAAAGTTTAGATCGAAAAACTGACAAGAAAACGATGAAGATACGAAGCAAGAATTTTCTACAAAGATTCGTAGGGTCACCATCACACCGAAACTTCTTTCTAGAGCTGTCACGAAGCAATCAAAAGAATTCGAAATCGAATCAAAGGAGATTGATAGAGAAAGGTTATTCCGCTATTGCAGGGTATTCACCATTTGTAGTGGTACTCCCATGTCCCCTATCCCCTATCTCGTCCTCTTCTCGCACTCATACTTACTATCAGTGGATAGTAAGAGAATTTACTGAGGCATTCGAATGGATATCTTAGGGATATACTCATTCTAGGGTATACTTCACCATATCTCTAATGAGTTACTTAATGTGTTATACTCCTGAGCTAAAGTTTTACCCTCAGCTCTGATACCAAATGTAACGATCCTGACTCGACCTTCGAAAATCGGCACCGAATACGACACTCGAATTTAAATGCCGTAGATCCAAACGTCGAATTTGGTTCGCCGGAGCTTATAACACATTAAGTACAACACAGCGGAAGAAAAAGAATAACATATATCATATATACATCATTGATACAACATCTGCTACAATATGATACAACAGACGATACAATAGATATCATTATACATCAGAGATATGATACAAGATAACAGATGCGGAAAAGAAAAGATAACACAGCAGCGGAACAAAAATCTCTAATATGGTCTTCAAGAAAGAACTCCAGCATCGGTAATCTCCATCTCCAAATCACCAATCCAGCGATAGCTCGGACTCTCAATAACGATGCACAAAGCTAAGCAAGTGCAGTCCCGATCCAAAGACGGAGCTAGCTCCAGATAATCTACTAAACCTGACTATTTGAAAAACCCAACTCTAGACTGCCCGTGTGGGAAAATAGTGGGCACCCAGAGTTTAGGAAAGGAACAATAAACTCCAGGTCAGTCATGGGACTGGTATGAGCAAACAAAAACATTTGGTCTTTTTAAAACAAACAACAGAATTTAAATTTGAAAATCCGCAATGCTTTTTAGAAAATGAAACTACCATAAGGCCTCCCGCCACACACACAATGCAAACGCAGACTTGGAGGAGATTTCTCCTTATGATAGTCAAATATGCTTGATACGAGAAAATTTCTTTGATATTATTACTAGTGCATAGTGGAAAATCTTTTGAAAGTATAATATTAATCCTAGCCAGCATATGTACCATGATATTATGCCTACTATAGCTGCCATGTTAAATGGCAGGTTCTACAACTAAAACCGTACAAGGCACGTATTGGATGGATGGATTTCCAACAAATGGTCAGGCTAAGGAACTTCCTACTGCCACATGGGATCGCCTCTGGCGGGACGTCCCGAGAACTAACGTTACGGTTAGATCTCTGCCAACACAAGGCCGGGTTACCTCTGTAACTAGGTAACTACTACACGAATATGCCATCCCCCGGTCCTTTGGGACCTTTATCCGAGGCGCCTCAAAGCAACAACCACACAGTAAATGAGATTGGAGCAACCACACGAGTAAGTATCTGGGCTCCATACCATGATACCACCCTTTTCCAGAAGGGAATGACACACCCTAAAGGGCGCGACCCTCATAACCTTGCCGCATCTTTCCTGTTTCGACCATTTTCGGGGTGTGAGGTCCTGATGCAGTCTCGTCCACAAAGCTACGCTTTATACAAAAGCCATGCTTTGATCACAAATGATCATCAACACACAGCAGCACTTAGCATGCCACATTACCAAATTGGGAATATATCACTGATAAATATCAACTACATAACCTCTGAGCTCGTACGTCTCAGAGAAGGGTGTTAAGCTAAGAGAATAAATTCTCCGCCACCAAGCAGAAATGTATTTGATAGATATCAATTTAATATCTCAAAGTGTAATGTCGGACATACAACCATACAAGTCTGTTCCGGGGTCGAACAGAACCGAAGGCACTTCCGAAGAAGCCCTTGCAAATCCGAGTATCCACAATACCGATCGGACTTCCCGTCACTAAGGGAGAACTCTATACCGGAGCAACTCAGTGCAGAGTCAATCGACAGGTTATCCTATCGTTCTCGAAGACACCCGGTCTTCAACAACGGTCTTCAAATGCAATCCATAATGTCGTATCACTATTCGGAATGGTTTATATGACACAAGGTCCTCTCCCGGCTAAACCGAATAATGAGCGCAATAGTTTAAAACATATGGATATGGGATTTCAGTTAAGTCACAACTTATAAATCCAAAACTTTCCTTTCAAATGGTTAACAAATTACCATTTTAAATCTTTAAACAAAAAGATTTATTTCACAATGTTTCACCCAGTTTCACAAAGATCTAATCATAGAATTCACAACAATTTCCATTTCAGTTGGATTAATTCCTCAAATCTTTAAGCTAAAGATTTTATTTATAGCTTTCAAAACACGTTTCCAAAGATTTATTCATAACTTGGAAAACCTTTTTTTATTTTAGACATGGAATCCTTTTAACACAAATTGGAGTTCATTTCTTATGTGAAAGCTTCTATTATATGAAAACGAATAGTTTTCATTTCAGAAAAGACCAACTATACAAGTTAAAATCTTGGGTTAAATTTAAAGCTCCAAAACGTCACTGTTAAAATGGTTTAAAAACCCATATAAACATATTTAAAAGTTGAATAACCTTTTTAAACTCTAGTTCCCAAATCATAGAATTCATTTCAAATATTGAATTCAATTTAAATCAAACCATTTAAATTTCAAAAACTCAATCTAGTTATTCAGAATGACTTTTATTTTTGAAATTCATTTCTAAAGCTTCAATTCTAATTCCAAAACCATTTTGGATTCAAAAATTCAATTTCAAAACAATTTCAAAATCTGTGACTTAACCCATTTCCTCGTGCAATCCATATTTGTGTGTGTATAAGTTTGGTCCAGGGGTTCAACACAATAGTGCATAACATCAATCATCACAGATTCAATCTTATCGATAAGCGGTATAACCCACAACGCTTATCTATATTCACAGATTCATAGATAAAGTAAACTATCAATCACAAAGATTCACTAATACGATTCGATGTGGGTTTCGGATAACCAACTGGATTCCGACTCCTTGCCGCATCGAAATTTAAATGTCGTTTAACGGGTCAAGGGGTTGCATATTCATATAACAATATATACATCATAGATATAATAGTTTGGCATAAAACATTACATGGCGTCACATCACATAACAGATACATCAATCCATCACATATCATCTAACAATCAAACATCCATAAGTAGGATCAGTTAATTGTTTGATTCAAATCAATTTTTAGTTGCTTAAGAATAGTTACTAATCTTGGTTAATTTATCATTAATAAGTTACAAATCATTTTGATTAACTTTTCTTTAATCATTTATTAATTAACCAATTATGATAATTTAATTAACCCTTAATTATAATTTATTAACCTTTAATTATTAAATAATTAACCTTAATTGTTTAATTCACCATTCAATAAATTATCTTTAATTAATTAATCAACCCTAAATTAATTAATTATCCTTTAATCACCTTCATAAATTAATTAGCCCTTAATTAATTACCTAATGATTATTAACAATCTGAATTAACTTAACCTTTAAGTTGAAATATAAAAACATTTGATTAACTTTTCTTAATCACTTTGTTAAGTTTTATTTGAAATAACTCTATTTAAAAATATAAGTTTAAAACATCTTTAACTTGATTTATTTAAAGACAATTTATTTCAAAACCTTTTAACTTCACATCCCACTTAACAAACAATTGTCATTTTATAAAGATCAATTTTTCTTAGAAATCAATATGTTTTAAACTTTAGACTGGGAAAATTATTACCCGAGCCAAAATGAGTTAAACCCGTGCCAATCCCTGTTTTTCCCCTGTACCCAACTTCGAGTTTCAATCGAATCCTCCCCGAGAAATTTTCCCACTCCTGCTTCTTCTTTTTTTCTTCCTGTTATATTTTAATTTAAACATCAGTTAACCCTCGCCGAATTCTTCGAGTACGACTTCGAGTTTGCCTGATTACAAACTCGAGACCACCCCGAGTTCCACCCTTTCTTCCCCAATCTCAAACCCACCTCATTTCCTGATGCACAACCCTTCACGCGTGCATGTTGCACACCATCCCATCCACTTTTGATCGACCATACTACCGTAGATACGTCAATGACGGTCCCCCCATCTCGCCTGAGCACCCGAACCACCCAATAACGGCGTTAATCAGAATCGAGCTCTTCGACCTGACTGGGACCAAAATTGGTCGACGAAAACTCCTCCGCCCCAACCACCTAGCTCACCAGAGCCTCCACCCTTTCGTCCAAAGCAACGACACATCACCGTGCCGCCATCCCCCCACGTGCGATGAAATCCGATGCGTCACTGATGGCGCAGTAACCCATTTTCTGACGCCAACTAAAACATGGCTAAAACCCTAGTTTAACTCACTTCTCGAACTGTGGTGAATTAAAAAATCTTCTTGCATTTTTCCAACAATCTATGATCACCCTAGAATCTTCATGCTAAAACTCGATTTCCAAAAATTAGCCGATCATCAAAAATCGACAAAAAACCAAATTTCAGTCAAACTTATAATTCACATTCAATGCTTTACTAAAAATCATGATTTTGATTTCAAAAATCATAACTTCCCAAGCTGATTCTAGTTATGTAATTAAATTAAAGAATTGTATCAATTGATTTTTCAAAATATTTATAAATTTTTTTTTTTACTGTTATTTCCATTCTAATAATTTTCTTGTCAGATACACATAACAATGTACTTTAAAATTAGTATTAAGTTTTTGGCATCATCTTTTATTCAAAGGTTATAACCTACAAACAAATTGAGGAAGAGATATTTGAATTTCTTTGTGGGTAGGTCTGTTAAAATGTTGAACAGAGGAGGAAGAAGAATGTGTATCCTTGTAATTTCTTTCTACTGTTATGTATCCTTTTCCAGAGTATCACTAATTCTCTTTACTTACACTACTTTTAAAATTCAATCTATAACGTTTCAGACATTTTCAAATTAGAGATCAATGTTTAAATTGTATGGCAGTAAAAGTTTAGTTTGAAGGGAATTGGAACTTATATATGAACAACAGAATAATATGTCTGTTTATATAGACATGCACAAGCCATAAAAAAAAACAAGTGTTCACACATTCAGGCATGCTCATTCACAACATACAAGCAACTTCAAGTGTATATAAATGACAAATGGTTTGCTCACCTGAATCTTTGTAACAGAGAAAAACAGAGAGGAAGCAAAGCCTGCATTTTTTTCTTTCTTGGAGTTTAGACAATCTGAATTTCTTATTATATAACAGAGATGTTTTCTTTATTTTTATTTTTTTCTGCAGTTTGAAAACCAGAAGATTGTTTTGCCTTGATCTTGATTTGTTTTCCTGCAACTTAGATTTGATGCAATTGCTTAAAAACCTTTGATTCATTACTGTTTTACAAACTCAATTAAATCTTTTTTTTTTTAAAGAAACTTCACTTGCCTTGAGTTTGTTTTAGAAAACACTGCACTGTTTCTTGCTAACCAAAGCCTGAAGCCCTATCAACCTGAAAGATGGAATTATAGCTTGTTTCTTTCAAATCTGCATTGTCTGATATATTTTTTTCCCTTTTCCAATTGAAAGCTGAAACTCTTCTTCTAGCTTTGTTTTCTTTGCTTCCCCTTTTAAACTAAGTTGGATTGTTTGAATTTTTGTTGAAGTTGATTTCCAGGCTTGCTTTGAATTTTTTTTCTTCAGATTTTTGGAGAGGAGGGTCTTTGAATTATTAAAAGATGATTTGTTTTCAAGCTACTTTTTGTTTTGTGGTTTGGTTTGAGAATTGTAAAACTGAGTTGCCAATTTTTTTTCTTTTTGATATCTATGCTTTAGACAGCTTTATGTATTGGAATAGGTGAGGCCACATCTCTTTTTACTGTTTGTTTCTGATTTTGTGAGATATGGTTTGATTGCATTCTTAAACTTGATTATTTAAAATAAAGAGTGATGATGCTATTTGGATATATATGCATATATGTAAGATCCTTTAAAGTATGTCACATTAGTTTGTGTATACATACATACAATGTGTTAAAAGAATTGTTCTTCTTCTTCTTTTTCATTTATTTGTTAATATTGAAACAATTTGCATTTTTATGTTGAAACCCCTTAGTTTAAATTTATTTGTAACCTTGTTTTAAATTCTTACTTTAATTTAACTTATGAAAATATACTTTATGTTTTAACCCTTTTTATTAATTTATCTTCAAATTATTTACTTACATTTTTTTTATTTTGCTTTTACAACTTTTTTAAAGAGAATTGGATTATCATAACTTGTACACTCAACAAATAAGCCATTCACATGTGCATTTCTTAGTTTATAAAGCATTTGTAGATTTATTTAGTAAATCAATTTCTTTATATTATTTTTTTAAACCAATATTATTTTAGACTTAGTTCAATATATTTTGAATTAAAACTATTATATCTTTTAAACAAATAATTATATATATATATATATATATGTTATTTTAATTTAAACTTTTATTTCTTGTTTTATATACAAATATTTTGTTAATTTATTCTCTACTTATATTAATTTAAGGAAAGAAATGAATTTTTAACTAATTATGTTTTTGGTAATTAAACATGTATCAATTAATCTTATAAAAATATAAATGATTGAATTTTCAATTTAAAAGTTCCATTTTTAAAATATATACTTTTTATTAATCTCTAAGTTTTTACATTCTATTTACAATATAATTTAATATTAGAATTTCCAAATTTCAAGTCAATTCAATTTTTTATTTACTTGTAATCAAATTTCTATTTAAAATATAAAATTTTAAGTTTTATTCTGGAAATCTCTAATTAATTCACAAATAATTCCACAATTTAATTTCAAAATTAAATTGACTATCAAATTAAACTTTGCCAAAATTCGGGAATGTTACAATTCATCTTATAAATCCAGGCGATTTATTACCATTCAAATTCATGTTTTAATAACATAAATTTCCTTTCCATGCTTTAAAAAAAATAACTTCTTTCGAAGCCCAAAACATAGTTTTCCATTCCCGGCAATTTACTTTCAAAGTTCGGTTTTAGAATTCCTTTAAAATAAACTTTTGACATATTAAAGGAAAATAATACTTACGAATTACTTAAATAAAATCCCAATGGTGAAAAATGCATTTCAAAATATTTTGTTTACATTTAAACTGTTAATTTATATTTGGAAAGCCTCCTTTAAATATATTTTAATTTCCAGGAAAACATCATCAAATAACCCCATCATTATTTTTTTACAATTATAATATCTATAGAATTTATCTCCAGAAATCTATACTTTCACATTTATCTACTGATAAATTTCCTCTTCTATTATAATTCCAAATTTACCAATATCATTTTTCATCCAAACCAAATCCCAATTTTTATTTCTTTAAATCCTTTACTTAACAATTTCTTTTATTTCTTTAAAAACCCAATTTATTTTATTTATGCTTAACAATTTCAAGTTTAAAACTTATTACTTCATATCACAACAACTGGACTTCCAAAATTAGCTATCGCAGTGTATAAATAAAATACATTATCAGTTATAACAATAACTCTTATATTGTGAGACATCCAGTTCGATCCCTCCAGTATGTTTTCCCTGCATCCACAGATATTAGCACAACAAATATATATATATATATCAATCCAGACTGATAACAACATTTATATTCAACCAATCACGCAGACATTTATTTTAATCAGCTAACATTCCAGATGTGAGTGAGATTAACTCACCTTGAGTTTCGGCGAGTGTTCGAAATTTAAATTAAACCGAACGATGTTCGATTTAACTCAAATTTCTACTTGCCCGGAATGATTCCCGAACTGCACTATTGCGTAGTACGCATCTCTGCGATCCCTGAGCCGTAAATTTCGTCGAAATCTGATATCGTACAAACAAGTTATTAAATTTTAAAGTTTTGTATATAAATTTAAAACAAATATCTTTTTTTTTTAAATTATACCATCTCAGCCGTTACTTTGCAAAAAAATCTTGGCCGCACGAAGACATCATCTTCCCCTTTGTACGCACGCGATACAGGAACCAAACAACCCAAAGTCGCTGCCTAGGGTTTCGAAACGCAACCCCATCGAAGCGCGTGAACACGATCAGGCTCCGCTACCTCGAAGAGCACGGCGCCACGCACCCCCAACTCGAACATGACGAAGCTTGGTCATCCCATCTACCTCAAAAGCGCGTACGAACGCAACTCCATTGCCGATGAACTGTCACTCCTTCGAAGCACGAAAAATGATCTCGACCGTTCACTTCGAAGATATTGACACTCTCTACGCTTTACAAGTTGGTGGATTTGGAAATAAATGAGTGGATTCCAAGCAGAAAGAAGAAGAAAACAAGCGATTCCCGGCCATTGAAAAAAAGGAGACGGCGGCCGGTCCTTTTGCTAGGGTTTAGTAAAATAGATGTATATATAAATATTGTTTAATATTATTTTATTAACATTATTCTCAATGTAACATCTTGTTGCAAACGAACTCCAATTTCTACGTACAAATAGGCGCTCCTAGGGTTTTACCGTGTTCCGGACACAATGGAACAGGTTCTGGAGGCTAATTTGATCGTATGCGCGAGTTACAGAATTAAACGATCAATTTAAAATTAAATCGGTTAAATCTATTTCTAAGCGTTTCGAGCTGCCACGGTCAAACGATGACTCTCATTGCTATGAAAATTGAAATCCGATAATAACTAACTATTATGGATCCAATGGAACTGGTTTCGTCGAATTCTGAGACAATGCCCCGGAAGGCTAATTTAATTCGTCGATTAAATCAAGCGATTTTCACAATCGTCGAAATTACTTAAAATTTCACTTTTAAAATTTTATTAACTTAATTATAATTCATATATAATTTATAATCACATTAGAAATCGTTCTAATTCGTTTTAAATCAAAATCTGAATATTTGCATTATTATATTATTAAATTCCATTGTTAAATTGATATAAAATTTCAAATTCAATCTATCGACTATTAATTCCATCCAAGGGTCTAATATTACTATTTAAATTAAAATAAAGCTAAATAAATTTTTAGAAACCATTATTATATTTAGTTACACTTATATTCACCAATTATCCCAGTTCCAAATATTTAATCATTATGCAAATCTAATTGAATTTCCATGTTCGATATTTTAACTAATTATATTGATTTAACCAAAATCTTCTTACTTCAAACTCAATTCAAAATTCTTATTTAACATTTAAAATGAATTAAATATTCAAATTTAGCGACCCAAAATTCCGGGTCGTTACATTTTTTATGCCCAAAATCCCCATATTTCTTTGGCAATTCTAGTTTTATAAGTTATAGGTGATAGTTTACTGTTGTGCGCAGTTCCTTTCCATAGAAATCTGATCACCACAGATCTAATCATGGCCATCAGTTTTGTTGGTAGATTAAAGGTTCTACATCAGTATACTGTCATGGAGAAGATAACTGAATTGGTTATGACTAATCTGCCAGCCTGACTCAAGAATCTATTGTGCCATTTCTCAAATACACCAGTTGTTTGAAGAAGATAATGGTTCACAAATTCATGTTTGATTCATTACAATGATTTTACAATGGAAATATAAGCCATTAATTTACAATTAGCTTAAAAAGTGGTTCACAAATTCTTATTTCATTAATTGAAGTTCACATTCTATTTTATTATAGAATAAAAGAATTAATCTTTTAGTAATAATTTCCATTATTACTAAAATTCTCAAATGCCCATTTTTGTTATAAAATTCATTTACATGAACTCCATGTATAAATATATTTTCCCAAATTCCAATCTAATTAACAACAAAAATCTCCTAATATCAATTATTTAATTATCACTTTATTAAATTACTCTTTTAATTTAATAACAGGTAATCTAAATCAGGGTTGTTACAATTGTCATATAGATATTCATTTTTAAATAAAATGGATATCGATATTCATCTAGTAGTTTATTTTTGGATTTTTCCTTGTATTGGACAAGTTACTCATACAATGATATTCATGTTTCGCAAATTAACATTTCAAATCAAATGGTAATAAAATTTCTATGGAACTTCCTTCTTATTTCATGTATACGCTCTTATGCATATGATGTGGGAAATAAGGAGAAGTGCTGCAAAAAATTTGTTATTCATTCAATTTGTTATGATTTATGAAACATAAATATCATTGCATTACTGATAGGAAGTAGGATGGCAGCCATATGATAAAGTGTAGAAATCCATAGGTTATAAGCTTTGAAATTATTTTTAAGTCCATTGTTTTAAAATAAAATTTATAATGTTGTTGAAATTTATAATAAAAATAATAATGTTACTGAATGCATTAATAAAATTAATGAACTAAAATTAATAATTTTATTTAAAGTAACAATAAAATTTATAATGTTACTTAAACTAATAATAAATTTGATAATGTTATTTAAAATAATAATAAAATTAAAAATGTTACATAAATTAAAAATAAGATTAATAATGTTATTAAAATTTATATCGTTATTTAAAATATTAATAAAACTAATGATATTATTTAAATTAATAAAAAATTAATAATGTTATTTAAATAGTTAACAAAAAGAATAATGTTATTTAAATTAATTATAAAATTAATAATTTTATTTTAAATACTTATAAACTTTATAATGTTAATTAAAATTAATAACTAAGTTAATAATGTTATTTAAATTATTAATAAAATTATAGTGTTATTTAAAGTAGTAATAAAATTAATAATGTTATTTGAATTAATAATACTATCATGTGAAAAATAATATAAATTTTGTTAATGTCTAGAGTATAAAAGAAGGATTATTTGAAAGATCAAGTTAGATGTACATGAGAGATGAATATAGAGCAACGAT
The DNA here is from genome assembly GCA_030765085.1 of Allium cepa. NCBI lineage: Eukaryota > Viridiplantae > Streptophyta > Magnoliopsida > Asparagales > Amaryllidaceae > Allium > Allium cepa. The sequence goes on along the minus strand of CM060941.1, from coordinate 202,214,249 downwards.
TCTGTTGCACTTTAGAAATGGCATGGATACATTTACGAAAGTGGCATCTTGTAATAAAAGCAAATTGAAAGAAGTCCATTGTCTATGTTCAAGAGGAGACGGTAAAAATGGATGCGGATTGCGATGAACTCCTTATTGAATAAAATGTTGATCTTGAAAATAGAATGATTGAAATGCTTCCACTTGACAATGTATTAGCAAAAAACCAGTACTCCCTTAAAAGAGCGGTATCTACCTCCAAATTGCCGTACGAAAAAATTGACATGTGTCCAAGTAGATGCATGATTTATTGAAAGGAAGATAAAGATTTGGCATTTGTGTAATTTCGTAAACAACCAAGATATAAGTCGATGAAATCTAGTGGTAAAGGAATACTTTTCACTAGAATGGATTATTTTCTAATTACACTGAGATTATAAGGTTATATGCATCTGCTAATACGACAAAAACACATGTGATGGCATAGTGAACAACAATGAGATGAAGGTGTTTTGTATCACTATATAAATGGTAAAGCTTGGAAACATTTCAATAGACATATCTCGATTTTCCTAAAGAATCACAAAATGTTCGACTTGGTTTGTGTATGGATGGTTTTGCCCCCATTTTCTTCGTTGAGTAAGCCTTACTCAACGTGATCAGTTATTCTAACACCTTACAATCTCCCTCCTTGAATGTGTGTGAAGAATTCATACATGTTTCTAACTATAATTATTCCCAGACCTAAAAATACCAAAAAAACCAAATAGATGTATACTTGCAATGTTTGGTTGATGATTGATTAGCTGAAGAACTATGGACATATGGTGTTTTTACATACAAATCTCAAATAAAAAGAACTTTAAAATGTTTTCTTCTTTGCTATGGACGATATGCGATTTTCCTACGTATGGGATGCTTTCTAGATGGAGCACTAGCGGCAAATTCGTTTGTCCTATTTGCATGGATTAGACAAAATCATTTAGACTTACACATGGTGGAAAAAATTGTTGATGCGATCGACATCGTTTATTACACGTAAATGATGGCTTTAAATTTGATTAAAATAACTTTAGAAGAAGCATAACTATTACTTTTGAGCCATCGTTCATTCTGAGCAGCATAAAAGTGTACAAGATTGTGCAAGATTATTCCACAATATACGAGGTAGGAAAAGAGCCCAAAATTCCTTGTAAGGAGAGTATCACAATTGGTGTAAACAAAGTATATGTTGGGACTTATCATATTGAACAAATCATAAACCTTGATATAGTACAGACATAATGCATAATGATAAAAATGTATTTGAGAACTTCTTTAACACAATAGTGAACATGAAAGGAAAAATAAAAGATGATTTGAAGTCAAGAAAGGATATCGTGTTGAACTTAAAATTGATAGCGAACAACTAAATTTCAAATGTCTTGCTTGTTACGAGTTGGGAAATAGGCATCGACAAAAATAATGAGAGTGAGTTCAAATTTTGACGTTTCTAGATGAAATTTCTTCAAACATTAGAAGATGTTTTGATATGAAGAATCTTCAACTATTGGGTATGAAGAGTTATGATTGTCATGTATTTTAGAGCCTATTTTCATGATAGTATTTAAGAAGATTTTGTCATCGAATGTGTGGATTCTTATTACTGAACTTAGTTTGTTCTATAAAGAGTTCTGCTCAACCACGCATAATAAAAGTAATTTGAAAAAAATTATAAATGGGTATATGCAAGTTATTATGTAAATTGGAGAAAATATTTTCTTCTAGAGTATGTTACTACATTGAACGTCCACCAACTAAAGCTATAATGCAAGGACCAGTCCAATACGAATGGATGTATCCTTTTGAGAGGTACGTAAAATACAATTAGGTGTTATATATTCTTTTCCAAAATTAACAAAATAAATGTATAGTTGATAATTTTGTGATATGAAGGCCATGGGTAACCATAAAAAAGGTTAAACAGAAAGCACATGTTGAAGGTTCGATACGTATACACCATGTTAAGTTGAATTTTAACAATGATCTTTATAATTATTATGCTATTGATGCATCATCTGTTATTTCTTTATCCATTTTTTTGAAATGCAAGCGTCATTCGGGTAAATGAAAGGATGAAAATTTTCAGACACTTAAAGAGTTTATCATAGCTATAATAATGGTGCTTCTCAATTATGAAGAATTATTAAATCTTATTATGTAACACAATATTTATTTATTGTAAATACCATGTTATATAGTATAATAAGGTTTATCTTAAAAATATTAGTTGTTTAATAGTTAATTTAGGCATAAAAATCCAAGGGTTCAACCCAATCAAGGATTTGAGGCTTGGTTTTAGAAATATGTAAGCATATATAATTATCGAAAACCTCAATATGGAATAGTTTAATAATTACATATATTAATGTGTGTTACTTTAATGCAATAGGTTATTGATAATGAAATCAGCGATAATTGTTAATAAACTCTTGTGTTTTATCTATGATGAAATATAGAAGATGCCCAATCATGTATGTAAACAGCTTTAAATTTCACACCAAGGAGTTTGGAACCGGTAAAAAAGCTTACAATAGGGGGTTATGTGTTAAAGGCGATGAATGTGTGATGATTTACAATAATATTATGGAGTGTTACAGGAAATAATTGAATTCACTTATTCTGCAATATCGAAGCTTAGAATATTTTTATTTAAATGTGATTGGTTAGACACAACTCCTAATGTAGGAGTATGTCATATACATAAAGATTATCCACTTATTGAGGTAAATCATAAAAGGCGATATAAAGGAAATGATCCATTTGTGCCGATGACATAAGCAACATAAGTTTATTATGCACCTTGTCCTACCATTAACAACAATAAAGAAGATGGTGTGATGTTATTAAAACAAAACCTAGATAGTCATCCAATGAGGATACGATCATAACCGATGACCAGCCGTACTAAAATGATTCGAAGGACAAAGAAATACTCCAAATAACCAAAGATGTTGGTGATATAGAACTACTTAAAAATGAAATATTCGATGGAGTTAAATTAGATGGAGATGTCGTGGTCAATGATGGTGATGATGTCGAAGTAAATGAACATGAATATGATGATGATAGTGATGATGATGCTGACAATTGGTAGCTTATGTATAATTTATTGAGATACTATTTTTATGTATGCACATTATTTTCATTTTTCTCTATTAGTCCTGGTAGTAAATGTATATTATTTTGCGCTTATACACATTGATTTAGTTGGAAATGATTGTATGTTAGATCGTATGCATCCATATTATTATCTTCATATTATAGTTGGTTGAGGGTATTGAATGTAAAAACCTGTTGATTATCGATCAACTATAATATGAAGATGGATTTATCATTTTTTATTATATTATATACATCTGTATATTTATTATTATAATAAATATGTCTAGTCAACGTCGACAAAGCCATTGTAGCTTATCATCAAGATATGGTGACTCGTCATCAGGTTAGGGTGTCTCTCACTCATCAGAGCATAATGTTGATGCACATACGATGTTACATTTATTCAGACTACCAAAACTCCAATTGTAGAAGCTCCTATTGAAGGTATTGATTCATTCACCTATGTGTTTGAGATGAATTCTTCCACCTTTGTCCATTGAATTGATGTCCTCCCGAGAAAGCGGGGATCGAGTTAAGTAATTACATACACACTCATATACACATACACATACATACATATACACATATACATACATATGTACGCTCTCATACGCATACATATACACTCATACACATATACACATACGTGTACATATACGCTCAGCCATATGTACACATACATACACACATGTGTGCAATAATTTACTAATTAAATATTCATACTTTCATATATATATATATATATATAGTTTCAGCAGCGGCATTGCATCTGATGCCATCCGTGATGGCTTACTAGCATGGATCACGGTGGCCAACATTTGGTAACATTCCTAATGAACTAAAGAATGTCATGTTCAAAGAATCCATGGTAAACAAATGTTAATACATAATAGACTATAAAAATATGTATATGGTTTCGTTCATAATACATTCAATTTGCATAGAGGATATTCACTAGGAAGGAGGACACTCGCAAAGAGGAAGTGTATAGGGCTTGGTCGGTCGCAACGTCTTAAAAATACCGTGAGTGGACGTATGGTACGTGTAGTGATGGAAAGAAGCATCCATCCTTTGCCAAAGAGATATATGAGCAACTCTTGCAGCATTGGGAGATAGAAGAATTCAAGGCAGTATAAAAAGTGCCAAAAGCAAGAATAGAAATCCTATTTTTGCATGCCAATGGCTCCAGATCATACGTAGATCATCGCAATAATTAGGCATGTATTTAATTGTTAAATTTATTTAACATTTAAAGTAATTAAAGTAGACTTGTGCGATAGTGTACTTAATAAAATTCAGTATGAAGAGTAGCATAATGAGCCTGTATCTTGGGAAGATTATGCTTCCAGCGAGCCTGTGGTATGTTATCCATAAAACTTTTTTTACATAGTATTTTTTTTGTATATACATGTATAAAATTCGAATGAATCCATAAAATGCAAAAAAGGCAGAATACCGCGATACGATTAAGGAGCTACAGAGTCATGGTATGGAAATAACCTAAGAAGGCAGCGAAGATGTATTCCACACACTCATTGGAGCTTTTACAAAATAGGAGGATCTACGGTAATATTCATTGAGTACGTAATTGATTAAATATATGTTATATACATATGATATTAAGTATATGTGTGTACAAAACCATAAGCATATATACGTATAGTATATTATATGTATGTATACATTGATTTTAAATTCCAAGAGCCACATGTGTACATATATATGTATTTTATAAGAATGCTTGGTATAATCACTACCCTACAATGTTAAAACAACAGTCATTCCCCTTCAAGTTTACTCCAGCCAATTCCATTTTTGTTGTTACACTAATTTTGAATTTAAAATCAATGGCCTAATATATAATTAGATTACATTATAAATTTTGTTTCAATAAATTAAACAAGTGTTCATTCGAGGTAAAATGTTGATTTTTTCTAAAACATACAATAAATCATACAAATATATAAGTTAAATCACATAATAAATTAAACAACCATATAGGTTAAATCATTCAATAAATTAAAAAAATATGTAAGCGTGTGTTTATATATAAGTGAGTTAAATTATAAGAAAAATTCCATAAGTTAAATAAGATTATTTTTGAAAAAGTTAAATCACTCAATTAATTAAATAATTACACACACATACACATATATATAATTAAGTTAAAGTAAAAATTTATTTCAATAAATCAAACAAGATTTTATTCGAGTTAAAGTATAGAGTTTCTTAAATCACACAATAAATTAAATAAATATATAATATGAATCACCCAATAAATTAAACAAATGTATATATAATTGAGTTAAAGGCAAATTTTATTCATACACCGTAAATTGCTTTACATGCATCGAAAAAATTATAAAATCAGATACTCCATTTTTTTACTTGACATACACCACATAGATGACAAAAGTACCCTTAATTTGAAATAAAATAAAACACTTGTCATTTCAGTAACTTTCTCTCTTTCATGCAGTAATCAAAATAAGGTTCTCAAATTCATTTTTGTAATTTTAATTTTCAAACTCAAATACCTTAAATGGAATTCAAATATTTGATCACCTATGTAGCAAACTTTATTAAATTTTGGATAAAATGTTAAACTATTTCAAATTTTATGCCAAATTTGAATTTGAATTATTTAAGTAAAAGATAGAAAAATTTAGTACTCTACGAGTCTTATTGATTTCAGTAATAATTTTAAATTTTAATTTCTATATTTAATTTCAATGGAAAAATGTTAAAATTGAAGGATATGAATACAATCTAAAAATGTATAAATATAATTTGATACCTAAATTTAATTTAACAGATCTTTGGAAATTTTAATTACTTTATGAAATAAATTGGAGGTGGAGCCTTGGTGTAACGGTTAGGTCAGGCGCATAGTGATCTGGGCGCCCATGTTTGATTCTCGAAAACCGCTTCTTCGCGATGCGAGGGGAAGACTGCGTACGTTATCGACCTCCCCAGAGCCCGCTTCGTGCGGGAGCCTCGTGCACCGGATTCCGCCTCATGAAAGAAATTGTATTGACTATACTATGAATTTACAGTTTTTAATATTGATTTTATTTTTATTTTCTTAAACAGGGGCATTTCCATCTAATATGTTATAAAAAATTATGTTGTCGATAAAGCAATTAATGGTGCATGAATAGAATTTGCCTTAAGTTAGATTATAAATTTTGTTTCAATAAGTTAAACAAGAATATGTTTGTAAAAGTTAAATCACTCAATAATTTAAATATTTACGCAAACACACGTGTGTGTGTGTATATATATATTAAAGTTAAATTATAAATTTGGTTCCAATAAATAATACAAGAGTTTATTCAGGTTAAAATATCTATTCTTAAATTACCCAATAAATTAAGAAATATATAAGTTAAATTACTCAATTAGTTAAACAAATATTAGGTTAAAGCAAATTTAAAGATTTTTTTTCAACAAATTCAATAATTAGATTAAAAATTACATTATTAACAAAAAAATTTGGTTAAAAAAGTTGAGTTGTCATTTGATAAAGTTGCTGCATTTAGCATTAGCCTAGAAAATAAAACCAACGGTTGAAGTCATAAGTCGATAAGCTAGAGAATAAGCTCGTACAATTTACGGATGCATTTTTGCAACAATTTCCAAATAAAGACATTTCTACTAAGGGTGGAGATGGTAATGGTAATGCTGGGCAGGGTTTAGGGAGTAGGTATTTTTGTTGGTATTGTTTGGATATTTGGTTTTCTTAGAGAATATTTATGTTGGTAATGTTGGATATTTGCTAACAGATTATTTGGATATTTGGTCTATATTGTGATAGTAATGGTATTTTTTGGTTTGAGTGCTCGTTTAGACATTTGTATCAGTAATATTTTGTGTATCTGTGTGTACGTGTGTATTTGTGTTTGTAGTACGGGTTTGTATGGTTGTTGACATTTGTATTTCTATGGTTTGGTATATTTATGATATTAGGATGTTGGGTAATATAGTTTGGTAAATGAATTTGGTGGTACATGATATATTATATATGAATTTGTGATATAGGTTATTATATATTGTTTATATTTGGCTGTGTGACTCAGGTGAGAAATGTGGTGGAAATGCTGCAAATATGTTTTGCCAATGACGTTGGCATGGCACCTGCATGGCGTTGGAAAATCCTTTTTTTGTATTTCAATTAGGTACCGTTATGGCATCGAAAAGGCAACGAAATGGCGTCAGCAATTCCAATTTTTATAATTCAAAATGTATTCAAAGGGCAACAAAATGGCATCATCAACTAGGCGTTGGCAACACGTCGAGACATGTCATCTATAAGATGTTGATAATAGCACTACGTAAGCTATTTTCAAGGCGTCAAAATAAAAAATTTGACATATTATCTACCAATGCCTTATATGACATCGGCATGGCACCAATGGATCATTCACCGATTCCTTGTTGATGCCTATTTGGGATCGGTAAATGATCTTTTATAGTGTAAAAATGCAAGTTATTACAGACTGCTACAAATCAATCGCTTTATTTCCATATGTTTTTAAGTGATTGATCTAAATATTCATTTTTCAAAAGATGCAAATATTGCAGTATAAAAATCCAATATTTTAAGGAAAAAAAGAAAAAGTTTTGATTTTGCTTATATCAACTCTGTAAAGAAGTGCAGATTTAATTTTCAAAATAATAATAATAATAATAAATATTATCGGAAACAAATCTAGAGGGTAGTTTAAAACATGTACTTGAGAATCCTTCTAATTATTTCAAAATAAAGGCTTCTTCCTAATTTCCATTTATGAAAACATAAGCGATTTTAAGAAAATAGTTCCATTAAGGTTTAACTTAATGGCACTAAGCAACCATTTTTACCAATACTAATGCACTTTTCTTCAATTTTCTTTAAAATGTTACACTATTGTGTTTCTAAGGAAGAACAAAGAGCTACTGCATCTGTTAAATAATAATAAAGCAGAAGAATTTCTGAATCTCTAGTTAATTCTATATGTTTTCACTCTTCTTCTTAATTCTCTCTATGTATTTTTATTTTCAAATCTTTATTATCACTTTACACTCATTTTACTGATTCTTTACCCTGATTTTACATTTCAGTACGCACATTAAAAAAATCTATACGATTATTATCCTAACATTTTATATTTAAGTCCATATATTTAAGTTAGTTAAATAGTCCAAAATTTATATTGTTCAAATAATTCAAATAAAGTAACAATTTGAAATTTCGAATACTTCGCATTTATCTGAAGTATTTAAATATTTAAATCTTGGATTTAATATGAATAAATGTGATTTTGTAACCTTGTAAACCCCTTTTATAAAATTATTAATGATGGAAAGCTTGTTTTTGGAATTTGTTTACAAAAATAAATAATTCAAAAAAATATTGATAATGTGACTGAAAATCATTTTGTCGATAAACAACTTTATGTTAAATAAAAGTTGTTCAAACTCTTTGGCACTTGTGTAGTAGCATATAAAGACATTTACAACAATTTAAATCACCTAACTTCATAAGATAAATGAATTAAACCTAATATTTATTAAGTGGACAAAGGAGCAAAATTTAAGGAGGGAATCAGTGATTGATTTAAGGGAAGTATGGTGTTCATGTGCAAGCTTAGAGCGAAAGGGAGAGCCTTGTATTTGTTCAACCAAACTAGTGCATGTGAGAGGTCTTTATCACATTTTTTACGCCTTCATTTCATCTCACAAAATATATTTCCGAAGCTATGAAAAAAATAGGTCTTTTCATCTCCTTAAATTCTAGAAAACATATCAAAACAGCTCAAACTCTCTCCAAACTCTAGTATAATTCATATATCAGCATTAGAACACACAATAGCATCTAAGAAGTGAAGAATAAAAGGGGGATCTCTGATAGGCCATGAGCAAATCTTGGCTAAGGGAGAGTTGGGCTTGGCTTGGCTATGGAAGACTAAAGCTAGGAATCTTGTGAAGTTTGGTGACAGCATGATGCTGTTCCTTGATTCTAGAGGATCACGATGGTTGTTAACTTAGATTTCAATTGATTTTACTCACCATTTAATTTTTATATATGTGATATAATGTTTGATTGTTGAAATATAAAATGTAAAGTGGAAAACAATGCAAGTTATTACTTTTGGACTCCTCCTACTTTGAAAAGTAAGTGGCAATGTTATATGTTGTATATTCTCTCTTGTATCCCTTTAAAATATGTAACAAGGCCATGACTAGTTGTTTACATGTTTAATAAGTTTATGTGCAAATTAGAAGTGAGTTGCGAATGATTAAAGTGAAAGAGTAATTATAAACGCACTTCGAAATCACCTGTATTTAACATATGTTAAATTGATTAAAATGTGAATATGTTATGAAAGTATCTATTTGAATATTCTCTAGACATGTTTTGGTATGTTTGAAATAAAGTAATTGGTTTGTAAAATCGTGGAAATAATATAACAAAGTTGTGAAAGTTAGAAGCGAAAAGGTCGTTATGGATGCACTTTGAAATCGCTTTGTGATCACCGAGTTTTAAGTCAATTTTGTAAGACATACTTAGGTGTTTCTTTGTGGTTTTAATAAGTAAAATATATATACCTACTAATTTAAAAAATATCATTTTAAAATAGTCTGAAACTGGTCAAACAAAGTTTAAAAAAAGTTTGAATTAAAAAGGTCGTTATGTGAGAACTTAGGAAAAATACTTTGTTTTCATGAAATTCTATAAATTAAATAAAAAAATATTCTTATAAGATTCTTTCAATGTATTTTAAGTACCCTATGTATAATAACTACTATGAAACAGATCAAAAATGAATTATTTAAGTGCCGAAAAATAGTCTCAAAGTTGTTGCAAAATAATGTTAAAAACCAACCCAGAACTTTAGATAGCATTTTTGAAATGCCGCCTTTTTCGAGAAATACATTTTTCCTATTGCAAATACTTTAGATAGAAATTCCAGAAACAATATCTTTTCTATTTGAAACTTTAAATTTTAAGCATTATGATTAATTCAATTATTATTTTCTAATATTTTTAGGGTGATTTTCTAACTTATATTATAGTGTTTTAAAATTGGTTTCATGTTCAAATATATTTTTAATGCTTTATTATGAATATTTAACTTAAGAGGCTTTTAATCTAGAACATGTTTACCCTTTTTTCCATTTATTTCAAAATTTGTTATTTTTACATAATATTCTATGTAGATAATTGTAATATACTTTCAAGTAGTTTAAAATTGTTTTAACATAATTATAAGTATTCTAAAGGTTGTGTGTGCTTCTCTGTGTGTGTGTGCGTATGCGTATGTGTGGCGTGCATGCGTATGTGTGTGAGTTTTAGAAAGTAAGTTAAGTATTTATAAATATAGTAAAGGAAATTTGGATGTTTAAAACTTAAGTTAAAATAAATTATTTTGAGAAGTTAAATAAAAGTGTATTACCTTAACTAGTAAGTGTGGATATTTTAAAGTTAATGATAAGTTGGAAAATGATTTTTGGTTGTAGTAAACAATGTTCAAGTAATATTTGTTTTCGACCCTTATTAATTATACATAAAAATATAATTAGATATTTAATAATCAGTATTTTAAGAAACTATAAGTAAATGGTTTTGAGTTGTAGTAAATAATGTTTTAGTAACATTTGTTTTTAATCCTTATTAGCTATACTTAGGAATATAATTAGATATTCAATAATGAATATTTTAAAGATAACTATAAGTAAATGGTTTTGGATTGTTGTAATTAATGTTTTAGTAACAATTTTTTAACCCATATTAATTATACTTAGGAACATAATTAGATATTTAGTAAAGAATATTTTAAAGATAACTATAAGTAAAATGTTTTGGGTTGTTATAAACAATGTTTTAGTAAAATTTGTTTTTAACCCTTATTCATCAAACTTAGGAACATAATTTAATAATGAATATTTTAAAGATCAAGGAATGGATGCATAGTCTCCAGAATTGTAAGATGATAGAAGAAAAGTCCTTTCCGAAATAGTTACGCAAATTAGGTCCCTATTTTTAGTTTTTAGCTAATTTATGCTACTTTTGCCCCTGATTTTTATGCTGGGAAGATTTTCAATGAGGGCATAGTTTAGTAGAAAATAACAAAATAGGGACCTAATTTACATGGGTTTATGAGTAGGGACTTTTTGTGCATGAGCTTTGAGAAAAGGACCTTTGATCCAAAACACCTTTAAAGATAACTGTACCTAAATGGTTTTGGATTATAGTAAACATTATTACACTTGTTTTCAACCTTTATTAATTATATTTAGGAATATAACTAGATATTAAATAATGAATATTTCAAAGATAAGTGTAACTAAATGATTTTGGCTTGTAGTAAACATTTTTTAAGTAACACTTTTTTTAACCCTTATTAATTATACTTAGGAATATAATTAGATATTTAATAATGAATATTTTAAAGGTAACTATAAGTAAATGGTTTTGTGTTTGTTATGACAGTATTTGAGTAACACTTGTCTTTAACCCTCAAGAATATACTTAGATCTTTGATAATGGATATTTTAAAGATAATAACAAATATGAAATCTTTTATAAAAATAAAGAAAAGGAAAAAGTTAAACTTATAAAAGAGAAGAGATTTATAGTAACAATATTTAAGTAACCTTTGAACCTCTTTGGTTATTTTTTAAAGTAAGTAAATTTTGTTAATGATTTGTGAATATACCTATACCATTTGAGAAAGTAAATAAATACTTCTGAGGTATGGAAAAGATTATAAATAAATATAAAATACGTAAATAGTAAAATACATGAACGGTAAAATAAGTGAATAGTAAAATACGTAAATTGTAAATTGCATGAATAGTAAAATATAAAAGGTGAAATAGTAGAATACAAGTAATATATCTTTTACAAAGGGAAATTAAATCTATATACAAGTTTAATTAAGTTAACTTTTAATTAATAAAGTATGACAACCTGCATTTTTGACCCATAAAATTTGGCACTAATACATCCACGGTATTCACGTGCTAACCATCCAGGTGCCGAAAAGACAGATTATTGGGGTGAAAGAAAAGAAAAGACAGAAAAGAATCTCACATTGTAAATATAATATCCAAATGATCTTTACAAAGAAAATTTTAATATCCATACAACAATCCGAGTCTAACCTATCATCAGCCTGGACAGTTGTAACAACATGTCCTTACAAATGCTGATATACACAAACAACTCATGTAGCAGAAAAATAAAGGTATAGGAATATGTCTTGGAGGTATCCAGTTTGTCTCTTGAAGCACCAAAGCATCCAAAGCTAACTTTGCGAAAATATTCGGGTTTGACCTAAGTATTATAAGAAAATAACAACTAGATCAGTCTGGTAAACTAATGTGAGAAACTCAGATCATATGAATTGTTATGTTTATAAAACTTTTCAATAAAGGTATTTCATAAGACCACGCTGCACATAAACAAGGATGCGTTTCTGTCTTACAATAATCAAACCATTTTATACGAAAATATAGTAATATTATAATAATGTAAAGGCCCGTAAATCCGTACCCTTTTGTGTTTGACAATATTTCACATCAACTCAACTCAGATTGGACGGAAATACAAATCTTTAGGGTAAGAAGAAGAAAGGTAGAAGAAGAAAATAGAAAACAACATCACAATCTCACAATCGTAGCGGAACAACATATAATATATAATAATAGATTTTTATACAAAAGAATCTGTAACTGTTTTATACTTACAATCATCAGAGCACAACAATCAATATATCAAGCTAGACAGTTATATAACTTGTCCTTACACGGCAGAATATAAGTTAAGCACGAAATATACGTCAGAAATCCTCCTGCTCGTCTCCAGAGCTCCATATCATCCTAACCTGAATCAGTAGTACTCAGTCTGACCCGAGCATTATAATAAAATAACACCCGAGTCTGTTTGAAAAACCAGCATGAGGAAACACACTCAATCTAAATTATTAGAGGTATCAAAATCCTTTGAAAACAAAGGTATCTTGTAAGACCGCATCACAAATAAACACGACGGGTTCTTACCTTATAATAGCCAAAGCATTTTCTAGAACATCCAGTGATATTATAATAGTGTCTAAATAGAAATACTTATTCAAATAGCTGAAATTTTTACATTAATTAAATTCCAACGTACTAGGCTCTACAAACAAAACAGTAAGCTCGTATTGGAGAATTGGTTCCAATGAATGACTGGGCTACTGGGGTACCGCCCACCATAGTACACCTCTAGAACAATGTACTGAGGACCACGCCGGGATCCCCTGCTACAAAAGACTGGCCTAGCCCTAACCTAGATAGACCGAATATGTTATCACCCTGGGTGTTCCCACCCTACTATTGAGCACTCCTTCTTTCATGCACAACCATATCCATAATAAATAGGTTTTCGAGGGCATCTAGAAGAGTGATAACATACCCTAACTGGGTGCGATCCACTTAGCCTTGCCGCGTCTCCATGAAAATGACTACCGTGTGGCTAGTTATCACTTAGGATCGTGTAATATGGAATGTATTATAATCTAAATGCGAAAACGGACAATAATAGTAAAGTAAACAAGAATAAGCACACCAGGAGTTTTTATACTGGTTCGAACTTCCCGTCCTACGTCCAGTCCCAGATTCCCTCTAGAATTTCACTCAGTAACCCCTCACTTAACCCGGAGGAATAAGTATACAAAACCTGAGCAACCGGTCAACATTTTTCCGCCTCTAACAACCGAAAGAGGACTTTTCCTTCCTGAACAACCGAAGAGGACTTCAACAGTTTCAATAAAAAAAATTTGACACTTTATGTTCTTGATAACACCGGTTAGGCTTTGATAGTACAACCTTCCTATAAACTTTTCCTCAAGTATACATTGTGTGTAAATATTTAGAAAGGAAAATATTGCTTTGAATCGAAGAATAAGTTAATTGATTTAGAGATTCAAGCAATATATGTAAATTGTGATTGCTTTGTAGAATGCAGAAATAGTAGAGAGTATGATCAGAAAACAAAATAAAATTCGGTGATTTGAGAAGTGAATCTCAAGTGTTTATATAGTAGATAAACAGCTGCAACCACTCACCAAGAGTTTTGACCAAAAGATGCAGCCACAACTCTTCAAATTGGATCGTATCTCTTGGCAAATGGAAGTGTCTATTTAGAAAAATAGCTGTTGGAAAAGTTCAGTCGACTGACCCAAAACGACCAGTCAACTAAATATTCAAAGTTGGTGCAAAACAGAGTGTCTTTGCAACTGAGCAGGTTCAGTCGACTGGTCGTATTTGGTCAGTCGACTGACCTGACTGTCAGTGCACAGTTCATATATAATTTGAAGGTTTGAAGTTTAAAACAACTTTGATTTGTGTGGACTACTTGAGGATATATTTTAACAATTCTAAGATTAAAAACTTTAACAAATAAACACAATATACTCAGTTTTGTAGTCTTGTCTCCTTTGTAGTTTTAACGGCATATTTCTTTCTCTTTTTATTGCTTGTCTATATAGTCTCATCACTTATTTTTTTAAGCTCTTTTTCACGAATCAAAACTTACGATTCAACATTCTCCCTCTTTTTGATTGATGACAACCTGTTATAGATGATACTATATTTAAGAAATATATAACGGAACTTATATAAATCTCCCCCTGAATATCTGGCGACATATCTAATCCTGCAAGAAATGGTTAGTCGTGCAAATTTCTCCCCCTTTGTCATCGACAAAAAGAAAATAACAACAATTTCATCATTGAACTAACAAAGATTACAATCATAGAAAAAAATGTATCAAATTGTTTTGAGTTACTTATACAAGCTCGTAGAAATAGAATGTTTCGAATAAATAAAGATAACTTACTACCACTAAGAAACAACAATATAAATCAGAGTCAGACTCTGCTTCTTCTTCCACTTGCATTGGATCTTTGCCTCTGGAAGAACTTTCCATAAACTGTCTGCCACCACCATTTCCACTTGTGTCAGAACTTGTGTGTTCTTCTGATGTAGACCAAGTAAAGGGAGGAGTTGGACGTTTACTCGAATCATGAGGTGAAGTTTCCGTAGTTGTGGAAGAGGAATAAGAGATTGCATCCCATAAAATCCCGAAGAAGCTTTTAATTTTGTCAAATTTCTTTTCAATTTTCTTGTCAAGATTTTTTATACGAGAATTCAAAATGTATTGATTTCGCATAATTAGATCAATGGATTCCCGAGTGCTTTAGGATGGGGTTGGTGTTCGAATGTCATCTCTTTGTTGCTGTTGCTGTAGAGTAGAAGTTTGTTGACAATGTCGTGATTGCCAGTCATGAAAAGACGTGATAGATAGAGGTCTAAGAGGCAATTTCATTAGACTTATTGTGAGGATATTTAGAGTTTTCGGAATGGAGGTATCAGACTCCAGAATAGGAATTTGTAAGTTCATGAGTAGCCGCATAATACATTCTCCATAATAGATGATGTTCATATGACCTTGGTTAAAAGACAAGAATTCATCTAGAATAAGCTTAGGCCAATTTATTTGGACATCTCCCCAAATAGCATACAACGCCCTAAAGTTGTTTGGATATACAAGCTTATAAGAATCAGAATGAGAAAGAACTGCGTGCACTAAGGCTCGATGCACAATATGAGTGTAGGGTGTAAGATGGTAGATTTGAGTTCAGTCATGTCATCTTCCAAAAACTGATGGCTTACTTCATCTCGTTCGCCTATAGGTACATTGATTTCTTCCAATGGAATACCATCAGTTGGAGTATGGAGAATGTGGCCAATTTTATCTAATGACAGAAATATTTATAGGCCGCAAACTAAACTTCATACGCAATTATCATGATTACGTGGATTTTGATGGCCTAAATTTAAATTTGCATAAAAAATTTTTACGAAGGTATGATTAATCTTGAGGTTATTCTGATTGTGGTAAAAAAGAGACTCTATACGGCCTCTCCTTGCAAGCACTTGAATTCTATATGGAGAAAATTCGGGAAACACAACAAAAGATCCTTCGAAAAAGCATGCTTCTTTCATTTTGTTTCACCTTTGGAGAGTTGTAGCATCATAGAGCCATTAAGCAATTTGGGTGTCAACTAACTCAGAGGATGAGGTGGAGGCATGTCTAGATCTTTTAGGTTGACATGGAGCCATTGAAAATAATAATAAAGTAAAGAAATTTGAAAATTTATAGAGCTAATGTTTTAAAAAACTGAAGTGAGAAGGTAAAAGTGAAGAGTGAAAAAGGAGATAGGGGATAAAAGGTTAAAAAAGGTAGGTGGAATAGTTAAAAAACTCAGATTTTCCATTCAGTCGACTGGTCGTACATGGTTAGTCGACTGAACAGTATCCCGAAACTCTCCATTTCAGGATTCAGTCGACTGGCCGTATATATTTAGTCGACTGAATATAGGCTGAAAACTCTCTGTTTTATGTTTCAGTCGACTGGCCATATTCATTCAGTTGACTGAATATAGACTGAAGACTTTCTGTTTCATGATTCAGTCGACTGGTCGAATATGTTCAGTCGACTGAATTCTCTTCTTTGCAACATTTACAGTATATTTTTGCATAAAAAAATATATTCAATATATTTAAATAATGCCTACAAAGTAGGAATGAAATTTATTAAAAAATATAGAAAGAAAATAAGTTATTTTGATGAAGGAGTGGATGGAGACTTCGAGTTGTCTGGTTCATCCTTCATCTTCTCTTTATATGGTTTCAATGGAGACCAGCGATTTCCACGCTCCCATGAATTCGAAGACATAAGTGGAGGTTGTGGTGACTGATCCCATGGATTCCGAGAGGAAGAGGGTGTAGGGTGATGAACCGAAGATGAAGATGACCCAAAGAATTTCCATCCAAGCTGCTCCAGAAAGCTAAAACGTCTTGAATTCATCTTCTATTCATAGTACATCTCACGTTGAATCACTATAGATTCCTCTGGTAATGATGTAAATCATCAATTTTTTGTTTTGTTTAAGGAGAACCAAAGAACAAAAAAGTCGTGCCTTCTTTTTTAAGGAGCATGGCCTGTGTGATAGTTTGATTATCTGGCCGGTTCATAATTTGGTGTAGGTGTAGGTAAAGTTGATGAACCAGATGATGATGTGGAGAGGTCGATAGAAGAATATGCAGAGGCATCTGAGGAGTTTTCTTGTGAAGACATTGTAGTAGAAAGAAGATAATATATGATTGAATCAAATTTGATGGAACAACAAAAAAATAGAATTCTGGAGATATATATAAGAGAAAAGTATTTAAAAGTTGATGGAATAATGTATAATCTGAAAATAGTTAGGGGATGAAAACAAAACACAAATTTTGTGGCTAAGAATTGTTCATGAGAAAATTAACAAATAGATAAGGAGAAAATTATAGTAGAAATAGTTGTGAAATAGCAAATGGTTAAATGGCAAAGACACAGGATTGCCAAATTAGAGGTACTGAGTTCAAGTACCAGAAAAAAAATTATTTTAAAATTATTTTAGAAATTTTACCATACTTTTAAATAAATTATACCTAGTTCTCTTCTTAGTTTTATAAAACAATTTTCATTGAGTAGTTTAGTGAAATTATCAGCTAACTGAATTTCAGAATTTACAAATTCTAAGTTTATTATATCCTTCTCAATATTATCACGAAGAAAATGATGATGAATGTCAATGTGCTTAGTTCGTGAATGATTGACAGGATTTTTAGATAAATTTATTGCACTGGTGTTATCACAATATATTATAGATTTATTTAATTTTATATCAAAATCTTGTCATGTTTGTTGCATGTAGATTACTTGAGCACATGCTAAACTACAGATATATATTCTGCTTCACGTGTCGATAGTGAAACGCAATTTTATTTCTTGCTAAACTAAGATACTAAGGATCGTCCAATGAAATGACAAGTTCCACTTGTACTTTTTCTATCTGTCCGACTTCCTCTAAAATCAGCATCACTATAAGATACTAATTCAAAAGGACGGTCTTTTGGATAAAATAGTCCTAAATCATTGGTCTTGCTAAGATAATGAATTATACATTTTATTGCTCGCATTTGTGATTCTTTGGAATTTGCTTGAAATCGAGCACATAAACAAACACTCATCATAATGTTAGGTCAACTAGAAGTTAAGTAATGATCCAATCATACTACGATATAGTTTTTGGTCGACACTCTTACCATTTTCATCTTTATCGAGATGTATAGTTGTACTCATAAGAGTTGGTTTGGCAGAAGTGTTTTCCATACCAAAACGTTTAATTAGATTATTACAATACTTTTCTTGATTAATAAAAATGCCATTATGTAATTGCTTGATTTGAAGTCCAAGAAAATATGATAGTTCTCCCATATGTGACATTTCAAATTCACTTGTCATGATAGTCGAAAATTCCTGACATAATTTTTCATTTGTTGAACCAAATACAATGTCATAAACATATATTTGTATAATTAAAATATATTGTTTAGTTTTCTTAATAAATAAAGTTTGATCAACTTTTCCAATCTCAAAACCAAATTCTAGTAGATAGCTTTTAAATCGGTCATACCAAGCACGAGGTGCCTGTTTCTAACCATATAAAGCTTTCTTAAGTTTATAAATGTGATCTGGAAATTTTTCACGAGTAAAAAAGGAGGTTGTTCAACATAGACATTTTGTTTTATATATCCATTTATAACAGCACTTTTAACATCCATTTGATATAATTTAAAGTTATGAAAGCATGCAAAAGCCAATAGGATACGTATAGCTTCTAATCATACGACAGGATCAAACATTTCTTCATAGTCTATTCCCTCTTCTTGATTATAACCTTGTGCCACTAATCTAGCTTTATTTCTAGTAATATTACCTTGTTCATCAACTTTATTTTTGAAAACCCACTTTGTGTCAATGACGGATTGATTACTTGGTATAGGAACTAATTCCCAAACTTCGTTACTTTCAAATTGATTTAGCTCTTCTTACATAGCTATAATTCAGTAGTCATCAGTGGAGGCTTCCTTAATATTTTTAGGTTCTATATTAGAGAGAAAACCTATATCGCCCATTTGATTTAATTGATATCTTGTTCTTACATTTGAATTTACTTCTCCAATTATATTTTGAACAAGGTGATCTCTAAGAATTCTTGGAGGAGATCTTAGTATATTTTCAATTTGAGCAAAGTTTTCACTTTCTCTAGTATTATCAATATTATTATTTTGAAAAATAATATCATCATCTTCTGAATTATTTTTAGAATTTGATTTGATTATCTTTCAAGTTCGTAATTTTAAAAGAAATTTTGACATTTTCATCAAGTGAAACATGAAGAGTTTCTTCGATTACTTTAGTCATGTATTAAAAACTCGATAAGCTTTGCTTCTTTCCGAATATACTATGAATATTCCTTCATCGGATTTTGGATCAAATTTGCCAAGCTGATCTTTAGTGTTAAGTATAAAACATTTTGAACCAAAAACTTTGAAAAATGATTTATTAGGTTTTCTACCATTTAAAAGTTCATATGGAGTATGTTTTGTTAATGATCGAATAGAAACACGATTCAAAACATAACAGGCAGTTGCAACAGCCTCTACCCAGAAATGCTTAGGTAAAGTGCTTCCATTTAATAAAGTTCATGCATATTCTTGTAATGTTCTATTTTTCCTTTCAACAACTCCATTTTGTTGTGGTGTTCTAGTAAAGGAGAAATTATGATTAATTCCTTTCTTGTTACAAAAATATTCGAAAGCTTCATTTTCAAATTCACCTCCATGATTACTTCTAATATTTTTAAGTTTTAGATTCTTTATATTTTGAATTCTTTTTACAAAAATTTTAAAATTCTCAAAAGTATCACTTTTATGTTTCATAAAAATAGTCTATGTAAATCTTAAAAAATCATCTACAATAACAAACACATCTATTGTGATTAATAGATTGAACTTGAGTAGGTCCGAAAAGGTCCATATGTAGTAATTCAAGTGGCTGTGTTGTTGATATGATTTTATTAGATTTAAAAGAATATTTTGTTAATGTAACGCCCTGATATTTTCAACCATTCGCATCCACACATGTCGGACTTTAATTGCTCAAAATATCAGGTTGTTAATTTATATTTTGCAAACTCAGCATATACAGTAAATAAATGAATCACAGAATCACAGACACAGAGTAATACAATAATACGCAGGGGGATAAATAAATAGTAGTTCATGAAGCTACTATACAAATACCAGAGTTAGAAATAGAATACAACAGAATATCTCAAATACAGCGAAGTCTTCAGTACGAACAGATGACTTCTCTGAACTAATCAACTGGAAAAGCTGAAAGCTGAATCGGTAGTTGGATCTCCAATGAAGCTCCAAACTCCACAGGTGAGTCTCAAATGCTGTATCACTCAGTCTGACCCAAACATAAAGCAAAAAATCAAAACACTCGAGTCAAGATTAACGTTCTTATATCAATAAATCCAACTCAAGTAAAATATCAACTGAAATACAAGTAAGTTAAAGGATGTTTGGGATAACCATCCTCTAAGAGTCCATGGACTATCTACAAGGTAGAAATATACACTATAATACCGAGGTCATTTCAAATTAATTTATACTTCACAGCAAAATATCATTTCATTTCAAATATAAATACTTCCAAAATATATATAAATATTTTATAAAGTGGAATATTTGTAATTTCCTCAAACTTAACAAATCACTTCAAAATCAACCCGACTTCCCTATTCAAATTAAATTCAATCTCAATTTATCAATTTCCATTCAATTCAGTTTCTGACCAAACAAATTCAAATTATATATATTTCAAATACAGATCTAAATCACAAATTAACCATTTAAATTCTAGTATATTTCAAAGCTTTAATATTTAACATTCCAAGGTTCAATTTTACAGTTTCAAATAGATCTCGATTTAACCTTATTATTTAGTCCTGAAATGTTCACTTAATAAATTCAATATTTATTAAATAAACTAAATTTACCTTTAAACTAAATATTCCTTTCGATTTGTTTAAACTTGAAACTTCCATTTAATCATTTAAATCAAAATCAAGTTATAAATCAAATCTTAAATTTCAAATTCAATAGTTCAAATCGATCCAATTAAGTAGAATTCTTAACTAAATACCATTTCAAATAAATTCAACTTTATCTTCTCAATCTTAACTTATTCAAATAATTACAACAATCAATTTTGAAATATAAATTTAAATAAATACTTAAACATATTATATGGATTGATTCAATCTCAGTAATAATATTATTAAATCTATATATAAAATTTCCATTTATATATAATATTTTAAGAACCAATATTTATTAAAAACCATATATTTCCTTTCAAACTATAGAAATTATTTTCAAACATTTATATATGTGTGTGGACCAACGGTGTCCGTATATAATTTCCTAACCTATGGTCAAGGGATACGGATATTTGTCATTTCAATCCGAAATTTAAATATACGGGTAGATATCACTTAGACCCGCAATACCAAATTCAATTTAATTGAAAATCGTTGGGTTTATCATTTCAACCCATAACGAAATTCTCCTTTTCTAAAGTCCTTCCGGGTATGTATCATTTCAACCCATAGTGATTTCTAAACTACAGGGAACTTGCAGGTGATAACAGATGATAAAATAAAATAACAGGCATATATCGTCAATACCAATATAATATAAACAACAGGATGTGGTGTCATATCCCACAAGCGAACAATTACAGATAACAACATATATAGCAATGTAAATAACTAACAGCAACATATTTCAATTGTCGTTTCAATTGAAATCAAATTTAATAAATAAAAGAACGTTAATCGTGAGTGATTGCTCACCTTTCGAGGCTAGGGAATACAGAAGATGACATGGATACACACACCGATACGGATACTGAAATTGAATTATAAATCTGAGTATGAATTTCAAAGCAAAGTAGGATTGGCATGATTGGACGAACGAGGCTAAAAATCAAGAATGGATGAATTGAATCAGAATCAGTCTGATATATACAGAAATGTTTGCTATTTTAATAAAATCAATATTGCATCTCTAAGAAAATTTAAAGTCGAAGCAGATATATATAATTTACTTTTTTTTAAACTCAATACATAAACCAATAGTTTTAACATATGAAATAAAACATATATGTTAAAAAAATCTTTATATTTTTCCAAACCATTTTAATTTTTACACATAGATAAAAATTTCTATTTACAAATCTAAGACCCAACCACCACATACAACCTATATATATAATATCATTAAGATTTATATTTTTAAATAAGATAAATATATAAATCTTCAAAAAATTACACTGTTCAAATCTCATTTATAAACTACTATATATAACATCTTACCTTAAACCCAATGTGACACATATATAATAGTATGAACAGGTAAATAACTTTTATGCACTACAGCATACTTTAATAATTAAAAAGTATAATATATTATATGTAGACTCACAGACCACATATAAACAGAGTATATAAAAATTTATAAAACTCATTTATCGAAACACAATATTGACCATAATATAACAAAATATGTTACTTTTAAAATCTGACCCTCTGTTCTTTATTAACAGCACCTTAAACTCTTCTATATGAATGAATATATAAGCACATATATACTTATATATGTTGGATTATGCAGACCGAACATATACAACTACTGTATATACTGTATATTATATAGCTAAATATAGAACATGCAGACCATAGCCTCACTGTAACGACCCGTTAAATTCGATGGTATTAAATGAGTTAATTTAATATGATTTCTAATCTAATTTAGAATGAAATAAAAGTCTTAAGATTTTATTTGAGTAAATGTAGGAATTAGATATAGTAACTGTAATTAAAGGTTAACAATTTAAATGTTTATATGGCAATAGATTGAAATAACGTAAATTGGCTTTGTGGTTATAAGTTATAATTTGTTGATTAATACTGGAAGATATAAAGCGGAAATAGTATTAATGAAATAATAACTGAATTGAATTGCAACTATATAAATGAAAGTAAATTTTATTTAGTGGATGTCAACATTGAATAAATTTATTTAAATAAAAAGATTTAAATGCATGTTTGGATAGAATATATAATTGATAAATTAAGAAGTGGTAAATAATTAGAATTTAATTCTATAAAATTTGGAACTGAATGTATGTAAATAATTTTGTAGGAATAAGTTAATAAACAATTTATTTGCACATACCCGATTTAATTGAAATACAGGTAAGACAAGAACTTGATTTTGCCTAGGTATTTATATATTGATAAACTATAACTAAATAGAAAGTTGGTAGTAAATAGGATATAAGAAGACAAAGGCAACTAGTAAATTAATAAATGAAATTCATAATAATAAGTAGTAATTTATGCATATATATTTGGCAATTGGGATAATTACAAAATTTTACCCATTCATCTAATTTATTTAATTAAATCTAAATCTATGGCAACATTGTTGTTAAGGATGGTTGTGATTGAATTTGAATGTAAAAGTGTAACAATTATTTAGGTTAACCATTTATTGAGTATATTAAGTTAAGAATGTAAATCGATTGGAATAAATCTAAATTAATTATTTTGTTGTGTTAATGTGTTCTAGTTAATAAAAAAGGAATTTATAAGAAATGAAGCCTGCACTAATGAAGTGTATTATAATTCAAAAGGTTATGTATACACATAAAAATGTCTATTTATTGTATAGAAAGAGTCTAAATCAATGAACAAATTTATTGAGGTTCCAATTTATAATTTATAACATTTAATGTAGACTTAATTTCAATTAATTGACTTAAATCGTGCAGTTAGCGTAGATTTGTTGTGTAATTGGAGTAGTTAATGCTATAAGATGAAGTTAATGCTAATTCTATTTATAATTGGACCTTTGTTAATATAGATTTGTATAAAGAAAGATTTATAAATTTATTTGAGTATCAAATTCAACAATTGCTTTTATTTCATAATAAAGTGGAATTAAACGTTTAAAATATTACGTTATTGAAATTAAATTGGACTTTGAGGATAATAATGTGAGATCATGAACCAGTGTTAGTGGCATCCTTATTTTGGATAAAAGATGAGAATATAAAAGTTGAAAATCTAATAAATGGGTTTTTGAGAATTTAATTAATAATTCCTAAATATAAGGAAGTGGAGAAAATAACACTGCAATTGACAGACTTATCAATTTTTAATTCACATCTAAACTTGTTAAATCATTGAAATTGATTAAGAAATATATAGGCGATAAAATTTGGTAAATTTTAGAATTTGAATATAAAATTTGATTTTATAATTTATTTAATTAATATAAAAATAGCCATTTTGTCCACGGACTCGGATTTCGACGAAACCAGTTTCATCGGATCCGTATCGGTGAATTATTGTACGGTTTCAAGTTTCGTATCGATCGGACTTGTCGTTTGATCGTACAAACGCGAAACGCCTTGAAATCAATTTAATTAAAATCAATTTGAAATCAATTTGGAAATTTTGTTTTCAGCATAACTTCTTCATACGATCGAATTTGGACGTGAAACTTTCTCCATTGCGTTCAGAATATTTTAAAATACCTATTTGGATATATGGGTTTAATAAATTTCGTTCCGGGTTAGAACGGGCTTTTTGGGCCAACTACCGTTTAGCACGTTCGTAACTCGTGCCCACCTAGCCTTCTACAATTTGTCTATATATATGTTGTGATAAACCCTAGCCTCCATCTTCTATCATTTGTCTGTACGTTCATTTTCTTCATCTCTTTCTCTTCCTTAATGGATGCAAACCTAGATTTATTTCAATTCAAAATTTCAAATGAAAATTTAAAATCCTCTGAAAAATCTCAAAAAAATATATGTTAGTGCTCTCAATGAGCATAATTCAATGGTGTTATCCGTTTTTCGTTTGGAGTTTCTGTGTGTCCAAATCGGGGCAGATCAGTTTCGACCGTTCATATTAGAGCGTGAGTTCAACGGTGGATTCGCATCATTGAGTCGATCGGAGGGGATAGTAGTGTAGAGGGGGAAAGACAAGTTCATCCATACGGTTCATAGGGGTCGAAGTGGTCAAAATGGGCCGTGGTGGCTTCAAAAAAACGCGGAGGCAGCGCTACCACTGAGGTGACCGGAGTTGATGATGGGGGTACCAGTATGGGCGGCTCGTCGAGGCCAACGTAGTGGCACTCTCTGATCGTAACCTAAGGCAACGTGGTGGCTGAGAAAATTGCGGCTAGGGTTAGGAGATGGAGGCGGCTAGTTTGGTTCGCGATTTGTAGATGAAGAAGCGCACGCGTGAAGAAAACGTCTTGATGACGTGGCTAGGGGTTAGGAAGGTTTTGTTTATAAATTTATTTCCGTTTCCAATCGTTTTATCGCCATAATTTTCTCATACGTTATCCGTTTCACGCGAGTTTTTTTTAGGATCGTAATTAAATTTCTGATCTGTTGACGCTGGTTTGGACTGATTTGGAGACCGTCGAATTTTGGGTTTAAATTGGATTTAAATTCAATTTAAATTCAAAAGGTGAGTGTTTTAACCCACTCACAACTTCTAAAAGTTTTTATGTTTGTTAAATTTATTTTAGATATGAGAAGAAATTTATTTGATTGTTTGGCACGTTTTATTCAGCATATCGGTTAATTCGCATTTATTTAATTTAAATGTCAATTTAATTCATTTATTGCATATTAATTGACAGTTAGAATTTATTTATTTGCATATAAACTACTAGTTAAACAGTTATAAATTTAATTGAATATAAAATGTTAGTTAATAACTGTCAATTATTTGTTGTTATGTTGTATATATATTGATGGTTGTTAAACTGATGATGTTTGAAATAATTTTGATTGATGATGGGTGAATGGATGTTTTATTGTATATCATTAAACTACAAGTTATCATACATTTTTCATTTCATTCAGGATTGTGGTTTGAAATGATATACAACCGCAAATTTTATTTTTAAATTGCGGATTGAAATGATAAATATCCGTATCACTTGACCATAGGATAGAAAATTTTATACAGGCAGCGTGGTCTATATATAAATTATTTTAAAGTGATTTCTATGGTTTGGATGGGATACGGTTTATAAAAAATTTGATTTTGATATTTTATAAAATATTATTCTTCGATATATATACATATGAAGTTAAAAATTTGAAATTTTAGTTGTGTATAAACCTGTTGAATAAAAATGAAAAATTGAGAAAATGGAATTTGGAAATTTATCTTATATGTTTAAGTTTGGAAATTTTAAGGTATGATATTTATAACTGGATTTTCCAAGATGAATTAAAAATGAAAATTCTAGTATAAAGTAAATTTGAGAAAATATTTAATTGCTAGAAATTGGAGTTTTATTTATGGAATTTATATGAATATTCAAGACTAAATAATAGAATATTAATTGTTGAAAGAAGGAAATCTAACTTTAGTTTTGAAATATTAATACTCCAAATGGATATATATATATATATATAGAAATTGAAGGGGTTTTTGGAACTTGAAGTGATATTTAAATTATGGTTTAAACTTTAAATAAATAAATATATTTGAAAAGCCATGGAAATTATTTTTCTTTACAAAGCAACTTTAAAGTTAAACCATTTATTTTACATTCGTTGAATATCCAAAACATTCAAGTTTTTGAAGTTATGGTTTTAAAATTTTGAATTTCGAAATATTATGCTTTGAAAATATATTTCAAATATTTGGTTTCCAGATATTTTAAATTTGAAACCAGCATGATTTTGGAAAAGAATTATATTTGAGATAAAATGATATCATATTGTTTTGGGTTTTAAGATGATATCATATTCATAGTTTTGAAATGGAATTTTTATTCTGGTTTAAAGTATAAACTATTTTAAATGACCGCGGTGTTATAATAACGATTGGTTGGCAAAGAGACCGGGATCGGATATGGACATACTCTCTGTCGATACCGAAAACCACTTTGACTAACCGTGTACGCGGTGGAGATTCCAGAATGAAGTAGGTGGTGGCGACGTTTCCTGTAAGGTAAATACGTGGACCCGACTCCCGTGAGTTGGCATAAGGTGGCTAAAACAGGAGTGATTCTCGGGCCAATGAGGTCATACCTCTGATCGGACGCTCCTCTTCGATATTATACTTTGACTTTGGATTGATTCAGTGGCCACTTCTATTTTTGATTTTGGGGAGTTTGTTCGAGGTGGGCGGTAACTGCGGCTACGCGTTTCCACCACCCCGGATAGCAATTGGTATATCTACCCTGGCATTGCCTAGTTGTGTCGTGTCACTTACCATACCGAGCCTTTACTACGAGTTTTGTTTTGTACCATACCTATGGAGTGCCCTCTGACGACGCCCAGTACGGGGGAGATTACGGTACTGTATAGACTATGGGAATATATTTTTTGTTAAGGGCTATATGGGTAACCCCTTAACGCTATTAAAAAGTAAGTTTATTTTACAAATAGACACTATTATAATAGCGCAATATACTACATAGTAAATAGTTTAACGGATCCTTAGGAGATGTAAATCCCGAGCATCTCTTGAGTTACTGCACTCATATTTATTTCTATTAATTTAACTCACATAAGATCTTTTTGTTCTGACTCGAGTGTTTTGTCTTTTCAATTCGCTCGGGTCAGTCCGAGCGTTTCAGGATTTGAAGTTTAGCTCTGGAGGACGAAGACGAAGATTTGTAGTATTACTATTATTATTTATCTAGTGCACTACACACTGTTCCGCTACATTGTTATTGGTATGTGTAACTCTGATATGTATTATATAAATGTTTGTAAACAGTTTTATAAACTGTATATTTTATATTTTATTCTTCCGCTGTGAGATTCTATTTTGTTTATTTCTTCTCTGTTTTTCTTATTTACCCCATAACAATCTGCCCTTCCGTATGGTTTAAATCGGCATATGTGTCGATTGAAAGCGTGCGAAAAGGCGGGATGTTACAGTTGGTATCAGAGCTTTGGTTTAGTGATAAACCTTAGCTTTGTGGGGTTTGACTCTTTATTAATAGGGTAGTAATACCCTATGGGAGTCACTGAGTGAATATACGAGAGAACGTATTTGTTAGTGTTATAAAAGGATTTTGATATTGTGTTAATCTGTTCCGTTTTGTATTTATAAATTCTGGTTGGTGCATGGGACGCTATGACATCAATAGGGATTTCTAAACACTTAATAGGATAGACCGACATAATATTGTTTTTAATATAGGTGAATGAAATAACTTCGCCTATTATATTTTCTATATATAAAATATTTTATTAAGGTATTATATATATATATATTGTTCGTTGCAATAGATTGGTTGTTAGGAATAAAATTTTAAATAATAGGTAAAATGAGATTGAAATTAAAATCAATGAAATTTGGAAATTTTAGAACTTAAGTCCGGGATTTTGGAAATTTTCTTTCAAAGGATTTATGAATTATAATAATTTTGTTTATAAGTATTTTCTTATATAAATATTTAGTATAATTTGAAAGAATTGCTTTAAAGAAGATTTTGGAGAAAATAAGTTTCGTACTTTCCTCTCTGTCGTTGGAAAATAATTTCGGTGATGGCGGTCGCATCATCGACTTTCATTTTCGAGTTTCGAAGGGAAAGGCCACTGTAGTAAATTCTACTGTAGATTTATTTTGAAATGTCTAAATTTTAATTGTTTAAATATAATTAGAGGTATATAAGTTATAAGAATATACTTATCTATTGAAATTTAACCCGGTATTTAATTCTTAATTTCCATTAATTAATTGTTTCAATTATGGTAGTGAAACAGAAGAAAAAAATTAATAATTGAAACCCTAAATAAAATAAGAGATTAAAATACTAAGCTATAAAGGAAGTTAAAATTTTAACTTATAAGGGAAAATTTAAGATTTATTGAACATTAAATTAATTGAAAGAAGAGATAAAACTTGTATAAATTTATTTGCATTTTCTTTAACATAAATAACTTACCAAATATGAAAAGTTGAAAAGTTAAATAAGAGACTGGAATAGAATAATATACAAGTAGAAATTTTGGAAATAATAAAGTATTAAATGAATTTCTGTTATAAATGAGAATTTAATGTTATAAACTTAAGTTATAAATTGAAATTTTACCAAAATTAAAGGTAAGCATTATAAATAGGTGATTTTAAACTTAAGTAAATAAAATGAAATTCTTTAATAATAAGGATTGATGTGTAGGGTTATAAACCTAAGTATGATAAATGCTACTAGTTTAATATAATAAAAGTAGGTAATATAAATAGATGACTGCAAACCCTTGTTAATGAGTTAATAAAATCCTTTATTTATAAAAATGGATGTTATAAGATTAAGAATTTAAGTGAAATTAAAAAGGGTTACTATAATTAAATGTAATAGAAATGGAAGCATTAAATAAATGATTGAAAGTGAGAAGTGCATTAAATGTAATAAAATAGAAGAAACTTACATGACCTAAATAAATGGAAACGGATAATTGGAGGAGTGAATAAAATTAAAGATTGTTGGAAATAAATGTAAATTATAAAAGGATATTTTAAAGAAATAAATGAAAATAAAGGATAAACTGTTATATGAATGAAAAGATCAAACTGTTAATGTATGAAATATAAATTTATAATAAGTTAAATTGATTTGTTGGTTTAAATCGATATTGTTTGCTTTATGGTTGGCTGGGTTAGGAAATTTGAAGTTGTTGGATGAATAAATAATCTAATTCTGTCTCATCTAAGACTGTTGAGTAAATGATGCACTGGATGGTTATTTTTCATTCCGTACCATTTCAAGTTTTGAACCCGAACAACTATTTGCTTGTTTGACTGAATGGTTGTTTTGTTTGTGTGTATGCTGTTTGTTGAAATCGATGATTGTGTATTGATTATTGTTAGTAGTTGAAACTATGAAAATATTTCACTTTAATATAAATAGTTAACCTTTTAGATTATATAAGTAAAATGCAGGTTATGGAAGCAACTGCTACTGCTTTTGGTTCCATAATAATAAGCGTAAATTTCCCAACAAATAGGTACGCTTCGGATTACGGTTTATAGCGCTATTTTGTATTTTTTTTTCCCGGGTTGGGATATAATAAGTTTGAATATTCTATATGATACTTTGTTATATTTTGGTATTATATTTTCCCGAGCCTCTCCGTACAAAGGAGACTCTGCCAAAAATTTCCGTAAATTTTGGACTTAGAATTATGTTGAAAATGTTTTCCAAACTTCAATTATTTAAGTATAAAAGGATATAATGATTATAAAACGGGTATATTTCATTTAAGGAAATTAATTTAGTAAATTATTGTTTATAAGTTAATATTTGAAATAAGATGTACTGTTTTTAATTCTTCCTTCTCCCTTCTTTTTCCTTTTCGGGGACGAAAAGTTTTGAGTGGGGGAGAGTGTAACGACCCGTTAAATTCGATGATATTAAATGAGTTAATTTAATATGATTTCTAATCTAATTTAGAATGAAATAAAAGTCTTAAGATTTTATTTGAGTAAATGTAGAAATTAGATATAGTAACTGTAGTTAAAGGTTAACAATTTAAATGTTTATATGGCAATAGATTGAAATAACGTAAATTGGCGTTTGTGGTTATAAGTTATAATTTGTTGATTAATACTGGAAGATATAAAGCGGAAATAGTATTAATGAAATAATAACTGAATTGAATTGCAACTATATAAATGAAAGTAAATTCTATTTAGTGGATGTCAACATTGAATAAATTTATTTAAATAAAAAGATTTAAATGCATGTTTGGATAGAATATATAATTGATGAATTAAGAAGTGGTAAAAAATTAGAATTTAATTCTATAAAACTTGGAACTGAATGTATGTAAATAATTTTGTAGGAATAAGTTAATAAACAATTTATTTGTGCATACCCGATTTAATTGAAATAACAGGTAAGACAAGAACTTGATTTTGCCTAGGTATTTATATATTGATAAATTATAACTAAATAGAAAGTTGGTAGTAAATAGGATATAAGAAGACAAAGGCAACTAGTAAATTAATAAATGAAATTCATAATAATAAGTAGTAATTTATGCATATATATTTGGCAATTGGGATAATTACAAAATTTTACCCATTCATCTAATTTATTTAATTAAATCTAAATCTGGCAACATTGTTGTTAAGGATGGTTGTGGTTGAATTTGAATGTAAAAGTGTAACAATTATTTAGGTTAACCATTTATTGAGTATATTAAGTTAAGAATGTAAATCGATTGGAATAAATCTAAATTAATTATTTTGTTGTGTTAATGTATTCTAGTTAATAAAAGGGGAATTTATAAGAAATGAAGCCTGCACTAATGAAGTGTATTATAATTCAAAAGGTTATGTATACACATAAAAATGTCTATTTACTGTATAGAAAGAGTCTAAATCAATGAACAAATTTATTGAGGTTCCAATTTATAATTTATAACATTTAATGTAGACTTAATTTCAATTAATTGACTTAAATCGTGCAGTTAGCGTAGATTTGTTGTGTAATTGGAGTAGTTAATGCTATAAGATGAAGTTAATGCTAATTCTATTTATAATTGGACCTTTGTTAATATAGATTTGTATAAAGAAAGATTTATAAATTTATTTGAGTATCAAATTCAAAAATTTCTTTTATTGCATAATAAAGTGGAATTAAACGTTTAAAATATTACGTTATTGAAATTAAATTGGACTTTGAGGATAATAATGTGAGATCTTGAACCAGTGTTAGTGGCATCCTTATTTTGGATAAAAGGTGAGAATATAAAAGTTGAAAATCTAATAAATGGGTTTTTGAGAATTTAATTAATAATTCCTAAATATAAGGAAGTGGAGAAATTAACACTGCAATTGACAGACTTATCAATTTTTAATTCACATCTAAACTTGTTAAATCATTGAAATTGATTAAGAAATATATAGGCGATAAAATTTGGTAAATTTTAGAATTTGAATATAAAATTTGATTTTAAAATTTATTTAATTAATATAAAAATAGCCATTTTGGCCATGGACTCGGATTTCGAAGAAACCAGTTTCATCGGATCCGTAGCGGTGAATTATTGTAGGGTTTCAAGTTTCGTATCGATCGGACTTGTCGTTTGATCGTACGAACGCGAAACGCCTTGAAATCAATTTAATTAAAATCAATTTGAAATCAATTTGGAAATTTTGTTTTCAGCATAACTTCTTCATACGATCGAATTTGGACGTGAAACTTTCTCCATTGCGTTCAAAATATTTTAAAATACCTATTTGGATATATGGGTTTAATAAATTTCGTTCCGGGTTAGAATGGGCTTTTTGGGCCAACTACCGTTTAGCACGTTCGTAACTCGTGCCCACCTAGCCGTCTACAATTTGTCTATATATATGCTATGATAAACCCTAGCCTCCATCTTCTATCATTTGTCTGTACGTTCATTTTCTTCATCTCTTTCTCTTCCTTAATGGATGCAAACCTAGATTTTTTTCAATTCAAAATTTCAAATGAAAATTTCAAATCCTCTGAAAAATCTCAAAAAAAAATATGTTAATGCTCTCAATGAGCGTAATTCAATGGTGTTATCCGTTTTTCGTTTGGAGTTTCTGTGTGTCCAGATCGGGGCAGATCGGTTTCGGCCGTTCGTATTAGAGCGTGAGTTCAACGGTGGATTCGCATCATTGAGTCGATCGGAGGGGATAGTAGCGTAGAGGGGGGAAAGACAAGTTCATCCATACGGTTCATAGGGGTCGAAGTGGTCAAAATGGGCCGTGGTGGCTTCAAAAAAACGCGGCGGCGGCGCTACCACTGAGGTGACCGGAGTTGATGATGGGGGTACCAGTATGGGTGGCTCGTCAAGGCCAACGTAGTGGCACTCTCTGATCGTAACCTAAGGCAACGTGGTGGCTGAGAAAATTGCGGCTAGGGTTAGGAGATGGAGGCGGCTAGTTTGGTTCGCGATCTGTAGATGAAGAAGCGCACGCGTGAAGAAAACGTCTTGATGACGTGGCTAGGGGTTAGAAAGGTTTTTTTTATAAATTTATTTCCGTTTCCAATCGTTTTATCGCCATAATTTTCTCATACGTTATCCGTTTCACGCGAGTATTTTTTTTAGGATCGTAAATAAATTTCTGATCTGTTGACGCTGGTTTGGACTGATTTGGAGACCGTCGAATTTTGGGTTTAAATTGGATTTAAATTCAATTTAAATTCAAAAGGTGAGTGTTTTAACCCACTCACAACTTCTAAAAGTTTTTATGTTTGTTAAATTTATTTTAGATATGAATAGAAATTTATTTATGATTGTTTGGCACGTTTTATTCAGCATATCGGTTAATTCGCCTTTATTTAATTTAACCGTCAATTTAATTCATTTATTGCATATTAATTGAAAGTTAGAATTTATTTATTTGCATATAAACTACTAGTTAAACAGTTATAAATTTAATTGAATATAAAATGTTAGTTAATAACTGTCAATTATTTCTTGTTATATTGTATATATATTGATGGTTGTTAAACTGATGATGTTTGAAATAATTTTGATTGATGATGGGCGAATGGATGTTTTATTGTATATCATTAAACTACAAGTTATCATGCATTTTTCATTTCATTCGAGATTGTGGTTTGAAATGATATACAACCGCAAATTTTATTTTTAAATTGCGGATTGAAATGATAAATATCCGTATCACTTGACCATAGGACAGAAAATTTTATACAGGCACCGTGGTCTATATATAAATTATTTTTAAAGTGATTTCTATGGTTTGGATGGGATACGGTTTATAAAAAAATTTGATTTTGATATTTTATAAAATATTATTCTTCGATATATATACATATGAAGTTAAAAATTTGAAATTTTAGTTGTGTATAAACCTGTTGAATAAAAATGAAAAATTGAGAAAATGGAATTTGGAAATTTATCTTATATGTTTAAGTTTGGAAATTTTAAGGTATGATATTTATAACTGGATTTTCCAAGATGAATTAAAAATGAAAATTCTAGTATAAAGTAAATTTGAGAAAATATTTAATTGCTAGAAATTGGAGTTTTATTTATGGAATTTATATGAATATTCAAGACTAAATAATAGAATATTAATTGTTGAAAGAAGAAAATCTAACTTTAGTTTTGAAATATTAATACTCCAAATGGATATATATATATATATATAGAAATTGAAGGGGTTTTTGGAACTTGAAGTGATATTTAAATTATGGTTTAAACTTTAAATAAAGAAATATATTTAAAAAGCCATGGAAATTATTTTTCTTTACAAAGTAACTTTAAAGTTAAACCATTTATTTTACATTCGTTGAATATCCAAAACATTCAAGTTTTAGAAGTTATGGTTTTAAAATTTTGAATTTCGAAATATTATGCTTTGAAAGTATATTTCAAATATTTGGTTTTCAGATATTTTAAATTTGAAACCAGCATGATTTTGGAAAAGAATTATATTTGAGATAAAATGATATCATATTGTTTTGGGTTTTAAGATGATATCGTATTCATAGTTTTGAAATGGAATTTTTATTCTGGTTTTAAAGTATAAACTATTTTAAATGACCGCGGTGTTATAATAACGATTGGTTGGCAAAGAGACCGGGATCGGATATGGACATACTCTCTGTCGATACCGAAAACCACTTTGACTAACCGTGTACGCGGTGGAGATTCCAGAATGAAGTAGGTGGTGGCGACGTTTCCTGTAAGGTAAATACGTGGACCCGACTCCCGTGAGTTGGCATAAGGTGGCTAAAACAGGAGTGATTCTCGGGCCAATGAGGTCATACCTCTGATCGGACGCTCCTCTTCCATATTATACTTTGACTTTGGATTGATTCAGTGGCCACTTCTATTTTTGATTTTGGGGAGTTTGTTCGAGGTGGGCGGTAACTGCGGCTACGCGTTTCCACCAGCCCGGATAGCAATTGGTATATCTACCCTGGCATTGCCTAGTTGTGCCGTGTTATCTACCATACCGACCCTTTACTACGAGTTTTGTTTTGTACCATACCTATGGAGTGCGCTCTGACGACGCCCAGTACGGGGAAGATTACGGTACTGTATAGACTATGGGAATATATTCTGTGTTAAGGGCTATATGGGTAACCCCTTAACGCTATTAAAAAGTAAGTTTATTTTACAAATAGACACTATTATAATAGCGCAATATACTACATAGTAAATAGTTTAACGGATCCTTAGGAGATGTAAATCCCGAGCATCTCTTGAGTTACTGCACTCATATTTATTTCTATTAATTTAACTCACATAAGATCTTTTTGTTCTGACTCGAGTGTTTTGTCTTTTCAATTCGCTCGGGTCAGTCCGAGCGTTTCAGGATTTGAAGTTTAGCTCTGGAGGACGAAGACGAAGATTTGTAGTATTACTATTATTATTTATCTAGTGCACTACACACTGTTCCGCTGCATTGTTATTGGTATGTGTAACTCTGATATGTATTATATAAATGTTTGTAAACAGTTTTATAAACTGTATATTTTATTATTATATTTTATTCTTCCGCTGTGAGATTCTATTTTGTTTATTTCTTCTCTGTTTTTCTTATTTACCCCATAACAATCCGCCCTTCCGTATGGTTTAAATCGGCATATGTGTCGATTGGAAGCATGCGAAAAGGCGGGATGTTACACTCACACTCAAAACAAATGAACTATTATAAAATGTACATATATTCACAAATATATATAGTTTATGAACTTTTAAATCTAACTGTATCAGAACACAAAGACATTATATATATATATATATATATATATATATATATATATATATATGTATGTATGTATGTATGTATATTATAGCTTATATATTATACTAACTTTATAGACTAAAGATTTTAATGCATAACGCTATATAAAAGAGCAACCTAGTGTTGCCGATTATAATATATTATATAATATGAAAACATCACGTTGTAAATGAAATAACTCATATTACATATTAACCAGATAACTTTAAATATAACCAACAACAAGCTATTTAACCCTTTAAATATAATACTATAATCCAAATAACTTATTTTATTATTATTAGAAAAATTTACTCCTATATAAAAATTTAATATATCTCCTACTAAAATGCATGCCATTGTATGAATTCAAAATTTTATTAACAAATAACTAAGTTATCAAATACTTACATGACATATGATACATATATAGAGTCATATATGCACGTAAGTTCAAACGCAACAAGCTTCATGCATCAGCTCCCTACAGTTTGATGGCACGTCAAAAGAAAGGAGCTCGTAGCTAAAAAAAGTGGCCACGTGATGGGAGAGGCGGACGAAATGGCGAGGTGGGGAGAAGAAGTTGGAGGCGGGTCTATTGATGGCTCGGTAAAGGGTGGTTGTGCACGTTTTTGGAGGTAAGGAAGGCATCATTGGTTTTATTTTTTTATTCTAAAATTTTTTTTCCTTCTCTTCTTGCCGAGTGAAATATGAAGATGGATTTGTCAAATATATAGAAAGCAGAGGACAGGAAGGGGAGAAGCAAAGAAATATAAAATGGGTAAAGTGGAAAAACTTAACTGTCAAAAGTTAAAAGAAAATGTTTCAATGGTTTAAACAAGTAACGTAGGAAAAACGAATAGGCACAAATTGGGAAACGTATCACATAAATAATAAATATAAAGTGGCAAGTGAGGATTTTAGGCAATAAATATTCACGTTGATTTATACACGCAAATAAAATATGAGCTGTAGCCAAATCAAATATAGAAAAGAGGAAAAACGTACGTACGTTATACGTCTTCAAGTGATCGTGTAGAACAATAGATAAAGGGAGAACTTTGCGCTGAGGGAAGAAACAAAATGGAAGATCTTATAAATAAATGCGAATATTAAATCAAATTGAATAGTTTCAAACAATGAATAGTCAGATGGAGATAAACAAATAGCAACCGCCAAATCCCATGATTTGCTGAAGGTTAATTAAAGCAACAAATTGACTGGACAGCACGTTTTAAAAAAAAAATTACGGAAGGAGATTAAAGAGTCAAAATTTTTGGTACCATTCAAAATTTAAGCTGACACAGATAAGGTAAGGAATATGTGTCTAAATTTTATACAGAATATGATACGTTTGTTGAAGCCAGTAGCACCAAAAATCAAGGAATGAAAAAAGGCAACAGGGAAAAGATGAAACAAATAGAAATGAAATGTATCAAATTAAATATGAGCAGTTTTAGAAGCAACGGTCAAAAATTTTCTTCCAAAAATCGTGGCTACTGATTTGTTTTCAGTAGCTAAGGTATGAAATTTATGAGCATGTAATAGATGCAAAATTTTAATTGAAACGTACGCTCAAATAATTAACAAAAGTAACGTGATTAGAAACTATTCGTTTCTTATTTATTTATTTCTTATATAGTTAGTACAATATACGCTAAATTTTTAACAAAAGTAACATATCTAAATTTATACGTTACTTATTTGTTCTCTACCTATTTTTAGTAAAATAAACATTTTAAAGAATATTCATTAGCTACGTACCATTTATATGCTAACTAAATAAATCAAAATGGATATAACGTACAAATTAAAACGTGTATTTTAAATAGCCTATTTATACTCTGTTAACTCTAAAGTTTATTACCTATTTAACTTTTGATTTGTTTACATTGGTTTGATTTACTTAACATTTAACACATAACTGATGTATATACGTAAAAAAAGAAAACGTAAAATTTATTTCCCATATATTATTCAATTTAAAATTTTATTTATTAAGCAATTAACTAAGAAACAAATGTGTATACGTATAAAGTTTATTTCTTTTATAGAATATTAATTACTTGATTTAAAGGTGTATAACCAATTTTTAAAAGACCAAAAGTGGAAATAAATGTTGTTACCAATATATTCAGTTAAGTAAAAAGATTTGGAAGTTAGAATTTAAAAGATTTAAATTCCAATAAATGTTAAACTTTAACCAAAAATAAGAATTATAGAATTGGCATATATTAATATAATTTTGGTGACTCTTTATAATTAAAATTTAAAAAAAATTCAACCTTTTTGTAAATTAAAACCCCAAAGTTTACAAATAAAAGAATAAAATACTTGTTAGAATTTTTGGGTTATTACACTCTCCCTCACTCAGAACTTTTCGTCCTCGAAAAGGAACAAAGTAGGAGAATAGAAACAACCAGATGAAAAATTAGACTTTGGAAAACAAATCAACAATTTATTTAAAACCATACAAATTTTTTTTTAATATTTAATAGTTTGGTTAAACTCATTTTATTAAATCAATTCAATTATTTATAAGATCAATTATTTATATAAAACACTAAATTTTTTACTATTAAACCAGGTAGAATATAAATAAACAATATTTTAAAGATTATATTCCAAAAGGAAAGGAAGGTAGATTCAGGAAACAGAATATAGATGAATAAATAAGCTGAGCAGATAAGGTAGATCCAAAAGAATAGTATCGCGCACGAATCGTAAATTTCAAACCATAAGAGTCTCAATTTCAAATACTAATACAAAATTTCTTTGTTGAAAAATACTTTTATAATAAAATACCTTTATATCAAAACCAAATTTTCTTTCAAAAATACTTTTATAACTCGATGTTTCAACAAGTTTATCCCCATTCTTGCAGACTCTCGCCATGCGTTGATCAGGCGCAAAGCTAGAATTCTTCGAGTACTTAGTAGACCTGTTTCAACACCCAGTGAAAATACTGAAAACTTTTAAAAACAGATATGGAAAGTACAATCCAAAAAAAATCACCTGGATCGCAGGATACATAACAATGGTTACGCCTGGATCCCCCAGGAAACATCCATATCCTTTAAGCATTCACTGCCTTGCGAATTACGCCATGATAAACAAAACCCATGGACAGCAGGATACATAACAATGGTTACGCCTGGATCCTCCAGGAAACATCCATACCCTTTAAGCAATCTCTGCCTTGCGAATTACGCCACGACAACAAAACCTGTAGACCGCAGGATACATAACAATGATTACGCCTGGATCCCCCAGGAAACTTCCATACTCTTTAAGCAATCTCTGCCTTATGGATTACGCTACCCCAGAAAAAAAAGACTGTGGGTTACGCCACGGTAGGACACTCGAGTACCACATCCGAAAAACAGAAAATCAGAGAGAATAATATTGATAGAATGAATCCAGAATGTGGCCACAGAGCGGATATCAAGTAGAAGGCACTTTCCATATCATTACTTCGAAAATATATATCATATAGTACCTTTTAAAATCACTTTCAAATATCATACTTATATAAAGTCCATTATGTATAAGATTTCATTTTCAAATCGAATACTTTCCAAAATCAATAGTATATCAAATCACACTTATATATACTTCGCCTATATAAAATTACACCTTTCAAATTGAATACCTTTCCAAATCAATAGTTTTCAAATCAACTTCATACTTTTACAAATCAATTCTATATAAGTTAGATAACTCCTAAATCAAGTATTTAGTAAAACAAGATTCTCAATTTCAATTTCTTTCAATATCGTTTCAGTTTCAAAATCATATATGATTTCACCGAATTATTTCTTCCATATTTATTATCTTCAGTTTCAAAATTTCCAAATAATAGGTTTAGAAAATAATCCTAGTTTCCAAATCAATATAATTTAGGTCAATGAAATTCATTTCCAAAATCATCATATAAATACTGGGTTTTAAATTCCAAATCTTATTTTTCGAAACCAAATATTTTGTAAAATCAATTATACCCAAATGTTTTTCAAGTTTATAACCACCCCTTCAAAACCTTTAAACTATTTATTAAGCATTCAAAACCAGATTTCATATTAGTATAATTCAAATTAGTCCTATCCATTTACTTAACAAAGTAGTTTTAAACTTATATACTTTATCCATTAATTTATACTTTTCGAAATTACTAAGATTTAAAATTTTAAACCTTGATTTGGAAGTGTTCGAACCTTCAAAATAGTCAGTCAAATAAAATTTCAAATCCAAGAGTTGGAAATCAGCAACAAATCAGTAAATTAATTTTTATAAATAGAGTTATACTAAATCAAATCGAAAACTCGAGGATTGAACACCGGCTTACTTTAAATCATTTCAAATATATATACATATATCTTTTGAATATCGAATTATACTTCGGAATTTGAAACCAAAATTGGTTTCACAAAATCACTCGCATAGCAAAGCTATTAAAGTGGCCTCTCCCCCACTTTGAAACTCGGAAATCAATGTCGATGATGCGTGCACTCATCACCGAAATTATTCTCCAGCCACATAAGTGAGTTCTGGACTTCTATTTTCTTAAAACTTCTTTGAAGTTTCTTTGAAATCATTGGAACTCGTTTGAGTCATTTGAAACACTTCTTAATCGAAAAATACTTTCAAATCGTATTATTATATATTTTCAAAATCTAAAAACCAATTTCAATATACCGGAGTTCAATCTCTCTCTCAAATTTCAAATTTGGAACCCTTCAGTTATAAATCATTTTTATATAAATCAAATTTCTTATAAAATTTTCAAAATTTCAAATCCTTTCGAAATTTCAAATTCTAGTTTTTTAAAAGGTATATAATCCTTTCGAAAACATTTTCACTTTCATATATCGAATAAAATCATAGTTATCAAATTAATAATTTCGGTATATAAAACAATTTCTAAAATACAAACAAAGCCTGATTTTCAAAGGATGATTCAAGGATGGATTTCGAAACAAAGATAGAGATTCAAATTAGAGGAAGTCTAATCAAATAGAATTCTGATTCGAAGCTAGGCCCAAACGAAGATGAGATAATTAAATTTCAAAATAGAAGATGGGTATTAATTGCGGGCGACCTTAACTGGGTCAACCGTGACTTCAGGAATATGATCGATGCAGAATTTCAAGGCAAATCGACATTCGATCGCCAGATATAGAATTCGGCATAACCAGAGATAGCAGCATCTAAACCGAGGATATATAAATCTTTGGTGAATCGATGCTACTGTAAAGGAGTTTCACCCCTTTACAATCACTCAGTGGAGCTATGGGATACTCTAGAATCTAGAAAACACGAATAGGGAAAGACAAGAATGGATTTGGAACCGAGGGTGATGTTCCAAAATTCAAAGGATCACCGAATCAAATAGGAAGGGATTCAAGCTCGAACGAAAGTGATTATGTAAATAAATTTACCATATATGCTAAGTTTGCCTAGAGCTAAAGATCTGATACTAACTGTAACGGGCTGCGCCCGTGGGGTAACGCCCACCGTAGCATACATTGGTACATGTGTTCTACCTTTACGGCCAGCCTCTCGACTGCACCACCAACCCCCACGGGGATATGTAGGAGTAAGAGCCAACCATTCGCTACCAAACCAGGAAGCGAGAAACCCCTATCATGCTGCACCCTCCAAGTGTAATGGCAGACACACATGTCAGACTTGAATTGCTCAAAATATCAGGTTGTTAATTTATATTTTGCAAACTCAGCTTATACAGTAAATAAATGAATCACAGAATCACAGACACAGAGTATACAATAATACGCAGCGGAATAAATAAATAGCAATTCATGAAGCTACTATACAAATACCAGAGTCAGAAATAGAATACAACATAATATCTCAAATACAGCAAAGTCTTTAGTACGAAAAGATGACTTCTCTGAACCAATCAACTGGAAAAGCTGAAAGCTGAATCGATAGTTGGATCTCCAATGAAGCTCCAAACTCCACAGGTGAGTCTCAAATGCTGTATCGCTCAGTCTAACCTGAGCGTAAAGCAAAAAATCAAAACAATCGAGTCAGGATTAACGTTCTTATATCAATAAATCCAACTCAAGTGAAATATCAACTGAAATACAAGTAACTTAAAAGATGTTTGGGACAACCATCCTCTAAGAGTCCATGGAACTATCTACAAGGTAGAAATGTACACTATAACACCGAGGTCATTTCAAATTAATTTATACTTCACAACAAAATATCATTTCATTTCAAATATAAATATTTCCAAATATTTATAAATATTTTATAAAGTAGAATATTTGTAATTTCCTCAAACTTAACAAATCACTTCAAAATCAACCGACTTCCTTATTCAAATTAAATTCAATCTCAATTTATCAATTTCCATTCAATTCAGTTTCTGACCAAACAAATTCAAATTATATATATTTCAAAACAGATCTAAATCACAAATTAACCATTTAAATTCTAGTATATTTCAAAGCTTTAATAATTACCATTCCAAGGTTCAAATTTACAGTTTCATATAGATGTCGATTTAAACTTATTATTTAGTCCTGAAATGTTCACTTAATAAATTCAATATTTATTAAATTGCCTAAATTTACCTTTAAACTAAATATTCCTCTCGATTTGTTTAAACTTGAAACTTCCATTTAATCATTCAAATCAAAATCAAGTTATAAATCAAATCTTAAATTTCAAATTCAATAGCTTAAATCAATCCAATTAAGTAGAATTCTTAACTAAATACCATTTCAAATAAATTCAACTTTATCTTGTCAACCTTAATTTATTCAAATTATTACAACAATCAATTTTGAAATATAAATTTAAATAAATACTTAAACATATTATATGGGTTGATTCAATCTCAATAATATTATTATTAAATCTATATATAAAATTTCCATTTATATATAATATTTTAAGAACCAATATTTATTAAAAACCATATATTTCCTTTCAAACTATAGAAATTATTTTCAAATATATATATATACGTGTGTGTGTGTGTGGATCAACGGTGTTTGTATATAATTTCCTACCCTATGGTCAAGGGATATAGATATTTATCATTTCAATCCGAAATTTAAATATACGGGTAGATATCACTTAGACCCGCAATCCCAAATTCAATTTAATTGAAAATCATTGGGTTTATCATTTCAACCCATAACGAAATTCTCCTATTCTAAAGTCCGTTCGGGTATGTATCATTTCAACCCATAGTGAATTCTAAACTACAGGGAACTTGCAGAGTGATAACAGATGATAAAATAAAATAACAGGCATATATCGTCAACACCAATATAATATAAACAATAGGATATGGTATCATATCCCACAAGTGAAAAATTGCAGATAACAACATATATAGCAATGTAAATAACTAACAGCGGCATATTTCAATTGTCGTTTCAATTGAAATCAAATTTAATAAATAAAAGAATGTTAATCGTGAGTGATTGCTTTGCTTTTGAGGCTAGAGAATACAAAAGATGATGGATACGGACACTCAAATTGAATTATAAATCCGAGTACGAATTTCAAAGCAAAGTAGGATTGGCATGAATTGGACGAACGAGGCTGAAAATCAAGAATGGATGAATTGAATCAGAATCAGTCTGATATATACAGAAATGTTTACTATTTTAATAAAAATCAATATTGCATCTCTAAAAAAAATTAAAGTCGAAGCAGATATATATAATTTACTTTTTTTTAAACTCAATACATAAACCAATAGTTTTAACATATGAAGTAAAACATATATGTTAAAAAAAATCTTTATATTTTTCCAAACCATTTTAATTTTTACACATAGATAAAAATTTCTATTTACAAATCTAAGACCCAACCACCACATACGACCTATGTATATAATATCATTAAGATTTATATTTTTAAATAAGATAAATATATAAAACTTCAACAAATTATACTGTTCAAATCTCATTTATAAACTACTATATGTAACATCTTACCTTAAACCCGATGTGACACATATTTAATAGTATGAACAGGTAAATAACTTTTATGCACTGCAGCATACTTTAACAATTAAAAAGTATAATATATTATATGTAGACTCACAGACCACATATAAACAGAGTATATAGAAATTTATAAAACTCATTGATCGAAACACAATATTGACCATAATATAACAAAATATGTTACTTTTAAAATCTGACCCTCTGTTCTTTATTAACAGGACCTCAAACTCTTCTATATGGATGAATATATAAGCACATATATACTTATATATGTTGGATCAGACCGAACATATGCAACTACTGTATATATTATATATTATATAGCTAAATATACAACAGGCAGACCATAGCCTCATACTCAAAACAAATGAACTTTTATAACCTGTACATATATTCACAAATATATATATATATTTATAAACTTTATATCTAACTGTACCAGAACACAAAGACATTATATATATATATATATATATATATTATAGCTTATATATTATACTAACTTTATAGACTAAAGATTTTAACACATAACTCTATATAAAATAGTAACCTAGTGTTACCGATTATAATATATTATATAATATGAAAACATCATGTTGTAAATGAAATAACTCATATTACATATTAACCAGATAACTTTAAATATAACCAACAACAAGCTATTTAACCCTTTAAATATAATACTGTAATCCAAATAACTTACTTTATTATTATTAGAAAAATTTACTCCTATATAAAAATTTAATATATCTCCTACTAAAATGCATGTCATTGTATGAATTCAAAATTTTATTAACAAATAACTAAGTTATCAAATACTTACATGACATATGATACACATATAGAGTCATATATGCACGCAAGTTCAAACGCAACAGGTTTCATGCATCAGCTCCCTACAGTTTGATGGCACGTCAAAAGAAGGGAGCTCGTAGCTGAAAAAAGTGGCCATGTGATGG
The DNA here is from genome assembly GCA_030765085.1 of Allium cepa. NCBI lineage: Eukaryota > Viridiplantae > Streptophyta > Magnoliopsida > Asparagales > Amaryllidaceae > Allium > Allium cepa. The sequence continues at coordinate 202,169,384 of CM060941.1, read as the reverse complement.
GAGAGGCGGAGGAAATGGCGAGGTGGGGAGAAGAAGTTGGAGGCAAGTCTGTTGATGGCTCGGCAAAGGGTGGTTGTGCGCGGTTTTGGAGGTAAGGAAGGCATCCATGGTTTTATTCATTTATTCTAAAAAAATTTCCCTTCTCTTCTTGCCGAGTGAAATATGAAGATGGATTTATCAAATATATAGAAAGTAGAGGACAGGAAAGGGAGAAGCAAAGAAATATAAAATGGGTAACGTGGACAAACTGAACTGTCAAAAGTTAAAAAAAGAAAAAAATGTCTCAACGGTTAAAACAAGTAACGTAGGAAAAACGAATAGGCACAAATTGGGAAACGTATCACATAAATAATAAATATAAAGTAGCAGGTGAGGATTTTAGGCAATAAATATTCACGTTGATTTGTACACGCAAATAAAATATGAGCTGTAGTCAAATCAAAAAATGAAAAGAGGAAAACGTACGTACGTTGTATGTTTCTTCCAGTGATCATGCAAAACAATAGATAAAGGGAGAATTTTGCGCTGAGGAAAGAAAGAAAATGGAAGATCTCATAAATAAATGTGAATATTAAATCAAATTTAATAGTTTCAAACAATGAATAGTCAGATGAAGACAAACAAATAGCAACCGCCAAATCCCTTGATTTGCTGAAGGTTAATTAAAGTAACAAATTGATTGGACAGCATGTTTTGAATTATTATTATTTTTACGGAAGGAGATTGAAGAGTCATAATTTTTGGTACCGTTCACAATTTAAACTGACATAGATAAGGTAAGGAATATGTATGTAAATTTTGTACAGAATATGATACGTTTTTGAAGCCAATAGCACCAAAAATCAAGGAATGAAAAAAGACAATAGGAAAAAGACGGAATAAATAGAAATGAAACGTATCAAATTAAATATGAGTAGTTTTAGAAGCAACGGTCAAAAATTTTCTTCCAAAAATCGTGGCTACTGAGTTTATTTCAGTAGCTAAGGTATGAAATTTATGAGCGTGTAATAGATGCAGAATTTTAATTGAAACGTACGCTCAAATAATTAACAAAAGTAACGTGATTAGAAACTATTCGTTTCTTATTTATTTATTCCTTATATAGTTAGTATAATATACGCTAAATTTATAACAAAAATAATGTGTCTAAATTTATACGTTACTTATTTATTTTCTACCTATTTTTAGTAAAATATACGTTTTAAAGAATATTTATTAGCTACGTAGCATTTATATGCTAACTAAATAAATCAAAATGGATATAACGTACAAATTAAAACGTGTACTTTAAATAGCCTATTTATGCTCTATTAACTCTAAAATTTATCACTTAATTAACTTTTGATTTGCTTACATTGGTTTGATTTACTTAACATTTAACACATAACTGATGTATATACGTAAAAAAAGAAAACGTAAAATTTATTTCCTATATATTATTCAATTTAAAATTTTATTTATTAAGAAATTAACTAAGAAACAAATGTGTATACGTATAAAGTTTATTTCTTTTATAAAATATTAATTACTTGATTTAAAGGTGTATAACCAATTTTTAAAAGACCAAAAGTGGAAATAAATGTTGTTACCAATATATTCAGTTAAGTAAAAAGATTTGGAAGTTAGAATTTAAAAGACTTAAATTCCAATAAATGTTAAACTTTAACCAAAAATAAGAATTATAGAATTGGCTTATATTAATAAAATTTTGGTGACTGTTTATAATTAAATTTAAAAAAAAAATTCAACCTTTTTGTAAATTAAAACCCTAAAGTTTATAAATAAAAGAATAAAATACCTGTTAGAATTTTTGGGCTGTTACAGTTAACTTTCCTAACTGACATGCATCACAAATATTATCAACTTTGAATTTCATATCAGGTAGTCCTTTAATAAGTTTATTTTTAGCTAATTTACTAATAGTAATTAATATTTATATCACAAAATCTTTTATGCCATAGCCAAGAATCATTATCTATAGCTACTAAACACATGTTTGTGTTATAATTTATGTTCATATTTAAAATATAAATATTTCTATCTCTTATACCTTCAAAAATTGAATTTTGATTTTTTTAGAAATATTACATTTGTTTTCTGAAAAAGATATATTAAAACCCTTATCACATAATTGACTTATGCTTAATAAATTACGTTTTAAGTTTTTAACTAATAAAACGTTGGTAATGAGAGGTGAGTTAAAGATACAGTTATTGCTCACATCGCCTTTGTCGATGACATAACCTTTTGAATTATCTCCAAAAGTGGCAGATCCTCCATTTGGGTAGACTATGTTTGTTAACATGTCTTTATTACCAGTCATGTGTTTTGAGCAACCGCTATCCAAAATCCATTTTCCTCTCTTTTTAAGTGGTACCTACAAAAAATTAAAGATTGAGACGGTACCCACTTTTCTTTTTAGGGTCCTAAGAGTTAGGTCTTAGGAAGCCAAACCCAAGAAGGTTCAAAATTCCCTTTATAAATATAATTCTCATTTTTATGAATTGTTTCCTTAAATGTTTTAATATGCTTATTCCTAATTAAGTTATTATTTGTTTTAGGAATCCATATTTTAATAGTTTTAAAATCTTTTGAAACTGTTTTCTTAATATCTTTCTTAATTTTTTTTTTAAACTTATTTTTAAACTTTCCAGATTTATTTGGATTTTCAATTTTCTTATATCCTAATCCCATTTTATTTGAAGTAGTCTGAGAGTTTTCTATTATTTTAGAAAGATTTTCTCGTCTTTTATCACAATTAGAAATATTTTTATTAATATCTTCTAACTTACTTTTGAGACTAGATTTTTCTAACTCTAATACATTAGTGTTAGATTTTAAATCATTAATTTTAACTAATAAATCATCAATTTTATTTTTCTTAATTTTTAATTTCTGAGTTATCATAGAAAGTTGAGATGCTAAATTAGAATTAGATTCTTGAGATTTTTCAAGTTCGTCTTCAAAATTTTCTTTTCATCTCTAAGCATACTAATTTCTAATTTAGATCAATTTAGTTTTCCTTTTAACTCCTTATTTTTCTTTTTAGTTTGTTTTACAAAATCCACTAGTTCTGAATTAAGTTCAACCAAATCTTCAAAACTTAGTTCACTTACATCATAATTTGTAACATGAAGCATATATTTGCTTGCTCTGTGTCATTGTCGCTCTCTGATGAAGAAGAATTTGAATCATCCCATGTTATTGAAAATGCTTTCTTCTTGTTCTTCTTGAATTTATTTTCTTAATTCTCTGGACAATCTTTCTTGATATGACTCTTTTTATGACATTCATAACATCCCATGACAGAAGATGAAGATTTATTGCTATTATTGTTGTTGCTAGAGTTATTTTTGTAACTCCTGAGCTTGTTATTCTTTTTGAATTTAAAAAGCTTTTTGAAATTTTTAGCAATAAATGCGATATCCTCTTCGTCTGAATCAGAGTCATCTTGCTCTGCTTAAAATGCTAGATTCTTCTTATCCTGTGCTTGAACTCACTTTGCCTGCAAATTTACTTCATATGACATTAGATTTCCTATTAACTCTTCTGATTTCATAGTAGGACGATAGATTGCTTCGTCAATAGCTAGGACCTTTCTTTTCCATTCATCCATTAAAGAGTTTAGGATTTTTGAGACTATATCAAAGTCAAAAAAAATTGTCCTAGATCCAATAGTGAGTGATATATATATCTTGAAATCTAGAGTACATGTCATTTATACGTTCATTTGATTTCATTTTGAAATTTTGAAACTGATTTTTCAACATAGAATTTTGCTTTGTTTGACTTTGTTAGTTATTTCATGAGTTACTTTTAGAGTTCTCCATATCTCATAAGCAATTGTACATATATTGACTCTATTAAACTCATTTTTATCTAGTGCACAAAATGACATGTTCATAGCTTTAGCATTTGAAGTAGCATCAGCTTTCTACGCAGCAGTCCAAGTTGAAAAATCTTCTGTTGAAATGGCATATTCATTTTGGGTAATATTCCACGTTTCAAAACCATTAGCTTGCATATATATTCTCATTCTAGTTGACTTGTAATTATAATTCATGCCATTGAATAGTGGAGGTCGTGCAGTATACTGACCTTCAATAAAACTAGTGTTAATGAAAGCGCTTGTGTTGGTGTTATTTTCCATATTAGCAAAAAAATTATCAAATAACTGTGTTATGGTTATAAGATGTCCTGCTTTGATACCAAATGAAAGTAATTACTGTGTGGCTAGTTTTCACTTAGGATCGTGTAATATGGAATGTATTATAATTTAAATTTGAAAATAGATAATAATAGTAAAGTAAATAAGAATAAGCATATCAGGAGTTTTTATACTGATTCGAACTTCTCGTTCTACGTCCAGTCCTAGACTTCCCTCTAGAATTTCACTCATTAACCCTTTGCTTAACCCGGAGGAATGGGTGTACAACACCTAAACAACTGACCAGGATTTTTCCGCCTCTAACAACCGAAAGAGGACTTTTCCCCCTAAACAACGGAACATGACTTCAACGGTTTTAATAAAATTTCATTGACACTTTTTGTTCTTGATAACACTGATTTGTCTTTGATAGTATGACCTTCCTATAATCTTTTCCTGAAATATATATTATGTGTGTAAAGATTTAGAAAGGAAAATATTGCTTTGAATCGAAGAATAAGTTAATTGATTCAAAGATTCAAGCAATATATGTAAATTATGATTTCTTTGTAGAATGTAGAAATAGTAGAGAGTATGATCAGAAAACAAAATAAAATTCGGTGATTTGAGAAGTGAATCTCAAGTATTTATTTAGTAGATGAACAACTGCAACCATTCACGAAGAGTTTTGACCAAAAGATGTAGCCACAACTCTTCAAATTGGATCGTATCTCTTAGCAAATGGAAGTGCCTATTCAGAAAAATAACTGTTGGAAAAGTTCAGTCGACTGACCCAAAACGACCAGTCAACTGAATGTTCAAAGTTGGTGCAAAACAGAGTGTGTCTGTACAACAAAGTAGGTTCGGTCGACTGGTCATATTTGGTCAGTCGACTGACCTGACTGTCAGTGCACAGTTCATATATAATGATGTTTAAAACAACTTTGATTTGTGTAGACTACTTGAGGATAGATTTAGACAATTCTAAGACTAAAAACTTCAACAAATAAACATACTATACTTGTTTTTGTAGTCTTGTCTCCTTTGTAGTTTTAACAGCATATTTCTTTCTCTTTTTGTCGTTTGTCCATATAGTCTCATCATTGATTTAGTTTAAGCTCTTTGTCATGAATCGAAACTTATGATTCAACAGTCCCCTATTTTAACCATTCTTGGTTGATGACGTTCTAGGCTAAGCATTACCTTTCAAGAATAATTTTACTTAGAATGCTCATCGTCCTCTAATGACGATGTTCTGATAGCATTTGTCCATACAAGTTGCCCTGGGACTAGACAAACCGAATCACCGTCTTCATTATCTCCACAGTATTCATTCGTTACGTTCAAACCAGATTAAAGTGGTTTTGGATAATTAAATCTGATCATAGTCTGTTCGAAACGATTAAGAAAATTGGACAATATTGGTAGTCGGTTATTTGACTATCAAATAACATCCAAAAGCAACACTAGGCCTTAGTTTATAAATTTCCATAATATTTACCTTCAAAATATCATTAAAGATTTATCGATTCCTTCCAACTTTTGAAATAGTTTTTCAAATACTTAAATCCACAACAGGATACTTCCAAACATCTCAGCACGTAGAAATATTCCCAAATTTCTATTTTCTATACTTAGGAAAATATCACAGGTCTTATTTTCCAAAATTCTTTCAATATTAACATTTCAGAGAATTATTCCGCAACATTTCCAAAAATCTCCGAAATCACAAATAAATTTCCTCTCCTCAAAATCATATCCTTTTATAAGCCCCTTTTTCGAATCTCGAGAGAATTTACAAAATATATTTTTCAATTACTTTAAACTCTATATATATATTAAGTATTCAAAAGGATAAATTATTTATTTTTAAATATGTTCAAGTAATTATTTAAAATATCGAAACACTTTTATAATATTAATAAACATATAAATTTTCAAGCTGATTTTTAAAAGTTAGAATTTTATAAAATAAATACTAAATATTTTCAAATCTACTTACAAAAGTATTTCAATTCACGCTAGATTAAAATTTCATAGTTTAAATAATAAAAATTTTCCGTTCAAAATCAAGCTTACTTTTTGAAACTAAAATATATTTTTGAAACCTCAATAAAAAATTCAACTTATAAATTCCTTTCGATTTCCATCACATCACTTTCATTCCGATTTTCTTAACCCTTTTTCACCTTTCAAAATAGTATGTACTATTTTCTCACCCTATTTCCATATTTCTATATAAATTCACCCTGTGAGTTTATTTATTTTCCAATATATCTGTTGATATCGTTTAACTTATTAATAAACATCGTTTATAAAATTTTATACCCCTTTGAGTTTTACTTGGTTATAAAAACAATCTTGTTTATAAAATTCCAGCTTTGTAAATCCATTACCTTAATAATTCCATTTATAACTTCAAATCTATTTTTGATATCGACTTCAACTCTTTTTATATTTCTAGAATATCACTTATAAGTTCTCTTATATAATTCTTTTTTAAAATCTCCATTTAAAATACACAAAGTTAAGTATACCCAAAAATCAAATATATTTTCTAATTCAATTTCTTTAAAATAACTCTTTCCAATATATATATATTTTTATATCAAGTTTCCTTTAATTCCATAAATTTTAAAAATATATTTATAGTTTCAAAATTTTCAAAATTTAAGTCAGTGCTATGTTAGCATCAAATGAATTCCAAAACAACACAAAAATCTATATAAATTATTCTACACAAATCATATATCACTATATACGTAAATAAACAATATATTTAAGGAATCCAGTTGGATCCCTCCAGCTTATTTTTCATACATCCATAGTGTTGATACAACATAAAATAATACCAATCCCACTTCACTGCCTTGATCTAACACCCTAGGCTGCCCCTTCCCTTCGTACGCGCTCGAACCCAACCCACCATCTGTAACGACCCGTAAAATTCGATGATTAAAATGAGTTAGTTTAATAAGATTTTTAATTAAATTTAGAAAGAAAAAAAAAATCTTATAATTTATATTGGAGTGAATGTACAAATTAGATGTAGCAATTGTACTTAAAATTTACCATTTAAAATTTATATTGCAATTAACTAAAATAGTGTAAATTGTCATACTTGGTTTTAAGTTTAATATAAGAAACAAATAGGAATGTTGAATTTGTGAATTTTCAATTAAAATATTAAATAGAATGGAATTCAAATTAATATAATAATAGAAATGTGAAAATTGGGGAATAGATTCGAAGTTATAAATAAATTGTTGAAATAATACGTAATAAGTGCAATTTGAATGAATCCATGTTAGTATAGATTAAAGTAATAATTGGGAATCATATCAATGAAATAATAACGATAATGCAAGGTAATAAATGCTAATTAAGGTTAATAATTAATAAACTTGAACGAAATTCCAATTTTATATAAAATAATTTAAATGTCATGTTTGGCTATAATTTGGACATAAGTGAATGAAATTAGTGGTATGAAAATAAATGCCAAAATTGATTTTAAGTAATAAAAGCTTATTTATGTGACAAAAAGGTAACGGTAGTGTTTATGGTGGGTTGCCTATTTATTTATTTAGATTGTTAATTGAAATTTGAAATAAGTTTGTAATAAATGTAAATAAATGTTACATTAATAGGAGTTTTAATTTGGGTATTTTAAGGCAGTGAATTTAATTAAGGAATTTAAAATATAATAAATGGTCATTGACTAAAATCAATGTCCATTAAGAATTATAATGTTTATGGTTGGTAATAAACGTTACTGGAGTGATTATTAAAATAATAACAGAAGTGTGAACGTAAATTTAATAGTAACGGAAATTTATTTTAAGGTAGTAATTGATAAACTCGGAAGATAGTTCATAGTATGTAAATTGATGAATTAATACGCAATGCATGTAGAGTAACAGGTTGTTATAAGGATGAAATTAAGGAAAATTCATTTATTGGTTTTAAAACCTTAATTAATGCATTTAATTGATAGAAGTACATTTAGGAATATAATATTTATTCAAATTAAGTTGTACATAGGCGTATATTAATGTCATGAAATAAAAATTTAGCGTATATGAAATTATAAATCCGGATCGATAAGTAACGAACTTATGAATGCAATTAAAAGCAAATAGGTGGAAATTAGTATAGGTTGCTTGTTTATTAAATGTGTCAAATAAATTTTGGTAATCGATTACAATAAATATTAATTTAACATTTGGTTAATGTAAATTAAAGTAATAATTGATGTAATAAAGAATGGAAAGCCTATTTGATGGGATTTTGAAAAATTAGTTAATACGAATAAAGGTGAAAATGGAAGTATCAATGTAATGAAACGTAAACAAATGTTAAATATGTTTATAGGATAATGATTCTTTGAATAATAAGAATGTGAGTCAACATTTATTTATTTGAATTTACATTACGGTAATATGATTTATTGCAATTAAGTGAAAAATTAATATTTAAAATATTGCATAAATGGAAATGTAGATGAAATCTAAGAAAATAAATGTAGACAATCGTGAACCAATGTAAATTGCATCCTTTTGATAATGACGAATCGAATAATAAAATGAAAAGTAAATTTAATAGAAATTTTGGAAATTAAATTTATAATTTTCGAATTTAATGAAATAGAGAATTTATATTGAAATTTATAAATTAATCTTCTCTAAATTGACATTTAAATTTGTTTAAATCATTGTAAATGATTAAGAAGTTAAAAATGTTGAAATTTGTCAATTATCGAAATAAAATTGAAATTTTGATTTTATTAATTAATTATTAATTTATTTAATTAATGTAAAAATAGCCGTTTTGGCCACTGACTCGGATTTCGACGAAATTAGTTTCATTGGATGCGTAACGGCGAATTATTGTAGGATTTCAAGTTTCGTGACGATCGGACTTGTCGTTTGATCGTACGGACTCGAAACGCCTTGAAATTTATGAAATTGAATCAATTGAAATCAATTTGAAAAATATTGATTTGAGCATAACTTCTTCATATGATGCAATTTGAACCGAAACCTTTTCCATCACGTTTAAAATATTTTAAAACACCTATTTTGATATATGAGTTTACCCAATTTCGTTCCGGGGTCAGAACGGACTTTTTGGACCACTTTGTCGTTAGCATGTACATCTATCTTATCCGATCCATTCTATTTCAAATTTTTTTATAAATATCCTGCTATAAACCCTAGCCTCCCTAATTCTCATTTGTTTATACATACACCTCAACTCTCTCCTCCTCAATGGCAGACAAACAAATTCCAAATCCAATTTCAAATCAAAAGCATAAATTTCAAAGTCCTCGGAAAAAATTTGAAAAAAAATATATGTTGAAGCTCTCGACTAGCGTAATTCACTGGTAGTGTTCATTTTTCGTTTTGATTCATCGTTTGATCAGTAAAAATCGAAGAATTTTCGGTCGTTCATCGCTCGACGATGAACTTCGTCGGATGGGGAAACCCTTTCTGGGTTTTGTAGAGAGAACCGAAGGGAGTGTATCTGGGTGGTTGGTTTCGCGAATTGATGGTTTGATTGTCGATAATAATTCGAGTAGGGTTTGTGTTTATCGATGGCTATGGGTTTTTCTTGGCTTCTGTCGGCAACGAGGATGGGAGAGGAGGTGGAGCCGATGTCGACTTGTCGGTTGGAGGGAACGCGCATGGCCTGAGGCAGCCGTGGGGAGGCGGCGTTTGCGAGTAGAATGGTGGCGGCTGCGTTGCTTTTGGTCGATCGCGATTTTAGGGTTGTTGCAGTCTTGCATGAAGGAAGGAAGGGGCGCACAAAATTTTGATGATGTGGCTAGGTGAATTGTGTTCTCTTGTATATATTTTTTTTAATTGTTTTCATTCGCATTAATCGGCATAACTCTCGCATACGAATTCCGATTGATGCGCGGTCTCTTTGTTAGGATCATATTGAAATTCCGGACATGATGACGCTAGTTTGGGCGAATTCTAAGACGGTCAAATTTTTGGGTTTAAATTGGATTTAAATTCAATTTAAATTCAAAAGGTGAGTGTTTTAACCCGCTCACAACTTCTAAAATTTCTTATGTTTGTTAAATTGATATATGATGTGATTTAAAATTTATTTATGGTTGTTTGGTATATTTTTAATCATCATCTCAGTAAATTTCATTTATTTAAATTAAATTGCTATTTAATTTATTCAATGCATTTAAGCTGCCAGTTAAATTTGTTAATTAATTATTCATTGTATATATAAACTACCAGTTAAATAGTTATTTAATTTATTAGTTAATTAAACTGCTATTTTAATACCTATTGTTTATTTTCTGTTCTATATGGATGCTATTGTTGAATTTGATGATGATTGCGATAAATGGTTGATGGTTGATATTGGATGAATGGATGTTGTATTTTATATTGTTATAAACTGCAAGTTATTATGCATTTTCATCTTATTTGGGATTGCGGTTTGAAATGATATATAACCATAACTTTTATTTTTAAATTGCGGATTGGAATGATAAATATCCGTATCACTTGACCATAGGATAGAAAAATTTATACAGACACTGCGGTATATATATAAAAATATTTTGAAATGATTTTCTCTGGTTTTGTAAAGAAATATATATGGTTTTATGAGATATTGATTTCGGATATTTGATAAAGGTTATTTTATATATAGTTAAACTCTTGGTTTTAAGGTATGTATAAAATTGTTTAAAGTTTGAAGTAAGTTTAACGATAAAGTTAATTTTATTAAAATATATTATGGATAAGTATTTACTTAAATTATATTCTAATATAGAGTTTATATTGATTTTTATAAATCAAAGTTGAGAAGACAGTTTTGGAATTGATTGAGATTTTATTTAGTTAAGATCTTATTGAAATTTAGATTTAAAAAAGAATATGGTGATATAACTAAATTCGGGTTTAAGATGATTTAGTGAATATATCTAGTCTAAATAAACTGAGGAATATTCAATTTCTGAATTTGAAAGTTTTATATAAAGGATACTGGATTTATTAAGTAAGTATTTCAAAACTAAATAATAGTAAAGTGAATTTGGCATATATATGAATAAAAATTTAGTTTTGAAATAGTGGAATACTTAAAATTTTGAAATATATGGAAATTTAAATTGTTTATTTGGGAATTCAAATCTGTATTTGGAATTGATTTGAGAAATTAAAAAGCTAATTTACTTTATAAAGTAATTTATTATTAAACCATTTAAGTATTGAAATTTTGTTTCGAAGCTATGGGTTTAAGGTATATATATTTGAAAGTACTATGATTGTTGAAAAAGATATATTTAAAATAAAAATGATATCATATTGATTTGGGTCTTAAAATAGAAATGTAATGTATTTATGTGATTTTGAAAGGGATATTATATTTTGGTTTTAAAGTATAAATTATTTTGAAATAACCGCGGTGTTATAATAACCTTTAGTTGTTGAAGAGACCGAGATCGAAAGTTGTCATACTCTCTGCCAACTCCGAAAATCACTTTAACAACCGTGTACGCGGTGGAGATTCCAGAATGAAGTAGGATGGTGGCGGCATTTCCTTTAAGGTAAATACGTGGACCCAACTCCCGTGATTGGCATAAGGTGGCAAAAACAGGAGCGATCGACGGGTTAATTGAGGTAGCACCTTTCATCGGACACATCCCTTCGATATTATACTTTGACTTTTCGATTGATTCGGTGGCCACTTTTGATTTTTTTTATTTGGAGGTGTGGCTCGAGATGGACGGTAGCTGCAGCTACGTGCTACCATCGACCGGAAAGCGTAATTGGTATATCTACCCTGGCATTTCCTATTTGTATCGTGTCACCTACCATACCGAACCTTTACTACGAGTTTCTATTTGTGTCGTACCTATGGAGTGTCTTCTCGTTGTCTCTCGATCTGGAGATATGCAGGCACTGGATAGACTATTGGCACTATTACGTGATAAGGTGGAAAATGTAAAGCCTTAACGCTATTTTAAAGTAAGTTTAGACATTATTATAACAGCGAAATATACTACATAGTAAATAGTTTAACGGATCCTTAGGAGACGTAAATCCCGAGCATCTCTTAAGTTACTACACTCATATTTATTTATGTTGATTTAACTTACATAAGATCTTTTATTTCCGACTCGAGTGTTTTGTCTTTTCATTTCGCTCGGGTCAGTCCGAGCATTTCAGGATCGAAGACTTTACTCCTGGAGGACGAAGACGAAGATTTCATTATTATTATTATATTATATTCCACTACACTGTATTCCGCTGCATCGATTTTATTCGTTGGTATGTGCAACTATGATGTATATTGTATGAGAAAAAGTAATTATTTTGTAAACAGCTTCATGAACTGTATATTTGATTATTATATTTTATACTTCCGCTATGAGATTCTGTTTTGTTTTATTTCTTCCTCGTTTTTCTTATTTACCCCATAACAATCCGCCCTTCTGTATGGTTTGAATTGGCATGTGTGTCGATTTAAAGCGTGCGAAAAGACGGAATGTTAGATCTGGTATTAGAGCTTTGGTTTAGCGATTAACCTTAGCTTTATGGGGTCTGACTTTTTACTAATAGGGTAGCAATACCCTATGGGAGTCGTTGAGTGTATATATATGAGAGAGCGTATTTGTTAGTGTTATAAAAAGGTTTTAATATTGTGTTAATCTGTTCCGTTTTGTATTTATAAATTCTGGTTGGTGCATGGGACGCTATGACATTAATAGGGATTTCTAAACACTTAATAGGACAGACCGACATAATATTTGTTCTTAATATAGGTGAATGAAATAATTTTGCCTATTATGTTTTCTATATATAAAACATATTTTTATAAAGGCTATTTTTGGTTGTATTATATTGGTTGTTAGGTAGTAAAATTAATAAATAATAGTTGAAATAAGATTTGAAAAGTAAAGTAAATAAAATTTGAAAATTTAGAACTTAAGTTTCGGGGTTTTGAAATTTCTTTTGAATGATTTTGAAATATAATAATAGTATTATTTAGAAGTATTTTCTGATATTAGTGTTTCAATATAATTTGAAAGAAATGTTTTAAAAAGGAAACTTGGAAAAGAAATAAGTTTTATACTCCCCTCTCTGTCGCTGGAAAATAATTTCGGTGAATGAATGCACGCATCATCGACATTCATTTTCGAGTTTCGAAGTGGGAATGCCACTGTAGTAGTTTACTACAGATATATTTTGCTAACCAAATATAAATTTTTAATTGTTTTAAGTATAATTAGAAATATAAGTTGTAAGTATAAACCTTTATCTATTATTTTAAAATAATTCGAAATTTAAACATGGTATTTAATTCTAAGGTTTCCATTAATTAATAGTTTCAATTATTATAGTGAATTGGAACGTAGGTAATTAATAATTAAAACCTCTAAAGGAATATGAGATTGAATGCTAAGTTATAAATTAAATAAAAAGAAAATTTAAATCTGTAACTTATAAAACAAAGGATATTATTATTGAACATTTAATAAATTAAAAGAATTGAGAAAAACTTGTATAACTTTCAATTACATTCTTAAAAGCATATATATATAACTTACCAAAAGATTAAAAAGTTGAGATGTTTAATAATAAATTGTAATAGATATTATACAAGTAATAAACTTGAGGTAATGAAAGTAATTAATGAAATTCTTTAATAAATGAGAATTTGGTGTTGTAGTGTTATAAACTCAAGTATAATTGAAATTCTACTAATTTAATATAATAGGAAGTTAAGTAATATAAACAAATGATTGTAAACCTTAGTAAATGAATTAATATGCAAAGAAATCGAATTAAAAATGAAAATTTGCAAGAAATAATGTAAAATTAAAAAGATAAATCAATATATGGACAAAAGGGAAATCAAACAACAATAATTTTAAATGAAATTAACAAAAATTTACTTGATTTATTGTTTTGGAAGTTATTGTTTGTTTGGTTTATGGTTGTTTGGGTAAGGATACTTTAAAATTGTTTGGATGAATGAATAATCTATTTCGTTTCACCTAAGACTGTAGAGTGAAGGATACACTTAGTAGTTATTTTTCATTCCGTACAATTTAAAGTTTGAACCCGAACACCTATTTGTTTTGTTGATATGAATGAATGATTGATTTGCATGGATTCTATGTGATGGTTGTATGCCATGTTGCAAGTGATTGTTGATTGTATTGAATTGGTTGTTTGTAGTTGAAATAACCTTAAATATTTAATTTTATATGATTGTTAACCCTTTTAGATTATATAAGTGAAGTGCAGGGTATGGAAGCAATTGCTACTGCTTTTGGTTTCATAATTAAGCGTGAATCGCCCGACAAATAGGTACGTTTTTGGATTATGGTTTATAGTGCTATTATATTATTATTTTTCCCAGGTTGGGATATATATTATTTTGGAAAATATATGTTGTAAATTGTTATATTTGGTATTATATTTTCTCCCGAGCCTCCCCGTACAAAGGAGACTGCCAAAAAATTTCGTAAATTTTGGACTTAGAAAATATTTTGAAAAAAGTTTTCCAAACTTTATTAATTTGAATCTAAAAGATATAATTGTTTATAAATCTATATATTTTATTTAATTTATCCAATCTTGTAAACTAATTGTTATAAATATAATGTTTTGAATAACATATATTGATTTATAATTCTTCTTTTTCCTTTTCGGGGACGAAAAGTTTTGAGGGGGGGAGAGTGTAACGACTCGTAAAATTCGATGATTAAAATGAGTTAATTTAATACGATTTTTAATTAAATTTAGAAAGAAAAAAATTCTTATAATTTATATTGGAGCGAATGTAGAAATTAGATGTAGCAATTGTACTTAAAATTTACCATTTAAAGTTTATATTGCAATTAATTAAAATAGTGTAAATTGTCATACTTGGTTTTAAGTTTAATATAAGAAACAAATAGGAATGTTGAATTTGTGAATTTTCAATTAAAATATTAAATAGAATGGAATTCAAATTAATATAATAATTGAAATGTGAAAATTAGGGAGATTCAAAGTTATAAATAAATTGTTGAAATAATACGTAATAAGTGCAATTTGAATGAATCCATGTTAGTATAGATTAAAATAATAATTGGGAATCATATATATGAAATGATAACGAGAATGCAAGGTAATAAATGCTAATTAAGGTTAATAATTAATAAACTTGAACGAAATTCCAATTTTATATAAAATAATTTAACTGTCATGTTTGGCTATAATTTGAACATTAGTGAATGAAATTAGTAGTATGAAAATAAATGCCAAAATTGATTTTAAGTAATAAAAGCTTATTTATGTGACAAAAAGGTAACGGTAATGTTTATTGTGGGTTGCCTATTTATTTATTTAGATTGTTAATTGAAATTTGAAATAAGTTTGTAATAAATGTAAATAAATGTTACATTAATAGGAGTGTTAAATTTGGGTATTTTAAGGCAGTGAATTTAATTAAGGAATTTAAAATATAATATATGGTCATTGAATAAAATCAATGTCCGTTAAGTAATTATATCGTTTATGGTCGGTAATAAAAGTTACTGGAGTGATTATTAAAATAATAACGGAAGTGTGAATGTAAATTTAATAGAACTGGAAATTTATTTTAAGGTAGTAATTGATAAACTGGGAAGATAGTTCATAGTATGTAAATTGATTAATTAATACGCGATGTATGTAGAGTAATAGGTTGGTTTAAGGATGAAATTAAGGAAAATTCATTTATTGGTTTTAAAACCTTAATTAATGCATTTAATTGATAGAAGTACATTTACGAATATAATATTTAATCAAATTAAGTTGTACATAGGCGTATATTAATGTCATGAAATAAAAATTTAGCGTATATGAAATTATAAATCCGGATCGATAAGTAACGAACTTATGAATGCAATTAAAAGCAAATAGGTGGAAATTAGTATAGGTTGCTTGTTTATTAAATGTGTCAAATAAATTTTGGTAATCGATTACAATAAATATAAATTTAACATTTGGTTAATGTAAATTAAAGTAACAATTGATGTAATAAAGAATGGAAAGCCTATTTAATGGGATTTTGAAAATAAATTAGTTAATATGAATAAAGGTGAAACTGGAAGTATCAATGTAATGAAACGTAAACAAATGTTAAATATGTTTATAGGATAATGATTGTTTGAATAATAAGAATGTGAATCAACATTTATTTATTTGAATTTAAATTACGATAATATGATTTATTGCAATTAAGTGAAAATTTAATATTTAAAATATTGCATAAATGGAAATGTAGATGAAATCTAAGAAAATAAATGTAAACAATCGTGAACCAATGTAAATTGCATCCTTTTGATAATGATGAATCAAATAATAAAATGAAAAGTAAATTTAATAGAAATTTTGGAAATTAAATTTATAATTTTCGAATTTAATGAAATTGAGGATTTATATTGAAATTTATAAATTAATCTTCTCTAAATTGACATTTAAATTTTTTTAAATCATTGTAAATGATTAAGAAGTTAAAAATGTTAAAATTTGTCAATTACCGAAATAAAATTGAAAATTTGATTTTACTAATTAACTATTAATTTATTTTATTAATATAAAAATAGCCATTTTGGCCACTGACTCGGATTTCGACGAAACTAGTTTCATCGGATCCGTGACGGTGAATTATTGTAGGATTTCAAGTTTCGTGACGATCGGACTTGTCGTTTGATCGTACGGACTCGAAACACCTTGGAATTTATGAAATTGAAATCAATTGTGATCAATTTGAAAAATATTGATTTAAGCATAACTTCTTCATACGATGCAATTTGAACCCGAAAAATTTTTCATCACGTTTAAAATATTTTAAAACACTTATTTTGATATATGGGTTTACCCAATTTCGTTCTGGGGCCAGAACGGGCTTTTTGGGCCACTTTGTCGTTAGCGCGTACATCTATCTTATCTGATCCATTCTATTTCAAATTTGTCTATAAATATCCTGTTATAAACTCTAGCCTCCCTAATTCTCATTTTTTTGTACGTACATCTCAACTCTCTCCTCCTCAATGGTAGACAAACAAATTCCAGATCCAATTTCAAATCAAATCAAAAGCATAAATTTCAAAGTCCTCGGAAAAATTTGAAAAAAATATATGTTGAAGCTCTCGACTAGCATAATTCACTGGTGGTGTTCATTCTTTTTTTTGGTTCGTCATTTGATCAGTAAAAATCAAAGAATTTTCGGTCGTTCATCGCTCGACGATGAACTTCGTCGGATGGGGAAACCCTTTCTGTGTTTTGTAGAGAGAACCGAGGGGAGTGTATCTGGGTGGTTGGTTTCGCGGATTGACAGTTTGATTGTCGACGATAATTCGAGTAGGGCTTGTGTTTATCGGCGGCTATGGGTTTTTATTGGCTTCTGTCGGCAACGTGGATGGGGGAGGAGGTGGAGCCGATGTCGACGTGCCGGCTGGAGGGAACGCGCATGGCCTGAGGCAGCCGTGGGGAGGTGGCGTTTGCGAGTAGAATGGTGGTGACTGCGTTGCTTTTGGTCGATCGCGATTTTAAGGTTGCTGCAGTCTTGCGTGAAGGAAGGAAGGGGGTGCACAAAATTTTGATGCTTTTGGTTGATCGCGATTTTGGTCGATCGCTATGTTAAAGTAAGTTTATTTTACAATTAGACACTATTATAATAGCAAAATATACTACATAGTAAATAGTTTAACGGATCCTTAAGAGATGTAAATCCTGAGCATCTCTTAAGTTACTGCATCATATTTATTTCTGTTGATTTAACTTACATAAGAACTTTTAGTTCTGACTCGAATGTTTTGTCTTTTCAATTCGCTCGGGTCAGTCCGAGTATTTCAGGATCGAAGACTTTATTCCTGGAGGACGAAGACGAAGATTTCATTATTATTATTATATTATATTCAACTACACTGTATTCCGCTGCATCGATTTTATTCGTTGGTATGTGCAACTCTGATATATATTGTATAAGAAAAAGTAAATATTTTGTAAATAGCTTCATGAACTGTATGTTTGATTATTATATTTTATCATTTCGCTGTGAGATTCCGTTTTGTTTTATTTCTTCCTCGTTTTTCATACTTACCCCATAACAATCCGCCCTTCCATATGGTTTGAATTGGCACGTGTGTCGATTTAAAGCGTGCGAAAAGGCGGGATGTTACACTATCAGTCGCTGACCTCCTTCATGATTGAGCAGCCATTGCGTTGCTTATGGAAGTCGACTTCCATAGCGATAAACCCAAATCGCCATTGCAACTTCTCCCATCAGCACGCGACTTCGCCTCTGCTCTCTATTGCCATCGCTTTCCATCTCCAGGTCAATTTTTCTTCCCCTTCGAGCGATTTCAAAGTTGGCGCGATTGATGATTTTCTATATAAACGGACGATTTTGTTCATTTGTTTTTTCCCTTTGATATCATTTGGATTTTGATTACTGGAGAGGAGGGGGAAAGGGTACGCGAGGTTAAGGGTTGAAGGGGGAGCGGCTTAGTTCCCACCGATTTGGCATTTCAAAATCACAACCATTTTTTCTTTTTTTCCCGTAACAACCCTGGTATTGGTGATTACGTATAAAGTTGAATTATAATGATAGTTATAATTTAATATTGAGAATCAAATAAATTTGAGAAGAATAAGAATTTTTATTAAAGTGGTTTATTTGGAATAAACAATGTGACTTGAGAATAAATATTGGGTTTTGGTCAACTTTAAGTTAATAAATCAATTGAGTTTTTATTTCAAAATTTAATGGCTGGAGTAAATATTTATAGTGGAAAAAAGTTTTAAAGCTTTTTTTAGTTAAGTTTGAGAAGAAAATAATCGATTGTTGATTTTTATTTGAGTCATGCAATAGTGTTGTAAGTCATTGCTTATATTAAAGCTTTTATTGAATTTAAAAAGGCAGAAAACAAGTATTTTATTAAAATAAAAGATGAAATATGATTTAAAAATAATATTTGATGGTTAAAAAGTGTTAGAATGAATTATTTAAAATTTATTTGGCAAGAAAGAAATTTTTATTTAGTTTGTTATGTAAAAAAAATGATGTTTTTACACTAAAATTGTGTAAATTGTAAAATATTGTTAAAATGTGGATTTATTGTTAAAATTATATTTTTATTGTTAAAATAAATTTTATTTTGTCACAATAACTATTTTATTCCAAAACAAATTGATGTACATATTTTATTTGGCTTGAAAATATAGTATCGTATGTATATAATGTAAAATAGGTTAATATGTATACATAACCTTGAATTTTCACTAAATATATTTTTCTCTTGGGATTATTTGGGTAGAAACTTGACCCAGTAGCCTTTGCTAGAACCTTCTAGCTTGAGGGAAAAAATTGCTGTACGTAATTTTCAATTGCCTCATCTTCTTCAAAACATTCAAAAAAAACAAAAGAAAGCAATGGTTGCTATCATCTGTTAGCGCCAAAATTGGTCACTAACACCCAAATCCCAGTGAAAGTACCAAACAACAATCACAGTTCATGGGTAGGATGTATGTAGAGGATATTTAATATGAAGAATAAAATAAATTAAAATGAAAGCGGTAAAGATACGGAATTTATAGTGGTTCGGCTAACTCTGGCCTACGTCCACTCCAGTAATTTCTTTTTTATTGCTGTAACAATCGATTACAGTTACAAAGTGGTAGGCTAGCCTTGGTCTTCGAAAATAGAAAGTCTGAAAGCAGAGGAGAAGAAGAAGAAGATAAAAATGAAGTCTTGGATGAGGTTTGGATGAGGCAGAGTCTCCCCTGTGTTCTCTGAAATCTGATCCTGTTTTCTGTGCCCCTGCCTCCCTATTTATATATGACAGTGGGTTGGACTTCCCTAGTGGGCCTGGTAGTCGAATAACTCGGTCCAGATAGTGTAGGTACGGCGTGCCGACCCAGGGAGGCCGAACGATGGAATGCCGAACAGAAGCCTTCGTGATGAACGAGTAGGCCGAGCAACAGTTGAACCGGTTGTGCTAGGGAGGATGCCGAAACATCTTGTTGGCCGAACGTTCGGGGATGCCGAACGTTCCTATGCCGAACGTACGTGGGAGGCCGAACAAACTTTGATGGCCGAACGATTTTCTTTGGCCGAACTGCACTCAGTGCCGAACGATCTCTTGATGCCGGACGCTCCTAGATGCCGAACGCGTTCTGGTTGCCGAACGATATCTTTGTCCGAACTGATTTGGGATGTCGAACAATCTAGGTTCGCCGAGCGCTCTTCTAATGCCGAGCGTTCCTATGATGCCGAACGTTCCTATGATGCCGAGTGCTCCTATGATGCCGAGTGCTCCTATGATGCCGAACGATCCATCCTGCCGGTCGACCTACCAATGCCGAACGATCCAACGTGCCGAGCGACCTCGTATGCCGAACGATCCATCGTGCCGGTCGACCTACCATGCCGAATGATTTCCAATGCCGAGCCATTTTTCCTAGACCCAAACTATAGTTGATCATCTCTATCCAGTCATATTTCCATCTCCTAAACATGTTGCATCATCCATCCATCCAGTCGACTGGATCCATCGTACACCAGCCTTGGCGAACGTGCAACCGGTTATGTTAATCCCGCATGTCCATGGCCTGGTGAAAAGGCGGGTTAACACTTGCCCTCCAAAACATGCCTTGCTATTGGAAGGTGTGTTTTGAATAGCCTCAAATCTGATATCCAAAGTCCACATCCTTTTTGTAACCATATCATCAAATCCACGACCTCTCCGGGCTTAATCTTGATTTTGTAGACCTCGTCGGGTCGTGTTATCCTTTCCAGCCTTGACTTTTCCATCACGGGCTTGTATGTTCTCCGGCCTCGACTCTCCGGTCAAAGACTTTGATATTCACCGGCCTCAACAAACCAGCTAAGGATTTTGATATTGTCCGGCCTCGACTCTCCGGTCAAGGACTTTTTATATTCTCCGGCCTCGACTCTCCGGTCAAGGACTTTTTATGTTCTCTGGCCTCGACTCTCCGGTCAAGGACTTTTTATGTTCTCCGGCCTCGACTCTCCGGTCAAGGACTTTTTATGTTCTCCGGCCTTGACTCTCCGGTCAAGGACTTTTTATGTTCTCCGGCCTCAACTCTCCGGTCAAGGATTTTTTATATTCTGCCCGAGTCCATTTCTTCACTCTCTGGCGAAGGGACTCGTAACTTGTGACCATTGCCCCGTCTCTACGGTCGGGGCAGTAATTATAAAACCTGAACTGTTTATTACATTGATCCAAAACCAAATATAAAACCAGAAATCCGTATCAAAAAATCAAACATCCAAACCAGAATGGGAAACCAAGAAAAAACCAACCAAATCGGGAGTTCAATCCAAACTCCAAAACCATACCAAAGAAAAGTAAATGTCCGAAATACGAAAGAGAGAACCAAAGTTTGCAGAAAACTAGAAAGAAAGCAGAATTTCATAGACTCAAGTAGTACGGTTTTCAGTTATCTCAGAGCACGCCTAGGGACCGTCCTCAATCCCGTACGTGTGTAAGTGACCTAGCCGTATTACTTTGAGTTCTATTACTTATTCAAAACCATGAACCTGTTTAGTTGATAGTAAACCGGCGTTGACCGGACCCAATGCCGCCATTGCTAGAGGTAGGTGGTGGCTGCTCTTGCTCCCCTGCCGTAGTTCGATTCCTGACATATTGTTGTAGGTGACCATTCCTTACATGCTCCTCAATGATATTCTCAAATGCCTACAGTCGTTTGTGTTGTGCCCATCCAGCTCATGGAATAGGCAATGCTTTCCCGATGTCCGTTCGTATTCTGAAGGCTCTCTCTTTGCTGGCCTCCGGTATTGGAGCCTCCCTCGAGTGTCCAAGTAAATCCTTTCTAGAGTCT
Organism: Allium cepa; assembly: GCA_030765085.1. Lineage (NCBI taxonomy): Eukaryota > Viridiplantae > Streptophyta > Magnoliopsida > Asparagales > Amaryllidaceae > Allium > Allium cepa. The sequence continues at coordinate 202,147,358 of CM060941.1, read as the reverse complement.
CAGTTAAATCTGTGTAAGAAGAAAACTTTGACTCCCTCCGAGGTTTCTTCGAAGTGCCACCATTTCCATTCGTTTTTCCTTTTTCCTTTATCATCTTTACTTAGATCCTCCCTGGATGGACCTCCACCCCTCACTGCATAAGCTTCAGACTCTCTCCCTACTCTCTTAGCCTGCGCATCCTCCTGTCTCAAGAACCTTTCCGCCTCATGATAGAACTCCCCGAGATCCCTCGGTGGGTCCCGTTCCAATGATATTTTGAAATCCGAGTTATCCGCGATTCCCGAGACGGCTGCCATCAAAACCATTACGGATCGGGTCGATCCACTGAGGCTACCGCTGCGTTGAATCTGGTTAATAAGTCCCTGAGCGATTCCCCTTTCCATTGTTTCATAGATGTCAGAGTCATCACGTTCTTAGGTCTAACTATGTGGACCCGAAACTGTCTCATAAACCTCTCAATTAGCTCCGTCCATGTGCCGATAGAACCATTCTCCAGCTGTCTAAACCACATAGCTGCGATATCTGTCAAATACAATGGGAAGCATCGGGCCATAACCTCCTCTGATGCCCCCATCACTTCCATATGCCTCATATACTTCGTTAGATGAACCGTGGGGTCCGTTCTCCCGTCATACATGTCCTGCGATGGTAACTTGAAATCCGGTGGGTTTCTAGCTTGTCTGATTGCTGGAGAAAAAGGACTCCTATTAACATCCTCCAAATCTTTATTTACCAAACCGCCTCTCATAGCTTTTCTAACCATCTCTGCCAACCTGTCATTGTCTCCGAGATGCAGTCTTTGTTCATCGCCTCTGGTCTGCCCCCCGAGTTTATGAGGGAATTCTGGCACGTACTCCTCATCTCGCACTCCTGCACTCCTGTTGGTGTCAGGTTGCACAACATCGTCTGGTATCCCTCCATGGGTTGGTCCAACATTTCCTGGTGGTATGCCCTCAGGTCTAGATCCATCTGGATTGATAGCTGTTTGCTGATTGGGGGTTGCCCCCTGCCGAGCTATTCCCTCTGCTTGCTGGTCGAGTCCTTCTAATCCAGCTCCATGGATCTGAGCTCCTGCATTTTCTGTTTGTGCAAATTGTCTGAGAAGAGTCTGCATCATCTCCTCTTGTCTTTTCATCATCGCCTCCATTTCCTCTCTAGTGATGTAAATGGATGCTCCACCTGCTCCATCTCCAGAGGAAGCCTCTTGACTTCCCTCCTGATTGCTCCTTTCCATTACTTGTTTCCTTGCTGATGATCTAGCCATTGCTCTTTTAAATCCAAGTTTCTAACTCCAAAATTCCTGAGTTCGATTCTCAGTGAAAGCACCAAAATGTTAGCGCCAAAATTGGTCACTAACACCCAAATCCAAGTGAAAATACCAAACAACAATCACAGTTCACGGGTAGGATGTATGTAGAGGATATTTATTATGAAGAATAACATAAATTAAAATGAAAGCGGTAAAGACACAGAATTTATAGTGGTTCGGCTAACTCTGGCCTACGTCCACTCTAGTAATTTCTTTTTTATTGCTGTAACAATCGATTACAGTTACAAAGTGGTAGGCTAGCCTTGGCCTTCGAAAATAGAAAGTCCGAAAGCAGAGGAGAAGAAGAAGAAGATAAAAATGAAGTCTTGGATGAGGTTTGGATGAGGCTGAGTCTCCCCTGTGTTCTCTGAAATCTGATCCTGTTTTTTGTGCCCCTGCCTCCCTATTTATAGATGACAGTGGGTTGGACTTCCCTAGTGGGCCTGGTAGTCGAATAACTCGGTCCAGATAGTGTAGGTACGGCGCGCCGACCCAGGGAGGCCGAACGATGGAATGCCGAACAGAAGCCTTCGTGATGAATGAGTAGGCCGAGCAACAGTTGAACCGGTTGTGCTAGGGAGGATGCCGAAACATCTTGTTGGCCGAACGTTCAGGGATGCTGAACGTTCATATGCCGAACGTACGTGGGAGGCCGAACAAACTTTGATGGCCGAACGATTTTCTTTGGCCGAACTGCACTCAGTGCCGAACGATCTCTTGATGCCGGACGCTCCTAGATGCCGAACGCGTTCTGGTTGCCGAACGATATCTTTGTCTGAACTGATTTGGGATGTCGAACAATCTAGGTTCGCCGAGCGCTCTTCTAATGTCGAGCGTTCCTATGATGCCGAACGTTCCTATGATGCCGAGTGCTCCTATGATGCCGAGTGTTCCTATGATGCCGAGTGCTCCTATGATGCCGAACGATCCATCCTGCCGGTCGACCTACCAATGCCGAACGATCCAACGTGCCGAGCGACCTCGTATGCCGAACGATCCATCGTGCCGGTCGACCTACCATGCCGAATGATTGCCAATGCCGAGCCATTTTTCCTAGACCCAAACTATAGTTGATCCATCTTTATCCAGTCATATTTCCATCTCCTAAACACGTTGCGTCATCCATCCATCCAGTCGACTGGATCCATCGTACACCAGCCTTGGCGAACGTGCAACCGGTTATGTTAATCCCGCATGTCCATGGCCTGGTAAAAAGGCGGGTTAACATCATCTAAATCCAATTTCTACCCAACTTTTCTGTGAATTAAAGGGGGAAATCATCTAAATTAAGAATACAAAGGTAATCTCCTTCCAATACCAAATAGTTTTCATCAAAATATGAGAACTTGAGATGTGAGGTGTCTTTTATTGGCTTATGTTTGTTTTGAATGTCTATTTTCAAGTTTCTACAGGTTCTTAGGCCTTCCATCTTCACCAAAGATCACAAATACCTACCAAATCGCTGCTACATCTTGCTAAAACTATTTGGTAAGTAGGGTAAGATTTTTCTTATAGCAAGCTAAAGCAAAATATCAAATTTTGCTATCAATTTGTTGCTTGAAATGCTCAATTTATTGAATAGGTTTTCTCTTTTGTTGGCTGAAAAAGTGCTATGTTCAAAAAAACATATCTTCTTCAATTTACAGAAAATTGCTTCCAATATTTGATATGTTGAAGTAGTTGGGCTGTAAAATATTTTTGAATATTTTCATTGAATTTTGAATTGTTTTAATATAGCAAATCATTGGTTCAAATTAGCCGAATATTTTGCTCTATTTTGCTTGCTGAAACGTGCTATGTTCGAAAAATCATAACTCTTTCAGTTTGCACCGAATTGCTCCAAACTTTGAACATGTTATAGTCCTTATGTCTTAGTATATTACTGCCTAATTTCGATGAAATCTGTATTGTTTTGATACTCCGAGTTACTGTCCAAAGTCAGCCAAAACTTAGTTGCTTGGTAGATTGTTCTTTTGCTCCTATTTGCGCTTTCGCTAACTGTTTCCCGCATATTTCGATGATTTTGAATATTGTATGAATAAGTTTGATGATGAATGTTTAAGTATTTTTATCTTTCAATGGATTGGCTTAATTTATGAAATTTTTAGAATTTAAATTTTATTTAAATTCTATTTTAATCTAAATATCGATAAATGTCGATATTTGAAGAATTCGATGGTTTTAATTGATTTTGGTTCGAATAAGTTTCTGAAAATTATTTATAAATTATGGCTAATTAAATAAATGTTTCTAAACATTTTAAAGGGTTTTTAACGATTTATTTTTTAAAGTATTTTATAAACGGATAAGCTATTTGATAAATGGATTTTTCCTTATATAACTTATTTTTAAAAAAATATCTCTAAAAATTATTTAAAAATCTAGTTTTCTCTATATAATTGTCCTAAAAGTATTTTAGCGTATTGGAATGATTTTTTGCATATAAGAATGAGAATTGAACGATTTGGCAAAATACGTGGTATGGAACATGGGTTTTTGCCTAATCGCTTAATATCGGACTTGTATTGTCGATTCTGCTTTGAAGTAAAGTTTTATGATATTTCTACTTGCCGAGGACATGAGGCGGGATTTTTAGGATGGATTGATGATGGTTTTGATGTTTAATATGGATTTTTACTTGTCGATGAAATGAGACAAGTCTCGATGCCACTTTAAACTCATCAAAGTATGCGACACAATGAGTTGGGTGCTTTACACTCGCCCAATGAGACGAGGCATTGGATGATGATTAGTAAACCAATAGGTATGAATGTATGGTATGGGACGTACATTAATGCCCATTGGGTTATTATTCGAGAAATTGTGACACATTTAAGTGTTTTTAGTACTATAAACCGAGTATATGATTGGAATCATTATGATGTTCTTGATGTCATTACTAGATTCCAATCATCATGATGTTTTGCTCGGATTTAATGATTTGGGTGTCATCACGATATTCGACTATAGTCAACAAGATGATTACGGTGCTAAGGTGTTAATGATCCCAAGTCATCATGACATATGGTACCAAATAATAGTAGTACTAGTCAAGATGAAAAGCACGTGCAATTTTCTATGAAGTTTTCTATGTTCAATTTCACCTTTTTATGATGTTGTTATTTGAATACGGCCTTGAATATGATATAGGATACATTTATATTATGCTATATGGTGATTTCGATTATGATTTCCTTTAACTCTTATTGAGTTCTTATGTTAGATTATGATGTTTTGATGTTTCTTTATAAAGTTATTATATGGCTCTCACCCCTTATCCACTTTACTTATAGATGTCCTTAAGAGAAACCATATGCATGTTACTTAATGAATTCCCTTGAAATGGATAGATGAATCACTGATGTCCCCTTTCTTATGAATGATATGATGAATAATATGTCATTTCGTTGGCAACAACGGAGTGATTCTCACCCTTCTGCTTATTACTGAGAGCCTTACTACTGAGAAATTTAGCTTGCCTGACCCGTGTGCTTTTCACTTGGGTCAAACCAAGTTGCAGGTTAGTTTTGATTGCTTCATTTCTTTGATCAGCTTGATAGCTTTCATTGGACTTATCATTTTGTCTTGGATGTTGTTTTTAAGTCATCTTCTTTTATGTCATCTTATTGTATATTATTTTATGGGATGGGTATATATATGATTCGGCAGTCCTTGCTACTTATGTATGATGTATTATTATGGAGATGTATGGTGATGTATGCGTTTATATATGCTCTGATATAGATTTGATGTTCTATGACTGATGTTTTCTATCTGTATGTATATTACATTATTTCTAAAATGGTTCGAATCCACCATAGTGTGCATTAGTTAGGGACGAAGCATGTCTACAACTTACGAAGCAATGAAAAAAAATCGAGACAAAATTGACATTCTTAGCTCTTAACTGATGTATTACTATGATGGTTGCCCTTAACCATCCCTATTCTCTGCATTAGTAGACAGGATTACTTAGTAATTCTCTTTATTAATGTAGATCTCGGGGTGGGGCGTCACAGCTTGGTATTAGAGCATTGTTTCAGAATATAATGTAATATATACAGAATAGTATATGAGATACCATACATCCGATATAATACATCTATATAAATCATTCTTTAATCATGATCGATTTCACCTTGACCTTGCCTTGTCCCTATCCTAGTTTTGATTCGTGTCCCTTTTTAATTCCTTTGGGGTAGATAGAAAGGAATATGTCTAGGAATGTTAATTATATTCCGTAGTAATCCTTAACTTCTGCTCTTGAATTGCTAATATATCTATTTACCCTGTGAATAATCCTATCCTATCTTATCTTTCAGCTATGTCGAGTAGAGGTAGAGGATGCTCTTCGATGGCGGGACCATCTAGTGGTTCTCGTCTTGAAGGCGTATATATGTCTACTGACCAGTTCCTTGAGCTTATTCGGAGCACTCAGCCTCCCGCTCCAGCTCACACTTCTCCTCCATGCAAATCCACATTTGCGTGCATGTGTAGCGACTTCACACATCTTGGTGGCAAGATTTTTAAAGGCATCTTGACGATTTTAGATGTTGAGGCATGGCTTATTTCTTGTGAGCATATCATTAGTCGTATGGAGATCTCTAGTCATCACCGAGTCCTTGTAGCATCTAGTATGTTGCAAGAATGAGCTTTACATTGGTGTGATCTACTTGTCGCTGAGATTGATGAGTCCACTCTAGAGTGGTATCAGTTCTGTGAGAGATTAGAACTCAAGTTTATTCCAGAATCTTAGAAGGCTATTCTTGCTCGATGTTTCCTTAACTTCAAACAAGGAAAGTCGATTGTTTCTAATTATGTTGCATCCTTTGAAGCCTTGTCTAAACATGGTCTCAAGCACATCTCTACTCATTATAAGAAGAATCTTAAGTTCATCTCCAAGCTTATGAAATATCTGAAGAAGTCCCTCATGATTCGCCTTGAGCTCATCTTTGAAAAGCTTGTGGATGCGGCCCTTCAGCTTGAAGCGGCCGAGAAGGAGAAAGATAGTGATGATAAGGGTAATGTTCGGGGAAACCCAAATAAGAAGAAGTTTTTCCGCAAGCCGAAGTCATTCCATCCCAATAAGAAGAAGAAGCAGAGTGGATCTTCTTCTCAGTCTCATTCTACTCCTTCAACTAAGCCTTTTGCATGCTTCGATTATGGTACACCAGACCATCTAGTGAGGGAGTGTCCCAAGCATAAGCGTTGTCTTTACTGTAAAAAGGAGGGACATTTGGTTTCAGCTTGTCCCAAAAAGGAGAAGGGTTCTTGTTAGGGTCATCTTAGTGTGGCTACTACTTCTAGAGATGCTTCTCAGCCTCGAGGTAATTTTCCTTCCATTCTAGAGGGCTCTATTTCATTCCATTATCCTTATATTCAAGTGTTTTTCGATACGGGTGCATCTCACTCATTCGTATCAAAGGAACTCGTTGATGCTTTACAGTTTGGTGTTTCTTATATGCTTACTACTTTACAGATTGCAAATCCTATCAGAGGATCTACAACTCTTAGTTTGCTTGTGACGATGTTGAGTTTTTGATTTGTGGCTTTTCTTTTCATGTGAATATGCACATTATTCCTTTTCTTGGATTTGATATGATATTGGGAATGGATTGGCTAGTTCGATATGAGGCCAGGATTTTATGTTTGGGGTGAGTCTTATATATTCGATATGGCTTCTTTATTTGCCCTTGATTCTCGAGACGATGGTGATGATGTATCCCGTATTCCTATCGCTTGCGACTTTTCAGATTTATTCAAGCATGTTTCTGGTTTACCTCCTAAGAGGGCTATTGTGTTCCGTATCAATCTTATTCCTGGTGCGCAGCCAGTTAGTCGTCCTCTCACGAGGATGTCTACACGAGAGAATGAGGAACTCAAAAAGAAACTTCTCGAGCTTGAAGCTAAGCATTTTATTCGTTCTAGTTCTTCACTGTGGGGAGACGTGGTAGTATTCGTGAAAAAGTCCGATGGGACTCTTAGGTTTTGTGTTGACTATCGCATGCTTAATGAGTTAACTATCAAGAATCGTTATCCTTTACTGAGGATCGATGACATGTTCAATTAGTTAAGTAGTGCTAAGGTCTTTTCACAGTTATACCTTTCCATTGGTTTTCATCAGCTCCGAGTCATGGAAGATAGTATTCCTCTCATTGCATTACGCACTTGCTATGGTTTTTATGAGGGGCTCGTCGTGCCGTTTGCATTGATGAACGCATCTGCCAACTTTGTCGATCTTATGAATCGAGTATTCCGAGAATATCTCGATAAGTTCGTGCCTGTTTTAATTGATGACATTCTGGTATATTCGAAGTCCAAAGAGGACTAGGCTTAACATCTTAGAATTGTTTTGAGTACTCTCCGAAAGCATCAACTCAAAGAAAAACTTTCTAAGTGTCACTTCTGCAAAAAGCAAGTGAAGTTCTTAGGCCAAGTTATATCTTCAGAAGGTATTTCCGTTGATCCTTCTAAGATCGTGGTTATTCAGAGTTGGAAGAGGCCTGAGAATGTTCACAAGATTCGTAGTTTTTTAGGGTTGGCTGGTTATTACCGCCATTTCATCAAAGACTTTTCCTGTGTCGTGCTTCCATTGACTAGCCTTACTAGGAAAGGCGTTCGATTCATTTGGTCCGGTAAGTATGAGGCTTCTTTTCAAAAATTGAAGGAGCTTCTCACTAATGCTCCCATCCTTGTAGTTCCTGAAGGGAACCAAGATCTTATCGTTTATACAGATGCCATTTATAGTGGCCTCGGTGTTGTTTTGATGCAGAGAGATCGGGTAGTTTCCTATGTTTTTAGGCAATTGCATCCGAATGAGGTCCAGTGTTCTACCCATGATTTAGAGCTTGCAGCATTTGTCTTTTCTTTGAAGATTTGGCATCATTATCTTATGGGAGAGCACTTCATTCTTTTTAATAACCATAAGTCTATGAAATATCTATTCTCTCACAAGGAGCTTAATATGAGGCAGTAGCGTTGGCTTGAATTCTCTCCTCATACGATTTTGATATTCAGTATACCCCAGGGAAGGGTAATCGTGTGACAGATGCACGTAGTCGCAATCATTCAGCTGTTGTTTCTATGATGTTAGCCGAATGGGATATCCTTGAAACTTTATCTTATTGTGATATTCATGATCGATCTTCTTCTTTTGATTCACCTATCTTATTATTCAGTATGGAAGCTCTGCCTTCTCTTTTAGATCGTATTTCCGAGGCTCAGCGGCGTGATTCCGAGACATTGCACCTTTTTCGTCTTTGTGAATCTGAATCCCATGATGTTGAGATGAGGTATTTCAGTATTGATTGTCACGGCTGTCTTTATATGAAGGACCGTTTTGTTGTGCCATTTGATTCAGCACTTAGGCGTCACATTCTTGATGATCATCATCATTCTAAGTATACTATTCACCTCGGTAGTAGTAAGATGTATGCTGATATGCGTCGCCTTTATTATTGGGAAGGCATGAAGTGCGATATCAACATCAGCAGCCATCCGGTCTTCTTCAGCCTTTAGAGGTTCCGTTGTGGAAATAGGATCAAATTTTGATGGATTTCATTGATGGCTTACCTCGTTTGAGGTCAAGCCATAGCAGTATTTGGGTTGTTCTGGACCGTCTCGCCAAGTCCACACATTTTATCCCTATTAAGTCGAATAGGATGGCATCTCTTTTATCGAAGCTATACATTAAGGAGATCATGCGATTGCACGGTGTCCCTTCATCTATTGTGTGTGATCGATTCTTTTTTCACGAGTCACTTCTGGCAGAATCTCAAGCAAGCTTTAGGCACAAAGCTTAATCTTGGCACAACTTATTACCCACAGTCTGATGGACAGATTGAACGAGTGAACCTTATTTTGGAAGACTTGCTTCATGCTTGTATCTTGGATTTTGGTGGTAGCTGGGAGGATCATCTTCCTCTAGTTGAGTTTGCTTATAATAATAGCTACTAATCTTCCATCGGCATGGCTCCTTTTGAAGCCTTACATGGAAGGTCGTGTCATTCTCCAACTTGTTGGCTTCAGTCGGAGGAAAAGCTTATTTTAGGCCCTTAATATATTCGAGAATCATCTGAGAAGATCCATCTTATTCATGAGAGAATGAAAGAGGCATAGAGTCGCCAGAAATCCTATGTGGAAAACCATAGGAAACCTCTTGAATTCTCATTGGGTGACCTTGTTTATATTCGAGCTTCTCCTCTGAAAGGAGTGGTACGCTTTAGCCAGATCAAGAAATTGGCACCATGCTATATTGGGTCGTTTCCTATTACAGAGCGTATTGGTCCGGTTGCTTATCGTGTAGCACTTCTCGATCGGTTTCTAGAGTTCACGACGTATTCCACGTTTCTTAGTTAAAGAAGTGTCTACGAGATTCAGATTCCATGTTTGATACTCATGTTTAGAGAAGTTGGATGTCTCTCCAGATATATCTTATATGCAGCATCCTCTGAGAGTTCTTGCTTCGGAGACTAGACGCCTTCGAAACTAAAGTGTCCCACTCGTAAAGATTCAATGGTCCGATAATCCCAATGACTGCACTTGGGAAACCAGAAAATTCTACGAGCGTTCATATCTTAATTTCTCATCTTCTCACTCCGATGGTAAGAATTTTCCACTTTAATCTATCTATATTTCCTTTGATTGATGAAATAAAGTGCGTTGAATATAGATTTCCTCTAGAAATTGCGAGGACACAATTTTTATAAAGGGAGGAATCTGTAACAACCCTGGTATTGATGATTACCTATAAAATTGAATATAATAATAGTTATAATTTAATATTGAGAATCAAATAAATTTGAGAAGAAGAAGAATTTTTATTATAGTTGTTTATTTGGAATAAACAATGTGACTTGAGAATAAATATTGGGTTTTTGTTAACTTTAAGTTAATAAATCAATTGAGTATTTATTTCAACATTTAATGGTTGGAATAAATATTTATAGTTGAAAAAAAGTTTTAAAGCTTTATTTAGTTAAGTTTGAGAAGAAAATGAGCAATTGTTGATTTTTATTTGAGTCATGCACTAGTATTGTAAGTTATTGCTTATATTAAAGCTTTTATTGAATTTAAAAGGCAGAAAATAAGTATTTTATTAAAATAAAAGATGAAATATGGTTTAAAAGTAATAGCTGATGGTTAAAAAGTGTTAGAGTGATTTATTGCAAATTTATTTGGCAAGAAAGATACTTTTACTTAGTTTGTTATGTGAAAAAATTGTGTTTTTGCACTAAAATTGTGAAAATTGTAAATTATTGTTAAATTGGGTATTTATTGTTAAAATTATATTTTTATTGTTAAAATAAATTTTATTTTGTCACAATAAAATTTATTCCAAAACAAATTGATGTACGTGTTTCATTTGGCTTGAAAATGTAGTATTGTATGTATATAGTGTAAAATAGGTTAATATGTATACATAACCTTGCATTTTCACTAAATATATTTTTCTCTTGGGTTTATTTGGATAGAAACTTGACCCAATAGCCTTTACTAGAACCTTCTGGCTTGAGGAAAAAAAAATTCCTGTACGTAGTTTTCAATTACCTCATCTTCTCTAAAACATTCAGGAAAAAAAACAAAAGAGAGCAATGGCTGCTTTCATCTAAATCCAATTTCTACCCAACTTTTCTGTGAATTAAAGGGGAAAATCATATAAATTAAGAATAGAAAGGTAATTTCCTTTCAATACCAAATAGTTTTGATCAAAATTTGAGAACCTGAGATGTGAACTGTCTTTTATTTGCTTATGTTTGTTTTGCATGTCTATTTTCAAGTTTCTACAGGTTCTTAGGCCTTCCATCTTCACCAAAGATCACAATTTTCTACCAAATCATTGATACATCTTGCTAAAACTATTCGGTAAGCAAGGTAGGAGTTATCTTACAGCAAGCTAAAGAAAAATATCAAATTTTTGATATCAATTTGTTGCTTGCAATGCCTAATTTATTGAATAGGTTTTCTCTTTTGTTGGCTGAAAAAGTGCTATGTTCAAAAAATCATATCTTCTTCAATTTCCAGCTAATTGCACCCAATTTTTGATATGTTGTATTAGTTGGGTTTTAAAATATTTTTGATAATTTTCAAAGAATTCTGGATAGTTTCGAAATAGCAAATCGTTGGTTCAAAATAGCCAAAAATCTTGCTCTATTTTGCTTGCTAAAAAGTGTTATATTCGAAAAATCGTAACTCTTTCATTTTGTTGCAAATTGCTCCAAGATTTGGATATGATATATTCCTCGTATCGCGGTATATTTCTGCAAAATTTCACTGAAATCTGCGTTGATTTGTTACCTCGAATTACTGTCCAAAGTCAGCCAAAACTCAGTTGCTCCTATTTGCGCTTTCGCTAACCGTTTCAATGCATATTTCGATAATTTTGAGTATTGTATAAATAAGTTTGATGATGAATATTTAAGTCTTTTTATCTGGCAATGGATTGGCTTAATTTTGGAAATTTCTAGAATTTAAATTCTATTTCAATCTAAATATCAGTAAATGTCGATATTTGAAAAATTCGATGGTTTTAATTGATTTTTGTTTCGGATAAGTTTCTGAAAATTCTTTATAAATTATGTTTAATTTAAATAAATGTTTTTAAGACATTTTAATGGGTTTTTAAGCAATTATTTTTTTTAAAGTATTTTATCAATAGATAATCTATTCGCTAAATGGATTTTTCCTTATATAACTTTTATATATATATATATATATATATATATAAAAAAAAAATTGTTTAAAAATCCCATTTTCACTATATTATTGTTCTAAATATATTTTAGCCTATTGCGATGATTTTGGCGTATAAGAATGAGAATTAAATGATTTGGCAAAAGTACGTGGTATGGGATATGTGTTTTCGCCATATCGCTTAATATCGGACTTGTACTGTCGAATCTGCTTTGAAGTACTGTTTTACGATATTTTTACTTGTCGAGGACATGAGGTATGATTTTTATGACGGATTGATGATGGTTTTGAAGTTTAAGATGGATTTTTACTTGTCCATGAAATGAGACAAGTCTCGATGCCACTTTAAGCTCATTAAAGTATGAGACACAATGGGTTGGGTGCTTTACACTCGCCAATGAGACGAGGCGGAGCTTGTTTGATTTTGTTTTTGTGAATTTTTTTCTAATTTGGCATTGACTGACGATTAGTAAAGCAATAGGTGCGAATGTATGGTATGGGACGTACATTAACGTCCATTAGATTCCTATTCGAGAAGTTGTGTCACATTTAAGATGTTATTAGTACTATAAACCGAGTATACGATTGGAATCATTAAGATGCTCTTGATGTCATTACTAGATTCCAATCATTATGATGTTTTGCTCGGATTTTATGATTTGGGCATCATCGCCATATTCGACTATAGTCAATCAAGATAATCGTGATGCTAAGATGTTAATGACCCTAAGTCATCACGACGTATTGTAACGACCCGCTATTTTGGACTATTCGCATCCGCACATGTCGGACTTGAAAAATTCAAAATATCGAATTGTTAATTTAAATTTGGCAAAACTCAGATATACAGTAAATAAATAATCATGTAATCACAGACACAGAGTAATAATATGCAGCGGAAGTAAAAGAGATAGTAGTTCATGAAGCTACTATATAAATATATAAGATACATCAGAGTTAAATAAGTTACAACAGAAGTCTCGAATACAACAGTCAAATATAAGAATCAGAATACATCACTGGAATCATCGAATATCTGAAAGCTGGATAGATAGCTGGATCTCCAGGCGAAGCTCTAACTCCAAAGGTGAGTCTCAAAAGCTGAACCACTCAGTCTGACCCGAGCGTAAAGCAAAACACAAAACACTCGAGTCAGGATTAATATTCTCATATCAATAAATCCAACTCAAGTGAAATAGCAATCGAAATACAAGTAACTCAAAGGATGTTGGAATCACCATCCTCTAAGGATCCGTTAAACTATCTACTATGTAGTAGTCTACGCTAAATAGATAATGTCTATCGGTAATATAAAGTATCAAAATAGTGTTAAGGTGTTACCATTATCCCCCTTAACACATTTATATAAATGTCATAGCCTATACAGCACTGTAAACTCCACCGTAAACTGGTGGGATATCAGGGAGTACCCCATAGGTATAACACAAAACAAATTCGTAGTGGTCGCGTATATAGGGATACAAGTATGACAAGGCACATGAGGCAATACCCAAGGTAGTGAAACTACCGTTCGCCTGATCCGGACTGGTGAGAACGCATCGCCGCAGCGATCGCAACACCACGAAACAGCACTCCTGAAATTCCGAGGGTGCACCAATCAATCATAAGTAATGGGTAGTAGTTACGAAGAAGTGTGTTCGCTCGAGGTGGCTAACCCGATTTGGCCCGGCACGGCTCCTGATTTTAGTCATTTCCAATTTGACACAAGTGTCAAGGCTATCCATTATCGTTCTCTTTCTTTAGTCATCACGTACATCATCTCAACCACTTCATTCTGGATCATCACTCCGCGTATAGTTATTAAAGTGGTTTTCGGTTTAGATAGAGAGTATATCCATAACCGATTCCGATCTCTTTAATAACTTTCGTGATTATTACACCGATTGGTCGTTTAATATATTTCAAAACCAAATCAATTTCAATTCCAATTAGAATTTTAAATCAATATTTCATTTGTCTTCCAAATCAATTTCCAAAATCTACGTTTCAAAACTTCCAAATTACCGTTTCAAAATCTTATAATTCATTTAATTTCATATATAAGTTCATTCCATAATCATTTAACTTAACTTATCGTTCAAATTGATTTAAACCCAATTATCGATTTCATTCAATACTCATTAGTTAATTTATCATTCAAAACAATTTCCATTTAATTCCAATTTACTAAATCAATTACTTACATTCAATTTCATTATATCAAAACATCAAATTGAATTAAATTAGATTCGTCAAACCAATTCTTAAAATTACAAGTCTTACGTTAATTTCAATAAATCACGGTTTATTTCAATAAATCACATCTTATTTCTTGTTAAAGAAATTCAATTTTCACTTATTTATTGACTTCATTACTAATTTCAAACTCAATTAATACAGAACTAAATTTCACATAATCGAGAAGTTTCAATTTCACTTATTAACTTACTTAAATAATTTTTCCAAAAGTTAAATAAATAAAGAAACTCAATTTCATTTATTAACAAAGTTCTAATTCACTCATTCAAAAGTTCAATTTCTCTTATCAAAGAATTCAATTTTTATTCAATTATCAAATAATTAAATCTTATTCAATTATTAAATAATTCCAAATATAATTATTAAATAATTTCAAACTTAATAATCCCAAACTTAATTATAAATTCAAACTTAATTATTAAATCATTTCCACTTAATTATGAATTCAAACTTAATTATCAAATCATCTCAACTTAATTAGAAATTCAACTTAATAATTTCAAACTTAATTATAATTCCAAACTTAATTATAATTTCAAATTTAATTATTAAATGATTTCAACTTAATAATTTCAAAACTCAATTATTACTAATTAAAAATTATTTATTAATCATTCCAAATTTAATTATTAAATAATTAAATTTCAAATAACGTTCTTTCATCAATTACTACGTTAACATTTGTTTCGGATTTCAATCTTTACATTTTCCTTTCATCAAAATTCAAATTTCTGTATCATTTCAAAACATATTCTTTATTCGAATAAAATCATTATTTTATTTTAAACTAAATCCTTACCAATCAGATTTTATTTAATTCTCTATCCTAGGTCAAATTCATTTGGGTATATATCATTTCAACCCGATTCCAATTCAATTCACAAATCAACATATCAAAGGGAACTTGCAGTGTGATAACTGGGATGGTGTCAAAGTAAATAAACAAGCAATAACAACAATCCATAACAATACAATAATCAATTCAAATAATCCCGAAATAATCGTATTAATTCACATTGTTGTTTGTGCGAATTAATATAATTATTTCTAGAATCTACACTATCATTTCATGTAGATTAAAGATTATAACATTACGGTTTTCACTTATCATCTATTTACAATTTCATACATCATCAATTCAAACAACATTCATTCAATGGTTCATGGTGT
The DNA here is from genome assembly GCA_030765085.1 of Allium cepa. Taxonomy (NCBI): domain Eukaryota; kingdom Viridiplantae; phylum Streptophyta; class Magnoliopsida; order Asparagales; family Amaryllidaceae; genus Allium; species Allium cepa. The sequence goes on along the minus strand of CM060941.1, from coordinate 202,131,928 downwards.
AATTAACCAAATCATACGTGTCAGTTAATTTAACATTAAAGGGGTCATATTATTCAAATTAACTAGTCAAATTCAACACATATGTCGATTCAAGTTTATAAACTATCCTACGTCAAATTCAATTGCATAATATTTATCACTTATACATTACAATTTTACATTCAACATAAACAAAAAAACAATCAATTAATTATTAATCAAACGGGATTATCATCGTGCAAATAACAGATAATGGTGTCAGATGTCAAAGGTGAACTGATACATAAATAACAGTACGATAAATAACAGCAGTATATTTCAATTATCGTTCCAGTTGAAATCAAATTTAATAAATAAAAGAATATTAATCGTAAGTGATTGCTCACCTTTCGAGGCTAGAGAATACAGAAAGTGATATGGATACGCCCACTGATATGGACACTGAAATTGAATTGTGAATCCAAGCAAGGCAAAGATCCGCACGAATTCAACGATCAAAGCTGATTGGTAAGAATTGTTGAAAATGGATCAAATCAGAACTGGACAATGAAGATACGATATAAGCGAACTGATATAAACATATAACTATATACACAATAAATTTAATATACATGTATTTCAAATATATATAAAATCAAACTTACATTTGTTAAAAATCAACCATACACATAAAATAATGTATATTTGTTTTAAATTAAATAGTAAATCCCAAAACGTACTATATCAATATAAAATTTGAAACCAAGTTATCATATATGTAACCAAGTATATTCACATGTACCCAACTATGCTTATACCCTTAAAATGGAATGCGCATGCACCCTTTTCAATATATATGCAATTCGTATTATAACACATTTTAAACAACACTGAAATCTTTATATTTCCATAAACTGTTATAACTTCATATATATATTATATTGTATACTTTATAAACACAGCATTAATCAAACTTGCGTATGAAATATATATATTTAAAATACTGTAGCCATAAAAATATACACCAGATTTATATAACTATCTTATACTACACATACTAACCTATATGCAGACTACAAAATAAAAGAGATGACCATCCAATATATATATAGTACCTGATAATATTTTACTATTAAATATAACCCATGTACAAAGTATTGTGACTTACCTATGCATTATTGTTTACTGAAGCACCACTACACTCTTATATATATATATATATATATATATATATATATATATATATATATATGAAATTTAAACATGTTATATGTAAACAACTAGCTTACTTATATAGAACATGACGTACTGTAACATATCTGAACAAAACTTACATATGTAAAATATATATTTACTTATTTATATAAACAGCAAAATCAACAATTAACAAACATATACCCTTTTAAAGCCCATATGTATGTAAACAGCAATTGAAATAACTGTGAACATCAATTGAAATATATATATAAAGGAAACAACATAAGCTAGTAAATATACAACCACTATAAACAAAATTTCTTGAAATATACTTATAACCTTTGAAGTATATACATATAAAAGGAAGAAGTCAGTGCATGCGTGTCCCATTTCATAGCATTAAACAAATATGTGACTAATTTCAAGCTAGCAGGGACGTATCAAGTTAGAACAACCAAAGAAGCTATTATACAAAAAGTAAAGATTTGCACATAGGTCCAAAATAATGTGTTCTTTTGCATATGACATTATGCATGACCATTTCAAGCAAAAGCACCAAGGACGTACCATACCAAGTGGAGCAACTTGGCTACTATTCAAAAAAAAAAAGTTGCAACAACTGTTGTACAAATATTCGTAGTAAAAAAATAAGTTCTAAACCATTCATACACTTATATACACACACTTTTATCGCTATTATATATAGATATACCTTATATCTTCATCATTATGTATATAAGGCTCCTGTAACTCGGAAGAAGTGGCGAGGCACACGAGGTGGTCAGTGTGCGGTGGCGGCGGCCAAGAAGCAGGGCAAGCCATGTGAAGGAAGGGAGATGGCCGGAGGTTGTTGGCACTTGCGGCGGAAGGCCAGAGGAAGGAGGGAAGACGATGGGCGGTTGTGACGGGGACAAGGCTGCAGCGTGGGGTTAGTAGATGATGGTCTCGGCCATGGTGAAAGGTGGAGTTCGGGAGAACGCGCGAGGTTTTTTTTTCGTGCGGTTTGTGTAAGGGACAGGAAGGAGGTGGCGATTTGGAGGGCAGAGGTGGTGTTTGGTCAGTCTTGGCACTGATGGAGGTTCGATGTCCGTGGTCGGCGGAACAGGCGGTGATATGAGGGTGCTTGCGTTTGTTGTGGGTTGAGCGAGCTAGCTACAGCAAGGAGACAATGGATTCTACATTTATTTTTATATTTCTTTCTCTTGGAAAAAATGGGTTTCATGTATGCAACAGAATGAAGCTTGCTGCCGTGGTGGTGAGGGTTTGTTCGTTTTTTTGAAGGGAGAGCAGACAGAGCGGAGAAATATGTGAAGGGACGTGGCCAATTGGTGAGAGGGTAAGCGGTCTTCAAAACAAATGAGCTGTCCACTTTCTCTGCTTGGGAACAAACGATATCTTATTTTTAGGCTATTGGTTTTGACTGTTGGTTAACACGGCGGATACCCGAGAAGTCACATGGAAACCAATAGGCTCAATTAACGAACCGCAACGGCTATCCGTTTACAGATTTCGCGGCGAATGGGGATTCAAAAATCAGAATTAAATATACCATGTAGATCAGTTCGACGAGGCGATCGAAACGTTATAGGAATATCGGTGGTATGATCAAATTATAAAAATTCGAAATTTCTACTAGCGGAAAATGCATAAAAATCGCGGAAAAATAAGATCGACGGAGCCAAAGATGTCCGAATGGAAAAACGACCAACTGACAACTTGCTCAAAAGATGTTTTAGAATTTTTCGATGTAAAAATATTTTGGTTTTAAAAACGTTTTATTTTCATCGTTTTTTAACTGATTAAATTGAAGTAATTTTACGCACGAAATAGACTTTCACATTTTCGGACGAAAATTTACCGGTTGCTATGTTTAACTAGACGCATTCCAAATATAAATTTAATATTTCAAAATTTTATCGTTTGAAATTCCAAAAATTTCAATTAGTAACGTTAATCGGTTAAATTTACGGGTCGTTACATTCTCCCCCACTCAAAACTTTTCGTCCCCGAAAAGGAAGGGAGTAGGAGAATAGAAACAACCAAAAGAAAATAAACTTGAATTACATAATATTCAATTAATTTAAACCATATAAATTTCAATTTAAATAAATTTATATTCAACAATTTGTTTTTAAATTCAAAATTTCCATCTTATTAATATTAGATACAAAAGGTTTTTTTCAAATGAAATTCAATTTATATTTATTTAATCCAAGATACTCTCTTAAGTTGATTTAATTCAATTTATTAACTTTCAATACAAAATTTTCTTCTATTAATCATACCTATTATTAATTTAACTTATTATTCTATTTATCTCCATAAACATTTTATAGTTAATATTTTAAGTGAATAACATTTATTATACACACTCTCATTTTCTTTATAAAGACAATTTATATTATATATTATCCAATTTTCTTAAATTAACAATTTCAAAGATCATAAATTTGAATAGTCATTTAGTATAATCATACTTTATTCGACAAATTTAATTCTTCTTCATACCAAATTATGATTCAATTTATTCTACTTAATATATCCTATCACATATATATTAAGTATATTTACATTAATTATAACTACTCAAATTTATTTAAAATTCCTTTTGATACCATTTTCTACTGTATAATATTCAATTACATAGTTAACTTTTAGAAATTTAGGTAAGTTATATAATGCAATTTAGTGTTATACAAGCAAATTTCTAATTCAATTCTCTCCTGTCTAAATGTTAATTCAAAATTTTGATTCATTTATAATTGAAATCATCCTTTCACCCAAATTTCAAGAATCAAATTTCCGATTTACTTCAAACAATTTAGAGATAATTATATACATACAATATATCCAAGTCACTCTAAATCAAATACTAATATATATATTTTAAATCGAGTCATACTTTAGAGTTTCAAATTAAATTCATTTCAAATAAAAGTGTAGCGAGCTACTGATGGTCTCTCCACTTCGAAACTCGAAAATAAATGTCGATGATGCGGCCGTCATCACCGAAATTATTTTCCAGCGACAAAATAAGAGAGTGCTGATTTAAAACATTTTATATTCTTTGAAATGATTTCTATTTGAAAATATTTTAAATACTATACACTTTAAAACTTTCAAATCAAAGTTTGAAATCACCGGAAATTAAATTCTCACATTCTCTTGATATAAATACATTTCAAATTCCAAATTGCAAATCGAATTATAGCCAAGTTTTATAAATTAATTTATTCATCATTTCTGACAACAAATTCATTATCAATTTAATTTCATAAATTTATACTTATATGTAATATAATCATACTAAACTATTTTATTCGCCAAATTCGAAAATACTATTGTGTCAGTTTGCTCTGTTCAAGTGTTTTGGAAATCCTATCGATGGTGTTGATCAGACGAATCGATCGAAATCAACATCAACAACTCAAACAATCACAATATATAAAACATTTAACATTTTTTTTATATATTACTTTACAAATACACTTGTTCAACAATACATGAATGGATTTTAAAATAAGTATATAGAGATTTAAATTTGATGGAAATCAAATCAAAGAGAATTTTGATTAGATGATAAGTTCGGAACAGAAGATAAGATAATTAAATTTACAGAATCAGGAGATGGATAAGCTTATTTAATTCACTGGCAACCTCTCGGATCAACCGTAACTTCAAGAATAAGATCGATGCTGAATTCCGAGGTAAATCAACATTCGATCTCAAGAAATAGAGTTCAGGTATAGCAGGAGATAGATAGCATCGAAAACCGAGGATACAGAAATCTTCGGTAAATCGATGTCTATTGTAAATGAGTTTCACCCATTTACAGATAAATTTGGGATTGGCGAGACCGCCGACTCACTATAAAGATCATTCGAAGTGGAGTTATGGGGTACTCCAGAATCAAAAGAAGATAAATAGTGAGAGATATGAATGAATTTTGAGACCGCAGAGAACGTTCCAAAATTCAAAGGAATTGAGTTAAAAGGAAGAGATTGAAACTTGAGTGGGAGTGATTCTGCAAATACATTTACCCTATATGCTAAGTTTTGCCTAGAGCTACCAAAAGCTCTGATACCAACTGTAACGACCCGCTATTTTGGACTATTCGCATCCGCACATGTCGGACTTGAAAAATTCAAAATATCGAATTGTTAATTTAAATTTGGCAAAACTCAGATATACAGTAAATAAATAATCACGTAATCACAGACACAGAGTAATAATATGCAGCGGAAGTAAAAGAGATAGTAGTTCATGAAGCTACTATATAAATATATAAGATACATCAGAGTTAAATAAGTTACAACAGAAGTCTCGAATACAACAGTCAAATAAAAGAATCAGAATACATCACTGGAATCATCGAATATCTGAAAGCTGGATAGATAGCTGGATCTCTAGGCGAAGCTCTAACTCCAAAGGTGAGTCTCAAAAGCTGAACCACTCAGTCTGACCCGAGCGTAAAGCAAAACACAAAACACTCGAGTCAGGATTAATATTCTCATATCAATAAATCCAACTCAAGTGAAATAGCAATCGAAATACAAGTAACTTAAAGGATGTTGGAATCACCATCCTCTAAGGATCCGTTAAACTATCACCTATGTAGTAGTCTAGGCTAAATAGATAATGTCTATCGGTAATATAAAGTATCAAAATAGTGTTAAGGCGTTACCATTATCCCCCTTAACACATTTATATAAATGTCATAGCCTATACAGCACTGTAAACTCCACCGTAAACTAGTGGGATATCCGGGAGTACCCCATAGGTATAACACAAAACAAATTCGTAGTGGTCGCGTATATAGGGATACAAGTATGACAAGGCACATGAGGCAATACCCAAGGTAGTGAAACTACCGTTCGCCTGATCCGGACTGGTGAGAACGCATCGCCGCAACGATCGCAACACCGCGAAACAGTACTTCTGAAATTCCGAGGATGCACCAATCAATCATAAGTAATGGGTAGTAGTTACGAAGAAGTGTGTTCGCTCGAGGTGGCTAACCCGATTTGGCCCGGCACGGCTCCTGATTTTAGTCATTTCCAATTTGACACAAGTGTCAAGGTTATCCATTATCGTTCTCTTTCTTTAGTCATCACGTACATCATCCCAACCACTTCATTCTGGATCATCACTCCGCGTATAGTTATTAAAGTGGTTTTCGGTTTAGATATAGAGTATATCCATAACCGATTCCGGTCTCTTTAATAACTTTCATGATTATTACACCGATGGTCGTTTAATATATTTCAAAACCAAATCAATTTCAATTCCAATTAGAACTTTAAATCAATATTTCATTTGTCTGCCAAATCAATTTCCAAAATCTACGTTTCCAAACTTCCAAATTACCGTTTCAAAATCTTATAATTCATTTAATTTCATATATAAGTTCATTCCATGATCATTTAACTTAACTTATCGTTCAAATTGATTTAAATCAAATTATCGATTTCATTCAATACTCATTAGTTAATTTATCATTCAAAACAATTTCCATTTAATTCCAATTTATTAAATCAATTACTTACATTCAATTTCATTATATCAAAACATCAAACTGAATTAAATTAGATTCGTCAAACCAATTCTTAAAATTACAAGTCTTACGTTAATTTCAATAAATCACGGTTTATTTCAATAAATCACATCTTATTTCTTGTTAAAGAAATTCAATTTTCACTGATTTATTGACTTCATTAATAATTTCAAACTCAATTAATACAGAACTAAATTTCACATAATCGAGAAGTTTCAATTTCACTTATTAACTTACTTAAATAATTTTTCCAAAAGTTAAATAAATAAAGAAACTCAATTTCATTTATTAACAAAGTTCTAATTCACTCATTCAAAAGTTCAATTTCTCTTATCAAAGAATTCAATTTTTATTCAATTATCAAATAATTAAATCTTATTCAATTATTAAATAATTCCAAATATAATTATTAAATAATTTCAAACTTAATAATCCCAAACTTAATTATAAATTCAAACTTAATTATTAAATCATTTCCACTTAATTATGAATTCAAACTTAATTATCAAACCATCTCAACTTAATTAGAAATTCAACTTAATAATTTCAAACTTAATTATAATTCCAAACTTAATTATAATTTCAAATTTAATTATTAAATGATTTCAACTTAATAATTTCAAAACTCAATTATTACTAATTCAAAATTATTTATTAATCATTCCAAATTTAATTATTAAATAATTAAATTTCAAATAACGTTCTTTTATCAATTACTACGTTAACATTTGTTTCGGATTTCAATCTTTACATTTTCCTTTCATCAAAATTCAAATTTCTGTATCATTTCAAAACTTATTCTTTATTCGAATAAAATCATTATTTTATTTTAAATTAAATCGTTACCAATCAGATTTTATTTAATTCTCTATCCTTGGTCAAATTCATTTGGGTATATATCATTTCAACCCGATTCCAATTCAATTCACAAATCAAACATATCAAAGGGAACTTGCAGTGTGATAACTGGGATGGTGTCAAAGTAAATAAACAAGCAATAACAACAATCCATAACAATACAATAATCAATTCAAATAATCCCGAAATAATCGTATTAATTCACATTGTTGTTTGTGCGAATTAATATAATTATTTCTAGAATCTACACTATCATTTCATGTAGATTAAAGATTATAACATTACGGTTTTCACTTACCATCTATTTACAATTTCATACATCATCAATTCAAACAACATTCATTCAATGGTTCACGGGGTAATTAACCAAATCCTACGTGTCAGTTAATTTGACATTAAAGGGGTCATATTATTCAAATTAACTAGTCAAATTCAACACATATGTCGATTCAAATTTATAAACTATCCTACGTCAAATTCAATTGCATAATATTTATCAGTTATACATTACAATTTTACATTCAGTATAAACAAAAAAACAATCAATCAATTATCAATCAAACAGGATTATCATCGTGCAAATAACAGATAATGGTGTCAGATGTCAAAGGTGAACTGATACATAAATAACAGTACAATAAATAACAGCAGTATATTTCAATTATCGTTCCAATTGAAATCAAATTTAATAAATAAAAGAATATTAATCGTAAGTGATTGCTCACCTTTCGAGGCTAGATAATACAGAAAGTGATATGGATACGCCCACTGATAGGGACACTGAAATTGAATTGTGAATCCAAGCAAGGCAAAGATCCGCACGAATTCAACGATCAAAGCTGATTGGTAAGAATTGTTAAAAATGGATCAAATCAGAACTGGACAATGAAGATACGATATAAGCGAACTGATATAAACATATAACTATATACACAATAAATTTAATATACATGTGTTTCAAATATATATAAAATCAAACTTACATTTGTTAAAAATCAACCATACACATAAAATAATGTATATTTGTTTTAAATTAAATAGTAAATCCCAAAACGTACTATATCAATATAAAATTTGAAACCAAGTTATCATATATGTAACCAAGTATATTCACATGTAACCAACTATGCTTATACCTTTAAAATGGAATGCGCATGCACCCTTTTCAATATATATGCAATTCGTATTATAACACATTTAAAACAACACTGAAATCTTTATATTTCCATAAACTGTTATAACTTCATATATATATTATATTGTATACTTTATAAACACAGTATTAATCAAACTTGCGTATGAAATATATATATTTAAAATACTGTAGCCATAAAAATATACACCAGATTTATATAACTATCCTATACTACACATACTAACCTATATGCAGACTACAAAATAAAAGAGATGACCATCCAGTATATATATAGTACCTGATAATATTTTACTATTAAATATAACCCATGTACAAAATACTGTGACTTACCTATGCATTATTGTTTACTAAAGCACCACTACACTCTTATATATATATATATATATTTATAATTTGAACATATTATATGTAAACAACTAGCTTACTTATATGGAACATGACGTACTGTAACATATCTGAACAAAACTTACATATGTAAAATATATATTTACTTATTTATATAAACAGCAAAATCAACAATTAACAAACATATACCCTTTTAAAGCCCATATGTATGTAAACAACAATTGAAATAACTGTGAACATCAATTGAAATATATATATATATAAAGGAAACAACATAAGCTAGTAAATATAGAACCACTGTAAACAAAATTTCTTGAAATATACTTATAACCTTTGAAGTATATACATATAAAAGGAAGAAGTCAATGCATGCGTGTCCCATTTCATGGCATTAAACTAATATGTGACTAATTTCAAGCTAGCAGAGACGTGTCAAGTTAGAACAACCAAAGAGGCTATTATACAAAAAGTAAAGATTTGCACATAGGTCCAAAATAATGTGTTCTTTTGCATATGACATTATGCATGACCATTTCAAGCAAAAGCACCAAGGATGTACCATACCAAGTGGAGCAACTTGGCTACTATTCAAAAAAAAAGTTGCAACAGCTGTTGTACAAATATTCGTAGTAAAACAATAAGTTTTAAACCATTCATACACTTATATACACACACTTTTATCCTTATTATATATAGATATACCTTATATCTTCATCATTATGTATACAAGGTTCCTATAACTCGGAAGAAGTGGCGAGGCACACGAGGTGGTCAGTGTGCGGTGGCGGCGGCCAAGAAGCAGGGCAAGCCACGTGAAGGAAGGGAGATGGCCGAAGGTTGTTGGCACTTGCGGCGGAAGGTCAGAGGAAGGAGGGAAGACGATGGGCGGTTGTGACGGGGACAAGGCTGCAGCGTGGGGTTAGTAGATGATGGTCTCGGCCATGGTGAAAGGTGGAGTTCGGGAGAACGCGCGAGGTTTTTTTTCGTGCGGTTTGTGTAAGGGACAGGAAGGAGGTGGTGATTTGGAGGGCAGAGGTGGCGTTTGGTCGGTCTTGGCACTGATGGAGGTTCGATGTCCGTGGTCGGCGGAACAGGCGGTGATATGAGGGTGCTTGCGTTTGTTGTGGGTTGAGCGAGCAAGCTACATCAAGGAGACAATGGATTCTACATTTATTTTTATATTTCTTTCTCTTGGAAAAAATGGGTTTCATGTATGCAACAGAATGAAGCTTGCTGCCGTGGTGGTGAGGGCTTGTTCGTTTTTTTTTTTTTTTTGAAGGGAGAGCAGACAGAGCGGAGAAATATGTGAAGGGACGTGGCCAATTGGTGAGAGGGTAAGCGGTCTTCAAAACAAATAAGCTGTCCACTTTCTCTGCTTGGGAACAAACGATATCTTATTTTTAGGCTATTGGTTTTGACTGTTGGTTAACACGGCGGATACCCGAGAAGTCACATGGAAACCAATAGGCTCAATTAACGAACCGCAACGGCTATCCGTTTACAGATTTCGCAGCGAACGGGGATTCAAAAATCAGAATTAAATATACCATGTAGATCAGTACGACGAGGCGATCGAAACGTTATAGGGATATCGGTGGTATGATCAATTTATAAAAATTCGAAATTTCTTCTAGCGGAAAATGCATAAAAATCGCGGAAAAATAAGATCGACGGAGCCAAAGATGTCCGAATTTGAAAAAAAGACAAACTGACAACTTGCTCAAAAGATGTTTTAGAATTTTTCTATGTAAAAATATTTTGGTTTTGAAAACGTTTTCTTTTCATCGCTTTTTAACTGATTAAATTGAAGTAATTTTACGCACGAAATAGACTTTCATATTTTCGGACGAAAATTTACCGGTTGCTATGTTTAACTAGACGCATTCCAAATATAAATTTTATATTTCAAAATTTTATCGTTTGAAATTCCAAAAATTTCAATTAGTAACGTTAACCGGTTAAATTTACGGGTCGTTACACGTATGGTACCAAATAATAGTAATACTGGTCAAGATGAAAAGCACGTGCAATTTTCTATGAAGTTTTCTATGTTCGATTTCACCTTTTGTGATGTTTTTATTTGAATGCGGCCTTGAGTATGATATAGGGTACATTTATATTATGCTATACTATGATTTTGATTATGATTGCCTTTTACTCTTATTGAGTTCTTACGTTAGAATATGATGATTTGATGTTTCTTTATGAAGTTATTATATGGTGCTCACCCCTTATCCACTTTACTTATAGATGTCCCTAAGAGAAATCATATGCATGTTACTTATTGAATTCCCTTTAAATAGATAGATGAATCACCGATGTCCCCTTTCTTATGAATGATATGATGAATAATATGTCATTCTGTTGGCAACTACGGAGTGATTCTCACCTTTCCGCTTATTACTGAGAGCCTTACTACCGATAAGTTTAGCTTACCTGACTCATGTGCTTTTCACTCGGGTCAGACTGAGTTGCAGGTTAGTTTGGATTGCTTTACTTCTTGGATTAGGTTGATAGCTTTTGTTGGACTTATCATTTTGGCTTGGATGTCGTTTTTGAGTCGTCTTCTTTTATGTCGTCTTATTGTATATTATTTTGTGGGACGGGTGTATATGTGATTCGGTAGTTCTTGCTACTTTCTATAATGTATTATTATGGAGATGTATGGTGATGTATGTATTTATATATATATACTCTGATATGGGTTTGTTATTCTATGACTGATGTTTTCTATCTGCATGTATATTACATTATTCCTAAAATGGTTCGAATCCACTATAGTGTGCATTAGTTAGGACTAATCGTGTCTAGCACTTAAGAAGTAATGAAAAAACAAATAGATACAAAATTGACATGCTTAGCTCTTAAATAACATATTACTATGATGGTCGCCCTTAACCAGCCCTATTCTCTATATTAGTAAACAGAATTACTTAGTAATTCTCCTTACTAAAGTAGGTTTCGGGATGAGACGTCACATTTTTGTTCGTTCTCGCTTTTGATTTGAATGATGGAAGAAAGAATGAGCATGATTTAACGGTGAAAGGAATATTGCGTGTTTTAAAAGGCAGCTTGAGTTTGACAGATTATAGCATTATTTAATTATAATATCCCATTTAATGTAACTTACAATTCTGATATCCTATCGAGGTATGCCGCTATGCGTTTATAATGTTATACCCTTATTCCAAATGCAATGGAAGGTTTCGAGTCCAAATTCGATCATATGGAGAAGATAGCTTTTTGGACCCATTATATTGAATTTCAATATTAATTTCGACATGTTTTTATCCCGTACAACCAAACGATAACTCCAATCACTATGAAATTTAAAATCCGATAATAATAAAATATTACAGTTCCAAAGGAACTTGTTTCTGGAATTATGAGACCGTGCCTCGGAAGGCTATTTTTAAATGTCAATTTAAACAAGCTATTTTAAAAAAAAATTAAACAGATCCCTCTTTAATTCAACTTTAAAACTTTTATTATCTTTATTATTATTAATGTAAATTTTATTAGCAATTTAATTATTTTTATCGAGCTTAAAGGACACAATATTTTTAGCCAATATTCAGTTATAAAATTCAATAATTAAATTATTCAATAAAATCGCTATATTTAAATTCTGAATTTGTTTGTATAAATAAAAACCAAAATTTCCATATTCAAAATTAATCTATAATTCAAATTTTGTAACATCCTGCCTTCTTTGTATACTTTAAATCGACGATATACCACATACATTTGACTCAAACCATACAAAAAGGCAAATTGTTATTAGGGCGAATAAGAAAAAGGAAGAAAGAACGAAACAAAATAGAATCTTGCAGTGGAATGACTAAATATAATAATCAAATACAGTTCATGAAGTTGTTTACAAACATTTGATTATATTAATACAATATAGAATCAGAGTTACACATACCATAGAATAATAATTACAATGCAACGGAATAGTATGAATGCAGTGGAATAATATAATAGATAATAGTAACACAATCTTCATCTTCATCCTCCAGAAATAAAGTCTTCAAATCCTGAATTGCTCAGGCTGACACGAGCGAATTGAAAAGACAAAACATTCGAGTCGGAACTAAAAGATCGTATGTAAGTTAAATCAACGGTAAATAATATGAGTGGAACGGCGTCATAGATGTTTACGGGATTTGACATCTTCTATCTAGTGTCAAACGTGAGTGCGGTAAATGAAGAGATGCTCGGGATTCACATCTCCTAAGGATCCGTTCAACTATTTACTATGTAGTAATATTTCGCTATTATAATAATGTCTATAGTAAAATAAACTTGCTTTTAAATAGAATTAAGGGGTTACCCATATAGCCCTTACCACGTAATAGTCCCAGTAGTCCATCCAGTATCAGCGTATCTCCAGATCGGGAGACTACCCTAAGTACTCCAGGGGATACGGGAGAAAACCCAACTCGTACAAGACTCGCTAGGGTAGGTGACAAGCCACACAAGACAATGCCAGGGTAGTTATATCAATTACTACCCGAGCTAGTGGTGATGCATAGCACGTAGCTATCGCCTACCTCGAGCCACACACCCAAAACCAAAAATCAAAAGAGGCCACTGAATCAATCTCAAAGTCAGAATATAACAGAATGGTGTCGAAGGAGTGTGTCCGATAAGATAAGCTACCTCACTGGCCCGGAATCGCTCCAATTTTAGCCACCTTATGCCAACTTACGGGAGTTATGTCCATGTATATACCTCAAACGAATGCCGCCGCCATCCTACTTCATTCTGGAATCTCCACCGCGTACACGGTTGTCAAAGTGGTTTTCGGAGTTGGCAGAGAGTATGACAACTTATGATCCTAGTCTCTTTAACAATCAATCGTTATTATAACACCACGGTCATTCAAAATAATTTATACTTCAAAACCAGAATATAATATCCATTTCAACACCATATAAATACGATATCATTTCCATTTCAAAACCCAAAGCAATAGGATATCATTTTTATAAAAACCCAAATCCGTGTAATGTCATTTTTTATTTCAAATATACCTTTCCAAAATCATAATGCTTTCAACGTTATAACATTTCAAAATCAAAACACTTGAAATATAACACCTTCAAATCATAATCCTTTGAAACACAAACTTTGAAACATAACTTCCACCACTTAAATGGTTATAGTATTAAAATACTTTATATAATAAACTAGTTTCTTCAATTTCACAAATCAATTCCAAAACAACTCGAATTTATAAATTTTAAATTTAACCAAACCCCAAACAATAAATTTCAATACGATTCAGTTTCCAAATAAACTATTCCAATTTATATCAATTTCAAATCAGATTTATCCATAGGATAAACCATTTCGAATTTAATATATTTCAAAACTAAGTTTGTAATTACGATTCAACAGTTCAATGATCTACTATTTAGTTTTGAAATATTTTACATAATAAATCCATTATCATTTAAATAAACTCAAATTATAAATAACTGAATATTTCCTTCGATTTATTTATACTTGAAATATTCATTTAATTCACCTTAAACCAAAATCAAGTTATAAAATCATACCTTCTAAAATATCAAATTTTATAAATTTCACGTCAAGCTTACTTGAGTTTAATTCTTAAATAAATTCAATTTCAAATCGATCTCAAATTTATCATCCACCCTTAATTTTATTTAAATCGTTTTAAACTCTATATTAAAATATAATTTAAATACTTAACCATATTATCTTCAATAAAATCAAACTTATTATCAAGCTTATTCTATATTAAAACAACTTATACATAGCTTAAAATCAAGGATAGAATAACATTTATATAATATCTAAAATCAATATTTATCTGAAACCATATATTTCTTTACAAACCATAGAAATCATTTCAAAATATTTTATATATAGAACACGTTGTCTGTATATAATTTTCTATCCTATGCTCAAGTGATACGGATATTTATCATTTCAATCCAAAATTTAAAATATAAATACGGTTATATATCATTTCAAACTGCAATCCCGAATGAAATAAAAACCCATAACAACTTGCAGTTTTATAACAATATAAAATGCCACATCCATTCATCAAATATCAATCATCAGACATTTATTACAATCGTCATCCAATTCAATCAATAACATCAATATATAACATATAATAAATAATAGGTAATTAACTGGCAGTTAATATTCAATAATAAACTAAATAATTATTTAATTTAAATAAATGTAATTAGATGAGATGATGATTAAAAATATACGAAATAGTCATAAATTAAATTTAACAAACATAAGAAATTTTAGAAGTTGTGAGTGGGGGAAAACACTCACCGTCTGAATTTAAATAGAATTTAAATCCAATTTAAACCCAAAATTCAAATAGCCTCAGAATTCGTCCAAACAAATGTCATAGTGTTCGGAATTTCGATAAGATCGCAGCGGAGAAAACCGTGCGTGAATTCGACCTCGTATTCAAAAGTTATGCTTTAATTAGCTTAAATGAAAAAAAACAAGATAAATACACATTGAAGTAAAATTTGTTTCAAACCTACATACACGTTACCTCACAAAAAACATGCACATGACCTTGGATAAGCACACACTCACGCCTGTAACACGATAACCCATCAGAGCCATCACCTAGATTCCACCACCGCCACGCAAGCCTATGACTCGATCGGTCACCACCATTCGAACCACCATCGTCAAGCGACCCATCCTCGGCCGAGTGGCCATCTCTAGCTCCCCTTTTCTCGATCGCCACCACCAATCTTTGAAGCCTAGATCTGGTGAAATCATTAACTTCTAGCTCGAATGAACTGTATGGATATCGCCTGCTCGATAGCACCTTCCAATGTCGCCTCCTGATTGTCAATCGGATGAAAATCCACCGTCGGATCGTCCAAATTCTAGTTTCGACGGTCGAGGTTCATCCTTGATTTCTGGACAAATGGTGATTCGAATAGAAAAGCGAATCATTGAATTGAGGTGCGCTCGTCGAGAGCTTCAGATTGATATATAGTTTGATATTATTTGAGGAGTTTGAAATTTGAAGTTGGCTTTTGAATTGAAATTGGAATGTGAAATTTAGGTTTTGTCTGCCATCAAGAAAGAGGAGCAACAGAAGTTTTGTACATATAGAAAATAAGAAATAGAAATGAATTAGGGTTTATAACAGGGCATTTATAGGCAAAGCTGAAAATAGAATAGATGGACAAGATTTACTTACACGTTGAACGATAAAATGGCCCAAAAAGCCCGTTTCAACTCCGGAACGAAATTGGGTCGACCCACATATCAAAATAGATGTTTTGAATATTTTAAAATCGATGGAATAGGTTTCAAGTGCAAATTCTATCGTATGAAGAAGTTACGTTAAAATCAGCTTATTTCAAATTGATTTCAATTTAATTGATTTCTAGGCGTTTCGAGCCCGTTTGATCAAACGACAAGTCCGATCGTTACGAAACTTGATATCCTACAATAATTCACCGTTGCGGATCTGATGAAACTAGTTTCGGAGAAATCCGAGTCAGTGGCCAAAATGGCTATTTTCTAAGTTAATTAAATAAATTAATGTTAAATTAATTAAATCAAATTTTCTATTCCAATTCTATAATTAGCAATCTTTATCATTTTTGATTTCTTAAACTTTCACAACAATTTAGACAAGTTTAGATATCAGCTTTAAATTAATTAATTTTCCCATTACCGTATTAAATTTAAAATTTAAATAAATTCACTAATTATCAATTGAAATTCCAATAAATCCATTTATTTGATTTTAAATCTTGTTATTCAATCCATTATCATCAAATAGATAAAATCAACATTAGTTCATGATTTATTATATTAATATTCTCAAATTTCATCTCAATCTCCATTAACGTAATATTTAATTTCATTTATTTGCAATTAATTCAATTATTAAATTCAAATTCCAATAAATTAATAAATCTTGATTTTCCATTCTTTTTATTCAACCTATTATTATATTATGAATAAATTAACATTATTACATCTCATTAAAGTTATTATTTCATTAATGAATAACAAATTTCTATTTTTCCAATATTAGACAACAAAATTTAATAAAATTAACAATTAAATTAACTAAAATTTACGAGTTGTTACACTCTCACCCACTCAAAACTTTTCGTCGTCGAAAAGGGAAAAGAAGGGAAAAGAAAGAATTAAGTAAATAATACTTATTCAAAAATATTAACTTTATAAACAAATAAATTTTCAAAATTAATTAATTTAAGTAAAATATACCAATTTATAACCATTAAATCTTTTTATACTCAAATTAATAAAGTTTGGAAAACATTTTTCAAAATTTTCTAAGTTCAAAATTTAGGGAAAATTTCGGAAGAGTCTCCTTTGTACGGAGAGGCTCGGGAGAAAATATAATATCAATTATAACAATATATAGCATATAATTTCCAAAATAATATATCCCAACACGGGAAAAACAATGTATAAAACCGTGATCCAAGAACGTACCTATTTGTCGGGCAATTAACGTTTAATTATTAAACCAAACACAGTAGCAATTGCTTCCATAACATGTATAACACTTATATAATCCAAAAGGAGTTAATAATTATATATAATGAAATATTTAAAGTTTTTTCAGCCACTAACAAACAAATCAGTATAAAATAACAATCACTTGCAATCACAGCATTCAACCATCATATGAAGCCAATAAAATCAACCATCCATATCCATAGCAAACAAACAAACAGTTGTTCGGATTTAAAACCTTACATTGTACGGAATGGAAAATAAACTACTAAGTGCACTATTTACTCAACAGTCTTAGATGAAACTAAATAGATTATTTATACATCCAAACAATTTTAAAGCATACTTGCCCAAACAACTATAAATCAAACAAACAACAATTCCAAACAGTAGATCAAGTTAATTTTTTTTATCAAATTCATTTCATAACATTTGTTGTTTGATTTCCTTTTCATTCATACAATGATTTATCCTTTTTATTTACATTTATTTCTTGCAAATTTTCATATTTCCATTCCTTCATTCATTGTTCATTTCATTTATTTATAATACTTGCCTATATATCATATTTTATTAGTAGCATTTCATCTACACATCAAATTCTTATTTATTAAAGAATTTCATTGAATACTTTCATTACCTCCAGTTTTTTTTACTTGTACAATATCCATTACATTTTCTTGTAAGCATTATAACTTTTAATATTTGGTAAGTTATATATATGCTTTAAGGATGTAATTGAAAGTTACACAAGTTCATCTTATTTCTTTTAATAAATTAAACTATCAATATTCGTGTCTTTTGTTTTATAAGTTACAATTTCATCTTTCTTGAAATTTCAATTATAGCCTAGTATTTAATCTCTTATTTTAATTAGAAGTTCCAATTATTAATTAGTTATATTCAATTTCACTACAATAATTGAAACTATTAATTAGCGGAAACTTAAGAACTAAATACCGGGTTTTATTCAAAAGTCATTTTAAAATAATAGACAAAATGTATATACTTGCAACTTATGTATCTAATTAGATCTAAAACAATTTAAAATTTACATTTATTTATCAAAATAAATCTGCAGTAAAACTACTACAGTGGCCTTCCCACTTCGAAACTCGAAAACGAATGTCCATGATGCGTGCACTCATCACCGAAATTATTTCACAGGGACATAGTGGGAAGTACAGAACTTATTTCTTTCCAAAATTTCTTTAATAATAATTCTTTCCAATCTTATTGGAATATTTATATCAGAAAATACTTCTGAATAATATTATTATATTCCAATCAATCAAAAGAAATTTTCCAAAATCCCGGAACTCAAGTTCTAAGTTTCCAATCTTTCATTTATTTTATTTCAAATCCTATTTTCAACTAATATCTAAAAATTTCACTACCTAACAAACGAATATATTACAACCAAATATATATCATTTATGAAAAAAATTATTTTATATACAGAAAATATAATGGGCAAAATTATTTCATTCACCTATATTCAAAACAAATATTGTGTCGGTCTATCCTATTAAGTGTTTAGAAATCTCTATCGATGTCATAGTGTCCTATACATCAACTAGAATTTATAAATACAAAACGGAACAAATGTACACAATAAAAAAAATCTTTTATAACACAAACAAATACACTCTCATATATATATACACACGCACACACATTCAGCGACTCATCATAGGGTATTACAACCCTGTTAGCTAAGAGTCAGACCCCATAAAGCTTAGGTTTATCGCTAAACCAAAGCTCTGATACCAAATGTAACATCCCGCCTTTTTTGTACACTTTAAATCGACAATAAACCACACAGGTCGGACTCAAACCATACAAAAGGGTGAATTGTTATTGGGATTAATTAAATAAAAGGAAGAAAGAAACAAAACAGAATCTTGCAGTGGAAGGACAAAATATAATAATCAAATACAGTTTATGGAGCTGTTTACAAACAATTGATTATACTTAGAATCAGAGTTACACATACCAGAGAATGATAATTACAATGCAGTGGAATAGTATGAATGTAGTGGAATAATATAATAGATAATAGTAATACAATCTTCGTCATCGTCCTCCAGAAATAAAGTCTTCAAATCCTGAAATGCTAAGGCTGACCCGAGCGAAATGAAAAGACAAAACACTAAGATCTTATGTAAGTTAAATCAACGGTAAAAAATATGAGTGGAACGGCGTCATAGATGTTTACGGGATTTGACATCTCCTATCCAGTGTCAAACATGAGTGCTGTAACTTAAGAGATGCTTGGGATTCACGACTCCTGAGGATCCGTTAAACTATTTACTATGTAGTAATATGTCACTATTATAATAATGTCTATAGTAAAAGCGTTAAGGGGCTACCCATATAGTCCTTACCACGTAATAGTCCCAGTTTTCCATCCAGTATCAGCGTATCTTCAGATCAGGAGACCACCCTAAATACTCCACGGGCTACGGAAGAAAACCAAACTCCTACAAGGCTCACTAAGGTAGGTGACACGGCACACAAGGCAATGCCAGGGTAGATATACAAATTGCTATCCAGATTGGTGGTGACGCATAGCGCGCAGCTACCGCCCACCTCGAGCCACATCCCAAAATCAAAAATCAAAAGTGGCCACCGAATCAATCTCAAAGTCAGAATATATGGAATGGTATCGAAGGAGCGTGTCCGATAAAAGGAGCTACCTCACTGGTCCAGAATCGCTCATGTTTTAGCCACCTTGTGCCAACTCACAGGAGTCGGGTACACATATATACCTCAAAGGAATGTCGCCGCCATGCTACTTCATTCTAGAATCTCCATCGCGTACATGGTTGTCAAATTTGTTTTCGGAGTTGGCAGAGAGTATGACAACTTCCGATCTCGGTCTTTTTAACAACCAATCGTTATTATAACACCGCGGTCATTTCAAAATAATTTATACTTCAAATACTTCAAATCCATAATATAATATCCATTTCAAAACTATATAAATACGATATCATTTCCATTTCAAAACCCAAACCAATAGGATATCATTTTTATAAAAACCCAAATCAGTATAATATCATTTTTATTTCAAATATACCCTTTCCAAAATCATAACACTTTCAACGTTATAACACTTCGAAATCAAAACACTTGAAATATTACACCTTCAAATCATAATCCTTTGAAACAAAAACTTTGAAACAAAACTTCCACTACTTAAATGGTTAAAATATTAAAATACTTTATATAACAAACTAGCTTCTTCAATTTCACAAATCAATTCCAAAACAACTCGAATTTATAAATTTTAAATTTAACCAAATCCCAAATAATGAATTTCAATACGATTCGGTTTCCAAATAAACTATTCCAAGTTACATCGATTTCAAATCAGATTTATCCACAGAATAAACCATTTCAAATTCAATATATTTCTAGCTTTAAGTATTCAATAATTTCAAAACTAGGTTTGGTAGTTACGATTCAACAATTCAGTGTTCTATTATTTAGTTTTGAAATATTTTACATAATAAATCCATTTTCATTTAAATAAACTCAAACTACAAATAACTGAATATTTCTTTCAATTTATTTATACTTGAAATATTCATTTAATTCACCTTAAACCAAAACCAAGTTATAAAATCATACCTTCTAAAATTTCAAATTTTATAAATTTCACCTCAAGCTTATTTATGTTTAATTCTTAAATAAATTCAATTTCAAATAGGTCTAAAATTTATCTTCCAACCTTAATTTTATTTAAATCGTTTTAAACTCTATATTGAAATATAATTTAAATACTTAACTATATTATCTTCAATAAAATCAAACTAATTATTAAGCATATTCTACATATTAAAACAACTTATACATAGCTTAAAATCAAGGATGGAATAACAGTTATATAATATCTAAAATTAATATTTATCTAAAACCATATATTTCTTTACAAACCATAGAAATCATTCAAAATATTTTATATATAGACTGCGGTATCTGCATATAATTTCCTATCCTATAGTCAAGTGATACGGATATTTATCATTTCAATCCGAAATTTAAAATATAAATAAGGTTATATATCATTTCAAACCGCAATCCCGAATGAAATAAAAGTCCATAACAACTAGCAGTTTATAATAATATAAAATACCACATCCATTCATCCGATACTAATCATCAAACATTTATCACAATCATCATCCAATTCAATCAATAACATCGATATATAACAGATAATAAATAATAGGTATTTAACTGGCAGTTAATACTCAATAAAAAACTAAATAACGATTTAATTTAAATAAATGCAATTAACTGAGATGATGATTAAAAATATTCGAAACAGTCATAAATAAATTCATCATTACAACATAAATTTAGCAAACATAATAAATTTTAGAAGTTGTGAGTGGGCTAAAACACTCACCTTTTGAATTTAAATTGAATTTAAATCTAGGTTAAACCCAAAATTCAAACAGCCTCAGAATTTGTCCAAACCAACGTCAAAGTGTCTGGAATTTCGATAAGATCGCAGCGGAGAAAATCGCGCTTGAGTTCGACCTCGTATACAAAAGTTATGCTTTAATTAGCTTAAATGAAAAAAACGAAAATATATACGCATTGAAATAACATTTATTACAAACCTACGTATATGTCACCTCACAAAAAACACACGCGTGACCCTAGCTTAGCACGCACGCATGCCTGAAGCACGATAACCCATCAAAGCCGTCACCTAGATTCCACTGCCACCACGCAAGCCTATGACTCGATCAGACACCACCATACGAACCATCATCGTCGAGCGACCCATCCTCGGCTGAGCGGCCATCTCCAGCTCCCCTTTTCTCGACCGCCACCACCAATCTTTGAAGCCCAGATCTGGCAAAATAGTAAACTTCTAGCTCGAACTAACTATATGGATGTCACCTGCTTGACAGCACCTTCCCGATGCCGCCTCCTGATCGTCAATCGAATGAAAATCCACCGTCGGATCGTCCAAAATCGAGTTTCGACGGTCGAGGTTCATCCTCAATTTCTGGACAAATGGTGATTCGAATTGAAAAACAGATCACGGAATTGAGATTCGCTCATCGAGGGCTTTAGATTGATATACAGTTTGATATTATTTGAGGAGTTTGAAATTTGAAGTTTGATTTTGAATTGAAATTGGACTGTGAAATTTAGGTTTTGTCTGTCATTGAGAAAAAGGAGCAACATAAGTTTTGTACGTACAGAAAACAGGAAATAGAAATGAATTAGGGTTTATAACAGGGTATTATAGACAAATCTGAAAATAGAATAGATGGACATGATTTACTTAAACGTTGAATGATAAATCGCCCAAAAAGCCTGTTTCGACTCCGGAACGAAATTGAGTCAACCCATATATCAAAATAGATGTTTTTGAATATTTTAAAATCGATGGAACATGTTTCAAGTCCAAATTCCATCGTATGAAGAAGTTACGTTAAAATCAGTTTATTTCAAATTGATTTCAATAAATTTCAATCTAATTGATTTCTAGGCGTTTCGAGCCCATTCGATCAAACGATAAGTATGATCATTACGAAACTTAATACCCTACAATAATTCACCGTTATGGATCCGATGAAACTGGTTTCATCGAAATCTGAGTCAGTGGCCAAAATGGCTATTTTCCAAGTTAATTAATGTTAAATTAATTAAATCAAATTTTCAATTCCAATTCTTTAATTAGTAATCTTTATCATTTTTGATTTCTTAAACCTTCACATCAATTTAGACAAGTTTAGATATCATTTTTAAGTTAATTAATTTTCCCATTACCGTATTAAATTTCAAATTTAAATAAATTCACTAATTATTAAACTAATTCCAATAAATCCATTTATTTGATGTTAAATCTTGTTATTCAATCCATTACCATCAAGTAGATAAGTTAACATTGGTTCATGGTTTATTATATTAATATTCTCAAATTTCATCTTACTCTCCATTAACGTAATATTTAAATATTTAATTTCATTTATGTGCAATTAATGCAATTATTAAATTTAAATTCCAATAAATTAATAAATCTTGATTTTCCATTCTTTTCATTCAACCTATTATTATATTATGAATAAAATTAACATTATTACATCTCATTTAAGTTATTATTTCATTAGTGAATCACAAATTTCTATTTTTCCAATATTAGGCAACAAAATTCAATAAAATTAACGATTAAGAAAATTTACGGGTCGTTACAAATTTAATATTTAAGACTATTTAAATATTCAAAATCGAACAACAACAAAATCCAGGTCGTTACTTTCCTCCGCCTAAGAAGAAATTTGTCCCCGAAATTGCTAGGCAAGAAAATGCTCCAAACCCATCAATTTATCCAAAAATCCGGTTAGCCAAACTTGACACCCCACCCACTTAATCTTTTAGTCTCGCCCAACCAATTAGTTTTTCAATTCTAACTCCAAAATCCTTTATTTTTGGCTACAATTCGAAATCAAATTGTCGTTAACAAAAAAAATTAAAACTTTTCAAAAAAATTCTAACACCCTAAATTTTCGAAATTTTTTGGCAGAGTCTCCTTTGTGCGAAGTACCTTTTGCAATATGACAAGGGATATAAATATATATATACATCGACCTACACAGTCGAAAAACAAAATATATAATAATATTTTATATTTTGTAGTATTTAATCCGAAAACGTGCCTTATTTTAGCATTTTTAACCAAAAGGCTTATTTTATTTTGCAATTCGCGCAATCAAAGTCAAGCAAAACAGCTCCAGGTACCTATACTTACTCAATTAAACACATAAGTACCAAATATGAAATTTTAACAACATTTCATTTATTTGACTAGTTAAACATAAGAATTTCATAAACCACTTGCCAAACATATATTTGTAAGCTATTATAAGGTTACAATATTCGATTATCATCTTCAAATCGATTCATACATCAACTCATATTCAATTCGAATGATTTATAACTTAATTTCCTTACATTCAATTTATTCTATGCCAAACAAACTCATATCCATTCCTTAATTGGTTTAAAAATCAATTTATTCACTTCTATTAATTCATAGAATTTCATGTACTTCCGTTTATGCCGAACAACAATTTTTTTCTATGCAAATTCAACGATATTCATTTAATAGAATAACCATTTTAGCTTTTAATCATTTTAAATTTATTCCAAATCAATTCATATCTAATTTTATTCCATTTCAGATTTGTTCCCAATCAATTCAATTACATTCCATGCATATTCCCATTCTTTACATTCAAATCAATTTTATTTAGCTTGGAATCATCCAATGCTAATTTGTTTAGTAGCCATTTCATAAATTATTTAAGCCAAGATTCCATTCAAATATTTACTTAAGTTAATTTATTTACTTCAATTATTTTAATCAAACAACATAAGTTCATTTACATTTGCAACTAATTCCCTTTCAATTTAATTTGATTCCTATTCAATCAATTCCCAATTCATTTACTTAATTAATTTAATTAGTTCATTCACTTATTCAACTCGAATTTTAATTTCCATACTCCATTTATTCTCAAATTTATTAAAATAATATTCAAGGCCATATTAAATTTACTTATACTCAAATTGGATTTAGTTGTAATTCAAGCCATTCCAAGTCCACTTATTCGTCGTTGCTTTCAGTTATATTTAATTAGCTTACAATTTAAGTGGAATTTTATTTATAACTTAAGTTCCATTCCCAAAATCTATTTTTAACTCACAATCCAATTTATTTAACCAAGCTAATATCTATTACCACATTTAATTAACTAATTAATTATCTAATTAATTCGCTTCCACTTTATAGTTCCATATCTAATTTTTATTCCCAAAAATCACTTCCAATTTATTTTTGGTTTTTCAAATTTTATAAGTTGCACAACTTGTTTTTTTTTCCATTTCCATCAATTTATACTCGAATATACTCGTCTTTTATTTTAACTCGAGATTACATACTTATTTATGGCCCAAGTATTATTTTATTTAGTTCATTTCAATTTTTATAAGCTATTGAAGTTTGTTTATTCTATTCAAAAAAATCTATAACTCAATTCAATTTTATTTCAATTCAATCCAAATTCAACCAAAATTTTATTCGACTTATCTTAAGTTAAATTTATATTCGTTCAACTTAATTTAACTCACTTAAGTTTAAATTACATTTATTATAATCACTTCATTTATTGATTTACTTTAATTTGCTTACTTTAAATTCCAATTTCATTAATGCACCACATTAATTCAATGCAACCCAATCAACTAAAAAATATAAAATTTAATTTATTCAACTTAACTTAAGTTGAATTCCATTTAATTTTTATCTAAGTCCCTGATCGATATCATTTCCAATACAACTCTATTTAACTTAGCTCAAGTTAAATTTCATCCATTTTGACTTATTCAAGTTAGAATTCATTCAAAATTTCACTTTCCATATTTTCCTTCCTTATCTAGAATCATTTTCTATTTATAAGTTTATAACTTAATTCCCGATTACCTCTAAATTATTTAAATAAGGATTCCAGAATTCAAACTCCTTGTATTTATTTTAAATTACTTTGAAATCAATTATATACATATATAACCCTCTGTTTCAACAAACCATTTCCATTGGAATTTTCAAATTTCACTTGATTCCATCCAAAAACAATTCTCCTTTGGAATTTTTCAAACAAACTTGTTTTTCCTCAAAATAATCCAAAAACAATGGCCATGATGGCAATCCATCATTAGAAACTCGAAAATGAACAACGATGATGTCGCGATCATCATCGAAATTATTTTCCAGCGACCGAAGTGATTTCATTGCTACATCCTTTCAAAAATCCATTTTCAAAATATTTTCCATCTAAAAAAATTTCAATAACATTACTACTTTTCATTCTCAAAAATATTTCCAAAATAGTACCACTTCATAACACTTCTGAAATCATCTCCAAAAATATCCGGGATTTAATTTTCCAAATTCTAGTTTGAATTTGTTTTTAGTTTTATTCACCTATATAATTCGTTCTTATACAATCTAATTTGTTTTTGATAAACCATTTGCAATTTTATAATCTTGGTTTGATTATACAATAATAATCAAACACACTGCTATAATAATTTTAAGAAAATTATTCCTTTTATATCAAAATATAATTTGGGTTAAATTATTTCATTTACCTGCTTCAATACCATACTATGTCATTTTATCGCGATCAAGCTTTTAGAAACTCCTATCAATTTAGTGGCATCCCACTATTCGACGGAAATTTGTATACCACTCAACCAATAAGTTAACACAATATAAAACCGTTTTATATTCACTAACAAATACGGGCTCATATTTATTAATACTCTCAACTCATTCTAGAGTACTACTGACTCTATCTCTAATGAGTAATCTCCACCAGAGCCAAGGTTCTCGCTTAACCTCTCTCTAATACCAAGTGTAAAAGTCTAGCCTTTGCAACCATGGACAGTGGCCACTTTCCGTCGTAGCTTGCATTGGTACCTCAAATTTGCTTTTACGGCCACCCTCTCGACTTTCAGTACCTAGCAAACAACCACTCGGGGACATGTAGGGGTTAGAGTCATCCGTTCGCTACCTAACAAGAAGCAAGAAGCCCCTATCATGCTGTAATGAAGCAAATCTGATCCCGTTCTCTTCGAAACGATTAACGAAATTGGCCAATATTGAGTCGGTTATTTAACTATAAAATAGCTTCCAAAAGCATCACTAGGCCTTATTGTATAAATTTACAAAATATTTACCATCAAATATCTTTAAAAGGTATATCAATTCCTTCCAACATTTGAAACAATTTTCCAAATACTTAAATCCGTAACAGGATACTTCCAAACATCTCAACACATAGAAATATTCCCAAATTTCTATTTTATATGCTTAGTAAAATATTACAAGTCTTATTTTCCAAAATTCTTTAAATATTAATGTTTCAGAGAATTATTCCACAACTCATTCCAAAAATCTTCGGAATCACAAATAAATTTCCTATACTCAAAATCATATCCTTTTATAAGGCCCTTTTCGAATCTCGAAAGAATTTATAAAATAAAATTTTGAATTACTTTAAAACTATATATATGTATATATAGAATAAGTATTCAAAAGGATTAACAATTTATTTTAAAATATGTTCAATTAATTATTTAAAATATCGAAACACTTCTATAATATTAATAACTCATTTTTAAATAAACGTATTAATTTTCAACGCTAATTTTTAAAAGTTAGAATTTTCTAAAATAAGTACTAAATATTTGCAAATCTACCTAACGAAGTATTTCAACTCAAGCTAGATTAAATTTTATAGTTTAAATAATAAAGATTTTCCTTCCAAAATCGAACTTACTTCTTGAAATTAAAATATATTTTCAAAACCTCAATAACTAATTCAACTTATAAATTCCTCTCGATTTCCATCACATCACTTCCATTTCGATTTCCTTAACCATTTTCACCTTTCAAAATAGTATCTACAATTTTCTCACCTTATTTCCATATTTTAATGTAAATTCACCCTACAAATTTATTTATTTTCCAATATATCTAGTGATATCGCTTAACTTATTTATAAACATCATTTACAAATTTTTATACCCATATGAGTTTTACTTGTTTATAAAAAAATCTTGTTCAAAAAATTCCAGCTTTATAAATCCATTACCTTAATAATTCTATTTATTACTTCAAATCTATTTTTAATATCGACTTCAACTCCTTTTATATTTTTGGAATATCATTTATAAATTCATTTTAAAAATCTCCATTTAACTTTCATAAGAGTAAAGTATACCCAAAAATCAAATATATTTTCTAATTCAATTTCTTTAAAATAAATCCAGTTCCAATATATATTTTTTATATCAAGTTCCCTTTAATTCCATAAATTTTAAAATATATTTATTGTTTTAAAATTTTCACAATTTAGGTCAGCATTACTATAGCATCAAATAAATTCTAAAACACCAGAAAAATCTATATAAATTATTCTACACAAATCATATATCACTATATACGAAAATAAACAATATATTTGAGGAATCTAGTTGGACCCCTCCAACCTGTTTTTCCTACATCCACAGATGTTAGTACAACTTAAAATAATACCAATCTCACTTCGAGGGGGGTATCATGGAATATAGGATCATCCGCTATTATACGGGACGCATAAAGTCTCATTCGCTATAAGGTGTGGGAATATCACTCAAAATACTATATATATATACACACTTCTATATATATTACATCATTCAGCAGACGATAAATTTGTAAATTCAACAAGCATACAAAATTTAATTTCAACTATTTAAAATTTAAATTTTGGTAATCCAAATGAGTGAGAATTTCTCACCTAGATTTTATTTTGTAATCCATTCTAGTTTTTAACTCCACCGCGTAAAATCTGCAACTATGAAACCATCACGATTTATTCCATGATTTTGGACCTCGCATTTAGAAAGTCATTCAATTTTAAACATTTCAATTTAATAACTAATTCATTGTTTAATTTTTTTTCTTTTCTTAACCTATATATATATATATATATTAAATTTAACTAAAATAAAATTATCAAATTCCTTCACTGTCTTGATCAAACACCCTAGGCTGCCCCTTCCCTTCGTACGCGCTCGAGCCCAACCCACCATCAGTAGTCGACCTCCTCCACAATCGAGCAGCCATCCCGTAGCTCATTGAAGTCGAATTCCATCGCGATAAAACCAAACCGTAATCGCGACTTCTTCCATCAGCTTGCGACTTCGCGTCATGCCTTCTATTGCCATCGTGTTTCATCTCCAGGTCGAGTTCTTCCCCTTCGAGCGATTTCGAAGCTGCCGTGATTGATGATTTTTTTATATAAATGAATGATTTCGTTCGTTCATTTTTTACCTCTGATATCGTTTTGATTTCAGTTACTGGAGAGGAGGAGGAAAGAGTACGCAAGGTTAAGGGTTGAAGGGGGAGCGGCCTTATTCCCATTGATTTCAGATTTCAAAATCATGGCCATTTTTTCTCTATTTTTTTGTTCGTTCTCGCTTCTTATTTGAATGAGGGAAGAAAGAATGAACGTGATTTAACAGTGAAAGGAATATTGCGCGTTTTAGAAGGCAACTTGAGTTTGACAGATTATATTATTATTTAATTATAATATCCCATTTAATGTAACTTACAATTCTGATATCCTATCGAGGTGTGCCGCTAAGCATTTATAATGTTATACCCCATTCTGAACGTAGTGGAAAAGGCTTCAAGTCCCAGTTCTATCGTATGAAGAAGGAAGCTTTTGGGACCCAATTATTATATTGAATTTCAATATTAATTTCAACGCTGTTTTATGCCGTACGACCAAACGATATCTCCAATCACTATGAAATTTGAAATCTGATAATAATACAATATTACGGATCCAATGGAACTAGTTTCATCGAATTCCAAGAACGTGCCTCGGAAGGCTATTTTTAAATGTCAATTTAAATAAGCTATTTTTTAAAATTGAACGGATCTCTTTTAAATTCAATTTTAAAACTTTTATTATCTTCATTATTATTAATATAAATTTTATAAGCCTTTAAATTATTTTTAACGAGCTTAAAACTCAGGACACAATATTTTTAACCAATATTCAGTTATAAAATTCAATAATTAAATTATTTAATAAATCGCTATATTTAAATTCTGAATTTGTTTTTAGAAATAAAAATCCAAAGTTTCCATATTCAAAGTTAATCTATAATTCAAATTTAATATGTAAGACCATTCAAATATTCAAAATCGAACCATGAAAAAATCCACGTCCTTACAAATAATGTATAGAGTCTAAAATAAATATTGAATCATAGCCAGAATGGTTTCATTAATTATATTCGACAGCATATTTTGTATACAACTAAATCCATAAAGGCATGTATTGCAAAATGGATTTCAAATATGGCTACTAGGATACCGCCTGTCATAGTACACATCTAGATAAAATATACCAAGGGCCTCATCGGGACCCCTTACCAACACAAAACTGACATACCCTTCCTAGATAGTACCGAATATGTCATTACCCTGATTTCATCATACAATTGCACCGGTAACTCTACCATGCATAATTTGTAAATATCGATAGATTGTGTGATAACCACACCCTGATGGGTGTGATCCACATAGCCCTAATGTATATCTCATGTTCTAGCCATTACCGAGTGTGAGGCTCGAGGCTATGTTTACCTTTTTAAGCAAATCCCTCTAAATGCTAATACTATCCTCCAGACAACAATGCAATGCTGGCATTTATCCATACACGTTGTTCAGGATATGAACAAATCGAAGGCAATACTTCTACTCCATCCTTGTTGGAATCACCCTTAGGATTAATGGACAGTAGTCCTTGCACTTCAAAGAGCTCCGTCTTTGAATTTCATCATTTTCAAAATGTCTTCAATTCGAACTTATGCCGATTCGAAGTGGTTTTTGAATAACTCATGCTTATCTAAGCCCGGTCTCTCCTAACCAACAATCG
The DNA here is from genome assembly GCA_030765085.1 of Allium cepa. Taxonomy (NCBI): domain Eukaryota; kingdom Viridiplantae; phylum Streptophyta; class Magnoliopsida; order Asparagales; family Amaryllidaceae; genus Allium; species Allium cepa. The sequence goes on along the minus strand of CM060941.1, from coordinate 202,100,802 downwards.
ATAATTACAACTAACCAAGATTTGATAGTCGGTTATTTCACTATCAAATAAATGCACAAACCAATCATAGATTTAATTTCACATGGAAATCTTGCATGATTAAGCACATAAGCAACCATTAAGCCTCTTTAATTAATCCTTTCATTAATTGAACTACTTTCTTTCTGGTGTAAATAAATGGATCGCATGGAAATTAGACCAAACATACATACCACCACCTTTTGATTTCAAACAGTATTATTCCTCGATTAATAATGAAATCAAATAAGTTACACGACAAGAAAATTCATTTTTTATAGCATATTTGGACGGCGTTTAGCTGCATATTGCAATTAAAAAATTATTTTGTTCGTAAAGTAATATATTAAAAGTTATATCACGTTAAGCCTCCTCCAACATTGTCCAAATTTTAAGTTCACTCTTTTTCCTAAAATTTCCACTTCCCTCCTATTCCTAAAATTTCCACTTCCCGCCTACAACTTACTCCCGATATTCCTCGTTCCCACCTCAACAAATTGGTCCAAAAATTGGAAGGAAAAAACTCTAGCTATCCGCCACCGTTTTCAAATCCAAAATCTTTATCAATCCTTTCCATTTTATGTTGAGCCTCATTAGTTAGGCATGTCATGCTCTGGTTCCATTGCTTGTGACATCGATTCAAACTATTATCACTAGAAAACCTATACTGCAATCGTTAATCATCATATATCACCATTGTACCACTGCGATTTCCGTTTCTTACCAATCACCACCACTGCTTTCGAGGAAATTTGGTGCCACTACCTTCAGTTATGAACCACCGACACATTTGAAAAGCATCCTAAAGTTGCCACCAAACTTGTCAATGGCTGCACAGATGAAACAATCGAATGGTGCCCACCTATATCGCTTGTAGGTATCTATTTTTAAACTCTTACTTGAAAAATGCTAGATGTAATGACATGGATTTTTCTATAGTTTAATTTTAAATATTTGAATGGTTTAAATAATTGATTTGGAGTTTAATTGAGTTAATAATTTTTTAAAAAAAACTGAAATTTCAAACGATTTCGCCAAATTTTGAAATCGTCAATTTAATCGATGCGTTAAATAGCTATCCAAGACATAGTCTCGGAATTCGACAAAACTCATTCCATTGGATCCATAATAGTGTATTATTATTAGACTTCAAATTTCACAGCATTTGGGGTAATCATTTGGTCGTACGGGATATAAACACGTTGAAATTTATATCGAAGTTTAATATAATAATTGGGTTTGAAAAGCTATCTTCTCAGTACGAGCCAATTAGGACTCGAAATCTTTTCCGTTGCATTCGGAATAAAGGTATAACATTATAAACACCAGGTGGCATGCCTCGATAGGGGTTTGAGATTTGGAGTTGCGTAAATCGAGATGCTTTGAAAAATTAAATAAATAAATTGTCTATTCGATCTACTTTCGGCAGCAGTTCCATCCTCTCTACACGTTAACCTATTTTAACATGCCAATATCTCGTCCCTTCTTCTATAGAAAAGCAGATCATGACATTCCCTTTTCCTTCCATTAATTAAACATTGACATTCACAAAAAAAGGGAACGAGAATGAAATCTCGTATTCCCTTCTCCTTCGTGAAATCGATCAGAAAAAAAGTAAGGAACGAACGAAATCACTTCATCAACAAAAAAGGGGGAAGGAAAGGTCATGCAATCGATTCATGCATGGATTGTTGCTGCTGCGACGAGGGGAGAGGCGCGACCGCTAGTGACGTTCAATGTTTTGGCAGTTGGTTGCTACGCGCATGCGACTCATTGAGGCAATGATAGGCGGTGGAAGTTGCACTCATTTGACCTAGGGTTGTCGCGTTCGAAGTTTGGGAATCTCGAGCTCGAGTTCTAGATGCACGGGCAAGGTTGCATGAAGGTGGGCACGGGGAGGATCGTCGCGTTCAACTGAATCGTGATAGAATTCATGGGGTTTGGATCGGGAATGATACTCGAAGTCGGCGAGTTAAAGCTGGTGGTGGAGTCGAGTTACAGAGCGAGGAAGGGTCGCGTGGCATCTCAGTGAGGATTAGGTGGAGCAAGGAGCTTGGAATCGCTCAATCAAGGCAGTGAAGGTTAAGAATTAAATAAGTTTGATTTTCATATTAAGTTTATGTAAATTATACTTTTAATCGAATGTTAAAAAGGTATAATATGTTCTTGCGAGGTCCAAAAATCACGAAATCAATCACACTACATTCGTAGCTGCAAAATCGCATTCTGGAAGTGGTTTGGAATTTTCCAAAATCTGTCAGGATTTTAAATTAAATCGAACGAGGTCCGATTTAGTATAAAATCTGGTTTTCGACAAAATTAAATCAAGGTGAGTAAAATCTCACTCATTTGGATTGCTAGAATAATTTAAAATTGTTGAATTTAAATTGTTGGTTGTTTGGATGATTTTATAAATTATTATCTATTGGATGATATATTATATGTATAGTAGTACGTATATTAGTATTTGGAGTGATATTCTCGCACACTATAGCGGATGAGACCCTATACGCCCCGCATAATAGTGGATGAACCTATATACCACGATATCCCCCTTGAAGTGGGATTGGTATTTTTAGGTTGTATTAACATCTGTGGATGCAGGGAAATAGGTTGGAGGGACGCAACTGGATTTTTCAAATATATTGTTTATTTTTCATATATAATGATATGATTTGTGTACAATAGTCTATGTAGATTATTGTAGTGATTGAGATTATTGGATGCTATTGTAGCACTTGCTTGAATTTTTGATAATTTAAATACTATAAATATATTTTTAAAATTTATGGAATTAAAGTGAATTTGATATAAAAGTATATATATTGGAATTGAAATTATTTTAATAAACTGAATTAGAAAATATATTTGATTTTTGGGTGTACTTAACTATTGTGAATTTTTAATGGAGATTTTAAAATTGACTTATATAAAAGTAATTATAAATGGTATCTGGAATTATGAAACGAAGTTAAAATAAATGTTAAAAATTGGAAGTATAAATGGAATTTATAAGAAATGAATTTATATAATGGAATTTTATAAATATGATTTTTTTTAATAAACTGGTAAAACTCAAAGTATAAATTTATAAATGATGTTTATAAATAAGGAAAATGATGGCCAATTGATGAATTGGAATATAGATTTACGATGTGAATTTATATCGAGTTATGAAATCGTTGGGAAAGAGATAGTGGAATCTATTTTTGAAGATGAGAATGGTGATAAAATTGAGATATAATCGATGTGATACGAATTGCGAAGGATTTATAAACTAAACTTGGAAACATTGGATTTTTAAAATAGATTTTTGTCGAGAAGTTGAAAGTTTGTAAAAATCAGATTTTTAATTACTATGCTATATAATTTAAACTATTATTTGGATTAGAATATTCCGAAAGATTAGTTATTTTAATATTAAACGTTTGTTGAAATAAATTCTAATTTTATTAATCAGCTTTGTAAATTAATCAATTACTTAAAAATGATTTGGAAATGAGTTATTGATTTTATTTAAAATCTTTTGATAATTAAATTTACCTAAACAAACTTTACAAATAAACTATTATTCTTTAAAAATACTTATTTTATATATGTAGGTTTAAAAGGATGGAATTTATTTATAAATCCTATGACGCCTCACCTTTATACCTACGCTAGCCAAGGACATTACAAGCTAATGCCGTCAACTAACACGGAGAATAAGGCTAGTTGGGAGCGACCATCTATAGGCTTGCTTTAACTATCTATTGAATACATCGACAATAGACATACCAAGCAGGTCGACGTACCCAATGAATACTTAAAACAAAACCATAGGTGGTTGGAGGATCTATCAGAACAAAATATGACAACTCAAATGTAATAAACATCACAGAACAGTAGATCATCATATACACATATACTGATACATAATAGAGTATACAAAATAATACCTGCCAAGTGGTATAGCAAACCACAATATACAGACGATTCCAGAATAATACATATATCAGAGTTAAAACAAAAAGGACTACACAAAAAGCTTTAACAAAAAGGAACAAGCTGAATAGACCATGCGGAAGCAAAATAGGCTAGGTCCAAAAGCACCTAACCTGAAACATCTCGGTCTGACCCGAGTATAAAATACATGGGTCAGTCTAGCTAAACAAATCAGTTAGATAAACTGAACAACAATAAAGCTGCAAGGTTACAAGGTATAACAAATATCTCTAAAAGAGATAACACAATCATCTAACAAAAAGATGAATCATATCATAACAAGCCTCATATCATCGGCAACACAGATAAACAAAGGATAGAAATATCCTAAAACAAGCCATAAAGGCAAATAACAAATACCAATGAAGGTAACACAAGTTCCACAAGTTAATCGCTATACATCATGCGGCTCAAAAAGACCAACACCGAAGGGCGATACCTAGGGAATATACATATCAATGAAACATCATAAAATTTGCACGTGCTCAGTACTGTATAAACAAGGATCCATGAGCCCGAAGACTCCAAACCCAAATATCACTCGAGCGGCTTATAAAGATCTAACTCCGAAAGCGATGCAATAGGGAAACAAACCTGAAGGCACAAACCCGAAGGCAACATACAGGAAGGCAACAAACCTGAAGGTGCAAACCCGAAGGCAACACACCCGAAGGCAACGCACCCGAAGGCAACAAACCGTAGTGGTGAAGGTCCGGAGGCCCAGTACTGGGCACCACTAACTGGAGGAATGTGTCATAACTCTCATAAAGGAATCGGAAAAGTGGTAACGTGAGTCCCATAACCACTCGTTCGCACTAAACGGTTTACTATCCGTTAGTTAATTTCACACTCAAAGCAGTACGAAGTCCACCTCATCTCATCGGTAGACCAGACACAAAGGTCAAAACAATCAATCGAATAGGTCGGGGATTAATCGGAAAGATAAACGCATGGATTCATGGTCCGTGTTTTACTTAACCATTTAATCTCCCTTCCATTCCGCTCGAAGTGCGAAATCATGTGTGTTTAAATAGAATTTATAAATTGGAGAAACGAGCTTTTAATGCGATTTAGAGGGAATATTTATGAAAACCCATGAATGAAGTCAAAAATAAGTTATCAAAGCCAAAGATGTAATGACAACCACTAAAAACTAACTTGAATAGATAAAATTTGGAAAATCAATCGAAATGAGCAAAAATAGGCAAAACAGAAAAATAGGGGCAGGTCGGTTGAGCGGACTACAGGGCTCGGTCGACTGGCCAGAAGAAGAAAAAAAAGAAAAGTTCGGGGTAGCAGGTCGTCGACCGGCTACAGGGCTCGGTCGGCCGAACTGCAAGTTTCTGCAGTTGCTGCCCTTTCTCATCGAAGTGCAAACACTTCCAAAATGCAACCAGTCGAGCAATGGACCTAAGGAACCTTAGCCAATAGATACCCCAGCTCCATTAGCTCTCCGATTCGCCATCAAAACATGTTTAAACATCAAAGTTAGGATCTTTAAAGAATTGAATCCAAAACACTAACTATTTGGATATTCACCAATTCAATCCAAACCAAAAGCAAGTGCATATAAATAAGTGTTAGGAATTCATACCCAACAATCAAAGATAGATATAAGCATAGATGTGAGATAAAAATCTCACCTTACATCAATAATATCAAGAGGAGTAGATGTGAGTTCAAAACTCACCTTTTATCTCAAAACAAAGAAGAAGAAGCTCAAACACAAGAAGGAGACCAACTACTCTTCACTTCAACTCTACAAGCTTCAATCTAAGAATAAAACACATATTTCCCAAATTAGGTTTAGGAAACTTTCTGAAATTGAAGAGGAGAAGAGTTGGAGAAGGTGAAGAGGATGCTTACCAATAGCTTCTCTTTGATTTTGGAGCAAGATTTCAAGTTGCAAGAAGAAACTAGGGCTTGGAATTTATAATTCCCATTCTCTTCTCCCATTTTCAGTTTTTAGCTTAAGTTTTATGAAATGAATTAAGTGTGGAGAGGAGAGGGACTGAGTTAGGGTCAATTAGATAGTTAGTGGGCTGAACCCAACCCAAAGCCCAACTAGAAAAAGCAGCAAAATCCAACTTACTCCAAACATATCAAAGCTTATACTTAAAAAGATCGCAAATGCCATTTTGGACTCAATGGAAGCGGTATCGAGCCCTAATTCAGCCATTAGCAAAAAGTAACATTTCGGATCTAAAAATCTAGCTAACGATGCTATATTTAAATAAAACATTTAAATATAAAATCGTTAAATATGCGGGTTGTTACAAATCCTCTCCAGACTGAAAGCGAAGTTTGTTAAATGAGTACGATTTTAGAAGAAGAATCTTATAGTGGGATTGCGGGAGTTTAAAGAAATTTCCAAAGTGTTTTAAAATACGAGAAATTCAAAAAAAATGATAGAATTCATAAAAATGAGGTTAGAAACGGGCAATTGGAGTTATAGGCAAGTGCATTCGACTTGGGAAATATTAGGGGGTTCACAAATAAAATTGTAGAGAATTGGAGAAAAGGAAATAAATGGACTACACCCTAAGTATTGGAAATAAAAGATTCTGGAGAATATGATTATAAGTATCCTAAGTATTGGACGGGAAGAATTTGAAAATATTTAACTTTGAGATTTTAATTATAGGAATATTTTCAAAGGTATGGATTATAATTGGAAGCGAGAAAAAATATTCTAAATATTGAAGTGACTTGAAGATATCTCGTTAACGATATAAGAACTTGAGTTTGATTTCCACTATTAAAATATTAGAAGGGTTTGAATATTTATCTTATAAAGATATTTTGGAATTATTTTGAAAAAAATTATAATAAGGCCTAGTGAGTGCTTATGGATGTTTTATTGATAGTTAAATAAATCGACTATCAACATTGGCCAATTCCATTAATTATTTCGAAGAGATCGGTATCGGATTTAATTATCCAAAAACTACTTCGATCCGGTTTGAACGTAACAAATGAACACCGTGAAGATGATGAAGACGGTGATTCGGTTTGTTCAGACCCAGGACAACTTGTATGGATGAATGCTATCAGAACAATGTCATTTGAGGACGATGAGTATTCTAAGTAAAATTATTCTTGAAAGGTAACGCTTAGTCTCGAGCCTCATCCGGGAATGACTAAAACAGGGGAGATGTAGCAAGGCTAAGTGGATCGCACCTAAGTAGGGTAAGTTATCACCCTTCTAGATGTCCTTGAAAAACCTATATATTATGGATATGGTTATGCATGGAAGAGGAAGCCCTCAAGGCTAAGGGTGAGAACACCCGGGGTGATAACATATTCGGTCTATCCAGGTTAGGGGTAAGCCGGTCTTATGTAGCAGGAGATTCTGGCGAGGTCCTCGGTACATTGTTCTAGAGTTGTACTATGATGGTCGGTACCCCAATGGCCTAGTCATTCGATGGAATCCATTCTCCAATAAGCGCTATTTGGTTTTACTGTGCCCAACTATGTTGAAATGTGAGATGCAAGCATTTCAACTATTTTCTATTTACTTTCTATAGACATTATTATAATATCAGATGATTTTGATAAAAGTTATTTTGCTTATCGTAAGGTAATAACCCATCGTGTTTATGTGTGACGCGGTCTTACGTGATACCTTTGTTTTCAAAGAATTTGACAATGTTTATAATTCAAATTGAGCGTGTTTTCTCATGCTAGTTTTCTAGACTGACTTGGGTGTTTATTTTATAATAATGCTCGAGTCAGACTGAGTATTACAGGTTTAGGTTTAAATGTTGTGGAGCTCAGAAGACGAGCTGGAGGAGTTCATATGTATTTTCGTACTTGGTTATATTTCTGCTGTATGAGGACAAGTTCTATCACTATCTAGACTGACGTATTGATTGTTGTACTCTAATGATTGTAAGTATAAAACAGTTACATATTCCTTTGTATAAAAATGTGTTATTATATATTATATTTCGTTCCATTGCGATTATGAGATTCTATTGTTGTTGTTCTATTTTTCTTCTAACTTTTTCTTCTTTTTTACCCTAGTTATTCGCTCTTCTATACACTTTGGGTTAGATAAGAGTGAATTATTGTCAACTCAAGGGATACGGAACTGTGGGTTGCTACATTAAGTGACATGATTCATTAACCTAGCAAGTTTATAAACTAAGTAATTTGTTAACTACAATAATTAGTTGACTAGGATAAATTGTTATCGAAATAATTTGCTGAACATACCTATGCCGAGCAATGTAATTTTTTTAATCAGATGTTGAACTAATTTCTTCATTTACTAATCTATAAATCACTCGCAGCAAATTTTGTTGTAACTTTGTTACTTTCTATAAATAATTATGATTTGTTTTTTCTACCTTATATAATTTTATATGATGAAAACAGGCGGGTTTAATGTGAATTTGTATAAAATGTAAAAAGGGCATTTTGTTTTGAATTCCTAAGGCATCTCCAAAGATGAAGCATTAAAAATTATAATTATGCATTTAGTAGCATCAAATCTTTGAGCTAAGGTAGGATGTAAAAAAACTTGTTGGATAATATTGATATGTAGAGTGTAGACTACAATAATGTCGTGTAACGTAGTCAACGGTTTACTTGGGTAACCTATATTGGTAATTTTTGGTTAGTAGTAAGTAGTAATCTATCATTCTTAACAAGATACTAGTTAACAAGGGTCTGTTTAGCAATGAAAACATATATGTCTCAATGTATTAAAGTGGCTACAAAGTTAAACTATTGGTATGTTTATTGAAACAGATAGATGGAAACTACTTGATATCATGAATTTTTGATCACCAATTGAACTAATTCTTTGAGTAGTTCACATCAACTCTAAGGTTAAGGACAAAGCGACAACTCAGAGAAATTAACAAAGAAGCTTGTTGGCTAGAAATAATTACGTTAATAAGTCTTTTGGAGCACTTAGAAATATTTGGTGTCAGAACTATTCAATTTCACATTAGTTTTTATTTTTTTTGTTTTGTCCTAATTTAGCTTATTTGCTCTAGGTTATTCAATCTATTTTTTTGGTTTAAACTAAGATAGGCAAACCTACATAGAGCATGGGGATCATGGGGAGACTTGACAGTTTCCAATTGATTTGCGGTAAATTCCAGTATGTTTTTCCTATAGAACCAATGTTTCCTAATTATTTTACTTCACATGAATTATGTTTCAAAAAAATGGAGTTGGTGCCATGTTTTAAGAAATATATTTCCCAAAAAGCATTATTCCACATTGATCCTTCTTGGAGATATTTATCATTCATGCGTGTAACACTTACATGAATACTATTATTTATTCATGTGCATGTTGTTTTGAAGTAATACACAGAATATGCAAGTGTTTCTGACAATTTACACCAATATCTAGTCATATAGTTTTCATATGTAATATATCCATTGACAAATGCATCATTATATTTTTCTCATAGATAGCATTCTATTGTAAGGTAATATGCATTACAGTGATCAATTTGCTTACTCATGGCGTAACGAATAAGATTTTCCGACTCTCGAAAATCGACACTTATATGTTCGCTGCATTTCATGTCAAGCAATCGTATGTCAGAAAACTTGATTGTTAGGGGAATAAAGAAAGAATAAGAAGATAAGAGGAAAACCAAAAATACAGAATCTCACGATGGAACTAATAATCTGTAATATACAATAAATCTTTACACAAAAGTCAGATTGTAATATATGCATGTACAACATCAATCAGAGTATACTAACATGTTTCAGCTTGGACAGTTATAACAGCCTGTTCTTACAATTGCTGATAAAACAAACATGAATATAGAAGAAAATAACCATCTACATAAATACGTCTCTGGCCTCCAACTCGTCTCTTGAAGCTCTAAGCATCCAAACTGATTTGTAATATGCTCGGTCTAACCCAAGCATTGTAATAAAATAACACCCGAGTCAATCTGAAAAACCAGCATGAAAAAATACACCCATCTAGACTTTAAGTATTTAAAATATTTGAAATCAAAGGTATCTCGTAAGACAGTGCCGCACATAAACACGAATGGGTTTTTATCTAACGATAACCAAAACGCTTTTTTATAGAAAATCCATTTATATTATAATACGTCCAAGGGTCAATGTAAAATATGAATATAGATGAAATGCTTGCATCTCACATTCCAACATATTTAGTATACAACCAAAATCGAAAGGCTCGTATTGGAGAATGGATTCCATACTATGATAAGGTAAAGGATGGCCTTCCAAAGGTACATCTCTAGATAAATGCATCGAGGTCTGACAAGAACATCTTATACCCCTGCCACTTAGGACTGCTCTACCACTTGACAAGTAGTACCAAATATGATCACCCTGCTTAGGCCCCAAAGCATACAAGAACAGAAAATAACCGATCAAGATTTGGGATGACCATACCCTATTTTAGAGCTACCCACATGGCGTTGCTGCGTGCCCAATTTTTGTTATTTTCTGGTGGATGAGGCCTGAAGCTACGATTGCCTTTCAGGAACCCTCACACCTAGAATGCATATTTCCCTCCAATGACAATGTGCTGATGGCATTCATCCATACAAGTCCATTTTGGATCTGAATGAAATGGAAGGAACTATTCCTACTACATCCATTTTGGAATCACCCTCAGGATTATAAGGTATTAGCCCTTGCACTCACATCTCTATATTCGATTTCATTCTCCTCATGATGCCTTTACTTCGAAATTCATTCGTTGTGTGACGACCCAGAATTTTGAGTATTCAAAATTGGAATATTTAATTGATTTTAAATATTTAAAAGTTAATTATTAACTTGGTTTTCAAATATAACTAATTATGGGATAATTAAATTATTGAATTTAATTACTGGAAATTGGGTAAAATGTTAAATCGGGAGTTTTAGGCTCGTTAAAAATATTTTGAAGGGTTGTAAAATTTATACTAATAATACTGAAGATAATAGAAATGTTCAAAGTGAATTTAAAAGTGTTTTGTTTAGTTTTGAAAATATATCGTTTGAATTCACATTTAAAAATAGCCTTCTGAAGGACGGTCTCGGATTTCGATGAAACCAGTTCCGTTGGATCCATAATATTGTATTATTATCGGATTTCAAATTTCATAACATTTGGAGTTGTTGTGTGATCGTACGGTATGTAAACGTGCTGAAATTATATCGAAAATTCAATATAATAACTGGGTCCAAAAAGCTATCTTCTCCATACGATCGAATTGAGACTCGAAACCTTTTCCATTGCGTTCGTAATAGGGGTATAACATTATAAACGTCTAGCAGCACGCCTCGATTGGAGGTCGAGATTTGAGTTGCAGATTTTGAGACAATTCGAATTTAATTTAAAAATATATATGTATATCGTGGTAACCTTCAGCTGAAATTATTTCACTTCATAACTTTTTCCCATCATTTCAAAATCACTGTAGCCATCAACCATCATGCCAACATCGTTTCTTGTCACCCTTTTTCTTTTTAAAACCACGCATCTTATCTTTGTCCCTCAACCAGTTGTGAAAGAAAATCAGGATAATGGCCGAAAAGAATATTTATACCCATACGAATGAAATTCCTTCCTGGTTCAATTCAAAAGCAAACAGACAAAAAAATGTCTGAAATCTCTTGTATATATATAAAAAAAGAGGGGAGAATAACGTAATCAAAATCGATTTCGAATCAATTCGCGAGCTCAATTCATAATTCAATTTGAGATCACCGAAGTTGTGGTATCACCGTACGCGATTGGGTCAGTGGCAAAGGTACAAGCTTCGACTCGAGTCCTGAGGCAAGGTGTTCATGCTGCTCAGTGGCAGTTGAAATCAAGATGCAGGCATTGGTGGCCGGCGCGTTGGCAAGCACGCAGGGGAGGGATCGGCGACAGTCGACGAGGGGAAGACATAGTGGCATGGATTTCGTGCTCGACAGCTCAAGGTCGGTAGGCGTCAGCTTAAGCAGGGCTTTGGTTCGGAGCAGCAGGTATATATAGCTTATTTACTTTAGAATTTAAACTATTAGGAAAAAATTAAAATTTACAGTAAGGTTTTTTTTGTAATTTATTCAATTTGATTTCTGAATAGATCGATATGATTTTTATCTACAGCAGAATATAAAAAAATTATTATTTTTTCAAGCTGAAGATTTATATGAATACGGTAAGAAAAGTATAACGTAAATATATATATATATATATATTCCCATGCCAATTTTAAGGTAAACAGGAAAATTTTATATAGGGAAAACTTTAAAAAAAAAATAGGAATTTTTAAAGTGTTTGGAAAATTTATAAAAGATAGAATTTTGTAATCTATAATCTAATTTATTTCATAAGGATATGTAGTTTCAAAATGGGGAAAAATAAAATATATACACACCTTTTAACTACTAGTTTACTTTAAATATGTATTTTGGTGATAAATTTATTTAATAAATTTATTTAGCTATTTAGTTACTAAAAATAATTTATTCAATGGAAATAAGTTTAAAATCAAATTATTAGTTAAATTAAATAATTAAATAGTAATTAATTGTTCGATTATTTCAGATATTAATAAATCATATAATGGTTATTCAAGGTCTAAAATCGTGAAGAAAACAAGCTGGTTTGGGTCGGATTGCAAAACAAAAATCAAAGGTGAGTAAATCTCACTCAAACTGGATTACTGATTAATTTAAATCAATTAAATTTAATTATTGGATTGACTGCTTGAATTAATAATTTGTTATCAGTTTGGATGTGATATTATATATAGTAGTCTATATATATATATATATATATATATTAGAGTGATTGATATTCCCGCATTATATAGCGGATGAGACCCTATGCGCCCCGCATAATAGCGGATAACCCTTTATACCACAATATCCTACCTCAAAGTAGGATTGGTATTTTTATATTATGCTAACATCTGTAGTTGCAGGGAAACAGGTTGGAGGGATCCAACTGGATTCCTCGAAAATATTAAAATTTATTTTCATAGTCTGTGATTGTGATTTATTTGATAATCTGTGATAGATTATATTAAATATTGAAGCTATTGAATGCTACTGAATGACTGAATATATTTTGGATGTTTTGAGATATCGATAATATAAGTATCGAATTTTTGAAAAGAAAGAAAATGGAAGGAAAAAGAAAAGGAAAATGTTTTCAAAGTAATTAATTTATGGTTTAAATTAAGTAAATTTTAATTTATGGTTATATAAATTAAGTAATTTTAACCTTCAGTTTATTTGGCCTTAGAATTGGTAATGGCTAGGATAAATGAATAATTTGAATTTAAAAATTAATTAAGTTAAGGTAATTAATAAATATATATATATATATGTTAATTATTAATTACAGAGGTTTATTAAAGAAAAAGTTGTAATTAGTTAATAGTTAATGATTAAATAGAATGATCTAAACCTTTAATTTGTTAAAGGTCTTAAGTTAATTATACTTGTTAATTATTAGTTAGTTCCAGATTTTTAATTAGAATAAAGTAAAATAGGTTTGTAATTAGTTTAATGATAATTAAACATGATTTGAAAAATATTTAATTAATTCTATTTTAAGTAAATTAATGATTTGTATGACTGGTCAAACTAGCTATGAATGTTTTAATTTGGAATAACCTGAAATGAACAGTTAAATATAAAATGTGAGATGTTTTATTTGAATAGACATTATGAAGGGTTTTTTTTGTGAAGGTTGACATTCTGAAACTGAATTGTTTTATTTAAAACAACTTGGCTTAAAGGATGGCGAAGAGACTGGGATCAGGTATCAACAATATCCGAAACCACTTCGATGTAATAACTACTTCAATCCTTACGGGTTTGATTTGTAGAACCAAATATGCTGGAATTAAATAAGTTAATTAAATCCAACTATATTTGAGTAAGTAACTACACTTAGGCATTATTTTAAATAATGGATTAGGCAACAACGTGTTGGTTATAACAAGATACGAACTCGTAATGTTGGACGAGTCACCTTGATTTTCAAAGACGTTTTTACAATTCTAGTATTTTCAATTTAAATAGGTTTACTCACGCTGGTTTCCAGCCTGACTTGGGTATTACTTTATTGTAATGCTCGGGTCAAACCGAGTATTACAGATTTTCAGGTTAGGATGTTTGGAGTTCAAGAGACGAGCTGGATGGCAGAGATGTATTGATTACATTCCGCTATGTAGTATATCGTATAGACTGTAGTATGGTACAAGTTATTTTAACTGTCTAGATTTATTGTACTCTGATATCTTGTATACATATTTACAGCTTTTCATTGCATAAAAAATGATGTTATTTGTATATTATATTTGTTCCGCTGCGATTGTGTGATTCTGTGTTGTTTCTATTTCTTTTTCTGCCTCTTTTTTTCCTAACCCTAATAGTCTGGGATTTCCGGCACTCGATTGCTCGGCACTCTATAGAATGGACGTATTAGTGTCGATTTTCGACATCGAAAATCCTTCGAGAGTTTAAGTGGTATCAGAGCTGAAAGGTTAAGCGAGAATCTTGGCTCTAGTGGGGATTACTTATTAGAGATAGGGTCAGTAGTACCGTAGAATGAGTTGAGTATATTATTATATAAGAGCGTACTTGTTATTTTCTTATATATTGAATTTAAAAATGGTTTTAAAAACGATTTTTTATATATGCTTAAATTTTGATATATAAAGAAGTAGTTTTTCTAATATATATTAAAGTAATTATTGTTGTTATTAAAATTAAATAAGACCATAAGATTTAAGTGGTAAAGCACATGTAACCAAATAGAAATTTAGGTTAGGGTTAACCTTGCAAGTAAGTTAAGCTAAAAATGGAGTCAAACCGGAATTTAAAATTTGGAATTGTATCAAAGTGTTAAAAGATATAATAAATAATATTATTCAGATATTTTTGAATAAGGAGACTGTAACAACCCGCATATTTATCGATTTTATATTTAAATATTTTATTTAAATATTTTATCGTTCGTCGGATTTTGGTCCGAAAAGCTACTTTTTGCAAACAGTCGAATTGGGACTCGAGACCACCCCCATTGAGTTCAAAATGACGTTTGCGACCTTTCTGAGTATAACTTCGATATGTTTGGAGTTAGTCGAATTTTTCTATTTTTCACTTAAGGCTTTAGGTTTGGGTTTGGGTTCAGCCCATTAGCCCAACTCTGGTTATATCATTATTCCACCCCCTTTCCTCTTCATTACTTCACTTTCATTTCCTAGTACATTCAAGCTTCATCAAAAATGGGGGAGGAGAAAAAGAATTAGAATTCCTTAGCCCTAGTTTCCATTTGCAAATCCAAGTTCTAGCTCCAAATTCTAAGAGAAGCTTTGGTAAGTATCATCTTCTTCTTCTTCAACTCGTTATCACTTTGATTTCAGAAAATTCCTAAACCTAATTTAGGAAATGTTTCTCTTTTAAGCTTAGATTCAAGCTTCTTGTGTTGAGATTGAAGTGTGGTTGATCTTCCTTTGTCTTCAAGCTTCTCTTTCATTGTTTTCGGGTTCAAAGGTGAGATTTTTATCTCACATCTATGTCTATATCTATCTTTGTTGTTAGGTATGAATTCCTAACACTTATTTATGTTCCTTTGCTTTTGGTTTGGATTGATTTGGTGAATATTTCAATTTTTGGTGTTTTGTAGTCAAATCTTTAAAAATCCAATCTTTGATGTTTGAACATGTTTTTGGTGATGCATTGAGGAGCCGTTAAGGCTGGGTTGTCGCTAGGCATAAATCCTTAGTCGTCGTTGCTCGTCCGATCGCTCTCGATACGTTTTGGCCACTTTGGCCTAGGCAAATTGTTGCCCAGACCAGGTGACCAGACGTCTGGTGACCAAGTCCAGACGTCTGGTTTGGACCTGGAGAGGAAAAATATAGCCACGCAGAATATATAAAAAAGGCAGAGACTAATTCCAGACGTCTGAAATTTAGGATCAGACGTCTGGATAGGTCTCAGACGTCTGACTTGAAGTTTTAGACGTCTGGGTATTCTCTGGATTATTCCCAGAGAACAAATCCAGACGTCTGGATTCTAAACCAGACGTCTGATTGGTTTTCAGACGCCTGGATTGGACCTCCAGACGTCTGGAACTGTTTAATTTGCCTATTTTGGCTATTTTTAAGTATATTTCCAACTTTAATCGATTCGTGTTGATTCCCTTTTTGTTGTTATCATTTATTATGGACTTTGATGACATTTTCATCGTGATTTTGGGAATATCCATTTTGATGGATTCGGTATCGAATTCTTTGGATTTTATTCACATCTTCATATGTGAATTTTTATGATTGATTGTTTCTACAATCAATTCTTTGATTTGTCACTTTAAAATATAAAGGTTTTCTATACTAGTAGTAAATATGAAAACTCTTTCCTCAAAACGATTTCAACTCTATTTTCAATACCTAACTCGTTTATAAAACCATTTTCCAAATCTATTAGTATATACAAACTTTTACCTCACTCGTATGAGAAATCTAATTAAACAACTTAGTAAAACGAATGGTATGAAACGCTTGCGTTTACTTCGTCGGTTAATTCTTGGACTTGTTAGATTGAATCTCTTGTGACAATTTTCTAGTGAAGATCTACAGTTTGTTCGTAAATATTTAAGTTAAGCAAGTGGTTATGGGACATGAAGCTAAACTCATATATTTACTAGCTTAGTGTGATTGACACTTCTTGGTGTTCAATGAAGATCATTCCTATGATTTAGACTAGCAATGTGCGATGTCCTTTTGATTCATTGGATGTACCGTTTGTATTATATCAATGTCTTTGCTATTGGATTCATTGGATGTACCGTTTGTACTACATCAATGTCTTTGCTTTTCGATTCATTGAATGTACCGTTTGTACTACATCAATATCTTTGCTTTTCGATTCATTGGATGTACCGTTTGTACTACATCAATGTCTTTTGTAACGATCCTAAATTTTGAACAATTAAATTTATAAATATTTAATTTATTTTAAATATTTAAATGATAATTTGACTTAAATTTCAAATTATTAGAATGAATTGGTGATTAAAATTTAGAATTTAATCTATTTAAAAAGTTGAATACAAATTTGAATTTTTACTTTGAAGTTGAAATTTAATATTGAACTTATATTTTAAATTTGAAATTAATGATTTAGAAAAAATAATTGGATTTGAAATAAGGAAGAAAATATAATATAAAAATAAAAGTAAAAAAAAATAAAAAAATAAAAAAATAAATATATAAATAAAATAACAAGTATAAGTCACCATTCCTCCATACCTTCAACATACCGTGTTCCATACCCGTGTTCCACGCCATAACCCACGGAAAAAAAAAAATCACGTTCTCTTCTGTTTTATAACCCTACTCCTCTCCACTATCTTCATTCGTTACGAAAGAAAAATAAAAAGAAAAAAATGGTGGCTGCGTTTCTTCGTCCTTCGATCTGAAAAATTAGGGCTCGGGGAAATTCAAAGGCGACAGCTTCTGTTGCAAATCGATCGACGCTTTCTTCGTGCTCGCCACGGCTGCTTCGTTTTTTAGGTGAGTTTTTCTAACTCACGATAATCTTCATGCAAGTTTTTGAATTTGTTTGAAGTGAATTTCTTGGTTGCATGCTATGTTTGTGGGGTGATTTTGTTATCTTTTGCTCGGCTAATTTAATTTGAAACTGATATGGGTAGATTGGTTACTGCATGTTGGATTTTCGGTGGCTATTTGCTATTATTTGCTCGATTTGCTTGGATTTTGAACTGATGAGAACAGATCCTACACCAATTTTCGTTTAAAAACTGTTAAGAGCAGATGTTATTGATTTTAAAATTTAAATTGATAAGAACAGATTCTACCTAATTTTATTTTTTTTAAACTGATAAGAACAGGTGCTATTTGAAATTGTGATTAAATTGATAAGAACAAATGCTAATTGATATTTGCTTTTAAACTAATAATAACAGATGTTATATTTGTGATTTGTTTTAAACTGATAACAACTGATGCTTTTTTTTAAAATTAATTTTTTTTTTTATTGATAAGAACAGATGCTACTTGATACTTTGTTTTAAACTGATGAGCACAGATGCTATCGGAAAACTTGACTTGCTTTGAGTTGTTATTGATGTGTGATGGAAAGAAAATTTGGTTGATTTGTTGATGAATATTGCTGCATGCCTGTATTTAGGTGTAGTCATATGAATGCATGCCTGTAGACACACTTGTTCTAGTTATATTCATAACAGCCTTAAACTTTAGATAAGCATCAACAATTCTCTGATCTTTGTCTCTGCCTCAAACCCTTAAATGTGGACAAATACACTTGAATCTATTTATATACTTTGGTTTTGGACTGGTACTTGAGGTGTGTTATGAATATGGTTGTTTATTATGCCTGCAGTTTTGAATGTATATGCATACATTGATATGTATGTTTGCATATATGAAAATATTGAGTCTGTTCTTAAGTCACAGATTTAATGCAACCCAAACAAATTAATATCTGTTCCTATTTTACAAGCCTCTGTTTAAAATCTATAATTATAAACCACTTTAAAATTTGATGCATTTCCTATGAATTCATGTTTAAACTGGACCATTTGTAATTGCTTTGTGTATACTGCTGTTGTAGTTAAGATAAGCTATGCTTGATAATGTTTATGTTCTTTTGTCCACTGTTCAGTTTCATTTATTTATTACATTGTGCCTCACTGCCCTTGTACATGATCTGAGTTGCATGCTTACAGCTGCATGCTTGTTTGTTGCATTCATGTCTATTTAGTTGAGTTGCAGTCTTGTTCAAAAGTTTATGCATACTTGTTCTTCATTTAGTCCACTGTATTAAGTTTGGAACATGGCTATTTCATTTTGTGTCTGCATTCGTAGATGCATCCACCTTTGCACTTTGTATATGAGCTTGATATTGCAGCCACACATTTGTATTTCCTATTCTCTGTTGCCTAGTTATAGTCCTGTTTCATGTTAAATGCAGTGCTTGGTCATTGCACTTCTGTCATGCTTGCATTTCTGCCATGACCTGCATTACTTCATTTCAGTGCATATTTTTGTCTGCACTTGCTCATCATGTAGGTTACTATGTCCTTGTTCATCACCCTGGCTTGAACTTGTTATCTCTGGCCTGTGGACATTAGGCATGCATTAAGTATTTCACTGATGTTGTTTCAGTTTTCATAATCATATTATGTTTTCCTTTAGCCTCTTAAGTCTGTGTTGTTTTGAAGTGCTATGTTGTTTGAATGTGTATATATCTGTACAGGCAAGAAAAAAAAATCTGTACAGGCAAGAAAAAAATGCCTCTGTGCCCAGTTTACCTTTTCTTCCAAAACATTGTTTCCAAATAAATTCAAAAGTGCGTGTCACTGACTTGCCGTCTCATTCATTTTGGCACTGGTTGTTGAAATCCTTTGTGCCGTTGCCTGGTTGAAGTTTTGCTTCATGTTGTGTTCAAAGTGACACTGTCACTTGCGTTGGTTACTGTCTGTTACCATACCTATTCTCTGATGCATGTTGCTGTCTGGTTTGAGTTCCACTGCCATAATTGTTTCACCTGTTGCTTCCATTTTGGGACTGTTTGATATGTTGCATTTGAGTGCATACTATTGTCTGCACTTGCTTACTTTGTGTATTACTTTCGACATGGATTATTTCATGTCTGTTCCTAGTGCTATGGCATTGTGCCTTGGGTCTGCATATTCACCACTGCCTATCCATTGTGATATTTCACAATTGCACATAAGTATTGTGTATTCTTTTGTGTGTTGCCTTGTATCTTTCTTTTGTTGTCTGCACATGGGTATGAGTACACGTGTGTACTGCAGCCACACATGTGTATAAAAATTTGGAATCGCTAATGTGAAAATCTATAATAGGATTTAACTGATTTATTTGTTCACCATAACTGTAACCATTTATTTCAGTTCATTTCAAATTTAATTACTTGAATAAAGATTAATCCTGACTCGAGTGTTTTTGTGTTTTGCAATTAACGCTCGGGTCAGACCGAGTATTTTTACAGCTTGAAGATTTTCAGGCCGCGAAGTTAGAGAGAGGGGGATTAAAGCACTCTACTAAAGTTTTCAGTAAATTTTTTCTTTGTACTCTAAAAAGATATATATTCCGCTGTATATAAAAATTTAATGCATTGTACAAACTCTGATATATGTATGTAAGAAAAATTCAATTATGAAAAATATTATGATTATTCTGTGATTCTGTGGCTGATTCTGTTTAAACTTTATAAACTGACTAACAATTCGTCATTTTGAACGTTTCTAGTTGGTTTAATTACCGACTAGAGACGGTCAGAGCGGCGGGTCGTTACAAAAGTGGTATCAGAGCTTTGGTTTACTCAAAGCTCAGTTTATGATGTTTAATATGAATAGTTACTAGAACCACTATAAAGAAAGTGTTTTTCAAATTTAAAGAAGTATAAAATTGTTTTCTTTAAAATAAAAGGTATTTTGAAAATTAAAATTATTTTGAAATTCCCCTCTCTAAAATGTGAGTTTGCGATAGTTTATATTCGGTGAGGTCTCGTTAGATTTGAGTTTCGATCGTTCAGAAACTCATTATCGAATTATAGAGATTTATGAAAAATGAAATATGAGTTAAGTGAACTAATAAATTAGTGAATTGGTTTAAATTGGTTTAAATCGAATAACTTGAATATTTCGAGTAATAATTATGAAATAAATTGATATGTTAATTTAGTTATAATCAAGCGGATTATTGAATTATAACTTGGAAATTTGATTCTGAATTCTTTTGAGAAATTGTTTTCAAATGTAAAGAACGAATTGGTAAATGAATGGATTATAAGTATTTAACTTATAATATGAACTTCTGGGTATATAACTGAGTTATATAAATGGAATTGAATTGAATTAATAAAAGATTTATAAATTGAAGTTTTATAAATAGAAAAAGAATTTATGAAGATTGTTTATAAATTCGAAATCAATTGAATTTGATAAGTAAATTATTATAACTTATTAAAGGAGATATATCCACGATTTTGGACAGTGGGTAATCCTTTAAAAAAAAAAAAAAAAAATAAGTTGTAGAAATGATGAAATAGGTTGACAAAATATATTCACGATTTTGGACAGTGAATGTATTAATGAATAAAACAGATATGTTTTAGGGAGAATGATTGAATAATCCAACCTCTGCTAATAAAAGAATTTCGAATATTGATAGGAAACTTCGAAAACACCTTGTTAATTATAATGGCGAAAACTGAAGCACAAAAAGCAGTACGCCGTGAACGAAGAGCAATCGCTCGTAGAGAAGCAGAAGCGACACGTGCGGAAATTGAAAGGAGATTCACTGAAAGGCAAGCACCTGGTCCATATGATGAGGTTATTTGCTATCGATGTCATAAAAAGGGACATTATGCCCGTCAGTGTCGAGAGAGAAGAAAGAAAAGGAATGTGGATGACCGGTTCGCTCGTCAGGAGATTGTGTGTTTTAAGTGTCAGGAGAGAGGGCATTTTCTTAGTCATTGCCCTAAAGTGAAAAGGAAAAAGTGCGTACTCAATTTACCCGTCGATAGATTGACAATCTGCTACCATTGTCGTCAGACTGGACATATAGCCAGAAACTGCACCGAAAGACAACGGGGAGAGCAAGCTATAGCCCGACCAGCTAGAGCGAAAAGTGTTATGGTGATAGATAAAGATGGAAACATCTCATATTATTGCAATAACTGCAAGGAATGGGGACATGTGGATTTTCAATGTGTTAATCCTCCTTTAACACAATATGAAGTAGTGTCATCCGAAGATGAAAGTTTGGCAAAGATGCCTACTATCGGACAAGAAGTCGTTAGTCCTTAATTATTCTGAATCTTAAACCAATCGATATATTTTGTAATACTATCTTTTGTAATCCACAATCTTCTATGTATGTCTTTTAAAAGTATTAAGCTATGTAAAATTTCGTATGGAGGAAATATTTTAATCGAATAGTATTTTGGGAAGTGATATTATGAAATGAAATTTAATTGTTGATTTAACTGTATGAATCAAACTAATTTCGATGTGAAGTTTATATTTTAAGTTTAAAACTATTGTCTAAAATAGTAAATGTGGAGATATGAATTTAATGGAGCTAAATTGATGAACAATTTACTAAAGAACTAGTTGACTATTTTTGAAATAGAAAGCAAATGCAAAGTTCAAATAGAATTTAAATTTCAAATTTGAAGTTGTCAACATGATAATTTATAATAGGTTTAATAAATTCAGTGATGAATTTGAATTTGAATGGGCAGAGAGTTAAATTAAGTGAAAAACTTAATGTTGAAAAGTTTGAAATCGGTTTAAAACCAATATTGTGAAAAGTATGAGGAATTCAAACTATGAATTAAGAGAAGTTGAAAAAGTTAATAGTTTTAAAAGAGTTTTAAAATGAATTAACTATCGAATACATAGATTTCAACACTCATTGTTGAAATAGACGTTTTCGAGAAATTAAGGAAATGGTGGACTATAACACTTTGTTATAGCAAATGGTTTCCGAAAGGAAATGTTGTTTATAGTATTGGGATTTATATATCTATCTTAAATCCGAATCCCTATACTAGTGATTTTGAGTTGTCGTAACGATGTTTTACGTAACATTCGTTTTAACTCAAATAAATGTGATTAAAAGAATGATTTCCTTAAAGAATGGAATATATACTTAATTTTGATTCAAGTATATTGAATATTTTCAAAGTGTTGAAAATGAAAGAATTTGTGAATTACTTATTTTTGAATAAGTATGGAAATATTTTCCAATGTGAAATGAAAAGTTTGAAATTTTATCTTTTAAAGATAAATTGAGAAATGAATATTTGAAATTAGTTTCAAATGATTAAGTGTGAAAATTATATATCTTGTTAAAGATATTATTTTGAGAAATTTGAACAATTAGTTCAACTTGGAAATTTTTCAAAGATTGAATTTTGAGTTAAATTGAGTTTAACTTTGACACCAAAAACAATATAAGTTCAGCTTTGAATTTTGGATAGTCGATTGGGATTGTATGTCTAGCATTGTGAATTGATGACATCTCATTTGATCTCTATTAAATATATATCTGTGGTGGCGGAGAATTTATTCTTTTAGCTTAACACCCTTCTCTGAGACGTACGAGCTTAGAGGTTATATATCGATAGACATCAATTATATGTTGAGAATTGACGATGTAACGTGAAATCCAAATCGAATGTGAAATCGATAATGAATTGGATTGTGAATGTGAATTAGGTTAGAGATAACCTTAAATTTTCAAATCGATTGAGAGGAAAATTTTAAACGTGAAAGAAAAATTTGGAATCCTCTATTTGTTGTGAATGTGAAATGAGTTTTCGTAACTTATATATATGAATATAATCGAAAACTAATCAGTTTAGAAAGTCATTATTATGAAAATCCGGTGTAGGGTTACATAGATATGATAAGTACGAAATGTGAATGAAGTACTATATGTATATGACATATGTTTTCTAAAAACTGAGGATATGGAAATGTACCTTCCAATTTATTATGTGTGAAGGTGATTGGAACTCGGTGGAGTGTCCATTGTAAATCGTAGCTACGTAGAATTCCCTTAGTGGAATGTCCAATGGGACTGATTTGATATCCCATTGTGTTGGGATTATCCCATTGTGTTGGGATTATGTGATTGATGCTGGCGTAATTCGAGGGGTGTGATACCTAAAGTTACAAGCGATTCCATTGAGATAGTGGCGCAACCGCCGAGTAAACTGCGATCTGGGAACCGAAGCGTAATTCGAGGGGCGTGATGCCTAAGGCTACGAGCGATTCTACTGAGATAGTAGCGTAACCGCCGTGTGGACCGCGATCTAAGGCGACAACCATGGCGAAATTCAGGAGTGATGAGAAATCTAAGTTACAAGCGATTCTACTGAGATAGTAGCGGAACCGCCGGGTGACTGTGATCCATGGGGGAACGGACTTTCCATATCCATTTTTAAAAGAATTTTTAAAAGAATTTTAAAAGTATTTTCACTGGGAGTTGAAGCAAGTATGTTTAGTACTTGGAGATTTTTAGTCTTGCGTCTGATCAGCGTATGCCTAAAGTCTGTGAGAACGACGATGAACTTGTTAAACTTTGAGTTATCAAGTATTTTCAAAACTTTAAATAGAAAATCAATAATCTGAAATTAGAATTACATAATTCTAACTTAATGAATTAAGGAAGAAGATCTTTTTGAATATCTTGAAAAATCCATAGTTTTTGGATAAGATATATTATGCAAATATTTAGCATGAAAGATTTCAAGTTTAAAAATCTGAGTTTTGTAAATCGGAAAATTTGATAAAAGACTTTTGTGTCTTGATTATTGAAATCGATAAACAAAACTAGTAAAGTGAAATAAATGGAATGAATCCTATATTTATTTATGAGTTTGAAACTTGGTGAAATTATGTAGGATATAAATATCGGTGAGATTTTAGCAATCGTTTTTCCTAACTTATAATTTCGGGACGAAATTCTTTTAAGTAGGGGAGACTGTAACGATCCTAAATTTTGAACAATTAAATTTATAAATATTTAATTTATTTTAAATATTTAAATGATAATTTGACTTAAATTTCAAATTATTAGAATGAATTGGTGATTAAAATTTAGAATTTAATCTATTTAAAAAGTTGAATACAAATTTGAATTTTTACTTTGAAGTTGAAATTTAATATTGAACTTATATTTTAAATTTGAAATTAATGATTTAGAAAAAATAATTGGATTTGAAATAAGGAAGAAAATATAATATAAAAATAAAAGTAAAAAAAAATAAAAAAATAAAAAAATAAATATATAAATAAAATAACAAGTATAAGTCACCATTCCTCCATACCTTCAACATACCGTGTTCCATACCCGTGTTCCACGCCATAACCCACGGAAAAAAAAAAATCACGTTCTCTTCTGTTTTATAACCCTACTCCTCTCCACTATCTTCATTCGTTACGAAAGAAAAATAAAAAGAAAAAAATGGTGGCTGCGTTTCTTCGTCCTTCGATCTGAAAAATTAGGGCTCGGGGAAATTCAAAGGCGACAGCTTCTGTTGCAAATCGATCGACGCTTTCTTCGTGCTCGCCACGGCTGCTTCGTTTTTTAGGTGAGTTTTTCTAACTCACGATAATCTTCATGCAAGTTTTTGAATTTGTTTGAAGTGAATTTCTTGGTTGCATGCTATGTTTGTGGGGTGATTTTGTTATCTTTTGCTCGGCTAATTTAATTTGAAACTGATATGGGTAGATTGGTTACTGCATGTTGGATTTTCGGTGGCTATTTGCTATTATTTGCTCGATTTGCTTGGATTTTGAACTGATGAGAACAGATCCTACACCAATTTTCGTTTAAAAACTGTTAAGAGCAGATGTTATTGATTTTAAAATTTAAATTGATAAGAACAGATTCTACCTAATTTTATTTTTTTTAAACTGATAAGAACAGGTGCTATTTGAAATTGTGATTAAATTGATAAGAACAAATGCTAATTGATATTTGCTTTTAAACTAATAATAACAGATGTTATATTTGTGATTTGTTTTAAACTGATAACAACTGATGCTTTTTTTTAAAATTAATTTTTTTTTTTATTGATAAGAACAGATGCTACTTGATACTTTGTTTTAAACTGATGAGCACAGATGCTATCGGAAAACTTGACTTGCTTTGAGTTGTTATTGATGTGTGATGGAAAGAAAATTTGGTTGATTTGTTGATGAATATTGCTGCATGCCTGTATTTAGGTGTAGTCATATGAATGCATGCCTGTAGACACACTTGTTCTAGTTATATTCATAACAGCCTTAAACTTTAGATAAGCATCAACAATTCTCTGATCTTTGTCTCTGCCTCAAACCCTTAAATGTGGACAAATACACTTGAATCTATTTATATACTTTGGTTTTGGACTGGTACTTGAGGTGTGTTATGAATATGGTTGTTTATTATGCCTGCAGTTTTGAATGTATATGCATACATTGATATGTATGTTTGCATATATGAAAATATTGAGTCTGTTCTTAAGTCACAGATTTAATGCAACCCAAACAAATTAATATCTGTTCCTATTTTACAAGCCTCTGTTTAAAATCTATAATTATAAACCACTTTAAAATTTGATGCATTTCCTATGAATTCATGTTTAAACTGGACCATTTGTAATTGCTTTGTGTATACTGCTGTTGTAGTTAAGATAAGCTATGCTTGATAATGTTTATGTTCTTTTGTCCACTGTTCAGTTTCATTTATTTATTACATTGTGCCTCACTGCCCTTGTACATGATCTGAGTTGCATGCTTACAGCTGCATGCTTGTTTGTTGCATTCATGTCTATTTAGTTGAGTTGCAGTCTTGTTCAAAAGTTTATGCATACTTGTTCTTCATTTAGTCCACTGTATTAAGTTTGGAACATGGCTATTTCATTTTGTGTCTGCATTCGTAGATGCATCCACCTTTGCACTTTGTATATGAGCTTGATATTGCAGCCACACATTTGTATTTCCTATTCTCTGTTGCCTAGTTATAGTCCTGTTTCATGTTAAATGCAGTGCTTGGTCATTGCACTTCTGTCATGCTTGCATTTCTGCCATGACCTGCATTACTTCATTTCAGTGCATATTTTTGTCTGCACTTGCTCATCATGTAGGTTACTATGTCCTTGTTCATCACCCTGGCTTGAACTTGTTATCTCTGGCCTGTGGACATTAGGCATGCATTAAGTATTTCACTGATGTTGTTTCAGTTTTCATAATCATATTATGTTTTCCTTTAGCCTCTTAAGTCTGTGTTGTTTTGAAGTGCTATGTTGTTTGAATGTGTATATATCTGTACAGGCAAGAAAAAAAAATCTGTACAGGCAAGAAAAAAATGCCTCTGTGCCCAGTTTACCTTTTCTTCCAAAACATTGTTTCCAAATAAATTCAAAAGTGCGTGTCACTGACTTGCCGTCTCATTCATTTTGGCACTGGTTGTTGAAATCCTTTGTGCCGTTGCCTGGTTGAAGTTTTGCTTCATGTTGTGTTCAAAGTGACACTGTCACTTGCGTTGGTTACTGTCTGTTACCATACCTATTCTCTGATGCATGTTGCTGTCTGGTTTGAGTTCCACTGCCATAATTGTTTCACCTGTTGCTTCCATTTTGGGACTGTTTGATATGTTGCATTTGAGTGCATACTATTGTCTGCACTTGCTTACTTTGTGTATTACTTTCGACATGGATTATTTCATGTCTGTTCCTAGTGCTATGGCATTGTGCCTTGGGTCTGCATATTCACCACTGCCTATCCATTGTGATATTTCACAATTGCACATAAGTATTGTGTATTCTTTTGTGTGTTGCCTTGTATCTTTCTTTTGTTGTCTGCACATGGGTATGAGTACACGTGTGTACTGCAGCCACACATGTGTATAAAAATTTGGAATCGCTAATGTGAAAATCTATAATAGGATTTAACTGATTTATTTGTTCACCATAACTGTAACCATTTATTTCAGTTCATTTCAAATTTAATTACTTGAATAAAGATTAATCCTGACTCGAGTGTTTTTGTGTTTTGCAATTAACGCTCGGGTCAGACCGAGTATTTTTACAGCTTGAAGATTTTCAGGCCGCGAAGTTAGAGAGAGGGGGATTAAAGCACTCTACTAAAGTTTTCAGTAAATTTTTTCTTTGTACTCTAAAAAGATATATATTCCGCTGTATATAAAAATTTAATGCATTGTACAAACTCTGATATATGTATGTAAGAAAAATTCAATTATGAAAAATATTATGATTATTCTGTGATTCTGTGGCTGATTCTGTTTAAACTTTATAAACTGACTAACAATTCGTCATTTTGAACGTTTCTAGTTGGTTTAATTACCGACTAGAGACGGTCAGAGCGGCGGGTCGTTATATCTTTGCTATTGGATTCATTGGATGTACCGTTTGTACTACATCAATGTCTTTGCTTTTCGATTCATTGGATGTACCGTTTGTACTACATCAATGTCTTTGCTATTGGATTCACTGGATGTACCATTTGTACTACATCAATGTCTTTGCTTTTCGATTCATTGGATGTACCGTTTGTACTACATCAATGTCTTGGCTTTTTAGATTCATTGGATGTACCGTTTGCAAAACATCAATGTCTTGGCCAATCCTTTTTTTGTGATTTTTGGATTTCTAATTGATGATTTCTGGAATTTATGTTTCACCACCTTTTTCAGTTGGCATTGATATGTAGTCATTTATTGTGGCTTGGTGAATTAAATAAAGAATATGACATTCTTTGTGATGCTATGAGATTCTTGAGATATTGTATGACTTTTGTGGATTTTAGAATGTATACTTATCGTAGTATGACATTTTTGGTTATCATACGTCTTTTTAATTATATCCCTTCTTATATCTCATTTTAACTGATAATTATAGCTAGACTGATCCGTTTATTATTTTCTTCTTAAATAATACTCGGGTCAGACTGAGATTTTACATGTGCTTCTGCTTGACTCCTTATCGGACCATCGTCTGACTTTTGGCTAACTACTTAGATTAGTAGTTTTTGTTGTATACATTTAAGATACAGACTCTATGATGTATACTTATTCTTTTGTCTAGCACTTGTATCTATTCTTTTTGATATTGTGGATCTTGTTTGACCACTACTCTGATGTACACTTTCATGTGTTACATTCATATCTATTTCCGCCTTTGTGATATGAATTATCTGTGAATGATTTGTGTTATGTTTATTTCTATATATGTTTCCGAAGATTATATAGCCACTGTGTAGTAGCTTTGAGTTTGTGTCGGTATGTCGGATTCCCTCTTGAGATGAAATTCATGTTATACTATCTGACATATCGATGCTCGCGCAAAGAAATTACACGGATGGTCGTTCCTCAACAGCCTTATTCTCCGTGCTAGTTGACAGCATTCACTGTAATATTCTTGGCTAGCGTGGGTATAGAGGTGGGGCATCACACCTTGGTATCAGAGCCAAACTTCGGAACAATATGGAATATTATAACAAGGATCATCATCCTAAGTCTTTCTTAGGAGTCGTGCTTTAGGATTTAATTCGAGTCTTCGTACCGATTCATCCTATTTTCTTTATGATTCCTTGTTTCATCTATCAAGATTGCTTGATATTTATCTTAAGAATAACTTTTTCCTCTTCTTTCTTTCTTAAAGAAGAGAAATGGTTAGACCTGGTCGTCCCAGAGCTAGACCATCTAGTGCTCCACCCCAAGATGGAGTTTTTATGTCTGCCCAGCAGCTTCTTGATCTAGTAAAGAATGCTCAAGTTGTCGGTCCCATTCCAGAGTCTACTCATCCTAGATTCGGTTTTGCACGCTTGTGCAGAGACTATACCGATTTGGGTGGAAGGCCATTCAGGGGATCCGAGAGTGTTATAGAAATTCAAGCTTGGCTCAAATCATGTGATCGCATCTTTTCTCGCATGAACCTTATTGATCTACATCGAGTCCAAGTGGCTTCTAGCATGCTCCAAGAAAGAGCATTAGATTGGTATGAGCTTTTAATTTCTGAAATCATTGAAGCGGATCTCACTTGGGAGCAATTCTAGGAAAGGTTCGAATTGAAATTTGTGCCGGATGCCAAAAAGTAACTTTGGCCCGGCGTTTTATCGACCTTGTTTAAGGTGAATCTTCTATGACAGACTATGTCGTATCTTTCGAATCCCTTTCCAAATACGGGGTTGAATACGTTAATACCCCATTGAAGAAAAACCAGAGATTTTTTTATGGCTTGAATAAGAATCTTAAGAAGCCATTACTTCTGAAACTTGAGGTTTCATTTGATCAGCTTATTGATATCGCTCTTCGTCTTGAAGAGGCCGATAATGAAGGTGATGTTGAAGATTGTGCGTGCCCAACCGAACTTCAACAATAACTTGAAGAGGCCTATCAAATTCAAAAGCCCCAATTCTAATAAGAAAGGGAAGCAACAAATTCCGGTAGCAAAGACTCCTACCTCTAGTCGTGGTCAATGCTACAATTGTGGTTCCATGGACCATTATGCAAAGGAGTGTCCGAAACCCCTCTTTTTTCCTTATTGCAAAGGTTCGGGTCATCTTTTATCTTCGTGTCCTAGGCTTCCTAACAAGTGAGAGGGAAGCTGCAAGCCCCTAACAACTCTTCTCTTGGTCAAGGTATTTTTCACTCAATCCTTGATGGCATTGTTTTATTTAGTGACCTTCTTATTCGAGTTCTTTTTGATATGGGTTTCATCTCATTATTTTTATATCAAAAGAACTTGTCGATTCTTTTTCTTTGAATATTTTGGGCTTGATGACTTCTTTGAGGATTGTGAATCCGGATGGTAGATCCGCAACACTCAATTTGTTTTTATTGATGTTGAAATTATTTTATGTGATTTTTCTGTCCGAGCTGATTTTTACTTAGGCTTCAGAATTTACCTTTGTAAGGATTGGCTTAATTATTATGGGGCCATGTCCTTTGTCCCGTGTGGACTATTCATCTTCGACATTTTCAATCTGTTAAGCCGATTTCTATTTTTCCTTTATGATTTTGATTCCAACTTGATGGCATCATTTTATTCCTTAAGCCCACTTATAAGGAAAGTGTTATTTCTCTCATTCATGTAGTTTGAGAAATTTTCTGGTATTTTTGAGCTTGTCTTAGGATTATCACCCAAGCAATCTTTTGTGTGCTGCTAAGGTCTTTTCAGATCGACCTTGTCACCAGTTTTCATTAGCTACGGGTTGCGGAAGTTAGCATTCCACTTACCGCATTCCGCACTCGTTATGATTCTTATGAATGACTTATTATGTCATTCGGTTTGTCCAGCTTATTTCATCCATTTTAGGTATCGAGCATTCTATCGAATATCTCGATGATTCCATTTTTTTGCATTTATTGATTTTGGATGAAAATAGCAATTTAAAATTTTGCAAAATCTTTTTCATAAAATTTATTTAGAAGTATAACGGGATTTTTGTTCTTAAAACGAACAAAGAATATTCTTAGAAGTTTTTGAGAAACTTACTCATCCTATAGAATATGATTTTGTGATTGTATTGCCCATTTAGTGTTTTAAGAATTCTGGTCGATGCGCTTGATCAACGTTATCGATAAGAATCTCCTAAACGCTTTGATGAGACAGTCAGACACGATATATTGTGTAACAACCCTGTATTTTCTAATTATTGTAATTGTATATTTTAATCATTTTAATTTAAATTCCTAATTTAAAAACTTTATTTTATTTATTAAAATGAATATATTTTGTTAATTGAAATATAAATGTTGATTTTGATGTGGATTAGAATTTCAATCATGCATAAATTGAATATTTCCAGAAAAGTGAATTTTGGTCAAAATGGCCAAACTTTGACTATTAAATTAAAATTTGAAAGTTTGAAAATTTGAATTTTATTATGAAAGTAAATAAAATTTTAAGAACACTGCTTTTCGTTTTGTTGAAATCTGATTTATAATGTGAAAGTTATGCCTTTTTAACTATTGTGTGAAATTTGCTGTATTTAACAAAATTGTTTATTTTAAATTATATAAATAATCTTTTTAATTGTCATATCTTATTCTAAATTGTATTATATGCTATGTTACATATATTTTACCTTTTAAATATTTTTAAAGTGATGTTTGAATTTTTCCAAAGCTCATTGAATTTATTTTCTATTTTTAAAGGTTAGTTCCCATTTTTCTGTTATTTTCTTTATTTAAATTATATTTAATTAAAATTTATTTATTTATTTTATGTATGCATTTTATTTTTATGTTTTTATCTTTATTTATAAATATGTTTCATGTACATACAATTTTTCCAAAGTTCATTTCATTTATTTTCAAATTTTCAAGCCTAGTTTACATTTTCTTTGCAATTTTCTTAATTTAATTATATTTAATTAATATTTATTTATTCATTTTTGTTTATTTACTATATTTTCGTGTTTTATCTGTATTTATACATATTTTACATGTATTTAAAATTTTAAAAGAAATTAGAAATTCAAAGAGACTAGACCTTTCATTTTCTAGTCTTTTCATCTCCTTGTCTCTTCATTTTCTTTTGGCTTTTACTCTCCTTTATTTTGGCCGTACACTACTTACCTATAGCCATGTATTTTCTCCAGAAATTCACGTGAAAATATTCTTCCCACCATCAAAAACTCACGGCATGTCAATTTGAGAAAAAAAATGGAAAGTTCATGGTCTTCTTCTTCTACTTTTCCTTCTTCTTTTCATTGTTTTGCCTAGATCTCTACCTAACTTTGCTTGGCCTCTACCACCCACCATCACCACCATACTCTCCACCATCACCAGCAACAACAACCACCACCTATCCCCTCCTCTAGATCAGGCCGTGACCATTGGATGAAGCCATAACCACAAAACTCCACAAAACATTGCAACACTCCTTGAAAACATTGCCTAGCCAAGCCTATCTTCACTATCTCCTCCATATCTTGCCTTGGCCACCCCTACATCCACCACCACCTGCCTACATCACCTCTGACCATCAGCCACTCCACTGACCTAACCTGAAACAATGCATGGACGAGCCATATATTGACATAGGTCGAGCCTATGTACACCAAAATCTTCCATTCCTTGACCCAAACCCCTTGCCTCCTTTACTTTTCACTTGTTTAGCCTTTACCTTCCACTTTCATGCCCTAAGCCTTGTCTCTAGGCCATGGCCGAGCCATGTTGACACCTAGGCTGAGCCTAGTGTGGTGAGGTCAAGCCCATTTGATCATGTGACAAGCTTATATTGTCGTGTGCAAGTCTTTTGCTTCTAAGGTTTGGTCATCTCTCTTGTTTTGCAACTGTTCTGCAAACTAAAGTTGTTGATTATATTTGTATGTCGATATCAATATTTGTGTTTATGTATGTTATATTTTGTGTTGTATACAAGGGTCTCCATCTATTCAAATCAAATCGTGCTTGTCGTGCCTTTGGAATCGCTCTTGTGTGTGTTGTTTGTCTCTAGCTTCGTAAAAGGTGAGTCTTTCGCACTCTGACATTTATACTTATGAAATAGTGAATTGATGACAAGTGTTTAGTAATATAAAATGTTATGCAAGTTAATGTTGATCATATGATATGCTATACCATGTTATTACCATGTTAAAACTGTTAATTATCACCTGACATCTGATATATGACATTATATTGCGACATTGACATTGTTTATATTGTTTATGCATAAGATCACACTGCAAGTTCCCTGTTAGAATAGAATCACTATGGGTTGAAATGATACATACCCAAACGGACTTTAGATTAGGGAAAAATCGTTATGGGCTGAAATGATAGGCCTGAGCGATTTTTATTGTATTTTATTTGACTTGGGATTGCGGGTTTGAAATGATAGAACCCGGGTTTTCTTTGTAAACTGCGGATTGAAATGATATATATCCGTATCACTTGACCTAGGTTAGAAAATTATATACAGACCCCATGGTATATTTTTAAATGATTTTTATTAAAATATGTATTTTTAAAAGTATGAAATTTTGATTTAAAAATATATATTTTATGGTTTTAAGAAAATTAAATATTAAGTCTTGAAATTGTGAATTTGAGTACGTAAATGTGAAATAATTGAGATTTTAGACTTTAAATTTTATTTTAAGATGTAAATAAATAATGGAAATTAAATTTAAAGTTTTAAAATTATATTTGAAGTAAAATTTTAAATTTTATTTAATTTATATGTTAATAAACAGTGAATTTTGACTTAATAAATGAATGGAGTTTTTAAATTGAATATTTGATCTAAAAATTTTGTTGTGTTAAATCATATGTTAGAATGATTTTAAATGTGAAATTTTGAAGTCTAGAAATATGACTTTTAAGTTATAATAAAAATTTGGAGTTTTATTATTATTTTCAAAAAGCTAAAATGAAATCTATAATTTTATAGCATTTTCAAAATGTTGTAGTCTTTTGACAGCATTTTTAAATGCTATTGTTTTGAATCTAACAATGTTTGAAATAACTAGATATCTATTACGACATTTTATAAATGCCGTTATTCTTGAACTAAACCATTTTTGGAAGCTATAAGCTACGATAGCACTTTATAAATGCTGTCGTTGCTATAATTTGACAATGTTTGAAATGTTATAGTTTTTAACACTGTTTGAGTTATATTTTAAAGTGTTAAATGATTTAAATTTTGGAAATTGATTAATTGTGAAATTTAAGAAGTTTTGAATATATTTTAATATTTAAATTTGAATTTTTAAGGAATTTAAATTTGAATTTGAATTTAAGTAAGGTTTACTTGGTTATGTGTTAAATGGAATGAAATGTAATGAGATAAATGAATTTTTGAATGGAATTTTTAATGTATTTTGTAATGATACTTGAAATAACAAATGAATGACTTATTTGATTTAAAAATGATATTTAAATTTGAGTATTTAAATTTGAATTCAAATAATGATTTGATAATAAGGTTTGGAAATGATTTGATCTTTATTTTGATAAAGAATATGAATTAGAATGATATGTACTTTTGATAAATGAATATTTGAAGTTTATATTGGTATGAAAGGATATTTAGTTTAATTGTAAATTGAGTTTATTTAAATAATATTGGATTTATGAAATGAATATTTCAAAACAAAGTAATAATGAAACTAGATTTGAGATATATGAAATTATAAAATTTAGTTTTTGAAATGCGGGATATTAAAGCTTTGAAATACATAAAAAAATTGAATAGTTTAGTTTGTGGATCAAATCAATATTTGAAATTGATATGACTTGGAAATGGTTATTAGAAAATTTAATTGAAACTGATGGTTTGAATTGAATTAAGTTGGAAATTGAAATTTTGGGATTAATTGAATGAATTGTAAAATGTAAAGAATTAAATGAATATCCGATGATTTCAAATGTATGATTTTGAAATGTTATGATTTTCAAAGTGTAATTGTTTCAAGTATTTTTGGTTTCGAAAGAGTTATACTTTGAAAATATTATGATTTTGAAATGAATATATGTTTGAAATGTTTTTGGTTTCGAAGTATAAACTATTTTGATTGAATAAATAGTTTTGAAATAAAAATGGTTTTGGTTTCGAAGTATAAACTATTTTGAAAGAAATATAGTTTGAAATGAAATGATTTGATCCTTTTGAAATATAAACTATTTTGAAATGACCACGGCGTTATAATAACGTTTGGTTGTTAAAGAGACCGGGATCGAAAGTTGTCATACTCTCTGCCAACTCCGAAAACCACTTTAACAACCGTGTACGCGGTGGAGATTCCAGAATGAATAGAATGGTGGCGACGTTCTTGAGGTATATTACGTGGACCCAACTCCCGTGAGTTGGCATAAGGTGGCTAAAACAGGAGAGATCTCGGGCCAAGTGAGGCCATTCCTCCGATCGAACACATTCCTTCGATACTATACTCTTACTGGTGGTTGATTAGATGGCCATCCTCCGATTTTGATATGGGAGTGTGTTCCGAGGTGGGCGTATGTGGCTGCTGCGTTACCACCAGCCCGTGTGCTTAATTGGTATATCTACCCTGGCATTGCCTTGTGTGCCGTGTCACCTACCATACCGAGCCTTTACTACGAGTTTGTTTTTCTCCCGTAGCCCGTGTGGTATCCTCTGACAGTCACCCGGAGTGGAGATGGCATGATATTGGATGGACTGCTGGGACTATTATGTGTGAAGGGTGATATGGGTAGCCCGGAACGCTATTTAAAAGTATGTTTATTTTACTGTAGACATTATTATAATAGCGCAATATTACTACATAGTAAATAGTTTAACGGATCCTTAAAGGATGGGCGATCCCAAGCATTCTTTAAGTTACTGATGCATTTTTTGTTACTGTTCACCTGAGTTTATATACAGTTTTTAAGTATTTATGTCCTGACTCGAATGTTTTGTATTTTGCTTTACGCTCGAGTCAGATTGAGTGAGTTAGCATTCAAGATTCACCTTCGGAGTTGGAGCTTTCCTTGAAGATCCAGCCATCTATTTTGCTTTCTGTATCCAGTGATTTCAGTGATGTATTCTGATTTGTACCTGATGTATCTTGTTACTTTTTGTTGTATCATGTTTAACTCTGATGTATCTTATTTTTATATAGTAGCTTCATGAACTACTATTTCTTTTAAATTCCGCTGCATTATTAAATACTCTGTGTCTGTGATCTGTGATTATGTATTTACTGTATATTCTGAGATTTGCCAAATTTTATTTACAACGCGGTATTTTGAGCAATTCAAATCCGACATGTGCGGATGCGAATGGTTGAAAATATCGGGTCGTTACAGTTGGTATCAGAGCTTTGGTAGCTCTAGGCAAAACTCAGTATATAGGGTGAATGTATTTACAGAATCACTTTCATTCGAGTTTAAACCTCTTCCTTTTTGACTCGATTCCTTTGAATTTTGGAACATTCCCTGTGGTTCCAAAATCCATTCGTG
This sequence comes from Allium cepa, assembly GCA_030765085.1. Lineage (NCBI taxonomy): Eukaryota > Viridiplantae > Streptophyta > Magnoliopsida > Asparagales > Amaryllidaceae > Allium > Allium cepa. Next base: position 202,064,330 of record CM060941.1, on the reverse strand, counting down.
TCCCTCACTATTTATCTTCTTTTGTTTCTGGAGTATCCCATAACTCAACTTCAAAAGATCTTCATAATGAGTCGGCGGTCTCGCCAACCTCAAATTTATTTGTAAAGGGGGAAAACTCCTTTACAACAACATCGATTCACCAGAGATTCTATATCCTCGATTTAGATGCTAGTATCTCTTATAATTTCGAACTCTACATCTTGAGATCGAATGTCGATTTACCCAAGAAATCCACATCGGTCTTATTCTTTAAGTCACGGTTGACCCAGTTAAGGTTTCCCGCGATTTATATAAGCTTATCCATCTTTCTATTCTGTTATTTAATTATCTCATCTTCGTTTCCAACTTATCTTCAAATCATTCTTGAAGTGTAATTTTAAACTAATATTTAAAATGTTTTATATATTGTGTTTTTGAGTTGTTGATGTTGATTTGGGTTTCTAATTGATTCGTCCGATCAACGCTATCGATAAGATTTCCAAAACACTTGAACAGATCAAACTGACACAATAAGTTTTTAAAATTTAGTAATGAAATAATTTTGTGAAATAAATTTTGTAGCTATATTATAAATCTTTTCTGAATTTTATTGAATGGTTGTTAAGAAATAATATTTGGTTTTATATATCATTATCTCTTGTTTCATTTATAAATAAGTGAACTATGAACATGGTTATAAATTTATTTGGAAATTTAAAATGAATTTAAACAAGAATTTCGGAATTTAATTTCCAATGCTTCCAAACCTTGTGTTTAAAGTTTTAAAGAATGTACTATTTAATGTATTTTCGAGTAGAAATTTGTTTCCAAAGAATTTTAAAGTTCAAAATTTTGTGCTCTTCTCTTTGTCGCTGGAGAACAACTTCGGTGATGACTGCAGCATCATCGGCGATCATTTTCGAGTTTCGAAGTGAAGAGACTGTTCTGTAGTCTTGCTACAGCTTTGTTTTGGGAAATTTAATTGATTTGAAATTCTAAAATATGATTTGATTTATAATATATATAGGTATATGATTGAAATTTGATTTGACATATTATGTATATATTATTAGTTATCTCCAAATGGTTTGAATGGAATCGGAAATTTAATTCTTAAATTCTATCTTAAAGAATAATTTCAATTATGAAAGAAAAAAAAATTATTTAAAAATTTGGATAAATGATTCAAACTTGAGATAATTGAATTTGAAAGTTTTATTTGTATAACACACAATTGCATTTCAATATAACTTACCTTAATTTTTTTTTAAAGTTAACAATGTAATTAGATAATATATAATATAAAAAGATTTTTATAAATAAAATTTGAGTGGTTATAATAAATGTTACACACTTAAATTTTAGTTATAAAAGATTAACAGAGGTAAATAGTGAAAAAGAAAATTTAAAGAGATTTTATTTAAATAACTTAATAATCAAATTTGATTTAATATGGAACCTTAATTCTAACCCAGAAATTTTAATAAAAGTTATTTCCTGAAATGAATATGTTTGTATACTAAACAATGTATCTTTGAATAGAAAATAAAATATATTTGAATGGGATATTTTGTAATAAGGTTTATTTAACTTGAAATCATAGTTTAATTGATGTATAAATGAATAAAGGTGTAAAGAAATTTGATTGCTGTATTTGCTATGATATCAATTTTATAAATAAAATATTTTATTTATAAAATAGATATGTCTTGTAAAATGAATAATTTTGATTTAAATAGTTAAGATGTATTTTTAATATCACTAAAATTTTATTATTGAGAATTTGGTTTTCAAATGGAAATTTAAAGTGTAACTTATTGAAGGAATATCCTATTTATGAAATGAGTATTTTATATAAAGTGTTAGGTTATTTGTTAAATTAAGAAATAGGTAAAATAATGAACTTTTGACTTAATAAATGAAGTATAGTTTAATTTGGATATTCCATTCATAAGAGTTGTTTTAATAAATATAAGTAAATGATATCCAAATGAATATTTCTAAAATTGAACTGATTTGAAATACTAATATGTCTACTGTAACATATTATAAGTGCTGCTGTTTCTAAAATAAAATGTTTTGGAAATTTTATAATTGAATAAATGAACTTAGAAATGTTACAACTTTGAAATGAGTATTATTTGACATTGAATTTAAATGGTTTAAAGGAAGATTATTTTAAAGGTGTTATGATTTCAAAGTATTATGATTTCAAAGCATGATGATTTCAAATTTATTATCTTATTTTGTTTTTCAAACTATCTTTTAGTTGTCCTTATTTTCCTTATCTTTCTATAGAATGGGGAGGCTATTGCTTATATCAGTCTGTTTAGAAATCTTTCTATAATCTTTGAAAATCTTTGGTACTCATCTGGATCTGAACACTGCTTACCATCCACAGACTATCAGTCAAACGGGAAGGGTGAATCAGATTTTAGAGGATCTTTTTGTGCTTGTATTTTTTATTCTGGAGGATCTTGGAAGATCATCTCCACCTTGTTAAACTTACCTATAACAATAGTTATCAGGTATGATTCGAATATGCTTGTCATCTTATCTAAATCTTGTCTCATTCTATTTTTTTTTTTCCTGTGCTTTCCCGTACCTCGTTCCTTTTCGGGGACGAAAAGTTTTGAGTGGGGGAGAGTGTAACAACCCTGTATTTTCTAATTATTGTAATTGTATATTTTAATCATTTTAATTTAAATTCCTAATTTAAAAACTTTATTTTATTTATTAAAATGAATATATTTTGTTAATTGAAATATAAATGTTGATTTTGATGTGGATTAGAATTTCAATCATGCATAAATTGAATATTTATAGAAAAGTGAATTTTGGTCAAAATGGTCAAACTTTGACTTTTAAATTAAAATTTGAAAGTTTGAAAATTTGAATTTTATTATGAAAGTAAATAAAATTTTAAGAACACTGCTTTTCGTTTTGTTGAAATCTGATTTATAATGTGAAAGTTATGCCTTTTTAACTATTGTGTGAAATTTGTTGTATTTAACAAAATTGTTTATTTTAAATTATATAAATAATCTTTGTAATTGTCATATCTTATTATAAATTGTATTATATTCTATGTTACATATATTTTACCTTTTAAATATTTTTAAAGTGATGTTTGAATTTTTCCAAAGCTCATTGAATTTATTTTCTATTTTTAAAGGTTAGTTCCCATTTTTCTGTTATTTTCTTTATTTAAATTATATTTAATTAAAATTTATTTATTTATTTTATGTATGCATTTTATTTTTATGTTTTTATATTTATTTATAAATATGTTTCATGTACATACAATTTTTCCAAAGTTCATTTCATTTATTTTCAAATTTTCAAGCCTAGTTTACATTTTCTTTGCAATTTTCTTAATTTAATTATATTTAATTAATATTTATTTATTCATTTTTGTTTATTTACTATATTTTCGTGTTTTATCTGTATTTATATATATTTTACAAGTATTTAAAATTTTAAAAGAAATTAGAAATTCAAAGAGACTAGACCTTTCATTTTCTAGTCTTTTCATCTCATTGTCTCTTCATTTTCTTTTGGCTTTTACTCTCCTTTATTTTGGCCGTACACTACTTACCTATAGCCATGTGTTTTCTCCAGAAATTCATGTGAAAATATTCTTCCCACCATCAAAAACTCACGGCATTTCAATTTGAGAAAAAAAATGGAAAGTTCATGGTCTTCTTCTTCTACTTTTCCTTCTTCTTTTCATTGTTTTGCCTAGATCTCTACCTAACTTTGCTTGGCCTCTACCACCCACCATCACCACCATACTCTCCACCATCACCAGCAACAGCAACCACCACCTATCCCCTCCTCTAGATCAGGTCGTGACCATTGGATGAAGCCATAACCACAAAACTCCACAAAACATTGCAACACTCCTTGAAAACATTGCCTAGCCAAGCCTATCTTCACTATCTCCTCCATATCTTGCCTTGGCCACCCCTACATCCACCACCACCTTCCTATCTCACCTCTGACCATCAGCCACTCCACTGACCTGACCTGAAATATATTGACATAGGTCGAGCCTATGTACACCAAAGCCTTCCATTCCTTGACCCAAACCCCTTGCCTCCTTTACTTTACACTTGTTTTGCCTTTACCTTCCACTTTCATGCCCTAAGCCTTGTCTCTAGGCCATGGCCGAGCCATGTTGACACCTAGGCTGAGCCTAGTGTGGTGAGATCAAGCCCATTTGATCATGTGACAAGCTTATATTGTCGTGTGCAAGTCTTTTGCTTCTAAGGTTTGGTCATCTCTCTTGTTTTGCAACTGTTCTGCAAACTAAAGTTGTTGATTATATTTGTATGTCGATATCTAAATTTGTGCTTATGTATGTTATATTTTGTGTTGTATACAAGGGTCTCCATCTATTCAAATCAAATCGTGCTTGTCGTGCCTTTGAAATCGCTCTTGTGTGTGTTGTTTGTCTCTAGCTTCGTAAAAGGTGAGTCTTTCTCACTCTGACATTTATACTTATGAAATAATGAATTGATGACAAGTGTTTAGTAATATAAAATGTTATGCAAGTTAATGTTGATCATATGATATGCTATACCATGTTATTACCATGTTAAAACTGTTAATTATCACCTGACATCTGATATATGACATTATATTGCGACATTGACATTGTTTATATTGTTTATGCATAAGATCACACTGCAAGTTCCCTGTTAGAATAGAATCACTATGGGTTGAAATGATACATACCCAAACGGACTTTAGATTAGGGAAAAATCGTTATGGGCTGAAATGATAGGCCTGAGCGATTTTTATTGTATTTTATTTGACTTGGGATTGCGGGTTTGAAATGATAGAACCCGGGTTTTCTTTGTAAACTGCGGATTGAAATGATATATATCCGTATCACTTGACCTAGGTTAGAAAATTATATACAGACCCCGTGGTATATTTTTAAATGATTTTTATTAAAATATGTATTTTTAAAAGTATGAAATTTTGATTTAAAAATATATATTTTATGGTTTTAAGAAAATTAAATATTAAGTCTTGAAATTGTGAATTTGAGTACGTAAATGTGAAATAATTGAGATTTTAGACTTTAAATTTTATTTTAAGATGTAAATAAATAATGGAAATTAAATTTAAAGTTTTAAAATTATATTTGAAGTAAAATTTTAAATTTTATTTAATTTATATGTTAATAAACAGTGAATTTTGACTTAATAAATGAATGGAGTTTTTAAATTGAATATTTGATCTAAAAATTTTGTTGTGTTAAATCATATGTTAGAATGATTTTAAATGTGAAATTTTGAAGTATAAAAATATGAATTTTAAGTTATAATAAAAATTTGGAGTTTTATTATGATTTTCAAAAAGCTAAAATGAAATCTGGAATTTTATAGCATTTTCAAAATGTTGTAGTCTTTTGACAGCATTTTCAAAATGTTGTAGTCTTTTGACAGCATTTTTAAATGCTATTATTTTGAATCTAACAATGTTTGAAATAACTAAATATCTATTACGACATTTTATAAATGCCGTTATTCTTGAACTAAACCATTTTTGGAAACTATAAGCTACGATAGCACTTTATAAATGCTGTCGTTGTTATAATTTGACAATGTTTGAAATGTTATAGTTTTTAACACTGTTTGAGTTATATTTTAAAGTGTTAAATGATTTAAATTTTGGAAATTGATTAATTGTGAAATTTAAGAAGTTTTGAATATATTTTAATATTTAAATTTGAATTTTTAAGGAATTTAAATTTGAATTTGAATTTAAGTAAGGTTTACTTGGTTATGTGTTAAATGGAATGAAATGTAATGAGATAAATGAATTTTTGAATGGAATTTTTAATGTATTTTGTAATGATACTTGAAATAACAAATGAATGACTTATTTTATTTAAAAATGATATTTAAATTTGAGTATTTAAATTTGAATTCAAATAATGATTTGATATTATGGTTTGGAAATGATTTGATCTTTATTTTGATAAAGAATATGAATTAGAATGATACGTACTTTTGATAAATGAATATTTGAAGTTTATATTGGTATGAAAGAATATTTAGTTTAATTGTAAATTGAGTTTATTTAAATAATATTGGATTTATGAAATGAATATTTCAAAACTAAGTAATAATGAAACTAGATTTGAGATATATGAAATTATAAAATTTAGTTTTTGAAATGCGGGATATTAAAGCTTTGAAATACATAAAAAATTGAATAGTTTAATTTGTGGATCAAATCTATATTTGAAATTGATATGACTTGGAAATGGTTATTAGGAAATTTAATTGAAACTGATGGTTTGAATTGAATTAAGTTGGAAATTGAAAATTTAGGATTAATTGAATGAATTGTAAAATGTAAAGAATTAAATGAATATCCGATGATTTCAAATGTATGATTTTGAAATGTTATGATTTTCAAAGTGTAATTGTTTCAAGTATTTTTGGTTTCGAAAGAGTTATACTTTGAAAATATTATGATTTTGAAATGAATATATGTTTGAAATGTTTTTGGTTTCGAAGTATAAACTATATTGATTGAATAAATAGTTTTGAAATAAAAATGGTTTTGGTTTCGAAGTATAAACTATTTTGAAAGAAATATAGTTTGAAATGAAATGATTTGATCCTTTTGAAATATAAACTATTTTGAAATGACCACGGCGTTATAATAACGTTTGGTTGTTAAAGAGACCGGGATCGGAAGTTGTCATACTCTCTGCCAACTCCGAAAACCACTTTAACAACCGTGTACGCGGTGGAGATTCCAGAATGAAGTAGAATGGTGGCGACGTTCTTGAGGTATATTACGTGGACCCAACACGCGTGAGTTGGCATAAGGTGGCTAAAACAGGAGCGATCTCGGGCCAAGTGAGGTCATTCCTCCGATCGGACACATTCCTTCGATACTATACTCTTACTGGTGATTGATTAGATGGCCATCCTCCGATTTTGATATGGGAGTGTGTTCCGAGGTGGGCGTATGTGGCTGCTGCGTTACCACCAGCCCGTGTGCGTAATTGGTATATCTACCCTGGCATTGCCTTGTGTGCCGTGTCACCTACCATACCGAGCCTTTACTACGAGTTTGTTTTTCTCCCGTAGCCCGTGTGGTATCCTCTGACAGTCACCCGGAGTGGAGATGGCATGATATTGGATGGACTGCTGGGACTATTATGTGTGAAGGGTGATATGGGTAGCCCGGAACGCTATTTAAAAGTATGTTTATTTTACTGTAGACATTATTATAATAGCGCAATATTACTACATAGTAAATAGTTTAACGGATCCTTAAAGGATGGGCGATCCCAAGCATTCTTTAAGTTACTGATGCATTTTTTGTTACTGTTCACCTGAGTTTATTTACAGTTCTTAAGTATTTATGTCCTGACTCGAGTGTTTTGTATTTTGCTTTACGCTCGAGTCAGATTGAGTGAGTTAGCATTCAAGATTCACCTTCGGAGTTGGAGCTTTCCTTGAAGATCCAGCCATCTATTTTGCTTTCTGTATCCAGTGATTTCAGTGATGTATTCTGATTTGTACCTGATGTATCTTGTTACTTTTTGTTGTATCATGTTTAACTCTGATGTATCTTATTTTTATATAGTAGCTTCATGAACTACTATTTCTTTTAAATTCCGCTGCATTATTAAATACTCTGTGTCTGTGATCTGTGATTATGTATTTACTGTATATTCTGAGATTTGCCAAATTTTATTTACAACGCGGTATTTTGAGCAATTCAAATCCGACATGTGCGGATGCGAATGGTTGAAAATATCGGGTAGAAAGTGTAAATTTTTGTAGAAAGGTAAATTTTGAAAATATCTTGTTACATATTGACTTGTAAAAGTGTAAATTTTTGTAGAAAGGTTATTACATAAAAATATAAATGTAATTTTGAAAGTTTTAACTTTTCGGGAAAGAGGATTATTTAAAAGAACTCTTCCTTTCGATACTCTTATTCTTGTGATTCCTGAAGGGGAACCAAGACTTTGCTATTTGTACCGATACTAGTCGTATTGGTTTGGATGCCATTCTATTGCAAAGGAGAACGTGCTATCACTTGTGATTCTAAATCATTATAGCTTATCGAGAGTAGATATGCCACTCATGATCTAGTGCTTGCGGCTATTGTTTATACTTTTGGAATTTGACATCATCATATTTGGATGAGAAATTTGTTCTCTATCTCGATCATAAATCTTTGGAATATTTATTTTCTCATAAGGAACTTCATGTCGACTCGAGTTCCTGGCATCTTATGATCTTGATATTCTGGAAATCGTGTTGCCAACGCGCTTTGTCGTAGGCAACAAGTTGTTGATTCTTTTCATTGAACGTTTTGATATACTTCGTTTTATTGAGCTTTTTCTCATTTTTTTTATGGACTAGCGTCCGTTGTTCTTTTATGGTGTTCGGTTTATCGGATGTACTGTTATTATACTACGTCGATGTTCCGTCTTATCTGGATCAATGGATGTACCATTATTATACTACATCGTTGTTTCGGTTTATCGATTCATTGGACGTACTGTTTTTGTACTACGTCGGTGTTTCGAAATTATTCGGGCTTTGGTTCATTGGGCGTACCGTTTTTGTACTATGCTGATGTCCCAAATTATTTGAGTTTCTAGTTTCCCGGGCGTACTGTTATTATACTACGTCGTTGCACTAGATCAATTTTCTGCTATTCTTGACGTTCTCCACGTGTTTTATCTACGGAAATGCCTTAGAGATTCCGGTTTTTATTCTTGTGACCGGTGATATTGTGGAAATTGAAGTTTCACCAGATTTGATTTATGAGCAACATTCCATTCGCATCATTGCTTCGGAGGTTGAGCGCCTTCGGAATAAAGATATTCTTCTTGTGAGAGTTCATTGGTTCTCAAATCTTAGGGATTGCTCTTGGAAATCTAGAGAATTCATCGAGCGATCCCGTTCGTGCTAACTCTTTCGTGCTCTTTATGGTGAACTTCTTATTTCAATTTTCTTTTGTGTTGATATGCTTTTATGGTTGTTACTCTTTATTTTCTTCTTAAGTATTGCGAGGACGCAATTTCTTTAAGGAGGGGAGTCTGTAACAACCCGCATATTTATCGATTTTATATTTAAATATTTTATCGTTCGTCGAATTTTGGTCCGAAAAGCTACTTTTTGCAAATAGTCGAATTGGGACTCGAGACCACCCCCGTTGAGTTCAAAATGACGTTTGCGACCTATTTGAGTATAAACTTCGATATGTTTGGAGTTAGTCGAATTTTGCTAATTATAAATTAATTAATGTTTAATTACTTAATTAATTAAATAATTTTGATTTAATTAATTAATCACTTCTTAATCATCTTATTATTATCAATTAATTACCATAATTATTTATTAATTAAACTTTGATTAAAAATTAATCAAGGTTAAATTAATCATAAATTAAGGGTTAATTGATAATTAATTTAAGAATGATTAATTTTTAATCAAAGTTTAATTAATAAATAATTATGGTAATTAATTGATAATAATAAGATGATTAAGAAGTGATTAATTAATGGATTTTCACTTAGGGCTTTAGATTTGGGTTTGGGTTCAGCCCACTAGCCCAACTCTGGTTATATCATTATTCCACCCCCTCTCCTCTTCATTACTTTACTTTCATTTCCTAACACATTCAAGCTTCATCAAAAATGGGGGAGGAGAAAAAGAATTAGAATTCCTAAGCCCTAGTTTCCATTTGCAAATCCAAGTTCTAGCTCCAAATTTTAAGAGAAGCTTTGGTAAGTATCATCTTCTTCTTCTTCAACTCATTCTCACTTTGATTTCAGAAAATTCCTAAACCTAATTTAGGAAATGTTTCTCTTTTAAGCTTAAATTCAAGCTTCTTGTGTTGAGATTGAAGTGTGGTTGATCTTCCTTCACTTTCAAGCTTCTCATTCATTGTTTTCGGGTTCAAAGGTGAGATTTTTATCTCACATCTATGTCCATATCTATCTTTGTTGTTAGGTGTGAATTCCTAACACTTATTTACGTTCCTTTGCTTTTGGTTTGGATTGATTTTGTGAATATTTCAATTTTTGGTGTTTTGTAGTCAAATCTTTAAAAATCCAATCTTTGATGTTTGAATATGTTTTTGGTGATGCATTGAGGAGCTGTTAAGCCATTGAGGAGACTTTTGGCTAACTACTTAGATTAGTAGTTTTTGTTGTATACATTTGAGATACAGACTCTATGATGTATACTTATTCTTTTGTCTAGCACTTGTATCTATTCTTTTTGATATTGTGGATCTTGTTTGACCACTACTCTGATGTACACTTTCATGTGTTACATTCATATCTATTTCCGCCTTTGTGATATGAATTATTTGTGAATGATTTGTGTTATGTTTATTTCTATATCTGTTTTCGAAGATTATATAGCCACTGTGTAGTAGCTTTGAGTTTGTGTCGGTATGTCGGATTCCCTCTTGAGATGAAATGCATGTTATACAATCTGACATATCGATGCTTGCGCAAAGAAATTACACGGATGGTCGCTCCTCAACAGCCTTATTCTCCGTGCTAGTTGACAGCATTCACCGTAATGTTCTTGGCTAGCGTGGGTATAGAGGTGGGGCGTCATAGAGACCTTGTTTAGAAACAAGATTTGTTTTGAAAATTTTAAAGGAATTTGTTTTGAATTAGAAACCCAGGATGGTTTAAAATTTAAAAGTGGACTTGATGTGTGGATGGACAAATATGTATATGTGAATAAATATGATTTCAAAGTTGATTGAAATAAATGACTAAGTGTTGAATCCGGAAATCCCCCTAAAATGAGAGTATAACCCAAAGAGAAATAAGTTTTGAACTTATAAGTGGGAAGGAATATTAATAAGAATTTAAATTTGGAACGAGAAATTTAAATTTAATAGGCTTAAATGGATTGAATGGATTGAGATTTAACTTAGGAAGGTTAAATAAGTTTGGGCCTATAATATGAAACTGGAAAATTTCAAGATGAAATTGAGATTTAACATAAGAAAGTTAAATGGGTCAAATCGAAAAGAGAGTTATGTATGGTCTCAAACGGGTTTCAAATTCTGTAAAATGGATTGTTTTGAATGAATAAAGAAGTGGATTGAAATGATATACATCCATTACTGCAATTAAATGGAATTAAAGCTTTATTTTAAAACTATTTAATAGATTTTTATTTTTAGAAATAAAATTGAAATGGAATCATTTTGAACTTAAGTTCGAAATGTCATAAATGAATTCATAGAATTCTTTAAAGGGGTTAGGTTTAAAAGTTTGAAGTATAATTGGGAAATCAATTGAATTCTGAGATTGATTTGCTTATGATGATTTTAACTCTCACTCGAACCTCAAATAAGTTTAAGTAAAGGACACTTAAAATGAATATTTAAAATTCGGACTCAGAATTTAATTATTAAGGACTTGGATTGTTAAATTAAATATTAAAAGTTAAATTGATTTAAGGGATTAAATCGGTAATTAAAACCCAAACTCGAATCTAGATAAATCGAGATGGTTTAAATTTTGAAAATGGAATTGGAATTGGAATTAATCCAAACTGGAATTGAAATGAATTAACTGGAATTGTAATCGAAGTTGAATAAGTTTAAATTCAAATGGGAATTGATTTGAATTAGAATGGGAATTGAAGTTAATTCAAATTGAATTGGATTTGAATCAATTTAAATGGAAGTGAAGATTTAAATTAAAAATTAAATTAAGATGGAGATTAGGAAATTGAACCAGTTTGACTCTGAATTTATTTTCAAATAAACTGTTTTAATATAAACTGTCTTGAATATATTTTTTCGCGCTATTTACTATACAACTTTTCTTTTTAAAACTCAAACTATCTTACAATAGCTATTTAACCATTTTACAACTACTTAACTATTTTACCACTACTTAACTATTTTAAACTATTCAAACTATTTTCTAAATTTCAAACTGGACAGAGTGGAACCAATTGATTTATAAAGACTTTTGATTTTGGAAAAAATAATTTTGGAAATTTGAATAGCCAAGTTTGAGAATTATCGATTTTGGGATATCGATTTTGTGTAAATGGGATTTATATGTAAGACATATAAAGAGTATGTTTTGAAAGATACTATATGTGTATAGTATAAAATGTTTTGAGTATGCTGTGGGGAAAAAGGCGCTCCCATTTAGAGTTGACGCTTATAGTAGGAGATCCACTAGGTGTTCTGCCTCGAGCCCTAATGGGGGGTTCTAAATTTTGATCCCATAGGAGGTCCAGACTAAACTGTAGTTCCTATGGATTGTGATTGGGGTAGCGAAAGTCGAGTGCGTTGATGCCTATAGAGACATTGGGGTTATGCTATGACGGTAGTGTAACTCGGTGTAACTGCGATCTACTGCGTTTCCATAGCATAAGTCGAGGGGTAGTGATTGCCTGAAGTCTATGTTTGATTTCACTGGGAGAGCGACGTAACTTCGGTATATTGCAATCTATGAGGACATAGCGAAAGTCATATGGCAGTGAGTACCTACAGGCTACATTAGGACTCGACTGATGCAGTCTGCGATCGATGTGGTAAAGTTTCATTTGGCAGCGACATTCGAGGGCGCTGATGCCTACAGTTACATGGTTTTTTCCATGATGGCAACGTAACCTTGGGCGTAGCTGCGATCTGTGGCGGTTCCTGGTGTAATCGAGGGGTGCGGATGCTTACAGTTTTCTATGGATTTCGCCGGGATGGCGACGTAATCATCGGGCTAACTAAGATCCATGGAGGGGGTGATGATTTCCAGAGCATTCTCACAAAAGTTTTTTTCCAAGTATCTTTATTGGGTGTTGAAAACGGGATTACTAAGTACTTATAGATTTTCAGTCCTGTGTCTGGTCAACGTTTAACTGAATTTCTATGAGAACAAGGATGGACTTGCCGAGACATCGAGTATAAAAAGTATTTTTATATAAAAATATTTTGGCAATATTATGTAGGTTTTAAAGTGTTTTAAAATTTTGAAATAAAAGAGTTATAAAAAGTATTTTCGTAAAGATAGTTTTGGTGATAAATAAAAATGAAAGGTAAATTGAATTCAAATAAAATTGGAAATTTAAGTTAAATGAAAACAGATATAAAAGCTTAAGTGTACAGTGAAAATAAATATAAGGAGTATATGAAATATTTATATTGGACTTAAGAAATGGATGGTGAAATTCTTAAGTAAATTTGGAGTTGAGAAATATACTAAGTTAATATAAAAGTGGTAAAAAGGGAAATTGTGAACAAGTGAATAGAAATCAAAATAAATGTGAAAATAATAATAATAATAATAAAGGAGAATTGATATAAATAATAACTAATTGGAAATTAATACGTAGGATGTACGTATATTGTCCGCATAGTGATTTCATCCATATTCGGGCGCATAATTTCAAGATATTTACGTCGATCCGAGTTGGGATTTTTCACTTGATTTTCGTCGGTGAACCCTAGATATGGATTTTTGATTGATTTTGGAAATTCACTATCATAGGCACAACTATGCAAGAAGAATGACGGTTTCTGATCAAGAAAATGGACCTAAGTCCGCACCAGAGAGTCGGGTGGACGATACTAGCTCGGAAGTGAAATTATATGATCGAGTGAGCGGTCAGATTCGATATTGCATACGGATGATATGTGTACATCGTGTTGCTTAAGTAAAGCAAATTTTTTAAAAAAATTGAAAAGAAATGAATAAAATGATTTTGGAACTTTTGATTGATATGATTGCTAAGTAGGATATACAGGTGTTATAAAAGAAAAAGGAAATTGGAGTTTGTGATTCCAGAAGATAAATTTGAATTACCAGACAAAAGGTAGGTGTTTAAAATTTTCATATGAAATTTGATGGTTTCTGATCTAGCCACTTGGCTTTTGTTTTCTTTTGAAAAATTTGGGCACCGTAGAGGCGTTTTGTAATTGTGCCGAGCTAGCCGCGCAAAGGAGATACTAGTGCAATTTTTCAAAAATTTAAGGAGTTAGAAAAGTTTAAAATTTGGTTTAAAGTATAATTTGAACGGGTAAGGAAGTAATACTGTTTAGGAACGATGGAAGAGTTTGGAAAGTTAGTAAGGGTGATGGTGTGTCTTTAGCAAAAAAAATTGTTTTAAGGAGTTGTTAAAAACTATTTGGTTTTAGGAAATAGAAACGGGTACTGGATCATTCTTCTTAACTAATAATTTCGGGGATGAAATTCTTTTAAGGGAGGAGGAATGTGACGACCCAGAATTTTGAGTATTCAAATTTGGAATATTTAATTGAATTTAAATATTTAAAAGTTAATTATTAACTTGGTTTTCAAATATAACTATTTATGGGATAATTAAATTATTGAATTTAATTACTGGAAATTGGGTAAAATGTTAAATCGAGAATTTTAAGCTTGTTAAAAATATTTTGAAGGGTAGTAAAATTTATATTGATAATAATGAAGATAATAGAAATGTTCAAAGTGAATTTAAAAGTGTTTTGTTTAGTTTTGAAAATATATCGTTTCAATTGACGTTTAAAAATGGCCTTTAAAACCACGGTCTCAGATTTCGACGAAACCAGTTCCATTGGATCTGTAATATTGTATTATTATCAAATTTCAAATTTCATAGCGTTTAGATTTTTCATGTGATCGTGCGGTATGTAAACGCGCTGAAATTATATCAAAAATTCAATATAATAACTTGGTCAAAAAGGTTATCTTCTCCATACGATCGAATTGAGACTCAAAACATTTTCCACTGCATTCGGAATAGGGGTATAACATTATAAACACCAAGCGGCATGCCTCGATAGGAGGTCGAGATTTTGAGTTGCAGAGTTCGAGACGATTTGAATTTAATTTAAATATATATATATATATATATATATATATATATATATAACCTGGTCACCTTCAGCTGAAGTTTTTTCACCTCATAACTTTTTCCCATCATTTCAAAATCACTGTAACCATCAATCCTCACACCAACGTCATTTCTTGTCTCCCTTTTTCTTTTTAAAACCACGCATCTTATCTTTTTCCCTCAATCAGTTGTGAAAGAAAGAGATAATGGCCGAAAAGAATATTTATACCCATACGAATGAAATCCCTTCCCAATTCAATTCAAAAGGATACAAAGGGAAAAAATGGCCTAAATCTTTCGTATATATATATAAAAAGAGGAGAATAACGAAATCAAAATCGGTTTTGAATCGTTTCGCGAGCTCAATTCATAATTCAATTCGAGATCGACGAAGCTGTGGTATTGTCGTATGTGATTGGGTCAGTGGAGAAGGTTCGAGCATCAGCTCGAGTCGCGAGGCAAGGTTTTCACGCTGCTCGATGGCACTCGAAATCAAGACGTAGGCAGTGGTGGTCGGCGCATTGGCAAGCACGCAGGAAAGGGATCGGTGACAGTCGGCGAGGGGAAGACGTGGTTGCGGGGTTTTCGTGCTCCATAGCTCGAGGTCGGTCGGCGTCATCTTGAGTAAGGCTTTGGTTCAGAGCAGCAAGTATATGCAGCTTATTTATTTTAGAATTTAAACTATTAGGAAGAAATTAAAATTTACAGTAACGTTTTGTTTTGTAATTAATTCAATTTGATTTCTGAATAGATAGATATGATTTTCATCTACAGCAGTATATAAAATAAATTACTATTTTTTCAAGCTAAAGATTTATATGAATACTGTAAGATAAGTATAACATAAATATAAATATATATATTCAGATACCTATTTTAGTTGTAGGTAAACAGGAAAATTTTAAATAGAAAAAAATTTGAAAAAAAAAATATAGGAATTTTTAAAGCGTTTGGAAAATTTATAAAGTTAGATTTTTGAAATCTATAATTTATTTTTTTCATAAGGATGGTAGTTTCAAAATGGAAAAAATAAATATACACCTTTTAATTTACTGGTTTACTTTAAAAATATTTATTTAGGTGACAAAAATTTATTTAATAAACTAATTTAGCGATTTAGTTACTAAAAATAAGTTATTAAAAGGAAAATTAGTTTATAATCAAATTATTAGTTAAATTAAATAAATAAATAGTAATTAATTGTTCGATTAGTTTGGATATTAATAAATCATATAATGGTTATTCAAGGTCAGAAATCGTGAAAAAAAACAAGCTGGCTTGGGTCGGATTGCAAAACAAAAATAAAAGATGAGTAAATCTCACTCAAGCTGGATTACTGATTAATTTAAATGAGTTAAATTTAATTATTGGATTGATTGCTTGAATTGATAATTTATTATCAGTCTGGATGCGATATTATATATAGTAGTGTATATATATATATATATTGGAAAGATTGATATTCCCGCATTATATAGTTGATGAGACCCTATGTGTCCCACATAATAGCGGATGACCCTTTATACCACGATATCCCACCTCGAAGTACAATTGGTATTTTCATATTGTGCTAACATCTGTAGATGCAGGGAAACGGGTTGGAGGGATCCAACTGGATTCCTCAAAAATATTGAAATTTATTTTCATAGTCTGTGATTATGATTTATTTGATAATCTATGATAGATTATTTCGAAAATTGAAGCTACTGAATGCTATTGAATGACTGAATATATTTTGGATGTTTTGAGATATCAAAAATAAAAGTATCAGATTTTTGGAAAGAAAGAAAATGGAAGGAAAAAGGAAAGGAAAATGGTTTCAAAGTGATTAGTTTATGGTTATATAAATTAAGTAATTTTAACCTTCAGTTAATTAACCTTAGAATTGGTAATGGCTAGGATAAATGAATAATTTGAATTTAAAAATTAATTAAGTTAAGGTAATTATATATATATATATATGTGTGTGTGTGTGTGTGTTAATTATTAATTACAGAGGTTTATTAAAGAAATAGTGTAATTAGTTAATAGTTAATGATAAAATAAAATGATCTAAACCTATAATTTGTTAAAGGTCTTAAGTTAACTATACTTGTTAATTATTAGTTAGTTCCAGATTTTTAATTAGAATAAAATAAAATGGTTTGTAATTCGTTTAATGATAATTAAACATGATTTCAAAAATATTTAATTAATTCTGTTTTAAGTAAATTAATGATTTGTGTGAGTAGTAGTCTATGAATGGTTTAATTTGGAATAACCTGAAATGAACAGTTAAATATAAAATGTGAGACGTTTTATTTGAATAGACATCATGATGGGATTTTTATGTGAAGGTTGACATTCTGAAATTGAAGTGTTTTATTTAAAAAACTTGGCTTAAAGGATGGCGAAGAGACCAGGATCGGGTATCAGCAATATCCGGAACCACTTCGATGCAATAACTACTTCAATCCTTATGGGTTTGATTGGTAGAACCTAATAGGCTAGGATTAAATAAAATAATTAAACCCGACTATATTTGAATAAGTAACTGCACTTAGGTATTATTTTAAATTATGGATCTGGCAACATTTTGTTGGTTATAACAAGATAAAAACTCATAATGTTGGACGAGTTACCTTAATTTTCAAAGACGCTTTTACAACTCTAGTATTTTCAATTTAAATGGGTTTAGTTATGCTGGTTTCCAGCCTGACTCGAGTGTTACTTTATCGTAATACTCGGTCAGACCGAGTATTATAGATTTTCAGGTTAGGACGTTTAGTGCTCAGGAGACGAGCTGGATGGCAGAGACGTATTGATTATATTCCGTTGTGTAGTATACTGTAAAGACTGTAGTAGGGTGCAATTTATTTTAACTGTCCAGATTTGTTGCACTCTGATATCTTGCACATATAGTTACAGCTTTTCTTTGTTTAAAAAATGTTGTTATTTGTATATTATATTTGTTCCGATGTGATTGTGTGATTCTGCGTTGTTTCTATTTCTTCTTCTGCCTCTTTTTTTATTCTTAACCCTAACAGTCTGGGATTTTCGGCACTCGATTGCTCGGCACTCTATGCAGTGGACGTATTAGTGTCGATTTTCGAGGTCGAAAATCCTTTGGGCTGTTAGACGTTGGATCGAAGTGGTTTTTCGGATAACATATCTCATCCCGGTCTCTTCGAAACAACGTTAGATAATTTTTGGTAAACTCAACCCCGGGTTCTTTAGGAAATAAATAGACAAAGATAAGATCGAAGATCACCTCTTAACCATTAGTGGAAGGATTTCTTGATCATTGTCGTAGGAGAATGAAACAAGATTTATATGCAGAGTACAACATCATCGGGGATGACTATGCCATATAACTCACGTGTTTTTCCTGGATATTTACAAAGTTACATTAAGGCCTGATTTTGATGGTTGGTTATATAACTATCGAATAACAAACATCCAATTAGGAATTTATTTCATAAGGAAAAACCAATATTGGTTGAGCACATAAGCAATCACTAGCCTCCTTTTATAATTTTTTCAAAAATAAACCATTTATAAATTACTTGTATAAAATACTTTTACAAAGATGTATCCACCAATTCCTATATTTTAAATACTTAGAAAATAACCATATACTTATCTCAACAGTATAAGTATATTTACACATTGAGAAAGATTCCATTTTTTTAATTTGATTCAAAAATCATTCATACACTCCTTATAATTCTCTAAATCATTTATAAAACATTTTATAAACTTCTCAAACCATTTGTAAAACTTCTTCTATACATCTGTGAACCCCTTCCTAAAATTCCTTTTATAAATATCTAACCATTTATAAAATCCTTCACATTGTAAATAATTTTTCTTACGTCTTCAAAACATTTTATAAGCTCTTTATAAAAATCAAAGGTTTACAACTCTATTCATTGGTCTTAGAAAACATTTATACTTAATTAAAAATAATTTTACCATTATATGATAAAAGTGATAAACAATAAACATTATAGATAAATGAAAATTATTAATTATAAAACTTCTTAAATAAAAAATTATAATTTCAAAATATTGTTTAACAAACAATACTAATTAATATTCACCATTTTATAAATAATAATGATTTATTTTCAAAACCTTATTAATAACCCTTATTATTAATTTAACCCATAATTATTCTTGAAGTAATCAAGCTTCCAATTTATTTACCCTCTTATAAATTCTTCAAACATATTAACTATGGACAATAACTTCTAAAAAATGTTAAAATAATTAAATAACTTTGAAATATATTAATATAATTACATAACTTAAAACAATTTTAAAAGAATTAAATAACTTTTAAAATAATATTATCATGATTAGATAACCTTAAAAAAATATCAATATAATTAATTAACTTAAAAACAATATTAGTATAATTAATTAAATTAAACACAATATTAATGTAATTAATTAACTTAATCCTTAAACCAAATATTTTTGAAACCCAATTTCGGATTTAAAAATCGTTTCTTTTCACAAAAAACAATTCCGACTTAAATGGCAATTTAAGTAATCGTTCAGCCTAATTTTATACATATTTAAATGGATCTCTATCTTCCTTTTCCATATAAATAGTTAAATGTAAATTTACAGTCTCAGCATAATAAATTTTGCAGACTTAACTACTGGAATAAATGCTTAATTAAATAATTAACATGAACCTAATGGTAACATATCAAAAACGGAAAAGGTATATAATTTAAATCCACTCACTTGTCGTCCTTAGCTTTGCTTGTGCGAAGCTTGGCTCCATGGTCCTTCTGGATCCCCTTCTAAGGTGTATAATATTTTTCATGATAAGATCTCCACCCTAGAAATATTTTCTTTTTAGTGTCCAGCCTCAGGCAATGAATCCAAAAAAATATTTTTCTATTTAGGGTCCAGCCTCAGGCAATGAACCTACTGGGAGAAAATCTGATTATGAGAAAATAGCTAGGCCTATAGTTCTATTTATAGTGGAGTTTGGGGATCTCAGACCGTTGGATTCTGGGATAAACCTAGAGCCACCATGTCACATGGTCATTTGGGGCCATCAGATTAATCAATGTATGGCTCAGATCGCTCAAAAATCGAATTTCAATTAGTTCGGCACGTACCTGGACGAAACTTCGTCCAGGTAATAACGCGGGTCGACATAGGGTCGATCTGTGTTCTCCTAGGGTTGACCTAGGAGTGCTCTAGGTCGACATATGGGTCGACCCATATATTATTTTTATTTTTTTCTTTTCTCTGCTTTTTGTTTTTTCGTAATTTCTTCGTATTAACTTGGATTCTAACAAGTTATATATGAAAATTAATCAAAATTCGCCACGGACACAATGGTATAAGTTTCGAGGCCATATTCTGACAATTTCAAAAATATATTTTCACTATTCATTGTTATTTGATTATATAAAATACAGGTGTTACATGATAACCCCGCTTGGGACCAGAAGCATACAAGAATAGATAATAACCGATCTAGATTTGGAATGACCATATCCTACTTAGGAGCTAACCAATTGGCAATACGGCATGCTTGATTTTTGTCATTTTTTGGTTGATGAGACATGATGCTAGATTGCCTTTCACAAACCCTTACTTAGGATTCTCGTTGCCCTCTAATGACAATGTGCTGATAACATTCATCCACACAAGTCTGTTCTAGGTCTGAACGAAACCGAAGGAACTATTCCTACTGCATCCATTTTGTAATCACCCTCAAGATTAGTAGCAACTAGCCCTTGCACTTCACATCTCTATCTTTGATTCCAAGCTTTTCATGATGCCTTAACTTTGAAATGCATTTGTTTGATTGAAATGGTTTTTCGAATAACATATCCAATCCCGGTCTCTTCGAAACAACGTTCGATAATTTCCAGTAAACTCAACCCTGGGTTCTTTAGAACATAAATAGTCAAAGATAAGATCGAAGATCACCTCTTAAACGTTAGTGGACATGTTTCCTTATCATTATCCTAGGAGAATGAAATGAGATTTATGCGCATAATACAACATCATAGTATGACTGTGCCATATATCTCATGTGTTTCTCCTAGATATTTCCTAATTTCGATAGTCGATTATATAACTACCGAATAACAAACATTTAATTAGGAATTTATTTCATAGGGAAAAACCAATATTGGTTAAGCATAAAAGCAATCACTAGCCTCTTTTTATAAATTTTTGACAAATAAAACCATTTATAAATTCCTATATTTTCAATACTTAGAAAATATCCATATACTTATCTCAACAGTATAAGTACATTTACATATTGAGAAAGATTCGATTCAAAAATCATTCATGCACTCCTTATAATTCTCTAAATAATTTATAAAAGATTTTATAAAACTTCTCGAGCAATTTGTGAATTCTTTTATACATCTATAAACCCGTTCCTAAAATTCGTTCTATAAATATCTAACCATTTATAAAATCCTTCACCTTGTAAATAATTTTTCTTATGTCTCCAAACCATTTTATAAGCTCTTTATAAAAATCCAAGACTTACAACTCTATTCATGGGTCTCAGAAAAACATTTATGCATAATTAAAAATAGTTTTACCATTATATAATAATAATGATAGATAGTAAACATTATAAATAAATAAAAATTGTTAATTGTAAAACTTATTAAACAAAAATTTATAATTGTAGAATATTGTTTAAGAAACAATACGAATTAATATTCACCATTTTAGAAATAATAATGATTTATTTTCAAAACCTTATTAATAACCATTATTATTATTTCAGTCCATAGTTATTCTTGAAATAATTAACCTTTCAATTTATTTACCCTCTTATAGATTCTTAAAACATATTAACTATAAATTAAACAATATTAAAATAATTAAATAACTTTAAAATAATATTAATATAATTATATAACTTAAAACAATTTTAATACAATTAAATGACTTTTAAAATAATATTATCATAAATAAATGACCTTAAAAACAATATTAATATAATTAATTAACTTAAAAACAATATGTATATAACTAATTAACTTAATCCTTAAAATAAATATTTTCAAAAACAAATTTCGGATTTAAAAACGCTTCTTGTCTCAAAAACTAATTCCGACTTAAACAGCAATTTATAGTATTTTTAAAATACTAATTTGAGGCTAATAGCCATCCAACACTTAACTAATATAGATATTGATTATTTTTAATCTCTACTGTTTTTATTTTCAAACATATAATGATGTTTTAACGACGGTATCTAAAATCAGGTTCATTTTTCAATAATCCATACAGAAGAAATATTGTTGAAACAATTCAGTAATAGCGAGGAATCCCATTGGATCCCTCCAACTTGTTTCCCTGCATCACAAATGTTAATAGCCATAAAACATAAATCAACTACTTTGAGGCGGGACTCGTATATTATGGGTCATCCGCTCTTACATGGGAACGTAATAGGGTCTCATCCGCTCCAAAAGGCGGGAATATATCCAAAACAAATAATAAATAAGTAATTCATCCAAACAAGCATTCAACAATTTTTATCAACAATATATCATACTAGTTATCCAAAAAGGTGAGTTTGAAAATCCGACAATGCCACCAACTCTCTCTTCACTCACTCGACTCGCCTGCCACCTTGGATCGACCCCAAAATGCTCCAATCAAAACGCGTCGATGGAAAACCCCTTTAACCTGTCAACTGTCGCGACTCCCAATTCTATACCGCAACCCACCAAAACATGGCCACGCTTGCGCCTAACTACCACGAAGCCAAACATCCAAGTCTCGACTCCAACCTCCTCGCCTGGCCGATGAAATTTCCAACCCTAATATGGCCATTGAAGTTCAAACCCCGTCGATCACAACAAATTACATATAGAAATGATGCCTAGGCTTAAATGATCTCATGGAATCAAGAATTTTATATTTTGGGTGAGTGGGGATTTTTTTAAATTTGAAGTTTCATTCTTTTTCTTCTTCTAGAGATGATACTTTTATAATAGCGGAGAGGACATGGGGGTATGGCTCTCTATAGGGTGGTATGTGTTGAGTATGATGGATCAAAGAAGTGTGGGGTCAAATCAAATATAAATTTTTTAAATTTCAAAATATCTAGCTATATTAATTATACACCCCAATATAGACATGTTGTCTGGCATTCTTTATGTTATACCCATATTCCGTATGTAGTCGATCCTGTTTCGAGGCGTAATTCGGTCATATGCAGAAGATAGCTTTTAGAACCCGATTATTATATATATTAATTTCAATGCATTACGATCTCGTACGGCCAAATGATACATCAATCGCTATGAAGTTTGATGGTGTATTATAATTCATTATTACGGATCCAATGAAACTAGCTTTGCAAAGTCCGAGACAGTGCCCCAGGAGGCTATTTTCACTCGTTAATTAAAACGTGTTATATTCAAAATCGAGTAAATCACTTAAATCCAATTTAAAAGTTTTACTACCTTCATTCTTCTTAATATAAATTAAATAAGCCTTTAAATCATTTTTATCCAACTTAAAACCCAAGATTAATTATCTGAACAATTTTCAATTATTAAATTCAACAATTAAATTATCCTATAAATCGCTATATTTGAAATTCGAGTTATTTAATTTATAAAATTAACTTTTCAATATTTAAAATCAAAAAAATATTCCAATTTCAAATGACCAAAATTTTGGGCCTTTACACATGACACACTCATCTTGCTAATGTCGCTAGAGATATTGTCCAATATTGGAGTTTATTGACTGGAACACTCATCTACTATGAATTTTAGTTTTTGTATCTATAAGTTTAACTAAATGAAAAATAAGCTATTATTGGATGTTACTTGTAATAATTTGGATAGCTCTGGAGCTCATTCATGTTTGCTATTATGATTTTTTGAAGACATTTGGATAGCTTAACCAAAGGTTGATTGTTTGTGACGCCCCACCTCTATACCCACGCTAGCCAAGAACACTACGGTGTAGTGCTGTCAACTAGCGCGGAGAATAAGGCTGTTGAGGAGCGACCATCCATGTAATTTCTTATCACACGGTGGCTATAAAATGATCTTCGGAAACAAATATAGAAGTAAGCATAACATGCGAATCAATCACAGATATCCATATCACAAAGGCGGAAAGAGATATGAATATATATCACATAAAAGTGTACATCAGAGAAGTGGTCTAAAAAGATCCACGATAATACAAAAGAATAGCAACGCGTGCTATACAAAAGAATACAACTATGAGTCTATAACTCAAGTGTAAACAACAAAAGCTGCTAATCTAAACAAGTAGCCAAAAGTCTGAGTAGTGAATCACTGGGGGAGGAGTCAAGCAGTAGCACCTGTAACATCTCGGTCTGACCCGAGTATTATTTATAAGAAAATAATAAACGGATCAGTCTAGCTATAAATATCAGATGACATGATATAACATAAAAGATATGGCATAAACATAAAATATCCATACTGACATACTACTATAAGTATGCAAATAATGATCAACAGGAGATCAATCGATAAGAGATATATCAATATCACAAGAATCTTCTCAAAGATCCAAAGAGGGCATCATACCCTAAACTTGTACTCATGACAAGTCAAAGAGATAAATTCCAGAAATCAACACAAGAAATCCAGAAATCATAAAAAGGGAAAGAGGCCTATTACATGACGGTCCGAAGACCATGGGGAGCTACCCCATATGGATGAGTCTGAGTCACCCGAATGAGGTCAAGGCTAACCAAAAAGCAAAAAGGTATGTGTGAGTGGAATCACACAAGTGGTGTCTAGCCTAACCTTGCAATGAAAGAGACATCGCGCAATTGCTAGTCTAATTCATAAAGCGATCATCAAGATCAACGAGAAGTGTCAATTACACTAAGCTAGTAAATATAAAAGTTTAGCTTCATGTCCCATAACCACTTGCTTAACTTAAATATTTACGAACAAACTGTAAATCTTCACTAATAAAATTGTCACAAGAGGTTCAATCGAACAAGTCCAAGAATTAACCGACGAAGTGAACGCAAGCGTTTCATACCACTTGTTTTACTAAGCCGTTTAATTCGATTTCTCATCCGAGTGAGGTAAAAGTTTGTATATACTAGTAGATTGGAAAACGGTTTAAGAAAAGAGCTTTGTTATTGAAAATAGAGTTGAAATCATTTTGTTGAAAGAGTTTTGATATTTACTACTAGTTTTGAAACCTTTATATTTTAAAGTGACAAATCACAGAAGCGATTGTAGAAACAATCAATCACAAAGGTCACATTCGAAGATGTGATAAAAATCCAAGGAAATCAGCTCAGCAAGTTCTGTTGAATATTTTTCAGATAAGATCCCCTACGGAGGGGGGGGTCCAGGGGGGTGGCAACCCCCCAAGGTGGGGGTGCGGGGGCAACGCCACCGCTTACGGGGTTCGACCTGCCCGGTCAGGTCGCGGGGGTCCAGGGGGCAGCGCCCCCGGCGGGGTGCGGGGCAGCGCCCCGTCCAAAACGGTACGACTTAGTGAAGACAAAATGAGGTCTAACGACCTAAGAGGGATAGGGTCGAGCGACCTAATGGTTGCGACCTAGGGGTCTAAGGAGCACGACCTAGTGGTCCAGCGACCTAAAAAGTAAAGGTCATGCGACCTAAAATGGGTTCGCGACCTAACACTCAAACGACCTAAAGAAATTAAGGAGCCGAGCGACCTATAAGAAGCAGCGACCTAAGTAGAAACGAGGCCCAACGACCTAAGGGTTAGGTCATGCGAGTTAAGTGGTCAGGCGACCTAAGGTCTTACGACCTAACGACCTACGGTCTAAAGGCCACGCGACCTAGAGGATCTGCGAGCTAACGAGGCCGACCTAAGGTGCAAGCGACCTAAGGGACAACGAGCTAAAGTATGGTACGCGACCTAAAAGATGGCGCGACCTAAGGTGAGAGCAGGTCGAGCGACTTAAGGCGATGCGCGACCTAAGACCTAGCGACCTAAAGGGATGCGCGACCTAAGACCTAGCGACCTAAAGGGATGCGCGACCTAAGAGAGGCATCAGGTCGAACGACTTAAGGGTGATGCGACCTACGACCTAAGCTCAAATACGAGCTACGAGCTAGCGACCTACGACCTAAGCTCAAATGCGAGCTAAGGCCTACGACCTAAGGCCCTAACGTACTAACATTTGTCGCGGCCTAAGTGGTGACGACCTAACAAGGAAAGGCTGAGCGACCTAACGCTGCAGAGGGGATTTAAGGCCAGAAACGACCTACGACCTAAACCCCATATGACCTAACGTGAAACGACCTAACTCCGAAGTGAAAATTCAAGGTAGTGCGACCTAGCGCGATAACACGCGAACGACCTAAGGGTTAGGTCGTGAACGACCTAACTCCGAACACCAAAAATGGCCAGAACGACCTAAGTGCAGAAAATTCACCAAAAACGCTAAAAATTGGAGTTTTTCGCCAATCCAATCCAAACCAAATGCAAATGTGCATGCAAAAGTGATAGGGAATCATTCCCAACAGTCCAGTATAGTTATAGACTAGATTTGTGAGATAAAAATCTCACCTTTGCTCCAAAACCCAATGAAAATGAAGAACAAAGCTTGAAGGCAAATGGAGAAGCAACCACAAGCTTGAATCCGATGTCTTCTTCTTGAATTTGGAGTTGAATGTTGGAGTTGCAATAAAACAAAGACTTTGGAGTTTTAATTTCTCATTCCATTCACCATTTTTGTTGAAGCTTTAGTGTTAGGAAATGAAATGAAGCAATGAAGAAGAAGGGGGGTGGAACTTGGGCCTAATGGGCTAAAAGTCCAAACCAAAGGCTCGAGTGAAAAAGTGGTGAAATTCCACTAACCCCAAACATATCAATGTTTATACTTAGAAGATTGCAAACGACGTTTCGAACTCAATGGAAGTGGTCTCGAGTCCTAATTTGACCGTTTGCAAAAAGTAGCTTCGGACCAAAATCCGATTAACGATAAAATATTTAAATAAAATATTTAAATATAAAAATCGATAAATATGCGGGTTGTTACATTGTTGCTCTTATTATTACATGTTGGAGTTTTGGTAGGCAGAAAAGGATGGTGATTTGCTTCTAGTGCATCCATATGAAACAAATACTTTGCAATATATATTTGAAGTGACCTATAAGGCAATAACATACAATAAAACGTAGTGATATTGGTATTGCAGGAACTATATAATTGTAGCAAGAAGTTCACTAGATACCTGACACACAATATGCACACAAATCTCTATCATTCCCATATCTACTGCCTTCATTAGAAATATGTGTTATCTTGTTTAACTATTGAAAACCTCTACGTTTATAACCTATTGAAATGGAAAAACAGAAAATGAAAACTTTTTAGTTCAACATGTCAGTTCTCTCAAGTTCAAAATGTGCATAAATCAGCTGCTAACTTAGTATTGTGGCAGAATGTGCCCTTTGTAGTTGTTCTTTCAAAAGCATTTTGTAACATTTCTTTCAAAAGCATTTCTTATTACATGGATATATGTTGTTGTATAATATGCATGTTGCTTACTAAGATTTTCATGCTCTTTATGGGTAATATCGGGTAATAAATTTAATATAAGAAAACCCAATGCAAATATTGAATTTATCAGTGAAGCAATAATAATAAATAGTAATTAATTCAAAATTTGTAAGTTGGGAGCAATGTAGATTAATATACGTTAGTTATTTAGGGTAGTGACTAACATTGGTAATCCATTTGCAATTAATGATAATAGTTTTGATATAAGCTAATAAATTTTAATGTCAATGCAATACCAATTAATGGATTGAATGTGATCACGAAATTGGAATTAGGTAAATGAGTAACTTGTGTCTGTAAACAATAAACTTATAAATGCTGTAACTAATTTAGGGCAAATAAATTTGAAACAAATGTTAAGATCTTAACTGATGGTAATTAATAATTGGAGATAATGTAAATTCCATCTATAATATGACTATTGGTTAATGAAAAGATTGTAAATCAAGATTTGTTTATTTATTTGAATATAAAGAATTAAGGTAATTGATTTTATTGCAATTAAGTAAATTTAAACATTTATTGTTACGTTAATTGAAATTTAGTTGAAATTGAAAAATATTTATGTGTGTTAATTTCATCCATTTGGCTATAATGGGTTGAATAATAAGGATGAATAGTGAATTCAATGGAATTTTTGGAAAGTTAATTTATAATTGATGAATATGATGAAATTTAAATTTTACGCTGAAATATATGATTGAATCAACATTTAATTGACATCTAAATTTGGTTTAAATCACTGAGATTGTTTAAGAAAAACAAAAATGATAAGATTTATAAATTTTGGAAGTGGAAGTGAAAAAATGATTTAATTAATGAATTTTAATTTATTTGATTAATATAAAAATAGCCATTTTGGCCACTGACTCGGATTTTGACGAAACCAGTTTCATCGGATCTGTATCGGTGAATTATTGTAGGGTTTCAAGTTTCGTAGTGATCGGACTTATTGTTTGATCGTACGAACGCGAAACGCCTTGAAATCGATTTAATTGAAATCAATTGAAATCAATTTGAAAAATATTGATTTTAGCATAACTTCTTCATATGACGGAATTTGGACTTGAAACTTTTTCCATCGCGTTTAAAATATTTTAAAATATCTATTTTGATATATGGGTTGAGCCAATTTCGTTCCGGAGTCGAAACGGGCTTTTTGGGCCACTTTGGAGTTAGCGTGTATATCCAACCTTATCCATCCATTCTAATTTCTGACCTACCTATATAAACCCTAGCGCGCCTTGTACGAGTTTCTATTTGTGTGCCTATGGAGTATCCTTTGGTAGCCTCCCGATCAGGGGGTATTACGGTACTGTATAGACTATTGGCATTATTACGTGTTAAGATGGAAAATGTAAAGCCTTAACGCTATTTAAAAGTAAGTTTATTTTACTAATAGACACTGTTATAATAGCGAAATATTACTACATAGTAACTAGTTTAACGGATCCTTAGAAGATGTGAATCCCGAGCATCTCTTAAGTTACTGCACTCATATTTATTTCTGTTGATTTAACTCACATAAGATATTTTAGTTCTGACTCAAGTGTTTTGTCCTTTCAATTCGCTCGGGTCAGTCCGAGCATTTTAGGATTTAATGACAATATTTCTGGAGGATGAAGATGAAGATTTCATTATTATTATATATATTATATATGTTTCACTACACACTGTATTTCGCTGCATTGATTAACATTCACTGGTATGTGCAACTCTGATCTGTATTGTATAAATATAATCAAATGTTTATAAAACAGCTTCATGAACTGTATATTTGATTATTATATTTACCGTTCCGCTGCAAGATTCTATTTTGGTTTTTTTCTTTCTCGTTTTTCTTATTTACCCCATAACAATCCGCCATTTTGTATGTTTTAAGTCTGACCTGTGTGGTTTATCGTCGATTTAAAGCATGCGAAAAGGTGAGGACGTTACATCTGGTATCAGAGCTTTGGTTTAGAGATAAACCTTAGCTTTGTGGGGTTTGACTCATTACTAATAGGGTAGTAATACCCTATGGGAGTCGCTAAGTGTATATATGAGAGAGCGTATTTGTTTGTGTTATATAATGATTCTAATATTGTGTTAATTTGTTCCATTTTGTATTTATAAATTCTGGTTGGTGTATGGGACGCTATGACATCAATAGGGATTTCTAAACACTTAATAGGACAGACGACACAATATTTGTTTTTAATATAGGCGAATGAAATAATTTTGCCTATTATATTTTCTATATATATAAAATAAAATTTTATAAAGGTTATATTTGATTGCAATAAATTGGTTGGTAGGAAATAAATTTATAAATAATAGTTGAAATAAGATTGAAAATAAAATAAATGGAAACTGGAAATTTTAGAACTTAAGTTCCGGGGTTTTGGAAATTTCTTTCAGTTGATTTTGGAATATAATAATATTATTATTAGAAGTATTTTCTGATATAAATATTTCAATATAATTTGAAAGAAATTTTTTTTAAAAGAAATTTTGGAAAGATAAAGTTTTACTCCCCTCTCTGTCGCCGGAAAATAATTTCGGTGATGAGTGCACGCATCATTGACATTCATTTTCGAGTTTCGAAGTGGGAAGGCCACTGTAGTAGTTTTACTGCGAATTTATTTTGATAAACAAATATAAATTTTAAATTGTTTTAAACATAAATTGGATATATAAGTTGTAATTATATATTTATCTATTATTTTAAATGATTTAAAATTAAACCCGGTATTTGGTTCTTAAGTTCCAGTTAATTAATAGTTCAATTAAGTGTAGTAAAATGAAATTTTACCGATAATTGAAACCTTTAATTAAAATAAGAAATTTAATGCTAAGTTATAAATGGAAATTAAAAGAAATAGGAATAAACTTGTATAACTTTCAATTATATCCTTATAAACATATATAACTTACCGAATATTAAAAGTTGAAATGTTAATAAGAAATTGTAATAGAATATTATACAAGTAAAAATTTGAAGTAATGGAAATGTTCAATGAATTTCTTTAGTAAATAAGAATTTGATGTTATAGGGGTTATGAACTTAAGTTATAATTGAAATGTACTAAAAAATAAAATATGGTAGAAAGCAAGTATTGTAAGTAAGCAATTAGAAACTTAAGTAAATGAATACAAATGCTAAGCCATTGGATAGAACATGAATCCTATTGATAAATGAAAGGTAAGTAGTGTAAATAAATGAAATTCAGAAAATATATGAATGTAATGCAAATAAAAGAAAACTATTTGATATGAGTATATAAAAATGAAATTTTGCAAGAAATAAATATAAATTTAAAGAAAAATCAAACAAATGTATGAAATGAAATAGATAATAAATAATTTTGATTTGTTGTTTGGAATTGTTG
Source organism: Allium cepa (assembly GCA_030765085.1). NCBI lineage: Eukaryota > Viridiplantae > Streptophyta > Magnoliopsida > Asparagales > Amaryllidaceae > Allium > Allium cepa. Next base: position 202,033,560 of record CM060941.1, on the reverse strand, counting down.
TTGTTTTGGGTTATGGTTGTCTGGGTAAGAATACTTCAATATTGTTTGGATGTGTGAATAGTCCATTTAGTTTCACCTAAGACTGTTGAGTGAAGGGTGCGCTTAGTAGTTTATTTTTTCATTCTGTACAATTTGAAGTTTTGGACCCGAACAACTATTTATTTTGTTTGATAAGAATGAATGATTGATTGGTGTTTGATTTTGGTTGATGTGTGTGCTGTTTGTTGCAATGGATTGTTGTTGTATTGATTTGTTTGCTTGTGGTTGAAACAACCTTAAATATTTCATTTTATATAATTGTTAACTTTTTTTGGATTATATAAGTGAAATATAGGTTATGGAAGCAATTGCTACTGCTTTTGGTTTCACAATTAAGCGTTAATTGCCCGACAAATAGGTACGTTTTCGGATTACGGTTTATAGCGTTATTATATTGTTTCCCGGGTTGGGATATATTATTTTGGAAAATATATGTTATATATTGATATATTTGATATTATATTTTCTTCCGAGCCTCTCCGTACAAAGGAGACTCTGCCAAAATTTTCCGTAAATTTTGGATTAGAAAATATTTTGAAAATGTTTTCCACGCTTTATTAATTTGAGTATAAAAAGATTTAATGGTTATAAATTGGTATATTTTATCTAAATTAATTAATTTTGTAAATTTAATTGTTTATAAAGTTAATGTTTTGAATAAGATATATTGATTTCTTAATTCTTCTTTTTCCTTCTTTTTCCTTTTCGGGGACGAAAAGTTTTGAGTGGGGGAGAGTGTAACGACCCGTAAATTTCGCTCATTAAATTTGTCATATTAATAAGATTTTGGAATTTAAATTTATAAAGAAATAAAAAAATTTATAACCTATAATGAAGTAAACGTTAAGAATTAACCTAGGAAATATTATATTGATTAATATTTCCTTAATTAAATAGGTTGAATTGAATCAATCCTATTTATTGGAACCTAATTTATTGGTATGCAAATTTATAATGAATGAGCTTATTGCAAGAAATTGAAATTTGATACTATAGTGAATTGGAATTAAGATAAAAATGGGAATGTTGAGGTATGTAAGGTCAAACTGATTGCATTTAATAAACTGGGGAATAAAATTCATTAAAGGTAATTAATTATTATGTTAATATAAATTAAGATAATATTTGAAATTAATGTTAATTCCATCCATACTTGTAAACAATTATTATAAGTTTCATGTTGAAATTGTTGATTTAATTGAAATTGTAATTAAATTTTTATGAACAAATAAAGGTTTACAATAACGGGAATTTGAGTAAAACAAGTGTAATTATTGAATTAAATGAAATAGTATTGCTCAATAGTAACTGAATGTAAATTTAGGTAATAAGGTTAGAACAAGTTGATAAATAATAAATGTAGTGTAATCCCAATTGATTTAAACAATTGTGAAGTTTTAATTGATTGAAAGTATTAGATTCGGGGAATAGGTTTAAAATTTTATCCATTGATACAATAATACGTAATAAATGGAAAATTTATACAATCAATGTAGATAATTGATCATAATGTTTTATAATTGTTAAAATAATAACGGAAGTGTGAATGTAAGTTTAACAGAAACATGAATTTATTAGAAGGGAAATAATTGGTAAAAAGGCTTGGACTAAGGAAATTTTATTAATTATTTTAAAACCTTAATTAATATTGGATAATAAATTTAATATAAGAAAAACCAATGCAAATATTGAATATATCAGTGAAGCAATAATAATAAATAGTAATTAATTCAAAATTTGTAAGTTGGGAACAATATAGATTAATATACGTTAATTATTTAGGGTAGTGACTAACATTGGTAATCCATTTGCAATTAATGATAATAGTGTTGATATAAGCTAATAAATTTAAATGTCAATGCAATACCAATTAATGGATTGAATGTGATTATGAAATTGGAATTAGGTAAATGAGTAACTTGTGTCTGTAAATAATAAACTTATAAATGCAGTAACTAATTTAGGGCAAATAAATTTATGGAGCAAATGTTAAGATCTTAACTTATGGTAATTAATAATTGGAGATAATGTAAATTCCATTTATAATATGACTATTGGTTCATGAAAAGATTGTAAATCAAGATTTTTTTTATTTATTTGAATATAAGAATTAAGGTAATTGTGTTTATTGCAATTAAGTAAATTCAAACATTTATTATTACGTTAATTGAAATTTAGTTGAAACTGGAAAATATTTATATATGTTAATTTCATCCATTTGGCTATAATGGATTGAATAATAAAGATGAATAGTGAATTCAATGGAATTTTTGAAAAGTTAATTTATAATTGATGAATATAATGAAATTTAAATTTTACGCTAAAATTTATGATTGAATCAACATTTAATTGACATCTAAATTTGGTTAAAATCACTGAGATTGTTTAAGAAAAACAAAACTGATAAGATTTGTAAATTTTGAAAGTGGAAGTGAAAAAGTGATTTAATTAATGAATTTTAATTTGTTTGATTAATATAAAAATAGCCATTTTGGACACTGACTCGGATTTCGACGAAACCAGTTTAGTCGGATCTGTATCTATGAATTATTGTAGGGTTTCAAGTTTCGTAGTGATCGGACTTGTCGTTTGATCGTACGAACGCGAAACGCCTTGAAATCGGTTTAATTGAAATCAAATGAAATCAATTTGAAAAATATGGTTTTAGCAAAACTTCTTCATTTGATGGAATTTGGACTTGAAATTTTTTCCATCACGTTTAAAATATTTTAAAATATCTATTTTGATATGTGGGTTGACCCAATTTCGTTCCGGGGTCGAAACGGGCTTTTTGGGACACGTTGGAGTTAGCGCGTATATCCAACCTTATCCATCCATTCTAATTTCTGACCTAACTATATAAACCCCATTATAAACTCTAGCGCGCCTTGTACGAGTTTCTATTTGTGTCGTACCTATGAAGTATCCTCTGGTAGCCTCTCGATCAGGATGTATTACGGTACTGTATAGACTATTGGCATTATTACGTGTTAAGGTGGAAAATGTAATGCCTTAACGCTATTTAAAAGTAAGTTTATTTTACTAATAGACACTATTATAATAGCGAAATATTACTACATAGTAAATAGTTTAACGGATCCTTAGGAGATGTGAATCCCGAGCATCTCTTAAGTTACTGCACTCATATTTATTTCTGTTGATTTAACTCACATAAGATACTTTAGTTCTGACTCAAGTGTTGTGTCCTTTCAATTCGCTCGGGTCAGTCCGAACGTTTCAAGATTTAAAGACTTTATTTCTACAGGACGAAGACGAAGATTTCATTATTATTATTATTATTATATATTACATTGTTCCACTACACACTGTATTCCGCTGCATTGATTAACATTCACTGGTACGTGCAACTTTGATATGTATTGTATAAATGTAATAAAATGTTTATAAAACAGCTTCATGAACTGTATATTTGATTATTATATTTTACCGTTCCGCTGCAAGATTCTATTTTGGTTTTTTTCTTTCTCATCTTTCTTATTTACCCCATAACAATCTGCCCTTTTGTATGTTTTAGGTCTGACGTGTGTGGTTTATCGTCGATTTAAAGCGTGTGAAAAGGTGAGGACATTACAAGTATTGTACTTATTTGGGTCTGAGCTTTACAATGCCTCATGTAGCTCCATTTTCTTTGCTAAGTTATCAACCAAGCCATGTATGTTCCTCTCTTTAAGAAATAAATAAATTAAAATACTAGTTCCATTTACAATGCCTCATGTAATTCCATTTATGTGCTGCAATTGCAGAAATTTTGAACAAGTATAAACAATTCCATGGTTTTTTTTATTCACTTTTTTGTTTGGCTTGGGTAGTCAAAATCCAAACTTATCTCATAGAAATATAATATAAGGCAATATGCATGATGTTAATCTTCTCTCTATTAGTGTTACGAAAATTTTGTAGTCTAATTTCAATTTAATATGAGATGTTGGCATTCTACTGGCATCCTACGAATTATTCTAATATTATTTATATATATGTTGGCTGCAGGACTTTCTGGTGTCCGCGTGTCACATTCGACCGTATTGTAGAAATGGTGGATAAAGGTTTTACTTCTAAGTCTCTGCTTTACTTCTCATATATTTGAATTTAGATTTGGAAAATGATTGGGCAATGGCAATCAATTATTGGATTTAAATTAATGAAGCATGTGGCACAGGTGGAGCATTGTTGGCCTGCTGCTATATTTTACCAGGTGTCAATGGATACACTCTTGTGCTTATTAGTTCAAGATGAGAGCCCAATAAAACTCGGAATAAAGACCATGCAAATACTATTGTCTTCATCTTTGCTGTAAATACCGCGCGCTTTGCCAGGAGCATAGAGTACTTGAAAACAAAGGATATATATGAAAACTGGTATAACATATATTCTATCCTTCGAACGTTTCTGATTTACTTTTGAGATATATATGAATTTCAATGACTTAATTTCGAATTTAGGATGGGAACTAAACATGGAGAGGAAAGCATAAGGTGTAATGCTACCACTAGTTTCTCAGGTTTTCAAAATGATTTGGTACGAAGTTCTGATTATGAGCCAGTGGCATTAACCCTATTTATGTTAGCAAGCTATATCGGCATCATCCTAAAAGGCTAGTTTTTTATCATATACGTTTTTATTTCTTTTGAAATTTAATGTCATTAGTGCCACTAAAATATAAACTATAGTCTAACATCCAAAATTTTACATGCCAGCATAGACAGTCATTTGAGTTTCAATCATATTATGTCATATAAAATGCATTACTAAGGCTAAAGGTTTTTTGTTCCTAAAAATAGAACCAACCATTACGTGCCTATACATCAGCCTGCCCACTGCAACTGAATCCTAATGTATAAAATTATTCAATAAAAATCTTGTTTTTATTGCAGATTCAGGCAGTATGGTTTATGGGAAAGATGTGCGGATTTATATCCTCATCGCGATGTAGTTTGCACTATCGGGACAATAGGCTAAAAAAATATTGGTTCTATTTCATGTATTTGTATGTGCCATTTCGTCAAGTGGGATATAGAAGCCTTTACAAACACATATACACAATAGGAAGCATGGGGCCTATAGTAGCATTTTAGCACGATGTTGGTTCTCTTAGCATTGGAGTTCACATTACAAACAGTAGCCACTCTATTCTAAAATGTACCTTTTGCAACCACCAGGAACATGCATATGCCAAATAAAGGTCAGTGATGATGTATATTATTATTTCTACTTCAGTCAAGTCGAGTTTTTGGATGTGTGGCTTATATTAATCAATACTCATATTCAAGCTTTTACTTGCCTTGTACTAATTGGCAAAATGATTTTACTAACATCTTTTCATAACATTTACAAATCCACCAAGCATGTGCCTTTTTTTGTATATGATCATTGATTTTTCTCAATAATTGGTAATGCCCATCTTTACTAATTATTCCCTTTACTTTGCTATATAGGTACACAAAACATTCCTTTGCTGTATGGAAGATTGCTAGCTAAGGTTGCTAATAAAAGGTATGTTTCTATGCATTTCAATGTGTATACTATTATGAAGTATATTATGTTATGTATGATATAAATCTAATCATGTTTTGATCATGTAAATGTACATTGAATTAAGGTGTGCGGGAAAGTACTAATTGTGCAAAGGAGATGTCGTCGAAAATTCATGAAATCCGATAAGTTTATAAAAATCAACAAAGTTTATAAGAATTAACTAAGTTAACCAAGTTTTATAAAAATTAAATAATTTTCTAAAAATTAACTAAGTTTTATAAAATTAAATTAATATCTAAATACTAATAAAATTTTATTAAATTTACATAAGTTTGTGAAAATTACTAAGTATAAAAATTTAACTAAGATAACTAAGTTACGTAAAAAATAATTAAAATTAAAATATTTTACTTATTTTATAAAAATTAAGTAATTTTTATAAAAGTTAATTAAGTTATCAAGTTTTAAACAAATTTAACAAGATTAACTAAAAGTTTATAAAAAATAACTAACTCTTATAAAATTTAACTAAGTTGTATAAAAATTAACTAAAATTATTTAACTAATTTATAAACTAAGTCGTATAAATATTCAACTAAGTTAATTAAGTGAGTTTTATAAAAAGAACTTAAAGAATATAAAAATTAACTAAGATATATAAAATTGATCAAGTTGATTGAGTTTTATAAAAATCAACAAAATTTAAAAAAATTTAAATAAATTAACTAAAGTTTATGAAAATTAATTTAGTTTTATAAAAATCATGTTCTCTATTTTGAAATCTTTGTAAAACTGTAGTAAAAATTGACTAAAGTTTATAAAAGTTAACTAAATTTTATAAAAATTAACTAAATTTTATAAAAATTAATTAAGTTTATAAAAATTAACTAAATTTAGAAGAATAATATAATATAATAATTATAGTAATAAAATAATATAATAATATTAATAATATAATAATAATAATAATAACAACAGTAACGACAACTAAGTTTAAAATAAGTAAATTAATTAAGTCTTATAATAATTAAATAAGCCAACTGTTTTTTTTAAATTAAATAGTTTATATAATTTAATTAATTTTTATAAAAATTAATAAGTTTATAACAATATACCTTTAATTGTTGAATAAAGTATTTTAAACAAAATTTACATCCATTTCAGGAAATTCCATATGTTATTGATATGATTATATAAATTAACTAAATTTATAAAATTAACTAAAGTTTATATAAATCAATTTAATTTTATAAAAATTAACTAAGTTAATAAAGTTTCATATAAATTAAGTAAGTTCCATATAAATTAATTAAATTGATAAGACTACGTTGCACATACATACACACATATGTATGCATGTATAGTTATAATTGCTAATTGTTGAATTTCTTTTTAGTAGGTAGTTACCCACCGATGGTGCATGCAAATGGTAACATGCTGCGGTATATTGGTGATTTGAAGTTCTTTTGAAGTAACAACTTTTTTGGTTTGCATATTTAATCGCCATTGTAGTACGATCTTTTATCGTTTGTATCATTTACAGTTTTAATGTAATGTTCATTAAATATTGCGACATATCATGCATTATTCTATGTGAATGTTAAATGGTTTTTCATTTTTCATTTAATGTGATCTGTATGATTGTGTGTGTAACATTCCCGAATTTTGGACAAGTTTAATTTGACAATTTATTTAATTTTGGAATCAAATTGTGAATAAATGTGAATTTTTTCAAATTTAATAAGATATTTGTATATAAATTAATTTTAAATTGAATGTGAGTTTGGAATTCAAGAATAAATATCTCAGAAACTAAATTGGGCTTAAACTATATTTTAAAGATAATAAGAAATTGTTTTCTAATTTTAATATAAGTATTTTGGAAGTTATGATTTGAATTTAATGTAATAATTTCCAAAAGATATCTAAAGTTAAAATTTTGAATTAGTGTAATATACATGTGTTGTTTATCTAGTTATAATTTGATTTCTAAATTATTTTCTTTAAAAAATTGTATAAGTATATATAAGAGAAAATGTATACAAATGAATAGGAAATAAATTTAAAAACATTTAAACACATGCAAGATACATGTGTAAACATTTTATTTTACAAATTAACATTTGTAAGCAATTTAAATAAAGAGACGAGACAAGTGTAAGCTCAATTTTGTTTATAATTACAAGTGGCAAGGATGTTTTTCTTTTGGAAAAAAAATAAAACTAAAATAAGAAACCATGTTTCATAAATTTAATTAAAGTAAGGATTTAAAAAAAAGTTATAAATTGATGAAAAATAAGGGCTTAAACACAAAATTAATTATTTTAACAAGTGTTAACAATGTAATAAGGAAAATGAACAAGTGGCAAGATTTGTATTTTCTTTTTATTTTGAATGTTAAGTAAAATAGGCTTAAGAAATTGCAGGCTGTTTTCATTTTACTCAAAACTTCTCAAATCTGAGATCAAAGAAATTCAAAGCTTCAGATTTTAAAGCCTGAGCGGTGTTCAAGAAAAAGAAAAAAAAAACCAGTTCAGTATCTCTCAAATCCTCACTTTCAGATCTGAAGAAAGCAAACAAAAAATCAAATTTAAAACCAAACTAGATCATTTCAACTTCAAGTTTCCTCTGTTTTAAGAATCAAAATCAACTCAAGTTTACAACCTGAAAACAAAAGAAAGGCCTCTGTTCAAAAACAAAAGCAGCAAGATCAAAGTAAAATCTAAGATCTGAAAACAAGCTTTAGATTCAGGTTCAACGCATAAGTTTCAAGCCTGAAACAAACAAGATCAAAGCCAAAGCAAGATTCGTTTCCAGTTTCAAAATCATGCAGCAAATTCAAAGTTGCAAATTCAAAGTTGCAAGTTCAAATCACCGTCCAGTTTTCAAGTATCGAATTCTAGGCTCAAACTGCTCTCTGTTCTCTGTTCTTCTCTGTTTCATCAAAGATCAGTGAGCAAACTTTCTTCTATCTAACCCTATGTCTTAATGTTGTGGCTGATATGAAATTGTTGTCTAGTCGTTAAAATTTGCTTGCATGTTGTGTGTGTATGTATATATATAATGGGTGTGCATGGCTATCTATATATAATGTTGTGTGTGTATATATAACTTTTGATTTTTAAGTTTATAAACTTAATTTTTGATAAATGAGTAAATAATTGAGAAAAATGAAATGGTTTATAATCCTTAATCTAATTTAAAGATTTTAAGTTAATAAATGTATTGATGATGGCTTATTTCCAAAGGATTATTAAATAAGGATTAAATGATATAAATGGTTTATCTTTTGATTTATCAAATCTTAAATAATCATAGAATTATTAATTAATAAACATAATTAAGGTAAATTTGTTAATAATTTAAGTTTGATTAATCAAGTAATTAAAGAATAATTAATTAAAGATTAATTAATTATTAATTTAAGGTTATTTAATTCATAATTAAGGATTGATTGATTAGTCAAGTGTTTAAAGGTTAATTAATTTAAGGAATAATTAATTAATGTGATTAATTGATTTTAAGGAAATTAATTTGAAAATAATTAATTAATTAAAGGTTAATCAATTAATGAAAGTGATCAAGGATTAATTAATTAATTATCATAATAAATTAAGGATAATTAATCAAAGGATAAATTATTAATTAAAGGTTAATTAATGATTAAAGAATAATTAATGGTAATGTTTTGAAATTTGTTAATTATTAATTAACCATGTTTAGACATTTATTCATAGGTAAATGATCTGATTTAAATTAATCAGGTAATTAATTGGTCTTATGAATGGATGTTTGGACTGAGTTAAATGCCTTGAATTATGTGATAATCCTGAGATGTGATGCTTTATGATATGAATTATTCTGATTTGAGCTGTGAACCGTGATGTAATTTATTCATATGTGATATAATTAATTATCTGTGATGAAATTAATTATCTGGGATGTAACTTATTTATCTGCGATAAACGTATCTGTGAATCTGTGAATGTAGATAAGCGTTATAAGGATATACAGCTTATCTATATTGTTATATTTGAATCTGTAATGATTATGATGTTGCACTATTGTGTGTGTACAACCCCTGGACCATACTATACACACACAAATATGGATTGCACAAGGAAATTGGTTAAGTTACAGATTTTTGAAATAGTTTTTAAATTTGAATATCGAATTCAAATGGTTTGGAAATGGATTTGGGTTAAATATGAAAAGCTTTTGAAAGGGAGTTTCAAAGATAAAAGTTATTTTGAGTATCTAGATAAAGTTTTGAAATTTAAACAATTTGATTTGAATTTAAAATTCAAGATTTGAAATTGAATTCTATGTTTGGAAATTATGGTTTAAAAAGGTTATTCAAGCTATAAATGTGTTTATATGGGTTTTGAACCATTTTAAAAGTATTATTTTGGAAATTTGAATTTAACCCAAATTTTATACTAGGAAAGCTTTAACTCGTGCAAATGTAATTGGATTTTTCCAAAATGAAAACTATTTGTTTTCAAATAATTATAGCTTTCGTTTGAAAGAAGGGATTTCCAAATTGTGTTGAAAAGATTTCAAGTTTGAAATAGAATTGGTTGGAATTTATGAATAAATCTTTGCAAGATTATTAAACCTTGTTTTTGAAATTAAAAGGTATTTTAAATGGTGTATCTTTTGTATAAAAGATTTGAATTGATTGTTTTGAAGGCTATAATTGAGTCTTTGTGGAAGGTTGTCAAACTTTGTTTTGAAATTGGAAAAGTATATCTTTTGTATAGAAGATTTGGGAATTGAAATAGTTTTGAGAACAATGAATAAATTTTGTGGAAGATGAGTGAACTTTGTGAAGTAAATCTTTTTGTTTAAAAGATTTAAAGTGGTAATTTGTTAAAACCATTTGAAAGAAAGGCTTTGGACTTTAAGTTGTGACTTAACTGAGATCCAATATCCATATGTTTTTAAATATTGCGCTCATTATTCGGTTTAGCCAGGAGAGGACCTTGTGTCATATAATCCATTTCGAATAATGATACGACGATATGGATAGCATTTGAAGACCGATGGTGAAAACCGTGTATTTTCAAGAACGAAAGGATGACCCGTCGATTGTCTCTGCACCGAGTCGCGCCGGTATAGAGATTCCCTAAGTGATGGGAAGTCCGATCGGGATAGTGATTAACGGGATTGCAAGGGCTTCTTTGGAAGTGCCTTCGGTTCTGTTCGAACCCGGAACAGACTTGTATGGATGTGTGTCTGACATTACACTTTGAGACGTCAAGCTGGTCTCTATCAGATACATTTTTGTTTGGTGGCGGAGATTTATTCTCTTAGCTTAACACTCTTATCTGAGACGTACGAGCTCAGAGGTTATGTAGTTGATAATTATCAGTGATATACTCCCAATTTGGTAGTGTGACATGCTAAGTTTGGCTTTTGTATAAAGCGTAGCTTTGTGGACGAGACTGCATCAGGACCTCACATCCCGAAAATGGTCAAAACAGGAATGATGCGGCAAGGTTATGAGGGTCGTGCCCTTTAGTAAGCGTCATTCCCTTATGGAAAAGGGTGGTATCATGGTATGTAGCTCAGATGCTTAACTCATGTGGTCACTGCAAATCTATTACTTTGTGATTGCTTTATGGTTGTTGGTTGAGAGGCGCCTCGGATTAAGGTCGCAAACGACCGGGGGATGGCATGCTCGAGTAGTAGTTACCTAGTTACAGATTACTCCTCCAAGTGTGCGTATATCAAGCATTTTTGACTTTCATAAGGAGAAATCTCATCCAAGTGTGCGCTTGCATTGTATGTGTGGCGGGAGGCCTTATGGCAGTTTCACTTTCTAAAAAGCATTGCGATTTTCAACTTTTAAAATCTTTGTTGTTTGTTTTAAAGATAAAACTATTTTTGCTTGCTCATACCAGTCCCATGACTGGCCCGGAGTTTATTGTTCCCTTTCTAAACTCTGGTTGCCCACAATTTTCCACACGGGCAGTCTAGAGTTGGGTTTTTCAGATAGTCAGATAGTAGATATCAATTTGATACCCTTCAGCTTTCTCTTTGGAATTCTTTGGAGTCTTCGGATTCATGGACTGGACTTGCTTAGCTTAGTGCAACTTGATGGTGGTTCAAGCTTGTGGTTTGGAGCTTTGGCTTGGAGCTTTGGATTAGGATGCAGTTGTGGATTCATTTTTGTCTAAAGTTCACTTGGAGTTATCTCTTCTATTGATATCTTTTCCGCTGTAGCATTATATCATACCTTTGATATTTGTTGAGCATTATTGATATCATTATTGTATATCATTCTGGATACTGTATTCATTGGAGTTGTATATGATATCATTCATTTCTCTTCCGCTGTGTTGTTATACTTAATGTGTTATAAGCTCCGGCGAGCCAGATTCGGCGTTTGAATCTGCGGCATTCAAGTACAAGTGAAGTACGGGTGCCGATTTTCGAAGGCCAAGTCAGGACCGTTACAGTAAATTTGTCGATTATAGTGTGATAATGGATATGTACGTACAGCAAAAATGATGTTTAAAAAGCTATTAAAGGATTTGATAGTGTTTTTAAAACACTTTAAAGGATTTGATAGCGTTTTTAAAACGCATAAAGCCTACAATAGAGTTTATGAAACGCTATTACAGTAAATAACAGCGTTTTATGACCGTTGTACACCAACATGTAATTATAATAAAGGGTGTTTTATAGCATTTTAAGAACGTAATTAATAAGAATTTTTATTGCATTTTAAAAACGCTATAAAAGACATGTTTTTTATAGCGTTTCTTATGTTGCAATAATAGGTCATTGACTTACTACAACTTGTCGATTTAAGCGTTTACAAAAAGGCTATATAATCCTTTATAGCGTTTTTTAAACGCTATTAAAAGGCCTTTTGTTGTAGTATTAGAAAACTATCCTTGTCTCGACATACATTCTTAATTCTCAAGATAAAGATGAGTTTACATACCTTGGATTTTAATGTTAAGTATGAAAAGAATATTTTTCATGCCACCATAAGTTAAAAAGATAGGATATGGAAACCAAATTTGAATACAGAAATAATACTTCATATACTCAGCATCAATCTTCGATTTCAAACTTAAACTATCATTTGGTCAACAGTGAAGTCATTCACGTTAAGGTACTGCTACCTCTAAAACCTTGACTAGACAACATTCTTAATTTAAGCACAAAGGCTGTTTTGCATCAATGAGCATAACCCTAGTCAGCCGCCGGCCTTGATTTCAACCTTTCGTTCCCCGTTTGTCTTTGTCGTCAACACCCTCCTATTCGCCTATCCATCTCAGACTTGGGCCCTGAGTTTCCCTGCATTGTTATGTCTTCCTCAATCCCCAATGGCCATCAGGCCTCCCCTCCCCCAGATCCGCTACCATGAATTCATGACCCCTCACCAGGTTTTCCACCAATCCCCTCCTCCTGGCGAGATTTTGAATCTGAAGATGGTTTCATTCTTGTCATGTCCCACAAGTGAAAACATCAACCCAAACACATGATCTATCCTATTTCACCTAGCCCTAAGTCTTTTGACATTCCACATAGGAATTTAAGAATGCCCCCACTACAAAATGAAAATCAAAACTCTGTTAGATCCAACAGCAATGATGATCACCCTAACCTCCCTATTAACAAACCTGTTACAAACAAATGGAATTTCTCCACCTTGTCGAGCAGAGCATGAAATGAAGTGATTAAGGGTAATAATATTCCAGTTTCTATCCCATTAAAATTCTACCATCCTCGAGAAGTTAACTCCATGCAATGCGCTAAAATGTTTGTCACAATCGTTCAAGGTGCTAGAAAACAATAGGACAACGCTATTGTGATTTATGTGGTTGGTCCTAAATCATATTACCCATATTTCAAAGATTATATTCTCAGAGTTTGAAAACCGGATGATGAATTTTCGATTTACTCTATGGAAAATGGATTTTGCATTATTAAATTTAACAAAAAGCAAGATTGTGACAAAATTCTGGAAGGAGGTCCTTATTATTATAATAAACAATAGATGATGATGAAGAGATGGTACACTCCATCCCGATTTGATCCGCTTCCCCAATCTCCCTCTTGATCACTGAACGGAAGAGGAAATTAGTCGTATTGCTTTAATGCTTGGTTCCCCCAACAAAAAACTTACACACTCCATCCCGATTTGATCTGCTTCCCCAATCTCCCTCTTGATCACTGAACGGAAGAGGAAATTAGTTGTATTGCTTTAATGCTTGGTTCCCCCAACAAAATGGATAAATTCACCGAGGGTATTATTAAAATTGCTTATGCTAGAGTGTTAATTGAAATTAATAACTCGTTCAAATTTCTAAACAAAATTCCTATTATACGGAAAAGGCCGAAATCATCTGGCAAAAAGTTTCATATGAATGGAAACAATCTACTTGTACGAACTGTTCAAGTTTTGGACATGCGGAAATCCACTTCCAATTCAATAAGGTTTGGTTGCTTAAAGCAAACACACAGCAAGTACCTAATGATAGCTCTGATATGCATATTGATACTAACATTCATAGCAATCAGGAAAATAACTCAGAATGCATAGATACTTGGGAAAATTTAGACAGTACGGATAAGGTAAAATTCAAATATCATCAATGACAATATCAAGTTACCTACAGAGAATACCTCTAACAAGGCTCATACTGTCCAGCCGACTACATCAAATTCGACTATTAATACAATATCGCTTTAGAATGTTTTTCATACTATCACTGATAATGAAATGCTAGATATTACAATAAGTATAAATGCAAATACTAATGAATTAGGTGAATTATCGTAATTGCCTCAGGGTTCGGCTCAGAGTCCTATAGTTGCTGACCATTCCTTTGAATCTCTGCATACTTTGAAAACAAAAGCGATTTGAAAAATCAGGACGGAGGAAGTTCCCTTTGAATTCAAAGACACTCTAACTCTGATGTTATCGAGAATCTAGCATGGGCAAGTTAAGTTAATCAGTTGAATGGCAAAAATAAAAAGAACGAAAAAGCTAAGAATACGGGGACTGCTACTTCAGCAGGAGGCAGTAGCAACCCAGAAAACAGCCCACAAATTGAGTTCCGCTTTTGGAACATTAGGGGTATGAATGCCCCAGTTAAACAGTTTGATATGTTGCGTGTTTTGAATAGTAATAGATATTCCTTTATTGGCATGCTCGAAAATAAACTATCTCTTCATATTATAGATAGATTTATGTTAAAGATTCCTTCAAACTATAAATTTTCTTATAACATAAATAATGATCAGAAATGTCGTATTTTAATTATTTGGGACTCCACTCATTGGTCGAATATCATTGCTCACACTAACGACCAATATATTTCATGTATTTTACATAATGTCAATGGAATTAGTGTTATGAGTTCCACGGTTTATACTTTTAATAAAGAGGTGAAACGTAAAGATCTTTAGCAGTATATTATTGAACAATCTAAGAGTATCAATCTCCCATGGATTATGGCAGGCGATTTTAATACTATTCTATCTCCTAATAACAGAATGAATAACGAAGTCTGTAATTCTATAGGAGACCAAGACTTTATAGATTGCATTTTCCTTTCTAAACTGGTGGAACAACATTTATAGATAATTATTTTACATGGAGAGGTGGTCAGTCCTTTTCTATTCATAGTAAAATAGACCGTGTGTTTGTTAACAATTTATGGTCGGATAAATTTTTTCAATTTGGAATTCACTTTGGTAATCATGCATTGAGCGATCATACTCCCATCATGGTCAACCTTATTATTCATAGTAGAATAAATTTTTGATTATATAAAAGTTCCTAGCATCTCCAAGAGGGATACCTGTCCATACTACATGAGTCTTCGATGCAGGAATTTTCTGGCAACCCTCATCACAAGCTCCTTTTTAAACTAAAATCTCCTAAGGATACGCTGAAACAATGGGCAAAAAATAAAGGTAGCATGTATACAGCATATGATAAATTAAAGGAAGAAATTAATGAGATTTATAATCATTTAATTCGAGATCCTTTGAATGATGATCTCCTGGAGCAATATAATGCGCATTATGAGCAGGTCTATTCTATTATGAAAAAAATTAATGTCGACAATGAGCAAATAATGAAATTTAATTGGCTTATAAAAGGGGGACAAACCAACTGATTACTTTTTCAACAAAATCAATGTTCTCAAGCCTAAACGTAGGAGTAATCTCGTACTTAATGATAATGGGCCTTAGTCATCAACATTAGAACAAATTGCACATAAAGCTATCAACTACTTTTCTGATTTGTTTTTATCATCCCAAGCTACAAATCAATTTCCATGCATTACTTGCAAGAAATTTTTTTCGAAGAATGCTAGAATTAATTTATGCAAACCAATTCAACTAAAGGAAATTAAAGCAGCTATTTTTCAAATCAATGATAACAGCTCCCTTGGACCAGATGGGATGAATGAAAAATTTTATAAAGTTCATTAAGAACAAATAACATATGACATTCGGAATGCTATGAATGGTATTATTCTTTTCGAAAAGATTATTAGAGAAATTAACCACACATTTATTTGCCTAATCCCAAAAAAATCCGATGCGGTTGATATGACTGATTTAAGGTCGATTTCTCTTTGTAATGTCTCTTATAAGATTTTAGCCAACCTCTTTTGTAACCGATTGAAAGATTATATAAATGATCTTATTTCATATAATCAAAATACTTTCATTCCCGGTAGAGTAATTACTGAAAATTCCCTTTTAGCTTATGAAATGGTTCGTGGATTCAATAGGAAGAATTCTAACTACATGCCTAAACATTGATCTGCATAAAGCTTATAACAAAGTTAGAAGAGAATATATTCAACATATGCTGATATCGATGGGATTTTCTCAGTCATATGCGGACCTTATTTTGGAATGCATTTCTACTCCTACATTTTCCGTTTTAAATGATGGTACACCCTATGGTATCATAGAGAGCTCAAGAGGATTAACACAAGGCGATCCTCTTTCACCATATTTATTTTTGATAGCTATGGAATTCCTCACTATTAATCTTGATGTAGAATTCTTGAAAGGTGATATTACCCCAATATACAATACTGAACCGGTGATTACCCATTTATTATATGCAGACGATATTTTAATTTTGGCAAAAGCTACTACTAGGAATGCTGAAAGCATAAAGCAAATTTTTAAAAAACTGCTAAAGTTTACTGGGCTTGATTTAAATGCCAACAAATCCAATCTGTTTTTTAGTAATGGTGTAATTAACAGACAACAAATTGTAGACTTGCTTAAAACTATACTAGCAGCCTTCCAGTCCTATATTTAGGCATCCCACTTTCGAATAATAAGCTAAAAGCTAAGGACTGGATGGTTGATTGACAAAATTAACAAAAAAATTAGTTGTTGGCATAGTAAGCTACTTAATATTAGTGGAAAAGCAAAGTAGATTAAAAATGTCATTTATCCAATGATACAGTTTTGGTTACAATTCTCTCAATTTCCTGTAACAATTATGCAAAAAATCAACTCTTTATGTGCTAATTTTTTATGTAAATATAAAAATCATAAAATGAGTCGGGAAGATGTTTGTCAAAGCAAAAGCGAGGGTGGCCTTGGTATAAGAAGAATAGATGATGTTGCTAAAGCTATGGCAGCAAATCTTTTATGGAAATTTATACATGGAGATTCTCTATGGCCAAATAAATGCACAACAAGTACTGTAATAAAGTAAATTTTTGGAATGCTACAATGGATAACGACGCTTCATATACTTGTAAAACTATTCTTTGAGCTAGACAAAGGTGTAAAGGGGTAATTGATATGAAAATTATTACCGGTGCACACACTAGTATTTGGTTTGACCTATGGCTAAACGGTTCTTCATTGATTGACAAAGTCGGATGGAATGCATTGACTGTTACAGGTTGATGTAATCGAAGTGTTTCCATGCTAATGAGTAATAATAAATGGAAATAGCAGCTAGAGTATGTTCCTATACAAATGCAACACACAGTTCATAATATACCTATCCACATGCAAATGCAACAAGATTTATGGTATTGGCTACCGAACAGTAATGGACAATTCTTATTGAAATCAGCATGGCAACAATTCAGATGTATGTATGCAGATTTTATTTGGACTAAGATAATTTGGGATAAGGGATGCGCTCCGAAGATGTCTACATGTGCTCGTATGTAAAAATTAAACAAGTTAAATACCAAAGACAGAATTTGTAAATGGAATTCCACCGTTGATCGCACTTGTGTGTTATGCCTAAATTTTAGTGTAGATAAGGATCATCTCTTTTTCAAATGTAGATACTCGAGAAAATTACAGGAAGATACTATGATTAAGTTAAAGACAAACTTTAGAATTGTGTACAATATTAACCAAATCATGGATAGCATATGTTAAAACCATAAGAATAGCTCACTTCACGAACGGATCAAAAACATAGCATTCACTACATTGATTTGGAACATTTGGTGTGAACGAAATAATCGAATCTTCAAAGGTATTGAAACACCTTCTAATTTGAGACTTAATGTAACTCAAGACTGCAAACTGTTAATCAAACAAATACTGAAGTCACAAATGAGAAGTTTAGAGGAGAAACTTATCTTATCGGGCTTTAATATAGCTTTCGATCCTTTAGCGATTCACCTTCCTCCTTGATTTTTCTCGGCCATCTACCGCTTCTTGCTGTTGATTTTCCTTTTTCTCTTGAATTCTCCCAGATGATGCCGCGATTGAAGAGATGATTGAATCGACGATTTTCTTTAGATCTATTACGTAAAGCAAGTGGTTTATTCTCTCTCTTGCTGAATGAACATCGGAACTGGAGATCAAAGTGTCGATCTTTTTCATTTTTTATTATTTCTCTTTTGTCCATAGTACATGTGTCTTGTTTAAACTTGTGTGCTAAACCAAGTTGTCCATAAAGATGGTTTTGAGTGTAAGTCGCATTTGTTTCCTCCTCCATCTTTCTATAACTTGGTCCGAGCTCCGATATATTGTACTGTTAATATATTGAAATGATATATACTCTTTTTCCTTGCAAGACACCCATATAGGTTAGGGGGTTGCAAGGTTTTAACGAGACGCATCATGGAAGTATATGTTTCTATTAATTATATAAAGTACCTTTTTCCAAAAAAAACATTCTTAATTTTTAGGATAGATAGAAGTCTACCTACCTCAAAGTTCAATATTGAGTATAAGATTCATAAATTTTGTATACAGTTTATAATAAACAAATTATTATAAAACAAGACTTCCTTTCATCCTTTAGAAATCATTTGCTATAACAAAGATGTTACAGTCATAATCTCTTCCTTTTTCTTGAAACCATTTATTACGACAAGAGTGTTGTGATCCATGGCTTTTTCCTCATTTAAAAATAATTTTTAGAACTCCTTTAAACAAAGTTTAACCCCTCCATGTAAATCTTACTTGAAATCTTTGTTTAAACCAAAGTTGATTTGGAAACCAAGACTCTTTTTATAGAAAAATTACTTGTTTATTATATTAAATAATCCCTTAAATTACTTACATAAATTTCAAGTCTCCTTTAAAACACTTTAAAAAGGTCTAAACTGGCATTCGAAACCTAACTCAAAAGTCATCACGTTAAAGAGAATTCAACTTTAGTAAACAAATTGATGTCCTTTAAATAAAGCCCCTTGTTTAAAAATTCTCACATTAAATTCCTTTGAAACTTAAAATTCTTTTTAAACATTCTTCCTTACAGTTTAAATAACCCAAATCATAATCCAAAAACTCTTATCAAAACATCACTTGAACATTATTGTTAAACTAGAGTTGATTTGGAAAGATAATATTTTCCTATATGTAAGAGTGAGCCGCTTACTTACATCTTCAAATATAAATCCTTAAAAAATTCATTTATACAAATTCCAAACCTCTTTTGAACACTTTTGAACTACAAACCTCCATCCAAATCATAAATAAAAACAATTGCTTTTAGATAGAATCCAACTTTGAAAAAGTAAAGGAATCTCTTTAATATAAACCACTTGTTTGAAATACTCAAAATATATTTAAAATATTCAAATCCTTTTAGAATACTTATATAACTTTTATAAAAAACTTACAAAAATAATTTATGAAAAATTTAAAATAGATAACCTCCTTTAGCTTTACTAGAATCTTAGATTTTCAAAGTGCATCATAAGCGACTATCACGAACCGTAACTTTTCAAACTTTGACTTGTAATTCAAATAAATTTTAACCATATTTCTTTCTATAGTTTAAACCGCTATGTAACAACCCGCATATTTATCGATTTTATATTTAAATATTTTATCGTTAGTCGGATTATAGTCGAAAAGCTACTTTTTGCATACGTTCAAATTAGGACTCGAGACCACTTCCATTGAGTTCGAAACGCCGTTTGCAACTTTTTTAAGTATAAGCATTGATATGTTTGGAGTCGGTGGAATTTCACCACTTTTTCACTTGAGACCAATAGTTGGGCTTTTAACCTATTAAACCCAAACTCCACCCTCCCCTCTTCATAACTTTCTAATTTCTTTAAACCTTCAAGCTTCTTCAAAAATGGTAGTGGGAATGGGAAATTGAAACTCCAAGCTCAAATTCAACTTCAAATCCATTATTCAACTCCAAATTCAACAATAAGACATTGGATTCAAGCTTTTTGCATTGGGATTGAAGAGGGATTGATTCTTGCTTGCTTTGTTCTTCATTTTCATTGGTTTTTGGTGCAAAGGTGAGATATTTATCTCACATTCTTGTCTATAACTATGGATGCTTGGGAATGATTTTCTATTACTTTAGCATGTATATTTGCATTTGGTTTGGATTGGATTGGCGAAAAACTCCAATTTTTAGCGTTTTGGTGAATTTTCTGCATTTAGGTCGTTCTGGCCATTTGTGCGTGTTTGGATTAGGTCGCTCGCGAGCTAACGCCTTAGGTCGCTCGCGTGTTAACGCCTTAGGTCGCACTGCCTTGAACCCTCGGCCTGCATATTTTCGTTCGCTCTTAGGTCGTTCGGAATTAGGTCGCTTGGTCGATAGGTCGTAGGTCGCTCTGCCTTGAGGAGTCTCGGCCTGCATATTTGCGTTAACCCTTTAGGTCGTTCTGGCTTGAGTCGTTAGGTCGTTTGGCTTTTATATTGATTAGGTTGTTTAGCCTTGAGTCTAGTTCGCACGGCTTTGTTAAGACGTTAGGTCGCTCAACCCTACTACAAGTATTAGGTCGTATGACCTTGTTCCACTAAGTCGCACGACCCTTAGGTCGCTTACCTGATTGAGTCGCACCTCACCTTAGCTCGGCCATGTTAGGTCGCTCGCCTCCCTTAGGTCGCTTACCTGGTTGAGTCGCACCTCACCTCAGCTCGGCATTAAGCCGTTAGGTCGCGTGTCCAATTAGGTCGCACGCAACCACTAGGTCGCTTGACCAATTTAACTCGCTCTGTCTTGCTTACTTTTAGGTCGCACGACCATTCCATTTTAAGTCGCCTGAGCCCTTAGGTCGCGAGTACTTAAGTTGCTTTATCCAGGTTGTTAGGTCGCATGACCTTAATTCCTTTTGGTCGTGACCCCCTTTAGGTCGAAACCCTTTAAGTCGCTCGATCCTATCCTTCCTTGGGTCTACACTAGGTCGTACCGTTTTGACGGGGCGCTGCCCCCTGGACCCCCGCGACCTGACCGGGCAGGTCGAACCCCGTAGCAGGGGCGTTGCCCTCGCACCCCCACCTTGGGGGGGTTGCCACCCTTCCTGGACCCCCCCTCCGTAGGGGATCTTATCTGAAAAACATTCAATAGAACTTGCTTTGTTGAGATGCTGAGTTGACCATTCTTCGAGACAAACTATCTTGGGCTTCTCGGTCGATTTTATGGATTTTTGAATATCTATTTCAATGGATTCTTTATCGGTTTCTTTGGATTTTATTCACGTCTTCGTGTATGAATTTTTATGATTGATTGTTTCTACAATCACTTCTATGATTTGTCACTTTAAAATATGAAGGTTTCAATACTAGTAGTAAATATCAAAACTCTTTCAACAAAATGATTTCAACTCTATTTTCAATAACAAAGCTCTTTTCTTAAACCATTTTCTAATCTACTAGTATATACAAACCTTTACCTCACTCGTATGAGAAATTGAATTAAACGGCTTAGTAAAACAAGTGGTATGAAACGCTTGCGTTTTCTTCGTCGGTTAACTCTTGGACTTGTTCGATTGAACCTTTTTGTGACAATTTTCTAGTGAAGATCTACAGTTTGTTCGTAAATATTTGAGTTAAGAAAGTGGTTATGGGACATGAAGCTAAACTTTTATATTTACTAGCTTGCTGTAATTGACACTTCTCATTGATCATGACGATCATTTTGTGATTTAGGCTAGCAATTGTGCGATGTCTCTTTGTTTGCTTCCTGGTTAGGCTAGACACCATTTGTGTGATTCCACTCACACATACCTTTTTGCTTTTTGGTTAGCCTGGACACCATTTGTGTGATTCCACTCACACATACCTTTTCGTTGCGAGGTCAGGCTAGACACCATTTGCGTGATTCCATTCACACATACCTTTTTGCTTTTTGGTTAGCCTAGACCTCATCTGGGTGATTCCTACTCACCCATATGGGGTAGCTCCCCATGATCTTCGCACCGTCATGTGATAGGCCTCTTTCCCTTTTTCTATGATTTCTGGATTTCCTGTGTTGATTTCTGGAATTTATGTCATTGACTTGTTATGAGTACAAGTTTAGGGTATGATGCCCTCTTTGGATCTTTGAGAAGATTCTTGTGATATTGATTTATCTCTTATTGATTGATCTTCTGTTGATCATCATTTTCATACTTATAGTAGTATGTCAGTATGGATATTTTATGTCATGCCATATCTTTTAGTTTATACCATGTCATCTGATATTTATAGCTAGACTGATCCGTTTATTATTTTCTTAAATAATACTCAGGTCAGACCGAGATGTTACAGGTGCTTCTGCTTGACTTCTTCCCGGGGTTTGCTACTCTGACTTTTGGCTAACTATTTGGATTAGCAGTTTTTGTTGTATACACTTGAGATATAGACTCATAGTTGTATTCTTTTGTATAGCACGTGTTGCTATTCTTTTGTATTATTGTGGATCTTTTTTACCACTACTCTGATGTACACTTTCATGTGTTAGTTATATATCAATATCTTCTTCCGCCTTTGTGATATGGATGTCTGTGACTGATTGTGTTATGCTTATTTCTATTTTTGTTTCCGAAGATTATTTATAGCCACCATGTGATAGCTTTGTGTTTGTATCGGTATGTCGGCCTTCTTCCTTAAATGAAATGCATGCTATACTATCTGACATAACGGTGCTCGCACAAAGAAGTTACATGGATGGTCGCTCCTCAACAGCCTTATTCTTCGTGTTAGTTGACAGCACTACATCATAGTGTTCTTGGCTAGCGTGGGTATAGTGGTGGGGCGTCACAGCTTGGTATCAAAGCCAAACTTCGGAACAATGTAGAATAACTTAACAAGGATCATCGTCCTAAGTCCATCTTAGGAGTCCTACCTTAGGATTAATTTGAGTCTTCGTACCGATTCATCCTAATTTCTTTTGTGATTTCTTGTTCTATCTATCAATATTTCTTGATATTCATTCTGAGAATAATCTTTTCCTTCTTCTTCCTTTCTTTCTTGAAGGAAGAAGAGATGGTTAGTTCTGGCAGTCCTAGCGCTGGTCAATCCAGTAGTCCTTCTCTGGATGGCGTATTCATGTCTGCCCAACAACTTTCGGATCTTTCTCAGAATCAAAGGTTTATCTTTGCTTTGAGTAAAAATCCCACAAAGATCTTACCTTTGAAACTAGAAGTTCCTTTCGACCAACTTGTAGATATCACTCTACAAGAAGAAGAGGCTGATAAAGGAATTGATAGTGATATTGGGATGTCCAAGAAGAGGCTTATCCCGATAAGAAGGTGAAGCAACCTGCTTTTGTAGCAAAGACTCCAATCCTTCATCATGGGCGATGCTACAATTGTGGTTCTAGGGACCACTATGCGAAGGAGTGTCTGCAACCACTCTTTTGTCGTTATTGCAAAGATTCCAGTCATCATATTTCTGTCTGCCCCATACTTTTAAGCAAGAAGAGGGTGGAACCAGAAACTTCGATAGCCAAGCCACCTACCTCTAGTCGTAAACGTTGTTACAATTGTGGTTCCACAGACCATTATGTAATTAAGTGCCCGGAACCTCTCTATTGCTGCTATTGCAAAGGCTCGGGCCATTTCTTGTCTACATGTCCCATGCGACCTAACAAAAGAGAAGGAAATCTAAAAGCTTCTAACGAAACTCCTCTGGGTCAAGGTACTTCTTATTTAATCCTTGATTTCATTAAATTTCGATTATCCGATTCGAGTTTTTTGATATGGGTTCGTCTCATCACTTTTATATCAAAAGAACTTGTTGATTCTCTTTCTTTTTATGTTTTGGGCTTGATGACTTCTTTGAGGATTACGAATCCGGATTAGTGGATCCGCAACACTCTACTTGCTTTTTATTGATATCGAAAATTATTTCATGTGATTTTTCTTTCCGAACCAATTTGCATGTTATGCATTGCTTAGGTTTCGGAATTGATTTGCGTGAAAGGATTGGCTTATTGCAAAGCCCATATCCAATTTTTCCAAAAGGACTATTCATTTTCGATATTTTTGATCTGTTAAGCAGATTCATATTTTTCCTTTGTGATTTCGATTTCAAATCGATGGCATCATTTTGCTCTTTTAGCTCACATGTTGAGTAAAGAGATATCTCTCTCATTCTTATCGGTTGAGAATTTTCCGGTATTTTTGAGTTTGTCTTGGGATTATCACCTAAGCAACCTTTTTGAGTGGTGTTAAGGTCTTTCCAGTTTGACTTTGCCACCGAATTTCAATCGCTACGAGTTGCGGAGGTTAGCCTTCCACATACCTCATTCCGCACTCGTTATGATTTATATGAATGACATATTGTGTCATTCAGTTTATCCAGTCTATTTCATCCCTTTTATAAATCGAGTATTCTATGAATATCTCAATAATTCCAATCTTGTATTTATTAATTTTGGATAAGAATAGAAATTTAAAATTTTGCAAATCTTTTTAAGAAGATATTTTAAATTCCTATAAAAAGATAATTTTGTGTTGTATTGCCCATTTAGTGTTTTAAGAATTCTGGTCGATGCGCTTGATCAACGCTATCGATAGGGATTTCCTAAACGCTTTGATGAGACAATCAGACACAATAAATTGACTTGTAAAATGTAAATTTTTCTATGAAGGTAATTGTGATTTTTAAAGTTTTAGCTTTTTGGGAAAGAAGATTAAATTCCTTCTTTTCAATATTCTTATTCTTGTGATTCCCGAAGGGAGCCAAGACTTTAACTTTAGTACCAATGCTTATTGTATTGGTTTGGATGTCGTTCTCTTGCGAAAGAGAACGTGCAATCACTTTTGCTTCTAAATTTTTAAAGCCGATCGAGACTAGGTATGCCACTTATGATCTGGTGCTCGCGGATATTGATTTTGCTTTCAATATTTGGCATCATCATCTTTGGTGGAGAAATTTGTTCTCTACCTCGATAATAAATCATTGGGATATCTATTTTCTCATAAGAAACTTAATTTGTGTCAACCACGTTGGCTCGAATTTCTTACATCTTATGATCTTGATATTCTTTATACTCCCGGAAAGGGGAAATCGTGTTGCCAATGCACTTAGTCGTAAGCAACAAGCAGTTGTTTCTATGATGATATCTGAATGGAACGATCTCGAGACTCTATCCCCTTGTGAGATTTGAGATCACAAAATCTGATTTATGTGCACCCCTTGTTTTATGTAGTCTAGAGGCTCAACCTTCTCTTTTAGACTGCATTCTTATAGCTCAAAAGGGGATAAATCCCGAATTGGCTCTTCTTAGCCAAAGTTGTTGGGATGAAAAATTGATATTGAAGATTTGAAAGACTTTGATATTGATTCTTATAGAGGCATTTGAAAATTTGGTAAACTTATCATACCAATTATTAGTGATCTTCGTAAAAATATTTTAGAAGATTCTCATCGTTCTACAATTACCATTCATCCCATTAGTAGTAAAATGTACGCAGATAAGAAGCGACTTTATTATTAGGAGTGAATGAAATCTGTTATCGCTAACTTTGTTAAGTGTTGCATGACTTGCCAACTTGTCAAGGCCGAACACCAAAGGCCTGATGGTTTATTGCAACCTTTAGAAATTCCAATTTGAAACTGGGACCAAATCTCCATGGATTTTATAGATGGCCTTTCCCGTTCTCATTCGGGTCATGGTAACTTATGGGTTATAGTAGATAGACTTACTAAATCAACCTATTTTATTCCCGTTCGGTTTAACTGAATCGTTCCTCTTTTGGCCAAACTCTTTATTAAAAGAAATTGTTAAATTATATGGAGTTCCTACTTCTATTGATAGTGATAGTGATCCACTGTTTACTAGTGGATTTTGGAAGTGTCTTCAAAAAGCTTTAGAAACGAAGCTTAATTTTAACACCGCTTATTTCCCCAGTCCAATGGACAAACAGAGCGTGTGAACCAAACTCTTGAAGACCATCTTCGTGTTGTGTGCTTGATTTTGTGGAATTTGGGAAAATCATAATTCTCTTGTTTAATTTTCCTATAATCATAGCTTCCAATCTAGTATTGGTATGGCATCTTTCGAGGCACTCTAGGGGAGGCTATGTCGATCTTCTTCTTGTTGGCTTAAGATCAGTAAGAAGCTTGTTTCAGGTCCAGATTTTATTCGCGTTTCACATGTGTAAGGTGTTATATACGTTTCTATCGATGGGGAAAAATTAGCGCCTCAATATATTGGGTCATTTCCTATCACCGAACGTATTGGTTCTATGGCTTATCTCCTTACATTACCGGTTCTATGGCTTATCGCCTTACATTACCGGCTCAGTTTTCTGCTATGCATGACGTGTCTCATGTTTCTCAATTACGGAAATGCCTACGAAATTCCGATTCTATTCTTGAGCCTGGTGTTGTGGAAGAAATTGAAGTTTCGCCGAATTTAACTTTCGAGCAGCATCCTATTCGAATTATTGCTTCGGAGGTCAAACGACTTCGAAATAAAGATGTTCCGCTTGTGAAGGTTCAATGGTCCTCAAATTCTAAAGATTGCTCTTGGGAATCTAGAGAATTCATCGAGCGAACACATCCGGACTTACTTTCTAGTGCTCAATGAGGTGAACTTCTTATTTCAAATTTCTTTTGTGATAATATGCTTTTATGGTTGTTACTTTTTATTTTCATCTTATATATTGCGAGGACTCAATTTCTTTAAGGAGGGGAGTCTGTAACAACCCGCATATTTATCGATTTTATATTTAAATATTTTATTTAAATATTTTATCGTTAGTCGGATTATAGTCCGAAAATCTACTTTTTGCATACGTTCAAATTAGGACTCGAGACCACTTCCATTGAGTTCGAAAGCCGTTTGCAACTTTTTTAAGTATAAGTGTGACGACCCGGAATTTTCAAGCATTTAAAATTGGAATATTTAATTGATTTTAATTATTTAAAGGATAATTATCAACTTAAATTACGAATATCATAATTTATTTGACAATTAAATTGTTGAATTAAATAATTTGAATTGGATAAATATGAAACCTGAGATTTTAAGCTTGTTAAAAATAATTTGAAGGCTTATAAAATTTATATCGATAATATGGAAAACAGTATAAGTGTTAAAATTGAATTTGGAAGTGTTTTGTTCAGTTTTGAAATTTATATCGTTTAAATTGAATTTAAAAATAGCCTTCCGAGGAACAGTCTCGGAATTCGACGAAACCAGTTCCATTGGATCCGTAATATTGAATTATTATCGGATTTCGAATTTCGTGTTGATCAGAGTTAGTGTGTGAGTGTACGATATATAAACGCGCTGAGAATTTATTGAAAATAATCCAATGATATTTTATTTAAATGGTCAAGCTTCTCTAATACGCTTCTTCGTTTAATAATTAAAAAAGGGCCTCACCCTCCTATAATCGAATCGAATCCCCTCCATGAACTTTATATCAGCCGAAGAAATAATATAATAGAATTGAAAATCTCGAACATTGTGGAGCTTCTGCATTCTTCACTTTATAATTTCGTTCTGAAGAAATCATATGGCCGAATGATTTTTTCCCTCTTTTCCATTTAAGTATCGACCCCCTTCCTCCTTCTTTCTATTTAAAATCGGAAATCCCTCTCCTTCTTTTCTAATCGTTCAAAAAAAATATAATAAGAGGGAGAATCGCATTGCCAAGGCACGCGTTCGATTTAAAGGTGAGTCGAAGTCGTTGATGTGCTCGACCTGGAGTGATCGCGACCTGAAATTCGCAATTTTGGGATGGTGACATTGATCTAGGGTAATGGCAGGGGATAAGGCTCAAGCGATTTGGAGGCCGCGACATACTGAGGCAACGACAAGTCGAGTCATGAAGGGGGTACAGTCGCGATCGATTGACGTGGATGGCAGGCGACTCGAGGATCTCGGTGATCTTTTGGGTTCGCGTAGAGTCGCGATGCTTTGTAGGTGACTGTTCGACTTTGGGTTCGAAGGCACAACTAGTGATGGGATTTGGAAGCGAATCGAGGCATCGTGGTGGGTTCTGGGTTCATCTGAGTGGTGAGGTGAAAATTGAAAGAAACAAGCTGATCTGGAGTGGGTTGCAAATTAAAATCAAAGGGGATCTTCACATTCCTCATAGAGCAGCTGATTTGCCAGCTAAGTTCAAGCCTATGCTCGTGCCTGGAAAAATTCAACACATTATATGCACCGGAAACCTTTGTATTAAGAAATCGAGAAAAACCAAAGGAATATTGAAGTGAATGGCAAATGCAACATCAAAGGTGAGTTAATCTCACTCAGTTTAAATTTAAATTTAAATTTATATGATCGAATTTGAATAGTTGATTGAATGGTTGAATTGAGTGATGTGATATAATATAGTATCATTTGAAATTGGCATATTATGTGATGCTAACGTCTGTGGATGCACGGAAAACAGGTTGGAGGGATCCAACTGGATCCCTCAACATTTATTTAAAATTATTTAATATCCTATGTTGTGATTATTTGATATTCTATGATGGATTATATTGAAACATTGAATGCTATGGTTCGATTGGATATAAATAGATATGATGAATTACCAAAAATATATAAATTGGATTTGGAAAGATAATAAAAGAAGTGAATTTGTAAGTAAAATAATTATAGAAAATTGAATAAGTTTAAGAATGAATTGGAAAAGAAATAGAGTGCCTTTAAAATTCTATTAAATAAATCTTAAGTTTAGTAAGGGAAATAGAAGATTAATGAATTTTATATTTTAAAAGAATAAAACATTTATTTAAAATTTAAGATTCAATTTATTGAAAAGAATGAAGAAGAAATTTGGAAGAAGCTGAAATTGGTATATTTCAGTTAAATGGTATAAAATCAAACAGAAAATAATAGAAAATAAATATAAAGTCATAATTAATGAATTTGAGAGAAACTAATAAGTAGAGAAATTTATTTCAAATGGAATAAATTGGGAATCAATTTGGAAAATTGATTTGAGTGATTGAAGTTGGAATTCTCCTTCGATAACCAAGTACGTTTTCAAATAAATTTTTAAATATAAGTTAATAGTTTTAAAATTTGTTTTAAAAGGTATGTTTTGAAAAATTTATCATTTCTAATATTTAAATTCTAAAGTAAGTATTTTCTCAAATCTGTTATAGTAGTAATTATTTAAAAAGTGACTTAGTATTTTGTTTCAAAAGTAAAAATCAACTTTTATATTTTATTTAGTAACCTTATTTTCAAATATTCATATAGTATGTATTTTAACAAATCCTTGAAGTAGTTTTAAAATAAATGTTTTAAAGTATATTTCAAAGTAAAGTGTTTCAAATTATTTAAAATCTAGTTTTGTGCTTGGTAACTTCAGTGGAGATAGAAAATATTTGGGAAAGTTTATTCTGGAAAGAAAGATGGTTTTGAAAACGTTTTCAAATGATTGAAAATAGAAATATATCTTCTAAAGATATTTTTGAGGTTAATAAATAATTTGAGAAATTATTTATTGTTGGATGGATGTTTGTGAATAATAATTGATAGTTGAATAACTGATTATCAATATTGGACAAATGCGTTGATCGTTTCGAAGAGACCGGGATCGAGATTTATTTCTCGAAAACCACTTCGATTCGGTTTGTACGTAGCGTGAAACGTGTTCGGAGTCGAAGATGGAGCAGTGAAGTGTAAGGGCTAGTCGATAATAATCCTGAGGATATTTCCAAAATGGACGTAGTAGGAGTAGTGCCTTCGGTTCCGTTCGAACCCGGGACGGACTTGTATGGATGAATGCTTGCGAAACATCGTCAGGTGGACGATGGGCATTCTAAGGGATATATTCTAAAAAGGTAGCGCTTAACCTCAAGCCTCATCAAATGGGAATGACTGAAAATCAGGGGTTATGCAGCAAGGCTAGGTGGGTAGCACCCAAGCAGGGTGAGGTCATTCCAGTCTAGATGTCCCTTTTTATTTCGGCTTAGTGGTGCGGTTGCTGATCCCAACCGCGGGGTGATCTCACTCGGGATTATCCAGTAAGGGGTAGTCCCGGCCTTGTGTTGCAGGGGAGCGGGCGTACTCCTCGGTACGGTGATCTAGGCCCCGTACTGTGACAGGTGGTACCCCAGTGCCTAGTCATTACATTCTCCCTACGAGCCTTGTACGAGTTTTGTTTGTATTACCCACTCTGTGGCTAGTAGCTGGAATTTAATAATGTAACAATTTCGGCTATTTTATAAGTACTTGTATATAGACCCTATTATAATATCAAAGGATTTCTATAAAAATTGTTTTAGCTATCGTAAGGTAAAAACCCGACATGTTTATTTGTGGCATAGTCTTACGAGATGCTTTTGTTTTCAAAGGATTTTTGAAACTTTAATAATCAATTGGGTGTGATTTTCTCACGCTGGTAATCCAGACTGACTCGGGTGTTATTTAACTGTAATGCTCGGGTCAGACCGAGTATTATAGGATACAGGATATGATGCTATGGAGCTCAGGAGACGAGCTAGATTGACGATACGTACATTCGTACATGTTTATATATATATTCCGCTGTTTGAGTTGTTGTGTATCCATTGTATGTATTTGATGTGAGCTGTGACTGATGTACTCTGATGATGTAATATATGTAAACTGATATATTTGATTTTGAGTAAAGATTATTTACTACCTATTATATTTTATTTCGTTGCGATGGTTAGATTCTGATGTTGTTTTTGTTTTCTCTTCTTCTACCTCTTCTTATTAAATCCCAAATGGTTCGTATTTCTGTGCAACTTGAGGTGATTGTTGTAGAACGGTGTTGACTCAAGGGGTACGGATTTGCGGGCTGTTACACTTGGTATCAGAGCTTAGGTTGGAGATAACCTTGGCTCTGGTGGGAATTACTCATTTAAAATAGAGTCTGTAGTACTCTAGAATGTGTTTAAATATGAGTGCATATTTGTTAGTGAATATAAATTGTTTTAATATTGTGTTGATTGGTTTATTGAGTGGCATATGAACCTTCGTCGACACAGTCTGCGCAACTGTATCGAAGGGGTTTCTAAATATTTGAATAGAGCAATCGACACGGTATTGTTTTAAATATGGGTAAATGAAATAATTTTACCCAAAAACATATTTTGATATAAAGTATAGTTTTTGAAACCTATTTAGCTAATATATGGTTGCTTGGATGTTAGATATGATAATATTAAAGTATTATCATTGTTAAGTGAAAATTTAACTAGAAATTGAAATATAACTTAAATTTAAGGGAATAAATTCATTATAAAATGAAATTTATAAATATGAATTATAATGTAATTTATGAATTGAAATACAATCAAATGGAAATTTATATAAGCATAAACTATACGAATGCATTATAGTTAAATTTTGAATTAAAACAGAATTTGAAAACTTTAAACCCCGGAGATTTTGGAAGTATTTCGAAGATAAATAGGAGCATTGTTGTTTTTGGGGTATTTCTGAAAGGAAAATTATTTTAAATAAATTTTGGAAAGATATTTAGTATTGAATTCACTTCAGTAGCTGGAAAATAACTTCGGTGATGACTGCAGCATCATCGATGTTCATTTTCGAGTTTCTAAGTGATGGATTGCTACCAGATTAGTTTGTACAGCAAAACCTGTTTGTTTTTGAAAATCTCAAAGGGAATTTGTTGGGACTAAAACCAAGATTGGTTTGGCTTTTGAGAAATGTGATTTGAGATGTTGGAGATTTCAAAATGATTTGAAACCAAAGCAGGGAGTTTAAAAATCCTGATAGGATGGGTGGAAAGCTTATAAATTGAGATGATTTTTAAATCAGGAATGAAATATAAGCTTTGAATGTTGGAATGTAAATTTAAAGAGAAAATTTAAAAATGAAATTAACTTGTATTGGAGGATAAAATTTAACTGGATCAAAATAAATTGTATAGGCTGAAAATAATATCCAGTTGTATTCGAATCAAGTTGAAATCGAATTGAGTTAAATAAATCTGAGTTAAAATAAAATTGAATTGGAATAAGGATTCAATTAAGTTATTAAATGAAATTAAATTTTTACCTGGATAACTGGGAAATAAGTTGGATAAGAATTAGATTGAGTTAAATAAATCAGAATGACTTGTAAAAGAATTAGAAATCCATGAAATAAAAATATGCTTGGGTTATAAATAAGCATAAGGCTTGGGTTAAAAATAAAAGATGAATATATTCAAGCCTAGAATGAGTGTGATTGTATGAAATATAAGTTGTGACTTGTTAAATTTGAAGGTGAGATAGAAAACCCAAAAATAAATATTTTGGTGAATTGGAAAATAAACAGAAAAGCCAAACTTGAATTATAAAATAATTTGAACTAAGAAAATTAAATGAAGTGACATTTGGAAATAAAATCAAGTATTGAACTATAAATAGGAGAGAACTAATTTGTTAATAAATTAGTTAATGAAATTGAATTGTGAGTTTATGATGAGGTTTGAAAATAAAACTCAAGTTATAATTAAATTCGACTTACATTGTCGATGAAGAAATATAATTGAAAATGGCCTTGCAATTAATTGCAATGTAAGTTCATAAAATTGGGTGGTAAATTAAAAAGTGAACGGTGGAATCAGAACTTGAGTTATTAATTAAAATTTAACTTGGAGTGTTAACAAATTAAATATAAATGGAAATGGATTAAAATAGTAATGGTATGAATTGCAAATAAAATCCAAATAAGTGGAAATAAATTGGAAATCGCCATGTAATCAATTAAATGAGTTGGATCTGAAAAGTTAAATTTGATAATAACCGATCAAATGAAGTTGCAGATTTGAAATGAGATTTGATTGGGAGAGAATTAAGTTGAATAAGAAAATTTTACTTGAAAATAAAATGAGCTTAAGTATAAAATTGGAGTGAATAAACTTAAGCTAAATGATGAAAGGAGTTAGATTGAATTCAACTTAAAATTTAGATTAATAATAGTGAATTGGATTTAAATCAAGTAAAAAAAATTAATAGAAATAAAAATCGGTGAGTTGCCGATAATATTTAATGGAATGAAAATGCTTAAATACATAATTGTAAACCATTTAAATTATTAAGGGATTGAAATAACTTGGGACAATAAGGAAAATAGAATGTTTCAGTTTATTAGAATGATTTAACTGAATGTGGATAAACTAATTATATTGAATAAATAAATGGTGGAATAAATAAGAATCAAATGAAATGTGGTTTAAATAAGTTGAGAAATGGTTATTGAATGGAATAGCTCGGATTGTCTTCAAGCTAAATAAAATAGTTTGGAATAAAAAAATTTGGAATGAAATGTAAATAAATGGATTGTAAATGACTTTAATGGAATGTGTCGAGCTAAATAAATGATTATGAATGGATTAGATCAAAAGGAAATTTAATTGGTAATGGAGATGGCACCTAAGTTGTTAATGGTTTTGAATGAATTAATTTGGTTAATAAAATTGAAATGCAATGAAACTCAGAATATATGGATTGTGAATAAATTGAAAATGGAATAGAATTAAGTATAAATTGAGTTGAAATCGATTTAAATTGGTTATAAACATAAATACTTATTTATTCACATAAATCTCACGAATTGCATGGAATAAATTGTCATTGGATGTAAATGGAAGTAATTAAAATTCTATGAGTTGATAGAAGTAAAATAAATTGATTTTGGAAGCAATTGAATTAAATATGAGTTCAGTTTGCTTAAGAATAAATCAAAGGTAAGCTATTGCGTTTTAAACCATTTGAATTTGATGAAGATGTATACGAAAGGATTGAAAACCATTCGAATTGAATGAAAATGGTTATAAATAAATTGAAACAGTTGAATTGGCATGGAAACTATATAAATTGCTTATGGAAAAATATTTGGTGTGAATTTATTACATGTTTAACTATTGTAAATAAGTGAAATGTTGTTAAACTTCATATATCTGGCACTTACGTGTTTAAATTGAGTAAGTACAGGTACCTGGAAGCCGTATGGCTGGATTTGGGTTGGGCTATTTGCTAAAAATAATAAGCTGCTTGCTTAAAATGCTAAATAAGGTACGCCTACTCAATAAAAATAGGAAATATGAATTGTTTTTGGTTTTTCCGATCGTGTGGGTCGATGTATATATATTTATCTCTTTTGTCAAATTGCAAAAGCTCCTCCGTACAAAGGAGACTCTGCCAAAAAAATTCAGAAATTTTGGGAGTTAGAAAATTTTTGAAAAAAATTGGAAAATTTTGCTAACGACAAAACGATTTTAAACTAGAAATTGAAATAAGTTAGTGAATGAAACTAATTAAAATAATAACATGAATTAGTAATAAATGACCAATAAAATTTATATATTCTGAGTTAAAGATGAATTGAATTCGTATGAAAATGAAAGAATTAATTTGAATAGGAATGGATATAAACTAATGTGGTAAGATGAAAATGAAGATAAGAAACGTATAAAATGCTTATGTTAACTTAAGTAAGGAATGGTCAATTCTTAATTGGAAATTGAATATTGCAAATATATTCTAAGTTGATATTTGGATGAATATTGACATTTGGTAAGGAAGTCGATAAAATGTTTTTGGAATATTGTGATTGGATATTAGTACTAAGCAGGATATGCAAGTATTATAAAGGGAAAAGAGATTTGATTTTGATTTTAGAAAGATAAATATGAATTGCCCGATAAAAGGTATGTATATTAATTTTGGTGTGAAATTGATTGGGTTTTTGGATTGAGCCACTTGGCTTTTTTTTTCTTTTTGGATTTGGGAGGCCGTAGAGCCATTTTGTAGTTGTACCGAGCTAGCCGCGCAAAGGAGACGCTGGCAAAAAAATTTGGGAATTTAGGGAGTTAGAAAAATTTTGATAATTCAAAATTGGTTTTAAGATTAAAACTTGAATGGTTGGGCGAACAGGATTGTTTGCAAACTAGGGAAAGGTTTGGAAAGTTAATAAGAATGATAATGGGTCTTTTATAAAAAGATAGTTAGTAGGGTGTTGAATTGTTTGGTTTTGGAGGTAAGTAAACGGGTATTGGACCATTCTTCCTAATTGGTTATTTCGGGGACGAAATTCTTTTAAGGGGGAAGGAATGTGACGACCCAGAATTTTCAAGCATTTAAAATTGGAATATTTAATTGATTTTAATTATTTAAAGGTTAATTATCAACTTAAATTACGAATATCATAATTTATTTGACAATTAAATTGTTGAATTAAATAATTTGAATTGGATAAAATATGAAACCTGAGATTTTAAGCTTGTTAAAAATAATTTGAAGGCTTATAAAATTTATATCGATAATATGGAAAATAGTATAAGTGTTAAAATTGAATTTGGAAGTGTTTTGTTCAGTTTTGAAATTTATATCGTTTAAATTGAATTTAAAAATAGCCTTTCAAGGCACAGTCTCGGAATTCGACGAAACCGGTTCCATTGGATCCGTAATATTGAATTATTATCGGATTTCGAATTTCGTGTTGATCGGAGTTAGTGTGTGAGTGTACGATATATAAACGCGCTGAGAATTTATTGAAAATAATCCAATGATATTTTATTTAAATGGTCAAGCTTCTCTAATACGCTTCTTCGTTTAATAATTAAAAAGGGGCTGCACCGTCCCATAATCGAATCAAATCCCCTCCATCAACTTTATATCAGCCGAAGAAATAATATAATAGAATTGAAAATCTCGAACATTGTGGAGCTTCTGCATTCTTCACTTTATAATTTCGTTCTGAAGAAATCGTATGGCCGAATGATTTTTTCCCTCTTTTACATTTAAGTATCGACCCCCTTCCTCCTTCTTTCTAGTTCAAATCGGAAATCCCTCTCCTTCTTTTCTAATCGTTCAAAAAAAAACATAATAAGAGGGAGAATCGCGTTGCCAAGGCACGCGTTCGATTTAAAGGTGAGCCGAAGTCGGTGATGTGCTCGACCTGGAGTGATCGCGACCTGAAATTCACAATTTTGGGATGGTGACATCGATCTAGGGTAATGGCAGGGGATAAGGCTCAGGCGATTTGGAGGCGGCGACATACTGAGGCAACGACAAGTCGAGTCATGAAGGGGGTACAGTCGCGATCGATTGACGTGGATGGCAGGCGACTCGAGGATCTCGGTGATCTTTTGGGTTCGCGTAGAGTCGCGATGCTTTGTAGGTGACTGTTCGACTTTGGGTTCGAAGGCACGACTAGTGATGGGATTTGGAAGCGAATCGAGGCATCGTGGTGGGTTCTGGGTTCATCTGAGTGGAGAGGTGAAAATTGAAAGAAACAAGCTGATCTGGAGTGGGTTGCAAATTAAAATCAAAGGGGATCTTCACATTCCTCATAGAGCAGCTGATTTGCCAGCTAAGTTCAAGTCTATGCTCGTGCCTGGAAAAATTCAACACATTATATGCACCGGAAACCTTTATATTAAGAAATCGAGAAAAACCAAAGGAATATTGAAGTGAATGGCAAATGCAACATCAAAGGTGAGTTAATCTCACTCAGTTTAAATTTAAATTTAAATGATTGAATTTAAATAGTTGATTGAATGGTTGAATTGAGTGATGTGATATAATATAGTATCATTTGAAATTGGCATATTATGTGATGCTAACGTCTGTGGATGCAGGGAAAACAGGTTGGAGGGATCCAACTGGACCCCTCAACATTTATTTAAAATTATTTAATATCCTATGTTGTGATTATTTGATATTCTATGATGGATTATATTGAAACATTGAATGCTATGGTTCGATTGGATATAAATAGATATGATGAATTACCAAAAATATATAAATTGGATTTGAAAAGATAATAAAAGAAGTGAATTTGTAAGTAAAATAATTATAGAAAATTGAATAAGTTTAAGAATGAATTGGAAAAGAAATAAAGTGCCTTTAAAATTATATTAAATAAATCTTAAGTTTAGTAAGGGAAATTTGAATAATCAGAAGATTAATGAATTTTATATTTTAAAATAATAAAACATTTATTTAATATTTAAGATTCAATTTATTGAAAAGAATGAAGAAGAAATTTGGAAGAAGCTGAAATTGGTATATTTCAGTTAAATGGTATAAAATCAAACGGAAAATAATAAAAAATAAATATAAAGTCATAATTAATGAATTTGAGAGAAACTAATAAGTAGAGAAATTTATTTCAAATGGAATAAATCGGGAATCAATTTGGAAAATTGATTTGAGTGATTGAAGTTGGAATTCTCCCTGGATAACCTAGTACGCTTTCAAGTAAATTTTTAAATATAAGTTAATAGTTTTAAAATCTGTTTTAAAAAGTATGTTTTGAAAAAATTATCATTTCTAATATTTAAATTCTAAAGTAAGTATTTTCTCAAATCTGTTATAGTAGTAATTATTTAAAAAGTGACTTAGTATTTTGTTTCAAAAGTAAAAATCTAGTTTTATATTTTATTTAGTAACCTTATTTTCAAATATTCATATAGTATGTATTTTAACAAATCCTTGAAGTAGTTTTAAAATAAATGTTTTAAAGTATATTTCAAAGTAAAGTGTTTCAAATTATTTTAAAATCTAATTTTGTGCTTAGTAACTTCAGTGGAGATAGAAAATATTTGGGAAAGTTTATTCTAGAAAGAAAGATGGTTTTGAAAACGTTTTCAAAGGATTGAAAATAGAAATATATCTTGTAAAGATATTTTTGAGGTTAATAAATAATTTGGGAAATTATTTATTGTTGGATGGATGTTTGTGAATATTAATTGATAGTTGAATAACCGACTATCAATATTGGACAAATGCGTTGATCGTTTCGAAGAGACCGGGATCGAGATTTATTTCTCGAAAACCACTTCGATTTGGTTTGTACGTAGCGTGAAACATTTTCGGAGTCGAAGATGGAGCAGTGAAGTGCAAGAGCTAGTCGCTACTAATCCTGAGGATATTTCCGAAATGGATGTAGTAGGAGTGGTGCCTTCGGTTCCGTTCGAACCCGGGACGGACTTGTATGGATGAATGCTTACGAAACATCGTCAGGTGGACGATGGGCACTCTAAGGGATATATTCTAAAAAGGTAACGCTTAGCCTCAAGCCTCATCAAATGGGAATGACTGAAAATCAGGGGTTATGCAGCAAGGCTAGGTGGGTAACACCCAAGCAGGGTGAGGTCATTCCAGTCTAGATGTCCCTTTTTATTTCGGCTTAGTGGTGCGGTTGCTGATCCCAACCGCGGGGTGATCTCGCTCGGGATTATCCAGTAAGGGGTAGTCCCCGCCTGTGTTGCAGGGGAGCGGGCGTACTCCTCGGTACGGTGATCTAGGCCCGTACTGTGACAGGTGGTACCCCAGTGCCTAATCATTAGTTGGAAATCCATTCTCCCTACGAGCCTTGTACGAGTTTTGTTTGTATTACCCACTCTGTGGCTAGTAGCTGGAATTTAATAATGTGACAATTTCAGCTATTTTATAAGTACTTGTATATAGACCCTATTATAATATCAGAGGATTTCTATAAAAATTGTTTTAGCTATCGTAAGGTAAAAACCCGACATGTTTATTTGTGGCGTGGTCTTACGAGATGCTTTTGTTTTCAAAGGATTTTTGAAACTTTAATAATCAATTGGGTGTGATTTTCTCACGCTGGTAATGCAGACTGACTCGGGGGTTATTTAACTGTAATGCTCGGGTCAGACCGAGTATTATACGATACAGGATATGATGCTATGGAGCTTAGGAGACGAGCTAGATTGACGATACGTACATTCGTACATGTTTATATATATTCTGTTGTTTGAGTTGTTGTGTATCCATTGTATGTATTTGATGTGAGCTGTGACTGATGTACTCTGATGATGTAATATATGTAAACTGATATATTTGATTTTGAGTAAAGATTATTTACTACCTATTATATTTTATTCCGCTGCGATGGTTAGATTCTGATGTTGTTTTTGTTTTCTCTTCTTCTACCTCTTCTTATTAAATCCCAAATGGTTCGTATTTCTGTGCACCTCGAGGTGATTGTTGTAGAACAGTGTTTGCTCAAGGGGTACAGATTTGCGGGCTGTTACAATAAGCATTGATATGTTTGGACTTGGTGGAATTTCACCACTTTTTCACTTGAGACCAATAGTTGGGCTTTTAACCTATTAAACCCAAACTCCACCCTCCACTCTTCATAACTTTCTAATTGCTTTAAACCTTCAAGCTTCTTCAAAAATGGTAGTGGGAATGGGAAATTGAAACTCCAAGCTCAAATTCAACTTCAAATCCATCATTCAACTCCAAAATCAACAAGAAGACATTGGATTCAAGCTTCTTGCATTGGGATTGAAGAGGGATTGATTCTTGCTTGCTTTGTTCTTCATTTTCATTGGTTTTTGGTGCAAAGGTGAGATATTTATCTCACATTCTTGTCTATAACTATCACGGATGCTTGGGAATGATTTTCTATTACTTTAGCATGTATATTTGCATTTGGTTTGGATTGGATTGGCGAAAAACTCCAATTTTTAG
Source organism: Allium cepa (assembly GCA_030765085.1). Classification (NCBI taxonomy): domain Eukaryota; kingdom Viridiplantae; phylum Streptophyta; class Magnoliopsida; order Asparagales; family Amaryllidaceae; genus Allium; species Allium cepa. The sequence continues at coordinate 201,993,906 of CM060941.1, read as the reverse complement.
CGTTTTGGTGAATTTTCTGCATTTAGGTCGTTCTGGCCATTTGTGCGTGTTTGGATTAGGTCGCTCGCGAGCTAACGCCTTAGGTCGCACGCGTGTTAATGCCTTAGGTCGCACTGCCTTGAACCCTCGGCCTGCATATTTTCGTTCGCTCTTAGGTCGTTCGGAATTAGGTCGCTAGGTCGCTTGGTCGATAGGTCGTAGGTCGCTCTGCCTCGAGGAGTCTCGGCCTGCATATTTGCGTTAACCCTTTAGGTGTTCTGGCTTGAGTCGTTAGGTTGTTTGGCTTTTATATTGATTAGGTTGTTTAGCGTTGAGTCGCTAGGTCGCATGACCCCTCACTAGTTCGCACGGCTTTGTTAAGACGTTAGGTCGCTCAACCCTACTACAAGTATTAGGTCGTATGACCTTGTTCCACTAAGTCGCTCGACCCTTAGGTCGCTTACCTGGTTGAGTCGCACCTCACCTTAGCTCGGCCATGTTAGGTCGCTCGCCTTCCTTAGGTCGCTTACCTGGTTGAGTCGCACCTCACCTCAGCTCGGCATTAAGCCGTTAGGTCGCGTGTCCAATTAGGTCGCGCGCAACCACTAGGTCGCTTGACCAATTTAACTCGCTCTGCCTTGCTTACTTTTAGGTCGCACGACCATTCCATTTTAAGTCGCCTGAGCCCTTAGGTCGCGAGTACTTAAGTAGCTTCATCCAGGTCGTTAGGTCGCATGACCTTAATTCCGTTAGGTCGTGACCCCCTTTAGGTCGAAACCCTTTAGGTCGCTCGATCATATCCTTCCTTGGGTCTACACTAGGTCGTACCGTTTTGGACGGGGCGCTGCCCCCGGACCCCCGCGACCTGACCGGGCAGGTCGAACCCCGTAGCAGGGGCGTTGCCCCCGCACCCCCACCTTGGAAGGGTTGCCACCCTTCCTCGACCCCCCCTCCGTAGGGGATCTTATCTGAAAAACATTCAATAGAACTTGCTTTGTTGAGATGCTGAGTTGACCATTCTTCGAGACAAACTATCTTGGGCTTCTCGGTCGATTTTATGGATTTTTGAATATCTATTTCAATGGATTCTTTATCGGTTTCTTTGGATTTTATTCACGTCTTCGTGTGTGAATTTTTATGATTGATTGTTTCTACAATCACTTCTATGATTTGTCACTTTAAAATATGAAGGTTTCAATACTAGTAGTAAATATCAAAACTCTTTCAACAAAATGATTTCAACTCTATTTTCAATAACAAAGCCCTTTTCTTAAACCATTTTTCAATCTACTAGTATATACAAACCTTTACCTCACTCGTATGAGAAATTGAATTAAACGGCTTAGTAAAACAAGTGGTATGAAACGCTTGCATTTGCTTCGTCGGTTAACTCTTGGACTTGTTCGACTGAACCTTTTTGTGACAATTTTCTAGTGAAGATCTACAGTTTGTTCGTAAATATTTGAGTTAAGCAAGTGGTTATGGGACATGAAGCTAAACTTTTATATTTACTAGCTTAGTGTAATTGACATTTCTCGTTGATCATGACGATCATTTTGTGATTTAGGCTAGCAATTGTGCGATGTCTCTTTGTTTGCTTCCTGGTTAGGCTAGACATCATTTGTGTGATTCCACTCACACATACCTTTTTGCTTTTTGGTTAGCCTAGACACCATTTGTGTGATTCCACTCACACATACCTTTTCGTTGCAAGGTCAGGCTAGACACCATTTGTGTGATTCCACTCACACATACCTTTTCGTTGCAAGGTCAGGCTAGACACCATTTGTGTGATTCCACTCACATATACCTTTTTGTTTTTTGGTTAGCCTATACCTCATCTGGGTGATTCCGACTCACCCATATGGGGTAGCTCCCCATCGTCTTCGGACCGTCATGTGATAGGCCTCTTTCCCTTTTTCTATGATTTCTGGATTTCCTGTGTTGATTTCTAGAATTTATGTCATTGACTTGTTATGAGTACAAGTTTAGGGTATGATGCCCTCTTTGGATCTTTGAGAAGATTCTTGTGATATTGATTTATCTCTTATTGATTGATCTTCTGTTGATCATCATTTTCATACTTATAGTAGTATGTCAGTATGGATATTTTATGTCATGCCATATCTTTTATTTTATACCATGTCATCTGATATTTATAGCTAGACTGATCCGTTTATTATTTTCTTAAATAATACTCGGGTCAGACCGAGATGTTACAGGTGCTTCTGCTTGACTTCTCCCCGGGGTTTGCTACTCTGACTTTTGGCTAACTATTTAGATTAGCAGTTTTTGTTGTATACACTTGAGATATAGACTCATAGTTGTATTCTTTTGTATAGCACGTGTTGCTATTCTTTTGTATTATTGTGGATCTTTTTTACCACTACTCTGATGTACACTTTCATGTGTTAGTTATATATCAATATCTTCTTCCGCCTTTGTGATATGGATGTCTGTGACTGATTGTGTTATGCTTATTTCTATGTTTGTTTCCGAAGATTATTTATAGCCACCGTGTGATAGCTTTGAGTTTGTATCGGTATGTCGGACTTCCTCCCTAAATGAAATGCATGCTATACTATCTGACATAACGGTGCTCGCACAAAGAAGTTACATGGATGGTCGCTCCTCAACAGCCTTATTCTCCGTGCTAGTTGACAGCACTACATCGTAGTGTTCTTGGTTAGCGTGGGTATAAAGGTGGGGCGTCACACGCTATAAATATAAAAAATATTTCACTTTAAATACTATAACGTTGAAGTCAATTTAAAATCCGTAACTTTTCTGATTCGGAAAGAGGCATTGCAACGCTGTGGTAGTTAAACAAGCCACAATTTTTTTTCATCAAAAGAAAACAACTTTCTAAGTTAAATTTAACATTATCGAACCATAACATATAATCATTTCATATACAAGTATATAAATGAAATGTAAAACAATGGGGGAGGAATCCTTTTGGATCCTTTTACAAATTTTTATTCTTCGAAGTGCTTTCATAGCGACCTATTCATTATGAAGACACTTCGACTTCTATTCATCACTTTTGTCCCCTGTGACACAATGGTTATTTATGTCTTTAACTTTCAAGCAGGGATCAATAACAACCAATAATATATGCATATATACAGCACTACAATCATTAAACTATTACAACATTTCACAATATTTAAAATCACTTCAAAATGAGATATCTCACTTTATTTCAAACCACTTGCTACCACTTCATCCTACAACCCAACATCTAACATCACTTCACACTAACACGTTGCAAGATTGGACAACGCCCTCCCTTATCCCCCAATTTCTCATGCAAGGCATCTTCCCTCTCTCTTGCTCACGGCCCAAGGCCAATTTGAGTTTTTGGTTCTAAAATTTTGGACTTTAAGATGGTATTTCGAATTAAAAGTGAAAAGTAGTGAACTTGAATTTGTTTTCTTTAGGAAAAAAAGATGAAAAATTAGTGAAGAAACTGGAAAGGAAGAGAGTAAAAAAGATGGAAATGAAATAAAATAAAGAAATAAAATAAAGTAAAGTGAAAGTGATAAAGAGGTGTTCCTTTTATAGAAATTAAAAAGTGAAAATTTACCAAAATACCCTTTCATTAAAATATACCATGATCCTCCTTAATATTTTGTAAACACACACCTCTCAGATCATCGTTTGTACCAAAGGTTGTTTTGCATTAATGAGCGAAACCCTAGTCAACCGCCGGCCTTGATTTTAACCTTTCCTTCCCTATATGGCTTTGCCGTCGGCCCCCTCCTATTCGCCTCTCCATCTCTGAATTGTGCCCTCATTTTCCCTGCATCAGTATGTCTCCCTCAAGCCCCAGCGGTCGTCAGGCCTCCCCATCCCTAGATCCGCCACCGTGAATTCATGACCCCCCCCTCCATATTTTCCGCCGATCCCCTTCTCCTGGCGATATTTTGAATCCGAAGATGGTTTCATTCCTGTCATGTCGTGCAAGTGGAAATGTTAACCCAAATGCATGATCCATCCTATTTCACTTAGCCCTAAGTCTCATGACGTTCCACATAGGAATTTAAGAATGCCTCCACTGCAAAACGTAAATCAGAACTCTATTAGATCCAACAGCAATGATGATCGCCCCAACCTCCCTACTAACAAACCTGTTACAAACAAATGGAATTTCTCCACCTCGTTGAGCGGGGCATGGAATGAAGTGGTTAAGGGTAATAATATTCCAGTTTCTATCCCGTTAAAATTCTACCATCCCCGAGAAGTTAACTTCATGCAATGCGCTAAAATGTTTGTCAAAGTCGTTCAGGGTGCTAAAAAACAATGGGACAATGCTATTGTGATTTATGTGGTTGGTCCTAAATCATATTACACATATTTCAAAGATTATATTCTCAGAGTTTGGAAACCATATGACGACATTTTGATTTACTCTATGGATGGATTTTACGTTATTAAATTATTTATATATAAAAAAAAGACTGTGATGGAAGAAGGTCCTTATTACTATAATAAAAAATTGATGATGATGAAGAGATTGTCACCTGGAATGCAACTCAACAAAGAAATTCTACACTCCATCCCGATTTGGATCTGCTTCCCTAATCTCCCTCTTAATTACTGGACAGAAGAAGAAATTAATCGTATTGCTTTAGTGCTTGGTTCCCCCATCAAATTGGATAAATTCACTGAGGGTATCATTAAAATTGCTTATGCTAAAGCGTTAATTGAAATTAATAACTCGTTCAAATTTTCGAACAAAATTCCTATTATAACGGAAAAAAATGAAATCATCTGGAAAAAAGTTTCATATGAAAGGAAACCATCTACTTGTACGAACTGTTCAAGTTTTGGACATACGGAAATCCATTGCCAATTCAACAAGGTTTGGTTGCCTAAAGAAAACACCCAGCAAGTATCTAATGGCAGCACTGATATGCATATTGATACTAACAGTGATAGCAATCAAGAAAATAACTCAGAATGCATAGATACTCAGGAAAATTCAGACGGTACAGATAAGGTAAACTCAAATATCATCAATGACAATATCAAGTTACCTACAGACAATGCCTCTAACAAGGCTCATACTATCCAGCCGACTACATCAAATTCGACTATTAATACAATACCGATGTAGAATGTTTTCCATACAGTCACTTATAACGAAATGCTAGATATTACAATAAGTATAAATGCAAATACTAATGAATCAGGTGAATTATCAAAATTGTCTCAGGGTTCGGCTCAGAGTCCTATAGTTGCTGACCATTCCTCTGAATCTCTGCATACTTTGAAAACAAAAGCGATTCGAAAAATCAAGACAGAGGAAGTCCCCTTTGAATTCAAAGCCACCTCTAACTCTGATGTTATCGAGAATCCTACATGGGCAAGTTTAGTTAATCAGTTGAAAGGCAAAAATAAAAAGAAAAAAAAAATCTAAGACTATGGGGACTGCTACTTCTGCAGCAGACAGTTGCAACCTAGAAAACAGCCCATAAATGGAGTTCCTCTTTTGGAACATTAGGGGTATGAATGCCCCAGTTAAACAGTTTGATATGTTGCGTGTTTTGAATAGTAATATATATTATGTTATTGGCATACTTGAAAATAAACTATCTCTTCATATTATAGATAGATTTATGTTAAAGATCCCTTCAAACTGGAAATTTTCTCATAACATAAATAATGATCAGAAACGTCTTATTTTAACTATTTGGGACTCCACTCATTGGTCGAATATCATTGCTCACACTAACGACCAATACATTTCATGTATTTTACATAATGTCAATGGAATTAGTGTTATGTGTTCCATAGTTTATGCTTTTAATAAAGAGGTAAATGTAAAGATCTTTGGCAGTATATTATTGAACAGTCCAAGAGTATCAATCTCCCTGGATTGTGGCAGGCGGTTTTAATACTATTCTATCTCCTAATAACCGAATGAATAACGGAATCTGTAATTCTATAAGAGACCAAGACTTTATAGACTGCATTCTCTTTCTAAACTGGTGGAACCAGCATTTACAGGTAATTATTTTACATGGAGAGGTGGTCAATCCTTTTCTATTCATAGTAAAATAGATCGTGTGTTTGTTAACAATTTATGATTGAATAAATTTATCAATTTGGAATTCACTTGGTAATCATGCATTGAGCGATCATACTCCTATTATGGTCAACCTTATTATTCACAGTAAACTGAATTTTCGATTACCTTTCAAGTATAAAAACTCCTAGCATCTCCAAGAGGGATACAACTCCATACTACATGAGTCTTTGATGCGAGGATTTTCTGGCAACCCTTATCACAAGCTCCTTTGCAAACTGAAATCTACTAAGGCTGCGCTGAAACAATGGACAAAAAATAAAGGTAGCATGTATACAGCATATGATAAATTAAAGGAAGAAACTAATGAGATCTATAATCATTTAGTTCGAGATCCTTTGAATGATGATCTCTTGGAGCAATATAATGTGTTATGAGCAGGTCTATTCTATTATGAAGAAAATTAATGTCAACAATGAGCAAAGAATGAAATTTAATTGGCTTATAAAAGGGGACAAACCAACTTATTTCTTTTTCAACAAAATCAACGTTTTCAAACCTAAACGTAGGAGTAATTTCATACTTAATGATAATGGGTCTTGGTCATCAACATCAGAACAAATTGCACATAAAGCTATCAACTACTTTTCTGATTTATTTTTATCATCCCAAGCTACAAATCAATGTCCATGCATTACTTGCAAGAAAATTCTTTCAAACAATGCTAGAATTAATTTATGCAAACCATTTCAACTAGAGGAAATTAAAGCGGCTATTTTTCAAATCAATGATAACAGCTTCCCTGGACCAGATGGGATGAATGCAAAAATTTACAAAGTCCCTTAGGAACAAATAAAATATGACATTTGGAATGCTATGAATGGAATTCTTCTTTCCGGAAAGATTATTAGAGAAATCAACCTCACATTTATTTGCCTAATCCCAAAAAAACCTGATGCAGTTAATATGATTGATTTTAGGCCGATTTCTCTATGTAATGTCTCTTATAGGAATTTAACCAACCTCCTTTGTAACCGATTGAAAGATTATGTAAATGATCTTATTTCATATAATCAAAATACTTTCATTCCCGGTAGAGTAATTATTGAAAATTCCCTACTAGCTTATGAAATGGTTCGTGGATTCAACAGGAAAAATTCTAACAACTTATGCCTGAAAATTGATCTGCATAAAACTTATGATAAAATTAGTAGAGAATTTATTCAACATATGTTGATATCGATGGGAATTCCTCAGTTATATGTGGACCTTATTTTGGAATGCATTTGTACTCCTACATTTTCGATTTTAATTGATGGTACACCCTATGGTATCATAGAGAGCTTAAGAGGATTAAGAGAAGGTTGCCCTCTTTCACCATATTTATTTTTGATTGCTATGGAATTCCTCACTATTAATCATGATGTGGAATTCTTGAAAGGCAATATTACCCCCATATACCCGACTGAACTAGTGATTACTCATTTATTATATGCAGATGATATTTTAATTTTGGCAAAAGCTACTGCTAGGAATGTTGAAAGCATAAAGCAAATTTTTGAAAATCTGCTAAAGTTTACTGGGCTTGATTTAAATGCCAACAAATCCACTCTGTTTTTTAGTTATGGTGCAATAAATAGACAATAAATTGCAGACTTGCTTAAAATCAATTCTTGTAGCCTTCCAATCCTATATTTGGGCATCCCACTTTCGAATAATAAGCTAAAAGTTAAGGACTGTATGGTTGATTGACAAAATTAACAAAAATTCAGTCACTGGCTAAGTAAGCTACTCAATATTAGTGGAAGAGCGAAATTGATTAAAAATGTCATTTACCCAATGATACAATTTTGGTTACAATTCTCTCAATTTCCTATGACAATTATGTAGAAAATCAACTCTTTATGTGCTAATTTTTTATGGAAATATAAAAATCATAAAATGAGTTGGGAAGATGTTTGTAAAACTAAAAGCGAGGGTGGCCTTGGTATAAGAAGAATAGATAATGTTGCTAAAGCTATGGCAGCAAATCTTTTATGGAAATTTATACATGGAGATTCTCTATGGCCAAATAAATGCACAACAAGTACTGTAATAAAGTAAATTTTTGGAATGCCACAATGGATAACGACGCTTCATATACTTGGAAAACTATTCTTTGAGCTAGACAAAGGTGTAAAGGGGTAATTGATATGAAAATTATTACCGGTGCACACACTAGTATTTGGTTTGACCTATGGCTAAACGGTTCTTCATTGATTGACAAAGTCGGATGGAATGCATTGACTGTTACAGGTTGATGTAATAGAAGTGTTTCCATGCTAATGAGTGATAATAAGTGGAAACAGCAGCTAGAGTATGTTCCTATACAAATGCAACACACAGTTCATAATATACCTATCCACACGCAAAGGCAACAAGATTTCTGGTATTGGCTACCTAACAGTAATGGACAATTCTTATTGAAATCGGCATGGCAACAATTCAGATGTATATATGCAGAATTTTTTTGGACTAAGATAATTGGGATAAGGGATGCGCTCCCAAGATGTCTACATGTGCTCTTATGGAAAAATTAAAAAGGTTAAATACCAAAGACATAATTTGTAAATGGAATTCCACCGTTGATCGCACTTGTGTGTTGTGCCTAAATTTTAATGAAGACAAGGATCGTCTCTTTTTCAAATGCAGATACTCGAGAAAATTACTGAAGATACTATGATTAATTTAAAGATCAACTTCGAAAATGTGTATGATATTAACCAAATCATGGATAGCATATGTCAAAACCAGAACAACGGCTCACTTCACGACCACATCATAAACGTAGCATTCACTACTCTGATTTGGAATATTTGGTGTGAACGAAATAATCGAATCTTCAAAGGTATTGAAACACCCTCTAATTTGAGACTTGATCTAACTCAAGACTACAAACTGTTAATCAAACAGATATTGAAGTCACAAACGAGAAGTTTAGAGGAGAAACTTATCTTATCGGGCTTTAATATAGCTTTCGATCCTTTAGCGATTCACCTTCCTCCTTGATTTTTGCTCGGCCATGTACTGCTTCTTGTTGTTGATTTTCCTTTTTCTCTTGAATTCTACCAGATGATGCCGCCATTGAAGAGATGGTTAAATCCACGATTTTTTTTAGACCTATTATGTAAAGTAAATGGTTCATTCTCTCTTACTGAATGAACATCAGAACTGGAGATCAAAGTGCTGATCTTTTTCATTTTTTATTATTTCTCTTTTGTCCGTAATACATGTGTCTTGTTTAAACTTGTGTCCTAAACCAAGTTATTCATAAAGAAGGTTTTGAGTTTTGAGTGTAAGTCACATTTGATTACTCTCCATCCTTTTTATAATTTGATCCGAGCTCCGATTTGTTGTACTGTTAATATATGAAAATTATATATATTCTTTTTCCTTGCAAGGCCCCCTATAGGTTATGGAGTGCAACGTTTTAACGAGGCATATCATGAAAGTATATGTTCTATTTATTATATAAATTACCTTTTACAAAAAAAACGTTCTTAATTTTTAGTATAGGTAGAAGTCTACCCACTTCAAAGTTTAATATTGAGTGTAAGACTCATAAATTTTGTATACTATTTATAATAAACAAATTATTATAAAACAAGACTTACTTTCATCCTTTCCGAAATCATTTACTATAACAAAGATGTTATAGTCCATATTCTCTTCCTTTTCCTTGAAACCTTTTATTACAACAAGAGTGTTGTGATCCATGACTTCTTCCTCATTTAAAAATACTTTTTAAAAACTCTTTTAAACAAAGTTTAACCCCTCCATGTAAATCTTACTTGAAATCTTTGTTTAAACCAAAGTTGATTTGGAAACCAAGACTCTTTTTATAGAAATACTACTTGTTTATTATATTAAATAATCCCTTAAAATAATTACATAAAATTCAAATCTCCTTTAAAACACTTTAAAAAAGGTTTAAACTTACATTCGAAACCTAACTTAAAAGTCATCACGTTAAAAGAGAATTCAACTTTAGAAAACAAATTGATGTCCTTTAAATAAAACCCCTTGTTTAAAAATTCTCATATTAAATTCCTTCGAAACTTAAATTCTTTTTAAACGTTCTTCCTAACAATTTAAATGACTCAAATCATAATCCAAAACTCTTATGAAAACATCACTTGAAGATTATTGTTAAACCAGTGTTGATTTAGAAAGATAATATTTTCCTATATGTAAGAGTGAGCCGCTTACTTAGATCTTCAAATATAAATCCTTAAAAGTTCATTTATATAAATTCCAAACCTCTTTTAAACACTTTCAAACAAAGTACAAACCTCCATCCAAATCATAAATAAAAACCATCACTTTTAGATAGAATCCAACTTTGAAAAAGTAAAGGAATTTCTTTAATATAAACCACTTGTTTGAAATACTCAAAATATATTTAAAATCTTCAACTCCTTTTAGAATACTTGTATAACTTTTATAAAACACTTTCGAAAATAATTTTTGAAATATTTAAAATAGATAACCTGCTGTTACTTTACTAAAATCTCATATTTCCAAAGTGCATCATAAGCGACTATCGCGAACCGTAACTTTTCAAACTTTGACTTGTAATTCAAATAAATTTCAACCACATTTCTTTCTATAGTTTAAACCATCATAAATATAAAAAAAACATTTCGTTTTAAAATACTATAAAGTTGAAGTCAATTTGAAATCCGTAACTTTTCTAATTCGGAAAAAGGCTTTGCAACCGCTACGGTGCTTAAATAAGCTACCATTTGTTTTCATCAAAAGAAATCAACTTTCTAAGTTAAATTTAACATTATCGAGCCATAACATATAATCATTTCATATATGAATATATAAATGAAATGTAAAACAGTTGGAGAGGAATCCTTTTGGATCCCTTACAAATTTTTATTCTTCGAAGTGCTTTCATAGCGACCTATTCATTATGAAGACACTTCGACTTCGTTCATCACTTTTGTCCCCTGCAACACAATGGTTATTTATGTCATTAACTTTTAAGCAGGGATCAATAACAACCAATAATATATGCACATATATAGCACTATAATCATTAAACTATTACAACATTTCACAATATTTAAAATCAATTCAAAGTGAGAGATCTCACTTTTTTTCAAACCCCTTGCTACCACTTCATCCTACAACCCAACAACCAACACCACTTCGCACTAACACCTTGCAAGCTTAGATAAAGCCCTCCCCTAGCCCCCAATTGCTCACGCAAGACCTCCCACCTCTCTTGCTCACGGCCTAAGGAGTTTTTGGTGCTTAAGTTTTGGACTTTAAGGTGGTAGAGAGGTTTGCTTATTTTTTGTGAACTTGTTTTCGAATTAAAAGTGAAAACAAGTGAACTTGAATTTATTTTCTTTAGGAAATAAAGGTGAAAAAATAGTGAAGAAACTGGAAAGGAAGAGATTAAGAAGATGGAAATGAAATAAAATAAAGTAAAGCGGAAAGTGATAAAGAGGTGTTCGTTTTATAGAAATTAAAAAGTGAAAAATTACCAAAATACCCTTCTATTAAAATATACCATGATCCTCCTTAATATTTTGTAAAAACACACCCCTCGGATCATCCTATGTACTAAGTCATCACATCCACCTTTTTCTATAGTTTTTTACACTTAAAAAAAGAAGAAAGTGTCTTGTCTTACTTTATTATCTTAATTATTTACTTTTTGAACATTTAATCACACTTGCTCTTATCAACCCTTTTTACTTTATTATTTTACTTATTATATGTATAAGTGTATGTTACAAAAGTGCACATATGTGTGCAACAATGTTGCGATAACTTCCATTTGATAAAAAGTTGAAAATCCAAAAAAGGGTTTTTGGTCACATTCATCGAACTGTTTATTTTTGTAAAAAAAAAACTTCCAAAATGAATTTACTATCATTACTTATTAATTAAAAGGGTTATTTGACTAATAAAAACTATTAATTAGATATTTAAAATTTATCAAATATTCACAAATCAAAGCGATAAAATTCTGCTTCGTTACATAAAGAAAGTTTAATTAATGAAAAATGTTTAATTAATAAATGAATTTAATTAACAAATGAGTTTAATTAATAGATGAGTCTAATCAATAAAAGGTGTTTAACTAAAATAAGTTTTAATTAAAGAAAGAAGTTTTCATTTAAGAATGAAATATTAATTAAATGATGAACTTTTAATTAAATGAAGAAGTTTTATTGGATAAAGAAGTTTTACTAATAAAAAAAATTAATTAATAATGAATTAATTAAATAAAAGGAGATTAGAAGCCGTTTATGTGACTCAATCATGCTTTGTGTGAGTTAATCATGCTTTGTGTTTTACTTGTGTATGGAAAATATTTAGTTGTGTGCTTAACACTAAAAGCCAACGAAGTGGACTTGATTCTATCTGTGAGAGATAAAATGATGATTCGGCTAGGGTATAGAAGCAATAGTGCTCTACCTACCGGGCTTCACTCTTGACCAAGGGATAGTAGAAGTTGAAAAGGTCGGAAATCTGATAAGTATATGAGACTTTGTTTCCATATACGATCGTTCTCGTTGTTGTTGAATATGACCAAAATAACTTGGGAAGTATCTAGAAGAAATATAGAAATTATACGATATGGATATTCACTCGTTGATGATATAACCAACGTATTAACTAGTCTTGCTTTTCTAGGCCAAGTGATAAGGAAACCATCCGGATAGGAGATGATCTCCACCCTTATCGTTGTCTGTTTATTTCTGAAAGAACTAAAGTCAAGTTAACCGAAATTCGTCGACTCAGTCTTAAAGACACCATGATTTGTAAGTTTTTTACTTATCGAAACAACTTCAAGACTAAGATGCATATTCTATCTCTTGGAAGTGGATCTGTCAAGATGCTAGAATCCATGCATGGTTTTGAGATCTGTTCAAGATGTAGGAATCCATGTAGGGATTTGTGATCTGTTCGAGTGATGATGGCTCATGTATAGAGATGTTGAACGTGATTTTAATATCGGTAATGATAGAAAATAGAGTAGGATGCATAGTCGTGGGGGTTAGCTAATCCTAAGGTATATCAAATCCATATTTAGACATGCTTTTAATATGTTGCGTGTAATAGTTGATGCTATTTTGGTCATGTATTAGGATGTGGTCCAGCTATGTTTATGTTATTGATATATTTTATCTAGAGGTATACGATGCTCGAAAGGTACTTTCTGACCCTTATCAGGAGGTCTGCTCAAGGTACTGAAGGCAACTCCAGTGGAAAATCCATATGTGATCGCACCTTAGCAGTTTTGATTGTACTTCAGTATTGTTATGTCATGAGATGCAAGTGGCATACTTATTATATTTTCTTATTAGATGGTTTGCCTCTTTTGAAGAAAAAACCGTTATGGTAATTCGAACGGTCTCAAAATGTGTTGTTATATGTACATGCATATTTCTTGAGTTTCTTAGACCAGACTTTTGTCTGACTCTTGATTTTATGTTTTCCTTAATTCCTCCGGTGCTCTGTCGAGCAGTTTAAGAAATATGGATTTTCGTTGATGTTCATTGAACCCTTGCAGAGGTGCTAGATGTTTTACCTGCTGTAGTATTTATTCTCATTGCATTACTTTATGTGTGTGTGTGTATCATCAATTGTAAGGGCAAGCTAATACAACTGTCCAGGCTAATGATAGTACTTTGATTAATAACTATGAATTGTTATATATATTAGAAGAACATTGTATATTATCTTCTGATATTATATTTTATCATTCCGCGTGTGAGATTCTGATGTTTTGTTCTCCGCCTTCTTTTTTTTTCTTTTTTTTTCTTTATCCTAACTTTCTACCTTTTCTGCACATGGATGTTCAGCACATGAATACCATGGATGTATTAATATCAAATTTAGGGGTCGAAAAGGCCATTCATTACAAATAACTAATACTTTATAATATTTCTAAATACTAAAAATTGACAATTTCAGTATATATATCATTATTGTAGCAAGTAAAATTGTAAATTAATATTTATTCAACTTTAATATATAAATCACATAAAATCATAATAACAATTTAATTCATGACTCATTTATCTCAATAAATTTATCATATGTTGTATTGTAAAATTCTACTTTTAACTTCAAATACCTACATTTGGAATTGCCATAATTATGTATAAAATCCACCATAATTTTATCCTACTATTTTACATAGTTAAATTAACCATGCAGTCTTAAATTTAAATTAATTAGATAAATCCAATTAACTAATATTTATTAATTTAGCTACTAAATTACAAAAATATGAAAATTTCAATATATATAGTGTACTCATATATTAAAAAAGGTAAAATTACCTTTTCACTAAAGTAAGGATACATAAGTCACATAAGATAAAGTATATACATAAACAATAATAATAAAATTCAATATATATAGTATACTCATATATTGACAAAAAGGGTAAAATTGCTTTTTCACTAGAGTAAAGATACATCACATAAGCCTGTAGGAGTTTAACGTACGCTAGAGCATTGATTGAGATTTCCCCGTCTAGGGCTTTGCCATCGAAGCTTAAAGTAAGACTGGGAGAAGGTAATGAAGCGGAACTAGATGTTAAGTATAAATGAAAACTTGAAATTTGCATACCATGTCAATCGTTTGGTCGTTCGATGGATTCGTGCATGGTCGTACCCTTGACATCCCTTCCTGCCTAGGTTCCCCTTCCTAAGCCAGTTTTACAATGGGTGCCTAAAACTCGAGTCCTCTTTTCGTTGGATACTCCACCAAACATAGTTCCACCTGAAATTCCTGAAGTGAAAGCTACTCATAATGAAACTATGATTGAAGATGATTCTTCCTCTGATGAAGTTGGTATCTACTGGGACGATGTTGAGCAGGTATGGATTCACGTAGAAACAGAAATGAGGTATAATCCAGATTTAAATCATTACTATATGTATGTTGGTGAAGGAGGTGAGAATATGACACTATATTACCAGGTAGAGGAGGAGGGCTTACTTTGTCATCTTTGGTTATGAAGGTTATCATAATTTTGTATATCTATTTTTGGATGCTACTTGGGACAGGAAATATCTGTATTCTTCACTTTCGAGGTCATTTGATCCTTCGCTTGCCTTGGTATTTTCTGATATTCTTGGCCTTGCTTCTGTTGGCAAAGTCAGTTCAGATCGAGAAGGCTTATAGTGCTGCCATTAGCAGTTTAGACAAGTCAGTCTAACTCCTGTATTTTATTGCTTTATATATCAGCTGTTTCAGACATGTTCCGACCACCTGTTCTCAATTGTGTGGGTAATAACAATGGACGGCACACTTCAAATGCCAGCTTAGCTTTTCCAAAAAAATAATTCAATTTATAATCATTTATCTAAATAAATCCATCATATAGTACATTACAAAATTATGGTTTTTTTAACTTCAATTAGCTTCATTTTAAAGTTTATATAACCATTGAAAAATACCTCTTGGCTCCCTTATAATATTTCACATTTAACTTCATATATTAGAATTAAATATGTAATTTTGATAATATTTGAAAAAATCCCATTAACTATGGTATAAAGAAATTCATTCTGTTATATATGTGTGTGTGTGTCTGTGTGTGTCGATCACGTAACATAAATTATATTCATAAATAACAATTACAAATTTAATTTATGATTCATTTATATCAATATATTTACGATGCATTGCATTGAAAAATCTTTTCTTAACGTCAGGTGCCTACAATTTGAAATTTCTACAATCATTTCCAAAACCCTCCTCAATATCATCTAATATTGTACATTTAATCTATATGTTTTAATTTATTATGCAATCTTGATCTAAACAATTCAAATAAATTTAATAACAAATACCCATTAATTCATCCTAGTGAATCCTAAAATAATGGTTCCAATATGTATATCATATTCATGTCAATTAAAGTGGTAGAATTGTATTTCATTCAAATATAAAGATATATAATTGCATAACATAAATAATTTTTACAAATTTAATTTATTATTCATTTATCTTAATAAATTTATACATTGCATTGTAAAATTTTACTTTTTGCTTCAAATACCTACACTTTAACATTTCTATAATTTTTTGCAAACCTCCTCCCATCCTTTAATTATTTTCTAATATTTATATTTAAATCCATTTATTCAACTACTTATGAAATTTCAAATTTAAACTATTTAAATAACCTTAGTAAATAATTAGTTTATTATCCAATAGGTCCTATTGATATACGTCAGTTTTACCTTGAGAAAAATGAACAATCATCTATTTGAGGAGGAGCACCTATATATTTTATTCTACACTAAAAAATGACGTTGCCAACAAGCTTAGTGGGTAGCAACACCCCACCATACAAAAAGAATAAAAAAAATTCCTCCAATCCCAATGACTAGGACTAGACTACATAATGTAAATAATAAGATAAAATAAAACAATAAAACTAAGCTAAACCGTAAAAATACTCCAATATCTACAATCCATTTATGATCATAAACTTTACCAAATCCATCCAAGCACTGATACAACTAAATCTGAAAACAAAAACTAACTATATGATTAGATCGACACATATACATGTATATAAATATATTTTATATACATACATACACACACACCATGATAAAATAAATTAAGTCGATAATTAAGGACTAAGTAAGACATATTATAAACTGTAGGCAGAAGAATTTACAAATGCCAATAAAATGTATATGAATTAAAGTAGACAACGTAACTTAAGCACCTAAACTAAATAAATCAAATTGACAACCGAATATAAATTGAATTAAAACATTTTACTACAGAATAGAGTGAACTTGTATAATTATGAAACGCAAGGTAAATAATAAACAACATTTAATGGTCAAACTTGTTTCCTATTATAAACACTTTATTAGAATATTCATTGACGCATATCTATTAAAGAGGTATTTTTTTTAACATGGCTCGTTAATGCCAACAATTATCAACCTCAAGGATCGAACTCATGGCTTTTAATCTCGTAGACTAAATTACCAACCAAACAAGCCAACCTTATTGGCAAAGGGATATTTAGTTTGTTATCAGTATTCCTATTATTAGGGACGAACCTTTTCTTAATAAAATAAATACGGGATTTTACTTTTTAAGATATTCTTTTAAATTAATATTGTTAACAATTTTATAACTACGATTTAAAATCCAATCAAGGAAATTACATATATTAAATTTCCAAAGGAGTATTTATATTATTCAAAAACCATTTGATTTCTTTCAAACCAATACCCCAACATATTACAGTAAAAGTAGTATCTAGTGTCCATGGATGTAGTGCAATAGAAAATGGGTGCCTAAGTCTGGTAACAGACTCGGTTGTAAACCATGCTTTGCACACGGGGTTATTTGTGATATGAATTAAAGCGGACATGCACAATTTAATTCCTCCTCAAGAGTTTGCCGGTCCGTCGGGTTCTACTGAGTATAATTCAAAAAAAAGAATCCACTACTAATTTATGAAATCCAGTATAATAAAATCTAAGGTTATGCCAATATAATTTACAATTAATATCTCTATTTATTATATTAAGATAAAAAATAGCAAGACTATTTAAGAGAATGAAACTTGACATGACACTAAAAATATAAATGCAAACTATTTTTCATTTCCATATTACAAAAAACACATGTTTATCATTAAGTATATTTCCATTTTAAAAAATTTATAGTATTTAATTTCCTATGTAAAACTAACCACGTATATATTTTTGTTTTGGATGTTACATGCGCGCGCATACACATACACACACACCTATACACATGTATATATATACACACATACATATATATACATACATACATACATATATATATATATATATACACATATATATTTATAAACTAGAAACCAAAAATGGTAAAATTACTTTTTACATTCAACTATAAAGATATATAGATTACAAACATTAAACCATGTACATAAACGATAATAAAAAGTTAATTTTTAAAACAAATATAATCACAAAAAATTATTATACATTACGTTAGAGAATTTTGTTTTTAACCTCAAATAACTCTACATTAAAATTTATACAATTTTTTATAAAATCCTTCTCGGTTCTTTCTCTACTATTTACCTTTTAAGTTCTCATATCTAAACAAGTTGTATAATTTAAAATTTAACGTATTTAAAGATGAGGTGAATAATATTCATTAGTTCATCTAACCAGACCGACCGTTAGGGAGGTTTGTTTACCGTAGGCTTGCAAAATCAAGTTGTGTGAAGTCAAAAAACAAGCAACATGTTTTTAATATGTATCCTTAAATCTCTCTACCACTATTTATTTTATTCTCTCCATAAAATCTCATTAAATATGACCATTTTTTCCTCTAAAGTATCATCATTTAATGTTTAACTTTTATTAATAAAAATTATATAAAAAAAATTAGTTTCTGAAATTATGTAATCGAACAGTCGAACTGGTAAATAAATAAAATATGTTAGTTTCAACTTACCATGTTCATACTAACAAATGATAAAAAATAATTTCTTTTTACTCGAATATGAAGGTATACAAACAACGTAACATAAATTAGACATAAACAATAATGACAACTTTAGTATATAGTTCATTTATTTCACTGAATATATCATATATCATATCTCTACGGTTAATAAAGAAAATTCATTCAACCAATTTACTCAGTGTATTTTTGAAATTTCAAAAATACGCTTACTTCTGTTTACGATAATGTAACTGTCCGTGTGCGAAGCACGGGCCCATACTAGTATTGCATAACAAAAATTAACTTTTAACACTAAAAGTATTTATTTTATAATACTACCGTATGTAATGCACGGCTTACACATTGTTTTTGTTCAGTCCACTTGTTTTTGAAGATTTAGTTAGAGATGCTTGTTATTGTTTATACATTGGATGATGTATTTCGGTTTGTGTTAATCAGTTAATGCAAGTAAAACAGAATCTTTCAACAATTTTAAATCTCAATACAATACTGAATAATAATATGTTATGATAATAATATATAACTAACAAATAATTTGTTTAAATGCAAAATAATTTTTAAGCTAAATGTAACGACCCGTATTTTACGTGTCGATAAATCGTGGAATTTACAGGTCGTTAGTGTTGTTTATGTTGTCTCTAGCCTGAGTCGTATGGAGAGTAACTCGTGTGTTGAAGGGTTGAGTCGTGACCGACTCATAGGTTGGAACGAGTTATGGAGTTAACTCGTGACCGAGTCATAGAGTTGCCGACTTAGTGTCTTAGGTCGTGTGAGCGAGTTAGGGAAGCCAGCGACTCAGGAGTAGACGACTTAGAGTGTGACCGAGTCATGGGAGAATCTGACCGACCCATGGGATAAGTCGTGACCGACTTATAGAAGCAGCGACCTAAAGGTTAGACGACTTAGTGTTGGACCGACCTAAGAAGTGACCGACTCATGGGTTAGTGACTTAAGGGGTTAAGGCTTAGGTCGTGGGGTCTTGAGTTGGTAGGGGCTTGGGTCGGCAGGGTGTTATCTCGTTAGGTCGTTGAGTCGGCTAGGAGTTAGGTCGTTAGGGAAGATAGGTCGGCAGGGTTTTTAGGTCGCGTGAGTTAGGACTGAACATACTAAGTTGGTAGCGACTTAGTGATGAGTCATAGGTCGTTAATGTTATAAGTCGTTAGGTCGGCCTTGGGCTTAAGTCGTTAGATTGTTAGGTCATTAGGCTGCACTGTTGAGATGAGTTGTGAGTCGTTGGGTCTTGCATGCGCTTGTGTTTTAGGTCGTGGGTCGGGGTAGTTGAGTCGCGCATTGGGTTGGACATGCGCGTACTAGGTCGCAGGATGGCATGGGTCGGCAGCGACCTATGTTAGGTCGGAGATTTCTTAGGTCGGCGACGACCTAAAACTGAGCCTACGAGTTACGACCTAAGGAGTTTTCAGCCTATAAATAGAGGGGTTTGGCTCACTTTTTGGCACCGGTTTTTGAAGCGACGAAGTGCTGCCATTTTGGGAACTTGACTTCAACATTTCTTCATCTTCTTTTCTCCATTCCAATCTAGTTTTAACATCCATCCAAGATCGAAGATTGAGATCAAAGATTCAAGTACCAAAGTTGAAGATCTTCATCCAACGAAGTTAGATTTCATCGTTTTAAGCGAGATTTCGCCGGATCATGCCTTGATCTTCGCTGTCCAGATCTGAAGTGTTTAGTTTTTGAGGTGTTTAGGTGATTTGGTGAGTGGTAGTTATCTCTCACGCGGACCCAAAGGAGTATATTGGATTGGTGGTTTGTTGGAGTGTTGTAGATAGTGATTTTTTGCATTTTCCTTAGATCCAAGTGTAGATTCATTGTTTGTGAAGATGTTTACTTATGCATGTTCATTTATCAAGTATTAGAGATAAAACCCATGTTTTATATTTGATAGATCTATGCTAAAAACCTATGATTCATGCATGTTAGACTTATGCTCATTTATTTACGAAATTGCCATTATAGTTGATATTGCTCATTAGATCTTGTTTAAATGATTGACTGTTTGATTGTATGATTGATTTGATTGTTTCCAAGTTAGCTAGTAGTTGATTTGGAACAAGATGATTGAAGATGATTCGAAAGCTAAGTGGAAAGGCTCTTGAATGGTGAAAGCTGCTTATGGCATATGAAGCGGATGTTGAAGCTCATATGTATGGATTGGATGATGTTGAGATGGGACTTTGCCATGATGCGAGGAGGCAAACCATGATGTTGGGTTGGGACGGGTTATGATGACGTTCCAAGCACGGGCTACGACGACGTGCAAAGTTATGTTGATAACTCGGTAATGCAATCCGGGTAGGTGATAATGGTTAGCTTGAGAGGCGCTTGAGCTAGTATGGAAATAGTCGTCGAGGAGGATGACTAGGAGGCTAAGATCTTATCGTTGTTGAAGGTTCTAGCATGCCCAAAGCAAGAGTACGTTGGAACGGGCTGCGACGACGTTCCAAGCACGGGCTGCGACGACGTGCTAGTACTCTGGGTAGTTGCGAAAATTCCTAGGCACGGGCTGCGACGACGTGCGGAGTTATGTCTAGAACCGGGGTTACCATTAGCCCTTGACAGGTGGTCATTCAATTAACGGTGAAATCATGGCAATGATAACAGTGATAGCCAGAGTCATGGATGTTTGGTTGTATTATCATTCGGTCTCAAGAGCGGTATTTTCTGGGTGCTTATCTGATCTTGGTTTAGGCCTTGGGGGTTTGTATTTGGAAAGCATCGCCCTTGACTCGAGTGATTATTGCTTTACTTTAATTATCTGCTATATTATGCTTGCTTTTCCTTAGTGTGTGTCTGGGGGCTATCACTGTAGAAAGAGGTGGAGTGAGACGGTTTGGTTCCTATTCCTTTTATTCCTTATGCTCTTTTGGTATGTTTGATAGTTGATTTACTACTCACTAAGACTTTGTCTGACTCAAGGTTTTATGTCTCCTCTTATTACCTTGGGCTGTTCATCCATGTTGGGATGGGCAGACTAGGTAGCAGGTGACAGGTGCTGTTCTTGGAGATCTACGCTGATGATGACGAAGACGAGCAGGAGGCTTTGCATATTAGTTTTCTAACTATTTGTACTGGGTGTTCCGCTGCTTGTATATATTCTGAGTGTTATGTAGTGAGGCTTTGATGTATGGATTTGCCTGGATGATTGTATCAAACTACTGTGATGCTTATATGATGATTTCCTGTTATGAAGCTTCAATATATATATATATATATTTCTCTATTGTATTTTATCCATGCGTTGTGAGTTATGCGATAGAGTTTCTACGATGCTTATTTTACCCTGACTACTGTCCATGGCTACCTGGCACGCCCTTCAGCGCTCTTTTCTCTTGTTTTGGTGCGGGAGTCATGGGCGGTCGTCACATTTGGTATCAGAGCTTTGGTTAATCGATTTTAGCCAACGCTCGCTGACGTAACTACGTATGAGAGACGTAATTGTATTTTGATGGATGATTACTATATATAATATAGTAGCCTAGAAGGATTTGAACTCCTTATGCAGTCGTTTCTTAAGGTGTTCTAATCATTCTTATTACAGATATTAAGGATGAGTCGAAGAGGGAGACCAGCTGCAAGAGAAAGCCGTGCTGATGAAGGAGTTGTTGATTATGGAACTATGTTCGAAGCGATGATGACTTCGATCATGAGAAGGATACCAGCTTCAGGATCATCAGTGGATGTGGGAGTTTAAGTTCAAGCTCCAAGACCGGTGGATTTTGCTAAGCTTTGCAAGGATTATACTTCTCTTGGAGGAAAAGCTTTCTTGGGGACGGAGTCGACTATTGAGGTGCAGAGATGGATTGATGCATGTCGAAGGATCTTTGGTGATTTAGGGATTGAGGATGCAACTAAGAGGAAGCTTGCATCGAGACAGCTTCAAGGGAGAGCTGCGGATTGGTGGAATTCTATCACCATAGATACACCAGAAGAAGAGATTACTTGGGAGCAATTCCAAGTTAGATTTGAAGCTAAGTTCATCTCTACGGCTCAGAAGTCTGTCTTGTTTAAGAGGTTTGTGGAGCTCAAGCAAGGTGGAAGGCCTGTTCTTGAGTATATTTCTGAGTTCGAAGCTTTGTCCAAGTATGCCAGATCATATATTGATTCTCCCTATCAGAAGAACGAGAAGTTTGTGACCGGTTTGGATGCTTATCTTGGGAGGCAGTTGGTGGATCACTTGGATGATCCGTTTGAGAAGCTTGTGGAGAAAGCTCTCAGGCATGAGAGTTTGTTTCCTAAGGAAAGTTCTGTTGTTGCTGTAACCAGGGAAGGATCTAAACCACAGCGAAGTGAAAATAGGAAGAGGAAGCAGCAGCAGCAGCAGAAGGGTAGGGATGGCCAGAAGAAACCGAAAGGTGAGGTGACTTGCTATAATTGCCAGCAGAAGGGCCATCTCTCCAAGGATTGTAGGAATCCAAAGGCGCCGGCGAAATGCCACAACTGTGATAAGCCAGGGCATTTCAGGAAGGACTGTCCAGAACCGAGGAAAGATAGGCAGGTTGTGCAAGCCTATGCTTTGGGGGCTGTTCCATCGTCTTCGAAAGCTCCTACTGCTGAAGAAAAGGGGAAGAGTGTGGTGGTTCAAGGTACTCTTTCCATTTGTGGTGTTCCAGTTAGAGTGTTGTTTGATACTGGAGCGTCGCATTCTTTTGTTTGTGATGATTTGGTAGACCGGTTAGGTTTGAGACCGGATATTGTTGATAGGCCATTGGTTGTGACTAATCCAGTTGGGGGTTCGTCATGTTTGTGTATTATATGCCGTGGTCTAGTTGTGTTGAGTCATGATTGCTCGTTTGATTGTGATTGTTTTGTTCTGAACTTTGCGGGGTTCGGAATTATTTTGGGTATGGACTGGCTTAGGAAGTATGCGGCAAGGATTGATTGTGAGAGGCTTGAGGTGACAGTCGGGAATGTGGAAGGGCGAAAAGTTGTGATACGATGTAAGCATGAGGAAGGCGTCTTCATGAGCTTCATGTATTCGCTGGTTGTTCCACGGGATGGACTGTCATCGGTGCCGATTGTGAATGGATTTGAGGATGTCTTTGACGAAGTCAAAGGGTTACCGCCGCATAGGGAGATCGAGTTTCGTATCGATCTAGTTGAGGGAGCCAGACCTGTTGTGATGCCTCTTAGGCGGATGGCGCCTAGGGAGCAGCTAGAGTTGAAGGTGCAGGTTGATGACCTTTTACGGAAGGGATTCATTCGGCGTAGTGTGTCCGAATGGGGTGCACCAGTTGTGTTCGCAACCAAAACGGATGGATCGTTGAGGTTGTGTGTGGATTATCGTGAGCTGAATAAGTTGACTAGGAAGAACAAGTATCCATTGCTGAGAATAGATGACTTGTTTGACCAGCTTCACGAGGCTAAGGTGTTTTCTCAGATGGATTTGGCAACGGGATTTCACCAGTTGAGAGTGGCGAAGGATAGTGTGCCGAAGACTGCTTTCAGGACACCATCCGGATTTTATGAGTGGCTGGTAATGCCGTTCGGATTGACTAACGCACCAGCATATTTTGTGGATCTTATGAATAGAGTGTTCAGAGATCAGTTGAACAAGTTTGTACTTGTGTTCGTGGATGATATTTTGGTTTATTCCAAAACCGAGGAAGAGCACAAGACACACTTGCGGATTATTTTGGAAATCTTGCGGAAACATCAGCTGAAGGCTAAGTTTTCGAAGTGTCACTTCTGGAAGAGTGAAGTGAGGTTCTTAGGCCATGTTATCTCTGGAAATGGAATAGCAGTTGATCCCGCTAAGGTGGCAGCAATCCAGGATTGGATTAGACCTAAGAATGCATCCGATGTGAGAAGTTTTCTTGGATTAGCAGGATATTATCGTCGGTTTATCAAAGACTTTTCCAAGATAGCTGCACCATTAACAGGATTGACGAAGAAGAACCAAGTGTTCAGATGGGATGACAAGTGTGAGCAAGCTTTCGTAATCCTGAAAGAGCGACTGACGAGTGCTCCTGTTTTGACTATTCCAGGTGGGAATGATGAGATGGTGGTTTACACCGATGCATGTGGCACTGGACTTGGAGCAGTGCTAATGCAAAAGGATAAAGTTGTTGCATATGCAAGTCGACAACTGAAGCCGCATGAAAGGAATTACCCAACTCATGATTTGGAGTTGGCGGCGATTGTGTTTGCTTTGAAGATGTGGAGACATTATCTGTTGGGAGTTAGATTTGAGTTGTTTACGGATCATAAGTCGTTGAAGTATCTGTTCTCCCAAAAGGATTTGAATCTTCGACAGCAACGGTGGCTAGAGTTCTTAGCATCATATGATTTTGGTATAGCCTATACTCCGGGAAAAGGTAACGCGGTGGCAGATGCGTTAAGTCGAAGACATGCAGGTCTGGGAGCCATGTTTTCGGAATGGAAGAGTCTCGAGTATTTGGCTGGATTTGATTTCAGGCCCAGATGTGAATTGGAACCTGAGATGTTGGCAAACTTATCGATAAGACCTACTCTTGTGGAAAGGATTGGCGAGAGCCAAAAGAGAGATGATAAGCTTGTTAAGATTATCCGAGATTTGGAATCCGGATTGGACCCAGAGAAGGATAAAGGATTCGAGATCGATCGAGAGGGATGGCTTCGAAAGCAAGGACGATTGGTTGTTCCCGACATTGATGGATTGAGAGATGAAGTTCTGAGGGAAGGTCATCACTCGAAGTTGACAATTCATCCAGGTGGGAATAAGATGTATCGGGATATGAAGAGAACTTACTACTGGGAAGACATGAAGAAGGATGTTGGAAGTTTTATTTCCAAGTGTATGAACTGCCAGTTGGTGAAAGCTGAGCAGAAGAAGCCCAGTGGATTGCTTCAGCCATTAGAGGTTCCTACATGGAAGTGGGAGCAAGTGTCGATGGATTTTATCGATGGTCTACCTAGGACAAGGGCGGGAAATGAAGGGATTTGGGTCATAATAGATCGTTTGACCAAGAGTGCAAGGTTCATTCCTGTTCGATCAATTAGGACTGCATCGAAGTTGGCTGAGTTGTATGTTAAGTGGATAGTTCGATTCCATGGTGTTCCGAAGAGTATAGTGAGCGATCGAGACCCATTGTTCACTAGTGGATTTTGGAAGAGCTTCCAGGAAGTTTTGGGAACCAAGTTGTGTTTGAGTACAGCTTATCACCCTCAAACAGATGGTCAGACTGAGAGAGAGTCAACCGAGTTTTGGAAGATCTCTTGAGAGCATGTGTCTTGGACTTCGGAGGATCATGGGAAGATCATCTTCATTTGGTGGAATTTGCATATAACAACAGTTATCAGTCGAGTATTGGTATGGCACCATATGAGGCATTATATGGAAGACCGTGTAACTCTCCGACATGTTGGTTGGAAACCGGAGAAAAACTGATACTTGGGCCAGAGATGATTCGACAGACTTCGGATTGTATAGAACTCATTCAGCAACGAATGAAGGCAGCCCAAGATCGTCAGAAAAGTTATGCCGATAACCGTCGTAAGGATTTGGAATTCGACGTAGGTGAGATGGTTTTTGTGAAGATTTCTCCATTGAAGAGTGCTATTAGATTCGGGAAGAAAGGAAAGTTAACTCCGAGATTTGTTGGACCATTCCCGATTATCGAGCGAATTGGAAAACTCGCTTATAGAGTGGAGTTACCGGAAAAGATGGTGGGTGTGCACAATGTTTTTCATGTATCTTATCTACGGAAATATGTGCATGACCCAACTACGGTGGTTTCTGCTGATAGCTGTGAAGACTTAGAAGTTGATCCAGTTGTGAGAAGACCTCGTAAGCCGCTTCGTATTGTTGAAACCGATACGAAACAGCTTAGGAGGAAGACAATTACGTTGCTCAAGATACAATGGAGTGATGATGTTAACGACTGTACGTGGGAGGAGGAAGAGAGGATGAAGGCAGCTCATCCAGAACTCTTCGAGGTATGGCCCTAAGGTGTCGTGACATCTCATGAATTTGTACCTTGATTTCCTATCTTAGAATTCTACATGCTAGGCTAGAATTGGATGCATGGTTTGTTGATTGCTATGGATGGTAGGCATGCGGATTATCTTTGATTGTTGTTGTTTGCTTGGAATTTCGGGGGCGAAATTCCTAAGGGGGAGAGAATGTAACGACCCGTATTTTACGTGTCGATAAATCGTGGAATTTACAGGTCGTTAGTGTTGTTTATGTTGTCTCTAGCCTGAGTCGTATGGAGAGTAACTCGTGTGTTGAAGGGTTGAGTCGTGACCGACTCATAGGTTGGAACGAGTTATGGAGTTAACTCGTGACCGAGTCATAGAGTTGCCGACTTAGTGTCTTAGGTCGTGTGAGCGAGTTAGGGAAGCCAGCGACTCAGGAGTAGACGACTTAGAGTGTGACCGAGTCATGGGAGAATCTGACCGACCCATGGGATAAGTCGTGACCGACTTATAGAAGCAGCGACCTAAAGGTTAGACGACTTAGTGTTGGACCGACCTAAGAAGTGACCGACTCATGGGTTAGTGACTTAAGGGGTTAAGGCTTAGGTCGTGGGGTCTTGAGTTGGTAGGGGCTTGGGTCGGCATGGTGTTATCTCGTTAGGTCGTTGAGTCGGCTAGGAGTTAGGTCGTTAGGGAAGATAGGTCGGCAGGGTTTTTAGGTCGCGTGAGTTAGGACTGAACATACTAAGTTGGTAGCGACTTAGTGATGAGTCATAGGTCGTTAATGTTATAAGTCGTTAGGTCGGCCTTGGGCTTAAGTCGTTAGATTGTTAGGTCATTAGGCTGCACTGTTGAGATGAGTTGTGAGTCGTTGGGTCTTGCATGCGCTTGTGTTTTAGGTCGTGGGTCGGGGTAGTTGAGTCGCGCATTGGGTTGGACATGCGCGTACTAGGTCGCAGGATGGCATGGGTCGGCAGCGACCTATGTTAGGTCGGAGATTTCTTAGGTCGGCGACGACCTAAAACTGAGCCTACGAGTTACGACCTAAGGAGTTTTCAGCCTATAAATAGAGGGGTTTGGCTCACTTTTTGGCACCGGTTTTTGAAGCGACGAAGTGCTGCCATTTTGGGAACTCGACTTCAACATTTCTTCATCTTCTTTTCTCCATTCCAATCTAGTTTTAACATCCATCCAAGATCGAAGATTGAGATCAAAGATTCAAGTACCAAAGTTGAAGATCTTCATCCAACGAAGTTAGATTTCATCGTTTTAAGCGAGATTTCGCCGGATCAAGCCTTGATCTTCGCTGTCCAGATCTGAAGTGTTTAGTTTTTGAGGTGTTTAGGTGATTTGGTGAGTGGTAGTTATCTCTCACGCGGACCCAAAGGAGTATATTGGATTGGTGGTTTGTTGGAGTGTTGTAGATAGTGCTTTTTTGCATTTTCCTTAGATCCAAGTGTAGATTCATTGTTTGTGAAGATGTTTACTTATGCATGTTCATTTATCAAGTATTAGAGACAAAACCCATGTTTTATATTTGATAGATCTATGCTAAAAACATATGATTCATGCATGTTAGACTTATGCTCATTTATTTACGAAATTGCCATTATAGTTGATATTGCTCATTAGATCTTGTTTAAATGATTGACTGTTTGATTGTATGATTGATTTGATTGTTTCCAAGTTAGCTAGTAGTTGATTTGGAACAAGATGATTGAAGATGATTCGAAAGCTAAGTGGAAAGGCTCTTGAATGGTGAAAGCTGCTTATGGCATATGAAGCGGATGTTGAAGCTCATATGTATGGATTGGATGATGTTGAGATGGGACTTTGCCATGATGCGAGGAGGCAAACCATGATGTTGGGTTGGGACGGGTTATGATGACGTTCCAAGCACGGGCTACGACGACGTGCAAAGTTATGTTGATAACTCGGTAATGCAATCCGGGTAGGTGATAATGGTTAGCTTGAGAGGCGCTTGAGCTAGTATGGAAATAGTCGTCGAGGAGGATGACTAGGAGGCTAAGATCTTATCGTTGTTGAAGGTTCTAGCATGCCCAAAGCAAGAGTACGTTGGAACGGGCTGCGACGACGTTCCAAGCACGGGCTGCGACGACGTGCTAGTACTCTGGGTAGTTGCGAAAATTCCTAGGCACGGGCTGCGACGACGTGCGGAGTTATGTCTAGAACCGGGGTTACCATTAGCCCTTGACAGGTGGTCATTCAATTAACGGTGAAATCATGGCAATGATAACAGTGATAGCCAGAGTCATGGATGTTTGGTTGTATTATCATTCGGTCTCAAGAGCGGTATTTTCTGGGTGCTTATCTGATCTTGGTTTAGGCCTTGGGGGTTTGTATTTGGAAAGCATCGCCCTTGACTCGAGTGATTATTGTTTTACTTTAATTATCTGCTATATTATGCTTGCTTTTCCTTAGTGTGTGTCTGGGGGCTATCGCTGTAGAAAGAGGTGGAGTGGGACGGTTTGGTTCCTATTCCTTTTATTCCTTATGCTCTTTTGGTATGTTTGATAGTTGATTTACTACTCACTAAGACTTTGTCTGACTCAAGGTTTTATGTCTCCTCTTATTACCTTGGGCTGTTCATCCATGTTGGGATGGGCAGACTAGGTAGCAGGTGACAGGTGCTGTTCTTGGAGATCTACGCTGATGATGACGAAGACGAGCAGGAGGCTTTGCATATTAGTTTTCTAACTATTTGTACTGGGTGTTCCGCTGCTTGTATATATTCTGAGTGTTATGTAGTGAGGCTTTGATGTATGGATTTGCCTGGATGATTGTATCAAACTACTGTGATGCTTATATGATGATTTCCTGTTATGAAGCTTCAATATATATATATATATATTTCTCTATTGTATTTTATCCATGCGTTGTGAGTTATGCGATAGAGTTTCTACGATGCTTATTTTACCCTGACTACTGTCCATGGCTACCTGGCACGCCCTTCAGCGCTCTTTTCTCTTGTTTTGGTGCGGGAGTCATGGGCGGTCGTCACACTAAAACAGATTATTACTTGAAAAACTAATTAAAATAGACCTACTCATATTTATAATTTAAAAACAACGTTCTAAATATAACCAACATTAATAGTAAATTTAGGCTTCCATTTATTCCTTACATTATGTGCAGCTCTCTGGCAAATTAGCAAATGCAAACAGAACAATACATCGACAATAAATATGAGCATTCACCATCTGAAACTAAAACGTTTTTTCCAAATGATTTTGTAGTCTAATATTCCTATCTCCGAAAAATTCACGCCTCAACCATATTACTTAAAAGGATGTGATAACCGTCACTTATTAATAATCTCAATGGTACAGGAACTCATATCCATCTTGCTATTACATTACTACAAAAACAAACCACCTTTCCACTTATTATGATTACAACTCATCTTTGGTGCTTGCAGTACTTTCGATATTGGAGTCAGCAGCATCCTCTGCACTTTCGGTTTTTTGGGTCGTTGGAGCAGCAGGCTTCTGCAGCTTAAAAGGGATCGATGTGTTCTTCTTTAGGAACTTGTAAAATGCAACTACTGTTCTATCCACATCTACAGTTATCTGCAATAAATCGTAAACCACAATATCAATCTAACAGACCAATATGAGGTATATTTAATTGAAAACAAGGTAAATAATCAATCAAGAATGGTATATATATTCTGCTTACAGGTTCAAAGCTCTTGTTTCCAGCTGGAAAGAATAGGATTGTTGGGAAACCATCAGCCTGGTGTTCATTGAAATACAAATGTTATTCCACCATTCACATAGGATGTACTTCAGTATAAAATAAAATAAAATAAAAATAAAAATAGTAAAATAAAATAAAAAGCCCAGCATCCTCATTATCGTATTATTATCTCATGGTCATTAGACTAGAAAACATACAAAACATAAGATCTAACATTAATAATAATACTTGATGTATTGCAAGGATTTCCATGCTTTAGTGGAATTTCATCAAATGGTCAAAATTTAATTTTCCTGATAAAAATGGGCTTTCAGGGCTACCAGCCAAAACCATTTATATGATGCCCTTCCTATTTTGTTGGCCAACTCTACCAATGGTTTTATTTGGTTTCACTTATAAAGAAGAAGCTTAAGTGATTAAAATAACTGAACTTCCATTTTTTTACTATTATAAAGATGGTTCACTAATTTGGTCCATGCATCATTTTTGAATCCCCAAATTGTCTCTATTTATATGAACAAAACAACTATTTTGGAACTCAATTTAAAGGTCTTAGACATAAGCAAATGTTTTTGAAACTCACTTTAAGGTCTTAGACATATCGTATTTTAGAATTAATCTCCTCTTAATTTGCAAACTCCAAAGTTCAAACCTTTTTAATAATCATCAGTCAAAACTAAAATATAATTATGTAATTAAGGTGATAAGACTAACTTGGATAAATAAAAAGCTTTTTTAATTTTGTTTCGTCACAACATATGCCTCCATGCGATTCAAGTAGACAAATTTGAATAAGCAAAATGAATTTCAAGATATAATTCATTATTTCTTATCTTGCATCATATCTCTATTTTTAACAAAAAAAACAGGTCTGGAGTTGAGTGTTTCAACCACAATCAAAGATACATAGTACATGTGATTTGCCTGTAAATAAACATATGTAGAAGGTACCATCTGGTGCTATAGTGATTTAGCCACGGAGCAAGTATAACAATCCTTCTCATTAATTTTAATTATATTAATATATATATATATTTTTACTGAATCGACAACAATTAAAGAGCGTATAGAACTTTCCTCGTTGGTATATGTAAAATTAGTCGAGTCGGTTTAAAATCGTGTGTTTCTCTGTGCCTACTGCCATACATGCCCCAAGCCAAAACGTATTGTCTTCTCCGTCTATAATTCAATCATTAATATCAGCGAGACAGTGAGACCATTATGAACAATGTGTTTGTATTGGTTAAGCAATTTGCTACTAATATTTTGTCAACATATGAGGCTATACAGTTAACAGTTAACCCAAGATGGTAAAAAAAAAAGTAGGAATCAAAGATGCCTAAGACTAGGAACTTTGCTTGAACAAAATCTATACTGATCACACATGCACGCACAGACACACGAAGCTAAATAAGTCACGGGTAGAAAAAAAACAAACATATATGAGTTTTAAATAAGCTAATTCATATTTTTAATCACAGATCGTGAAATCATTAGAGTACCTTGGCACGAGGATGTTCATTTGTGGTACCATCCATCTTAGCTATGACGAGAGAATCAACACTACTTAAATGCTTGGCAAGTTTGTTGTATATTGGCTCCAAAGCTTGACAGTGCCCACACCATGGGGCGTATATCTGATCAAATTCAAAGGTAAATATCTAGCAGACAAAAAACAAGGTTTAAGTCATCGACGAAGAATAATGACTTACCTCTAGAAGGACATCCTTAGACTCGTCCAAGACGATTTCGTCGAAGTTATTGCCAACAACAATTTTCACATCACCATCATTCTGTGTGGTTTTAAACAAATGAATACTTTTATTTCTACGGAAACAACTAACTGCAGAAAATGGTGCTAATAGCGGTTTACTCACAATCTCAGGTATGGGATCTGATTTGTAGAAGGGTTTAAGTTTGTCTTCAAGGAACCCTTGGGAAAATGTCTGCAAGAAAATTACAGTTACAATACATGTTAAAACATTCGAGTTAAAAGTGCGAAACTGATTAAAACGTAAAAATACATAAGTGTTGCATTGTTCTTTGTTCTGCACAACACACTTACGAATTGCGAGAGCAAACTGCATTCATATATTAGCTGTTCACAGTTTGTTGGCAATAAATGCATAGAGATTCCCTTAGTGAAACACAGCATGTCGAGATGTAATAACACAGGCATTTGATTATGATGTTTAGCCGTTGTCCCATTTTTTTCAGGAATATTGCTTGTTGCTAAAGCCAAAAGGTTAGTCCAAAGGAAATAGATCAATGGGAGGAATTGGGATAAGAGCCGTGATAAGTGAAAATAGATCAATAGTGCATAATACCTAATGCAAAAAGGCTATTAAATTTAAAAGCCCAAATTCCTAGTTTGCTCAGCTCGAATGAGTCAAACGTTGTTTGGCAATACATTATCGAACGAAATGATTTCTTCGAAGTCATCAATGAATTACCAAGGATCAAATTGGTGGTATTTTGATACTCGAATTTTAGGGATGCCTGGGTCATTTTATGTTTTTCAGAAAAAAAGTTGGATATTTTGGTCAATGAGAATTTCGAATTCGGTGCCCTTAAAACCACTCTTACTATGAACACAAGCAAGATTTCAATGAGCTCCTTATGTGCAGGATATGTTACTTTATTACCAGCCCAGGTTAACACAATGTATTTTAGTCATTGACATACTAGGGTATTACATAAAGAAAGGTTAGAATCTCAAATAATATCAACTTCTTGCAATAATTAATGAAATATATAGAATAATACAAATGGTATACACATCAACCGTTGGTGTGGCTTGCTACAGGAATAAGTTAACCTTGGAGAAGACATGGTACCTTTCAAAGGCAATGTACATAAATTGTGCAATTATGGAGAAATAGATACCTTTATGTTTTCTTCAGTAACTTCTCTATCGAGCATAAATTTCCTGTTGTCATCATTCCCTGAGTACGCCAAAACCTGTTCAGTTACAAAGTGGGTACAAATCAAAACTGCAACTTATCTCCATTATCGTGTGATGGTTGCTATAAAGTTATAGCAGTAGAAACTGACTCAATAGAAGAGCAAGAATTTGTCAGTGAAGTAAAAAACTAAAGGAACTTACATTTGGACCATCTCCAGAAACACCAAAGTATTCTGATACAGGCGTACCAATGTCCTCGTTATCAACCTCAACATAAACAAATATGAGCTGCAACAAACAGAACAAGCTCATTAAATTAATCCAAAACTAGATATCATACTGAACAACAAGAACAAGCCTGTGAAAATGCAGCAATGTAGTAATTACGAACCACACAAATATACAAATTCCTATTTTTACAGGTAATGTAGTTTAAGTAGAGCATATTAACAAATTCTTAGCAATTACCTTTCCCTTAAATGATTTTGCAGCCTCTTGGAAGATTGGTAAATATTTCTTAGAATCTTTTGATGTTGCGAAGAGCAAAATCTAATGAAAATTAACCATTATAAATAATTTGTGAAATAGACGAAATAAAATCTCAGAAAATGGAACTTCAAGTATAGTGGAAGGCTTACTTGTTTTTTAATTGGATTCTCAAAAATGCTAGGAGCATTTTCCCTCGTAAAGATGTTCACAAGAGGAAGTTTGTTTACAAATATAAAGTCAACTATAGCAGACTTGGAAAATTGACCATCTGCAAAAATTGACAAGAAAATGTTCGTTCAGTTCTCTCAAAACTTTAGTAAGGTAAAAGCATGAACAATATGTTCTGTTAAATAGCATACCAAAGGTCGACACCTTCTCAGCTTCCTTTTTCAGCAACACTAATGAAGGAAGTTTGGACTTTGGGTCAATGTGAAAAAGCTTTGCAACATCAGGGCTAGCAGTTTGATAAAAGATAACATCATCCTCCACTTTTGATGCAGCAGCAAACTCTTTACTGGCATCACCCTGTTTGATAGGTGACAAAAAATTATGTGTCTTTCAAACAAGCCTAAAATGTAGGTACTTGTTAGGTGCTATGATTGAAGGATACATTCTGATCCTTGAAGCATGTTAGAAAGATGGTAATGTAAATTGTTAGACAGAAACAAACAAATTACAGGATTATATAAGGTTATCAAATATAAACATTTGGTACTTCTCCTTTTAAATAGCAGATATGCATCTGACTAGTGGATAGTGCAAGCTCATAGTTATCAGATTCACCTGAAAAATATACTGTTTCTGTTATTACTTTTGCCCAATGTTCGCATGCCTAACAACATGAATAAAGTACAACAAACACAATTGTGTATAATAAAAAATGTATCTAGAGTTGATGTGCAAATGCCATTATCTTCCCCAGACACATCCCAGGTATAATGAAAAACTGTTTATCTTCACTCCCCTGGTCGCATGCTTCATGTGATGCAGCAACCAAATCACAGAGGAGAAACCCTCATAACTTATCTACAGTTCACTCAACGTACAATCATATCAAATTGATTTGCAATTCAAGTCTTCGACAATGCAACTTTTCAGGTTGAAGTTACACATTACTAGTAGTTCAATGGGGAAATTAATTTAAAGGACAAAAATTTGTATATTTTTAGCCTCAAGGATACGACCTCAATATTTTAACCACAAGGACAAACATTTTTCTAAAAATTATTCATCAGGACAAACGTTCTTCCAAAATTATTCATAAGGACAAACGTTCTTCCAAAACTGCTACCGAACTAAAAACTGATACCTAAAAACTGTTACCGATAACTATAAACTGATACTTAAAAACTGCTATCATTAACTAAAAACTGTTAGGTGCTATGATTGAAGGATACATTCTGATCCTTGAAGCATGTTAGAAAGATGGTAATGTAAATTGTTAGACAGAAACAAACAAATTACAGGATTATATAAGGTTATCAAATATAAACATTTGGTACTTCTCCTTTTAAATAGCAGATATGCATCTGACTAGTGGATAGTGCAAGCTCATAGTTATCAGATTCACCTGAAAAATATACTGTTTCTGTTATTACTTTTGCCCAATGTTCGCATGCCTAACAACATGAATAAAGTACAACAAACACAATTGTGTATAATAAAAAATGTATCTAGAGTTGATGTGCAAATGCCATTATCTTCCCCAGACACATCCCAGGTATAATGAAAAACTGTTTATCTTCACTCCCCTGGTCGCATGCTTCATGTGATGCAGCAACCAAATCACAGAGGAGAAACCCTCATAACTTATCTACAGTTCACTCAACGTACAATCATATCAAATTGATTTGCAATTCAAGTCTTCGACAATGCAACTTTTCAGGTTGAAGTTACACATTACTAGTAGTTCAATGGGGAAATTAATTTAAAGGACAAAAATTTGTATATTTTTAGCCTCAAGGATACGACCTCAATATTTTAACCACAAGGACAAACATTTTTCTAAAAATTATTCATCAGGACAAACGTTCTTCCAAAATTATTCATAAGGACAAACGTTCTTCCAAAACTGCTACCGAACTAAAAACTGATACCTAAAAACTGTTACCGATAACTATAAACTGATACTTAAAAACTGCTATCATTAACTAAAAACTGATACCTAAAGAAAGTTGTCCTTCGGACTAAAATACTGAAGGTCGGTCCTTGAGGCTAAAATACTGAGAAATTTTATTTCTTCGCAATAATTTCCTGTAGTTCAATATTGATTATCAAATTATAAAAATATGTAACAAGTTTATTCCCAGAAAATCTGTCTCTCTGTCCCAAGCTCAAACTGAATATCGTCCGGTCAATAGCTTTAGATGTTCACAAACCTATACAATTATGGATTGACAAGGGGTTTCAATACCCGTGGTGATGGAAAATAAAACTTCCCAAAGCTATAAAAATATGAAGTTAAAAGATATTACCACTGGTATGTCCCAATTCATTTAATCTCCCTCTAAAAAAATTTCAAATATCTCAAACCAATTTACTGCATTCATTATCTTTTCTTATATTTTTAAAGAGTCCAACCAATCAAATATTTTTCTATCTTCCCTCCCAAATATCTCAAATAAAAATAATTTTAATTCAATGGTTCATTTTTTAAATTCTACTGATATCATTAAATATTTCAAATTCTAAATTTTGATCCACTTCATTCGGATAATCATATCCCTAAAATCCAATTTTATTTTCAGTTCAGTCCATTTTCTCCACAAAAACATCCTTCTACTTCCCAAAGTTATAACAAAATAACAATGTATAAAATTCTTTTCTGGACATCGTGTCTGATCTAATAAAAATATAATGCTGTATTAACGAACATTTATCTGCTTTTTGCCAATCCTTGTAAATTATTATAACCGTGTAGTTGGCAATGTATGTGTTTTCGTCAAAATTAATTTGTGGCGATTTTTCTATAACTTTTCGTACATAATAATTACATTTGCATGTTTTCAAAATCTTAAGTTGAATATTAGGAATGATGAAAGTTTGTCCAGTGTTGCATGGTAGTACTATTGTTGTGTGTATGATATAGTCCCTGAATGAAGTTAAACAGAAAAGAGTACCACATAGAGTACGTACCACTAAAGAGTCCAAAAATGCAAGAACAACTGTCTTGTCATCAGCCAGTATCTTCTCTGCCTCTTCAGTAGTCGTTAAGTTCTGTACTGCAGGTCCAGTTTTCTTCTTGATCCAGGTCACAATAGCATCTCTACATCCAGCAACAAACAAAAAGGTGTTATTTGATCTACACTCCTTAGACAAAATAATAATTAAAAGAAAAGAAATCATACTTGTGTCTTTGGCCAGGATAGGGCTTATGCAAGCCATCAATAAAAAACAGAATAGTAGGAAAGCCTTGCACATCATACTTCTGAGCCAGCTCATTCTCCTCCGTTGCGTCCACTTTAGCCAATTTCACATCTTCCTCTTCTTCCTTCAACTGAGTTGCTGCCGCAGCATACTCAGGAGCCAAAGACTGACAATGACCGCACCACGGCGCATAGAATTCTACCATGACATGCTTGTTCTTCTCAATGAACTCGCTGAAGTTGCCTTCTTTCAAAACCACCACATCCTTCTCATCTACTGCCGGCATCGGCTCATCTTCCTCCCCTCCTCCGTATGACTCTGGATCGAAGTTACCGAAGTCATCTTCGCCGTCGTTGAATTCACCTTCGTCGGAATCGGTATGCTCATGATGAGGTGGATGAGAAGAAAGGGAATCGTCCAAATCTTCGAGGAAGCTGAGATCTTCGTCATCGTCATCGTTGAGATGGCTGGTAGAGGAGGTTACAATGGTGAACTGGAAGACAAGAAGAGATGAAATAAAGAAAAGAAGGAGAAGAGATCGAGTAGCCATTGTTTGTCACTTCTACTTTCAGTAAAAGTAGATTGTAGTGTAGGATTTGGAAAAACGGTCCAGTGGTCAAAGAAGTTGAAATGGGAAGAGCGTAGCTCGTAAAGATTTTAGATCTGAAGGGGAGGAGGGGTTTTTGGCAATATACGATTATGCCCCAACTTCAGGCTTTAAAAAGGGGGTTGTTTGCGGTATTTGTCTTCCTGACGTTCAAAGTGATGTGCTGACGAATAGGCGACGGACACGTGGAGAAGACTTTGGGTTCATGCCTCAACGCGGTGTTGGATCGGCGAAGAAGATGGTTTCTCATGTGGTTATTTCGTACTTTTTTATGGTAGAAAATCAAATCCATGGATTATTTTACTTCATTCTCCAATTGACGTTGTAGTTAGGAAGAGTGTTTCTACTGCTAGCCATCGAGCCGAACCAATTTCTACCAACCAGTGCGGATCTACGCTACGCATCCGCATATCAACTAAAAATTCTTGGATGAAACTGCAAGAATCGCATATCATTATAATCATATAAAATAATGCATGATGCTAGATAGCCCGAAATTACGACGTTAATAATGTGCATATTTTAAATTGGAAGATGAAAAATAGAGGGATCTAGCTTATTGTGCGGTCAGGATTGATTTTGTCGCTTCCCCTGTCATGGTTTTCGAGCTTGCAAGTATTATTGTAAAATCATAATCCTAAAAAAGATTGTTCGTTGATTTCCATTAGGCATGTCCGGTCCAACTCAAATTTGCGTCATGGGCAATTGGACAAAATTTAGAGATATAAGTAAAGGTTCCAGGCTTGGCTTTTGAGAGAAAAAAATATAACTACAACTCAACTAAAACATAATTTCATAAAACTATAGTTGGTAAGACTTGAACCCATACAAATTAAACATTGAATCACTAGCTCAACCATTGAGCTATATTACACTTTGCATTTGTTCACTGAAATAAATAAGTTACTTACTATTTTTGAAACAAAAATTAAAATTTTTGGACCTTATCTTCGAATTGGGCCTCGAGTCGTCACCCAACTAGCCCCGGTCCAGGGCCGGCCCTACCATTAGGAATGAACATTTATTGGTTAAAGCTGAAAAACCAACCAAACCACTTAAGTTTGATCGGTTTGGTTCGGTTATGTTAGTTAATTGGTTAGTGTTGGTTTGTGTTTTAATGTTTCTTTGGTTTATTGATCAGTTTGGTTTTCAATATTTGAAAACCGAACCAACCAATTAAACCAAATTTAAATATTAAGGTATTTTAGAATAGAAAAATTATAACTGGCAACGTTATTATTTACAATATTTTCACAATATTATATTTCTTCAGTTCGTATTAATATTTTTAGAAAATGAGTTTATTCTTTAAAATGTTTGCATCATATAAACTCAATTAACTGTTTTAATCTTATATTATATCAACAAACAGAAGATCTAATATGTTTTAAGATAAATCAAACGAAACCAAATATTATCGGTTTGGTTAGTTTCTGGTTAAAAAATATCGGTTTGTTTGGTTAGGTTTATGTTTATTGAATGGTTATTTTGATTTCAACACTTTTGATTGGTTTTAAACCAAATCAACCATTTGCTCACCCCAGATTTCCATATCAATCAAATATTTGTGATATGGCAGTTAATGAAATCTAAGATGAAACTTCACTTTAAATACACTACTACAACAACTAAGTATATATCAATATATTGACAAAAGAATCAAAAATAGCATTTTGTAGCATAGTTGCCCAGATTTTTTATCATCATACGATAATCTTAGGAGAACAGAATCAAATTCAACATGAATGTGCATTTGATAATCCATGTCATAAATGTTCAGCAGCAGTTTACTAGAATAGATACATTCAAAACTTTCATAAATAATTTGGATATTGTTTTCATTGAATTTATAAGCATATTGTCATAAAGAACTGTATCTCAATATACTGGAAATGTATCTTTTGCTATATACTTTATCCTTGATGGAAAAGGTATTCACTGGTTGAAAACCTTTTTTCTGTAATTATATGTCTTATGGTCAATTGCGTAATTTTATTACATAATCCTAATTTTGTAAATGATCTTGTACAAAATAAGATATGTTTTTGGTTTTATTTTTATTATATGTGTTTCTTATACTATGGTATAAGGAATGAATAAATAAATATTAAACATATATAAGTAGAAAATCCTTAGAAGTACCGTTTTATCAAATTGTAGTTATGAAATGTTGTGACCATGAGTAATGAATCGATACAAATAGAAATACAACTCTTTAATTGTTCTTAGTCGATTAGTATGAAGAAAAAAATATTGATACGTATGTTGAGACC
This sequence comes from Allium cepa, assembly GCA_030765085.1. Classification (NCBI taxonomy): domain Eukaryota; kingdom Viridiplantae; phylum Streptophyta; class Magnoliopsida; order Asparagales; family Amaryllidaceae; genus Allium; species Allium cepa. Next base: position 201,954,091 of record CM060941.1, on the reverse strand, counting down.
AACGTATGCAACGCTCTTCGTACGATGGACGATCATTTACTCATAACCGTTGAGGGCATAAAGAGGTAACATACCCGTTGTTTCGAACAACACAGGACGACTCAAGAGAGTCTTCTATAGGTTATATAACTTAGTCAAAATAAAAGATTTCAGACTAACGATAAAAGGTTTCAGACTAACGACGTACATTAGTCTTCTGATTTGAGAGTACCGTCGAACTTGAGTGTGTAAACCGTACTTTGATAATGGACAACCACACGGCACTAGCGACTGTGTTATGACCATAGTTTGGTGCACATTAAAACACTTGAAGTAGTACACTACTCATGTAACGACCCAGAAATTTTGTTAATTAAAATTCGTATATTTAATTGATTTTAAATATTAATAAGTGAAATTAAACAGTCGAATAAATTTTATTTCGAATAATTGGATTTAATTGCATAATTAAATCGATAATTTAATATTTGAAATTCCAGAAATAATTGAAAATTGGGTTAAATATGATTAAAAATGATTTGTAAAATTTTATTATATCATATTGGAGTTAGAATGATGTTATAGAACTCTTAAAATTGAATTAAAAGTTAATTTGTGAAAATTGAATATTTTAATATTTAATTGACGAGTTAAAATAGCCATTTTTCAAACAGTCTCGGATTTCAACGAAACCAGTTTCATCGGATCTATAATGTGATATTATTGTAAGATTTCAAATTTTGTGTCAATCGGATTTATCGTTTGTCCGTGGCAAGCTAAAACGCACAGAAATTTGGTTAACCGATTTAATTTAAAATCGATCGTTTATTGCCATAACTCGCACAGATGATCGAATTATCCTTCGAAACCTATTCCATTGTGTCCGGAACGTGGGTTAACCCTAGAAACACCGGTCACCGCGTGAGATTTGGAGTTCGGAAAATTCGGGATGAATAGTGTTTCGATATTTTTCTATAAAAGCACGATTTTATTTTCATTTTGCAAAATAAACAAACCCTAGGGTTAAACTTCAGAGCCGCCACCTTCATCTTGAACGGCCGAAAATCATTCATCTTCCTCCCTCAATTTCTTCGAATCCAAGCAACAATTGCAGAAACTTTCAACATGAAACTTCTAGAACTCGTCGAGGGCTATCCATCTATATGGTGATGATACGGTTTCGAGTTATATACGAAGATAAATCGAGGCGCGTTCGTCACCGCTTCATGCACACATTTCGTGACGTGGGTGAGGTCGAGCTCCACAGTGTTCTGGCCGAGCATGTAGTAGGAGATGCACTTCGTTGCGGTGGTTCTGGATCGGCGTGGAAGTCAACGATCGTGGCCGCGTTAATTGAAGAGGAGCGGCGGCTTGGGTTCCCTGATGCATGAAATCGAACGGGAGAAGGAAGAAGGGAAGCACGGTGCAGATCCTAGGGCTAAGTAATCAACGGCAGATGATGGATTTAGGTTATAAATTTAAAAGAAAATTTGTAAATTAATTATATAATAATTTGTACGATCTTTAAAAAAGTGTAACTCTTTCATACGAGGTCGAAAAATTACGAAACAAGCGGCGTCGGGTTCGAATTGACGAGCACTACGCTATGGAACTAGATTGGAAGCGATTGGAGTCAGTGAAAATTTCGGGTAAAATTAAACGTCCGTTTAATTTTATTCGAAATAAAACGCCGAAACTGAATCGGAAACTCTAGGTGAGAACTTCTCATTCAATCGAAATTGTTTCGATTTAAATTTTAAATAGTTAGATTTAAAATTTGCTTGAATGTATGTTTGAATGATGATTGTTATCTGTTGATTGTTAAAATAGACATTATGCGCCGTTAGGAAGCGGAGGTTATTTATTAAAAACATATACCGCGATAATTCCATCTTGATTTGGAATTGGTATTATATATGTACTTGGAGTTGATTTTCCCGCATTATACAGCGGATGAGACCCTATTGCGCCGCCTATTAAGCGGATAATATTTTATAAATCTCATATACCGCGATATTCCGTATTGGAACGGAATTGGTATTGTGCTAATGTTTGTGGATATAGGGAAACAGGTTGGAGGGATCCAACTGGATTCCTCACCAGTATTTATTTGATTTTAGATATTGTGATATTTGATTGATTATCATATCGATATATGATGTTTGGAAGTCGTGATTGACTGTTTGGTGTGTTGCATCATCGGATTCATTTTTGAAGTTTTAAAATAATGATTTTGATTTTTTAAAAAGAATTTTAAAGTGATTTTTGAAAGTATACGTTTTATTTAATTTTGAATTGTTCAATAAATAAACATTATAATTTTATTGATATAAAAGTTATATTTTTGGAAAATAGTACTTAAGTATAATTTTGGAGTTATATAAGTTTTAAATAACGTTTTGTAAATTATTAAAAGGGTCGGTTTATTTAAATTGAGATTTTTGAATCATTATAAACGGTTTATATAAAAGATTTCCAAGGTTAATATTTATAAATAAAAAAATACAGGAATTATAAAACGAGTTTTTATAAGTGTTAAAATGAAGTGTAAATGGATTTCACAAGTGAATAAAATTTATAGATTTATAAATTGTGAAATTATAAAATGAATAGATTTTTGTAAAATAAAAGATTTATAAGTAATTAACTTATAAATCGGATTTTGGCATTTTAATTGAGATTTTCGAATAAGTATAAATGGTTTATAGATGTGATTTATAAAATATATATTTTACAAATCGAAATAATGGAATTATAAAAGAAGTTCTGTTAATGCTGAAAATGAGGTTATAAATGGAATTTTATAAGTAGTAAGATTTTTAAATCTTGTAAATTGAAGTCCTTATAAAAATATAAATGGGGATTTATAAACATTGTTTTATAAATCCGAAACTGACTTATTTTGACAAGTCAATTATTTTAGATTTTTAAAGGAGATATATTCACGATTTTGGACGGTGGATAATCCTTTAAAACAAAATGTGTAGAAAAATGTTGAAATTGGTTAACGAAGAATATTCACGATTTTAGGACAGTGAATAATATATTAAAGTCTTTTGGAGAAGTGATATTTTAAATTGAATTAAAACGATTTGAAGTTGTTTTAAAAATGCATTAAGTGTCGAAACCATAGATTTCAACATTCATTGTTGAAATAGACATTTTCGAGAAATAGAAGGAAATGGTGGATTATAACACTGTTGTTATAGTAAATGAATTCCGAAAGGAAATGTTTTATATAGTATTGGGATTTATATATATCTATCTTAATTTTGAATCCCTATACTAGTGATATTGGGTCGTCGTAACGATGTTTTACGCAACATTCGTTTTGACTCAAATAAATGTGTTTAAGCGCACGTTTTCTTTAAAGAATGAAATATATACTTAATTTCGATTTAAGTATGTTGAATATTTTCCAAGTGTTGAAAATAAATGGATTTGTGAATTACTTATTATTAGATAAGTATGGAAATGTTTTCCAATGTGAAGTGAAATGTTTGAGATTACATCTTTTAAAGATAAATTGAAAATGAATATTTGAAATCGATTTGAAAATCGTATATTCATAGATATTTTGGAAATGTAAATTCATTATGGAATTTATAAAGGAAAGGGAATTTGTTTAAAAATAAATGTTGATTTATTTTTGAAGTGTGGAAATTATATATCTTGTAAAGATATTTTTGGAAAATAAATAATTTGGAAAATTATTTGGAATCCGGTGATGTTGAGCATGTCTATTGATAGTTAAATAATACGACTATCAAAATTTACCTTTAAATAGGCACTTGTTGTGATTGCTTGAATTTGAATGCTACACTTATTTTTAAATAAGCGCTCACTATTCGAGTTAGCCGGGAAAGGACTTTAGGGTCGTATAACCCATTCTGAATATGTGATACGTCGTTATGAATTGCATTTGATGACCGGTGTTGAAGACCGGATATTTGTGAAAACGGATGTATTACCGTCGAATGTTTCTGCATCGGCTGATCTTCGATATAGAAATTTATTACCCTTTGTGATGGGAAGTCCGATCGTGATTAGTGAATATCCGGATTGCAAGGACTTCTTTGTAAGTGCCTTCGGTTCCGTTCGATCCCGGAACGGACTTGTATGGATGTTTGTCTGACGTTACAATTTTAGATGTAAAGATGGTTTCTATCAAATATATTTCCGTTGGTGGCGGAGAATTTATTCTCTTAGCTTAACACCCTTAGAGGTTATGTAGTTGATGGTTACTAGTGATACATCTCCCAAATTGGTAATGTAGCATATGAAGTGCCGTTGAGCATTTGATGAGCAAGCACAGCTTTTATATAAAGCGTGGCTTTGTGGACGAGACTTCGTCGGACCTCACACCCCGGAAATGGTCAAAACAGGAAAGATGCAGCAAGGTTATTAGGGGGTAGCACCCCTTTAGTGTATGTCATTCCTTCTGGATAGAGGTGGTATCATGGTATGGAGCCCAGATATTTAACCTATGTTGTTGCTGCAAATTTATTACTTTGTGGTTGTTGGAATCGAGGATCCTCAGATATAAATCGGTTACGATCGGGGAATGACATATTCGTGTCAGTAGTTACCTAGTTTGAAGGGTAACCCGGCATTGTGTTGGCAGAGATCCGGTTCGGTTCTCGGGTCGTCTTTCCAGAGGCGTACCCATGTGGCAATGGGAAGTTTCTTGGCCTGACCATTCGTTGGAAATCCAAAGAAACAATACGATCTTGTACGGTTTTAGTTGTAGAACCTATCATTATGGTGGTCACCACTGTTTGGATGGTAGATATAGTAGGCATAAGTGCGGAATGCCTATGCTAGCTAAGATTTATATCTTTACTTTCGAAATGTTTTCTACACTATGCACTAGTAATAATATCAAATGTTTCTTTTTAATGCGTATCAAGCATCTTTGACTATCATAAGGAGAAATCTCCTCCGATTCTGCGTTTGCATTGTGTGTGTGTGCGGGAGGCCTTATGGTAGTCTCATTTTCTAAAAAGCATTGCGAATCTATTTTAAAATTATCCTGTTCTTTGTTTTAAAGATAAACTGTTTTAAGTTCTCACACCAGTCCCATGACTGACCTGGAGTTTATTGTTTTCCTCCCTAAACTCTGGGTGCCCACCAATTTCCACACGGGCAGTCTAGAGTCTGGTTATCAGGATATTCTGGAATTCAGGAGTTGCTGGAAGCAGGTTGGAGGGCATGGCGTATTACTAGTATATAGTATTATTTTTTCCGCTGTTTGTTGTTGTTTGTTGTTGTACACTCTGATGATGTAATGTAATGTAATATGATGTAATGTAATAACTGATATAGTTCTTTTGTTAAAAGATTATTCATTTATCTATTATATGTTGTTCCGCTGCGATTGTGAGATTCAGATATTGTTCTGTTGTTTCTTTCTGTTCTGCTCTACCCTTCTCTCTCTCCTTCTACCTCTTTCTTTTTCTTTAACCCTACAGACTCGTAAGTTTGTTCCTCTTTGACTGGGTTGTTGTGAATGTTGTCAGCTCAAAGGAGTACGGATTTTCGGGCTTTTACATTTGGTATCAGAGCATATGATTAAGCGACAACCATGGCTCTGTTGGGAATTACTCATTAGAGGTGGAGTCAATAGTACTCTAGAATGAGTGTGAGTGTAATAATAGCTATGAGCGCGTATTTGTTAGTGAATATAAAATGTTTTATATTGTGTTTACTTATCCGTTGAGTTGTTTGTGAATTCTGGTCGGTAGATGGGACGCCATATTATCGATAGGGATTTCTAAACACTTAAACGGGGCATGTCGACATAGTATTATTTAAATTGGGTAAATGAAATAATTTTACCTCGATTATATTTTATATATAAAGGAATAATTTTTCAAAATTATTAAAGTGTATATGAATTGATTGTTTGGTTGTTGAAAATGTAAGATATATGCAAGTTAATAAAAGTTGTTTGAATAAGTTGAATGAAACATATTGTAAAAGGATAAATTTTATAAGCGAATGAATTATAAGTATGAAGTTATAATTAAAATGATTTACACTTGTGAAATAATCTTATATATAAGAAGTGAAATTTTATAAGTAAAAGATTTATTAATGTGATTTATAATCTAAAAATAAAATTCCAGAGAAGTGTTTTGAAAGGATTTGATATTTTGGAAAATTATTTTAGAGAAATTAAAGCTCTAAACTCTTTTCGGTCGCTGGAAAATAATTCCGATGATGATCGCGACATCATTGGTGTTCATTTTCGGGTTTCCAAAAGAGGAATTGCTGCCAGATTATTTTAAATGAAAGTTGTTTGGAAAATTTTGAGTTTGGGTTTTGAAATTCAAAGGATAATTTGAATTGATTTCAAAAATGGTTTTGAAAGGTTAAAAAGACTCTGGAATCCTATTTAAAATATTATGGAATGATAAATAAGTTGATAACTTGTATAATTCGAATTTGGATAGAATAAATTTAACTTAAAGGATGGAGTTAAGTTAAAGAGAGTATAAGTGAATCAATTAAAATCCAAGTTGTAATTGATGAATATAAGTAAAATGAGTTTTGAACTCATAATATGAATAATACATTTAGCTTTGGATAAGTTAATGGATTTGGAAGTTAATAAATAAGTTGTATAACTTATAGAATGGGAAAGGGTTAAGTAAAACCAATTATTGAAGTGGTTAAACAATTTTGTTAAGAAAATGAGATGGAATTTGAATAAGTGGTGGAATTTGACTTCGGTAAAAAAAAGTTAAATAGAATTTACTTTAGAATTGAAATCTGAATTGGATTTATAAGTGGAAATTTAAGTTAAGCTAAACAAATGATGTTTGAAATGGAATATAACTTAAGTAATGTTGAATAATGAAGTTGATTTTGGTATCGAAGTAAATTAATCAATCTAATGTAAATAATTGATATGAAATAATGAATGTAAGTGTTAATTCATTAAAAGCTAATGTTGTTGGAAATTGAATAATTGAATGAAAATCAATTTAATATAAACCAATTGGAATTAAAAGTGTTGGACCATATTGAATGTAAATTGAATAATTTGGTTATGTTGAATATACATTGGTTGTTATATGATTATAAATTGATTATATGTATGATTCATTAAGTGATTAATTGAAATTGAATTAGCGAAATTGGAAGCTAAAGTAATTGAATCCAAATTGGAAGTAAATGAATATGAACTGAATTTGATTCAATTTGAAAGCGAATTAATGTGAATAAATTAGTGAATGTATACTAATTGGAAAATGAACAAATGAATGTTAGTAAATTTCCAATGTTTATGAATCAAATGTGATTAAAATAAAAACCAATTCAATGAATATTAATGAGAAGTGAATTTATATTGATTTGGTTATGAATTTGTTGGATGATAGTTGATTGATGGTTGCATTTGTTGATTGGTTGCATTTACTATGTTGGCACATGTACTTGTTGTGTTGCTATATGTTGTATATTGACATTACTTTCGTATATACATGTTTCTCATGGTTTGTTGAGTGTTTAGTAGGTGCGGATTGCGCTTGCTTCGCATTTGGAGCTCGCTTTCGTGCTATATTAGCCGTATATGCTCGCTAATAAAATATAAGGTACATATCTCGGATTACATACCGTACTTTTACACTTTTTTCCCTACGGGATGCCTCATCACTTGATGAGACGTATATTTGTGATCTATATACTATCATTTTTTTCGGATTGAGCCGCGCAAAGGAGACTCTGGCGAAATTTTTCAAAAATTTAAGGCGTTAGAATATTTTTGAGAAAATTTGGAAATTTTTGAAAACTAAGTATGAATTGGAAAACTTAGTAAAGATTTTGTAAGAAGTTTAACTATTGGATTTTGGGAAAGTCAAACACTTAAGAGATTTGTAAAAATCCAATTTGAATGGTTGGTTTTGAAAGGTTAATGGATTCTGTAACTTTTTCTTATTTGGTAATTTCGAGGACGAAATTCTTTTAAGGGGGAAGTTTGTAACGACCCAGAAATTTTGTTAATTAAAATTCGTATATTTAATTGATTTTAAATATTAATAAGTGAAATTAAACAGTCGAATAAATTTTATTTCGATTAATTGGATTTAATTGCATAATTAAATCGATAACTTAATATTAGAAATTCCAGAAATAATTGAAAATTGGGTTAAATATGATTAAAAATGATTTGTTAAATTTTATTATATGATATTGGAGTTAGAATGATGTTATAGAAATTTTAAAATTGAATTAAAAGTTAATTTGTGAAAATTGAATATTTTAATATTTAATTGACGGGTTAAATAGCCATTTTTCAAACAGTCTCGGATTTCGACGAAACTAGTTTCATCGGATCTGTAATGTGATATTATTGTAATATTTCAAATTTCGTTTCAATCGAATTTATCGTTTGTCCGTGGTAAGCTAAAACGTACAGAAATTTGGTTAACCGATTTAATTTAAAATCGATCGTTTATTGCCGTAACTCGCACAGATGATCGAATTAGCCTCCAAAACCTATTCCATTGTGTCCGGAACGCAGGTTAAACCCTAGAAACGCTAGTCACCACGCGAGATTTGGAGTTCGGAAAATTCGGGATGAATAATGTTTCGATATTTTTCTATAAAAGCATGATTTTATTTTCATTTTGCAAAATAAACAAACCCTAGGGTTAAACTTCAGAGCCGCCACCTTCATCTTGAACGGCCGAAAATCACTCATCTTCCTCCCTCAATTTCTTCGAATCCAAGCATCAATTGCAGAAACTTTCAACATGAAACTTCTAGAACTCGTCGAGGGCTATCCATCTATATGGTGATGATGGGGTTTCGAGTTATATACGAAGATAAATCGAGGCGCGTTCATCACCGCTTCGTGCATGCATTTCGTGACCTGGGTGAGGCCGAGCTCCATAATGTTCTGGCGGAGCATGGAGTAGGAGATGCACTTCGTTGCGGTGGTTCTGGATCGGCGTGGAAGTCAACGATGGTGGCCGCGTTAATTGAAGAGGAGCGGCGGCTTGGGTTCCCTGATGCGTGAAATCGAACGGGAGAAGGAAGAAGGGAAGCATGGTCCAGATCCTAGGGCTAAGTAATCAACGGCAGATGATGGATTTAGGTTATAAATTTAAAAGAAAATTTGTAAATTAATTATATAATAATTTGTACGATCTTTAAAAATGTGTAACTCTTTCATACAAGGTCGAAAAAATACGAAACAAGTGGCGTTGGGTTCGTATTGACGAGCACTACGCTATGGAACTGGATTGGAAGCGATCGAAGTCGGTAAAAATTTAGGGTAAAATTAAACGTCCGTTTAATTTTATTCGAAATAAAACGCCGAAACTGAATCGGAAACTCTAGGTGAGAACTTCTCACTCAATCGAAATTGTTTCGATTTAAATTTTAAATAGTTAGATTTAAAATTTGCTTTAATGTATGTTTGGATGATGATTGTTATCTATTGATTGTTAAAATAGATATTATGCACCGTTTGTAAGTGGAGGTTATTTATTAAAAACATATACCGCGATAATTCCATCTTGATTTGGAATTGGTATTATATATGTACTTGGAGTTGATTTTCCCTCATTATATAGCGGATGAGACCCTATTGCGCCGCCTATTAAGCGGATAATATTTTATAAATCCCATATACCGTGATATTCCGTATTGGAACGGAATTGGTATTGTGCTAATGTTTGTGGATGTAGGGAAACAGGTTGGAGGGATCCAACTGGATTCCTCACGAGTATTTATTTGAATTTAGATATTGTGATATTTGATTGATTATCATATCGATATATGATGTTTGGAAGTCGTGATTGACTATTTGGTGTGTTGCATCATCGGATTCATTTTTGAAGTTTTAAAATAATGATTTTGATTTTTTAAAAAGAATTTTAAAGTGATTTTTGAAAGTATACGTTTTATTTAATTTTGAATTGTTAAATAAATAAACATTATAATTTTATTGATATAAAAGTTATATTTTTGGAAAATAGTACTTAAGTATAATTTTGGAGTTATATAAGTTTTAAATAACGTTTTGTAAATTATTAAAAGGGTCGGTTTATTTAAATTGAGATTTTTGAATCATTATAAATGGTTTATATAAAAGATTTCCAAGATTAATATTTATAAATAAAAAAGTATAGGAATTATAAAACGAGTTTTTATAAGTGTTAAAATGAACTATAAATGGATTTCACAAGTGAATAAAATTTATAGATTTATAAATTGTGAAAATATAAAATGAATAAATTTTCGTAAAATAAAAGATTTATAAGTAATTAACTTATAAATCGGATTTTGGCATTTTAATTGAGATTTTCGAATAAGTATAAATGGTTTATAGATGAGATTTATAAAATATATATTTTATAAATCGAAATAATGGAATTATAAAAGAAGTTCTGTTAATGCTGAAAATGAGGTTATAAATGGAATTTTATAAGTAGTAAGATTTTTAAATCTTGTAAATTGAAGTCCTTATAAAAATATAAAAGAGGATTTATAAACATTGTTTTATAAATCCGAAACCGACTTATTTTGACAGTTCAATTATTTTAGATTTTTTAGGGAGATATATTCACGATTTTGGACGGTTGATAATCCTTTAAAACAAAATGTGTAGAAAAATGTTGAAATTGGTTTACGAAGAATATTCACGATTTTAGGACAGTGAATAATATATTAAAGTGTTTTGGGTAAGTGATATTTTAAATAGAATTAAAACGATTTGAAGTTGTTTTAAAAATGCATTAAGTGTCGAAACCATAGATTTCAACATTCATTGTTGAAATAGTCGTTTTCGAGAAATAGAAGGAAATTGTGGACTATAACACTGTTGTTATAGTAAATGATTTCCGAAAGGAGATGTTTTATATAGTATTGGGATTTATATATATCTATCTTAATTTCGAATCCCTATACTAGTGATATTGGGTCGTCGTAACGATGTTTTACGCAACATTCGTTTTGACTCAAATAAATGTGTTTAAGCGCACGTTTCTTTAAAGAATGAAATATATACTTAATTTCGATTTAAGTATGTTGAATATTTTCCAAGCGTTGAAGATAAATGGATTTGTGAATTACTTATTATTAGATAAGTATGGAAATGTTTTCCAATGTGAAGTGAAATGTTTGAGATTACATCTTTTAAAGATAAATTGAAAATTAATATTTGAAATCGATTTGAAAATCGTATATTCATAGATATTTTGGAAATGTAAATTCATTATGGAATTTATAAAGGAAAGGGAATTTGTTTAAAAATAAATATTGATTTATTTTTGAAGTGTGGAAATTATATATCTTGTAAAGATATTTTTGGAAAATAAATAATTTGGAAAATTATTTGGAATCCGGTGATGTTGAGCATGCCTATTGATAGTTAAATAATCTGACTATCAATATTTTCCTTTAAATAGGTATTTCTTGTGATTGCTTGAATTTGAATGCTACACTTATTTTTGAATAAGCGCTCACTATTCGGGTTAGCCGGGAAAGGACCTTGGGGTCGTATAACCCATTCTGAATATGTGATACGTCGTTATGAATTGCATTTGATGACCGGTGTTGAAGATCGGGTATTTGTAAAAACGGAAGAATTACCGTCGAATGTTTCTGCATCGACTGATCTCCGATATAGAAATTTATTACCCTTTGTGATGGGAAGTCTGATCGTGATTAGTGAATATCCGGATTGCAAGGACTTCTTTGTAAGTGCCTTCGGTTCCGTTCGATCCCGGAACGGACTTGTATGGATATGTGTCCGACGTTACAATTTGAGATGTAAAGCTGGTTTCTATCAAATATATTTCCGTTGGTGGCGGAGAATTTATTCTCTTAGCTTAACACCCTTAGAGGTTATGTAGTTGATGGTTACTAGTGATACATTCCCCAAATTGGTAATGTGGCATACGAAGTGCTGTTGAGCATTTAATGATCAAAGCACAGCTTTTATATAAAGCGTGGCTTTGTGGACGAGACTTTGTCGGACCTCACACCCCGGAAATGGTCAAAACAGGAAGGATGCAGCAAGGTTATTAGGGGGTAGCACCCCTTTAGTGTATGTCATTCCTTCTGGATAGAGGTGGTATCATGGTATGGAGCCCAGATATTTAACCTATGTTGTTGCTACAAATTTATTACTTTGTGGTTGTTGGAATCGAGGATCCTCGGATATAGATCGGTTACGATCGGGGAATGACATATTCGTGTCAGTAGTTACCTAGTTTGAAGGGTAACCCGGCCTTGTGTTGGCAGAGATCCGGTTAGGTTCTCGGGTCGTCTTTCCAGAGGCATACCCATGTGGCAATGGGAAGTTCCTTGGCCTGACCATTTGTTGGAAATCCAAAGAAACAATACGATCTTGTATGGTTTTAGTTGTAGAACCTATCATTCACTTATGGTGGTCACCACTATTTGGATGGTAGGTATAGTAGACATAAGTATGGAATGCCTATGCTGGCTAAGATTTATATCTTTAATTTCGAAATGCTTTCTACACTATGCACCAGTAATAATATCAAATGTTTCTTTTTAATGCGTATCAAGCATCTTTGACTATAATAAGGAAGAATCTCCTCCGATTCTGCGTTTGCATTGTGTGTGTGTGCGGGAGGCCTTATGGTAGTCTCATTTTCTAAAAAGCATTGCGAATCTATTTTAAAATTATCCTGTTCTTTGTTTTAAAGATAAACTGTTTTAAGTTCTCACACCAGTCCCATGACTGACCTGGAGTTTATTGTTTTCCTTCCTAAACTCTGGGTGCCCACCAATTTCCACACGGACAGTCTAGATTCAGGTTATCAGGATATTCTGGAATTCAGGAGTTGCTGGAAGCAGGTTGGAGGGCATGGCGTATTACTAGTATATAGTATTTCTTTTTCGTTGTTTGTTGTTGTTTGTTGTTGTACACTCTGATGATGTAATGTAATGCAATATGATGTAATGTAATAACTGATATAGTTCTTTTGTTTAAAGATTATTCATTTATCTATTATATGTTTTTCCGCTGCGATTGTGAGATTCAGATATTGTTCTGTTGTTTCTTTCTGTTCTGCTCTACCCTTCTCTCTCTCCTTCTACCTCTTTCTTTTTCTTTAACCCTAAAGACTCGTAAGTTTGTTCCTCTTTGGCTGGGTTGTTGTGGAATGTTTCCATCTCAAAGGAGTACGGATTTTCGGGCTTTTACATTTGGTATCAGAGCATATGGTTAAGCGACAACCATGGCTCTGTTGGGAATTACTCATTAGAGATGGAGTCAGTAGTACTCTAGAATGAGTATGAGTGTAATAATAGCTATGAGCGCGTATTTGTTAGTGAATATAAAAATGTTTTATATTGTGTTTACTTATCCGTTGAGTTGTTTGTGAATTCTGGTCGGTAGATGGGACGCCATATTATCGATAGAGATTTCTAAACACTTAAACGAGGCATGTCGACATAGTATTATTTAAATTGGGTAAATGAAATAATTTTACCTCGATTATGTTTTATATATAAAGGAATAATTTTTCAGAATTATTAAAGTGTATATGAATTGATTGCTTGGTTGTTGAAAATGTAAGATATATGCAAGTTAATAAAAGTTGTTTGAATAAGTTGAATGAAACATATTGTAAAAGAATAAATTTTATAAGCGAATGAATTATAAGTATGAAGTTATAATTAAAATGATTTACACTTGTGAAATAATCTTATATATAAGAAGTGAAATTTTATAAGTAAAAGATTTATAAATGTGATTTATAATCTAAAAATAAAATTCCAAAGAAGTGTTTTGAAAGGATTTGATATTTCAGAAAATTATTTTGGAGAAATTAAAGCTCTAAACTCTTTTCGGTCGCTGGAAAATAATTCCGATGATGATCGCGACATCATTGGTGTTCATTTTCAGGTTTCCAAAAGAGGAATTGCTGCCAGATTATTTTAAATGAAAGTTGTTTGGAAAATTTTGAGTTTGGGTTTTGAAATTCAAAGGATAATTTGAATTGATTTCAAAAATGGTTTTGAAACGTTGAAAAGACTCTGGAATCCTATTTAAAATATTATGGAATGATAAATAAGTTGATAACTTATACAATTCGAATTTAGATAGAATAAATTTAACTTAAAGGATGGAGTTAAGTTAAAGGGAGTATAAGTGAATCAATTAAAATCCAAGTTATAATTGATAATATAAGTGAAATGAGTTTGAACTTATAATATGAATAATAAATTTAGTTTTGGATAAGTTAATGGATTTGGAAGTTAATAAATAAGTTGTATAACTTATAGAATGGGAAAGGGTAAGCAAAACCAATTATTGAAGTGGTTAAACAATTTTGTTAAGCAAAATGAGATGGAATTTGAATATGTGGTGGAATTTGACTTCGGTAAAAAAAAAAGTTAAATGGAATTTACTTTAGAATTGGAATCTGAATTGAATTTATAAGTGGACATTTAAGTTAAGCTAAACAAATGATGTTTGAAATGGAATATAACTTAAGTAATGTTGAATAATGAAGTTGATTTTGGTACCGAGGTAAATTAATCAATCTAATGTAAATAATTGATATGGAATAATGAATGTAAGTGTTAATTCATTAAAAGCTAATGGTATTGGAAATTGAATAATTGAATGAAAATCAATTTAATATAAACCAATTGGAATTAAAAGTGTTGGACCAAATTGAATGTAAATTGAATAATTTGGTTATGTTGAATATACATTGGTTGTTATATGATTATAAATTGATTAAACGTATGATTCATTAAGTGATTAATTGAAATTAAATTAGCGAAATTGGAAGCTAAAGTAATTGAATCCAAATTGGAAGTAAATGAATATGAACTGAATTTGATTCAATTTGAAAGCGAATTAATGTAAATAAATTAGTGCATATATACTAATTGGAAAATGAACAAATGAATGTTAGTAAAATTCCAATGTTAATGAATCAAATGTGATTAAAATGAAAACCAATTCAATGAATATTAATGAGAAGTGAATTTATATTGATTTGGTTATGAATTTGTTGGATGATAGTTGGATGATAGTTGATTGATGGTTGCATTTGTTGATTGGTTGCATTTACTATGTTGGCACATATACTTGTTGTGTTGCTATATGTTGTATATTGATATTACTTTCATATATACATGTTTCTCATGGTTTGTTGAGTGTTTAGTAGGTGCGGATTGCGCTTGCTTCGCATTTGGAGCTCGCTTTCGCGCTATATTAGCCGTATATGCTCGCTAATAAAATATAATGTACATATCTCGGATTACATACCGTACTTTTACACTTTTTTCCCTGCGGGATGCCTCATCACTTGATGAGATGTATACTTGTGATATATATACTATCATTTTTTTTTCGGATCGAGCCGCGCAAAGGAGACTCTGGCGAAATTTTTCGAAAATTTAAGGCGTTAGAATATTTTTGAGAAAATTGAAATTTTTTTGAAAACTAAGTATGAATAGGAAAACTTAGTAAAGATTTTGTAAGAAGCTTAACTATTGGATTTTGGAAAAGTTAAACACTTAAGAGATTTGTAAAAATCCAATTTGAATGGTTGGTTTTGAAAGGTTAATGGATTCTGTAACTTTTTCTTACTTGGTAATTTCGAGGACAAAATTCTTTTAAGGGGGGAAGTTTGTAACGACTCAGAAATTTTGTTAATTAAAATTCGTATATTTAATTGATTTTAAATATTAATAAGTGAAATTAAACAGTCGAATAAATTTTATTTCGAATGATTGCATTTAATTGCATAATTAAATCGATAATTTAATATTTGAAATTCCAGAAATAATTGAAAATTGGGTTAAATATGATTAGAAATGATTTGTAAAATTTTATTATATCATATTGGAGTTAGAATGATGTTATAGAACTTTTAAAATTGAATTAAAAGTTAATTTATGTAAATTGAATATTTTAATATTTAATTGGCGAGTTAAAATAGCCATTTTTCAATCAGTCTCGGATTTCGACGAAACCAGTTTCATTGGATCCGTAATGTGATATTATTGTAAGATTTCAAATTTTGTGTCAATCGGATTTATCGTTTGTCTGTGGCAAGCTAAAACGCACAGAAATTTGGTTAACCGATTTAATTTAAAATCGATCGTTTATTGCCGTAACTCGCATAGATGATCGAATTAGCCTCCAAAACCTACTCCATTGTGTCCGAAACGCGGGTTAAACCCTAGAAACGCCGGTCACCGCGCAAGATTTGGAGTTCGAAAAATTCGGGATGAATAGTGTTTCGATATTTTTCTATAAAAGCACGATTTTATTTTCATTTTGCAAAATAAACAAACCCTAGGGTTAAACTTCAGAGCCGCCACCTTCATCTTGAACGACCGAAAATCACTCATCTTCCTCCCTCAATTTAGCAACAATTCCAGAAACTTTCAACATGAAACTTCTAGAACTCGTCGAGGGCTATCCATCTATATGGTGATGATGGGGTTTCGAGTTATATACGAAGATAAATCGGGGCGCGTTCATCACCGCTTCGTGCATGCATTTCGTGACCTGGGCGAGGCCGAGCTCCACAATGTTCTGGCCGAGCATGGAGTAGGAGATGCACTTCGTTGCGGTGGTTCTGGATCGGCGTGGAAGTCAACGATGGTGGCCGCATTAATTGAAGAGGAGCGGCGGCTTGGGTTCCCTGATGCATGAAATCGAACGGGAGAAGGAAGAAGGGAAACACGGTCCAGATCCTAGGGCTAAGTAATCAACGACAGATGATGGATTTAGGTTATAAATTTAAAAGAAAATTTGTAAATTAATTATATAATAATTTGTACGATCTTTAAAAATGTGTAACTCTTTCATACGAGGTCGAAAAATTACGAAACAAGCGGCGTTGCTTTCGTATTGACGACCACTACGCTATGGAACTGGATTAGAAGCGATTGGAGTCAGTGAAAATTTCGAGTAAAATAAACGTCCGTTTAATTTTATTCGAAATAAAACACCGAAACTGAATCGGAAATTCTAGGTGAGAACTTCTCACTCAATCGAAATTGTTTCGATTTAAATTTTAAATAGTTAGATTTAAAATTTGCTTGAATGTATGTTTGAATGATGATTGTTATCTATTGATTGTTAAAATAGACATTATGCGCCGTCAGTAAGCGGAGGTTATTTATTAAAAACATATACCGCGATAATTCCATCTTGATTTGGAATTGGTATTATATATGTACTTGGAGTTGATTTTCCCGCATTATATAGCGGATGAGACCCTATTGCGCCGCCTATTAAGCGGATAATATTTTATAAATCCCATATACCGCGATATTCCGTATTGAAACGGAATTGGTATTGTGCTAATGTTTGTGGATGTAGAAAAACAGGTTGGAGGGATCCAACTGGATTCCTCACCAGTATTTATTTGATTTTAGATATTGGGATATTTGATTGATTATCATATTGATATATGATGTTTGGAAGTCGTGATTGATTATTTGGTGCGTTGCATCATCAGATTTATTTTTGAAGTTTTAAAATAATGATTTTGATTTTTTAAAAAGAATTTTAAAGTGATTTTTGAAAGTATACGTTTTATTTAATTTTGAATTGTTAAATAAATAAACATTATAATTTTATTGATATAAAAGCTATATTTTTAGGAAATAGTACTAAAGTATAATTTTGGAGTTATATAAGTTTTAAATAACGTTTTGTAAATTATTAAAAGGATTGGTTTATTTAAATTGAGATTTTTGAATCATTATAAACGGTTTATATAAAAGATTTCCAAGATTAATATTTATAAATAAAAAAATATAGGAATTATAAAACGAGTTTTTATAAGTATTAAAATGAAGTATAAATGGATTTCACAAGTGAATAAAATTTATAGATTTATAAATTGTGAAATTATAAAATGAATAGATTTTTGTAAAATAAAAGATTTATAAGTAATTAACTTATAAATCGGATTTTGGCATTTTAATTGGGATTTTCGAATAAGTATAAATGGTTTATAGATGAGATTTATAAAATATTTATTTTATAAATCGAAATAATGGAATTATAAAAGAAGTTCTATTAATGCTGAAAATGAGGTTATAAATGGAATTTTATAAGTAGTAAGATTTTTAAATCTTGTAAATTGAAGTCCTTATAAAAATATAAATGGGGATTTATAAACATTGTTTTATAAATCCGAAACCGACATATTTTGACAAGTCAATTATTTTAGATTTTTAAAGGAGATATATTCACGATTTTGGACGGTGGATAATCCTTTAAAACAAAATGTGTAGAAAAATGTTGAAATTGGTTAACGAAGAATATTCACGATTTTAGGACAGTGAATAATATATTAAAGTGTTTTGGGGAAGTGATATTTTAAATAGAATTAAAACGATTTGAAGTTGTTTTAAAAATGCATTAAGTGTCGAAACCATAGATTTCAACATTCATTGTTGAAATAGACGTTTTCGAGAAATAGAAGGAAATGGTGGACTATAACACTGTTGTCATAGTAAATGATTTTCAAAAGGAAATGTTTTATATAGTATTGGGATTTATATATATATCTATCTTAATTTCGAATCCCTATACTAGTGATATTGGGTCGTCGTAACGATGTTTTACGCAATATTCGTTTTGACTCAAATAAATGTGTTTAAGCGCACATTTTCTTTAAAGAATGAAATATATACTTAATTTCAATTTAAGTATATTGAATATTTTCCAAGTGTCGAAAATAAATGGATTTGTGAATTACTTATCATTAGATAAGTATGGAAATGTTTTCCAATGTGAAGTGAAATGTTTGAGATTACATCTTTTAAAGATAAATTGGAAATGAATATTTGAAATCAATTTGAAAATCGTATATTCATAGATATTTTGGAAATGTAAATTCATTATGGAATTTATAAAGGAAAGGGAATTTGTTTAAAAATAATATTGATTTATTTTGAAGTGTGGAAATTATATATCTTGTAAAGATATTTTTGGAAAATAAATAATTTGGAAAATTATTTGGAATCTGGTGATGTTGAGCATGCCTATTGATAGTTAAATAATCCGACTATCAATGTTTACCTTTAAATAGGTATTTGTTGTGATTGCTTGAATTTGAATGCTACACTTATTTTTGAATAAGCGCTTACTATTTGGGTTAGCCGGGAAAGGACCTTGGGGTCGTATAACCCATTCTGAATATGTGATACGTCGTTATGAATTGCATTTGATGACCGGTGTTGAAGATCAGATATTTGTGAAAACGGAAGGATTACCGTCGAATGTTTCTGCATCGGCTGATCTCCGATATAGAAATTTATTACCCTTTGTGATGGGAAGTCCGGTCGTGATTAGTGAATGTCCGGATTGTAAGGACTTCTTTGTAAGTGTCTTCGGTTCCGTTCGATCCCGGAACGAACTTGTATGGATGTTTGTCTGACGTTACAATTTGAGATGTAAAGCTGGTTTCTATCAAATATATTTCCGTTGGTGGCGGAGAATTTATTCTCTTAGCTTAACTCCCTTAGAGGTTATGTAGTTGATGGTTACTAGTGATACATTTCCCAAATTGGTAATGTGGCATATGAAGTGCTGTTGAGCATTTGATGATCAAAGCACAGCTTTTATATAAAGCGGGCTTTGTGGACGAGACTTCGTCGGACCTCACACCCCGAAAATGGTCAAAACAGGAAGGATGCAGCAAGGTTATTAGGGGGTAGCGCCCCTTTAGTGTATGTCATTCCTTCTGGATAGAGGTGGTATCATGGTATGGAGCCCAGATATTTAACCTATGTTGTTGCTGCAAATTTATTACTTTGTGGTTGTTGGAATCGAGGATCCTCAGATATAAATCGGTTACGATCGGGGAATGACATATTCGTGTCAGTAGTTACCTAGTTTGAAGGGTAACCCGGCCTTGTGTTGGCAGAGATCCGGTTAGGTTCTCGGGTCGTCTTTCCAGAGGCGTACCCATGTGGCAATGGGAAGTTCCTTGGCCTGACCATTTGTTGGAAATCCAAAGAAACAATACGATCTTGTACGGTTTTAGTTGTAGAACCTATCATTCACTTATGGTGGTCACCACTGTTTGGATGGTAGCTATAGTAGGCATAAGTGCGGAATGCCTATGCTGGCTAAGATTTATATCTTTACTTTCGAAATGTTTTCTACACTATGCACTAGTAATAATATCAAATGTTTCTTTTTAATGCGTATCAAGCATCTTTGACTATCATAAGGAGAAATCTCCTCCGATTCTACGTTTGCATTGTGTGTGTGTGTGCGGGAGGCCTTATGGTAGTCTCATTTTCTAAAAAGCATTGCGAATCTATTTTAAAATTATCATGTTCTTTGTTTTAAAGATAATCTGTTTTAAGTTCTCACACCAGTCCCATGACTGACCTGGAGTTTATTGTTTTCCTTCCTAAACTCTTGGTGCCCACCAATTTCCACACGGGCAGTCTAGAGTCAGGTTATTAGGATATTCTGGAATTCAGGAGTTGCTGGAAGCAGGTTGGAGGGCATGGCGTATTACTAGTATATAGTATTTCGTTTCTGCTTTTTGTTATTGTTTGTTGTTGTACACTCTGATGATGTACTGTAATGTAATATGATGTAATGTAATAACTGATATAGTTCTTTTGTTTAAAGATTATTCATTTATCTATTATATGTTGTTCCGCTGCGATTGTGAGATTCTGATATTGTTCTGTTGTTTCTTTCTGTTCTGCTCTACCCTTCTCTCTCTCCTTCTACCTCATTCTTTTTCTTTAACCCTAAAACTCGTAAGTTTGTTCCTCTTTGGCTGGGTTGTTGTGGAATGTTGCCAGCTCAAAGGAGTATGGATTTTCGGGCTTTTACAACTCATGAGAGGATTCATCTCCTTCGTTATAGAAGGTCGGTGTCACCATAACTGGCAAGTCGAATTAAAGTCAAACTCACTGCCTAGAGCAAAACAGTTAATCGACAAATGTTATAGGATTGAACCAAGACTTTAGAGTTGACCTACACAGTTAATAAGGATATTAATAGATTTTTTGATCTTAGCCCGAACCATAGATATCTAAGTGATAGTGTGATAATGAAAAAAATACATGTGTGAACTATTGTTATTAGGTGAGCTTTTATTGGATCAGACCGAAATAAATTGTAAGTGTTGAACTTAATCCTGATAGAGTTAGGGGTATGCCCTAGGGGCAATCTATAAGTTATTGGAAATTTTGATAAAGGTGTTTTCTTTATGTTAAAATAATATGCAATCTATAAGTTATTGGAAATTTTGATAAAGGTGTTTTCTTTATGTTAAAATAATATGTTATAAATAATTAAATATTTAATTAAAATACATTTTAATAGAAAATCCATAAATCGAGCATTTGTGATAGTATTTATAAATAGTTGTAATCATGAGTATTGTATCGTGATATAATAAACACATCATTCTAAATATTTCTAGTCAAGATGTATCAAGACTGGATATATATATATATATATATATATATTGAGACTAGAGTAAGTAATACTCTCCAAATATTAGGCAGTGTATTACTCAAACAGTTGGGGGCATCAAGGGGTTACATATTGATAGTTATAGGATAACTATGGAATGACTCACTCGATAGTCTTATATTGTTAATATAAGTAAGATCAAACAAAAATCTCGGTGTAACTAATTTATACAATTCTTTTGACTTGAGAATACCGTTATCTTCGATATGAAACCTTCACTTTGATTATAGTCAAATCGTGGTACGGCGTCCATCGAATAACTATAGTTGGGTCGAATGGAAGTATTAGAAGTAAACGTTATTGAAGAAAGGACTCATCACCTTGATTATATGAAGTTGGTATCACAACTAAAGTCAACTCAAAGTCAAAATCTCTGTCCATGATGGTTCGATTATTAATAATTGTTATTATTGAATCAAGGACTTTATGTATGGACCGTAGAGTTAAATACGGGCGATACTGAAATTTTGATCATTGCCAAATTTTCGTAAGTCCGAAGTGATATAGTTTTGATGAAGAGAATTGGTGTAAATAATTGCCACTATTGGGTAATGTTTAATAAGGTAAAATTAGATTTTACCAATATCAAATAAGCGATAAATTTGGCCATGATGTCATACCACCTACCAAGTAGGGTTTGAATGTTAATATTTGAATTATTCGATATCAATCATTGACCAAATTTACATCTGAGAGTTGTTGGAACCGGGCTAGCCCGCGGTAGAAGAAATGAGTGAATTTAAAAAAAATACCACTTTGGATCTTTATTGGGCCTATGAAGTCTAATCATTAGATCAATTCTATTTTTTTTAAATAAAACCATTATTTTATTTGAGTTTATAATATAGTTCTAAATTTTGTTGTTATTATTGTATTATATATCTACATGTATCATATAGTAATCCATGTAACCATTGACATGTCCGTGTATAAGTGTTGGAATTTACACCGCAACTGATATGTTAGCCCCTCTAATACACAAATACATTATCCTAATGTATGCTTATGTGCTTAAGGTTATATATACAAAGTATTAAATATATATATATATATGTATAATTTTTTATAATTAATATATATGTAAGGAATTTATAGTATATACACACATAATTATATATAAAAGTACATATGTGAATGCAAATAAATATAAAAGTATTTTAAGTAAATATTAAAATTTATTTATTTATTTTATTATAAAATTCGAAAACTAAATTTAATTTTTTTAAACACATAATATATAAATGCTTATAAATAATTTACCAATAATTATATATATATATATTAATACATGAACGAATATGTAAAATATGTTATATATATAATAATAATCATGGGAAAAAAATTGTTTGTTAATATTTATTAGAATTAAATTTTCATTCGAAAATTAACAGAATTCCAAAATAAAATTGGCGTTTTAATATTTTATAAAAACTCTAAACAATGGTTTGACATTTAAATGTTTTCCACATATATATTGTAATATAAAGCCAATTTAAATTCTACAGATATATATAAATATTTAAACCTAATTAAAAATAAAAAAATTATGCCAACGTCATATTAGATATGAAATTACTCGCATAAAATTTAAATCAAATTTTATATGATGTATTTATTGATATTATGAATTTATGAAATTTGTTTGATTTATATAATATTTAATATATATATATATATATATATATATATATATATATACGTGTGTGTGTGTTTTACCGAGAGCCTTTTAGGTACAAAACTATTTATATAAAATTTCTAAAACATATTTTATATAATATAATATTTAATGTTTAAATTATGAAATTTATATGCATTATATAATATATTAAATTAGTTTTAAATCAAAGAAAAAATCATTTTTTAATTAAGCCGTGAGCATTAAAGGTATGTATACACTAAAAAAATTATTAAAATTACGTAAGCATACAACCATTCTAAATGTGATGATAAACCGATATGCTTAATTCGTCACGTATCGATCTAAACGTCATATGATATATAAATAATAGAACATTAGTTTATAATCATGATCTAAAACATACCTTCACTAAAGCTTATTGAACACACATAGAAATAAAGAGATTGACTCCTTGCACTAGATTTCAATTCAGCAAGTTGATAGCTCTTTAATTGACGACCACCGACTATCAAATAACATTTATTTTTATTTTACCTTGAGCTTGGAAATTGAGGAGAGGATGGATATTAATTTTGGCCAGCAAGGTGAAGGGTGGAGGCTCCAAAAGGTAGTATTAGAGTGAGGGTTATGATGTTTTGATAGAGGAGAGGTTAAAGAGAAAGTAGGATCAAGATCCATTTTTTTCTCTTACTCGTTTTTTGCCTTTTATCCTATCAAAACCCCACCCACTTTGCCATGCTATAGGCGCCCATCCTATGATAACATTATGGCTAAAAATATTATGCCCCATGTGGGCTTCAAACCCATTTCAAGTCTGAACAATATTTATCACATTTAAATCCAATTTAAACGTATATCAATATCGTTTATCATTGATATATTTATAACTATTATAAATATATTTATTAATATTGTTTGACAAATCAAATAGAAAATTTATAATGAATATTTCATAACTATTAATTAATTTAATTGATTTATGACAATTACAAATTAATTATATCATGTGGTCAAACGAGTATACAACATTTCGATTGTGTGACTCTCTAGATGTAATTTGGTCAGCGATTAATATCGAATTATTCGATTTAATGTTCACACGTCACTTAGCAAGTGATGTGACATTTTTTCTAAATTTATCACTTATTTGGTTTTGGTAAAATTCAATTTTTCTTTAGTAAGCGCTATCCTATTGTGATGAATTTTTACTCCAATTCTCTTTGTCAAAATTATATCATTTTGAACTTATGGAATTGGTAATGGTCAAAATTCCAATATTGTACATATTCAACTCTATAGTCCAAGCACAATCTCCTTGGTTCAGTAATAACAATTATTATTAACCGAACTACTCTAACCAGAGATTTTGACTTTGAGTTGACTTCAGTTGACTGTGATACTAACCTCATATAATTGACGAGACGAATCCTCTCTCCAATAATTTCACTTCCAATAATTTCACTTAATTCAATTATAGTCACTCAATGGATGTCGCACGATGATTTGACTACAATCAAAATGGAGCTTTCATATTGAAGATCACCAGTATTCTCAAGTCTAGAGAACTATAATTAGTCACATCGATATTTTCTGTTTGACCTCAGTTATATTAACCAACGGAAACTATTGAGTGAGTCATTCCATGGTTATCCAATAACTACCAGTACGTAACCCTTGTGCCCCCAATAGTCATGAGTAATACATTGCCCAACATTTGAAGAGCATTATGCACTCTAGTCACAAAAAATGCATTGATATTCAGTCTCGATGCATTTTGACTAGGAATGTTTAAAATGATCGGTTTACATATCGTGATACAATACCCATTATTACAACTCTTTGTAATCACTATCACAAACATATGATTATGGATTTCCTATTAAATATATTTTAATTAAACATTTAATTTATTTATAACACATTGTAACAAATATATAACGAAAAGAAAAACATCTTTATTTTGAATAGGAATTGATTGCAGAGTTAATAATTTACAACATATTACAGAATTGCCCTAAGGGCATACCCCTAACTATATCAATCTTCCACTTGCACTTGGGGCAAATTATAGAATTGTAATCCCATTCCTTCAATCGACTTCTCGAGAGCTAACCAAGCTAGACCCTTAGTGAATGGATTTGCTATGTTGTCCTTGGTGTCTACCCTTTGTATCAAAACCTTTGTTTTCAATGAATCCTCTAACGAGGTGGTGCTTTTAAAGAATATGACGTGACTTCTTATGTGCTCTGGGCTCCTTTACGATCTGTATCGCCTCATTGTTATCACAGAACAATGCATTGGATACTCCGTATTGAGAATCACTCCGAGCTCACATAAAAACTTGCATTCAAGACCGCCTCTTTAGCTGCTTCATTAAGGGCAGTGCACTCGGGCTCCATCGTTGAATCGGCTATTGTCTCTTGCTTGGAACTTTTCCAACTGATGGCACCGTCATTAAGCGTAAAGATGTAACCAGATATCGATCTAATATTATCTATATCACTTTGAAAGATTGAATCTGTGTACTCCTTTATAAGGAGGTCTCCATTCCCGTGTATCAGGAATAAGTCCCGAGTATTTTTTTCAATACTCAGTATACATTTTACGATCATCCAATGTTTTTTTCTTTAGGATTAGACTGGTATCGGCTTATGCATCCAAATACATATGCCTTATCCAGTCTAGATATAGCATAGCGTATATTATGTCTCCTATGGATGAAACATAGGGAACCCTCTTCATTCGCATTGGAGCATTTCCAGGCTTTGAATTTTCTATACCAAACCTCTTCAGCATGATACCTATGTATAGGGATTGGGACAATCCTAACAGCCTCTCCCTATAAAACTTTATACCTAGTATATATGCCGCTTCTCCAAAATCCATTATGGAGAAATTCTTAGAGAGCTAAGCTTTCATTGATTGTAATAACGAAGCATCATTTCCAGTCAATAATAGATCATTGACATGTAGCACTAAAAATATGATGGCTTGGCCCTGTTCCTTTATGTATATGCACAATTCCTCTGTGTTTTGATAAAAACCAAACTGTTCGATTACCTTATCAAAACACTTATTCTAACTACTTGAAGCTTATTTAAGTCCATAAACGGACTTTATCAACTTGCAATTCTTGCCCTCACTCCCACTGACCACCAAACCATCAGGTTGTGACATGTAGACGGTCTCTTCAAAATCACCATTTAGAAATGTCGTCTTAATACCCATTTTCCATATTTCAAAGTCATAGAATGCTACAGTAGTTAGCATAATCCGAATAGACTTAGGCATGGCTGTGGACGAAAAGGTTTCGTCACAATCACCGCCTTGAATTTGATGAAATCCTTTTACAGCTAGCCTCGCTTTATAAGTCTCGACTTCTCTATCTAAATTAAGTTTTTCCTTAAAAATCCATCTGCAGCCGATGGTTTGTATTCCTTCGGGTACATCAAACAAAGTCAATACTTTGTTATCATGCATGGAATCCATCTCGGGTTTCATTGCTCCAAGCCATAGTGCAGACAGTGCTTGTTAGTATGATAGAGGAGTTCGTCAACTAGATGTAGTCCTCCTTCTCGCCATCCATGGGGAAACTGTAGTATCTCTCTGATGCACGACATTCCCTACTAGACCTTCTA
This sequence comes from Allium cepa, assembly GCA_030765085.1. Classification (NCBI taxonomy): domain Eukaryota; kingdom Viridiplantae; phylum Streptophyta; class Magnoliopsida; order Asparagales; family Amaryllidaceae; genus Allium; species Allium cepa. The sequence goes on along the minus strand of CM060941.1, from coordinate 201,927,354 downwards.
ATAGGTTGCGTGTTATTGTATATAGGTGAACTCAATTCTCTCATTAGTTTAGCCTCAATGTTTATCTCTCAAATCTCAACCAAGTCACAACTTTATTGTTAATTTCCTTTGAAAAAATTCTTTTCCTAAAAATACAACGTGTGTGGAACAATTACTTTTTATTCTTTTGAGTTATAAAAAATATATCTCCTAGAATTCTTGAGGCATCCTATAAACTTACACAAAACTATCTCGCCTCTAGCTTATTATGGCCAATGTTCTTAACATAGACCATACAACCCCACACCTTCAAGTAAGTGAAGTGGGTTTTTTTTCCCCTACCATATCTCACATGGTGTCTTAGGCATAGTTTTAGTTGGTACTAAGTTTAGCATATGCGCTGCAGTTTCCAATGCATATTCTTAATAGGACAATGGCAGCTCAACCTTACTCATCATGATCAAACCATATCTAATGCGGTTCAGTTCCTTCGCTCTGACACACCATTGTGTTGTGGAGTAAGGGTGGAGTAATTGAAATACCCCATAAAATGAATCATAGATACCCGAAATAAAATTTAATTAAATGTAATAAGGTAGAATATGGAAATTTTATAGAAGTTGGAATTTGACCGAGGAAGTTATTCCGTTGTGTTCAAATTCTGATCTATTTCCATATATAATATGCTACAAATGGAGCTCAAACGCATAAGATAGGAGCATTTGAAGTTTTTAGATTTAAATTAATTTAGTTTGAATTCAAATTCAAATGAGAGTCTAAATTTAGTGTATAAATTTCAAAATTAGCTTGGGGACTAAGTAAATGTTTTAATTAACGTTCAACATTAAGAATATATAGGATAAGAAATTAATTAAAATCAAAACACAATGGAAACCAATCGTTATTTAACAAAATAAAGTGGAGCAATCGACCTACATGGGTCAACCGGTCGACCGTAGCCGTCGATCAATCAAGCTTAGGCGGTCGACCATCTCCTGATGGTGGCAACTAGAGTTTTACGTTGTTTAATGCTCTAGATTTGTCTGTTTCTCTTCAAATTTGATCCTACGGTTTTGGTGTGTTTCAACCCCTGTAAATAGAACCCTACTCTCTCCACTTTTTATTCATATTGTTTTCGGGAATATAATGAATCTCTATCATTTCTTTCTCTCCAAATTAGTTTTAGAAACTCCGTAGAGAATTCAGGTAAGAATTCAATCCCTTTTTGAATTATTTCTTCTTCTTCCTCCTATCTATTCTTCTTTTGTTCTTTCTCCAATTTTTATGAATCAAATAGAATATATACATCTTCCCTATCGTGTATATATATATAAAAAAGAGATTCTAGAGGAGATTGAAAGGCGTGCAAATCCTAGGAAAGCGAAGCTAAGGCCATTCTTTGAGTGGAAGCCTTCGTATTTCTTTTTCAGTAATTGTTTGGTGTATCTCTATGGATTTGAATTTGCCTTAGGAATTTTGGGATTGCGATAATACGATAGACAAAATCTTTCAAAAAAAAATTTCATTTCGAAATGCCAATTCAATGTTGAGATTCTCAATTATTCACATTAATTTGATGGAATTTGTTTTGTTTATACAATTTTTTATAATTTCATAGTTCATTCCACTTCTCCTTCTACTTTGGTTCAATTTGTGATTCTTCAATGAAATAAGAAGTTTAGATTACAAATTTATTCGTAATTTACATCACTTATTCCACACAAATTTCCTTCTTATTTATTTCTTTGTAAAAGAGAAGTTGAATAGAATATGGAGTTTAGATTGTAATTCATATTGTTTAGGATATTCCAATTGGTGTAATAAATCGAGTTTCTATTTTATTTACAAGTCCGTTATTGCAGTTTTGGTTGTGAATATTAGTTTCCTATTTTGGATATTAGAATCCCATATTTTGGCATATTGAAATCTTAGAAATTTGAAGAAAAAGAACTTGTAATAGTATTTGGTTAGGAATTGACATTTAAATCTAGTTTAGGACATAAAATCCATGCATTTAGAATTTATTAGAAGTGAATCTTGTGAGAAATGCGGATTACAGATCTTAAGGATAGAATTAACACTAGAGGGGGATGAATAGTGTTCCAAGGAATTACTAAATCTTTTTGAATTTATGTTAATTTAAACACAAATGTATGCAATATTCAGACACAGATATGATCACAGAATCAAACACAGATACAGAAATAAAGTAAAAGCAATAAAGGAAAGAACACACCGGATTTTATACTGGTTTGGAGTTACCCTACATCCAGTCCTGCACATAAGTATGGATTTCCATTCAAAAGCAATTTTTACAATTATACCCTCGATTTCAAGGCCACGAGGTACATCACTCTAGATTCACAATCCTCTGGGTAGAGATACTTGATTTTACGGGCAACAAGTTCACCCATTTGATTTCACATGCTACAATTACACCTTTTCTCGCTTGATTGATTTCACAGGCTACAATCACACCTTTTCTCGCTTAATTAATTACAACTATAACTCTGAATAGCACTGAGATCTTGTTGAGATAGTGATAGAGAATCAGACCAGAGATGATCTAGTTAGATTCAATAGTGATTTCGGTAGAGTAATGGTAAAAATATATGTAAAGAAATGTGGAAGAAGAAGAGGAGTGAAATCAAAGAAAAATTGTACATAAATTCGTTTAAAACTGCCCCTATTTATAGTAGAACAACAACCATGTCCATTTGTGAAAGGATATGATGAATAGACACTTCTTTTGAAATTCAAAATTTTGAAATAAACTGCCACCTTATCGACAAGGGGTACTTGAGGTTGTCGACATGCCTAAGGTATTTTTGGTAATTTGTTTTTCTTTGAAAATAGCTTTCATCTTGAATTAAAACTATTATTAAACTTTATAAATATACTTAACTATAGTTAAAATACATAAATAAGTATAGAGAATAATATTTTGATATATACAAAATTTTACTATAATTTTATAATTAAATCTAAGTATAAATATTAAAAGTTAAATATATTATTATTATTAAAAGATAGTTTAAAACCAAGGATAATTTGATTTTGAAAATAAAGATTTATTTTGAGGCTAAAAATATTTATAATCGGGATAGATGTTTTTGATTCTTTTAAAAGAAAGATTTTGAAATCATGTTGAAAACAATATATAATTTTGTAAAAAAACGTTTGAATAAAAGTTAGTGGATACAAAACAATGTTCCACTAGATTTTTCATAAGAGGTTCCATCCCTTTACCAGGCTCGAAGTGGATTCCATTCCATGAATAAATTGGATTTTAAGACGCTAGTGCTTTTCTAGAAGTTTTAACAAAATTCCTAACTAAATTACTTATTATTGAAATCTTGAACTCTTGATAATCTTGATACTCATGAGTCTTCAATCTTGATATCTTCAGTCTTGAATCTCTATACTATACAGTCTTCATTCTTGGTACCTGAATGGTTAAATCCTGTATATACATATATATCTAAACTATAATGTTAGTATTTATATTTTATAATCTTACTCTAAGGTTGTTGTCATCAAAACCATCTTCTCAGGGACTAACAATCTCCCCCTTTTTGATGACGACAGCCTTTGTTTATAAAATATGACTTCTATCATAATGACTCCCCCTAAAACTAATAAACCCCCATTAATTTATGCCTAACTATCCTATTTTATACTTCTCCCCCTTTGTCATCAACAGAAACCATCCTAAAACCGTGAAAATAAAAATCTCCCCCTTAAATTAATACTAGAAAAAAGTATAGTAAATGAAATGTGAAAGACATTAACATAATTATATTATAATTATTCACTACATAAATATGTATAAGTATATTCCAAACAATCCAATCAACACGCATATCAAATCTAATCATGTCAAATAATTCAAGCAAATTGTAACGACCCGGAATTTTGGTTCGCCAGATTTGAACATTTAATTCATTTTAAATGTTGAATATGGATTATGATTTGAAATTTTAAATAAAAGAATTTGGTTAAATTAATAAACTTTGTTAAATTTCAAATATGGCAATTAAACTGAAATTGAATAATAATAATAATTTAATACTGGGATTGGGTTAATTGGTAATTCGGAGTGTAAATAGGTATGTAAATGAGTTTAAAATTTATTTTAAGACTATTTGGTCATTAGATAGTGTGGTAGGATTTTTAGATGAATTTTAAAGTCGATAAATTAATATTTGAAATTTTATATTAATTTAATAATGGGATTTAATATTATAAAAATGCAAATAATCAGATTTTAGACCGGATTGAGTCAGAATGATATTTGATGTGATCATAAATTTTATATGAATTATTGTTAAGTTAATAAAATTTTAAAAGCAAAAATTTTGAGTGATTTCGATAATTTCGAAAATCGCTTGATTTAATAGACGAGTTAAAATAGCCTTCCGGGGCACAGTCTCAGAATTCGACGAAACTAGTTTCATTGGATCCGTAATAGTTAGTTATTACCGGATTTCAATTTTCGTAGCAATCGGAGTTGTCGTTTGACCGCGGCAGCTCGAAACGCATCGAAAATCGATTTAATCGGTTTAAATTAAAATTGACCGTTTAATTCCGTAACTCGCTCATACGATCAAATTAGCTTACGAGACCTGTTCCATTGTGTCCGGAATGCGGAAAAATCTTAGAATCGCCTATCGAAACGTGAGAATTGGAGTTCGTTTGCATAGGGCATTAAAATGTGAAGAACGAGATTAAAATAATATTAAATAATTATATATATATTATTATATTCCTCAAAACCCTAGCATCATACGTGAGCCGCCGGCTCTTATGTTTCAATGGCCGAAAACGATTTTGTTTCTTCCTCTCAAATCTCATAATCCACTCATTAATTCACGAATCTCCCAACTGGAATGTCGTAGAGGACGTGGAGAACGTCAAATCCAACGGGTGAGATGAGTTTTAGCATGATGGATCGCCAGAAATTCTCACTGGAAGCCGGCCGTTCGAAGTGATATTTCGTGCTAAGGGAAGCACCAAGCTCTCGCGCGTGGATGGTGGGGGTAGAGGGAGTGATGGCCTTCGATGCAGCAGCTTCCGATCGAGATGGAACAACCTGAGGTGGTCGCGGTCGCAAGCCCTAGCGCACGTAGGATGGGTTCATTTCTTCTTACGGAAGACATACGCGAAGTAGAAGATGAGGGCGGTTTGGATCTGGGCTCTTTTTGCTTGGCCAGATTTTGTTTTGGGTAAATAAAAATAAAATAAAAGAAATTGGTTTTAAAATTCAATTCAAACTTTAAAATTTAATAACCCATTCTTACGATATCAGATTCAGATGAAACTGGCGACGTTGGAATCGCTGAGACGGGCAATACGCGATGGCGCAGATCCGGAGTCAATCCGAATAAGTAGAAATTTAAGTTAAATCGAACATCGTTCGGTTTAATTGGAATTTCGAACGCTCGCCGAAGCTCAAGGTGAGTTATTCTCACTCACATCTGGAATGTTAGCTGTTTGGTGTAGTTAATATTTAAATAATTGTGTGATTGGTTGAAATGTTATTTATATCAGCCTGGATTGATATTTACATATGTGATGTGCTAATATCTGTGGATGCAGGGAAACAGGTTGGAGGGATCCAACTGGATTCCTCACCCGATAGTAATTATTTTTATAATTAATGATGATGTCTGTTTATATTTATTGGGATTGATAAATGTGGAATTAAATTATTCCGTGATATTGTGGTATAAATTACAAACCCAACAGGTTAATTATAAAGAAATTTGTACTTTAATTATAAAGAAATTAAATTGGGTTTTCAAAGGAAATTAAGAATTAAATAAATAAGGAATTTAAAGGAATATAAAAAATTGAATCTGTTGGATGGAAAACTGAAATAAAATTGTATCGGAATATTGCTGGATAAATTATAAATCCATAATTAATTATAAATGGATAAAATGAATTTTAGAGAAATAAAAGATATTGTTAAATAATGAATTTAAAAGAATTAAAATTTGAAATTTATTTGGAATGAAAATTGAAAATTTGTAAATCTGGAATGATAAACAAAGAGAAAAGTTATTAGTTGATAAATGGGAAAATAAAAAAATATGTTGTTAAAATATAAACCTGAATTGAAATAAATCGACAGAAATTGTGAGAAGGATTTCTATGATGTTTTAGTGGAAATGAGATTCCCTGGGAAGAACCAAGTTCGAGTTTAAACTATTTTATAAAAAGAAAGTTTTAAAATTTCAAACTTGTTTAAAGAGTGTTTTGGAAATTAGTATTTTAACATAATTATTAATAAATTAGCAATAGCAAATTTTACAAATACCTTAATAATTATTTTCACAAATGGATTTACTTAAAAGCTAGTTTTTGAATAAAGTTGTTTGAAATTATTAATTTCTTTTAAAACTCTATTTTAAAATATAGTATAACTAAAACCTTATTTGTAACCAAGTTATATCTTATAAAGTAGTTTTACTTTAAATATTTTGAAATTATATTTTGAGTAAGTAACTAGTAGTAAAAATTTATATTTTATGGTATATTTAAGGATAAAGTATTTTAAATCGATTTAATTTTAAATTGTTTTAAACTTGGTTATTTCCAATGGGAATTAAGGGTAAAGGATTTACCTTGTAAAGGAAGAATTTTGGGAAATTGTTTTCAAATGAGTTTTTGGAAATTTGGGAAATATATCCTTTAAAGATCTTTGAGGCAAATAAATAATGTGGGAATTATTTATTGTGTGATGGATGCTTATGGATGTTTATGGATATAAAAATTGATAGTTAAATCACCGACTATCAATATTGGACAAATGCGCTGATCGTTTCGAAGAGACCGGGATCGAGATTTATTTCTCGAAAACCACTTCGATCCGGTTTATACGTTTTCGTGCGTAAAACGTGTTCGGAGTCGAAGATGGAGCAATGAAGTGCAAGGGCTAGTCGCTACTAATCCTGAGGATATTTCCAAAATGGATGTAGTAGGAGTAGTGCCTTCGGTTCCGTTCGAACCCGGGACGGACTTGTATGGATGAATGCTTGCGAAACATCGTCAGGTGGACGATGGACATTCTAAGTGAAAACGTTCTAAAGGTAACGCTAAGCCTCAAGCCTCATCAACCGGGAATGACTGAAAATCAGGGGATATGCAGCAAGGTTAGGTGGGTCATGCCCAAGCAGGACAAGATATTTCCCCTGTCTAGATGTCCCTTTTTATTTCGGCTTAGTGGGTGGTTGGTCGCGCCAACCACGGGGTTTATCTTGTTCGGGACTGTTCAGTAAGGAATGGTTCCAGCCTTGTGTTGCAGGGGATGAAGGGAGTAGTCCTCGGTACGGTGATCTAGGCCCCGTACTGTGACAGGTGGTACCCCAGTGCCTAGTCATTGGTGGAAATCCATTTTCCCTACGAGCCTTGTACGAGTTTTGTTTGTATTACCCACTTCGGTGGCTAGTAGCTGGAATTTAATAGATGTAACAATTTCGGCTATTTTATAAGTATTTGTAAATAGACCCTGCTATAATATCAGAGGATTTCTATAAAACTGTTTTAGCTATCGTAAGGTAAAAACCCGACATGTTTATTTGTGGCGTGGTCTTACGAGATGCTTTTGTTTTCAAAGGATTTTTGAAACTTTAATAATCAATTTGGATGCATTATTATCAGCTGGTATTCCAGACTGACTCGGGTGTTATTTCATTATAATGCTCGGGTCAGACCGAGTATTATTTATTCAGGATAGGATGCTATGGAGCAGGAGTGGAGCTGGAGTCCGAGACGTATTATATGTACTTATATATATATCCGCTGCTATGATTGTATGGTATGTCTGATTGGTATTTGTTGATGTATGAGACACTCTGATGATATGATGTATTAAACAGTTATAGATTTCATTTTTGTGTAAAGATATATAGTTGCTATTATATTTTATTCCGCTGCGACTGTGAGATTCTGATATTGTTTATTTTCTTCTTCTTCTATCTCTTCTTCTTAAACCCTAATGGTTCGTAATTCTGTGCCACTTGAGTTAATAGAGGAAGAATAGTCTTGATTCAAGGGGTACGGATTTGCGGGCTGTCACACAAATCAATCAAATCAAACAAGTCAATCAAGTCAAATAAGTCAATCAAGTCAATTAAGTCAAACAAGTCAATCAAATCAAACACGTCAATCAAAATATACCAAACAAATCAAAAACTAATAATCCTATACTATAAGACTATACTACAAACTCCTCCTAAATAAAACACACTCGTTATGTATACATGTATGCAATATGTAGTTTGTAATGCAGTTATGAAATGTATGACATATGCAATGTAGCATGAGATAATATGCAAAATAAAGTGCAACTTGTGATGCAAATGATTATGATATTTCATGCATTGTAATTTATGATGTAAAATGCAATGAAGTGTGATATGAAATAGGATGCATAATGATATGTAATATGAAACAAAATGATAATGAAGTTAAAAACACAATAATATGCAAAATAATATGATGATATATATACTACGGTGAGAGACATCCAGATTATAAGATAAACATGAGTGATAAGTAATATCTAATTGACAAGTATATATATATATATATATATATATATATATATATATCTGTGTGTATGTCTGTATGCATGTGTATATATATCAAATTATTTATTATAAATCACTTCAACCAAATAAAGGTAATACACACCAATTACTAGACTTAAGTTAAGGAAACTAATGAATGAGACTGAAAGAGTAGTAAAGAAAAGAGTTTAAAGGTAATAAATGATATTAAACTATAACATATTCATGAAAGATAGTAATCAAACTCATTATCAAAATCAAATTGCTAAGAAATATGGATTTAAACTATATATATGATCAAATATGGTTTTTATAAAAACTAATAGCCTACTTATTTAATTTATTTAAAATATTTTTTTAACTTGGTTTTTTTAAGAATCCAAACTTCCATGTTTATAAAATACTTATATTACTAATTAAAACCTTTATATTAAATTATTATTGGTTTGATTATTTAAAAACATGTTTAGACGTCTTTTAAATTTAAAAAATATCATAATGAAATATTAAATAAAATAATAAAGATTGAAAAACTAAAATAAACAGGTGTTATATTAAGGCCTCTTAATTTTAAAAAATTTAATTAATTATTAAAAAACATTTAAACATGAAATTAATTTTAAAATATTCTAATATAAGTTAGAAACTAACCCTAAAAAGAATAGAGAAAAATACTTAATTTAAATATCATTTTTACATAGTTTAAAGTTTCATAAAGAAAAACAACATTCAAAGAATGTTATAAAAAGTTTTCGTAGTAAAATATAACCGAAACTTATAAAACTAAAACCGTAGCATTTACCAAATGCTGCGTAAAGTTTCTGAAACTCTATAGCGTTTCAAAGCACAAAAATGCTATAAAAACGAATTTACTGTACTTACAAAACGTTACAGAAGAAAAGAAGCATTTTAGAAATGCTATCTAAAATTCCGGGATTGTTTTTAACAAATTTTGCACTAATTTTACGACTAGATTTTGACGTGTAAATAATTGATTTTTGACCCAATTTTTTAAAGTAGTTAATATAACTAAATCACTTAAAAAATTATAAAAAATTATGGAAAAAACATGTGTAAAGACACCTGGCATTATGTATGTAAAAATGCTTTTATTATAGAAAGTGTAATGACACGTGATATTTTGCATGTATGTCACTATCTACTTATACGACAAGTGTCATATGTTGTGGTGCAATCTTATTAATCGAAGAAATACATAAATAGAGCCTTATTCTAACATTCTAAATTCATTCTATTAATTTCTTAAAGATATAAAATTAGTATCTTAAAAGAAATAGAGTATGAGAAGTAAAAATAACATTAGAAAAGTTGAAATTATGAATGAAAGTATGCTTTTCTGCTTACTATAGTTGTAATAAATTAGTACTGAGATTTTATTTGGAAGGAACACATTTTAAAAGACTTTTTCTGAAAAAATTAGACTGGTATATCAATATTTATACTATGGTGTGTCGATATATGGAATAAAATATCAAAACTTATAAAAAAGATAAATTTCTATACCTAACTAAATGCATAAATATTTCTAAATGCAACAATAAAGATGAAATAATAGTAAAACGTACCAATTTTTTGCACTCCATCTTTCTAACTTTGTTGTTCTTCCATTGTCGTGAAGCACACATTTATATCTTTCAGAATTTAACGATGAGATCTGTTCTATTGCGAAGGGATCGTTTTTCTGATCAGCGTAGTATATTCAGTTGCTGAATTTGAAGACCGTATGAGAAAGATGCAGATGATTTAGTAGATTGACTAACTTGGCGCCAAAACTTTGAATTTGAATTTTGAATGAATGGACACTTCAACCACTATAAATAGGCCCAACAATCACCATTTTTTATAAAAATTCTTCTTCTTCTTTTTCCCTTTTTTCTATATACTATCAAACTTCTAGAAGGCATATCTCCCTCGTTTTTAACGGAATTGGATGAAACCAGCGGCAAATCGAAGAGGAAGGCGTAACAACTTGATATTTTCAACCATTCGCATCCACACATGTCGGACTTAAATTGCTCAAATACCGCATTATAATAAATTTTGGAGCAAATGAAATGCAATCATAGAATCACAGACATAGAAATATCAGAATAACTCGCAGCGGAAATTAAAATACCATAGTAGTTCATGAAGCTACTATAACAAAATATCAAAACAAATACATAATATTAGTCTGAAAAACATATACAGTAGAAATCTCAAATACATAGAAGTTTATAAATACTAGAGCTGAAATAGAACAACTGAACCGAAACAGAGAGATAACTAGACAAGCAAAAAATCTCCAGCGATTCCTAGCTCCAGAAAAAGAAATCCACAGCTAAGCTGTAAATACTCAGGCTGACCCGAGCGTAAAGTAAAACACAAAACACTCGAGTCAGGACATACATACTTATATGATGTAAACCAACTCAAGTGAACTGTAGTAGTAATGCACTATAACTTAATGGATGCTTGAGATCGCCCATCCTCCAAGGATCAGTTAAACCATAAATTAAATACATCCCGTGGTTAAAATTTCAAAATGGTATTTTATACATATAAATCAAATATCATCTCAAAATTTAAATATAATTTCAAATTAATTTATAATAATAAAATATCATATCCTTCCAAAACCTCATTCGTTTTATTTAATTGAAATACCATTCCAAATCACATTTCAAATGGTTTATATAAACTAATTAAATATCTGTAACGACCCGTAAAATTTAACGGTTTTAGTAACGTATTTAACTGAAAGCTTGTTGAATTTTAAACGATAAAATTCCGAAATATAAATTTGATATTTGGAATATGTCTAGTTAAATATAGCGACTGGTAAGTTTTCGTCCAAACATATGAAAGTTTATTTCGTGCGTAAATTTACTTCAATTTAATCAGCTAAAAAGCGATGAAAATAAAATATTTCAAAACCAAAATATTTTTACATAGAAAAATTCTAAAACATCTTCTGAGCAAGATGTCAGATTGTCGTTTTTCCAAATTCGAACATCTTTGGCTCCGTCGATCTTATTTTTCTACGTTTTTCATACATTTTCCGCTATTATAAAATTTCGAATTTTTATAATCAAATCCTATCATTGATATCCGTATGCCATTTTGATCGTCTCGTCGTGCTGATCTCTACGGTATATTTAATTTTAATTTCCAAGTCCGCGATGTGATACAATTCGGCGAAAGATTCCGTATCGGTACCGAATTTTCAGCTTTTACCCTTTCCTTCAGCTTCAAAACTGAAACGTGATGTCCAAACAACAAAAAAAAATTAATTGCTTTAAATGTACAGCAAAAACAACGTATGGCCGTTGCTATACCGAGCATTTAAAACTTTATCTTCGTTTGGCGTTCTTTTACATTTTGCGTTCTTTTATATATTAATAATATACGGTATATTTTGAAAACCCAAGCGTTCGCCTTCTCTTATTTGTTGCCTGCTCCTTCTTCTTTTCTCTTTCTGTTAGCTTGCCATTTCTTTTGCTTTCCAACCTGTAGCCTTCTTCCTTTTCATCTCCCCTCACCCTTCTTCATTTCTCCACACACAAGCTTTCTCAATCCCATGCTTCAACACTCTGCATGCTTCCGCCCATGGCCAGTATCTCCATCCGAAGCCAAGAGCAACGCCTACAGTAAGCCACCAACCTCACCGCCTTCAGCCCTCACACGGCCTTCACCCAAAACCCCGCTTTTCTGCCCGAACTACCTGCCGTCCTCTCCTCGTCATCACGCAGGTCAACAACCTCCACTTCTCTCCTCTCTACCGCACCCTCTCATCATCTCTTCCCTCCGCCTTGACTGCCGTATCACCTCGACTGTCGTAATGGCACTTTCCCCTCGTCTCAGACAACATCCGCCATCCACAACCAAGCGCCTCTCTCTGCCCAGGCCACCCACCTTCGACCCACCGACCCGTAGCCTCGTCGACAGCACCGACCTCCACTTCCTAGTCGCCACTTGGACAGCACCTCCGACCTTACAGCCGTGAACCCGATCTCGCTCCACCTCGGCCCTCACTTCTTATAAACGTATGTTTTATATATATTGTATATTATTATATCATGTTATATTATCTTATATTCCAGTATATGTATATATTCTATCGAATTACATGCGTATGTTAGCTTATATATAAAGTTGGATTTATTATTAACCTGTTATATATATTAAGATACTATGGTTGTTTACAGTTTGATTACATATATAATTTTTTTAAAATATAATTTGTGTATGATTGTTTAGTATAATGTTAAAACTATTTGTTTTAAAATATATTTTGGCACAAATGTTGTTATAGTCTAATACATATAGATTGCAGTGCATATGTATATGGGTTATATTTTACAAAGTACAATGCTATGTTATATTAGTCTACATTATTATAGCATATACATAATTGTCATTTCTAGAGAGTGTACATATTAAGTATATATATTCATGGTATATACATGCATTGACCTTTTGTATTGATTTAAAAATGAAATATAAAGATTTTTGATTCCTATTGTACCTGTTATAAAGGTTATAAGGCTTATCAACTTCTGATTTTATATATATGTTAGTTATAATATGGGGTTGCTGTCTGTATTAGCATATATATACTAGGCCATATATTTAGATTTAAGGTATATGTAGTTTAGGAATTCGTATATGTATGCCAGTTTATGCATTCTGTTTACGTGTATATTTAGATTTTGGTAAGTTTATATACGCAGTATTTATATATTTGTTTTATAAGTATTATGTCAACTTATACATGTTGTGTAAGTAAGTTATATAATGTACTATACATAGATTTTTAAACCTTTCATTAACAGTTAAGTTTTATACATATTATAATAAAATGTTTATATTGATTTGATATTAAAAATTGATTTTTTTATAACATGTATGTAAGTTTATGTACCGTGTATATATATTTGTTTATATATATGAGAACCCGATTTTCAATTTTTTTATTATGTATAGGTATGGGTTGTAAATATAATATGTAAGATTTGTTTTTTTCGAGATAGCTACCTGCAGCATTTTATATAGATATGACAGTTTATACATTTTATAACGCATAAAGTATACAAAGTATAAAGTTTATACATGTGGTATTTTAGATGTTACAGTGAACATACATTATTTATGTAAGTATTTTGTTGTTTAATAAGTATATACATATATGTATCTATTTCAAATGATATGGTATATGTAGTGATTTTATTAGACGTGTTTTAATTTAAAAACAACGACTTTGATTTAATTCAATTTATGCTAAAATTTAAAATATGACTTTATATATATATATGGTTAGATGTGTTCACTTATACCAATTTTCTTCATCGATCTCGTTCTGATGTGTTATATCGATTTCTGTTATCAGATTTGATCGTTGTATTCGTGCCAATTTGCTTTGCTGGGATTCGTAACTCAATTTCTATGTCCGTATTAATGTGCGTATCTATGTCATCTTCTCGCGAATCGCTGCCTCGAAAGGTGAGCAATCACTCACGATTAATATTCTTTTATTTATTAAATTTGATTTCAATTGAAACAACAATTGAAATATGCTGCTGTTAGTTATTTACACTGTTATATATGCTATTACCTGTATCTGTTCACCTATGACATCTGACACCATTATCTGTTAATTATTTATGCGATGATAATACAGTTTGGTTGACAATTGATTGATTGATCGATTGTTTGTTTTTTATATTGGATGTTAAATTTTAATGTATAAAGTGATAAATATTATGCATTTGAATTTGACATAGGATAGTTGGATTTGATATATGTGATAAAATTTGATTTAATGACATTGGTATAATATGACCCATTAAATGTTAAATAAATTAACACGTAGAAATAGTGTTAACGACAACATGAACCATTTAAATGTATGTTGCATAAATTGATGTAGTTTGAAATTGAATAATAAATATCGTGAAGAACCATATAAATATTAATGTTATAATCTTTAATCTACATGAAATGATAGTGTAGGTTCTAGAGATAATTATATTAATTCGCACAAACAACAATGCGATTTAATACGATTATTTCGGCATTATTTGAATTAATTATTGGATTGTTATTAATTGTTGTTATTACTTGTTTATTTACCTTGACACCGTCCCAGTTATCACACTGCAAGTTCCATTTGCTATGCTTTGATTTTTGAATTGAAATGGAATCAGGTTGAAATGATATATACCCAAATGAATTTGACCTAGGATAGAGAATTAAATGAAATCCGATTGGTCAATAAATTGATTTAAAAATAAAATAATGATTTTATTCGAGCATAGAATAAGTTTGAAATGAAGTTGGAATTTGAATTTTATGAAAGGAAAATGTAAAGATTGAAATCTGAAACAAATATTAACGTAGTAATTAATGAAAGAACGTTGTTTGAAATTTAATTATTTATTAATTAAATTTGGAATTATTAATAAATTAAGTTTGAAATCATTTAATAATTAAATTTGAAATTATAATTAAGTTTGAAATTATAATTAAGTTTGAAATTATTAAGTTGAATTTATAATTAAGTTGAAATGATTTGATGATTAAGTTTGAATTCATAATTAAGTGGAAATGATTTAATAATTAAGTTTGAATTGATAATCAAGTTTGTAATTATTAAGTTTTGAAATTATTAATAATTAAGATTGAAATTATTAAATAATTGAATAAGATTGAATTATTTGATAATTGAATAAAATTTGAATTCTTTGATAAGAGAAAATCGAACTTTTGATTAGGTGAATTTGATCTTAGTTAATAAATGAAATGGGGTTTCTTTATTTATGAAGTTTGGAAAAATATTTAAGTAAGTTAATAAGTGAAATCGAAACTTCTCGATTATGTGAAATTTAGTTCTTTATTAATTGAGTTTGAAATTTGTAACGAAGTCAATAAATAAGTGAAAATTGAATTTCTTTAACAAGAAATAAAACGTGATTTATTGAAATGAATGAGATTTATTGAAATTAACGTAAGACATGTAATTTAAAGAATTGATTTAACGAATTTAATTTATTTCAATTTGATGTTTTGATATAATGAAGTTGAACGTAAGCAATTGATTTAAATGAATTGGAATTTAAATAGAAGTTGCTTTGAATGACAAATTTACTTAATGAATATGAAATGAAATCGATAAATGAATTTAAATTGATTTGAATGAAAATTTAACCATTTTAAATGATTTCGGAATGAAATTTATATATGAACTTGAATCAATATTTGAATTGTTTAAATAAAAGTTGAAATTGAATTGTAAGACTTTGAAATGGAAATTTGGAAAGTTGAACGTAAATTTTGGAAATTGATTTAGAAAGACAAATGAAATGTTGGTTTACAAATTGAAATTGAAATTGTAATTGATTTGGTTTTGAAATTTATTAAATGACCAATCGGTGTAATAATTACGAAAGTTATTAAAGAAACCGGAATCGGTTATGGATATACTCTCTATCTAAACCGAAAACCAATTTAATAACTATACACGGAGTGTGATCCAGAACGAAGTGGTTGGAATGATGTACGTGATGACTGAAGAAAGAGAACGATAATGGATAGCCTTGACACTTGTGTCAAATTGGAAATTATTAAAATCAGGAGCCGTGCCAAATGGGGTTAGCCACCTCGAGCGAACACACTTCTTCGTAAACTACTCATTACTTGTTATTGATTGGTGCACCCTCGGAATTTCAGGAGTGTTGTTTCGCGGTGTTGCGATCGTTGCGGCGATGCGTTCTCACCAGTCCGGATCAGGCAAACGGTAGTTTCACTACCTTGGGTATTGCCTCATGTGCCTTGTCATACTTGTATCTCCATATACGTGACCACTACGAATTTGTTTTGTGTTATACCTATGGAGTATTCCCTGATATCCCACTAGTTTACGGTGGAGTTTACAGTGCTGTATAGACTATGACATCTATATAAAAATGTGTTAAGGGGGATAATGGTAACGCCTTAACACTATTTTGATACTTTATATTACTGATAGACAATATCTATTTAGCGTACACTACTACCTAGTAGATAATTTAACGGATCCTTAGAGGATGGTGATTCCAACGTCTTTTGAGTTTCTTGTATTTCAATTGCTATTTCACTTGAGTTGGATTTATTGATATAAGAATATTAATCCTGACTCGAGTGTTTTGTGTTTTGCTTTACGCTCTGGTCAGACCGAGTGTACCAGTATTCGAGGCTCACCTTTGGAGTTGGAGCTTTGGTTGAAGATCCAGCCATCTATTCTGCTTTCAGTATTCGATGATTCCATTGATGTATTCTGATTTGTACTTGATGTATCGTATTTCTCTTCTGTTGTAAACTCTGATGTATCTTATATATTTATATAGTAGCTTCATGAACTACTATCTCCTTTACTTCCGCTGCATATTATTACTCTGTGTCTGTGATTCTGTGATTTTTTTTATTTACTGTATATCTGAGTTTTGCTAAATTTTAAATTAACAATTTGGTATTTTGAGTTATTCAAGTCCGACATGTGCGGATGCGAATACTCCAAAATAGCGGGTCGTTACAATATTCCAATTAAAGTAATTAAATATTCCAATTAAACCAATTAAATATTCCATATAAATCATTTAAAAATGAAGTTATTATATTTAATAATCAAATATTCAATTCTCAAAATTTTACCATTTTCAGAATTCATTTATTTACTTCAATTTATTAAAACAGTGAAATTTCAACTTTCGCAGCATTTAGAAAATGCTTCGGTAAATTTACATTTGAAAACAATTCATTTTAACAAAGATATCATTTTCCATTTCACAAATTAAATTTAAATTCCATTTTAGTTTTCCTAACTCAACCTTTAAATTTAAAACACATTTAACATTTTCCAAGTTAAGTTATATTTCCAATTTCAATTTTAAACATTTACTTATATAACTATTTTTAATTTATAGAAAAATCATTAACACTTTATAAAATCATTTTTAAATTCAAGTTTAAATCAAATTATCATATTTTCTTACTTAACTTAAATTCCATTTATAAACAAAACCATAAATTCCAAAATTTACTTATATTTCAAATTCTACCCTACCATTTGTTTATTTCACTTATTTAACTTACAGAAAATCACTAATATTTTGTAAAAATAATTTTTAAATTTAAATTTTAATCAAAATATCATAATATTTACCTTTTTATAATATTTTAAAATTTTGAGAAAAATATATATTAACCACGGGTCTATATATAATTTTCTAACCTAAGTCAAATGATACGGATAATATATCATTTCAATCCATAATTTAAAAAGGAAAAATCCAGGTTCTATTATTTCAAACCCGTAATCCCAAGTAAATAAAAATAAGTAAAACTGCACAGGCCTATCATTTCAGCCCATAACGATTTTTCCCTGTTCTAATGTCTGTTCGGGTATGTATCAATTCAACCCATAGTGATTCTATTCTACAGGGAACTTACAGCGATAAACTGATATAAATAAACAGAATAGCATTATATAACAGTAACAGATGATATGACAGGTGAATAAACATGATGATCATCATATAAATAATATCACAGTCAGGTATAATATGATAATATGAACTACAGATTCACAGGATGTCAATTTACTACTTATATAAGTACGGAATGTCTGGTGAGAAATACTCACCTCTACAAGCTGAAATAACAGATTCAGACACACAGCAAACACCCGGAAAGCACAAAGGCACGATTACAGATTCAAGTGAGAGGAGAGCCAAAATAGTCGTCTTGTACATATGAAACGAAATAATATATAGAAACATGAATTTCAACACAAAATAACATTAAACAAGTTGTAAAATAACACAACAAAGTATCACACACAACTTGCACCTGCTTTCACCATCACTATGCTCGGCCATAGGATGATAAAGCACGGCCATGGAGTGTATTTGGTCAAGTATGGGTCAAGCTAAGGTCGGGCTAGAAAGGAATGAAGGCATGGAAGTGGTTTGTGCATGAAATTACAAGTACAAGGCAACAAAGTGGATTTTTGTGCAACAACTAGCTTCGACCAAGGCTCCAATTGGCACGGCCAGACCTGGTGGAGTCTAGGGGATGGTGTGGAAGTGACTTTGGGTCAGGTAGGGGCTGGAGAAGGTGGTGCAAAGGGCGGCGAAGGGGTGTATGAGGTGATGATGGCATGTGGAGCTCGGCAATGCATGTTATAGTGGTGCTTTGTTAATTTTTGTGGAGCTTCACAACAAGGATGGCCACGGCCAGGTAAGTCAGAGGTGCTGGAGGTGTTTGCAGATGGACAAGGTGGTGATGGAGGTGGTGGTGATGGAGGAGGCTATAGGCCAAACATCCAAAGTGAAAGAAAGGCAAGGTGAATGCATAAACAAGAAGAAAAGAGTAAGAAAATGATAAAAATAATTACCAAATTTTTGCTTCGGATGATGGCCGCAAGTTTAGGGTTGAGAAACTTTATTTTGTGCGTGAGAAAGAATTGATATGCGGCTGAAGAAATGAGGTATGGTCGGCCAAAAGTTAATGCAATTGTTGATTGGAATTGAAAAGGCAAAAGGAAGGTGGAAGGACAAAGGCAAGTGAAAGGTTAAAGCTCTTCAAATTTCTTAATTTCTTTTTTAACATTTTTAAACAAATGAAAAATGAATATAAATAAAATAAAAACACAAAAAAAAAATATGAATAAAAATAAATAATTAAATTTTAAATAAATATAAATTAGTTAAGAAAATAGCTTAAAAATAGAAACTAGGTTTTAAAAAAATTGAAAATAAAATACAATAAGTTTTGGAAAATTATAACATCACTTTAAAAATGTTTTAAAATAAAATATATACCTAACATATCATATAACACACATTAGAATATGATATAAAAAATAAAAATATTATTTATATAAATTAAAACAAACAATTTTATTAAATAAATCAATTTACATACAATATTGTAAAAAGCATAACTTTTACAATATAAATCAGATTTCAACGAAACAAAAAGAAGTATTCTTATAATTTAATTTAATTTCATAATGAAAGATAAAATTCAAAAATTCAAAAATTAAAATTAAATGTCAAAGTTTGACCAAATTGACCAAAATCCACTTTTTCTTGGAAATATTCAATTTATTCAGGTTTGAAATTATAATTCACACAAAAATTAAAATTTATATTTAAGATAACAAAATTTATCCATTTTAATAAATATAATAAAGTTTTTAAATCAGGAGTTTCAATTTAAATACTTAAAATAAACAAATAGAAATAATTACAAAATATTGGGTTGTTATAGAAGGCAAATGCTACGATCTAGTAATAGTTTGGTGATGAATTTGGAGAGTATTGTGGTGCAACAGCCGAACAGTAGGAGAAATGTAAAAAATCTCATACACAGTTTTCAGTTTTGGATAGCCAACTTCTAACTGTCATTTCACACTCAATTTTGATCAGAATTTGATGATCCACCCATCAAAACGACCGTGGGAACAAGGACTACAATATAGAAAAGGAGTTGGGATAAAATATTCAAATATCTAGATAAAATTTGAAGAATTCCACTGACAGTTTTTCTTTCTTTTTCTCTTTGTTCACCAAAACTTCGATTGACCATAACTTGGTCATCTCTTGACGGATTCACATGAAACCAGTGGCATTGCGAAGCAGATAGAGAGAGGTACAGTATCAAGTCAAGTTGTAGATGAGAACCAAAAGTTTATATTGATCTGGTACCCATTTCATTGTCGCTTTCATTATATATCCATTTGTTCTTCTTAATCGATGAATGATTATTTGGTATCTTTTAACCAACGGTCACTAGACATAACTCTTCTTCTGCAAAACAATATAACCTTTTAAAGAATCAAGTGACTTTTCAAAATAATTAAATATAGTTTTAAAAAACAATATCATGATGATTCTGTAACATATTTGTATAAAAATAGTTTCAATAATTTTATTAAAAAAATTACCATTTTAAAAAAATTTAAAATTCAGATTACGAAAACTTTGAGAACCTCGCTCTGATACCAAATGTGAGAAATGCGGATTACTGATATTAGGACTAGAATTAACACTAGAGGGGGGTGAATAGTGTTTTAAGGAATTACTAAATCTTTTTGAATTTATGTTAATTTGAACACAAATGTATACAATATTCAGACACAGATATGATCATAGAATCAAACACAGATGTAGAAATAAAGTAAAAGCAATAAAGGAAAGAACACACCGGATTTTATACTGGTTCGGAGTTATCCTACTTCTAGTCCCGCACGTAAGTACGAATTTCCTTTCAAAAGAAATTTTTACAATTACACCCTCGATTTCAAGGCCACGAGGTACACTACTACAGATTCACAATCTCTGGGTAGAGATACTTGATTTTACGGGCAACTAGTTCACCCAATTGATTTCACAGGCTACAATCACACCTTTTCTCGCTTGATTGATTTCACAGGCTACAATCACACCTTTTCTCGCTTAATTAATTACAAAGAAGCCTATATCTCTGAATAGCACTGAGATCTTGTTGAGATAGTGATAGAGAATCAAACCAGAGATGATCTAGTTAGATTCAATGGTGATTTCGGCAGAGTAATGGTAAAAATATATGTAAATAAATGTGGAAGAAGAAGAGGAGTGAAATCAGAGAAAAATTGTATATAAATTCATTTAAAACTGCCCCTATTTACAGTAGAACAACAACCATGTCCATTTGTGAAAGGATATGATGAATAGACACTTCTTTTGAAATTTAAACTTTTGAAACAAACTGCCACCTTGTCGACAAGGGGTACTTGAGGTTGTCGACATGCCTAAGGTATTTTTGGTGATTTGTTTTTCTTTGAACATAGCTTTCATCTTGAATTAAAACTATTATTAAACTTTATAAATATACTTAACTATAGTTAAAATACATAAATAAGTATAGAGAATAATATTTTGATATATATATATATAATTTTACTATAATTTTATATTTAAATCTAAGTATAAATATTGAAAGTTAAATATATTATTATTATTAAAAGATAGTTTAAAACCAAGGATAATTTGATTTTGAAAATAAAGATTTATTTTAAGGCTAAAAGTATTTAAAACCGGGATAGATGATTTTGATTCTTTTAAAAGGAAGATTTTGAAATCATTTTGAAAATAAGATATAATTTTATAAAAAAACATTTGAATAAAAGTTAGTGGATACAAAACAATGTTCCACTAGATTTTTCGTAGGTTTTATCCTACTTAGGTTCCATCCGTTTAATAGCCTCGAAGTGGATTTCATTCCACGAATAAATTGGATTTTGAGGTGCCAGTGCTTTTCTAGGAGTTTTAACAAAATTTCTGACTAAATTACTTATTATTGAAATCTTGATAATCTTGATACTCATGAGTCTTCAATCTTGATATCTTCAGTCTTGAATATATATACTGTACAGTCTTCATTCTTGGTACCTGCATGGTTAAATCCTGCATATATATATATATATATCTATACTATAATGTTAGTATTTATATTTTATAATCTTACTCTAATGTTGTTGTCATCAAAACCATCTTCTTAGGGACTAAAAAATATTTATTTACCTCTATTAGCATTATTAAAGTATAGTTATTATGTATATGGCATAGTTAATTAGGAATTTATTCATTTACGTCCTTCATTAGGAATGTAATTAATTGTTAGACGAAAAAAAGAGTAAATTCTTATATAGCCTAGTTATTATTCTAAGATATAATAAGGTAGATTCCTTATAAGGCCTTATTTATGAAATGGAAAAATGAGTCTTATTATATATATAGGATGTATTTAATATATGGCTAAGTCATAAGAATGCGAGGTCAAATAGAGTTTCATTACGGAAATCTGCCCTTCACTTCGAGGTTACCAGCAGTTGTGTACACTTCTTATTGATATGAGATGTCCTTATGATAAATACTTATAATAACATGAGGTTAGTCCTAATTTTGTAGGAGAAATTTGCCTAGCTAATTTGACTATCAATTCCTACGAATAGTCGGACTAATGTGAGACATTATTATGAGTATGGGACATAGTATGAGGGGAATGCTTTGCAGTCTTGAGGTATAAAGTGGTTGTTTGAGGGCCTGCCTCCTTTCCCCAAATGAAATATTAAATGGCCTAGGGAAGTCGTTAGGTAGTATCTCTACAGGGGTCTGCTTCTGGATAAGGTATTAAGTGACTGATTGAGAGTCCATCTTTTCAAATAAAGAAGTATTAAGTGACTTGAGATTTCATATGATGCCCGTTATATAGTATCATTGAGGAGCATATCTTGGGAATAGGTATTAAATGATGGGTCTACCTTTATTAAGGCATTAAACAACAGAAATCTGCCTCTTCTCCAATAAACGGTATTAAGTAGCTTGGGTACTCTCTTTTGCATCGCTAGTTAATTATAACATGGGGTTTGGGATATGGGATTTTGAAGACCTGCTTCTTTCCTTAAAAAGGAGTATTAAATGATTTTAATCGTTTTATGTTCATAGACATATTCTTATTTTGAAATATACCGCCCAAGTACTAAAATGTGTAAGACTCAAGGTTTTATCCACCTGACACTTATTGTTCTGACTCCCTCCTCATTACAATACAGGTTAAAGAATGTTGATGGCGAAGATGACACTTAGAGACAGAGGCAGTTTGCTTATGGCAGTATTTATCATTTCACTTGTTTATATATATACCTATATATCTAGAATATTATTCTAACAGATTTATGATAAGATTTGATGGTGCTTTGTATTTTTACATATTTATGATTTTGAAATAAATGGGTACAGTTCGCTATTATATTTTGTTCCATCCACTGTGTGTTCTAAAAGTTTAGTTATGGCTCTATACCGTTATTTTCTTAGCTCTACTAGCAGCTTACTTTAGAATGTATCTAAGTTTCGATGGACCTTTTCTGGGTCGAAATTTAGGCATGTTTTGAGGTGGGTTGTCAAAGTAATCTGAGTGATAATCCCATTATCTTTTCAGTACTATTAATGCTTTTGTCCAATATACTTACCTCCTTGATCAGATTAAATTATTTAATCTTTTGGTTCGTTTGATTTTCAACTTCATTCTTATACTTCTTGAACTTCTCATTGACGGTAGATTTGTTCTTCATATGGTACACTATCCTAGTCTCAAGAAATCATCCATTAAGGTAGCAAAGTAAGAGCTCTTATCTTCTATTATTACAAACATTGGGCCACATAAATCACTATGTACTAACCTTAAGATTTCATCAACTCTTTCATTACTCCCACTAAGAGGAGCTTGGTCATTTTTCTTTAAGACATGACTCACAAGTGTCAAAAGATTCATAATCAAGCGACGGTAGAAAACTTTCGGTTTTCAGTTTGTGTAGTCGTTTCTCACTAATATGACCAAGCCTACAATACCAAAGATAGTTATCATTTATTTACTACTAGAAGCACTCATGGAACATATATAATTTTCATTGATCGAATAAAAGCCATTTTCAAGAATACCATCGTAGACTTTATTTCCATTCAAACTAATGTTCATAACATTATTTTTACAATGAAATAATCCAATCTCAGACAATCTAGGAATAGAAATAATTCCATAAATAATTTTTTTTACAAAATAGCAATTATTTAATATATAAAAAACTACTAGGTATACATAAATGAATATCTTTTACTGCCATTGCATATACAATAGACCTATCAACAACTTAGAGTCTCATTTTACCCTTTACCACATTGCGCTGGTTCTAAGACCTTATAACGAATTACTAATTTGAGTTCCAGATCCTGTATCTAAAACCCAAGACATCTTATTGATTACAAACTATTTTGAATCATAATATACACTATGGAGCTGAAGAACTGTTGTACTTATTTTCTTTCACAATCTTAAGATACTTGGGACAGTTTCTCTTCTAGTGTCCTTTCTTACGGTAGTAGTGACACTCACCCTTGTCATTAGCAGTTTTTTTCTTCCTTTTTTACTTTTCTTCTTACCCTTCCTCTTTCGCTTAACTGTTTGAAGATGATGCCCCATCTTTAACCGCAAGCATAGCCGACCGATCCTTCGGTTATGACTCGATTGACCTCAACATATTAAGGAGCTCCATGAGATTCACATTTATATTGTTCATATTATAGTTCAATATGAACAGTTCATAATGAGAAGTTAATGTGTTGGAACTAGGCCAGCCGCAACGGAAGAAATGAGTGGATTTCAAAACAAATTACCATTTAGGATTTTTATTGAGCCTATAAAGTCTAATACATTTAGATTTTTCTAAATTTATTTTAAATATAATCATTATTTTATTTAAATTTATAAATAATGTACTACTTTATGTTGTTTTATATACTGTTTGAATAAGTGTATCATATACACATATGTATGTATGTGCATGTGCAACATGATAAAGTGTGCATGGTTTGACATGTCCGTGTATAGGTGTTAGGATTTACACTACAACAGACATATCAGTCCCTCTTATGCTCTAGGTGTCATCTAAATGAATATATATGCATGCATAAAATATTATATATTATTTATATAAAATTATGCGTATGTGAAATTTAATCATTGGTGTGTGCGCGTATGTCGAAATAATAATTATAATAATTTATATAAAATATCTAAAAATATTTTTATAAATATTTGTTTATACTAAATTACAAAATTATTTGATAATTAGTATATAATAATTAAAAATATTTCATATTTTGCTGCTGTAAAACCGAAAATATAATAAAGGAAAAAAATTGTTTAGTATAATTATTTTAAATATAAAAACACATGTTTATATAAATATATATAGTATATAAATAAATAATTAATTAATAATTTTTTGAAATAAATGTAAGCTTGCTTAAAGCTCATGAAAATAATTTTTTTTTAAAATATATTTATTTATAAATATACAAAAACATAAGTATATACATGAAAATATAATAAATATATATAAATAATAAATTTTAAAATTAATGTAAGCTTACTTGAAGCTCACAGCATCGGAAAAAAATTAATTTATCTTTTGAATTTATAAATAATTTCAAATAAATAATTATAAAATAAATGTTAAAAATGGTTTAACTAATTAATAAAAATGTTAAAAAATTATTTTGAAATATGAAAATTATGTAACGTAATTATATAATTTTTTTGCTTAATTTCGTATTATAGTGAATATTTGAATATTTTATTTATTTATATAATCAATTTCTAGTTAAATAAATAGTTATATTAATATTTAAATATATTATAAATATAAATATATACTGCAATAAAGTTTTCCTTATTGCCAAATTATTATTATTATGTAAAACCAAAATTTTGTAAATTATAAAATGGTTACTATATGATTTTAATCTTTAGGATACAATTAATTAATTAAAAAAATCATATATAATATTAATTAATTTCAATAATTTTTTTGAACATGAGTTAATACCAGCAAGCACACAAAATAATTTTATTTAATCTGTACGAGCATTATAGCATGCGCTTCACGCGTGAGTTGTTTTTCTACAAATTGCGTGTGTTTTAACACATTTAAAAAAACACAAAATATTTAATCATATTTTGCATTGAAATCATGTGTAATTTTTGAAACTTAACGGTCGGACCAAAAGATTGCGCTTCTATTCAATTATTAATAAAGATTATATCTAACAATTATATGTGTGTGTGTGTTTGTATGTATGCCTGTTAATATATATATATATTGGCACGTGTAATGCACGTGCATATAAGCTCTTTGTCAATTATTAAATTTAAAAGTTCTATGTAGTTTGATAAAAAATAAACTAAAAAACATAAAGAAAAATATAATTTTTTTGTTGGAATAGGGTTTGAACTTTTGACATTGTTTATGTTTGAAACTTTCATTTGAAATAGATGTTAATATTTATTCACAGTGAGATTCGAATTCATGACCTCTTGTTTGCATAGAAGGAAATTTTTGAAATTTCACGGTCGGACAAAAAATTGTGTTTTTATTTCAACTATTAATAAAGATTTATAGATTTGTTGATCCATCTACGAAGATCTTGCATTACCTTTTCTTACGTAGCCATATATATATTTGACTCGTTCTCTAAAGTCTAATTATAATTACATTTGAATACGTCTAAAGTAATTGTAGGGAGATTTCATCTCCTAATTTATTGGGAAGATCACATGAAATAACAATTTAATATTTAAAAAGTTATGTATATGGGTATTTCGGGAAGTTCACGGTTGGACCAAAAAATTGTGCTTCTATTCCAACTATTAATAAAGATGCACATACATATGCACTAATATATTTATCCATCTAATATATGATAGAACATCCATACACTAGATTCGCTATAAAATAGCTATCTAACAAACATATGATATAATACATGAATATAACAAAGCTAGATCAAATGTGTATCTTACACTAATACCTAATTAGTACATGTTGAAATGAAGACAAGCGCTCGCAGAATTAGAATCCAATCCAAAATGTGCTACTTCAAGTTGTTGACCACTAGCTATCGAAGAACTTTTATTTTATTTTATTTAAAATTAAAAACGGAGGCAGGGGTTCAAATATTTTCGACCAGCAAAGGGGATTAATGGAGGCTCCAAAAATAATTTTTAAAATAAGGGTTAAGATGTTTATATAATGGAGAAACAAGAGAGCAAATCTATGATCCATATCCTTAATTTTCTACAACTAATTCTCCACTTTTTTCAACACATAAAAACCACCTCCTATGCATTACATGGCCGTTCTCACCATAATCGAATCATGGCCGAAAATACAATGCCCCGTATGGGCTTCAAAACCACTTCAAGCCTAAACATTATTTATTGCATTTAAATCCAATTTAAATGTGTGTTGATATCGTATTTCGATTAATATATTATAACTATATAAATATATATTAGTTGATATTTTTAACATATCATATAAACTTTATAATTACTATTTTATAAGTACTGATTAGTTCAACTAATTATAACAATATAAATTAATTAAATTATGTAGTCAAAGGAGTATTCAACGTTTCGGTTTTGTGGCTCTTAGGTGTAAATTTGGTCAGCAATTAATATCAAACAATTTGGATATTAACATTCAACAACACTTAGTAGTGGTGCGACATTTTGCCCAACTTTATTGCTTTCTTGGCTTTGGTAAGATTCAGTTTTACTTTATTTAAGCATTACTCTATTGTGCCAATTATTTACATAAATTCTCTTCGTCAAAACTATATCGCTTTGGACTTATGGAATTTGGTAATGGCCAAAATTCCAATATCGTCCATTTTTCAACTCTATAGTCCAAATGAAAAAATTCTTGGTTCAATAATAACAATTATTATTAACCAAACTGCTCTGGCCAAAGACTTTGAGTTGACTTCAGTTGACCATGATACTAATCTCATATAACTGAGAAAGTGAATCCTCTCTTGAATAGTGTTTCACTTCTGCTTCTCCTTGACCCAGCTATAGTCATTTGATGGACGTCGTGCCATGATTTAATTATAATCAAATTAGAGTTTCCACATTGAAGAACAACGGTATTCTCAAGTCAAGAGTACTACATAATTTTTCCACATTGATATTTTCTATGTGAGCTTAGTTATTGACTTAAAGAAAACTATCGAGCGAGTCATTCCATGGTTATCCAATAACTTTCAGTAGGTAACCCCTTGGCACCCCCAGTAATCATAGGTAATACACTGCCTAATATTTGGAGAGCATTACGTACTCTAGTCTCAATGGATGTATCGATGTCCAGTCTCGATACATCTTGACCAGGAATATTTAAAACGTTATATTTATTTTATTATGATAAATCACTCATGGTTACATCGCATTGTAATTACCAAGAAACATACCATTTATGGATTTTCTATTAAATATACTTTTGATTGAATTAATTAATTAATATAACATATTATATCACGTATATAATAAAAGGAAAACACCTTTTGCTTGAACAAGATTGGTCATCAAGTGAGATTTATGTATAATTACATAATTGCCCCTATGGCATACCCTAACTTTATCAATCTCTCACTTACACTTGGGGTCAATTATGGAATCTATATTCCTTCCCTTCAATTAGTTTAATAAAACCTAATCGAGTAAGACCCTTCGTGAATGGATCTATTTAATTCCTATTATGTCAATCAACTCTCTTCAATGTTGATAAACCGCGTTTTTCACATGGAACTATTCAAAGTATGTTTCTCGACTTCTAGCGAGCTCTTATTATTATCATATAACAATGATGTACTATTATTAATACTTGGAATCATCCTATCTTAGTTATAAATTTGTGCATTTATATTTATACATTGCTTTTATTATGGCGCTATTCAAGGCAATGTGCTTAGCTTTTCGTTGAATCAGCCACAACTTATTGTTTGACACATTTCCAACTTAAAGCTTCTTAATTAATATTTGAACATGAATTTAATATTGATATATTATACTTAATATCACTCATGAAGTTTGAATTTGTACACTCCTTCATAAGTAGTTCGTTGTTTATATAAACCATTTTCTAGTGTTTCGTAAATACTCGAGAATACTCTAAACTACCATTTAGTGATCTTGATTTCGATTTGATATTTTCTCTATGTATCAAAAATGTAAGCACATTATGATATTGTAGACAATACAACATCTATGATAATTCTTATTGCTAAGCATAAGAAATCCATGTTCTGCTTTCCTTGTCAAACATTTTAATAAGGTGTCTTAGCATTTTGGGACATTCCCAACATCCTTTTTATTTTTATAAAATCTATAATTTAAAACTTCAATATCGAGTATTAAACAACCAAATAATTACCGATTTTGCCATAAGTACATCATTAAAATTGACATACTGTTTACTTATAGTCTAGAAATATCTATGTATCTTTGAGTGGTTCTTTCTTATATACACACATTTCCTTTGCATTTTTGATCGTAAATAAAACTATTCTATATTTCTATCAAAATACTTATTCAATTTTGATGCTTATAAAATGATGCTTTCATATCATTTCTAGGATCATATCAAAAACCCACAAACTCAATATTGCTTCCATTGACTTCAAGATACTTTGATTATTATGTACAAACAGTCTATTCTATGTCATTAATTAGAATTTTCCATTTTAGTACATGTGTACAATTTTTCATTTCAGTACCTCTGTACCAAAGTACAAAGTCATATTGTTTAATTGACTAACTTTCCATTGAATTAGAAAATAGCCGATAAATTTTAATTAAAAATAACCGCAAGCGCACGGCATACAATTTTAGTACATGGCGAGTACGAGTCGATCCATAAAGAATTATATTGATTTTAAATTTTCTATTCAATCAAATTAAACCAAGAATTTGAGATTGTGTTTAGCTAAAAATGTTAAAAAAATAGCAAAAGAAAATGGATAAAAATGTGAGAGTTTGAAGGCAATTTAGAGGCAAATGCCTTCTCATGATAACATAAATCAACATATATGAAATTATGATCTCTCTTGTTTTTGTCATTAGTGAATTTTTTTGATGTGTTTATCATAAGTATGGCCTATTTGTGCAATTAATTAGCCTAACATAATCCATCAAACTATAACACAACCACTAAACCACTTTTTGACTCTCATGAAAAATGACAATGAAGTTAAAAATTAAATCTATTCTAAGCATGATCTATTTACTATTTATTAGTAATATAGACCATTAAATTTTGGTTCTAAAATCACTTCATTACCATAATCATATGTAGATGAAGAGGTAATTTGTGTTTATGTTTATTTAAGCATATCCTATTTGGTGTCAACAAAATAGGCTATCAAATTCAAAGCTTAAACAAAAAAAATTATCCACATCAAACATTTCCATTAAGCTTAAAAAGAGATCAAAAATTAGAAAATGTTGAATCTACATGATTAAGAGAGCTTTATTATCTCTAAATTGAAGGGTTTAGCTTCTCATATTTTTTATCATATCAACAAATGTAGATTGCAACATGAAACAAAAATAAGAGGAAAAACGCAAGTTAATGAAAATAATAAGAGAATTAAACTACTTGCATAAAAGTCAAACCAAGCTGCTAACATAGAAGAAAAGAACCAGAGAAGAATTTGAATTAAAAGTACATGAATTAAAATTGCATAGAAGAAAATTACATGAAAGAAAATGTCTAAATAGTCATGAAAAAGAAAAGATATTTTTGTTTATTTTTGAGCCTAAAACTAAAGTAACTAAAAAGGAGGCTAAGGGCTTAATTACATGAACATATGAGGTATTTATACAAGCCGAAAACTCTAATGCATATTTTTGGGGACTTCCCAAATTGCCCTTGAGAAAGTGTGGCTACCAAGTTATCATTAGCAAGTAATTAATCCACCATTATGTGTGCATGTGCTTATCATGTACATTAGCTCCTAATTGAATATCATGGTAAGTGGATAGGTGGGGTCCTCCATGTTGCATGAAATGATTTATTTCCATCTTCATTTGTTTCATTTTCTTGTGCATGCATATCTTCATGAAGCCTCTTGTAATTTCCATCCAATTTTCATACAAATAAAAATAAAATTCACAAATAAATATTCTTAAATAAATATATGCAAAAAATAACCATTTTGCCCCTATATGAGAATAAATAAATGATGATTTGAAAATAATTGAAATAATAGTTTAAACATGCTAAAATACCCTATATGCTCATTTATTTAATTATATTAGATTAAATATGGAAGTAAAAATATGCACATTTACGTGCACATCAAATACCCCCACGCTTATCTTTTTATTCATCCTCGAATAAACTAAAACTAAGATAAATCTGTTTTCGTAGGAAACACGATTGCATTGCGCGTATGCAAGAAGCCATTAAACCTCTTGGTGTTCCTAGTAGGACGAGTGTTGTCTCGTGAGGGTTTTCAGTGGATACTACCCACAAAATCCAAATGCAAAGTGAAAAATTCCTAAATGCAAGATTTATTTACAAAGAGGTGAATGTAAGTTTTTGAAAATATAAAGAATTTACTTTCAAACTAACACGAATAAGTTAAATATAAGTTCTGGACATTATCGAGAAATTGAAGTCCTTTTACTTGTCAAAATTTCTAATAAAAATTAAGTTACCATCACATTTGTTACCCGACAACTCGACTCGGCGATAAGGCGACAGTTACAGAAGCTAGGGTTGGGCCTAGATGGGACTTAAGCCAAGAAAGGTTTGGAAATATAAATGATCGGCATAATTTAAGTCAAGGAAAGTTAAGTAATAGGCTCGGCCTTGTTGGGTCAAAGACATATGTGGATCGGTCAAGCTGGTTCGGTGTAGATTGGATCGGCACTGGTGGCTCGACTAATTACGGTTCGACCATAGGAGTATTAGGTTGTATGTCGTTCGGTCTTGTGGGATGGCGTGTCTCACTTTGTCAAGGAAGTCGTAGTGGTTCGTCGTGCATCACTCGATCAAGGAAGGAAAGTCAAAGCTGCTTCGATCGACTAAGGCTCGGCATTGGTGGTTCAGCATTAATGGTTCGGCCTTGGAGAGTTTGGTTCATATGGCTCGGTGTCTAGTGGTTCGGCCTTGGAGGGTTTGAAACGAATGGCTCGGCTACGTTGGTTCAGCCTTATTGGATCGGTCAAAGTAGATGGTGTAGAAGTGGCTCGGCCATGGTAGTTAGGTCAGAAGTGCTACGACCCACGTTCCTTTGCTTCGACTCATACCACCACTTCCCTTGAGTTATGTGAGGACAAACTTCGAGTCACTAACGAGAAAACCCGAGGTCGGCCAGGGTGGGTCGGCAACCATTGTTTGGCATTGGTGGCCCGGAACACTCGGGTCGGTGAACATGAATTGCCTACTGTGGACTAAGTATCTTGGTTATGGGCCTGCACAGGGGTCCTAGCCTATCTTCGTCTATAAATAGAGGGGCATGGATACAGTTGAAGAGGCCTTTTTTCGAGAACTCCAGAGACACTCTTCCATTCTTTATACTCACTTCTTTTCTATTCAAACTTTCATTCAAGTTATTTGTTTATGCATTGTATCTGTACTCAAGAGATTGGAAAAGTAATAAAAATCATATTCAAAGTGGACATAGGCAATTACGTCGAACCACTATAAATCTGGTGTTTTCCTTTTCGTTTGTTCTCTTTGCATTTATTTGCGTTATTTCTCTTTTTTAATTTACTTTCTTCATTAATTTTTTTATACAATTCTATTCAAGGGTGTTAGTGACCCATTTTGGTGCTTTCACCGAGAATTTGTATTCTCGGGCTGTTAGGATCTAATTTGCCGCTACTAGATTGAGGAAATCCGCAGAAGGAGATCCAAGTTCATTCTCAAGAGTTCATAGATTCTATTTAGAGTTCCAACGGATAACTCTAAGATTGGAAGAACACGTATCAGATCAGCCTCCCACAATGCATATGTCAATTGGACCGCCAGCGTCTAGCAAGTGGGACCCAGTAATCAGCAAGCTAATCTAGCAGCAGGAACCGCCACTGCCCTAAACCAACCAGATGTTGTCAATAGGGTAGAGTTTAATGAGCTGATGAGAGAGCTCGTGGAAAGTAGGGGACGACTTAACGAGTAGATTCAAGTGAACGCCACCCTCATGACCCAGATCGCTCAGCAATAGCACCAAAACATTGGAGGAATCCCCGCTCATCCGACAGCTCCGCTTCGTCAGATGAACATCCCAGGCACAGACGTCGTAGGATTGAACCAGCACCAATGGGTGCAGAGCAATCCAACATAAATGATCCAAGTTCCCTACCTAGGACCATGGCCCCTCACCTACACCTGGGAAATCGCAGCCAAATTGGAGTAGGAAACTTAGGATATGGAGCACAAGTGGAAGCTGGTCTTCTACCTCGCCAGGATCGTAGTGAAGCAGGTCCTTGGGAAGTGCGCTTGGGAGATCGCCTACCAAGGAGGCACCAGTTGGAACGATCACAGGGGACGTATTACGGCCTGCCACCTTCCATCCAGACTCCGAATTTATCAGCTATGGTCAGACAATCGATGAGGGAGAATTAGGGCTTGTTTAAAGATGATTAGGGCGCATTTAGGAGCCATACCCCGTTCACTGATGCTATCCTACAGGCTGAGTACCTTCAGAGGTTCAATATGCCTACTATTCCAGCTTATGATGGGAAAAATGATCCCTGATAGCATATAATGAGATATGAGTAGATGATGGATTCAGACTGGGCCAATGATACGACCAAATGTAGATGCTTCCCAATAACCTTGTTTGGGATCGCTACCATGTGGTTCACCAGACTTCCCCCACGATCCACCTCCAAGTTTAATGAGTTAGCGGTGAAGTTTGTGGAGCAGTTTAGGATCCATGCCACTCGTCCAAAGGACGTGATGTCTCTATCCAGTGTGATCCAGGCTTTGGGGGAGTCGTTAAAGGATTATTTGCAAAGATTTCATGTTGTCGCTACCAAAGTTAGCAATCCGAATGACCATGCTATTCTTATGGCCGTGATGCAAGGAGTAGATTCGAACTCAGAGTTTGGTGATTGGCTAGCACGAAAACCTTCGACTACATTTAACACTTTTATTCAAACAACGAACCAGTTCATGAGAAAGGAGGAGGCCGGGTAGACAAGGAGAAATAGTGCGCCAGGGCCCAGTAAGAAAGCGGTGCAAAGCAACATTGCGGTAAAGCAATCTGGCGACAACTCTGGCAAGATCCAGGCCAATGTTCAAAATAAGCCAGAGAAGTCTAAAGGATCTAGAGGAGGAAATTCCAAAAGAAAGAGGGAAGCATGAAAGTGGAAGCCAAGCATCCTAATTTAAGGCGAATACACTCCTCTGAACACCACTCTGGAGAATATTTATTTATCAACTTGTAATACATTCCAGTATCGAAGGCCACGCCCAAAGGAATCCACTGAGGAACAAAAACAGACTGGAAAGTACTACCGGTTTCACGAGACCTACGTACCGAGGAATGTAGAAACCTCCATGATGCTAAAGAAAAACTAATTCGGTAAAAGAAGTTATAGCAGTTTGTTAAGAATCCATAGGAAGGCGGACAGGGGACATCCGACCCCAATCACGAGTAGGATCTACATCGACGTGAGGCACCAGCTCAGACGGTAGGTAGGATGATCATAAACACGATAGTCGATGGGCCTCACTCGGCAGACAAGAGCTGGTAAGAAATGGAACGCTATGCTAATTCCCTAAAGCATGCGGATTTCGAATGCTGCTCGAAAACAGAAGATGGGACCCCAGCGAAATAGCAGCAAATGATGACGGATGATATAGTATTCAAGAGAAGGGATGTCGATCAAATGGAGGCACCTACCATTGAATCGATGATCATCTCAGCTACGATTGGGCAGGCGTTGATGAGAAGGATACTGATTGATTGTGGTAGTTTTGTTAGTATTATCTTCAAAAAGGTGTATGACCAAATGAAGATGGAGGCGAAGGGTCTGAAATCATCTAAAGCCCGCATTCACGACTTTAATGGTGCGGCCACTGATGCGATAGGTTTTGTTGAATTTCCAGTTGAGTTAGGAGAAGGTGAACATAGAAGAGTATGGATCCTACTATTTATTGTTTTGGATGTTGATTCCGCGTATAATGTTTTTCTCGGCCGACCGGCCTTGACAGAGTTTTGGGTAGCTTTGGCACCGTGGTGTTTAACCTTAAAATTTCCAACGAATAGAGAAGTTGGTGTAGTGCATGGCGATCAAGCGATTGGTCGTGCATGTTTGTGGCTGAGCTGAGAGAGGTCCAATGTAGAGAGAAGGGAAAGGGTGTGGACAACTCTATCGGCATCTGTGTTGCTGAAAATTGACAAGTAATGCCCGAGCCTTGGCTCGGACAACAGGGTCGGATGTATAAAGGCATAGATCCAACAAACAATGATGAAGAACCTAAGGAGGCTAAAGCAGCACCGGATGAACTTACGATTGACATTCCAGTCATCCATGATGACCCATCACGGGTACTCAAGATTGGATCACAACTCAACCCCTCGATGATTGAGGATCTTACCAATTTCCTCGAGTGACTCTGGATGTTTTCGCTTGGAACCACTCCGATATGTGTGTGATTTCTCCCGCCATCGCAAGTCATATGTTGAACATTGACCCAAAGTATGTGCCAGTGAAACAAAAGAGGAGAGGCATGGTGTGACGCCCCACCTCTATACCCACGCTAGCCAAGAACATTACGGTGAATGCTGTCGACTAGCACGGAGAATAAGGCTGTTGAGGAGCGACCATCCGTGTAATTGCTTTGCGCGAGCATCGATATGTCAGATAGTATAACATGTGTTTTATCTATCAAGAGGAAATCCGACATACCGACACAAACTCAAAGCTACTACACAGTGGCTAAAATATCTTCGGAAACAAATATAGAAATAAACATAACACAAATCAGTTACAGACAATTCATATCACAAAGGCGGAAATAGATATGAATATTACACATGAAAGTGTACATCAAAGTAGTGGTCAAAAAGATCCACAACAATACAAAGGAATAGATACAAGTGCTAGACAAAAATATGTATACATCAAGGAGTCTGTATCTTAAATGTATACAACAAAAACTACCAAACTAGAGTAGTTAGCCAAAAGTCAGAAGATGGTTCCAGGTAGGAAGCCACGAGGAAGCACCTGTAATATCTCAGTCTGACCCGAGTATTATTTAAGAAGAAAATAATAAACGGATCAGTCTAGCTATAAATATCAGATGAAGTGATATATAATAAGAGATATGCCATAAACATATAATAATCACAAGGCCAAGCTGTGATAAATAAGTAATTGAAAATCAACAAGAGATTAATCAATATCACAATAATCTACTCAAGATAAAAAGGAATGTCATACTCCTAATTTCATTCACCAAGCCACAATAAATGACATATATATATCAATGCCCATCGTAAAAGTTGGTGAAACATAAATTCCAGAAATCAACACACGAAATCCAGAAATCACAATAAAAAGGAACAACGACGTCGTACAGCGGGACATCCGATGAACCAAATCACAATCAAAGGGAACAACGACGTCGTACAGCGGGACATCCGATGATTCAAATCACAATAAAAAGGATGGCCAATCCCACAAACTGGACATCGACGCACCTAGAAAGACACGCCCCATGTACAGTCGAACATCGACGCACCTAGAAAGATACGCCCCATGCTCTAGCATCGACGCACCTAGAAAGATACGCCCCATGTACAAATAAACATCGATGCACCTAGAAAGATACATCCCATGCATAAATAAACATCGATGCACCTAGAAAGATACACCCCATGTAATGTCTAACACCGATGCACCTAGAAAGATACACCCCATGCTAAGTCGAACATCGACGCACCTAGAAAGACACGCCCCATGCATAGACGAACATCGACGCACCTAGAAAGATACGCCCCATGCCCCGACTTATTGAGCCGATTGCTCCACGAAGTAAACAAACATCGATGCACCTAGAAAGGTACACCCCATGCATAAATAAACATCGACGCACCTAGAAAGGTACGACCCATGTATAAACAAACATCGACGCACCTAGAAAGGTACGACCCATGTAAGAAATGAGACGAAGCTCAATAAAATGAGGAACGGTCCTCCACATAGACAAAGAGACATCGCACATTGCTAGTCTAAATCACAAAGATGATCGTCATGATCAAAGAGAAGTGTCGATTACAGTAAGCTAGTAAATATATGAGCTTAGCTTCATGTCCCATAACCACTAGATTAACTTAAACATTTACGAACAAATTGTAGGTCTCCACTAGAAAATTGTCACAAGAGATTCAATCGAACAAGTCCAAGAATTAACTGACGAAGTAAACGCAAGCATTTCATACCACTTGTTTTACTAAGTCGTTTAATTAGATTTCTCATACGAGTGAGGTAAAGGCTTGTATATACTAATAGATTGGAAAACGGTTTTATAAATGAATTTGGTATTAAAATAGTATTGAAATCGTTTGAGGAAAGAGTTTTGATATTTACTACTAGTATAGAAAACCTTTATATTTTTAAGTGACAAATCATAGAAGTGATTGTAGAAACAATCAACTCATAAAGATTCACATTCGAAAACGTGAATAAAATCCAATGAAATCGATACCGAATCCATCGAAATGGATATTCCAAGAATTCCCAAAGAAAATAAGTCATCAAAGTCGATAATAAATGACAACAACAAAAGGGAGACAACACGAATCGATTAAAGTTGGATATTCGAACGAATTAGCAATATAGGCTAATCTGACAAATAGTAGCAGGTCGGTCGACCGGACTCCCTGAGTCGGTCGACCAAACCAGAGGTTGGAAGTGCTCGGGGAACCAGGTCGGTCGACCGGCCCAGGGGGCTCGGTCGGCCGAAGCCTGTAACCAGCACTTCTAAATAGAGGCAGGAAGTGCCTGGACTACAGGTCGGTCGACCGGCCCAGGGGCTCGGTCGGCCGAACCTGTATGCTTGCACTTCCTACCCTATTTCAAAAGAGGTGCAACTCTCGATCAAATTGCAATCGCACGAGCAACGACGCTAAGGGTTTATGCCAATCGACTACCCGGCCCTATATGCTCCTCGATGCATCACCAAAAACATGTTCAAACATCAAAGTTAGGATTTTTAATGAATTGAACTCAAAACACTAAAAATTGGAATATTCACAAAAGCAATCCAAATCAAAATCAAATGCACATGAATAAGTGTTAGGAATTCATACCTAACAATAGAAGAGAATTATAAGCATAGATGTGAGATTAAAAATCTCACCTTTGCACTAAAATTTATGAAGACGAAGCTTGAAAGCAAAGGGGAATCAATCACTCTTCAAATCCAACTCTAGAAGCTTGAATCTAAGCTTAAAAGAAGAACATTCCCCAAGTTAGGTTTAGAAAATTTCCGAGATCAAAGAGAGAATGAGTTGGGGAAGATGAAGAGAAGCTTACTAATGGGTTCTTCTATTAGTTTGGAGCAAGAACTTGAGCTAGCAAGAGGAACTAGGGTTTTGGATTTCTATTTCCCATTCTCTTCCACCATTTTTGCTAAAGCTTGAGTGTTAGGAAAATAAGAATGAAGTGAAGAGGAGAGGGGGTTGGGACTGAGTTAGTAAGTGGGTTCAGCCCAAACCAAACCCTAAGTGAAAAAGTGGCAAAAATCAACTTTCTCCAAACATATCGAAGCTTATACTCAAAAAGGTCGCAAACGTCATTTTGAACTCAATGGGGGTGGTCTCGAGTCCCAATTCGAATGTTTGCACAAAGTAGCTTTTCGGACCAAAATCCGATTAACGATAAAATATTTAAATAAAACATTTAAATATAAAATCGATAAATATGCGGGTTGTTACAGACTCCCCTCCTTAAAGAAATTGCGTCCTCGCAATATTTAAGAGGAAAATAAGAAGTAACAACCATGGAAGCATATCAACACAAAAGAAATTTTGAAATAGGAAGTTCACCATAAAGTGCACGAAAGAGTTAGCAAGAAATCTGGTGAAACTTCAATTTCCACAATATTACCGAGCTCAAGAATGAAAACTGGAACTCCTAAGGCATTTCCGTAGATAAAAGACGTGGGGAACGTCAAGAATAGCAGAAAATTGAGCCGGTGTAACGGCGTAGTACAAAAACGGTACGCCCAATGAACCAAAGGTAAAGATATTGATGTAGTACATACGGTACATCCAATGAATCAAATAGCAAAACATTGATGTAGTAAAACCGGTACCTCCAATGAATCAAAAGCAAAGTCATTGATGTAGTACAAACGGTACATCCAATGAATCAAAAGCAAAGTCATCGATGTAGTACAAACGGTACATCCAATGAATCAAAAGGAAAGACATTGATGTAGTACAAACGGTACATCCAATGAATCAAAAGAAAAGTCATTGATGTAGTACAAATGGTACATCCAATGAATCAAAAGCAAAGAC
Source organism: Allium cepa (assembly GCA_030765085.1). Taxonomy (NCBI): domain Eukaryota; kingdom Viridiplantae; phylum Streptophyta; class Magnoliopsida; order Asparagales; family Amaryllidaceae; genus Allium; species Allium cepa. The sequence goes on along the minus strand of CM060941.1, from coordinate 201,887,834 downwards.
ATTGATGTAGTACAACGGTACATCCAATGAATCTAATAGCAAAGACATTGATGTAGTACAACGGTACATCCAATGTATCAAATAGCAAAGACATTGATGTAGTACAACGGTACATCCAATGAATCTAATAGCAAAGACATTGATGTAGTACAACGGTACATCCAATGTATCAAATAGCAAAGACATTGATGTAGTACAACGGTACATCCAATGAATCTAATAGCAAAGACATTGATGTAGTACAACGGTACATCCAATGTATCAAATAGCAAAGACATTGATGTAGTACAACGGTACATCCAATGAATCAAATAAGACGGAACATCGATGTAGTATAATAACAGTACATCCGATGAACCGAACACCATAAAAGAACACCGGTCACTAGTCCATAAAAGGAATGAGATAAAGCTCAATAAAATGAAGTATACCAAAACGTCCGATGAACTTGATAGAAAGATAATTCCATTCGTACAACATCAAAGAATCAACCACTTGTTGCTTACGACAAAGCGCATTGGCGACACGATTTCCCTTCTAGGAATAAAAAGAATATCAAGATCATAAGATGTCAGGAACTCGAGTCAACATGGAGTTCCATATGAGAAAATAATTTTTCCAAAGATTTATGATCGAGGTAGAGAACAAATTTCTCCCCCAAAGATGATGATGTCAAACTCTAAAAGCAAAAACAATAGCCGCGAGCACTAGATCATGAGTGGCATACCTAGTCTCGATAAGCTATAATGATTTAGAAGCACAAGTGATAGCACTTTCTCCTTTGCAGGAGAACGGCATACAAACCAATACGACTAGTATCGGTACAAATAGCAAAGTCTTGGTTCCCCTTCAGGAATCACAACAATAAGAGTATCGAAAAGAAAGAATTTCTTTTAAATAATCTTCTTTCCTGAAAAGTTAAAACTTTCAAAATTATATTTTTATTTTTATGTAATAATCTTTCTACAAAAATTTTACATTTTTACAAGTCAATATATCGTGTCTGATTGTCTCATCAAAGCGTTTAGGAAATTCCTATCGATAACATTGATCAAGCGCATCGACCAAAATTCTTATAACACTAAATGGGCAATACAATCACAAAATCGTATTCTATAGGATAAGTAAGTTTCTCAAAAACTTCTAAGAATATTCTTTGTTCGTTTTAAGAACAAAAATCCGGTTATACTTCTAAATAAATCTTATGAAAAAGATTTTGCAAAATTTTAAATTGCTATTTTCATCCAAAATCAATACGTACAAGAATGAAGTCATCGAGATATCCATAGAATATTTGATTTATAAAGTGGATGAAATAAGCTGGACAAATTGAATGACATAATAAGTCATTCATAAGAATCATAACGAGTGCGGAATGCGGTAAGTGGAATGCGAACTCCCGCAACTCGTAGCCAAATGAAAATCGATGGCAAGGTCAAACTGAAAAGACCTTAGCACCACACAAAAGATTACTTAGGTGATAATCCTAAGACAAGCTTAAAAATTCCAGAAAATTTCTCTAACTACATGAATGAGAGAAATAACACTTTCCTTATAAGTGGGCTTAAGGAATAAAATGATGCCATCAAGTTGGAATCAAAATCATAAAGGAAAAATTGAAATCTGCTTAACAGATTGAAAATGTCAAAGAGGAAAAGTCCACACGAGAAAATATGATATGGGCTTCACAACGATTAAGCCAATCCTTACAAAAAAAAATCAATTCCGAAGCCTAAGTAAAACTATCGGCTCGGAAAGATAAATCACATAAAATAATTTCGACATCAATAGAAAGCAAATTGAGTGTTGCGGATCTACCATCCGGATTCGCAACTCTCAAAGAAGTCACCAAGCCCAAAATATTTTCAAAGAAAAAGAATCGACAAGTTCTTTTGATATCAAAATAATGAGATGAAACCCATATGAAAAAGAACTCGAATAAGAAGATCACGAAATAAAACAATGCCATCAAGGATTGAGTAAAAAAAATAGCTTGGCCAAGAGAAGTGTTGCTAGGGGTTTGCACAATATTTAGCTTTCTCATGTCCTTATTCAAAAGTTTGGGACATGCAGATAAAAGATGACCCAGTTTCTTGCAATAGCGACAAGAATGGGGTTTTGGACACATATTCGCATAGTGTTCCTTAGAATTACAATTGTAGCATCCTCCACGATTAGGGATTGGAGTCTTTGCTACAAAAGTAGTTTGCTTCCCTCTCTTATTGGGATTAAGGCTCTTGAACTTAATATGCCTCTTCTTGGAAGTCCCAATATCACAAACACTTCCTTTACCAACCTCTCCATGAAGAAGAGTAACATCCATAAGCTGATTGAAAGAAACTTCAAGTTTCAAAGGTAGAACCATTTCGGGGTTCTTACTCAAAGCATAGATAAACTCTTGATTCTTTAAAAGATCAAGAAGCTGCTGGGCAGACATAAATTCTCCATCTTGGGGAGTAGCACTAGATTGACCGGCGCTGGGACGGCCAGGTCTAACCATTTCTCTTCTTTAAGAAAGAAAGAAAGAAGAGGAAAGAGTTATTCTCAAAATAAATTTCAATCAAACTTGATTGATAAAACAAGGAATCATAAAGAAAATAGGATGAATCGGTACGAAGACTCGAATTAAATCCTAAAGCACGACTCCTAAGAAAGACTTAGGACGATGATCCTTGTTATATTATTCTACATTGTTTCGAAGTTTGGCTCTGATACCAAGCTGTGATGCCCCACCTCTATACCCACGCTAGCCAAGAACATTACGGTGAATGCTGTCGACTAGCACGGAGAATAAGGCTGTTGAGGAGCGACCATCCGTGTAATTGCTTTGCGCGAGCATCGATATGTCAGATAGTATAACATGCGTTTTATCTATCAAGAGGAAATCCGACATACCGACACAAACTCAAAGCTACTACACAGTGGCTAAAGTATCTTCGGAAACAAATATAGAAATAAACATAACACAAATCAGTCACTGACAATTCATAACACAAAGGCGGAAATAGATATGAATATTACACATGAAAGTGTACATCAGAGTAGTGGTCAAAAAGATCCACAATAATACAAAGGAATAGATACAAGTGCTAGACAAAAATATGTATACATCAAGGATTCTGTATCTTAAATGTATACAACAAAAACTACCAAACTAGAGTAGTTAGCCAAAAGTCAGAAGATGGTTCCAGGTAGGAAGCCATGAGGAAGCACCTGTAATATCTCAGTCTGACCCGAGTATTATTTAAGAAGAAAATAATAAACGGATCAGTCTAGCTATAAATATCAGATGAAGTGATATATAATAAGAGGTATGACATAAACATATAATAATCACAAGGCCAAGCTGTGATAAATAAGTAATTGAAAATCAACAAGAGATTAATCAATATCACAATAAGCATCGACGCACCTAGAAAGGTACGACCCATGTATAAACAAACATCGACGCACCTAGAAAGGTACGACCCATGTAAGAAATGAGACGAAGCTCAATAAAATGAGGAACAGTCCTCCACATAGACAAAGAGACATCGCACATTGCTAGTCTAAATCACAAAGATGATCGTCATGATCAAAGAGAAGTGTCGATTACAGTAAGCTAGTAAATATATGAGCTTAGCTTCATGTCCCATAACCACTAGATTAACTTAAATATTTACGAACAAATTGTAGGTCTCCACTAGAAAATTGTTACAAGAGATTCAATCGAACAAGTCCAAGAATTAACCGACGAAGTAAACGCAAGCGTTTCATACCACTTGTTTTACTAAGTCGTTTAATTAGATTTCTTATACGAGTGAGGTAAAGGCTTGTATATACTAATAGATTGGAAAACGGTTTAATAAACGAATTTGGTATTAAAATAGTATTGAAATCGTTTGAGGAAAGAGTTTTGATATTTACTACTAGTATAGAAAACCTTTATATTTTTAAGTGACAAATCATAGAAGTGATTGTAGAAACAATCAACTCATAAAGATTCACATTCGAAAACGTGAATAAAATCCAATGAAATCGATACCGAATCCATCGAAATGGATATTCCAAGAATTCCCAAAGAAAATAAGTCATCAAGTCGATAATAAATGACAACAACAAAAGGGAGACAACACGAATCGATTAAAGTTGGATATTCAAACAAATTAGCAATATAGGCCAATCTGGCAAATAGTAGCAGGTCGGTCGACCGGACTCCCTGAGTCGGTCGACCGGACCAGAGGTTGGAAGTGCTTGGGGCACCAGGTCGGTCGACCGGCCCAGGGGGCTCGTTCGGCCGAAGCCTGTAACCAGCACTTCCAAACAGAGGCAGGAAGTGCCTGGACTACAGGTCGGTCGACCGGCCCAGGGGCTCGGTCGGCCGAACCTGTATGCTTGCACTTCCTACCCTATTTCAAAAGAGGTGCAACTCTCGATCAAATTGCAATCGCACGAGCAACGGCGCTAAGGGTTTATGCCAATCGACTACCCGGCCCTATATGCTCCTCGATGCATCACCAAAAACATGTTCAAACATCAAAGTTAGGATTTTTAATGAATTGAACTCAAAACATTAAAAATTGGAATATTCACAAAAGCAATCCAAATCAAAATCAAATGCACATGAATAAGTGTTAGGAATTCATACCTAACAATAGAAGAGAATTATAAGCATAGATGTGAGATTAAAAATCTCACCTTTGCACTAAAATTTATGAAGACGAAGCTTGAAAGAAAAGGGGAATCAACCACTCTTCAAATCCAACTCTAGAAGCTTGAATCTAAGCTTAAAAGAAGAACATTCCCCAAGTTAGGTTTAGGAAATTTCTGAGATCAAAGAGAGAATGAGTTGGCGAAGATGAAGAGAAGCTTACCAATGGGTTCTTCTATTAGTTTGGAGCAAGAACTTGAGCTAGCAAGAGGAACTAGGGTTTTGGATTTCTATTTTCCATTCTCTTCCACCATTTTTGCTAAAGCTTGAGTGTTAGGAAAATAAGAATGAAGTGAAGAGGAGAGGGGGTTGGGACTGAGTTAGTAAGTGGGTTCAGCCCAAACCAAAACCCTAAGTGAAAAAGTGGCAAAAATCAACTTTCTCCAAACATATCGAAGCTTATACTCAAAAAGGTCGCAAACGTCATTTTGAACTGAATGGGGTGGTCTCGAGTCCCAATTCGACTGTTTGCACAAAGTAGCTTTTCGGACCAAAATCCGATTAACGATAAAATATTTAAATATAAAATCGATAAATATGCGGGTTGTTACACATGGATTAGAGAGTCTGCTGCTCTTAAAGAGGAAGTGGATAAACTTAAAGCCAATGGGTTCGTTTGCAATGCCCTCTATCTTGAATGGGTATCTAATCTCGTACCGGTGAGGAAGGCAAATGGGAAGTGGAGCCTGAACAAGATATGCCCTAAGGATAGTTTTCCCTTGCCCGGAATTGATCAGCTGGTCGAATCGACAGCAGGATACGAATTGTTGTCATTCATGGATACGTATTCAGGATACGATCAGATCCCGATGCACATTCTGGATCTGAAGCACACTAGTTTCTGTGATGACCTGCAATTTTAGGCAATGACAATTTAATAATCCGTATTAAAAATTAAAGTGATTTGATAATTTTTGTTAATAAAATTTGAATTGATTTAATAATCTAATTAAATAAAGATTTAATTGGTGAAATTTATCTTTTAAAAAGTTAATAAAATGTTTTCTATTTATAATATATATATATATATATATATATACACAAATTCTAAATAGAAAAGCTTGGTTTGAATTTAATAAATAAAATCTTGTTTTCAAAATCTAATATATATTTCTGTAATTTGAAAATTTTGATGTAAATTTAATATAAAGCTTTTCAAAGCTATTCAATAAATAATTATATAGTTTTAATACTTAAGATAAATGTTTAATTGTTTAAAATATATTTTAACTTAAATTTGAATATTAATTTAGATTAATAAAAAAGGTTTTTTTATTTTATTTTTAATGTTGCTTAATAAATATGATATTTTAATTCATTTAAGTAATTCATTAATAATAAGATAATCTCTTTTACAAATTGTTATTTTAACCAATAATAATAATTTATTATATATATATATATGGATTTTTAATATAAATAAAATTTGTTATTTTAAAATTTTAGTATATAGTTATATACAAATATATAACTTGATCTTTAAAATGGACTTTAGAATATGATTTGTTTTGAATTTAAAGTTTGGAATTTAAAAGGATAAATATTTAAATTATTTTAGATTTTAAAATATATGTATAAACTTTTATTTATGAATATAATTGGTTTATTTTGTTTTAAAATTATCTATACATATAAATAATTATTATAAACTAATCAATTAAGCATAATCTTATATTAAAACTTTAATTAAAAATACTAGCTAATTTAAAAGACATGTGTTAACTACTAAATTAAGGTATATGACAAATGTTAATATTTAGGACAAGTGTCATGTTTTAATTTTCATTTTTGTTTGATTTTCATTAAACCATAAATTAAGTTATATAAGCACACATCCCTCATTTCTTTTTCTTTTTCTCATTTCTAAACAAAGAAAAAAAAACATCAGCTGAAACTTATCTCTCAAAATCAAATCTGAAATCAATATTTCACAAACTAGAAATAAATTCAAACATGCAAACCTGTAATAGCATTTTCAATATCAAAGAGCATGTTTGCAAAGCTTCTTCTTCAATATGTAAATCACTCCCTCGAATCCACAAATCAAAATGCAAATCAAAATCCCTGTAATACATTTTCCAAGTCAATAACCTGAACATCATCTTCAACCTGAGATGATTAAGCCTGCATTTTTCTTCTTCAATCTATTCAAAAGCATGTAGTTCATTTTCAAATCAAAAACCAGTTCTTCTTCAACCTGAGATCTTCAAATTCCTACATCTTTTCAAGTTAAAGCAAGTCTTAGAACAACAAGCCTGCATGCAATTACAAGTTTTTAAATCAAACCATTTTAAAGCAAGCGTTCCAGTTTAAAGTTTTCAATAACAATGGAAATGTAGTTTCCATTTTTAAACAATTCCAGATTTTTGCTTAAAGCCTGTTCACTGGCGCCTGTTTCATTCATGCCTCGTGAGTAACTTTATATTTAAAAGCCTAAGTATAATGAACTTGTTGCATGTTCATATCAACAAATTTGTATGGTTGTGTGTAAGAGTTTAAGTGCATTTCTATGAATATATGTATGAATGTGTGGATGTGTATAGATATATGATGCTGTTGTATATGCATTTGACAGTACTTAGTTTTAGAAGCAAGGATTTTGATAAAATCCATTTCCTCTTAAACCAATCTTTGTTAAGATTTAAAATTCAAACAAAACTTGATTGTTTATCATAGAGTAGGTTTTAAAATTTTCATATGAGTTAAATAATTTTGTATTGGCCCTGGAAATAAAACAACAGAGCAAAATTTGTATAAAGTGAAAATTCAAACTTTTCAATTCATTAATTCAGGGTTATAAATCAAATCCCTAAACTAAAACATGATTTTTAACACTAAAATCATAATTTTTAATACTAGATTGAAGCTGCAGTTCTTGTTTGAACTGAAAATGAGAAATTGGGATTTTTTGGTGATCTACTTGATTTTGGAGGTCGGGTTTCTTCCTAGAGGTGGAGGAATGATCTAGGATCGGGGAAATTGTTAGGGAGGTGGAAGCTTGGATGTTGGCGATGGTGTAGTCAGAATTTCAGCATTTCTGGTGGCTGGAGATTCGAAGACGATATATTTTCAGGTTTTGATGTGGTGGTTTCAGGTTCTTGTTTCAGGTTAGGGATGTGAAGCTCGAATTTGATTTTGAGTCTGGAAGGTTGATATGATGATCGCGAGAGGGTATGAAGGTGATTGACGAATTGAGGAGATCATCGTGGATGATCGAAGTCGATCAGTGCCACCGTTCATGTGTATGGTGCACTTTCTATTTTTTGATGAAGTTTGGTTTGGGCAAAATAGTAGTCTTAAGTTTTCTCGAGTAAATTAGGTTTTTGACTCAAAGCAGTTAGAATTTTGGCTCAAAGACATTTAGGTTATGGCTCGGGTAGTGTTGTGTTGTAGGTTTTAAAAGAAAACCCCTTCTGTTTTTTTTTAATTTTAAAACGAAGTTTAAAATGTAAATCAAAGTTTTAAACCAGGTTTAAATCTAAGTTTAAATCTGAATTCTAGTTTATTTGAACCTTAGTTTTGAAATAATTTAATTTTTTGAAATTTAAATTGTTTTAACAACTTTAAAGTGTTTAAGGTGTATTTTTAAATAATTTGAATTTAAAAATGAAGTTTTAAATGTAAAGTAAAGTTTTAAATCAAGTTTAATCTGGAATCAAATTTAGTTTGAATCATAGTTTTGAAATAAAAGAAAGTTTTTAAATTTAAAATATTTTAAACAACTTTGTATGTTTAAAGTGTATTTTCGAATTGATTTGAATTTAAATTGAATTTGGTTTTTATATCCTTTCAAACTTCTTTATAAAATAAGTATTTCCTTGACATGAGATTTTAAAAGGTCTTTAAATTGTGTTTTAAACTTTGTAAAGTTAAATTTGTATTCATTTTAAATCTTAAATTTAAAATGAAATTTAAAAGTAAATTTGAAAGTTAAATGTTTTCAAATGTGTTTGTGAATGATAATTATCATTAATAAGAAAATGTTTTTATTTTAAGAGTTAATAAAGACTTAATGATTTATGATTCATTAAATTATTAAGATAATTAAAGAAGACAATTAATTAATTTAATTAATTAATGATTTGGATTAATTAATTAATAGTTAAGATTTTAAATAATTAATTAATTAAGGTTTAAGATTAATTATTTTGGAATAATTAATTAAAGATTATTAATTAGATAAGATTTGAATATTAGTTTATGATTAAAGATTAATTAATCAAGTAATTTAAAGATTAATTAAGTTATAATTAAAACTTAATTAATTAAATAATTATGATTAATTAATTGATTTTTTAAAGATTAATCAATTTGTAATTAATATTGATTAATGTAAGTATAATTACTTAAGAAAAGTAATTAAAGAATTGTTAGTAGTTAATGAAGGTAATTAACTTGAGATTATTTAATAATTAATTAATGTGATTAATTTTTAACAATTAATTAATTAGATTAATTAATTAAAAATAATCAATTGTGAAGTTGTTTAAGTGTAATTACTTAATGAAAGTAATTAAGGAATTAATTACTCACTGTAATTAATTGAGTTTAATGTGGTTAGTTTAAGTTAATTAATTAATTTAAGATAATTACTGGTTGATTTGTTAGTATAATTACTTAATGTAATTAATATAGTGAAATTACTTGGTGAAGTAATTAATGGATAATTACTGGATGTAATTAATTAAAGGATGATTTATTAATGGAGGTAATTTGGATTAAATTACTTTGTGTAATTAATCAAGGGATTAGTTAACATAATTAATTAAGGTAATTTGGATCAAATTACTTTGTGTAATTAATTAAGGGATTAGTTAAGATAATTAATTAAGGATTAATTAATTTATTTAATGAAGTAATTAAGGGTAGTTAATTACTGAATGTGATTAATCAAGAGTGATTAATAAATGTGGTTTAATAAAGATTAATTACTTAATGTAATTAATTTAAATAGAATAATTAATTAAAAATGTAATTAGGGATCATTAATTAATATAATTAATGATGTGATTAAGGGTTGATTAATTAAGGAATAATTAATCAATGAGTACTTAATTAATGTAATTAATTAAGGATGAATGTAATTAATTATAGTTAATTAATTAATGAAGTAATTAAAGGTTAATTACTATAAGTGGTTAAGAATAATTAATTTGTGAAATTAATTAAAGGATAATTACTTGAATGTAATTAAAAGATAATTAATCAAGGAGGCGACGTTCGATTTTTATATGTAACCGTAGTTTTAACTAAGTTGAGTAATTTTGATTACCACGACATTTAGGGTTGATCGAGTGCAACAAGATTCAGGTTAACTTTGACGAATTATGGAGGAGCAATGAAGTAGGAGGCTTCAGCGATGTAGATATATAGTGTTCTGCTGCGTTGGTATCTCTGAGTGGTTTCTTTGTGTTGTATTGGGTTGTAATATCTAGATAGGTGTTTATAACTATCTAGTATGTGATGTATTATCTGTGTAACTCTAATTTATGTTGTATATTATGTATATACTTATGTTATTAATATAATTTATTCATTCCGCTATTGAGATTCTGATGTTGGTTCTTTCTTTCTTTCCTATCTTTTCTCTTTTCTATCCCTTTCTTTCTTCAAGATGATGCGTCATTCTGTGGAATGAATGGCGGGTCTTCACAGTTGGTATCAGAGCGCTAGGTTGAATGAATACCTAGTCTTTGGAGTGTTTTCTTTCTTGAGAGAGCGTACTTGTAATTTATACACACACACACACACACACATATATATATTTCTACCTATTTGTTGGGTTACCTGTTCGGGTTTTCCAACAAAAGTTATAAAGGTAGATAGGGGTAGTGGTGTGTGTAACACGACTACCAATGGTTGAAGTTTTAGTGTTGAGGTTGGAAGTGTATCTCTCGAGACTGTAGACCTAATACCGTCTCGAGTAAGCTTTGCTGTGGTGTAAGGATTTCATCGGTCTCTGAAGGAAACCTGTTAGGTTCGGAGTTCATCTTTGAAGTTTGGATGAGTAGAGTTTGGATCTGTCGGTTTGGCAGAAGCAAGTGATGGTATCTTGGAAACTTTAGGATGTAGTAACCATGTGATGAGATGCGGTGACTATGGATGTTTCCGAAGATGTTTCTTTTGGAACATGTTTTAAGGAAGTGTGTCTGCTTCAGTGTTATGGCTGAGTTCAACAGGGTTTTTGTGTTGATTTGAGGTCCAAGTTTCTCGAAGAGTTTTGGATTAGGAAGTTTTTGGCATCTGTGTCAGCAGTGCAGCTCGGAGTGTTCTGTGTGCCAGCAGGAAGGTCTTCTGACTGAGCAGTTTTTCTAGAGGTGGAGTTCAGAAGCAGTAGAGTGGATTCATTTCTTCGATAGATTGCTTAGTTAAGCATAAGTTGTTCTGATTGGTAAAGAGAGAACAATTTCTTTGGAAATTAGGCTGGGTTCATCGCAAAAGTGACTTGCGATAGTTTGAATGTTCTCTTGGGTTATCAGAGATTTTTCCAGATGTCTTCAAGGAAGTTAGAGGTTTGTCCGCAGCTAGAGATTGAGTTTTCTTATCGACTAGGATTCCAGGGTGGTACCGGTGGTTCAGCTTAGTAGAAGGATGGTTCCTAGAGATAGAGTTTGGTGAAGCAGCTCAGATTATGGTGAAACTTCTGAGTTTTCTTTATGGATCTGTTGAACCATATTTCTGGAATGGGTTGTCCAGTTTGCGCTTGTGTTCATCATCAACATTCTCATCTACTCCAGATCAGAGTTGTGCAGCAGAAGAAGTTTGGGAGTGTTTGTGTTTTGTCTTTTTCGGATAGGAGAAGTAAGTTTAGTTTTCTGATGTTTAAGGAGTAGAGTTTTTTCTCGATTTTGGTTGATCTTGGAGATATCATTCTGTTGGGTTATTTGGTTCTGTTTGTTTCAAAAGGCATCAACGAAGGTTGAGCTGATCAGTAAAGATGTAGGCATCCCAGGATCTCCGAAGAGTTTTGTGGATAAGAGACGGAGGAATTTGGATTCCGGAGTCGGAGATTTGATTTTGGATAAGATTTCTCCGATTAAAGGAGCTATAAATTTTGGGTAAGGCTGGGAAGCTAGCTCCGAGGTATTTTGGATCTTTTATATTTTCTTGTGAGAATAAGTTTTAGGTCTACAGAATTGAATTGCCAGTTTGGGTAACTGAGATTCAATGTGTTTCACGTATCTCTAAGGTAGTACGTGTATGATCTATCTCTGGTTGTGGAACCAACAGTTTAGGAGATTTGGTTGTTGAGTCGGACTTGTTTGTGGTCTGATATCCTGTTTAGTTATGTAGATCTAGTTGTATAGGAGCTCTGTAGCTTAGTAGTGTGAATTGTTTGATTTCTATAGAGCAAGTATCCCGATATTATACTTGGGAAACTCTAGGAAATTCTATCCCTAATTTTGTCTGGATAGTTAGAGTTGTTTGATTGAGTGTATTGGTTGCTATGGTTGCTAGCATATGGTTGATAATATATGATTGTGATTTAAAATTAAATCTTTGATGAGATTATTAAATTACCTTTGCTTTTAAATTTCAGGGACAAAATTCTTTTAAGGGGGAAGGAATGTGATGACCCCGAACTTTGGGCAATGTCAATTTAATAATCTGTATTAAAAATTAAAGTGATTTGATAATTTTTGTTAATAAAATTTGAATTGATTTAATAATCTAATTAAATAAATATTTAACTGGTGAAATTTATCTTTTAAAAAACTAATAAAATGTTTTCTATTTATAATATATATATATATATATTTATATATTGTAAATAGAAAAGCTTGGTTTGAATTTAATAAATAAAATCTTGTTTTCAAAATCTAATATATATTTTGGTAATTTGGAAATTTTGATTTAAATTTAATATAAAGCTTTTCAAAGCTATTCAATAAATAACTATATGGTTTAAATACTTAAGATAAATGTTTAATTGTTTAAAATATATTTTAACCTAAGTTTGAATATTAATTTAGATTAATAAAAATTTTGTTTTATTTTATTTTTAATGTTGCTTAATAAATATGATATTTTAATTCATTTAAGTAATTCATTAATAATAATATAATCATTTTTATAAATTGTTGTTCTAACTAATATTAATAATGTATTGTTTATATATATATGGGTTTTTAATATCAATGAAATTTGTTATTTTCAAAATTTAATATGTAGTTATATATGTATATATATAACTTGATCTTTAAATTGGACTTCAGAATATGATTTGGATTTGAAATTGAAGTTTGGAATTTCAAAGGATAAATATTTAAATTATTTTGGACTTTAAAATATATGTATAAACTTTTATTTATGAATATGATTGGTTTATTTCTTTTAAAATTATCTATACATATAAATAAGTATTTATAAACTAATTAACTAAGCATAATCTTATATTAAAACTTTAATTACAAATACTAATTAATTTGAAAGACATGTGTTAGCTAATAAATTAAGGTATATGACTAATGTTAATATTTAGGACAAGTTCCATGTTTTAATTTTCATTTTTCTTTGATTTTTATTAAACCATAAATTAAGTTATATAAGCACACATCTCTCATTTCTTTTTCTTTTTCTCATTACTAAACAAAGAGAAAAAAAAATTTAGCTGAAACTTATCTCTCAAAATCAAATCTGAAATCAATATTTCACAAACCAGAAATAAATTCAAACATCCAAACCTGTAATAGCATTTTCAATATCAAAGAGCATGTTTGCAAAGCTTCTTCTTCAATCTGTAAATCACTCCCTCAAATCCACAAATCAAAATGCAAATCAAAATCCCCGTAATACATTTTCCAAGTCAATAACCTGAACATCATCTTCAACCTGAGATGATTAAGCCTGCATTTTTCTTCTTCAATATGTTCAAAAGCCTGTAGTTCATTTTCAAATCAAAAGCCAGTTCTTCTTCAACCTGAGATTTTCAAATGCCAACATCTTTTCAAGTTAAAGCAAGTCTGAGAACAACAAGCCTGCATGCAACTGCAAGTTTTTAAATCAAAGCATTTAAAGCAAGCATTCAAGTTTAAAGTTGTCAACAACAATGGCAATGCAGTTTCCAGTTTTAAACAATTCCAAATTTTTGCTTATAGCTTGTTCACGGACCTCTGTTTCATGGATGCCTGGTGAGTAACTTTATATTTAAAAGCCTAAGTATAATGAACCTGTTGCATGTTCATATCTATAAATTTGTATGGTTGTGTGTAAGATTTTAAGTGCATTTCTATGAATATATGTATGAATGTGTGGATGTGTATAGATATATGATGCTGTTGCGTATGCATTTGATACCACTTAGTTTTAGAGCAAGGATTTGGATAAAATCCATTTCCTCTTAAACCAATCTCTGTTAAGATTTAAAATTCAAACAAAACTTGATTGTTTGATCAAAGAGTAGGTTTTAAAATTTTTATATAAGTTAAATAATTTGTATTGGCCCTGGAAATACAACAACAGAGCAAAATTTGTATAAAGTGAAAATTCAAACTTTTCAATTCATTAATTCAGGGTTATAAATCAAATCCCTAAACTAAAACATGATTTTTAACACTAAAATCATAATTTTTAATGCTAGATTGAAATCGCAGTTCTTGTTTGAACTGAAAATGGGAAATTGGGATTTTCTGGTGGTCTACTTGATTTTGGAGGTCGGGTTTCTTCCTGGAGGTGGAGGAATGATCTAGGATTAGGGAAAAATGTCAGGGAGGTAGAAGCTTGGATGTTGGCGATGGTGTAGCCAAAATTTCAGCATTTCTGGTGGCTGGAGATTCGAAGACGAGATGTTTTCAGGTTTTGTTGTGGTGGTTTCAGGTTCTTGTTCCAAGTTTGGGATGCGAAGCTCGAATTTGATTTTGAGTCTGGAAGGTTGATCTGATGATCGCGAGAGGGTATAAAGGTGATCGACGAATTGAGGAGATCATCATGGATGATCGAAGTCGATCAGTGCCACCGTGCATGTGCACGGTGCACTTTCTATTTTCTGATGAAGTTTGGTTTGCGCAAAATAGTAATCTTGAGTTTTCTCGAGTAAATTAGGTTTTTGACTTGAAGCAATTTGATTTTTGGCTCGAAGACATTTAGGTTATGGCTCGGGTAGTGTTGTGTTATAGGTTTAAAAGATAACCTGTTCTGTTTTTTTTTTAATTTTAAAATGAAGTTTAAAATGTAAATCCAAGTTTTAAACAAGGTTTAAATCTAAGTTTAAATCTGAATTCTAGTTTAGTTTGAACCTTGGTTTTAAAATAATTTAAGTTTTTGAAATTTAAAATGTTTTAACAACTTTAAAGTGTTTAAGGTGTATTTCTAAATAATTTGAATTTAAAAATGAAGTTTTAAATGTAAAGTAAAGTTTTAAATCAAGTTTAATATGGAATATAATTTAGTTCGAATCATAGTTTTGAAATAAAAGAAAGTTTTTAAATTTAAAATGTTTTAAACAACTTTGTATGTTTAACGTGTATTTTCAAATTGATTTGAATTTAAAACGAATTTGGTTTTTAAATCCTTTCGAACTTCTTTATAAAATAAGTATTTCCTTAACATGAGATTTTAAAAGGTCTTTAAATTGTGTTTTAAACTTTGTAAATTTAAATTTGTATTCATTTTAAATCTTAAATTTAAAATGAAATTTAAGTAAATTTGAAAGTTAAATGTTTTCAAATGTGTTTGTGAATGATAATTATCATTAATAAGAAAATGTTTTTATTTTAAGAGTTAATAAAGACTTAATGATTTATGATTCATTAAATTATTAAGATACTTAAATAGGATAATTTATTTATTTAATTAATTAATGATTTGGATTAATTAATTAATAATTAAGAGTTTAATTAATTAATTAAGGTTTAAGATTAATTATTTAGTAATAATTAATTAAAGGTTATTAATTAGATAAGATTTAAATATTAGATAATGATTAAAGATTAATTAATCTAGTCATTTAAAGATTAATTAAGTTACGGTTAAAACTTAATTAATTAAATAATTAGGATTAATTTATGGATTTTTTAAAGATTAATCAATTTGTAATTAATATTGATTAATGTAAGTATAATTACTTAAGAAAAGTAATTAAAGAATTGTTAGTAGTTAATGAAGGTCATTAACTTGAGATTATTTAATAATTAATTAATGTGATTAATTTTTAATAATTAATTAGATTAATTAGTTAAAAATAATCAATTGTGAAGTTGTTTAAGTGTAATTACTTAATGAAAGTAATTAAGGAATTAATTACTCGGTGTAATTAATTGAGTTTAATGTGATTAGTTCAAGTTAATTAATTAAGTTTAATTAATTTAAGATAATTACTTGTTGATTTGTTAGTATAATTACTTAATGTAATTAATATAGTGAAATTACTCAGCGAAGTAATTAGTGGATAATTGCTGGATATAGTTAATTAAAGGGTGATTTATTAATGGAGGTAATTTGGATTAAATTACTTTGTGTAATTAATCAAGGGATTAATTGAGATAATTAATTAAGGTAATTTGGATCAAATTATTTTGTATAATTAATCAAGGGATTAATTAATATAATTAATTAAGGAGTAATTAATTCATTTAATGAAGTAATTAAGGGTAGTTAATTACTGAATGTGATTAATCAAGAGTGATTAATAAATATGTTTAATAAAAGATTAATTACTTAATGTAATTAATTTAAATAGAATAATTAATTAAAAATGTAATTAGGGATCATTAATTAATATAATTAATGATGTGATTAAGGCTTGATTAATTAAGGAATAATTAATCAATGAGTACTTAATTAATGTAATTAATTAAGGATGGATGTAATTAATCATAGTTAATTAATTAATGAAGTAATTAAAGATTAATTACTATAAGTGGTTAAGAATAATTAATTTGTGAAATTAATTAAAGGATAATTACTTGAATGTAATTAAAAGATAATTAATCAAGGAGGTGGTGTTCGATTTTTATCCGTAACCCTAGTTATATTTAGGTTGAGTAATTTTGATTACCATGACATTTAGGGTTGATTGGGTGCAACAAGATTCAGGTTAGCTTTGACGAATTATGGAGGAGCAATGGAGCAGGAGGCTTCAGCGCTGTAGATATATTGTATTCCGCCGCATTGGTATCTCTGAGTGGTTTCTTTGTATTGTATTGAGTTGTAATATCTAGACAGGTGTTTATAACTGTCTAGTATGTGATGTATTATCTGTGTAACTCTGATTTATGTTGTATATATGTATATACTTATGTTATTAATATAATTTATTCGTTCTGCTGTTAAGATTCTAATGTTGTTTCTTTCTTTCTTTCCTATCTTTTCTCTTTTCTATCCCTTTCTTTCTTCAAGATGATGAGTCATTCTATGGAATGAATGGTGGGTCATCACAGTTTTATCACAAACATTGAGTTGTACTGTTATGTAGTAATGCCTTTTGGATTAAAGAACGCGGGAGCAACTTATCAGCGTTTGGTGAATCCGATGTTAAAGACTAGATTGGAAGAACAATGGAAGTCTATGTTGATGACATGCTCGTGAAGTCACTGAAGTCAAAGGACCACACTCGAGATTTTGCGAAGATGTTTGATATACTCAGGTATTACGGAATGAAACCAATCCACTAAAATGTTTCTTTGGTGTTGCGTCGGGAATTTTTTTGGGTTTATTGTTAATGCGTGGGGAATCGAAGCCAACCTAGAAAAAATTCAGGCTATTCGAGACTTACAAGCACCCAGAACTATAAAGCAAGTACAAAGCCTAAACGGAAAATTTGCCGCGTTGAGTCGACTCATATCCAGAGCGACCGACAAGTGTATTCCTTTCTTCGATGTGATAAGGAAAGGGAAGAGAAAGTTTAATGGATGCCAGACTGTGAGGATGCACTCCGAGCTCTAGTGAGACACTTGGAGAGGCCCCCAGTTCTGCCAACGCCTGTGGACCATGAGGAGTTATATGTTTACTAGGCCTTATCTCATTATGCCATCAGTGCAGCTTTGATTCGTGAAGAGGAACAAATTCAAAAGCCAGTGTATTGTGTTAGTAAGCGTTTAACGGGGGCAGAAAGAAATTATCCTAAGATTGAGCAGCTTTCCAACTGCTTAGTGATCGCATCAGCAAGCTCCGTTCGTATTTTCAAGCATACCTGGTCGGTGTTTATACCGATCAACCTCTACGGCTGGTGCTCCAACAATCAGAAACCTCTAGAAGGCTGCTCAAATGGAACATTGAGCTGAGTCAGTTCGATATCACTTACTACCACGAATAGCCAAAGACAAGCGCCAGCAGACTTCATTGCAGAGTTCACCATATCAAACGAGCCAAATGGTAGTGATGTAGTTCCCGCTATTTGATGGAAGCTATATACAGACGAAGCATCCAACGACCATTGTTTTGGGGCTGGTATTATGCTTGTAACTCTTGAGAACCGTTCGATTTGTTATGCTTTGAAACTTGGTTTCTTCACTATGAATAATGAGGCCGAATATGAAGCATTAATTGCCGACTTGAAACTTACTAAAGACTTAGAGTGAAATCGATTGAAATCTTTTGTCACTGATAGTCTGTGGTGTACCAAGTATGGGGAGACTATCAAGCGAAAGGGTAAAGGCTTGCCTCATACCTCGCTCGGGTTCAAGAACTGTTGGCGGACCTTGAGTATTACGATATTTCACATATCCCACGTGAAAAAAATGAGCAAGCCGACTCATTGGCGAAGTTCGCAAGTACTGGTGATGCGCAATAGATGGGCTTGGTTCCCATCAAAACCTTACATTCCCCGAGTATAAATGAAATGGAAGTAGATTCTACATTAGGGATAGAAACCGAAAGGAGTCGTGGATGACCCCATTCAAAGAATACCTGCTACATGGAACCTTGACCGAGAGAAAGAACAAGAAGCGATAAGTCGTTCGCAAAGCCTCGTGGTATATAATGCTGGATGGAATAATGTATTGGAAAGGATTCTCAGTTCCCTTACTTAGGTGCATCGTCCACGACGAGATAATGCGGGTCTTAAAAGAAGTTCATGAAGGAGAATGTAGTGACCATACTGGGGGCAAACACTAGCCAAAAAGATCATTCGCTATGGATACAATTGGCCGACCGTTAATTGGGATGTTGCAAACTATGTAAGGAGATGAGACAAATGTCAAAAGTACGCAAAGATCCCGAGAGCACCACCAACGGAACTCACGCAAATGGTTAGTCCATGGCCATTTGCAATATAGGGGTTCGATATAATCGTCTTCTTGCCAATCTCCAAAGGTGGTGGGAAATACGCAGTTGTCGCGGTCGATTATTTCACTAAGTGGGCAGAAGTGGAGCCCTTAGCTACGATCACCACCGAAAACGTCATTAATTTTGTTGTGCGAAACATTATATGCTATTTTGGCCTCCTACAAACTATTATTACCGACAGCGGAATTCCATTTGAGAGTAGGGAGTTTAAAGAATTGTGCCAAAAATATTGCATTGAGAAAAGGTTTGCAAAAGTCGCTCACTCTAAAGCCAATGGACAAGTTGAAGCCGTAAATAAGATAATCAAGTCCATATTGAAGTAACGTTTGGAGAAGGATACAGGCAAGTTGGTAGATGAGCTAACAACACTTTGGGCCTACAGAACCACCCATAAGTCCATGACTGGCCACACTCCATTCGCCTTGGCATACAACACTGAAGCTGTTATACCCATGGAACTTGAAGTTCCCTCTCACCAAGTGACCCATTATGATCGTAGGATGAATCGAGATCTTTTACGGGAACCATTAGACTTTATCAATAAGAAGCGTGAAGAAGATTATTTAAGGGCAGCCGCATACGGCACCGGGTCGCATGATATTACAAAGAAAAGGTTCGACCAAGAACTTTCGATGTGGGCGACCTTGTTTTGAAGCAAGTTTTTCCAGTCCCAACACATATGAATCCCACATGGGAAGGTCTATACGCCATCGAACGGAAGCTTGGAGAAGGAGCCTTCAATCTAGCAACTGTTGATGGCGTGACACTCCCTACAGCATGGAATAGCAAGCATTTGTGTCGTTATTACACTTAGTTTATTTCTTTTGCATTATAGTAGCAATCTTTTCCAGAATACGTTTTCTTTTGTTGTTCTTTGTTTCCGACAGGTAATAAGACAATTCAGTTTGTCCTTATTTTCCACAATCAATAAACGCTTGAAGTAGTTTTTCTATGTACTATTTGTGTTATGTGTTTTGTGATATCGTGGAAAATAAAAATTACATTAATCTATCTGGCGTATGAACGCACGCACAAAACTAAAAGTCTATCGGCAAACGATTCAAAAATCTCTAGGTCCCCGAAGCGCGGACTCAAGCGCGGACTGGAGTACTTTGAGTCCCCGGAGTGAGGACTAGAATATAAATAAAAAATCTCTAAGTCCCGGAAGCGTGTACTGGAGTACTCTGAGTCCCCAGAGTGCAGACTAGAGTATAAACGATTCAAAAATCTCTAAGTCCCTGGAGCGCGGACTAGAGTACTCTGAGTCCTCGGAGTGCGGACTAGAGTATAAACAATTCAAAAAACTCCAAGTCCCCGAAGCGTGGACTGGAGTACTCTAAGTCCTCGGAGCGCGGACTAGAGTACTCTAAGTCCCGAAGTGCGGACTAGAGTATAAACGATTCAAAAATCTCTAAGTCCCCGGAGCGCGGACTGGAGTACCCTGAGTCCCTGGAGTGCGGATTGGAGTATAAATGATTCAAAAATCTCTATGTCCCCGAAGCGTGGACAGGAGTACTCTGAATCCCTAGAGTGCGGACTAGAATATAAACGATTCAAAAATCTCTAAGTCCCCGGAGTGTGGACTGGAGTACTCTGAGTCCCCGGAGTGCGAACTAGAGTATAAACGATTCAAAAATCTCTTAAGTCCTTGGAGCATGGACTGGAGCACTCTGAGTCCTCGGAGTGCAGACTGGAGTATAAACGATTCAAAAATCTCTACGTCCCCGGAGCACGGACTAGAGTACTCTGAATTCTTGGAGTGCGGACTAGAGTATAAATAATCTGAAAATCTCCAAGTCATATGAAAGCGGACTTGAGCCTACATAACCCATAAGATTCTGAATTTCAATTACAAGTGAAAACATAAGCTAAACAATGAAAATCATGGAAAACAAAGAAACAAAATTTTATTTACTAACCAAAGATTAAGCTCCATTACAACTTCTCCAAAGTCCAGAGCAAAAGTCTATCTACGACGATTATAAAAAAACAACTACATGATTTAGGTTTATTTAAGCTGAGCGAGGTATGACTAGATGATGTCTACCTCTTTGACTTTTCTCTTTCTTTGGCTTCTCCTAAGACTCCTCGGCTGAACGTTTTCTCCTGGACCCCTTGCTTCCCAATAAGTGGTATCCTAGGAAGGAAGAGGGACCTCCAGTGCTGTGGCCCCACCGGGGAGAATAACCTTCAGGGGACTATTTAGAGGGTCATCGAGTTCCTCCACTGAGGTTTATCTTAATTTCGGCTTTCTTTTTCTCCTCTTCCTCGGTTTGCTCCTTCATGCTAAGCTTCGAAGTATGTTCGGAAGAGCCTGTGATTTCGACCTCGTCATGTTCATCTACAGGTGAGGGATTCTCAAAATTATCCACATCTACTACCCCGATCACTAAAGCATCGAGTCCAGGGGTATCCCTAGTATGAAGTGCCTCGACCACTTTCACTTCCCTTTCCGTGGAGATATCACTCCTTGGAGTTGGTTCGGGATCAGAATGGCCTACATGAAGCCATAAAAGACAAATGTTAGAATACATCCATTACATGCCAAAAGCGATAGTTTCTTGAACTCTAGAAGAAAAAACTACATACCGGCTTCCAGTAGACTCTCAACTGTCTTAGGAGTATCACCCTCCAGAGTAGGGGATAGAATGTGAACACCAAGCCCGGGCTTCTCCAGGTCATAACCAATATGCTTCTCAGGAAGCCCAAGTGACGAACTATCGACCGGCTGAATGGGAGGAGGAACCGGAGGCTCAGTGCTAGATGGGCCCGCAATATCATCCTTATCCTTTAATGACAAGGAGTCTCTTCCGAAGAGGGCTTTTGCTATGGATAAGTCTGAACGCTTGTCTCCTCGAAGCACTTCTTTCACAAGAGCTTCTTCATCAACCTCTTCGACACCTAACTCAACTCTTTTAATCTTTATCAAAGTATCCAACGCTTTGACCAATGATTCGAGATAGTCGTCGCTTAGAAAAGATAGGTTACGGTGAATGAGCACTCGTGCATTGTACTCGGTGATGAGCGGATCAAATCAGCATTTAATTTCATCTCTGCCGGCATCAGTGGCTGCCTCAAGGCAAGAGTCGACTTCAGTGAGTGCCATTTTCTTACCCGCCTTGCGAGCTTCCTCCATTAGTGCTTCGACCTCGGAAAGTTCCTCATCAAGCTTCGTCTTTAGAAGTCGTGTTGCGATGATTTCATTGCAGTATCATTGTGACTCTTCCCGCACGACAACTTTCTCTTTTTTCTCTTTAACGACCTGCTCCTCCACCTCTTTAACCCGTCAGGCAAGAATATCCTTTTCTTTCTGGATAGAGTCTTTCTCTAAAGCGACTAACTGCCTCGGCCGTTTCCTTGGCATTTTTCTGGAGGCCGCAAGTTGAGATTTGTATGAGGATAGCTCTTCATCCTGGGCTTTGATGATATCTTTGTCGTGTATGGCTTCAAGTTTCAGGCGATCGATTTCGTGTTGACGTTCCATGGAAACCATTGAAACTTTCTCCGCCAAGTGTACAAACGCATCGTGTTGGACATAAACATCATTGTTGTAGGCGATGGCGCTTTGTTTGACATGTCCGGGAATAGGATGAATCGTAGGAAGAAATTTCAGTCCATTGAAGCATATCTTCGGGAATGTAGCCTTAAGCTCGCCTAATTTTTCTGCTGTCGACGGGTCGTGTGCGGAGGCCAGGGGAGTCTGCCAAGCCGGGGTCACGGATTTCTTATGGGGCTCACGGGATTGCTTGGTGCTCGACGAGCCAGAGTGTTGTTCATGGGAAGCTTCAAATTAGGATCCCTTCTTAGGAAATTTCACCCTAACTTGCTCTGACTGAGGGGGAGGATTGTTTGGATATGAGGAATGGCTGTAAGTTCTTCTTCTAGAAGATGACGATTCTCTCGGACGATGATCTCTATCGCCCCTGTCGTCCCTATCTCGTCGTCTATCAGATCCTGAATCCCGACCAGAATGGTAGAGGATAAAGGATCCGCGAAGGCAGTCAATGTCGTGTGTACGCCCCATATCACCTGCACAAAAAGTCAAACTAGAACGAGTTAGTGGGAATCAAGTAATGAGAGAATTGCAAATTCGTAGTGAAATGTAAGTGTTTGTGTTTGTCCTAATGTGTTTCCTCTCGATGGACCGGAATTTTTTGCTTTGCTCATTGGAGTTTTCTCTCCCTGATGGTGAGCCTGAGTGCCTTCATCGCTCCTCGTGGGCGAATCTAGTCCCATTGCTTCAGGATTGGTAAAACCATAATCCAATATCTCATCAGGGATAGTCAAGTCAGACAGGCCCTTTAGCGAGCCTTCTAAGTTCTGGGAAGGCAGATTCTTCTAAATCATAGTTATCGTAACCTTCGAGGTTCCACCAACCGTCTTCTTTTTCAACTTGTAAGTTAGACTCTTCTTCCTCTTTAGAGGAGGCAGTGGTTCGTCAGAACCGAGTGCATCTGACTCTGGCACTTGGTCGAAACTTATGTTTTCATCGATCGCCTCTAGCACCTCTGTTTCTTTGATTTCACCTTCCTTAGGTGTATCGGGGGTCCCTCCTGTAGGGGGCACTGAAGGTCCGACTTGCTTTTTGCCTTTTCCCGTAGTGGGTTTGGTTGTAGTGGCATAGGTTTGAAGGCTAGTTTGATGGCCCTCCTCCATTAATCCGAATTTCGAAAGCAGCTCATTGGAGATAATGGATTTGATGTCCCGGTCTCTTATGGGAATAGCTCGAATGGCCTTGACGGCCTCAGAATATCCAACGCCTTTAGGTCATGGGTAGATATCTGTAAGAGTTGAAAGAAATTTAGAAACGGTGCACTTCAAGCCTTAAGAAGAAGATCAAAATAAAAATGAAACTTACTCCCTTCTAGCCATCTTCTCGCAAAACCGGGAGGACTGCGTACGTAAAACCATTCTTGTTTATACTGGGAAAATTTATTCCATGCACCATTTAGGATTTGGCATTTGGAGTGTGGCTTGAGAAATATGAAGGAGGGACTGTCAGAACGTCTCTTAAAGCAGTAAATATAATGAATATCCTCGGGAGTAGGAAGCCTGAATAAGGTGCTCATAAAGAGGACACAGGTGCCACGAATAAATGCATGACTATTGGGGTGTAGGTGTGCCAGAGCAATCCCAATATACCGTAACACTTCACGAAGGAATGAATTAAAGGGTGGTACACTCCCGACCCGACACATAAACTTGTTGCATACAGTATATCCGGCTGGGGGCAGGTGAGGACGATGTTGTCCTAGCGGAACCAAAACGTCATTAAAGGAGATTCTATGAATTGAGCATAACCGACGAAGGGAGGCTTTGCCGATTTTTGAGGCTTGTGAATCAACGGGGTTATCCAGAATAACCGCTCCGTCTACGGCATCAGGAATCAGGCCTATAACTATGGCAGGTGGATCCGGAATGCCAATTTTGGAGGTTGACGATGGATTCGAGGTTCCCACTGCCTCCTGCCGAGAACCTAGCTCAGGCTTATCAGAAATAGTAGCAGAGCTTGACTTTTTGGACATCTTCAACAAGCGTTTAGTGTGGATATATACCTAAATTATACTTGAAAGGCAATCAATATCAGATATAACGAGAGTGTATTTCCCGTATGGTGTGTGAACTAGTTGCGACGACTCAAACATGCGTGTAGAGAAACTAAAGTTTTAAAGGCAAGTGTTTCATGATAGAACTTTAAATTGCCGTCATTGGAGACCGTCATTGCTGACCGTCTCCGGCAATTTATCATGTGATTGGCAGTGGAAGTCCTGAAACCAAACATTGGCATAATAGAGTGTAAAGGCTATTATTCACATTTGATGGGTTAAGTTTGCATTTAGGATTATTCAAGCTATGGGGTAGTTAATTCAAATTAGGTCCTTGGGCTAATATACTTTACTACTTGTCATTATCCATTATGCTATGCTTGGTTGTGGAGGTAAGTTACCCTAATGTATGTTGTGTTCGAGTTAAAATGATTTTGATTGCCAATGCCGACCCACTCACTCGCTATCTCACCCTACCTACCAACCCGGCTTCACGTAGACTCATGTCGATCAACATTACCTCACCATATGCCGAGCCACACTCACTATACTCTTCTCCTCTCTCTCTGATCATCGAAACACCTTTCCGGAATTATACCAAGCCACTAACCTAGACTCCTGCTGACCCATAACAACTCTATCGATGCCGAGTGACGAACACTCCTAAGTACGTACTGACCAACCCACTCTCTCTCTCTCGGAAACAATCGATGCTCCCTCTTAGCATGCCGATCCTCTCTGTAGCGTGACTCCTATCAACCCGCACCACTCTTATACTAAATATCGACTCACAACTTCTCTAATAATCGACTTGCTCCCACCAAAGATTTACCGACCCAGCTTTACTCCAAAAGCTTGCCAACTCCACTTCCTTGCTCCCCACGTCTCTGACTTTAAAGTTAATGCTATACTACTTCGTCTAATAATCTTAAAACACGTTCCTATATTCCCTTCGACTCACTCCTCACCACCATCTGCTACCGAACCTATGTACTCGGACTTCGAACAAGACTTCAAACTATGGAGGATGGGTTGAACGATGAATCCATACCTATGAGGAAAGCTAGAAGCTTTTGGGAATGGTGGGACTTCGAGCCAAGGATTGATCGGATTCGATGGCATCTGGAGTTACAAGGTAGGAGGTATGGTTTTAAAAGAAGGAAGGATGAGTATAATGGTAAGCAAGGGTTGAAAGGAAATAAGTTAGCGGGCTTGTGAGAGTAAAGTGAAAATAGAAGTGAGAAGAAGAGGCAGAGGTGTGGGCCTTTATATGTGGAGAAAGGAAGGTGAACATGCCTTACCCTATGGAACCGTACAGAACACTTCAGTGGATCGGTGAGTGAACATGCCGAGCGACACCGAGTAGGACGAACGTGTGGTTCAGTGTTCGTATGTCGAACTATCCACTTTAAAAAATGATGAAAAATGAATGATGAATGATGAATGAATTGACAAAAATAAAAATAAAAATATAGGAAGTGCATACATGAGCACATAAATATATCATGGCGATGAAAGATGAGACTGTAAAAAGGGACAGATGTTATCGAGTCGGTTGAAAAATATTGGTTTCTGGATTCTAGCATGGTTTAACCTTCAAAAAGTCGTTTAGATTTAGCTTTTGGAGAGTTGGAACAATATTTCGAAAGCATGGATTACTCAATGGTTCAAATCGCATCATGTTGACTTACACAACGACTTTGGGGGATAAGTGTTACCCGACAACTTGACCCGGCGACAGTTACAGAAGCTAGGGTTGGGCCTAGATGGGACTTAAGCCAAGAAAGATTTGGAAATATAAAGGATCAGCACAAGTTAAGTCAACGAAAGTTAAGTGATGGGTTTGGCCTTGTTGGGTCAAAGGCATACATGGATCAGTCAAGCTGTTTCGGTGTAGATTAGATCGGCATTGGTGGCTCGGCTGATTATGGTCTGGCCTTTAGAGTATTAGGTTGTGTGTCGTTCGGTCTTATGGGACGACATGTCTCGCTCGGTCCAGGAAGTCATAGTGGTTCGTCGTGTATCGCTCGGTCAAGGAAGGAAAGTCAAAGCTGCTTCGATCGACTGAGACTCGGCATTAGTGGTTCGGCCTTGGAGAGTTTGGTTCATCTGGTTCGGTGTTTAGTGGTTCGGCCTTGGAGGGTTTGACATGAATGGCTCGACTACGTTGGTTCGGTTTTGTTGGATCGGTCAAAGTAGATGGTGTAGAAGTGGCTCGACCATGATAGTTAGGTCAGTAGTGTTGTGATTGGCGTTCTTTTGCTTCAACTCATACCACCACTTCCCTCGAGTTATGTGTGGACAAACTTCGAGTCACTAACGAGAAAACCCAAGGTTGACCAAGGAGGGTCGACAACCATCGTTCGACATTGGTGGCTCGGAACACTCGGGTCGGTGAACATGAATTGCCTATTGTGGGCCGAAGTATCTTGGTTATGGGCCTGCATAAGGGGCCTAGCCTATCTTCGTCTATAAATAGAGGGGCAGGGGTACAGTTGAAGGGGCCTTTTTTGGGGAACTCTAGAGACACTCTGCCATTTTTTGTACTCACTTCTTTTCTGTTCAAACTTGCAGTCAAGTTGTTTGTTTACAGATTGTATTTGTACTCAAGTGATTGGAAAAGTAATAAAGATCATATTTAAAGTGGATGTAGGCAATTACGCCGAACTGCTATAAATCTGATGTTTTCCTTTTCTGTTATTCTCTTTGCATTTAATTGCGTTATTTCTCTGTTTTAATTTACTTTCTTCAAGAATCTCTCTACTCAATTTTATTCAAAGGTGTTAGTGACCAATTTTGGTGCTAACAACAATTAAACTCAAGTTTGGCTAGTTGTTTCGGTTGATAACATGGTGCAACTATAAATGGATCCTTAGTTGATTTTCAAAGTTTATCAAAGTGGTATTTTCATTTCTTTAGAATAACAAGTCAAATCAAATAAGTAAAAATAGTGCTTGCATTTCAATTGCTTACTCTCTCTATTTTTGAAAATTGTATTGATATTAACAATATTTACATATGCCTAATTCAGAAAAACTGAGGCCATATATACCACCCATGCACTGCCTTGCGGCTTAGGTGAGGGGAATACAGGGCGTGGAGAGTGTACACACAAGTACGTATACCTATCGACTGTATGCATTATTAATGAAAGAACTTTTATATATACACCTAACTCAGCTAAACTGAGGCCAGATATACCAATCATGTGCCGCCTTTCAGGCCCATGTGAGAAGGGTGAGCATGGTGAGTGTACACACTTGCGTGTGAACACATGACTCTAGGTGTTTATAAAATACATACATATATACAAAAAATTCTTTTCTTTTTATATATATATTTTTTTCCTTTTTTTAATTAAGAGAGAGTTTTACAATATCATTTTAGCACCATTTAACTTAGAAGATCAAAAATGTTATATCTTTTTCTTTAAATCTACCACTTTTTTTAAATAAAGATTTTCCATTAGGATATACTTCACAATTAGCACTCATGAATCTTCCTATATACTGGTTAAACCATCATTATTTGTAATCAACTTTATTTTTATTTTTGTTGAGACAGATAAATTTTTAGAAATTTCAATTTAATAACCAAAAACATATATTTATCATATAGCGCTTCTTCCAAAAGTAAATTCAAATGCTAAAAAGATAATTTATTTTGGAGTTTTTGTTTTAGTTTTTTCTAAGTTTTGGAAAGAAAATGCAAAAACGAACCATGAAAAAAAATGAAGATGAGACTCCCCCAACACTTGATTCTTACTATGTCTCCATAGTCAACCCAAGTGAAAGGAGAAAAATAAAAATATGACCTATATTTACATGAAACGTTCATTATTTACACGACATCAGAAAATACATCGTTAAAGAGTAAATAAAATGGTCTTTCAAAGACCAATTTATTTGTCTCGTTAAGTATGAGAGATGTAGGTTAAGCACAGAAAACCAAACCATAAAAGATTTCAAAGTTGAATGTTGATTTGAAAAAACGAATGTCGTTTTATTAAAAATCATATGAGTTGTTTTATTTTCAATGATTTTCAAAGTTAATAAAACAATTGGTTGAATTTCAAGTTTTTTTAACCAAATTGAAATTCAAACGTATCATTGAAAACTTCTTCAGAATTATTGATTTCAAAATCAAAATGGTGATTTAAATCTTCCCCTTGGGAATTCAACAACTCATTTTCGAAAAGTTCAAAGAAAACGTGTTCATTAAATTCGTTTCTCCTCGTTGAATTATCAGCAACTTCATTACATATATCAAGTTGAAAATCCAAAATTGTTGTGTTCAATTTTTCAAAATTGGTAAAAAGCAAGATCGAAATTTAAATTTGGTTCTACACTTTCAAAAGAATTGAAATCCAACTCAATTACCATATTTTCAGCAACTTCATTAAGATTATCATCTTCAATTTCAAAAGTTGTTATTTGAAAATCATCATTTTTGGTAAAAGATGGATTATTATTTGACTTGTCACACGTTGGGATTTGATTTTGTTTCTCACGTTGTTTCAAATATGTTTCAAAGAACAAATCTGTGTGATCTTTGTGAATTTCGTCCATTTGCTCAACAAAATCAAATTTACAATTATTAACTTGAGAATTTTCAATTTGAAATTGTTGAGAACAAAAATCGTCCATTGCATAATAATTGAGATTATTCTCATTGCCAAAATCATTTAAATAGTTGTTTCCATTTTGATTTTGAATTTCTTTTTGGAGTTCGAAATTGTATTGGCATGAGTTAAACTTGAAATCATATGAATTTTGAAGTGAATTCAAGTTTCGATTATTTTAAAATCCTTGACTTGAATTATTGCACAGATATGAATTACACAAATTATTTATCATTTGATTTAATTTTGTTTTGTAGAGAGTTCAAGAAAAGACGAAATCGTCTCAATGCTATTTTCAAGATTTGAGGGCTGGTCATAATTTTGAAATTTTATCCAAAATTAGAATTGTTTATACAATAGTTTTTATTAAAATATCCATAAGAATTTGAAGTGAAATTATATGGATCATAATGATTTTCACAACTATTGTAAAACTCATGTAAGTAGGGAAATTCAGACATTTTCAAAATGTTTTTTTATATTTTTTTTTTTGTTTTTGAAAAGTATTTTACCAAAGAGAATTTATTTTTCAAACGGGAGATATGAGTTTTTTTTTTGGATTTTCAATTTTTTTTATATGTTTTTGCTTTTTTGTATTTGAAAAGATTATATTTTTTTTGGATTTTGCTTTTCTTTCTTAAAACAAACTAATTTTTTTTGGACTTTTGATTTGATTGAAAATTTTCAAAGGATTGTTAAGAAATATTTACAATTTTTTAGTTTTGGATTTTGAAATTGTTTTAATTATGCATGAACTAATGCAACTAAATGAATGTAAATATTTAATTGCAAATTTTCTATCCTAAGTAGCTGCTGCCCAAAATTGTATAATCGCAGTTTGTCTTAATCCAACAAGATAGTTCTTAGACAAGTAAAGGACATGATTTATCGGTGCGCCACGAATCTCCATAGCAATGTTGCCGAAGGTTAAGTACCTTCAGAGAAACTATCGGTATAATATTTACGAATCACCGTAATATTTATAATTGATTATTGCTCTGTTGTAGCCTAGACACCAAGAAGATAAATTGTCGAAAGAAGACAACTTGTCGACCTAGGTAAGCTTGTGACACCCTTAAGTTCGATGTCTAACATTATTATTAGCAAACTCTAAGATGATATGCAATTTGTGGGTCAAAAAAAGGTAATGAAATCCCCCATCTTATGTGGATTTGAGTATTGCTCTTAAAAAAGAAAATAAGACGAGATGAATGTAAAGCAGAAATTAAACGTGAATTAACGATGCAACTACGAACGAAATTTATTTTTGTTTTTGAAATTTTTTTAGAACGCAAGCATCCAACAATGCAAAACAAATAAAAACAATAAATAAGAGCATGATATCAGAGCTTGCAGAATTATTAGCAATTTATTTTAAAGCGACAATTTTTTTTATATAAGCAAGCAGAGCGAAGTAGTTTATCACAACGCCTTCTTTTATCTCCTGCAATCTGAAAAGCGTTTAATGAGATTTATATTTATTTAGAATTATCAAGGAAGAAAACAATGACAAACACAACAATTTTTTTTTTGAAAAGTTATATATATATATATATATATATATATATATATATATATATATATATATATATAAAAAGAAAGCAAAACAAAACAAACCAAAACAATTGAAAACAACTTCTTTTTTTTTTAAAGAAAAAGAAAATGCTTAACACTCAAACAAACCTAAAACAAAAGATATCACTCAAAACTAAACGATTGATTTTAATAAAACACTCAAAACAAAAAATCAAACCTGGCCCATTTAACAAGTGAATTCACTAAAAAAAAACCACCCACTTAATAAACTCGTTCTTCCTTCTAATTTTCTGATTCAACTTTCCAATTTTAGAGCAATTTCAAAAATTCGAAATCCAAAAACAAAATGCTAAATTTTGTGCCTCTGTTCCAACATCATCTCGTGGTCGAACCGTTGAAGATCGAAGTCACGGATTTGATTTGTGAGGTGGTTTGCGGCAATTTGGCAGAGGAAGATTTTGTTCAATTGATTGGTTATGATGGGTGCTTTTTAGAGGCGATTTCGGTGGCGGTTGTTGGATTATTTGACGACTGTGGTTTGTGGAGTTGTAATGGCAGTAATGTTAGAGCGGTTTTTGGTGGTCACAATTAATGGGATATTTCGATGGTGAAAGTTTGACAATGTGATATGGTGGAGGAGTTTCAAACTATGTGATATCTTGGTATGTCGACTGAACTGGCAGTATTGATATGTTGAAGTGTATACTGATATATTGCAGTGGTGATTGAAGTTGACTGAGGTGAGTTTGAGTGAGGTATGTATACTGAAGTGTAGTGATGATGATGTGTGGTCAGTAAGGTGAAGTAAGGTCAGTAAGGTGAAGTGTTGTGGGTATGTGCAGAGGGGTCGAGATGAAGGCTGTCAGTTTGAGTCAGTGCAGTGAAGTCTTGTTGTTGTAAGTGGATGGAACAGTAGGTGTGGTGATATGATGTACAACATTGTTAATAAGTGGTGCAAGCAGGCAAGATGAAGAAGAAGTGTGGTTTGGATGATGTTGAAGCTTTGTGGCAGGCAAGTAGGTGGAGATGAAGTGGGGATTGTTGCTAATGGTTGTATGGAATTGGATGAAATGTTGTATATATGATGGTTGTATGGCTATCCAGTAGTGAGGAGAATGAAGTGTTGTATATATGATGGGCTCTGTCGTTGGTTGTTATGTGGAGATGGGTGTGTGCAGTAATGTCGGTGGGTTTGTGTTGAGGTTGCAGAGGGATGTCAAGGAAGTGTTTTTGTGATGGTGGAGCTGGATGCTAGTATGAAAGAGTGAATTGGTGACGGTAAGAAGTGTCAGAAGTGAAGTAGTAAGGCAGGGCGATAACAGTGTGTAGCAGCGATGTGAAGCAGTGACAATATGAAGAAGTATAGGGTGACGGTGGGGAGGAAGGTGGTTGTTTGTAGACAATTTTGCAGACAAGTGGTTTGTCTTGGTGAGATGATGGTATGACCAGCAGTGGGAGGAAGTTGTAGCAGGTGGAGGATAGTGGTTGATCAATGGTTTGAATGTGGTTAGATGAACGATTGAAATTGAATTGATGGCAGTTTTCAGGAGAATGGTTGGGTATGGCAATAAGATGACAGCAAGCGAGTTGTAAGGTGAATGGGATGTGGTGGCTTGATGTTGTGGTAGTAAATGACAGCAGTAAGATGAGGAAGTTGGCTGTGAGTGAATTCAGCAGTGGTAGACAGTGAAGTAAGTGTGGTGGAAGAGGGTTATGGCAAGCAGTTTGTTGAATGTGTATGGTTGTGGTTATTGCTGTCATGAAAGATGGTTGAGCAAGTTATGGCAGGGGATGGTTGAGCAAGTTTGGGTATGTTGTTGTGATGATGACGTTGAAGAAAAATGTTGTATGGCAGTTTGTATGTAGGGAGGATGTTTGGTTTTGAAGAAGACAGTGCTGGTGAATGTAAAGTTGGGGAGGTTGGTCAGTGATATGGCAGGGTAGAAGGCAAGGGTTTGAGGCAGAGGTGGTCAGATATTGATGAAGTAAGAAACCAGTGGGGGATCACAGCAGTGAGGAGGATATGCAGAAATTGGGAGATATTTAGGTAGTGGATAAAACTTTTTAAATATGAAATGTAGAAATATGAAATGTGGAAGTGTGATGTAAAGAAAATGAAATGAAAAAAAATGTAAATTGAAATGTAAGATTTTTTTTAAAATTGTGTATGTTGTTTTATTTAATTGTGTAAGTTGGTTTTTTTTTATAAACTAGAAATGCAAATGCAAATATAACTAGAAAATAAGCACAGAAACAAAATGACACAAAAATCACACACAAACACGCAATTATTTTTTATTTTTTTAAGATACAAATTAACACACAAACCAAACATACAATAAAATCAAACAAAAATAATTCGAATAATAGAAATAAAATAAAATTAATTCACTTGCAACGGCACCAAAAACTTGCTTAATCGACTAACTTTTCATCAATTAGAAAATAGCAGATAAATTTTAATTAAAAATAACCGTAAGCGCACAACGTACAATTTTAGTACGTGGCAAGCACGGGTCGATCCATAGGCAATTGTATTGATTTTAAATTTTCTACTCAATCAGATTAAACCAAGAATTTGAGATTTTGTTTAACTAAAAATGTAAATAACTAGCAAAAGAAAATAGGTAAAAATATGAGAGTTTGAAGGCAACTTAAAGGCAAATCCCTTTTCATGATCACATAAATCAACATATATGAAACTATGATCTATTTTTTTGTCATTAGTGAATTTAGTTGACGTGTTTATCATAAGTATGACCTATTTGTACTATTAACTAACCCAACATAAACCATCAAAGTATAGCACAACCACTAAACCACTTTTTAACTCTCATGAAAAATGACAATGAAGTTAAAAATAAAATCTGTTCTAAACATGATCTATTTACTATTGATTAGTAATATAGACAGTCAAATTTTGATTCTTAGATCACTTCATTACCATAATAATACGAAGATGAAGAGGTAATTTATGTTTATGTTTTTTTAAGCATAGCCTATTTGGTGTCAACAATACGGGCTATCAAATTCAAAACTTAAACAACAAAATTTATCCACATCAAACATTTCCATTAAGCACAAAAGGAGATTTAAAATTAGCGAAATGTTATATTTACATGATTAAAAGAGCTTCATTACCCCTAAATTGAAGAGGTTTAGCTTCTCATATTTGTTATCATATCAACAAATGTAGATTGCAACATGAAATAAAAATAAGATGAAAAATGCAGGCTAATGAAATTAAAAAGAGAATTAAACTACTTGCATAAAAACAAAACTAAGCTACTAAAATAAAAAAAAGAACAAGAGAAGAACTTGAATTAAAAGGCATGAATTAAAATTGCATATAAGAACATTACATGAAAGAAAATGGCTAAGTAGCCATGAAAAAGAAAAGAGAGTTTTTGTTTATTTTCGATTCTAAAACTAAACTAACAAAAGAGGAGGCTAAGAGCTTAATTACATGAACATATGTGGTATTTATATAGTCTAAAATCCTAATGCATAATTTTGAGGACTACCCAAATTGCCCTTGAGGAGGTGTGACCACCAAGTTATCATTAGCAAGTAATTAATCCACCATTATATGTGAATATGCTTTTAATCTCCACCAACATACACACTAGCTCCTAATTGAAGATCATGGTAAGTGGATAGATGGAGTCCTCTATGTTGAATGAAATGATTTATTTCTATCTTCATTTGTTTTGTTTTCTTGTGCATGCATATCTTAAAGAAACCTCTTGTAATTTTCATCTAACTTTCCTATAAATAAAAATAAAATGCACAAATAAATGTTCTCAAAATTAATATATGCACAAAATGACCATTTTGCTCCTATATGAAGATGAATAAATGATGATTTGAAAATAATTGAAATATTAGTTTAAACATGTTAAAATACCCATACGCTCATTTATTAAATTAAATTAAATCAAATATGGAAGTAAAAATATACACATTTACGTGCACATACTAAGCGATAATATTGTGAGTAAATAAAAAATAACCTAAGCATGTTCAATGACGAATCTATTACACGAATTTCAAGAATTTATTTTTACGATGTTATTCTTATCAACGTTGCTCATTATATTCCAACTACTTTAGTCTAGCTCTTGAAGACAAATTCACGGCCGATGTATCATATCCCTTCCGGTATAAAATCATATTTTGATAACATACTTGAAATACTTTTCAGATTTGTGTATCATACCATATCTTAGAGATAATACTCTTAATGGTTTAATTGATAACTGTTGATTGTCCATTCTCGATATTGATGAGAAACTCAAAATATCTCTTCAATGTATGAGAATACTTATTGGATTTTCTAATACATTTTTTCCATTTAGGTTTGGTCAATTTCATTTCATCCCTCGTAGTCAGTTTTATCCTTAGATCATATCCAAATCCAATTCACTACCAAAAATTTCTAAAAGAATTTCCTTCACTGTTAAGTTGATATTCATGAAACAATAATTATTTCTCAGTTCAATGGAATAGGCATTCATAAATATTTTAATTTGCCTTACATATAAACTGACTCGGTTTTAATTTACATATTTATGTTTAAAATATAAATTGTTCATTCAATGACAGTCGTTCCCAAATTCTATTTGAGGTGATTCATATAAGATCCCTCATAAACAATTATTGTGTGCAGTCTTTCGACTCACACAACCCAACAACTCCTTATCCTAGGATATGTTGGGGTTTCTTATAAACCCTTATCTTGTATGGTTTTGTAAACTATTCTTTAGATGAAATTAATATTAACCTTGTGTACTACACTTAAGTACATGTCCTTATAGAAAGAAGTTAACTCGACTTCTGTGATAACCCAGATTTTTGGGCATCAGATAATTGAATTTTTTTCTTCTGATTTTAACTATTGAAAAATACCGATTTATAGTTGAACAAAATAAATTCTGATATTATAAATTTCTATTTCGAAAGAAAAATAAAAGATTAAGCCTGGCTATAAATTATCTCCACTCCACCTTTTTTTTATCAGTACATTTGCAAAACAGAACAAACAAAACAAAACCTGTATACTTAAAACCAGAGAAGAAATTAAATTCAAAACTACATTAAGCTTTTGAAATATAAAACCTGAAGCTCAACATAATTCAAATTCAACTCAGATCAAAGCAAATCCAGATTCAATTAAGCAAAACAAAATTCCAGTTTCAAGTAGCAGATCAAGTTTCCAGCTTTCAATTCCAGTTTCAAACTTCTCTGTTCATTCATTAACGTCTTAGAAATGGATATATCTTGGATTGATATGTGATGGATCCTTGAAGTATGATATGGAGTATGCTGTGCATGTTGATTTTATGTATATATGTGTGCTAGTATCTGCGTTTATGATTGGGAACAGGCAAAACATGCCTCTGTTCCAAATATTACAGGTTTAATCCTGATTCAAAAATTTAAATCATCCAAATGAATGATTTTTAGGCTTTGATCTCTGAACAAAGTAGGTTTGTTTAAACATAAATTAAAATTTGAAAATATATTTAAGTAGGATAGATTTGAATATCATCTGGTTAATGGAAAGGACAGTGAAGACTTTGGAAACATGTTAAAATCAAATACCAAAATTCTTAGATTCATTTATATAATCTTGTTCGCCATTAAGAATCATGAATTTTAAGGAGTGAATCCGGATTTTTAATGCTAGATCGAGTGTGTAATTCGTAGTTGATCAGATTTGGAGTTTTGGACAATTTCTGGTGGTCGGGTGTATCGGGAAGGTCGGGGTCTCTGCTGTAGCTAGCTTGGGGGTTGGTGAGCTCGGTAAAAATGGTAGGTGAATTTTTAGTTCGCCACGACGAGGGCGAATGGTCGATTTAGGGGTTTAACATGGAATTTGGTCGAGGTCGGAATTGAGACTACTAGATTACCGTCGTAGTATTGGGGGAGATCAGTCGTGGGGGAAAAGAGAGAGGGGACTCAGGTGTAGCTCCACGCAGGATAATGTGAACTCCGGTGATCGGAATTGGGTGGCGCCGGGTGAAATTGGTGATCAGATTTTCTACCTGATGGTTTGAGTGTGCTCGATTTTGATTAAGGGTTCGTAATGATGTTCTGGGCGGCCCAACGCTTTGAGGTGGTGCACGACGACATGTTGGAAGTGGCGGTGATGGTCAGTGCTCCGTCTATCGACGGTGCACATGCACGTCGAAGTCGGGTGTCAGTGTTGTGATGGAGTTTTGTGACTCGGGGTGGGTCTCAGGGAAAAGGAGTTGTGGCTCAGGTAGGTCTTCGAGTTTTCCATGTATGTGTTGTTTCCGGGTTTAAAACCTTAAACTTAACTAAGTCTGAAATAAAGGAAGGAAAATGTTTTCTCAGGTCAAGGCTCGAGTACCATACGGGTTGGACCCGAAGTTAAACTTAAACAGTTTTTAAGTTTAAATATAAACAAGTTTTAAAATTTTAAACGAATTTAGTTTAAACTGTTAAATGATAAATGTTTTAAAATTATTCGATTAAGGATGTTATATAATTTGATAACTTAAATTTGTTAAATGCTTAAGTTATTTTAAACTTAAATTAAATGATTTAATTAAGTAAGTTAATTATAAAGGTAAATGTTTATAATATGATTATGATAATTAAGTAATTAATAAAGATAAATGGGTTATCTTAAAGTTAATCAAGGATTTTGGTGATTAAAGATAAATTTAATTAAGGAATAAAAGAGAAATTAATTAGTTATTGGTTAAGGATAAATTAATTAATAATTAAGGGTTATAAGTTAATTAATTTTAGATTAATTAATTGGTAATTAGAGATTAATTACTTAAATGATAATTACTTAATGTAAGTAATTAAAGGATTAATCCTTTGAGGGTTAATTAATTTAATTAGCAATTAAAGGTTAAATCAATTAATGATCAAGGTTAATTAAATAAGGATAATTAACCAATGGGATAATTATTTGATGAAGGTAATTAAAGGTAAATTACTTAAGGGAAGTAATTAAGGATTAATTACTTAGTGTAATTAATTAAAGGATTGATTAATTAAGGAAATTAATTAAAGGGTTAGTTAATTAATGAGTGTGATTTATTAACGAATAATTAATCAATGTAAGTGATTATAGGATAATTAATTTGAGTAATCAATTAAGGTTAAATGTAATTAATGTGAACGGGTGAAAGTTAATTAATTTGTGTTATTAATTAAAGGCTAATTACTTAATGTAATTAAAGAGGATAATTAAGGGATGATTTATTAATGGTTTGTAATTAATTAATGTTAAGTAAGCAGGATTAAAAATGATTAAAGAAATTAATTTAATTAATTTAAATTAATTGGAATGGTGTGACTAATTAATCTTGCTTATGAATGATTGAATAATATTGAATGCCTTAGATTATTTGATATTTCTGATATGAAATGTTTTGTGATATAATTTGGTTGAACGGTGATAATGTGAGATATATTGCTGTGTAAAGTGGCATTATGTATTTGAAGTTTGAATTGTAGTTCATTTGAATAACTTGGGTTAAGATAACATTGGTTTCAAAGAGCCCGGGGTCGGGTATCAGTAAATACCCAAAACCACTTCGATTTGTAATCTACAATAATTCTTTATGAATTTGACTTTGGAATAAATAGGCTGGAATGGAATAAATGATACAAACTTGGTCACTTAATCTAAGTAATAATGCTTAGATATGATTGTAAGAGGTGTATTTGACTATGGCAAGTTATGAACTCGTAGTAAGGTACGAGTTACCCCGGGTTTTAAATAAGTTATATGTATTAGTATTTCATGTTAGATGGGTTTACTGACACTGGTTTCTAGCCTGACCCTGGTGTTACTTTGACGTAATGCTTGGGTCAGACCGAGTATTACAGATTTTCAGGAGAGGACGTTCTGGAGCTCAAGAGGCGAGCTGGATGGTAGGAACGTATGGAGTTTTCCGCTATGTATATGAGACTGTGTAGTCTGTATGGATTGTAGTCTAGAACTAGTTGTATAACTGTCCAGTTTATGTATAAGTGATTGTACTCTAAAGAATTGTATCTAAAGTAATTACAGCTTTTCTTTATAAAAATGCTATTATTTGTTATTATATTTTATCCGCTGCGAATGTGAGATGTTGTTGTTTTTTGTTTTCCTTCTTTCTTCTTTCTTCTTTCTTTAACAATCTGAGATTTTCGGAGTCGAAAATTTCGGGTCGTTACATTTGGTATCAGAGCAGAAGGTTAAGCGAGAACCTTGGCTCTGGTGGGTTTATTCATTAAGGATAGAGTCAATAGTACCCTAAAATGAGTTGAGTGTATATAATATATGGGAGCGTACTTGTTATTTTCTTATATAAAAGATTTTAAATTGGTTTAAAAAAAATATATAAATAATTTTTTATAAGATTATATTTTGATATATAAAGAAATAATAAATAGTATTATTTGAATGAAAAGGTCCTGTTTCAAACAAGAGTTTATTTTCTATTGCACGTTATTTTATTTACTTCCATTTTATACTCTATGATATTATCATAGACATACTACATGTGTATCAAATACACATGTCCATGTCGGTGATAACTGATCATTGAATATAACGAAATATGTGGAACCGTTTTGATATTAATGGACTTGCGATGGCATACATCTATACATATCAGTCTGAAGGGTTCATCAACTCTTATCATGCTTCTACTCATTCGGTGCTTAGTCCTATATTCTTTGAGGTATAATTCACGAGTATCATATGATTCATAATCATATAACCAAGAATTATTTCTTAAAACTACAACTTAGTCTATAATTCCAAAATAATTGCAAATAATTTCATGTACTTCTGTATTTTCAATGTATCACAAACACCACTATTATAGTTTTATTTTATGACGAATATTCATAATATTCATATTAAAATAAAACTATGTATATTTTTCAATCAACACCAAAAAGGGTATTATTTCATAAATAATATTTGGTGCATTTTACGAAAATAATTTTCGTAATTTGATGTTTTTATTAAGTGCTATTGCATCCTCCCACTATTTTCGCCATCACCATAACAACATATGAAATACGAAGCTCTATTCCACCATTATATATATGCTATTTATTTCATATACTATAACTAGTTTATCGTTAAGAAGTTTTAGATCAAATATCCTAAAACAAGGAAATAAATATCATAGAAATCAATTTTTTATCTGAAAATAATTTTGAAATAGAAATCATATTTCTCATTCTTATGTTAAGTATCTATTATTATTTTACAATTCTTATTTCTGATGTTTCTTTGTGAAGCATAAGTGACCATCTACTCTCTTCATCCCAACCATGTCTTAGGTTATATTCACACTTATACATTTGATTTCCATTCTAATCGGTCGAACTATTCAAAGGAAATCCTTACTATAATATCATAACGAATTCTTTACAAAAGTGTTGTTGGTCATCCTTAACTTTTAAGGACATCAAGTGAAATGCACTTTACGTAAGCTGGTCAAACTGACATTTCAGTGATTGAATTCTTAGATTTATCCTGTAGCCTTTGGTCATGTGTTACATCTAACATAATAAGGTAGTTATTGTAATCAATCATATTGAATACACGATCTCAAACTACAATTCACTTGCTTATTTCAATGAACTAATTTCATCGAGGTTTCATACATTATGAATTGTGACTGTAAACCGTATAACATGTATATGTAATCGCATATGGATAAAATATCCATATTCTTGCATTGTTTTAGAGTTCGAAACTCATTGAAGACAATACATGTCTTGGGTAAGTGAACTCATAAGTGACCAAGTTACGAACATATTCAGTGGTTGCATAATTAGGCAAATGTATGGGTCAGCATGCAAAAATTTATTAGTAAGCATATTTTGTATTTCTATATTTGTCAATATATTAATTCAGTTCATTTGCATATTTTTATTGATAAAATTTTATCAATTATATTAATTTCATAAATTTATCAGTGTAGATTATTATAACTTTATATAATAGATGTTCTTACAATATTGGAAATGTTAAATGTTATCATTTCAATTTAATAATAAGGCTCCTACTAGTCTTTTATGTTTCTCTAAACCCTAAGACTAAACATAGAGTTCTTCCAACTTCACTAATGGATGTGAGGACTTGTCCATCTTAGGATTCTGACCTTGAATCTTCTCAACAAGTCATCGCCCCCATAAACGATGGATAACTCCTTATCGATCGTATCATATACAACCCCTAACCCATGGTTCCTTGTCCTAACCTCATTTCAACCTTAAGTTTGCTTAATAGATCGAAAGAGATTATTCATCAGCACATACCATTTAGCGTCGGCTTAAGTATAGTATATGTACTTTGAGTTCTCAACAAATACTATAGTTATCTGAGTCATCTAGTCAATATATTAATAATACTACACTTAACATCTCTAACTTGGGTTTGCTCAACAACCAGAGAGCATGCGAGTATTTATTAATATATAAATGGTACATGACACCATTTATATTAAAGATTCATAATCTTCAATATATTTAACCGAGTTATATTAACTTATGGAATAATGTATTTCTTATGAAATATCGTCGTGATTCAAGTGTCGGACACATCACAAATCATGTATACGTACTATACGTATGTATTTATCCTTTAACCCTATTTTGGATTACTTACCGTTTCACCTTTTATTATACATTTATATTGTATAAGTTTTATTATATAACTTTTATAATTCGATCTACTTAGATAAGAGACTTATGTATAATATTATATTATATTAATTAAATACTAGTGTGGGTCCATGCTTCGCACATGGGCTGTTTATGTACGGGCTGTTGTGTTATCGTATACGTTGATATTTGGTTTGAGCGTAAATATGTAAACGGAAAGCAAAGACATTTTTGGAATTTCAAAAAGACACCGAGTAAATTAGTTCAATGAATTTTCATTATTAGTAGTAGATATATATATACTATAATCTTTATAGTAATACATATATCTTATATATATGTATTTTAATTTGTTAATTAATTTTTAATTAATTTACTTAATTAAACAATTTCAATTAAATTTTATTAATTTTGAATATTCTTTTATACATACATGTATAATTATATCGTCATAAACAATCCAAGACAACATAACATGTATCATTATATATATTATACATATGTGTGTGCGCGCGCGTATGTGTGTATTTCATTAATTAACTTATTTAATTAATTCATTTATTTTATTAATCTTATTAATAAATAATATTTTTGAAATTAATTTTATAGCATTTCAAACATTTTGAAAAATTACATTATAATTTTTATAATATGTGGTTTATTTTAAATTTAAAACTTTTATTTTAAGTTTAAAACAATTTGAAAATCTATATTTTAACATTTATAATATTTTTCTTATTTTAAATTTAACTTTTATATTTAAAAATTTTATTTAAAATTTAAAACAATTCTGAAACTAACCTAAGGCTCAATTCAAATTGAGTCTTTTTTATTAGGGGTAACCTTTAGGCTCACTTTACTATTCGGGTAAGGCCGGTAGCCAAGTAGGATAGATTACATGATTACCCAACAATCCAGCCTAGACACTAACTTTCTTAGACACCCTACTAACTAAGCTATGAGCTTAATTAGTTAACCTTAACATGACCAATTTAGATCTCATAGACTATTTGGCTTTAATATCATTGTTGGAACTAGGTCTGCCCGCAGCGGAAGAAATTTGTAAATTTAGAAAAAAATTACCATTTAGAATCTTTATTGGGCCTATGAAGTCTAATTCATTTTGAACTTTTCTAAATTTATTTTAAATAAAATCATTATTTTATTTAAATTTATAAATAAAATTTTATGTTATATTGTTTTATATAATATTTAAATATGTGTATCATGTACACATATGTGTGCATGTGCACATATAATATGATAAAGTGTGCATGGTTTGACATGCCCTTATATATTTGTTGGGATTTATACTACAACAGACATTTCGGTCCCTTTAGTATTTTAGGTGCCATCTAAATGAATATATATAGAAACACACATATGCATCTAAAATTGTATATATATTGATATAAAATTATGCATATGTGAAATTTAATCATATATGTATATATATGTAGAAAAAATAATTACAATAATTTATATAAAATATTTATAATATATTTTTACAATTATTTATTTACACTAAATTATATAATCATTTAATGATCAATGTAAAATAATTCAAAAATATTTCCTTTTTTGCTGCTGCAAAATTTAAAATACAATAATGGAATTTTTTTATTTAACTATAATTATTTATAAATATACAAACACATATTTATATAAATAAATATATACAATATATAAATAAATAAATAATAAAATTTTAAAATTAATGTAAGCTTAAATGAAGCTCATGACATTAGAGAAAAAACTACTTTTTTTAAACATAATTATTTATAAATATACAAACACATGAGTATATACCCAAACATATATGGTAAATAAATAAATAAATAATAAAATTTAAAATTAATGTAAGCTTACTTGATGCTCTTGGCATTAGAAAAAAATTAATTTTTTAATTTATAAGTAATTTTAAATAAACAATTATAAAATAAATTTAAAGACTAATTTAAATAATTAATACAACTAATAAAAAGTAATTTTTAAAATCTAAAAGTTATGCAATAGTATTATATAAAATTTTATACCTAATTTCATATTATATTTAATATTTATATATTTTATTTTTTTATATAATCAATTTCTAGTTAAATAAATAGTTTTATCAATAATTAAATTTATAATAAATAAAAATATACATTAAAATAAATATTTACTTGCTGCCAAATTATTATTTTATGAAAACAAAATTTTATAATTTTTTTAATGCTTATTATATGATTTTAATATTTAAGATATAATTAATTAATGAATAATAAATAATATTATTTAATTTAAAAAAATGTTTTTTTATTATGAGTTAGTACCAATAAGCATAAAAAATAACTTTTTAATATATATATATATATGCATTAATATGTTCAACCATCTAATATGTTACAAAACATCAATACACTAGATTCGTTAAAAAAGAGCTATCTAGCAAATATATAATATAGTACATGAATATAATAAAGTTGGATCGGTTGTGTACCTTACACCAATGCCTAACTAGTACACTCTGAAACGAAGACTAGTGCTCTTTGAATCAGATTCGAATCCTGAAGGTGTTAGCTTCAAGTTGTTGATCAGTAGTTATCAAATAGCTTTATTTTATTTGAACTTGAAAATGGAGGAGAAGGAGTTCTAATA
This sequence comes from Allium cepa, assembly GCA_030765085.1. Lineage (NCBI taxonomy): Eukaryota > Viridiplantae > Streptophyta > Magnoliopsida > Asparagales > Amaryllidaceae > Allium > Allium cepa. Next base: position 201,843,922 of record CM060941.1, on the reverse strand, counting down.
TTTTCAATTAACAAAAGGGACCAACGGAGGCTCTAAAATCAATTTTTAGAATGAGGGTTAAGGTGTTTATATAGTGGAGAAACTTGAGAGCAAATCAGGTAAACCATATCCTTAATTTTATGCTACTAATTCTCCACCTATTTTAACATATCGAAACCACGTATATGTCGGCGTCACCATGATCAAATCATGGCTGTAAACACATTGCCACATATGGGCTTCAAAATCACTTCAAGCTAAAACAATATTTATTACATATAAATCCAATTTAAATGCATATTGATATTGTATACCGATTAATATACTTATAACTATTATAAATATATTTATTAATTTTATTTAATATATCAAATAAAATATTCATTAATTCAATAAATTTATAATAATTATGAATTAACTAAATCATGTGGTCGAAGAAGTATTCAATGTTTCGGTTGTGTGACTCTTAGATGTAAAGTTGACCAGCGATCAATATCGAACAATTCAAATATTAATGTTCATAAGTCACTTAGAAAGTAATTTATTGCTTACTTGTATTTGGTAATGATCAAAATTTCAATATTGCCCATATTAAAATCTATTGTCTAAACACAAAGTTCTTGACTTAAAAATAACAACTGTTATTAACCGAACTACTCTAGGCATAGACTTTGACTTTGATTTGACTTCAGTTGACCGTGAAACTAACCTCATATAACTTGTAATGACCCAAAATTTTGGTTATTTAAAATAGGAATATTTCATTTATTTTAAATATTTAAAATTTAATTTTATAGATTTAATAACTTGAATTTCAAAAAAGTGATTTATCGGATAATTTAATTTTTAAATTTTATAATTGAAAATTGTTTAAATAATTGAATCTTGGATTTTTAGTTGGATGATAATGGTTTAAATGCTTATTTAATTTGTATTAATAACAAGAAAGATAATAAAATTTTTAAATTTGATTTATAAGTGATTTACTCGATTTTAAAAATAACTTGTTTGAATTAACATATAAAAATAGTCTTCCAGGGCATAGTCTTGAAATTCGGCAAAACTAGTTCCATTGGATCCGTAATAGTGTATTATTATCGGATTTCAAATTTTGTAGCATTTGAATTTATCGTTTTGTCGTACAGAATAGAAATGCATTGATATTAATATCGAAAATTTAATATTTTAACTGGGTTCAAGAAGCTATCTTCTCTATACGATCGAACTGGGGATCGAAACTTGTTCCATTGCGTTCGGAATAAGGGTATAACAATAGGAATGCCTGGCGGCATGCCTCGATCGGAGTTCGAATAAAATATCTACATATTTTGGGATTTTAAATAAATAAACAAATATATAAATATATAAATATATAAATTGATTTGACTTCCCATAAATATCTTTCTCCATATTGCAGACCTATGAGCCAACCTACCCGTTCAAATCGTGCCTACCGGTTTCTCTCCACTCTCATTTATATACCCATTCCAGTAAGAAGATAAAAAATTGAACTTTAAAAATTCCTACCTCAACAATTACTCAACTACAAATCTTTAAGCGAGCATTAAAAATCATAGTTAGGCGAGGGCTTCAATCTAGTATGCTCAATTGGGGTTGCGTCATGATTTTAGGCTCGACAGTAAAAGGGTGAACTAACAGTTTTAGCTAGAGTTTGGGTTTCATGATGATAGGAGCATCGATGGACGAAGAGGGTATGGTAATCAAGTTCGTGGCGAAGTTTGGCTCCTGGGGTTGAAAATTTGGAGGGTGCAGTCGAGTTTGATGGGGGCGACATCGCTATAGTCATGAGGAGGAGCATGGTCGCGAGTGGTTCGGCTGTGAACTATGGTGATGGTCAAAAAGCACTTGAGATGTGGAGTTGGATGGTTATTTTGGATTTTGAGTTCGGGTATTGGAGCTCTGTATCATCGAGGATATGCACATTTATTTTCACATGCACAGGAAATAAGTTTTGGGGAAGAAGGGTGTGATAGAGGGTTGGGATAGAAAGCTTTTAGGGTAATGGGTTTTTAATAAATAGAAAACTAATTAGTATTCTAGTTTAATTATATTTAGTCGATGAACTAAAAATTTAATAACTCTCCCATAAGAGGTTGAATCGAGGCATGCATTTTGGCGTTGCGTACATATCGAGGGATGCTTCATAATGGAGCTGGTTTGGATGGATTTGGAGCTTGTTTGAATTTTGGGTTAAAAATTGAATGCGAGTTCGATTTTAATTCAAAAACGAAACTTCTTGGCAAATTAAAAATTAAGGGGAGTAAATCTCACTCATTTTGGATTACTGGATTTAATTATAATATTAAAATTTAATTTTTTTATTGAATGGATGAATTTATAAATTATTATGAGATGGATGTTATATTATATATATATATGTATATATATTAGTAGCTGGGTATATTCCCGCCGTTGGAGCGGCTGAGATACTATGTGCCTCGCATAATAGTGGATATATTACCACGATATCCCACTTCGAAGCGGGATTGGTATTTTATGTTACATAACATCTGTGGTTGTAGGGAAACAGATTAGAGGGATCCAACTGAATTCCTCAAATATAGTGATTTTAATTTCATATATAGTGTTATATGATGTGTGTGGATAATCTGTTATAGGTTATGTTATGATTTAATTTATTGGATGCTATAGTAGCACTGGCCTTAATCTTGGTATTATATATAACATAAATAATATTTTTGAATTTTAAAAAGAATTTCAACAACAATTTTGGAGATAATAATACTAATATTGAATTTGGATTTAGTTTAAAGGGATGAACTTGATTAAATAAAAGATTGATTTTTGGTATACTATAAGTGAAATTTTGAGTTTTAAAAACAAATTTAAAAAGTAATATTTTGAAACAGTAAGTGCTTCGGTGAAATCCTGGATTATTTAAAAAGAAACTGATTGCATAAATCAATGACTTGATTTTGGATTTTTACCTGACTATTTCTAAAGGATTTTAAATAGAAATTTTAAAGTAACGGATAAAGTAATAGTATAAGCAATTTTAAGTGATATATCTAAAAAAAAATATATGGAAGGAGTTAAAATCGACATTTAAAATAGTTAGAAAATATAATGGGATTTATAAAGGGATGGATTTATAAATGAAATTTTATAAATGCAAATATTTTATAAATAAGTGAAACTCGAATGAGTTTGTAACTTATAAATGATGTTTATAATTAAGAGAAATGATTTTCGTTGATAAAATGGAAATATAAATTCACAGTAAGAATTTAAATGAGATATGGAAATCGGTTTAGAAGGAATGGTAAATTCTAAATTTGGAATTTGGGAATTGTTAAGGAATTGGAAACGTAAATTGATTTGTGATGAATCAGAGAGATCTATAAATATAAAATTGATTATACTTAAATGTTTAAAAGTACATTTTTATCAAGAAGTGAAGTTTGTTTTCAAAAAGGATTTTTATTTATTAAACTATGTAGTTTTGAAACTATTAATTGGATTTAAATATTTCAGAAATTTAGCTATTTAAATATTTAAAATTTGTTGAAATGGGTTCCTTGTTTTATAAACAAATTTTGTAAATCGATTAGCAATTTTATAACTAAATTATAATTAGTTATTTATGTTTATTTTAAAAGTACTTTGATATTTTAAATAATTATTTAACCATGTTTTGAAATTTATTATTGTATATATAGTTTAAAGTAAGCAATTGAAATTTATTTATAAACGCTCTAGAGATTGGTGAACTGGGTTTTTAAAATGGATGTGATTTTATAAGTGAAAATTTTATAATGGAATTAGGGAATTTAAGAACTTTGAGAAAAGTAAATTCCCAAATTGTTTAGATATGGGAACTTCAGAAATGAATCTGAATTCATTAAAAGAAATTATAAATGGCTAGTTGGATTATAAACGAGTATAATCGATAATTTTTTTTGGAAAGTGTAAACGGAATTAGAAATTTATAAAATGAGTTATAATGGGTTGTGAATTTGCAAATAAATTTGTAAATAATTTATTAAGTGGGAAAAAGAGGAAATCATCTTTTGTTTTGTAATTGTACTCATACAATCGATATGAGTTATGAAGATTTCCTAAACGTTGATATCAAATGGGTTTTGGAAAAATATGCTTATGAATATCCTCCTAAGTATTGAAAAGTGGATTTTGAAAATATTTTAAATGTGAAATGATTGATAGAAATATTTTTCTAAGTGTTATTAATTGAATCCAGAAATATTGCTAAGTATTGAAATGGTTTAAAAATATCCTGTTATGGATATAAGTATTTGAAATTGTTTTCAAACATTGAAATATTGGAAGAGAGTTAAATATATATCTTTGAAAAAATATGTTGAAATGAATGTTTTTGAAAGATTTATAATATGGGCTTAATGACTACTTATGTGAGTAATTTGATAGTTAAATAACCGACTATCAAATCTGGCCAAATTCGTTAATCGTTTTGAAGAGACCGGGATAAGCTTTAATTATCCGAAAACTATTTCAATCGATTTATGTGTTACGAATTGTGATATTCTGAAGCTAATGAAGACGGTGATTTTTGAAGGGACTGGTTTGTTCAGACCCAAAACAACTTGTATGGATGAATGTTATCATTGCATTGTTGCTTGGAAGGCAGTGTTAGCATTCCAAGTGGAATTGCTATTCCAAAAGGTAAACGTAGCCTCGAGCCTCATCAACCAGGCAATGACTAAAACATGGCATGCAACAGGGCTAAGTGGGTCGCTCCTATTAGGGTATGTCATCATCTTTCTAGATTACCCTATATTATTATGGATTTGGTTGTGCATCAGGGATCTCGATTAAGGTCGGAATACCAGGATGATGACATATTCGGTACTAGTAGTCAAGTGCTAGGCTGATTCTATATGGCAGGGTATAAGATGTTTTTGTCAGACCTAGGTGCATTGATCTAAAGATGCACTCATCGGAGGTAGTTTCTTACCTGGTCATAGTATGGAATCCATTCTCCAATACAAACCTTTACGGTTTTGATTGTAGAGCCTAGTATGATGGAATTTAATTAATGTAACAATTTCGGCTATTTTAATAAGTATTTGTATTTAGACACTATTATAATATCGCAGGATTTTTATATAAATTGGTTTTGATTATCGTAAGGTAAAAACCCATCATGTTTATGTGTGGCGGGGTCTTATGAGATACCTTTTTTTTCAAAGGATTTTGGTAACAGTAATAGTTCAAATTTTGTGTGCTTTCTCATGCTGGTTTTCCAGACTGACTCGGGTGTTATTTTATTATTACGCTCGGGTCAGACTGAGTATTACAGTTTCAGGTTAGGATGCTATGAAGCTTAGGAGACGAGCTGGATGACAGAGATGTATTCTCGTACCTTTTATATCCCGCTGTGTTGTGTAGGCTTTGTGAGGACAAGTTATTATAGCTGTCCAGAATTGATTTGTTGATTATTGTACTCTGATGATGATATGTATAATAACAGTTATAGTTCTTTTGTATAAAGATTTGTTATTATCTATTATATATTGTTCCGTTGCGATTGTGAGATTCTATGTTATTGTTTCTATTTCTTCTATATTTCTACTTCTTCTTTTCCCTTAACAAATCGGGTTTTTCGGCATTCGATTTTTTGGCATGTAATATAGTAGATGTATTGATGTTGATTTTCGAGGGTCGAAAATCTCGGTCATTATATTTGGCATCAAAGCTGAAGGTTATGCGAGAACCTTGACTTTGATGGGGCAATTCATTAGAAATAGGGTCAGTAGTACCCTATAATGAGTTTAAGTGTATACATATATTGGCGCATATTTGCTAGGGATATAATTTTTTTTTATTGTGTTGATTGGTTAGTTGAGTGGCTTATGGATTTTGATCAATACGAGTAATTAACGTTATTGAAAGGGATCTCTAAACACTTGAAAGAGTAATTCGACATGCTATTGTTTTGAAATTGGGTAAATGAAATAATTTTACCTTGATTATTTTTATGTATAAAGAAATAATTTTTCAGAAAATTATTATGGTATATATGGTGTGCTTGGTTATTGGAGAACGATAATATTTGATTATTTCATTTGTTGATTGTTGTTATGATCAAATAAAAGTTGATACTATAATATAAACAAGATTAATAGTTAATAAGTGATTTTATGTAACCAAAGCGAGGGTATATGAACATATAGTTTATAAATATATAAATATAATTTATATATTGAAAGAAAATTAAATTTCGCAAATATATTTTAAATATGGTTTATAAAAGAAATTTATAAATTAAAAGGGTTTAAATGTTGGAAATTTGGAAATTTAAATGCTGTTGGTTTTGAAAATTGTTTTCAAACGGTTTTGGGGAAATAGTAGGGATATTAATAGGAAAATATTTTTGAAATATGTTTATAAGGGTTTTAAAGGAATAGAAAGCACTGAACTCACTTCGCTTGTTGGAAAATAATTTCGGTGATGACTGCAACCTCATCGATGTTTATTTTCGAGTTTCTAAGAGAGGAGTTGCTATCATTGGAGCTCTGTTTTGGTAAAACGATTTTGAAATTCGGAGGAGTGATTTGATATACCAAGGGATTTTGTGTGTGTATATGATTTTAAAAATGATTTGAAATACTTTGAAACAAGGTGTTTAAACTCTGGGATTTTGATTTAAGATGCTTTATTAAATATGAGTTAGTTTGATAACTTATAAAATGTGAAAATTAGAAAGTTAAAGCAATGTTTAAAATTGTTGCATGTGAAAGTTAAGGAAGGTAAATTTGAAATTGAATTATGGAATGAAATTTAACTTAAATTAAGTTAAATAATAGTGAACTCTGAAAATTTATCCCAAGTTAGGCTGGATGGAGTAATTGTTGGAAATGGAATTTATGGAGGTCTAAAATAAATTAATGGAAGGAATTAATTAAATTAATTAGTTAATTGAATATGGTTTGGAATGTTGATCGATAAATTTAAATAAGGTGAATTTTTAAATTTTAGTTTAGTTGGGCTAAGTGCAATGATTTTGGAAATAAAGTTGATTGTGGTTGAAATCAAAAAGTGAATGAATGAATTAGTAAGCGAATATATTTGGAATATGGTTGGAATTTAAACAAATGGATGGAGTCAAATGGATTTGAATTTGAATTGATTAGAAATTGATATCAACTTAAGTGTGAAGAGGTAATTAACCTAAGAACTTTTGTATAAAAAGTTTATAATAGACTTAAGAAAAATTTGATGGTGAAATTCCTAAGTGAAATTGGTATTAAAGGGATATACTAAGTAAATATTTGAATGTATATAGAATGAATGTGAATAACAGAATTTGGTGTAGCTAAGAAATCAACTGAAATAAATACGTAAGTTATATGTATATTATTTTATTCGCATAGCGGTTTGATCCAGATTCGAGCACAGAATTTCAAGATAAATTATATCAATCCGATTTAGGATTTTTCAGTCGATTTTTGACGGCGAACATTGGATATGGATTTTTAGTTGATTCTGGAATTCTCTATCATAGTATATGGCTATACAAGGAGGATGGCGGTTTCTAATCAAGAAACCAGATCTGAGTCCGCACTAGAGAGTCATGTGAACGATACTAGTTCGGAAGTGAAATTGTGTGATCGAATGAGCGATCAGATTTGATATTGCGTACGGATAATATATGTACCTTGTATGGTTTTAGTAAAGTAAATACTGGAAATAGAAAACGCAAACTAATATGATTTTAAATTATATGATCGAATATCATTGGCAAATAAGCTGCACATTGTAGACCCACGAGCTAATCCGCCTGTTCAAATTGTACCCAACAGTTTCCCTCCACTCTCCTTTTTAAACCCATTCCAGTAAGAAGAAGAAAAATTGAACTTTATAGTTTCCTACCTCAACGATTACTCAACTAAAAATCATAGTTAGGCGAGGGCTTCAATCTGGTATGCTCGATTGGGGTTGCGTCGTCATTTTGGGCTTGATAGTAAAAGGGAAAACGAACAATTTTAGCTAAGGTTTGGGTTTCATGGTGATAAGAGCATCGATGGACGAAGAGGGTATAGTAATCGAGTTAGTGGCGAAGTTTGGCACCTGGGGTCAAAAACTTAGAGGGTGTGGTTGAGTTTGAGTAGGGGGGTGACATCAGTACAGTCATGAGGAGGAGCTTGGTCACGATTCGATTGAGTGGTTCGGGTGTTGAACTATGGTGACAGTCGCAAAGCACTTGAGACGTGGAGTTGGATGGTGATGTTAGATTTTGGGTTAAGGCGTTGGAGCTCCGTGTCATCGAAGACGTGCACGGCCATTTGTTTTCGCATGCACAGGAAATAAGTTTTGGGGAAGAAGGGTGTGATAGCGGGCGGGGGTAGAAAGATTTAAGGGTAATGGGTTTTTAATAAAAAGGAATTTAATTAGTATTTTTGTTTAATTATGTTTAATCGATGAATTAAAATTTTAATAACTCTCTCATACGAGGTCGAATCAAGGCATGGATTTTCGTGTTGCGCTCATATCGAGGGAAGCTTTGCAATGGAGCTGGTTTTGATGGATTTGGAGCTTCTTGTTGAATATGAAAGCATATGATTTTTGTTCGATGATAATAAACATATATATTCATTTTAAAAATATTTGTTAATGTACAATTTTATTTTTCACATAAATAAATAAATAAATATTTGCTGAATAAAATAAGTAACACAGAATTTAAATTCAAACAAATATTTTATTCAAACAAATATTTTATTACAATTTTTGAATAGTAAAAAATTTAAACTCTCACTATATACAGAACATTTCAAATTACAATAAAATTTGTCACTATACAATTATCGTTTACATCAGCTCCTCCTTACATATCACTCATTCACTCATAATTGTTCTTCAACTATATTCCAATCCAACATCAGAGTTATCTAAAATATAAACACCGACGCGGTAAAATTGAAAGAGAAATATTTTCGCAGTGCAAAATAAAATCTGTTTTTTGAAAATATTATGTGCCTCGGTTATTTTGGTTGTTCATCATCATATTCAAATTTGAATTCATCATACACAATAGCTTGTGACATGCCCAATGTATCACTGTACATGCCACATGGTCATGCACATCAATATACACTAGATAAAATTGCAGGGGTAGGTGAGCACAAGGTCAAACCCAATCAAAAGCCGGATTCAACTCAAGTGTGATACAAATAAAGTCATGATACGAGCACAAGGTCAAACCCGAGCCAAAGCTAGGTTCAACTCAGGTGCAATACAAATACATCGCTAAATTGCCAAGTACAACAAGATCAATTTCCAAAATCAGTATAGTAAAGACCAGACCTAGATCAAAATGATCCAGGAGCCACTAAGGTCAGTCCAGAAACAAGATCAGGTATAAGCATGGATGTGATAAGCATAACGAACACAAGTGACTCAAAACACATGATGCAATACCACTGAGTACAAGTGCATATATAAGCTCGAATAAGCAAGTGCACCAGGACATCAGCTCTACACATAAGAGTATACAAGACTACACAGTCAATGGTTCAAATCACAAATAACTAGAGTCAATGTCAAACCAAAACTGCAACCATACATGATTACCATAACATGAATGTCCAAGCTTGGTAGACAAGTGAAAAATGCACAACACACACACACACACACACATGTATATACATGGTGCTCGACAAATTACAAACTGCACATGAAACGAGTAATCATAAGTTCAACAAAACATATGCATATGTGAAAACATGAAGACTACAGCTCCAAAGAAGACTACATGATGGTGGCAGAAAGTGGTGCATAACAACTAAACATGAAGATAATCAGGGATGCAACCAACTCAAATGCAGGCAACATGAACATAGATGTACAAAGACTTCAGTGAGACCACACACATGTATATACACAGTGACTCAAGAAAATATGAAATACAACAAAGTGGACTGTGCAATCAACCAAGTGCATAGGCACACACATATATACATACATGACTGAAGTGCACTATACCAACAAGCACTCAGGTTGACATAAAATATTTTTAAAGTGGAAATCAAGGCAAAGACTCGAACAACCATACAACATCTCTACCAAGTGTAGGACACGGTGATGCAATATACATATGCATAAGGACATGTATCAAAACAACAAAGCAGGATCAACAGTGACCAGACCAATATGGAAACAAATGCAATGCATCACTAAGACACAAGTACAAGTAAAACATGAATATATACATGCATGGACATATTTGTGCAATGAAACAAGAGGAAACAGGAAATAAATGGTCAAACCACAGGACGACTAGCACTTGAAGTAAATGGCAGTGCACATACCAGAACTGGAAACATGTATACATATTCATATGCTACCAGAATACAGGCTACCAAGGACAGAAGTGACAATATGGTTGCAGTAAAGCCATGCGACAAAATGGTCAGTACATGAAGCTTCAAACATATAATAGACATCAACACCAAGGAATTGTGCAAACAGTTTTGAACACACTTAGGCATGAATATATTGTGAATAGTGAAGTGAAACAAGACCGGACAACATGAAGTACATGAAGCAATAAACAACATGTATTGATATGCAGTGACAAGATGAACAGTGATCATGCATCAGGTTGAAAATGCTACGGGCATGAACATAAGTCATAATAAAGTGATTCGAGCTCAAGCAATTATCAGAAGCTCAAATACATAATGGTATAGAGTAGTGTAGTTTCAAATGCAATAATACAGTGATCAATCAAGCAACAAAGCAGCTATTAGTTACAATTTTAACAAAGTAAAAGCCGAAATCAATCAGAGCAAAATAAATTTATCAAGTCGAAGTGGTCGAAGTCAAACCAGAAATTCACTAACCAAATTATAAATCAAAACCGTGATAATCAAGCAAACTCATGGAGCCATGGTGACCAAGCAACCATAGCAAAGAAATATTCGGAATTGAACTAGTCTAAAGAAATCTCAAGCACTCAATCAAAAATTAGTGACCGAGAAAAATCAATTGACAAATTCAAGTAAATATATTTGAACGAAATTATAGGAATTCGAATCCTACATAAACCATTAACACCATTGGCTTAAATGCATTGAGTTCAAGTAAATTAACCAATAAAGCAAAGAGCAAAAATCACATACCAATTCAGTTCGAACACGACTTGTTGAAGCAGCCATGTGCGAATAAAGTGACACATTGATTGACGAAGTATACTGGAGAAAATTCATCATTCAATCAAGAACGAAATTCGACGATTTCAATAAGTTTCCAGAAGCCTTAACTTTGAGCAAAGCGGAACGAACGAGCAAACTAAGCAGCCATTTTCAAAGCAAAAGATATGGACCATAGAATAAGAAAAGAGGAAGACCGGAGAATTATAATTTCTCTTTATTTCTATTTGGGTCGGCTTCTATAATTTTTAATTTGGGCTTTAAATTATTTAAATTAGAGCTTTTATTGTTTTTATTGTTTTTTATTTGTAATTTACTTTTAAAAGTTGTAAATTCTATTCGTGTGACTAGAGGACGAACTACGGTGGTGCAGTTCGAGAATTCATAACTCAATGGCTGAGTTGTGGCAGGATTTTGAGCGTAGAGTAAGGTTAGTCGATAGAGGGTACCACGAGTTTACGTATGTAAGTATTTGACTACTTAATTTCTAGTAGAGACCTTAAGGGTAGCACGTAGGCAAGGTTTTGTCGAAGCTGGGTAAATCCGTATTGTTCTATTTCTGTTATTTATTTTGCTATTATTTATGCTGCTATTATTTGTGTTGCAATATTTTATATACTTCCGCATTAAATTTTTATAATTATTAGTATCACCCTATTCACTCCCACTCTAGGGTGAAATCGATCCTACAAGTGGTATCAGAGCTAGGAGTAGAAGTCAATTTTTGTTTTAAAATTTTAATCTTTCAAAAATAAATTTTTATTTTAAATTTTTTAAATGGCTTCTTTTAATAATGCTTTTGCTGAGGGCCAGTCCATAGTTAGACCACCAATGTTCAATGATGAATATGCTTATTGGAAAAGTAGAATGAATTTTTTTTTGAAAACCATTGATGCTTTGAATATTGTTGAGACAGGTTATAGGATACCATTTATAATTGTAGATAATCAAGAAATAGATAAACCGATGGATCAATGGAAAGATCTTGAAAATAGACTACAGAATGATAATGCTAAAGCTATGAATTCTATTACATGTTCATTAGATCAAATTGAATTTAATCGTGTCTCACATTGTCTAACTGCGCAGAAAATATGGCACACACTCGAAGTGACTCACGATGGAACATCTCAAGTCAAAGAATCTCGCCTTTCCATGCTTAGTAGCGAATGCGAGAATTTCACAATGGCCAAGGAAGAAAATGTCAAAGAGATGTATGGACGACTTTCCAATATCGTATACAAATCAAAAGCTCTCGAAAAATCATACATAGAGTTAGAAATAGTCCGAAAAATCCTCAGAGTTCTTCCACGAAATTTTGAAGCCAAAGTCACTGCTATTCAAAAATCAAAGGATTTAAAATAGATTAAAATCGAAGAACTCAACGGAAATCTCACCACTTACAAGCTAGAAATGAGATTCAAGGAAGAACGAGAAGGAGGTGATACTCGAAAGAAGTCAATAGCTCTTAAAGGAATAATGGAAAGTGTTGATGATGATGAGGATGGGGTAGTTGACTTGGCATGATAATAAAGAAATTCAAAAGGTGGAATCGCAGATACGGAAATCCAACTCTAAATCAATAACCGAAAAGCAGAATAGTTAAGGTTCCAGACAACCCAAAAGAGTGGGAGATCATCTGTCACAAGTGTAATAAACCTGGTCACATCAAGCCCAATAGTCCTCAAAATCGACTTGGCCAAGAAAAAAAATCAAAAAGGAGAAGTTTTGCAGCCACATGGAATAAAAGTGATGATGATGAAAGCACTAGCAGTGAGAGTGAAAAAACAGATATGTGCCTTCGAGTAATATAACTGATAGCGACAATGACAAACCAAGCGAGGTATCAAAACCCACTCACTCAGAATTACTTATATATTTTCATGAAGTAAATGGCTGTTTCGAAAGACTTAGGGAGAAATACGCTAAAATTGAATCACAAAGAGATACTTTGATAGATTTAAATAAATAAATTGATCAATTGGTTAAAAACTATCAAAACAAGTGCCCTAAGTGTGAAAAGTGTCCAACATTCGATTAAAAAAATCAGAAATTAAAATCAAATCGCTTGAAAATGAAATTCTGATTTCAAAAGAAAGTGAAAATACTAGAGGTGAAAATTCTATTAAAAATGCACACAATTATTAAATGAAAACAAATTTCTCAAAATAGAAATCCAACAACTGTCTACGACTTTAGAAAAATTTTCAAAAAGTGAAAGATAGTTAAATATGCTATTAGGAAAACAAACTGTTAATACTGTTAGACAAGTACTGGGTATAATCACTCAGAACATGAGAAATAAAATTAAAAAAGTCAATTCAAGGTGCACAATATGTGGAAAAACTAGACATAATCAGAATATTTTCTGGTATAGACCCAATACGTGAAAACCGTATTAATTAGGGTTCCAAAAGGCACAAGTATAAAATTTCTTAAAGTCAAAAAAATCTGGGTGCCGAAAGGAACAAATATAAATAGTTTTAGGTCCACTCAAACATATTTTTCAAAATCATTTGGCACTAACAACCATGGACCTATAAAAACAAATAGGTCATAAAAATCTTTTCTCGTGTAGGTGTGGTGGCAGGCTAAGAACAACAACAGTGTTATCTGGATTTTGGCTGTTCCAGGCACACAACGGGTGAAAAATCAAAGTTCCTTAGCCTTATACAAAGGTGGTAGAATCACAATGGACAACGAAGAAAAATTATCACAAAGGTAAAATAGGTAACAGTACATTTATCTTAAACGATTTATTAAATGTGATAATCTGCACCATAATCCGATCAACCAGTTATGTGATAAAGATAATGGATGTTGATTTTGGTTCTGACTTTTTTCAAATTGTTGGCCAACTATCTTTTTATGCCGAGAATACTATAAGTATTTCTAGAGACTTTGAGTTAGTTCATATAAATGTGTTTGGACTAATGATGATGTTTCATTAATTGTTGATTACTTATGATACAAGTGGATATATTTGTTCTGACACTATGTTCGCTGATTGTTTATTTGCACGGTTTCAAGTCAAATTCAAAAGAATTTCATTTCAAAGCTGTTAAAAAGAATCTTAAGGTGTTTGTTGCAACTTGTGACGACCGCCCATGACTCCCGCACCAAAACAAGGAAATAGTGCGCTGTAAAGTGTGCCAGGCAGCCATGGACGATAGTCATGGTAAGAATAAAATCACAGAATCTATAGTATTACTCACAGCGCATGGATAAAATACAATAGAAAGTATACATAGTGAAGCTCTATAGAACAGAAGTCTCATCATATAAGCTCATAACAATTCGATACAAACATCTGAATAGCCAATACATCAAGCCTCAATACATTACACTCAGAGAATCATACAAACAGCGGAACACCCAGTACATATAGTAAGGAAACAATATGCAAAAGCCTCCAGCTCGTCTTCATCATCAACAGCGTTAGTCACTAAGAACAGCACTTGTCACCTGCTTCCTAGTCTGCCCATCCCAACATGGATGAACAGCCCAAGGTAATAAGAGTTAAACATAAAACCTTGAGTCAGACAAAAGTCTTAGTGAGCAGTAAATCAACTATCAAACATACCAAAAGAGCATAAAGGGTACAAAGGAATAGGAACCCAACCATCCCACTCCACCTCTTTCTACAGTGATAGCCCCCAGACACACTAAGCAGAAACAAACATAGCAAAGCAGACAATTAAAGTAAAGCAATTATCACTCGAGTTAAGGTCGATGTTTTTCAAGTACAAACCCCCAAGGCCTAAACCAAGATCAGATAAGCACCCACAAAACATCGCTCTTGAGACCGAGTGACGATACAACCAAACATCCATGACTCTGGCTATCACTGTTATCATTGCCTTGATATCACCGTTAATTGAATGACCGGCTCATTCTTTCATCCGTCCGTCAAGGGCTAATGGTAACCCTGGTTCTAGACATAACTCCGCACGTCGTCGCAGCCCATGCCTAGGACTATTGAATCTGCCCAGAGTACTTAGCACGTCGTCGCAGCCCATGCCTGGAACGTCATCGTGACCTGTTCCAACGTACTCTTGCTTTGAGCATGTTAGAACCTTCAATAACGATGAGATCTCGGCCTTCTAGTCATCCTCCTCGACGACTATTCATATACTAGCTCAAGCGCCTCTCGAGCCAACCATTATCAACAAACTCGAACCACATCACCGAGTTATCAACATGCTTGGAATGATCCCGTCTGGATTAAACCAAGGTTTTCTCATATCATGCTTTGCTTCATCGTATCATAGCATAGTCCCATCTCAACATCATGCTTTGCCTCATCTCATCATAGCAAAGTCCCATCTCAACATCATGATCAAATCTATCCATATGAGCTTTATCATCCGCTTCATATGCCACGAGCAGCTTTCCTTATTCAAGAGCCTTTCCACTTAGCTTTGAAATCATCTTCGACCAACTTGTCCAAATTCAATCACAAACCAACTAATAAATCAAATCAGTCATTCATCCAATAATCAATCATTCAAATAAGATCTAAATAAACAGTTATAACAATAATGGAAATTTCGTAAATAAAGAATCTAAATCTAACAATCATGAATTCTAAGTAACATCTTGATGAATGAACTAGCATAGGTTAACATGTAGTAAAGTAGATGTCAAAACTTCATGAACACTAGATCTACATGCAGACTTGAGGAAAATGCATAAAATCACTATCTTTAACACACAAACAATCCACCGGTCCAACATACTCCTTTGGGTCCGTGTGAGAGATAACCACCACTCACCGAATCACCTAAACACCTCAAAAACAACAAACTCCAGATCTGGACAACAAAGGATCTAGCTTGATCCGACAAGGTTTCCCTTCAAATGATGAAATCTTTCTTCGATGGATGGAGATCTTCAACTTTGGCTCTTGGATCTTCGATTTGATCTTCAATCTTGGATGGAAATAAGCACTAGATTAGAGTGGAGAAAAGAAGTGAAGAAGTGTTGTAGTCGAGCTCTCAAAATAGCAGCAATTCGTCGCTTCAAAATCCGATGCTAAAAAGTGAACCAAAGCCCTCTATTTATAGGCAGATTCCATGAGTCGTCTGCCCCCATAAGTCGTCGCCGACCTAACGACTTACGTCCTAACACTCAGGCCTCCTTAAGTCGCTTACTCGATATTAGGTCGCTCACGACCTATAACATTGCCGACCTACGACCTATCAAGCCTAGCCGACTCAACGACTTAACGGCATACGACTCAGCAAATGCCGCGACCTAACCACACAGGACCAAACGACTTAACCTATGCGCGACTCAACCCAGACACGACTCAACATACTTGCGACCTATCTGAGATGCGCGACCCAACTCATACGCGAGTTACGACCTATCCCTCAATACAACTTCGTGACCTAACAACCTAACACTGTCTTCGACCTAGCGACTTACAGACATATACGACCTAACTTCATGGCCTAACCCTAAGCCGATGGCCACAAACTCGCTAACTATCTTAAGTCAGTCACCCCTATAGGCCGGTCAATACCCTAGGTCGCTCCAAATCCTATAGGTCGCTCTACCGACCTAAGCACTACACGATCCAACCCCTTAGTTGCTCTATCTCCTTAACTCGCTCCAACTCCTTAGGTCGCTAGCTTCCCCTAACACGCTCACACGACCTAACTTTCACACGAGCTAACTCTGGGTGGCTCATTCCTATAGGTCGGTCAATAACTTAAGTCGCCCCAAAACTCCACCGACTTAACTATCATATGACCTAACTCTCTAGGTCGTTCTACCTCACTAAGTCACTCATGAGCTAACACCGGATGACTTAAGCTTTGGTCGACTCAAACTCTAAACGACTTAACAACATCAATGACTTAATGTCAACAGTTTTACAATATTTTGATCCGTAAAAATACGGGTCGTTACATTCTCTCCCCCTTAGGAATTTCGCCCCCGAAATTCCAAACAAACAAGAGCAACCAAAACTATTCTGCATGCCTACCATCTATAACAATCAGCAAACCATGCATCCAATTTTTAGCCTAGCATGCAGAATTCTAAGACTAGAACAAGTTACAAATTCATGAGATGCCACAACACCTTAGGGTCATACCTCGAAGAGTTCAGGATGAGCTGCCTTCATCCTCTCTTCCTCCTCCCATGTACAGTCGTTGACATTATCACTCCATTGTACCTTGAGCAACTTAATCGTCTTCCTCCTAAGCTGTTTCGTGTCGGTTTCAACAACACGAAGCGACTTACGAGGTCTCGTAATTACTGGATCAACCTCCAAATCTTCACAGCTATCAGCAGAAACCACTGTACTTGGGTCGTGCACATACTTCCGTAGATATGATATATGAAAAACATTGTGCATACCCGACATCTTTTCTGGTAATTCCAACTTATAAGCGAGCTTTCCAATTCGCTCGATGATCGGGAATGGTCCAACAAATCTCGGAGTCAAATTTCCTTTCTTCCCGGATCGAATTACATTCTTCAGTGGAGAAATCTTCACAAAAACCATATCTCCTACGTCGAATTCCAAGTCCTTACGACGCTTATCGGCATAACTTTTCTGACGATCTTGGGCTGCCTTCATTCGTCGCCGAATGATCTCTATGCAATCCGAAGTCTGTCGAATCATTTCGGGACCCAAGTATCAACTTTTCTCCAGTTTCCAACCAACATGTCGGAGAGTTACACCGTCTTCCATACAATGCTTCATATGATGCCATACCAATACTTGAGTGGTAACTGTTGTTATATGCAAATTCCACCAAATGAAGATGTCCCATGATCCTCCGAAATCCAAAACACATGCCCTCAGGAGATCTTCCAAAACTCGGTTGACTCCCTCGGTCTGACCATCTGTTTGGGGATGATAAGCTGTACTCAAACACAACCCGGTTCCCAAAACTTCTTGGAAGCTCTTTCAAAATTCACTAGTGAACAATGGATCTTGATCGCTCACTATACTCTTCGGAATACCATGGAATCGAACTATCCACTTAACATATAACTCAGCCAACTTCGATGCAGTCCTAGTTGATCGAACAGGAATGAATCTTGCACTCTTAGTCAAACGATCTACAATGACCCAAATCCCTTCATTTCCCGCTCTTGTTCTAGGTAGACCATCAATAAAATCCATCGATATTTGCTCCCACTTCCACGTAGGAACTTCTAACGGCTGAAGCAATCCACTTGGCTTCTTCTGCTCGGCTTTTACCAACTGACAGTTCATGCATTTGGAAATAAAATTTCCAACATCTTTCTTCATACCTTCCCAGTAATAGGTTCTCTTCATATCCCGATACATCTTATTTCCACCTGGATGAATTGTCAACTTTGAGTGATGACTTTCCTTAAGAACTTCATCTCTTAATCCATCTATATCGGGAACAACTAGTCGTCCTTGCTTCCGAAGCCAACCCTCTCGATCGACTTCAAATCCTTTATCCTTTTCTGGGTCTGATCCAGATTCCAAATCTCGGATAATCTTGACAAGCTTATCGTCTCGCTTTTGGCTTTCGCCAATTCTTTTCACTAGAGTAGGTCTTATCGATAAGTTTGCCAACATCTCAGGTTCCAACCCACATCTAGGCCTGAAGTCAAATCCAGCTAAATACTCGAGATTCTTCCATTCTGAAAACATGGCTCCCAAACCTGCATGTCTTCGACTTAACGCATCTGCCACTGCGTTACCTTTTCCCGGAGTATAGGCTATACCAAAATCATATGATGCTAAAAACTCTAGCCATCGTTGCTGCCGAAGATTCAAATCCTTTTGGGAGAACAGATACTTCAATGACTTATGATCTGTAAACAACTCGAATCGAACTCCCAATAGATAATGTCTCCACATCTTCAGAGCAAAAACAATCGCCGCTAACTCCAAATCATGAGTCGGATAATTCCTTTCATGCGGCTTCAGTTGTCGACTTGCATACGCAACAACTTTATACTTTTGCATTAGCACTGCTCCAAGTCCAGTACCACATGCATCAGTGTAAACCACCATCTCGTCATTCCCACTTGGAATAGTCAAAACAGAAGCACTTGTTAGTCATTCTTTCAGGATTCCGAAAGCTTGCTCACACTTGGCATCCCATCTAAACTCTTGGTTCTTTTTCGTCAATCCTGTTAATGGTGCAGCTATCTTGGAAAAGTCTTTGATAAACCGACGATAGTATCCTGCTAATCCAAGAAAACTTCTCACATCAGATGCATTCTTAGGTCTAACCCAATCCTGGATTGCTGCCACCTTAGCGGGATCAACCGCTATTCCATTTCCAGAGATAACATGGCCTAAGAACCTCACTTCACTCTTCCAGAAGTGACACTTCGAAAACTTAGCCTTCAGCTGATGTTTCCGCAAGATTTCCAAAACAACACGTAAGTGCGTCTTGTGCTCTTCTTCAGTTCTGGAATAAATCATAATATCATCCACGAACACAAGTACGAACTTGTTCAACTGATCCCTGAACACTCTATTCATAAGATCCACAAAATACGCTGGTACATTAGTCAATCCAAACGGCATTACCAGCCACTCATAAAAACCGGATGGTGTCCTGAAAGCAGTCTTCGGCACACTATCCTTTACCACTCTCAACTGGTGAAATCCCGTTGCCAAATCCATCTGAGAAAACACCTTAGCTTCGTGAAGCTGATCAAACAAGTTATCTATTCTCGGCAATGGATACTTGTTCTTCTTAGTCACTTTATTCAGCTCACGATAATCCACACACAACCTCAACGATCCATCCGCTTTGGTTGCAAACACAACTGGTGCACCCCATTCGGACACACTACGTCGAATAAATCCTTTCCGTAAAAGGTCATCAACTTGCACCTTCAACTCTTGATGTTCCCTAGGCGCCATTCGCCTAAGCGGCATAACAACAGGTCTGGCTCCTTCAACTAGATCAATACGAAACTCGATCTCTCTATGCGGCGGTAACCCTTTGACCTCGTCAAAGACATCCTCAAATCCATTCACAATAGGCACCGATGACAGTCCATCTCGCGGAACAACCAGCGAATACATGAAGCTCATGAAGACGCCTTCTTCATGCTTACATCGTATCACAACCTTTCGCCTCTCCACATTCTCGACTGTCACCTCCAGCCTCTTACAATCAACCCTTGCCGCATACTTCCTAAGCCAGTCCATTCCCAAAATAATTCCGAACCCCGCAAAGTTCAGAACAAAACAATCACAAACAAAAGAGCAATCATGAATCGATACAACTTGACCACGACATACCATACACAAACAAGACGAACCCCCAACTGGATTAGTCACAACCAATGGTCTACCAACAATATCCGGTTCCAAACCCAACCGGCCTACAAGTTCACTACAAACAAAGGAATGCGACGCCCCAGTATCAAACAACACTCTAACTGGAACACCACAAATGGAAAGAGTACCTTGAACCACCACACTCTTCCCCTTCTCTTCCGTAGTAGGAGCTTTCGAAGATGATGGAACAGCCCCCAAAGCATAAGCTTGCACAATCTGCTTGTCCTTCCTCGGTTTTGGATAATTCTTCCTGAAATGCCCCGGCTTATCACAATTGTGGCACTTCGCCGGCGCCTTCTGATTCTTACAATCCCTGGAGAGATGGCCCTTCTGCTGGCAATTGTAGCAGGTCATTTCACCCTTCGGCTTCTTTTGGCCTTCCTTACCCTTCTGCTGCTGCTGCTTCCTCTTCTTGTTTCCACTTTGCTCCTTGGTCACAGCAACAACAGATCCTTCCTTAGGAAATAGATTCTCATGCCTGAGAGCCTTCTCCACAAGCTTCTCAAATGGATCGTCCAAATGATCCACCAACTGCCTCCCAAGATAAGTGTCCAAGCCTGTCACAAACTTCTCATTCTTCTGATAAGGAGATTCAATATACGACCGAGCATACTTGGACAAGGCTTCAAACTCAGAAACATACTCAAGAACTGGTCTTCCACCTTGCTTGAGTTCCACAAACTTCTTGAACAGAACAGATTTCTGAGCTGTAGAAATGAACTTAGCTTCAAATCTGACTTGGAATTGTTCCCAAGTAATCTCTTCTACTGGAGTATCAATGGTGATAGAGTTCCACCAATCAGAAGCTCTTCCCTGAAGCTGTCTTGATGCAAGCTTCCTCTTAGTTGCATCCTCAATTCCCAAATCACCAAAGATCCTTTTACAAGCATCTATCCATCTCTGAACTTCTATGGTTGATTCTGTTCCTAAGAAAACCTTTCCTCCAAGAGCAGTATAGTCCTTACACAACTTAGCAAAATACACTGGTCTTGGGGCTTGAACCTGAACTCCAACGTCTACCGATGGCTCCGGAGCTGGCATCCTTCTCATGATCGAAGTCATCATAGCCTCGAACATAGAAGCATAATCAGCAGTCCCCTCAACAGCATGGCCTCCCCTAGCAGCTGGTCTCCCTCTTCGACTCATTCCTAATATCTAAAAGAAATGATTAATATACCCTGAGAAACAACTGCATAAGAAGTTCAAATCCTTCTAAGCTACTATATTATATATAGTAATCATCCATCAAACGTCTCTCATACGTAGTTACGTCAGCGAGCATTGGCTAAAATCGATTAACCAAAGCTCTGATACCAAATGTGACGACCGCCCATGACTCCCGCACCAAAACAAGGAAATAGTGCGCTGTAAAGTGTGCCAGGCAGCCATGGACGATAGTCATGGTAAGAATAAAATCGCAGAATCTATAGTATTACTCACAGCGCATGGATAAAATACAATAGAAAGTATACATAGTGAAGCTCTATAGAACAGAAGTCTCATCATATAAGCTCATAACAATTCGATACAAACATCTGAATAGCCAATACATCAAGCCTCACTACATAACACTCAGAGAATCATACAAACAGCGGAACACCCAGTACATATAGTAAGGAAACAATATGAAAAAGCCTCCAGCTCGCCTTCGTCATCAACAGCGTTAGTCACTAAGAACAGCACCTGTCACCTGCTTCCTAGTCTGCCCATCCCAACATGGATGAACAGCCCAAGGTAATAAGAGTTAAACATAAAACCTTGAGTCAGACAAAAGTCTTAGTGAGCAGTAAATCAACTATCAAACATACCAAAAGAGCATAAAGGGTACAAAGGAATAGGAACCCAACCATCCCACTCCACCTCTTTCTACAGTGATAGCACCCAGACACATTAAGCAGAAACAAACATAGCAAAGCAGACAATTAAAGTAAAGCAATTATCACTCGAGTCAAGGTCGATGTTTTCAAGTACAAACCCCCAAGGCCTAAACCAAGATCAGATAAGCACCCATAAAACATCGCTCTTGAGACCGAGTGACGATACAACCAAACATCCATGACTCTGGCTATCACTGTTATCATTGCCTCGATATCACCGTTAATTGAATGACCGGCTCATTCTTTCATCCGTCCATCAAGGGCTAATGGTAACCCTGGTTCTAGACATAACTCCGCACGTCGTCGCAGCCCGTGCCTAGGACTATCGAATCTGCCCAGAGTACTTAGCACGTCGTCGCAGCCCATGCCTGGAACGTCATTGTGACCCGTTCCAACGTACTCTTGCTTTGAGCATGCTAGAACCTTCAATAACGATGAGATCTCGGCCTTCTAGTCATCCTCCTCGACGACTATTCATATACTAGCTCAAGCGCCTCTCGAGCCAGCCATTATCAACAAACTCGAACCACATCACCGAGTTATCAACATGCTTGGAATGATCCCGTCTGGATTAAACCAAGGCTTTCTCATATAATGCTTTGCTTCATCACATCATAGCAAAGTCCCATCTCAACATCATGCTTTGCCTCATCTCATTATAGCAAAGTCCCATCTCAACATCATGATCAAATCTATCCATATGAGCTTTATCATCCGCTTCATATGCCACGAGCAGCTTTCCTTATTCAAGAGCCTTTCCACTTAGCTTTGAAATCATCTTCGACCAACTTGTCCAAATTCAATCACAAACCAACTAATAAATCAAATCAGTCATTCATCCAAGTAATTAATCATTCAAATAAGATCTAAATAAACAGTTATAACAATAATGGAAATTTCGTAAATAAAGAATCTAAATCTAACAATCATGAATTCTAAGTAACATCTTGATGAATGAACTAGCATAGGTTAACATGTAGTAAAGTAGATGTCAAAACTTCATGAACAATAGATCTACATGCAGACTTGAGGAAAATGCATAAAATCACTATCTTTAACACACAAACAATCCACCGGTCCAATATACTCCTTTGGGTCCGTGTGAGAGATAACCACCACTCACCGAATCACCTAAACACCTCAAAAACAACAAACTCCAGATCTGGACAGCAAAGGATCTAGCTTGATCCGACAAGGTTTCCCTTCAAATGATGAAATTTTTCTTCGATGGATGGAGATCTTCAACTTTGGCTCTTGGATCTTCGATTTGATCTTCAATCTTGGACAGAAGTAAGCACTAGATTAGAGTGGAGAAAAGAAGTGAAGAAGTGTTGTAGTTGAGTTCTCAAAATAGCAGCACTTCGTCGCTTCAAAATCCGATGCTAAAAAGTGAACCAAACCCCTCTATTTATAGGCAGATTCCATGAGTCGTCTGCCCCCATAAGTCGTCGCCGACCTAACGACTTACGTCCTAACACTCAGGCCTCCTTAAGTCGCTTACTCGATATTAGGTTGCCCACGACCTATAACATTGCCGACCTACGACCTATCAAGCCTAGCCGACTCAACGACTTAACGGCATACGACTTAGCAAATGCCGCGACCTAACCACACAGGACCAAACGACTTAACCTATACGCGACTCAACCCAGACACGACTCAACATACTCGCGACCTATCTGAGATGCGCGACCCAACTCATACGCGAGTTACGACCTATCTCTCAACACAACTTCGCGACCTAACAACCTAACATTGTCTTCGACCTAACGACTTACAGACATATACGACCTAACTTCATGGCCTAACCCTAAGCCGCTAGCCACAAACTCGCTAACTATCTTAAGTCAGTCACCCCTATAGGTCGGTCAATACCCTAGGTCGCTCCAAATCCTATAGGTCGCTCTACCGACCTAAGCACTACACGATCCAACCCCTTAGTTGCTCTATCTCCTTAACTCGCTCCAACTCCTTAGGTCGCTAGCTTCCCCTAACACGCTCACACGACCTAACTTCCACACGAGCTAACTCTGGGTGGCTCATTCCTATAGGTCGGTCAATAACTTAAGTCGCTCCAAAACTCCACCGACTTAACTATCATACGACCTAACTCCCTAGGTCGTTCTACCTCACTAAGTCACTCACGAGCTAACACCGGACGACTTAAGCTTTGGTTGACTCAAACTCTAAACGACTTAACAACATCAATGACTTAATGTCAACAGTTTTACAATATTTTGATCCGTAAAAATATGGGTCGTTACACAACTTCACGGTCTGGTTTATGACATCCAACTAATGATAATCTTGAATCAAAGGGAAATTGAGATGCAAATTACACTGGTAATCTACTCGATAGAAAAATTACTAGTGGAACGTGATTTATGTTAAGACATTCATTACCTGCATCACATTTTTAAAGAAAATATTTGCATATGTTTCATATAACTTATTTTAAATTAGCAGACATTTCTCTTTTATAAAACCCCTTCTAGAAAATAGTTTTTGTTGACCTAGTTTCAGATTAGTTTTTTTTAGAATATTTGATTTTATAATTATTTGACTATATTAACTAATCTGACTCCCTGTTGATTATCGAAAAGATAAATAGTGATTGAAAAAGTGATGAGTGTTGATATTAATCATATATTATAACTTGAGATAGTATAATTAGTAAATTTCTTTAGAAATTTAAACAGGATTTATAAAAACTTTTTGTTGGTAAAATTCCATGATCATCGCTAATTCTATCATATTTCTATCGACTATCACTCATCAAAATCCAATATTATGTCAACATATGGTATTTTAAACAGAAAATCATTCGTTTTTCATTTTATTATGTTTTTAGCAATAAAAACATCCAAGTATTGACTCTCATTTAAAAGTCCTCACGGTTATGCATGGGTGAATTACTTGGAATTTTTGATTATGTGCTTTCATGCTCATTTAAATGTCCTCACGGTTATGCATGTATAGAATGCATATCAAAATTCATTATTAAATAAATAAGTTGATTCTAATCCCATTTAAAAGTCCTCACAGTTATGCATGGTTAGAAGATACTTTAATTCATTTTTTTATAAAAAAATTAGAATACTATTAATCTCATCTAAAATTCCTATCGGTTATGCATGGTTAGTAGATATTCAAAATTCCTGATATAAAAATACCACAAATAGACATAGCTATATGGTTTTTACATCGTCCATATCATTCTAAAGTGGAATATGTGCCTAATAGAGTATTTATGATTTTTGTTTGATTTTTTTTATTGAAATGTAATATTTATACTCGATTGGGTATTAATGTTGTGTTAATGTCTATCACTTTATCTCTATTTTTCTAACGCTATTACTCTTTTGCTGATAACAAAAGGTGGAGAGAAAAGTTAAAATTTTGACAAATAAAGGTCAAATATTTTATTTTGTATTTTCTATTTGCATCTAGGTTCATTTGCATATTTTTATTTTCATGCATATATGACGGGGGAGCTTTGTGTAGAGAAGGAGCATTCAAATAGGGGGAGCAAATTGAATGATCAAATACATTTAATAAATTCAAAATCTTAAATATATGTTTGTTATCATCAAAAGGGGAAGATTGTTGAATATTGAAGTATATGATTTTTGTTTGATGATAATAAATACACACACACACATATATATGTATTCATTTAAATGTATTTGTTAATGTACTATCTTATTTTTCACATAATTAAATAAATAAATATTTGCTGAATAAAATAAATAACACAGAATTTAATTCAAATAGATATTTTATTCAAACAAATATTTTATTACAGTTTTTAAATAGTACAAAATTTGAACTCTCACTATATATACAACATTTCAAATTACAATACAGTTCGTCACTATACAATTATCATTTACATCAGCTCCTCACTACATATCACTCGTTCACTCATAATTGTTCTTCAACTGTATTCCAATCCAGCATCTGAGTTATCTGCAAAATAAACACTGATGCAGTAAAATTGAAAGAGAAATATTTTTGTAGTGTAAAATAAATTTTTTTTTGAAAATATTATGTGCCTTAGTTATTTGGGTTGTTCATCATCATATTTAAATTTGAATTCATCATACACGAACAGCTTGTGACATGCACAATGTACCACTGTACATGCCACAAGGCCGTGCACACCGATATACAGTTGATAAAATTGCAGGGACATGTGAGCACAAGGTCAAACCCAATCAAAAGCCGGATTCAACTCAAGTGCGATACAAATAAAGTCACGATACGAGCACAAGGCCAAAACCCAAGCCAAAGCTAGGTTCAACTCAGGTGCAATACAAATACATCACTAAATTGTCGAGTACAACAAGATCAATTTCCAAAATCTGTACAATTATGACCAGACCCATGTCAAATTGATCAGCAGCCACCAAGGTAAGTCCAGAAACAAGAATCAGGTATAAGCATGGATGTGATAAGCATAATGAACACAAGTGACTCAAAGCACATGATGCAATACTATTAAGCAAGTGCACCAGGATAGCAGCTCTACACATAAGAGAATACAAGACTACACAGTCAATGGTTCAAATCACAAATAACTAGAGTCAATATCAAATCAAAACTGCAACCACACATGATTACCATAACATGAATGCCCAAGCTTGGTAGACAAGTGAAAAATGCACAATACATACACACACACAAATATATATATGCATGTATATACATGGTGCTCGAAAAATTACAAACTGCACATGACACCAGTAATCATAAGTTCAACAAAACATATGCATATGTGAAAACATGAAGACTACGGCTCCAAAGCAGATTACATGATGGTACCAGAAAGTGGTGCACAACAACTAAGCATGAAGATCATTAGGGATGCAACTCAACTCAAATACGGACAACATGAACATAGATGTACAAAGACTTTAGTGAGACCACGCACATGTATATACACAGTGATTCAAGAAAATATGCAACACAACAAAGTGGACTATGCAATCAACCAAGCACATAGGCACACACATATATACATACATGTATGTATGTGTATACATGAACAAAACTGAAGTGCACTATACCAGCAAGCACTTAGGTTGACAGAAAAGATTTTTAAAGTGGAAACCAAGGAAAAGACTCGAACAACCATACAACATCTCTACCAAGTGTAGGAATCAAGGATGCAATATACATATGCATAAGGACATGTATCAAAACAACAAAGCAGGATCAACATCAACCAGACCAATATGCAAACAAATGCAATGCATCACTGAGACATGAGTACAAGTACAACATGAATATATACATGCGTGAACATATATGTGCAGTGAAACTAGAGGCAATAGGAAATAAATGGTCAAACTATAGGATGACTAGAACTTGAAGCAAATGGCAGTGCACATACCAGAACTGGAAACTTGTAACATATTCATATGCAACAAGAATACAGGCTACCAAGGACATAAGTGACAATATATGGTTGTAGAGAAGCAGTGCAACAAAATGGTTTGTACATGAAGCTTCAAACATATAACAAACATCAACACCAAGGAAATGTGCAAACAGTTTTGAACACACTCAGGCATGAATATACAGTGAACAGTGAAGTGGAACATGATCAGACAACATGAAGTACATCAGTAAACAACATGTATTAATATGCAGTGACAAGATGAACAATGATCATGCATCAAGTCAAAAATGCTATAGGCTTGAACACAAGTCATAATCAAGTGATTCGAGCTTAAGCAATTATCAAAAGATCAAGGACATAATGGTACAGAGCAGTATAGTTTCAAATGCAACAATACCATGAGCAAATCAAGCAACAAAACAACTATTGGTTACAGTTTTAACAAAGTCAAGGCCAAAATCAATCAAAGCAAAAAGAATTTTAACAAGTCGAAGTGGCCGAAGTCAAGCCAGGAATTCATGGACCAAATTAGAAATCAAAACCGTGATAATCATGCAAACTCATGGAGCCATGGTGACCAAGCAACCATAGCAAAGAAATATTTGGAATTGATCTAGTCTGAAGAAATCTCAAGCATCCAATCAAAAATAAATGACCGATAAAAATAAATTGATGAATTCAAGTAAATATATTCATACGAAATTATAGGAATTCGAATCCTATATAAACCATTAACATCATCGGCCTAAATGCAATGAGTTTAAGTAAATAAACCAGTAAAGCAAAGAGCAAAAATCACATACCGATTCAATTCAAACTCGACTTGTTGAAGCAGCCGTGTGCGAATAAAGTGACACATTGATTGACGAAGTATGCTGCAGAAAATTCATCATTCAATCAACAACGAAAGTCGACGATTTCAACAAGTTCCAAAAGCCTTAATTTTGAGCAAAGAGGAATGAACGAGCTAACTAGGAAGCCATTTTCAAAGCAAAAGATACAGACCATAGAATAAGAAAGGGGAAGACCGAAGAATTATAATTTCTCTTTATTTTTACTTGGTCCGGCTCTATAAATTTTAATTTGGGCTTTAAATTATTTAAATTAGGGTTTTTTATTGTTTTTATTTGTAATTTAATTTTAAACATTTTAAATTCTAGTCGTATGACTAGGGGATGAAGTACGGTGGTCTAGTTCGAGAATTCGCAACCTAGTGGCTGAGTTGTGGTAGGGTTTTGAGCGTAGAGTTAGGTTAGTCGATAGCGGGTGTCGTGAGTTTACGTGTTTAAGCGTATGACTACTTAATTTGTAGTAGAAACCTTGAGGGCAGCATGTAGGCAGGGTTTTGCCGAAGCTGGATAAATCTGTGTTGTTCTATTTCTGTTATTCATTCTGCTATTATCTAAGCTGCTAATATTATGCTATTATTTGTGTTCAATATTTTATATACTTCCATAAGAAATTTTTCTAATTATTAGTATCACACTATTCACCCGCCCTCTAGGGTGAAATCGATCCTACACTTGTCTGAATTTCGGGTTAAAAATTGAATGCCAATTCAATTTTAACTCAAAAACGAATTTTTTGGGCAAATTAAAAGTCAAGGTGAGTAAATCTCACTCATTTTGGATTACCAGATTTAATTATAATGTTAAAATTATATATATATATATATATATATATATATATTAGTAGTTAGGTATATTTCCACCGTTGGAGCGGATGAGACACTATGCGCCCCGCATAATAGCGGATGACCCTATATTAGGGTGATATTCCACCTCGAAGCGGGAGTGGTATTTTATGTTACATAACATCCGTGGTTGCAGGGAACAGGTTGGAGTGATCTAACTGATTCCTCAAATATAGTGATTTTAATTTCATATATAATGTTATATGCGTGTATGGATAATCTCCTATAGATTATGTTATGATTTAACTTATTTGATGCTATAGTAGCACTGGCCTTAATTTTGGTATTATAAATACCATAAATAATATTTTTGAATTTTAAAAAGAATTTCAACAATGATTTTGGAGATAATAATACTGATATTCAATTTGGATTTATTTCAAAGGCATGAACTTGAATTAAATAAAAGACTGATTTTTGGAATACTATAAGTAATATTTTGAGTTTTAAAAAGAAATTTAAAAAGTAAAATTTTGAAATAATAAGTGATTCGGTGAAATCCAAGATTATTTAATAAAACCGACTGTGTAAAATCAATGACTTGATTTTGGATTTTTACCTAACTATTTTCTAAAGGATTTTAAATAGAGATTTTAAAGTAATGGATAAAGTAATTGTATAAGAAATTTTAAGTGATATATCTGAAAAATATAGGAAGGAGTTGAAATCAAGATTCAAAAAATAGTTAGAAAATATAATGGGATTTATATAGGGATGAATTTATAAATGAAATTTTATAAATTATAATATTTTATAAACAAGTGAAACTCGAATAAGTTTTAAACTTATAGACGACATTTATAAATAAATGAAACGATTTTCATTGATAAATTGGAAATATAAATTCATGATGAGAATTTATAATGAGATGTGGAAATCGGTTTAGAAGGAATAGTAAATTCTAAATTTGGAATTTGGGAAATGTTATGGAATTGGAAACATAAATCGATTTGTGATGAACCGAGAGAGAATTATAAATATAAAATTGGTTATCTTGAAATTTTTAAAAGTATATTTATCAAGAAGTGAAGTTTGTTTTAAAAAGGATATTTATTTATTAAACTATGTAGTTTTAAAATTATTAGTTGGATTTAAAAATTTTAGAAATTTAGTTATTTAAATATTTAAAATTTGTTGAAATGGATTCTTAGTTTTATAAAAAAGTTTTGTAAATCGATTAGCAATCTAATAAATGATTTGGAATTAGTTATTGATGTTTATTTTAAAAGTTCTTTGATATTTTAGATAATTATTTAAACATGTTTTGAAATTTATTAGTATATATAAAGTTTAAAGTAAGTGACTGAAATTTATTTATAAACGCTCTCGAGATTGATGAACCGGGTTTTAAAAATTGATTAGATTTTATAAGTGAAAATCCTATAACGCAAATAGGGAACTTAAAAAATTTAAGAAAAGGAAATTCCCAAATTGTTTAGATAAGAGAACTTCAGAAATGAATCTGCATTCATTAAAAGAAATTATAAATGATTAGTTGGATTATAAACAAGTATAATCGATAAAAAAAATTGGATAATGCAAAGAGAATTAGAAATTTATAAAATGAGCTATAACAGGTTGAGAATTTGCAAATAAATTTGAAAATGTTTTATTAAGTGGGAAAAATGGGAAATCCTCTTTTGTTTTGTAATTGTACTCATATAATCGATATGAGCAATGAAGATTTCCTAAGCGTTGGTATTAAATGGGTTTTGGAAAAATATACTTCGGAGTATTCTCCTAAGTATTGAAAAGTGGATTTTGAAAATATTTTAGATGTGAAGCAATTGATATAGAAATATTTTTCTAAGTGTAATTAATTGAATCTGAGAATATTGCTATGTTTTGAAATGGTTTAAAAATATCCTATTATGGACATAAGTATTTGAAATTGTTTTCAAATATTTAAATATTGGAAGAGAGTTGAATATATATCTTTGTAAAAATATTTTGAAGTGAATGTTTTTGAAAGATTAATAATATGGGCCTAGTGACTACTTACGTATGTAATTTGATAGTTAAATAACTGATTATTAATTTTGGCCAAATTCATTGATCGTTTCAAAGAGACTGGGATCGGATTTAATTATCCGAAAACCCCTTCGATCTGATTTGCGTGTTACGAATTGTGATATCGTGAAGCTAATGAAGACGATGACTATAGAAGAGATTGGTTTGTTTAGACCTAGAACAACTTGTATGGGTGAATGTTATCGTTGCATTGTTGCCTAGAAGGCAGTGTTAGCATTCCAAGTGGAATTGCTATAAAAAAGGTAAATGTAGTCTTAAGCCTCATTAACCAGGAAATGACTAAAACGTGGCATATAGCAGGGCTAAGTGGGTCGCTCCCATTAGGATATGTCATATTTTTCTAGAATACCCTATATTATTATGGATTTGGTTGTGCATAAGAATCTCGATTGTTAACCTGCCTTTTGGAAAGGCTGTGGACATGAAGACTTAATTAAATCGACTACTCATTTGTCGAGACTGGAATACGATGGGTTTGAGCCAGCTGGATGGAAAGACGATCAGTCATGGATGCTACGGTGTTGACCGTTCGGCCTGGGAGGCATGGATCAGTCTAGATGGTTTCATTCTGTTTGAATGGATGGTACGGTCATGGTGCTTAAGCCAAGATGGCTCGGCGCGTCTGGCTCGGTAAGTGTGGCTCGGCCTGAGTGGGTCGGCGTGGAGGGGTTCGACGTTAAAGTGTTTCAATCAAGGAGTGGAGACTATGCATGGTTCGACCAAGGTGGGTCGGTAGCTGCCGCCCGGTGAGGGTTGAAAGTTCGTACATGGCTCGGCCTAGGTGGGTCGGCAGGTGCCGCTCGATGAAGGTTGGAAGTTCATTCATGGCTCGGCCTAGGTGGGTCGGCAGGTGTCGCTCGGTGAAGGTTGGAAGTTCGTGCATGGCTCAGTCATTGGTTATATGGGTCGGTTGGCATGTTGATGTTGATCGGCATACTGGATTATGGAGTGGAACGACATAGATCGATTGGCATGTGCAGTTCGGCATCTCGTTCTGGGTTCGGCATGTTGGAGCATCATTCTAGGTCGGCCTTCGTACTAGCTTCGGATCAGCATACTGATGGAATGGGTCCAGCTTCATAGGAATAAGGTGGTTCGGCATGCTTCAGTTCGACCACATACTTTTCCCGGGTCTGCTGCTTGTAAGTTCCAAGTCGACACTTGGAGAGGATGGCACTGCTTTGAGTCTGGGAGTAGGCAGACTCAGATCGGCATATTAGCAACTTGGGGTCGGTCGTAAGTTTAGGCTTGATCATGGTCTTAGTGGGCCCGTATCACTTGGGAAGCCCAGCAACTCGAGATTTGCCTATAAATGCAGCATGTGGGGCTTCAGAAAAAGGACCTTCATTCTGTTTCCCTTCGTCTTCTACATGAAGGTTGCTTTGCTATTGTCATTCTAAAAACTCTGGATTGTAACTGTAATTGATTCTAAAATCAATAAATTTTTTTCTTCTGGATTTGACGTAAGCCAAAGTTAGCCGAACCACTATAAACCTTGTGTCTTTACTGCTTTCTCTTTAATTTTTAATGTTCTTCATATTTATACTATCTACATACATTCTATGTGAGATCCTTGGCTGTGATTTGGTGCTTTCATCTAGATTCGGGTGGTAGTGACCAATTTTGGCGCTAACATTTTGGTACTTTCACCGAGAAAGCAAGTAATCGGGGATTTTGGAGCTAGGAACTTGGATTTTAGGAAGCAATGGCTAGGCCACCAATAAGGAAGCAAGTGACAGAAAGAAGCAATCAAAAAGGAAGTCAAGAGGCCTCCTATGGAGCTAGAGTAGGTCAAGCATCCACCTACATCACCAGAGATGAGATGGAAGCGATGCTGAAAAGACAAGAGGAGATGATGCAGACTCTTCTCAGACAATTTAGACAAGCAAGAACTATAGGAGCTCAGATCCGTGGAGCTGGATTAGAAGCACTCAACCAGCAAGAAGATGGAGTGGTTCAACAGGGAGCAGCCCCTGATCCGCGTACAACTATTAACCTGGATGGACCAAGACTTGGGGGCATACCAACGGGCAATGCTGGACCAATCCATGGAGGGATACCTGTTGATGTTGTGCAACCCGGCATCAACAGGAACACAGGAGTACGTGATAAGCAGTATGTGTCAGGATCCCCTCGTGAACTCGGGGGACCGATCGGAGACAGCAGACAAGGATCACAGCTTGATGATAACGACAGATTAGCCGAGATTGTCGGACGAGCTGTAAGAGGTGGGTTGGTAAATAAAGACTTGGAGGATATGAATAGGAGCCCCTTTACTCCTACTATCAGGCAAGCCAAGAACCCACCGGATTTTAATCTACCAACGTTGGAGATGTACGATGGGAGAACGGATCCCACCGTTCACCTAATGAGGTACATGGGGCATATGGAGGTACTGGGCATTGGATGTGGTTATGGCTCGATGCTTCCCTTTTTATTTGACGGATATTGCAACTATATGGTTCATACAGCTGAAGAGTGGTCCTGTTGACACTTGGACGGAGCTGATTGAAAGATTTATGAGGCAGTTTTGAGTCCATATAGTCAGACCCAGCAACGTAATGACCTTGGCATCGATGAAATAATGGAAGGGAGAGTCGCTTAGGGATTTCTTAACCAGATTCAATGCACAGTAGCTTTAATGGATTACCCGATCCATCGATGGTTTTGATGGAAACAGTTTCAGGAGTTGCGAATAATTCAGATTTTAAGATTTCGTTGGAATGTGACCCCCTAATGGATCTTGGAGAGTTCTATCATGAAGCGGAGAGATTCCTAATACAGGAAGACGTGTGGACCGAAAGAGAAGCGAGAGAGGCTAAAGCTTATACTGTTAGAGGTGGAGGTCCAGCTAGGGAAGAAACAAACATGGACAATAAGGGCAAAAGGAAAATGGGTGACAATGTTAATCCCTCAAAAAGGAAATGAAGAGAATCAAAATTTTCTTCTTATATGGATTTGACAGAAATTCTGGAAAGGATTTACTTGGATACTCGGGGGTACCTCCAGTATCGAAGACCGACTAGAAGGGAACCATCGGAATACGAGTGGGCGTTAGGAAAGCATTGCCTATTCCATGAGCTAGATGGGCGCAACACAAACAATTATAGGCATTTGAAAGATATCGTTAAGGAGCATATAAGGAATGATCACCTGCAACAGTACATAAGAAATCAAGCTGTTGCAGTAGGACGGGAGCGGCCGCCGCCTACCTCGAATGAAGGTGGTAGTGGATCTAGTCACCGCCGGCTTGTTATCAACTGAATGGATTTATGGTTCTGGATAGGTAATAGAAATCAAAGTAATATGGCTAGGTTACTTACACACGTATGGGATCGAGGATGGTCTCTAAGCATGCTCTAAGATGATGAAAAACCGTACTGCTTGGGTCTATGAAACCCTATTTTCTTTTTGTTTTTCTGCAAACTCTGGTTTCTTCTTTGGCATTTTGGACATTTAATTCCCTTTGTTGTATGAACTTTTGCTTTGATAACTAAATTCTGCAATGATTGGGATTGGACTAATTCAGTAAATAATACAGGCCAAGCGATTACCATCCCGATTGGAGAGACGAGGCAATAATTGCAAATAAAGAGTTCCTTTGCCGGAGAGCAATGGAATGGACTCAAAAAGAATAAACAAAGTCCTTGGTCGGAGAGCCAAGGCCGGATAATATGAAAGCCCTTGGTTGGAGAATATAAAATTCCTT
This sequence comes from Allium cepa, assembly GCA_030765085.1. Lineage (NCBI taxonomy): Eukaryota > Viridiplantae > Streptophyta > Magnoliopsida > Asparagales > Amaryllidaceae > Allium > Allium cepa. Next base: position 201,808,754 of record CM060941.1, on the reverse strand, counting down.
GGCCGGAGAGTCGATGCCATAAAGTATAAAAGTCCTTGGCCGGAGAGCCGAGGCCGAAGAATATGAAAGTCCTTGGCCGGAGAGCCGAGGCCGAAGAATATGAAATACCTTGGCCGAAGAGCCGAGGCCGGAGAATATGGAAGTCCTTGGATGGAGTGCCGAGGCCGGGGAATATGAAAGTCCTTGGCCAGAGGGCCGAGACCGAAGAATATGAAAGTCCTTGGCCGAGGAGCCGAGGCTGGAGAATATAAAAGTCCTTGGCTGGAGAGCCGAGGCCAGAGAATATGAAAGTCCTTGGCCGGAGGGCCGAGGCTGGAGAATATGAAAGTCATTGGCCGGAGAGCCGAGGTAGGAGAATATGAAAGTCCTTGGCTGGAGATCCGAGGCCAAAGAATATAAAAGTCCTTGGCCGGAGAGCCGAGTCTGGAGAATATAAATAAGTCCTTGGCCGAAGAGCCGATGCCGGAGAACATAGAAGCCCTTGATCGGAGAGTCGAGGTCGGAATAGGATAACGCGACCCGGAATGGTCATGGATTTGGATTTCGGCTTTGGATAAATGGACCCGGAGGGGTCTCGAATTTGGCAAAGGGCCCGAAGCAGTCCCGAATCGGATATCGACACGGAGCAGTCGTAGATTTGGATAAGAGTATGGCAATGGAACTTGGGTAAACTGGATTAGATTATGAATCGGAGAGTATTGTTATAGATAGCATATGAATTTCGGATATCAGGTTTGAGGCTATTCAAAACACCCCTTCCAATAGCAAGGCATGTTTTGGGGGGCAAGTGTTAACCCGCCTTTTGGTAAGGCTTTGGATAGGCGGGCTTAACTAAATCGATGGCTTATTTGTCTAGACTAGAATACGATGGGTTCGTGGAAAGACGATAAGTCATGGCTGGTTTGGTGTCGATCGTTCGGCCTGGGAGGCATGGATCGGTCAAGATGGTGTTGTTCGGTTTAGATGGATGGTTCGGTCGTGGTGCTTAAGCCTGGTGGCTCGACGCGTCTAGCTTGGTAATTGTGGCTCGACGTGAGTGGGTTGGCATGGAGTGGTTCGACGTTAAAGTGATTCAATCAAGGAGTGGAGACTATGCATGGCTCGACCTTGGTGGGTTGGTAGGTGCCGCTCGGTGAGGGTTGAAAGTCCATGCATGGCTCGTCCTAGGTGGGTCGGCAGGTGCCGCTCAGTGAAGGTTGGAAGTTCGTGCATGGCTCGGCCTAGGTGGGTCGGCAGGTGTCGTTAGGTGAAGGTTGGAAGTTCGTGCATGGCTCGGTCATTGGTGGTATGGGTCGGTCGGGATGTTGAAGTTGATAGGCATATTGGATTATGGAGTGGATCTGTGACTCCCCACCTCTATACCCACTCTAGCCAAGGACACTACGGTGTAATTGCCGTCAACTAGCGCGGAGAATAAGGCTGTTGAGGGGCGACCATCCATGTAATTGCTTTGTGCGAGCACCGATATGTCAGATAGTACAACATGCATTTGGTTTCAGGAGGAAATCCGACATATCGATACAAACTCAAAGCTACTACACAGTGGCTATATATATATATTCTTCAGAAACAAATATAGAAATAAACATAACACAAATCAGTCACAGACATCCATAACACAAAGGCGGAAATAGATACGAATATAACACTTAAAAGTGTGTATCAGAGTAGTGGTCAAACAAGATCCACAATATCATAAAATAATAGCTACAAATGCTAGACAAAAGAATATGGATACATCAATGAGTCTATATCTCAAATGTATACAACAAAAACTACTAACCTAAGTAGTTAGCTAAAAGTCAGGGTGATACTCCCAGATGTGAAGTCAAGCAGAAGCACCTATAACATCTCGGTCTAACCCGAGTATTATTTAATAAGAAAATAATAAACAGATCAATCTAACTATAAATATCAGATGAAATGATATACAATAAGAGATATGACAAAAACATATGATAACCATAAAGCCATACTGTGATAAGTATGCAATTGAAAATCAACTTGGGATTAATCAATATCACAAGAATCTTCTCAAAGATCAAAAGGAATGTCATACTCTTTATTTTCATTCACCACACCATAAATATTGACAATACTATCAATGCCAATCACAAAAGTTAATGACACACAAATTCACCATTGCACAAATATTGATAAAACTTATCAATGTAAATCACGAAAATTGGTGAAACACAAATTCTAGAAATCATCAATAGAAATCCAGAAATCACAAAAAGGGGAGGCCTATCACAAAATGGGAGCATGAAAACTCACCAACATGTGTATCACAAAATGGAACACTATTCCATGGTTGCTAAACATTAATTTTTTTGAGCCGAAGCTCCACAAAACGGCCCGAAGACCATGGGTCGCTACTCCACCAAATTGAGCCGAAGCTCCATAGAAACGAGGTTTAGTCTCCCTCGTAGACAAAGAGACATCGCATATTTGCTAGTCTAAATCACAAAAATGATCATCAACGATCATCAAGAAGTGTCAATTACAGTAAGCTAATAAATATATAAGCTTAGCTTCATGTCCCATAACTACTAGCTTAACTTAAATATTTACGAACAAATTGTAGATCTCCACTCGAAAATTGTCACAAGAGATTCAATCGAACAAGTCCAAGAATTAACCAACGAAGTAAACGCAAGCATTTCATACCACTTGTTTTACCAAGTAGTTTAATTAGATTTCTCATACGAGTGAGGTAAAGGTTTGTATATACTAGTATATTGGAAAACGGTTTAAGAAACGAGCTTAATAGGGTTGAAATCGTTTTGATGAAGGAGTTTTGATATTTACTACTAGTATTGAAACCTTTATATTTTTAAAATGACAAATCACAAAAATGATTGTAGAAACAATAAGTCACAAAAATTCACATTCGAAGACGTGAATAAAATCCAAAGAATTCGATTCCAAATACATCAAAGTGGAAATACCCTTGCGACTTAACAGCCACGGCTTACGACTTAACATAATTCAACACAAGAAATTAGCGGCTCAACACATGCGACCCCACGGCATACGCCCTAAGAGATCAGCGATTTAAGAAATAGCATGCGGCCTAACAGAGAAACTTAACATGGCGCGAGCTATAGCATGGCGCGACCTAAGTTGGTGCGAGATATAGCAGCAGGCCGAGCGACCTAAATGATGCGACCTAAGTGGTGCGAGTAAGACGAGCGTCCTAAGTGATGCAAGCAGGCCGAGCGACTTAAGGAGGTGAGGCTGAGCGACCTAAGTGGTTGCGAGCTAGCCGAGCGACCTAAGTTAGTACGACCTATAGCGGCAGGTCGAGCGACCTAAATGGTTGCGACTTAAACCATGGCTCGACCCATAGTAGCAGGCCGAGCGACCTAAGGACGAAAGTGCAAAACACTCTCAATTTGTAACCGGTCGAGCACGGACGCCAGGGGATTACGCCCATCGGCTACCCGGTCCTATTGGCTCCTCGATGCATCACCAAAAACGTGTTCAAACTTTAAAGTTAGGATTTTTAAAGATTTGAACCCAAAACACTAAAAATTGGGATTTTCACCAATTCAATCCAAACCAAAAGCAAATGCACATGAATAAGTGTTAGGAATTCATACCCAACAATCAAAGATAGTTATAGACAAAGATGTGAGATAAAAATCTCACCTTTTCACAAAATCAATGAAGGAGAAGCTTAAAAGCAAAGGAAGAATCAACCACACTTCAATCTCAACACAAGAAGCTTGAATCAATGGTTTCTCTTTGGATTTGCAAATGAACTAGGGCTTGGAGTTTTAATTTCTCATTCCTCTCTCCATTTTTGATGAAGCTTGAGTGTTAGGAAATGAAAGTGAAGTAATGAAGGAAAGAGGGGGTTGAGCTAGAGTTAATAGTTTAGGCTAATGGGCTAAACCAAACGCAAAGCTCAAAGCTCAAAGTGGCAAAATTCCACTAATTCCAAACATATCAAAGTTTATACTAAAAAATATCGCAAACGACATTTTGGACCCAATGGAAGTGGTCCGGAGTCCTAATTCGACCGTATGCAAACAGTTAACTTTTCGAACGAAAATCCGACTAACAATAAAATATTTAAATAAAATATTTAAATATTCAATCGTAAAATATGCGGGTTGTTACAGACTCCCCTCCTTAAAGAAATTGCATCCACGCAATATTTAAGAAGAAAATATATGGTAACAACCATGAAAGCATATCGACACAAAAGAAATTTGAAATAAGAAAATCACCTCAAAGAGCACGGGAAAGTAAGTCCGGATGTGTTCGCTCGATGAACTCTCTAGACTCCCAAGAGCAATCCTTAGGATTTGAGGACCATTGAATTTTAACAAGCGGAACATCTTCATTTCAAAGGCGTTTGACCTCCGGAGCAATAATACGAATAGGATGTTGCTCATAAGTTAAATTAGGCGAAACTTCAATTTCTTCCACAACACCGGCTCAAGAATAGAATCGAAATCTCGAAGGCATTTTTGTAATTGAGAAACGTGAAACGCGCCATGAATAGCAGAAAACTGAGCCGGTAATAAAAGGCGATAAGCCACGGAACCAATACATTCGGTGATAGGAAATGGCCCAATATATCGAGGCGCTAATTTTTCAGATTGACTGAAACGTACAACACCCTTCATAGGTGAAACACGAATAAACACAATATCCCCCACAGAAAATTCTAATTTCCATCTCCGGTTATTGGCATAGGATTTTTGTCTACTCTGGGCTTCTTTCATCCTATGACGAATAAGGTCAATCTTCTCTGTGGAATCACGAATAAAATCTAGACCTAAAACCAGCTTCTCACCGGCCTCAAGCCAACAAGAAGGAGATCAACATGGTCTTCCATTGAGTGCCTCAAAAGGTGCCATACCAATACTAGACTGGAAGCTATTATTATAGGAAAACTCAACAAGAGAAATATGATCATCCCAACTTCCACCAAAATCAAGAACACATACACGAAGAAGATCTTCAAGAGTTTGATTCACACGCTCAGTCTGTCCATCAGACTGGGGATGATAAGCGGTGCTAAAATTAAGCTTCGTTCCCAAAGCTTTTTGAAGACTCTTCCAAAATCCACTAGTAAGCAATGGATCACGATCGCTAACAATAGAAGAAGGAACTCCATGCAATTTTACAATTTCTTTAATAAAGAGTTTGGCCAAGAGAGGAACGGTTCGATTGGACCGAACGGGAATAAAATGAGCGGATTTAGTAAGTCTATCAACTATCACCTATAAGCTATCATGACCCGAACGAGAATGGGGAAGGCCGTCTATAAAATCCATGGAAATTTGGTCGCGCTTCCAAATTGGAATTTCTAAAGGTTACAATAACCCACTGGGCCTTTGATATTCGGCCTTGACAAGTTGGCAAGTCATGCAACACTTAACAAAGTTAGCAATATCAGATTTCATTCCCTTCCAATAATAAAGTCGCTTCATATCCGCGTACGTTTTACTACTACCGGGATGAATGGTAAATTTAGAACGATGAGAATATTCTAAAATGTCTTTACGAAGATTACTAACATTTGGCATGATAAGTCTACCAAATTTTCGAATACCGCCACGAGAATCAATATCAAAGTCTTTTAAACCTTCAATATCAATTTTATCCCTAAAATTTTGGCCAAAAAGAGCCAATTTGGGATCTAGCTTTTGAGCTTCAAGAATGCGGTCTAAATGAGAAGGATGAGCCTCAAGGCTACATAAAATAAGAGATAAACATAAATCGGAAACACGATCTCGAATCTCATAAGTGGATAAAACCTTGAGATCATTCCATTCGGATATCATCATAGAAACAACCGCTTGTTGCTTGCGACTAAGTGCATCCACAACACGATTTCCCTTTCCGAGAGTACAAAGAATATCAAGATCATAAGCTGCAAGAAATTCGAGCCAATGTTGTTGATGCAAATTTAGTTCCTTTTGAGAAAATAGATACTTCAAAGATTTATGATCGGTATAGAGAATAAACTTCTCTCCCAAAAGATAATAACGCCAAATCCGAAGGGCGAAAACAATAGCCGTGAGTTCTAAATCATGAGTAGCATATCTAGACTCGGCTGGCTTCAATTGCCTAGAAGCATAAGCAATAACACATTCTCTTTGTATAAGAACGGCACCCAAACCAATGCGACTAGCATCGGTATAAACAATAAAATCTTGGTTTCCTTCGGGAATCACAAGAATAGGAGCATCGGAAAGGAGTTCTTTTAATTTCTGAAAAGAAGCTTCACATTTGTCCGACCAAATGTATTTAACACCTTTCTTAGTTAAGCTAGTAAGAGGCACGACAATTTTAGATTTTTTTTTAATAAAATGACGGTAATAGCCCGCCATTCCAAGGAAGCTACGGGTTTCCGTCACACTCTCTGGTCTCTTCCAATTTTGAATCGCTTCAATCTTTGAAGGATCCACGGACATTCCGGATTCAGAAATAATATGACCAAGAAATTTCACATGAGATTGCCAAAAATGGCATTTAGAAAATTTAGCTTTCAATTGATTGCTCCTAAGAGTTTTCAACACAATCTGAAGATGCTTTTCATGTTCCTCCTAAGTTTTTGAATACATAAGAATATCATCAATAAAGATGAGAACAAACCGATCAAGGAAGTCTTTGAAAACTCGATTCATAAGGTCAACGAAATAAGCCGGAGCATTTGTTAAACCAAATGGCATAACAAGCCGTTGATAAGATCCATAACGAGTACGGAACGATGTCAAAGGAATACTATCCTCTGCAATACGAGGCTGATGAAAACTTGTTGCTAAGTCCAATTGTGAAAAGACTTTGGCACCACAAAGTTGATCGAATAGATCATCGATCCGAGGTAAAGGATATTTCTTCTTGATAGTAAGATCAATAAGCTTGCGGTAGTCAATGCAAATCCTAAGTGTACCATCGGATTTCTTCATAAAAATAGCTGAAGCTCCCCAAGGCGAGGAACTAGAGCGAATAAATTGCTTCATCACCAATTCAGATAATTGTTTACGCATCTCCTCATTTTCCTTATTAGACATGCGATAAGAAGGATGAGTGATATGTTGAGCTCCAAGGATGAGATTAATTTTGAACTCAATTTCTCGCTTAGGTGGTAATCCTAAAACGGGTTCAAATATATCGGAAAATTCACGAACAACGTGAATAAGTGAAATAATATCTTCCACATCATCATTATCGTCATCATGAGGATTTAAAGAATATAAAGATGCAACTAAGCTGGAATTCGAATCTTTAAGATCAATAGAAATCTGTTTAACAGATTGAGAATGTCGAAGATGAATAGTTTGCTCAGGACATAGGATTTGAGCTTCATAGCGGTTAAGCCAATCCATTCCCAAAATCATTCCAAAGCCTAAGTAGCGCATAACATGCAAATCGGCTCGGAAAGAAAAATCACACAAAATAATTTCGACATTTTTCACAATAAAATGATTATTGCAGATCCACCAACCGGATTCGCAATTCTCAAAGAAGTCATTAAACACAAAACATCTAAAGAAAAAGTATCAACAAGTTCTTTAGAAATAAAAGAATGGGACGCACCCGTATCAAAAAGAACTCGAATAGGGTGATCACGATATAAAATAATGCCATCAAGGATAGAATGAGAAATGCCTTGACCACGAGATGTGTTGTCAGGGGCTTGAGCAACATTAAGCTTTCCCTCCTTCTTACCTTGAAGTTAGGACAAGAAGATAAATAATGATCCGGGCTTTTGCAATAGCGACAAGCACGAGGCTTTGAACACTTGTTCGCATAATGGTCCTTAGAACCATAATTGTAGCATTGCTCACGACTAGAGGTAGAAGTCTTTGCCACCGAAGTTGCTTGCTTCCCTCTCTTATTGGGATAAGGACCTCTGAACTTATTAGGCCTTTTCTTGTTGTTGAAGTTTGGTTTGGCACCCACAAATTCAACATCACTTTCCTTATCTGCCTCTTCAAGTCGAAGAGCGATATCAATAAGTTGGTCAAAAGAAGCTTCCAATTTCAGAAGTAATGGCTTCTTGAGATTTTTATTCAAGCCATAGACAAATCTCTAATTTTTCTTCAATGGAGTATTAATGTACTCAACCCCGTATTTAGAAAGAGATTCGAAAGATGCGACATATTCCGTCACAAAAGATTCACCTTGAACAAGGTCAATAAAACGACGGGATAAAGTCACCTTTTCAACTTTCGGCACAAACTTTGATTCGAATCTTCCCCGGAATTGCTCCCAAGTAAGATCCGCTTCAATAATTTCAGAAATCATCAATGGAAATCCAGAAATCACAAAAAGGGGGGAGCCCTATCACAAAATGAGAGCATGAAAACTCACCAACACGTGTATCACAAAATGGAATGCTATTCCATGGTTGCTAACCATTAATTTTTTTGAGCTGAAGCTCCACAAAACGACCCGAAGACCATGGGTTGCTACCCCACCAAATTGAGCCGAAGCTCCACAGAAATGGGGTTTAGTCTCCCTCGTAGACAAAGAGACATTGCACATTTGCTAGTCTAAATCACAAAAATGATCATCAACGATTATCAAGAAGTGTCAATTACAGTAAGCTAGTAAATATATAAGCTTAGCTTCATGTCCCATAACCACTAGCTTAACTTAAATATTTACGAACAAATTGTAGATCTCCACTCGAAAGTTGTCACAAGAGATTCAATCGAACAAGTCCAAGAATTAACCAACGAAGTAAACGCAAGCGTTTCATACCACTTGTTTTACTAAGCAGTTTAATTAGATATCTCATACGAGTGAGGTAAAGGTATGTATATACTAGTAGATTGAAAAACGGTTTAAGAAACGAGCTTAATAGGGTTGAAATCGTTTTGATGAAGGAGTTTTGATATTTACTACTAGTATTGAAACCTTTATATTTTTAAAATGACAAATCACAAAAATGATTGTAGAAACAATAAGTCACAAAAATTCACATTCGAAGACGTGAATAAAATCCAAAGAATTCGATTCCAAATCCATCAAAGTGGAAATACCCGTGCGACTTAACAGCCATGACTTACGACTTAACATAATTCAACACAAGAAATTAGCGGCTCAACACATGCGACTCCACGGCATACGCCCTAAGAGATCAGCGACTTAAGAAATAGCATGCGGCCTAACAGAGCAACTTAACATGGCGCGACCTATAGCATGGCGCGACCTAAGTTGGTGCGAGATATAGCAGCAGGCTAAGCGACCTAAATGATGCGACCTAAGTGGTGCGAGTAAGACGAGCGTCCTAAGTGATGCAAGCAGGCCGAGCGACTTAAGGAGGTGAGGCTGAGCGACCTAAGTGGTTGCGAGCTAGCCGAGCGACCTAAGTTAGTACGACCTATAGCGGCAGGTCGAGCGACCTAAATGGTTGCGACTTAAACCATGGCTCGACCCATAGTAGCAGGCCGAGCGACCTAAGGACGAAAGTGCAAAACACTCTCAATTTGTAACCGGTCGAGCACGGACGCCAGGGGATTACGCCCATCGGTTACCCGGTCCTATTGGCTCCTCGATGCATCACCAAAAACGTGTTCAAACTTTAAAGTTAGGATTTTTAAAGATTTGAACCCAAAACACTAAAAATTGGGATTTTCACCAATTCAATCCAAACCAAAAGCAAATGCACATGAATAAGTGTTAGGAATTCATACCCAACAATCAAAGATAGTTATAGACAAAGATGTGAGATAAAAACCTCACCTTTTCACAAAATCAATGATGGAGAAGCTTATAAGCAAAGGAAGAATCAACCACACTTCAATCTCGACACAAGAAGCTTGAATCAATGGCTTCTCTTTGGATTTGGAGTTAGATGTTGGATTTGCAAATGAACTAGGGCTTGGAGTTTTAATTTCCCATTCCTCTCTCCATTTTTGATGAAGCTTGAGTGTTAGGAAACGAAAGTGAAGTAATGAAGGGAAGAGTGGGTTGAGCTAGAGTTAATAGTTTAGGCTAATGAGTTAAACCAAACCCAAAGCCCAAAGTGAAAAAGTGGCAAAATTCCACTAACTCCAAACATATCAAAGTTTATACTCAAAAAGATCGCAAACGGCATTTTGGACCCAATGGAAGTGGTTCGTAGTCCTAATTCGACCGTATGCAAAAAGGTAACTTTTCGGACTAAAATCCGACTAACGATAAAATATTTAAATATTCAATCGTAAAATACGCGGGTTGTTACAGGATCGGCATAGATCGATCGGCATGTGCAATTCAGCATCTCGTTCTAGATTCGGCATGTTGGAGCATCACTCTGGGTCGGCCTTCGTACTAGCTTTGGATCAGCATACTGAAGGAATGGGGTCGGCTTCATGGGAATAAGGTGGTTCGACATGCATCAGTTCGACCGTATACTTTCCCTGGGTCGGCTGCTTGTAAGCTCTAGGTCGATACTTGGAGAGGATATCACTGCTTCGAGTCAGGGAGTAGGCAAACTTGGATCGGCATATTAGCAACCTGAGTTCGGCCGTAAGTTTAGGCTCGGTCATGGTCTTAGTGGGCCTGTATCAATTGGGAAGCCCAGTAACTTGGGATTTGCCTATAAATACACCATGTGGGGCTTCAGAAAAGGATCTTTATTATGTTTCCCTTTTTTATCTACACTAAGGCGGCTCTGCCATTGTCATTTTAAAAACTCTAGATTGTAACTGTAATTGATTCTAACATCAATAAAAAGGAAATTTCTGAAGTGGGCGTAGGCCGGAGTTAGCCGAACCACTATAAACCTTGTGTCTTTACTGCTTTCTCTTTAATTTTTACTTTTCTTCATATTTATACTATCTACATACATTTTATTTGAGATCTGTGACTGTGATTTGGTGCTTTCATTTGGATTTGGGTGTTAATGACCAATTTTGGTGCTAACATCGATTAAGGTCGGAAGACCGGGATGATGACATATTCGGTACTAGTAGTCAAGTGCTAGGCCAGTTCTGTATGGCAGGGTACAAGATATTCTTGTCTAACCCGAGTGCATTGATCTAGAGATGCACTCATCGGAGGTAGTATGTTACCTGGTCATAGTATGGTCTGTTCTCCAATATGAGCCTTTACGGTTTTGATTGTAGAGCCTAATATGCTGAAATTTAATTAATGTAACAATTTCAGCTATTTTAATGAGTATTTATATTTATACACAATTATAATATCATAGGGTTTTAATATAAAATGGTTTTGGTTATCGTAAGGTAAAAATCCATCATGTTTATATGTGGCGTGGTCGTACGAGATACCTTTGTTTTTCAAAGGATTTTGATAATTGTAATAATTCAAATTGTGTGTGTTTTCTCACGCTGGTTTTCTAGACTGACTCGGGTGTTATTTTATTATAATGCTCGTGTCAAACCGAGTATTACAGATTCAGGTTAGGATGCTATGGAGCTCAGGAGACGAGTTGGGTGACAGAGACGTATTCCTGTACTTGTTTATATTCTGCTATTTTGTGTAGGCTGTATATTCAGCACTTGTGAGGACAAGTTATTATAAGTGTCTGGAATTGATTTGTTGATTGTTGTACTCTGATATGGTATGTATAATAACAGTTATAGTTCTTTTGTATAAAGATTTGTTATTATCTATTACATATTGTTCCATTGCGATTGTGAGATTCTGTGTTATTGTTTTTATTTCTTCTACCTTCTTCTTCTTCTTTTCCCCTAACAAATCAAGTTTTCTAGCATTCGATTTCTCGGCATGTAATACAGTGGATATATTTATGTCGATTTTCGAGGGTCGAAAATCTCGGTCGTTACATAATTAAGGAGATGAATCGTCTCTTTAATAGTGTTTCACTTCCAATGCTTCCATTCTAACCAACTATAATCGTTCGATGGACGCTGTGCCACGATTTAACTATAATAAAAGCAGAGCTTCCACATTGAAGATCAACAATATTCTCTATTCAAGAGAACTGAGCAATTTTGTCACATCAATATTTACTGTTTAGCCTTGGTTATATTAACCAATAGAATAATACCAAGCGAGTCATTCCACAGTTATACAATAACTATCAGTACGTAACTCCTTGGTGCCTCCAGCAGTCATGAGTAATACATTGTCCAATATTTGGACAGTGTTATGTATTCTAGCCTCAACGGATGCATCGATATCTAGTCTCATACATCTTGACTTGGAATATGTAAAATAATATATTTATTTTATTGTGATAGATCACTCATGGTTACAACGCATTGTGATTACTATCGTAAAACATACCATTTATGGATTTTTCTATCAAATATACTTTTAATTAACTTGATGAATTAATATAACACATTATATCAAGTATATAACAGAAAGAAAACACCTTTTTGTTTTGACCAAGGTTGATTATCAAGTTTGATTTATGTAACAAGTACGTAATTGCCGCTAGGGCATACCTTTAACTCTATCGCAATGAACTAAAGATCATGTTGACGTGTAACTCATTGCTTATAGTCATGTCTGATGATGCAGGCTTATCAATATAATCCTTCATCATCAACACGTAATCGTCCACCTTCTATTCCCTTTGCATTTTGGTATTGAACGTTTTCTTAGTAGTCACATACCTCATGGAACAAGACTGCTCACCAAATAGTGCCTTTAGACTATCAAAAATCACATGGACAAATATTGATTTGTGTTGCCTTTGGAACTATTTGTTTAGAGTAGACAATACAAAACTTAGGCGATTTTGAGGTTAGCAACCCGTTGACTATAAACAATATGTAGGACTTCGTGATTATCATCAATAGGTCTTGTCGGCGGAGCTCAAGTTACCGACGATCAAACTCACTCGTATGTCTGAGCTATCTTTATATCTTGTAGCCAGTCGACATAGTTGTTTGGTCGGTTAATCGATTGTTTTCATTTTGATTTGACATTATCTGGAAGTTTTAATGGGTAAATTATTATGACATTAACATGGTAGATATTCTTAAAATATCTGTAAGGTTAAATTTTACGTTTTACCAATAAGCTCCTATTAGTGTTTTGTGTTTCACTAAATACTAAGTCGAAACATAAAAGTATCTCCATTAGTAGGTGTTAGGACTCATATGTCTTGGGATTCTAACCTTGGAAAAAGCTTAACAAATCATACTTCCACATAAGATAGATAACTCTTATCAGATGTATCATACATAACTTCTAACTCATGGTGCATTATCCTAGTCTCATCTTTACCTTAAGGAAAGCTAAATAAATAAAGTAGGATTATTCACTCGGACCTACCATTTTGCGATGTCCTAAGTATAATGCACATACCATGAGGAAAGCTCTATAAATATATGCAATTATCATACTCTTGTATTCAATACAATAATAGTACTACACATAACATCCCTAGCTCAAGGAAAGCTCAACAACAAAAGAGTATGCAAGTAATTTATTAATATATAAATGGTAGAGGACAACATTATAGTAAAGGTTCTAATCTTTAATATATTACATTGAGTGATATTGACTTATGGAATAATATAACTCTTATGAATTACTCTCGTAATTCATGTGTTAGAAACGTCAGAAATAACGGTAAATGTACATTTACATATGTACTGATTATTTAAGTCTGTTTGGTTTCTTTAATATTCGACCTGTAGTTTATACATTTATATATATACGTTTTATTATTATATAACTTTTATATTTTAAATTACTTATATACTAGTCTTATGTATACTTTATATTAATTAAACTTAATTAATTGATTTTAATTTTTATTAATTAACATTTTAATTAGTTTTATATTAATACAATATAACATTTACATCGAACACACATACTATAACTGTTATGATATTGTGATGTGTATATATATTATATAATATATATATATATATTTAATTAATTAAATTTTAACTAAAATTTATTAATTTTGAAAAGTTATTTTATATATACATTCATGTATACTTATGATATCTTAAACATTTTAAAATATCATAACATATATCAAAACATATAACACATGAATATGTATTTTCATTAATCAACTTATTTATTTCATTAATTGTATTAATTAATTTAATTCAGAAATTAATATAAATTAATTTTCAAAAAAATTTAAAAATTTATTATATTATAACTTTATTATATATATTATTTTAATTTTAAATTTTAAATTTAAAATCTTAAAATTTCAAACAATTTTGAAGATTAACCTAAGGTCCAATTCAAATTGGGCATTCTTTGTTATGGACAACCATTGGGCTCATATATCTCTTTTGGATAGGTTAATAGCTAGGTAGGGTAGAGTATTTGATTACCCAAACCTAATCATTCGACACTACCATTCTAGACACCCTACAATTTGTTGCAACTGGACTAGCCCGCAGCGGAAGTTATGGATAAATTTCAAATTTTTAACCTATTGGATGTTTTATCGGGCCAATGAAGTCTAACTGAATTAGAACATTTCTAAATCTCATTTAAATAAAATCATTTATTTTATTTTAATTCAAATATACTAAAATATGAAATTAATTTTATTTGATTTAGTTTATACATAAATGTATCGTGTGTGTATATATATATATATGTGTAAGTGCATGTGTAACTTAATAATCCATGAAAGGTATAATATGTCCATACGTAGATGTTGGGATTTACATCGCAAAAGACATATTAGCTTATTTTGTATGTCATGTATGTTCAAATATGTGCATGTATATGTTTACAAAACACATACACACATGTATGCATAAATATATTATATATAATATATTAACATAAAATATTTATATACATAAATATATATATATATATATATATATATATATAGAAAAAGAGAGAAAAATTATTAAAAATTATTTATAATTCAATTAACTTAGTTTTGGAAACATAATAATTTTAGCATTTTAATTTGTATATATTATGAATAAAATAATGCTTTCATCCATAAATAATTAACACAAAATAATCTATTGATGAAAATTTAACTTTTACAATTTTTGAAAAACAAGGATCATAAAATAGAGCTTAGGAAAATTCTGGAGATTTTTCAAAGTTGAAATATTATTTTTAAAAACAAATACATTGATTTCAACAATAATTATTTAATATAAAATAATATATTATTAAAAATTCATAATTCAAAATTTTAGAAATTCTAAAATTTTGAATGAAAGGTTACGAAAAAGTTTGAAGAAATTAAATTATTATTTTTAAGAAATCATAAACAATTTTTTTGAAATAATATTAATTATTAAAATAGTATAATTTATTGAAAAATTCCTAAATTTTTTCTATATGTTTCTGAAATGATATAATATTTTTAGAAATATAAAATTGAATTTTTAATGTAATATTATTTTATATATATTGAACAATTCAAGAATTCAATAAATGTTAATTTAGAAATATGAATATATGTATGATAATTAATTTTCGAATTTGTAAATTCATATTATATATAAATAAGTGTACAATTTTTTTAAATCATATATATATATATATATATATATATCTTCTATATGCATATATGCTATTATGAAAGAGAACTATACACTAATATACACACACATACACACACACAGAGATATATATATGACCTTATTAATAAATACATATAAAACAATTATTAATGACAAAAATTGATTTTGTACAGTAAACAACATTTGTCTATACATAAACCAAATAGTATAATAAACAAATTATGAACATAACCAAACTAATTTGTGACAACCACATCTACATACAAAAACTTTCACCTAACTAGACATATAGTTGCAATATATTTAAACAGATATGAAATTGCTCATTATAGGATCATAAAATATAATTTAATTACTATATATGAACTGAAATTACCAATTTAATGATGCCTTTGAATCCGCGTTGAAGCAATGACTTCCTTACCTTTTACCGTTCTTAATTTGTCAAATTACAAGTTCGGAATCACCGACCTCTAACCATCGAATAATATTATTTTAATTTGAAATATATTTGAGAATTTTGAAGTGGATTGAGATCTATGTTTTAATTAGCAATGTAGAAGGTAATGGCGGCCAAAAAAGTTCATCATTATTTTGGAGATACATACACACACACATACATATATATAGGTATGTATATGTATGTATGTATATGTGTATATACATGGTTGTATTAGTGGGAAACGAGGAAAACCTTTTTATCCATTCTCATTTAATCTCAACCTATTATCTCCAAGCCGATTTTCTATGTTGTAGCCACCCCTAAACCTTCCCAAAACCGAAATTTTCAGTCCTAATGATGGGCCTTAAACCCATCTAACTCCAAGCCAAAATACTATGCAATTAAATCTAATTTAATCGCTTGTCAATATTGTATATCGGTCGATATATTTCTAACTGTTATAAATATATATAACATTATTTATTTCTCAAATCATATTCAAATTTTATAGTTAATATTTCATAAATATTAATTAATTTAATTAATTTATAACACTTAAATTGTATACTTGTTTCGTTGTGATAAATTACTCACGGTTACAACACTTTGTAACTACTATCACAAAATATACCATTTATGGATTTTTCTATTAAATATACTTTTAATTAAGTTAATTAATTAATATAATCACATTATATCAAGTATATAATAGGAAGAAAGTACCTTTTATTTCGAATAAGATCAGTCAACGAGTTAGATATATGTAACAAATTACATAATTGCCCCTAGGGCATACCCCTAACACTATCTATCTCCCACTTGCACCTGGGGCCAATTATGGAATCCAATTCTAACTTCTCCAATCAGTTTTCTCAAAACTAGTTAGGTCAGTCCCTTAGTGAATGGGTATGCTATTATGTTTTAATTATCTACTTTGTTGATTAACACTCTCTGACACTGATAAACTGCCTTTGTCGTGTGGAATGATTCAAAGTATGTCTTTCGACTTCTAATGAGCTTTAAGTTCTATCATGATCAATTTCATGACATTGTTATCTTATAACAATATTACGAGATTCTCAACATTTGGAATCACCTTTGGTTAAATTATAAATTTGTGCATTTATATCTATATACATTGTTTTATTGTAGTGCTATTCAAGTTAATGTTCTCAACATTTCGTTGAATCGATCATGAACACTTTTATTTTGAAACATTTTAAAATTTAAAGAATTTAACTTGAATTTTATCGTCGACATGTTATACTTAATATCACGTATAAAAGTTTATGTCCAAACGTTCCATCATAACAAGTTCGTTATTTCTATAAACAATTCTCTAGTATTTCATAAATACACGAGAACACCTCAAACAACCATTTAGTGATATCAATTTGAATTTTACATTTGCTCCATGTATCAAATACATAAACAAAACATAATATCATACACAACATTAACTGTATGATAATTCATGTTGGGCGAATTCTCACCCAGGAGATCTCGAGACCAAGAAGCGTCAGTTCCATCCGGATTCGCAATCATGGGTGGCCGAACCAATCGTCCTTCGAGTGCCTGCCGAACCAACACGAGGAGGAAGCCACCAAACCATTCGGTACCGGACCAACCTATCTCCCCTACGTGCCGAACCAGCTCCTCTACCAACCTCCAAACTTCCATCTCCATACGACACCATACCACGCAATGCCGAGCCAACACCCTACCGAACCATACTCCATCCATCATCACCGGTCCGAGCAACCACCGGTCCAAAACCCACCAAACCAACCTCAACTAGACACCACCGAACCAAACAACCCCCCAAGCCAAGCCGAACCAATTCACCTCCCATCTACCACCGAATCACCGCATCTCCACGTCCTAACCGGACCAAGGCCATCACCGGACCGAACTTCCACCTAGCTATGACCGGACCAAGCTTCGCCGAACCAAAGCTCCGCCGAACCAGATGTGCCAGGCCAGATTGCTTCAACCCAGGCCCACCAGCAGCTATATACATCCAGGACCCCTGCCTCCAACCTCACTCTATTAATAGAGGGGCAGGGGTACAACAATGGCAGACAAGTTTGAGAGCTCAAGCAAGGAAGGAACTTTCAAACAACTTTCTTATACTTGTACTTAAAAGCTTTGTACTTGTAATCTGAAAGAAAGGAGAGAATAACATATAAAGTGGACGTAGGCACGTTCTGGCCGAACCACTATAAATCTGCGTGTCTTTTACATTTTAGTCCTTGCTTTTTACATATTTGCATAAGTAACATAAAACCTTGAAAAATAACATATAATCAACTAAATAATACGGATTGGAGGTGTTTGTCCATTTTTTGTGCAAACATTTTTGGTGCTTTCACCGAGAATTTGGAACTCGAAGCTTCAGCTTCCCTCATTCAACCTTCTTTCCCAATAGCACCCTTCATTGCCTAGGAAACATGACTTCCAGGCCGAGAAAAGACACCAACAAGGGAAAGAACGTTGCAACCAGCAGCGCTCCAGATCCAGTGGATCCAGATCAAGAGAACCATCCCACTACGACAGCAGATCAGGCAAATCCAGCAGCCCCTACCGTGGAACAACCGGCAGCAATCACTAGGGCAGATCTAGACAGAGTTGCGACTGAAGTAACTAACCGCTTCGCATCCCAACAAGAAGCTTTGGTGAACCAACTCATGTCACGCTTGAGGGATGCCGAAGAATCCAACCGCAACACTGAATCATGGGGTGAGTCTCAATCTGGAGGATCTCAGAGACAGCAAAGGTCTTCCTCTTCGAAGAAGCTATCAACAGGAACAACAGTGATAGGGGCCACGCCCGGACTCAGCCCGAACTCCGACTCGAGGAAGCGCTTGGAACCGAACCCAATGGGGGAGGCACCAGGCAAGGGTTGGATGTAGCTGAGCCAGTCATGCCACCTAATCATAGAAACCCCGCTGAACGGAGCCGAGCTAGAACCCAGCCCGAAGTTGACCCCATGAAAATGCTCGAAACAGAACCCCGCAGGGGAAGATCAAGGCAGGGGGCAACTGTAGCTGGTCCTAGCATGCATCCGAGTAGCCAAAGGCAGCCACTAGATAATGTCAGAAGTGATAGGCTATACCATCTCTACAGGTCATCCGGACGAGATCGATCCCACAGGGAAGAACCAAGCTCATTCTTGTCCGCTCCAAATTCTGATGAAAGAATGGCACGATTATTCAGGGAATGCGTCTGACGGGAGCAAAGGGAGCGAGGGATAGGCGCTAGGGTAACCAGCCCTTTCACCCGCGACATCGAAACCGCCATCACCCCTCGAGAGTGGACAATGCCGACGATGGAACCGTACAAGGGAACTTCCGACCCCGTTGTACACTTGCAGAGATACACACAGCATATGCTCATGAGCGGGGCAACGGAAGGAGTATTGTGCAAATGCTTTCCAATATTTTTAGCAGACCTAGCTACCTCCTGATTCTGCCATCTACCCCAAGGATCCATCAGTTCATGGGAAATGTTGAAGGAAAAGTTCATTAGCCAGTTCTGCATTCATGTGGAACAACCTAAGGATGCTTATTCTCTATACAATGTCAAACAGAAATCCGGAGAGACACTGCAACAATATCTAACCCGGTTCAACGCCGCAGCGGCCGCAGTCCAAGATGCCGATGAGAAGCTCACCCTAATGGCCCTCTATAGTGGTGTACCCCGATACCAAGTTCGCTAGAAGACTAACTAAAGAAAAACCAGCAACCTTGCCCAATTTCTTTCATGAAGCTGGGAAGTACATGAGACTCGAAGAGGCTGCCACTGAAAGGCAGACAGGACCACAGGCTAAGACGGCCCATGGAAACGCCCCTTCCGCAGCGAAAGACATTCGGAGAAACGACTCCAGAGACAATGCAGAGGGCAAGAAGGGAGAAAAGCGCTTGTACCAACCAGGACCGAGATTTGACGCTTACATTCCCTTGAATGAAACAGTCGAGAACATCTTCCTGGCCACCCAGGACAAACTCACATACAAGCGCCCCTCGTACAAGAAAGAGTCAGATCGCGCAATCCAGTCCGGAAAATTCTGTCGTTTCCACGAGTCTCATGGGCACGATACCAATGAATGCCGCCGTCTCCGAGACCTAATTGAAGAACACATCAGGAGAAAGAAATTAGAACGCTATGTGAAGGGACAGGACATGACCCCAACTCCTACCAAGGAAAACCCAGGGCAGCTCCACCTAGAGACAGGCGGAGGAAATCGCAACACCAGCGGTTCCAGCCAAGAGAAGATAGTGGTCCATACAATATCAGGAGGGCCACACATCGCTGACAAGAGCTGGGCAGAAATGGAAAGATATAGAAACTCACTCAGAAGCGAGGGAGACTGCGTCAATTCTGTTATGGAAGAATGCCACCCTAAGCGGAAGGAAAGTAATGATATCACATTCAGCGGGCGCGACCTAGAAGGAAGGCAATACCCTCATATGGATCCTATGGTCATCTCTGCCTGGTTCGGTCCAGCCAAAGTTTTCCGAATCTTAATAGACACTGGAAGTTCAGTAAATATCCTATTCAAGCATGCTTTCGACCAAATGAAGCTGTCAGTGAAGGATGTATCCCCCTGTAACAAACCACTACACGGTTTCACTGGAGAAGCAAAGATGCCCCTCAGACAATTGGATCTCTTTGTTGAATTGGGAAGTCATCCCCGTTCCGCCGTTCGGAAACAAACATTCATGCTAATAGACAACCACTCGGCCTACAATGCCTTTTTAGGAAGACCAGCCTTGTCCGATTTCCAAATTGTCCTTGCCCCATGGTGCCTGAAGATAAAGTTCCCAACGGATAATGGAGTGGGAGAAGTAGAAGGGGATGAAGACGCCGCTTGGGATTGCTATGTAACTGAACTTCGCAATAACCGCAAGAAAGATAAAGGGAAGAATGCAGAGACTACTCTCTGCATGAAAAGCTTGGAAGCATAGCAACTAAAGAAATCCCCTCCTCTTCGATATACAAGTGATCCCTTCAACGAACTAGATCCCAGGGACGGAGAGGAGGAGGCCACCGTCGAGCCTGCAGAGGCTATGGAATTCGTATCTGTAGACAAACACGACCAAAGTAAACTGCCGAGAGTCGGATCTCAGCTAAAAAGAGAATTAAAGAATCAACTCATTGATTTTCTTTGCCATAACATGGATGTATTTGCATGGACGCACGCTGATATGACCGGAATCTCCCCGGACATAGCATGCCACGCACTAAACATCGATCCTACAAAGGTACTGTAAAGCAAAAGAAGAGAAGTATGGGGGCAGAACGATCAGCAGCCCTCGAGGAAGAAGTAAAGAACTTACTTGCCAATGACTTCATACGTGAAGCCATCTACCCGGAGTGGATCGCCAACCCGGTACTGGTAAAGAAAGCTAATGGAAAGTGGCGAACATGCATCGATTTCTCCAACTTAAATGACGCCTGCCCGAAAGACTGCTTCCCACTCCCCCGAATCGACCAACTCGTGGACAGCACTGCCGGACACGAACTTTTATCCTTTATGGACGCATACTCAGGATATAACCAGATCCCTATGCACGCCCCCGATCAAGACCACACTAGCTTCATTACCGACCGAGGATTGTACTGCTACAAGGTAATGCCGTTCGGACTTAAAAACGCCGGAGCTACTTATCAGCGCCTCGTCAACAAGATGTTTGCAGAATTGGTAGGACGAACTATGGAAGTTTATGTGGATGACATGCTGGTAAAATCAAGAAAAGCCAACGATCATGTAAGCCACCTGGACGAGATGTTTCAAGTACTTCGCAAATATGGAATGAAGCTGAACCCTCTAAAGTGCTCCTTCGGAGTGTCATCAGGAAAGTTCTTGGGATTCATCGTCCATGCCAGAGGGATCGAAGCGAACCCCGAACAAGTCCGAGCCTTGCAAGATATCAAAATACCATCCACTCGGAAAGAAATGCAAAGCCTAAATGGGAAGGTGGCCGCCCTAAGCCGGTTCATCTCTAAAGCAACTGACAAATGCATTCCTTTCTTCGAAGCCCTGAAGAAAGACAAAGGAAAATTCGAGTGGACCGACGAATGTTCAGCAGCTTTCCTTAACCTAATCGAGCACCTCCAACGACCACCAGTACTCTCAACGCCAAATAAAGGCGAAGAACTATACCTATATCTTGCGGTGTCATCTCATGCCCTAAGCGCCGCTTTGGTAAGAGAAGAAAACCGCACACAACGGCCAGTGTACTTCATAAGCAAGAGGTTCACGGGAGCAGAAACCCGGTATCCCAAACTTGAGAAACTGGCGTACTGTTTACTAATCACATCAAGGAAGCTGCGACACTATTTCCAGTCTCATTCCATCAGAGTTTTAACCGATCAACCGCTAAAACAAGTGCTCCATCGCCCCGACACTTCTGGGCGATTACTTAAGTGGTGCATCGAACTAAGTCAATATGATATCACTTACCATCCTCGCACCGCTATCAAGGGGCAAGCCATAGCTGATTTCATTGCCGAATTCACTACTAGCGAAGGTAGGGACTAATCTGAAATAGCAGAAGATATCAAGTGGAATCTCTTCGTGGATGGAGCGTCGAACGAACAAGGCTCGGGGGCAGGCGTTGTGATCATCACTCCTAGGGGAAGAAAGCTGCGTTATGCATTAAGGCTGGAATTCGCTGCCACCAACAATGATGCCGAATATGAAGCAGTAATAGCCGGATTAGAACTCGCCCTGGAGATCGGAGTCAGTTCCTTATGTCTTCGCAGTGATTCACAACTCATCGTAAATCAAATACTAGGGGAGTTCTAGACTCGAGGAGAGCGGCTCACGGCATATCTAAAAAAGACCAAGCAGCTGCTCAATCAATTGGATCACTACTCGATCAAACACATTCCCCGAGAAGAAAATCAAGAGGCCGACGAACTGGCAGAGCAAGCTAGCATGGGAGATGATACCACTTCTGGAACGATAACTGTCTCAAGGCTACTAACCCCAGTTTTGAGCAAGTAAACCTGATAGCTGCAACCAAAGAAGAAACATGGATGACCCCTATCCGAGAATACTTACAAAACGGCACCCTACCAGACGGGCGAAATGAAGTTAAGAAAATTCTAAGGAAAGCTTCCCGCTACACGATGCAAGAAGGCATCCTCTATCGGCGCGGCTTCTCTAACCCCTTATTGAGGTGCGTTGCTGGAAGAGAAGCCAGGGGAATTCTATCCAACATCCATCAGGAAAGTTGTGGAGACCACACCAGAGGGCAGACTCTGGCAAAAAAGATACTCCGATATGGATATTTCTGGCCCACCTTGAACAAAGACGCCTTAGACTTCGTCAAAAAATGTGACAGATGTCAG
Organism: Allium cepa; assembly: GCA_030765085.1. Taxonomy (NCBI): domain Eukaryota; kingdom Viridiplantae; phylum Streptophyta; class Magnoliopsida; order Asparagales; family Amaryllidaceae; genus Allium; species Allium cepa. The sequence continues at coordinate 201,785,525 of CM060941.1, read as the reverse complement.
AAATTTGCCAAAATCCCTCGACTACCAACCAATGAAATTACTCAGATGACCAGCCCTTGGCCCTTCGCAATATGGGGGATTGACTTAATTGGCGAACTGCCAACGGGCCGAGGCGGAGCCAAATATGCTATAGTGACAGTCGACTACTTCACCAAATGGGTGGAGGCGGAACCTCTAAATAAAATATCTTCGGCAAAAGTTATCAACTTCTTAATCAAAAATATTCTGTGCAGGTACGGAACACCACTCAAAATCGTATCAGACAATGGACTTCAGTTTGACAGTGAGGAATTCACCGACTGGTGCCGAGAGCATGGGATTCACAAAAGCTTCTCATCCGTGGCTTATACCTAGGCAAACAGCCAAATAGAAGTTGTCAACAAAATTCTCAAAACCTTAATCAAGAAGAAACTTGAAAAGTCGAAAGACGCTTGGGTGGACGAACTTCCTACGGCACTTTGGGCCTATCGCACATCTTACAGAACTTCAACAGGGCATACTCCCTTCTCTTTGGCATACGGATCGGAGGCTATGCTCCCAGTTGAAACTATAGTGCCCTCTCACCGTAGGATCCACTACAACCCGAAAGAAAATGAAGAACTCCTCCACATGTCTTTGGATCTAATTGAGGAGAGAAGAAATGATGCAGCACTCAAAGCAGCAGCTCACAGACAAAAAGTGGCAGCACTATACAACTCCAAAGTCAGACATCGCAGCTTACAAGAAGGAGACCTTGTCCTTAAGAGAATCTTTCCGCGCCCCGGGGCACTGGACCCCATCTGGGACGGACCTTATGTAATTCATAAAGATCTCCACAACGAAGCTTATATTTTGTCAACAGTGGACGGAGAGGTGTTCCAGAGGGCATGGAACATCCGACACCTCCGTCGATACTTTTCTTAACTTGTACTGCCCATATGAAGTGAATTAACAAAGAGAATCAGTGGACGTAGGCATTTTCGTGCCGAACCACTTTAAAAAAAACTTGGCTCTTGTTAACTTATTCCTTTATATCTTGGCTACTTGTTAAGCTTTATCCTTTGCTGTTGAACAAAATCCTTTGCAGATGACATTTCAATCCAGAACTTCACAACACAACTCCACCTGGACAAAATCTAACAGGTACGCTGCGCTCCTATGCCCTCGCCAATGAGACACTTTGCTCCGGTATCCCTCTACCGCGAGTTAACTCATTGTTTGCCTCGGCCCTTAAAGCCGACTGTAATGAGCCGAGTATAAGTCATCATAAAAAAGGCCGACTATAGCCGATGGCAGCTCATTACAGCGATTCGGCTCGCCGACGACTGTGAACCGATCATAAGCCCCAACATAAGGTGTGGCCAGCCAGGGGCAGTTCACAGTTGACGATCGGCCCCCACGCTAGCCGACCACAGTAAATCGAATAATACCCACGATTACGGGTCATAATGGCCCGGGTAGTTACTGTGCGCGATCGGCTCCGATGTGTCTTAAGTGCGGCTGTGGTAAAAAAGAAAACTCCCCGCAGTAGGCGTAAGATGGGTGACAAATGACTCCAAGACCCACAGCTAGGGAAAGTGACTACAAAACCCGTTTGCCACGAACTTAAGCACATCGACGGCCTTCCGTGACTGAAAGTTTTACTTTTCCTATATTTCAATTTGATTTAAAACTTTTCTCCTATTCTCCGTAACGGTGCTTGAAAGTACAGGACATGAAATAGGGAACGTTCGCTAGTGGGAACAGAAACTTACAATCGGATGACGAGACACTCAACAGAATTCCGTGCTTAGTCTTACAGGATGCACGAAATTGCCGTCTATGGCCAAAACATGAAGGGCGGTACCTTCTACTTTTATACATTAATGCATAGCTGCAATTCATATTTACACATCACATTTACATTGCAAAATGAGAAAATTATGCTTTAAGCAAAAAACTTCGCATCAGACACAGTCACGTCACTAGTAACATGCATAGTTACATCACTTACACAGCACAACAAAATAGCAATAACATTCCAACACAAAGGAATCAGCTTATATTATGAAATTACAAAACGTCATTCATCACAAACAATATTATTACAGTTACATCAATGTTTTGGACTAACATGAACAGCAATAAAAAGAAATCAAAAGGTAACCAGCTGTATTAGTGCTAACCACTACACCTCAGAACCAGCTCTCCGAATCTACTTGGTCGCTGGATCGGAACTCCCAACGTGTTGACCAGAGGTCCCACCTGTCCAATTCAGAAGAAGAATCCATCAGATAAACAGCGAACGATCAAGTTATGAAAAGCTAAAAAGGGAAAACTCACCGACGCCCGCTTCTTGGTCCTCATCCCCCAACTGCACACCGGCTTCCTCCGCAGCAAGCAGCCGCATCCCCTCCTTCACCGCTACCTTCTCCTCCTTTGAGAACTGGACGGTTACCACGTCCATCCTGAATGTCGCTCCACCTTCCTTATCCGCATCGGCCTTGGCCTCCTCCAAAGCCTGGAGATATATCCTAGCCATGACCCGGGGGTAGTCATCCATCCAGGATAGATTGCCCTGCTTCCAAGTACGGAAGTACATATCCTGCAACATCTCATCCATCATCCCCTTATTCTCCTCAAAATCCCTCACCCGGGTCTCGGAGGACAGCAACTTAGCGACGGCAACATCCCTCTCCGATCGATATCTCAAGCGGTCAGCCTAGAGAGACCTCCTCATTTCCTCCATCTCTTCCTTTAGCTTGGCCTGAGCAAGCTCTGCGGCCTCAAGCCTCCCAGACAACTCTTCAATCCGCTCAAGATCCGCATTCCGAACCTCATCCACCGTCGCAATGGCCATATCAATCCGCCCCTTGCAAGCAGCCTCCATTTTTCGCAATTCTGCCCTGCTGGCCTTTTCCAGATTCTCCTTCAACTGCCTGGAGGCTGCCTCGTACTGAGAGATCTGAATAGCCTGATCGGCAAGCTGTTTGGCCTGATTAGAAACCTGTAGCCGCAGCCGGATGTTAGCACTCCCAATTTCCTCCCCAGCCCTAGCCAGCCGAGCATGATGCTCCATCAATTTCTTGACCTCCTCCGCGACCCGGTCAATGTTGGCTTTGGCTTCGTCCCCCATGGCAGCTATCCGAGTAGTGAGCAGATCCAGATCTAGAGACTTAGCCTCATCAAGAATCCGAACCATGGGATTGCGGGGAAGAAGATGCTCGCCCCTGGCCTCGTCAAATAATATGTCCTGGGAACTGGGGTCTAAATCCGGGTGGCCGGCAAAGGGATTGCGAGGCACGTCGGGGCGCCTTATGCGGATAACGGTAGGATTTTCAGACGGATGCGGGGAGGGAGTATGCTCAGCGTCCTCCTCCGTGATATCATGAATAGGTTGAGGAGGAAGCTGCGGACCGGGTGAAGATTCAAATAAGGAACGCCTCCTCTTCCTCTGCTGGATACCTTCCTCAATGACTCCAAGAAGAGGACGATATTTAGCTACATCCCCGAAACGGCCAGTTGGCGGCTTCGGCTTAGTAGAAGCTCTCATCAACTTGAATTGCTCAAGGCGGTGTCGAACGTCTGAAGTTTTGGCCACCTCGCCTGCCCCTGTAATAAAGAACATGTGTTACGAACATACAAGGGTCCATAATTCAAGAAATATGTTATCTTAAAAAGAATGAGAAGGCACGTCTGTTATACAAACCCTGCGGAGAAGGAGAATACTGCAATAAGTCCTGAATCTCAGTCCAGGACGGAAGCGAACCATAAAATATTCCTAAGTCCCTATCATAAATGGAGTCTGAAGAAGTCAAAAGTTCACCTTGAATCGCTGGAGCCGCCTCAGCTGAAGAACTCTTAGGGAATGGATCGGCACCAACTCCAGCCTTGTCACCCTCCTTTGCCTTCTTCACCGAGGCTGATCCTTCCTCCAACCCTTCAAAAGCTTGGCGGAAGGCGTCATCCGTCCACTCCTGGATCTCCCCTGCCTGCTCAGAAGACAAAGGGCCGGCACCACTACCACCCTGTCCTTCACCTTCTCCATCTCCTCCGCTCTACTCTTCGTCTCTTTCCTCCTCTCCACCTTCCTCCTCCGGAATGTCTGGACATGTACTAGGAGAGGGTCCATCGGACTTCTTAAGCTTCTTTCCCCCAACGGCTGGAGGCACCGAGAAAGGTCTCTTCTTGCTACTCTTCGCAGTGGCCCCATCCTTGGCTTTAGCAGCCCTCTCCTCGGCTGTATCTCTCTGTTTAACCACAGATTGGCGTGGCAGAATCAAGTTACACTCCAGGAGAGTGGCATTCCTGATCAAGTAAGAAGCCGACCGATCCCGTGCCGGAATGGCTCTTATTTCCGCAGCCGTCTGAACCAAGGAATCATTCTCCACAACCGCAAAACCACCTGTCGCTAGCAAGAAATGAAAGCATATAAGAAGAAGCATTGTGATCAGGACAAGGAATATATAGATAGAGTTCAACTTACAGCCGGAAGTGAAAAGGCGGAAAGAAACAGAGTCATCCCTAATAAAAAACCATTCCTTCTTGAACATACTGAGCTTCGAGTACAGATCCAGAACAGGCTTGAAGGGCACGGCCGCTTCCAAACTGATATATGGAGACCCCTTCTTGTAACCTCTCAAGTTGTACAGATACCGGATCTCCCGGTTGGAAGGGGGACGCCCATATCTCCTATGAAAGATAACAAATAAGCACACTAGGATGGCATAGGAGTTGGGCTGAAGCTGGAAAGGAGCCACCTTCAGATAGGTAAGAAAACTGATTATCCAGGTATTGAGAGGCGGGATAGCACCACACATGCAATGATATCTGCTGTAAGCAAAGTAGCCTTCGGGGGGGTCATACAGCATCACTCCGTTCCCCGGCAACCGCATAAGCGCTCTGTCTATCCCGAAGGAACGAGCTATAACGTCAAGTTGCTGCTCCTTTAAGGAGCTGGGAAAGCAATCGGGAGGGGAGATCAGAAGTTCCTGGGGACCATACCCATCCACTAGCGACCTTGGGGCAGGTCCATGTCGCGCCGGTTCTGTTGGGGCTGGGGGCACGGAAGAAGACTCTCCTCTATCCTTGGACTTCTTACTGTCCGATCGAGTTTCCGCTTTACGAGATATTTTATCTACATACACAATAGAGAAAGACGTGTTGTTAGAACATGAAGTACAGGAATACAAGCGAGCAAGCATACACAAGTCGGAGATTTCTCTCATGGTCCAAGTATAAAAGACCATTCGATATCAAAGGTTTAAAGTTCCATTCGGCAAAGTGAACACCCATTCGGCAAAGTGAACACCCATTCGGCATTCAAAAAACCCTGGTTCATTCGGTATTGCCAACACAAGAACACATTCGGTACTTGGAGCCCTCGGTTCCATTCGGTAAAACCCAAATATAATGAAGAAGCCATTCGGCGTATACCTGGTTCGACAGCAAGGGTTGGATCGGCACAGCGACTGATTCGGTAGGAATTTCTTATCCGGTTGACTCGTTCGGTAGGGAACAAAGGAAGCCCTAGGCCCCTACTTATAGACGAGCATAAATACAACCGGACCAACTGGTTCGGCACTCCCAGGACCGAACGAAGCTATCTCAACTGCAGGGAAACAAAGTGCGACACATGCAAGCACGGGCCCCCCTTTGGGGGGCAAATGTTGGGCGAATTCTCACCCAGGAGATCTCGAGACCAAGAAGAGTCAGTTCCATCCGGATTCGCAATCATGGGTGGCCGAACCAATCGTCCTTCGAGTGCCTGCCGAACCAACACGAGGAGGAAGCCACCAAACCATTCGGTACCGAACCATTTGGTACCGGACCAACCTATCTCCCCTACGTGCCGAACCAGCTCCTCTACCAACCTCCAAACTTCCATCTCCATGCGACACCATACCACGCAATGTCGAGCCAACACCCTACCGAACCATACTCCATCCATCATCACCGGTCCGAGCAACCACCGGTCCAAAACCCACCAAACCAACCTCAACTAGACACCACCGAACCAAACAACCCCCCAAGCCAAGCCGAACCAATTCACCTCCCATCTACCACCGAATCACCGCATCCCCACGTCCTAACCGGACCAAGGCCATCACCGGACCGAACCTCCACCTAGCTATGACCGGACCAAGCCTTGCCGAACCAAAGCTCCGCCGAACCAGATGTGCCAGGCCAGATTGCTTCAACCCAGGCCCACCAGCAGCTATATACATCCAGGACCCCTGCCTCCAACCTCACTCTATAAATAGAGGAGCAGGGGTACAACAATGGCAGACAAGTTTGAGAGCTCAAGCAAGGAAGGAACTTTCAAACAACTTTCTTATACTTGTACTTAAAGCTTTGTACTTGTAATCTGAAAGAAAGGAGAGAATAACATATAAAGTGGACGTAGGCACGTTCTGGCCGAACCACTATAAATCTGCGTGTCTTTTACATTTTAGTCCTTGCTTTTTACATATTTGCATAAGTAACATAAAACCTTGAAAAATAACATATAATCAACTAAATAATAAGGATTGGAGGTGTTTGTCCATTTTTTATGCAAACAATTCATATTGCTAATGCATAAGGAATCCAACTTGCATGTTCTCTTTTTAATAAGGTGCTCTTGTATATCATTTTGGGACAATCCCTATATCTTTTATACTCACCATAAAAGACATCATTTACAATCCAAAATTGAGATTAAAACAACTAAAGTTGATTTTAATATAAGCATATTGTTAAAATCAACAACGTGTTGTTTTCTTATAGTTTAGAAATATCAATGTACTTTTTAACGTTCTTTCTTATGAACACACGATTCCTCTACACTTTGATTGAAAATCAAACTATTTGATATTTCTATCAAAATACTTATTCAATCTTGACGCTTATAAAATGATACATCCTTATCATTTCTTGGATCATATCCAAAGACTCACAAACCTAAAATCACTCCCACTAACTTCGAGGTATTTTTGGTTAATATGTGTAAACGGCTTACTCTAAATCATTATTTAGAATTTTCGGTTTCAATACATAAGTACCAAACATTAAGACTTATCGAGTGATAATTTTGTGAGTAAATCTGAATTAACTTGAGCATGTTGAATACCGAATCTGTTATGCTAATTTCAACAACCGAAATTTGCGATATTATTCTTATCAACCTTGCTCATTTAATTCCAACCATATTAGTATTTCCAATATAGAGATAGTCTCGGCTGATGGATTATATCTCTTTGGTTATGACTACAAAAATCAAATTTTGATAGCATACTTGGAATTCATTCAGATTTGCACATCATACCATATAGAGTCAACAATCTTAATGATTTAATTGAACAACCTGGGATAATGTATATTTTTGACATTAATAAGAAACTCATAGTTTCTCTTCGATGTACGAGAATACTTATAAGAGTTAGTTAATTACACTTCCTCTCAAACAATCAGTTCTATCTTTGGATCAGATCCAATTCCCTTTAACTATCAAAAATTTCTCAAATAAATTCCTTCACAATTAAGTTGATGTATCTTGAAACAACAATTGTTTCCTTTGGGTCGGTTTTCTGGCAAGCAAAGGAGGAAGAAGCCCAAGGCAAGCAAATGGAGCAAGAGTCAGAGCTATCCAAACCAAACGTTTGGCGTGGCAAAAATGCCGAACAATTCATTTGAACCGGCACGTCGGACCAGATATTTGGTTCGGTATCCTATAGTATATCGAACCAAGTATCTGGACTGGCATCCTCAGAAGTCCCGGACCAAATGTTTGGTCCGGTATTCTCTGGTCTGCCGGACCAAAAATTTGGTCCGGCATGAACCACAATTTACCAAACCAAACATTAGTTCAGCACAACAGGCACGTCGAACCAGATGTTTGGACCGGAAAAGAGGATCCTCTGAAGATGAAGATTGCCAAACCGAAGATGAAGATTGTCGAACCAATAAAGGATGGAGATTACCGATCTAAGCTTATTGAGCAACTAGTCCCAAACACTAATACCGAAGCAGACCTAGGCGGCTATAACCTCTCCTCCACATCTCACATTCTTACTCTATAAATACCGGAGCTTCTCAAAAACAATGGGGAAGGATGGTCGGGAAGAAAGGGAGAAACTCAGATGAGATCTATCATCTTAGTTATTCTAATTTATCTAATCATTTCAAGCAATCTTGTACTTGTAACCAAATCTAAGAAGGGATAATGAGATGGAAAGTGGACGTAGGCACATTCTGGCTGAACCACTATAAAAACCATGAGTTACTTGTTCTTTCCTTATCTGCATTTCCAAATCTCGAATTTGCTAATTACTTCAGTATCTGCTAAGGATCATTTAATTATAACTTGAAATGTCTAAAGAGTCACGAGATAAACACAATCCAACAAGGCTAAACTAAAAATCAGTTGCCCAATTTTTTGAGCAAACATGTTTGGTCCTTTCATTAAGAGGCTTGCATAAAAAGCCAAACACTCCTGTCCATTATTCTATCAACCTTAGCGCATCATTAAAACATGGCTCCCTCCAAGTGAATGTTGACAAGGGTAAGAATGCGGCTATTGTAAGTACGCTCAACCCCATCCAAGAAGATTAAGAAAACCCAACTACTTGCTCCCTACCCCCAGGCTCGGTTGTCGCTCTTGAAGACTTAGAAAGGGCTGTGAATGAGATGAGTGACCGCCTCGCTGCCCAACAGAAAGCTTTGGTGGATCAAGTCATGACACGCTTAAGGGGCATGAAGGAATCCACTCACAATACCGGAAACCAGGGTGAATCCTAGTCTAGAGAGTCACATAGAAGGAACAGTCTCCTGCTAAATGATGAGTTCAAGCAGAAAGATCCAGGGGCTCGAAGCCGAACCAGGACTCAACCCGAAGTTGGTCTAGAGAGGTCATCAAGAGCTGGGCCCAGTAAAGGAGGCCCCAGACATGGACTATCTATGGTTGATCCTATCATGCTTCGAACCAATCATCACCAGTTCGGCCTCAATCAAGGCACTAGACGCCATCACTATCAAAGAGAGGGCCCCGCTTCTTCTAGGGCTGTTCCCGAGTCCGAAGAAACGATGACACATCTCTTCAGGGAGTACCTCAGGCGTGAACAACTCGAAAGGGGGATAGGCGCCAGAGTATCCAGCCCCTTTACTAAGGACATAGAGGCCACGACCACGCCTCAAGAATGGAAGATGCCCACCATGGATCCATATAAGGTCCCCTCTGACCCAATCATCCATCTACAATGATACCTCAGCACATGCTCATGAATAGAGCCACTGAAGGTGTATTATGTAGATGTTTTTCGCTATTCTTGTCAGATTTAGCAACCACATAGTTCTATCACCTACTCGTGGATCCATCAGTTCTTGGAAATTGTTGAAGGAAAAGTTCGTAAGCCAGTTATGAATTCATGTGGAATATACTAGAAATGTTAATTCCTTGTCCGACGTAAAATAAAAAATGGAGGAATCTCTGCAGCAATACCTTACACGTTTCAACGCAGCTACAGCAGCGATGAAAAACACGGATGAAAGACTTACATTGGTGGCACTATGTGGAGGTGTCCGCCCGGACTCGAAACTTGCAAGAAGACTAATGAAGGAGAAGCCTTTAACTCTTCAAGAATTCTACCATGAAGCAGGAAAATATATGAAATTGGAAGACGCAACGACTTTCTGGCATAGCGAGAAACCCACAGGGGTTTCCGACTCCCATGGAAACACGAGAGTCCCACCTCAAGGAGAAGGGAGAAAGCCAAACAATGATGATAAAAGTAACCATAAGGGAAATCCCAGAACTGAAAAAAGCAATAAAGGACGATACAGACCGGGACCGAGATTTGATTCCTACACTCCTCTAAATGATACTATGGAAAACATTTACTTGGCCACTCAACACGAATTGAAGTACAAATGCCCTCCATATAAGAAGGAATTGGAAGCTGCGATTAGGACAAGAAAGTACCGTTGCTTCCATGTGTCTCACAGACATAACATGAAAGAATGTCAGCATTTGCTGGACCTTATTGAAGAACACATCCTAAAAAAGAAACTGAAGCGATACGTGCAACAAAAACATAACTCTCCCACTCCGACCCACGAAGGGCCATGGCCGCTCCGACATGGAAATAACAAAGAAGAAACAAGTGCAAGCCGCTCCAATTAGGAGAAAATAATTGTCCATACTATATCAGGAGGCCGACATTCAATCGGCAGAAGTTGGGCCGAGATGGAGAGGTATAGGAAATCTTTGAAGGATGGAGAAGGATATGTTCATTCCATTACAGAAGGGTGCCTCGCTAAATGAAGAGAAATGACCTATGTAACCTTGGGCGATGAGGATTTGGTTGGAAAGCAGTACCCACATACCGATCCTATGGTCATTTCCGCCTGGATCAGCCCAGCAGAGGTTTTCCACATTTTGGTCGATACGGAAAGCTCGTGAATATATTGTTCAAACATGCCTTCAATAAAATGAAGTTATCAATGAAAGATGTATTGCCATGCAATAAGCCCCTAAACGAATTCATTGGAGAAGCCATAATTTCGCTTAGGCAGTTGGACTTGTTTGTTGAACTAGGAAGTCTCCCTCGATCCGTTATCCGAAAGCAAACATTTGTGCTGGTAGACATACATTCTGCTTATAACGCATTTCTGGGTAGACCTGCATTATCAGATTCTAGATAGTCTTAGCCCCTTGGTGCTTGAAAATGAAGTTCCCTATCGTTGGGGGAATAGGAGAAGTAGAAAGCGACCAAGACGGAGCACGTGATTGTTATGTGATAGAAATTTGCCAAAACAAAAGGAAGGAAAAGGGTAAAAATGTAGAGGTCATCCTCTACGCCAAAACTGTGGAAGCGTAACAATCAAAGAAGGCCCATCCTCTCGAGTATACTAGCGACCCGTTTAATGAATTAGATCTAAGAGATAGAGAGGAGGAGGCCAGTGCCAAGCCCATGGAGGCTATGGAACATGTTGCAGAAGATGATCATGATGGTACAAAGCTTTTCAGGATAGGGTCGCAGCTAGACAAAAATCTGAAAATCCAATCGATAGGGTTCCTATGCAGGAATTTAGATGTGTTTGCATGGACCCAGGAGGACATGGTGGGAATATCCCCTGAGATAGCTTATCACTACCTAAACATAGACCCAACCAAAATCCCGGTCAAGCAGAAGAAAAGGAGCATATGGATGGAATGCTCAACTTCCCTCAATGAGGAAGTAAAAAATCTACTCGCTAACGGTTTTATCTACGAGGCTATCTACTTAAAATGGATCTTCAACCCAGTTCTAGTGAAAAAATCCAATGGGAAATGGCGAACCTGCATCGGGTTCTCCAATCTCAATGACGCTTGCCCCAAGGACTGTTTTCCCCTGCCTCGATTCGACCGACTAGTGGACGGAACCGCAGGGTATGAATTGTTATCATTTATGGCCACCTATTTGGGGTACAACTCCTATGCATATACCAACCAAGAACATAATTTCTTTATCACAAATCTAAGCCTATATTGCTACAAGGTCATGCCCTTTGGGCTTAAGAATGTTGTGCAACCTATCAATGCTTGGTTAATAAGATGTTTTGAGTGGCAGATTGGTCATTCCATGGAAGTGTATGTCGACGACATGCTTTTCAAATCAAGAAAAGAAACATATCATTTACACCACCTAAATGAAATGTTTCAGATATTGCGCAAATACCAGATGAAGATGAATCCATTGAAATGCGCCTTTGGAGTATTCTCGAGAAAATTCTTGGGTTTCATTGTACACGACAAAGGTATTGAAGCGAGTCCCAAAAAAGTCCAAGCCTTGAACAACATCAAAATAGCAGCCACACGAAGGGAAATGCAGAGCTTAAATGGGAAGGTAGCCGCTCTAAGTAGATTTATATCCAAGCCATAGACAAGTGCGTCCCAATCTTCGAAGCTCTAAAAAAGGACAAGGGAAAGTTTAAATGGACCGGCCAATGCCACTCGGCTTTCCAAAGCCTGTTGGAACACATACAGAAACCACCAGTGCTCTCCACTTCGGTAAATGGAGAAGCCTCTACTTGTACTTAGCTATGTCCCCCCATGCATTGAGCGCTGCCTTGGTACGAGAAGTTGACCATATCCAAAAACCAATGTATTTCATTAGCAAAAGGTTTACGGGGAAGAGGCTCGATAGTTGAAGATCGAAAAATTGGCCTACTATTTGCTCATAGCATCCAGGAAACTGCAGCATTATTTCCAATCTCACTCCATAAGGGTCCTGAGAAATCAACCATTGCGTCAGGTCCTACAAAAAACCGGATACAGCAGGACGTCTGCTAAAATGGTGCATCGAGCTAAGTCAGTATGACGTCACCAACCATCCATGCACCACAATCATAGGGTAGGCCCTGGCTGATTTCATACCTGAATTCACCATTCAACACAGGGATATGACCATCAGAATAGAGGAAACAATCAAGTGGAATGTGTTTTTCAATGGATCATCAAACAAGCTCGGCTCGGGGGCAGGAATAGTAATCATCACGCCTCGAGGAAGAAAGTTAAGTTACACGTTGAGGCTAGAATTCACCACAACCAATATCGATGTTGAATATGAAGCAATAATAGCTGGCTTAGAAATCACTAGGGAAATAGGGACCAAATCGATATGCATACACAGTGACTCATGGATAATCGTTAGCCAAATCCTTGGGGAATTCCAGACTCGCAGGAAAAGACTTGCCTCTTACCTCAACAAGACTAAAAACCTCTTGAAAGAGCTAGACTACTATGTAATCAGACATATCACATGGGAGGAGAATCGAGAAGCAGATTCCCTCATCATAAAAGCTAGCATGAGAAACGAGCCGATGCTGGGGGCAACCCCCGTCATGATGCAAGTCACACCAAGCTTCAAATGTCTTCAAATCACACCCATTAGCGAAGAGACTTGGATGACCCCCATCATCAAACGCTTACAAAAAGGAATCCTACTGGCAAATCGCAATGAGGTTAGAAAAATCTTAAGGAAGGCATCCCGCTACACCATCCATGAGGACGTCTTGTACCATCGTGGTTTTTCCAATCCCCTACTGAGGTGTGTCACGGGAAACAAAGCGAAAGATATTCTCAACAACATACACCAAGGAAGTTGCGGCGACCACACCAATGATCAAACTCTAGCTAAAAAGATTCCTGGCTATGGGTACTTTTGGCCCACGCTAAACAAAGAGGCAACTGAGTTTGCTAGAAAATGCGAAAAGTCCCAGAGATTTGCCAAAATCCCAAGACTACCACCTACCGGTCTAACCCAGATGGTCACACCTTGGCCCTTCGCCATCTGGAGGATTGACCTAATCGAGGAACTTCCCATGGGTCGAGGAGGAGCGAAATATGCCATAGTGGCAGTGGATTACTTCTCCAAATAGGTGGAAGACGAACCTTTAAACAAGATTTCATCTACCATAATGATAAATTTTCTAATACTTAACATCCTGTGCAGGTATAAGTGCCATAGAAAATCATATCGGACTCCAATTCGACAGCGAGGAATTCGCCAATTGGTGCCATGAACATAGGATTTCTTGAAGCTTTTCAACTGTGGCATATCCATAGGCAAATGGACAAGTCGAAGTAGTGAAAAAGGTGTTGAAAACACTGATCAAGAAGAAACTGAAAAAATCCAAGGGGGCATGGGTCAAGGAATTTCCTACAGCTTTATGGGCCTACCGAACTTCTTATAAAACCATGACAGGGCACACCTCGTTCGCATTGGCATACAGAACCAAAGCCATGCTCCCCATCGAAACAATTGTCCCTTTGCACAGAAGAATAGACTATAATCCAGAAGAAAATGAGGAGCTATTAAACATGTCACTCGACTTGATCGAGGAGGGGAGAAATGATGCCGCTCTCAAAGCAGCCACTCATAGACAGAAGGTGGTAATGCAATACAATTCCAAGGTGAAGCCTCGAACACTACAAGAAGGAGACTTGGTTCTAAAACGAGTCTTCCCATGACCTGGGCCGTTGGATCCAATTTGGAAAGGACCGTTAGTTGTTTTGAAGATCTTCACAATGGAGCTTACATCCTATCAATGGTAGATGTAGAGATGTTCAGAAAGGCATGGAATCTCCAACAACTCCATCGATATTTCTCTTGAGTTGTAAAGAAATATGTATTGAATAAAGTAATAAGAGAAAGGCAGTGGACATAGGCATATTTCAGCCGAACCACTATAAAAATCTTGATGTCTTGAGTTAATCATATTAATTACGTATTTTTTCATTCAATGACAATCCCTATGCGAGCTATCGCAGACACTCGCTGGTAGTAATGAAAATGGATAGCCATGATCAAGGGCACAAATTAAGCCCATGCAATTTATTGCTGATGATCGACAACCCTAGGTCAGCAATGATGAACCAATTATTAGCCACGGATCAGGAACGATTCATAGCCTGGGAAGTTCGTCATTGGCATTCCAGCTCGCTGTCACCTACGAACCGATTATAAACCCCTCGATTAAGGCATAGCTGTAGCCAGGGGTCGTTTGCACTTGGCAATTGGCATTACGTCGGCAACGACAAATCGAATAATACTCACGATACAAGCACTAGCCTGAGTAGTTTTCGTTAGCAACCGACTATGAAGTAAAGCACACAATTACGACTTTCTGCATGATAATGAATAGACAAGTCATAAACAAATTCATACACAATCTGTAAAAGTCATGCATCACAGAAACAATTGCAAGCATGTGAAAAGCATAGATTGAAACATCAAACATCAGAAACCTTTTTTACATACACAAGTTTTTATTCGTATTTACAGGTACAAAACAACCATACATTTCTCACAGGCTAAAAACATAAAGGGGAGAACAAACCCTCTTCAAGACGAGGGGACATCCTTGCCCCTTTTCCCACTTCCCCCAGTAACCTCCGTTGAAGGCTTGACTCGTTCCAAAGGTGTCCCTGCACAAAATGAATGATAAAGATCACGAACTTCTCAATACGGAATAAGTAATGACAAAATAGGAGGATATGATACCTGCGATAGCATAAGGCGGATCACCAAAACCCTCAAGATCAGAACCATCATCATCACCTTCCTCCTCCTCCAATAAATCGTACCCACTTGCGATGGCTTTGGTTTCCTCCGAGGAAAATTGGCTATTCACCATCATAACATCATAAGCGGCCCCACCCTCCTATGTAGCTGCAGCCTTGGCCTCCTTAATAAGCTGAGCATGAATTCCTACCATCACTTTACGGTAGCCATCCATCCACTGAAGGCTTTTTTGCTTCTAGAACATGTAATACATATCCTTCAGCATCTGGTTAATAGTGTCGCAAAATTCACTAGCTTGTCAGCTTCAGTCTGGAGGGATACCACCTTGTTCATATATAACTCCTTATCTTTCTTCAAGTGTACCAGTTCTGCCCTCAGCCTATCAATTTCAGGCCGCTGGGAGTCTTTCTCCTTTAGCCATACACCCCTGGACTCTTTCAGCTCAGCCAGGGTTGTTTCCGACTTCTTTACTATACCTTTATGGAAGCGAAGTCGCTCCATATCTTTTTCCCGGGTCTCATCCATGGAGCTGATGGCCAAATCAATCTGGGCTTGATATATAGCAGTTGACTCCTTCATTGCTTCATCCTTGGCCTCTTTTATGGCTTCTCCTTGGCTTTTCTCATTTTAGACTCATGAGATGCTTTAACCACCGACAATTCAGCCTCTTTTTCCCTAAGCGCCTTGCGAAGATCCTCCATCTCTAAACGTAACCGCACATTGGCTCTCTAACCTCTTCACTAGCTTCGGCCAAGCGAGTCTGATAGTCAACAATATTGTGAGTCTCATCAGTGATCTGAACCATCCTAGTTGTCAGATTAGAAAAATCCAAAGATTGAGTCTCATCTATTATCCGGCCAAGGGGTTGCAAGGAAGAAGAAACTCGGTATCGAGATCCGTGGTACGACGACCCACATAATCAGGGTTGATATCAGGATGACTTCCGAAAGGATTCCACACGCGCTGCTGATGAGCTGAAGAAGCAGGGTCCACGTTACCTTATGCCAACTCATCTGGCGCTTTATGCACTTCCATACTCGCAGGGAAATGAGATCAACGACGCGAGAAGGTTTGAGAGCCTAGGGAGGTGGCCTCCTTCTCTGGGGACCTTGCATATTTCTGGCAAGATCCATGGCTCTCTCCCTTATCCAAACCCAATGAGGCCCTACTGACTTCCTCTACCATGGTTCCTTCCTCTTGACACAAGGGGAGGAATAGTAGCCGTCTTCATTCGTTTAAATTGCTCCAAACCCTTAGACACTTCATTCCTCCTTGGGTTCCTCCTTTTCCCAAAATATACTTAGTCGCATTAGAACTAAGAAGCAGAAAGAATTCAAGAAACAAAAACACTTAAGACACTAGGGACACAACAAGCTGCTACAAACCCTTAGAATAAGGTGGATCGTGTGGTCGAGGCGGAATCTCACTCAACTGGGAAATACTTTGGAACGGAACACCGCTCGATGGAGGGAGAACTCTCGGCAACACGACATCATTGGACTAAGCATCAGGTAGGGGCTGAGACCCATAAAAAAATAAAAAGTTCTCAAGAAAAATCTCAAAATCCAAACAGTAATCAAAAGTACCTGGGGAAAGCCCGAATTCCTCACCAATGCTAGCTGCACTAGATATCGGAGGAGGTTCACTCACTCGAGTCACTCGAAGCCACATTTTCTTAAGGAGGGTCTACAATAGGAAGCAGTCCGGAGACCGAGCCAGAGCATTCCAACTGTTCGGACCACCCCTCCACAGCCTCAACATCCTTTAAAGGATCCACACTGGGCCTTCACTACCCATGATGTCCACATCTGGAGATGCGCAAGCTTCCCCTATCATCGCCTCAGAATCACTCTCTGACCCTTCCTCCTCTTCATTCTCCTTTTTCGAATGTAAACCTTCCTCATCACCAAGAGAGGAGACGTCTTGAATGCGTAGGATTTCCAGAGCTGGGAGGGTGAACCATACCCTTCTTTTGTCTCACCATTTTCGGGGACTTAGCTGCATGAACCTCCTCATACGGACCTTTGCCCTTTTCCCCTTTGTCACCTTCAGCCCTTTTCTCTCTCTCAATCGAACTCGGCCTAATCTTGTACACAGATTGCCTGGGCCCAATCAGATTGTAAAACCGAAGGGCTGCATCACAAAGTAGGAACGAGGCCTCTCACTCGGCCTCTAGAATAGCTAATATCTCCTTTGCCATCTTCCTTAAACCATCGTCCTCCACCGCTTTCACACAATCTAGAAGTTATGAAGAGGTAAGTAACCAAGGTGAAAGAAAACTAAGAAAAGGAAAATTAGCTACTTACATCCAAAGGTGAAAGAATGTTGAGCCACAACATCGTCATGAACAAATAAATACTCTTTCTTGAACATGCTAAATTTGGAATACAAATCCAGGATGGTCTTGAACTTGTCTGCAGACTCCAGGATGATAAAGGGACTACCCTTCCTATAACTCCTCACGTTGTACAAATACCTAATCTCCCTATGAGTTGGAGGCCCCTAATACCACTTCATGAATATCAGATAAAGGGACGTCAAGATAGAACATAAGAATTTAGTTGAAGCTGCATTGGAGCAACCTTCAAATAAATGACAAAGCCTGCAATCCAAACATTAAACGGTGGGATCGCTCCACACATGCAATGATATTTTCTGTATGCATATACTCGCCTGGAGGGAAGGCAGCTCTATCATCCAGGCTAGGCAATAGCATATCTCTATGATTTATCCTGAACGTGGTAGCTATGGAGTTTAACTTCTCAGTTGTTAGTACACTACGATAGCATTCAGAAGGCCTAGCCAACATCTGGTTAGGAGCATAACCTTTCACTAGTGAGTAAGCAGACCTAGGTTGCTTAGGGAGGTTAGCCGGAACATCTGCAAAAGAAGAACCTTCTCCCGTAGGCTGTGAAGCTACAAACTTAAAACGGGTTTCACTACCGGAAGACATGTTGCTGTAAAAAAAGAGAAAAGAGAGGCGAACACCAGCAAAAAGGTCCAAATTATGAATAGAGGTTAAAAACATAATTGGAATCTTCTATCATCAAATCTAACTAGAATTCCACATCCCCAACCTCACCAAATTTTGCTCGGTAAACCCAATGGACAAAACGCTCGGCGAACTTGATCCGACATTGTCAAGAGCCAATGTCGAACTAGATAGGGCCACACATCGATTGCCGGTCCAAAGTGTACCTTCCCTTGACGTCATCAAGGAAAACCTTAGCCTCCACCTAACAATCAAACAAAAAAATGTGCTACCCCTATGGCCTCTGCCAGTGACAAACCCTTCAGCCAATGTATCAAATACTTTGTGAGCGAATAATTACATGTGCTCACATAACCAATGCGAATTTCCCAACACCTTGAACACTCTTAGGAGAATGAGGACCTAAATACTCCACTCTCTCAATGATTTAAATCAAGTCACCTAGCATCAAAACCGTTGAATTTCGAAACCTAGTACCGAATAGAGAAAGCGCTTACCTCAAGATTGCAAAAAACATGTAACCACTGAAGCTCGGCAGTGCTGAAAGAACATAGAAGCTATTTACAACTGAACAAGACAGGTTAGGAAATTTTGATGGAGAAAATAGGAAGAAGAATGGAGAAGGAAGACGGTATTTAAGGAAGAAAATGGGAAGATAAATAGTCCTAGAGTGTGGTATTCGGAGATAGGAGCTACTGACCAGACCAGAATAAAGCATGCCGAGAAAATACCCAACATGCTTTGGAGGGCAAGTGTTGGGTTGGTTTTCTGGCAAGAAAAGGAAGAAGAATCCCAAGGCAAGCAAATGGAGCAAGAGCCAGAGCTACCCAAACCAAACGTTTGGCCCGACAAAAATGCCAAAAAAATCATTTGGACCGGCATGCCGGACCAAATATTTGGTACGGTACCCTATAGTATACCGGACTAATTATTTGGACCGGCATGCTTAGAAGTACCAGACCAAATGTTTGGTCCGGCATTCTCTGGTCTGCCAGACCAAATATTTGGTCTGGCATGACCCACCATTTACAAAACTGAACATTTGGTTCGGTACAACATGCATGCCGAACCAGATGTTTGGACCAGCAAAGAGGATCCTCCGAAGATGAAGATTCCCAAACCAAAGGAAGATGAAGATTGTCGAACCAAAAGAAGATGAAGATTGCCAAATCCACAAAGGATGGAGATTGCCGATCCAAGCTTACCAAGCCACCAGTCCTAAACACTAATAGAGAAACGGACCCAAGCAGCTACAACCTCTCCTCCACACCTCACAATCTCACTCTATAAATAACGGAGCTTCTCAACAATAATGGGGATGGATGTTTGGGAAGAAAGGGAGAAACTCTGCTGAGATCTATCACCCTCGTTATTCTAATTTCTCTAATCATTCGAAGCAATCTTGTACTCGTAGCCAAATCTAAGAAGTGCTAATAAGATGGAAAGTGGATGTAGACACATTCTGGCTGAACCACTATAAAAACCAAATCTAAGAAGTGATAATAAGACGGAAAGTATATATATTTGTTTATTAAATATTGATTTTTAAACCGTGTATATATATAAAGTTGTTTATAATGTATAAGTTTGATATATTCCGTTTGTTATAATACATAAGTTATACAAGTTTGTACATTGCATGTTTAAGTTTATATATATATATATATATATATTTGTAGCTTTACATAAATAGATACAATGTGTTTATGTTAGTATTTTCAGAATGTTCATATACAAATATAATATTTTTTGTTAATAATTGAAAAGGATTTTTAGTGATTTTAAAAACATATATAGATATTAAGTTTATTATTTATTTGAAGCATTTCGTAAACTATGGGCTTTAATGAATATTGATTTTTAATAAGAATATATTATGAAGATTTTAATTTAAGTATGTGTTTTAATTAAATATTAATTTATGAGAAGAAAATAATAATATAATTTAAGTCTATCATGCTTTGCTTTTGTCTTGCCGCCGTCTAGAACTGGTCGCAGCAGCCTTTTGCTTTCTTTCGTGTACGTGTCCTTGTCCGGATCCATGTATGCGTTGTGTTCATTTCCTGTTGTTCTCTAACCTCGAAAGGTGGGCAATCATTCCTGATTAACATTCTTATATTTAGTAAATTTAATTCACATGAAATGGCGATTGAAATATGTAGTTAAATTTGAATTGTTAAGTTATTTAATTGTTATATACGATATGCCATTATCTATAATTGTTTAACTATGACATATGACACCATAACCTGTGTATATATTATATTTAAATTTGTTACTGATGATATATGTCTGTTGTTGATATGTTATATTATTATTATATTTGTTCTCACTCTACAAGTTCCCTGTTAATTTGGAAAATCCATATGGGTTGAAATGATACATACCCAAATGATCTTATAGATTAGCGGAAAATCATTATGGGTTGAAATGTTAAACTCAAGCGATTTTCATTGATTTTGGAATTTTGGGATTGCAGGTTGAAATGACATATACTCGTAAAAAATAAAATTTAAATTGCGGATTGAAATGATAAATATCTATACTTGACCATAGGATAGAAAATTATATACGAACACCGTTGGTTTATTTTTTAAAAATGATTTCCATAGTTTGAAAGGAAATATATGGGTTTTAAATAAATATTGATTTTTAAAAAATATATAAAGATTTTAATTTTAATATATGTATAAAAATTTAGATTTTTAAATTTATATGTTTTGGAAATTTTAAATTATAAGTCATGTTTTAAAATGTAAATTATAAAATTTTACATATAACTTTATTATTTTTAAAATTTATAAAATCAGATTTAAAATAGATTTTATCTAATAATAAGATTTGATTTAATAAAATTTAAATTACCTAATATATATAATATGTTTTTAAATATTCATATAAATTTATATTAATATTTTGAAAAAATATTTTGGTAATAACTTTAATAAATTCAGGTTGGAAAGATAAATTGAAATTGATTTGTAATTTAATTCGTTTAAGAATTGTATTTAAATAGAATTTGATTTGAAACTTATTAATTTGAGTTTTTTAAAGGTATGATTTTATAACTTGATAAATTAATTTTGATTAAAGGTGAATAAATAGTATTTTCATATTTAAATAAGATTGAAATTGAATATTTAATTTTGATTTAAATTGAATTTGAGATTTTATTTAAATGTTTATAAAAATGAGTGAATGAATATTTTCAGAATTTAATATAATTGAAGTTAAATATTTAATTATTGATTTTATTTAAATTTCTAATTTGAGATTTCATTTAAATGTTATTAAAATGATTAAGTGAATATTTTCAAATTTAAATAATATTAAAGTTGAATTTTTAAAATAAATGAAATTTATCAAATTGAGTTATTGTAAATTGTTTGAATATTTAAACTTTAAAATCTACTGAAATTGGAGGTGGTTTTAAATTTGTAATTCAAACCTGGATTTGAAAATCGATATAAATTAAATGGTTTAATGAGAATTTGAATTGAACCTTTAACCTTTTCGATTGAAATTGTTAAACCGAAATTGATTTTAATTGAATTGTGGAACTAAAGTTGTTTTGAATTGATGTGTAAAGTTGGAGGAAACAATTCTACTTTGAAACTATTTTTAATATATAAACTATTTTAACCTATAAATTACTTAAACATAAACTTTTTTAATTTACAACTATTTCAATATATATAAACTATTTTCAATAATTAAATTGCTTAAGTTGGAACCGTTATGATTTAGATTAATTGAATTTAAATGTGAATATTTTGACATGATGGTTTAAACCATATTCTATGGTTATGATTTGAAATGAATATGATCTAAAGTGATTTTGAAAATGAATATGATTTTGAAAGTGATATGATACTAAAGTGATACAATTTTTGAAATGAATATGATATTTTGATATGAAATATGAACATTTTGAAATATAAAATGACCATGGTGTGAATTAAGCGTTTGGTTGTTAAAAAGATCGGGATCAGATATTGTCATACTCTCTGCCAATACCGAAAACCATTTTAACAATTGTGCACGTGGTAGAGACCCTAAAATGAAGTAGGACGGTTTGGCGACGATTTTGTATGAGGTAATAACGCAACTTGGACTCCCGCGAGTCAGCTTGATGTGGCTAAAACATGAGCCATTCCAGGCCAGGTGAGGTCGCACCTCCGATAAAGCACATTCCTTCGATATCATTCTATTATTTTGTGTTTTGATGGGTACTCCTTTGATTTGGGAGTGTGTCTCGAGGAAGGCGGTAGTAGTTGCTATGTTTTGTCACTAGTTCAGATCCACAAAACGGTATAATCCTACCCTGGGCGTTGCCTCGCATGCCTTGTCACATGCCTTATTGTGCCCTCTATGAGTTTGTTTTGTACCATACCTATGAGTCCCCTCTGGGTAAACCATTGGTTTGGTGGAGCTTACGGTACTGTATAGACTACAAGAATATATAAAATGTGTTAAGGGGGTAACGTCTTAACGCTATTTTAATAGTTTACTTTATTATAGACATTATATATGTAGCATATTGTACTATATATGCAGGTTGTTTTAACGTATCCATAAAGGATGGGAATCCCAAACATCCTTTAAGTTATTTGTATTTCACTTGTGTTGATTTACTTGTATAAGAATGTTAATCCTGACTCGAGTGCTTTATGTTTTGCTTTATGCTCGGGTGAGACTGAGTGTCACAAGATTTGACTCACCTTTGAAGTTTGGAGCTTCGCTTGGAGATCCATCTATATCTATTTAGCTTTCAGTTATCTAGTTGTTTATATTTAGATTTCGTCATTTAACTATGTATTGAGACTTCTATGTATTCGAGATTTCTGTTGTATTTTGTTTTTAACTCTGATGTTCTGTAGTAGCTTCATGAACTACTATTTATCTATTCAGCTGCTCATTGTTATATTAGTCTATGTCTGTGATTCTGTGATTGATTTATTTATTGTATATGCTGAGTTTTGCCAAATATAAATTAACAATTTGATATTTTGAGCAATTCAAGTCCGGCATTTGAGAATGCGAATGGTTCAAAATAGTGGGTCTTTACAGTTGGTATCAGAGCTCTAGTTTAGGCAAACTTAGCATATGGAGTGAAAACTCATCAGAGATAGGTTACTTATATCCTAGAATAAGTAGAATCATCTTCGTTAGAGCTTGAAATTATTCATCCTGCATTGGGATTTCTTTTGACTTTTTGAACCTTCCTCCTTGTTCCGAAATCCATTCTTGTCTCTTCCTATTTGTTTTCTTCTTGATACTGGAGCACCCTATAGCTCCATTTCTATCCCGCCAATGATGTGCATATAAATGTGCATATTTTTACCACCATATTTGTAACGACCCAACTTCCACACTCCAGGAAGTCGCATCGCTAAGAAGAAAGAAAGGGATAGAAAAGATAAAAGAAAGGAAAGGAAGAAACAGACAATATCAAAATCTCACAGCGGAACGAATAAATTATATTATATCACATAAAAACTTTACACATTATCATATACATAAGAGGTTTACAGCCAAAACAACACAAACTAGACAGTTATAAACATCTGTCTAGCGATTACAATTCAAGTATATCAGAGAAAAATAGATACTACTCAAACACAGCGGAACCACTATATATATCTACACGCTGAAGCCTCCTGCTCCATTATCTCCTCCAGCACTCGTCAAAGAAATCCTGAACCACTTGACTACTCATACAAAATATGAGTATCCAAGAGTTTAATAAAACAGAAAATAAACACTCGGGTCAGACAGGGGTCTGGTGTGAGTAAACGGGTTAAAAGTTGCTTAACTTTTAGAAAATCCTTTGAAAACAAAGGGTATCACGTAAGACTTCCCACACATAAACATGGAAAGGTTTTTACCTTACACTAACCAAAACATTTGATAGGAAATCCAGTGATATTATAATAGTGTCTAGGGTTTTCAAAATAAAATACAGAAATAGCTGGAATGCTTACATCTCACGTTCCAACATAGTTGGGCACAATCAAAACCGTACAGGCACTTATTGGATTTTGGATTCCATCAATGGCAGGGCTACTGGGGTACCGCCCGTCACAGTACGTGGCCTAGATCACCGTACCGAGGAGTACCCCCACTCCCTTGCAACACAAGGCCGGACCCATTCCTTACTGAACAGTTCCGAACAAGACCACCCCGACAGTTGGAGCTCACAACCGTCCACACAGCCGAAATAAAAGGGACCTCTAGACAGGGGTAAATCTCACTCTCCAGTGGGGGCTACCGACGAAGCCTTGCTGCACCTCCCCTGTTTTAGCCATTCCCGGTTGATGAGGCTTGAGGCTACGATTACCTTTATAGAACACATCTATCTTAGAATGCTCATCGTCCACCTGACGATGTTCTGAAAGAATTCAATCCATACAAGTTCGTTCCGGGTTCGAACGAAACCAAAGGCATTATCTCGTTACACTCATTTTGGAATCACCCTCAGAGTTAACGACGATAACCCTTGCACTCTAAACCACCATCTCGAACCTATAAGTACTATTCCGTCAAACTCATTACGTAATCACCCACAGATTTATACTGACGTATAGCCCTTACACCTCGAGTCTTCACTTGCTCCACTTGGATTAACGACCTAACGTTTAATTGGAATCGATGTGGTTTTCGGATATCCAAATATGGAAACCCGATCCCGGTCTCACCGAAACCAAACGCCATTTTAATGTCCAAGTTGTACTTAAGGGTTTTAAACGATTAACTCATTTCATTATCATCTATTTCACACAGATAGATAAACTACATATTCTCATCATAACAGATAACCCATAACTTTATCACAACAGATAATCATCACAACAGTCAATCATCACAACCAAAATAATCCATCATACTATATCTAAGCATCCATATCCTATAGATACTACTCATCTCATTTCTGAGATCACAACCATCCAAAGGTATATCAATATCATTCATAAGCAATGATATATTATCCATCATTTATAATTAATTTAAATGAATTAAATTAATTACTTCTATCTTTAATTAATTTAAAATAAATTAAATTAATTACTCACCTATAAATTCTGCTTATAAATCTATTGATTAATCAACCTAGTTAATTAATCATTCATTTGGTATTCAACTTGATTAAATATCTATGATTAATCATTCACTAATTACAATAAGTAATTAGTCTTAAATTAATTTTATAAAATTAATTAACCTTAATCATAAGTAATTAACATTTAATTACTTCATTCATTAATTAACTATAATTAATTACATTTATCCTTAATTTATTACAATTAATTAATCACTTAATTAATTAATAAACAATTCTTAATTACATCATTTATTATAATAATTAATGATCTATAATTAATATTTAAATTACTTATTTAATATTAATTACAATTAGTAATTAATTTAAAATTAAAATACAATTATTAATCACCCTGATTAATATTTAAATCCAGTAATTAACTACTCTTAATTACTTATTAATAAATTAATTATCCAATAATTAATTACCTTCATTAATTAATCCTTGATAAATTACAAAAGTAACTATCCAAATTACTTTATTAAAATAAATCACCTTTCCTTAATTACATTCTAGTAATTATCAATTAAAACTTCTCTAAGAAATCCTGCTCCATAAATTACATTAAATAATTATTATCATTAAATTATTAAATTTTTTCTTAAATTAATTAATTTAACAAAGCCCTTATCAGAATTAATTACAATAAGTAATTAACCCCTTAATTACTTTTATAAAGTAATTATAATTAACCAATTACAAATGATAATCTTCAATTAATTAATCTAATTAATCCATCAAAATTAATCTATTAATTACCCTTAGATAATTAACAACATTTTCATTAATTCCTTACTTAAGTGAATTATCTTATATTAATTATTCATTTATCATTTCTAATTATAAATTAATTCAAGTTATTATTTAAAATCAAATAAATAAGTAAATTCTTAATTATTTCCAAAATAATCCATTTACTTATTATTGACTTATTAATTATTCAAATGTATTTAAACAATACACTCCTAAAATTAAATTCAACTTCCATTTTAAAATTTAAGATTTAAAAATGTTTAACCATATAAACATTCCCAAATTTAAATAATTAATAACATAAAGGTAAAGAACTACCATTATTATATAAGAAAAGTTTAAAAAAATCCATATTACTTAATTTTACTAAAAATAAATCAAGTCTTTTAAAATAGATAGATTATTTTAACTTCAAAGTTGAACATATCATAATTTTATTTCAATACTTAAAGGAAAGAATTCTTTTAAATTTAAACCTTATTTGAAAACAAATTCACATTTAAATTCTACTTAAAAACATTTCCTGTCCAATATTTAAAAAAATTCAAAACTGTTTTGAATTCATACTCATTTCAAAGTAAGACTGAAATCACACTCAAAACTTGATTTCAAAACTAAATTTTAAATCTTGCCTAAAATTTAAAATTTTCGTTTTGAACTTCGAATTCAAAAGTACTTTTGAATCTAATTCAAACTTACACCTAAATTTGGATCTTGTTTTAAAAATTGAATCCCCTTTAAAAAAATTTAATAAAACAAAACTGTTTAAAATAAAAAAATCTGAATTCAAAAACCTGAAACTATATTTACACTATTTCCAGATTTAAATTTAAATCTTACTTAAATTTAAATTCATCATTTTAAACTTTTGAATTCATAAGCTTACTTGAATTTAATTCAAACCTACACTTTAATTTAAAACATAACTTTTTTTTTAAAAAAAAAAAATAGTTTCCTAGATTTAAAAAAAAACACAACACTCGGACTTAACTCCCGCACTCAACAAACCCGAGCCTACCATCTAAATACTTCGGGTCAAAACCATTCCATCTTCGAGTCACAACACATAATACACGAGGGTGACTTCGAGTCACCAAAACCTGCACACCCAGAGTTCACTAGAGTCAACCAAACACTGTGCAAATGCGACCACTGCTCCGGCGACTTCCAGCATCCTTCACCAACCCCTCCAATACACCATCCATCCCTCTACTTGACAATGATCATCAATAAAACCCTCCGCAGCTCGAATATTTAGAATCAAGCAAATCAAACAACCTGGAAAAAACTTCACCAAACACATACCCAAACCTGTCAACTCTCTTGACACTCCACTCCGACCATCTTATGACCTCCAACTCCGGCCATTGCTCCACCTATACCCCCTCTTCACAATTCCAAAATATGGCAACGCTCGGTGAAACAAGGGAATTAAAAAAAACTACAAAATCTCTTTCCCCCAGAAACAAGGCTAGAGACCTGTAATTGACAAATGCTGTTGCTACCTACTTCTAATCAACTACTAGGAATTTCTCCCTCACTTCACAATCAACACCCCACCTCCAGGCAGAAATCCAAGTTCCAAAGTCTACCATATGATCAGATACCCCAAAATCCCAAAATACTGCACAGTCCTCAATATCTAACTCCTCAGAAGATTTAAAAACTTGATTCTTGTTTTAATAATCATGTTTTTAAACATGTTTTGAAAATTTTTAAGATGTTGACAATCTTACTTTTTGAACTATTATCTGTTGTGATTGATTTCAGAAGTAACAGGTTTTTTTACTTTTCTAAATTAAAATTTTACAAACCTAATCTACGCTAAACAACATAATTTGTTCACACAATAATCTCTAACTATGATTCAATCATATAGAAGTGGATTTGTATTTAAATCCAAGTAATAACAGAAGCATGTCTGTAGAAATTCACATCACACTTATCTGCATACTCAAGAATGTATGCAGGCATAATCACACAACGGTCAGGCATATACTCAAACTCATGCACAGATAAATTTTTAAACAATCTATTAAAGTTTAGGTCACTCACTAAAGAGAAGAGAACAGAGCAGTTATTAATTGCCACTGTTTTAATTTTTCTTATTTAAAAGGCATTTTGAGTTAAAATTTAGATTCTGCAAATCTTGATAGCTTGGTTTTTTTAAAGGAAGAAAACTGTTTTTAAACATAGATTTGCTCACCTATAAAATGAACAACAGAAAGCATTCCAGATGCAAGTCATCCCTGCAGCCTGAATTTCATTGCATTGATTGAATCTAAGCTTGCATGCTAGTTGAAGTTGGTTTTAGCTTGATGTTTTGCAGGCCTTGAAATTGCAAGCAGACCCAACTCCATTGCTTGAATTAATCTTACAAGTTGAAGAAATTGGTTTGCAGGTTCAAACAGAATTTGCAATTTGGGTTTCCTTATGCATATTTAAAAACTTTGATTGCATATCTTGATTGAATTTGGGTTGTGGATTTTAGAGTGAAAATGATTTCAGTTTTCTTAGATCTGAATTTAGATTCTTCATGGGAGATAAAGTGTTTGAAACAAAAAGATTTGTTTAAGTTTTTATCTAAAATAATAAATTCAAATATTGATTTATTATGCCACTTGTTACATAAGTATGAAAATTAATTACAAGTGTCCAATTAAAAACATGAAGCTTAACACATGTATGATAAAGATATAAAGATGAATTTCTTTGTTTTTAAAAATGTTTTAATTTAAGATAAAACCAATCTAATTTAAACTTAAGATGTTTTGTATGTTTATTTATATTTATTCTTTAAATGATTACAAATGGATTATCTTTACATACTTTAATGTTTGCTTGAATATTTTTAAAAATTATTTAAAACTAATTTTCACAAGAGAAAATTTTAAAAAGAAAAGAATAATGTTGAATTTATTTTATTCCAAAGTTTTCAAATCAACATACTATACTCTAATATAAATAAACTAAGTTTATTTCAAAACAAATTTGAAGATAAAACAAAATAAGCTCTTACTATAAAATACAATTTTTAACTATTATATTTATAACAAAATATTTACTTTAATTTCTCTTTGAAAATATAAGAAAGATTTATAAATTGAGTTATGAAAAGTTCCAATACTAATTTCAATTTAATTTAATCAATTCATAAATCATACACCTATATATATTATAAATTTGAAAATATCCTTTATTAGATTTAAATTTAAAAATTAAAATCAAAACTCCTATTTACAATGTATACACATATATACATTATAAATAAAATATTTTTAAATCAGCTTAGAAAGAAAAATTTGTCATTTAAATATTTTTAACATTTTAAAACAATAAGATTTTCAAACTATGATTATTAAATTTTTAAAAGAATATCATTTATCCAAACTAAATAATTATAAATTTTCAAAAGAAAATTATGTTTGAATTGGATTATTAAATCAATATTTCACATTTTAAAATACTTATAAATGAAATTATTAAATAAATATTGCCCAAATTTTCGGGACATCACATTCCTCCCCCCCTTAAAAGAATTTCGTCCCCGAAATTTAAAAGCAAAGGTAATTTAATAATCTCATTAAAGATTTTATTTATAACACAAGCGTATATCAAACATATGCTAACAACCAATTCAGCCAATCAAACAAATCTAATTATCCAGACAAATTCTGGATAAAATTCTATCGAGTTTTCCCCAAGTATATATATATACCGGAATACTCGCTCTAGAGAATCCAAACATTCAAATCTAAGAAGCTCCAAAGCTCCTATACAACTATATCTATAACACTAGACAAGATATCAAACTACAAACGAGTCTGACTCAACAACCAAAACTTCTGAACTGCTGGTTCCATAACCAGGGATAGATCATACACGTATTCCCTTAGAGATTCGTGAAACTCATCGAATCCCAGTTATCCAAACTGGCAATCCAATCTTGTAGATCAATCACTTAACCCTTGAGAGAAAACAGAAAGATCCAATCTCTTATCCACAAATCTCTCCTGTCGATCTTGGGCTTCCTTCAACCTTCTAGATCAATCCAATCCACCACACAAACTCTACTACAGATATCAGAAGACTTCAGACTAACTACACTTATTCGGAAAACAGAACAGATGCACAAGACATCCAAGTTTCCAGATTAAAGTGAATTTCCCGTAGATATCTTCTGATGCAAGACAAAACACAAATTCCCAATGAATCGGTGTTGCTTCTATTCTGGAATAGCTGCCACCGTGCTTCCACTGCGCAACTCTGATTTGAGAATGCTGTTGATGAACACAAGTACAAACTTGATCATCTTATCCCGAAAACATTGTTCATCAAATTCCATAAAATCTCCAAAAACCAAGTCGAAACAAAACTCAATCTCCTGATGCGGATGCAAAACTTAACTCCTTCGAAGACATCCAGAAAATATCAAACCACTTCGATAACTCAAACATCTTCTAGGGATGCTTCAATCCAAACAAAGGTTACTCAGAAAACTTCCGGATCATCGCAAGTCACTTTTGCGATTCTATCTAACCAAATCCGAAGAAAACTGTTCTCCCTTTACCAAACAGAACAGCCAGAGACTTCCAAACAAAAAGGGAAACTAGAGGTCCACCTTCAACCGCAAACATCACACCCAGCTGAGCTTCCAGAAGAAATGGACAAGCTTCACCATCTGCCCGGCCAACTGACAAAAGAATCACAGAGACTTCAGAACCATCAAAGAAACAGGCCACTCGCTGCTGCTACTGCTGCCAAAAACTTCCTTACCCAAAAGCTCATCGATCCTCAAAGCTACACCAGCCACTTCTACAATAGAGCCTTAAGAAGACGGATATCCCTCAGGAAACTCAATCTCAAACCAAGCACAAAACACTCTGCCAAACTGAGTCTCAAACTCAAATACAGACAGAACTCATTTCTAAGGTTGCCAAAATACCATTGCTGGCTTCAGTACTCCAAATTGATCCAGACTCAAGAAAATCCATTCACACTAGTGAAATCAAGCTTAAAATCCAAAGATACACTCCAAATCTTGAAAAGATTCTCCTTCGGAGATTAGTGAAATCCTTCACACCAAACTGCCAAACTACACAAGATGCCCAATACTGCCCTAGCAGATCACTTCCAACCTCAAACACTCGGACTCCAACCATTGGTAGTTGTGTTACACACACCACTACCCTATCTACCTTTATTACTTATATTGGAAAACCTGAATAAGTAATCCAATAGATAGGTAGAATTAAATATATTTATATTTAAAATTACAAGTACGCTGTCTTAAGAAAGACACCACTACAGAGCCTAGGTATTCACTCAACCTAATGCTCTGATACCACAATGTAACGACCCAACTTCCATACTCCAGGAAGTCGCATCGCTAAGAAGAAAGAAAGGGATAGAAAAGAGAAAAGAAAGGAAAGAAAGAAATAAACAACATCAGAATCTCACAGCGGAACAAATAAATTATATTATATCACATAAAAACTTTACATAGTATCATATACATCAGAGTTTTATAGCCAAAACAACACAAACTAGACAGTTATAAACATCTGTCTAGCGATTACAATTCAAGTATATCAGATAAAAACAGATATTACTCAAACACAGCGGAACCACTATATATATCTACGCGCTGAAGCCTCCTGCTCCATTATCTCCTCCAGCACTCGTCAAAGAAATCCTGAACCACTTGACTACTCATACAAAATATGAGTACCCAAGAGTTTAATAAAACAGAAAATAAACACTCGGGTCAGACAGGGGTCTGGTGTGAGTAAACGGGTTAAAAGTTGCTTAACTTTTAGAAAATCCTTTGAAAACAAAGGGTATCACGTAAGACTTCCCACACATAAACATGGAAAGGTTTTTACCTTACGCTAACCAAAACATTTGATAGGAAATCCAGTGATATTATAATAGTGTCTAGGGTTTTCAAAATAAAATACAGAAATAGCTGGAATGCTTACATCTCACGTTCCAACATAGTTGGGCACAATCAAAACCGTACAGGCACTTATTGGATTTTGGATTCCATCAATGGCAGGGCTACTGGGGTACCGCCCGTCACAGTACGTGGCCTAGATCACCGTACCGAGGAGTACTCCCACTCCCCTGCAACACAAGGTCGGACCCATTCCTTACTGAATAGTTCCGAACAAGACCACCCCGACAGTTGGAGCTCACAACCGTCCACACAGCCGAAATAAAAGGGACCTCTAGACAGGGGTAAATCTCACTCTCCAGTGGGGGCTACCCACGAAGCCTTGCTGCACCTCCCCTGTTTTAGCCATTCCCGGTTGATGAGGCTTGAGGCTACGATTACCTTTATAGAACACATCTATCTTAGAATGCTCATCGTCCACATGACGATGTTCTGAAAGCATTCAATCCATACAAGTTCGTTTCGGGTTCGAACGAAACCGAAGGCATTATCTCGTTACACTCATTTTGGAATCACCCTCAGAGTTAACGACGATAACCCTTGCACTCTAAACCACCATCTCGAACCTATAAGTACTATTCCGTCAAACTCATTACGGAATCACCCACAGAGTTATACTGACGTATAGCCCTTACACCTCGAGCCTTCACTTGCTCCACTTGGATTAACGACCTAACGTTTAATTGGAATCGATGTGGTTTTCAGATATCCAAATATGGAAACCCGATCCCGGTCTCACCGAAAGCAAACGCCATTTTAATGTCCAAGTTGTACTTAAGGGTTTTAAACAATTAACTCATTTCATTAGCATCTATTTCACACAGATAGATAAACTACATATTCTCATCATAACAGATAACCCATAACATTATCACAACAGATAATCATCACAACGGTCAATCATCACAACCAAAATAATGCATCATACTATATCTAAGCATCCATATCCTATAGATACTACTCATCTCATTTCTGAGATCATAACCATCCAAAGGTATATCAATATCATTCATAAGCAATGATATATTATCCATCATTTATAATTAATTTAAAATGAATTAAATTAATTACTTCTATCTTTAATTAATTTAAAATAAATTAAATTAATTACCCACCTATAAATTCTGCTTATAAATCTATTGATTAATCAACCTAGTTAATTAATCATTCATTTAGTATTCAACTTGATTAAATATCTATGATTAATCATTCACTAATTACAATAAGTAAATAGTCTTAAATTAATTTTATAAAATTAATTAACCTTAATCATAAGTAATTAACATTTAATTACTTCATTCATTAATTAACTATAATTAATTACATTTATCCTTAATTAATTACAATTAATTAATCACTTGATTAATTATTACTTAATTAAACAATTCTTAATTACATCATTAATTATAATAATTAATGATCTCTAATTAGTATTTAAATTACTTATTTAATATTAATTACATTTAGTAATTAATCTAAAATTAAAATACAATTATTAATCACCCTGATTAATATTTAAATCCAGTAATTAACTACTCTTAATTACTTGTTAATAAATTAATTATCCAATAAATAATTACCTTCATTAATTAATCCTTTATTAATTACAAAAGTAGTTATCCAAATTATTTATTGAAATAAATCACCTTTCCTTAATTACATTCCAGTAATTATCAATTAAAACTTCTTTAAGAAATCCTGCTCCATAAATTACATTAAATAATTATTATCATTAAATTATTAAATTATTTCTTAAATTAATTAAACTAAATTAATTAATTTAACAAAGCACATTATCAGAATTAATTACAATAAGTAATTAACCCCTTAATTACTTTTATAAAGTAATTATAATTAACCAATTACAAATGATAATCTTCAATTAATTAATCTAATTAATTCATCAAATTTAATCTCATTAATTAATTATTAATTACCCTTAGATAATTAACAACATTTTCATTAATTCCTTACTTAAGCGAATTATCTTAGATTAATTATTCATTTATCATTTCTAATTATAAATTAATTCAAGTTATTATTTAAAATCAAATAAATAAGTAAATTCTTAATTATTTCCAAAATAATCCATTTACTTATTAGTGACTTATTAATTATTCAAATGTATTTAAACAATACACTCCTAAAATTAAATTCAACTTCCATTTTAAAATTTAAGATTTAAAAATGTTTAACCATATAAACATTCCCAAATTTAAATAATTAATAACCTAAAGGTAAAGAACTACCATTATTATATAAGAAAAGTTAAAAAAAATCCATATTACTTAATTTTACTAAAAATAAATCAAGTCTTTTAAAATAGATAGATTATTTTAACTTCAAAGTTGAACATATCATAATTTTATTTCAATACTTAAAGGAAAGAATTCTTTTAAATTTAAACCTTATTTGAAAACAAATTCATATTTAAATTCTACTTAAAAACATTTCCTGTCCAATATTTAAAAATTTTCAAAACTGTTTTGAATTCAAACCCATTTCAAAGTAAGACTGAAATCACACTCAAAACTTGATTTCAAAACTAAATTTTAAATCTTGCTTAAAATTTAAAATTTTCATTTTGAACTTCGAATTCAAAAGTACTTTTGAATCTAATTCAAACTTACACCTAAATTTGAATCTTGTTTTAAAAATTGAATCCCCTTTAAAAAAAATTTAAAAAAACAAAACTGTTTAAAATAAAAAAAATCTGAATTCAAAAACCTGAAACTACATTTACACTGTTTCCAGATTTAAATTTAAATCTTACTTAAATTTAAATTCATCATTTTAAACTTTTGAATTCATAAGTTTACTTGAATTTAATTCAAACCTACACTTTAATTTAAAACAAAGCTTTTTTAAAAAAAAATTTGAGTTTCCTAGATTTAAAAAAAAAACACAACACTCAGACTTAACTCCTGCACTCAACAAACCCGAGTCTACCATTTAAATACTTCGGGTCAAAACCCTTCCATCTTCGAGTCACAACACATAATACACGAGGGTGACTTCGAGTCACCAAAACCTGCACACCCAGAGTTCACCAGAGTCAACCAAACACTGTGCAAATGCGCCCACTGCTCCGGCGACTTCCAGCATCCTTCACCAACCCCTCCAATACACCATCCATCCCTCTACTTGACAATGATCATCAACAAAACCCTCTGCAGCTCGAATATTCAGAATCAAGCAAATCAAACAACCTGGAAAAAACTTCACCAAACACATACCCAAACCTGTCAACTCTCTTGACACTCACTCCAACCATCTTATGACCTCCAACTCCGGCCATTGCTCCACCTATACCCCCTCTTCACAATTCCAAAATATGGCAACGCTCGGTGAAACAAGGGAATTAAAAAAAACTACAAAATCTCTTTCCCCCAGAAACAAGGCTAGAGACCTGTAATTGACAAATGCTGTTGCTACCTACTTCTAATCAACTACTAGGAATTTCTCCCTCACTTCCCAATCAACACCCCACCTCCAAGCAGAAATCCAAGTTCCAAAGTCTACCATATGATCAGATACCCAAAATCCCAAAATACCGCACAGTCCTCAATTTCTAACTCCTAGGAAGATTTAAAAACTTGATTCTTGTTTTAATAATCATGTTTTCAAACATGTTTTGAAAATTTTTAAGATGTTGACAATCTTACTTTTTGAACTATTGTCTGTTGTGATTGATTTCAGAAGTAACAGGTTTTTTTACTTTTCTAAATTAAAATTTTACAAACCTAATCTATGCTAAACAACATAATTTGTTCACACAGTAATCTTTAACTATGATTCAATCATATAGAAGTGGATTTGTATTTAAATCCAAGTAATAACAGAAGCATGTCTGTAGAAATTCACATCACACTTATCTACATACTCAAGAATGCATGCAGGCATAATCACACAACAGTCAAGCATATACTCAAACTCATGCACAGATAAATTTTTAAACAACCTATAAAAATTTAGGTTAATCACTAAAGAGAAGAGAACAGAGCAGTTACTAATTGCCACAGTTTTAAATTTTCTTATTTAAAAGGCATTTTGAGTTAAACTTTAGATTCTGCAAATCTTGATAGCTTGGTTTTTTTTAAAGGAAGAAAACTGTTTTTAAACATAGATTTGCTCACCTATAAAATGAACAACAGAAAGCATTCCAGATGCAAGTCATCCCTGCAGCCTGAATTTCATTGCATTGATTGAATCTAAGCTTGCATGCTAGTTGAAGTTGGTTTTAGCTTGATGTTTTGCAGGCCTTGAAATTGCATGCAGACCCAACTCCATTGCTTGAATTAATCTTACAAGTTGAAGAAATTGGTTTGCAGGTTCAAACAGAATTTGCAATTTGGGTTTCCTTATGCAGATTTAAAAACTTTGATTGCAGATCTTGATTGAATTTGGGTTGTGGATTTTAGAGTGAAAATGATTTCAGTTTTGTTAGATCTGAATTTAGATTCTTTAGGGGAGATAAAGTGTTTGAAACAAAAAGATTTGTTTAAGTTTTTATCTAAAATAATAAATTCAAATATTGATTTAGTATGCCACTTGTTACTTAAGTATGAAAATTAATTACAAGTGTCCAATTAAAAGCATGAAGCTTAACACATGTATGATAAAGATATAAAGATGAATTTCTTTGTTTTTAAAAATGTTTTAATTTAAGATAAAACCAATCTAATTTAAACTTAAGACGTTTTGTATGTTTATTTATATTTAGTCTTTAAATGATTACAAATGGATTATCTTTACATATTTTAATGTTTGCTTGAATATTTTTAAAAATTATTTAAAACTAATTTTCACAAGAGAAAATTTTAAAAAGAAAAGAATAATGTTGAATTATTTTATTCCAAAGTTTTCAAATCAACATACTATACTCTAATATAAATAAACTAAGTTTATTTCAAAACAAATTTGAAGATAAAAAAAATAAGCTTTTACTATAAAATACAATTTTTAACTATTATATTTATAACAAAATATTTACTTTAATTTCTTTTTAAAATATAAGAAAGGTTTATAAATTGACTTATGAAAAAATTCCAATACTAATTTCAATTTAATTTAATCAATTCATAAATCATACACCTATATATATTATAAATTTGAAAATATCCTTTATTAGATTTAAATTTAAAAATTAAAATCAAAACTCCTATTTACAATGTATACACATATATACATTATAAATAAAATATTTTTAAATCAGCTTAGAAAGAAAATTTTGTCATTTAAATATTTTTAACATTTTAAAACAATAAGATTTTCAAACTATCATTATTAAATTTTTAAAAGAATATCATTTATGCAAACTAAATAATTATAAATTTTCAAAAGAAAATTATGTTTGAATTGGATTATTAAATCAATATTTCACATTTTAAAATAATTATAAATGAAATTATTAAATAAATATTGCCCAAATTTCCGGGACATCACAATATTAAATCTATTTAAACTAAATAAATGATCATATTGGGTATTTTAACTTGTTTAAACCAAATTAAAATTATTTTCAAATTGTCACATATTCATCTTTATATAGGGGTAAAATGGTCATTTTTGTGCATTTATTAATTTGTTAAAATTTATTTGAAATTTTCTATGTTGTTTTGTAGGAATTTTAATGAATTATACAAGTGGTTTCATTCGGATATATGCATGCACAAGAGTGAAGAGAACAAATGAAGATGGAAATAATTTTAAACCAAGATCATGGAGGACCCCACTTACCCACCTACCTTAATGTACACTTAGAAGCTAATGCTCATGTTAAAAGGCCATTAAATCTTCATGCACACTTAATAAACGATTATATGATGCTAATGATTGCTTGGCCAACACACTTCCTAAGGGAGTATTTTGGCCATTCCCAAAAAAATGAATTAGGGTTTCAAACTTGTATAAATACCCCATATCTTCATGTAACCCTCTCTTCCTCTTACTTAGTTTTTAGTTTACAATCAAAAATAAAAGAAAATCTCTCTTTCTCTTTTCATGGCTACTTAGCCATTTTTATTTCATGTAATTTTCTCTTTTTTATGCAATATTACTTAGTGTTTTATTTTACTTACGTGCTCTC
This sequence comes from Allium cepa, assembly GCA_030765085.1. Classification (NCBI taxonomy): domain Eukaryota; kingdom Viridiplantae; phylum Streptophyta; class Magnoliopsida; order Asparagales; family Amaryllidaceae; genus Allium; species Allium cepa. Next base: position 201,747,632 of record CM060941.1, on the reverse strand, counting down.
TTTCTTTCATGCTAGTAGTGTAGATTTTATTTTATGCAATTAGATTAGTTCTCTTTTCGTTTAACTTTCATTTTTATTTTCTTCTTGTTTCATGTTGCTTTCTACATTTGTTGTTATTATAAAAAATATGAGATGCTAAACCCCTTTGATTTAGGAGTAATGAAGCTCTCATGAATCATGTAGATGCAACATAATTATTTATTTATGTCTCTTTTGTGCTTAATCGAAAGGTAGATATTTGTATGATTTTGTGTTTAATATTGAGTTTGATAGCTTATGTTGTTCAAAACAAATAGGCTATGCTTAGTCATATGAATCACTCTCTCTTCATCTACATATGATCATGCTAATGGAAGTGGATGTAGAATCAAAATTTGATGGTTTATGTTTCTAATTCAATAGTTAACGAGCCATATTTAAAATAGATTCTACTTTTAATTTCATGTCATTTTCATTAAAGTTAGTAAGTGGGTTAGATGGTGCATTAAAGTTTGATGGTTTAAGTGTGTTATTAATAACACAATTAGGCTATGCTTATGATAAACGCATCAATTAAACTTATAAATAACCAAAAAACATATCATAATTTCATTATGTTGATTTATGTGATCATGAAAGGGGATCTGCCTTTAAATTGCTCTTTTATCTCATATTTTTATTCTCTTTAGTTTCAGTTTGTTTTTACTTTTTTGTTAGTTAACAATCCCTTGACTTTGGTTTAATTTGATTGAATAGGATTTCAAAATCTAAACAATTCCCTGTGGATTGACCTGTACTCGCATACGTGCTACAATCGTACACCGTGCGCTTGCGATTATTTTATTTCAAAATTTGTCGACGGTTTTCCAATTCGATAGAAATTCCGTCATCAGACAAGTTTTTTGCGCCGTTGTCGGGGATGTATATTTTTATTTTACAGGAATTGTTAATTTGAGAGTGAAATGCTGATCGTTACGAGTGATAATTGATGCTCTAGGTTGAAAACATGAGATTTTTCTTTTATTATTTTTTATTTACTTAATTTTAATTTTTAAATTTCGTTTTCTTTTATCTGTTAAAAAAAAGATGAGTGTTTGAGTTATTTGCTAGGCCAGGCATGTAGGCTGAAATTCGATTTTCCTTCCTTTTCTTTTTTTTTTTAGTTTTTTATAATTTTTTTTAGTTTTCAAATTTAAAAAAACAAAGAGGATAAAAAAATAAGTTTTATTTGGAAATCTTTTGTTTTGTTTCCTTTGATTTCGGTAGTTTTTCAGTTTTCTTTATTTAGTTTCTCTTTTGATATATATAAAAAACTGTATATATACCTTTGTTTTATTTTCAGGTTGCCCAAGCAGAAAATCACAAGGAAAAGAAGTGCTTGCTAAAATAAAGTGTTTGCTTTGCTTAGCTTGCCAAAAAAGTAATCCCTTACTTGCTTATAATTTTTTTATTTGCATTGCATTGTATATATCCTTTGTTTTTATTTTAGTTGTATTGTTGATTACTTGCATTTGCATTTATATATTTAAAAAAAATCAAAAATAAAACAAAAAAATCCATTCGTAGCTACATTGTTAATACACGTTTAATTTCTTCTTTTCATTTCATCTTAGATTTTGATTAATAATAACGGTTAGAAATCAATAACATTTAACTGTATATTTACAATTTGTCCTTTTTCAACAATTTAATTTCTTGATGTCTAGGCTACGGCGGAGCAATAACCATTTATAAATATTACGGTGATTCGTGGTGAACCGGTAAATCTGTTCGTTACCAGGCTGAGAACTATCTTGTTGATTTAAAACTAAGTGTGATTACACAATTTTGGGTTAACTTAGGATAAATCATTTGTAATTATAACCTTGCATCATTTAGTTGCATTAGTTCGTGCATATTTAAAAAAAAAAATCAAAATCGAAAACTAAAAAAATTGTAAATATTCCTTTTCCTTTGAAATTTTTAAATCCTTTTTCTTTGAAATTTCAAAAAGTCAAAAAATTTACAAAAACCAAAATACAAAAAAATAAAATTATAAAACCTTTTCAAAAGCAATTTTTTTGAAAAACAAAAAAAAAACAAAAATCAATTTCCCTTTTGAAAAACAAATTCTTCTTGTAAATATTTTTTCCTTTATGAAAAAACAACCTAATTTTTTTTCTTGAAAATGTCTAAATTTCCTTTTCCTTACTTGAATTTTATAATAGTTGTGCAAATCAATATAATCCACATGATTTCAATCCAAATTCGTATGGATATTTTAATGACAACTATTCTATAAACAATTTGAATTTTGAATAACAAAATTTTCGAAACGTTGATCAACCCTCGAATCTTGAAAAAGCAATGAAATGATTTCGCCTTTACTCGAACTCTCTACACAACAAAATCAAGCGGTAAATGAGTTGTGTAATTCATATTTGTGCGATAACTCAAATTAATGTTTTCAAAACAATCAAAATTTGAATTCACTTCAAAATTCAAACGATTTCGAGTTTAACTCATGCTAAGTCAATTTCGAACTTCAAAATGAATTTCAAAACCAAAACAAAAGTGAAATCAACTTTTCAAATAATTTTTTCAATGGAAATAATCTCGATTACGATACGATTGATAATTTTGGTTCTCAATAGATTTAAATCGAAAATTCTCAAATTTATAATTATAAACTGGATTTTGTTAAACAAATGGACGAAATCTACGATGAATAGACGGATTTGTTATTCTAAACATATATGAAACAACTTGATAAACAAAAGCAAATCCTAACGTGTGACGAGTCAAATCATAATCCACCTTTTGTCCAAATAGACGATTTTCAAATAACAACTTTTGAAATTGCAAATAATAATCCTAATGAAGTTGTCGAAAACATGGTAATTGAGTTGGATTTCAATTCTTTTGAGGATGTGGAACCAAATTTAAAATTCGATCTTCCTTTTCTCGGTTTCGAAAATATGAATACAACAACTTTGGATTTTGAACTTGAGATACGCAATGAAGTTGTTGATAATCCAACAAAGGAAGACGAATTTAATGAACATGAATTTTTTGGACTTTTGGATGAAGAGTTGTTAAATTCCAACGGTGAAGATTTAAATCGCCACTTTGATTTTGAAATCAATAATTTTGAAGAATTTTTCGACGACAAACTTGAATTTCAATTTGATGAAAATAAACTTTAATTTCAATCAATAGTTATACCTGCCCCAAAAATCATTGAAAATAAAACAATTCGTACGATTTTTAATAAAACGACATTCGCTTTTTCTAAGCCACATTCGATTTTAAATCTTTTACGATTTGGTTTTCTGCGCTTAAGCTGTGTCTCGCATACTTGGCGAGACAAATAAATCGGTTTTTTGAAGACCGATTCATTTACTCTTTAATGGCATACTTTCTGATGTCATCTAAATAATCATCTTTTCATTTTCATTCAAATAAAGGTTATGTTTTTACTTTTCTCCTTCTACTTGGGTTGACTGTTGGGGCATAGTCAAAATTAAATATGGGGGGAGACACATCTTATTTTTGATTTTTCATGATTGATTTTTCATTTTTCTTCCCAAACTCAAAAAAAAAATTCAAAATTTTTTTGTGTAAGCATTTTGATTTATTTTTATAGAAACACTGTAAGATAAATATATGGTTTTGGTTTATTAAATTAAAATTTTTGAAAATTATTCGTCTTAACAAAAATAAAAATGAGGTTTGATTACAAATAACGATGACTTAACTAGTATATAGGAACAATCATGCGTGTTAATTGTGAAATACATGCTAATTGAAAATCTTTGTTTTAAAAGTGGTGAATTCAAATAAAAGGATATAACATTTTTTGTCTTCTAAGTTAAATGGAGCTACGACGATTTTGCAAAACTCTCTCTTCAAAAAACAAAAAAACAAAAAAAACACAAAAACAAAAAAATATTTCTTGTATGTATGTGTATTTTTAATAAACACCTATAGTCATGTGTTCACACTTATGTGTTCCCTCGCCATGCTCTGTACCCTTCTCACATAAGCCCAAAAGGCAGTGTGCGATCGGTATATCTGGCCTCAGTTTATGTGAGTTAGGTGTGTACATAAAAATTCTTTTACTAATAACGCCAACAGTCAATAAGTGTTCACACTTGTGTGTTCACTCGCCACGCTCTGTATTCCCCTCATATCAGTCAGCAAGGCAGTGCATGGGTAATATATCTGCCTTGAGTTGTTTGAGTTAGGCATATGTATATATTGTTAATATCCATAAAATTTTCAAAAACAAAATAAAATAAGAGAGAGTAATCAATTGATATATAAGCTCTATTTTAACTTATTTGATTTGACTTGTTATTGAAAAGAAATGAAAATACCACTTTGATAAACTTTGATAATCTACTAAAGATCCCTTTCATAACTACACTTTGTTATTAACAGAAATAACGAGTTAAACTATACTCTATTTGTTATGATAACTTTGTTTTTATTGGAAACTTCGACGAGTAAATGACTTAAATTTCCAAGATAATTACCAAAACCTATATTTAACTTATTTGTGTTAGTTTAAAAGTAAATTCTTCATTTGTAAATATTTTCAAAAACTCACATTCATCTCTTTGTACATAAATCTTGCATTTTGTAAATATTTTCATCCTGCATTTGGATTTTGTGGGTAGTATTCGCTAAAAGCCCTCAATAGTCAGGACTCATCCTACTGGGGACACCTAACGGCTTGTTACATACGCTCAATGCAATCATGCTTCGTATGAAAACAAATTTATCTTAGTTATTTTTAATTCGAGGATGAATAAAAAGATAAGTGTGGGTATACCCCAGGCTGTCGACTAGGTCGAAGAGAAACCTTCCAACAAGGTCGAAAGGGAGGACCTTTCGACAAGGTCGAAAGGTATGGTTTTCAATGTTTTTCAAAGGCTGATGTTTATTTGCTTTCGAATGGGGCTTCATTCGAAGGGGTTTAAAGGGCTGTTTTAAGACATATTTCCTTAATCAAAATTTTGCTAATTTGAAGGGGTTACTTCGAAGGGTTATAGCATAAAATATTTATCTTTGTTTGAAATTGTAAGGGGCATCCTTATATAAATTTGATGTAAATAAACCTTGGTAACACCGGGGTGGGTTTAAAGTTTTTGATACATAGTTTAAGGGTTACAAACAGAAATATGCTTTCGAAAATGAACATTGGGGCTATCGATGTGTTTTTATTTAATTAACCTAATTGGGCCTACCAATGGAAATAGGTTAAACATGTGGGATACATGGGAAAAGTAAATATTCATGGGGATCATGAATTTTAATGAATAATCATGGGGATCATGATATTTTAATTGGCCAAGTGTTGGGTTCTTGGTTAACCTAGGAAAACCATGGAATATGCCACGGATAGCCCACATCAAATTTCTAAAGTAGAGAATGTTTTGCCAAAGGTGGTTGGCCTTGGGATTTGGCACCCAAGGGTTTATAGTCATCCTAGGAAAACTATGGAGTATGCGATGGATAGCCCACACCAACTTATTTTATAAAATAGTGTATAATGGATAATCTGCATTTATTTCAAATGGATTTGGGATGGACAATCCTACTAAATTATGACAAATAGTCAATTTAAAGATTTTAGAGGGGAACTCTAATAAATTGATCTTAGATAGGAAATCTAATAAATTGCTTTTAGATAGGATATCTAAGAATGGGTGGATGGGATATCCAATATATATATGATTTATGGCTTTATTTCATATTATTTTATGACTAATCATTTTGGGTGCAAGAGCACAGTAAATGATTTGCATTTTTGTTTTGGATACTAGTGAGGGGAAAACCTGTTCTGTTAAGCGGCGTGGTCTCAGTAGATATCTATTTATGATAAAGATGATAAGGGATTATTCATACCACACTTATGTTCTGACTCGAAGTTTGTGTTTCTCTATAAAATCTCGGGTACTCTAAATTTGAGTAGTCTAGGAGTAGGAGACTCTTAGGTTTTTGGACGAATAAGTTTTCGGAGACATGCAGGAGGCAGTGTTAGCTATATAGGAGCTATTTTGTGTTTTCTTCTATAATGTACTAAGAACTATGAAGTTCATATATTAGTTCTCTGATCATCATAAGGGGACATCATCATATTTCGCTCTTATCGTAGTTTGTACATGTATATGTTATCTGAACGTGGTTAACGTCTGTGATTATTTAATTAAATCTTAAATTGAAATTCATAAGAAATGAGAAATTATGTTTTGTTGAAGTTTAATTTTTTGCATATTCTTGTGTTTCTGTGTTACCAATAGTTTCAAGATTCTGATTTCGGTCACTCATAAATAACACTTATGGATGATTGCAACATCTGTAGTATTTAGTTTTGAGCCTCCGAAAGCAGGATGTTACATATATAAGCTCAAAGGTTGCTCCTAAAAGAAAATGCCTAATTTGAATAGGGCCTTATATTAATTTTCAAAATTATTTCGAAAAGTAAAAAAAATTAAATTTAAATTAAGATATTTATATTATAAAAGTTATAGTATAATGAAAATTTTCAAAATGTACGAAAACAGATATTAGTTAATTTTGAAATTTTTTTATTAGTATGGTTAATAAAAGAAATTAAATAAGTTAATTAAATAATATATACATATATGCATGTATAATATATAGTGATATATGTTATGTTGTCTTGAAATGTTTAAGACAATATATCATCATACATGTGTGTGTATAAAATAATTTTCGAAATTAATAAAATTTAATTGAAATTATTTATGTAAGTAAGTTAATTAAAAGATAATTAATAAGTTAAAATACACAAACACAAATATATATATACACATATATGATATATGTGTATTACTAATAACATATAAATATTCAATACGATAAGGAAAAACCGAATAATATACATTTAGTTAAAGTGTTAATTAAGTAAAGTTAATTAAATATGATTTAATCAATATAATGTTATACATAAGATTACTATATAAGAAAATTAAAATGTAAAAGTTATATAATAAAGAAACTTATATATTATGAATGTATAAACTAATAATGGAACATTAAAGAAACCCTAAATAGACTTAAGCTATAAATAAATACGTAAATTATACCAATGATTCCTGATCTGCCCAACACTTGAATCATGAGGGTATTTAATAAAAATTACATTATTCCATAAGCCAGTCACTCAATATTATATACCGAAGATTATGAATCTTTAATATAATATGGTCTTCTACCATATATATATATATATATATATATATATATATATTAATTAATAAATGACTTGCATACTCCTTAGTTGTTAAACAAACCAAAGTATATGTATTTGTTGAGCAAACTCAAAGTATATACACTATACTTAGGCTGTTGCAATATGGTATGTATAAGTGAATAATTTCATTTCGATTTATTGAGCAAACTCAAGGTTGAGGTGAAATTTGGACAAGGTACCATGGATTAGGAGTTGTATATGATACATTCGATAAGGATTTATCCATAGTTTATGGAGCTATGGCCTATTAAGTGAACTCAAGCTCATAATTCCAAGATAGACGAGTCCTAACACTCACTAGTAAGTTGAAAGACTTTTATGTTTTGACTTAGGGTTTGGTAAAACATAAAAGACTATCAGGTGCTTATTAGTAAAATAAAACATAAAGTTTAACCTTACAAATATTTTAAGAATATCTACTACGATATTGTCCTTATAATCTACCAATTAAAACTTGCAGAAAATGTCAACTCCAAGACTGTTTAATGAATCAGACAAATAAATTGGACCAAACAAATATGTCATAAAGATAGTGTTGACATACAAGCGTCTTTGGTCGTCTATTACTTGTACTGCTATGATAAAACCCACTGAAAATGTTGACCCTGAACTGCATGTTGCTTATAATAAGTGGTCCGTTGACCTAGAAATCACCCAAGTTTTTTTTGCCGCCTACATTAGATAACCCGATACAAAGAAAGCATGAAACTATATGCATCAATAAGACATTCGATTGTTTGAAGGTACTGTTAGGTGGGCAATCTCGTTTCGCGAGGTATAAGATTACTAAGAAATTCTTCAATACAAAAATGCAAAAGAGACAGAAGGTGGATGATTAAATCCTAATGATGAAGGGCTATATTGATAGGCTTCACAATTGGATGAGACGATAAGCAACGAGTTACAGATAGACTTGATACTTGGTTCGCTTACCCCTTAATATGAGTTGTTTATACTAAATTATAATATAAACCAATTGAATGTGAATCTCGTTGAGCTCCTCGGTATGTTGAGGTCGACGGAGTCACACTCGAAGGATTAAGGAGTCGTGCTTGCTGCTAAAGGTGAGGCATCATCTTCGAAGAGTTTGAAGAAGTGAAAAAGAGAAGGTGAAAAGAGTAAGGAGAGTAAGAAGACCAATGACAAGGGTGAATGTCACCATTGCCATGAGAAAAGCCACTGGAAAAGGAACTTCCAAAGTGTTGGAAATGATGTAGTATAAATTATACTAATATGAATGGATCTTAAGGCTACTTTAACACTAGACGGGGGTGAACAGTGTTATATAACTTATATAAAACTTTTCTAAATTGTTTCAAGATTTAAATCAAAACACAGTTAATCAATACAAATATATATATATAGACAGTCATATATATATATATATATATATATATAATGTAGTAAAAATAAAGTTAAATTAAGAGAGATAACATCAGGAGTTTTATACTGGTTCAGATTGACCAATCCTACATCTAGTCCCATACAATATCTGTACAGATTTCCTTTTAAACATATACTTAATCAGGTAGCAAGCAAACTAGAATAAAATCTTAATTTCAAGGCAATAAGTTACACCCTCTTGACTTTCCGAACTCAGGGATGACTCTATTGATTTAACCGACCAACCAGAACACCTATTGATTTAAACGGGTAACAAGCATACCCGCTTGAATTGAATGAGCAACAGGCGCACTTAGTTAATTTGAACAAGCAAGAAGAATACCCACACAAATAGTAGTAGAGAGTTGTTGATTCCAAATACAAATAGTTGTACTTTGGACACAAAAGGAGCCAAATTTTACAACTATTCAAAATTTAAAAAAACTCTTCAATGGTACATATGTCGACATACATAAGAATGGTATGTCGACATCCCTATGTATTTTGAGAAAAAAATAAAAAATGTTGTAAAATTATGATTTTGTAAAATTATTTGAATAATTTTTAAATACTTTATAATATATAAAACTTTTATAAAATATTAGTAGAAATACATTTTGAAAATAAAATAGATATTTTGGTGAGAGAATATTCAAAGGAAAGTATGTTTCTATTCAAAGACTTTAACAAATTTATCGAATGTCTATTAATTATTATCTATAGTCTTGTACTCTTCGTGTATTTGTCTTTAAACTCATGATTTTTCAATTTTCTTGATCATCTCTGAATCTTGATCGCTAGTCTCTTTACTGATCAGTCTTTAAACTCAATTATCCTGTACTTGTATAAACCCGTGTAATATCCTATAAAATATTCTATTCAACTTGGGAAAATACTAGTACCTATATTTATATGGTTATTGTCATCAAAATCAATATTTGTGGTGTTAACACTAAGTACCTAAAGATTGTTAAAGAGAGAAAGTAGAATGGTTCTGTAGCTCCGTCACGAACATTATGATTTGAAATTTTTTGCAATCAATAAATTGTCTTGAGTTGTAGATATTGGATCTGCAACTCATATATGAATTCATTACAGTGGCTTAGGAACAGGCATCACATGACAAAAGGAGAGAGGAAGCTCTAGGTTATTGATGGATCTATCGTAGATGCAATGGCGGTAGGAGATTATCATTTATGTTTACCCAATGGTGTTGTATTGATATTAAAAATTGTTATTTTGTAAATGATTTTATTTTTGGAACCATCACTGTTTCTAAATTGTCTAAGACTAGATTGTATTTCACTATGAAAATATTGTTATGAACATTAGTTTGGATGGAAATAAAGTCTGTGGTGGTGTTCTTTGCATTTATGTAATCAATATAAATTATGTTTGTTCTATGAGTAGTTCTTCTAATAATGTAAATAATAATTATCTTTACCAAAGTGCGGCAGGTCATATTAGTGAGAAACGACCACACAAACTGAAAACCAAAGGTTTTCTCTCGTCACTTGATTCTGAATCATTTGACATGCGTAAGTCATATCTTAAAGGTAAAATGACCAAACACCCCTTCAGTGGGAGTAATGAAAGAGTTGATGAACTCTTAAAGTTAGTGCATGGTGATATATGTGGCCCAATGCCTAGAATCACCAAGGATAATAGGTCTTACTTTGTTACCTTCATTGAAGATTTTCTCAGACTAGAATACATGTATATAAAGAACAAATCCGACACATGTGAGAAATTTATTGAGTATAAGAATGTTATTGAAAATCAGATGAACCGAAGGATAAAATATTCTTTGAACCGAACGAGTGGATGAGTACGTTGGACAGGAACTTCAATAGTAATTAAAAGATGATGGGATTATCTCTTAGATTACTATGCAACACAATGTTGTGTCTATGCAAAGGAACCAAAGCATATAAGATATGGCTCATTCCATGATAAGTAAGGTTGACTTACCTCTATCCTATTAGGGATGTGAGTTGGAAACCGCAGTGCATATGTTGAACTTGTTGCCTTCCAAATCTGTGTCTAAAACACCAAATGAGATATGGTGTGGTATGACACCCTAACTCAAGTATTTAAAGGTGTGGGGTTTTCTGGACTATGTTAAGAACGTTGGTCCACATAAACTAGAGGCAACATCGGTACTACGTAAATTTATAGAATATCCCAAAAACATAATATAATATATATTGGACAATACCGAGTAACATAAGGTTACTATTTCTTGGCATATGGTCTTTTTGTAAAAGGAATTTCCATCACAGGAAATTAATAGCGAGATTGTACACTTAGATGAGATCCGAGAAGTAAACACTGAGGCTGGACAAGTGGGAGAACTAAATTCACCCTATAAGAACACACAAAAATTATTAGAAGGTTTAGTAGGGAATATCATGCACTAGAGAGATACTATGGTTTTGTCATGGATGGAGAGAAGGAGGATTGTGTCTTAAATGACGATACCCCTCTGCCTTTCCAACAAGGCTATAAAGTAAAGACTCTGCACTCTGGCTTGGAGCGATGAAATCCGAGATGGATTCCATGTATAAAAACAAAGTGTAGACTTTGTATGACATACCAAAAAGGATAAAACCCATCGGTTGCAAATGTATATTTAAGAAAAAACTAAATACAGATGTGAAAATAGAGATTATAAGGCTATGCTACTTGTGAAAGGACTTCGTCAAATTCAAGGTGTTGATTATGAAAAACCGTTTCAACCGCAGCTATGCTCAAGTTCATTCGGTTATGTTGGCCATTGATGAAGTCTATAACTATTAAATATAGAAAATGGGCATAAAGTCGGCATTTCTAAACGGTGATTTAGAAGAGACCGTCTATATGTCGCAGTCTAAGGATTTTGAGGTCAGTAGGAGTGAGGGCAAGGATGTCAAGTTGTTAAAGTCCATTTATGGACTTAAACAAGCTTCAAGGAGTAGGAACAAGTGTTTTGATAAAGTAGGAAAATAGTCTGGTTTCTATCTTAATATGGAGGAAGCATGTGTATATAGAAAGTAACAGGGTAATGACATCGTATTCTTAGTGCTGTATGTTGCCAATCTTCTATTGATTGGAAATGGCACTTCTTTTTTGCAATCAGTGAAAGATTCGATTTCCAAGAACATATCCATGAATGATTTAGGAGAAGCAACTTATACACTAGGTATAAAGATATATAGAGATGGATCTAAGGCTGTTTGGATTGTCCCAATCCCTGTACAAAGATACCATACTGAAGAGGTTCGGTATAGAGAATTCCAAGTGTGAAAGTTTTCCAACACAATATGGAATCATCCTTTCTAAGAAGGACGCTCCTCGTACTGATGATGATAAAGAGCATATGAAAAGGATCCTATATGCTTCAACCATAGAATCCATAATGTATGCTATGCTATGTACTAGACCGGTGCGGCATACGCATTATGATGCGCATGTCGATACTAGTCTAAACTAGAGAAAAGCGTCAGACGACTGTAAAGTGTATAATGAAGTATTTAAAAAAATACTCGGGACTCATTCCTCCATATATGGGAATGGAGACCTCCTTATGAAAGGGTATACTAACTCTAGCTTTCAGAGCAACGTTGATGATAGTAAATTGGTGTCTATTTATTTTTACACTCAACGGCGAGGCTATTATCTGGAAAAGTTCCAAGAAAGAAATAGTAGCTAATTCAACAATGGAGATTGAATACATCGCTCTAAATAAGCAGTTAAAGTGGCAGTCTAGATGCGCTAGTTTTTAAGTGAGCTCGGTGTGATTCCCGATACTGAGAATCGAATTGTGTCATTCTATGACAATGATACAGCGATACAAATCATGAAAGAGCCCAAGCATAAAAGAAGTCATTAGGCTTGTCAAACGGATTGGGTTGGGTCATAATGGATTGGGTCGAGTTTGACCCAACCTATTTATGACCCATTCTTTTTTATCTATTTATGTCCCAACCCACTTAATAAGCGGGTTAACCATTTAACCCATTTAAAGATTTAAATTTAATTTGACTAATAAAAAATAAATAAATATAAAATAATTCTAATTCTCATTTTTATGTTTTGAATTCTAGTAAAAATTTAAAATTATAGTTCCAGTTTTCATCAAAATTCAAATATGAGGATGTGCTAGCTTATTACTTTTGAAGTACAACTGTCAGTCCTCTTGGAGAACTACAGTGTGCGTTAACAATATGAAGTATCTGAGTGTTCCATATTGTCCATAATTTAGGTGGGAGTTAATTGGTCGCAGTCTCGCCTAATTTCGATTTAGTATAAAGAAGTTATTGCAGCCTAAACAAAAAATTAGCAACTTTTGCACTAGACGGATTTCATATATAAGGATGTGGTAGTCTGTTATTTTCTAAGTACAACTGTCAGTACTCTTGGAGAACTACAGTATGCATTCACACGATGAACTTCAAGTCATGACATAATCTTTGCAAGTTCCACCTCATTGGAGAATTTTTTTTAAGAAGAAAGAGGTCTGAACCGAAGGGTAGATACCAAGGACAATATAGCAGATCCATTCACTAAGAGTCTAGCTCGATCAGCTCTAGAGAAGCTGATCGAAGGGATAAAACCGAGATTTCATAATTCGCCTCAAGTGCAAGTGAGAGATTGATAGAGTCAGGGTATGCTCTAGGGGTAATTCTATAATTTATAGTAAATTACCAACTCTATAATCAATTCTCATTCATAATAAAGGTGTTTTCTTTATGTTATAACTATAATTGTTATAAATAATTAAATGTTTAATTAAAATATATTTAATAGAAAATTCGCAAATGATATGTTTGTGATAGTAATTACAAATAGCAGTATATGAGTATTGTATCACAATATAATAAATACATCATTTTAAATATTCCAAGCAAGATGTATCGAGATTAGATATCGATGCATCCGCTGAGACTAGAATACATAATACTCTTCAAATGTTGGGCAGTGTAATACTCATGACTATTGGGGGCACATTGGGTTATGCGTTGGTAGTTATTAGATAGCCTTGGAATGAGTCACTTGATACTGTTGATTGATATAACTAAGGTCAAATACAAAATATTGACATGACTGATTTACTCAATTCTCTTGACTTTAGAATACTGTTATTTCTCAATATGAAATCTTCACTTTGATTATTATCAAATCGTGGCATGATGCCCATGAATGGTTGTAGTTGGGTCGAGTGGGAGTATTGGAAGTGAAATATTATTGAAGAGAGGATTCGCCTCCTCGGTTATATAAGGTTGGTACCATGATCAACTTAAGTCAACTGAAAGTCAAAATCTCCAACCAGATGTTAATTGGGATTTTAACCAAACATAAATCAATAGGAGTTAGAATGTCAGTGCGACGATGGAATGACTTGAAACTTGGCAAAGATACATAGAAGGACTAAAGGAAGAGCCCAAGAAAGTGTGGAGAAAAGGCTAAGTCCCTAATTTAGCCTGAATTAAGGCCTTTAATTCGGTACTGAATCTAAATGCTCAGCCTTGACATATTCATACTGTCGGCAAGTGATCCCCTAGCCTTCCTATATGTATTTGTGGAGTTTCGTCAAGTTCTAGAGAGCCTAACGTCAAGAATGAAGAGGTGACGATCTAAACTACAGGATAATACGAGTCAAGAAAGAAGGATAATCAAAACTCGTCAACAACACACCAAATTACATGGAGGACATTTGGATGAAGCAAGGAATTCAAGACTAAAGGATTTGGCCATTCCTTCACAAAGGATTAGATTTAGCCCCGAATATAAAGGCTTAGATTACCTCGAATGTAGACCATGGCTTGTATAGTCATGGCATTTCTTATGCTATCTTGGGCCAAGTCCCTGGACTTCTCTAGTATCGGGCTTCTAACCTAATGTGACTGCTACCTCTATAAATACAAACCTTACTACAACCAAGAGAGGATCGGGATTCTGCTATTACTAGGTGGGATCTCCATCTGTTCCACAACTTTTTTCTTTATACCAAAGTCACCAAGGCAGCTACTTTAGGCAACTCTAGGACTTAGAATCAGTATAACCCCTATACTTGTGATTAATTCTTTCTCACTCATCTTGGAATCTCATTCAAGCTAGATCAAGCTAATAATCAAAGCTACAACGTGGAAGTAGGCTTAGTTAACGGTAGAATCACTATAAAAATCCATGTGTCCCATTTAGTTTTCTACGATTTTCTATTATATTTGCTCTGTTCTAGAATGGCTGGTGTTTTCATATCATAATCCAAGGTGTTGATCCATTTTTGGGTTAACACCAGAGTAGTTCGGTTAATATTAATTGTTGTTATTGAACTAAGGACTCTGTGTATGAACTATAGAGTTGAATATGGACGATAGTAGAATTTTGAACATTACCAATTTCCATAAGTCAAAAGTGATATAGTTTTGACAAGCAGAATTGGTGTAAATAGTTATCACCACTGGGCAGCATTTAATAAAGTAAAATTGGATTATACTGATACCAAGTAAGCGATAAATTTTTCCATGATGTCACCATCCTCTAAGTGAAGTGTGAACATTAATATTTGAATTTTTCAATATAAATCGCTGACGAAATTCACACCTAAGAGTCACACAACCGACACATTGAATTAACTAATATTTATGAAATATTAATTATAAAATTTTATTATGTGTATTGAAAAATATTAGTGTGCACATAATAGTTATGTAAGCACTAATCGATATCGATACGCATTTAAATTGGATTTAAATTTAATAAATATTGCCCAGCTTGAATGGATTCAAGGCCCATATGGAGCTTGCTATTTTTGGCAATGATAGGAGCATGGTGAGGCCGACCATTTGATGGCTTAAGTTGAGGAGTTTGAATTTTTAAAAGAAGAGAATCGGTAAGAGATAAACAAGGATATTGATCCTACTTTTACTCTCTAGTCTCTCCTTTATAGAAATATCTTAACCATCACTTTAGAACTAAACTTTTGTGCCTCTATATCCTTATTTGCTAGTAGAACACACCCCCTCCCTCTCCTCAAATTTTAAAACTTTATATATATAAATTAAATCAAATAAAATCATTAGTGGTAAGGGCAATTAGGGAGCTAGCAAATTCAAAATTGGAATTAGATTTAAGGAGTTCACTTTTTCATTTCAGTATTCAAACTTTGGGCCTGGGTGAAAGGTTCTCTTCTATGTTACTATTATATACAAATGTTTATATGATCATTGTTTTATATATTGCTTTGTTTGATATATCATGAATCGGTATGTCGATGGATTATCATATGTTGATGGTTGTGTACATAAGTGTAAATGTGTACTTAAAAAATTATTCATGTTTGCTTATGAACGCCTTTGGTCTGGATTAAAAAAATTATTATTTTAGAAATTTATAAATAATAACATTAACTGATTTTAAATACTAAGTCTAATTTAAAAAGTTTAACATAACATAACATATGTTTTAGAATTTATTTTTGTTAGAAAGGCTTCCAACAATTAATTTTTTTATAGATATTTGTATTATATGTATATATATACACACTATTATTTAATTTCAAATTGATTGTACAAATAATGTATATGTGTGTTTATAAATAATAAAATTAGGTATAGGTATAAAATTTTATACAATATATTTTATTCAATTTTTTCTTCGAAAATAAATTTTAATTTAATTTATTATTTATTTTCTACATGGCTTTTAATTAATATATGTTTAAATAGTATAAATAAATAAAACCAAAAGAACCTAGGCCGCGAGCTTTGCAGCAAATATTTGTTAATATATTATTATTATTATTATTAATGTTTATATATATTTAATTAATCAACTGATTACATGTGTGTGTGTATTTCGTATATTAATTAATTAAAAAAATTAGTTTGATTTTCATGTTATAATATATATATATATGTATATATTGTTAAAATTAATTTTTAAAATAATATTGAAAATTATTATATCATTACATTAATTTGATACATATTATATTTATGTTTATATTTATATTTATATTATAAATCTTTTAAATAAATTATTTATAACTACTATTTTAAAGAATAAATATATATAATTATATTTTACATAACATTAGTTTCATAATAATTCAAAGCGCACACACACATTTAGACAATCCATCTGTATACACAAGCGGCTAACATGATATTTGTTTATGGTGTAAATCTCAACATCTACACATAATCATGTCAAACCGTGTACACGTTATTCTATTGCACATAAACGTATACACATATGTGTATATGACACACACACAAACATATATGTATACATACATATGATGAAAATTATATAAAATAAAACTTTATTTATAAATTTAAATAAAATATCAATTTTATTTGAAAGAAAATTTAGGAAAGTTCTGAATGTATTTAGACTTCATACACCCATTAATGGATTCTTTTAGAATTCACCCAATTACTCCACTGCGGGTTCATCTAGTTCCAATAGATACTATATTATAATTTGATAAAATCCATATGAACTTCAGTATTAAATTGTTTAAATAATGATTATGAATCAAGTTCACATCAAAGAGTCAATACAACCGTTTTGTCGGTTATTTCTAAAAAAAGGACCACGGATGGAATATTTATAAATGTTATAAGTTAATCAATACAAATGTTTATTAATATTATAAAAAAAATTAATTATTTATTTTAGGCTTAAAATTAGACAGAATGGTGTATAAAAGTTATACAATGGTTTAATAGATTTTTTTCAGTCAAAAACTAATTTAATAAGAGTTAATTCGACGTGAAGTCTGCTAAGGTCAAGGCTATGTCCAGCCTAGGCCGGTTACGTTATGAAGCAAAGAGGGGCAGGATCTGGTCTCTAGATCTAATCGAATGCATGTGGATATTTGTGTGTAGAGCTGGCAATAAATACTAAAAAGTATAGCCTTCACATAAATTTTTGTACAAATTTTATTTTTGCCATCTACTTGTTTGGGCATGATTGGCCGACTCTAGCTCCCTACCCCCTGGTGTTGCCTTTCACCTGTAATTGCAAATCAAAGGGAAAAGAGAAGGTGGTGGTGCTTCAATAAAAAAAAGCAATTCACCAACCTGTCATCTCTCGGCTTGATTGATTATGGTAGATTATCCTAGTCTTATTTTATTGTACATGATGCTCACCTACATATCATGTATTTAAGTCGATAGTTACAAAAATTATTTTATTAATTTTATGTTCATATGTAACACACACACACACACACACACACACACATATATATTTGTGTGTGTGTGTTTGTGTGTATGTATAATTTTATGTGTATGTATATGTGAGTATGTGCGTGTCTGTAAAGTATCTATAAACTTATAATTTATATATTTATATAAAACATATTATTTTTCGACCAAAAACTTTTACATTTGTTTATCTTTTATACCAAAAAACAATTTTTAACTAAATGTTTATCAAATAAAATATGGTTTTGTTTTATAAAAAAATTGTTTTTTTCTTTAGTTTCAAATAAAAAATATTTGCTATGTATACGTGCACACATATATAAATCTATAAGAATTTGTATATTAAAAATTATTATTTGTATTTGTTTTGACGAAATAAAAAAATTATTTTAAAATTATTCTACCTTGTTAAAATATTTAAATAAATATCTTATTTTGAATTTTTCAAATACAATATATCTTGGTGTAATTTAGATAACTAAAAAAATATGACTAATTCTATGCGGCCAAAATACTGAAAAAATATTTATTTTTATTCGAATAAGCTAAATTTATAAATTTGACTTTTAAATATTAAAATTATTTATAATCGAAAGTATTATAGTTATATAAATATACATAAATTTATATTATAAGTTCCTACAACAAATATTTTAAATATTTTGTGTGTGTGTGTGTGTGTATATATATGTATGTATATGTATATGTATGTATGTGTGTATGTATGTATCTGCCTTAAGAGAAAGTCAAACTAGATGGGTGTTTAGGAAATGTTGCTTAAACTAAGGAGAAAATTAGTCTAAGTACAACTAATGTAATTTGTAACAAACATAAGTATATCAAAGAGCTATCTACATAAAATCATAGCGGAATAAAAAATAATAATAGAACATATATACCAACCAAGGCTACTTTCTTGGAACAAATATTTATTCCTTGGATATCTAGTCGCATTGTTAGTGCGGACCATGAATGAGAAGACTTCTTTTCCTTTCCAATCCAAAAGAATATGTATAACAAGATATATCCATACTATAAGAACTAAAGATCTAAGAAGAGATTTGGGGTTAAGAGGAATATAGATTTATTATTATAAAATTTACCCTTTCTCCACAGTATTGATTCACTCCTTCTCTTCTTCTCTTTTATTTTCTACCCTTTTGCGTGTGTGTGTGTGTATATATATTATAATTTTTAGAAATAGTGGAGAAGGGAATATGGAAAAGCTTTGCTGCTTTAATAGTAAAATATGGGAAGAAAGTGAGGGGCTAGGCCTGTATTTATAAGCGGTCGAATCAGTCATAATCATTAGATTTAAATAATTAAATCTTGGTCGTCTACCAAGGTTTAACCCTAGCCCCCACCTTCTAGACGATCGATCACTCTTTAATAAGCGGTCGACCGCTAGCACTCGACCGACCAAAGAAGGGGTCGACCGATGGATTCTCGCATTTATTATTATTTATTTACCATTTTCCATTATTAATTATTTCTATTTTGAAAACTTCAAATGCTAATAACTTCTTCATTTGAACTCTGAACTCCAAATATGAAAGTTTCTAAGAAAATTGCCACAAACACAGTGATGTAAGTTTCATAGCCAAATTTTGATATTTGCTCAAATTCTATTTTTGAGCCTCATTAATTACCTTTAATTTTACAGGATGTTACATTTTCCCACTCAAAACAATTTCGTTCCAAAATTCTAAAGAGTTGAATCATGTCATGTCGCATCGCATGCAACCATTCTTATCCAACCAATTAATGTACAACTAATTTTGCAGCCAAAGGTGTACAAGTGCATGGTGTATCACATCATATATGACCTGCATGCTGAATAATTCTAAATTGGTACCTCCCATATGAATGCATCTATCAATGAAATTTGAAAATATAATGCAAACAACCTATATATACTAGCAGTTTATATGTATGCAAGTTTTAAAAAGTCAAAAATATTTGTTTTCACACAACAACTTCCACACTTCTACAAGTGGGAGTATGGCTCACCCAATTTTACATCCAATCTCTACCATCCAATACCTAACACACAATCTCTAATATCCAAAATTTTGAAAATCCATTTTTTTAAATCATACTCCTTTATCAAAAAAAGGAATTTAGATGGAAAATTTTACATTTCCAACCTTCTTTTGGATAACTATTCCATTGCACTTTGGAACTTTCTCTTCTGCCACTAATTTTTTCTAAGATTTCAAAGTACAATTTGCATCACAATTAAAGGTCTTGTTCCAGTGCACACTTTGTTTCTTTGAAAAGCATACTCTAAAGGGTAAATGTTAACTGGGTTTTTAACCAAGCAGAAATCAATAGGAGTTAAAATGTCAATACGAAGACAGAACGACTTGAAACTTGGCAAAGGTACCCAAAAGGACTAAAGGAAGAGCTTAAGAAAGTATGAAACCAAAAAAGGCCAAGTCTCTAATTCGGCCCGAATCAGGACCTTTAGTTCGGTATCAAATCTAAATGCTCAGCCTTCGCATATTCATACTCCTTGCAAGAGATCCCCTAATCTTCCTATAAGTATTCGTGGAGTTTCATAGAGTTCTAGAGAGCCTAACGTCAAGAATGAAGAGTGACAATCTAAACTATAGGATAATCTGAGTCAAGAAAGAAGGATAATCAAAACTTATCAACAACATACCAAATTACATGGAGGACATCTAAATGAAGCATGAAACCCAAGATAGAAGGATTTGGCCATTCCTTGGCTAAGGATTAGATTCGACCTCTAATATAATGGTTTAATTTGGCCCTGAATCCAGACCTTGACTCGTGTAGTCATGACATTTCTTATGCTATCTTGGGCCAGTCCTTAAACTTCTTTGGTAGTGGGCTTCTGATCCAATGTGACTGCTACCTCTGTAAATACAAACCTTACTTCAACCAAGAGAGGATCAGGATTCTATTTTCACTACTGGGTTCTCTATCTATTCTACAACTATTTTCTTTACACCATAGTCACTAAGGCAGCTACTCTAGGTAATTCTAGGACTTAAAATTAGTCTAACGCCTATACTGTGACTAATTCTTTCTCAATCATCTTGTAATCTTATTCAACCTAGATCAAGCCAATAATCAAAGCTATAAAGTAGACATAGGCATAGTTAATAAGCGAACCACTATAAAATTCCCCGTGTCTCATTTACTTTTCTTCAATTTTCTATTATATTTGCTTGTTCTAATAGAGCTGGTGCTTTTACATCATAATCTAGGGTGTTGATCCATTTTTGGGTTAACACCAGAACAATTTGGTTAATTTTGGGGCTTTCACTATGAACAAAGAGCTTAGGCTTGGATCTATCTATCTACTTTGGATTGGATAGATTCAAAGGTTAGATCAGGAACTGAAGAAAGTTTGCTTGAAGGAAATTGGAGATTTGCTATTCTACTAGCTCCTTGGAGGAAGACAACATCTGGAAGATCTGTTGGGACAACACTTAGTGTTGATGAAACAAATCTCCAGCAAGCAGAAGTAGGCAATACTAACAATCATCGAAAAAGATTAATACTAGAAACCTAGCACCAAGCACTTCTGCTCAATAGGAGATTGTAACCAGAAGAGAGCTTTACTAGATGGTTAATCAACTTAATCACAAGATGGCTGATAGCCGAAAGGCTCTTATGCACAAGATTGATGCTATGCTAGTGGTAAAACCACCAATTGCCCTAAGGACTAGGTCGGAAACTGTAAAGCATATGGTATAGGAGAATTCCTCCACCTCGATCTTGAATAGGAGTGATAGCAAGCAAATGTAAAAGGAGATAGTTGGTGGAGCAACTGGAATTACTATTAAAGGTAATGGAAGTACCCCTCCCATCGGAGGACAACCTGCCTTAAACCCTATCCTTGGAGTGAAGGCTCCACATGGGAATATTGTAATGCTTCTCTCCAATTCTGTAAATGACATGCAACTTGATGCTAAAGGATTGAAATTGAATGCTGAAATAGGCAGACAAAATGCCACAAAAAAGTTCAAGCTAAAGCCAATCGTGCGCCAACAAAATTCTGCAGAAGTGGTTCTCATGGAGAATGGAGAAGTTAGACTTTAGTTGGCAAATCAAGGCTGTTTGCAAAGTCAAACGCTTGGCATAGTCCCTGACAATAGACTCGTGGACTACTAAACTTGTAAGGCATTCATTGCAGACATGGTTAAACGCTTAATGGAAGAAATTAAAGGTACGAAGGATGATGATTAGGGTTCTACACCAAGCCAAACTTCATTTACTAAAACAATTCTAAGGAAAGAGTACCCCGGAAGTTTACAATGCCACTATGCCATCTTACAACGAAATGACGAACCCCAACAGCACTTGTACAAGTACAGTTGGCATATGGATGGAGCTAGGGCAACAGATGCTATCCCCTGCAGATGTTTCGATGTTGCTTCTATTTGGTTTACCAGACTCCTACCAAGATCTCTTTCTACATTTGATGAGTTGGCAAGGAAATTCTTGGAACAGTTCAAGCTTTACATAGCAAGGTCAAAAGATGTGATGTGTCTAACTGGCCTTTTCCAAGGAACAAATGAGTCGTTAAGAACTTTTAAGAACCGGTTTAATACCACGGTTACTAAAATGAGCCTAATGAAGATACAATATTCATGGATTTAGTCTGAGCTATCCATTTGGATATAGACTTTAAAAGATGGATTAAGATGAAATAACCAATCTCCATGAAGGAGTTCAACGGAAAGGAGAGTTAGCATCTGAGATTGGAAGAGGGCAGACCTATTGGAGGGCAAGACTGCCAATGTGCAACTAAAGGAGATAGTTTAAAGCAATGTAGCGGTAAACTAGGATAGAAACGATTTTGGTGTTGTGACAGGAAATGCAGGGAAAGATGGAAATTAGAAAAGGAAAAACCATAACACTAGTAGGCATGACAGGAAGGGTAAGCGGATCAGGAACCTGGGACCTGAGGAGTATATGACGTTGAATGACAGCCTAGAGAACATTTTCCTTGCAACTCAGGGAATCGAGTGATAAAACAAGCCTCCCAGGATGAAGAATTTAAATGACAGAAGCACCGCTTCCATAAGACTCATGAGCATAAAACGAACTAGTGCCGACATCCAGAAGATTTGATTGAGGAATTGATTAGGAATAATAGGCTCTAGCAATACATGAAGAAATTATAAAACTCTAACCAGCCTCCTAGACCCCAAGTTCTAAGTACTCAAGCAAACTAATTTGGACCCATCGGAGAAGGATCCAAATGGATGGAATAAAGACTAGTTATCGGTACCATTTCCGAGGGACCTCATCCAGCACAGAAGAGCTGGAGGCAGATGGACTAATAGCTAGTTCATTAAAGCATGCTCCAAAAAACTTTTTTTTTGTGATTGAGAATGGTGCCCCAGCCGAGAAGCAAAGGACACTCAATGATGGCATATTGTTTCGGAACCGATATATTGAAGGAGTAGAAGCGTCGAGTCTCAACCTGATGGTAGTGACAGTCGGAATTGGACTAAGAGTTGTACGTCGAGTCCTAGTGGATAGTGGAAATTCAGTAAACATCTTGTTTCGATATACATTCGATCAAATGAAGATCGGTATAAAGGATTTGTCTGCTTATCGAATGAAAATCCAGGCCTTTACAGGAGAAACAAAACAATTAGTCTAGATGATTGAGTTGCCTGTTGAGCTTAAAGAAGGAGAACAAAGGGTAGCCTTATCTAAACCTTTATGATCGTGGAAAAAATGTCAGCATACAATGCATTCTTGGGTCAACTGGCCCTTTTCGATTTTAGGATCGCTTTGGTTTCATGGTGCATTACCATGAAATTCCCGATGGAGAATAGAGTTGGAGTTACACAGGGAGATTAAAGCATCGCTGGAGAATGTTATGTCGCTATGTTACGGGAATCGAAACAAAAGGAAAAGTGAAAGAATGTGGGGAAGTCTCTCCACATTAGCGAATTGTCAGCGTATCAATTATAGAATCACCCCTTGCCCAGGGGCTATAGTCGTTTTTATATGGCTTTGGACCCTAGGAAGAAGAGTTCAAGGGAGGAACGGGTGGTATCGAAAGATATTACGATGTCAGTCCCTATCGATATGGACGACGCAACTCGAGTCTTGAAATTAGAGTCGCAACTTGGGATCAAAATGCAACAAGAATTTATAAAATTTCTTCGTACCACCTAGACATGTTCACTTGAACGCATTCCAGGTCCCGAAAGATTGATTATTACGGAATGAATGAGCAATCCGTAATGGATAACTATTCTCGAGGAATAAGGCAAGTGCCCAAATCTCGGACGTCAAGCTATGGAATCAAATTGGGTTCTGGAAGGCTCAGACGACAATTGGTTTTTGGTTACATGATATCGACCTTTAGGGTAGGATCTTGGTCTCAAGCCATCCTCCAAAGAATAAAGGCTCGAAGCACGAGAGAGTATAGTGGGCGGCTTCTCACGAATGGCTTTAAGAGGGTGACCTTTGGAGTGGAGGAAACATTGTGCTGCCCGGGTCTTGGAGTAGGCCCCTTTATCCATCAGACAGAAAGTGGTAGGCACACCTCACCCCAGGCAGCATTCCATGGACCCATGCTTAGATGTGATTCTTTTATCCAGAGAGTCAGCTAACATGGAATTACCCGAAATAAGATGCTAAGAGTTCCCTCACTGACTTGCTTGGAAGTAGCCCGTGGTATGTTATATCCAAGAGAATAGAAACTTGACTGGATGCTATAGCAAAGTCCGCTCCGAAGCTAGCTCATTCAAATAGGGTTGCTAAAGCTAGCGTAAATAGGGAAGTAGGTCATTTAGCTTTCAGGGCATCGATAGGCGCCACTTACTCAATGCCCAACTTCTATTATTCCTTAGAGCTACTAGTTCGGTTGTCCCTCTATGAGAATAATCGTCTATCGCGCATGAGGAATCCAGAGAGCTTGCAATTCGTAGAGTTAATCTTATAAAGAAACTCTTTATTTCGGTCTAGGGTCGAGAAGATGGGCTTAGGTCTTGAGCTGCGCCATTATAATAATAGGCTCCTTAATACCAAGGTCGCTCTCCCTTAGCCGCAGTATGAACTCCCTAACTGTTGCTTGCCTCCCAGCTCCCTAACCGTTGACTCGGCACCTTGAATAAAAGGTGCCGCTACGCTTCTAGGGTGAAAGACAAGATCGAAGAAGCGGTGATGCACATTCATATATAACTCTAAGTCGAGGGACCAAGAAAGTAAGCGGCTACACAGGAGTCTGAATGCCTTCCCTGACACCTGGCTTCTTCCTCTACCCTTCCTCAATTGATCTACATGGCTTCCTCCCCAAATGAAACAAAGGGCATTACTTGTTTATTTGTAAGGTGCATAGTGAGACTTCAGTCTGGACGGTGCCTAGTTCGAGCCAACCTAACCCACCATAGCCTGATAAGATCGTTTACAATGAGAGTGTGCGATTCAGCGAATGAAAGAAGATTTTCCGATGATGTAGAATATCGTTTAAGATAGCATGTCACGCACTCAATATCGATCCCAAGTTCATTCCAGTGAGGCAAAAGAGATGCAATCTGGATTTAGAGCAATCCACGACACTGAAGGAGGAAGTGGATAAGCTATTGGCTAGCCACTTTATCTGTGATGCAACATATCCTAAATGGGTATCAAACCCAATACTAGTCAAGAAATTGAACGGGAAGTGGCAGATCTGTGTTGACTACTTGGACTTGGATAAAGCTGCCTAAAGGATAGATTCCTACTATCCTTAATTAACCAGCTCGTGGATGGAACTATAGGGCACAAACTACTCTCTTTCATGAACGCCTACTTAGGACATAACTAGATTATGATGCACGAACCCAATCAGGAGAAAATCATCTTCATCGCTACCTTGGTTTGTATTGTTATTGAATAATTCCATTCGGCCTGAAGAATGTCGTGCCAACTTATCAAAGGTTGGTGAACACTATATTTAGGGATCGGATTGCACGAACAATGGAAGTCCATGTCTACGACATGCTAGTCAAATCATGTGTGTCTAGGAATCATTTGGATATTCTCTTGGAAATGTTTAAGATTCTTCACAAGTAGGGAATGAAGCTTAACCTGTTGAAATGCTCTTTCTGTGTGGATTCTGGAAAATTTCTATGTTTCATTGTGAATGTTAGGGGCATTGAAGCAAACCCCAAGCAAATTACAGCCTTGTGGAATGTTATAACCCTTACAATAAAAAAGGAGCGGCAGAGTCAGAATGGAAAGGTCGTAGCATTGAGCTGATCCATTTCCAAAGCAACAGATGAGTGTATATCGTTCTTTGATGCATTGAAGAGGGGTAAGGAAATTTTCGAATGGAATCAGGTCTGCTAAATAGCTTTTGAGGAATTACTGCGGCCTATGGAGACACCATTAGTTCTATCTAAACCAGTAGATGGGAAAGACCTACTCATCTACTTGGCAGTGTCAACTCATGTTCTGAGTGCAGCACTTGTAGGCGAGGAAGCTAGGATCCAGCGATATGTTTACTACATCAATAAGCAATTCACTAGAGCCGAGAAAAACTATCAGAAGTTGGAAAAACTAGCATATTGCCTGGTGATTGCATCAAAAAAGTTATGACCATACTTCCAAGCTCATCCAGTAAATTGTTGGCATATCAACCATTGAAACAAATACTTTATCGACCCGAGGCTTCAAGGTGACTTCTATAGTGGAACACTGAACTAAGCTAGTCTGACGTGACCAATCATCCCCAAAGGGCAATTAACGAATAGGCACTGGCTGATTTTATCATGGAATTCACCATTCGAGATGGAGAAGAGCAAGAGAAAAAGGAAGTGGTATCACATTAGAATCCGTTTGTCGATGGCACATCAAATGAATTCTATTCGGGTGCGGGAGTTGTGCTTGAGACTCCTGAAGGAAAATCAATCTGCTATGCCTTAAGACTGGAGTTCCCTGCTACTAACAACGAGGCAGAATATGAAGCATTTATAGCGGGGTTAAAGATTGTGAAGGAACTAGGAATAAAAGCCACGCATATCTATAACGAATCTCATCTAGTAATTTGTCAGGTAAAGAGGGAATATCAAGCTAAAGGGAAAATATCATTCCCTACCTGTAAAAAGCATGGGAACTACTCAATGACATTGAACATTACATGATAACCCATATTCTCAGGGAACAAAACATGAAGGCCGATTACTTTGCCGAACTGGCCAGTTTCGGAGAGGCACAATCAATAGGATTGGTTCTTTTTAAAGTGTTAACAGCTCCAAGCATAGATCAGATGGATGTAGATTGGATGCTATACACCACAGAAGAGAAAGAATCGTGGATGATGCCAATCAAGGATTATCTGCTCAAAGGAATACTCCCCATAAACCGTAATGAACGAAAGAAGCTCATTTGAAAGACGCCGCGGTTCATGCTACAAGATGGAGTGCTATATAGGAGAGGCTTCTCCACCCCTACTGTTCGGACGACGGAAATTCTATCGGTTTAGAAAACCGTCGAACGAATTTAAATTAAAAATAACCGCAAGCGCACGGTGTACGAATGTAGCACGCGGCGAATACGGGTCGATCCGCAGGGAATTGATGATTTTAAAATTCTATTCAATCAAATTAAACCAATCTTGAAGAGAATGTTAAACTAGAAAAGAAGAAAAACAAGCAAAAGAAAATTGATAAAAATATGAGTGTTAAGACAATTTAGAGGCAATTTCCACTCTCTAGATCACATAAATCAATAAAATGAAGTTATGATCTCTCTTTTCTTGTCATTAGTGAATTAGTTGATGTGCTTATCATAAGTATGGTATATTTGTGCTATTAATTAGCTCAATATAAATCATCAAACTATAACACAACCACTAATACACTTTTAAATTTCATAAAATATGACAACAAAGTTGAAAGCAAAATCTATTTTAAGCATGGCCTATTAACTATTAATTAGAAATATAAGCCATCAAATTTTAATTTCAACAATCACTTCCTTGCCATAATCATATGTAAATGAAGAGGCAATTTGTGTTTTGTTTGTTTAAGTATAACCTATTTGTTATGAACAACATAGACTATCAAATTCAAAGCTAAACAACATCATTAAGCCACTTCAATCATTCTCATTAAGCATAAAAAGAGAGCATAAACATCAAAATGTTGGATCTACATACTAGAGAGCTTCACTACCCCTAAATTGAAGGGATTGGGCTCTCATATTGTTATCATATAAACAAATGTAGAAAACAACATTAAACAAGAAGAGAGAAAGAGAGCAAAATGAAAAGAAAAATTATTCTACTTACATAAAATAAAAGAGATCTATACTAGAACATGAAAGAAAATAAACAAGAAAAGAAAATGAACATGTAATTAAAAGGAAACACTAAATAACATTGCATAAAAGGAAAGAATTACATAAGAGAAGAAAAATGGCTAAGTAGCCATGAAAAGAGAAAGATAGCTTTCTTTTATTTTCTAAACTAAAACTTACTAACTAAGAGAGAGATGGCTACATGAAACATAAGGGGAATTTATACAAGTTAGAAACCCTAATGCATATTTTTGGGGAGTACCCAAAATGCCCCTTAGGAAGTGTGGAGGCCAAGTAAACATTAACATGTCTTAATCCCTCATTAAATGTACATGAAACCATTAGCTACATAAGCATGTGCATTAGCCTTTAATTTGTACATTAAGGTAGGTGGGTAGGTGGGTCCTCCATTATCTTCACTTTGAATTATTTCCATCTTCATTCCTTTACATTCATGTTGTGTATGCATGTGTCTTCATGAAACCACTCCTATTTGAGAACAAATTCCTACAAAAATATACATAAATTTCCAATTAATTTTTCTCAAATAAATATATGCACACAAATGACCGTTTTGCCCTTATATGAAGATGCATATGTGAAAATTTGGAATTAATATGAATTTTGGTTAAAACAAGTTAAAATACCCAATATGATCATTTATTTAATTTAAATAGAATAAATATGGTGGTAAAAATATGCACATTTACGTGCACATCAAATACCCCTACACTTATCTTTTTATTCGTCCTCGAATAAAGAAAAACTAAGATAAATCCGTTTTCGTAGGGAGCACGATTGCATTGACGTATGCAACAAGCCGTTAAACCTCTGGGCGTCCCAAGTAGGACGAGTGTTGTCTCGTGAGAGTTTTCAGCGGATACTACCCACAAAATCCAAATGCAGGATGAAAATATTTACAAAATGCAAGATTTATTTACAAAGAGAGATGAATGCAAATTTTTGAAAATATTTACAAATGAAGGATTTATTTTTAAATTGACACAAATAAGTTAAATATAGGTTTTGGTTATTATCTTGAAAATTTATGTCATTTACTCGTCAAAATTTCCAACAAAAATCAAGTTATCATATCAAATAGACTATAGTTTAACTCGTTGTTTTGGTTAATAACAAAGTGTAACTATGAAATGGATCCTTAGTTGATTATCAAAGTTTATCAAAGTGGTATTTTCATTTCTTTTCAATAACAATTCAAATCAAATAAGTAAAAATAGTGCTAGGATTTCAATTGCTTGCTCTCTCATTATTTGTAAGAAAAATTACACACCTAGCTCAGGTAAACTGAGGCCAGATATACCACCCATGCGTTGCCTTACGGGCTTATGTGAGGGGAGTACAGAGCATGGCGAGTGCACACACTTTCGTGCATACACCTATCGACCGTAGGTGGTTTTTATTAAGTTTATTCTTTTTTTTTACATGTGTTCCATACATGCATAACCGTGAGGACTTTTAAATGAGTATGAAAGCACATAATAAAATATTCCAAGTAATTCACCCATGCATAACCGTGAGGACTTTTAAATGAGAGTGAATACTTTGGATGTTATCATTTTTTTAATATTTTTTTAAGTGAGAGAGAGTTTTGCAAAATCATCTTAGCACCATTTAACTTAGAAGACAAAAAAAATGTTATATCCTTTACTTTAAATCGACCACTTTTTAAAACAAAGATTTTCAATTAAGATATACTTCATAATTAACACTTATGAATCTTCCTATATACTAGTTAAACCATTATTATTTGTAATCAAACTTCATTTTTTATTTTTGTTAAGACAAATAAATTTTCAAAATTTCAATTTAATAAACCAAAACCATATATTTATGTTGTAGTGTTTCTTTAAAAATAAATCAAAAGAAAATTTGTTTTTAGGATTTTTTTTTGATATTTTAAATCAAAAATAAACCATGAAAAAAAATGAAGATGAGCCTCCCCCCACACTTGATTTTGACTGTGTCCCCACGGTCAACCCAAGTGGAAGGAGAAAAATAAAAATAAAAATCCAATATTTACATGAAAGATTATTATTTAGAAGAGATGAGAAGTATACAGTCAAAAAGTAAATGAAACGGTCTTCTAAAGACCGATTCATTTGTCTCGTCAAATGTGCGAGACACAGTTTAAGCTCAAAAAAACCAAATCGTCAAAGATTTCAAAGTTGAGTGTTGATTTGGAAAAACAAATGTCATTTTATTGAAAATCGTACGAGTTGTTTTATTTTCTATGATTTTGGGGGTAGATAAAACAATTGGTTGAAATTCACATTTATTTTCACCAAATTGAAATTCAAGTGTGCCATCGAAAACTTCTTCCAAATTATCAATTTCAAAGTCAAAATGGTGATCGAAATCTTCCCCATCAGAATTTAATGACTCATTTTCGAAAAGTCCATAAAACTCGTATTTATTAAATTCATCTTCCTTCATTGGGTTATCAACAACTTTATCGCATATATCCATTTCAAAATCCAAAGTTGTTGTATTCAAATTTTTAGAAAAAGGAAGATCGAAATTTAAATCGAGTTTCTCACCCTCAAAAGAATTGAAATCCAACATAATTACCGTCTTTTCAACAACTCGGTTAAGATCATCATTTTCAGTTTCAAAAGTTGTTGTTTGAAAATCATCGATTTGGGTAAAAGATGGATTATCGTTTGACTCGTCACACATTGAAACTTGATTTTGTTTCTCACGAAAATTTTCCAATGTTTTAATCAACAAATTCGTGTGATCATCGTAAATTTCATTCATTTGCTCAACAAAGTCAAATTTGTAATTGTTAACTTGAAAATTTTCGATTTGGACTTGTTGAGAACAAGAATTGTCAATTTCGATAAACGGTAGATTATTATTTGATTCTTCGTGGGTTGAGATTTGATTATGATTTTCACGATAAGTTTTGTATTTTTCAAGTAATAAATCCCCGTTATCTTTTTCCATTTCGTCAACAAAATCAAATTCATGATTATTAATTTGAAAATTTTCACTTTGAATTTGTTGATAACCAAAGTTTTCAATCGTATTGCAATTGAAACCATTCCCATTGCCAAATTCGTTTGAAAAGTTGTTCCCATTTTCATGTTGAGTTTGAAATTCATTTTGGAGTTCGAAATTAAATTGGCATGGGTTATAATCGTAATCGTTTGAATTTTGAATTGAATTCAAATTTTGAAATCCTTGACTCGAGTTGGTACACAAATAAGAATTACATAAATCATTTATCTCTTGATTTTTTCGTGTAGAAAGTTCGAGTAAATATGAAATTATCATTTCAATGCTATTTTCAAGAGTCGAAGGTTGGTCATCGTTTTGAAAATTTTGTTGTTCGAAATTTGAATTATTTACACAAAATTTGTTGTTAAAATATCCATACGAATTTGGAGTAAACTCATATTGATTATATTGATTCTCACCGTTAAATTCAAGTGAGTAAGAAAAAGGAAACTCGGACATTTTCAAGATTTCTTTTTTTTTTTTTTGGTTTTTTTTATAAAGAAAATATTTACAAGTAGAATTTATTTTTCAAAATGGAAAATTAATTTTTGTTTTGTTTTTGAATTTTCAATTTTTTTTGGCTTTTGAAAAGATTTTATAATTTATTTATTTTTTGGATTTTTGTTTTTCTAATTTTTCTGGATTTTTAAAATTTCGAAGGAAAAGGATTTAAAAATTTCAAAGAAATAGAAAAGGAATATTTAAAAAAAAAATTAGTTTTGGATTTTGAAAAAAAAAATTTGTTTTTTTTTGAATATGCATGAACAAATGCAACTAAATGAATGCAAGGGTTAATTACAAATGATTTATCCTAAGTTAACCCAAAATTGTATATTCACAAATTGTCTTAGATAAACAAGATAGTTCTCAGCTAGGTAACGGGCAGGATTTATCGGTGCACCACGAATCACCGTAGCAATGCAGCCGAAGGTTTAAGTACCTTCAGAGGAACAACCACTATAATATTTACGAATCACCGTAATATTTATAAATGGTTATTACTCTGCCGTAGCCTAGACACCAAGAAATTAAATTTTTCAAAAAAAAGACAAATTGCCAATATACAATTAAGTGTTATCGATGTCTAACCGTTATTATTAATCAAAATCTAAGATGAAATGCAGAACAGAAACTAAACGTGTATAAACAATGCAACTGCGAATGAATTTTTTTTATTTTTTTTAAAATGCAATTGTAAGCAACCAACAATTCAATTCAAATAAAACTAGAAATAAAAGCAGAATTTTTTAGCAAGCAGAGCAATTTATTTTGGCTAGCTAAGGAAGGAATTTTCAGCAAGCTATTCTTCCTTTATTTCCTGCTTTGGCAACCTGAAAATTAAAAACTAAGATATATACAATATTTTTTTTTTGGGTTTTTTTTTTGAACGGAAACTTAAAAGTAGGGTTTTACTTAAAAAAAAAATTGCTTTTTTTTTGGAGAGAAAGAAGCTAAAAAAATTTGAAACCAAAAACAAACAGCTTTCCAAAATCAAATTGTAACTTAAAACAAAGCAAAGAAGATAAAATAAATAAAATAAAAAATTAAACTTTATTTACGGCCTACACCCACACCTCAAAAGGCCCACAATGCAAAACAAAACAAACCCATCTCCCCACAGTAATAAACGAAGACTCACTCCCTTTTTTTTTCGTTCAAAACAAAAGCGATGCCAGAAAAGGGGAAAAAAAAATTCGTGACAAAAACTTGTTCGGACGACGGAAATTCTATCGGTTTAGAAAACCGTCGAACGAATTTAAATTAAAAATAACCGCAAGCGCACGGTGTACGAATGTAGCACGCGGCGAATACGGGTCGATCCGCAGGGAATTGATGATTTTAAAATTCTATTCAATCAAATTAAACCAATCTTGAAGAGAATGTTAAACTAGAAAAGAAGAAAAACAAGCAAAAGAAAATTGATAAAAATATGAGTGTTAAGACAATTTAGAGGCAATTTCCACTCTCTAGATCACATAAATCAATAAAATGAAGTTATGATCTCTCTTTTCTTGTCATTAGTGAATTAGTTGATGTGCTTATCATAAGTATGGTATATTTGTGCTATTAATTAGCTCAATATAAACCATCAAACTATAACACAACCACTAATACACTTTTAAATTTCATAAAATATGACAACAAAGTTGAAAGCAAAATCTATTTTAAGCATGGCCTATTAACTATTAATTAGAAATATAAGTCATCAAATTTTAATTTCAACAATCACTTCCTTGCCATAATCATATGTAAATGAAGAGGCAATTTGTGTTTTGTTTGTTTAAGTATAACCTATTTGTTATGAACAACATAGACTATCAAATTCAAAGCTAAACAACATCATTAAGCCACTTCAATCATTATCATTAAGCACAAAAAGAGAGCATAAACATCAAAATGTTGGATCTACATACTAGAGAGCTTCACTACCCCTAAATTGAAGGGATTAGGCTCTCATATTGTTATCATATAAACAAATGTAGAAAACAACATTAAACAAGAAGAGAGAAAGAGAGCAAAATGAAAAGAAAAATTATTCTACTTGCATAAAATAAAAGAGATCTATACTAGAACATGAAAGAAAACAAACAAGAAAAGAAAATGAACATGTAATTAAAAGGAAACACTAAATAACATTGCATAAAAGGAAAGAATTACATAAGAGAAGAAAAATGGCTAAATAGCCATGAAAAGAGAAAGAGAGCTTTCTTTTATTTTCTAAACTAAAACTTACTAACTAAGAGAGAGATGGCTACATGAAACATAAGGGGAATTTATATAAGTTAGAAACCCTAATGCATATTTTTAGGGAGTACCCAAAATGCCCCTTAGGAAGTGTGGAGGCCAAGTAAACATTAACATGTCTTAATCCCTCATTAAATGTACATGAAACCATTAGCTACATAAGAATGTGCATTAGCCTTTAATTTGTACATTAAGGTAGGTGGGTAGGTGGGGTCCTCCATTATCTTCACTTTGAATTATTTCCATCTTCATTCCTTTACATTCATGTTGTGTATGCATGTGTCTTCATGAAACCACTCCTATTTGAGAACAAATTCCTACAAAAATATACATAAATTTCCAATTAATTTTTCTCAAATAAATATATGCACACAAATGACCGTTTTGCCCTTATATGAAGATGAATATGTGAAAATTTGGAATTAATATGAATTTTGGTTAAAACAAGTTAAAATACCCAATATGATCATTTATTTAATTTAAATAGAAAAAAAATGGTGGTAAAAATATGCACATTTACGTGCACATCATCTACTAAGATGTGTAACCAAAGACGAAGCCAAGAAGATTCTTATGGAAGTCTATGAAGGCAGTTTCGTCGACCACACCAGGAGACTGACACTAGCAAAGAAGGTTTTACATTACAGATTTTTCTAGCCCATAATTTATTGAGATGCAGCAGATTACAAAAAGCGCTTTGATCGGTGCCAAATATTTTTAAAGATCCCAAGAACCCCACCCTTGAAACTTACACAAATGGTCCGCCCTTGGTCGTTTGCAATCTAGAGAATCGATCTAATTGGTGTATTACCAATAGCCAAAGAAGGAGCCGCAGTTGATTACTTTACCATATGGGCAAAAGCAGAACCACTCGCTATCATTATCACTAAAAAAGTGATTAACTTTGTATCAAAAAAATTATTTGTAGGTTTGGAGTACCATATAAAATCATCACGGACAATGGAACTCGATTTGAGAGTATTGAATTCAAAGACTT
Organism: Allium cepa; assembly: GCA_030765085.1. NCBI lineage: Eukaryota > Viridiplantae > Streptophyta > Magnoliopsida > Asparagales > Amaryllidaceae > Allium > Allium cepa. The sequence continues at coordinate 201,712,765 of CM060941.1, read as the reverse complement.
ATGCAAGCGTTATCGGATCGAAAAGTGTTTTCCACGGTAGCACACGCATAGGCAAACAGGCAAGTGTAGGTAGTGAACAAAATCATCAAGTCCACGATTGACAAAAGCTAAAGGAAACTCGGTAGATGAATTTTCATTTGGACTATGGGCTTATATAACAACTCATAAATCCATGACAGAGCACTCACCGTTTGCCTTGGCATATAGCTCAGAAGCGATGATCCTAAAGGAACTAGAAGTCCCCTTTTACCGAAAATGACACTTCAATCAAAATGAACACGAGCAGCTTCTACTCGAGCCACTTGACCAGATCGATGAGAAGCGAGAAGAAGTAGAACTAAGGACTGTTGCTTAGCAGAAGAGGGCAGAAAGACACTTCAACACTAAAGTTCGCAACCACACTTTCGAAGTGGGAGATCTTGTCCTGAAATGGATCTTCTAGGGTATGGGAGCACTTGACACAAACTGGAAAGGATCGGCCAAAAATCTAAAGATGGAACATTTAAGCTCACAATGGTCGTTGGAACTGTGATTCCCCGTGCTTGGAACATTGAATCGTTGTGGCGCTATTTTATTTAGTACTTATCTACGTATTTCCTATTTCTACAAATAACACACCCAAGGATGCCGAGGGCATTCTAAATAGGCAGGACTTGCCTTTCTCTTTATTTTATCAGTAATGTAATTTTGCTTCTTGAACCAATGGAACCACATCTATGTAAGCAACATGCTGAGTCGACCGTATCAAATTGACTCACACTGCTGGGTCGATCGGAAAAGTTGACCCCAGTCTTCTAAGACCAGTGTTGCTCCGGCAACGTCGGAAAGGCCTAACCCTCGTGCATATCCATTCTTTTTCCACTTGAATCGATGGAACGGCGTCCAAGTGTGCCCCATCCCTTCGCTTCTTGGACGCGTCCATCCTTTTTCCATTTGAACCGATGGAACTACGTTCAGGTGTGCTCAACCGATAGAACTGCATTCAAGTGCGCTCCATTTCTTTATTTCTTGGACCGATGGAACTGCGTTCAAGTGCGCTCCATTTCTTTGCTTCTTGGACCGATGGAACTGCTTCCAAGTAAGCATCCACTCTTTTGTCACGTGACCCAATTAAACCGCATTCAAATGTGCTCCATTTCTTCACTTCTTAAACAGATGGAACTATGTCCAAGTACACATCCATTATTTTGCCACTTGAATTGATGGAACCATGTTCAAGTGCGCTCCATTTCTTCGCTCCTTGTGTCGACAAAACCACGTCCTAGTAAGCATCCGTTCTATTGCCACTTGAACCAATGAAACAACGTTCAAGTGCGCTTTGAGTCATCAATGTTTCCCTGGTAACATCGTCAATTTTTCAAAATCGCTTAAATACCGATGCTACTCTGGCAACATCAGGAAATTGATTAGTTGTAGGATTGGTAGATATCAATCCCCCCCTCGAAACTCGACGTCTCTCAGAGATAGGAGAAATAAAAAGAGAATCCAAGGGACTGACCTATCCATTGGTCTTTGGAAATAAAGACTGATGCATGGATAGATCCTCAGTACCGAGCTTAGAGAGAATCAACCAAAATCAAAGTACATGGTGCTCGGAATCAAGCATCCAAATTACAAGTTCGTAAAGATAGGAGTTGTAATACATCATGGACAGGGGGCAACCAAAGAGCTGCCCAAAGCATCTGGTCTCTTATCATGTGTTTGGAGTAACTAGCCCTATGGACTAGGGGGTACACAATACAATAACGCAAAATCACTTCACATTTCTATTATGCCAAACAAAGAATTTTAGCAACCACAAGAGGGCTAAGTAAATTAGTATGCTAAATAACTGCAAGTTACACTACTTACACTTTACATTCATAGAAATGCGGTAAACAAACACATCGTATATCACACGATACAGTAGTATATAATATGGAAATTGCAGGACAAGCAATCATATATGAATACATACAGTGGTATTGAAACATGCACAATACATAGAATATAGTAAAGTGCATAGAAGAGATTACAGTGGAAATGCTAATCTTTTTCATGACTTGTTTCATTTTATGTAAAATATCAAACAATAGGGGCCATACATGCATAATATCAGCCTGTTTTGGATTTCAGAAAGCAAAAGTAAAGACGTTACTGATGCTACAACAAAAGGAAAGAAAACACGCTAAGTACAGACTCTGTACTTGTACATGCTCTGACATAATGAGTACCGTGCTCCACCAGTGCTCGAGCTCATCTAGACTTCTTCCGCTCTTCCCTCCAACTTTAGTGCCCTCGCCTGGGTGACTCAAGAGCTTCTTTCTGCTGCCCGTGTTAGTCTCTCCTCCCGTAGGGAAGTCAGACCCTTCTAACCCTCCGGTAGACGAACTCCCCTCCTTCGACGCCTTTAACGTGATGGTAGTGGGAGTCCTGCGCTTCCGCTCTTCCTTTTCCTTCTTCATCTGAGATCCTACTTTTCCTCATCCAGTCTCATTGCTATGATCATCCTGTCTGTTAGCCCCGACTCATTGGTAACCACCACTTCTTCATCCATAAATGTTGAAACATTCTACAAGTTTTGTAGCGCCTATATCTGTTTGAAATCGGGCCTAGATCCGGAGCTAGAGATAGAAAATGTGTTAGAATCCACTGTAGAGACGAAGGTGGAAGCAGTGAAAATGGCAGCAGCTCTTGAACCCTGAACAGCAGGAGGAGGAGGCGGGATAGTTGGCTGACCTACAACTTGGAAAGAGAGGTGCACAATTTAATACAGGATTCCGAAGTAAATCAAATTGTTTGGAGCACCAAAGAGACAAGAGACATACCTAAGCTAGGTGTTTGGTCTTGAACTTCGGTCTCGAAGACTTCACCGCTAGTTCTCATCTCTAAAGGTTGTACTACAGCTGGAAAAAGGCATGGCTCAACTAAGGTTATAGAAATTGCATGAGCGTGAGCAGCTTTAGAAACAATAGATGTGGATAAGGGGATGGTCGCCGTCTACTCTTGAAAAGTATGAATAAGTGTTTGGTGCTGACCCGAAGAGCTTGGGATTAATGCCTTAGTCATTAATAAGTATGAGGAAGGCAACTTAGTTAGATCAAAACTCATTCCCGACGAATTACCGAAAGATTCATCCCTTTCTACGAAGATGTGAAAGTTTCCATCATCACAATCTGAGCCCTCTTCCTCTCCTTCCTCAACTATAAGCTACTTCCCATCTCCCCTTTGAAATGTTTTTTCATCTTCTTTGGAGATTGAAGCATCCTGTGGGTCTCATCCCTATCCCTCATAATGTCCTCTCTGGAGGTTAAGTCTATGTCACCTTTAAGAATCTTTTCAAGCAGTGCTTCCTCTAACGGACAAGCCAATTCTTCTTGAGCCTCCTCGTTAGAGCCTCGAGCCTGGGTTAAGAAATGAGTATGTTTCATAAGGCCACTAGAAGTTGAGGGCTCATTATTTATAGTAAATCTAACGAGAAGGAGAAAGCCAAACTCTTGGGGATTCTCGTTTGTCAAAAGAAACTTTACTGAGCCCTCGGAGGCCTTCATAACCTTGAGAATTTCTGGCATCGCTTTAAGCTTGTCATTACTTTCTTGCCTCGAGATAACCGAAACAAAACATACAAAAATTTATGAAGTTAAAAAATTATTCAGAATGGCAAAGGCTAGGAAATCAAGCTTACTTTCATATAGCCAAAAGTGGTTGAAACCCTCTGGGTGCCTAACAAATAAAAAATCATTCTTGAAAGTTGAACGCTTGTTATGGAGGTCTTCTATTAGCTTTCACCCCCTCTAGGCTTCGATAATTATAAAGGATGGGCAATCCTGGCTTCTTCTGAAGTGTACTCATTTAGCGTTGGGGGACATCCGAGTCTGCTCATAAATAGAATGTATAGGGAAATTAGAAGCGCATAACCATTGGGATGGATTTGAAACGGCGCCAATCCTAAACCTTGATGCACCATTGACAAGAACCAATTAAATGATGGTACAACACCACTTAAGCACATGTATCGATTACAAGCAATAAAACTTTCTGGAGGGTTATAACCAAATTCAGCTCGAGTGAGCAGATGAATGTCACCCTCGAGGATACCGTGCTATACGCACATATTCTCGAGCATCTTACTTTTCAGAGTTGCAGGCACTTGGTCCAGGAGATCGGCCTGAATTCTCAGTCCAAAAGGAAACTGTTCAAGTACAGGTCCTATTGGAACTAGCGGACCATAGAAATCAAAAGCAATAGGTTGAATTAGCCCCATCGGAATAGATGGAGAAACATGTGTGGTTGTTGACTCGGATTCTAAAGGCATGGAAGATCCACCAAAAGACTTGCGACGTGTTGACTGGTGAATTATTCTAGATAATAAAACTTGTAGATTATGGTCAGGTACATTTTATTTCTATCAGGATTCCCATATGATTAATTCTTGAAATTCAAAGGGATTCAGCATGTGCTGATCAATATGCAGTGTGTTATCTATATGGGATTATTCTAGTATCTCGAACACTAAGAATGGACTATACTGTGTAGATAGAATGCTCATATTGGAAAAATGATCTGTATTGTCCTTTGAAATCACTTTTTCTGTACTTATCTGTTAGTGATCAATGATCGATATTGGATCCATTATGTACATGGAAAGTTATTTCTTTCTCAAATACACTGGTTTTATAGAAATGCAACGCAATGGAGCTATCCGATATGTCCGAACCTACGGTGAATCTTCATATTGGAGTCAATTCGGTGATCTAGCTTTAGTCCATTTCATAGAAAGAGATGGTTGAAACTAGAAGCCATGTCTTAAATAGAGTCATACATGTCCAGCATGAAACTAAATCATAGCTACATTGCCAACAAGTTAAGTTTAAATTCAACCAACTCCTTCTCCAAAATCACAATCAACCAAAGCCAATCACTACCTCCACTATCACCCAAGCATGAGTCCACCATCGCCAAAGCTTCATTTCATCACTACTGACCTTTAATCAAAGCAAGGAATATACTCGATCTAGGGTTTGATTGAATTGGATTTGGGTCTACACACATCGGCTTTAGTAGCAGTGGTTAGTTCAGGTGATGGCGAGAGTAGCATGGAGGTGGCAGAGTTTACTGGCAAAATCGAAAGTTGAACACCGGCGAGGTTGAAGCTTGAATCAGTGAAGTTAGGGTTTGATTCGGATTGAATCAGAAGGAGAAAGATGAGAAAATTTAGTTTGATGGAATGAAGCAAGCGAAGAGTTAAACTATGTGAAGTAATATAAGTAAGGGAAAGAATCTCTGAAAATTTTCCGAGTCCTTGATTTCGGACAAATTAAGGCCTCGCTATAGAATTTATCTCCTTAACACGGGTTAACCTCAACTCATCACGATGGACCTACATGCCAAGTTAAAGCCTTGCGTAAATCTTGGAGCGAAGATTGCATTGTCGGTATAGAGAGCTGAGATTCGAATTGGAATCAGAATGAACAACCAGTCAGAAGTGACTGATTGAATACAACATCTCGAGATGGAATTCGACAATCAACTAAAATTCATAGGATGTTAATCTGAAATCTATCTTCTTCTAGAGCACACTTTGTTTATAATGAAAGTGCATACTAAAGGAAAAATGTTAACTAGGTTTTTAAATGAGCAGAAATCAATAGGAGGTAGAATGTTGGTACGAAGATGGAATGACTTGAAACTTGGCAAAGGTACCCAGAAGGACTAAAGGAAGAGCTCAAGAAAGCGTGGAACCAAAAAAGGCCAAGTCCCTAGTTCGGCCCGAATTAAGACCATTAATTCGATACCGAATCTAAAAGCTCTCCTTAGCATATTCATACTCTTGGCAAGTGATCCCCTAGTCTTCCTATACGTATTTAGAGTAATGTTGATGATAGTAAATCAGCGTCTGGTTATTTTTACACTACATGGCGAAGATGTTAGTTAAAAAAATTTCCAAGAAAGAAGTAGTAGCTAATTAAACGATGGAGCTTGAATACATCGCTCTAAATAAAGCAATTAAAGAGGCAGTCTCGATGCGCTAGTTTTTAAGTGAGCTCGAAGCGATTCCCAATATTAAGAATCGAATTGTATCATTCTGTGACAACGATATGAAGATACAGATCATGAAAGAGCCCAAAGCATACAAGAAGTCACAACATATTCTTTGCAAGTTCCACGTCATCAGAGAATTTGTTAAGAAGAAAGAGGTCGTCATACAGAAGGTAGATTCCAAGGATAACATGGAAGATCCATTCACTAAGAGTCTAACTCAATCAGCCCTAGAGAAGCTGATCGAAGGGACAAAATTGAGATTCTATAATTGGTCTCAATTGCAAGTGGGAGCTTGATATCGTTAGGCAAATGCCCTATGGGTAACTCTGCAATTTATGGTGAAGTACTAACTCGGCAATCAATTCTCATTCGTAATAAAAGTGTCTTCTTTCTGTTATATATTTGTTATATGTGTTATAAATAATTAAATGTTTAATTAAAATATATTTAATAGAAAATCCACAAATAATATGTTTGTGATAGTAATTACAAATAGCCTAATCATGAGTATTGTATCATAATATAATAAACACATCATTTTAAATATTCCCACTCAAGATGTATCATGACTGGTTATCGATGCATCCACTTAGACTAGAGTACACAACACTCTCTAAATGTTGGGTACACAACACTCTCTAAATGTTGGGTAGTATAGTACCCATGACTGTTGGGGGCACAAAGGGGTTACGTACTGATGGTTATTGGATAACTATGGAAAAAGTCACTTGATAGTTTTCTGTTTATTAATATAACTAAGGTCACATAGGAAATATCGATGTGACTAATTTACTCGATTCTTTTGACTTGAGAATACAATTGATTCAGTATGAAATCTCCTCTTTAATTATAGTTAAATCATGGCATGACGCCCGTTGATGTGCACGTAAATATGCATATTTTTACCACCATATTTAATATATTTAAATTAAATAAACGATCATATCGGGTATTTTAACTTGTTTAAACCAAAGTTCAAATTATTTTCAAAATGTCACATATTCATCTTCATATAGGGGCAAAATGGTCATTTTTGTGCACATATTAATTTGAGAAAATTTAATTGGGAATTTCTATATTATTTTGTAGGAAAATGAGATGGAAATTACAAGTGGTTTCATGAAGATATGCATGCACAAAAAGGAAACAAAGCTACTGAAGATGAAAATATTTCAAACTCATGAACATGAAGGACCCCACCTACCCACTTACTTTGATTTTCAATTAGGAGCTAATGCACATGCTAAAAGGCCATTAAAGCTTCATGCGCATTAAAACGGGGGATTAAGACTTGCTAATGATTACTTAGTGGCCATACTACCTCAAGGGTATTTTGGGAATTCCCTAAAAAATGATTTAGAGTTTCTAACTTGTATAAATACCTCATATCTTCATGTAACCCTCCTCTTCCTCTTAGTTAGTTTTTAGCTTAGAAATAAAAGAAAGCTTCTCTTTTCTTTTCACGGCTACTTATCCATTTCTAATTTTATGTAATTCTTTTTTATGCAATTTCAATACATGTTCTTCTCTTTTCTTGTTTATTTCCTTTCATGCTAGTAGTGTAGTTTCATTTATTCATGCTAGTAGTGTAGTTTCATTTATTCATGCAAGTAGATTAATGTTTATTTTTTTACTTAGCTTTTCATTTTGCTCTCTTTTTCCTCTTGTATTCATTTAATGTTGCAAGCTACATTTTTTGATTTGATAACAAATATGAGAGGCTAAAACCCTTTCAATTTAGGGGTAATAAGCTCTCTAATTATGTGGCTTCAAAATAATTTGTTAATTTTATCGAATGATTATAGTTGGGTCGAGTGGAAGTATTGGAAGTGAAACACTATTCAAGAGAGGATTTGTCTCCTCATTTATATGAGATTGGTATCCCAATCAACTGAAGTCAACTCAAAGTTAAAATCTCTAGTCAAATGTTAACTGGGTTTTTAACCAAGCCTAAATCAATTGGAGTTAGAATGTCGGTATGAAGACGGAATGACTTGAAACTAGCAAAGATAATTGGAATGACTAAAGGAAGAGCTGAAGAAAGTGTGGAACCATAAAAGGCCAAGTCCCTAATTTGGCCTAAATTATGACTTTTAATTCAGTGCCGAATCTAAATGCTCATCCTTGGCATTTTCATGCTTTTAGCAAGTGATCCCTTATTCTTCTTATATGTATTCATGGAGTTTCGTAGAGTTCTAAAGAGCCTAATGTCAAGAATGAAGAAGTAACGATCTAAACTACAGAATAATCCAAGTCAAGGAAGAAGGATAAAAGATCGATGCAAGATAAAAGGATTTGGCCATTCCTCGACTGAGGATTAGATTCAGCCTCGAATATAAAGGCATAATTTTGCCTCGAATCTAGACTTTGGCTCATATGGTCATGGAATTTCTTATTCCATCTTGGGCTAGTCCACGAACTTCTCTTATACCGAAGGCTTTGATCCAATGTGACTGCTACCTCCATAAATACAAATCTTATTGCAACCAAGAGAGGATCGAGATTCTGCTATCAATATGTGGGCTCTCCATCTATTCTACAACTCTTTTCTCTATATCATAGTCACCAAGGTAGTTAGGCAATTTTAGGACATAAAATCAGTCTAACCCCTATACTTGTGACTAATTATTTCTCAATCACCTTGTAACGTCATTCGAGCTAGATCAAGCCAATAATCAAAGCTATAAAGTGGGCGTAGGCTCTGTTAACAGCCGATCCACTATAAATCCTCGTGTTTTATTTGCTTTTCCCTACAATTTTCTATTATATTTTCAATGTTCTAATAGGGTTGGTGCTTTCACATTATAATCCAGGGTGTTGATCCTTTTTTTGGTTAACACTAGAGTAGTTTTGTTAATAATAATTATTATTGAACCAAGCACTTTGCGTATTGAAAATAGAGTTGAATATGGACGATAATGGAATTTTGACCATTGCCAATTTCCATAAGTCAAAAGTGATTTAGTTTGACAAATATGATTAGTGTAAATAACTGTCACCACTGGGTAGCTCTTAATAAAGTAAAATTGGATTGTAATGATATTACGTAGGTAAAAAATTTGGCTATGATGTCACCACCTGCTAAGTTAAGTGTGAACATTGATGTTTGAATTTTCGATATTAATCGCTGACCAAATTGTCACCTAAGAGTCACACAACCGAAACATTGAATACTCCTTTTATCATCCAATCTAATTAATTTTAATTGTTAATTTTAATTAATTAATACTTATAAAATATTAATTATAAAATTTCATTTCATGCGTACTAAACAATATTATTGTGCATGTAATAGTTATATAAACACTAATCGATATCGATATCGATATGCATATAAACTGGAATTAAATTCAACAAATATTGTTTGGGCTTGAAATGAATTTGAGGCCTATATAATGCTTGCTATTTTTGGCCATGATAGGAGCACGGTGAGGCCAACCATTTGACGACTTAAGGGGAGGAGTTTGAATGTTTAAACGAAGAGAATGGGTAAGAGATAAACAAGGATATTGATCCTACTTTTGCTCTCTAGTCTCTCCTTTATATAAGCATCTTAACGCTCACTTTAGAACTAAATTTTGGTTCCTCTATCTCCTCATTTGCTAGATGAATGCACCCCCACCCTCTCCTCAAATTTTGAAACTTTTTAAATACAAATTAAATACAATCAATGGGGGTAAAGGCAATTCGAGAGCTAGCAAATTCAGAATTGGAATAGATTCAAAGATTTCACTTCTTGATTTCAAAATTAAAACTTTGGGTTTGGGTGAAAGTTACTCTTCTAGATTAACATTATATATGAATGTTTATAAGATCGTTGTTCCATATATTGCTTTGTTTGATATATCACGAATCGGTGTGTCGATGGATTATCATATGTTAATGGTTGTGTACATAAGTGTAAATATGTACTTAAAAAATTATTCAAGTTTTCTTATAAATGCTCTCGGTTTGGATTAAAAAAATATTGTTTTCAAAATTTATAAATAATAACATTAACTGATTTTAAATACTAATTGTAATTTAAAAAGTTTAACATAACATAATATATGTTTTAGAACTTCATAAAATTTATTTTTGTTAGAAAGGCTTACGGCAATTAATTCTTTTCCAAATATTTGTATTATACATATATACTATTATTTAATTTAAAATTGATCGTATAGATAAATGTGTGTGTGTATGATAATAAAAATTATGTATAAAATTTTATACAAGATATTTTAGTCAATCTATTTTTCAAAAATAAATTTTACTTTATTTTATTATATATTTTCTACATAGTTTTTGATTAATATATGTTTAAAGAGTAAAAATAAATAAAACCAAAAAAAAGCTGGGCCAGGAGCTTTGTTGTAAATACTTGTTAATATATTATTATTATTAATGTTTGCACATATATGTTTAATTAATTAACTAATATATATGTATTTATATATTTCATATATAAATTAATTAAAAAAATTGTTCGGTTTTCATGTTATAATATATATAAATATATTCTCAAAACTAATTTTCAAAATAATATTTAAAATTGTTTTATCATTTAATTAATTTGATACATATTTATGTTTATATTTTTATTTATATTACAAACACTTTAAATAAATTATTTGTAACTACTATTTCAAAGAATAAATATATATAATTATATTTTACATAATGTTATTTTCATAATAATCCAATGCACATATATATACACATTTAGACAATCTATTTGTATACACAAGGGGCTAACATGATATCTGTTGAGGTGAATCTCAATATCTACACACTAACATGTCAAACTGTAACGACCCGGAAATTTCGGTCCCGAAAATTCCAGATAGTTATGAAAAAGAAGAAAGTGATAGAAGGAAAAGAAGAAAACAGAAACACCAAACATAGATTCTCACATTCGCAGCGGATAAAAATATAATATATAGCAGTTATACAAAGGAAAACTGTACGGTCAAATTACACTTTAATATATCAGAGCTACAACACTGAGCGGTTTGATTCAACATGCCCAAATAAGTTATAATAAAACACAGTGAAATACTCTACATACGTTCCTGCCCTTCAACTCGTCTCCTGAGCTCCAGAACGTCCTTACCTGAAAATATGCAATGCTCGGTCTGACCCGAGCATTACATCAAAGTAACACCTGGGTCAGGCTGGAAACCAGCGTGAGTAAACCCATCTAACAAGGAATTCAAAAGTATAGAACTTATATAAAACCCGGGGTAACTTATATCAATTTCAACTTCATAAGTTGTTATAGACATTGTCTATTTCACACATTAATTTCTAAGTGCCAAAACTTAGATTAAATGGTCCAATTCACTTAAATCATTTCATATCAGCCTATTGATTTCACATATCAAATTATATAGAATCGAAGTAGTTTCGGGTATTTACTAATACCCGACTTTGGTCTCTTCAAATTCAATTCCATCTTATCCCAAATTATTCAAATGAAACACAATTCAAACTTCAAATACAGGGTATCACATATTAATTCATCATTGATAGATAATCACATTATCTCAGTTAAAACCCAACATATCATATCACATAACATCACAAATCACATATCCGAGATATCAACCAATCTAAGGCATGCAATATTATTCAATCATTCATAAGCAAGATAAATTAGTCATACTATTTCTAATTAATTTAAACAAATTAAATTAATTACTTCAATCACCCTAAATCTTACATACTCAATATTAATTAATTACAAATAAATTAATTAATCCTCCTTTAATTTTCGATTAAATTAATCGTCCTTGATTAATTATCTTTAATTACATAAAGTGATTATCCTTTAATTAATCACACAAATTAATAAATTCTTTAACCATTTACAATAATTTATATTTAATTACTTTCATTAATTACATTAATTAATCACATTAATGTTCCTTAATTAATTACTTCCATTGATCAGCCTTAATCAATCATAAATAGTAATTAACCATTCTGTAATTACTTACCTTAATTAATTAACCCCTTAATTAATTATATTAATCCTTAAATTAATTATATTAATCCTTAAATTAATTACACAAATTAATAAATTCTTCAATTACTTCTCTTGGGTAATTAACCCTTAATTACTTCATTAATTATCTCTTAAATATTAATTAATAAACCTACTTATCAATTATTAATTAAGAACTTAATCATAGATTACTTATTCCTCAATTATCAGTTGATTAACCATTTAATTAATCCTTAACTAACTGTTAACCCATCCTTAATTAACAGATAATCAATCCTTAATTACCATTTGATTAATCCATAATCACAATTGATTGATCAATTAATTACCATTTAACAACTTCTTAATTAAATTATTAATTAAGTTTTTGAGTTAAAATAATCATTTAGCTTGATAAATTAAAGTTATCAAACACAACTTTAAATAACTTAAATATTTATCAATTTATAGTTTAAAACTAATTTCAATTTCAATTTAAAACCTATCTTTATTTAAACCTTTAAAATTACTTTCAAAACTCGATTTTAAAATCATTTTTAAAATTTCTTAACAATGTTTAAACTTAACAAACTTCTTAAAATATGTTTAAGAAAACATTTATTAAAACATCAAGTAATTTATATAAAGTTTAAACTAATTTAAATTTTTAAATTTCAAAAACAAGTTTTAAAACCTTTTTAAAATCTTGTTAAAGCTGTTAAAGTGTTGCTGCTTCGGGTCAAACCCGTTGCTTACTCGAGTCAATCCCGAGTTCCTTTCTTCCATCTCCTTTTTTTTAAAATTTTTGATTAAATATAAATATTAAAAAACTACAGGTTACCCAACCAACATACTCGAGAACAACTCGAGTATCCCATGCCAAAACTCGAACGCGACTTCCCACGAGCCAAAACTCGCTGACACCCAACCACCATCGCGTGCACATGCACGCCGCCGTTGGTCACCTCCGACTAACGTCATCGCCTCCGGCAACTCTCTCAACACCACAGCATTGCAACCCGACCACAATACTACTCAAACAAGACCTTAATCAAAATTCGATCACCCAGTTCACATGAACCCAAACAGCCTCACAAAATCTCCCCTCGTCCACCAAGCTCCGGTCACCAGAGGTCGCGCGGTGCTGGCCAAATCTTGCCATGCCTGTACGCTACCCTCTGCCAAAATTACAAAGCACTCGATCCAACAGAGCTCACGAAGAAAACCAAAATCCAAACCATACAAAAACTAGGGTTATGATCAAATTTCGGTCATCGCCGCCACAGTCCCCTATAGCCACAACCACTATTTTTCCCTAAAACCCCATGACCTCCTCCACCTCCAGTAGTAATTCCGACCAACCAAATTGCATCAGCGTTCAGAAATTACCCAAAATCCACTTTCCAGAAAACCCCAAAATCCATATTCAATCCACTTTTAAAAATCTGGATTTTTGTGTTAAAAATCATAATTTTAAATGATGATTCAATACATACACATGAATCAATAAAATTCAAAATTTTATTTATTACATTATATAAGTTTTCACTGCAATATTTTGGCTTACAGGTAAATTCTAAACTTAATTTTCTTAAACAAATTTTCATAAGCTAGATGAGTTTAAAACTTAACTAGTTTGTTTTAAATCCAAAGCTTCAAAGTGTTTATATGAAAAGTTTGAATTTTGTTAATTTATAAAATTCTGTGAACAGGAATAAACAGAGGAATACAAATTTACAGGCATGCAGAAACAAATACAACCATACTTACAGAATTTTTTACAACTATCAACACATGCAGGTATCATAGTCTCAGCAATCACTTAAGCAACAATTTTTATCCTACTTAAGTTTTTAAAAACTAGATGTTTACTCATAGACATTCCAAAAAAAACAGAATAAACTAGGCAGATCACTCACCTGCTGTTATTTGTTTGAGTTGAATTCGAAATCTACTATCTTGATCTCAGTTTGAACTTTGAAAACTCCAGTTTAAATTTCTTTGATTACTGTTTGATAGCTTGTTGTTGATTCTCCATATTGTGTTGCATGTTCTCAACTTGAAAATTTTGGAACTGCGGTTGTAAGTGACTTCTGAATTTTGATTACAGTTTTGGTTTCTGTTTGTTTTTTTCTTCCTCAGATTTTAAAAGAGGAAAAGAAACTAGAGATGTTTTAAAAACCGAATCCAAGTTTCCTTTCATAATAATATTTTTGTTATTTTATTTTCAAGAAAATTTGCCACTTGTTATCTTAATCAATCTTAGGTGAATGAGAAATGTAAAATTCCCTCTTTACTTATTTCTTATGTTACAAGTGTTAAGAATTCATTAGTAAATTAATTTCTTATTCTTTTACAAATGATTTAAACCTTTATTTAATATTCTCCTTAATACTTATATTTTATATAAATTATGAAATGTATTTATATCTTTATTAAGTATGAAATTTTATGTTTTATTTATGTATTTTTATACAAATTTTAAATTATATCTTTCTAATTTTAAAGAAAATGTTTTACACCAAATATACATTAAATAAATTACCTATATATATTATTTTAAAATCCAAATTATTTTACCGAGGTATTCATTTAAATTTTAAATTCAAGTTTCAAATTCAGACCAAATTCAAATTCAAATTAGAATTTCAATCCATTTATTTATATAAATCAATATTAATTCAAATTTAAAATCAACTCAAAAAAAATATGTTAAACAAACACAAATTCAATATATAAATTTTAAGTAATTATATTAGGAGATTATTAATATTTATCCAGATATTAAAATCCCATTTTTATTATATTTTCAAATTCATTTATACATCTAGATATCCTAATTACCAGAATTCAGCTGTTCAACTGAATAAAACTAGTAAATTATCCAATTGTCAGATGCCAAAAATCCGGGTTATCACATAAACTGTGTACATGTTATTCGATTGCATGTACACATACACACATATGTGTATATGACACACACATAAACATAAACATATCCACATACAAACATACACACATATGTAATAAAAATTATATAAAATAAAACTTTATTTACAAATTTAAATAAAGTATCAATTTTATTTGAAACAAAATTTATAAAAGTTCTAATATATTTATACTACATAGTCCCATTAAAGATCCAATAGTGGATAATTTTTAAATCACCCAATTACTCCACTGCGGGTTGGTCTAGTTCCAACAGACACTATATTGTACTTCGATAAAATCCATACAGACTTTGGTATTGAACTGTTTAAATAATGATTTTGGATCGGGTTCACATCATAGAGTCATACAACCATTTTGTCGGTTATTTCTTAAAAACGACCAAGGATAGATTTACTTTATAAATATTATAAGTTAGTCGATACAAATGTTGTATTAGAATTTATAAAATTTTAATTATTTATTTTAGGCTTAAAATTAGACATAATCGTATATAAAAGTTTTATAATGGTTTAGTAGATTTTTTTAGTCAAATATTAATTACATAAGAGTTAATTCAGTATGAAGTCAACTTAGGTCAAGGCTATGTCCATCCTAGGCCCATACGTTAGGAAGCAAAGAGGGGCAAGATCTGGTTTCCAGATCTAGAGGAAAGCTTGTAGATATTGGTGTGTAGAGTTGGTAATAAATACTAAAAAGTAAAGCCTTCACACAACATTTTGTAAAAATTTTATTTTTGCTATTTACTAGTTTGGACTTGGTTGGCCGACTCTAGCTCCCTACCCCTGGTGTTGCCTTACATTTGTAATTGCAAATCAAAGGGAAAAGAGAAGGCGGTGGTGCTTCAATAAAAAAAGTTGTTCACCAACGTGTCATCGCTCGGCTTGATTGATTATGGTAGACTATCCAAATCCTATTTTATTGTACATGATCCTCACCTATATATATATATATATATATATATATATATATATATATATATATCATGTATTTAAGTCGATAGACACAAAAATTATTTTATTAATTTTATGTTCATATGTAACATATATATGTGTATGTGTGTATGTCTGTGTGTATCTGTGTGTATATGTATAAGTTTATGTATATGTGTAAGTGTGTATGTGTTTGTATTGTATAGACTATTTTTTAAATACTTTAATATATATATATATATATATAAACTTATAATTTTTATATTTATATAAAACATTTTATTTTATGACCAAAAAAATTTACATTTGTTTATTTATTTTATTGCCTAAAAGAATAATTTGTTAAATAAAAGTTTATCAAATAAAATATGGTTTTGTTTATAAAAAATTATTTTGTTTTTCGGTTTTAAATAAAAAAAATATTTGTCTATTATAGACGCACACATACATAAATCTATAAGGATTTGTATATTAAAATATTGTTATTTCTTTTTGTTTTGATGAAATAAAAAACTTATTTTTAAATTTTTTTACTTTTTCAAAATATTTAAATAAATATCTTATTTTGAATTTTTCAAATACAATTTGTCTTGGCATAATTTAAATAATTAAAAAACATAACTTATTATATGCGGTCAACATAATAATAAAATATTTATTTTATTCAAACAGACCAAATTTATAAATTTGCTTTTAAATATTAAAATTATTTATAATCGAAAGTATTATGGTTATATACATATATACATATAATTTATACCATAGTTCCTACAACAAATATTTTAAATATTTTTTGTGTATATATATATATATGTATGTATGTATGTATGTATCTACCTTTAGAAAAAGTTAAAGTAGATGGGTGTTTGGGAAAGTGTGCTTAAATTAAGAAGAAGGTTGCTCTATATGCCACTTATGTAATAACTCACACATTAATGGGCCTGAATTTCGATTAAATCGAAATTCAAGTCCATCAGGGTACAAATCATTGTTGATGGTAACCTGTAATAAACATAAGTATATCATAGTGCCATCTACATAAACTCACAGTGGAATAAAAATTTTTAATATAACATATATACCGACAAAGGCTTCTATCTTAAAACCTGTAAGAGCCTACTATTTCAAACCGTTCAATCGGCAATCATCCACTCATGTCAGACTTGAATTGCTCAAAACAACAGATTGTTAATTTATATTTGGCAAAATTCAGCATATACTGTAAATAATCAAACACAAAATCACAGAGATGGAGAAATGTAACAATAAGTAGCGGAATAGACAAATAGTAGTTCATGAAGCTACTATATAAACATCAGAGTTTAATGTAAAATACAACAGCACTCAAATACACAGAAGTTACTAGTACAAATGCCAATGACAAGTCTAAACAAACAATTAGAATAAATTAAAGTAACTGGAAGGCTGAATAGACAAAGACCGATCTACAAGCAAAACTCCAAGCTTCGAAAGTGAGTCACAATGTTGTGACACTCAGTCTGACCCGAGCATAAAGCAAAACACAAAACACTAGAGTCAGGATTAACATTCTTATACTAATAAATTCAACTCAAGTAAAATGTCAACTAAAATACAATATAACTTAAAGGATGTTTGGGATACCCATCCTTTAAGGATCCATTATGCTATCTACATAAATAGTACAATACGCTACATATATAACGTCCATAGTAAAGTAAACTATTAAAATAGCATTAAGGCGTTACCCATATCCCCCTTAACACATTTTATATAATGTCATAGTTTATACAGTACTGTAAACTCCACATAAACGGTGGGCTATAAGGGAGCACTCCATTGGTACGACACAAACCAAACTTGTAGAAGGCGCGATAAGGCATGTGACAAGGCACGTAAGGCAATGCCTAGGGTAGGATACTACCTTCTTGAGGATCTGGCCTGGTGGTAACGCATGGCAACTACTACTGCCCACCTTGAGGCACACTCCCAAAATCAAAGGTGCAACCAACAAAATCACAAAGTAATAGAATGACATCGAAGAAATGTGCCCGAACGGAGCTCACTTGGCCTGGCATGGCTTCTGTTTTAGCCACATCAAGCTGACTCGTGGAAGTCAGAGCTACGTTAATACCTCAAATAGAATCATCGCCAAACCATCCTACTTCGTTCTGGAATCTCCATCACGTACACATTTGTTAAAGTGGTTTTCGAAATTGGCAGAGAGTATGACGATTTCCGATCCCGGTCTCTTTAACAACCAAACTCTTATTTCACACTGTGGTCAATTCATTTCAAATAGTTTATATTCATATCAAAATATTCAATTTACTTCAAAATCATATTACTTTCGAAATCATATTCACTTTTGAAATCATATCACTTTCGAAATCATATTCACTTCAAAAATATAACCACAGTAGTTTAAATCATCATATTAAAATATTCGCATTTAAATCCATTAAATCTAAATCATAACAATTCCAACATAAACAGATATATATTGAAATAGTTACAAATTAAAAATAGTTTGTATATTTAAAATATAATATAGATTAAAATAGTTTATATATTAAAATAGTATATATATATATATCAAAAATAGTTTATGATTAGAATTGTTTCTTCTAATTTCATAAATAAATTCAAATCAACTTTAGTTTCAAAATTCAATTTAAATCAAATCCCAGTTCAACATTTCAATTTAAAAGGTTAAAAATTCAATTCAAATTCTCGATAAACCATTTCACTTTTATCAATTTTAAACTATCACTTTGATTCCAATAAGATTCAAAGTTTAAATATTCAAACATTTACAATATAAGTTTCATTTATATTTCAACATTTAACTTTAATTTTATTCAAATTGTAAAATATTCACTTAACCATTTTAATAACAATTAAATAAAGTATCAATTTATAAATTTAAATCAATATTAAATATTCAGTCTTAATTTTACTTAAAGTTGAGAATATTCATTTAATCACTTTTTATCAAATCAATTTATAAATCATACCTTTCAAAATCTCAAAATCAATAAGTTCGAATCAATTCTTATTTAAATTCAATTACTAACCAATTCAAATTCCAAGTCAACATTAATTTATCTTCCCAACCTCTATTACTAAAGTTATTAAAAATATTTTTTTAAAATATTAATATAAATTTAAATAAACGCTTAAACATATTATATACTAATTAAATTAAATTTTGTTATTAAATTTATTTTATATATTTTAAAAATAATAAAATTATAAGTAAAATCTTAAAAATTATATTTTCAAAACTAACTTATGAATTAAAATTTCCAAATTATATTAGTTTGTAAATCTAAATTTTATACATATATAAAAATAGCATTTATATATCATATTTTAAAAATCAATATTTATTAAAACCCATATATTTCCTTTCAAACTTTGGAAATCATTTTCAAAATTTAGACCAACGGTGTCCTTATAAAATTTTCTATCCTATGGTTAAGTGATACAGATATTTATCATTTCAATCCGGAAATTAAATATTTACGGGTATATATCATTTCAACCCGCAATCCCAAAATTTAATATTAATGAAAACCTCTTGGGTTTATCATTTCAACCCATTACGATTTTCCCTAATCTATAAGATCATTCGGGTATGTATCATTTCATCCCATAGGGAATTCTAGACTAATAGGGAACTTGCAAAGTGAGAATAAATGCGATAATAATATAACGTATCAACAACAGGGATATATCATCAGTAAAAACTTTAAATATAATATATATAACAGGTTATGGTGTCATATGTCATAGGTGAACAATTGCAGATAATGACATATCATATTTAACCATCAAATAACTTAACAATTCAAATTTCACAACATATTTCAATCGTCATTTCATGTAAATTAAATTTACTAGATATAAGAATGTTAATCATAAGTGATTGTTTACCTTTCAAGGCTAGAAAACAATGAAAAATGAGAATCAACTGGCACGAATATGCACACAGATACGCAAGTGACACAGCGAAGCCAAAAGCTGTTGTGACCCATTTAGGACAGCGGTGAGACAAAAGCAAAGCACGATGAACTGAATTTAATGAAGGTCAATTATATAAGTGAACTTATAAATGTTTATAAACTATATATATATATATATATATAAATCATAATTTTATTGAAACACATATTAGATTAAAATCTATATAAATGTATGTATGTATGTATGTATTTCAAAAATCATTGTCTAAATTAAAGACATGTATTAAAAATAAAATCATTATATGTATTTCCAAATCAAGGTTTAATTTAAACACATATAGAATAAAACCACTATATATATAGAATTTAAAATCAATATCAAAAATAAATCTTTGTAAACATATAAAAATCAATATTAAACATATTAACATAAAATCTATATAAAAATCTGAAGCTTTATAAAAACTGCCATTCATCTAAAAATTTTATATAACAAAAATAATATAGTTTATAAAAATTTTATATATAACAACATAAATTTAAATAAATATGTAACATATTATATTACTTATATAAACTAACATGTACAAAACTGGCATATTATATATCTTACATAAACTAACATATTATGTAACTCGTATAAACTAACATTCATATAAACTGACATATTATATATTATATAACTTACATAAGTTTATATACATAGACAAACGGACTTTCTAGTTGCAAGGATGAGAATAGCAACTGCTATGGTCTCGGAACTGCTCAGTGGAGAAGCTTGGTTGTTCGGGTGGAGAGAGAAAGGAAGGCAGGCTGCGGGGGATGCGAAAGGCGCTACAGTGGAGGCTCGGCTTATCAAGGTGGTGCAGGTTCGATGGGTGTGGGGAGAGGGCAGAGATCATGGGTTGCGTGAAATGATGGAGGCTTGGTTCGGTTAGTGTTGATGGGTGGAGCAAGGAAGTCGGGGGCAGCAGATCTGGAGTGAAGGATGTTTGGAAAGTGGAGAGGCGACATGGCTGTGGTGATGGGTTTTAAGGCGGGGATGTGGACGGTGCTGTCAGATTTAGGTGCTCAGAGGGCTAACATGTTTAGCAGCCTAGGTGATGGGTCGAGCAAGCGGATCAGCTGCTGAAGCAGATGTGGGGTCTCTTGTGGAGTGCTGTGCCGATGCCAGGAGGGGCTGTGCGAAGTAAGGCCGGATATAGCTGTGGTGGGCGGAGAGCAGTGAGTTTGAGATGGTGGCAGAAGGTGGTGGATGTGGTCAGTGTTATGGTGAGGGATGGTTGTCGGCCTGTGGTGATGGTCGGGTATGAGAGGTTGCTTGGTCGGAGAAGCAAGAAGGGAGCAATATATTAAATGAAACTTCATTATATATAGTTCGAGAGCAATGAAGGAGATATTATGGCAGAAATAAACTTGAACAAGGAGATGAACAGCTTTTCAATAATATAAGTTTATTATATATATAAACTTATATTCTTTACTATAATTTGACAGAACAAAAGTGGGGAATCAAATTAGATAACGAACCATCATACAGTAAATTTGAATAGGAAGCAGAGAAGTCAACAATGAATTCAGAAATGTTAATCACAAATGGCTACTGGTTTCTCCAAGGCAAATGAAAAGACGCAAAGCTAACAAGGCTAAAACGGATACCGATACAGTTAACTACTTCGCGGTTTTCGCCGCGTACTGGACACCAAAATGCAAAGATATATATATATATATATATATATATATATATACTACAGAGATCAGCATGACGAGACGAACATAACGATATACAGATATCATTATTACGATTATTCTATCAAAAATCGATATTTGCTGCCAGACTGCTGCTATTTTGCCGAAAATAAGATTAATGGAGCTATAGAAGTCTAAATTTAACGAACCAAATTATGACACCTCACTCATAAAATAATTTACATTTTTATTATATAAAAATATTCAGGTTTTGAAAATATTTTATTTCAATCAGATTTTAACTGATTTGAAAATTACACAATAGAACTAACTTTCATTCATAACAATGAAAATCTGTCATTCGCTAATTTTAAATAGGCGCATGCCAAAAATCAAATTTTCATTACCACATTTTTCAGTTAATTACGTTATTAAAAATCGTTAAAATTCATGGGTCGTTACAAAACCAATATACTCCTTGGAGATCTAGTCGCATTGTCAGTGCGGACCATGAACGAGAAGACTTTTTTGTTCTTTCCAATCCAAAAGAATATGTATAATAAGATATATCAATACTATTAGAACTATAGATCTGAGAAGTGATTTGGGGTTAAGAGGAATATAGATTTAATGTTATGAAATTTACCTTTTTCTATAGTATTGATTTTCTCCTTCTCTTCTTCTTTTTTATTTTCTGTCCTTCTCCGATATACATATACATATACATATACGTACATACATATTTTAGAAATAGTAGAGAAGGAAAAATGGTAGAGCTTTGCTGCTTTAATTAAAAAATATATGAAGAAAGTGAGGGGCTAGGCCTATACTTATAAGCGCTTGAATCAATCATAACCATTATATTTAAATAATTAAATCTTGATCATTGGCCAAGGTTTAACCATTATTATTTATTTTCTATTTTCCGTTAATTATTTCCATTTTGAGAAATTCATATGCTAACAACTTCTTTGTTTGAACTCTGAACTCCAAATATGAAAGTTGCTTAGAAAATTGCCACAAACACAATGGTGCAAGTTTCATAGCCAAATTCTGATATTTGTCTAAATCCTATTTTTGAGCCTTATTAATTACCTTTAATTTTACGGAATGTTATACTTCCCCCCTTTAAACAATTTTGTCCTAAAATTCTACAAGAGTAGAATCATGTCGGATAGCATGCAACCATTCTAAACCATCCAACCAATTAGTGTACAACCAAGTTTGCAACCAAACGTGTACAAGTGCATGGTGCATCACATCATATATGACCTACATGCTGAATAGTTCTAAATTGGCGCCTCCTATATGAATGCATCTATCAATGAAATTTTAAAATATAATGCAAACAACAAATATACACTAGCAGTTCTATATGTATGCAAGTTTTAATAAGTCAAAAATCTTTGTTTTCAAACAATAATTTCCCCACTTCTACAAGTAGGAGTATGGTTCAACTTATTTTGTATCCAATCCCTACCATCCAATACCAAACACACAATTTCTAACATCTAAAATTTTAAAAATCCAGTTTCTTAAATCTATACTCCTTTATCAAAAAAGGAATTTAGATGGAAAATTTTACATTTCCACCCTTTTTTCGATACCTATTCCATTGCACTTTGGAACCTTCTCTATTAGCACCAATTTTTCCAAGTTTTCAAAATTTGATTTGCATATGGAGGTTTTTTACGAATGTTAAAACGGAATTACTCTAAATGAAAGTTTTCTCTACTATCAACAAGGTGTGGAAATAGAAATTCCAAAGTTAAAATAATTCTTCCCATGTTATTCCCTATGTTTTATATACTGTCACTTTGTTGGACAGTAAAATTCATATTCACTAACACATTGACTCTTCTACACTAACGATGTTGCACTAGAAAACTAAAAAAAAAAAAATCATTTTTTCATGAAAAAACCATTTTCCCCCTTTCAATCATGTGTTTAAAATAGTTTGAAAAATCGAATTCCCAAAAGCAATTAAACACCATTTTTTTCGAAATTACTTGAACAAAATTTTCCAACAGTATTGGAACCTGACTTCTCAAAAGCATTAAAACAATTTTTTTTAAGGCATTCGAACATAATTTTTCAAACATTTGCCTCTCCAAAACAAATAAGCCACATCTTAACGTAATCGAGAAGTTAATGCATAGGATTGACCCTTACATCATGCAATTAAATCTAAGATTTGAAAACCTTTCCTCTTATTTCAAACCAATGACACATATGCCTATTTATAAATTTTAGCTTTTAAGGCATATGGATAGTGACCCATGGTTTCATAACAACCTTTCTTTGTCCTTTGATTTCAAAATTTTGCTTTCCTAAAATTCTAAAGTTTTTTAGATCAAAGCATTTTTTATTTCTAGTTGCTAACCTAATTTCCTAATTCAACCTATAAACTTCCAGCCTTGATTGCAAATATTGCTAGTTAAGTGTCCGGCTGAGATTTTCTTATTTACATTGTTTCCTAATATATATAGCAGTCAAAGTCTATCCTGAAAATCGACATAGTAATAAAATAGGAAAATATCTCATATCATATTGCATGCTTTTTCAATACTCGAAGGGAGACAATTAGCTACTACAACCCAAATAACCTAAAATTTAACTGCTGAAAGCTACCTTCCAACATCAATTGGTAGTAATGATGTTGCGACCCTATCACTCCTTACTCAATAATGAATATTTCTAATATGTCATTTTACTATAATTAACATGTCTTAACTTACCTCATTGGCTCCTAATAAATAAGGTACATCCATTACTTTAATAATTACACCTAATTATAAAGTAAATTATGCATTCGCATGCTATAGTGGGTAAGAAATATAAACTATGCATATTTGCGACAACTTGTTGGAAAATTGGCTTAGTGGAATTACTTTCCTACCTCCCATCTTACCTTCTTTAACCTTGAGTCAACTATCCTCCTTTATGTATATTTACCATCTCATTACTCTCTTCTCACATCATACTACTATCTTCTTTCAAACCAAATCTGTTGATACCATTCTCAAACTTTGATATTTACCTCCTTTAAAAGTAGGATTTTTAACTCAAAATATTTATCACGTTCGCATCCAAAAACCCAATTGTCATACCAAACCATTTTTTAGAAATATCTTCTATAACTTTAAATAATGTAGCTGGAGCAGACAAGGATAACTTCCATTATATTATTTTTCTGCTACTCATGTTATGCTTTCTACCTTAGTAGAGATTCTTATAGCACATAAGGGGGACTACTAAAACATATGCGCAATCACTGCACATATTTATGGAAATTATCCACTTTCCTATGCTTAGCATCTAATTTCCTGCATCGTTCCTATCTAGATTGCTAATCCTATTTTACTATTAATTCCTAACACTGTTTCTATTCAAATTTCATAATACTACTACTATTATAATTTACCCTATCTAAATTGCCTTCAAGTAGCTTCTCCTTTCATAGCTCTTTTCCTCCTTTATTGTTTTCCCCATTGACTCGTTGCGGTGCGTTTGCCTACTGCTTTATGCATTGTGCTTTTCTTCCATAACAAGAAAAGAGATAATTATTTGTAATTTCAAACAAAGCAAAGGTCTCACTTTTGGTTAATTTATGGAAAGCTATAATGGTAATCCTTTTTGGAAGGATAGCTCTGATACCAAATGTAACAACCCATAACTTAATGGGCCCGAATTTTGATAAGTTCGAAACCCCAGTTCGTTATTGTACGGATCGTTGGTGTTGGTGACCTATAATAAACATAAGTATATCAAAGAGATATTTACATAAACTCACGACAGAATGGAAAAATATAATAGAACATATTTACCGATAAAGGTAACTACCTTGGAATCAATATTATTTCAAGGATATCTAGTCGCTTGTCAGTGTCAAGCATGAACAAGAAGACTTCTTTTCCTTTCCAATCCAAAAGAATATTATAACACTATATATACATACTATTAGAATTATAGATATGAGTTGGGTTAAGGGGAATATAGATTTATAATTATGAAATTTACCCTTTTCCGTAGTATCGATTCACTTTTTCTCATCTTCTCTTTTATTTTCTACCAATCTCTAATATATATAAATAATATTTTATAATTTCTAGAAAAAGTGGAGAAAGAAAAATGGAATAGCTTCGTTGTTTTATGAGAAAATATTATAAGTAAACTGAGGAGCTAGGTTGAATTTAGGCACTCGAATCAATTATAACCATTAGATTTAAATAATTAAATTCGAGCCGTTCGATAAGGTTCAACCCTAGCTCCCACCTTTAGGACCTATCCACTGCTCTTCTTAGGTGTCGACTGGCCTAAAGAGGAGGTCGACCAGTGGAATCCTATATTAATTGTTATTTATTTCCTATTTTCTGTTTTTAATTTTTGAAAAAAACTTCAGATGCTAATAACTTCTATGTTTGAACTTCGATTGCGAAACTCCAGATATGAAAGTTGGTCAGAATATTACCATGAACACAATGTTGCAAGTTTCGTGGCCATATTTCGATGTTTGTTCAAATTCTTTTTTTAGCATTATTAATCATTTATTAACTACAGTTAATTTTACAAGGTGTTACAACTTATGTAGAAAACCTCGCAATCTCTTGGCGCTTACCCGACTCGTCAAAATGGTCTGATTCTTGGGCATGCATTTGTGGAAGACTAAATTTGTAATTTGAGTCTTAAGTTAATTAGAGTAACATTTTGAATATTATATAAATTAATTTAAATTATTTAAATTAAATAAGTAGTTAAATACATATTTTTTATAAAAGTTATTTATTAGGCCAAAAAGTGGCACAATGCCTCAAAGTAGATAAAAACGAGTAGATCTGGTAGAAATCAATAAGAAAACAATGAAAATACATATTTTTAAAGTGGTTCGACAAATTTTATGGCTTATGACCTCTTTAATCTTATTTAGAATGGTTTTATCACAAGTACAAGAACTTTTCCTATTAGAACATGCATAAATAGCCCTTAGGTGACAAAACTTGAGTAGAATAAGAAGAATAAGAGAATAACCAAAAGTCCTTTGAAAGTTGCTCCAGGATTGTTATTTATAAAAGAATTTCCTACCAGAGTCGCCGGATCATGAATGAAAAGGTAAAACTCTAGATCCGAGAAAGTAGGATGGAAGACAAAGCCCCTCCTATCATCATATCATGTCGGTACCGTCATTATTTGCTTAATGCAAATCAATTGTTTCCCCATACTTCATCTTGCATCTTCAATTCTTCAATCTATGAGCACTTCTACCTAGTAAATCTTGTTGATATCTGACTCTTTGGTACTTGTCCTTTTCTGCATAGCTTTTGGGAATTGTTCACAAAACCCTTTAAAAATGGGCCACTAGATTACCACTTTATCTATTCCTTGACCAAAGTACCAAAGCTTATCATAACTTACAAAAAGAACTCGGTACCGAATGATATCATGTTGCTATTTACCACTTTACCTTAGTGTTTTTGGATACCAAGCTCCGTGAAATCCTTGCTATTATCCTTCTAAGCTTGCCCTCAAGTCCTTGAACCACTTCGTCTTCATCCTAGTGTCTAGATTCATCTAAAGGCTATTTGGTCTAAAAGCTGGATAACATTTTTCCCCCAAAGTTCACTTTTGTTGGAAATAAAGTGTGCTTTGGATCAGAATAAGCAGTATATGAGCATTTGCATGAGTCCATTGGTCATCGAAGAGTCACTGATTATGTTTCCAAGTGAGGTCGCTCCATTAGGGTGTGGGACAACCCATGTGTATCCTATCTACCCCAGTTTCAACCCAATCCTAGACCAAGGGTGGATATTTCTTCGCACATAACCAATGTTGCAGACCTCAGTGACCCCGTTGCAAATACCTACAGGTTGTTCGACACATATATTATGATCATTGTTTGAAGTGCTATCTCTATTCTTGAGCATACATTCAACCACTTCAAATAGTAGTTGTTCCACTCTCCCCACTAAGGCCTTGATCTACACTACTCTGAAGATCGTTCCGTGCCTAGATCAGGTGAGAATTCGTTTTCTTTTTCACTTCCTCCTATTTTAATAATCAAACCATGTCGGTACCGAGCACTTCATGTCGCTACCGATATGAATTACTGAGTCATTTTGGTCTTATAAATGTCTTGACTTAGTGGATTTTTACATTTTCTTTTTTTACTTTCTTGTTTTCATCACAAGACCAACTTCATTATTCTTTGCAATTTAAAGCATTCACCACCGCCATGTACTTTGACCAATCCAGATCGTCATCACCAACGTCCACTACCTTATACCGTTTTTGCTTCTATCTTGAGTGAACTTCATCACCACAAGAATTCAGCCTCAAACTCTTTAGGTTTAGACCTAGATTTGACACTTAAAGGAGGGGTTTCCTCGGCTATTCTAGTGGTCATGGAATTGTCATTGACCATGGTTGAAGCTTACCTTTGGCTAGACTGTGGTTGAAGTCTCGAATGGTGATCAACCTTCCTTTAAGATTTCAACCATGGTAAGATGAAGGATGGCCTATGGTCTAACTCGGGTCCGACCCGAAGTCAATTCTATAGCACCAAAAATTTCAATGACTTAGCAGCGACTTCATATCACCGCCACTACTATTTCAGGTCTTTTTTAAGGCACTACCGTCTCGCCACAGCTACATGCCCTTACATTCAAAGTGCTTAGATTCTTTCACTAAAGCTCAATCGATCACGAATCATCGCTCAAAATCCGATGGGATGGTTCCTTCAAAAGAATAGTCACTTCGAATGCACTCCAACGTCCGAATAAATTATCCAATCCAACATGCCAAGTCCCAAAACAATTATGTTTTCTAACAAAGAAGGCTCTGTGTCACTTCAGATAGCCGTTCCATTATTGTTCAGCCTACGATAAGAGGTAAGATCCGACACATATTTCCAACATGCAATAGAGCTCATTTGACAACACGAGTTGGTTGTCTATAAGCAATGTTCCGTTCGTCATGTATTGGACATAGGACACACACTACATAAATCGATATTTCAAATTGCTGCGGTTGATGATCAAAATCTGACCGATCGACACATCTCAACCTCTGTTGGATTCTAGGTGTCGGTCACATGTGTTTATATTAAAAGGGGAATTCAACACTATGTTACAAGGTGAATCCGACAACAGTGATCACACAATATATGGTAAATTTTTTGTTATCCCAGTTTTTCATACAACATATGGAAAAATCATCTGTTATGCGACACAAAAGCGATCGGATAACATTTTTTCAGATAATATTTATTTGTTGTTTGAATTAAAGTTATCAAAAAATTTAGTTTTGCCTCCATGTCAATATTATGGTATCCTCTCAATATTGTCTGCGCTATTTCATTGCCGCATTTCCTTCAATTATTTTCCTTTCTCTTTCTTTCATAGCTAATATAAAAAAATAGCGCAGACCAAAAAATCTTCTCCCTCCTCACCATCTTCGCTTATGCCTTCTCCTAGTCATTACCTGCTGCCGACCCTAGCCTTTCGCCATCCCATTGGTGTCCTGCTTGCCAATCGTCTCCATCTTTTCAGTCCAACTTCCTTTTCTTTTTTGTGATATGACATTAGGGCTTCCTAATTGAAAGCTACCCCTTGAAATTGTGATTTTGAATCGCCCTCCATCTTCTCTGATGCTTGCGATCATCGATTGGTGGCAATTGGATGTTGCAATAGCTTTCTTCATTGAGTGTATCTGAGTTTGATTATTCGGTATGATTTTTACCTTTTCGATTTTTAGTGTTCTCGACTTATGAAAATGCCGATAATGATTTTGGGTATTATTTATAGGGAATGAATCCCCTTATTTCTCTTTTAATACTTTGACTTGAATTTTTCAATTTCTTTTCTTGGCATTTCGATTTTTTGATGGACGATGGTTTAATTTCTAACTTGTTCTATTCTAATATATATATTTGAATTCTCTGATATATATGTTAGACAATATTTTGACTTGGTATTTTGTTTTCTGACTTTGGCTTACTTGGTCAATCATTTTTGATCGATGGCTTGATGCTCTTCTGACTTGTTCACTACTGCGATATATACTTGAACATTCTGATTATTCTTTGAAATATGTTTAACTAGCTTGAGATGGATGGTGCTTTGCTTTAGTTTCTGTTTGTTAATTTTATTACTATGTTGGGCCTTGTTTTTTACCTTCTTTTCCACTATATTTAACCGACTTGTTTTTCACTCTGTTACTAAGCTTTGTGGTGGTGGTCAGTGATACTTAAGAATTTGTGCACTTCATCGCCGATGTATTTGATTTGTGCATTATTCTTGAACACGTTTACAACCTTCATACTTGAGATGCTTATGCACCTCATCACTGCTAACTTGTTGTGATAGTGATGATTGAATTGTTTTGCTGGTACAAGTTTGTTCATGTGCATGTCTGAGTTTGTGTCCTCTGTTATTTGAATTGTTTTATGTTGAACCATTGTTCCGCACCTTGTATCATCATGTTATATTCCTTGTGAGTGTTTTTCTTGAATTATGTTGATGCACCAAAACCATCTTGTGTCTGAGTATGTGCACTGATCTCTTGTATCCATTGTGCATGTCTTGACCTAGTTGTTTTAAGGTTGTTGTGAGTACAGACCCGGTAGACTTAAGTCCATGTGTCACCGTACGTTGCCTGGCTATTTTTTGCATTCTCCTGGATGCACTATATGGTGTTGCAGTACTTCATTATATCTTGTTGCTGACCCTAATGCATGTGTTGTGATTGCATTGTATGCTTGATAATCTGGCTATTTTGCTTAAATTGAAATGAAATGGTGCACTATTCTCTGTGTATAGACATGTATACATATATATGTATATATGTATCGCTATGTAATGCTAAATGCCTTGGCACCAATGTTCTCAATCCTATGTACTTTTCTTGATGCACTTATGTTGAGCCCGAGCTTGCTTGGGCTTGACCTTGTGCACACTTGCACTACATTGAGCCTTCAGGATTGACCTTTGCATTTGTCCTTGAAATTTATTGACACAAGTGCATTTTGTGTATCTACGGCCTTATGGCATGTACAGCGATACACTATGCATGTCATAAGTTGTTCGTGCACTTTAATTCAAGTCTTTAAGTATGAAAACAAACAACCCAAATAAGCAAGGCAATATCATATTAAATCACATTCTTATTTTTGCAAATATCAGCTTGTTCCTTTTTGCTTTCTACTGCATTGTTGTTTGTTTGACAAGTAAGGTTGAAGACTGGAGAAGAAGCAAGAAGATATCAAATTCGAGCGCGTGAGTAAGAGTAAAAATAATGTTGTATATGAGAATGTGAAAATAATATTATGTATGAAAGTGTGAAATACAGTGGAAGCTCGTTGTGTACTATAATTACTAAAATGAAATAAAATATTTTTTTGAATAAAATACAAAATTATGAATAAAATATTTATTATCATCAAACAAAAATCATAAATCGTTATATTCTACAATATTAGTCAATATTTATATGTTGTTTAATAGGCAATTCAGGGAATAATGTTATAACATCCGATAACATATGACCTTTTTTCTTATGTTACTGCATATCGGACGAGGAATATCCATGGTTTGATGTGCAATACGATGGCATAGGTTTTAACAACAGATGGATATGCTTTTAAACAATAGAGCATATCTGTCATCTGATGCTTTTTTGACGTAGTGCAAAATAAAACATACCTGACTTGTTCACTATCAAGTATTCTAGTTTAGAATGACTTGTTATTCACCCATTTTAATGTTGGCACTGGGCCCTCACCTTATCCTAAGGTCAGCTCCTTTACAGCACAAGTAACAACCTCTACTCGGATTAGAATTAGGACCCAAATACCACTGAACTACAAGGAACGATCGTACCAATGGCTTCATCCAAATCAACCTCCTTCACTGAAAGAATATCTTGGTTTAAGGGATTTGAACGAGCCTCCAGATTCAATACCATCCACATTGACTGTTAACTCACTCCGCACAATATGCTTTCAATGGGCATCCCGAAGAATGACATTCTTCTCCTAAGAGTCGATCAACGGGCACATGATCCTTCGTAGGAATACACAATATGTAATAAACACTAGTTCCTAAGGGGGGCTATATGCCTTTCAATACTTTCCTTTGAGCCTTTCTTCAAGAGCTTTGACTTTCTCCTACCTAGGTGCACCTTATCTGATATGCCCTTTTGAATTCCCCGTACATCTTATTCAAGATGCAGCTTCCATGACCTTTGAACTTCGGGGAGTTAACACAATAAATAAACCAACTCACCTTCCTTGTTAATCATTAAGGCCTGGTGTCATTGCAAGTTCATTGAGGCACTCCACAACAAGCACTCCTATTTATAGAACAAGTGGCTCTTAAATTCTATGGTTCATCTTCACATAACATGGTTTATCAACCAATGACTCCTTCACATCGTAATCCATGGGAACCATCACCTCAAAGTCCATCTATTTCTCCAAATTCTTGGGAACTTGGACAAGCCTGGTCACCATTACAACCTCTGCGAGAGAATACGAAAGTGGAACCGGAAGACTATCATACTCCTTCCTCTTCATCCAATTCATCTTGATTTTTTTAAAATATATATCGTACTCATATGTAATTTGTTTACATTGATTCATGTTATCCTAAAATTTTCTTTATATGCTATGTTCAATACATTTTACCTTAGGGTGGCTCAGCCTGAGAATTCAACATCGCCAGTCGACTGAATCAAAATAGCCGGTCGATTGAACTTGTCTTTCAACTTCTTCTTTTC
Organism: Allium cepa; assembly: GCA_030765085.1. Lineage (NCBI taxonomy): Eukaryota > Viridiplantae > Streptophyta > Magnoliopsida > Asparagales > Amaryllidaceae > Allium > Allium cepa. Next base: position 201,680,489 of record CM060941.1, on the reverse strand, counting down.
CTGAAATCAGTCGACCGACTCCCCCAGATAGTTGACTGAATTCGGCTATTTCATGTTACAAATTCTCGAGAAGATTTCAGTCGACTGTATTTATGGGGCAAGTGGACTGAACCCAGGAAATTATATTTTTATATACAGAACCAGTCGACTGCCTATGAAGGTTCAGTTGACTGATACCGTGTACCCGGTTTTACCCTCTTCCAGCCTCTACATATTTACTACTTTCTTCTACCTAATTCACTTTTTTTCCTTCAATCTTTTTAACCTTCTGCCATTAAATTTTTTTTCCAACTTCAAATTCACTCAGAATTTCATCAATTTGTCTAATACTTTTCAATTCACAACTTCCCACTTCATCACCAAAACCCTGGTTCTACTAATGGATCCTAAAAGACCTCGATATTCTCAAGCTACAGCAAGTTCTTCGGATTCCCAAATAAGAGCATAGCTACACAATGACAAGGCGGTGTAATGCTTTGAAAAAACGCAAAGCTCCAGGATTTTTAAAGGTTCTTTTATCAAATTCCCTGATTTTTCTTCATATATTATTCAAGACTTGGCTCGTCGTAGCGGATTGGTGCACTCATTGATTTTGCAGCAAATAATAACAAGATTAATCACCTCCTTGTTAGACTTTTCTACGCTAACTTAAATCTAGACCACCACATAATTAAATCGGATGATTGCATTTGGATGGTAGTATGTGGTAAAAGATTTTTCTTCCACTACAACGACTTGCATAGATTCTATAATGTCTAGATAGAGGTGATGAGTTATCTGAAATTGCCGTTAATATGGATACTTATGATCGTGTTAGTCATTTGTTCCTCTCGGATGACTCAACGGAGTTGAAAGCGGTAGCACAAAGGCCAAAAGCTCACATTATGCATAGAGTGCTTACCCACACCATAAGTCCCCACACCGGAAGCTATGAGAAAATCTACCGGCGTGATTTCCAATTCTTATATGCCATTTGGGGAAATAGATGAGTAAATTGGGCGAAGGTCATTCTACATGAGTTTCAAACTTTTCACCAAGGTCTAATGAGGATGATCTACTATGGCACTTACATCATGTGCATAATCAAACATTTCGATGTTCCTTTTGTCGATTCTGAATGTTCGAACATAGGTTCCTTGAATACTAAAACCCTTAGCCTAATGAACCTACCAAAGCAATATCTTGACCACACTATAATTACTTACGAACATTGGCTTGAAAACCAAGTCGCGGGTCAAGCTCAACCATCCTCTCAACAAGCTTGTCAACAAATTCCACATATGCAAGCCTCTTCTTCATCCCAACCTCCTCGATCTACTCGAGAAGTCCACGAGATTCAAGAAATAGACCCTCAAGCTTAGCCTCATGAAGCCACGAATACTATTTCTCGTAATCAAAGACTTTTCGATAATCGTTTATCTCGAGTTGAATCAACTGTCTCTAGAGTCAATAAAAATGTCACCAAAGTCAATAAGAAGCTTAATTATATTAAATCCTTCCTCAATAATATCTGAGAAGCTATCCTATATCTTCTACCTCCGTCCATGTACCTACATCTCATGGAAATGACTAGCAGAACATTTCACTTGGTTTACATCTAATGAGAAGAAGTTGAAGAGGAAGGTGACGAATCTAATGATAAAGAAACTAAAGGTGACGAACAAAGTTCAAATGACGGAAGTCAAGGTGATGAATAAGAATTTTTTTTCTATGATGTTGTTAGACTTTGCTTTCAGACATTTTGATCTTTAAGTGCTTGTGGTATTGTGTTATTGTTTAAAACTCTATGTTTACTATGTTTATGTCATGCTGTATTATTATTCTCGGAGGGTGTGACTGTTCTGTTTCTATGTTATGTGCTAAGTCTTTGTTTCATATGTATATGTGTTCATGTTCCATATTACTCGTACTTTAATTATCCTATACCTTAGATACTCTCCTTTTTGTCGATGACAAAGTGGGAGAAAAACATAAATTGTTAAATATAGCACAGATTCAGGGGGAGAATACAATATAAGTTGCAAGCATATTACTTAGGGGGAGAGATATTTTAACAAAATCCTGTCAAAGATTCACTCGTAGCAAATGGAGTTGTCATCATCATAAAGGGGGAGTATGTTGGATCATAAGGTTTTGAATGTTGACAAGAGACGAAAGTTCACGAATCTACGATTACGGCAAATCCGAACTCATCAACTCAAATATGGTGCGTATTGATATTAATGTAACTAGAGTCAATAAGTATATAGTCTAGTATAGAATTTTGTTAAAATCTATCCTCAAATCTCATCACTCACAAATTCATTAACGAAACTTGCATACATTTTATAAAACATTCATACACACACAAAAGTTTTTAAGTGCACTGAAAAAAAGTATTCAGTCGACTGAATACTCTATGTCAGTCGACTAATGCTGTTTGAAATTTTTTTTTAGTATACAGTATTCAGTCGACTGAACTGCTTAGCTCAGCCGACTGACAATATGCAATTTTTTGTGCGCGTTTAAATTTAGTCAACTGACTAAGCAAGTTCAGTTGACTGAATTCTACAACTGTCATATTTTCCAAGAGACACTTCTTTTCAACAAAAGGTTTCTTCTTCATGGAAGGTTTCATTTCTTGGATTTTGATAGATATCTATTTCCAACAGTCATATCCCTCACATACTATATATACACTCAAGATTTATAGATCCAAATCACCTAATTTTATATTCTCTTTTGATCTATAGCACTTAGCATTCTTGAGTTCAGTATCTACAAGCTTTCATACAATCATTGCTTACGTATTCATTTCCATACTCTTCAAGCAATATTAAACTTCCTATTCTTCATACACACACAAATATGCACATCTACTTTGACGATAAGATTATTGAAAGGGTGTACTACAAATGACAAATTCGTATTATTCAAAACACATAAAGTCAAATTAAATCCAGTTTGTAAGAAAGTCATATTCGGTTTCTCAGGTGGTCAAGTCCTGTTCTGTTGCTCAGGCGGTCAAAGTCCTGTTCGGTTGCTCAGGCGGTGTAATACCTGTTCCTTTGGGTTAAGTAAGGGTTGCTAGTTATAATTCCAGAAGGAGTCTGGGATTGGACGTAGGATGAGAGTTTGAACCAGTATAAAAATTCCTGGTGTCTTTTTACTTTACTGCTATTATTTTCCGCATTAGTTATTTATTATATTCCATATTACTCGATCTATAGCATGGCAGTAACTTTCACTCTTTACCCAAATACCTTCGTGATGATAGCAATCGCACTCCAAAACCTTGAAGACCCTTAAGAGAGTCAAGATATTTTATCGCACCACCTTTTATCATGTAACAAATGAAAATCTTTGCCAATATTGCCTATTACATCCCAAGCAATTTGTCATTTGGGACAAGCCTTCACTAAGGATGATCAAAATCACTGGTCGAGCTTCTACTCCTACTCGAGACACTAGCGATGATATCCAAGATGGAGCTAGTGGTCCATCAAGCAAGGTGGACACCAATAAAGACGTGGATAGAGTGGTGGAAGAGAACGTTGCCAAGGAGATGCACATAGAGAGAGTAGAAGAAGGTGGAAGGATGGAAGGAATAAAAGAAGAAGAAGGAGACGATAGAAAGGAGAATTATGAAGAAGATGATGATGGCGAGGATTTCGACCGGGGAAAAGATGAACCATACGGGGGGAACGTCATTTGAAGGTACATAAATCCCTATCTCATCGCAAGAATAGTTGTTAAGTCCTTGTGGCATCCTCTAGTCGAAGTACAAATCCTGTTAAGAGGCGGCTCATCGCATAGGATCTTTAGAAAGTATCTTTGGCTCACTCAATGATTTGAATATCCCAATTGACGATCTTATTAAGGAGTACCCTTTATGCTTCAGTTTCCATCTCGAGACCTCCTAGCTGAGGGAGGTGAAATCCCATCTTGTCAACCCCCAAACATGGTCCGTAGAGTACTTAGGGCAACACCATTACTCCGCATACTTCTAAGATCACGAACACTCATATTCTTCATTCACCCTTACTTCAATATTCTATAGATGATGCAACTGTTTCACTTTCATTTCAAGTACAATGGGAAGAGACCACTTCTATTATCTTTGTGCAGGCATCGACGAGTGTTGAGAAACCACTCCACACCTTATCTGCATTATTCTTCTTCATAGTGAGAAACCGAGGAAGGGATACGAAAAAGAAAGGAAAGGGAATAATTTGAGGATAAGTAAATGAAGAAGCATCAAGCTGAAGAGAGAGAGTACTATGATCAGGGGAAGAGGTCTTGGGATCCACATAACAGTTGTGGTCTTACTATTGGCTCTTCTTAACCTTGCTCTCAGCCCTAAACTTATTCTCAGTAGCATCTTGCAATCCTACCCCTAGTCACTATTATTTCAGCCTCGTAAAAGTCTAAATAAGTTACTCATCCAGCTCCACCACCACCTCCTTTAGGCTCGTCAACGGCCGTGACAACCAAGACGTAGGATGCCTTTCCTTATCTTTTCCTAATAAGGGTGAATTTTTAATACATCATTCAGGATATCTCTCGTGAAGAGGCTAATCGTAGAGTTGGAGAGGTCAACGAACTTTTTGACCATCTCTTTGAATGGAAGAAACTGTCTTTTGCCCATTTTGACGTCAATGGAATTAATTAAACAGATATCTAGTCGTTTGAATTAGAGAGGACGATGCACAATAGGACAATAGCTGACTACAAAATCGAGTTGTCCAAACTCAAAAAGAAAAGAGATGAGGCTCAAAATTAGCAGAGTACTCCAAAGAATTAATTAGTGAGATGTCTCATTCATACACTCAAGCCCTTAACATGATAAACGACTAGCTCTAGACATCACGCTGTGAGAATGATCAGCTTATCGACCAGGTCAATGCCAAGGATAAGCTAATTAAATAGAAAGCTAAGGTGCTTTAGGCCAAGGACTTAGCACTATAGACTAAGGACATGGAACTTCAAATGCTTCAAATAGAATTTGATAGGCTTAAGGATAGTTTAAGGACTGAGGAAGATGAAAAGATAAAATTTCAAGTCAAACTTGACTGGGTTGCAGTTGAAATAAGTGAAATCAAAAACTAAGTTACGAAGGATAAAGAAGAAATGAACACCACCCTTCAAATTTTTTTTGCAAATTATATTAAAGACAAGAATCTGAAGTGGTTGAGAAATAGTTGTCTTGTTACTCTACCAAACACTTGGGGAGATTATGTGTCGTGTGGCAACGTCTGGCGAAGGCCTCATAGAAGATCAATTGAAAGCCAAACTTTTGAACATATACTTATAGCCTCGGAGAAAGGTAAGGTGATCCTGGGCCGAAGAGGATGCGATTGCTGATAGAGTTAGGGGTACGCCCTACGGACAATTATGTAATTTGTTAATATATCTAACTCGATAGCCAATCTTGTTCAAAATAATAGGTGTTTTCTTTCTGTTATATTCTTGATATAATTTGTTATATTAATTAATTTAACTAAAAGTATATTTAATAGAAAACATATAAATGGTACATTTTGTAATAGTAGTTACAAAGTGTTGTAACCGTGAGTAATTTATCATAATGAAAATAAATATACCATTTTATTTATTCCTAGTCAGGATGTATCGAGACTAGATATCTATACATCTGTTGAAACTAGAGTACGTAACGCTCTTCAAATATTAGGCAATGAACTACTCATGGCTATTAGAGGCACTAAGGGGTTATGTACCGATAGCTATTGGATAACTATGGAATGACTCACTTGATAGTTTTCTGTTGGTTAATATCTAAGGTCAAACAGAAAATATCGATATGACAATATTACACTAGTTCCTTTACTTGAGAATACTATCAAACTTCAAAGTGAAAACTCTACTTTGATTATAGTTAAATCATGACACGACATCCATCGAGTGACTCTAGTTGGTTCGAGTGGAAGAATAGGGAGTGAAATGTTATTCAAGAGAGGCATATTCTCCTCGGTTATATGAGGACAGTATCACAGTCAACTGAAGTCAACTCAAAGTCAAAGTCTTGGCCAGAGAATTTCAGTTACAATAATTGTTATTATTTAACCAAGGACTTTATGTTTAGGACTATAAAGTTGAATGTGAATGATATTAGAATTTTGACCATAACCAAATTCCGTAAGTCCAAAGTGATATAGTTTTGACATAGAGAATCAGTGTAAATAATAGTCACAATCGGGTAACTCTTAACAAAGTTAAATTGGATTTTACCGAAACCAAGTAAGCGATAAATCTAGCCAAAATGTCACATCACCTGCTAAGTGACGCGTGAATGCCAATTTTTGAGTAGTTCGATATTAATCGCTAACCAAATTTACACCTAAAGAGTTACACAACTGAACCGTTGGATACTCCTTTGACTACATGTTTTAGTAAGTTTATAACGGTTATAAATTAATTAAATTAATTGATAGTTATAAAATTTTATTTTGATTTGTTAAACTATATTAATAAATATGTTTATAATAGTTATAAATATATTAATTGAGATCGATATGCATTTAAATATAGGATTTAAATACGATGAATATTTTATGGGCTTCAAATGGTTTTGAAGCCTATATGGGAGCTTGTGAGTTTGGCCATGTATTGACTAGGTGATGGCTTGGAGATGTAGAATGGGCTAGGGTTTTGATAGGATAAAGGAAGAGAGTGGGTAAGAGAGAAAAGTGGATCTGGATCCTACCTTATCTCTCTAGTCACTCCTTTATAAATAGATCGTAACCCTCATTATTCTTCCTACTTTTTTAATACACCTTAGCTCCATCTCTGGTCAAAATTTATCCATCCATCTCCTCCATTTCATAGTTCAAATCAATTAAAATAAACATTTTTCAATAGTCGATGGTCTGCAATTCGGAAGATGGCAACTTTCGAATTGGAATCTGATTCGAGAGTTTATTTCAACCTTCAAGCCTTGGTCCTTTAGCATTGGTGAAAGATAATTATCTAGTCTATGATTATATACTAATACTTCGATAATTTATATCCCATATACTTCTTTGTTAACTAGGTGACGATTCTAATGTATCGGTATATCGTCACATTTAGGATGGTTATTTTACATATTTATAAATATTTTTAACATATACATACCTTGAAACTCATGGCTTAAGATTAAAAAATTGATTTTTTTATTCAAATTAATTCAATATTCGTTATTTTATTAACATGAACTTTATAATTTAAATACTAAACATTATACTTTACAAAGTATTTTTTAAAATTACAAATAAATAGTTTTATACCTAAATATTTTTCGACATAAAAAATATATTTTAAATAGGTATAAATATTATTTAATTCAAATCACTTAAATAAATCTATAAAATAAATAAATATATAATAAAATATAATTTAAAATTTATAAATTCATTTTCATACTTGATGACCTCTCGATAGAATTTTTTTTTATATATTAATTAAATATTAATATAAATGCTAAAATAAAATTTAAATTTAGAATGGATCTTAAATTACAATATATGGATATTGAAATATTCCAGTACTAAAATATCATTTAATTTTTTAATAAAATATTAAAATACAAATCGTAATTTTGAAAACACACACACACACACATATATATATATTCAATTGGAAATTTTAAATCAAATAGATTTAAATTTAAAAAATTGATTTTACTGTGAGTATTATTAGGTAAGTATATATATATATATATATATATATATATTACTTCGTTTACATATATTTATAAATATGTATGTTTATTTATTATTAAACTATATATAAGAATATTTATATATCTATATATGTCATAAAAAATCAATTTTGTTTTCGGCTTTACAACAAAATAAATAATTAAAATTTTATAATATATTTTAGTTTTTGATATATATAATTATATATATACATAATTATATATATATATATGTTATAAATTCCATACACACATGGAGATATATATATAATCATTCAAAATAAAATATGAATTTATATACAATATATTTGATATTTTGTATACATAAATCAAAGCATATGAGCATACAGTTGGATAATAAATTTGTATACTGGATGAGTTAACATATCCATCGTAGTGTAAATCCCAAAAATAATATACGTGCATGTTAAGCCTTGCACGAATTATTATGTGACACATGCATACACATGTATATGTGTATATAATACATGTATACATATAATATTACGTTAATTACGTAATATAAAATTATATAATAAATTTATATAAAATAATAATTTTATTTAGGAACAATTTAGAAATGTTTCAAATAAATTAGACTACATAAGCCCAGTAAAGTTCCAAAACGATAAAAAATTTGAAATTTACCTATTTCTTCCATTGTGAGCTGGTCCAGTTCTAACTATGGTAACAGAGCTCAATAGCTGGTATAATCTAAATTAGTCATGTTAGGGTTAACTAATTATGCTCACAACCTAGGTAGTAGCGTGTCTAGAAAGGTAGCATCGAACGATTGTATTTGGGTAATCATGTACTCTACTTTACCTAACTACCAGCTTTGCCTAAACAAATATATAAGATCAATGGTTGTCCTTAATAAGTAAAGGCTCAATTTGAATTGGGCCTCCGGCTAATTTCCAAAATTGTTTGAAAAATTAAAATATAAGGTTTTAAATTTAAAAATTAAATTTAAAATAAGACATGTATATATAATAAAATTTATAATATAATAAAATGTTTGAAAATGTTAAATATAAATTTTGAAATTTAAATTTATTAATAATATTAGTAAAATCAATTAATTAAATAACTTAATTAATTAACACATATATGCATGCATTATATATATTGATATATGCAATGTTATTTTAAATGTTTAAGATAACATAAGTATGCATGCATGTATTTAAAACAATTTTTGAAATTAATATAAGTTAATTAATGTTGTTTAATTAAAAAAATTAATTAAAGGTTAGTTAATTAAATAAATAAATTAAAGGTTAACTAATTAAATAAATTAATTAAAGGTTAATTACTTAAATGCAAATACAAATATATGAGATATATATGTGGTTATAGTATATAAATATTCAATATAAAAGTATATTACAATAATATAAATTTAATTAAAGAATTAATTAATTAAAATTAATTAAATAAGATTTAATTAAAATAATATTATACATAAAACTGTTATATAAGTCAATTAAAATATAAAAGTTATATAATAATAACACTTATATAATATAAATGTATAAACTAAAGGTGGAATATTACAGAAATCCTAAATAGACTTAAGGAATAAATACATACATATATATACATATACCATGATTCTTGATGTGTTGGACACTTGAATCACGAGGGTATTTCATAACAAATACATTATTCCATAGGTCAATATCACTCAATATAATATGAAGATCATGAACCTTTAATATAAAATTGTCCTCTATCATTTATATATTAATAAATTACTTGCATACTCTTTAATTGTTGAGCTTTCCTCAAGATAGAGATGTTATACGTAGTACTGTTAATATATTGAATAGACAGGGTAAGATATCTACACGTATTTGTTGAGCTTTCCTCAAGGTGTGTGCATTATACTTAGGCCGTTGTGAAATGGAAGGTCCAAGTGAATTATCCCACTTTACTTGCTGAGCTTTCCTCAAGGTAAAGGCGGAATTAGTACGAGGAACCACATAGTAGGAGTTGTATGTGATACAACTGATAAGGAGTTATCCATTATATGGGCTTATGGTTTATTGAGCTTTCCTCAAGGTCAGAATTCCAAGGCGTACGAGTTCTAAAACCCACCAGTGAATTCTAAAGACTTTCATGTTTCGCTTAGAGTTTGGTGAAACATAAAAGATTAGTGGGAGCCTTATTAAAAAATGAAATGTTAACATTTAACTTTTCTAATATTGTAAGAACCTGTGCAGTTAATGCGCTTGACAGATTTGAAGCGGTGGAGGTGCAAAAAGTCATAGCGGGGATACAGCGAGGATATAGCGGGATATAGCGGATGGCTCTAAAATAGCATTTAAAACTCGTACTTAATGTTTTTACAAATATATCAATGGTAATTAAATAAAAAATTATCATTCAATTGAATTGTAATTAATACATAATTAATTTTAAACAAAAAACATGTGCGAATATACTTTAAATAAACGTAAAACTGTTTTATAACATAATTGAATTTAGTAGAATATTAGAGTATTTTCATTTTTGAAAATATATTAAAAACTAAATCAAATAAATTAGTTTCATAATTTTTATAATGTATAAATGCAATTTTTTAATTCATTTTATTAAAGAATATATAGCGGAAATAGAAAAATATAGCGGGAATAACGGGATATAGCGGAAATAGCGGGGATTAAAGCGGAAAGGCTATATTTTGGGGCTATATGGAAAAATCATAGCGGTAGAAATCCGCTATGAGACATAGCGGGGTTATTGCGGGGTAATAGCGGGGCATAAACTACACAGGTAAGAACGCATGCTATATAATGTTATAATAATCTATATTGATAAATTGTGCATTTTATATGATTGATAAAACGTTTATCAATTAAGATACACAAATGAACTGAATTAAAGATCAACAAATAGAAATATAATATATATGCATATACATGTTTACTATGAAATATTTATTGCATGTTAATGTTTTCTATACCCATGCAAGTGCCTAATTTTACAACTATTTAATACATTCGTAAATTTGATCGGTCATGTATTTATTTGGTCAAGACCATGTATTACATTCAATGAGTTTCGAACTTAAAAGCAATACAAGACTATGGATAATTATTCCATATATTATCATATAAATGTGTTATATGGTGAGCAGTCATAGTTTATAATGTATGATACTTCGATAAAATTAGTTCATTTGAGGCACGCAAATAAACCGTACTAGAATATTTAATTTGATTGATTACAATAAAGATCGTATTATGTTAAATGTAACACTAGACCAAAACTACAAGGTAGATCTAAGAACTCGATCGCTAAAGTGTCAGTTTGACTAGTTTACGCAAAGTGCAACATATTTGATGTCTTTAAATATTAAGGATGACCGATGGCACTTTTGTAAAGAGTTTGTTGTGATGTTTTAGTAAGGGTGTTCTTTTGAGTAGTTCGACCATTTAGAAAGAAAAACTAGTGCACAAGAGTATACGTGATTTAAGATATGGTTGAGATGAAGAGAGTGAATAGTTACTTTTGTTTAATAAAGAAACATCAGAAACATGAATTGTAATAATAAAAATTAATACTTAACATTGGAGTGATAAATATGAATTCTGTGTATTTTCGCATAGAAAATTATTTTCTACGGGATTTATTTCTTTGAGTTTAAGATATTTGATCAAAGAGCTCTCTACTACAAACTAGTTGCATTATATGAAACAAATAATCTGTATTAATTTAATGATGGACATTCAAATTTAGTACGCTATTATAGTAATAGTAGAAATAATGGGAGCACGCCATATAGAACTTATTAGTTGCATCCAATTATGGAGAAAAAATTCGTAAAAACATACCCAACATTATTTATGAAATAATGTTTATTTTTCGCCGTCGACTGAAAAATAGACATAGATATACTTCAATGTGAATATTATGAATATTTGTTTTGAAATAAAACTATAATATGGTATTTGTTTCTGTAGAAAAAGTGATGCATTGAAAAATACTAAAGCGTCTAGAATTATTTATAATTATTTTTTAATTATAGATTAATCCATAGTTTTGAAAAATAATTGTATTATATAATTATGAATCATGTGATATTGGTTAATTATATCTCAAACAATCAAGGGCTCTGCACCCATTTAGTGCCAGTGTTATAAGATTAGGTGAACTCTTCGAATTGATACATATGGATGTATGTATTCATAAGTCTACTGATACCAAATTGGTTTCACATACTTCATCATATTCACCGATGAGTTATCATAGACTTGGACTTATGTATTTGATACGCATGTATAAATCTATGGTAAGCTCATAGAATATAAAACATAAATAAATAATATAACATGCGATAGAAATGATTCGATTTGATCGAAAGGGTGAGTATGTTGGAAAGAGTTCCATATGTATCTAATATGAAAAAAGATTCAGGTTCAAAACTCATCCTCCTACAATACATAATGATATTTTGATAAAGAGTAATCGAACTTTGTTGGATAAGCATGATTAATGATGAGTGAATTTGAGTTAAATTGTTTCTATAAGGTATGTACTTAAGAGTCGTACACAAGGTTAAAATTAATGTCATCTAAAGAATAGTTTGCGAAACCATACAAGATAAAAAAATTATAAGAAACACCTACATATCCTAGGCCAATAAGTTGGCAAGTTATGTGATTCGAAAAAGTGTATATGATAATTATACGTAAGGGATCTTGTATGAATCGTCCAAAGAGAATTTTGGGAACGATAGTTTTAGATAACTAATTTATTTTGTGAACATAAATATGTTGTGAACTAATGCAAAAATAATTTTTTATATAAGGAAATTCATAAAATGTTTATGAATACCCATTCCATTGCACTAAGAAACAACTGTTGTTTCAAGAAATACCAACTTCGTAGCAAATGAATTTCTTTGAGAAATTATTGATATAATATGAATTTGGACACGATCCAAGGATAAAATTGATTGCAAGGAATGAAATGAAATTGATCGAACCTAAATGAACACAATACATTAGAACGACCAATGAGTATTCTTCTATATTAAAGAGAAACTGTGAGGTTTTTTCTAATGTCAAGAATAAACAATCCTCGATTGTTTAATCAAAACATTAAGAGTACAGACTCTATAATATGTCATGATGTGTAGATCTAAAATAATTCCAAGTACTTAATCAAAATTTGATCTTGATAGTTGTAACCAAAGGGATATGATCCGTTGGCCGAAAATGTGTCTTTAAGAGAAGGACACACGCAGTTGGAATATAGTGGGCCACATCGATAAGAATAATACTGTTACCCCGCCTTTAGTCAAGCCATGAATAAGCGGATTCAACCCACCAACTTCACGATTATCGAGGCTGGAATAGGATGGATTCATTTTAAAAACATTCACTTGAATATGTCATTTGGTCAAGAAATAGGGGGGTTGCACGGCTCGGTTTGGAAGATAAGCTCGGCATACCTCCCCTCGATCGGCACACCTCCCCTCGGTCGGCATACCTCTCCTCATTTGGCATACCTCCCCTCGATCGGCGTACCTCCCCTCGTTCGACATACCTCCCCTCGATCGGCACACCTTCCCTCGCTCGGCACACCTCCCCTCGTTCGGCATGCTTCCCCGCGTTCGACACAGCTCCCCTCGTTCGGCATACCTCCCCTCGTTCGACACACCTCCCCTCGATCGGCACACCTCCCCTCGATCGGCACACCTCCCCTCGCTCGGCACACCTCCCCTCGTTCGGCATACCTCCTCGTTCGGCACACCTCCCCTCGATCGGCACACCTCCCCTCGATCGGCATACCTCCCCTCGCTCAGCACACCTTCCCCCATTCGGCATACCTCCCCTTGTCCGGCACACCTCCCTTCTTTCGGCACACCTCCCCTCGCTCAGCATGAAGCCTCGCTCGGCATTGGATGTCGCTCGGCATTGGACATCGCTCGACATCGCACCTCGCTCGACATCGCACCTCTCTCGGTGTCGTACCTCGTTCGGCATACCAACTACTCTGGGTCGGTCGGCATAATGAAGTAGGGTTCGGCTATGGCCTTGGTGGGCCCAAACTATTCAGGAGGCCCAACAACCTGGTTTTGCCTATAAATACAGCATGTGGGTCTCCAGATGGGGGATCTTTTCTCTCCGCTCTCTAACTTTCTATTTTCTTAGGCTAAAGGTTACTCTATCAGTTTGTAACTGTAATTGATTCGAACATCAATAAAAAGGAAACTTCTAGAGTGGACGTAGGCCAGAGTTAGCCAAACCACTATAAAATCTGTGTTCTTTACTGCTTTTATTTTAATTTCGATCGATCTTCATATTATCACTCACTACATATATTCAATCTGTTATCTGTGACCGTTAGTTGGTGTTTTCATTTACATTTGGGTGTTAGTGACTAATTTTGGCGCTAACATTTTGGTGCTTTCACTGAGAACTGAACTCAGGAATTTTGGAGCTAGGAACTTGGATTCTAGGAAATAATGGCTAGACCATTAGTAAGGAAGCAAGTGAAAGAAAGGAGTAATCAGGAGGGAAGTCAAGAGGCTTTCTCTGGAGCTGGAGCAGGTCAGGCATCCATCTACATCACTAGAGATGAGATGGAAGGGATGTTGAAAAGACAAGAGGAGATGATGCAGGCTCTTCTCATACAATTTGCACAAGCAGGAAATACAAGAGCTCAGATCCGTGGAGCTGGATCAGAAGCGCTCAACCAGCATGCAGAGGGAATGACTCAGCAGGGGGCAACCCCCAATCAGCAGACGGCTAACAATCTAGATGGACCTAGACTCGGGAGCACACTACCAGGAAATGCTGGACCAATCCATGGAGGGATACCAGATGACACTATGCAACCCAACACCAACATAAGTCCAGGAGTACGAGATGAGGAGTATGTGCCTGAATTTCCTCATGAATCGAGGGGCAGACTGGAGGCAACGGACGAGGACACAGCTTGGCGACAACGACAGACTGGCGGCGATGGTTAGACGACCTATGAGAGGTGGATTGGTAAACAAAGACTTGGAGGATGTGAATAGGAGTCCCTTTACTCCTACTATCAGGCGAGCTAGGAACCCACCGGATTTTAAGCTACCACCATTGGAGATGTATAATGGGAGGACGGATCCTACGGTTCATCTAACAAAGTATATGAGGCATATGGAAGTGCTGGAGGCATCAGAGGAAGTCATGGACCGATGTTTCCCATTATATCTGACAGATATAGCAGCACTATGGTTTAGACAATTGGAGAAGCGTTTCCATTGGAACGGGACCGAGTTGACTGGGAAGTTTATGAGGCAATTAAGAGTTCACATTTTAAGACCAAAGTATGTGATGAGTTTGGCAGCGCTAAAGCAGAGGACCGGGGAATCTTTGAGAAGCTTTCTGACGCGATACAATGCAGCAGCAGCATCAGTGGGTCGACCAGATCCATCCATGGTCTTAATGGCAGTTATATCTGGCATAGCTAATGGAACAAAGTTCAAAAATTCACTAACAAGAGATCCACCTATGGATCTAGGGGAGTTTTATCATGAAGCCGAAGGATTTCTGCGGTTAGAGGATGCAAATGCTGAGAGAGAGGAAGGAGAAGGAGATGATGTTTATGCAGTCAAGGGTGAAAATCCTTCTAAAAAAGATTCAGGAACTGATAAAGGGAAACGAAAGGCCAGGGATAACGACGATGGACCAATGCGACCATGAAGGAACCAAGGTTCACCTCTTTTTCAGAGCTAAACGAGACTTTGGAATGAATTTACCAAGATACTAGGGGGTGGGGCAGATTCCTTATCGAAGGCCAATGAGAAGGGATCCGATCAACAATGAAAGAAGATCGGACAAGTATTGTTTGTTCCATGAACTGAACAATCATAGCATAAATGATTGTAGGCACTTGAAGGATGAAGTTGAGGGGCATATCAGGAATGGTCTGCTATCCTAATATGCGAGAAGGAGGGCCACGACGGTGGAACAAGAACAACCATCCCCTGCATCTACTGGGGACGGCTCAGGATCAAGGCACCAGCTTATCATCAACTGATTGAAATAATGACGAATAAGTAGCAAACTCCACACCAACGTGATTAAGTCATTTACACATGTACAGGACCGCGAACGATCCTCAAGCATGCTCTGATATGACTATAAATCGCATCAATGTTGGTGCTTGCACTTCAACGTCCCTATTTTGGTTTTATGTTCCATTTCTCATGTTTGAACTTGATTTTGTTTGACTTTTCCATTGAAAGACTCATCTTGAATGAAAATTTGCTATTTGTGATTCCATGACGGCTAAGCCACATACACATGTACAGGGTTGCAAACGGTCCTTAGACATGCTCTAAGATGGCGATAAACCGCCACAACAAACAGTTCAGAAATTCATTCGAACGTGAAATCTGACATTAATGATACTAAGTCCCCTCGGGCACTCACAACTCGCCTCGAATGGCACCCGATCGCGAACGATCACAAATCGCCTCGAACGGCACCCTATCGCGAACGGTCCCAACTCGCCTCGAATGACACCCGATCACGTACGATCACAATTCGCCTCGAACGACACACGAACGATCACGATTCGTCGCGAACGGTCACATACTACCCCGAATGACATACAATTTCGAACGATCGTCATTCGCGGTCAGATAAGACTATCAATTTCTTCTCAGGTCATTAACAGGATAAGAACATCCAGCTTATTGAGCTACAAAACACACCTTCCAATAGCATGCCATGTTTTAGGGGGCAAAGTGTTAACCCGTCTTTATTCAAGGCCATGAATAGGCGGATTCAACACAACCAACTTCACGATTATCGAGGCTGGAATAGGAAGGATTCGGTTTAAAATAAGGAAGTTCACTTGGATATGTCATTTGGTCAAGAAATAGGGGGGTTGCATGGCTTGGTTTGGAAGATAAGCCCTCAGTCGGCACACCTCCCCTCGCCCGGCATACCTCCCCTCAGTCGGCACACCTCCCCTCATTCGGCAAACCTCCCTTTGATCGGCTACCTCCCCTCGTTCGGCACACCTCCCCTCGATCAGCACACCTCCCCTCGATTGGCACACCTCCCCTCGATCAGCTACCTCCCCTCGATCGGCACACATCCCCTCGGTCGGCACACCTCCCCTCACTCGGCACACCTCCCCTCGCTCGGCAAGAAGCCTCGCTCGACATTGGATGTCGCTCGGCATTGAACGTCATTCGGCATCGCAACTCGCTCGGCATCACACCTCGCTTGGCATCGAACCTCGCTCGGCGTCGCACCTCGCTCGGCGTCGTACCTCGTTCGGCATACCAACTCCTCAAGGTCGGTCGGCATAATGAAGTAGGGTTCGACTATGGCCTAGGTGGGCCCAAACTACTCAGGAGGCCCAACAACCTAGTTTTTCCTATAAATACAACATGTGGGTCTCCAGATGGGGGATCCTTTCTCTCCACTCTCTTACTTTCTATTTTCTAAGGCTAAAGGTTACTCTATCAGTTTGTAACTGTAATTGATTCGAAAATCAATAAAAAAGAAACTTCTAGAGTGGACGTAGGCCAGAGTTAGCCGAACCACTATAAAATCTGCGTTCTTTACTGCTTTCATTTTAATTTCGACTGATCTTCATATTATTACTCTCTACATATATTCTATCTATTTTCTGTCACCATTAGTTGGTGCTTTCATTTACATTTGGGTGATAGTGACCAATTTTGGCGCTAACAAATATCGTTAATTTCAATCGTTGAAATTAACACAATAGAACCGTCCTTCGATGTGCTCAAGTCAATTCAGATTTACCCATAAAATTATTGCTTAGTATGACTTTTTGTTTGCTGTATATGTGCTAAAATGTAAAAGTCTAAATAATGATTTAGAATAGACTGTTAGCACATAACAACCAAAGTGTCTCGAATTATTTGGAGTGATATTGAGTTTGTGGGTTTTTTGATATGATCCAAAAAATGATAGAAAGCACCATTTTATAAGCATGAGAATTGAATAAATATTTTGATAGAAATATCAAATAGTTTGATTATCAGTCAAAATGCAGAGGAAGCACGTGTTCATAAGGAAGAATGTTAAAAGGTACATAGATATTTCTAAACCATAAGTAAACAACACACTGCCGATCATTAACGAAGTACTCATGTTAAAATTGGCTTTATTTGTTTTAGTACTCGATGTTGGATTTGTAAATAATGTCTTTTATAGTAAGTATAAAAGATATAAGAAATGTCCCAAACGATATGTAAGGAAACCTTATCAAAATGTTTAGTACAGAATATGTAAGATGGATTCCTTATGCTTTGGCAATAGGAATTATCATACATGTTATGTTGTCTATGATATCATGATTTGTTTATGTATTTGATACATGGAGCAAATATAAAATCCAAATTAATATTACTAAATGGTTGTTTTAGGTGTTCTCGTGTATTATGAAATACTAGAGGATTGTTTACGGAAACAACAAACTCCTTATGAAGGAGTGATCGGACTCACTCTTTCATAACCAAAATAGAGTATAACATGTCATTAATAAATTTAAGTTAAGAATCTTTAAGTTGGAAATGTTTCAAATGAAAGATCGCGGCCAATTCAATGAAAAGGCTAAGTACATTGCCTTGGATAGCACTGCAATAAAAGCAAGGTATATAAATATAAATGCACAAATTTATAACTGAAGTGAGGGTGATTCCAAATGTTGAGAATCCTATAACATTGTTAAATAATACCAATATCATGATATAGTTCATAACATAACTTAGAGGCCATTAGAAGACAAGAGACATACTCCAAATTGTTTTACATGATAAAGATAGTTTATTAGTGTCGGAGAAAGTTGATTGACAGAATAGATAATTGAAACATAATAACATACCCATTCACTAAGGAATTGAACTAATTGGTTTTAAGGAAAACAATTAGAGAAGTTGTAAGAAGATTCCATAATTGACCTCAAATGCAAGTGGGAGATTGATAGTGTTAAGGCATAGGGGCGGTTATGTTATTTATTACATATATCTAACTCGATAACCAATCTTGTTCAAAATAAAAGGCGTTTTCTTTCTATTATATACTTGATATAGTATGATATACTAATTAATTAATTAAAAGTATATTTAATAGAAATCCATAAATGGATCATTTTGCAATCGTAGTTATAAAATGTTGTAACCACGAGTAATTTATCACAATGAAACTAAATATATCATTTTAAATATTCCTAGTTAAAATGTATCGAGACTAGATATCGATACATCCATTGAGATTAGAGTAAGTAACACTTTCCAAATGTTGGGTAATGAATTACTCATGGCTGTTGGGGCACCAAGGGGTTACGTACTAATAGTTATTGGATAACTAGAGAATGACTCGCTTGATAGTTTTATATTGGTTAATATATCTAAGTGTAGAAAAGTGGGGTGACTATAACACAATGTTGGATCTTAAGGCTATTCAAACACTAGAAGTGGTGAATTGTGTATTAACTACTTACTTATGAATATAAAACTGTATTTACTCAAATTGCAAATAGAAAGAAGTAATCAGAGAATAAGTAAGTAATAAAGTAAAATGCAGTAATGTAAATAACACCGAGATTTTTATACTGGTTCGGATTAACAAATCCTACATCCAGTCCTGCACTCTATCGTGCAGAATTCCACTATAATCGCTTGCTTTCCAGGGGTGGTAAGAACACCTTTACAATCTCGGTTTCACGGGCTACAAGACACACCCTCTTGATTTTACAGGCTACAAGAACACCTTTATCCTTCAGCATTCTTCTCTAATTAGGTTTTGTTCTTCAATTGATCTGATTAACCTTCTTCCATAATTCATTTGCTTCCACTATATTCTTATTTATCTCTGTAAATGTCTCCATAATATATTTGATATGACTGCATAACTCGAAGATACGTTAATACTAATATTTATGTTGTTGTTATCATCAAAATCAATACCTTGGGTATTAACAATCTCCCCATTTTTGATGATGACAACCATATAAATATTTGAGAGATAAAATATAATACTTTTATAATTGACTCCCCCTAACTCTATGCACTCCTCCTTTCATTTTGCCTAGTATATTTATACCTTTTCTCCCCCTTTGTCATCAACAAAAAGGGCGAAAAAGAGTCACTTAAATCACTGTTAGACAATATGTAGAGTTTGTATATAGAGATAAATGCTTATAAATAAATCACTCGAGGGGAAACCAAATCAATTCAAACATGAAATAAACTTATCAAATAATAGCTGAGTTTTAAAGTTACCGACTTTGCTGATGCCAATAACAAATCCGTTTTGTATTTATCCAACGTACAATAGATTTCTTTTCATGTGCTTTGAGCATCTGTTATCTGATATACATTGTTTGGTACCTGAAAAATTATAAAATATGCACACTGGTACCCTTTTTATTCTGGGTCCATGGGGTTAATTTTTGGGGCGCCAAACCCATGAAGAGTTTGAATGACCTTTCAAAATATAATCATTAGATGAATGAACCTTATTAATAAAATTATCAATATATTTTTCTTTTTCAATATCATCCACCCTTTTTGGAACCCATAAATTAATGAATCTATTTGGAGGTTTTAACTTTAATTTCCTAGGTTTTGGTTTGAACTTGGTAGCCTTAACAAACTTAGTATTTTGAATACTATTTTTCTTTAATTTAGCCTTAAGGGTGTATCCAAGTCCAAGTTCTTTCCTAGTGTGTTTAGATGTAGATAATAATTTTTCTAGATTATCCTTCCCTTTGTTAAATTTATCAACATCAGTTTTCATTTTGTCAAAATCCTTATTACGGTTAAGAATAACATTGTCTAGAAATGTTATTTTTTTCATTCAGATCAGTGATCTGCGACTTCATTGAAAGTTTTTCTGATTTTAAGGATTCATTTTCACTTTTTAGTTTCTAAAAACTTCCAGGTGTCAAATCCTTTTCATCATTATACCCACTAAGTCTTTCAATTTCATCTTTTATACATTGTTTTTCTTCAGTTAACCTTTCATTAAATATTTTTAATCTATCTATCTCTGCCAAACTATTGTTGTTCTCTTTCCTAAGTATTTTATATTCCTGATTCATATCATTAAAAACATTAGTAATTTCTTTATTAAAATTTCATACCTGGTCATCCTTTGCCCTAAAGCACATGTTGGCATTTTCTGTTTCTGAATCACTATCACTTGATGATGTATCTAAATCATCCCATTTTGCATTGAGTGCATGTTTCCTCTCCTTATTGAAAGTGTTTGACTTTGATTTCTTCAGTTTGGGACAGTCTCTTTTCAAATGACCCGGTTTATCACATTCGAAATACTTAACAACATTTCCATTTCTAGAATTATTGTTGTTAGTTTTTCGAAGTTTATTTGTTATCCAATACTTCAAGAATTTCTTGAACTTCTTGGCCATAAACTCAATATCATCATCAATATCATCATCATCTGGTTCATCTTTGTCGATCATAGCATTGAGTGCTAGTGATTTCTTCTCATTTGCCTGATTCTCTTTTCTAATCTACAACTTTACTTCATAAGAAAATAGGTTACCAATTAAATCTTCTATTTTCATAATACTAATATCATTGGCTTCTTCAATTGCCAGAGTCATCTGATCTCATTCACTAGGAAGTGAATTCAGGATCTTTCTGACTTGGTCTTCTTCAGTAATTTTCTTTCCTAATGATATTAAGGCATGTACTATATCTTGAAATCTAGAATACATATCAGAAATAGACTCATTTGGTTTCATTTGAAAGAGTTGAAATTGGTTGGTTAGCATAGATATCTTTGTTTGTTTTACTTTATTGGTGCCTTCATGTGTGCAAGACTTGCAGTGTTTTCCAAATTTCATATGCAGAATTACAAATAGACACTCGATTAAATTCATTTCTATTTAAGGAGCAAAACAAAATGTTCATGGCCTTAGAGTTATTAAGTGCTTGTGTCTTTTGGTCTAGTGTCCATTTTGAATATTCAGTTTGAGGCTCTATATACTCTATTTGGGTA